>JAPVLO010000096.1:0-4800000 GCA_027257055.1 Cephalopachus bancanus | reverse complement strand
TAAATGTATGGTTTTATTTTGGGGCTCTTTATCTTGTTCCATTAATCAATGTTTCTGTTTTTATGCTGGTATTTTGGTGTTTTGATCAGAGTTTTGTAATATATTTTAAAATCAAGGAGTGTGATGCATTCAGCTTTGTTCTTTTTGCTCAAGATCGTTTTGGCTGTTCGAGGTCTTTTGTAGTTCTATATGCTTTTTAGGATCATTTTTTCTATTTTTGTGAAGAATGACATTGGAATTTTGATAGGGATAACATTGGGTCTGTAGATTGTTTTGGATAATATAAATATTTTAGCAATGTTAATTATTTCAATCCATGAACACCATGTTTGTGTTGTCTTCAACTCATCTCATTAATTTTTGTAGTATTCAAGATCCTTTTACCTCCTGGGTTAAATTTGTACCTAAGTATTTTTTTTATTCAAAAATGCTTTTGCAAATGGAGTTGTTTTCTTAATTTCTTTTTTTTTTGGATAGTTCATTGTTCATGTATAGAAATGCTGCTCATCTTTGTAGTTGATTTTGTATCCTGCAACTTTACTGAATTCATTTATCACTTTCTAAAAATTCTAATAATCAAATCTCTAATTTTCTATATATAAAATCATGTTGTCAACAAGTAGGTTCAATTTCACTCCTTTTTAATATTTGGATATCTTTAATTTCTTTTTCTAGCTAGAACTTCCAGGACTATGTTGAATATAAGTGGTGTGTGCTCATGCTTGTTTGCTCTTGGTCTTAGATAAAAATCGATCAGATTTTCACCATTGAGTATAATATTAGTTGTGAACTATCAGATATACTTTATTGTATTGAGGAACATTCCTTCTATACACAATTTATTGAGTTTTTATCATGAAAGAATGTCAAATTCTGTCAAATGCTTTTCCTGCATCTATCGAGATGATCTTTTTTTGTTGTTGTTTTACTTCTATTACTGTGGTGAATCAATTTTATACATTTCTGTAAGACTTAAAAGTGTAAAACACAGGGAAAAATCCTATCAAACTACACATCTGATAAGGTATTAATATTCAAAATATATATGAGTGAATTAACTTTTGCATATGAGGTAAGATAAAGTTCATGTAAACCTGGTCTAAAATTGGACAAAAGATCAGAATAGACATTTTTAAAAAAGAAAACATACAACTGGTCAAAAGACACATCAAAAAATGCCCAACATTACTAATCATCAGAGAATTACAAATTAAAACCACAATGAGATATTAGTTTATACCTGTTAAGATGGTCATTATCAAAAAATGAATGATAAATATTAGCAAGGATGTGGAGAAAAGGGAATGCTTGTACACTACTGTTGGGGATGTAAACTAGTATAGCCATTATGAGAAACAGTATGGAGTTTCCTCAAAAAATTAAAGATAGAATTGCTATATAATCTAGTAATCTCATTACTGAATATGTATCCAAAGGAATTGAAATTGGTACATCAAAGAGATATTTGCATGTTCACTGAAGCATTATTCACGTGAACTAAAATATAGAAGCAGCTTAAGTGTACATCAACAGATAAATGGATGAGGAAAAAGTGGTATATGCACACAATGGAATACTTCTCAGCCTTTAAAAAGAAGGAAATTCTGTCATTTTCAACAACATAGATGAACATGGAAGACATTATGCTAAGTGAAATAAGCCAGGCACTGAAAGGCAAACACTGTGATATGACTGACATGTGGAATCTAAAAAGGTGAACTCACAAGTAGAGTATAAAACGGGATTACCAGGGGCTGGGGTGTGGGAGAGCTGGGGAGATGTTCATCAGAATACAAAGTTTCAGTTAAACAGGCAGAACCAGTTTCAGCTCTGTTGCACATCAAGGTGACTCTAGCATCATATATTTCAAAATTGTTGCGAGGAAACATTGTAAACCTTCTCACCACAAAGAAATAATACATATGTAAGGCGACTGGTGTGTTCATTAGCTTGATTTAACCATCCCACTATGGATGCATATATCATAACATCACATTGTACCCCATAAATATCTACACTTATTATTTGCCAATTAAAAGTAAAATAAGAAAGAAAAGAATAGGCGTCCCAGTGAGGAGACGCAGAGGGTGAGGCAACAGTGTCGCACATGTGAATGTGGCGGAGGTGATGTGTGTCCAGATCTGGCTGCTCCCATCTACACTGGATTGTAGGAGGGTAGCAGTCACCTTGGTGGCCTAGGTAGGCAATGTGTTGGGACTTGTTCCTGGAAGCTCAGCCTGCAGTCTCCTTTTCAGCCTTATCAAGTTTTTGAGCGTGTGTACTGCTTATTCAATTTCCTTTGCATGAACAATCTAAAGCAGGTTCCAGGTATGTATTCAGGAAGCCTGTCTGACACAGCCCGGGAGACATAGTTCAGGTGCCCAAAGACCTTAAGAGTAGTGGAGCAGAGCAGAATCTTTTTGCTCTGGGATTACAGGATGACAATTTGTATATCAACTAGCACTTTTCAAGGTACTTTTGAAGTACTTGCTTTTGTGAAGTATCTGTCAAAAATGTGCAAGATTTTTAAAAACTCATGAATTGTCTCAACAGATGAGCAAATGGAGGCTCCTGAAAAGTTAAATGAGACAGAAACCAATCATTGAGACTAGAATCCAGGTCTTATAACTCTGAATCTAGTGCTCTGTCCTCTTAGTGACCATTTGGAGCATGATCTCTTCCACAAGAAACTCTGCTGGAATCATGCCTTTGCATTACTGAAAAACAGTCATGTGGTCAGGCCTTCCTAACTGAGATGCCGTACCCACTGATACACAGGTGAAAGGCTTTGTGGGCCATTACCCATCCATTGAACCATCTTGTCTCACTCTAATAGCATGTTTAATGGAAACTCATCAGCTAAATGTCAAACGTTGCCATCACTTCCTTCACTACCTTCCTAAGGATCATTATGTGGCTCTGTAAGTGTAATGGACACATTTGTATTGACAAAGAAAAATGGAAAGTTGTTCTAAAAGTTTAAACAAATTCCTAATGTATGTTTGAGAAGGACACAGAGACTGTGGTAATATGGTTTCTAATTGCATACTATCCTAATGCAAATTTTCAAATACAAAAGGCTCCATTTCTCATATTGTGTTTTGCTTCTTCCACAAAGAGATAGCACAAGCTTTTCCTACAACTGCTAGAGGTGCTAAAGATAGCTGTAATACATGTTGACGATTGGAAAAGAAGGTGAGTTACATAAAATTAGAGTACCCAGGCCTGCACAATCTGAATTCAGTGGGCCAGTCTGATGCTCTCCCAACTATTTACCTGTTCTGACAGTATGAATGATAGAGAGACGGCTTTAAGCTGCAAGGTAAGCACATAATTTACTTGTCTGAGCTTTTTCTACTTACAGGCAGATTAGAAGGACTGGCAACTGATTGTCCCCTTCTCTTTTATGAGATCTACTTCTCTACTTGCTACCCGCCCCCATATATCAGATTCAAGCCGGATGAATGAGGCAAGATTCTTGCTCAGGGCAGGTTAGGAATACTGCTGACATTCGAATAGTTCTTAATATATACATATGAAATATGTGAAATCAAGGTCAATGTGATTTGGGTGCATAAATTACCTACACGAAAATAGCTCGGCCTCTTCTGACCTTTGTTACAAGCAGTATTTTTAGCAGTGGCAGGGGGGTGAAAGAAAGGGAAGAAAGAGCTAACATGCTATATTGAGACTCACCGTGTATCAGGTGCTGTGTTAAGTATGCGTTTTCTCATTAAATTTCACAATAGTTTCTGAGATAGTTACTCCTATTATCACTATAGTTTTCGTATGAAGAGTCTGGGATTCAAGGTAGTTTAGTGACTTGACTGAGGTCATCAAGGCAGACAGGGCTCCAGAGTTGTAGAGTCTCCAAATCCGTGCTCTTCACCGCAAAGTTACACTTCATGTGCTGAGGCTTATCACCAATTCAGCTTTGGTTAACTCTTATTAATCAGTCGTAGCTTCTACTTCTGGGGAGGACTCAGTGAGACAAAGGGTGCCAACATGATCTGAAAATCATAAAGCACTTGCTCATGTATTCGTTTTTCAAATATTATTTACAGAATGCCCATGTCTTGGATTCATAGGAGAAAATGCATAGTTCCTGAAGTTAAGGAATTAGTAGCCTTGGGAGGAGATGGGTGCATGAATTTGGTGCCAATAAGAACACGTCTATGGAGGAAGTTCTTGAAATGTAATAGGAGAATCCCAGGTGTTGGTGGAAGACAGGAAGACTTCACAGGAAGGCAGCTTTTGATGAAGACAGGGAAGATAAATAGAATGATGTCAGTGGATGTGACAGGAGAGCATATGGAATGTCTGGAGAGCCACAGTTACTTTAGTATTGCTAGGAGTCAGGCTGTAGATGCCCAGGGGTTCTTGGGTGAAATAAGGCTGTATAGAAAGGTAGGGGTTAGATCATAAAAGGCCTTGTCAGACTAAGCAGAGCACACATTTTAAACTCATCTGTGAAGAGGTTAAATAAAAAACTGAGACCAGAAAAGAATTATATTCAGATGTGTACGTTGCCAGGGACTGGCAGGGTGACAGAGAGGGATGAAGTAGCTGGATCAAGAGAGGAGCGCTGTGGATGTCTGGGCTAGGGAAGGAGCACAGGGTATGAGGAGAATGTGACTGACTTCAGAGCTATTCAAGGCTACAAATTTCCAGGGCTGAATATTTAGTTGATGGGTAAAAGAGAGTGGGAGGAATCTAGAATGACTTCATGGGTTCTAACCCAGACGAGATTGCATGTTGGTGCCAGAAAAAAAAGTTAAGATGGGGAGTAGACTTGTAGGGAGTAAGTTCAGGTTGATAAATGTCAGGTGTAAAGATCCAGGGAGACATCCAGGAAGTAATACCCAATACGCAGTTAGATATCCCTAATATATGGTTCACTCTAATTTTTAATAGCCTCTTTACTTATGCATATTCTGAACAAGACCGTAAGCTCTTCAGGGGAAAATACTGTCAAGTTAACTGTTGTAAATGTAAAACCTACTAAACACCTAACAAGTAATAGGTGTTCAATTACTATGTCTTCAAGAAATATATGGGTCTGAACACAAAAACGAGGTATCGGGTGAACGAAAGGTTTTGAGAAGTCTGCAGGTAGATCAACACACGAAGTTTTGCATATCCGCTCGGGTCACAGCGAGAAACAACAGAACTTAAGATAACTTAATGAAGGCATCATTTACAAGGTTGCAGGCATGGTTAAGGGAACCGAACTGGACAGAACACTGCTCACACTCCTAGGCTTAAAGCAGCAAAGGGAAGAAATTGTTTCAACAGCTTCCAAAAGCTGGAGCTACGGGTGGGGCAGTGTGGCAGGAGTGGCACCAGCACTGGGAAGGGAGAAGGAAAAGAAATATCCCCACCTCTCTTTTCTCCTGCCCTTTCATCTTCTGCTGATGCCTCTTATTGGCTGAAATCATCGGAAGGCAGGGGAGCTTCAGGAATACAGCCGGTGGGACATCATTTTCTCCATGAACCATGCTCAGAGTCAGGGTGGGAAACATCTGTGAATAAAATACGTAATATGGTAATAAGCATGCAATAGGAAAGGCTGCTTGTCCATGGTGAGACCTTGCTTAGTTCCCAAAGAAGACAATGGTTAGTTTAATTTCTAAACACATACCTGGGATAAACTAGCACTGGCTTTCCAGAACTTGACACCTTCTGCAAATACACTTCCATTCAGGAGCTGTCTCCTTTTGATCACAGGAAACACCTCCCTGAAGCACAGTTGTAGAGTTGTCTCTTTCAGCCCTCCTATCCCTGACCACGTCAGATATGATCCAAGACAAGGACACCCCCTTAGATGTTTGCCCAACTGGAAGACAAATATTTCTTCCTTAAAACCAACTTTCCCTCCCAGAGACAAGTTCTGATTTCTTTCCTCCTGTGCTAGATACATCTTGGGTCAAACAGCCAGGATGGACCTAGCATGACCAGGGCAAGGCGTAGGACCAGACCTGGTTAGGGCCATTACATCTGTTCACTCAGAAAGGGGAGAAACCTCCAACACTTTTCCTGTCCCCTCGTCCTTTTCAATTGTTTTTTGCTACAGCTGGTAAGGAACAAGAATTTGAAATTGGGACCTCAGAGCAGGTTCAATTGTTGAGTTGACCTCAGTACTCAGATAAGCTTCTATAACTCAGGGATAATCAATGTTAGTTACTCTCCTCCTCTTACAGAGCAACCCATGTCGAGAGAAAGCCTTCCCGTGTTATTGGGTGGCTTTCCTCTTCTGAACTGTTCACTGCTTCAGACATTTTCCTGAGAACAATCACCGAGCCGCTCTAATAAGGCAGTTCTTAGGAGGGTTATTATACCAGATTAGACAGCCACATCTCACTTTGTCTAATTCTGCAGTTATTCAACACCGAAAAGAAAATTCCTGATCATCTTTCATATTGATTAATCATAGCATAATTAAGGAAGAATCAAAGATAGCTGACTTATCCAATTTATATGTTTAATTTGATCTAAGCTGCATATTCACAAGGGTATGGTAAAACAGAGGATGAATTCTTTTCTGGTATATATTTGCAATAAATATATATAAATATGAAATTCACAATATTATATGTATATACCAAAAAAGTACAAAAATAAATAATGCAATGTGGAGCACCTATCTTGAGACTTAACTCATTCTTTTCTCAAAAGCCTATCGAACAATAGGATAGACCGTGGAATTCAATCACGCTGAATGAGTTTAGAGACTGCCTCTATACTGTCTTTCCATACTGGGTTGAGATACTGTTTGACTGACTACCTGTCCTGTGGAGGCAAGATGCTGTTAGATTTCACTTCTCTAAAGATATACTCTGTCTTTATCACAACTTCCAAGGTTCACTTTTTACTATGTCTTCTGGAGCAAGAGTAGAATGTCACTTTCAACTCCGATGGTTTCTCTGTGGGAGCATAATGTAACAAGGAGGATAAACCAGATCTCACCCTATGTCCACAGTTGGCCTAGTTTATGGTGGGCAGCAAAATTAAATAGCAGTGGGAGAAGAATTCATGGAGTTGTTATCTAAAAATCCTCCTGGGTCAAGGAAAAAAGAGTTGCTGCCACTTTACCTTTTGTTTCATGTTGACACATGGCCTTTTCCAGGTGGCTATGGCTTTGCTATGCAGGCCAGCTTTCCTGAGGGACATCATTTGTTTTGGGGTGAATGCTGTCATGGCTTTGCCACGCCCCTGTGATGGTGGGTGTACTTCGACATGACTGTAAACCAATCCAATCTTTTGGTATTGAGGAATGCTAGAAAGTCGGGGAGCTGTGTTACAATCAGCCTTAAGGCATTTTTTTTTTAAAGGTAGCTTCCTTCTAAGCAGGAAACTAATTTTATTCGGAAGAGCTATCTTTATTTAGAAAAATTACCTGGGAAATATGATTAATTGATTTCATTGCAAAACACTGAGAATCTGGAGCAAAAGACAACTAGTATTAGGACCTTGAAGTTGACAAACTACATATAGCTCGGTAAGGTTCCTGATTCTTCGGTGTGATTTGCAAAGTGAGAATGTCTACGTCTATACAGCTTGTGAATGCAACCATTTTGAGGGTTTACATGCAACTGTGTTGAACACAGTTGTTTATATTAACCCATAATCCATCCAACTTCAATTACTAAAATATTTGGACCACAATATGGTTCACCCAGATAATTTTAATATTCATATCAAATTGACTGTTAACTAGTGTCTTGAAAATTCTGTGATCAGCTTCTATAGCAACCAAGAAAAATACAACCAAACTGTAATAGATTCAGTTGAGTCTTGTACGTATTGTGGTGACATGTTGCTAAAAATGCTCATTTGGCAAAAGGGACAAATGTTGACATTTGTCCATGTTAACTCTGCTCAAGTACAGAGATTATTACATCCTGTTTCCTTCACAATCATTATGACATCCAGTTTTTTCTTTATTAAAATAAATGCTTACTCAAGTCATACATTAGCTGTCTCTTTGTTTTTCAATCAAGGCAGGTTTTCAATGTTTAAATTTCCCTCGAATGTTTTCTAATGGGCTTCGTTTGTATTCTGAGTTTCAAAATTCAAATAAAAAAAGGTATTTGCATTATTAATATTCTTTTCAAAAAATATCTTTCAGTTCACTTTGAGTGGTCATACATTCTCCCCTCACCTCCTGCCAAATTTGAGTGGAATCCTTCAGTATCTGGCTTGTAATATAGGCCTAATAAAGTCAGTGTATGAGTCTAGTGCCACGGCTGTTCAAAATATGACTATCACCAGCATCAAACTGTTTACTACTCACTACATAGGAGTCAATAATTCCCCACTTAATGACCAAATTTTTAATACATATTACCATACTTAAAGCTTAAATTTTGCATGCTACTTAAAAACCCAATATCAGAATGAGTTCATATTAAAGTTCTGTCTTTCTGCAAAACTGCCTGTAGCTAGCCTTAGCAACAAGGCATGCATGAGAATACTACTGTCTCCTCACGTATGATACCAAGTTTGGTCATATTATGATTGTGCTTTTTTTTTTTTTTTTTTGGAGCAAAGAGGGCATATGAAATTTTATTTTCAGATTCTATCATTTATTCAGGGTTTTATTTTCCAATTTCTATTTCTACACTTTTCATATGAAGTTCAGTATAACATTGTGAGAACCAAATTCCCTGATTCTGTTCCAGCACTAATCATATTTCATTTAAGATATATGGGACAGCTTTTTTTTCTGTCTCTTGGGGACACCGTGGACCATCAATAATAAACTACTTAGTGGCTCTGGGAAGGATGAGTGCTTCTTTGTAGTTCTGCTTTACAACATGGGTTCTTTCTCTTGTGAAGAGGGACAATAGGATAGAGAAATAGGGTATTAAAGAAGTGATATGGACAATTCTTAGGATTCTCTTCTCCAGTATGCACAAACTCAGCCTCTCTTGGAAAAAGTAATATCTGTCAGCATCTTGACAACTAAGAGCCGACTTGGTTCCCAAACCTTTGCTGTTTTAATATTCTTCCCATCAGATTCTCAACTCACTCCCTCTCAAATTAAACAAACCTCACTCTACATGCATGTCAACCCTGATGCTGATCGAAGTGGATTCTCTATTTATACCATCATAACTTTTTTTTCTCATCCTAACATGAATGCTTTAGTAAATACACAACACGTAGCACAAAACCTCACAAATGCGGAGGAGAAATCGGTTCTATTTCCTAATGAGGTAAAATCACAGAACTTCCTGTTCACAATCAGATATTGCCAGAGTGATATGCATTTGTGCTACCTCTGATTTGGCCCCACGCAGGTAAGATGAACTTAGGAATTCTTTGTACTGGATTCTTACCTGCAAAATACAGTAGTTTGGCCCTGGGGTTGAGCAATGTTCTGCTAAGAACTATGTCGAAGCAGGACAATACATCTAAGCAGGTGCATTCTATAAATTTATGTTATCTTTTGATTGTAATTATGTAATTTTCAAAGCAGCAGAAACAAGGACGGCTTCCCTGGAGCTGACTGGCCTCATCACACATGGGAGGACAGTCACTTCCAAGAGGACTGTAGAAATTAGAGACGGATGTGTTCTAAAGTCACAGGCACTCAGGAGTCGCCCTGAACATCCGGGGGGTGGGAGGTGCAGTGACACTAAAAGGCAAATGGTGAGGGGAGGGGCAATCCCATGCTTAGTTAAGTCACTGATTTTTGATATGACAAACCAGGCAAACTTGGTAAAGCTATTTGAGTATATCAGCAGTGGTTTCCAGAAAGTATTATTACCACAGATGTTACTGCAAGATAATCAAAAGAACACATCTAATTTGGGGATGTAGAGTACTTGTTTCTGTTGCTGATTCTATCATTTGAAGCTTTCAAAGCTGAAGGCTTTCATGATTAAGCACATATTATTCTCCTGGAAGATATTTCTTTTTTGGCAGATAAGATAATGGAACAGATCCACTGTTTGTCAAGAGGAGTTACTGTGTCATTAAAAAGCCTTTAACACAATGTTTTTCTCTTTTCCATGCTGGTTGAAAAGATTTGAATGCAAAAGCGTAGATATAACAATAACAGTACAAAACCTAAATTGTCCATGGAAAAGCTTAAACCAACTTAAAATTTTCCATTTGCCAAATGCTCTTCAGGCAATTTAAATGTAATTCAAAACAGGCACTCAGTAGCCACAGATGTGTGTTGCCTCAAAATGTTCTTTGTCTTGGTTGCATACATCCAATTTCTTTCTGAAGATGGTTTTAAAAATTACTCTATCACCACAGAAGAAAAACCATACCCAAATACAATTACAAAAGTTATATGATTAAAATCCTTTTTTTGCTTATTAACCCTGGAAAAGCATTGTTATCCATTGCAAAAAATTCTTAGTTGTACTGTCTTTTAAAGCTTGAAGGCCATTCCAGAAGGGCCTTTGGAAGTATAAGTTTATTCAGTCGCTAGAGTTCGGAATGCAAGGAAATGATCTGAAACACCACTCACTTTAAGAATAGATTCAGAGGAGCTTCTATTTTTACTTATTCGTACAAAGAAGTCATCACAATACTTCGTGTCCCCTAGAGGACAAAAACACACCCTGAATATTTCTCAGAAGATGTTCGGTACAGCTGGGGGCCGCCCCAGGAAGTCTGTTCCCTCACACACACTGTTTGTCGGATTGTGATACTCCTTGATGAATTTATAGTTCACGAGACACCTGAACAAAAGAAGTTACAAAAGGTTTATGGGGACCTTTTGGAGGTTTAGAAAGGTTCCTGATTGTGATAGACCCAAATATTGCTCTAAGACCTTTATTTGCCTTCTCTGATCTGGGCCCGTGTAGATGCTATGTGCTGTCAGACTTTTTTTTTTTTTTTGAGTTACGGTCTCCTGCTCTGTTGTCCCTGCTAGAGTGCAGTGGCACAATCATGGCTCAATTAAACTTCAGATTTCTGGGCTCAGACGAGTCTTCTGCTTCTGAGTAGTTGTGACTACAGACACTCGCCATTATGCCTGGCTGATCTTTAATTTTATTTTTGTAGAATTGAGGTCTTACTCTGTTGCCCAGGCTAGTCTCAAATTCCTGGGTTCAAGCGGTCCTTCCATCTTGGCCCCGCAGTGTTGGGACTACAGGCATGAGCCACCGCATTCAGCTTGGACTCCTTAATTTGAGTTCTCCCCAGAAAAGTGGAATGGTATTCCCCCCCTCCCCGAGAATGGTTGAGAAGAATTCGCTCCTTGGGAAGGATTCTTTCCTGTCACTTCTGGGTCCCTGGGAGAGGACTCCTGAACTTCTAAGCAACCTCATTTGATTGTCCTGTAACCTGACCGGGAGAGGGTGGTGATGCAGATCCTAGACCTTGGTTCAGACTGGTTGGATGGAATGTCATCTTCCCCACTGAATTGGGGTACGTAACTTCTCTGAGTCTCAGCTCCTCATAAATGGTATAAGATTAATGGTGCCCATCTCACAGGGCTGTGAGAATTAAATGAGATTTTACATATAAATGCCCAGCACAGTACCTGCTACATAGTATATGCACAATAAATAAATAGTAGCAAGTCATAGCAGCAGGTGCATCCACAGTAGTAGTGTCCATTCTAAGCCATGAAAGAAAATATCTGACACGTTGGGCATTTGGTTATGGAAAATGTTTATCAAAATACCCACGAAATGTGACACTACACTGTGACAGTACACTGTGAATTTCATTTGACTTATCAAGGCCAATGCAGGACAAAAATCAAGTCCGTCTTAAAGCTCTCTTGTGGCTTCCTATCTCCCTTTCAGAGCCTGTCTCGCATCAGGTAATGGGAAGTTAATTGATAAAGCAATGGGTTTGCAATCCATTCTCTTCCTATGGGGCCTTCTTGCAATCTTTCTACAACCAAATGGCAGACCTGGCAAACAGCTAAATGGTGTTCAACATGCACCTGTTTGCATAGGATTGTTTATGGTAAACAAGCCTGGAATCTGTGAAAAGATGGGGGCTGACCTTCTAGAATACATCACATGTGTATGCTGTGCAACTCTGAGTGTAAGACAGAAAACCTTCATGCCTGAGATGGCTGGTTTCTGTGTTAGTGATGTGAACCACTTATATACCATAAAGGTCACACATGTTAATGTGGCCAGAGCATGTCCACATGATACATGGCAGGAAAGACCCTGGAGCACTGTGCTAAGGGTAACTAGCCTCTTGTGCTTTTCCAGTGGCTCACGGAGACATGTGTCCTGAAACTATTAGTAAAGCCTGATGCTGTGTGTGACATCTGACTGGCGAGTTCATTGACAATCTGAGCCCATGTGCCATGAGTGGTGTGGAAGGAATTACAGTGCCTGGTACACAAAAATATTCCTCCCAGATACTTACTGAGTAAATGAATAAAAAAAGAGTAAACAGGCAAATGAATGAGTGAAGGAATGGGGACTTATGCTTCCTATCGTCATTTGCAAGTCACCAGAAGAGATTAAAAGAAATAAAACACAGAAGAGTGACTCTTTAATTGTGGATTTCCAGGCATCATGATGGGCTGAAAGGGAGAAAAGAGGACCAGGAGACTCCTGAAACTCTCCCAACCTAAAAATCTTCCCTGTCGAAAGGTCTTGTATGAATTTTTTTCTTTGCTGGGGGAAGAATGTTGTTTATTTGTTTTTTAAGATAAATCAAAATGAATAAATGTAAGACAAAAAATGACTTGGTCTGATTATATAAGCCTTAGCCTTTAAGACATTTCCTTCCTTCCTTCTTTCTCTTTCTTTCTTTCTTTCTTTCTTTCTTTCTTTCTTTCTTTCTTTCTTTCTTTCTTTCTACAGCAGAGAAAGACAGTTTATTAGAATGTACAGGACATTTCCTTCCTTCCTTTTTTCCTTCCTTCCTTCTTTCTCTCTCTTTCTTTCCTCCTTCCTTCCTTCCTTCCTTCCTTCCTTCCTTTCTTTCTTTCTTTCTTTCTTTCTTTCTTTCTTTCTTTCTTTCTTTCTTTCTTTCTTTCTTTCTTTCTACAGCAGAGAAAGACATTAGTTTATTAGAACGTACAGGAGGCATCAATGGTAGCCGTTGGGTGAAGGAAGAATCCACACCACCTTGGAACAGTAGAGCAAGCAGTTTTATAATCAAGGAAATTATGTATTCAAATTGTTATATGGCATTTACAATCACAGTTAGTAAGCGTGCCGCCCACATCGTTCTCAACTCTGCTCCATCACCTGCACCCTGTGACTTATTGCTGGGGATATGCATATCCTTCAGAGACCAGCCTTGGCCAGAAATGCTCCCTGAAAGAAAGAGCAGAAGGAAGGCAGATATAGGAGGGAAAAGAGTCTATGTGGACGACAAGTACCCTGGATACAACCACCTTTAAGGAGCATTATAGAAAACAAAATAGCTTATTGCAGTGATAAACAGTGAAAGCACTTACAAGAAATTTTAGGACTTATTACCACACATTGTATTGAAGTATCAACATATCACAAGTACCCCATAAATGTGTACAATTGTGTCACTTCTCTAAGTACAACTATTATGTATCATTTTTTATAAAGTCAGGACTTTTTTTTAAAAGTGAATTGGCCAAGACCTACTGAATGTATTTTGCAATTACAGGTTTTCTAGCAGTGTATAATAAGCCAAGTCTTTATATATCAAGATTTCTTCTTATTTTGGTGGGATTCTCCAATCTATGCAAATCAAGGCTGGCATCAATAAACGGGATCTTGTTGGTGTTATTTGAAGAAACTTGGAGGAAAATAGAACTGACATATTTGTCCCACAGGAGACTTTTTAAAGCCCAGTGAACTTCATACCTGGAAGAGTAGGATGTGCATGATATCTTCAGGGTTTTGGGTTCCAAGAGAGAGAGGTGTCCACTACAGACCTCACTGAGGATACATTTAAGGTTCAGGATATTATATTTGTCATTACAAGGAAACCAGAACTAAACTGATAAAGTTCTTTATAAATGAGAACTCAGCAAAATAATCGACATCCTTAGAAAAGAAAACTCTATCATTGCAAATTCTCCTCACATCTGTCTTGCTCACTATTATAGTCATATTATCTGGCACAGTATTAGATATATAGTTAAGACTCAATAAATATTTATTTAATTAGTGTATGGAACAATCAATCGGTTGCCTTTCTTTTAATGCCTGGTACTTCAAAAACACTTATATGACCATCAGACACTTGCTACATTCAATCATTTCTTCTGGCTTTGAGCCTGTTATTTGAAAGCAAAAATAAGAAACCACATTTGTTTGCTTTTAGTGTTGCATTTGTGAAAATTTCCACAAGATCTGGGCTCTGCTGTGGGAGCTACAGGATAGCTAACTTCAGGGTAAGATATTTAAGGAAAACTATTCTGTAATTATGTTAGCAAAGATTTGTAAACAGAAAAAAAAAAAAGAGAAAGCTTGCCAAAGTATTTTTAAGAAGAGACATATTGTTGATTTTTTCCAGATTTAACAACTAATATAAACAAGCAAATTCCTGCCTTTTGTCATGTGTCAGACATTCTGTCCTCTAGAAGAACAGCAACCTCTTGGAAAACACATCTGGTTTCTGAGCCCAGCCCTGTCCATCAATAAAACAGATGGGTTTAAAACAGTCCAGAAGGCGGGACCATGGATTAAGCTACAGGCATTTTTCCAACTAGAATTTCCTTCTTGGTAATTTGAAACTTGAGATATTCCCCAAATATTGAAATTCCATTTCATGAATTTATAATACGACATGGAATATTGAAATTTAGAAACAAGGATGATAGTGGGAACACAGGCTTTGTTGCCCATATTTAAGTCCTGAAATTTACAATTCATGATACTTTGTGTCTAATGATGACAGTGTGCTAGAATACAAAGAAAAACGCGTGGGTCAAAAATGACATTTTGAGTTTCGTCAGGTAAGGAGCTTGACATCTTGATCCTTGACATGAGGATCTTAGTGTTTTCACCTTCAAAGCAAAAGATTAGGCAGGTGATTTCCAAATCCTATTAGCCTTAGAATTCCAGGCTTATACATACTCCGGTGGAATTCTAAACTGATACAACTTTCTGAAGGGCCATATATCTCCAAGATCCTAAAAATGACCGTGTATTTTGGCTCAGCAATTCCACTTTCAGATATATATCTTGAGGAAATAAATTGACATGTATACAAGTATCTATGTACAAGTATGTTTTGAAAGAGTGTTTTATAGTAACGTAATTTTGGAAGCAACAAAAATATTTATCCATAGATGATTAGGATATAAATACATGAGAGTATATTCATAGGCTTGGAAAAACGAAATATTTTCTATGTCAGCTTCAGCAACAATTCCTTTTTACTAAACAGCATGGCAAAAGGTAAAAATAGCCCAAAACTATTCTGGACAATAAGTTTTTGATAAATGAAATTCATGGTCAATAGCCTTTGACTCAAGTTTTGGCTCTGGGATTTCGCAAATTTTCCACACCTGAAACCCTAGCAAAGCATCCATCAAGATAGAATTCTGCTCTAGTTCTGTCTTGAGATTCAGTGTTGATGCAGGAAAATGAAGGAAGGAAGGACAAGCTCCTGACCTGAGAGTCACTCACCAGGCTGGCCTTAGTGCTTGGAAATGGCCGAAGATACACATGGAGATCAGGTTGGCATAGCATGGGATCCAAAGAGTCCAGCATTAAGTTACAGTTTCTGTTGAGAGCCAGCACTAGGATCCAGATGTATTTTCTCAGGAGGGCAGAATATAGACAATGGTGGACCATACAGTTAGATGTCTAGGCAAGAAGTAGAGCCAGAGATGTCTGGCAGTTGGTGGCAGGGCTCAAGGATGGACTGGATTCAACAACGAAGAAGCAATTTTGAGGAGCAGGGTAAAGAAAGATGGGTCACTGTATCATTCTCTAAGAATGGAACACATGAGGTAGAGAAATGTGGGAATCTGACCTTGGAAATCAAGAAGAAGAAGAGCCATCTTCTCAGAAAAAGTGAAGGCCAGAAGGGAGCAGCCATTTGGACTCAGTTCAGAAATTCATTAGCTGGATCCACAGCTCTAGTTGATATAACCAGGAGGGCGTCCCCAAGCTTTGTTCCTAATAGAAGGTCTCATGGGAGGAGAAACCTGATAGGCAAGGGGTGGCTAATGAAAAGGGGATAGGGATGCGATCTCTGCAGTCTTTGCTACTGCCATCTTAGGGATCAGCCCGATGCTGTAGCCATGGCCAAATTCATGCCAATCAGCCAGGCAGAAATTAATACAAGGACACAAATAGAGCCAAACAAAAGCTGGTGAGATAAGACATTTGATGGCTCATTTTAGATGCCACCAGTTTTTTCAGCTCCATGAAATTTTTTATTTTATGAACTGGTGTTGAACCTTCGTGGAGCAACAATGTGTTTTCATGGGTGTCTACTGCATAGACTTCCTCCCAGTCTAGTGATCTGTTTAATCATGGCAAAACATAAAACAGCAGTAAAAAACAGTAATAAAGCAACAACCATAACAAGGCTTTATTATAGTTCAGAATAAAAATTATACAATAATATGTAATGGTAACATATTAAAAAATAAAATGACATTAAAAACAAAAAACAGCCGGGTTCGGTGGCTCAGCCTGTAATCCCGTGCCTTTGGGAGGCTGAGGTGAGTGGATTGCCTGAGCCCGCGGGTTCGAGACCCGCCTGGGCAGCGAGACCTCATCTCTACAATAAATCAAAAAATCAGCCGGGCGTGGTAGCGCATGCCTGTAATTCCGGCTACTTGGAGGGCTGAGGCGGAAGGATCGCCGGAGCCCAGCAGGTCGAGGCTGCGGTGGCCGGGAGCGGCCACTGCACTCCAGTCTGGGTAACAGAGTGAGACTCCAACTCAAAAAAAAAATAAAATAAAATAAAAAAAATAAAAATAAAAATAAAAACAAAAAGCAGCATAAATAAACAGGCATTTGTTGAATACCCATTGTGTGCCATGGACTTTGCCCAGAAAAGAAAGATGAATCTTAGACAGTCCTGGCCTGTGAGGTGCTCTCTGTTGACTCCATAACCCACAGGATGAATGACTGTAACTTCCAGGTGTCAGGGACTATCTTTTCTTCCGTATATACTGATCCCACACTTTGCCTCACCTACCACTTCTCATGTTCATTGTTGGAGATGCTTAGACTTGGCCCAGCACTATAGTAAAAGCTAACAATTTCCTATCATTTATGATATACTGGGCTCTTGTCTAAAATTTTATATTAGGAAATCGCAACAACTGAACGTTTTTTTATTCCTAAATTACAGGAGGTTAAGAAATTTGCTCATGGTCACAGCTACCAAATTGGAAGCTGAGGTTTGAACCCAGGCGGTCTTGTTTCAGAAGACACGCGCATAACGATTATGCTTTGTTGCATCAGTGCTAAGTAAAAGAAGGGCATAATCTCCACCACTGAGAATTTTATAATCTTCTGAGAATAAAGGTAAAGTGCTAAGAAGAACAGTGGATGATGGAGCATGTAATGTAGGACTGTAGACGTAAAAGCCGCAGAGGTTGAAGAAGGTACATTCAGCAACAAGGGAAGGCTTATTGAAAAGTGTGTCTAGGAAAGTGAACAGGATTTGGGAGCAAGAAATACAAGGGAAGGTTGTATGGGGAATGGGAGAGTGAGTAATGTGTCAGGAACACAACCAAACGCCCTCTAATGGCCGTCCACTGCTCTAGGCATTGGGTCTTGGGGGAGGGTGTGGGGAAGCTAGGTTGTGCTTTTTTTTTTTGCCCTTGAGGACAAAAATGTTTCAGACTAATATCTTTTATTCATGGAGCACTATTTCTGAAAAGCTAAAAGTAACCTACAAGGCCTTATTAATTTTAAAAAAGGCAACTCTTTTCTATAGAATTTTCAAAATCTAGCAGGAACATTAAAAATTCTCAGTATTTATTTTTTTTAAAAAAAGTAACCGCTGTCCATAATATGCCCACTATATTTTAATATTCCTTGTTCTGTATAAAAATATCTAACAGTCAAGAACCAAAGTAATTACTACTATTGGGATTATAAATTATTTAAAATGCCTTTTAAACCTGATCTCTCCTTGATTTTAAAAGTAAATAAGAGACACTTAACAGTGGTGGGAGAGGAAGATAAAGTCCATGTCACAATGATTCAATCAATTTGATTCACTGAGGGAAAATAGGCCAAACTATTGTTACGGTACTGAAATACAAAAAAAAAAAAGGAAGAAAGGAAAAGTACCATTTATAAGGTACTTCCCACGTGCCAGGACTTCTATTAGTTTTTCATGCACTGTCTACTTTATCAGTCACAGAAATTCCATGAGAAAGATGTTTGCATTCCTATTTACAGGTGGGAAAACTGAGACTTTGAAAGATTATCTTTCCCCAATCAACATGTAGCAATGATGGAGCACAATCAAGGATTCAGACCCTTTGATTCGTTACCTCGTGAGCTTAGCAACCACAATTTGACCTAGTCCCAAATATAGACTGGTGGGACTCCTAATGCCACAGAAAAAGGCTGCCCTCCAGGTCATCTCTGAGATCCTTGAATTCAGATTCCCTCTAGCATCGCCTTCTGCTGTGCAAATCTGAGAGATTTGGGGCAGTCAGGAAGCCTGTAGTGGTGTGTGGATGGAATATCTGACAGATCGGCTTGTAAGTTTTAATACTCTCCTTGAATTCTTGCTATCATACCCATTTGACAGCTTACTCAGAGGTTCAGAAAGAAAACCCAGGTCTTATTTTTCTTGAGCCTAAGCTTCACCTTCTCATGTGGTAGACTTTTCCACTGGATTGAAATAAAGCTCACTTCAAGATGTGGCCCGAAGACAAACGGACCAAGCGGGAAGAACAGTTCCAATTGCTCTGATGTCCGTAGTAAGACAGATAGGGCCCACAGGTATGAAGGACTAGATGTGAGGGTCTGACACAGCCCCCCGCTGACTGCGCCTGATTGCCACCACTCTCTGCAAGGCTTAACTAAGTCCTCTGCCATGCACAGTGATCTGCAGATTCAGAACTCTTGGAAAATGTCTTGTGTTTCATATGAACCAATGTCTTTTGGTACCTTGGAGGAAGAGTTTAGGACATCTTGGACACGAAATTGGAGAGATTGAAGGCAAAAAGAAAGGGAATTGGATAGTCACTAGGACATCAAAATGAAAGGATCACCCAGAATTACTTGAGATGCCACAGCAGTTCTTTCTTAAGGAAACATCTTCCCATGACAAGGCGTCTTTTGTTTTTGTTTTTTTAATGTACATGGGCTTCCATTCCTTAGGGGACATTTTGAAAACTGAAGCTGTCACTATTGACAATAGCAAAAACATGAAACTAACCGTGTTGCCCATCAAAACTGGACTGGCTAAAAAATAGGTGGTACATATATGCAAAGGAATATTATGCAGCCATAAAGAAGGACAAACATATGGATTTCACAGCAACTTGGCTGAATTTGGAGTCCATCATACTTAGTAATCTATCACAGAAACAAAGAACAGAGTACCACATATTCTCACTCATAAACTGACCCTAAACATTTACCATCATACCATAGGAAAAGGATTGGCAGTAGCAGGGTACTGCTGGGGTGGGGATGGGGAACACAACATCAATAAGGGTACCTGATCTCAAATCAGGCTAAGTGGGGACCAAAGGGAGGCCCAAACTTTAACTGTACGATGACCACTTGTACACCTACTCCTGAATTGTAACCCACATCTTTAAAATTAAAAAAAAGAAAGAAAGAAAGAAAACTGGAGCTCTCACAGTCAGTCTCCCAGGGTTTAAATCCTGGTGTCTCTCTTTTCTAGTTCCAAAACAGAAATCTAAAAAGGTCATGCAAATAATTAATATTACCTTCTAATTCCTTTTCCTTTCTAAACATCAATTTCTTCCTCTAAGCGAACGTGATTTTTTTTTTTTTTTTTGAGTTGGAGTCTCACTCTCACCCAGACTGGAGTGCAGTGGTCTCTCCCGGCCACCGCAGCCTCAACCTGCTGGGCTCTGGCGATCCTTCTGCTCAGCCTTCCAAGTAGCTGGAACTACAGGCGTGCGCTACCACACCCGGCTAATTTTTGATTTATTGTAGAGATGAGGTCTCACCAAGTTGCCCAGGCGGGTCTCGAACCCACGGGATCAGGCAGTTCACTCACCTCAGCCTCCCAAAGCGTGGGATTACAGGCTAAGCCACTGAGCCCAGCTGTGAAGATATTAATAGTATCTTACACGTCTTTTTTATTAGAATGAACTAAAACAATCCATGGGTAAATGTGCTTAGCACATTGTCTTATAGCTTATCACATAGTAGATATGTAATACATGAAGATATTGTTATTATCGTTATTATATCAAGTGCGACCATTAAAAATGGATATAAGGTATCCTGATTCCTTTGGTAAACAAAATCTGTCTTCAAACCTAGAGTATATCATACTCAGTGATCTATCACAGAAACAAAGAAGTACCACAACATGTCTCACTCATAAGCGGACCCTGAGCGTTTACCATAATGCTATAAGAAAGGAATTGGCAGTAGCTGGATACTGCCGGGATGGGTTGGGGAGATACAACATCAATAAGGGAAACTGATCTTAAACCAGGCAAAGTATGAACCAAAGAGAGGCCCAAACTTTACCTGTATGATGACCACCTGTTTACCTAATTCTGAATTGTACCCCACAAAAAACCTAGAGTAACTGTACCTTGGGGTCACTCTTGCATTTAGCATCCCAGCTCAGGAACTCAGCAGCACGAGGCAGTGTCCATTGTGATTCTTCTGGTAGCTAACATCCCTTGGCTGGGGCTCAAACACACTGAGTCAGCTGCATTTCACATGACAAGTCGAGGCCATCCTTTTTGGTATTCATATACAGCTGCTCTTAGGCTAGTTTTAAAATCTTTTATTTTGTGACAATCTGTGATTTAACTTTTATTAAGCATCCTAATCTAGTATTTTAGAACAGACTGGAACAACTTGGTTATAATAAAATCTAAAGTGCTAAATAGTCTTTTTATGCACGATATGCTCACCCTTGAGGATCTGAACTGACCACAAATGTTGGGCTTACATTTGCTTTTCCCACACTGTGTCAACTTAATCATGAAGAAAAACCAAAGCATCAACAAAAACCAAACCCTCTCTTATCTCAGGGATACGGTAGATGCTAAATCTTCTTTTAGCCATAATCTAGGAGGGTAGTTTTGCTACTTTATCACAGCTCTAATATCACAAGAAATGGAAAATTCATGCAAGCAAATATTGTTTATGAATATGGGCAACTCTAGATGCATTTTTTAATGAACAGAGAACATTTGGCTTTGCATCTGGTAGTGTGGAGAATAACAATCCAGCTCTGCACCCTAGGAGACATCCAGATTACTTTATTATTACAATGATTTCCATAACTCTAGGCACTTTTCAGACACCTGGATATTCATGAATGGTTCAAACCTCACTGATAGCATTTTATTCATACAATGTTTTTGAGATCACTTGAGCTAACTGGGTTTCTAAAAGCATGTGGGAAATAAACACAAGTAAAGTCTTAGACACCAAATTTGTTAGTGCTTTATTTCATCATTGCTGCTCTTTTCAAACGTTAGTCAAATCTTAGGAGCTTGTGATGGTTACCGTAAAATGCAAGGCTTTCCTTTGGAACACATCACTGGCTCACTTTCTGCTAGTCTCAAGTCACTTTGATTTCTGGTGGGATAAATGTAATTCCTCAGTAGAACTTAATGTATACACTGGTTAATCTAAATTAGTCTTTCATATTTTCGTTAGTAGCTCATAATTATGATATCCAAGATTTATATTTTCTACGTATCTTTTAGAAATCTCTATCTGCTTTTCATCTTACCCAGGCACTCTATTGTTTGAAAGGAATTGGATGGAAAAAGATGACTTGGCTTTTAATACAAAAACCACTAGAGAGCCCTTGGAAAGTTCATTTGTGTACTTGAGTATTTTGACATTCACTCAGTAGGTGAACTTACAAAGACAAGAGCCGTGCCTAATAGGACTGTCTGATTCTATTTATTTTTTGTTATCATCTCACAGTGCTGTTTTTGGCACACAGTTATTTAAGTCACCAGTTTCCAAACAAAACCAGGGTAATCCTGTGCTGATCATTTCAAGTTTGCCCTAAACACCTCAACATTGACATTTTCCATGCACTAAATTGGGTTTTGCCTCTGAGAACAGCTAGAAAGAAGGTTAAGAAGAGATATCTCTCTTCTTGTCAATAGGTTTTATTTTGTTTTATTTCTGTCGATTTTAACATCTTTAGATTCTATTCAGTTTTATTACTATTTCTCTCAATTTTTACTCCTCTTCTAAAAGTGAACTTTGCACATTTTAATTTTAGGGTTTAATGTGTGTTTTTGGTCTCAAGTCAAATGAGAGCAGTTCTATGTGGACTTTTTAAGCAGACACAGTCTAAGGATTCCAGACTCTTTTCTGGACCCCAATGTATACTTCCTTAAAACTGCTGTCTCTAAGTTCTTTTGATCTTACAACTTTATTTATAAAATAACGAGCCTCGCCCCAATACATGTTAAAAGACTTATCATCTGGCTGAGAGACCCTGAAGTGGCCTTTCTAGGACCCCCAGGCTGGCCCCTGCTCTTGAGTAAGTGAATTCATACACCTGTCACTGTAATCATAGTGTGTTTGTATTATGTATCACACACAAGTGTTAAAAAGAAGAAGTAACCACGATGAAATATCACCTCAAACCCATTGGGATGGTTACCATTGAGAACAATCAGAAAGTAACAAGTGTTGGTGAGGATGTGGAGAAATTGGAACACTGGAACTCCTGCTCACTGCTGGTGGGAACGTGAAATGGTACAGCTGCTTTAGGAAGAAGTATGGAGGTTTCTCAAAAAATTACAAACAGAGTTAACAGATTACCTAGCAATTCCACTTCTGGGTATATATCCGAAAGAATCAAAAGCATGGTCCTAAAGAGATATTTGCATACCCGTGTCTATAGAGTGTTATTCACAATAGCCAAATGATGGAAACAATCCATGTGGCCATCGACAGACGAATGACACTATGGTTTGAATGTCTGTGACCTCCAACATTCGTACGTTGGAACTTACTCCCCAAAGTGATGGTATTAGATTACCTTGAGAGGTGATTAAGAGATGGGAATAATGCCCTGATAGAAGGACTTGAAGAGTGAATTTGCTCCTTTCTTCTGTCTCTTCTGCCTTTTGAGGACACTGTGTTTGTCCCTTTTGCCACTCTGCCCTTCTTTTTCTCCATTTGAAGGCAGAGTGTTCGTCCTCTTTGGAGTACTCAGTAACAAGGTGCCATCTTGGCGGCAGAGAGCAGCCCTCACCAGATGCTGAACTGCAAGTGCCTTGATGTCGAACTTTTTGCCTCTAGACCAGGAAGAAATAAATTTCTGCTCTTTATAAATTACCCAGTCTCAGGTATCTTGTTATAACAGTGCAAATGGATGGACTGAGACAAATGGATAAAGAAAATGTGGTAGATACATAGAATGGAATATTATTTATTCAGCTTTAAAGAGGAAGAAAGTTCTGACGCATGCTACATCACAAATGAGCCTGGAGTAGATCATGCTATGTGAAGTGGGGCAGTCACGAAAAGGCAACTAACCGTATGATTCCACAAATTCAGATAGATGGTTTCCAGAGGATGGGATGTTGGGAGAAATGGGGATTATGGTTTCTTGGATATAGAGTTTCAGTTTTTCAGGTTGAAAAGAGTTGTGGCAATGGTTGTATAATGATGTGAACGTACTTAACACTAGTGAATTGTAGACTTTAAAAATGGCTAGGATGGTGCATTTTGTATAGTGTGTATTTTACCACAATTTAAATACAAAGACGAAGTAAGAGATAAATGTAGATTCCTAATTTTTTTTTCTGCCTCCAGTAGGTCATTTTTGGTTACCTCACTCTGGAGAACGTCACTTTTAAGGCATGTTCACCAGCAGACACTGATAGACACAGCTGCACGCTCTGCTCCCCCTCCAAGGAGGGACACACCACCCACCTGAGGGAGTGCCCCCAGCAGACAGTCCTGCTGTCAGTCACTCTGGGATCCACCTCAGCTGCAGACAGCCCCCCTTGCTGAGGCAATGCCTTCTAGGGGAGCCCATTTCCCTGACCGAGAGTAACAGGGTAATAAAAGTCCAGCCCTATCAGCTTCATGCGGAGCACTCTAAGGGTCAGCTCTTGTTCCAGACTCTCTCACTGGGAGCCTGCATTGCAGCTCTACTTCATCTGTTCAGATCTATTTCTGCCCCCTTCCTTTTCACAGAGGTGGATTCGTCTCAGCATTCAATTGTGGAAAAGACAACTTGCAATACAGATGGAGATACTATCAAGATTAATGAAATCAGATTCCTTAATTTCTGAACAAGAGTGAACTCGTTTTTAAGTTACTTAGTGAAATAATAAAGAATCAAGTAAGTTAGAGCTCTGAGTAGGCAAATTGAGGACTTTTCTGTTTCCGAAACACACACCTGTAATCCCAGCACTTTGGGAGGCGGAGGAGACAGGATTGCCTGAGCTCAGGGGTTCGAGACCAGCCTGAGCAGCATGGCGAGACCTCGTCTCTACAATAAATAAAAAAATTAGCTGGGCATGGTGGCACACGTCTGTAGTTTCAGCTACTTGGAAAGCAGAGGCAGAAGATCACCTGAGCCCAGTAGGTTGAGGCTGGGGTGGCCGGGAGTGTACTATTGCACTCCAGCCTGGGTAACAGAATGAGACTCTAACTCAAAAAGAAAAAAAAAACGAAACACACACACATACACACACACCCATGCACACCAAGAGAACCAAGCTACCATTAAAATGTATGCCACAAAATGAATAGAAGCTCCTATAAAAGTTGCAGTATTTGTCATTCAGGTAAATCTACTTTATATAAAGCAGGTAGGATTAGACATTAATATTTGTATGATTTGGAGAATCCTCCCACATTGTAAATGTAGTCAGTGATCAATGTCTGAAAGAAGAAGAGGATAAAGAGGTTAATCCATCATCAAACCAGTTCACAGTTGTAGGGAAGGGAGAATAAAATGG
Source organism: Cephalopachus bancanus (assembly GCA_027257055.1). NCBI lineage: Eukaryota > Metazoa > Chordata > Mammalia > Primates > Tarsiidae > Cephalopachus > Cephalopachus bancanus. Next base: position 4,774,970 of record JAPVLO010000096.1, on the reverse strand, counting down.
TTCTGAAATGCTAACAGGGTAATAGCCTTGGTACCACGAGTAGGAGCTACCAGGTAACTGAGTAGATACCTTTAAATGTAGCTACAGTATACCCTTTTGAGTAATTACAGTCATGTCTCTGATTATTCTGCACGCCTTAGTGAACACCCCTGGAGTCTTAGAATGTCTATGAAAAATTCCAGACATTTGAGGAATTTTTCCAAACATTAGAGTTTCTGTTGATGTAATGAAAAAGATCAGCCCATGAATTTTGAGGTCGTGTTTGCCCATAAAAAATAATTTTTAAAATAATTCCTATCTTATTTTGGCATTAATTATTTGGATATTATAGGACTTTCCACATGTAAAGCATACTTAAATGCATTTTAAAACTTCAAAACAGGGCAACCCCTTCGAGTCTCCTCCCACCATGGGAGCTTGCTTGTCCTCTGAATAAATCTTGCTTTTAAAAAAAAAGAAACTTAAACCATAGAAATCAACTGTGACAACAGAAGAAAGGGAGACATACTATGGACTAACTAAATAATTATTTCAGCTGAAATAATTTGTAAAACCAAGTTACTTATATTTCCATCTGGCTTCAAATAAGGTAATAAGGTAAAAAAACAAAAAACAAAACACTCTCCCAGGTTTTTTCTATGTTGTGATAATGACAGCTAATATTTATTGAATGCATCCAATGTGTCATGTGTGCTTTACCAGGATTATCTCCTGCAAAGAAGGAATTGTCATCATATAACAAGGAAAGACACAGCTTAGAGGAATTAAGCAATTAGGCTAAAGTTACACGCGGAGAAAGTAGGAGAAACGGGAGGAACCAGGAAGCTGACTCAAGGGCTGGAGTTCATAAAGACTGGACTCCTGCCCGTGAATGTAACTAGTCAGTTCATCAAAGAACTTGTTTAATTTTTTGTTTATGTTGTATAAATTGAGAATTTAATTAAATGTTCTGAATCATGGAATTACATTATTTTGGACTGACAGACTTTACTTAGAAAATGATGACACTTAAACCAACTTTTAAAATTTCTTTCCATTAAAAAATATATTTTGTAATCTTAGTTTAGGAAGAAGAAAACATCCAGTCCGGTGAGAGTCCATGCGTTGTTTATTGGATGACTTGGCTAAAGGGGAGAGTGGGGGAATGATCAGTCTGATAATCTAATCTCAATTGCTAGGGAGATGAGGGCTTTCACTTCCTGAACTTTGAAATTCAATCAACTTAAAGTTTTATTGCTAGACCTGTAATTGTGGTTTTTGAAGCACAGAAATGGAAAATACATTCATCTGTCTTGCCTCTCCTCACCCCCATGATTGTGGCAGACAGTACTATTAGATGACAGCAATTGCCCATTCCAGATGTGGTCACTAGTCCATTTCTGCATAGCCCAGGGAGGCAGCCATCACCAAATGACTGAAGGAAAACTTCATGAGAGCAATCCTTTTCTGTAGTCCTCTAGCACTTGGGCTAAAGGAGAGGAGACCAAGGTGCAGCTCTGTGCCTAGGGATCATTTATAATGGGCAATTTTTCTCAATGGCCCTGAGCAGTCCCAGTTTCCTCTTAAATTTTCTAGTCAAGGTGGTGACATTAAGAAACAGAAGTTTTAGGATAAGAGCTATTCTCTTGTCTTTTCTTGGGTCCTTTTAGGCAACTGGATGGATAAGATGATAATACAGCTCATTTAGATTGATCAGAACTTAAAATGTTGGCCTCCTTCCTAATAAGTTTTTAATATTAAAGAATCATTTTCACCCGTTCAGATTTCTAAACATCTCTGTGACAGACATGTGTTAGGCGACTTTGGAATCATTGTCTCTTGGAAACACATTAATTGCAACGCTGACTACTTCATAGACCTCCATGGGCTGAAGGTGACAATAATGTTGAAACAAACCTTTTGGCAAACCTCAGATAACAACTCATCGAATCCCCTTTGCTTAGGAGTAGGAATGAATCTGTGGCTTGCAACTAAATAGAAATAAATGTTCTCAGCAGGGAAGAGTCATTACCGATTTAATGAACCAGAGTTCTGTTTATAGCTCTGTGAAGGATTATAACGTGTAAATTTAAATAAAACACCATGGCTTTCCTTTTAAGTGTTAATATGTGAAATATTGACTTAGTCGGTTCCTAACTTGGAAAGTAAGATGTGTAAAATTCGACATGTCTATCAAGTGTAGTGACAGGCAATGCAGTTTAGAGACTCCAACAGAAATGCAAACAGGCCTCTAAACAACAGCATTGCAGGATCTAAGGTTCACATTGGTCAGTTATGTTCAGTCTGCTACGATCCTGATGGCTTTAATTATCAAAGGACAGGTAACAAACATTCAGATCTATACTTGAATATGACATGTGTCTTTTCTTTAAATTGTAAGCCAAAAGCAATAAAAACACCCCTTGAGTGAGATTTACTGTAAAGTCTCTTCCCATGATTCCTCCTGTAGGACTCTGGCTCCCTCAATGCTCTGTATTTATGTTACTGTCATTTTTCATTGACTCCAAACTCCTAGCATGTGGGGACATGTTTGCTCTGTTCTCCGATGTTTTTTCGGTACCTGGTGCCATACTTCAAGAAATATTTGTTGAATAAATGAATGAATGGATTTTTGAAAGTTATTTGACAAAGGCCCTTGTGTTCATCAGACTGCTTTTCCATAATTAATTAGTTTTAAGTTCCTGAACGACCAGTTAGTTTATTTTTGTTTAATTAGTAAATTCAATTGAGTTCTGTGGGAGCTTCACTTGAGATGAAATAAACCAGACAAATGAGCAGCTCTTGGAAATTCCTAAAGAACATTATCATAGTAAATATTTTGAAATATCCTATCTTAACTCAGCCTGTTTAACTTTGTTGAATACTACCTTTTTCAAACTAGGGGTCAAGTACTCTGGAAATGGATAAAGATGACTTATCAGATGGTCACAGATAAAAATACTTGAGGAGAATCAATGTCCAGATCTTCATTTTTCATGTATATGCTTTCTTAATTTTTTTTTGCCAGAGAACATTCATGCAAACCACTCCCATTGTCATCATGTTTCTTACATTTTACAAAAGAAAGGTACGTCTCTCACTCGGCCTGTTCTCCTTAAAGTCTGTTGCTTGGAATGTAAAAACCCAGGTGATTATAAAACCCACCATCAAGACAGCAGTAATTTTAAGAGTGAAAGTAGGTTCTATTAATAATTAACTTGGGAAAATATAATATTAACAGAGGTATATTGAAGATAACACTATTACCATTCCCCTCACCCCTTCTGAGTATACAGGGTTGGAAGAGGTGACTGTAAGTGAAAGAGTAGCAAGAAAATTAGTAATCACTTGCTAAATGTTGGCAATATTTTAAAAGTGTTCTTCCCAGAAATTGACAAAGTGAATGAATCTAATGAGCTAGTGATTTCCAAAACTTCCTTTAAAAAGACCTTATTGAGTTGTTTAGCTGATGGATCAAAGGACATATATAAAATGTTTATAGCAGCATTGTTAATAACAGCCCCAACAAGTTAGTATCCAAAAATATCAAGAGTAGATGGTATCTTCATATGACAAAGTTTTACCAGGCAATGAAAAAGAACAAGCTGTTGTTACATACAACAACATGAATGACTTTCACAGATATAATTTTAGCAAGTTCATGCTTTATGACTTCATTTTTATGAAGTTCATCAACAGACAAAACTGATTTATAGTTTTAAAGATCAAAGTAATGGTGTGATGTTATTTTGGGGTGAGTTATAAGCCAGGAGGGGGCATAAGGAAGACCTCAGGAGAGATGAAAATGGATGTTCTTTACCTTGATCTGAAGAGTGGTTGCATGGGTCTGTCTATATTTAAAACTTCCTTTTCCTGTACACTTAAGATCTGTCAACTTTATGTAAGGTGTGCATTAATAAGAGACAAAAAGAAACTGGCTTATTTAATCAATAAACGTTTGCTAGTATGCAATTTGGGGTTTTGGTCATGTAATAATGAACAAGAGCTCAAGAAGTTTGTAGAGAGTTAGACCACACCCAGGTGAAGCGCTGTTTTGGCATAATTATTAACACCTACTTGCGTCCTCCCACATTCCCTGGTGATAAATTATCCATTGCTGTGTGACAAATCACCCTCAATGCTTAATGGCTTAAAATAATAATTTTAACATAGCTTGCAATATTATGGGTCAGGAATTCACACAGAGCTCAACTGGGCAATTTGTCTAGTTCTACTGGCCTTGAATGCAGTCACTTGGTGGCATTCAACTGGCAGATGGGCCAGTTTTCAGAGCTCAAGAGGGTCCACTCATGAATTCTCTTGCTTTGGTGGGGATAGCTGGAAGATGAGGTTCCCCTGGGGCAGCTGACTGAAGTGCTTCCATATGGCTTCCCTGAAATGGAGGTCTCAGGGTAGTTGGACCTGTACCAAGTGTACAAGGTGGTTGTCCAGGTGGAAGCTGTATGAACTTGTGTGACTGAGCCTTGAAAGTCATCAAGTTTTTTCTTATGCCTTACTAGATTCAAGCAGCCACAGCCTTCTCATGTTCATGAGAAGGAGACATAAACCCCATTTCCTAGTGAGGAGACTCAAAAAAAGTTCACTTAAAAACAATCCAAATGCACTATTTGGACCAATTCCAAAGATACTTTTTACCAAGTCTACCTTCTCAATATCTTTTGCATTCCTCTTCTCTCCATTCTCAGTATAACTTCGTTAGCTTGGAGTCTCCCAATCTCTCATCTGTCCTATTAGATAATATTCTTACTCAATCTCCTGTTTAGTTTCCCTTCTTCATTTTGTCTTACTGGTTGTTAATTAATGCCTGGCTCTGTGTCTGCTAATCTTTCACTAAAAAAATTGGAGAAAAATATCATTTTGTTTATTAACTAAAACCCAAACTCCTTTCCCTGCCATTCAAAGCTCGTTATGACCTGATTCTAACTGAACTTTTCAAGCTGATCTTTCATGAAATTTACTGTTCAGCCAAATACCCCTTCTTTATGTTTCCTCTCTAGGACCCAGTGCATTAGCTCACATAATCTCTTCTGTCTGAGATGTACCTACTCACCTGACACATTCATCCACGGCCCAAATCTAACAGTTCTGCAGGGTCTTACTAACATGTCTCTTCCAGAATGCTCATTTGTTCTTTCAACAAACATTTATTATTTACCAGGCTCTATTCGAAGTCCTGGAAACACAGCAGGGAAGAGGCAGACAAGGTGCTCGGCCTCAGAAGGCTTACAAGTCTGTTTGGAAGTCATCTTGTCTCTTGATCACTCATGAAAATTCATTGGTTCTTTTTTTAATGCTACTTTTAGAGGTAGTGTAGGCAGAGTAGCGAAACATTAAGACGCTGAAACTGTGTGACCTTGAAAAAGTTCCTGACCTTCTTTGAACCTGGATTTTCTTTTCTGTAAAGTGGGTTAATAACAGCATCTATCCCACAGTGGCTGTGAGTTTAAACATGTTGTTAAATATAATACACTTAGCATAGAGTTTGGTAAACTGTAAGCATTAAATAAGCTTTAGTAATTGTTTTCATTATTATTACCATCACCATTCCCAGTTGTACACCCCCCACTCCACCGCCCTGTTTAGATTATAAACTTGCTTTTTTGGAGGCTGGGTAATATATCTTAACAGTTATGGTGTTTTGGAATGAACATGAGCTCTTAAGGCAGGCAGAGCTGCTAGAGTCCAGCTCAGCAGCTCATTAACTGTGAGACCTTGGCCAAATTATCTTTCTGTGCCTTACTTTTTTCATATTTAAGTTCCACATAACAGTACCTTACAGAGTTGTCAAGTTGCCATAGGGATTTAATGAGGTCATATTTGTAAATCGCATAGTTTAGTGTCTGATACATAATATGTTCCCCTCAAATGCTGCTGCTGATGATAATGTTGATAATGATGAGTACGGTAATGGTGATACAATTATAACTCGCCAATCCCTAGCATCCCCTCTACTCACTTTGGTACATAATTTAGTAAGTATCCTTTTGGACATTCTAATGCAATTATAACCACATCTTTCCCTAATTAGGATTATACCATGTTTAATTAATCCCCTTTTATAATTTGCCGTAAATAGATGTCTTTACATTTCAACCCATATGGATTTGCTTTATCTTTTAAAATAATTACATGATGCTTCTTTTTATATATATGTGCCATAATTTATTTAATCAGTCTCTTATAAATTAACATTCAAGTGTTTTCAATTTTTTCCATTATGCCATGCTATCATCAGATCAATTACATATACATGTACATTTTCATGCGTGTCATATTATTTCTTTAAGATAAATGATTAGAAGTAAAATTGCTTGGACAAAGATATTACACTAAGAGATGTTGATGCACACTGATAAGTTGCTCTCCTGGTTGGCTGTACCTGTTATTACTCTCACTGCTGTGGTCTGAATACTTGTGTCTCTCCACAATTTGTATGTTGAAATGTAATGACCAATGTGATGGTATTAGGAGGTAGGGCTTTGGGGAAATGATTAAATGAAGAGGGCAGAGCCCTCATCAATGAGATTCATGCACTTAGAAAATGAGTCCAAGGGCGCTTGCTTGCCTCTTCCACCATGTGAAGACAGTGAGAAGGTGCCATCCATGAGTCAGGAAACGGACTCACTGGGCATCAAATATGCTGGCATCTTGATCTTCAATTTTCCAGCTCAGCTGTGAGAAATACATTGCTGTTGTTTAGAAGTCACTCAGTTATAGTTTTCCACTATAGCAGCCCCAGTGGATTAAGAAACTCGCAAATGGGGGCATCTCTGTTTTAAACATCTTTGCCAACGTTAGGTTTTGGTCATTCTTTTTTAAAATTTATTTTAAATGTATTTATTTATTTATTTTTTATGTCAATGGCTTTAGGAGGTACAAATGATTTTCGGTTATAAGGATGCATTGCATATTGGTGAAGAAGTCTGGGTTTTAAGTGTACCCTTCACTCCAATGATTTTTTTCATCCCTACCACCTTCCACTCTTCCTCTTTTGGTCTTCAATGTACATTATGCCATACTCTATGCCTCAGTTAGCTCCCACTTATATGAGGAGGGACCCAAAAAAACTCAGAATAATCTTTCAGAGGGTGAGCCCCTTGTAGTACAGGCTTGCCCTGCTAGGTACGTGTTCTAGGAAACCATCGGCGTCAGTGTACTAGCTAACAGAGTTATGAGAGGCTGCATTTGGCTTCAGTGAATTTTATTTTATTTTTTGGAGATTCTTTCAACGCATTTATCCATTTCATGAGGGATGATCTACGAGCATACCTGCCCATGCCACACTGAGTGCTCAACAGTTTTTGACCCAAAACAGCATGACCCCATGCTCCACCCTCCTTATTCTTTCAATCTCGTCCCGAGTAATTTTTGTTTTGTTTGTTTCCCAGGTTGAAAAAAGTCCTTAAGGGAAAATGGTTTGCTGATATGAAGAGATGAAACAAGAAACAACAGAAGGACTAAAACACATCAAATTTAATGAGTCCAAAAACTGTTTTCAACAGTAAAAAAACATCTTAATAGGTGTATTGAATCAAATGGAGAGTACTTTGAAGGTGACTGAAGTTTACACAATTTTTCATACATAAATTTCAGGGTTTTGGGGGGTGTCCTCCCTCATAAGTGAGAACATGTGGCATTTGGTTTTCTGTTTTTGTATTACTTCACTTAGGATGATGGTCTTTAATTCCATCCAGATTATCACAAAAGACATTATTTATTCCTTTTCATGGTTGAATAGTAGGATTTGGTCAATTCTTTACATCTTTGTCAAGATTTATTTTCTTCGTCTGTCTTTTTAAAACCTATCGATACATTCCTAGTAACACAGACTTTTTTACGTATGTCTTTTTATTTCCTCTAGACTACAGGCTTCTTGAGAAAAACAACCTTCATTCATTTGGGTGGTGTTTACTAATCAGTGATACATCTCCTTGGAATCTAAAGAAAGTATGTTTCTTTCCTTAGCAATTCTTTACAGCTTTAAAGCAGATCAAGGCCTTCAACAAGGCCTTTATTTGTTAAAGAGTGCTTGGAGAGGGAGATCGTTTCAAGTGACTGGAAATTAAAATTTCCCTTTTATTTCAAATGTAATTTTTCCCCCCTGTTGGTGTTTCCACGGCACGATAGACTTGGAGTATCTGAGCACTGCACCACAGGCAAAAAGAGGAAGGATAGAAAGCGGATGAGAGGCTGCCAGGCAGGCACAGAGGGCCCTCCAGCATGCCGTCCAACTATTCCTCTCCCCATTTCATCCCGCTGTCCCCACCAGCCGGATGTGGAAACTCTGCCCAGTCAGTTTGTGAGAAAAGACGTTGGCAAGGGTGGCTATAGGCAGTTCCAAGAAGAAAACCATCTGGGGCAAAAGTGAGATAAGGTGGCTGGTGAGTACTATTGAAAGATTTGAGCCGGGCTCGGTGGCTCAGCCTGTAATCCCGCGCCTTGGGAGGCTGAGGTGAGTGGATTGCCTGAGCCCGCGGGTTCGAGACCCGCCTGGGCAGCGAGACCTCATCTCTACAATAAATCAAAAAATCAGCCGGGCGTGGTAGCGCGCGCCTGTAATTCCGGTTACTCGGAAGGCTGAGGCGGAAGGATCGCCGGAGCCCAGCAGGTCGAGGCTGCGGTGGCCGGGAGGGGCCACTGCACTCCAGTCTGGGCGACAGAGTGAGACTCCAACTCAAAAAGAAAGAAAGAAAGAAAGAAAGAAAGATTTGGAGGGAAAGGAGGTACAGGAACAAGTATTTTCCCTTTTTTTTAAATTATAAAGATGTGGGGTACAATTCAGGGTTAGGTATACAAACGTTGATTTTGCAGGTATCCTTTTGGATGAGGTGTGCCCCTCCCTCCCTTAGCAGTTTCCCTCAACTGCCAATCCCGCCCCAGGAACAAATACTTTCCCACATGCTGGTTTTAAATGACACTAGTTGAGAAAACAGTATATAAAATAATAAAATAACTGGAGAGGTTTCTACATGAGAAGAATGAAAAGTTAAAAAAAAAAAAAAGAAACCACCACATTCTAAAGCAATCATATGCCACTTTAAATGAGTTCAGATCTCAATACCCTGAAGAATTACATCCTAGGTAATAATATGGCACTTAACATTTATACAGTGCAGAATTGCAAACGAGGGGTCCCTGAGTTGCATTCAGCGTCCGAATATGTTTTGTTTGGCCCACCCAGCTTTGGCCAGAGAGTGTTTGTAAAAATTTTTAGTAGTTACCAGATTTAAAATTAGAAACAGGCTGGCTATATTCACCAAACTAATTCACTTCTTCCTGGCACACAGCTGGATTGCATTTCTCAGCCTCCACTGAGTAGTGTGTGTCCATGGGATGGAGATTCCACCAATGAAATGTGAGTAGAAGCTTTGGGCACTTCCTCTGGGTCCGGCCCGTGCAAACCTACCATAAGCAGCCCCCAGAAGGCTCTTGGCTCTTCTGTTTTCCCTGAATGACAGGGTGGATCGGAGCCTCCTTGCCCTTCCCCCTGCCTAAACCAAAATACAATTTCGTGAGCAAGAAGTAAAATTTTGTTATGTTTTAGCCATCATGTGTGTTGGGGTCCATCTTACACATTGGTTAGTGAATGCTAATATGCCCTGTCACAAGACTCATACAACCTCCAGTATGGTATGATTAATTCCCTGTTATCTCCTATACTCACTCCCAACGTGCTACTCATTTATGTTTTCTGCTAGGCTCCCTGAGGGATGATTATAATTTGAGCCTTTTTAAAAATAATTAAAAGGATGAGGTCTTGCTCTGTCACCCAGGCTGGAGCACAGCGGTCCAATCATAGCTCACTGCAGCCTCCACTTCCTGGTCTCAAGCAATCCTGCCATCTCAGACTCCGGAGTAGCTCAGACTCCAGGCATGTGCCACCACGCCTGGCTGAGTTGAGACTTTTTATAAGGTGCTTTGTAGCTTACTGGACATGCCCACATTCATATCCTTTTAACCTTTTAACAACTCTGAGTTGCTGAAAAACTAGATACCGCAATTCATTCTTCAGTAACTTATAGGTGAGTCAACAGTTATTGAGTACCAACCACAGTCCAGGCACTGTGCTGGGCCCAGGGGATACGAAGAGGAGACACGAGGAGATAGAAACTTATAAATGTTTTCACTTCTCACATTTATCAGGTCTCAGGCTGCTAAGAGAAATGGCGGGTGTGATTATGCATCTACCAAAGGTAATCTCTGAGAAATAATGGTGGTCTGGAATAATGCCAGAAGATCACATATGGTCAAAAGTTCAGATTTTCAAAAGGAAAAGAAGGTGGCTTCTTGAAACTAAAAAAGGTATATCTAGTGTTGACACCACGGATAAGTACAGAATCCATCATTTTACAAAAGTTTTGTGACCATTTACAAAAGAGGGGGTCATTTCTAAAAGTCAGGATTGATTCACTAAGAGAAAATTTTGCTGAACTTAATTTTTGGAGAGGGTTATTATTCTGCAAGTTATGGAAAGTGTCACAAAGATGGTTGTCTGCAAAATGTCATAGACTGGATGACTTAAACAACAGACATTTATTTTCTCACAGTTTCTGGAAGCTGGAAGTTCAAGATTAAGATACCGGTATGGTTGGGCTCTGGTGAGGGGCTTCTTCTTGGCATGCAGATAACTGCCTTCTCACTGTGTACTTACATGACCTTTCCTTGGTGGTTCAGGTGTATGAACAGAGGGGGTAGGGGATGAAGCATGAGGAAGAGGAGAGAGAGAGAGAGAGAGAGAGAGATTGATTGAGATTTCTCTTTTCCTCTTTTTATAAGACTATAAATCCGATTGGATTAGGAATCCATCCTTATGACTTCATTTAACCTTAGTTATTTCCCAAAGGCCCTATCTCCAAATACAGTCACATAGGGATTTAGAGACCCAATATATAAATTTGAGGTAAGAGAGATACAATTTAGTCAATTCAAGATTCTATGACGAATCTTGATTTTTAACAAAGCACCTGACAAAAATATTTCATGATATCACTACAGAACAATAAGAGACATATATCCCAGAAAATGGTAACTTTAGGTTGATGCAGATATTTATGACGTCAAAAGATATAGATAACTGTCAATCTTGAGAAAGGTCACTGGTAGCATGTCTTAGGTTAACATTTTTGTTAAGAACATAGTTATAAACATAGAAAATATGCTGACGGAGTGTGAAACTCATGCACCGGATGATAAAATCAAGATTCAAAATGGTCTCAGGGGGCTAAGTTTATGAGCTCAACTAATGAAATGCCATCCAGCAGGATAAATGTACAGAACTTTACTGAGGTTGAAGAAATTATGCAAAAAAGGACAAGGGTTGGGAAAGAATCCTGAGGAAATGAGTTGCCACAGCCTAGGCTGTGTTCTTAGAAGCCAAAATCTAGGTCAAGATGATAGTCCCAGGACACTTTTCACTAATCAGCCTATGTGTTTTCCACTTCTGGGATACATGTTTTAAAAGGAAGCCCATTGATAAAGTGGAAAGGGTTAAGGAAGATGACCAAGATGGCCCAGTACTTAGTTCATCTCAGTTGGTATTGTTCTATGTGGTGCTGGTCAGGGACTGGAGAACAGTTAATTTAGATGTATGAAGTCTTAGGAGGAAGGAGAAACTGTTTTTAACGATAGTAAAAGTTGTCATAAACTGCTTATGGTTGTTTCTGGGCGGTGGAATTATAGAATAGTTTTGTTTTCTTCTTTTTATTTAATTAAAACACGTCAGAATTATGGACTTCACAGCTACTTTGATGGATTTATAGCCTATAATACTTAGTGACTTATCCCAGAAACAAAGATCTGAGTACTATATGTACTCAGGCATAAGCGGACACTGAACATTTATCATGATACTATAAGAAAGGGACTGGCAGTAGTGGAACACTATCAGGGAAGGGAGGAGGGACACATAACATCAATAAGGGTACCCAAACTTTACTTGCACAATGACCACTTATGTACTTAACCCTGAATTGCAACCCATATCTTTGAAATAGAAATAATAATAATAAAAAACACATCTATTCTATTCAGACTGCATGCAATACCATTAGACATTATGTCAAGCACCTCACAAATGTGGCCTCTCTTATTCCATAGAAAAGTCTGGCAACAAAACAGTCTCTCAGTCTGTCTCCATATTATTGACAGATAAATTAAGGGCCATGGAGGGCAAGTGGCTTTTTCAAGGTCACACAGCTAATAGGTGAAGATATTAGGGTTTGCAGGCAACTCTGTGAGGCTCTTGGCCGTTACACTTTACTGACCCCCTGTTCACTCCAAATATTGTCTAGCAAACAAACACATTACATGGATATCCACGGAAAAGATTTTTAAATGGAAACAAACAGAAGGGCAAAGAGGCAGAGGGAAGACAACAGACTGAGGTTAAGGCAGATAGATTTAAGTCTGTGTCTAAAAGAATTGTCTAAGGAGTGAGTAGCCTGCCTGAATAGCTTTGAGCGAGGATCTACAGAGGCTGCAAAGGTGAGGGAGCGTCTAGGAGACTGTGAGTGACAATCTGTATAGGCCATGGATGTGAAGGAACACCCAAGAGACCGTGGCTGACACTCTTCAGAGGTCAAGGAGGTGAGGGAAAGCACTAGATTATCCAGCTTCCCAAGATGCACTGTAATCTGTCCTCAAGGATCCATTCGTTCCTTCACTCAGCATAGAATCACTTGAGTACCTAGTAAGCATCATACACTCATCGACACTCCAGGAGCACAGTGGTGAATGAATCCTTGCCCTCGTGCACTTGTTATTCTAGTCTGAGAAGACACACGAATAAAAAAAAAGCACATAACAGGTTGAGTGGTGATGAAGTGCTATGAAGAAGGGAGCAAGCGGGCTAAAGGGATAGAGAAGAATGTTGGATGAGAAAGCACAGAGCCATTTGGTGAAAAACCCATGAAACTTCAGAGTTATTTCTTCTGAAGTGTAAACCACACCAAGCCATTTCTTGACACGACCCCCAGGGAGTGAAAATCATAAATTACCTCTAGTGGCTTTCCCTTTCATTCAGAGTAAAATCCAAAGTCCTCACAATAGCCTTGCTATGTGGCGACCTCGCCTTTGGCGTTCCACCCGCATTCTCTGCTCACGATGTCTTCCCACAGCTCCTGCCACGTGCCTGGAATGCTCCTGCCACAGGGCCTTTGCACTGGCTCTTCCCGTAACCTGAAACCCTCTTACTGAGGTATTCACATGGTTCACCTCCCCTCCTTTTGGACTCTGTCCAAATGTCATTTTATCAGAGAGATCCTCTCTCCCCAGTCACCATCCGTTGCTCTCTCTCCCCTGACCCTGAGATCCATTACATACCTTTGTGGGACCCAGTGCAAAATGAAAATGTGTGGTAGCTTGTTCAAAACACAGGGGAAAGTGCTGTTAAAGGTTCTAAGATAGGAAGCGTTTTAATATTTTTATGACCTCCTCAACTTGTCATGTTTTTATTTGCCATTCAATGTCATGCTTCCTAAGACAGAGGCATACTTGTAGATGGGAGCAGACCCTCAGAAACACCTGGGGCTGTCCGTCCACTGTGGGTTGTGCCGGTGGGTCTGCAGGAAGGGGAGATGCCTGGTTTGACCTCTCTTCTCCCACCTGGGCGTGGCATTTCTATCTGGCACCCAGCTTCTCAAGATGCAGCTAGGGGGAGCCTGGTATCCAGGGCACTGCATGCAGGCGCCAAGTGACAGGGTGGGTGTTACAAGCTCAGCACCATGATGTCCTTGGGATTTAGATCAAGGTGGGAGAGATACAGTGCAGCAGACCCCAAGTTGGAGACAACCTTTGCCATGCCTGACCTGAAATGCTGCAGGGCTTGCGTGTCCAAATCCCAATCCTTCCCACATTCATGTCCAGATCCCAGCTGAGGCCACAGGGTGGCGGCGGTCAAGGAGTGGGTGCATGGGTGGGAAAACCCAGTGGCTCCTAGAGTGCCAGAGGGTAGGGAGTAGGCGGCTGGGAACTTGTCCTGTGGAGGGGGCAGGAGACAGGATGGGGCTGAGGCTCCAAGATCCCACTGCATGCCTCATTGTCCCATAGTATTTCACTTACAAAACTCAAAGATGAGATTATGACTATCAAGACAGCTGCCAAAGGCCACTAAGCCCCAAGTGCAAGCCCTTCTGACCACTGCATAGGGCACAAGCTCTTGAAGCCCACCCTGCTCAATCCTGTGTGATTCCACCCAGTCCTTGTCACCACTGTATTTGATATTTATTTGACAGTTTATCTTGTCTCCTTCAACCAGAAGGAAGCTTCACTGGAACAGGGACTTTGTTCTCTTCCTTATGTGTCTTTCGTGCCAAAGGATAAAGAGGATAAATAGTGAGTGTTAAATTACACTCTGGAATGTCAACAAATGAAACGTCAAAAAAAGTATGCCTTCAGATCCAGTGAAAAAGCATGTATGTGCCTTTCCCAAGTGAGTCCTAGGACATGGTTAGAACATCCACCACAAGGATAGTAAAGACTAAAAGTATAAATAAGCTCAAGGAGAATCTGGGTAATTTTAGAGAGAATGTGTCCACACTACATAGGCGTTTTTATGAAAGTAGTGATGTTTAAGGGACTTAAACACTAAACTTTCAAAATAGTAGAGTCTTGAAAGCTCTACAGGCCACTCCCAGAGGCTTAATCCTGGGTCGGCAGACCAAATGTGGCCTTCATATTTGTTCCTTTTCTTATGTTTTACATCAGAGCATGGCTTAGCCCCCTAAGCCGGGAACTCCAAGGACATGCAATAGAAACAAATATAAAGTAAGAATTCCATCCACACCAACACTCAGTATGTAACTTTCAATCAATACCTCCCATCTCTTTCAATCCACCTCTAAGGAGTTGAACTCATACAGAGGGAGGTTGTTTCTCCCTAAAGTATCAGGCTTGCAGAGAGGTTGAAGCAGAGCCAGAGTTGCAACATGAGTGCTGTGCCCCAGAAGGAAGTGAACACTTTGACCTCCCAATGTGTTGGGATTACAGGCATGGGCCACCACACCCGGCCATAGAATAAATTTTTAAATGGAAGAAAAGGGTCCAGGCATCTTCCTCCCATAAAAGCCTATATGCTTTAACTTGAAGAAAATGTCTATCTCCGTCTTCAATGAATGGTTCTCAAATCTGGGTGATTTTGGAACTGCCAGGAGAACTTTTTGAAACACCGAGTTCCAGAGTTCAGTTTCTAGGGATTCTAACTCAAAAAGCCTGGAATGGGGCTTGGAATGTGTCGCCACTATCTCCAGGCTTTCCTGGTGATTAGCTTTGTTCAGGAACTTCGAATCCAATCAAACCCTATGTAGTCTGAGGAACAAACCCAAGGACCCAAAGAGCTACAACTTTAATTTTCTCTTTGGGTTATTTTTGTAAAGGGACAGGCATTGGGAAGTCATAATATATTCATCATTTTGTTTGTTCATGTGCTTCTAGCAGTGGGCAAAGGATCAGGAGATTGTATTTTAAAGAAGAAAATACAGAGTTCTCTTATGGGAGCACAGATGCTACCAATATAAATGCATCCATCTGATGGATCATTCAGGCATATCTATTCATGTTGACTTATTTTGATATCTTCCAAAAAATTAGTTCAATCAAATAAACTTGTCAACAGCTTCCAGCTATCTTAGTGTTGACTTAATTTGAATGCTTTCTTTCAAATCCATTGCCATCTCCTTACTCAGGCCTCTCAATTCTATAGAATTTTGCAAAAAATTGGAAAAAAATGTTATATGAATGCTAATTAGCAGATATGTGAGACTATTTCATAAATCTTACTTTCCTAGAGCTTATGTTACTGGATCCTCTTGGAATATAGCACATCGTATATATTTAACTTACTAATTTTCCAATTCAATCTAGAAAAGAATTAAGGAAGTTAATTTATTTCAAGTATTACTTTTGATAATGCTGTGAGCAATAGAATACATTTTGTACTAGGGTCTTAGATCCCATATAATCATTATATGTTTGTTAATTCCATACAAAGTAAAAAAAAAAAAAAAATTAAAAAGCCATGCCAGATACCAGGCAAAACAGCCCAACTAGCAAGATTTTTATAGAAAACAAAGAGTTCCTTATGACAGAATATAGAACAAAATGCACCCCCCCAAAAAAAAGAAAAGAAAAAAAAAAAGGAAAGAAAGAAAAAGTATAAAAAATGGAAGCAGCTTTAGTGTACCAACATAGCTGAAAAATTAATTTAGACATAAAATCAAATCTTCTATTTTAGTGCCATTGGAATTGTGTAGTTACTCCGGGGAGGTTTTAGATTTTCTCTGGATAATCACAAAGTGCTCAACCGTAATTGATGGAGTATATAAACCAGGTGAAGAACTAATGAGCCTGAAAATACTGACTGCACAGAAAATAGTCTGCAGATTCTTTCCTTTGGTTTTAGGAGGCCTTGGGTTTGTACCTTTAGGAGTGTGTCCGTCAAGGTTCTTCAGAAAAACTGAAAAGAGAGAAAGCAGAGAGAGAGAAATTTATTTTAAGGAATTGGCTCACATGATTGTGAAGGATATAGCAAATCCAAGTTCAAATCTTCAGGACAGGCCAGCAGGCTGGAGACTCAGGGAGAAGTTGATATCATATTCTTGAGTCTGAAGACAGCCTGGGTACAGAATTCCTCCCTCCTCAGGAGACCTTTTCTCTTAAAGTCTTCCAACTGATTGGATGAGGCCCAGCCACGTTATAGAGAATATTCTGCTGTCCTTAAGGTCAACTGATTTAAATGTTAAGCACATCAAACAAGTACCTACGCAACAACATCTAGACTGGTGTTTGACCAAAACCTGCCATGGATGAATCAAATTAACACACACAACCATCACAAAGAGTGTAGTTTTAAGGACAGTCACTAAGTGAACAAGAAAAAAGGCACTGGTTCCTTCGGGGTGACTCTGCAGGAAATGTAGAAATGACCTCTCAGGAGAAGGATTTGGACAGAGGAAATGCCCAGGCTGACCTCTGAATGCCCATTCTGAGCTAGGGTGTAGGTCTGGTCACCCTCCCCTTGTTTGGCACTGTTAGGGAACAGAGAGAGCGAGTCTGGCTAAGAAATTGCAGGACACCAAAGGCAGATAGAAGTTGAGAGGAGGGCAGGGTGCCCATTTCAATATATTTTTTTACCCACTCATAAGTAAAAGAATAAGATGTCCTAAAGTCCCAGTAGTTGGGAATTTCCTTCCACATACTTCCTGTGCCTCTGATGTCTTAGGCCAGGATGATCCTTTCTGGAACATGGATGACCTAGCAACACATCAGAGAGTTGACAGGTTCATTCATGTTGGAAACTTCTTTTTAAAAAATCATAAATGCCTAGCAATTGTACCTGTTTGTGGAGCACATGTGATATTTTGATATCTGATGCATGCGTATAATGTGTAAAGCTCGAATCAGGGCATTTAGGATATTCATTACCTCGAACACTTATCATTTCTTTATGTTGGGAACATTTAAAATCTTCTGCCATTTTGACTGGACAGCTTAAGAGAGATGGAGAGAATATGAGCCCCAGGGAGTTGTTCTAAGGGATTTTTTCCCCACAGTCCTGTAGAACATGAGTTATAATATCAGAATTTGAGCATAATGCTCTGGGGCAAAGTTGAGGACACTGGACAACCAGGAAGAGAAGAAAGGTCATTTAAAGTGACCATTAAGGAACTTCATCATGTACTAAATCAACCCTCTGATGGCTCTATGGCCAGGGCCAGGCACAATTTATAGTGAGTCAGAAAAAGGATCAGTTATTTTTTTTAATCATCAAGCTGTGCAGTTATAGGCAAACAGTCTGCTTTAAAAGACACACGTAAACCCAAATATTAAAATTTGGGATAAATTGTGTTCTCTCTCAGGGCAAGAAACAGAACTGTGAGGTAATCGTCATCCTTTTAGATCATGTTACAAAATTTTCCACTTTTAGGCCAAGACCTGAACTTTATTCCAAAACCAAATAAACTACTGTGAATTGGGTGATGAGTAAGCATGATTCTTGCCTTCTCTAATCTCATAAAGCAGAATCGAGAAGCTGGTGAAGGATGGGTTATAAACAAACACAAAAATTCAGTCACTGATGTTGTCAAATCCATGTCAATTCCTCCAGAAGAAGAATTCCTACTTGCTTCTGCCTTCTCAGCAGAGTGTTTCCAAAGGGCAGCAGTATGTAAGCTTTTCCTCCACAAAATTGTCTCCCATTTGGACACTTGACTCTTCACACCTTATCAGTCAGGTGAGGTCAAGGCACTGGGACTTACATTTTAGGATGGAGTTATCATTCTAAGAGTTGTGTGTTCACATGAATTTCCCTGAATGGTTTCCTACCTAGAAATGGAAAATAGAGGTGGTCTCTATTTAATTTTTGTCTGAATTCTCTTAGCACCACCCTGATTTTTTTGGCTCTGATTTAAATAGGTTATTATTTGTTTTCATGGTTATTATGCTCTGGAAATCTCTTTGGACCTTTGATTCACAGATGCCTCATCGATGGCAAAAAGATAACCATTTGATTCAATCTAGAATGTGTCTAAAAATCTGAATATTTATTTGTCATGAATGGCTGAAAGCATACCTCAATGTTAGAGAAACACCACTGAGATGAGAAGGAATCATCAGAGAAGTATCATTTCATGAATGATTGACTCTGGCTGATGGTAATGCTGGTTACATCTATGCTTACAGACAGAGATCTCAGTATGCCACCCAGGGAAAAAAGGAAAGAATGAAAATAGATATCATTGAAATGTTGTATATTAAAGGAATAAAAGAAGGAATAGGCATGGTCAGAGAATCTGGATAAAGGATGGTCTGGAGAGAGAGAGAGGGGAATAAAAAGAGAATGGTGTTTTGGAAAACAAATGCTTAGCGAATTCTAGAAGGACTGGCAGTCAACTATGCTGGGTATTGCAGAACCATAAAGAAGATGAAGATCTGAATTCTTTTAGTTGTTTAAAGAGAGCATATTATATGTGGGGTGTGGTGCAGGATGCTAGGATTACAAGGAAAATACAAAAGATACCTTATCTCCATGTAACTCACAATATGGTGTGGGAGATAGAGTTGTAAATAGTTTTGATGCATGAGGTGAATGGCCTATTATAATTATGTGCTATGGGAAAACAAGAAGACAGCAGAGAAAGCAGGATTAATGAAAGGTGTTGAGGGGAAGGTAATATTGAGCTATGCCTTGATGAGGAAATTCTAAGCAGAAAATAAAGACATGGGCATTACAAATCAATGAAGAACATACGTAAAAGAGTAAAGCTGTGAGATCGTGGTGCTCGGGGAAAGATAGGTGAGTATGACTCAAGAATATGGGTATGCAGAGCTAAAAAATCCGGCAGAAAACAGATCCCCAAAGGGGCATGTATATATGCTACACAGAAGAGCTTTAATTTCATCTGCAGGAAGTAAGCCGCAGAACATTCCAAGTAGGAATTTGGATGGTCAATTTCCTATTCTTTCTTTTTTTTTAAACATGGAAAAGCAGGATTTATTGAGAGGACAGAAAAGCTCTCACAGTGGGAGGGGACCCGAGGGGGTTGCCCATCAGTTTCCTATACTAGAAAGATCTCTTAAGTCATACAGGAAGATAGATCTGAGTAAAGAGATAGTGGCATGAATTTCATTTGCCTACTGCAAAGGTACAAGTGAGAAGGAATGAGAGCAAAAACTAAGGCAATGACAACAGAATGGAGAGAAAGGATAGATTAAGAATGTCTTTCAAAGGTTACAACAGACTGTAACGACAGTTTCATTGAAGCAGATGGAAGAGATTAGGGGAATTGAGGATGATCTCCACGTTTTAGTTTGGGATCATTGAGAGGGGAGCAAAGGATAACAGCAGCATCATTAAGTTGGGGCCTACAAGAAAAACCAGTAGATTCCAAGAAGGCAGACATGATGAGTTCGGTTTTGTATATGTAATAAAAATATGACCATTAGATTTGCGGTTTGGGAAGTCCATTGGTGATGAGAGAGAGACAGAGATGGAGAGACACAAAGAAAGAGTCTGAGAGACACTGAGAGAAGAGAAACAGAAAATAAACAGGAAACCGAGGGAGAGAGGACTGCCTTTCTCTAGTTCATTGCATATTTTCAGCCTTAAGAAAGTTAGGTCTTAAAATAATTCCTTCCAAAAAAAAAAAAGCTAAGAACCTGTGAGATAAGAAGAACAAAACCATGCCCTTTGCAGCACATGGATGCAGCTGGATACTATCATTCTAAGTGAACTATCATAGAAACAAAAAAACTGAACACCACATATTCTCACTCATAAGCAGGCACTAAATATTGAGCGTATAGGTAAGAACAGCTGATGCTGGGTACTACTAGCGGGGAGATAGAGAAAGAGGGGTGAAAAGGGCCACACAACCACCTATTGGGCGCCATGTTAATTACCAGGGGAGAGAGAGTGTGCTAGAAACCCCAACCTCACCTGCACACAATTTACTTATGTGGTAAATCCTCACATGTACCCTAAAACGCTAAAATTAAAAAATAGTTCCTTCCTCATTGTAGCTATCCAAAAAATCTTAAATGTAATTGAGAAAGAGGAAAAGTAGAGTGGCAATTTTAAAACCCAGTTAGGAGATGCACTCAATTCTACAAGAAATACTTGCCTAAAATTTCATGCAACTTAAAGAAATCTATAGTGTCACCGTGACATAATCCTATAAGAGTTACTTTAAGGCAATATGATCACATCAATGCAATTTGGAGATTTCAGAGAATGGACATCTGGTCATTATTGTAGCCCGTTATTAGTATTAAAAAATACAGTTGTTTTTTTCATGAATGAAGGGTTGATACAGATTCATTGCCTGGAAGCCCACAGAGACCACTTGCGGGCTTTGACCTGCTATGCTCAGAAGATGGCCTTCATTTGAATGTGGAAATTACATAATTCTCCAAACTCAGAGGTGTAATTGTTCTTGGAATAATTTCTAGGATTGAAAAAAGCCCTCTACGAGGAGCAAATGTTCTGAATGAAAGATTTTTGGTATCCCTACAAAACTTCTTATCTTCCATAGTAGTGGTTTATCTAAGGAAGAGAATGAATGCAGAATACAGTAATATGAAAATCAGGCCAAAAAAACCCGTAAGTATCCACATCAATCGAGTTATACTTACATTATGGAAAACCTAGAGAAGGTAGGCATATAAAACATCATTCGCTATAGCTGAGTTAACTGATGTTTTTGGATGAAAATTGTCTTGTGATTTTCTGGGATTTTTTTGCCTCAATGATCTCATCTGATACTCCCCCGGAAAGACATGACTGCTTAATTCTTCCATAAGTAAATGGAGTTAGTGAGTGTTTTTATTTTCTCATGTGGGGTCAAGTACGAAGTTTTCAGATGGATACTTGAAGTGTGGTGCGCAGTTTGCAGGCTGTGAAATCAGGCATTCCAGGACAGGACAAAGGCTATCTGGGTTCAAATAGCAAAAATATCAGGAGGCAGATATGTGAGGCTTTGGTCGCTCTGCTCTGTCATTAGTGATTTGCTGTGTATTTCTGGGACAAGGGATTTCTGCTGAATGGACACAATAGCAGGGAAAACTAAAGAAAGAGAAGAGGAGCCTATACTGTGTCCTTCGCATGTCTCTAGTGAGAACGTAAGCCAAATGAGGACAGGAATTATGCCTTCAATCTGAGTGCCCAATGCCCACGACAGTGCAGAGGCAGGAGCAGCATTCTGAGGGGGAGAGAAAGCAACTGAAGGGGTTAAGGGTTAAGTTTTATTATGCCCCAGTGTGATTTTGTTAAAAACTCTTGGAATGATTGAGTGGATGTCCCTTCAAGTGCCCATTCGATATTAGGGACTTGTAGATTTGTCTAGGGAGAAAACTACCAGTAGGGAACAGGAAGAAAATAGGTTCAATTTACTTTTGTTCCAACTGATTCATATTGCCTTTTTGTTCATTTGTTTGTTTTGTATTTATTTATTTGGGTTAAGGTCTCACTCTGTCACCCAGGCTGGAGTGCAGTGGCATGATCATGGTTCACCGCAGATTTGACCTTCTGGGCAAAGGCCATCCTTCCATCTCAGCCTCCCCCGTGGTTGGGACGACAGGTACACACCACCATACCTGCTAATTTTTAAATTTTTTGTAGAAATAAGGTTTTGCTATGTTCCTTATGCTGGTCTCGAATTCCTGGGCTTAAGCAGTTCTCTCATCTTAGCCTTCCTGAATGCTGGGATTCTAGGCATGCACCACTGCACCCAGTCCACCTTGCCTTTAAAAAAAAAAAAAAGTCAAGGCAATTTTTTCAAATTCCAAAGTCCATTGTTCTGTGTTTGTCCTCTTAAAAAAAAAAAAGCTAATCAAACTGGTTGGAAGTATTAGGTTATAAGGCAGATAACGAATCCGCTCCACTGGTTGTTCTGGATGGGTGGGTATCCCTTGATGTTGGATAGAAGGAAGGACATGTGGTACGTAGACAAACACCTCACAATCAAGCCCCTGAGTGATCAGAAACAGATGTTTCCCTCGGGCAATTGCTCTTTTCTAGAATATTTGGATTTACTGTATCCAGGCCCAGTCTGCTGTCACCTTGGCAACACCTGGGAGCACACGGCCACACGTGGCCTACCTGCACTGACAGGATTTCCCATCTGGTACTTTCTGTCTTTCTTTGAGCAGGTTCACCTGCTGCTGTGGCCATCCTCATCTCACTGGAGATGAACCACTTCGTGGACACTTTCTGGCAGCCTTGAAGAAAGACGCCAACACACTTCTCTTCCTTCTGGCTGATACTCTTGTTAGTCCTTTTCATTCCTGAATCAGGCACATCCCAGACTATTCCTTTTATACCTACTCCTGTTCAAATCGCTCTGTTTATGCATGATAACAAAAACGGTTGAAGCGACCGATTCTCCCCTATTTGTAATCTTTCCACTTTACCATTTTTCGCCTCTGGCTCCTGGGGTTTTGCTCCCTGATGAGTGGAGGATCCGGTGGCCCTGGTACGTTTTGTGTGCACAAGCATAACCAACTGGCACTTGAGCTTTCATTATTGGAACACACAACTACCTCCTGCTGGCATTTTTCTTATCCCACCTCTAATTTCCAGCCATAAATTTTAGGCTGTTCTGAAACAGTGGTGGTCCCTGGAGCAACCAGAATTTTGTTACACTCAACCGGTTGAGAGTCACATAAACTGATGCCTATCAGCTTCAGAAACCTATCATTTTCCCCTGATTTATGAAGGAGAAAGAAAGACAGAGAAGTTTTAGGTTTTTCTTGTTCCTGAAATGTCTTGCTTGGGTTCCCCAAGGAGTGTAAAGTCTCCTTGCTGACTCCCTTAGTGATGACAGGATTATGACTTAGAATTCAGCTTCTTCCCATACCCCGTCATTACCCACCAAGGCTTCTGTGATGTGGATCAGCGCTGTGGGGCGCAGAGCTCCTGCCTGGCGTAGTAAATTTACTACGCATAGAGAAACTCCCCATGTTCTCATTTTGTCCCCCTCTCTCTTTCTCTTTGCAAAGCTAAAATTGTGAGTGTATTGGGACCAAGATATCACCTTAACTCTAAGTCATAGGATAAAATCAAACATAAATTAGAAATCACTTGTGAGCCACATGATTTACGTTGATCAGAGATTACAGAAGCAGTCCTTTTTGGAATGTGGGATGGAGTCCTAATGTTATCCTAACACAGTGTGGTTGAAAATCCTGCTACTGAAGGTGATAGTATTGTGCAAAGACTACACTCCAAAGCAGAGCTTTCCTGCTTCTCAAATCACTTCTCCATCAGCTTCATTTTCCTTGATGGTGGTAAACATTTTTTACTTTGCCTCTCCGAACAGACTAGCATGGGTTATGCTACAAAGTACAGCTAATCTTTCATGAGCTGCCATCTTGGCTGTGTGGCACAATGGACTAAGAAAATCTGACTTGAATGAAGAGCAAACACAAACAATCCTTAGGCACTTCCTTTCTGTGATTTGTAAAATGTGTCTACCTGTCAACTGAATGAAAAAAAAAAATAGTTCTGTTTGTAGCAGGATGCTGCTGAAGTCGGCAGAATGCTAGGAGAGTGGACAGAAAAAACATCACATGATTCTTTAAAAATGTTTGGTTCCTTACTCCCTCTACCTTCCCCTTCCTATGTTCAGTTTATCCTTGAGACTAGGGTTCAGGTGGAGGTGAAACAAACAAAAAAATAGGATGTCTAGCAAAACCGTAAAGACTTTAAGCAAGAACCTGTCAAAAATAAGAGTAAAATCTGGTTCCATACTACTAAAAAGACACCTGAAAATAAGCTATATGTACCTGTTTACTGCTGAGAGATGGTGCAGTCTTGATCTGTTAGGTGACACCATGGGCAGGTACTCTGGTTGGGTGTTTAGTGTCTGTGAGCGTCTGGGGTCACCAGTGGTCCTTTCTCACTTTCAGTGCTATTTGTCTTATAGTGATCTAAAATTATAGTTTGGGATACTCTGAAAAAGTTCAAATTGTTATGGAAATAAAAAGTTCTAATATAACAAAAGTCGGATAAGAACTCATCTCCCAATTTCTGCTGGTTGGTATTCCTAGAACTGTCTTGTCATCCCATGACAGACCTGAGTAACACACCTGATTCCTGTTGCGGTGACTTCTCTGTAGAGAATATTCTCCTTATTTCGTTTGGACCATGTGGAACTTGATCATAACCTTCAATTCTTGATACGCATGTGGGAATCCACCTGATTTCTGACAACACAACTGCTGCTTGGGGCTGTGTCCCACTGGCTCGGGGTGGGGAAGAATGTGACTTCAGAACATTGGCTGAGACCACCCAGGAGCTTCTGGGCTATGTCGTTGAAGCTGTTTCTCAAAAGACACTCATCCTTTCAACAGTCTTTCTCATAGTTTTGGATTCAAGATCTTCATTGTTAGCGTGAAGCAATTTAGGATACAACACGTGTACACACGGGGGGCGGGGGAACACACACAGAGTTGGAGGCTTGCTGTGCGTGACCACTTGGAGTTTTCCATTTCATTTCTGGCATTTCAGGTTTCCCTGGCCCATCGCTTCCAAAGGCCTTCTTCCAACCAGTATATCCCTGAGTTGTGGATTCATTAGGTGCAGGAAATCCATGGATTTAAGGCATGCAACACCATGCAGTGAGAGGCCTTCGTTTTGCATATCCTAGAGTTAGTTTGTATTCATGCTGTTAATAGCCTATAAAGATTTAATGCCACAGGAGCAAATGAGTTCAATTCCTATACCACTCTTGGAGGGTACCTAGAAATCCTGAGCCCTCCTGGATAGCGAAGGAGAGGAGTCAGCAGCCATCTTTTGAATTTTTTTGTAGTTTTGTTGTTTTGTAGTTCATTGTCAAGTTCTATGATATGGGCCTGTGAGTGTGAGGGAGGGCTTTACATGTGCAGAGACAAGATCCTGGGGTTCATACTAATACCTCACCTGTTTTTGTTTTTAGAGAAGGGGTCATGCTACATTGTGCAGGTTGGTCTTGAACTTCTGGCTTCAAGGAGTCCTCCTGTCTTGGCCTCCCAAAGTTCTGCAATTACAGATGTGAGCCACTGCATCCAGCCCGCCTCACTTGTTTAATTTTGTTCACATTCCCTTTAGGCCTTCAGGATAGACCAAGATCCTGTGTAGCAAATCCTAAGCAATAGTTTCTGGTTCCCTGAATTTTATTCACCTAGTTTCAATTTCACTACCAATGTACTTTGGTTCATAATTTAAAAGGAAGGATTTATGTGCATTTAGTAATTTCAAAAGGGGACTCTATTATTCTACAGTGTCTTTCTACCTTTGCTCACAGGCCTTTGTAGATGATAAGAAACTATATCTTGAAGGGGGCTTTTTTTGACTTGTGTAGGGGGCTACCTTTCTGACTTTAGCAAATTCCTGTTGTCAAACTGTGAAACTTTAGTCCAATCAGAAGCCTTAGGGAAACTCTCCAACCAGACTCTTTATACATATCTGTGCAGAAAGACAGAAGGTCAACTATGAGAGGGATTTCCCTTTTCAGCAGTATTCAGCCAAAGAGTTGAGCTAGGAGCAAACTCTTCAGTAGAGAAATGCATTTGAAATCAGGCTCTGGGAACGATTTCTCTGGTGTTTGCATCACCAGAATGCAATGAGATTTTCTGATATTCCTATCAATCCTCCCCACAGTGACCTTGCCTTTTTGAATTATCTGCAGTTCAGGCAGGTTTCCCCAACAAGCAGGTGTCTAATAACTGAACAGGTTTTCCTTAGAGATGATTAATGCCATGTCAGAAATTTAGAAAAAATAGTCAAGTAATTTTTAAGAATTAAAATACATATAAAAATAATTAATACATGTAAAAAGTTTTTTTAAGTGTCATTATTAAACTAGCAGTCAAGTGATTCCATCCTTGCTGGTAGATAAAGCCCCTATCTTATGGGCCGGTAAAGCTGTGTCTTCTTTGAGTCTTGCATGGCTGAAAGTCAGCTACTGGGTATCCCTCTTTTGCCTACTTTACTCACCTCGGGGGACATCTTCAACATATTTTCTTTTATTTATGAGTACTTTCTGCTTCCTCCAAGAAACCAAAAAGAGGAATGGGGATCAACACCTATGGAGGACACAGGGAGGAGAAAAGGACATAGGAGAATGGCAATCGATCACCAAGAAGGCTACAGCTGGTCCAGATCTATGGAGAGCTCTGAGGCCAGGGTAGCCCTACAGAGTTGTCCTGGTGTGAGCCAAGGAGACAGGGGACCTCTTCCAACCAGGTGTGCCATCCACTGGATGTGTACTGTCCCTGGGATGTGGCCACAAACCCAGGTATAGCAGCTTTGCTGGAGTGAGAGCAATTCCCAAGGAGGATCTCAGCTGAGAGTCTGGTGGCTAGCACTCGCAGAAGCCAGGGCAACAAATGCCTCAGTCCTGACAGGAGATGTCGGGGTGTAACATCCCAGCAACCACTGAACACTCTTTATGTGGTTTGGCTCTTAATGCACACAAAACCTGAGGCAGCTCCTTCCCGTGGGACTTTTCTTTTCCAACCAACATTTTTGTTTGGTTGATTTTGGAGTTAAAGTTCCTCTATGCTCTGTGTGTGTGTGTGTGTGTGTGTGTGTGTGTGTGTGTGTGTGTGTGTGTGTATACATGTCACATATATCTATCATATATGTCTCTTGTTATATCTACATGATCTGTATCTAAATCTACTACCCAGGTGTGCTATGCTGGTATACTTGGGATTTTATGGGTCTTTATGGGTGTCCAGAGGCAGACAAAAGGCTGGAGAGAGGAGGTGCTTTAGAAATAAGTTTTTTTTTTAAAGTGTCTGATTTAAAAATCATCTACCAGGTCTAGGTGTGGTCTGAAGGACCACAGAGTACTCAGCTCTGGTCGCCTGAGTGTTTGCAGTCCTATGATGATAAAAAAAGCATTTTTCTTCTGAGAGTAGTTTGGGACCGTTCTGTGGAGCTTGGACAGTGAAATGTGTTCTTAGACCAGAGAGGCACACACCTTACTGAGGAGTCTTGGCTCACAGACCTTGGCCACAGAGAACTGCCAAGTTCTAGAGGGCTGTTATGTTTTTTCTTTGGGAGGAAATTGAAGGCCTGAAAACTCTTCCAGAGTTGACTAAATCCTGCGGCTGAGTGGCACATTTCAAATTAATCCACATACACAGGGACAATATTTGCATAGTGCCTGCCCTGACATTGCATTATGCTCTTTGGGCTAGCTATCCACCCTTGAGGCATTGGAATTCTTTCAATCTGATTTTGTGGGTGAGGAAATAGAGGCTGTATGAGGTTAAACCAGTTGCCCACAGTCTGTGTGGCTTAAAAGTATGGCACTCACACATCCCAACTTGCTCAAGATGGTCCCCGTTTATTCTATTGTTTCATTATAATTGTTAGTAGCAGTAGAATTTTCATTCACACAATTCTCGTGGTTTGGATAATACAAAATATGGCTTTTGAGCCCAGGCACCTTGATGCTGACTTTATCTCACAAGCTTTTGTAATGCCTGGCAAACAGCCTTAGAAAGTTATAACTTGTCAACTGCATGCAACCTCCACAACCTGAAATAATCCCTTTTCTACTAAGTGGACATTGGCTCTTCCCATTGGTTCTGCTCATGGGCTATCTGTCTCCACATACCAGCCAGGAGGAGCCAGCATTGACTACACTTTTCACCAAAATAGTTTTTTCTCAAACATATATGATCACGAAAATCTGACCCCCTGAAAACAGTGATGTAAGGCAGAGATAATTAGTCTTTATTCGGGTAAGGGGATTTTTTGCACCCTTTTTTTTTTAAACACTCAGAGCACTTAGACATGTGCTGGTTTTATAACTGAGTTATACTTTCTGGTGAGTGGATTAGCAGCTTAGGTTCTGAAAGTCATCTTCAACTCTCTGCCTAAGAAGATAATTGGTCTTCTCCTAGGAAAGAGCAGTGTAAATACAGCCCCTAGTGAGAAGAACCCACATTGGCACCTCTTAACGGCAGCATTAAGTGTGAGGCTGGCATTTGGAGAGTAGCTGGATAGTGAGAAATGTATTTGCACAAGAAGCCTTCTGCACCGGGCTGCCTATGCATGATAGATCGTAACACTCAAAGCCATCAACGTCTCAAAAATCTCCCCACTCCCAAATAACCCTAAGTGTTACCAAACCACTTTGGTTTGATAGTCATAAAAGCAATGATGGGTATGTCTTCAGAAAAATATTTTAGAATATTAGGTTAATATGACTCAACTTCAAGCAAATATTTGGTTGGCTCAACATTCAGAAGTCTATTCATAGTGGGAATTATGACACCTTCTCTTAGACATCATCTTAAAAAACATCAGGTTCATCATAGAAGTATCAACTTCTGCTTTTCTTAAAAATGGCATTCCCTTCTTATTCTGTTAATGTATAAACAAAGATTTTTGCAGTTAGAATTTAGTTGGGAATAATTCATGTGGCCTTGATATGCCATTAATTTTCAAAAATAACCTTAAAATTATGCCATCTAATGGTCTCTACATCATGTGATTGAAGAAGAAAAGATAGATATATTTTTCTAAGTGACTTTTTTTTTTTTTTTGAGTTAGAGTCTCACTCTGTCGCCTAGGCTGGAGTGCAGTGGCCGTCCCGGCCACCGCAGCCTCGACCTGCTGGGCTCCAGTGATCCTTCCGCCTCAGCCTTCCGAGTAGCCAGAATTACAGGTGTGCGCTACCACGCCTGGCTGATTTTTTGATTTATTGTAGAGATGAGGTCTCGCTGCCCAGGCGGGTCTCGAACCCGCGGGCTCAGGCAATCCACTCACCTCAGCCTCCCAAAGGTGCGGGATTACAGGCTGAGCCACCGAGCCTGGCTCTAAGTGACTTTTTAATCTACTAGGATTGGAGGGAAGGAGGGGGCTGTGTGAGTAGAGAGAGAGAGAGAGAGAGAGAGAGAGAGAGAGAAAGAAACTGAGGTGTGAGAACAATGAAGTTTCTTTTGAACTTTCATTTTTTATTACAATATACAACTAAATTACAGAATTAGCAAGCTCCCAATTTTAGAACTAGCAAATATGCCAAAAGCCAGGAAGTCCCTCCCAGCATGCCAACCAGTGACCTTCCTGGCTGAGGTGCAGAAATGAAGAGAAAATGCCACTCTTCTATTAAAAACAATTGGTATCATTTTGGCTTTCAATAACATCTTCTTGTACAGCTGCAGCACATAGAATTCTCAATTAAATAAATGACTCACTTAAGAATTAAAAGCATTGGAAAAGGCAAAAAAAAAAAAAAAAGGGAATCAATTAACTGTTGATGTTCTTCCCCTGAAGTTCTTCTAAAGTTGCCTGGCAGCTTTAGAAGAAGAGAGAAGAGAGTCTCCGGTTGTGCTTGACATAGACACAGAAAAGTGTCACGGGGCGATTTCTTATCTGAATTACTCAGGGCTGTGAATATCTAAAATATTTCAGTTACTATCCTTTCCCCCTCCCCAGTTTTAAGAGTTTTCTGTCTTCAGTGGCACATTCAGAATTTTTGTTTTCTTTTTCTCTTCACCATTCTTCCAGGAACCCAGAATATGTGGGTGTGTGCCGTCTCGATGTGGCCTTTTGGGTGAATTGAGGCTTGATAAGGCTGTTTTGAAGAGAGAGGTTTTTAATTTTTTAAAAATAGGACCTTAAAACAAACTGTAAAACCTCAAACTCTTACCATTCCCAGATAACATGGGAAATAGACATTTTCACCTCTTTTATGTATCTCACTTCTGCATTCACCTCATTCTCTGGTCCCAAACTTGGGTTTTGGGAAAGATCCAGGGATGGAGCGTGTCTGTAGAGTACCTTAGTTGGTGACAAAGATTTGTCTTTACATTTTCCCTCACCTGTTTTGATGACGGTTTCCAATTATCTTTCCCCAAATGCTTGGCTTTGGAGCAAGTCGGTTTAGATAAAAAAAGAATAATAAGCTCAAAATGCATTCTATGCTTGCTGTAGCCACAACAAGTACATGTATAAATTCTTGTGTGCAAAGATTTTCATGAAATTGTGGGGGACTGGTAGGGATCAAAAGAGAGTAAAGTGCTTAATATCAAAAGGCAAACTATTTCAGATTTGAGGCTCCTGAATGTAACTATCTGTAAATTATCTGATATTTGGGATTAAACTGGAGAATATTCAAATTTTAAAATAAATGGATGAAATAGCTGATAATATAATGGAGGACCAACGTACCTACTACCCACATTTATTGTATCTTAATATTATTCCATAATTGTTGGATATGTCTTTTTAAAGAAATAAGATTTTGTGGATATAGCTGAGGTTCCTGTCCAATGCTCCCTGATCCTGTTTCTTTTCCTCCTCCTGCAGAGGGAGTGGCTCTTATAAATTGAACCTTTGTCAATCTCATGCCTGATTTTTTACTTTTACATGCATATGCGGTCATAAACAACATATATTATTGTATGACATGTTTTCAACTTTACATAATTGGTATCATGCTGTATATAAAATTCTTTGTCTTTTTTAGTTAATATTCTCATTTGTAGCTCCACCTTTTTTTTTTTTTTTTTTTGAATTGGGGTCTCACTCTGTCACCCAGGCTGGAATGCAGTGGTATGATCAGAGCTCACCACAGTCTCGACCTGCTGAGCTCTGGCAGTCCTTTGCCCTCAGTCTCTCGAGTAACTGAGACTACAGGCACGTGCCACTCCACCTGGTAAACTTTTTAATTTTTTATTTCTTTGTAGAGATGAAGTTTCACTATGTTGCCTAGGCTGGTCTCAAACTCCCGGACTCAAGTGATTTTCCCACTTCAGCTTTCCAAAGTGTTGGGATTACAGGTGTGAGCCATCGCATCTGGCCCCCACTTCATTTTTTAACAG
Source organism: Cephalopachus bancanus (assembly GCA_027257055.1). Taxonomy (NCBI): domain Eukaryota; kingdom Metazoa; phylum Chordata; class Mammalia; order Primates; family Tarsiidae; genus Cephalopachus; species Cephalopachus bancanus. The sequence continues at coordinate 4,743,656 of JAPVLO010000096.1, read as the reverse complement.
CTATACAGTATTCCATTGTGTGAATATTCCACAACTTATCCATTTTCCTGCTAGCAAACATTTAGGTTGTTTTCAGTCTTAGCTATCATAGAGAATGCTGCCATGAACTTCTTTCTATTTTTCCTTGGACACACGTGTGATAGTGTACTGAGGTTATATATTTAAAAGTCACCATTGGCTGCTTTATCTCTCCCAAAACACTTAGACTCATGTTACTTGCTAATTTCAGCATGTCTTCCTTTTTCATTTCTCTTCTTCATTCCTCTCTGTATAAAATATCTCGTCACTCAAAATTATCTGCACTCTTTTTTTCTGAATGATCAATTTACTTGTTCTAGCCCTTACCCCTAAACTCATTTCCTTGATTTTGGGCAGTTGCATTATGGCATTCTTTAGGACAAAAACAAAACAAAACAAAATCTTCTGTTAATAAGACCCAGCAATCTTATAAACCAGTTGTGATTGTGCAAGGAATTTGATATCCTCATTACTTTTGTGAAAGGACTCCATAGGATAATAATTTCCTTTTTATTTATTTATTTAGAGATAGTGTCTTACTCTGTCATGCAGGCATGACAGTGGTGTAATCATATCTTACTATACCCTCAAATTCTGTGCTCCAGCAATCTTGCTGCCTCAGTCTCCAGAGTAGCTGAGAGTACAGGTACTTGTCACCATGTTTGGCTAATAATTATTTTATTTTATTTTTTTAGAAACAGAGTTTGGCATCCAGGTGTGGTGGCTCAAGCTATAATCCCAGCGCTTTGGGAGGGCAAGGTGAGTGGATTGCCTGAACCCATGGGTTTGGGAACAGCCTGGGCAACTTGGCGAACCCTCATCTACAATAAATTGAAAAATTAACCAGGGATGGTAGCGTGTACCTGTAGTTCCAGCTACTTGGAAGGCTGAGGTGGAAGGATCTCCTGAGCCCAGCAGGTCAACTCTGGGGTGGCCAACAGGGAGCATGCCACTGCACTCCCACCTGGGTGACGGGGTGAGACTCCAACTCAAAAAAAAGAAAAAAAAAAGAGAAACAGGGTTTTGCTATGTTGCCCAGGATGGTCTTGAACTTCTGACTCAAGCAATCTTCTTGCCTTAGCTCAAAAATTGTGAGGAGGGGGAGTTGGTACCTGCATAATGAACATTTGTATACCTAACTCTGAATTCTACCCCCATCTTTAAAATAAAACATTTAAAAGTTAAAAAAAAGTATCAGGTGTTAAAGACACACAGTCTTCAAGCAGAGACTTTATTCCATATCATAACAAACAAAAAAATTGTGAGCCACTGCACCTGGCCTTGGATGATGATTTTTCAATATCTATCTCTTTGTCTAAGGGGCCATCATGTGCTTATGAGATTTTGTCTGGAAGAATAAAGTACACTAATTATTCATTCAACATTTATTTATTACACACATATTTACTTGGCACTGTACTTACAGATGCTGGAATGATCACAAAACTGACTAGGGCCTGAATATCTCTTAATCTAGTCAGGAGAATAAACACATAAGCAAATACTGTAAAAAATTTTTCCTCCAAGAGTTAAACAGAATACCTTGGAAATATTGAAAAAGAAATGCTACATTTAGTGAGAAGGTGAGAAGTCTTCAGAAAGCAGCAGAGAAAAGAGGAACGGCGGGTGTAAAGCCTAATAGTCTAGTGTGTTTGGAACTGGCAAGGAATTTGGTACCAAATTTGAGGATCTCGGAAGGAAAATTGAGAAGCAGTAGAAAGTAAGGTAGAGCAGTGCCAGATTTTGTGTGGTTGTAGGCACCAGGCTCAGCTGTTTGATTTTGATCCATCAGCAGTGGAGGAGTCGCAGGAGTTTTAAAAATGAAGACATTCTAATGTTACATTTGGGTTATAAAAAAGAGACTAACCGCTGTCTGTAAACTTGGAGACCACTGGGGTCACTTTTGTGATGTTCCAGGAGAGAATGCAGAGAACTAAGGCTGTTGGGGAGAGGAGGGGTGGGTGAGTGGATGGAAAGTCATTCAGGAGATTTGAGAGCTAGTGAGGGTTTTGTATTGTCAAACATGATGGTCCTATCTCTGTGAGGGGTGAGGGGAGAAGAGTTGAGGAAATGAAGAATCCTAGCTTGGGATGTGACACAGGTCAGGACGCCATTCTCCAAGAAAGGGAGCTTTGGAAGAGGAACATTGTCTTTACTGGAAGGTTATGAATTTGGCTTAGGCAACTTTTAATGTCAAGTGCTTATGAGGCATGGGATAGAGTTGTCTATCCATGGTCAGTAAAATGATGGTTTAGTATTTAGGCAAGGTAAACCTGGAGGGAGACATTCGGATATTGCCAAATATTGTCAAAAGCAGCAGATAAATTTAGCCAGGTGTGGTAGCGCGCACCTGTAGTTCCAGCTACTTGAAGGGCTGAGGCAGAAGGATTGCAGGAGCCCAGTGGGTCTCCACTGGGGTGGTTGGGGTGTGCCACAGCATTCCATCCTGGGTGATGGAGTGAGACTCCAACTTTAAAAACAAAAAGCAGCAGATAATCAGGCAAGATAAAGCAGAATATGTCATATGGAATTGGCAACCATGTCATTGTGGAGAGTTTCCAAGAACAAAGTCACTCGTGTTATGGACAAAAGACCTCAATTGAATAACTAAAAGTTGGTGTGGTAGACACTGCTAATTGTATTGTAAATATCTGTTCTCCCAGTCTTCCCTGCTAGTAGATCACTGGTTTTATTCAAGGGGCCACGAGCAACTAGGGGTGACCATGTGAGACACTTCTGGCCACTAAGACACAAGTGGAGGTCTGTGGGGATTTCTGGGAAAGTTTATGGATCTTGACAGGTATTGCTCCTTTTCATCTTTTCTCTGTGCTTCTCCTTCTTCCTTCCCAGAATATTACATGAAGCAACCAGGATGAAGATGAATATCTACATGCTCAGGATGATGATAAAGATGGCGTTGTTGAGCACCGAGCCGGTCCTGACCTATCTGCCTCTAGAGTTCTTGTTGTGTTAGACAAACTGTTTAGAAGTTTTAATCAGATAATCTACAGCTACATTAGTTGGGTGTGTTTTCATTATTAGAAACTAAATTCTCATAATGTAGGTATCAACCCCAGACATTGGCAGCAAAGCATCTCTGAGTTTTTAAAGTTGACAGGAGGATTCACTTGACCCCTCCTTATCTTATTAGTCTGGACACCTACATCAAAATCTCTTGGGGTTGCTACAAAAATGCAGATATCAGGGTATTACTCCAGGCTAACCGTAGCAAATTATTTGGGAATAGAACCTGGAAATCTACTTTTAATACACTAAAGTTTAAGAAATACAGCATTAGTTTAGAATTTCTCTATGCTACTTTCAGATTCATGCATGGAAGCTACAACAATGAGGAGTCAGTGAAAGTGAGCTTGGGTCCATTCCACTGGAGGTGGATGGTAGACATATTGTGATGGGTTAAAAAAAACAAAAAACCCAAAACAATTAAAGTTTGAATTAAAAACCTAGTGGCCAGGAAAGTCAGGCTTAGGACTCTGTCAAGCTCTAGATTAATTCTTTTTTTTTTTTTTTTTGAGTTGGAGTCTCATTCTGTCGCCCAGACTGGAGTGCAGTGGCCACTCCCGGTCACCTGCTGGGCTCCGGCGATCCTTCCGCCTCAGCCTTTTAAGTAGCCAGAATTACTGGCGTGTGCTACCACGCCCGGCTGATTTTTTTATTTATTGTAGAGATGAGGTCTCGCTGCCCAGGCGGGTCTCGAACCCGCGGGCTCGGGCAATCCACTCACCTCAGCCTCCCAAAGACGCGGGATTACAGGCTGAGCCACCAAGCCTGGCTAGATTAATTCTTTACAACATCAGTACTCAGTGCCTTTAAGATCTCTGAAGGAATGGGAGGTCTTGAGGACTACTGGATAGCTGAAGGGGAAAATATGGGAGGATAAATCTCTTCATCTCCCTCATCACTGAGCCGATGAGCATATGCGATACCTCGGAAAATCGGTCAGAAATATTCCCATAGAGATAAAGGAGAAAGAGGAGTGGGGATGGGGAGAGGAGGATTGGAACTGGAAGTCAAGTTGGGTAGTTGACATCTTCCATGCTTTGAGAAATCAGTCAGGTTTTCACACCACTGCAGAGTTCTTGTTCTGGGCCACTCTAGTTGATTGTTATATATTTCCACCCGCCATTCTCATTTTTATGTAACTTAAGTTATTTTTCCCCCCTTGGGCTAAGACAGGAACTGAACATAAGGTAACATCTAGCAATCAGTTTATATCAACTCTGTACAACAAAGAAAAGTAGGTAAAGTTTTGACTTGTTTATTTGCAGTTTCTCTCCTTGAGCCTGGATTCTTTAAAGAGGTTTTTTTTTTTCCCTTCTTTTTCTGCAATGATATGTTGTCCAAATGGAAATAATGAAAAAGTAATGACATCAAGATAAAACCAAGATAAAGAGCTGGCATCATTATGTTTGACAGAGCATATGCAGTACTTATGCTGAAATTGAAATGATCAAAACTAACTTCATGGAAAAATGCAAACACTCAAAGGTTGTAAGAAAATATACATAAATCAAATTTGTAAAGCAATTCTAATGCCTTTTTTTTTTTTTTTAAAGTAAATTCCCTCTTAAAAGGACTCATCAGCTCCACTCCACTCTAGTCCAAAAGCTTGTTGGGTGGCAGGAATGATGATGATTAAAGCCTGAGACATCAGCAAAACTCCTTTACATCTACAAAAATGTGAAAACAAACCTCAGGGCAAAATGCTAAAAATAGGCTCATTTTGGTGAAATGAAGCTGTTTGAATAAATGAAACTAATAGTTTTTATCTAAACCATCTGTGGTGTGAAATGGGAAGTCATATAGAAAAGTCCTTAGAGACTTCTGAGACTACATTAGAAAGGAGAGGGGTGGGAGAGAAAATGGGGTCTCTCTCCATTTATCTGGGAATTAACAAAGTGATCAGCAAAGTGAACTGCAGGCCAACTTGTTCTGGCTGCAGGCAATCTGGCTCCTCCAGCTGTCCATGAGAGTTGAAGGTAAATGTTCTGAGATGCAAGACTAGAATCATTTCAGTTATCCAATAGGTTATATACAGTAGCAGATTTTTTCTCCTGTAAGGAAGGAAAAAGAAAGAGAGAGAGAGGAGAAACAAGAGAGAGAAAGAAAGGAGAGAAAATACCAATTTAAACTCCCAGGGACTTAGTGCTGTAGAGAACTGTCACTTATGTTGATTTGTTGAAACCACATCACCAAACCAGGTGCTAAAAATGACCCAACTCAGCAGCTAGAATGGCTTTGTAGATATGTGTATTTTGTAATATTACCCGGAAATTGCAGTTTCACTTAGATATAGCGTTCTTTCTTTTTTCATGTGGGAACATCTTGCCAAGACCAGATTTAGGTTTCTACAGGTCTAACTTGATTAAAAAAAAAAATTTTTTTAAGCAAAATACAAAATATGGACAGATGGATTCTGATGATTATCCTCAGACTGGCAACTGGGTAGTCCTCTCAAAGACAAATCTAGCAAGATAAGAGTGCAGGTTACATTTATATGGGACAATTTCTACATGCTTGAGCCAAGATGTTAGGTTTCTGGAGGGACTTTACCTATAGACCACAAGCAATGGGGCCGATGTCTTGGTTTTTGTGCCATCATAGTGGGGTACTCAACAAGCCATTGAGACTCCTTACTTAGTGCATAGGCTTTGTCGGATTCAATCTTAAAATTGGTATATCCCTTTACCCCCCAGCTGCAGTTAACTAATCTGAATAATCAAAAAATTACAGGCCAGTGGAAGGCAATCAAACTTACAAAAGAGGTAATAAGATTTCCAAATGTTGTCCCACAAAGCATGATAAGAACATGTGATTTCTCCCCACCCCTACCCCATCCTGTCTTTGATTCTATTAAAAGCAGTATTAATTTTGGGAGAATCAAATGTTGACTCTGTCGTTTCTTCATTCGATTAGCAACAACGTGCTTTGAATCCAGTGATGAAAGTGCTGCTTTGGTGTAAGGTCTAAGGTACCCTTGGAGCAGGTAAGAGGGTGTATTTCTGCACAATCTAGAACTTGTCCTAATTTTTCAGAGTGAGTGAGCAGATCCCTGTAGAGATAGCTCTTGCCCTAGAAAATGACCACAGTGCCCACAAGTCAAGAGCTATTTTGGAACTTAGAACACTCCGTGACTTATGATCGCAGATTAATTTTTAAGCAAATTCTGCACTCTCGATTTTCCTTTGTCTGCAGCCTGGGCTTCTGCAGGGCCGGGCTTGGGGGGACTCGGGGAAACATACATCTTGTCTTGTGTTCTCGGTGACGATCGCTTCATTTCTTTAATTGGAAATGCGGAATGAGTGTATTTCTCATCCCACTACCACCGCCCCATCATGGCATGTGGAAAAAGATTAGAAGACAGAGCTCTTGGATGTTTGTGGTGGACAGTCATACACACTCAGGGACTGACACCTGGTCCGTTTGTGTAGATCTTGGAATCTGGCTGGGCTTGACTCCAATTCACATGCCAAGCGTCAAACTGCATCCATCGCAGACTCCAGAATAATGTTATCTGGAGGTGAAAATTCAGCAAACACCTGTTTGAAATGTCCTCCTAGAAATCTTAGCTCTTAGACCACCTCCCTCCTTCCCCCGCCCCTATACCTCAGAGCATAATAGAAAGTGTCTGCAGAAAAAGGATTCAGTGATGACAACATCCTTTTGCATTTACTCTGAAAACTTAGTCCAGCCTGATGCAACGCAAAAAACATTGAGATTAATCCCCCCAAAGCAGTCATACTGGAAAGGCTAATGTGGCTTTCATCACAACACTGGGCCCTTTGTGGTCTTATGTTTAACTCCATCGGAATGTTTTTCTTTCCATTGCTTCTCTGACTATACTTGGATTTGAAACTACTGGGTCTTATTCCAGCGCAAAACTCAAAATTGCCCTTTGTTTCACAGACTTCAAAACATCCAAACCTGCTTTATTCTACAGATTCCTGCCAAATCAAAAAGCAAGGTGCACCTTTTATCAAGTGGCTCGTCCTCTTTCGGAGCTTCTAGGAGAAATCTCAATTCCTAAGCTCAAAATTAATAGCCACTACTGAACTTTTCCTCAACGTTCTGCTGTGGGATCTTTTTCCAGCAATATGGTAGACAAGGCATGTGCCAGACCGGAAGAAGCAAAACATTAATTTTGGAATTCCAGTGGCTTTAAACCTTTGATCACCACTTTCTAACCGTCTTTAAAACCTTTTGCCTACAACAGTTGCAAGTTGTGGTTTTTTTTGTTTTTTTTTTTTTTTTTGTCTGTGTGAGGTGACTAACAGCACTACTGCTCTCTCTATATGTGGGGAATGCATTCATCTAGCACCCAAACCACCTACTGGCTTCCGGTACGTCTTATCAGCTAAGCCATCAGCTCTGGGCTGACATTTCAGCACTAAGAAGCTCCCCGCCCCCACCCCACCCCCCAAAAATGACAGGAGGAGAACAAGAGCTCATTTGGCAATAGCTTGCTCTTGTTGTTTGGCCTGGAGAAAGACATTCAGAGTGGTAGAAGATTGTTTAGGAACAGCTGGCGAGCACCAGGGTGTGAGGCTGATTTTCAGATATGACAGCCACTTACAGGAATGCTGCCAGATACAGCTGTTTAAAAGCCTTAGTAAACAGCAAGTCAATACTAATCTTTGCCAAATTAATCTTTTCCCTGACAGCCCATCAGAGCAATTATGTTTGGGCTTATTGTAAACACACAATCATCAAACAGGGACGCTCAAGACTTTAAAATACTGTAGTTCGTTTCATCATCTTTCTTCAGAATGATATTTTTGTTTTCTCTGTAGAACTGTAAGCCTCTCCATTTTACTTTCTGGTCACTTTTCTTTTTCCTTCTGGTCTCATGTCAGTGCGAATACAATTTCACTTTCAAATGTCTTTGCTAGCAAGCTGTTAATAAAATGTGAAATGATTCCTGCTGGTGGGCTTCGCTAATTAGGCGCAACTCTGACCCTGCTGAAAAATAGCAGGTCATTGTTCTCAGTTGTCTCCCAACCGAGAACAAGAACTTTGTCTTCACTTCTTCTCATCTGCTACCATGCAGGCTGGAGCTGCATGCCCGTGACAAGATGTTTGGCTAAGTCTGAAACGAGAAGGCAACGTCTAATCTCTGTGTACACATCGATGGCCAAGCGTGTCTAACTTGGATTTGAAGTTCCCTCTTCCTCCCATTTCTCCTAGTCTTCCTCCTTTGTGGTTGGTGAGGCTAGGGGGCTCCCTTCCTCTTCCTTCAAGCCAGGGTCTTGTGTAAGGATTTGGAGACTTTATTGGTAGGAGAGATTTTCCACACTGGGAAGTGATTCTAAATAAAAGTAGGAAAATCTCTTTTGAGAATTTTCAAAACTAGCACAGTGTCTTCTAATACTGGTGTCATTTCAATAGAGTCCAGAAAATAAAGTCTTTTCTTTGCTTCACCCATAATCCTAACACTTAGTAATTAGAAAAAGAAAATTCATCAATGTTTTAATTTGGCATTCCACAAAACTTGTCTCCTGAATTTTCTCTCTTGTGTTCAACACGCCTACTAGTCTCGCACCTTTTTTTCTCCTTTGCTTCTTATTTTCTTGATGAGACTAGTGTGTATTAGATCTCTTACTTTTGTCACAACTAGAAAAACTTTGTTCAATTATGTAGGCCAAAAAAACATGGCACAACTCACGTTGAAATTCTTTCAATCTTCTTGTAACCCTAGGTGTTTAATGAAATATTTCCATCTCCTAATGCTGGTCTGCAATATTTATGTCCCTTCTATATTTAACAAACTTTTAAATCATCAAGGAATGTCAAATGACTCCTGTTGAGGAAGATTTGTGATGTTTCATTGATCTTTCTTTATATGCTTACATTTATTGTGTACCCACTATTTGCTATGACATTGCAAGCTGCTTGGGAGACAAGGAAATTATTCCATTTCAGAAAGGCCAAGAGATGTATACCATGGGGTGACTCACTTGAATTCACTTCCTGAGTGGAAGGGTGACTCAGTGTAATAAATATTTAGGGGTTAAACTCATGATGTGAATTTTGTACCTTGCCGTGCTACTATTTCAATGTTCAAAAACCAGCAAAAGTTAATACTTTTTCTATGTTTTTACCCTTACTTTAAAAGGACAATGATGAGTGCAATAAGAAAGTGCAGGTCAAATTCCTGTTCAACAGATAACTTTACGTGTGACAAAAATCTTTCATGTTCCAGCAGATAAGCTGTTTATTACAAATGTCCACATACAACTTTTTCCTATCAAGTGATTATTGGGATTTACTAGAGTTAGACAATTTAAATATTTGTTTAATATAGTACAGCTGTCTCGGCTGATTCTAAGTGGGGCACCTTGTAAACAAACATAGCTGATTGCATCTGAGTGTCTTCTCCTAGGACTTTGTAAAGTACTTCTAACTCCATTTGAAATTACATCTATCATAATACTACAAGAAAGGGATTGGCAGTAGCAGAAACTGCCGGGGAGGGGGGATGGAGAGCACATACCATCTCTAAGAGTACCTGATTCAATTCCAAGCGAAGTGAGGTCCAATGGGAGGCCCAAACTTCACCTGTAGGCAAACCACTTATGTACCCAATCCTGACTTGTACCCTACGTCTTTAAAGTAAAAAAGAAAAAAAAATATATATCTAAAGTTGTAGCCTGGATCCCATTGTCTCGAATTCCCACGTTTTGGGGGTAGAACCACAGGAAATTACCATTTTTATAGGTAAAAGGGCCAGATATTGGCAATTCCACGTGGTTCAATTGAATTCCCTTTCAAGCGAGCGGAACAACTGTTATTATGCAAAGGACAAGAGGGCCACAGAAAAGGAGACAGGCTGTTGATGTGCTCCTTTTAAATTGTGCATTCGTAAGTTTTTAAAATTTCTTAGCAACGAACCCGAGCCAGAACATATAGACTATATATTCAAAATATATAGCTGGCCCTTGAACAACAAAGGTTTGAACTGGGAGCATCCACTTACATGTGAGTTTTCTTCTGCCTCTGCTCCCCCTGAGACAGAAAGACAGACCCCTCCTCTTATTCCTCCTCGCCTACTCAAAGACGAGGATAGAGACCTTTATGCTATCCCTTCCCACTTAATAACAGTACATATGGCTTTCTCTTCCTTCTGACATTCTTCAAAATGCTTTCTTTTCTGCAGCTTCCATGTACGAATACAGTGTAGAATACATATAACATACCAAATACATATTAATGAACTGTTTATGCTATGGGTAAGGTTTTCAGTCAACAGCGGACTGTTAGTAGTTAAGTTTGGGGAGAGTCAAAAGTTATCTGTGGATTTCTGACTTGGCAGAAGGGTTGGCACCCTTAACCCCCCTTGGCCTGACCCTCCCTCCCCTGTTTCCCTCACATTGTTCAAGGGTTGAGCTCATGTTTCACGCAGGTGAACCTCTTTGCCTTTAAGACAGCTGATAAAGAAACTATCAGAGACCAACTTTATCCTTAGCTATGTTTTGACTGATTTGATTGGCTGGAAGTTGTTATCTGACTTATTTTGCCTTGTGAACTCATTCACATTGGGATGGGAACTGGGATTTGGGGTTACTCTTTCTTATGTTAGAGACACAACTCAGTTCACTGCTACACACTCTCATACTCTGATTTTTTTTCCTAATTAGCTATAATTTGGATTTTGATATGTGATGAAGATGTTCTTTGTACAGTATTATTGCTGAATCTCTCAGAATGACTTTATTAGAGATCCGGAGATCCTTTGGAGGACACCAGCAGAGAACTCGGTGTGTATCCCGAGGATACAACTCAGTTAACAAGCTCTAAGCCACAGTGCAGGCTACGGTGCCCAGGCTGGATTCTGGCTTCCAGAAACATGGCGAATTCCCTAGGCAACAGCTCACTGCATTAGAGCCTCAGGTTGATGGGAGGGTATTCTCAGAGTTTCAGAAAAGAGTATCTGCAGCCATGGCCGTTATTAATCCCCACTGAACTTGATCACTTCTGCCATGAAATTTTTTTTTTTGAGTTGGAGTCTCACTGTCGCCTAGACTGGAGTGCAGTGGCCGCTCCCGGCCACCGCAGCCTCAATCTGCTGGACTCCGGCGATCCTTCCGCCTCAGCCTTCCAAGTAGCTGGAACTACAGGCGCGCACTACCATGCCCGGCTAATTTTTTGATTTATTGTAGAGATGAGGTCTCGCTGCCCAGGCGGGTCTCGAACCCGTGGGCTCAGGCAATGCACTCACCTCAACCTCCCAAAGGTGCGGGATGACAGGCTGAGCCACCGAGCCCGGCTCTGCCATGAAATTTATTTGGGATTTCTCATCTGACTGGGCCTGCGCTTTAGAGACTGATGGATCGCCAAATAGAATACGGTCACGCATTGTAAGAATTTTTACTGACGATGTCTTTTCTTTTCTTTACATTTGTTTTTACTGTATTTGGTATTAATTCAATACTCCCTACCCTGGTGGCCCAGCCTCTCTAGAAAAGCTGTAAACAACACAGCACTACGCTTTCCTGCACAAACAGCCTGTCAAAGTCAATGCTGCTCACTCTCCTCCGGTAATTACCTTTTCAGTTTAGACTTAACGCAAGTGAAAAATTTACTTGATCATAATATAATAAATAAAAGACATTAGTTAATTAGTAGTGCTGGTATATTTCTAAAATACTAAACAGACAAACAATAAACTGTGAACTTAATCACATGAGTTCTCATACAGTTTCAAGACAGGAAAATTAGAGCTCTCAGCTACAGTCATTTTAATAATCACACTGGATCTGCATTATTTATTAGTTATTACATGCTCAAGTGATTCAAGGTTGTACAATGCCTGAAATCATTCCAAAGCAAGCATACCTTTTGTCTTTTTAATTCTGAGTGGATTATACAATGCATATATTTGTATTTAGTTGAATTGTTAAATTTACTTCACAAAGTCCATGAAAGAGACATCAGCCATTCTCCTGATTTTCAACCAGGACTAAGTTTCTGGAAACAATCCTCTATAAGGGAGTACTGTGCTAAGTCTTTTGGATGTAAAAGCTATGCGAGCCCTCAGCCAGGTTTTCAAGGCTTTTGGGTTCCTAGCAAATCTCTATCTAGTACCCTCAGAATTCTCTCGGAAGACCCAGGAATTCTGGAAAGAGAAGTAGCTGGTAGAGGCACAAAAGACAACAAAACAAGAAGCTCAATGTCTGTCAACAGCTTTCAAACTTGGATGGCTCCCCCCCCCTTTTTTTTGTTCCTGCCTGATTACTCATCTTTCATTTTTAGATATATTCTTGACAGTATGTTTGCCTTTTACTTCTTCCTGACCCTAGTTCAGTTCTTAAATGTTTTCTTGATTTTGTAAAAAGCATGCAACTTGAGGAATTTTGGTTGATTTGACTTTCTTTTTTTTTTTTTAAGGTGGGGGTTTTTCAGAATTGGCTAGATTCAGCTGAGAAGCAAGAAGCAACCCTTTCCTAATAGAGGACCCATTTGTATGTTTAGTCTTGGAGCTTGTGTGACCTTTAGGGGCAATTCTGTTATACTGTACGAAGAAAGAATGTTCTTAAATATAATAGTTTTTTGTTTGCATCAACCAAAGAAATGCAGAAATAAGGATTGGTTACTTTAATTTGCTGCTAAATGAAAAGCAGGTTTGGCTTTATTCATGTCACTGTAAAAACTAAATAATAAAGTATTCACACCAAGCGTGAATTTTTTTTTTTTGCCAGCAAAAGTTAAAACATCAAAGAAACCTCTTTCAAATACTAACAAATTTACTTACAAACACCTATATTTATTATTTCATAAATAGGCGCAACAGGTTCCATAAAAAAAGATTAAATACAGACACAGTATGAAGAAACAATAATACAGAGCCATGTGTAAAGGTTATAATTTAGCTGTTTCCAATCTGTTTCTGCATCTAATAAAATACCAGGTAAGCATTTGGCAGTTTTATACATAAAAGGACTTAAATGACATTTACTAACCGTTACACAAAAAGTGATACAAAAAAGCAATTTTTCTGCAGTACAAAATAAATGTGTTTGCGCTTCCCTTAACACCAGTTGTTTTGTTTTGGTTTTCTGTCTGATCAATGAGACAAAGCCAATTCGTTTTTAAATTAAAATCATTTGGGAATACTTTTTATTTTCAAATATTTTGAAAATATATAGCTATTAGTCAGTTGTTTTAAAAATGAAGTAAAAATATGAATGTTCGCCAATTTAACCCCTATTGTGAAATCAACAAACTGGAATGAGCCAGTTTCAAATTACAATTTAGCTACAAAAACATTCACATTTTATACTCTAGGAGAGTGTAACATAGATGCTATTTACAAACTTGCTATGACTGCTACATCAAGCCATTTAAAAAGTCTTTAGTAGTTTCATATAAACACCCATTATGAAAACCAATGGAAAATCCTGGACTTTTATCCGAGACATCTATAGTTGCTAAGGCAGTTACTAGAGCGCAGCACTTCACAGCAAAAAACCAACATAAAATCTGAATGGTCCAAATTTCCTTCGGGGAAGAAGAAGAACAATGTCCATAAGGGATTAAAAAAATAATAAAGAAGCATGACTATTTCTTCCAGAGTGGGTGACCCACAAGCTCAAATGGTCCTAAGTGCTTAGCAACTTGTATTTTCTAATAAAATGGAGAACTGCCTTGACTGTACAAAGCAATCCACGGTGAAAACACTTCCCTGAATTCCTCAGTGGAAAGAAGAGGTGTTCAGAATCTCAGGTAAGGTACAGTGCTTTATCCCTCTGCATGCCCCTGTATGAAGACAAAACAGACAATTCTCTGTTACAAGACAACCCGGGCTGCAGGTGACAATGGGGGACGGATGGCTTTGGGTTATTTGTTCCAGCTTCGGGGATGGAGTTGTTCGCTGAGCAAGCTGGTTCACCTCCAACTAAAGTGAACAGTGACCTAAGAGCGTTTGTTTCCGGAAGGGCTAGAAGGCTGCTTAAGCATTTCTGGAGCTGTGTCCTCAGCAGAACACAGCTCCAGAACCTTCCCTGCAACCATCCTGCAACCATCCCCATCATCTGAAAGCAAAAAGCAAAGCACCACGAGGGAGCCGGGAACGAGATGCGTGCGATGAGCGCCGTCCACCACCAGGTGGCGGTGGCCAGCCGCTTACCCACTACTGCAGTAGTCGTTATTCCAGTCCACGGGCTGGGGGGCAGGATTTCTGCACCCGGAACGCACATACTCCATTGCTTGGGTGACGACTTGTGCAGCTGTAGATGTCGGGTTGATAATAGTCTGATAGTCGGGTTGAAGAGTAAATCCCTGAAAGGGAAAACAAGTCCGCCAATAATGATCACGGTGCCTTTTTAAGAAGAAATCACCTAAATGCATTTATTCATTCTTTGCAAACACACCAGGCTTGCTTCTGTCCGTGGAAGGGCAAGCCCATCGAAAGGGCCCAGGAAACTTAAAACAAAGGTAGAAAAGAAAGGCCCACAATCCCATTCTTCTTACTTTTTCCTTCATTTAACCATGTGTCAGAAAACCTTTAATTATACCCTTGAGCAGCTAAATTGAATTAAGAGACAATTTAAAATATAGAGAAGCCAACTCAATCAAGACAAAGGGAGAAAAGGGCCTAAACCCTCAAAGTTTATGTTTTCTATCAAACCTAAGGATACATTAATAGTTAATCCCCAGAATATGCAACAGAATCTTTTTTGAAGAATTCAGGCAGCAGGTGGCTGAGTGTTTTATTAGACTACACCTATTCACATATTGTTCTCAAAACCCTTTTTCTTCATTCAGTCACAAAGAGACCATCTGCTTCTTCTTTTACTTGTATTTCTCTCTCAGCTAAAAAAATTTCAACCAAGGCTTTTTAACAGTTGTTGGACTAATACAGGGAAAGAAATTCAAAACAACTCGCCACTGGAAAACACAGAGAGGGAACAGTATAGGACAGAGCACATATTTTTTTAATTGAAATGTCTATTAACTGGCAAATAATAATCAGGCTTCAGGAAGGTTCTTTTAATATACTGGAATGGTGAAGTGATGATTTTTAATCCTAGCAAAGCTATTAGAAATTCAAGGACAGAATCTCTGAAGTATATAGCCATATCTGGTAAACAAAAAGTATTTATACACTAAGATTTATTTTTAGCTTCTCTGGTGTATTCAAGAGCAGCACAAGCAAGCTTTGCTGGAAATGACCAAAAAAGCAACTTAATGAATCTCGTGGTTGTCTCTGCAGCCGATTCCATCCATAGTTTGTAACCACGAAGAAATCAAGAGATGAATCATTCTCTATTTACCTGCAGAAAGCTTTTGAAGGCATCATATTGTTGGATTTTTACTTTTTAAAAACTCAACTCAGCAGCAGGATAATCAGAGAATTGATTTTTAAATAAGGACAGCTCCTTAGACTTGTGCTCAAGGTTTGCATGTCCCTTGTGTAAAGACTCGAAGACACTGATGATCAAATGTCCTCAGGTCTCAACATAGGCTTTAAGATATTAATTTATGTTTCACTCAAGCGATAAAGACTCTAGCCAGTGTCCCCACTGACTCCCACCCAAGCTGTGGAGAAAGGCCAAACTCTGAATGATTGGAAACAAATCATTGAAAAATGGATAATTCAGTCAGACTGGTTATTTGACCTCACACGAGTAGAAGAAATAGAACACTTCCTAAATTAACAACCGGCCTGTGGGACATGAGTTTGCCTGTGTATTAACAGACACCACCTGCAGCTCAAGCTGTAAACACCTTTCAAAATGCGAAGGCAAAAGTAAAAGGTATAACTGGCTGGTTGGGTCTAGTTCTCTCCAGCCTAAATTCCTTTCTCCAGACCACCCTAGACCCACCATGGGAGGAGGCTCATTGACTTCAGTGAAATGACTTCATTCCGTTATCTTATTTTCATGAGGCTTATTGTCCAGCTTTCTCAACTTCTTTCCCTAGTGTCTACTGGACAAAGAGTAGGAGAGAGCTCTTAAGGGGGAGCCTTGTATTGACTTCCTTTATAAGTCCCAACAAAAAGGCTGTTGTAGGCACCTTGAAATCAGAGTGTTTAAGTGCTTACTGGATATCCTCGGGGACTAGCCCATAATAGTGGCTCAATAAATCATGTTTCCAGTGAAGTAAAGTTTAGTACAGACTGTTCAATGCTACCATTGGAAAGGCACAGGGTGTATAAAAAGATGGCTTTCCCATCTTTTTAACGTAAAGTTCTCCATACTGGATTTTTATACCATTGACAAAATGTAACCTAAAAGTAAAAAAGTCTCCAAAAAAGAGTAGTTGAGCATACTTTGAGTAAGTTGAAGGTAACAGAAATATATGAAAAAGAGAAACATAAACACAAATTAAAAACCCCAAAACAACCCCCAAACCCCCTTTTACCTTCCCATCCCCACACGAACGGAAACCACCATTTTTTTTTTTTTTTTAACCATCCAATGAAAACAGTTCTTCAAGTTGGGTGAAAGAATAATAGGAAAATATTACGTTTTAAGTTATTAGTTTAGGATTGAATGGGTGACTTCAGTTCATAAAACCAAAATTATGTGTTATCTACAAAGTTCAAAAAGTTACAATTCAACTAACTGCAATGTCTAAATTTCAGAAGATCACTGATATCAAAACAATCAAAGACCAAGAAAAATCAAGCCAAGCCTGAAGTAGCATTACTTAACATTACTATTATTTTTAAACTTTCTTTCAACTCAGAAAACGAAATGTTCTTCTGACCACCATAGCGAGGGAGGTGCTGAGGTCAAACTTAGAGTGAAGTATATATCAATTATTGATGTGAATAGGAAACAGCAAAGGTGATATAATTTTTTTGGAAAAAAAGTGTTTGTTTAGCAGTCTAATTAAACAAGACTGAATATTTTGCATTTTAATGTTCAGGAGAAAAATCACCAACTGTTTTGTAGCATGCCTGGAATTTTAAATTTCATTTTCTGGTGCCAGATTGAAATAAAAATAGAAAACATGATAAAGATTAATTTGATGTCAGAAGGGACATTTGCTCTTTAATTAGATTTCTGTAGCCCTAGCAGTTTTCTTGTGCCACCAGAGCAAGTCTGAGAAAGCCTGCAGCACGACCAAACAGTGATCCGCATATCCACACTTTCCTGGGAACTAATTTCATTTCCTGCCTGTCTGGAGAGGTATTTTCAACAGGCATCAATGTTTTTGTCTTCACGACTGATTTATTCATCAATCTCAATGTGATTTTTTTTTTAAACCTTTAAATTACACCCAAATCCTAAAGCAGCTGTTTATTACACGAGGAAATTGAAAATCTGTCTGTGTGATATCATACAAAGAATTTTTTTCTTAAGGTTATAAAGGAAGTTGACAGATATTAATGATTTTTTTCTCTTGACCTCATTCGACAATATCGTGAGCAGAAAAAAAAGGGGAAGAAAACTGAACCAAAAAAAGAGGCAGGTCTGTGGGTTCAGTGTATAAAATATTATTCTAGAAAAAAATGAAACTATTATTCCTTGTGGACTATACAGTCATTTTTATAGGATTCATTCATTTTCGAAAGGATAATAAAATAGCTCGTCATACTAAAATATGAAACATTACTTTAAAAATACAGTAGCCATTAAATTTCTTCTTTCTTCTTTCTTTTTGTTGGGGGCGGGGGGAGGTTTGAACATGTGAGCATGTCTTCCATATGAAGAAACAAACATCTTCAGGATAAAGGTGGTTCGGATGATGGATGAGACAGGTCAGATTTTATCTACAACTTTTGTCTGTATCTACAGGCTGAAAACGAACTGATACTCGGACTTGGGCCCCGACAGAAAGTTGAGATTGTAGTAAAGGTAATATCGCGGTGAGGTGATGGACTCCTTTTCAAGCCTGATTTTAGGATCATCCATTTTAGGATCCTTCACCTGCAGGATCCTACACCAATTAATTACCTGCTTTTGACCCTGACCTTATCTCCCACCTCTGTCTTGATGTGCTCCCCCCTCCCCAACTCCTTCCTACCTCCTGGTCAAGTCATGCTCCTCCCCAGCATGGCTCTCCCAGCCTAGAGACCCTTTTTCTAGTTGCTGCTCTCTGTGGGAATGTCCCGCACACCCTTCCCACCTTCCAATACTTAAAATGTTGAGAGGGGTCTTCCTTCCTCATCCTAGCGAAAGGCTCTGTCCTTCCTCCATGCACCCTGCAGTCTACCTTCCAGCTTTCCTTCCCCACCGCGGGGTCTTCATGATTTGTTTATCTTTTTTGTTTTAGAAAGCAGGATTTAATGAGAGGACAGAAAAGCTCCCACAGTGGGAGGGGACCCAAGGGGGATGCCCTCTTTGTTTACCTTATTACAACTGCTACCGTCCCCGCAACTCCATTGGGGCAGAGGTCTCGTGGCCTGTTCTCATTTATCACTCAATTTTTAGAGCCTAGGCAGAGCCCAGCACATGTTAGGGGTGCAATTAACTTGTATTAAATCAATTAAAACTTCCAAGGAATTCAAATTCTATAAACTGATCTGCAGTCTATTCTAATAGATAAATACTTTTACTGCTTATTTGTTTCTTTTGTTCATTACTCAACAATTACTTTGACTACTTACCATGATCAAGGCGTTGTTAAAAGTGGTTTTAGTCAATGTTGTCTTTCTGGCTATTTACTTTCCACCCGGCCATTTTGTCTTCTATTCGTAATGTAAATTGAAATCAGGTCCTGCCATCTCAGTAAAATCACTCTTTGGAAATACACTAGAACTGACTTAAAAACTCATGAATAACTTGTCCAATATAGGCTGTTCTATTTTTTTTTTTTTCCGTTCAGTTAAGACTCTATATGGAAAGACAATTCTCTTGAATTTTTACATGTGGCTTTACGTAATTCTGAAATATCTGAGAACTATTCAGGATCTCAGCCAGATCATTCAAGGTGTTAGTGTTAGCATAAATAGAATATTTATGTATAAATTAAAAAAAAAGATTTTTCCCTTTGAACAAGAGTTCTAGCCTTCAGTTTGGTGAGAGGACTGACCCTGGTATTCTTTCCTCCCGGAAGAAACAGAGCCTGACTACAGCTCTCTGAGCAAAACCTGGGCCCTTAGTTGGGCATACCCTTAAGTAGGGGTCAGCCATTCAACCAAAAGAGGTGTCCCTCAAATACTTCACTCTTCATGCAAATGCTATTGGCTCATTAAGATGCAAGGACGTCCAAGAATCCTCTTTTATTGTGAGTGATATCTGCTGGGAAGAGTGGAAATTTGATTCTCTGAATATGACTTGGGCACATGCCTCTTTAGACAAGGTGGGATGGTGGGAGGTGGGTTTCTCCACACTCTTCTTCCTCATAAAGTCAACAACCAGTCTGTTAAATGCAGGTAAGAAACTCATTCTAGCTTTATCAGTATCCTTGGCTTAGGGACCAAGGGAGACTTTCGTAAGGAGATGAATCCTTTCGCTCTCCATAACAAGTTTGGTTTTAGAACTATATATCTGAGCTATTTATGAAGTGTCAACTAGCCAGAATTTAAAGATCCTCCATACTCTTAGGAAAAATAGGCTTTTTAATATGAAATAATTAATGGTCTACAAGGATGATTGAGAATGAGAGACAGCTAAGCCTAACATTAAGAATGCAGCCTTTGATTTCTAAAAAGACCTGGGCTTGAATTCTAGCTGTGACCTTATGAGAGCATTACTTAGCTCTGCCAAGCCTTAGTTTCCTCATCAAGAAAATGAAATAGTAATAGTACCTGCACTATACATTTTCTTAGAATTAAAGATGAGGGAACACATTAAAGCACTGAGTTTGTTATTGTCCACTCTCAGTAATCCTGTCTGCAATAATCATAATAAAATGAATTTTGATTGATTTCTGCCTCCCCTTCTCCCAGTTCAACTACAGATTCAAATTCCACAGAGAGGTAGATATCAATTAGATAGGAAGGCTATTTTTCCTTCTTAGAGCTCAAGAACAATAGGGTAATTGGATTATAAAAGTAATACTTGAATTTACTATGATTTGGCAGTTTTTATTTTTATTTTTAAAAACAAGTTGGGCTTTTTGGATGGTTTATGTTCTGCTTAATTTATATTATTTGCTCCTAATTTTCAAATTTTAGAACAATACCAAAATCCAAAAGGAAAATTTGGTTTCAAAGAAAAGTTAAGCTGAGACTGTACACAAATGTTTTCAATAATCAGGGAGTGGGCAGGGAGGTTTCCAAACCTCCAGTGTTTTTCAATTTATGCAGAAGCCAGATATCGACTTTTAAATAAAACGTGGGTTCAAGTTTTCAGTTCTTAGGATCTTCAGGGCTCCACCAAATTTGATTTGGACCTGATTTCATTTTGCAGCGCTTATTGGACTCAACAAGCAGTCCAGTCAAGACTTCCTCATCTCCAGACAACATTTAAAAAAACCTGTAGAATTCTGTATTCCAAAGAGATCTCTGGCAGCACTTGGCATCTTAAAATAACAAATGTGCTTTACTCCAATGTGCTTTACTCAAGAAACAGAAAGCAAGAAGGGTGACTGGAAACGTGATGGGAAAGAAACCAATGGTTCTGAAAAGAAGCAATTATTAATGGTCGCGAGGGCATAAAGCTGCACGGATTCCTCACTCGCAAGTGACATTTCGCAGAAAGCAGAAATCTGTTGACTATCTTCAGTTCTCTTCCTCTTTCCACTTAACTAGACAAACAGAAAACACACGTCCCCCATCCTTTGCTGGGTCAACAGACCTCCCCACCCACCGGCACCTGGGAAAAGGGGTGTCCGCGAGGTCTAGAGCCATGGCACTTACTTGCTGCATGGTAGGTGAATGTAAGGCGGACTGGACCTGCATGGGTAGCTGGTTCCCAAGGGCCTGCTGCATAGCAAGCGGCTGGTGCTGCTGCATGTTGAGATGCTGGTGAAGAGGCGGGCTGATCTGGAGGGGAGGAGGGGGAGACACTGCCATGTTTGCTATAGAGACAGTCACTGGCATTTGGTTGTTCGGCTTGGGGGCGATGTTTCTGGGGAGGCTAGGATGGATGGCAGTCAGGTGAGGGTTCATTCCTGGTTGTTGGTGGTAGTGGGAACTTAGGTACAGAGCCGAGTGGGCCTGGTTGGGCCCGTGAAACACCGAGGGCTTTGAATTGATCAGCTGAGGAGGTTGAGATGTCTTCACGTCAACTGGTTCACTGTAGCTCTGTTGAGGAAACAGACAGGAGCAGAGTTGAGAGACGGACACACGGAGTGTTGATTCTGTAAGCGTGAGGCTTTGGGAGTTCATTCACGAACTTTCACTTGAATCAACACCCATGGCTGTTCTGGACTAAGAAATGTCTCCCACATTATTTGTCACGTGACTTATACAAGACTGAGCTTCTTTGATCTCTTTTGGGAACTCCAAAACAATCTGCAGTGAGGTTGGGTTCCTTCGCCTAAATGTTAAACTCTAACTTGGTGACTTTTCTCGTCATCCAAACAGAGATCACAAGATGGGGTGGGGATGGGGGTGGGGTTGGGGGGGAGGGGGAGGATAGATGCCGTGGATGCCCGAGTGGGAAACACATGTGTCGCTCACTTTGAAAGGAATTCAGCTCTGGAGTTCTTCTATAGATTATATGTTTCGCTTTTTATTTTTCCGTTTTTATATTCTCAAAGAGACTTGGCCTAGATATTTGCACAAAGAAAACAAAGCTGGTTGATGGAAATGAATATGGAAGAAAAGAGTTCTAAAATACCTTTCTGAAGTCATATAAAACTACATTAATACATTCTTCAAAGTAACTGCAGAACTAATCTTGACTTTTTAAATGAAGCTAGTGATGAATTGTCCCCCATAATGAAGTGGATAAAAATAACCTCTCTTAGAAATTTTAGACTCCATCATAAATTAATATAATTTTGCCCTAATTTTTTCCACGCCTTCATATGATCATTTCCTAATATTCTTTTAATTGGCAAAAAACCAGACATTTCAGTGGGAGGTGAAAAGGATCAAGAATGAACCGGAGGCATTTCCTCTTGGTCATCAACCTGCCTTCTACTTTTGTTGAGAGGAAAAGATTGACATAACAACAAAAGGTGGAAGGTAGAAACAGCTGGAGAAAAAAAAATACTAAAATATCCTTCTGGAGAAGACAGTCACTTGTCAAAACAAGACACAACTGTGAGGATGCATATATGCCTTCATTCTGCGACCTCGATGTCATGCATATTCAACTGTCAAGTTAAAATGAGTTTTTTGTTACTCTCTGTATTGCAGGGTGCACTGTGCCCAAGGTCTTCCCTGGTCTTCCTGTTTGGTACACCACCAAGCAACCCACCAACTGGCACTGAGAAACTGGTATGTGTGCTGGCTCCAGCCTGGGATGGGTGGGCTATCAGCCCCACATTCTGTCTTTCTAAGCAGGACACATCTGACACCAGTAGAAATATGCTAAGCCGTGGAACTCTGAGGTCCTGTGATACTCTGAATACTCCATGCAGACTGTAAGGTGTATTCAAAGAATCCAAGCCCCTCTAAAAGAGCTCTCTCATGTTATTTTTCTGTGAGGCAGCCTTCTGATATAGAAATAGATGTTTAGACTCTCTGCCTTCTGTATCAATGTTAAAAATGTCAAAAACAGTTTTAAAAAATTAAGTGTAAGCTTTAAACCAAAGAAGTTTTATTAGATGTAGTTCCTAAAAGGTGCTTTCAATTAAAAACAAAACAAGTTTTAAGTAGTTTTTTTTTAATTGTTGGCTTTCATTTTAAAATTCTTATGGTTGATGTGCAAAATAGTTAACAATTCAAGGAAAAGGTCAAATGGGTTAATGCAGGCTGTGTAAACAGTGGTGACCTCTGCATCAAAATAACATGTACTGCAAATGATATACCTAGAAAATTATCCCATATGCCAAGAAGATTATGGTTAAGTCTGTGTGTTTAAGTAATCTGGGAAAGTGTTTTCATTGTGTTTAAATTCCCCCTTTTAAGCTTATTTTGGAAGGGCTGGTTTCATATTTAGTTACAAACTATATTGACTTCATACCAGTAAAAATCAAATCTATAAACATTAATACAGGCTGGTGAATCTTTATTTTTTTTTCTTTATAGTTGATTTTAATTTAAAAGGAATAAAAAACACTCATTACCACATGATCAAAACTATAAAATACATGGATCTGCAAAGATGTTTTCATTTTTTCTTTCTATATATACACCTTATTACTTGATAACGAGGTGATTATTGGCTATAGAAATAAAAATGTCAATTTCAAAATAAACTATGAATCCAGTTTTCCTGAATTCTACTTTTTAAATAATAGCATGTGATCCATCACATAGATGACACATAGATGGATAGATGCAGAGACAGAGATATAGACATACAGATTTATAGAAATCAATAGACAGCAACCTAATTTGAGATACTTTATTGCCAACCTTGTAAAGCTCTCTTTTCTCATGGATAATTAAGCACAAAACATTTTCTCTATCTAGCTATTTATTTGTCATTTATCTCCTCCGTATGAAAGCATGCAGAGGCCAGTCCCCCTAAACCTATTTTGAAAGAGTAGTGACTTGTAATCACTAGAAGGACTGTAGGCAAACTGAAATTAAATAGATTTCCAAAAATAATGATTCATACAACACTTGAAACATAATTTTTAACACAGAGGAAGGAAGAAATTTGGAAAGTTGCCTTCTTTTCTCCCTTACTTTCTAAACTATTGTGTGACAAGATAAATAATGTGTCCAGTCATATGCTTATAGATGACAGGCACTCCAATATCGGTTCTCTTCCTTATTTTCTTTACACCAAGATGTTCTGAATTCTCAAAGCAGGGAGCTTTTTTTTAATGATAGGGACTTTCATTTCCG
Organism: Cephalopachus bancanus; assembly: GCA_027257055.1. Taxonomy (NCBI): domain Eukaryota; kingdom Metazoa; phylum Chordata; class Mammalia; order Primates; family Tarsiidae; genus Cephalopachus; species Cephalopachus bancanus. The sequence continues at coordinate 4,719,817 of JAPVLO010000096.1, read as the reverse complement.
TGGCCCATGCATCTAGCATAGTATACAGAGAACATAAATATGTTGAGTAAACAAGTAAGTAACTATTCTTGAGCAATACTCCACGGAGGCATTGTTATCCTCTCTGAGACCTCTTGACAAGGCACAGCGTTCCTCTTCCCATGGCTTGAGGAAGGATCTGAAGGCTTAGAAAACCCACTGAATATCAGAATATCAGATTGACCTTCCTCTCTTCTCTGCTCTTGGCCTGAACCATACTCTTCCTGAAGCGATGAGAAATTATAACCCTTTGCTCTGCCCTTTGGTTGGGTACATTGTCCTTTATGCCGCACTGCTCTTGGGGGATGGTGGCAGCAGGACTGCTTGCTTTGTTCCACCCAGACTTCGAGATTTTGTATCTTTATGTAAAGGTCCACTTATTCAGATGGGGAAAAACCTGCTTCTAGCTTCACTTCTGATTAATTATTAATCAGACTAACACAATAGACCCCTTATTAGTTACAGAGCTATTTTATTGTTCTGGAAGTTAGGTACAATACGTTCATTTTCAGTAGCAAACTGTCATGAATTCATAATCTTATTAAATGAAAATACGAAAAAAAGTAAATTAATATAATCTCACTGTCCTTTTCTTCCAATTTAACTATGAAAGCAAGGCTACAATTTTGCTAATCAATTAGATTGCATAGGAAGATCTCTATACTCATCATTCAAAAATTAGAAACATTTCATACATGCTAAACAATTCGCACTTGTTTCAACTTTCAAACACATTAATCACTTTTATTTAGTGATGTGTGCCTTGTGTTGGGCACCTGACACATGTGTCATGGTTTTTAACCAGTATGTACAAAACTGAAAAAAGGGGAAAACCTTTGAATTTGACGTTTTCAGGGGAGAAATACATTCTTGCTGTTAGTTTCTCAGTATAACTTTTCTATTTACTTTTAGACCACAGATTCTGAAAGATATTTTCTACAAGCAAAAAAGGGAGGTGGTGGCATAGAGATCTTTTGGGTCTTAACAGTAGAGGCTTCCTCTGACATATGCAAAATGAGCCAAGGATACAACTCTCCAAGACTTAAGATACTTTTTATTAACCAAGTTGTTGATTATCCAAGATAGTTTCAATCCCATTTACTTTGTATAATGAAGATAATACTGCATAGTGTATAAATTCCCCCATCCTGGGATGATATGTGCAATAAAAATGAAAGATTGAGAAAGCAATTGTTATTTAAAATAGCAAAGTATAAACACAAGACATAAAACTCAGTGAAAGCAACAATATAGGAGTTGGTGAACCAAATTAGATTAATAGTCCATCTAATTTGATTCTTGTTTTCAGCACTGACCGATACTTGATGCATTGGAAATTAAACAAAATTTATGTATCTACTCAATTGTGCATTGTTACTTCTGGAAAGAAAATTCTTCCTGGTCTGTGCAGGTGATTAACTTATACCCTGAAGCATGAGATTTTATTATCTTTAAATCACGATCTGGCTTTACAGAGCTGCAAATTTTATGTTAACAGTCATAAAATGATCCATCCCATTTGCAAATTCAGATGCAGTATTTGTCTCAGTAGCTCACCATGGCATGATATCTATCGGTTTGCCTCATTCTGCAAAAAGACATATCTTTTATTTGCTTCAAATTCACTATCCTGTAATTGAACTGAGCCTCGTTTTTTCTTTACTATTGATCATGACAACAGATAATTTTCTTAATTTAATTCAATATTGTCCTGCTTGGGACACTAAAAAAAGTTTCTATTGTTTTCTATAAGTTGTGGTTCTTCATGAATTAATCTTTAAGGTAGAAACACAATCTCGGTTTGACGTGTGACCTTAAAGTCATGAATCTCATTGCTTTTATTTAACAAGCCAGAACACAGTTATTCAAATGGCGTCTCCTTCCAGGTTGGCAGTTCTGAGAAGCTGTATGCTTATTTCAATAATGCTGCTTTGACTTGGGATATTTGGGAACTTCCCTATTGGAATTCTCTTCAGAGCCTGTGGGACACTATTTTACATATCCTCAGACAACTCTTTGTCTTTTGATGGTGCATTTGATTTTTGGAAACAGCTAATAGTCACTTGAAGCCAAGTCTGTGGGTTATATCTGGGTAATGTTTGGGGAAAAGAATGAGGTGTGAAAACAATGTAACAAGATTGATTTTCTAACGTGGCTCATAAACTTTTCCTGACTGTGGTTCTAAAAGAGGAGTTTCAAAAATTTTTTGAACTCTGGGAGTAATAATAAAATAAGTTTGTAGCTTCCCAAGGTGACTACTTTGAATACAACACTCATTTTGGGAATATAAATTCTGGTCTACATAGTAAAATGAAACAAGTTTCATGGCTTTAAAGCTATACACTGTTTTCAGCAAAATAATTTAGATCCGTGTCTAGGAATTCCTGAGTCTATGGAAAAACTATATTTTCTTAAGCTTTATTTAACAACCCAACCCTATATGACCTTCAATAGTATGTAAAACTGCTTAAGCAAGGAAGTCCTAGCCTTTGTAAAAGCATGTATTCTTGACTTTCACGGCAATGCTCCTAAAGATGATTTCAATTAGTAAAACTATAGCTGAATACATTTTTTGTTTTTATCTAGATAACTTCTTATCTTTACATAGGAATGCATCCGTGAAGCAACACTTTTCTTATTTTTAATGTCACTTTGAAAATTTCTTTCCATCAAAGTAGCCTTGCAGACAAATTGAAAATATGATCTGGCTAATTTGTCAGTGATACTCAAACATTTTCCTGCTCCTTTGCACACCCACCAATAATAATAAAAATAAAATTAATAATATTATCAGCTTATATTTATTAAGTGCTTCCTATGTTCAGGATCCTAAACCATGCTATTTATTTTATTTTATTTTATTTTTTCGAGTTGGAGTCTCTCTCTGTTGCCCAGACTGGAGTGCAGTGGCCGCTCCCGGCCACCGCAGCCTCGACCTGCTGGGCTCCGGCGATCCTTCCGCCTCAGCCTTCCGAGTAGCCGGAATTACAGGCATGCGCTACCACGCCCGGCTGATTTTTTGATTTATTGTAGAGATGAGGTCTCGCTGCCCAGGCGGGTCTCGAACCCGCGGGCTCAGGCAATCCACTCACCTCAACCTCCCAAAGGCGCAGGATGACAGGCTGAGCCACCGAGCCCGGCTCATGCTATTTATTGAAAAAGTTTTTAATTAATTTTTTAAAATTTTATTTATTGTGGAATACTTATTACACTTCACAGATTTTTAGGTGTACAGTACAATATTGTTGACTCTAATTCCAATCCCTAGAGCAAATTCATCCTGCTTGACAAAAGCTTTATGACTGTTGATTAGTTACTCTCTACTTCCTCCTCCTCCATGCCTGGCAACCACCATCCTACTCTTTGATTCCACTGAATTTGACTATTTTAGATACCTCCTATAAGTGGAATCATGCAGTACTTGTCTTTCTGTGACTGACTTATTTCATTTAGCATAATGTCCTCAAGTGAACCATGTAATTTATATGGATTTTCTTATTTTATCCTCATGGAAACCCTATGATGTGGGTCTTATCTTCTCTGTTTAACACGTGAGTAAGCAGAGACTTATGACATCTAAGTAACCACATAAAGCATGCAGTTAGGAAGCAGGAAACCTGGGATCTGAACCTGGATCCATTTGACCCCAGTGACTGCAGACTGTTCAGATCTCTGGGGACTCTCCCAGTATGACAGCAGTGGCATTTTTAGAGGTCCTCAAACAGGCTGACACCCTCTCTGATCCTTACTTATAAACTTTGCTTCTGCTTTCACATTTCTGTATGGAGATAAATTGTTTACTCCAACAATGCAAGAGTTCAGCAACTGTTCGGATTAAACTCTTCTAGTTTGAAATGGCACTGATCTTCTTATTCTACAATCAGAGAAAATCAAGTGAGCGATCACTGGTCTATGTCTAATGCCAGTGTGGCCTTCAATATCCCTACGTCTTCGTTTTCTGGATTTAATAATCTCGCATCCTCTCTTTTCTGCTACTACCTTTTAACTTTTGACCTTTAATTTTGACTTTTATGACTTTTTCCAATGTCTCCTTTTAAGTGATAGAGCCTAAAATTAAATAAGATCTTCTAGGGTCTGACCCAGCACTGCTTGCAACGCCCTATGCGCCTACTAATGTGTCCTGAAAGTCTGATGCGTGTGTCCAACAAGGAGTGGCTGGTGCCGGGCAGTTCTGCCACTGGCTACCCACGCCCAGGTGAAGCATGTACCTGGCTGGAATAGCATGGTACAGAGCAGTGGTTTCCAAACATGCCGCGGTTTCCAAACATGCCGCAGGCTCAGATTTCTCTAAAGGTCTATGGTTAGCCTTTGGTGAGAGTGAGAAGTCTTCTGAATCCCAACCAAGGCAGCTTTACTCTTTGCTGTTTCATGCGTAAGCATGGGCATGGAATTTTACTGGAGATAATAGGAGGTCCCAGTTTGAAAGGTACAAATATTTGACAACCACTCAGAGTGGAGAAAAGTCTACACGCTCTGGAACTTTGAGTCCTCACTCTGCCACTACCGCTGTAGGCAAGCAGTTTAATCTTTCTGCCTGGAGACTGTCTAGAAAAATGGGGTTAAATCCTAATGTGCAGGGCTGTTGCAATGAGGAACAGGAATCTCTGTAAAATGCCTAGCATGCTGCATGGCACATAGAAGCTACCATGTAGCAGGACGCCATTCGTATTTGTGTAACTGTTGGGAAAAAATTCAGCAACTTGCTGAGATTTTGTCATTCTGAAGTTACAAAGTTTAGAATATTAATTTACTAGGCTTGAGCTTTTTTATTTTTGGCAGACTTCAACGTCACACAAGCCTGGAGTTATGTTAATTAATATACTAGTTTAGACAGCACACAGCACATTTAAACTAAAGAAGTCATCGTCGAAAGGGAAGGAGCATTGTTAATCTTGTGATTCAGTTTCCTAGGTGGAGTCAAAGGTCATTGGCTGTTGCTATTTTTGATTATGCTCTGCAAGAAGCTGCTACTTTAAAATATCATTCCAAATCTTCCAAGCATCATAAAACATTCCACCGGGGGATCTGTATATCTTTGTCTCTCAGCACCTAGCCTTGCGCCTGACATGAAACAGGTGTCCTGCAGCCCACCCTGGATGTGTGGGATGGCCTGGCAGAGAAGCAGTGCAAAGTAGCAGACCATGATGCGGCTGCAAATGAGCATGAAGATCTATTGGCCTAGGAAGGAAAAGCCTTATTTGGTGAAATGAGTGCCTTACTTAGAAAATAGGTACTTAAGTGTGTAGGTCTGGAGGCCTAAGTCAAAGCTGACGGCAAGAATTTAGAAAATGGACAAAGTGCTCTGGCTAACCCAGTTTTTTTGTGAACAAAAATGACCTTATAGGAGACAACATTGAGGCTATACCATAACTTTGGGGCAAGGTGTTTTAGGGATGCAGGAGAGCACACTGGTAGGGCCCATGAGTGGCACAACTCAGCAGAAAGGCTAAGGGCAGTGTAGGTCAACGTTGGCCTTGGTCACTGGTCACCTGCCTGGTATCTTTCCTTTCCAGTGAAATGTTCATAATCAAACCTATTTCAAGGGATAAGGCATGAGGATTTAGGGAACTCATGCAGGTAAAGTGATCTTTTAAAAATATGCATCCAATCAGACCATCCCCTACTGAAATCCACCTAGTGACTTCCCTTTCAAGGTCCTGCAAAGGATTGAAATCATTGCCTCCAAGATTCGGTTCCTGTCCATCTTCCCAGCTTCATGTCAAACCACCCTCCCTCTGTTCACACAGTTCTGGCAATACTGACCTCCTCAATTCAAGGAGATGCCCGAGTCTTTTTTTTTTTTTGAGTTGGAGTCTCACTCCATCGCCCATACTGGAGTGTAGTGGCACGTTCCCGGCCAGCGCAGCCTCAACCTGCTGGGCTCCGGTGATCTTTCCGCCTCCGCCTTCCAAGTAGCTGGAACTACAGGTGTGTTCTACCACGTCTGGCTAATATTTTTTTTTTTTTATTGTAGAGATGAGGTCTTGCCAAGTTGCCCGGGCGGGTCTCGAACTCGCAGGCTCAGGCAATTCACATACCTTGGCCTCCAAAGCGCTGGGATTACAGGTTGAGTCAGGGAGCCTGGCCAATGCCCAAGTCCTTGCACTTGCTGTAGTGCTGCCGGGTTGGCTCTCTCCTGTGACTCTCTGGTTCTGAAAGCTACTGTCCTCCTTTGGCCCCCAGCTCCAAGGTCACCTCTTCAAAGAGTTCTTTGCAGACCCCTTAGCAGAGCCCTTGTTTTATTTCCCTCAGAACACTTGGATTCTCAAAGACTTCAATCATTTATTAGTTTATGTTTTCACTCCTGATTTCCCTTGACTAAAGAGAATCCTTTAAGTTCAAGAGACACATGTGCTTGTTTTCTACTGTATTCTCTGAGCCTAGCACAGTGCTGGACCCAGAGCACATGTCCAGGCACACGGGCCAAATGAGTACATGAATGCATGAATGGGGAAAAAAACAGAGTTTGGCTGGAACATGGTGCTTCCCTCGAATTGTAACTATGGATTATATCATGTAACATTTTCTGTTTGCTCCTTTAGAGCTATTTCAGAATAGGGAAATAATTTATAACACAACAAACAAAATTATAACATAGAAAAATATATGTTTAAATATAATTACTTAACTTGCCATAAAATGGAAAATAATTAGATTTGTATATATGTTACCATATACTATGGGAAGATAGGCTGGAAAAATTTCCTTGCAGATGCCTAAAAAATTATCCACTCACATCAGGGGGTCATTTTTGTAATCTGGACGGGGTGTTTGTAACTTTCCTTCATTTTGTATACACACAATAGATAGTTGTACATAAATAGATATTCAACAGCTCCAGCAAAATTTCTACTGCCAAAGAAAAGAAAAATGTCAGAGTAAGCTGTAAAAAAAGTGCTTGGTTTTTTAAATGTAGAAATGGCAATTCGCAGCATTTATACAAATTGCCGTGTACTGCGGGTTGCAACTCTGAGACTGAATAGTAAGAAAAGTTGCAGCTAAGAGCAAATCTGAGGACACTTGTTTTGAAAGTAAAGGCTTAGTCAGTATTATAGCATTCTGGCAATCTGCATATCATTAACTAGAGTGTTTTGTATTGGGATTGTGACTTCATGTATTGATTTTCTCATATGTAAAGTGCTCTCACTAAAACTCTGTTTAAAAATGCTTAAAAAGAACCTTGTCTTGGAGAAAATAAAGAGAAGTAACTTTTTAAAAGTCCTCCTTATATTTTTGGCATATTAATCTGTAACAATATTAACATGACTATTAAGCCAACTGTTGGATGGATCTGGTATTTTTTACTTTTTTTGTTATAATTTTACACACATTCTGTGAGTTCTACACATATAAAGAACATGTGAGGTGGTATCAGCAGAAAATATAAATAGCTTCAAAAAGGGTTGGAGAAATTAGGAAGTGTGAGATTCATAGTGAGATAATACAAGAGCTATAAATTTTAAGGTGAACCACATATAATAAGTTTTCCTATAGTGTCATACCTTAAAAATGGAACATAAAGTTGAATTAGACCAATAGTGTGCTAAAATTTCTTGCGCATTTGTATTTTGGGCTCTCTTTTCTTCTCTGCATCAGTATATTCAGTATTTATTTTCCTCAATAAAAGAAGCTGATAAAATTATTTCAGAGCTGTTAGAATGGGACTGGATATTGGGAATAGACAAAAGAAAGTATTTTCTCTGTGTGAATTGGATAACTCCAGAGCCTTGGGTCATGGTGAGCAAAGTAACAGCCACATTTAGACTTGAGATGACATGACATCTAGTGCTTCTAGACTCAGTCTGTCTCTCTAAGGCTACCTTCCTGAGAATTCTAGAACATGTATCTTTTTTTAAAAAAATATTTTCCTTTTTCTTTTGAGTCAGAGTCTGACTCTGTCCCCCAGGCTGGAGTGCAGGCATACTCATGGCCACTGCAGCCTTGACCTGCTGGGTTCAGGCGATCCTTCCACCTCAGCCTTCCAAGTAGCTGGGACTACAGGCATGCGCCACCACACCCAGCTAATTTTTTGATTTATTGTAGAGATGAGGTCTCGCCAAGTTGCCCAGGCTGGCCTTGAACCCATGGGCTCAGGCAAACCTTTCACCTCGGCCTCCCAAAGTACTGGGATTATAGGCGTGAGCCAGAAATATGTATCTTTAATAACAAGTGGTCATACAGAGTCAACTCGAGTATTTATAAAAGGAAGGACGAGTGTTTAAGATATCCTAAAGTACAAAATATTTTTAAGTAGTATTTTTATTTCCAAACAAAATGATGTGAGATATATATATATATATATATAAATGTGTGTGCATATATATGTATAGATATGTGTGTGTGTGTATATTTTATATATATATTTGGGCCGGTTTCTCTCCCAACAAAACTGAAAGATGGAGTGGGGAGGCAATTTAAGAGTGGGATATGGAGAAATAGAAAGTTGGCTTAGGATTAGGAAAGTGCTTCAATTAATCCACAAAACCGATAATCCACACGTAGACGATATTTTACAAAAGGCCCAGAGGATGCTGCAAATATTTCCATAATATATAGTTTTGTTTAGGATTTACTTTTTTTCCATCAAAGAAGATTGTGCAGAAGTGCTAAGGTGCTCTTTTATGCCTTCAAATGACTATGAAAGTCTGCACCAAGATGGCCACAATCCGTCAAAATACCACACAACTGCACATTACCTTGGATACAAGACTGGCTCTGTACGCTGCTAGTTGCTTCAGGTATTCCTTCTTTGCAGCCTCGGTTTTCTTTTTATAGACCTGTAACAACAATAAAGAGTCTTAAATTAGAGAGTACATCTGCTTTTGTTTTTAGAGACGTACAATAGAGAATGATAATTGCACACACACATACACAATTATATAATATAATAATATATGTCTCCCCAAAGATGGTGTTCTTTTAACTGAAACATATTTTTAAGAAGTGTGACAATAGATCAGATAAGAAAAAAATTAACAATGGTAAAATTTTACATTTTACATAAAGCATCTGAAAGGATTTATCTGAGTTACATTGAGTGTGGAGGTAGTTGGCTTAGAAAGATCATATTGACGAAGGTTCCCAGGGAAACCACATGTATAAATAAGGCATTCATATTTATATAATGGGCAGATAATTCCACAGTTCATTCATATCCTGGTCTATATGCTCCTTGCTAAATACAAAAACAAAGACAGAATTTGAAGATGATAAATCATGTTCAATAAGCAAATCAAAGGAACTATAATGGAGTTTGCAGTTTCATCACTTTGTCAAGATTTTAAGCCTTGAAGTTCTATTTTCAGTGACTCAGGAAACAGTGATGGTGGTCAGGACACATCTGGGAGTGGAACGGGACTCCTAAGTGGCGGAGGGCCGTATGCATGCCCTGCCCTGTGGCCTGCTCTGGTCATGCCCTTTCCAACAAAAACCGTGGATGACATGGATCTATGGACACCTCATTTAGAAAAGGTAAAAATGCTCTGAAATAAATTTCAGTTTACAAAAGGCTTCCATTTCTGAGATGGAATCATCTTGAAAATAAAAGTAAAATCATTCTAAACTGAGCAGAAGTACTGAAAAATGACATGCGTGTATGTTAAAGGTCACATCGCGAAGTTAAACAGAGACAGTCATTAGAGTCGAAAATGAAAGATTAGCAAAGTGAGCACACATGGTCGTCTGCTACCATTAAGTTGATTCTTTCAAGGCTACGGAGTATATTTTTGGCAATCTTTTGAAATCCGCCTGAAAGAACAAAATATTTTTCATCATTTACTATGCAAAGGGAAATGTATTTTCATTGATGCAACTATTTTAAATTTCCCACACCTTGGATTTTACAGCAGGGAGTAAGGCCTTTTGTAAAGCTGAACTCAGAGACACACACAGATCAGTATTGAAAAGTGGTTTTAGACATAGTCAGAGGAGTTAAATATAAATTATGTCTAAAGACCAAATATCTGCTGGTTGGCTGCAGGGGTCAATTTATGGTTTCAAATGCTGACTGTGGTTTGCTGAGCCCAGTACCAACTATGCAATTCAATATGTGAGAAATATTATTTACTCATGAATATTTTAATTAAAGCAGAATGTTTTACTTAAGGTAAACAAATGACTAACCTTGTCAACAAAATTATAACAGGACCCTAAGAAATGAATGTGCTAATTATTCTCCTTAAGAGAGGTCTTCAGTCTTGACTTTTATATTTGGCATTCTGGTATAATAAAATCCAATTAAAGTAAGAAATTAACAATTTGTACAGTATTAGCATATAATCATTGTGCCATCTTTACTAAGTATGAGACTAAAGAAACTTGAAAAATTCTGTTTTGAATGTTTTTCTTTTAAAAGTAAAAACCCATTAAATCCTTTGGTTCAAAAGTATTCTAAATTTACTGAACTAATTATTGAAAGTCAAATTCAGATTTTTTTTATTTCGGGGAAATTCACATGTGAAAAACAAATAAATGCTACAGGCTCATAAATGCCTTTGAATAGTATGATCCACATATATCATGAGCCTTGGTACAGCCACAATCAGAAACCCGGAGCTCCCCCGCTTTTTATTGATTGATTTATTTTTTTTCTTGAGAGACAGATTTCTGCTTATAGTTCTCCCTTAAACCACTTCTTAAAGCCAAAACTTATGATTGATGACCTTAAACTGACAACGTTTACATTTGCTTTTAATACCTTAAAACTGTTTCGAGAGGGTTTTTCTCCCACACAGAAAAAAAAATCTTATTTAGGATTTTGAAGCAAACATTTAGTCAATATGTCATTGGTGGTAATACACACTTGTATATCCCAAGCATTTCTATCATGTTTTTATTGATAAGCTACTCCAAGTGACCCCCATTCAGCTAACTAGTGTGTGTCTTGTTGCCAAAGGCAAACAGAACACACTTCCGTCCACAGCATGCCCACAGCGGCATTTTCTAAGTTGTAGCAGATAAGACAGTATTGCCAGATGGCCTGACTGTAGTATCTGTCATCTCTTTCTTCGGTTTCTACTGAAACAGCAACAATGTTACTATGATGCTATCCTTTTGTGGGGCTTCTGGTAGTTAACATCACACAAAGTGTTAAGTTTCCTGAAATTTGTTGCTTAACAACCAAGGGAGAAAGGTGGCTAACTCCATGCATTTCAGGCTGAACATGCGCCCCTGGTTTCACTCCAGAATCGATGTTGTTATGGGCTACCTGACTGGCATTCAGAGTCCCCTGTTTGCAACAAATGGCTCCCTATTGGCTATTGATGATTGGTTATGTGGGATCATCGCCTAAGTGCCTCAATACCACTTTAGAAAAGAGTAAACTCATCACGTCACATTACATGGATTGACGGATCCACTCTTTCCTGCATAGCTGCAGTTGTTCAGAGGGAGGAGTCAAAGGGGGGTAATTTCAAGAGGTGGATTTCTGTAATTGCGTTGAAAGGGGAGCAGCCCAGACTAGAATTAAAATCTGAGGCAGTCTCCTCAACAATAACGAGAGCCTCCACCTTTGAGAACTACCTGATGGCTCCAATGTTACACACTCTGTATGTCTTTCTGACACCACTTTCTAAAATTGGACAAATGTCGTTTGAATTCTGTAGCTAATGGAAATGTCTGAAGAAAGCTCTCAAATACGAGAGAGCGACAACAATATATGTATAAGAATTCCACATGCAAGTGAATTAGAGGAAATTCTTACTTTCCAATAAATATTTTAAAATTATCAGTAAAAAGTTTTCAAAAATGTTTTCGAAGCCTCTCATTACAGAGGGAGAAAGTTCTCTGCTTGCAGAAACCAAAAATGTCCCAGGTCTGCTTTTGGCAGTGAACAACCATTGCAGTGATCAAGTGTACAAACTTTCTAATCTATGAGGATGGGTCTGATTTATGTCAAAGTTAAGTTTGGAAAAGAAATGGTCTCTCACTCTCAGGGAAAGACAAATATTTTAAAGATATGTGATTCATATAGTAAATATTAGTATTTAGCTGAATTACAAAATGGCTTCCAAATGGTCCACAGCTGTTTGAAATAAAGTGCAAAGTTGGCCAGATGAGGATTTAAAAATCATAATACATCATTTATCATTTTCCCCAGCTCATCCAAACACTTCTGAATTCATCCTGCACTAACTTAGTTATATGCTGTGGTTTGTTATTCCAAGAAGGCTACCATATCCTATCTAAGGACTGAATCTCTGGGTTAAACTATAACATATATAATGGGTAAACTAAAACATACGTAGATAATTATCAAATAGCAATTCCAGAGAATCCAAATCCTGTCATGTGATCTAGTGATTCACAGAGTCATTTTTGAAGTGTTCTAAATACCAGCATGTACATATGTTTTTATAGGATAATAATCCCTAATTGAAATCAGCAGTTCAATATCAATGAATGTGACAAACTTAAACAGAAAAAATTCTCTACAATCTGTCATTTTTCTTCTACTTTCTGCTCCTTCCCTAAACAAACAATTCATCCAACTCATACAGAAAAGCCAAGTCTTATAAATACCATTTAATTCTTTCTTCCTTCCTTCTTTTCTGCTCTAGTCCTTAGTTAATCTCCAGTCATAGTTTATTTCAACAGTCTTTATAATAATAAGAAGAAAAAAATGTAAAATTTTTCCAATTCTGGATTCTATTAAAAAAACTAAAGGCATTTTTCTTTTTGGTTAACTTCAAATGTAGTTTTGTGTTTTTTTTTTTACTACTATTTCATATTTATAGAAAATGCCCAGAAATATAGTTATGTATAAGGAATAAGAATTTAACCACAATTCCCTGCTTTATTCTTTAGACATTTGAAATTTGCAGTTTCTTTCAAGGCTGTTGTTATTTAGGTCAGTTAGAGCAAGTGCATCTGTATTTTATATAGAAGTTGGTCCTTAAATGTGGTTAAATTTCCATTTTGGGTAACTTGCTCAGCACTTTCTTAAGGGTTCCAAATCTCAAAAACCTTTATAAAGTGGTATTCAGAGGACTGAAAACATTATACAGTGTGGCAAACATCTTGCTATCAATTTCTTCTGAGGACTGTCTGAACATGGTCTCAACAATATTGGTGTAACCTGGTTCTGGGACGGTGAGAATCAGAAGCAACATCCTGGCCTAAAAAAATGGCTACAAAATATATTTGTCGACTTATTAAATGAAGATGACTCATTTAGTATGTTGTGTTCAATGACACCAATATATTGAGTATCTACTGTGTGCCCACTGTGGTGTGAGGCAGAGCGAGACCCTGACTCACAAACAACAACAACAACAACAACAACAACAACAACAACAACACTTATGTCTCCACTGTGTGTATTTTTTTGTGTCAAGCATGATATATATATATAATAATAATATACTATACATATATGTAATCTCCAATTCTCCCAATAAGAAAGTTGCATTGGTATTATTATCCCCGTTTTACAGATAAAAAAACCCCACATACTAGAATGGGTAATTATTTTATCCAATATCCCACAGCAACTATATGGCAAAACCATGGTGTGAATCAAATCAATCTGGTGTCAAACGCTCCACCTTTGCTCAATGGCTCCTCCTAGCTTTGAATTCTCATACATACAACTGCGGGGACTGGTCTCTTGCTCACTTCTGAAGACCCAGCATGCAGGGCAGTACTTGGAACATATAGCAGGTGCTATCTGGAAGTATTATTAAGCACATTATTCCCTGGTCTTAGGGTTTTTCCATCTCTGAGTCAGCATTAGCATGAATGCAAGTCAGCATTAGCATGAATATGAATTACATATTTTAAATGAAAAAGTACATCCCTGGAAACAGTAGATTGATATATACAGATATACAACCTGCCCCTGACATTTTTCAAATAATACATACAGCACAAAAGATCTGAATGAATATTACGTTTGAATTCTCTGCCTACCAACATCACGGAAACTTTCAAAGAAAATGTCTGCTTCCACTGGATCTGAACGTTTGTATACGTGTCCTACATATGTTAATGCCCATGAAGGCATACAATGATCACATTCATGTACCCATGATTAGATGTACACATATAAATACCTGGAATTTAGAAATAAAATATGCTTACCATTTCATGTAAAAATTTTAATATAACGTTGATGAAATATGCTTACATTCTACCATTTTTAAATGAACAATTGTGTTACATATCCTTTACTCCTAGTTTTAAAATGTTGGGAAAGTCCATGATGTTTATAAGGAAATGGCCAAGATAAACACATGTGTGAATGTTACAGTGCAACAGGATTTTAGTTAACCTTAAGTATTGTTGACATAAAACCCAAATTTTATCATACGATAAGGGGGAAAAAAAACCCCAGCAGCATTTATGTAGTGGGTGTCTGAGCACCAATGAGGAGGAATGATTTGATTCTGTGGGCTCAGAGGATTTGTCAGTTGCCTCCTAAGTATAATTCTGGCTCTTCATATCCCTGCTGCTTCTAATTTAGCAGGACAGGCTCATAATTGAAGCAAATTAACTATTTACACTTGCCACTTCTACCAGGGAAGAGGACACAGCAGCAGGAAAGAATGAGCAGAAATTACATTCTTCCCACTTGTGTCAGATCTGCCCTTATATAAACACATTAACAGTAATTTCATGAGGCGTCAAACATAGGAATAAATACTGAGGGATAAAATAATGAGGTGTTGCTATTGAGCTGAACTGCTATGGCTAATATCCTTGGATATGAATTATGCATCCTGAAAGAAGGCATATGTTACCGTATTCAAACAGTTTCCCTGCAAGTGATATCTGCTCGTTAGGCTCTGCATCTTGAGGTAAATCCACTCTCCTCTTCCACGACAGGGCTAGCATTTACAAAAATACACGCTCTGGGCACCGTGGGCTGTGGTTTCTCCTGACTACACCAAACTCTGAATAGGCTTTCCACTCCATTTTTAGCCTAACAGCATGTTTATTTAGCTCCTTGGCTGCAGCTTTAAAGCCATTTAATGTAATGTAAACAAGAACATTTTGTTTGTAATTTGCTAAATGTCTTACAGCCCGACTGTGTCTCCAATTAGGAACTTAAGGTTCATTTAGTAATTTACATCTGGTTCTGATTTAAGGTGACTTTCCTTTTCCACTTAAGCGCTGACTTTCCGTGGCTAAAAAGGACCCAAGTACCCTTTATAGCTCTTTGGACCAACCCTTTCTGCTTCAAAGTGGGACACGTTCTTTTATTTTGTAGGGTTTGATTTGTTCTATATTGGCACTGTGAACCCAGAATCAGAGAGTTCAGAAATAATGGAGGTAGACAGGAAATTTAGCTGGAACCTCATAAAAAAAGATGCTGAGGGTTGCTGAAACTCCAAGGAGCCTAAACAAAGGGCGTGATATTGTTAACTTATTATTTTTCCTTCTTTGTAGGTTCCAGTCAGTGAAAGATAAGTAGCAGAGACCAACATCACAGCAATACTTATGTTTTATTTCCCTTTCTCCATCTGGTGCCTTTTAAACAACTTAGTATGCTTCTGAAATGGGCTCTCCATTGTCTTACGAGTCATTAGCATTTAAAACCCCCGGTTGGAATCCCAAACACAATTCTGTTCCCATTCCAGATTCAGCACCATCTTCCAAAGTATTAAAATGGAGAGATCTCTGATATGTGGAGTTTGTTCAGTGGCTTTGGTAGGAATGATTCATAAGGGAGGTTTTGTGTTCCTTGAGGATTTTTATCACTTCTTTCAGCTTCCTTTTGATTTCTCTTCTTTGAAAGATTCTTCACAGAAACCAAAGTACATATAGTTTCTCACTCACCATGGATTCTGAAAATAAAGATCTGCCCTTCTGCAGAGGCTTCTTATTCCCGCCTATACTCCACAATGAGGAAGCATGTGATAATAAACACACAGCAGTTCTATTAGTCATGTCCCCTCTGGCTGTCAAGAAAACATTCAATTGTAATCTCACTAATAGCTGTTTTTCCTTAAATATGTAATTTTCTGAGCCCCCAATAAGTCATCGATAATTTTGTCCATTTTCCCCAGTTTGTGTTTATATTTGTAGTTGTTCATAATTGTGGGCTATTACGGCAACAGGCTTTTCGAACAATTGTGGCACATGAAGTCTTAGCCTTCTACCCGAACCAGCTGCCTACACAATGCCAATAGCATCACGTGGGGCTGCTTTGTAACATGCACATTTGTCCAAAATTTTGAAGTTTAATAGTCTGCCTCGGATCTGTTCCAGGAACGTTCCTTTAAAAATACATAGCAGTATGTGTGCTCCCCAGCTTGAATATTAAATGAGAATAAAACACAATTAATTTAAGTTTGAAGCAGAGATATTGTAGTATGCTGGCATAACGAGTCAACATAAAGAGAGAGAACAGGTGGTAATCCACTATCATAACACTTTGGAATATTCTGTTGAAATGTTCTGGATGTCCAAATGCGCATTTAGGCGGGCATGTTTGCCGCGCTGCTGACTCCTGCAAGCAGTTTAGAGAAGGGCTGTGTGGAATGGCAGAGTGGTGGCTCAGCCAGTGCAATGAACAGTGTCTGATTTCATTCATTGGACCCTCTTTCTGTTTGTCCCTGGGATGGGCCTGCGTCCTATGTGCATCCTACACCATACCTTTCAGCTTAATTGCAGTCTCACTCTCTTTATTAAGCAAGATCATCTCTTACAGAGAAAGGATAAACTATATCGAACTCCTATGAAGGCAAAAGAGCAGAAGGCATGGGGGTCAAACCATCTTAGAGTGATGAACTCTGCTCCCAATATCTTGTTTTGGTAAACTCTCAAGAAAGTGCCCCAATTTAAAAATATTTACTTTTCTTCTTGTAAGAAAAAAAAAAGATAGAGTTATTTCTAACAAGGTATATTCCTAAAAACTCTTGGCATAAATTTTTTAGCAACTAGAGTTTGATTATGAAATTGATTTAAAATACCTAATGAGTTATGCAGGCCAACTATTATATAACTTTATCTTTTATAAAATAGATTCTCCCTCCTAAACCCTCAACTGTTCTTATTAAGAGAGATCTAAAGGTAGACTCTTTACAAGTTATTTAGTAAATTAGGAATAAAATGCAAAAGAGAAAAATAAAAAATGTTTGTTATCATATGTATGCAATTAAAAAGCCTTGCATATTACATCATAATTATACTTATAGCTACATCAGGGAGGCTCAGCCATGATTTTGAAAGTCAGAATGGGAGCATGGGAGTAATTTCCCATTTTAACAGACAGTTGAGAATAGTGTCTCTTGTATTTTGGGGGTCTGTAAATAACTTATATGGCCAGAAAAAAAAATGAAATACTACATAATTTTCATAATAAGAACATTATTCTTTTTCACCAGAAACACGAGAACAGACACTTAAAAAAAAAAAAATATATATATATATAATGTAAAGAACCAATTATGGAATAGAAAGGTCTTTGTAGACCTCCCTCTTTTAAAACCATGCATATGGGAAATAATTAGTAAAAGGTAACTGGAGTCAAGGAGACAGATAAGAGAAATAAGATGAGTGGTAGTGCAGACAACTGACGTTTCTCAAAATAAAGCTCTGACAAAGCTAAATTGGCATAAGTGAGGCTTGGAACAATATCTCCAGTTCAGTCACTGAGTCTTGGGCAAGGGAGAGGGGGGCTGAGCCTTCACAGGGGAATCATATGTGTCTTCAGGCGAATAAGAGTTGCTGCACACAATCCCTGGGGAAGGGAATCCTTCCGGGTGCTTTCTCTAGAAAACTTGATCTCACAAAGCAAAAGCGCTTATGGCCTTGAAGCCAAGCACATATCAAGAATATCCAGAGGGCTTACTAGAGCAGAGAGAGAGAGAGCTATGTCCTCATATGGGGCAGCAGGGTAGAGCAGGGAGGCATGCAGGTGACATAATCCAGGAGGGGATTGGGGCTGCCAGTTGGTGTGCACTTAGTTTCTCATTCAGCGAAGCTCAGCCTAGTGGAGGAATGATGTCACGGTACAATTCCACCATGACATTGGGAGTATGGGAACAAACTGACCCGAGTTAGGATAAGAACTAGCTCTAAAATCCTGAAACAATTCTATTAGGTTTCAATGAGAATCACATAACACAATGTCAGCTACCCTCCTAATGGTGAGATGGGTCTCTGAATTGAGTGCACAGAGAAAGTTTCACTGGTATGTGTCCCATCCTTGAAGATGACTCTTGCAACACAGTGCTTTAGATGGTGGGCCTGTGCTTTTCTATGCCAGCATTCCCTCAGGCTGGCAGTCTTGAGAAATGCACAGCGATTTCAGACTGCAGAAGACGATGCTGACTCATGGAGGGAGCTGGCGGGGAGCAGGCTCCATGTTCCGTTAGCAATTGGTTTTTATCATTGCACCACTGACTGATTTCATAGGGTTTGTTAGGAAAATAATCTTAAGTTGAGTGACGACTTCTAGTCACAGTCATTTTATTTCCCAGCCCTGTCATCTTAGACAAATCGTTTAACACAATGGGGACCTGTTTGTCTTGTTCTTTGCTCTATCCCCACTGCTGAGAACAGTGCTCATCACATAATATTTATTGAATAAATAAATGAATAAATTTAATATCTCTGGCCTTATTTCGTAATCTGCAAAAGTTAGATAATATTTTCCCTATGTATTTATGAGTACTTAGTAGAACAAATCAGATAAAGAATGTGAAAGTGCTTTTAAAAGTTTAAAATGCTACATACATTATAGATGCTGATATACAGTCACAATATATAGGTCCCTCTAGATGCATAAATAGGTTTGGAATTTTTCATATTTTACATATTTTTCTGGATATGATGAGGAAAGGTTAATGTTTCTATTAAGAATAAAATAAGGGACTAAGAAATCATTAATGTAATTCAGCATTCTGCAATGACTGAAGATGCATCTACATAATTATTTCAATGACTTATTTGAATGATAATGCTTTTTAATTTTTTCTTTGTGATATTAAGATTTTAGATGATGACAATGGCTATCTAGTTCCTGGTTTAGAAATATGGGATCAATATTGCTTGCCTGTTTAGGTGGGCTTCATCCACTTACTGAACTCTTATTCTCTCTCTCTGATTCCCACCTTCCTTTAAGACCTTCTGGACTACTTATGCTATGGCCAATGTCTCCCACGGTCCTCCCCAAGCATGGTCCTCAGTCATGCCATGGCAATTCACAAGAGAATTAAAAAGCCAGGCATCTGGTCCCATTTAACACAGCCTAAAAATATGGTATAAATATATATGGGGGTTGAATAACAGACCCTGGTGGTCTCAAAGAGATGGCTAAGGACGGAAACCTTTGAATGCGAGTTTCATTTAGCAGAGAGTAAAGAGGGTTTTGATGACAAAAGGGTAAATAGTAAGTGCTGAAGAGAGACATGGACAGTTTTCAAAATCCTTTTAGGATTTTTTTTAGTCTTTATGATCACATTGGCAACATTAAGGAATGATGTAATCCTGGCTGGGATATGTAAAAGTCCTTCCAAAAGTAACTACACTATATAAACTTTGAAACAAAGGAACATGCTATTTATGGAAAAGTTATAAAGAAGTATCACATTATGTGAATGTCTCCACAAGTCTGCTTCTGATGGAACACATTCTCAGCCTCAGTTCTGGTATCTGAAGAATTCACCCGAAGCCCTCAGAAGCCGTTTTTCAGAGTGCCACGCACTTTCTAAACTCCTGTTGATTCTCACTTCGTTGTGAATTCCTTCTTACCTGTTTTTGCTCTTCTCCTAAACCATCCCACATTGAAGCCACAATTTTAGAGACTTCACCAAAGGTAGCATTTGGATTTTGGCCCTTGATGGCAGCCTGAGTGTCACGAAAGAATAACGCATAGGCAGACACGGGCTTCTGGGGCTCGTTAGGGTCCTTCTTCTTCTTCTTTTTGGGAGTTTTTGGTTTTTTCCCCATATCCGAGGCAGGCCGTTTCTCGCCACCATTGATCTGAAATAGAGATCACAACAGCATTACAGAAGAACAGAAAACGTGGGGCTCAGTCTTTTTGCCGTTTTCCTTTAAGACCTAGACACATCTACCCACCCAGACACATCACACAAACATAGACTTGCGTAAGGGACACTTGGTTTTGCTCTTCTTGTTGCTCTTCCAGGTAAAATTTCCTATTTCATATATTCTTCATCTTCATCCTTCTCCCAGCTTAATTTACACAGCTTTAAAAATGTGTTGACTCTTTTTACAATATTATTAAACTATTAAATGTAATCGCTTCACTTTCCCAACTTACTGTGGCTGTGACAGTAGGAGGACAATCTAACTTGTTTTCTTTTGAGGAGTTTAACCTTGTTTTCCTAATTATGATTTTTTAAAACCATGGAAGCAGCATGTCTAATCAATAAAGTCAAATTGCTTTTTCCTTTGCACTTAGGCCTATGGAATACTGTTGGGAACATCCAGCAATGCTCATGGTTTAGAGAATAGCATGATTTAGACACTAGATCGGGACTGTCCAATGGAACTTTCTAAAATGATGAAAAGGTTCTATCATCTGTACTATCTTATATGGTAACCACTAGCCATATGAAGCTAATGAGCACTTGAAATGTGGCTAGAGTGAATAAGGAGCCAAATTTTTAACTTTATTCAAATTTTAACAGTTATATATGACTAATGGCTACCATATTGGAGAGTGTGCCTCCAAGAACTAGATTCTAGAGATATCTAGAACAGCTTTTTACTCACTTTAAAAGTAAATTCTTTTTTCTCCCATGATCCTCAAGTATGAATATTGAATTTTTAATTTTAATTTTTATTCTGATGCAACTGGGAGAAATACTACACTGAACATATTTAAGACATCGGTATTTGAATATTATCTTTTTTACTAACTACATATGATATCACTTCATCTACCTCTGTAAAAGAAAGGATTTTGGCTAGCATTTATTTCCAGCGCTAAAATTATATGACTCTACAGGAATATAAAATACTGCTGCATCTGAAGAATTCAATTTTCACATGCCTCGCCTACCAACATAAAGCTCCATGGACACCAGAGCGCCTACTATCAAGGCAGCTTCTGCATCCTCACCTTCCATTGCTGAGGTTGTTGTTACTTTTTCTCTGCAGATATAGTGTTATATATCTTATTCAGATAAATGTTAGGGGGCATTTGTATAAAATAACTGCCACCATTGGCGTATATCAAAGCATGATATGAGAGACCTGTGGACATCACAGGATCTGGCTTTAGGTCCGCCTTCTCTATTGTTAGCTGTGTTATCTTGGTTAAATTAACTTCTATGAGTCTTTGTTTCCTCTACTGTAAACCAGTTATGGTGCCATTTTATGATTAAGATGGTATATGTTTATATACTTTTATGACTTTAAGAGTATTCAAATATGAATTATGACAAGGTGGGGATTTTCAAAATAATTCATTGAATGAATGGAAAAGAAAAGACCCTCATATGTGATACCTTATGATCAGTTTAAAAGGTAAGGCCAAGCACCACAAACAGATAAGGAAAAAAAGCTAAGGAATTCTTTGTTTTTATCTTTATTGAGAAAGATACTAAAAATATTATCATTCTGAAATTGCTTAATGAAGCAGATCAAGATCCCCATGGGGACAGGATGTTCTGAATCGAGCCGACTAATGTAGATTAACACTAGATGATAACTTCCCCAGACAGGACTAGATGGATCTGAGAGGTGATCCTGCAAAATCTTTGGCCACCATGTTAATCTGTTAGAGGACTAACCCAGGGACTGAGTGGATACTGGACAAACTGGTGTAATATCTCTAAATTAAACACATAGGAATATATGACCTAGAATGATGGTTCTCAAATACGACTCCACATTATGGTCACTTGAAAAGCTTTTAATACTCTGAAGCCCAGGCTTTAATCTATATCCATGAAATAAGACACTTAGGGATGGGAGACCAGCCTCAGTTATACCATCCCAACTCTGTTCTTCCAACTGGCATTAAATACGTTTTGAGACAAAATAGACAAGCAAACTTTTCTCAGTGCTCCAAGGCTATATATGGTCATATCTTTCTCCCTTTCACAACCAAACTCCTCCAAGAGGTTGTTTGTGTTGGCCTTATGTGGCCTCTGCCACTTACTTCACTGTGCTTTCCTAGTATTTAGTTCTTTTTTTTTTTTTTTTTTGAGTTGGAGTCTCACTCCATCGCCCAGGCTGGAATGCAGTGGCACGCTCATGGCCACCCCAGTGTTGACCCGCTGGGGTTCAGGCAATCCTTCGGCCTCAGCCTTCCAAGTAGCTGGAACTATAGGTGCACGCTACCACACCCGGCTAATTTTTTGATTTATTGTAGAGACAAGGTCTCACCATATTGCCCAGGCTGGTCTCGAACCCGTGGGCTCAGGCAATCCTCTCACCTTGGCCTCCCAAAGTGCTGGGATTACAGGTTTGAGGCACTGACCTGGCTCACTTAGTTCTTAATAAGGTCATCAATAACTACATTGCTAAATCCAGTGAACTCTGTAGTCTGCTTTTTTTACTTGGTTTGTCACTGTGAGAGTCCTCTTTTCTACTGGTTCCATAACATCACCTGCTCTAGGTTTTACTCCAACCTTGCGGGCCTTGTTTTCAGAATCATTTTTAGGCTCACCCTCCCTCCACCTGGTCATTAAGTGGTAGCACTCCTGATGTTTTCTTGTTTTGTTTGTTTGTTTTTGCTATAACCCCCACTCTTTAATGAGTTTGTATTTAGGTAATCTCGTAAGTTTTCAGGGTTTCCATTACAATTTGTGGGTAGATGACTGTCAAGTTCATGTTTCCCCTGAGTTTTGCATGCATAGAAACAACTGCTGTTTGATATCTCTATTTGCTAGTCTCAGAGATATTTAAAACTCAAGTTAAACTCTTGTCATTCACTCATTGAGTTCTTTACATTTCATTCGTAGCGCATATCGAACTTTTAATTATACAATAATGTTATGGTTCTTAGATCTCCCACCCCAGAGTATAAGCACTATAGAAACTGGGTCCAGATCTGGTTTTGCTCACTAGCACTTCTCATGGTTTCTGATACATCGTGAGAGTGTAACACTTGTTATAATAGTAATAAAAAATAAGATTATAATATTTTGTAGACATGGCCATTCTTACATTTATAATCATAAAAAAATTATTAAAAAGAAAAAATAAGAAGTCAACAGGGTCCACAAGAAAGAATATTAAAAATAGAATGGTCAAGGGGTATAAACTTTCAGTTATATGAAGAGTAAGTTCTGAGAATCTAATGTGCGGCATGATGGCTATGGTTGATAATACTGTACCGTATATTTGAAGTTTGCTAAGAGAGTGGATCTTAAGCATTCTCAAAAAAAAACAAAAACAAAAACAAAAAAAGACTAGGTTAGGGTGTAGTATCTTATTAGCTTGATTGTAGTAATCATTTTACAATGTACATGTTTATCAAATCATCATGTGTATACTTTAAATACAAACAATTTTATTTGTCAATTACACTTCACTGAAGCTGAAAAAAAATGAAGTGATCCTGCTATTGGAGGAAATATTTCTTCAAAGTTTGGGAAAATTTAGAAATGGAAACAAAGTGCAGAGATAAATGAATGCTTCTCCACATAGACCTTACCTAGACTCATTTTTAATTTTAATTAAAAAATTAATGATCTGACACAATGAAATCTTTATGATTAAAGATTATATCAATCTTTTGGGAAAACAATCAAATGACAGTCATAGAGATACATTTCCCATCATGCAATATAAATGTTCTTATTAAAAGATTTCCCCAAATCATCTAAATAGTTTCTGTGATGGTTAGTTTTGAGTGTCAATGAAATGAGATTAAGGAATACCTATAGAACTGGTAAGGCATTACTTCTGGGTGGGTATATGAGGGTGTTTCCAGAGAAGACTGACATGCGTCTGTGGACCGAGTTGGGAAGATCCAGCCTCAATGTGGGAGGAACTATCCAATTGGCTGAGGACCCCAATAGAACAAAAATGACAAAGAAAAGGCAATGTCCTCTCTTTCTTATGCATGCACTCTCTTGTACTGTGCTTTCCACCATGGGATAATGCAACAAGAAGACTCTTACTAGATGTGGGCCCCCTGAGCTTGACGTCCAGTTTCTAGAGCTGAACAAAATAAATCTGTTCTTTATAAATTACCCAGCCTTAGGTACTCTGCTATAGTGGCCCAGAATAGACTAAGACAGTTTCTTTACTCTATTGTCCTAAGTTGTGTTTGATCATCATGCTTATTTCCTTCTAAAACTGATATTTAGACGATATGGTGAAGGCTTTAGGTCTACTGAATGTATGAGTCCCTGATGGAAGAGAAAGGAGGACAGTTATTCTCTTG
This sequence comes from Cephalopachus bancanus, assembly GCA_027257055.1. NCBI lineage: Eukaryota > Metazoa > Chordata > Mammalia > Primates > Tarsiidae > Cephalopachus > Cephalopachus bancanus. The sequence continues at coordinate 4,695,465 of JAPVLO010000096.1, read as the reverse complement.
CATTTGACATCAGGGCCCTACTTTTTACAGATGCATGGATGAAGCAGAACTTGTTACTGCCAGTAGAAAGCTAGTGTATCAAAAACATCAATTATCATTTTAAGGCAATATATAGCAACCCTATTTTTAAAAAGCCCTAAATAATTCCATACAATCAATCCATTTGGTTGTCTGGGGCCTTCTCTGTGTTCCTGGCTTGCCCTATAGAGTTAGTTGGCTGCAGCAATTTCTGTCTCCACAATTTCCTTTTCTCAAACTCCTGGCTAATTAATGTTGCCTTTTAAAATTTTAATTTAATTTAAATTTGTTTTTGAGTTAATGTCTCTATCCCCCAGGTTGGAGTGCAGCAGAATAATCATGGCTCACTGCAAACTTGACCTCCTGGACTCTGGCAATCCTTCTACCTCAGCCTCCCAAGTAGCTGGGACTACAGGTACATACCACCATGCCTGGCTAGCTTTTTCATTCTTTTGTAGAGATGAGGTCTTGCCATGTTGCCCAGGCTGGTCTTGAACTCCTGGGCTCAAGCAGTCCTCCCACCTTGGTCTCCCAAAGTACTGAGATGACAGGTGTGAGCCACCATGCTCTGGCTTCCTCTACACTTTCAAGGCTCAGGAGATACCATTTATGTATCATGAAGCGTAACTCTGGGGCTTCAATTTTGTATCTGATTGAGAATCTGAGAGACACTAGACTTAAAGCTGGGGTGTTGCCCCATTAAAACCAGACTACCAGCCAGTTTCATAATATGGCATCAACTTTGTCTCTGCCATGCCTAAAAGCAAGAGTATTTTGATCTGCTTTCAGTCCACAACACACTATGTCTTCCCTTGCAATACTTATGTTAAGCTTGGTTTAAATTTTCTGCCATGCAAGAAAACTGAAAAGACCCATTTAAAGGATATACATCAAATATTCATTACTCAAGACTCACTACCTTTTCTTCAATAATTGAACTAGATCACCAAAGCTATATTCTTGTACCAGTATATTCTGACTATTCACAGAGCTGCCTTCATAGAACTGAGCTGTGATCTAAGATGATGCACTTTCACTGAAGACTTATATAAGGGGGGAAAAGCGCTCTATAAAACACTCTATTTTTTATTAAATAAATGTGCTTTGAAGGGAATTACTTCTTATATTACTCACTGTTCTTATATAAAGGATGATTGAGTATACAAAATATCTTTGCTTCTTTTTGGATGCAATATAAAGAATGAAAACACCCTGTTGTGGTTTGATGACTAACGTATCCAAGGACTTGGGCAGTACTCTATGAAGTATAAGGTTTTTGTCTCATGAACACTGAGCGTTGACCCCTAATCTGTGAGGGTCTTATTTTTCATTTTTCTTTTGTGGGAAGAGTGTAAAAATGAGCCGTTATTTTAGATTCTGTGTTATTAACTGGGAACTTGTAAGGCCTACTTTCTGGAGGTAGCTTCATTAGATATGTGAAAAACACATGGTCATTGTTCTTACGCAAAGTCTCCTTGAAGAGAATGTCCCTGTAATTCAGATCCACTTACATTCCAGGAATGGATTGCACTTTGAAAGTTACCTGGCTCTTTTGACCACAAACTATCTGGAATGAACACAATGATGCATATGATTGTGGTGGAAAAATTAGCTAAATGGATTTATAATTTGTCCCTGGACCTTAATTTTGGGTATTGTCTGAATCTTGACTTCTTGAATAGATGGATGAAAGCTTATAATTTTATATCCTAATTTACTCAGAGGCCCTGAATTCTAAAGCCTAGAGTAGCACTGTCTCATAGAATTTTCTAGAACAATAGAAATGTTCTCTTCAGTGTACTAAGGGATAGCCACTAGCCAAGTGTGGCTATAGACCACTTGTAATGTGGGCAGTACAAATGAGAAAATTTTTTAAATTTAATTTTGATTAATTAAATAATATGTGAGCAGTCATATATGATTAGTGGCTACTGTATTGGACAGTAGAGTATTGTATATTGGGTACTATTCTAGAATACAATAAGTCACTGGGGTTCTAAGACTGGGGAGTCAAATTATGTTCCAATATCATAATATTCAGGATGTAAGAGAAATCATATAATGAAAAAATATAACTTTCTCTTGATAAGCACATGGAAAGTAAAGAGCAGTTTTCATTAATCTTCACATCCTTCACAGCATTAGCAGAATGTCTTATATGCAGTTGGTCATTATACATTCCTGATCTTGTGTTCTACAGCACTGGGCAAATACTTAGAATTACAAGGCAAAGAAAGTTTGAAATGCATATAAAAATTGTCGCAAAGTCACTAAGAACATGGCTGAGCTGAGGCCCTAAACGTAGTTCTGATTTTCCACAGACTGATTTTTACCATCAATTAAAGCACTAATGAATAAATAAATACATGCACAAATACTTAAATAAATATTAGTCATAAATAAATATTACACGTAAGCTTTACAGAGATGCATGTGCTTCATGTAACTTACTCATGGACACAGATTTATTTCTCAAATCCCTAGAGGTGCCCTTAGGCTTCTGGTAATTCACCTCCTGTCATGTCTTATTGCTTAATTATAGTGATGTATTTAACTTATTTATCAAAAGAAAACAATAATCTTTCACTTTAAAAAAGCATGTGCTAACAGTGTTGCTTAGATAATACTTCTTCAGAATCCAGGGTACAGGAGTTAAAACTATCAAGGCAAGAGAATCACTGATACTGAAATGTCCCTGGAGAAGTTAGAAACGTCTATAAGCATATTTAAAATAAACTGCCGCGGTCCCAAAGCCTTTAATGGAGCTGGGAGAGCAGTTTAATGCACACTATCTTGCAGTAATCGCTGTAGTTTAAAATAGATTTTAATCAAGCACCATCTGTATAATAGGCTGAACAAACAACATAGAACTCCACTTATAACTCTTATCATATAAAGTAAATATTATAACATCTTCATCATAGAAACAGGGCATATAACAGCACTTTTTGTGATGGTACTGTTTCTGTGAGTGAAAATTTTGCTACTTAAATTCGTTCTCTCTTTCCTTTTTCACTATGCCATCCAAAATCCCCTTATGAGAATAAATTCAAATAAGCATGGAAAGCAAGTCATCTAGTTACTGTGAAATCAGCAAGCCTGTAATACTTCTTTCATTTTACAATTGGGTTTATTATTATCATTAATAATAACAGTACAGTCAATGACTCAAAACATCAATTATACAAAACGCATATGAAGTGCTATACTTTCAAAATGATTCACAAGTGTGAGGCATCATATCCCTGTCATAGATTGTAAAGCAATTTCATTTTTAAGGATCCTTGATTTGCCAAACATGGCAGAGTATTATTTTTGGATGAGTTCAGCCAAGGCACTCAGTGGCCTGATGTGAAATACAAAGTTGGGGCTAATGTCCAGAAAATCACTTTAAATGAGAAAAAATGTTGGTTATAATAATATACACCTACTAGTTAAATTTATCAGTTTTGTTTGATCCACTTGATCTTCTTAAAATTTGCCTTCCTAGGGAATTATATTTACATCTTTTTCTTTTGGATTGAAGGCTTCTAGTGCTTTACAAAGCATATAAGCTGATGAGGTAGGGTACTGCTGAATAAAATGCCAGGTGGCTATGTTAAGTCTCATTTTATTTTTACTCCATGAATTAATCAAGTATGCTCAGTTACCTAGAGTATGCCTATATCCTGGCATAATTAATTACTTGACCAAACTTTAGGAACAATTATTTGAAATCAGGAGTTAACTGGCTGTTAGACTACACTTTATCATTTTTCTGCTGAGCTAGTATAGAAGGTTCAGCCTTAACAAATGCGATACTTAAAAAAAAATGAATGAGAGGCACATATTAGCTTAATTGCTGTGGTCTAAGGAATTCTTTAAAAGTGTCATACATATTATACAATATAAAGTGTTGAACAGCTGCAAAATAAATACAGGTTAATGTCAATAATACCACACATCCAAGTCTCAATTTTAAAAATATTCTGCCCCATGGCTAGATAAAATGACATGACATTTAGTTCAACACTGCTTGATTTCACTTAATGTTTATAGAAACCTGTCTCTTTATTATTTTTACTCTATTCAGGAATCTTCTTGCCTTTAGAATAGTGGTAAATACAAACTACTTCTCTAGAGGCTTATTTAATTACGGCTCTAGTGACTTACTCCATTTGCTTTGAGAAAAAAACAAGACAAAAAAACCTGCTACTGCCTAGTATGACAGAGCACATGCATTGATGAACTAGCACATTAATAACAAACTCTTAAAGACAAAAAAGTAAGTGAAAGCAAGAAACCAGAGAAGAAAGCCTAGCACGTAGACCAACTTTCATATTGAAGATATTGTTGAACCTTGTACGAAATTGAGTTAAGGGTGCAGCAAACAGAAGATAAAGCCCATGGTTCACTAAAAGCAAAGATGTTTAGTGGGAGTAGTCCTATTAAAATCAGGACATAAAAGAATTAGACTTTCAGTGGAAGGGTAGAGTAAAATAATTTCCCTTGTATGTGCCTTTCCAGGACCTGAAAGAATAATAGCTCTGGAACCTTGATACAAAATGAAGTGTGGAACAAAATCTCTTGTGTTAATGCACAAACAAATGCCAGAACTTGAAAGGATTTGTAGGCTGAATGCATACCGTGTGGATAATCTGAAAAATTCAGACCAACTGTGGTTCTAGAGTGCAATGGTCCAAGATATCTGGCAGAAGCAGTAACTACAAATCATCTTTGAAGAAATCCACTTTCAAACCAGGTCTGAGATAATTTTTTTTTTTTTTTGAGTTGGAGTCTCACTCTCGCCCAGGCTGGAGTGTAGTGGCACACTCAAGGTCACCCCAGCGTTGACCTGCTGGGCTCCGGCGATCCTTCTGCCTCAGCCTTCCAAGTAGCCAGAACTACAGGTGCATGCTACCAAGCCCAGCTAAGTTTTGATTTATTGTAGAGATGAGGTCTCGCCAAGTTGCCTGGGTAGGTCTCGAACCCGTGGGCTCAGACAATCCACTCGCCTTGGTCTCCCAAAGTGCTGAGATTACAGGTTGAGCCACCGAGTCCAACCCTAAGATAATTCTTAAAAAGTTCTAATAAATATCAGTTTTAATTCCCAAAGTTAAAAAAAGTAATGTGAAACAAGCGGTTAAAACCAACATAATCAGATCCCAAAACACTTGATGTTTGAGACAGATGATTGAGAAAGAACAAATAAAACTAGAAATATTCAAATGGAATTAATATTTGAGATTAAAACCTCACAGCTAATTTTAAGTTTCAGATTAGATATAGATAAAAAGATAATTATGAAACTGATATAACAATTTAATTAGAATGTAATACAGAGGAACAAAGAAGTAGAAAATGTGACAGTCATAGAGGATAGGACGAGAAAGTCTAATATTTACCTTTCCAGAATTACAGAATGAGAAAGGAGAGCAAGAATGGGATAGAGTTAATATCCGAAAGAAAAAAACATAGATGGATGACACGTTTCCAGAACTGATGAAAGACAGAAATGATTAAATTCAGAATAAATGTAAAGAAACCCACAAATATCACAATGAAACTGCAGGACACCAAAGGCAAAAGGAGATCTGAAAACCAGTCAGAGAATAAAGGCAGATTACTTTCAAAGGAAAGACAATGAAGCAGTAGAATTCTTAAAAGCAACAGCAGAAGCCAGGATTCAATGGAATAATATAACATCTTCAAAATGCTGAAAGAAGATAACTGCCAATCTACATCTGTAACTAGCAAAATTATTTTTTAGGATAAACATGTTTCCAAGAGACCCTCAAAAAAAATAATTTTATTTTATTTTATTTTTTTGAGTTGGAGTCTTACTCTGTCACCCAGGCTGGAGGGCAGTGGCACGCCCCGCGGCCACCGCAACCTCAACCTGCTGGGCTCCGGTGATCCTTCTGCCTCAGCCTTCCAAGTAGCTGGAACTGCAAGTGCACACTACCACGCCCAGCTAAGTTTAGATTTATTGTATAGACAAAGTCTCGCCAAGTTGCCCGGGTGGGTCTCGAACCGGTGGGCTCAGACAATCCACTCGCCTCGGCCTCCCTAAGTGCTGGGATTACAGACTGAGTCACCGAGCCCGGCCATAAATAATATTTTAAAGGTATAAAGAAAGTGATATCAGGTGAAGGAAATTTATATGTGACTAAATTTAAATGAAAAATAACTGCACAAAACAAAAATAGTGCTTCGTGAAATTTATTAAATGATGGGATTCAATTAAATTATAATTAAAATGAACAACAGCAATAACAACTCCCAATATAAATTGGAAGGAAAGTGTATGAATTTAAGGTAACCTAAGAAAGAAAGTAAAAATACTGGTCAATTTTAGATTTTTATATAATTGTGTGCCTGTGGTAATTACTAATAGAAGAAAAAGAATATATTCTTCCTTCCTTCCTTCCTTCCTTCCTTCTTTCCTTCCTTCCTTCCTTCCTTCCTTCCTTCCTTCTTTGAGACAGGGTCTTGTTCTGTCACCCAGGCTGTAGTGCAAAGGTGTAATCATAATTCACTGCAACCCTGAAATCCTAGGCTCAAGTGATCCTCCCATCTCAGCTGGGAGTCTATGCCCCTACGCCTGGCTCATTTTTATTTTTATTTTTTTTGTAGAGATGGGGTCTTGCCAGTCTTGAGCTTCTAATCTCAGGAAATTATACAATTTCTAATCTTAAAATGGAAAATAATGAAATGAGAAAAATAAAAAAATTTCAAGGAAAAGAATGAAAAAAGAAACAGAACATTTGTTGTTACGAGATAAATAGAAAGCAATATACTTAGGTGAGGAAATAAACCTAAATGTTTTGGTACTTATATTAATGTAAACGCAATAAGTGTTTCATTTAAAAGTAAAAGATCATCTAATTATATGCCATTTACAAGAGACACACATAAAACATTAGGATACTTTCAACAGAAAAGTGGAAAGCAAAAGGATAAAAAATATATTCTGTGATTCTTAGCCCATAATTTCCTTAAAGAAAAAGCTGTGCCAAAAATATACTTTTGCCAGATACTTTAAGTGTCTTAAAGTATCTCTTATATTACAAATACTGGATTACAGGCTTAGAACCACAAGCTGCCTAAGTTTGTATTTCTTTGATGCTTTACTGCGTGTCTCATTTATGACTTAAGGCTGTCAACGCAGCTTCATAGCAATCCAAATCATGAGTAGTATTTATAAGGTGATAATTTATTTTGCTAATGTATATACACTATTTCTGTCAAAACAGACTTATTTAATTGTTCAATTAGATAAACTGGAATCAATAGGTAATTACTCATAGACAGCAAAAAGTGTTAAGAGAAAAGCTTCAAAAGCTGCTTTTTCTAGTGTGGAACTAAATATTCTTTTTTAGTTCACTTGTTAGAAATGATTTAAATGATCTTTTTGACTTAATGCTGTTTCACATTTAACTGGAGCTATTGCACTGCAACATTCCACATAAATCCTACTCACATACAAAGGAAACATTCCAGTTTAATCCTTAACTGTAATGAAGAATGCTTGAGCATTTTCATCAGAGGATTTTTCTAGCTATTTAAGAGATATAAGTAAATAAGTAGGATGAGTTTGAATTGGAGAGAAGGTAAAGAACACTGCATAGAGTTGGAATAGTAGGGTACGTTTTCTTGAGATGAAAAATACATTTAAACTAAAACTGACATTGTGAATGTTTATGTAGACACAAAGTCATTTTAGTGGGTACATTCTTGAGAAATTCATCCCCAAACCTTCACACATTGATAAGATTATACCACTATAGAATATGAATTTTTCTACTATACAATGCTTTCACAATCACTAATAAGGAACTATACATTATTTTGAGATGTGAATAGTGATTGAATATGCCACCTACTGGCAAAACACCAGCTTGGAAGTTTATAACATATAAATTTGTGTTTCAGCAAAAATATAGACCTAAGGGGTTAATATCAAATGGCAGAATCTCTGACTGTTAATTCTATGAATTTCAGATTTCTACCCACGCTTCTATTCACATAAGTCGAAGAGTGGGAAAAATGCTATTGTAATTAAGAATAATCCTGTATAAAATTAACTGTCAGAAGATGCCACTAATTCTGCATTTTATTTCCTGAAATGTCAGCAGTAAATACTGATAAAGATACATGTACAATCCAGATCTTTACTATGAGCAGTACATTAACTTTTTCCCCTTACAGTATAGATATATCTTTTCTGTTTAGGAAATTGATATGAATCATCCATGTGTAATCCGACATCTAAATCACGGGTCACAAAAGAATTCTTGGTGTTCACATTTTGGTCCAAGTACTCACAGGCTGTTAGGTGCCATCAGAATAATCTATATTTTCTGAAGAAAATTATTTTTTCCTCTAAATGGTCAGCTAAATGCCAGACTTTCACTAGCCCTGTAAATTATTAATGAACATCAATTAGTTTTCTCCTATTTCTTTTTTTTTTTTTTTGAGTTGGAGTCTCACTCTGTCGCCCAGACTGGAGTGCAGTGGCCGCTCCCGGCCACCGCAGCCTCCACCTGCTGGGCTCCGGCGATCCTTCCGCCTCAGCCTTCCATTCTCCTACTTCTTAACCTAGCTCATGAGACACAGTCTCCCTGACAACAGGGAGACAATGATGGTGGAGGGGTTGGCATGTGCAATGTTTGCTGGTACCTGGGATTTGTTTTGATCAAGTAAGGTAAGACAGCTGACATGGAAACGATTGTTATGAAGGAAGAAATTTGTATTTACTAATTCCTAGAAACAGGAGAAATGGTACACCACACGGGCACACAATGAGAAGCACCCCGGTGCTTCAGGAGGCATAAAGAGGGAGAGGAAAGAGCATGCCAGGTGCTTTGTTGGGGATTTTGTAAGAAGGAATGGAAAGGCAGGGTAGGCATGTTGAGTAAACTTAGGGTTGGAGAGTTTGAATAATTTTGGTGGCCTCTAGGTTATAAAGAGTGATCCCTAGTTATCTGATACTTGGCTCAGAAGTGATGCAGGGCAGGGGGGATGCCGGCTTGCTGTGTGAGAGTTCGATAAAGGAGGTGGTTGGAGGTGTGGTTTGTATATCAAAGGGGAGCTAGCAGGAGAATCGATTGCTATCTCCAAAAATCAACTATTTTGAAAGGGGCTGTCTCTCCAGGATCAAGGTCCCAAAGGCCAGGGCACCAATAATACAAAAAATAAGAAAATATAGTGAATACATCAGTCTTGTCTTTGTCATTAGACTAAATACATCTATGAATCCCTACTTATCTGGACTTTTAAAAAATGAGTGAAGTGATTGGAAAGTTAACTATATATATCAGGATCTCAAAATCTTGCCTTTGGTTGCATGTTGACAGTTTAATTTTACACAACCAAAATTCTCAAAGGTGGAAAGACAACAAAGCAGCTGGTACAAGTGACTTTTCATTAGTAATTGTTTTTTAAAGAAGAGGAGTATGTAATATTCATGTAATCGCAAGTATTTTTCACAGTCACTAGGCACAAGAATTCTTCTCATGGGATAACTTTGGAAGATGCTGGACTGATAATCAAGACAATAAAATGATTTGATGTTTTTGAGTGACAGTGCACTTGGTTTTAGTGCATTTTTAAAGTTACCTCCAACAGTTTAAGAACTTAACTACCTTCTGCAGCTAAATGTCCAGTCTAAGGGCATTTAAGATGTGTCTTCTCATCAAGATAACTACAAATAATGGCACCGTTGGTGACCGACACAGAGAGAGACAACCATACTGACATGGAGTTAACAAAAGTTATGCAATGAAGTGCCCAGGCATCTGCTTTCAGAAGAGAGTCATCTAATATCCCTGGCCCTTACTTTCCTCAGCCTCAATATGAAATGGGTGGGTCAAGAGATTACAAAGGTTTCACTTAACCCTAACATTGTGTGTGTGCGCGTGCGCGCGCGCGCCACACACACACACACACACACACACACACACACACACCACACCCTTTATTGCACCATGGGGTGCAAATTTGTATCATCAAGGAAAGTGCCAAATAATATTTTCCCAGAAGTCCTAAAAATAATCTATTCCTACCTTAGAGTTCTCATCACCTTCATCTTCATGCACTGAGCTGGATGGTGAAGGAGTTGCAGACTTGCTTCCGGGTGGAGATGGTGAGTTGTGGGGAACATTGCTTGCTCCCATATTCAAGCCAAGTTGAGCACTGAGCTGTGACTGGTTAATGGTAGTCAGCTGGCCGTGAGGCATCATTCCTGGCTGCTGCCTAATGTCTGCAGGCTGACCCCGTGGTCTCATGGCTGCCATCTGAGGATGGGAGCTATACTGAGTTCCTTCTGGATTCCGCATGTCTTGCATCTAAAATAAAGAAATGAATAAATAAGAAAGGAGTAATTTTTCACAAACATGTTTCTGGCCAAAAACAAACAAACAAACAAACAAACCATCCAAACCAAACAATACCTTTTTTTTCCCCTAAAAATTCTTTAGTTTGCAAGATATTCTGCTGGGCTACCTGCATATTTATTTTCTCTGAGGTAAAAATAATCCATTTAACAGTATATATCAGTCGGGCTCGGTGGCTCAGCCTGTAATCCCAGTGTTTTGGGAGGCTGAGGTGAGCGGACTGCCTGAGCCCGTGGGTTCGAGACCCGCCTGGGCAACTTGGCGAGACCTCCTCTCTACAATAAATCAAAAAATTAGCCAGGTGTGGTAGCGCATGCCTGTAATTCCAGCTACTTGGAAGGCTGAGGTGGAAGCATTGCCGGAACCCAGCAGGTCGAGGCTGCGGTGGCTGGGAGTGGCCACTGCACTCCAATCTGGGTGACAGAGTGAGACTCTGACTCACAAAACAAACGAAACAAAACAACAACAAAAAACCCAGTATATATCACCCTAAAGGATACCAAAAGAATAGAATTTGAGAATTTAGTCAACATTACATTTCATTACTCAAGACCTGATTAATTATATTTACAGCTTTTCCATACTAATGAAATGTAGACATATGTCATTAATATATACAATTATATATCATAATCATATTTATATGATATAAGTTTCAAAATGTAACTGCTCATTAGAGTGTCTGGCAAAATTATGCAATTATTAGTGATGACAGAATTCACAGCAATTCATGAAACTCTATTTTATCTTGATCATTTAAAAGAGGTTTTGGGAGTTAAGAAGTGTACTCTTGTTCTCAGTGTAAATCTTTACAAGGTAGTACTGGTCAAAATGATCTCCTAACTAACAGACTCAAAACAGTGATAGGGTGGTATTAATCAATTGATTAACTGACTATTGAAATGACTTGACTGCACAGTCAGATTTGAAAGTAAAGCTCTAAAGTTGCAAGGTCACCATATTAATCCATTATGCTATCTGGGTCACTGGTTTTTAGCCTTAATGAGACTCACTCTTGTAATTCAAGCAATGAATTTTGTCTCTGCAAGGATTAGAATTAAAAGCACTGGAGGATGAAGCTCTTAACGTATCTAGAGGTCAAATGTGTTGTATAAGAGGAGTATGGTGGATTTCACTTAACATTTCTCTGGCATTTTCAAACTTAAAATAATGGGGAATATTTCGTGGTACTTATAAAAGAAGCAGTTCAGTTTTTTCACTCTGAGGGGACTTGGGCAATTCAGGCAGGTAGAGAATGAACAAACGAGAAAGAGAGAGAAAAATGAAAACTGTGAAAAAAAGAGATATGGTTAAAGTTACATGTTGGAACTGGAAAATCAAATGAATAACGTTATTTTACTCTGTTTCTTAAAGAAGAAAATCCCACACAGTGTCAGATGTGCCTGTCAGTAAATATTGTGATATGAAAATACTGTGGAGGCCAATTAACTAACCAAGTCATAGGGTTTTGTTTTGTTTTTTTCTTACAATAATAAAATCATCTTCTACATTTCCTCTCTAGTCATTTCACCAATCTATTTAGATCCATCTAAAACTGAAATTGTGGCTATTTGGGGCTCCCATGTTTGCACCAAACAAACAAACAAACAAACTTCTTCTCTGGCATTGGTTTATTGCCTCCACCATGTGGTCTCTTATTGGTTAGTTTCACCCCTTGAGATCTTTTCCAATTCTTGTTACTGTTCTGTCTTCAGACTCAGATCAGGTGTCCTAGACTGCTGGCTCTTCTTGGTGAAGGCTTAGGCTGGCCCCATCATTTTATAATTGCCGTTTTCTTAGCCCAAATCAGCATGTTTTTCCCCCACAATCCAAACTGTATTCTTCCAATCCTTCAAAAGTAGCACATAATTCTCCTTTTGGTGAAGTCCTTTATTAAGCAGTTCTTACTGTGCAATGACTCAAGTAAGAGCTGCAAAGCCTCTTAGTGACACTCTTTTAGGAGAAAGGAAAATCTGGAAGGGAGATATAGTGAAAGCTTGTTGAATGCATGTGGAATAAATATGTACATAAATATAAATGCATACATGAATGAGTTAAGTTCAGAGTGGTTAAGTGACTTACCTAAAACCAAAGAGTTGGAGTTAAAATCTGCTTCTCTTAATTCCAGTCTTCCCACTGTACTAAGTAACTGAGTCAACATTTTATATATCCCATAGAGAGGGTTATGGTTAATCAAAGATAATTAGAAATATCTTTCCAAATATTGTCATACAAATCAACTATTTTATCTAATTCATTCATATTGTCTCTACTCACATTTACAAAAAATGGTTTTTGCTTCTTCATAGATGTTCATGTAACTTCTACAATCTATCTTCTTTAGGAAGATAATACTAGCTTTCACAGACATCCTTAAAGGTGCACCATTGACAGAGAGTACCATAAAAATTGGGACTTTTGAAAATACACTAAAATGTCCTAAAGTCTTTTTATTTATTTTCAGACTCTTAGCATGCAGAACGGTTCTCACTATGGGCACAGAATAACGGATACCCATAAATGAACCCTGTCCTACACAGGACAGCCTTCTCCCCCAGTCCTGCACCAGATACAGTAATGAACTCATGTACATATTCAGACTTACATGTTTGTAGAATATATTTTTATAGCCCTGTAAGTTTAAAGCATTTACTTGCAAAATCATACTAATTATCTTTCCCAAAGTACATAACTAACTGATATCTCTATTGCTTTTCCACATAGCTCCTGTTACGAATCATGTAGTCTGTAACATATTTGTTTTGAACCCATTTTTTCTCATTCTTTGAAATGATATTAGAGGGATGGATGATTTATAAATTGATTTCCATATAGAGTTTCCAGACTTATGACTACAACTCAAATTGTCCCAAAGGCTTAATGCAATCTCACTTCAGAGTATCTTATTTCTTCTACCATTTTGCAATCTTTTAAAATGTTTTTATATGTTAATTTGTGTAGTAGGTAGATATCTGAGCACTGAAATCTGCATTTCCACCCTATATTGAAAGGAGAAAGAGGTAGGTGTGGTTATGCTGAAGTCAAGAATCAGGTTGGGTATGGATGATGAAGTACTCAAGACAGTACTTCTTTTTCCACAGTCTCATCATTAGCTCAAAATGTCATGTCACTAAAGGTGTTAGGTCAGGCAGACTGCACCTTTAACACTGAATCAAAGAACAATTTTCCAGTGTGGTGGGTGGCAAACACAAATGAAAGAGCATATCTGTGTCTTCAGTCCTCAGATGCACTTATAAACCGTCAGATCATAACACCCAGGGTGACACTTCTGAATTAGAAGGAGTATTTCCATTTTACCTTACTTTCATAAATGGCAGTTTAGTATTAATCACTGCCTAATATATAACATGGGGAAAATTAAACTAGATGGAGTTTGATTACTGAAAATAAGAATAATTAGTTAGCTCACGCGGGTAAGAAAATGTTTTGATTACTGGTTTCCTTCTAGAAAGATATTGATTGACTACAGCTCCTTCACGTCAAACATAAAACTGAACTAGCAGAATATTATTTCTTGTTAATCCCCAATATTTTTAATTCATTGTGAATAATTCACTCTCGTCATGCTTAATAGCAAAGGTTGTTCTCTCTGATTCTTCTTAACTCCTTCACTGACCCCTCTTTGTATAACTTTCCACCTCTAAATGATTCCCTAACATCCTGTTCTGAGTCACATTTCTTCCACTCAGCCAAAATCCACCATGGTTTCATTAATGGGAAAGGTGCTAAATTAAAATGTATAGTTCTGATCCAAATTCCAGGCCTAATCCTACAACTTCTTACTAGACACTACTACTTAGACATCACTCTTGCTATAAGGATGAATACAGTTTTCTTTCTCAGGAAAGAAAATAGGTTTATTTCTCAAACCTATTTTTATCTATGTGACCAATTTCTGTTGATGACACCTTCTCCTTGTCACCTCTACTCAAAATGTTGCAGTCATTTTTGACTCTTTCCTATTCTGCCAAACACTTGTGAGTTTTGTTGTGTCTACCATAAAATATCAATTATTTCCATCTTCCCTTCCATGCATTTCCACTCACATTTATCTATTTCAGGTCTTCATTACCCCTTCACTTGCAATAGCTGCTTAACTAAAAACAATCTCTTCACACCTACCCTGAAGAGTGTTGCAAAATCAATCTTCATGAGCCAAGGGCACAAAAACTTTCCAATGACATCTGCCCACCAAATTAAATCTAAACTCTTCAGCATGATATTAAAGGTTCCAAATAAACTGTATTCCTTATGACTGTCCTTCATAGACTCTATTGTTCAGCCAAACCCAATTAATTACTCTTATTTTCTATTTTTCTCTCCCCTGATCATGTGTCTTAGGTTACACTGCTCGTTCAGTAACCATTTTCTGAGTATTTGCTGTCTGAAATTTTTTAAAGAGAAAAAAATACTTTGCTCAGTGATTTGTGGTTTGTCCAGTACTTTTACCTATTGAGGTCTATAATTCACCCCCGAGCGAGCCATGTAGGAATGGCTGTTTTAAACAAGCCTACTGAGGTTGAAAGAAGTTAAATGATCTTAGATCTTTCCACCAACAAATTCTGAGGTAAAAATAAAATATGTATATTTTACATACTTGTCCTTTTTCCAAAATTCCATGATGCCGTTACCATCTTCACATATTCAAACCCTAAATATACTTTCAAAGCAAGTTCAAAAGTCAGCTCATTAACAAAGCTCCAAGCCAAAGCATTTTGTTTGCACTTTCTTTATGAGACACCACTTTACAATTTCTTAGTTGGAGCATTACTTTGTTAAACTCTGGTGTGTCTACATGGCTCTTTAAGCTAGAGCTGCCATGTTTCCTAGCTTTGGCCCTCTTCTTACCTTGGGAAGGTGAATATTCTCTCTCTCTCTCTCTCTCTAATTTACTAAGTAAACTATATTTTCCAATCTAAAAATAAAATAAAATAAAATGTCTTGGTCTAATGTCCACACATCTTCTAGTCAGTAATCTCCTCGATTAGCCAATGACAAATGCATTTTTCAATCCCGCCTGAGATCTCTTTTAGTTAAGTGGTATTCCAAATATTCAAAAAGTGTTTGCTGTGTCAGTGTGTAACTAAAAAAATGAATATTATCAGTATCAACTGACCTTATCTGGTTTGATGATTTCTCTTTTTTTCTGTGAAATGTCATAAGATGAAAAGATTTGATTAATGTTTGTTTCCTCTTGTGGCAGAAATCTCAAGCAGTACCCTCTGACCCTCATCTTCCTTTTGTTCTTAGGAATAAGCCTCCAGTATTTAGCTATCGGGTCATCAGCTGGCTACAAGAGGGTATTTGTAGCTTCCTTTTCAGCTATGAGTGGCCATGATGACCATGAAATGTAAGTGAAGACCTTGAGTAGTACTTCCAAGAAGTCTCCTTCCTTTGTTTTTTTCCTGTTCCTGCTGGCTAAAATGTGGGGATAATGATGAACACTAGGGAAAAAGTCTTGGACCAAGACCTGGGACTCACTGTAAGGATGTTGAACGCACGAGAAAGGAGGCTGGGGTGTGATCATCCTGGAAACCAAACAACCAGCTTTCTATGGGAGTCTTGAATGTGAAAGGGAAGTAAAGCCTATCATTGCAGAGTAACTGCCATTTGGGGTTTTCTGTTTTATGCAGCTGGATGTAATCTTAACTGATATATCCAAATAGATTATAAGCCCAAAAAGAGCAGAGAGAGAATCTATTTTGTTCACCATTGTAGCCCTAGTATCAAGAACAGATCTTGGCAAATTAGTAGATTCTCAACACATATCTCTTGAGTTATAATTGATAGTTGTTTAGGCCAGGTACAGTAAGGATTGATGATGCTTGCCTCGCAGAAGTAGTGTTATAAATTCTTAATCTCGTGGGAATTTCATTTGCTAAATTCTAGGGGTCAAAGGTAATTTCTAATGTGTGTATTTCTCATTTTATTTATTTTAGAGTCCAGTGAACTTCATGTTTTCTTGGCTAAAATTCCTGCATGTCATTGGCATTTTAGTTTTGAGTGGCTCTCAATATTTATCTCTCCATTTGGGAAACTCAGTCTATTTGAAAATGGGTACTAGATATCACTTTTTTGAGAATCAAGTCTTGAATTGTACAGATTGCTATCAAGGACCAATGCCAATTATTGCCAAGGGATTATGATGACAAAGAGGAGATGTCAATTTTTCCAATGAATAGGAAACAAAAGTTACACAGCTTGATGCTAAGGCCATATTCCTTTCTTCACCTTGCCTGATTACCTGTAGTTTAAGAGTGCCAGGTTGAGGACAGAGCTCAAGGGGGAAATTTCAGGCACAATATTTAATATATTTTTTCATTTTGAATTTTCTTTGAGAAAGAAAAGAAGAAGAAGAAGAAGAAGAAGAAGAAGAAGAAGAAGAAGAAGAAGAAGAAGAAGAAGAAAACAAAACAAAACCCCATGATGCTTATCTCAGGTTATTATTTTTACAAATGAACAAGATTTTGTATGTGTATAACTAGAATAAGCTCCCCCCACCAAATCCTTGGAATAACAATCGTTGCACTAGTGGACTAAATAGTGTTAAAATCGCACACTTGAATGGCACCAGAATGATGGAAGGTCTGTCTTTCAGTGGTCACAACTGTGTGTGCTTCACAATCCTTCCAGAATCTGTGTTCTTCCTTCAAATATCAGCATCCTTCCTCGTCCAACACGCCAGCCTTGAAAGCTATCATTATCTCTGCCTCTAGCAGACAATCTATATCAAAACAGTTGTACACATAAAACTCCACCGCCGCCTTGGCTGGCTCTGCTCTGATCCAGCTGTTAGAGTGAATAGCAGTTGGTGCACAGAGCGCTGGAACATGGGTAGCCCCGAGGCCTTATTTGCTAATGTGGCTCACCAGCTGCTGCTTTCTGTGGTCTTTGCAGGCGAGGCCTGGAAGCCTGCCAGTTGCAGCAGGAGCAGGAGAACACGAGGAATCTCTGAAGTCCGTCCATTTACCCCTGTCTGTCAGCATTTGACACCCTTTGCTATGGAGTGCTTTCCCTAGGGCGATGAGGAGACCCTGCTGGTTTTGGCTGTGACAAGTGCTTACTCTCAGTTCCTTTTATATACACTATCAAGCACACACCGTTCTCGGCATCTAAAGAAAAACTTCTGAGCCTTGTTCTTGGTTGTCCACGCAGGCCTGCATGATTAATTAGGGCAGGAAGGCGAAGCAGCTTCATTTTTCTTAGGAATAATGCACTCCAAGAGTCTATGAGAGGAATGTAAATGTTGATATTATTTAAGTCCCCAATTTGATTACATATTTTTTGCCAGGGATTCAATTAATATGTAAATGTATACACCAGAACAAATGTGTGGGTAAATTTAATAATCAAATTTTATTTATTATTTTCCTAAATGCATTTCCAAGAGAGAGCTTAATTATTTGTTGTCCAACCAAATTACATAAATTGTCTTACGTGATCTCCTTGTGTGATCTATTTATTATTTAGAAATGTGTACTTTAAATAAACTTTAACCTTTCTGTTATTAGACGTCTGACACTGAACACTGATAATTAACGTTGAAAAGAGGGAAAAGCTGGAAGAATACATAAACACAGCACATGATGTATGTTTAAAGATTTTAAAAAGTTCAAAAGGCTGGGAATTTTTATAAAAATATTATCTTCAATATTTTAAGTCAGCATTTAAGACTTCAACTCTATAGTTCTGAAAACAAAATTATTTTCATATTTAACATTTGGAATCTTTACCTTTTTTTCAAAAGACAATAGGAACAAGTCAGGCTCAGCTGTCTTTGTAGTATGCTCAAATGGAATATTTACAGTTTAGTTAAAATAAAGTCATTATTTATCACAGGAAAGCTAAAGCTCTGAAGCACAATTTATTAGAGATTTGCCAAATGGACAGCCACAGCACTCCCTTAGAACCACCATCCTTGGGGAAGATTAAAGTCACCTCAAAAAACAAACACTCACTCCTGCGTGAACTTCCATAATGCCTGACCATCACCCTCCTTCAAACTGTGGTCTCTCCCTCATTGTGGGCTCTTCTATGAATGGGACCCTTATTACTCAAGAGATTTGGTGTGATAAGAGAAAAACATCACGGAAGGGTTTCAAAAGTGATGGTTAAAAATCACACCGGCTAAACACCATTTCACCAGCGTATTTATTTGGTTTTGCACTCCTTGCCCAGAATGAACCCATGATCAGACGTCGAAGAGCAGGGCAACAAAGGGAGAGAAGGACCCCGAACCACTGCCCATCCTTAGTGCCCTTGCCTGGCCCTGTGCTCTTCTGCAGAACATCCAGCAGATCCAGAAAGAAGCGTCTTCGCTGCCCTAGCGTATGCATCTGGATTCATTTTTATAAACAACTTTATAAGCAATTTTACCCCATTTTATCTGATTTCTTTATTCTCCATTTTCTAGACGGGAGGTCATGTGCTCTAATGGAGGAAACGCTGTTCTTGATGTCAGGCTGCTACTGTTTCTGGATCGTCTTACTTTTAACTTCTTTGACCCTCAGTTTTCACCTTTGTAAAATGGAAATAATCTTTCAAAAGCAAATACTGATTGATCGCTTTCTATGTGCCAGGCGCTGTTCCAGCTACCAGGTAGACAGCAGTGACCAAGCAGACTGAATCTCTGCCCTGATACAGCTTATTTTCTAGTGGAGGAAACAGACAATACAATAAATATCATACGCCATTAATTTCATAGTGATAAGTTTTAAGGAGACAAACAGGAGAGAAATGTACTGAATTTAAATGCTTTCATTACAGTAGTATTGTAAGAATTAGCTAAGGTAGTGACTATGAAGGTGTTTTGTCAAAAACAAGCTCATTTTTTTGTGCTTGTTGCTCCTGCTAATATTTATCTTTGGTTATCATCGAGTTGCTTTCCCGACCAGTTCTAGGCCATAGTGAGCCACAGACATAATTGTGATCAAACATTCTGGTAACCAAAAGCTTGCATCTGTGGGGACCTTCCCTGGGATACACAGTGCAGCTTATAGTCACAGAGCACAGGGTTTCACTGTGAGAAAATCAACAGCCCAGATAAAGGCTGAACTTGTAACCTGGGTTTTAATAGCTCCCTGATCAAGGCTAATAGGCTAACTAATGGATACCAAGTTCAAAAACATTTTAATGTATAAAAAGGTATTCCAGTTCACAGTACAGCATTCTCATTCATAAACTATGTACATATAATCTCTCCTTTGGATCATGACTCTGACCAGGAGGTTATGGGGTATAGTGTTGCCTTTTAACTGCACAGTTGGAGAGATGTTTTTTACTCAGATTGAGCCACCCTGTTTCTGATTGCTTCATGCCGACGCCATTTGTCTCCTGCTGTGACTTTTTAAACTATCAACGGCAATATTACCAAGCTCCACACACCGTGCTTCAGTGAGCCCTGGAAAGGGCTTCTCTACCCAGCACAAATAAAGGAAAGGTACAAATGGGCAACAGGCAAAGTTTACTATTACTTGACAAGGGGCATCTCTCATAATTCCAGTTAATGGAAGCATACGATACCGTCACGGACTAAAAAGTTCTGGTTTGTCTAATAGGACTTTGGGGACTATGTGGACAAACCCTTTGGTTCCCCAAACATCTGAATTCGCAGTTTCTATGAATGGGATAGGCCTACAGTAATAGGCGTCTATGAATCTGTTCCATGTCTACCTGTGATTAAAGTTAATGAGGCCCTTTAATTGCATTGACCATGACTTTGACATTGACACTGCAAAGTATACGCTGTATTTTGTTCACAAGGGGCTATAATCTTATATAAAAATGTATTCAAACATGCTAATACCTGTTCGATTCTCCCTTATTTTTATGTGCCCAGAGAAGAAATGGACTAATGTGTCTTATTTCCAGAATACTTTCAAAGGACTGTATGCACTGAAACAATAAGAATGGATTGGAAGGGTAGGTGATAAGAAAATTGGGAAGTGCTATGAGACATGCCCTCTGGGAGTAGTGATTTACCTACTAGAACTAGATCTGTATATTCATAGCAGCAAGAGTTAGCCAGAATGGTTCTTTATACTATATTTAAGCCTCAGATTTTAACTTGCCTTCTCATACTTTCTGCTGGAATGTTAATAGGATGCTAGTAAAAATGGAGATGTCAAGTGGAATATTGACTTCTTAACATCAGTTCAGAGCAGTGATATCTGAGTTCATTTAGAGTCTCTTAAATCATTAGATACCTATGATGTTCAGCTTAAAAGTACATCTCAAAAACCAAAATTAAAACCTTATATTCTGCTCAAGCCAGATAGCTTCCTCATACAGAATATTTGTATGCCCCCAACTTATTGGGGACTTTAAGAAAAGTACGATTTTAAATTAGTATTTTATTATGGAAATCATCCAATAATCCTTTTAATAATATATTATAAACCATTAAAATAGCATGAAACCAAGATAGGCAGGCAAAGGCTGGAAATCGTCTCCTTTTGTGCATGGTATTAATAATTTGGGAAAATCAGTCTAGAAAAATTACAATGTCTTTCAGTTCTCTTAAAGTGTCTCACTCTGTAAGTGACCTTAAGCGCCTTTAAAACAATTAAAAGATTCAAATATTTGTCTGCCAAAATTATATAGTATGTTAGATAATGGGATGAATGTAGTTATATACAGTCTCTATATTTCTGGGTATACCTAATTTAGTTAATATTAACATTACTCACTCATTTGTGCTTTTGTATCCTTTAAGTCATATAAGGTCAAGGTCTCAAAACTAATCATAAAAGCTACCGACTGCTATTCATGCTAATATAATAACCTTTTCTTTAAAACAACTGCCAATAAATTTCATTATAAAAAGTTATTAAAAGGGTTAAAAACCTATTAAACGTCAAAGAATTTGCCTGACTCAAACTTCTAATAAAGAAAGAGAATAGGCTTTCTTTCTGAATTATTTAAATCTTTACTGACTGTGCACTGAACCATGAAATTAGAAAAGTGTTATTAGAAGTATTCTCTGGTTTTTATAAAAGTTGGAGCCCAGAATGTATCAAGTCATGGTCTTTAACTAGACTAGTTAAAGCAGTTTTAAATCCCAAATACATGGCTTCTACTGATATAAAGATCATAATTAAAACTCTATCCTGCAACTTGTAGATAATAAAGTTATTATTATAGAAGCACACATGTTCATTTAGAATATATGAGCTACAAGTTCTGATTTTAATTTGTACAAATGTCTTCAATTTGGGGGGAATATGTCCATGTCCACTAACATAGATCCTCTCAACCAATAATTAGGTTTTAATAGTGACTGATTTTTAAAGTACTAATGCTAATAATTTGAATTATCTATCATTTTATAGGTTTAAAGCCTACCAAATATACATTGAAATTAGATAATTATGGTCTAAAGATTTTTTAAAAGATTATAATCCTGCATGATTATAGTTCCATGTGACAGATGGCATCAAATAAATTTGGTTATAAATTATTAAAAAAAGGAAATACAAAAAAAAGAAAAAAGAAAAGAAAAGAAAAGAAAAAAAAGCTGGGTGCAATGGCTCATGCCTGCAATCCCAGCACTTTGGGAGGTGGAGGTGGAGGTAGAGGTGAGAGAATTGCCTGTGCCCAGGCTGGGGTTCAAGACCAGCCTAGAAAATATGGCAAGACCTCATCTCTACAATAAATCAAAATATTAGCTGGGCATGGTGGTGCGTGCCTGTAGTTTCAGTTCCTTGGAAGGCTGAGGTGGAAGGATTGCCTGAGCCCAGCAGGTCGAGGCTGTGGTGGCCGTGAGCACACTGCTGCACTCTAGCATGGGCAACAAAGTGAGGCTCCAACAACAACAACAACAACAACAACAACAACAATAACAACAACAACAAATAGCTTTCACATTTTAAATGCATTTCTCCAGGAAACTACACTTAGTGCAACTGATTTAAACTGGTCTCTCCCTAACAAACAGGTAACTGTGCACAAATCAGTCTCTTCAACTGCTCAGTCCTAGCCTTGGTAATTGTAGTTTTAAGTTCTTTTATTAATAATATCTAATATTTATTGGTCCTATCTAACATACCAAATGGAGATGTCATTGTGCTAAGAAGTTCCCATGCTCTGCCCTATTTAGGTCTCACAGTAACCAAGTGAGGTGTTACAGTCAGCACTGCCATTGCATCCATGAGGGACCCAAAGTCTCAAGGGATTTTCCAGTGAGTCAGTAAATGGGTCAGAGGGATGGATCACAGGCTGCCTGATCTCAAAGCCTGTATCATAACCATGATACCTATACTATTGACCCAGTGTATGATCTGATGTTTTTAGCTGTTCTTTTAACAACAGATGATTAGAAGAGCCTGCCGGGGGAAGGTGCAGTTAGAACCTAGAATGACTATATTTAATGCACTGATTCCTTGGGTAGGAGATTCAATTACAAATTTTTTTCTGAACACTGACTCTGTGCCTGGTACTATGAGAGGTCCTAGAGGAAATAAAGACAGGGAAGACTGCCCTGTGCTCAAAGATCTCTTGGGCCGAAAGACATACTATAGTACAAGTCAAAGGGAATAATTACTGTAACCAAAAATACGCTAAGATGGAATTGCAGAGAATAATGCTGCTGCAAGGAGTCTGTCTGCATTGCATTAAAATTGCAGTGAGCATCACTTAGATTTAAGAATGCCTTATAACATAATGAGACATGAAAAATGGAACTGAGTAGAATTTAACTTTGGAGACAACAGAATTAATAATAGACACACCACCTGATTGTTGGACAGCCCATGTATCTGCTAGATTTTCACAAAAATAATGACATGTCTAAGATAATGTGAAAGAAAATTGAGCAAGAAATAAACAATCAGGTGACTTTTCATCTACAGTTGAGAACGATTTTTGAACCTTAAAAATTCAATATACAATCAAACCCTATCTTTTAACGTGTGACTAAGAGCAATCTGATAGTTTGATTTCTGTTTGAGAATTTAGTAACGTGATTTTTAAGTGTTTTATCTTGTAAGTCTTAGGATGGTTGGAGACTTAGTTTGTAGTCTCAAGGCTATATGTCAGAATATATTCTGAAGTTTCAAGTTGTTCTAACTGAAAGAGCCCAGAAATAAAAAAAAAAAAATACTAACATTTGATGCTACAGTAGTGGAGAGACCATTTCACTGGTCCCCAAATATGGGTCTCTTGTTTCAAAAATAACTTGGGTTTTTCTCGTTGGGTCCTAAAAAACCTTTATGGGCACACCAACAGTAGCAATTTTTATCTGGATCTTTATTATATTTATTTCATTAGCTAAAAATGTTGCCACATAAATTATGCTTTCACAGAAGGACTGACTCAAATGTTTTGATAAAAACCTGTCTTTATATTGCCCCTCTTGTCAATCAGTACCATTCACTTGTTAGTAAAGTATGTAATCCAGAAGGAAAGAAGAAAACCAAACACTCTGTAAGAGAAAGTGGAGAGTACACAAGTCTTACCGTGGGTAAGATTGGGCTCATGGATTAATTACATAAAGGCTTAATAACTCTCTGAGACAAAAAAAAAAGGAAAAGGAATTTGAAAGATTCGTTGTGAGGAATGAGCACAGAGTGGACATTACCTGCTTAAAAAGTAACTTTCCTTTCCTTTAGCTGGGATGGGTGTATGAGAGCTAGGATCAGGAACTTAGCAGAAAAGAAGACATTATATTCAATTTTACATGAAGACAACTTCTTCCGCTTCTTTAGACATTAAGTGGTGTCTCTCCTACACGATTTCACTGAGGAAGGTGGTGGATGGATGAGACATCGGAGAGCTGCTGATCTCAAAGACACAGGAAAGATTGCAGCACCATTTCCAGGCCATTGTTCACTTTTAAAACTGTTTACAAGGGGCTCAGCCACAGGAGGGTAATGAATACATATGTTGATTTTCATGATTCTGGTGAGGCCCTGGCCATCACAGGGAGGCTATCTCAGACTAAGAATGCAATTAAGTTTGCAGTTAACTCTGAATATTCACTCCAACAATCTGGAAAACATAGTTTTGGTAAAACGTCCAAATATTCTCCAGAAAAGAAAGTGTCTTCTTGAATTTAATTTAAATTTAATTTAGTATCCTAGTAATTTTAAAAAACATTTTAATTCCTTTTGAAAACTGCTCTAGAATGCCTTTTCCCACTTTTCTGTCCCAGTTAAACACCTGATTCTAAATAAAATGTAATATGTACATCTGTGTATGTGTGTGCGTGTGTGTGTATATATATGTATACTTTTTAAATTGTGAATTTTCAAAGGTTTCAAAAGCATGAATTTTCCTCTCAATAATCATTTTGCAGTTTTGCAGCTGCAGAAAATGCAACAGACTATGCTGGTCTGTGGACAAGTCCTTGTTAAAAATATTTTTGGTTTTTATATGATAAAAGTAAAGAAAAGAAAAACAAAAGCAAGAGCCAGCTAACTGAGAAGTTTGGTTGGTTGGAGTCTTGTTAATAACGAGATTTTAATCTGTCAGGGGAATACTTTCCAATTAGAAGTGATAATCAATTTGTTTCAACAACAAAAAAGAACTACTATGACTTTAGAGAAAGCCTAAAGCCTACCTGAGGCTAAATGCATATAGTAACAGAACTATTAAGACAATAAAATTCTGTAGTAAAAGAGTTTACTTGCACTTAGTTGTACAGAGATTGCTATATGAAAAGGTACACCAACTGACATTGGCACCAAACACTAGTTCAGTAAAGTCCAATGGGGGTAGAATTGGACTCTAAGGATGTAATTCATTGTACAGGATGGATTGTTTTTGGATTTGCATAATTACAAAATTGATAAACTCCAAACATTTCAATGCCACAGGGATAAAAATAGCAGCATTAAAAAAAACCTAAACCTTAATTGCAACCAAGTAACTAGTAAGAACAGCCATTGTATTAGAATTAACTTTTGGACACAAAATTTTTTTTTTTTTGAGTTGGAGTCTCATTCAGTCTCCCAGACTGGAGTGCAGTGGCCGCTGCTTGGCTCCGGCAATCCTTCCGCCTCAGCCTTCCCAGTAGCCGGAACTACAGGCATGCGCTACCACGCCCGGCTGATTTTTTGATTTGTTGTAGAGATGAGGTCTTGCTGCCCAGGCGGGTCTCTAAACCTCGGGCTCAGGCAATCCACTCACCTCAGCCTCCCAAAGGCGCGGGATTACAGGCTGAGCCACCGAGCCTGGCGGACACAAAATTTTATGCTTTCCGTTTCTTAAGAAATACCATGAGGCAATCTTAACTTGGGCAAATTTCCAAAATGATGCCTTGCCTTCTGAAAAAATGCTAATTGGTAGAATGGCTATTTAGAATAGAATTGGAATCTTACTAATTGGCCATTTATATATTGATACTTACAACTCTGCTGTCCTCTTATTTGCTGATAATGGAATAATTCAAATACCAGTGTCAAATGGAGTAGCTTAAAAAAAACCATTAAGTATGTGTGCTACTGCAAAGCAAGATATTTCTTGCAAGTTATGAGAAATGCACTTTGCTTACGGGTAAAATGTGCTTTAATAATATGGAAATAAGTTCACGGTTTCTGTGCATTGTATTTACAATTTTGTGTCTAAAACATATTCAATATCTCTAGCATAATTATATGACCACAAGATGACAACTCCAATAAATGGGAAAAATCTCAATTACATTGATCAACAGAAGGAAAAGAGAGAAATTCACATCATTAAAGTTTAGAGCCTATTATAAGGGAACAAGAAAGAATATCTACCAAGCAGTTTTTAAATTTAAAACCATCTGATCATTTTTCTGCATCTACATTTACAAAAGCTAATAGAATTTTCCTGTAACAATTTATTTTCTGAAGAAAAAATACTCTTGGCAAAGACAGAAGTCACAACCTTTAGAAAAAGTGCATTATACTTTTTTTTTCCTTTATAGGCTGGGATAGTTTAGTTAAAGATTACAAACACTTATCGTTTGATTTTTTTTTAAATGAAACAGAGAGATGGCTTTTTTTGGCTTATGTTCATCCCTTTTCCTCCCAAACGTTCAGTGGCTGCTTGCTATGTGTGGCACACATGCAGGTGCTAGCCCTGATTTGGGGTTGAGGGTGGAGGAATTTAAGAGGAAGGTCAAGATGAACAAGGGTTGTACTTTTCTGTTTCACTCAAGGGTAGCCTCCTCAGAGAGACTCTCTCTGACAAGCCTATCGAAAGTAGATCTAGCCTTCCTATCCCCAGCATCTTTTCCATGGCATGATGATCATCTATAATTATCTAGGGCAGGACTCTGCAAACTTTAAAATGTATGTGAATCTTTTAGGAATCCTCTTAACCGTGTGATTCTGACTCAGGGGTTCTGGGAAGGGATCTGAGATTCTGCATTCCTAACCATTTCCAAGGAGGTGTCACTGTGGCTGACACACAAACCCAAGTTTGAGTAGTAAGGCACTAATTTGTGTATTTTTTGATTGTTTGAGTCCCCTAACCAGAATCTAAATTCTGAGGATAGGATTCTTAGCATGTTTCCTGCTCTGTTCTCAGTGCCAAATTCAGGCACACTGAAGAACCAGGCCCAGAGAGAATTAGGGTGTGTTACAGAATTGCAGAACTGTTAGTTAAACTTCATGATCTCCCAAGAGATTTTTGACTATTGCTGTGGATTCTTTTGCTAGTCCACATGATACAGAATTAACAACTGACAATGTGGAACTTTGACCTGGCTTTTCTGTGGGTTGAAGTGATGAGAAAGCTATTTCTTGCAGGTCCTGGGTTGTTATTAATTAATAGAGGGGCTTCCATTCACCAAGAATGGCAGAGTTCATTGACTAATGTGGAAATCAAACCATGACTTTTGATCTTCAAAATTTTTCAAAATCTGGGCAAAAGTTTCCTAAGGAACTTAGAAAATTAGTTATTTAGAACTTCTTGATATATTAATAACCGAAGAAAGAACTAAATAAAAACTAAATACAACTTAATAAAATGTATAGGATGCAGCAAAAGCAGTGCGTAGGTAGAAATTTATACAATTAAATAGATTAGAAAAGAAAAAAGATCCAAAATCAATAACCAAAGTTTCTACCATAGGAAACTAGAGACAGATGAGCAACTTAAGCCTTAACCAGGCAAAAGAAAAGAAATAATAAAAATCAAAGGAGGAGCCGGGCTCGGTGGCTCCGCCTGTAATCCCGCGGAGGATTGGGAGGCTGAGGTGAGTGGATTGCTGAGCCGCGGGTTCGAGACCCGCCTGGGCAGCGAGACCTCATCTCTACAATAAATCAAAAAATCAGCCGGGCGTGGTAGCGCATGCCTGTAATTCCGGTTACTTGGAAGGCTGAGGCGGAAGGATCACCGGAGCCCAGCAGGTCGAGGCTGCAGTGGCCGGAAGTGGCCACTGCACTCCAGTCTGGGTGACAGAGTGAGACTCCAACTCCAAAAAACAATCAAAGGAGGAATCATGAAATTGACAACAGAAAAGTAATTTTAAAAAAATCAAAGAAAAGTCAGTGAAAAGGATGGACCTCTAGAAAGGCTGATCAACAACAAGTAAAAAAGACCAATATCAGAAATGAAAGAGAGGCTATTACTGCTGATCCCAAGAACATTAAAAAGTTAATAAAGAAATAACATGAATAAGTCTATGCTTAAAAATTTGACAATTTAGATGAAGTGAAATAATTCCTTAAAATTCAATGACTATCAAAATTAACAGAGTGATATTCCAAATAATCCTTTATCTACTAAATACATATATAAAATCAATATTTAATACTCTTCCCCAAAAAAACAAAACAAAAAAATTACCAGGACCAGATGATTCCACCACATTTAAGGGAAAAATTATACCAATTCTTCCCAATATCTTCCAGAAATCAGAAGCAGTTGAAAGACTTCATAACTCATGCTATGAGGACAACATTACTCTAATATTAAAACCAGACAAAAACATAAGAAAGGAAGTTAAAGAACAACAACTCTCAAGAGCATAAGCACAAAGCTCCTCAATAACAGTTACAAATTAAATCAACAATGTATAAAACAATTAGACACCACAATCAAGTAAGATTTATACTAAATATGCAAGGTTAGTTCAACACATCAACAGGGTAAAGAAAAAAATTATATGATCTTGTCAACAGATGCAGAAAAAACGTGATAGAATGTAATCTCCATTTATGATAAAAACCCTTAGCAAACGAGGGAGGAGAAAAAACTTTCTCAACATGTTAAAAATCTAACATTGTAGTTGATATCTACTTAATGGTGGGAAAGTGAATGCTTTCCTCCTGAGATCAGAAACGAGGTAAGGATGTCTCCTTTAACTAATCTTATTCAACATTGTACTGGATGTCTGACCTAATAGAGTAAGGCAATACAAGAAAAAAAAGGTTAAACCGATGGGAAAGGAAGAAATAAGACTGACTCCATTCATAGGTGACATGATTTCTAGGTACAAATTCCCAAAGAATTATCAAAAAAATTCCTGGAAATAATAAGCAAATATAGCAAGTACACAGTATATAATGCTTTCCTATATACCAGCAGTGAAAAATTGGGATTTAAAAATTTAACAATACCATTTACAATAGGATTCCAAAAATGAAATTCTTAGGTATAAATCTAACAAAACACATATGGGCCCTATACAAAGAAAACTACAAAATACTAATTTAAAAAAATCAAGAAATCTGCATATAAATGGAGGGATATCCTGTGTTCATGGGCTGAAAGAGTTAATAGTTAAGATGTCAGTTCTTCTCAACTTAATCTATAGAGTCAATGGAATCCCAATGAAATCTCAGTGAACTATTTCACAGATATTGACAAAATGGTTCTGAAATTTATATGGAAAGGCAAACGACCTAGCATAGCCAACACAATACCAAAGAAGAACAAAGTTGAAGGACACATACTGACAGACTTCAAGACTTACTATAAGGCTTGCAATAATGAAGACAGCATGGTATGGGCAAATGAATAGACACATAGATCAATGGAATAGAATAGAAAGCCCAGAAATAGAGCCATACAAATATAGTCACTGATCTTTGGAAAAGGAGCAAAAGCAGTTCAATGGAGAAAGACAATCTTTTCAACAAATGGTGATGAAAAAAATGGGCATCCATATGCAAAAAGAGAGAGAGAGAGAGAGAAAACAGTTTGTCAGTTTCTTACAAATTTAAACATAGTCTTACCATACAATTAACAATCATGCTCCTGGGATTTACCCAACTGATCTGGAAACTTATGACTGCTTCAAAATCTGCACACAAATGTTTACAGCAGATTTATTCATAATCACCAAAAACATCTTTCAATAGGCGAATGAACAGACTCTAGTACATACAATGCAACATTATTCGCTGAGAAAAATAAATAAGCTATCAAGTCATGAAAAGACATGGGCGAATTTTAAATGCATATTGCTTAGTGAAAGAAGTCAGCAAAAGCTACATACTGTATGCTTCCAATTATATGACATTCTGGACCAGGCAAAACTAGAAGAGACTGTAAACATTGGTTGCCAGGCATTCAGAAAGGAGAGATAGTTGACTAGGAAAAGTAAAAGAGACTTTTTAGGGTGGTAAAACTATTCTGTATGATACTACAACGGCGAATACAAGAGTAAGCATTGGTCAAAACCTGTAGAACTTATTAACTGCACAAAAAGTAAATCTTAATGTATGCAAATTTTAAAAATTATTTAGGAGGTTGGGGCATCTGAGATGTATAATGTGACAAAAGAATTTTACTCTATGCAAATATATGAAAGAACTTCATTGAAGGGAGTGGATAATAAGATGCTGATCTAACTAATTTTGGAAATGAGTGGAGTCCATAAGACTAAAGGCAAAAGAACTGTACATAAGCACTGGATCCTAGTTGATAAAGTTGTTTTCCATGTAGGTATGGATTTGCAATTCTTAAATCACTATACACATGACATGGGATGGAACAATAAAGTAAATGGATAGCGCATGACTGGGGCCAGGTTCCTCATTATTGTGGTGGGAAGTTACAGCCAGGGAAGGTGGGTATGTGGCAGTGGATTCGAATTGGAGACATCAGTATGAAATTATATTTAGCTTCACATATATATGTACGTATGTGTGCCTATAGAAATATTTATAGATATGTGTTACATATACAGGTCAGTATTCATACGTATGTTTCCCTACCCTGTCAGTTAAGAGGTCCTTGAAGCAACACAACTCAGAAGCAATGCATAAGCCTAGTATTGAGAGCGTAGTTTCGGATACATTCTTCAATAAAAAGAACCAGGTCTCCTTGGAGAAATGGCTCACCCTCGGACAGGAGCAGAAAATACACAAGATGAAACTGGAACATTTTGTAGTGACACATAGTAAGACAGTGTTCAAAAAACAAAACACATACAATCCCATCCCTGTATACACAGAATGATGAGTGTTTGCCAGAGAAATGTAAAAGTCAATGGAAAGAGCTCATTAATCCAAGCTGAAATAATTTAAGCAAAAAATTAATAAAATAGTATTAAATCCTAACCCAAAGTATAAAAATAAATACCCACAAATCCATAGTGATAAAAGTAAATGATTGAATAAATAAATAAATAAATAAATAAATAAATAAATAAATATAGGGGAGAAAATACAAGTCTCCAATTCAGAAAAATTTAAAATAACTTACGTAGATATTCGCCTTCAAAGAAAGGTAACACAATTCATTCTTTACATGTGGGCTGCACTTAACGACTTTCTTTCAGAGTACAATACAGAAAGGGAGAAAACAGACAGTACCTTTACAGCGGAGAAAATGCAACAAACACTGCAAGACATCCTCAGGCATGTGATCAAGGTCAACATCAACAGTGCTAAGTCATACTTATAATATGATCCTTGATATAACACGATGAGGGTAACATTTTACCTCCGTGTCTTCCTCTCAAAAACACATGATCTCAGTCTAATCATGAGAAAAAGACCAAACAAATCCCAATTGAGGAGCAATCTACAAAAAATCCTGACTTGTACTCCCTCAAAATTGTGAGAGTCATAAAAAATAAATAAGTCTGAGGCATTACCACTACCAAAAAAATTGTAATGAGACATGACTGAATGTAATGTGTAATCTGGGTGAGATCCTGGAGTAGAAAAGAGATATTAGGGGAAAACTGAGGCTATCCAAATAAAGCATGACTTTTGATAATAAGAACATATCATTATTCATTCATTAGTTGTGACACATGTATCATATTAATGTAGGGGAAACTTGATCTGGGGTGTGTGAGAACTCTTTACAGTTTTTTCACAATAATTTTGTAAATCTAAAACTTTTCCACAATAAAAAAATTTATTTAAAAAAAGTGAAATTTTTTTTTCTCAACAATTGAGCTATAAGCTAACCAAGAATCAGGTATATTAGTCCCCAAATCTGCTTATGGCCTTTGTACTTGTTAACATGATTACAACATTTATTCAAATAGTATATAAACTGATTAAACCTGCATGGATGCAAAGACACTTGTTTCTACATAAACTAAGTCTAATGATCTGGAAAGACTGAATAAAGTTATGCTGCTTAAAAACTTGCTGCTTAATTATGACATGATAATACTATAAACGGTCATAAAGTACTGTAAAAATCCACAAAGAATCTTCCTTCAGATTGACTCATAAGAGTCTTTAACTTCTTGCACCATTTAAAAAAAGTTTAAAGAGAAAATTTTCATAGACAAAGTGCTAAGGCTGTTTGTTGTTTATACTAAAAAGACCACATAGAGCAGCAAACATGGACCCAAACAGTAAGACAATGCCTTCAGTCCACTTCCAATGACTGGATACTTATATGCTTAATAACTTTTAAACCAAGTAACTATTGTGTTCAGATCTTTCTACTACATTTAAAAAATTTTAATTTTAAGCAGAAATAAGTTATCTGCATATTACAATCTCACATGAGTCAATCAAAGTGCAGCTGAGAATGGTAGAACTGAATGTTTTTTCCTCCCCAAGGGCTCATTGTGCAGTTATCTGATGGAATCTACCGAAAAGAAAGTGCTAAGATTCTACTTATCATCTGTAGATGCTGTTTAGTAGAATATCTGATTACTTTTGGTCTTTGTTTATGAGGGACACTCCAGGTAGCTTTCTAGCTGCCAGAGGTTCCATGAATATTGGATATTTCTTCTCCATAATTATTTAAGGGCTGAGACCAGAGATTTCCTGAGTGACTTGTCCCTTCTTGAAAGGAATACATACCCTGAATGCCAGGAAGCTATTTTCTTTTTACCATGATGGATGAGGGTCTATTGTGGCCTAGGCATGACAGAGAGCTGGGTCCTATCATTAATCATACTGAAGGCAACAAACTTCCAGAGTGTTCCTTTTACCTAGTGAGTCTACAGTAAGGGACTTCATCATCTGTGCCTGGCATCCATCCTACCAGATTTCCAAGTGCTGGAAGTGTGTTAACTGGCCCATCCATGTTTTTGCTCCCCCTGAGTCCCACCCCTCAGTGGCTTTAAAAAAAATTTGGTATTCAAGTTTTAGTAAGGAAACTTTTTTAGTTTAGTAATACAGGAGTGCCTTTTCAGAATGATGGAATTTTTATTTTGTTTTAGGGAAGGAAAAGAGTGAGAGATGTTTTGAGTATGTGTGGGTAGACAGTGGTAGGAATATATGTGTTCCCAAGAACATTTTGGCTTCCGAAGACTTTGTGAGCACTAAGGTAATGCTGACTTCTGGACTCGCCCACTTGAAGTATTTCTGAGCCAAGACTAGAAAACCAGAGCCAAGGACGAGAATTATGCACTATTTCTTCTTGAGAAAGGAAAGTCTATTTGTATTAAACTCAATTCCCAAAGAAGGATGTCTAAAAAACTCTAAACAGAGGTTGCAAAATGAAAAATGAAGGTAAATTTAATTTTAATCCACCTTAATTTAAAACACAGATATGATGCTGTTAAAAACTTTAAGGAGGAGAAAACAATGTTACAAAGGATGCAAAAACATGTAGGGTGTCCAACACTAAAAGGCTGAGAATCTCTGTTTTCACTGAAGTCTTTATAGATCGTGTCTTTATCTTTTACACCCTGAAGACTATGTCTAAACACTCAGGAGGAGGATTCCTGTGTTTCATTTGTTCTAGGAGTTAGTGAGCACATTGAAGGCTTTTGAGTACAGCCCACAGTTCACAGTGTCTTTCAACAGTATGTTTGGAAATAAGTAAAAGACCTTTCTGGTGGTGACTTCCAGCATTGCTTCTGCTTCACATATAGAAGGCCAACTAGAGAGATCTTTTTAAAAGACATTTCTTTCATTTTTTTTTTGTTTTTGGGTAAAAATAGAGGTAGTGGTTTATAACATGGTGAGCAAAAATTCTGAGATTCTAAAGAGTCAAGAACTTCTCTTACTCAGAAACTCTTTTTAAGTCACTCAAGGACCTTGAGGATGAAATTATTATATGCATTGTCCATCAAAAGAGAAATGTACTAGTATATAGTAACTCATCAATTTTTTTTGCATTTTTCCTCTGTCATTCAGTTTCTCAAGGATGATTTTCTAGGTTCAGGGATATTTTCAGGGCAGGTTCCATGCCAGCCTAGACTTAATGAAGTGATTCCTTCTTAGAAGAGTAAAACAACCTTGAAAGAAGAGCATACTACATTTAAAAGGCTATGATTTGTAATCTCATGGCTGTGAATTAGAGTGATTTAAAACCAAAATTCTTCTGGCTCAGTATATTTGATGTTTTTGGTGACATTCCTTGGCAACTGGCTTTGTATGTAGTGAAAGAAAAAGAAGTGAGCAGAGGGCGTGGCTTATGTCCTGTCAATAGTTCTGGAAGGATTAGTAGAGCTGGATTCAACTCTAAGCTAGCCACACTTGGCAATCACAAATAGTCTCTCAGCTTCAGTTTTTGTTCTTTAAAATATAAGGATGTTTATATTTTAAACCAGATGATCCCTGAGGACTTACCATTCTGAAACTGTAGCTTCAGCATACATTTATTGCATGAATTACAAAAGAAGATATGAACAGCATTAAGTCAGTATAATCGAAGTTGTAATTGTTGCTTAAGAGAAGCAGATCTGGTCCTCAAATTCCGGATTATTATTCTTTGTATATTTAACCCTAAATTCTTAATAAAGCTTCTAAGAATGCCTTATTTTAAATAAGGTATTAATATTTTATTAATAAACTAGGTATAGAGTTAGATTTTTCAGAAACATATACATTTCCACAAAATACACATTTGTGTATAATCTCTTTTTCTAGAAACGATACTGCTAGGTAATGTATTAAGGGGAAGCTATGAACCTTCAGATGGAAATACAGGTATTTATTTAGCAACATATGATAAGAATTGTATACATATATTTTTTATAAGTTTGAATTTTATCACGAGAATTGGGTTAAGAAAGGCTGATCTTGGGTACTGGGAGGCAGAATAGAAATGACTCGAGGTAGTTTAGATAAGCTCACCAAACTCCAAGTTCCCTGGGTGAAATGCACTGTTTGGCTTTCATTAATTTGGATCAACACATTTCTATTTTAAAATGGGGGGGCAACAGCAAATATTTAAAGCCAGTCACATTCGCGTCTCCGTTTGAATAACTTTAACCTGATTGTTTTCCTCTGAACAATGATGTGATCAGTTTCACTGAGCAAATGTGCTTTTTGAAGGCTAGTCAAAGAGAACATAGGTCACTACGGATGCCCAGCTATGTGCTGCCAGCATGTAGCCTAAGGGTCTGAGTGGTCAAGGAGCAGAAAAGAACACTTCAAAGGCTAGAAGTTCTCTTGTGTTTGAGAACTTCCATTCCACAGCTATCCATGGAGTGTCTATTACATGCTAGGCACTCTGCTGGCTGGAAGGAAATAGTTACAATTTTACGTAGACAGCTTTATTTTTCTCTTAGAAATGCAAATAAACATGAACAATATACTTTTAGTCATGCAGAGAACTTTCTGAATTCCAATTAGTAAAGTCCCTTCAGTATATTATATTTTGAACTTTTTGGAGAGGCACATTAATAATTTAGCTTTGAAGTGAACTAAAGTGAAATGATGTAGAATTAAAAGCATCACAAATGCTGCTAAAATATTTATGGAGACTGTATTTTGACTAAAGGATTGCATTTACAGAATGATTAATGTCCCACCAGTTCCTGAGATCTCAGTTGACAAAAGGAGCCAAAGCTGAAACCAAATTTCGCAATTGTGTTTTTCATTATGAAAAGATATTCCATATGTCTTTCTTTCTTTTTTCTGCTTTATTCTACTATAAAGATGTGGGGTACATAAGTACGCAAGGAGTCTGTGTGCAGGTGAAGTTTGGGCTCCAACTGGTCCTCCCTTCCCCTGGTTTAGGATCAGGTATCCTTAGTGATGCCAAATGCTCCCCACTCCCCCATATGTCTTTCTTTTAATTAATTATTACAGTGATGCCTCTAGATGGCCTATGGCAGTATCAGATGATTTTCAAATAATTCCCCTATAAACGTTGTGGTCTTTGTGTGGTCTTCATAGATTTAAAATAGCAATGAAACAGTAGTATGGACTTGACCATAATAAATGCATCAGACAAGAAAAGTACAAATGTGACTAGTTATAGTGGCACTAGTGGGAAAGCGTGGTCCAGGACAACTTTCCCTAACCTTCCTTAATTCTGTATTAGCACACTCTACTTATAATAAATGTATTTACTTTCTTGATCTTGTGAAATAGGGACTCAATGATCCTTTTTAATAACCCTCCAACCTTGCCTGCTGTTTGCACACACGGTTAGTGGAATCACAGCACTGCACATAATCCAATAAAGCTCACACTACCAAAGATATATGTAATCAAGGATCTGAAAGAACATCATCCTCTAGGTTACATTCAGTCTCTTTTAACTTGTACTTCACAAAACAAACAGTCTCTTCAGGCAGAAAGAAAATATATGAATGTTATCCAAAGCAAATATGCAGTCGTGCAGTATACTAAAATGTGCAGGTCTTTCAAACACTTTTTAATCCCAGCAACTGCCACTGTTTCACTGCGGAAGTAGAGGAATATTTGAAGAAAGCCTATGCATTTTTTTTAAAGCCTCTGGAAAACTCTCCAATTGATTTTGCCTGCTCTCAATATTTTGTTCTGATTGCTCAGGGTAATGAGAACGACAAAGGGGTTGCTCTAGGTTACCCTGACCGGGAAGTACAGCGACAGAATCAAACACTGATGTGCTAGATATCCAAAGGGTCTCAGTAACCACAGTGCATGCAGAATCTCTCTAAAATTTCAGAATTCAGATCTGGAACTCACCACTGGCGGTGAATCTGCTCTCAGTTTATCCCATCTGGACTAACAGTTGTTTTCCCTTCTTTACAGAAAGGTGGAAAGTTAGGTGATTCTTAAAGAAAAAAAGAGAGAATCTAAAAACTCCTTTGCCCTCCCTAGTTTCAAACTAACATCAAAAGAATATGGGAATAGTACAGGTGGCCAAGTTCAAGCAATGTGTCTTTGGAGACCAGGTTTCCAAACATCCTTTCTTAAAATTACCGACAAAATCTTTTGCTCATCAAGGAAACTTTAAAAGTTTAAGTCTATTATCTTTCTTCTAATAACCAGTGAGGTTTACCCATTTAAAAAATTTGCTCTGAATTTAATTTCTTAATCCTTAGGTGAATGTTGGGATATATTATACCGTTTGAAAACAGATAAATCATCAATCATGTTCTATCTCGCAGCAACAGCAGAGCATGCATTCCTGGCCTAACGCAGTCAGCTTGGTTTGTCTTTAATAAGAATTCTACTTTTCTGGATCTTTTTTGAGCTCTGTAACATTCCCAGGGCCTATCTGTGGCTTCCAACTCTCCTATGAATGAAAAAGAAACAAACCTTTGCAAAGGCATTTTTTGAGAATATTGTATTATTTGCCAGTAGACAGAGCCTCATGTAAGAATTGTGCTTGGATAAATGCAACAGAAGGAAAATGAATAAAATCTCATTTCCATTAAGAGTTACAATTCATGTGCAAAGCCTCCAATTAGAATTCTATAGAACTGATGATGCTTTGATATTTGGTACAGAACCCATACTAAACTAACTGGCACGATAGCTAAGAATTTCTGTGTTTCTATGGTAATCTATTTTAGATAGCTTTTCCATGATGGCTAAAATGAAATGTCAATTAGTGCATATAATTTAGAAATTACACTCAAGCTTCCCAGAATTTCAAGTAAAAGTCAAATGTTCTCCCAACAGAATAAAAATTAATTTTCTCCAAAGGAACATTACCACATTTCAAGAAAATTTCCCTAATTTCTATGTAAAGACCAAAAGGAATCATCTCATTTTGTGACTTAGAGACTGTGAAGCAACATATTTTTAGTCATAGTTATTACATCAAACAAGTACACTTTATTATAAATGAAAAAAATGCCTAGAAGTGCTCAACCATGTAATCTAGCCATCTAATAAATTCTTTACTGTGGTTGACTAGTCCTTTGGGAAATGCCACATTACAGTATCTGCAAAAATCACGAGACTGGCTTGTACCAAACAAAGCATTTTTAAAAAGCAAAACTCAATGAAATAAAACAAAAGTATGAGTCTGTAGTTAACTAAATTGCAAAACAAATAAAGCTCTACTGGGTGCACGGTCTGTGACACATCTCAGGATAAATATTTTAAAATTAAAAAATATTTTTTTATAATATCACCCATACATAGTATGTCATTGAGGCAAAAAACCCATTTCTGACCACCTCTTTTTACTCTCTTCCTTGCAAAAAAATGCCACCGGATAAATAATTATTATGTTTTATTTTCTTCAGTGTCTTTTAAAACTTTTTGAAACATTCAAAAAGAAAGACTGGTCTTTCAAGAAGCCCTTTCCTAAAAAAAATTAGGAGCAGCTTACACAGCTACCATTCTAGATCAAGAGATTATTCCTTGGGCAGGGAAGCCTTGTAAGGCAGATACAGGAAGCCCTGAGGAGAGGGATGTCAGTGGTATGCAAGTTTGTTCTATCTGCCCAGATGTCAAAGTCCTGAGGGGGTAAGGACAGTGATGGTGTTGTAGAGTGAAGCAATGACCAAGGGAAAAAAAAGGTATGGGCAGGTTATTTAACATTCCTGAGCCTGAGTTCCTAAAATGTAAGAAGGAGCACAATAAAGACCACCACAGAGCTGCGAAAGCTAAATGATATATGCAAAATATCAGGCATATATTGAAATCTTAACAAATGATGACTGCTATTATGATAGCCATTAGCTGGAGAGAGTATTAATGAACTTAAGATTTAATTTTTATATCTGGAAGAAATAATCATGAGAACAGACCAGAATGGCAGGCAGCTGAGTATCCTCTTAGTGGAAACTGGATGGGTTATTAAAGAATAGAAAATGCAGGCATTTTCGCCCTTTCGGCTACAATAAGACTCCAGAGCAAAATGAGAGGAACCGGACTGTGAATGCACCTGGGATGGGGACGTTGCTCATGGCAAAATGGTGGAACTGAAAAAGGATTTAAGTGTACCTAAGACTGTCTTTTAAGCTTATTATAAATATTATTTCCACACTATCCCTCGAAGTTATTTATGTTTTAATATAGCATTACTTGAGAAGAAGCAACTAGATTTATTGGGCTGAGAAAAGACACTTTTTATCAATTCGGTTGCATATACTGAAGGTAATTGTGAGCGGCTACACGAAAATGCGAATAATAGGCCAGTTAGCCTCCAAAGGAAACATGTTACCAATGGATTAATTTATTTAACAAATAATTATTTGGGCCTCATATTCGGGAAGTATTGTGTGGGGTCTGGGGACAGGAGGAGGGGTATGCTGTGTGGGTAGAGGCCAGGAGAGTTGACCTCTAAGGATTCAGAACATGGATACCCAAACCTAAGGATTTCACCATCAGTGAAGTGTTTTCAAAGTGATGGAAATGACAAAGATCTACCAACTTTTAATGTTAAAAGAGAGCATCGCAAATACGATTAATACCTCATCATCACCATTTCATAAAAGCCAGAACACTTTAAAACTCATGAGATAAGAAGACTATCTATGAATTTAAAAAGTGCCCTTTAAAGACAATACTGTTTGCTTCGTGAAAGAATTTGGCCAGGTGGGGTGGCTCACATCTTTAATCCCAGCACTTTGGAAGGTGGAGGCAAGCGTCCAGGGGTTCAAGACCAGCCTGGGCAACTTGATGAGATTGCGTCTCTACAATAAAAAAACAAAATAGCTGGGCTTGGTGGATCATGCCTGTAGTTCCAGCTACTGGAAGACTGAGGCAGAAGGCTTATCTGAGCCCAGCAGGCTGAGGTGCGGTGGCCCTGAGCATGCTACTGCACTCCATCCTGGACAATAGAGTGAGATTCTAGTTCCCCCCCAAAATTATATATATATATATATAATTATATATATTAATTTTTTAATATCCATTTCTGAGTAAGACCATTAGATAAAGGCAAAAAAAAACCCATTAGATAAGGCCAAAAAATTATATATATCCATATATCTATATAATTTTTTTATGTCCATTTCTGAATAAGACTGTTAGATAAGGGTTAAAAAAAAATTCTTTTTTTTTTTATTTGTGAAGTGCAGTAAGAACTTTAGGAGTAACTAGTCTACATTCTTTCATGGATACATGTGAAGTATTTACTTGGAGGCTAGGGCTTAAAGTCTAGTTCTGGAAAAATGACTTGTATATCAAATAATAGTATTAGGATTATACTCAGGGTCCTGTTGTCATTATCATGAAACTTGATTATACGTCATCTCTGTAAGGTGGATAGGGAAGGCATAATACTCACTGCTTCTCAGAGAAGGAAACCAGTACCCAGAAAGGTGCGGTAACCTACCTGAGATTCAGTTGTGCAATTGTGATGACAATTGCAACATGTCTGGTGGGCCATGACTGGGAGACAAAATAACTACTTTCCAGCTGTTATGCCCACCCCAGGGGCATTACCCAATGCCATTAGGATGGCATGATAATGGAATAAGTAATTCATCCTAACATGTACTACTTGCTAGATCTCTTAGCTTCCTGAACTTGCTTACACATTCGGCACCTTTATCTTTCATTGGACATGCAGCTGTCAAACTGAACAACTACAGAAAAATAGACACTTTCAAATAATGCTTGAGAAGCATATCTTGGTGGTCCAAATTGTGTCAATACTTCCTTAGTTGTAGCTATGTCATAATGGTTCTGGCTTACTTAAGAGAACTTGATTAAATGAATTCCATTGAGGTTGGCTCCTACTTTATCTGCAATTGCCTAAGCTTTTGAGAGTATCACATTCAGATGAATTTCACTAGAAATTGGCCCATTTCCTCTAAGATCACTCAGCCAATGCCACTGTATTTTGAAAAAAAAAAAGTTAAAATGGCAAATTCAAGTTCAACATAAAGAAGACCTTTAAACAATTAACTCCCATCACTGAAAGTAGTAACGCACAGGCTCGACAAGTACATGTGAGAGGTGTTGCAGGACATATCAGTTACATTGAGAGTTAACTGGGCTATCACCATCCGCTCTAAGAGTCTTCAGACTGTCTCATAGAAGCTTTATTTTACTGAAGGGATCTAGAATTCATGAGAGACATAGCCACTCGAATTGGAGATTCCATTCTTTAAGGAACAGAAAAACAGTGTCTCACTTGCAGATATTCATTTCTGAATGAGACCATTAGATAAAGGCAAACCATTAGATTAAGGTAAAGGTGCTTACATGAGAGATCAAGAAGCAAAAGAGTCTCTGAGGTCACACACGTTCCAGAATCTCCCTGCTTTGTGTTTTCCTTCTTTTATCCCATCTTCTCAGTGATGTGTGTTCTCATCGCATTCTCGACAAATGCATCAGGCAACAACGGGGAGCCAGGCCCAGTGCTAGGCTCTGGGGTTACAAATAGAAGTTTAAAGTTCCCATCTGAAGTCCCCATAGTCTGTTAACACAAGATTCTCCAGCACCCAGGCTCACTGTCACCAGTGGGGAGTCTCGGACAGGAAGTCTTGCCTTAAGCTCTCTGGTCTTGGTTTTCTTACCAGTAAAATAAAGGACTCTGAACGCAGCACCTACTTGGTGTCTAAGATCAAACACTTTAAAATATCTATTTTATTATTCTATTACGTGGACCATTAAAATTTGTTAAATTATACATTCAAATTGAGTTATTTCACTGTGTGTGCGTGCGCGTGTGCGTGTGTGTGTGTGTCCAATGAACAAAATGCTCAGTTTGGTGAGTTTTAGACAGTAATGAAACTTCATGTTGCTTAAAATAATTTTCTATATTTAGAATAAATAATCACCCTGCTTTCAAATTTTTTCTCTAAGTTTTAATTCTACATCAAAATTAATCCATATGACAGCTTTATAGAATAAAAACTACCATTTTAAAACCCAATTTTAATCACTTATCAAAAAATCATACTTGAGAATTATTTATTCATATAAGAGGACAGAGTATAAAATGTAGGATTTCTGTGAAAACTGTCCAAATATTTGTATGATATTTGTTGATAAAAGCACCACCGAATATACAAAAATTATAATAATGAGAAAAAGTCTACAAATTGAAACCTCAAAGAAGACATCTGATTGACTTGAAAAATAATTGGTATCTCTCCACTTAATCTACATTAATGTAAACAATAAATCTTCCCTTAAACAAAGATTGTGTGAATCTTCATTTATCTTTTATGACAAGAGAGCAAAGGTTGTAGTTTAATGAATGGGAAGAAGCAACAAGGTCAGTTTTAAAAGCCTCACAGGTCAAATGTCTGACACTGAACATTAAAAAAGAAAAAAGCCCTAACATGGTAATTTCTATTTTAGTCAAACCACCAGGGTCCAGCTGAGGCTTCAAGTAGAAAGAAAGAAAACACCATAATTTTGTAACATAGAGACAAGCAAGTGGAATGACAATATCCTTTTAAGATGTATTCACCAGCATTTTAATAGGTTTGAATTAGGTAGATTTTAAAATAATTTTGAAGCTTTAAGCTTAGAAAGCTGACAACAATCCCCAGCACTGATAAAGAAAAGAATAGCAGCATATACTTTTATTTTACATATGCATTGATTTTCCACCCAAATGAAGACCTCTGTCATCGAAAAAGGTTATTCATAGATCCAAAGAGCTGATCAGGGTCATTAATAACAATGGTAAACTGATCATCATTCCAATGGGAGCTGACAAGTTTCTTTTCAAAGTGGATACTAATGTATTGATGCCTGTGAAGTTCATTACAGCAGTAATAAATCATTAGTCTCTGCACAATGATTTATAAGTTGGTTGAAATGCATTACAATAGACTGCCAAAGAGCTTTGCAGGCATAAGAAGGGCTCTCTCTGGTACATCTACCCAAATTGTGATGGCTTAGAGTAATTAAACACCAAAACAACAAAATCTACTACAACTACAGTTGTCTCTTGTTTAACAACCAAGTTTCAATTCAGCACTGCCTTAATCCTCCCTTTAATTACTACTGTCTTATAAAGACTTAAATTTTTTTTCTTCATTTATTCTATAAAGGTCCTTTGTAACCCTTGCTTAAATGTCTTTTAGCTTCACCAAATAATGCTGAGAGTTTTTCTAGTCGCAATTACTCCCTTCAGATTATTTCCACGCATAATACTTTGCACAGTAAACACATTCCCAAGCGTTTACCATTCTGAGCTAACACTGGAATCAAGTGATTCAGAGTTGAACATGGGTTGAAATGTCTGTTTTCAAATATGTGTAACTACGTCTTTAATATACCCATAATGTTGTCAAAAGAGTTAGTTACCTGTATTTGAAGGCACAGTTTGTCCTCCAGAAAAGGAGGAGGAATAAGCTAAAAGATTGAAACAGTATTAACCTTGTTCAGAAAATAGGAGGGCTTTCCGGAAAAAAAAAAAAGAAAGAAAAGAAAAGGAAGTTTAACAAAGAAGTGGGTTACAGTTGATGTATATTTGTCTAATTTGGGTTCAAGCAGTGAAAACAATTTATATTCTCTGTCATTCCTATCTTATATTGGGAAACATGGCAAAAGAAGTAATTTCAAGGCTATCAGTACACTACTTTAAATAAATCACCCTATCACATAATTTCTTTTAATTTCTCTGATAATTTTCTTTGACTATAGTCAGATCAGATTGGAACCTGTTCCTACTTCTGGCTGAAAAACCAGTAGAGGTGTGCTTATTTCCAAACAGCTCTTTTCTGGATAGCTTTAAACTATGTGTTAAATCCCAACTCTTGCTATATCACCTATCTCTTGTCACACTGGCTAGTCTTCACCAAATGAGCCTGTATTGATTGGAATAATAATTTATTTTGGTATCTAAAGACTTCTACTGTACTAGTGAAGGGAAAAAAAAAAGCCAATATACCATGCTGATGGCAAATATCACCAAAAACCAGTTTCCAATTGAGATTCACTTATTGCCTGTCCTTGGCTAATGTTTCAAGGACTTGTGGCTTCATGAAGAAGACAGCACGGGCCTATGGTTAACAAGAGCCATTTTGCCCTGAAGTGCTACAAGTTAGTCTGGTGTGTTTGCTGTGTTGAATTTTGGAGGTTAATTGCTATACTTCAATCCCCGATGTTTGTGTTTCAGTACAATATTGACTCTGTTACTTCACTAATGTGCATATATATCCTGAAACTTCAACTAAAGGGATTTCCTACAGTAGGGAATTTGCAACATGGGTCTCATGGAGATATTCATCCACAGCATACTCGACACTGAAATCCTGAAAATAACTGCATGTTGAAGTTTCAGTGTTTTCACACACTAGTCCACCTGTCACCACGTACTTCCGATGATTGTCCCAAGTGCATTCTACCAATGGATTGCTACTGCAGAGTTTATACGGGAATAGGCTCTGAGAGGTCTTAGGAGAGGGTAACTTTCTTGCTTGGGTGTTCTTTCAACTGGTTATTCTCAAATGGAGTCAAACAGCCTTCATGAGTAGAATGCTGGAATCTCTAGCCTGCTACCCTCAAGCACGCTAAATTCTTAACACCCTCACTCATGAAAGTATCAGATATTAAGGAAAGCTACTGTAAACACAAGTGCTATAAGTTTAATTTTAAAGTGCAACTAACTCCAGTAATTTTATTAAATTGTTTTCTAAATCTATTATTTTCTGCTATAAATGATAGTAGTTGTGTTGGCCACCACAAACTACATCAGAGGGGAAACTGATGTCTTCCTTGTTAACATCAGTTGGCTACATGTGGACAGTGCATTATGTCTCCAAATTCTATTTCTTTCTAAATAAAAAAATAGTAAGTCGAGATCAATGGTAAAAAGATAACAGATTCCACCTGTGGTCAG
The DNA here is from genome assembly GCA_027257055.1 of Cephalopachus bancanus. Lineage (NCBI taxonomy): Eukaryota > Metazoa > Chordata > Mammalia > Primates > Tarsiidae > Cephalopachus > Cephalopachus bancanus. The sequence continues at coordinate 4,650,778 of JAPVLO010000096.1, read as the reverse complement.
ATAGAAATCCAAAGATTTGGCAGTTAAAAATAATTACTTTTGAAGCTTAAAGGACAAGACAATGAAAATCTTCTTCAAACAAATGTTAGAAGTGTATGAAAAGTATCAATTTCTTTTCAAGTAGAAATACTGAATTTGTATTTGAATTACCCTAGTGTTTCCAGGTTTACAGTTAACTTCCTAAATTTTCCAGGTATGTAAGAAAATCATCTGCAAGTAAGGACAGTTTTACATTGTTTATTTACAAATTTTTAATTTATTTCTTATATGTAATTTCTTGCATTTAATTTCATTGGCTAGTACTTTCACTTTCAATGTGTTAAAAGTAGTTATTTATTTATTTATTTATTTTTTTGAGTTGGAGTCTCACTCCAGACTGGAGTGCAGTGGCCGCTTCCGGCCACCGCAGCCAAGACCTGCTGGGCTCCGGAGATCCTTCCGCCTCAGCCTTCCAAGTAGCCGGAATTACAGGCATGCACTACCATGCCCGGCTGATTTTTTTTTGATTTATTGTAGAGATGAGGTCTCGCTGCCCAGGCGGGTCTCGAACCCGCGGGCTCAGGCAATCCACTCGCCTCAGCCTCCCAAAGGCGCGGGATTACAGGCTGAGCCACCGAGCCCAGCCTAAAAGCAGTTATTATAGGAGGCATCCATGTCTCGTTTTTGTCCATGAGAATTATTCTAATAATTATTCTAATAATCCCTGTAAGGATAATGCTGATTTTTATGTTTAGGTAAATGCATTCTGTTTTATTAAGAGAGTATCCACTGAGGCCTATTTTATTACATTCTAAAAATAGAAAATGGGTTTTCAATTTTGTCAGATACTGCTATATAAGTATCAGGTAATTTACGTGAAATTAATGTATTTCCTAATATTGAGTCATTCTTACATCTTTGGAATAAACCTTCCTTATTTAAGATGTATTCTTACTCTTAATTTCTGTTTGTTAACATTTTATTTATGCTTTTGTGATAATATTTATTAGTAATTTTTTCTCTAGTTTTATTTTGGTGCAATTCTTATATCAATATTATACTTATTTTGTACAGAAAAAGTTTTCCTTTTTCCCTGATGTTTTGGAACAGTTTTTGACAGCTTTACATTTTGTTAGAATCCTCCTCTAAAGTCATGTAGACACGCTGCGGTTTTTATTGAGGAGGAAGACAACTTAGACAATTTTTTCATTTTCATTTTGATATCAGTTTTTTAAAAAATTTTCTATCTTTTTGGGGTTCAGATTTTTTTATAAATTTTATTTTTTTTACAAAATTTCCAATTTTTTTCACAAAGAATTGAGCAAAGTAATTTCTTATGATTCTTTTAATCTTCTATATAATTCAGTGTTTATTTGATATATCTTGTGCTTTCCTTCACCCCATCGATTTCACTGTATTAAAAAAAAACCAAGATTTTGATTTTGTCAATTGTGTTATTTTTCTGTTTCCTAACTTGTTATTTTCTGCTCTTATCTTTAATACCTTCCTTTTGTTTTCCTTAAGTTTATTTTGTTTTTGTTCTAATTTAACTCTTAAAAATTTTATATGCTTTATATAATTACTGACCTAAGTAGTTAAGGCTACAAATATTTCTATACATACAACATTAGCTGTACAGTTATGCATTGCTTAAGGATATGGATACAATCTGAAAATTACGTTGGTAGGTGATTTAGTCATTGTTAAACATCATACAGTATATTTACACAAACTGAAATGGTGCATGTCCTACTATACACCTAGGTTATCTGGTATAGACTGCTACTTCCAGGCTACAAACCTGTACAGCATGTTACTGTACTGAATATTTTAGGCAATTCTATTTGTATGTCTAAATATAGAAAAAGTACAGCAAAAGTATTACATTATAATATTATGGAACCACCATTATATGTCCATTGTTGACCACATTGTTACATTGTTATTATGCAGTACACTGTATTTATATGTTCTGATATGCCATATTTTATTTTCCTATTTTTTAGAATTTCCAATCAGACAGAAAATATAATAGAAAAAAATACTTTGTTTATAAAAGCAAACTGAAATACAAATAGTAATAATTAGCTAGTAATAAGTTTAACAAGAAATGTGTAAAATATATAAGGAAATTTACCAGAAACACTGCTGAAGTTTGCAAAAGAAGTCTTGAAGAAATGGAAATACATACCTTGCACTTGAAAAAAAGATCTCAACATTATTAATCAATTTTCTATAGATTATTTTATAAAGAAACTGCCAGAATTTTTGCTTGTGTTTTGCCTTAGAGATTTGTTTTATAGGTTTTCTATGTGTAATCTTAAAGTACACATAGAAAAACTAACAGAAATAGCTGGGAAGAGCAATGAGGAAGGATCAGCACTAACAGATATCGAAATATATTAAGATACTTGAAAAAAATCACATCAGTATCGTGTTGGCATAGGAACAGAAAGACTACAGAATGGAAAACTGGAAGACAGACCCAACCATACATTCAAATTTACTATATGGAAGAAATGAATAATATAATCCACTGGCTCCAGATCAGTTATTAAGGAGGAGTTGCTCAGAGCACACAATTGAGTTAACTCACGAGCCAACTGAAGAAAATTAAGTTGCATCCACATCCCTCATACAATACCAATAAATGCTAGCAGACTCTTGACATATGCAAAGGAAATATGAATGGCTCTTAAATTTTCTCATCTATCGGAATGGGCAACATCCAAAATTTGATAAGACTAAGGGAAGCAGATGCTCCCATATGTAGAGAATGATGATGTAAATTGGTACAACACACATAGAATGTAAATTGGCCCATCTATTAGAATTACAAATAAATATATACTTTTTATCCAGAAATTCTACCACTGAACTAGCATTCATATAAAATACTTGTACAGGGCTTTTTATTGTGGTATTGTGGACAATAGCCCCAAACTGAAAACAAAGTACTTTTCAACAAGAGATTAGTTAATTGAATCATGAAAAATCCACACAATGGAACACTATGCAGCAATAAAAAAGAACAAAGCAACTATCATGTAAAAGACATCCGGTGAAAAGAGGAGTGGACCAGTCAGGATGGCTGTCATCAATAACTCAAAAAACGACAGATGCTGGAGAGGATGTGGAGAAAAGGGAACACTTCTACACTGTTGGTGGGAATGTAAACTACCACAGCCTCTGTGGAAAACAGTGTGGCGATTATTAAAAGATCTAAAAATTGACCTTCCATACATCCCCGCAATCCCCCTACTGAGAATATAACTGGAAGAACTCAAATCACACTATAAAAAATGTATCTGCACACATATGCTTATCGCAGCATTGTTCACAGTAGCAAGATCATGGAACCAACTGGGCTGCTCATCAAAAGAAGACAGGATAAAAAAATATGGTACATATACACGATGGAATATTATGCAGCCATAAAGAAGAACAAAATCATGAATGTCACAGCAACCTGGATGGACTTAGAGTCTATAATACTGAGTGATCTTTCACAGAAACAAAGAACTGAGTATCACATGTTCTCACTTGTAAGCGGACCTGGAACAATTATCGTAATACTATAAGAAAAGGATTGGCAGTAGTGGGAATCTGCCTGGGGAAAGGGGGAGCACACCTCACCAACAAGGGTATTTGCATAATGAACATTTGTATATCTAACGCTGAATTGTACCCCACATCTTTAAAATAAAAAAAAATTAAAAGAAAAAAAAGAGAGTTAGAATAAAGAGAAAAAAAGAAAAAAAGAGTGGAGCAGTATGTTATCTTTTATAAAAGAAGAAGTTGGTGGGGATGGAATAAGAACCCATAAGCACTGGGAGGAGACAAAAAAAGCAAAGCCAGTGGTTATCCCTTTAGGTGCTTAGGGGAAGAACTGGGAAGACAAGAACTGGGAAAAGGATACTTTTTGGTTTTGAAGCATGTGAATATATTATCAATCCAAATAATTAAATGTATAAAGAAAGTCTAACAGCAATAAAAAGACAGTTATCGTATGAAAAAAATCCATCAGCAATAGGGCAACCTCTCATAGGTGTCTTCAAACAAGATTTTACTTCTTAGAAAGGAGCTTATCTAATGGAAGCCATGATTTAAGAAGTGACTTTCTGTGTCCAAAACATTTGTCACAGCAAAACTTCAATGCTTGGATGACTTGTAATCACTCTAATATTGGTAAATGTGTATATAAAAATCAACAAAAGGTACACATTGGTTGCCAAGAGTTCAAAATTCAAACTATGACTAAAGTGATCTCTTAACTTTATAAAAACAAAGTTTCCAATTTAAAAACCTGAGAGGCTATATATGTTATGACACATGACTCACACTTGCCCGGATGGATGTGCATTATTCATAAAGGTTGGAAGTAAAAATAGAAAAATGTATCTCAAAAAATTACATTGGTGGGAAATCAGAGAAGTGAAGTGTAATCATCTGCATATTTTATGAAATAACTTATGTCCATAATTTTGCTAATCATCTTTTTTTGCTCTCATTAACAAGAAATGTTTGATAATATATCAATGTGTTCCACCAATGAGAACCATTATGTGCAAAATAGGATGGGTATTCTACACTGGGGGAAAGTCAGAGAGGAATCCAACATAGCTATCATGTTCAGAGCACTGCCAGTACAGCAGAGGACTGAAGACACGCATCAGCAATTAAACAGCCGTGGGAGAGATACACAGTGTTATGAGAGCACCATGGCAGGAGACAGATTATGTTCTCTTGGGAACATTTTGAACTGAATTTTGAAAGGTGGGTAGAATTTCAGTAAGCAGAAGTCAGGAAAATAGAAAATTCCAAGTTGGGTGAATTTCAAAGGGGCAGGAGAGCATTGGAGATGTTCATAAAATGGCAAAATGCTGAATTTATTGGACATTTAGGGAACAAATTGAGAAAGAGAAGTAAGGTGGGCGACAGGCGATACTGAATGGTACGGAGGACAGCGCTGCCATAACACATAACTCCAAGGGGCTCTGAGAATAAAGTCCTCGGCGTTGGAAAGTACCAAAGATGAAGTTAGAGTCTCAGCAGTTCTTCATTTTACGGCATGCCTTAGTGCAAAAACAATGATGGAAACGGTTCGATTGGAGGTGCCAGCAGAAAATTCTGGAGGGGATGCTCACCACGCATCTGAAGTCATGGAGAGGGAGGCTGAACAATGAGAGTGGTGTGGGAGACCAAGATGTGTCAGTCCGCCAGATGGGGCGATGGAAATTGTGAGGCTCGTTCAAATCTTGGGGATGCAGAACCTTGTTATGTTGTGTTCACACTCAAGACTGGCTGGTGAAATGAGGCTAGTGAGTAGTCCAGGAACCAGAATCACACCCAAGCAGGAAAGGAGCTCGGAGCTTGGTGTGTTCATTAACTTAAGCATGCGGATCTCTAAGGCCTTCCTTTTCTCTCTTCCCTGCATAGGCGAGCAAATTGATGGTCTCTGGGGATTCATAGAAGGAGAAGGATGGGCCACCTTAGAGGCTGAAGGACAGTAGAAAAGAGGAGAGCAATGAGGCAAGTGCTTGAGAAAATAACAGTCTTTAGGGACTGTTGTTAGTTGCCATCTAAGAAAATAACAGTCCTGGACACACTTGTAGGTTCAAAGAAGTCAGCCCAAAGTGACAGAAACAATATTTAAAATAAAGAGAAGTATCAGAGAGTTGAGCATACCTTTAGACATGTTAAATTAAAAAAAAAAAAAGAAGAAAGAAAATTAAAAAAGAAAAGACATTTTAAAAAAAGAAACAAAAAAAAGTAGGGGGAGGGTAGTTTTCTTCCTCAAAACCCAAAAGAAAGAAATAGTCAGAGGGCTAAGGTTTCATGCTGTGTGCTTTATATATTCAGCCCTAGGTGATATGCCAGGTATCTCAGAAAACTGAGGAAAGTTGTGGAAACTTGAAAGTCGCTGGGCTAGCACAAGGGTGCACCACTGGGCTGCCTACGTAGGAAACAGTAACAAGTGAAAATATAGAGACCCTTCAGGATGGGAATGAGGAATGGTGAAAGAGTTTGTTAGGCAACTATGATTTCTTCATGAAATGGAAGTTAAGCTCCCATGTTGAACTGAAGAGATGGGAGCTCAGAGAGACGGGAGGGCTTGAATTAGAACATGACTTTAAATAAAAGAAGCAACTCTGCTTTTTCACGTGAGATTTACCCTCAGTGTGGTGTTTCTGCTTTAGCAGAATTTTCTGTGATTCTGGTAAATAGCGTTTCACAGAGAGCCATGGCTATCTAGTGGTTTTATTTACACACAGCAGTCGGCTACTAACACCATCCAGTTTCTACTACCTGGTACATTTTTCTAAACCACTCATATTCATTGCATGCCATAGATGAAATCAGAAAATGAGACTGATCTTGGCAGAGAAGAAAAAACCCCCCAAAATACCACCATCCCTGGGTGGGAACCATTTCTAAAGAGCTTAATCATCAAGCTTTTCAGCAATTTCAACAATTTACTGTTGTTATAATTGCTTTGCTCCACTTTGAACATATCAGAGACACACTATGCCATAGTCATTATGGTCTAACATTTTGGTTCTCAGCATTTCTTCATTTTATGGCATGTCTTAGTGCAAAAACAATGATGGATTCAATTCCAGGAGGTACAAAGATCTAAAGGAGACAAATGTGGGTGAGGGGGAGAGGAGGAAGAGTAAATCATTTAGGGGCTTTTTTTCTCCATTTCCGATAAAACTGCTTTTCCTGGTGGCTTTCAGGCTGTTGCACTTTCCAAGTGGGCACTGTAACAGTTAAACTGAGCAAACATAAACTTGGACCGCCCTGATATTAGACGGATATCCATTTGGCCGACAGTGGTATAAAGGATGCTACATTGTTTCCAGAACAGATGAAGGAGGAACACATGTGGCTTTGGGCTCCCTTAAAAGTGTCAGATGGCCATAAGAGCTTTGTCTGTGCAGGAACGCAAGTACAGAGTTAACAGAGAAATATGTAAAGTCATATACACTGATTAAATCTGATTCTGGTGCAGCCTGCGCATATTAGTTTCTTGGCTAAATGTATTGGTTGCATTTCTCCCATGAAGTGGTCTTTGGCAATGTGCGACGTTGGGAATTAGCACGTCACTGCTTTTAGCATCATTTCTGCATTAATTCTGTAGGACCTTGGGCCAGTCACTTAATCTTCGAGCTCCTCAATTTACTTAAAGGGAGCTCTCCATTGCTCAAGAGAGTTGAGTACTAAAATTAGAATAACAAAGATGTAAGCAGTGATAACATAAAATGTTACAGAACTAAGTCATTACCAGAGATAACTAGAAGCAGATGAATTTGTTGATCCAACACCATATGTTTCAGGTCAAATAAAAGGATAAGTGCAAATAAATTGTCTTTATATCACTTTACTATATTGGCTTATTCATTTTGCTCCAATTCATTTTGCTCAGCAATCTCTGTTTTGTGTCTATAGTAATTTTATAAAGTTCTAATTTTCCATGGGAATCATGATTTACACTTCAAATTACTCCAAGTTATACACATAAACACACATACATACATATACTCTTGTAATCCTGGGAAATAATAAATTTTCAACAATCTCATTCTCATCTTTGGCTGCCTGGAAGAAAACATTTGTTGTTGTTGTTGTTTTCTCCAAAACCATTATTGATCTTTATATAACAATCTTCTGAAATTATTGCTCATGCCAACTATTACCCATTTCCAGATGATATTCACTATTGCAGTGGTACCTAAGTAACATGCACCGTATTGCCTAGTAATCGTGTTTTCAAAGTCTTTCCAAAACAGAAAATATAATTTTAAAATCCATAGTACATAACTCCTTTTAGTGCATGCTTATAGAAATCATGTTGTAAATTTCCTGGAAATTGATTGCAATTATTATCTTTTTTGGCCGAGCTAATTTAGTAATTCTCTAATAAAACAAATCAGCACCTTTTCTATCTTGCAGAGTTCATAATTGCTTTAGCTGTCTTTGATGGGTTTTCTTTCCCTTATAAATACCAACAAGATTAAGATGGTTTTACAGAGAAGAAAGTAACAAAAGCTTTCAAAACTTCACACTCACAATACAACTGAACATTGGCCTTGACATTAAGACTGTTTAAGGTGGAATCCTGAAAGCCACAGGCATGAAAAAAGAACGAAGTGTAAATACACGAAGCGGTCAATTCAAAGTATGCTTGCTTCTTAGTGAGAAAGTAAAAATGAGAGCTACCCTCACTGACAGTCAGAAAGGCATTTCCATCTGTGAACTAGATGCACTATTTTTATGTAAGTTAAAAATAAGGATTAGTGTTTAACTCAATATCAAAACCAGAGTTTTGATATTCAAAACTAGAGTCAAACGAGTTGCTCTTTAGCTTATTGGAAACTTGATGCCCGAGAACGCCTCTGTTGTTTTTGCGTTCAAAATTTTACTAAATTACACTCATGTGCTTTGAAATAATGGTGCAAAGGCCATAATTCAGTGTTTCTTTGAGAGCTGAAAACCCTGACATGTCATGAGATGGTAGGTCAGATTCAGATTAAGGAAATCTTTGTGAATTACCCACCCTGCTACAGAAATCTGTCACACTGTGGCATTAAGTTCTCAAAACAGTTCAGTGGGGGAGGGTCTGTCATTCCCACTTTGCAGATGAATTCATTAAGTCTCTTTGAGGTGCGCTGTCATTCAGGGTTAGTAAGAAGTTGAATAGAGCTTTAAACACAGATGTTCTGACTTTATGACGGACTCACTCCCTTTTTATTGATATTCTTTTAAAAAGACCAGGAGAAATAACCAAATTAATATTAGTTTTGATATAATAATGTATTCTTTTCTCTTTTTTTTGAGTTGGAGTCTCACTCTGTCGCCCAGACTGGAGTGCAGTGGCCGCTCCCGGCCACCGCAGCCTCGACCTGCTGGGCTCTGGCGATCCTTCCGCCTCAGCATAATAATGTATTCTTAAAAGAATAACTGATATTAGCTTGTTTGCTAATAATTTATCTTTCCTAATATGTGCATTATTAACCATTCTTGTTATTTTAGGGTTCTGATTACTTGAAATCTTACAAGAATCTAGTTGGGCAACTTTTCTTGTATTTTAAAATTGTGGTTAGTCTTTGGAAAAATTTTTTAAAAGATTCAGAGTCTATCTGTATAAACAAAAATATTATTCAGTAGTTCTTTATGCCTGATAGTATTTGTACATAAATATACAAGATATAAAACATTATTACTACCCATTTTTGCATACATATGATATAAAAATCAAACGCAATCAAAGCTGTACAGAAGAATAGGAAAACACTTTGCAGGGTTTTAAGTTCTATTGCTTGCTAATGATTCATCAGATTAGTTCTAACCACTAAGTTCTTAATAATGCTGGAAGTAAAGCCTAGCAATTAAAGTATGTGGAGCCAAGTGCAGTGGTTCATGCCTGCAATCCCAGCACTTTAGGAAGCCGAGGTAGGAGGATTGCTTGAGACCAGGAGCCTGAGACCAGCCTGGATAACATAGTGAGACAAAAAATTATTAAAAAAAAAAAAAAGCCAGGTGTGGTGGTGTGCACCTGTAGTCCCAGCTACTTGGGAGGCTGAGGAGGGAGAATTGCTTGAGCCCAGAGGGTTGAGGCTGCAGTGAGCTATGACTGAATGACTGTACCCCAGTCTGGGCGACAGAGTGAGACCCTCTTTAAAAAAAAAAAAAAAAAAAAAAAAAAAAAATAAATAAATAATAATAATATATATATAAAGTATTTGCATGTCTACTTTAAATTGAAATCTTATTGGACAGAGTTTGGCTGTCTCAAGAATTATGTGGCTCTGCCTCCTTCTGTGTCATGGCTATTGGCTTCTGTTTGGCAACTGCCCTATACAGAACGATGCCCCAACTCCATTTCTTCTACATAATATAAGCAAATTGTTTTAGTTGGAACTGGTCTGGAAAGACTAATAGTGAGACAGACAGCATTATTTTTTTATTTTTTATTTTTAGTTGGAGTCTCACTCTGTTGCCCAGGCTGGAGTGCAGTGACACGCTCATGGCCACCGCAGCCTCAACCTGCTAGGCTCAGGTGATCCTTCCACCTCAGCCTTCCAAGTAGCTGGAACTACAGGCGTGTGCCACCATGCCTGGCTTAGTTTTTTATTTATTGTAGAGATGAAGTCTCAACAAGTTGCCCAGCCTGGTCCTGAACCTCTGAGCTCAGGCAATCCTTTCACCTCGGTCTCCCAAAGTGCTGGGATCACAGGCTTGAGCCACTGCGCTCGGCCACAGACTGTATTTTAATTTTTGTTTTATTTAATTTCTCTGAGCCTCAGTTTTTCTGTCTACAAAATGGAGATTACAGTTCCTACTTCGGGGAGATGCTGTGAAGATTAAATACCACAATGCATCTATAAAGCTTCCAGCATGGAACTTGATCCATAGTACATGAGTTAGTAACTAAAGAGTGATTTGTTTTACATCTAAATTATTTCTAAAAGAGACTTGAAGGAGTAGTTAGTATATGTTAGTTAGATTGTTTTGGTTCCCCCTTTTAGACTATTATTTTTTCAATATTAATAAGATTCAAGTGTTCACATAATTTGATTTAGAAAATTTCATTGCTTCCTCTGTTGGGCTATGTCAAAACACAGGGTAAAATCTCCCAACCATATTACAGAGGGACAAGTCAGGGCATGGGTCTGCTCACATGGAGGTTCAAGTGACAGATCCCTGACTGCATTGGGACGCAGACCAGATGGCAAGAGGGGTCCAAACACCCAACTTATGGGGAAGGTGGCTCTCTGCTGCCGAGCCTTTGGTGACAGGTAATGAATGTGACGTTCCTTGAGCTGGCCTTCAGAATACCATATTATCCCAATATTTTAATCCTTTCTTGAACTTCAGGGAGGAAATGCCATTTTGTACTTCACCCAGTCTAATGTGCTGGGCTTAGTACTGTTACCCTGCACAGATCGCATAATAACTGGTAAGAATAGGCATTGTTTCCTCACTCTTCTGAATCATACACAAAGAAATGCTGAGATTTATTACAGCAACATATTCCTGAATTAGGGATGAGACATATGTATTCTGTCTTAAGTAGTACAAAAGTATGCAAGACATTTCTTTAGTCTTTTCTTTCAGATTGTTACATTTTTCCCCTAGACCGTACCTCTGAATGTTCGCAATCCTTAGACTACTAACCCTAGAGATAATAATAAAACATAGTTTTAATAATTGTATTAGCCTTCTAATAAAATCATCACTTTCTGCAATTACCACTCACATCTTACTCTATAAGTATATTTATTTTATTTTAGATTAAAATTCAACTTACTCTTTCTATAACTTTTCTATCTGGATGGCAGAATTCAGGAATTTGGATGTAGAATTCCTGGATATTACAGAATAAATCACCATGTCAGGAAAACAATACCCTGTGAAGACAGTGTCATTAGAGCATATTCGGATGGGCATAAGCCATATATCATAAGTCCATGTCAACCACAGGCATGATAGGAACCCATTGTGTAGAGAAATTTATCACTCAAAATCAAACTGCAACATCAACTAAAACTCAGTAATGTGTTCTCTGCTTCTTTTTGACCTTCTGTTGTTGCTTATTTGAAGATCCTGGCAACTGTCAGTGATGGAATATTCATGAGGCTACAGTCATTCCAAGACTAAAATGTTAGATTCTGCCACTTTTTCATAGATGGCTGTAGAAGTGGAATTTCATTTAAATAGAAGGCTTTTTTTTTTTTTAACACATCCTACATACATGAGTCAGTAACAATTGTGGTTGAACAATGAATGTAATTTTCATGAATGATAAATCCTGTTTGCCCTCTTATCTTGGATATTTCTACAATTTTTTTTTTATTCCACCAGTGGCTTGGCAATCCATCAAAAGACTGGCTAGTTTCTGATTGCTTCTATAGAGAAAACATGTTTAAATTAAAGGTATTCATGTTAAAAGAAAACATTTATTTTGAATTTAGTACTTATTTCCCATAATCACAAGATAAACTAATAACAGGGTTCTAAGCCACAGCAATATCATAACATTGTGAGAATAAATTTGATGCAAACATAAAAATATTTCCAGGCACCTTTCTCCATTAAAAATCCTTTATCTGGTAAGCACATGGTAAACACATACAGGATATATCTCATAATTCTATGCAAATATCAGAAAGAGTTTTCAATTTGGCTCCTGCAATAGCCACATAGGATTATTATGAATGTAATAGTTTTATGTTCAAGTGGGATTCTGCAGCATTAAACCCATGGTTAATCAAATCAGTCAACCTCTCTCTGGAATTTCAATTTACACCTTTGCAAAATATTAACAGTGATTAATGTTTGATTTATTCATATGTTTGATTATTCATATACAGCTTTAAAAAGAAGGCTCTCACCTCTCAAATCTGTCTTCTTTTATCTGTAGTTATGCTGAAAAACTATACATTTTAGTCCCGATAGGTTATAATTAACTTTAGTAATGTAACTGCTAATGCATTAAAGATCAAAGCAAAATTTGTTCTATAAAACTCCCAGTTTGGAGGAGCACTCGTGTTGTTTATAAGTTTGAAGTTGTTGTAATCTAGCAAGCAGAGGATCATGACAAAAGGTTTCAGAAGCTGCAAGCAGTGGACCCAAGAGGAAGGCTTCTAGCTTGGGGGACAAAGGAAATATTTGGGTTCACACCAGTGAAAGAATAGTTTGTGCTCACATTTTTGCTTGAGTCCTAGTTATCCTTTCACTTTCCAACTCAGTTTCCTCTCAGATGAAGGCAGTTGCATGTCCTTTGCAATGGAAACTGTAGCATGAGATGCTAGCACACTGAGTGGGATTTAGAGGTGTTCAGTACCACCTGTGTCTCTGTAGTTACTTGACCTTGGAAAATCAATTGTATTTTCCAAGGATCAATGTTGCAAGTTGATTATTACTATTCAAGTTTCCTTCTTATTCATTGGGCAACTATAACATGTTAGGTGCTTTTATAAATTTAATCTTGAGGTTTTCTCTCTGAGGTAGGCAATAAAATTCTCTTTAAAGGAAACTGAAAGGTCCAGTACACTGGCTGAGGAGGCATAGTTGGGGTACATCCTTGACCTGGTCTTGTCACTCCAAATCTAGGGCTTTTTCCAGTAAACTCTGCCTTCTGGAAAGATAGCTTTTGCCCTACTTAGATCATAGGGTGGTTGTAAAAATCTAATGTGATCATGTACATGAACGTTCTTTATAAGTTGTAAGGAGCCATAAGGTACAAGTTAATGCGATCATTTTTCATCTTTACTTCCTACTTTCCAATAACTGGTCAGCAATTCTATAACCAGTCCTTGCAGACAATCATTTTAGGAAAAACACTAATAATCAATATAGGTAGACATTTTCATTTTTCAATTTTTTGGTCAGAATCTGAATTTTAGACACCCGTCTTTTAAAAATATATGCATTTGATTTCTTTTGATAAGTGCTTCGAGACTTGCTCAAGCAAAACGATATCTGAGTCACACACAATTGTGACAGAGTGCTCAAATGAGAGCTCCTCTACCTTGAAAATGAGAAAGCTGGGTCAACTATGGAATTCACAAAGAGGGAAACAGGTCGAGTATCCCTTACCCGAAATGTCTATGACCAGAAGTGCTTTGAATTTCCATTTTTTTGGAATATTTGCATTATACTTCCCTGGTTGAGCATCTCTAATCTGAGAATCTGAAATCCAAAACATTCCAAAATCTGAAACTTTTTGAGAGTTGAAATGATGCTCATGGAGCACTCCGGTCCTGGATTTTCAGATTAGCGATACACAACATGAACCACTATCCTAATTTTAGTTAAAGGAATAATATAGGAAAATCTAAACATCCATACTGAAGTGAAGATCTGAGGCTAACAGCTGGAAAATTCACATTCTAGAGAGACCGCTACTGATGAGTGTTATTAGCTGAAATTTCAAACTTGTTTGTCTACATTGATCTGTTTCAACAAATATATTTTCAGCGTTCTTTTTTAGCTGGACTCTAACACAGTCATTTCAGAAGCTGGTTTTTTGTTGCTATCTATATGGAAAATTATTCTGTATGAAGTTTTTTCCATTTACAGTGATCAATAGCTTTCCCACTTGACCCTTCTTCTTCAAATTAACTTGCTCTGGCCTAGCTTTGAATTGAGTATTTACTTACAGACAAAGAGGTATATACTATTCACCCAATGAAACACACATTGGTCCAACATAATTCTTTTTTCAACCAGAGATTATGCTATCATAAAATGAATCATGCACTGAACATTCATAATCAGTGTATTGTGCCAAGTGGCTATTAAAAATGTAATGCTTGGCATTTAAGTAAAACAATTTCTATACACAAGTGTAGATGAATATATATGATACCATATTTCTCACAGCAAGATAAAAACCCTATGTGATATCTGGATATCTATATAGTGATAATATAGAAATATAGAAAATGAGTAGCCAAAAGAAAATAATAACTCAGTATATCATCTCCCATTTTAATCATTTCTGCTTTAAGCTGTTTTTAACTGTTTTTTCAATTTTTGGTTGTTTACAGTTTTTATGAACTGAAGCAGTAGATCTGATTTACTTTGAATTGAAAAAATACTCATACAATATAACAATTTCAAAAATGTACTTTTAGTAGCTGCTGACACCATCTATTCATGTCATCTAAGTATATTTCTTGAGGCAAGAGACCTGCAAAGCAAGACTATATAGGCCATAATTTAATCACTGCAAATAAGGAAAGTCTAGGAATGACAATGAAATATATGTATTTCTCCATGTGGGCAGCACATTAAGATGAAGATGCTTACAGGAATAAAATAAAATAAAATGAAGATAATAAATAATTGGTGGAATTTCTTATAAATAGTTAGACCCCCGTTGAAAAGAATTTTTACAAATAGCAAAGAGTGAGATTTTTAAAATCCATTCTTCTCTTGTATTTCCTTGTCAACAGAATGTTTTTATAAGTTCCTATAACTAAGGAGAATCCACTACTTTAACCCTATACCTTGGACAGCATCAGTAGAATTTTGGATTCTCTCTAAGGCCATTCTTAATTAGAAACCAGTAATGGAATAGCTTATCAAATATTTTATTTCCCTCTTCAAAAATCCACATAGGATTGTTTGGTGACTTTGCTTTGAAGAAAGTGTCTTTTATTACTTATTTTAGTACAACACATTAAAATCAAATATCTCCTGTAGCAAAACGATTCAAGTCCCTGGAACTCAAATAATTTTCTAATAAAAAATGCATGAGACAAATAAATGCACTTTATGTTCCACAAGAAAAGGCAGTTTCAACAGGCTAATGCTCAGAGAAAATTCATTTTATCAACCAGCCATTTCATTCTTTGGTGCTGTTACAAGCTCCTTCCAGTTGCTAGGCAACCATAATTCATAGTACCTTTTAATGGATACTCCGCTACTGCTGAGAACATTAAGGTGAAGAGAATAAATGCCTTGGGTGAATCTTGAAATCTTTCATTATGCATGTCATTCTATTTCTGTAATGCTATATTGCTGAAATGTTTCTGTGGCAGGAAACTGAGTTGTAGTAATTGCATATTCCACTCATATATGTTTTGTAAGCAGAGCAGCACGTACTTGTCTAAAATGAGTTATTTCAAACATGATTGAAATTGGACTTTTCTACTTCTAAAGGTAGTAAATAAATCGAAAGAAAAAAAGAACGGGTTTAGAGTAAAATGTCTTGAAATTTCCAGTAAGAATGAAGAAATCTTACAGCACAAATCAAAAGTAATCAAGCTGGTTCAAGCTTGATCAAGATGGTTTATAAACATGTGGCACATACAAGTTGAAACGTAAAAATACAGCAACAGCGAGAATACACTGCTTCAAAATAACACAGGCAGACTTTATAGAAAGGTACATGTGTAGTAGCAACACTCATGTTTCCAAATTTTATACAATAGGATTGGGAATGCACCATGGATCCTTCCACACTGTCGTCCAATGGGAAGGGTATTGTATATTAGCATGGTATTATTATTTATCATGTAGCACACTATTTATGGTTTAATTCTAAGAACTATTTTTATTTTCTTGACATTGGTAATACATTTCTATAGTTGCATACATATCTCTGTATTTATTTCATTACATTAAACAATAAAGCTGAAATTTCAACCCAGGGCAACCATCCTTACAATGAACGTGCTTTTCTTCTCTCTTAACTTGGTGTCTGTATTGCTTTCAATGCTAAAGTGACAGCCTTTATCTGATAGAAGCCACATTTAACTTTTCCTTACTACATTTACTTACTGGTCACCATCAATTTCTGGATTGAAAAGGAACAACTATGCTTCATGTTTGTGCATGAATGAAACACGAACAATTCAACCCATCACCTGCATGGTGATACAAATCAGTTGTTCTTAATTGGTGCTAGTTGCCTGGATCCTATAAAAGAAGTATTTGCCTTTTCAGACCTGCTGAATCAAAATCTCTGGAAATTGGATGGTGGCAGGGGAAAAAACTAGTTTGGGAGTCAAACCCAGGCTCAGAAAACAATGTCAAATCTGGAGGCTTCTCCAAATCAGAATTTGGGTATTGCCTTGTTTCCATTTTGCATCAGGGAACGTTTGTTATAAATATGCATCTAACATGTTTTCTGAAAAAATGAGTCAGTTGATCATGTTATTGGGTCAAAAATGGGATATCGGTCTTTCTGTCCTCTGCTCACCTGGATTATTTAAATTTACTTTTCCTTCAATAGCTGATTGAATTACATCTACTACTTCATAGTGAAAGGTGGTTCCTTGTTTCTTCCTCATTCCATCCTTATACTTAAAAAAAAAAATACTGCATATCTTTTGTGAGTTTGAAAACCCAGCAATTTTTTTCATGAACTCCTATGAACTTTACTCAGTATCCATTTGCTTCGAATAATGCTAGCTCTGTCAATTCTTGGTAAGTGTCACCTCTATTACAAAGCCTTAAAATGACTTTGTGCCATCCTCTGCTCTCACTAAATGCTGGCTGGCAGCCTAGCCTGAATCATGAAAATGAAAGTAGTTGGCCTACATAAAAAGAATGCTGTTTACCATTTTAAAAAATATATGCCTTTGAATGGAGTTTACCCTTTTGTGAAAAGCACTAACTGAGCAAATATGATTCTTATGGCCTATTCCAGGCACTGATCACAGAAATTAAGAACTGCAGAATTAATTTAGAGTAAGCCTAGAGACCCTGGAGAGAAGACATGATCTTGTAACACAGTTAAACAAATGTTCCAAGATGGATGGTAAAGGAATTTACAGTATTACAAATATGAGGTGGACTCTGTTGTTTTAAATTGGGTGTTAAAATTGAGGGTCTTGATCATATGCCATCATTAAAGATCCCATGGTAAATATACTTCTTGTAGAAGGAGGCGGGTTAGTCAAAAGCTTTTGGACAAATTCCAACTGTGTAATTATATCCCATCTAAATTCCCTGTGTAGTTTCAACTGGATAAGGTATGTTTCACTTCTAATCCAACCTTCAGATATAGTTTTCTCTGTACTGCTAAACAGCTGCTGTATTTTTACCCCCAATGGTATTTTGAATTGGACACAGTTGGGTTTTCCATCAATTCCAGGAATATTCATCTTCACTTTTCAAGTTTAATAAGGGATTTTTTTTGAATATTGGCTAAAGTTTACTTTTCTAAAAGTCTCACTGAGTTGAGGGAACATAGTAAATATAGAATTTTTGAACAGGAAGCCACCTCAGGGATCACCTAGTCTTGCATCCATCCTTTGAGGAAGAATACTGAATTGCTAATAAATTAACACATATCCAAGTCTTATTATGTGGGCTTAGAGATATTTAATTAATGAATGGCCCAAAGTTACAGAAATATATAATATCAGATCCAGAACTCTTAACCTTGGACTCGAGCCTGATCTCCCAGGGCCCTTTTCACTATGCTGTTGTGTTCTATATATACATTTCTAATAAAATAGATTCCTTCATCCCTGGCTAAAGGTTAGATAAGCAAATGGTATAAAAATGAACGATACAAGCCATACCAAAACCTCATTTTAGCATTTAAGAAAGATTATGTGTTTAGAAAACAAAGTTCAGATTATGTTTTTTAAAAAAGATGCACGGTATCTTCCAGTGAGAAAAATATTCAAATACATTGATTTGAATGGTTTTGCTAAGAAAGATGCTAAAATAATGGACTCATAGAATGTTGCACATGGAACAAAAATTTACAAAATGCTTTTACCTTGGTAAATGTGTGATTTTTTTGGTAAATTTGTTTAATAACTGTCTTTCCTGCTTGACTGTAAACACTGTGATTATAGAAACTATGTACATGTTTTTGTTTACAGCTCTACCTGCTTAAAGCACAGAGCATAGTTCCCATTAGGGGGTACAATAAATATTTGCTGTTAGATTATTTAAGTGTTTTCCAGATTACAAAGAAAGCACTTTCACATTTATTATTTCACTCTACTTCCACAGCCTATGGGGACTGGAAACCATTTCTACCTGTGGTTGAGCTCTGGTAGTTTCTGGAAAACAACATTCACTGGTGCTCTACTGATACAAAATGACAGCCTCTACCACTATATTCCTGAAAGGCTCAGAGATAATAGCTATTCTCCAGCCATCACTTTTTTTTTTTAACTCTTATGCAGTAGCAGCAAGGGCCTAACCATGATAATGACCCTATTGTCTACTTTTTCTTTTCCCACATGGCACTGGCTGGTAATGAATCGTACCCAAAGCTTTAACAAGCTCACGATGACTTCCCATAGCTCAATATATATTTATTGAATGAATGAATGAAAACAAAATAACCAAAGTTGAGTGAATGGACAGAGCATCTTATAGAGGGAACAGAACAAGGATCAGAGTAAGCAAGCATCTAGTACTCATTCTTGTTCAACCATGAATTAACTGTGTAACCACCTAGATCTCCCATCTGTAAAATGGATAGACTGACTAAACGATCAACCAGGCAGTTCACAGCTCTAAAAGAACCGAAAGGTTTGACTTTCAAATTCTTTTGCCTGTTGAAGTGGTACCTAATGACAAACAGTAAGATAATGAAGTGGCTGGAAGTCAGGCAGCAGATGAATAAGAAGGAAAACATATATATTACACAAAAACAGATAACTGACCATTGAATAATTTAAGATTATTTTATTTCACTCCCACAGGGGAACAATTATCTGTATTAACCAAATGACCACTTTTCTAGCTAGTTGTCTCCTTAAAAGATCTCGCTTATTTAGACAGGTAATGTTTACCATTTGAAACCCTTCTAATTTGAAAGTTGTTCTTTGGACAAAGTTTTTACGGTTTACTACAGAGGTTTTGCTTTGTTCTGAAAATTAAAAAATACTTCCAATACTTATGCTGTCAGAGAGTGACCACGGCCATTACCAGTAAACTCCATCTTCTTGGCGGAGAAGGTTTACAGGGAGGGCATTTTGGGTCATCACCAGGCTGCGAAATCCTCCCACAGGCTTTGCTGAATTTACTTTTTGTTCTATAAATCAGTCCAAATTCCCCCTCCGCTTTGAGTGGGGATAGATTTTCAGTGATTGCACAGTGAAGGTTGACAACATGTACTATGCCTTCATTATTCCTTTGTACTGACAAAAGTGCAGAGTTACAATTTGGATTCCCTTTTCCATTATGTTCCATTATCCAATCATTGGATTTTGATCCTATGGCAATGTTTAGTCACATTTCTGAACGTTCTTTATGAAGGTTGGGCGATGTGTTGTCACAACCGTGCCAAACACTCTGAGCAAGAACCGTAAGGCATCTCATAATTTCACCCTGGCAGCATTTTGAGACCATTTTCCTTTTAATTACTGTCAAATTCAATTTCACACCTTTTCATTCTTTGTTTAAGGATGTACTTTTCTAGGAATATAAAATATTAACTGATATTTACACTTTGCAAAAGCTTCCTATTAATCTTTCCCTGAAACAAATTTAACTGTAAGTTCAATATTAATTTGAAGATGATGGGGATGACTATTATATAAACAGAGAAAATGAATTTCCTGTCAAGTAAACATGCTTTCTCAAACCTTCTGCTTGGTCCAGCATGTCTACTGCAAGGGCCAAAATAATTCAAGAAGAACGTGCAAAACCAGTATCTTAGTTGTGCATGGAGGAAAAAAGAAGTGGATGCTCAACATCATTTATCAAAGTAAGAAGAAAAACAAAAAATAAAAACAGAGACCCATCCAGTGGAAGGTCACAACCAATAACATTTCTGTTAATGGGAAAGGGATGCTGAAGCATCAGATGTAAATTGCTGTTTGCTGAAGAATTTTAATGGAGTTCTACGTCACATTATAAAATGTTTAATTGTAACCCCATTTTAATAACACCATCTGATTAAATGAAAAGACGCCTTGCTGATCGCAATTACAATCTGTCAAACTGCATATTTATTTACAGTTTGGTTTTCTAAAACCATAAGATAAAAAAAGAAAACTCTATTCAGCTTGTCAGGAAACTATAATTATTGTGTATCCTTCTGTCAGTTTCTGCATAAAACTTTTGGTCCTAAAATGGATCTAATTATATCTACATCAACATTTTTATAAACGCCACATTTTTTTCCCTCCATCTCAGTGAAATCTTTGTCGTTAACTAGGAAAAACATATTCTCTCTTTTAAAAAGGCATTAGCCAGACTTGTTTGCTTTCTTTCCTTCAAGATGTTATAAAATAAAACATCCTTTTCAAAATATAAAAATATTTGCTTATGTCCCTCTCTCTCCTGGCATAAGATTATGAATAAAACCAACAGTTTTTTTGGCTGTTCTGGCAATACTGTTTCTGATTGTCTTGGAGATCATGAAATTCCTTCAGTCTATAGCAATGAAAATCGAAGTCTCCTTTCCTAATTATATTCTGACATTCAAAGCCTAGGAATTCTCTACAGTTGCAAGGAGGAACAAGCTACTGGAATCTAGGAGGGACAAGATTGGTCAATTAATTTCTCTGAGGTTCCTCCATGTTCTTCTCAAATCCTCATATATTTTCCTTGCCACAACTTCCGAGGCACTTGGTAGCTTCATTCTCCTTGGGGTGATTCACCTTGCCGTAGGTCCCCTAGAAATGTCCTAAACACAGAATATATACCAAGCCAGATGTGCTTTGCCTTCTGTCCTTTGAGGGTTCCTTTAGGTGATGGACTTGCTAACCTGGCCTGTATATTTCTGCCGAGATGTTTATGGGTAATAATGCTTAATATTCTGCATATTCTGGAAGTAATAACAATAGGATTCTAAAATAAACAGATAAACAAATAAGCACCAGGAATGATGTCTTCAGGCACAATAGCAGCTCACCTGATAGTTTAAAACCAGGGACTGAAGTGGACCCTTCCTATGTCCTACCTCCTAGGCCAGCAGCAGCGATGCTCTCTAATAGGTCATTAGACTATTTCTGGTAGGTGGAATTCATGTCAACATATAATAAAACCAGTGGCAATTCCTGGAGGGAACAAATAAGTTGTTCAGGTTCTTTTACAGAAAGCTTATACAAGACTAGTAATCTGAATTCAATTCACTGGGTTTTATGCTGGATGGTTCCAAATATGTGGAAAAATCCAATTGTACATTGGAAAGAGTAATCATGATTTGTTAAAAATGAGACCATTTTGTGATCTAAAGTCCCTCACTGTAGAACTGTACAGCAATAGCATGAATGGGGAGGGTAGCAATTTCAAACGACTATATGCAAGCGCACCCATACAATCTAAATGCAGCACACAGGTCATTTCAGGTGAGATGTCCACCGACCAGGCTGAATCCTTGCCTCTCACGCCCCTTGTGTTTGAGCAACTATCTCTCATTTCCTGAACATGCCATGCTTGCCTCCATGCCTTTGGACCCCTGCTTTGAAAACTTGCCCTTCTCAATCCTCTGGCTTTCACTCCTTCAAGTACTGCAAACCTTAGCTTGAAAGTCTTTTGAAAACCATTCCTGAACACTAGCAGATTCATGAGCAACTTCTCCCATGTGCCTTATGCAATTAGTTTGTAACTCCTCCAAAGCAATGATCATAACATGTTAGAATATTTTTGTGTCTCCTTATCTGATATGAAAGGCAAGGGCTGTTGTGTCATGGATCACCATTAAGAGCCAATGTCTAGCTTAGTTTCTGGAATACAGAAGACAATACATATTTACTGAATAAATTAATCAAAACCTCTTGTCTGTTTTTGATGAAAACTGAGGCTAGAGATGAAAAGTTCTCTAGCCTCAGTTTGTCAGAGACAAAAATTACTTTAGTCTCAAGCAGGCTGCTTAAGGCATGCGTAGAGCTACTTTATACAAAATGAAATGTTTTCCTTTTTCTTTCTTTTTTTTTTTGATGCAGGGTTTCACTCTGTTATCTAGGCTGGAGTGCAATGGTATGATCACAGTTCACTGCAGCCTCGAACTCCCAGGCTCAAGGAGATCCTTCTGCCTCAGCCTCCAGAGTAGCTGGAACTACAAGTGTGCACCACCACGCCCAGCTAATTTTTTAATTCTTTGGTTGAGATGTGATCTCGCTATGTTGCCCAGGTTTGTTTCAAACTCCTGGGTTTAGGCGATCCTCCTGCCTCGGCCTCCCAAAATGCTGAGATTACTGGCGTGAGCCACTGCACCCAGTCACAAAATGTTTTCTTATACAAAGTTGAAAACTGCCTAACGTTTTATCTCTTTTTTTCATCATTTTTTTGTTTTCTAGAATTTTCCATTAACAGGATAAGATTGGCTATCTTCTCTTTTTAGGAAAAAGCAGGTTTGGGGATTAGTGAGCTTTCAGAGAACACAGAAAAACTGTAGCTCCATGGTTTTCAACTCTGGCTGCGAATTAGAATAACTTAGGGAATTCTGAAAATTTGTTGGTCTTTGGACCCCACCCTAAAACAGTTAGACCAAATGGCTTGGAGGTGGAGCCCAGCGCATTCTTCAATTCTGCATCCCAACGAGCACTGCGGCTTGACAACACAACTCTTCTTGCTCCTCAAAATGTGGATCTTGTGCAAACAGCATAGGTCTGACCTCCCAGGCTCCTCTAGATGTGCTGAATCAGAATCTACATTTTTACAAGATCCCAACGACTCACCAAATACATACATATATTAAAGTCTGCGAAGCACCAAACATGTCCCTTCGTATCTTTTGAATCACAAGTTTCCAAAATGCCCATCAGGGAGCAGACCATGTTTCTAGCAGGTACTATGGTAAAGAAGGTGGGGGAAACTAACCCCAACTTCAGAGATCATTTCGGCAATCTTAAGTTGCTCTAGTTGTCCAACACACAGGTGCAGGAATGCCCAAGTTTGAATGGGGATCTTTTGGAGTCATTGCAATAGTCTAGAAATCCATATGTAAACCTTATAAAAGCGTAGTTGTATTTGACAAATGTTTTTGAAGTCTATGCAGATACTCTTGGCATTCATAAAATATAAATTAACTTAATAGCATTACCAAATACTTAGGATGTTGATTTTTAAAAATTGATGAATCATGAAAGTTCAACTATTATCAGGCTGGAGAAATTTGAGACATTTCTAAAGTAAGAATGTAAAAAGTTTGGGAACTACGGGAGTTAAAATTGTAAGGGAAATCTGTCAAAGAATGGGTAGATGGTTATTGGACCTTGTGTGAATAGAAATCACATGAAGTTTCAGCATCCAAATGGCTCTTTATACAGTGGACAAATTCTCACATCTAGCAGGTAGCTCACATTGTTGGAGGATGTTGTGACAACATGAATTATATTACTCGGAAACTTATTTCTTTTCCATGGAATACAATTTTGAAAGTATAAAGTAAGTTAATTGAAGAGTATCACTTGATTTATCAAAATGTATTTTATAAGTACCTTTTAAAGAGCCTGTTTTCTTGTGGCATAGCCCTGTAAATTCTTTCTGAGGCACAAAGAAATGGGTCTCATCATAGACTTATTTGTATTCCTCTATGTCAGCTTTCTGAGTCTTCTATTCCGGGCCCTAGCTCTAGTCTGGAGCTATCGCTGATATTTATCAAGGAGATTCAAAGAATGGTTGCAAACAAACATGGTGAATTGATGTCAGAGATCTGAGGGTCAATAGAACATGCATCTTGGACAACCAGAGATGCTTCCTTTCCTAAAAATATTCTATGCATATTTCACTGCTTGGTGAAATATTTCTCAGTTCTCATTTTTTTCTTTGGAGAAGCACTCCTCCCTATAATAGATTCTGTAGTCTTTTTCCTTTTCACTGTCAAATTACACAACCTCTGGATGTCTTCCAAATTCCCTTGGGAGTTTATTTCATGGTTTAGTACAGGTTGACCCATTTTAAGCAGTTTCCTTTGAAAGAGTTGAACGGGAGCTGTTTTAAATGAGTCCCTCTCAGTTTGGGATGAGGGTAGTTATTTAATTTAACATCTTAGACCTGTAGCTGGAGAGATCATTAGGAATGTCCAGCTACTTCAGTGGCAATACTTGAAACAGAAAGAGATGATCCAAATACAATTAGAAATATCGAGCTTTACCCTAGATTTTATTTCAATTCCATACTACTTATCTTATTTATTGTAGATATGTGTGTGTGTATATACACATACACTGTATATATAATATGTGCATTTTCTCACTCAATATATTATTTTAAATAATGTAAGGATTAAATTCAGAAAAAGCACAATTTTATAAATTATTATATCACAGATAGATAAACCTTCATTAATAGCTATGCATTGTTCAGAATTGATTAAATCCTGACATGGCTAGATTGATTTGATCATTTCGAACTATAGAAGAAGATGATCAAATCAACTCTGAGCAAAAATAAAGAAGATTCTATAATACCCAAGTTCAATTACTTTTCAGTGTAATTCTCCCTGCTACCACATCAGGCTTCGGCTAAAATGAAAATGGAGTTTTGGTGTTCCAGAAATTATCACTGAAACGAACTTTGGTTTTATCATAATTCCTTCTGGTTATAGCACTTTATCCTGTTTATCTCCATAGATTCTATCATAATTTTTCTTAAGTTTAATGAATTCCTATTTGGAAATCAAAGAAGTACAATCTAATTTATTCCTTTTACAGATTTAAGTTCTCAGATAGACTATTTTGCCCTCTCACAGACATAAGGAAATATGCTAATGTAACCGAAGACTGAATTTAATTCATTTTATTAGTTATGATTAAGTTTTATCTTAAATTAAGACTAGTTCAAACCTTGCCTATGATTATTTTTTGAGGCAATAGTTACATTTTTCCTTCTTTCATTTTTTGAAGCACAGACTAACTAGATTTTCTTTTATCTATCTGTGAAGAAAGAGCAGATATTTGTTTCACATTAAGTTACTCTAGAACAGTGACTTTCAAATTTGAGCATGAGACAGAATCAACTGGATTCCCAACAACCAGAGTTTCTGATTCAGAAGGTCTGGAGGAGCCAGAAAAATTTGTCATTGTAGCAAGTTCCCAGGTAACATTATGTTGCCTATCTGTGGGCTGCATTTTGAGATAGCCCATGGCTCAGGAGTGAACTCATTTTTCTAGGTCGAGTGCTGCAATGGCATAGGGATATACCACTTCTCTTTTTCTATATCACTAAAAGCTTATCTGTACCCAACGGACACCACTCTCCTGTCTCTCCATAAGCATAATGATAATGTTAACCTTCTGGCCTTCCCAACATACTTCAGTCATGCTTTAACCTTATGGCAGAGGTCTCTCCCCATATATGAAATCTATAGAGTGACTCAGGAAAAGAATGGTAAATTGTACAAATCTAATCATATCTCCTTTGATTAATTAAAAATCCTCTGCTGTCGTCACTCACAACTGAAGTTCAGATGTCCTGGTTTCACATTCAAGGGTCTCTATGAACTGGTCCCAGAATGGTCTTTATTCATTCCTTCATATCTATCAAATCAACGTTTGATGAGATTTGGCTCTTTGCTTCCACCTTTTATACCACTTATCCCCTTCACTCCAAAATTGAAAAAAAAAATTTGCTTTTTTTCTACGTGCCTTTACTAGCCTTGCTTTCGCTACAATTTTTTTTGAATTTTTTTATTTTTTTGGTAAATGTGGAAAGTAATACCCATTTCAAAACACAGAACTACAAGAGAACACTGGAACAGCACCTCGCCTGCTGCCAGGCACAATGTGCTCTTGATGAATGCTCGTTTCCCATTTTTCTTTTCTTTTCTTCACTCTCTTAGTGTTTTACCTATAGGGATCACAGTATTCATTTTCTAATGATTGCTTTCATTTGATTTATTTATGCATCATTTTCTTAGTATGTGTTTCATAGAATTTCATGGGCTTTTTGTTGTTGTTGTTGTTGTTGTTTACAGGGGTAGCCTTATGCCTTGAAGCTAGTAGATGCTTAATAAAAATGCAAAGTGTCACTGTTTTTACCACCAATACTTAAAGGTATGAAAATGTTTTACAAAGCTCTATTTAAAAGTACGGAAAATATTGCTAAATTTTTAGATGCTGCAAAGAACAATCTGGATTTACTTATGTTCGCATTTAGAAGTCACTAAGTTTTGTTCAAAGTTAGCTTTCACTTAGTCTCTCTTTTTTTTAAAGTTTATAAATCATGGCCTGGTTATTGGAATGACAAGAATGGAGAGAGTGAGGTGAAAGTGTGTTCAATGGAGTGGAAAGAATTGCAGTGGCAGGAGGTCCACCTGGCCTCATTTGGCAGTTGACTAAATCATGGAAACTGGTGTAAGTGGCGTTTGTCAAAATGGTTACCCAAGGAAAACGGTAAAGGTCATAGTTCTAAGCACTGTGCTGTCAATATCAATGCCTCCTTTATCCAGAAGCAATGAAGTCTGATGGGAAGAACCCAAAGCGAGTCAGGAGAGGTAGTCCTGACTCTGCTAGCTGTATAAACTTAGGCATTTCTGAACATCTCTGAGATTTGATTTTAGTGAGCTATATAATGGAGGTTTTGCCCAGTGAGCCATGTAATTTTCAGCTCAAACCTCTGATTCTATGACTGTTCCTGCAAGACTAACTCTGCAGTTAGGCAAATTCCCATTTGTTCTCGTGTTATGCTTTAAGAGAAAACTTACACAAATCTCTAACCATTGCCCATCTCACACTGATTGAAATAATCTAATTTATCTAGAGCAATGGTTCTCATTCAGGGGTATTTTTGCCCTCCAGAAGACATCTGGTAATATCTGAAGACTTTATGGTTGTCACAGCTAGGGGTTGAGAGGGGATGGGGATACTGACATCTAGCAGGTAGAGGCCAGGGATGCTGCTAACATTCGGCAAAGTCAAAAACAGTATTCTCTTCCCCAGCAAAGAATTATTTAGTCCAAAATGTCAATAATGTCAAAACTAAAAATCCTTGATCTAGATAATAAGCTAGATAATAACTTCTCTTCAAGAAGTTAGTTCTTTAGCATCTATAATAGTTCTGGGAACAAACAGAGTAAGAGCTCAAGTTACACTTGTAAGAACTAGGAAAAAAATTATATATTTTTAAAGTATTTTCAACTCATTAATCATTTCTCTGAGATAAGATTGTTCAGATCCCTCTAAAAATGCATCTATGACTCATGAATTTGTCGCAGATGGGCTGATTGATTACAGTAGGTGTCCATTCATTTATTAGGGCATATATTGTCTTGGGTGGAGACAAAGAGTCAAGAGAGGAATATATAGAATGATGAAGTGCCATTCGTTAGAGGGTCACATCATGTAGAATATCCAAAAAAAAAAAAAAAAATTCAGCCTGGGAGCTGAAGTTTTCTCACCATTTCTTGAAGATGTGCAAGCTATATTTAATTTATTTAAAAGTTGTATTTACTTTAAGTGACATAAAATGGTTATTTTTGAAACTTCATTACTGATACAGTGAAATTAAGAATGAAGTAAGAATCACATCACATAAAAGTCCATAAACAATTTTAAAGAAATATCCAGTTCATATTCCAACCTAGATAGGAATGAATAGAGTCCAAATTTCACCAATAGTTCTTTAACACATACATTTATATGTCAACTTTCCAAAGCTCACATTGTCATCTATTATTATAGAATATCACAATCCCCTCTTCCCCCCAAATTAGAACATATTTGGTGTTAAGACCCAGAAAAATTAAGCAGTTTATCAGGATCTTTTAGTTTTACTCTCAATATCCCTAATAATCACCAAATGAGTGCTCATTTCACTACACAACAAGCATGCTTTCCTGAACTAGATTTTTAGAGGTAGAATTAGAAAGAAAAGACCTCAAACTCTTTTCTAACCTTCTCTATACATTTTGTAAATACTTATGCAAACTATTTGCCAATCCACCAGATCTCAGCCAATACTTACTAACCTGACATTTTTATAATTGTTTTTAAAAACTAGGTCATTAAAGTACTTTCTAAAGATCTCTTGGACTCTTAAAATCATCCTAAGTAATTTGATTCACAAACAGAAAACCAAACACTGCATGTTTTTACTCATATGTGGGAGCTAAATGATCGCAATGGTGGAAAGAACAGACACTGGGAACACTAATAAGGCTGGAATAAGGGGTTAGGGTTCAGAAACTATCTACAGGGTACAATGTTCACTATCTGAGGAATGGGCCACCTGAGACCCAATTCTCACTACTACATAGTATGTCCATGTAGCAAATACACATGTGTACCCCTGAATCCAAAATTTA
This sequence comes from Cephalopachus bancanus, assembly GCA_027257055.1. Lineage (NCBI taxonomy): Eukaryota > Metazoa > Chordata > Mammalia > Primates > Tarsiidae > Cephalopachus > Cephalopachus bancanus. The sequence goes on along the minus strand of JAPVLO010000096.1, from coordinate 4,622,115 downwards.
AAAAAAATTTTTTTAATGTTTTAAGTTTCTAAAGACATTTTATTAGATACATTTTTATCCTAACGTTCCTACTTCAAAAATTTGTTGGATGTCCAATCAACCATTTCGTTTTTATTATGATGTTATGTTATCTACACACTCCCAGTTTTTATTTTTTTGAGGGATTATAATCAGGTACCTTGGGGTGGGAAGAAGAATTATGTGCTACTATCTTGGTCTTTAATTTTCCCTCTCTATTGAGTTACAGAATGTTCTGTCCTGACACTATCTATGGCATTTAATCTAAGAACAATAGATGTGCTTAGATTAGACTCTTTCTAAATGAAGGTGCTATATAAATGTAAATTAACAATGGGAGAATTCATATGATTGATAAGTCAATCTCCCTGGTGCCCCAATCATATCTGCATACTTTCTAGGAATTGTCCTGTGTGTTTTACTAATTTCACAGCTCTAGGACTTAAGTCGAGGAGGAAGGGGCAAGAGGTGGAGGCAAATAAAAGATACAAAGCATATTTTAATTATGATAAGTTGGCATATTTGTGCAGCTAGACTGTGTATGCACATATGAAATGTACACATGTTTATTTGCGCACACACTCTAAACCCCTCCACCCGCTTCTATGGAATCTCTGTTATACCAAAACACGAAGTATGAACTTGCCTACAGCCTTCAATTTCTTAAGGACTTTTACAAACTATAATAGATACAACCTCAAAAATACATGTGTCATTCAGCAAATACCAATTGCATGCCTCAATGATATCTCTGCTTGACGTGTGGGATACCTCAGGAATAGATACCCACGACTCCAACTCTTAAGAAGCTACCAGTCTAGCAGTGGGAGGCAACCAATGACTCGAATAAACTAGATGATTTCTGAGAACAACAATGCTCCGAGCGGCTATTATTTATTCATTTGTTCCTCACCTTGTGCACTTTCCAGTGCCAACTCATTTCATAAAACAGGGTGATGTGACAAGAGGTGCGTAGCAGAGCAGGGGTGAGATGCCAGTTTAGAACAGTGTTTCTGAGAAGTGACATTTGAGCTGAGAACTGAATGAGAAGATCTGGGGCAAGAGTGTTCCCAACAGAGGGAAAAATAAGCATAAAGGTCATCGGGTGGGAGGTGTAGCTCGGTTAGGGGCAGAATCATGTGAAACGAGGTCAGAGATCTCAGAGAAGTCTGACTATCATCCTAAGAAACATGGAATTTCTTCTCTCTCTTTTTTTTTATACTGGGTGCATTGGGGAATCACCAAAGGGTGGCTGATGTAACGTATGCTAAAAAATATCACATTGAAATCTCATGTGGAGATTATATGGTGGCAGGGCAAGAGTTAGGAGAGGAGGCTAAGATACCATTATTATAATCCAAAAAGATGGTGCTTTGGACTGTGATAGAAGCAGGGAAGAAGGATATGAAGAGTGCAGACTCCAAGTATATTTGGAGACATATTGATCAAGACCTGCTCACTAACTGGATGTTTGGAGTGAGGGAAAAAGTTGAACCAAGGATGAGTCCCAGGTTTTGGGGTCGAGCATCTGGCATAGACAGTGATTCATTTCACATAATATCCGCTCGGTGAAACTTCCTCACTCCAAAAACATCTTCCTCAGCTTCTCCCTGTCATTAATCAAACCATTTTTTGAGATCCTGTTCAAACACTACCTCCATTAATTGGGTAGCTTTCCTTGATTTCTCATGCCATTTTATAACTTTGTTACGGTAAGTATCATGCTTTAAACTGTTGTATGACTTTTTTGAATATACACTTCATTTGCTTTATTGGACACTCGAGGATAGAAACTATTCCCATATTAATTTTTGTCCATCCACCATCAGCATCTACAATGTCTCACATACAGTCATGGGTACCTGAGTTCCAGTTTCCTCGGGACAGTTGCAGTTTTAGGTCTAATTACCTACTTCATTTTCACAACTATGTTGGTTTGAATGTTACACTGCTACACATAGTAGATACCCAATGGCCCCAGTATCCTAAGGCCTGTATAAATGGCATTACAATACTCGAGCACATTTAACGGAAAACACAAAAACAAGAACGGGGTTCCATTTTGGAATCAATTTTGGAATCTTTTAGAATATTCTGATTCTAAAGAACCCAACCAAAAAGCCAAGGCTCTTGGTACTGCAGAAATTCAAGCTCTGTCTACAAAAAGGAAATGGAATGCCAAATAATGAGTTGCAGATATTCAAAGACCTTTGCGTATCAAACATCTTGCTATTTTAGGTAAATATGCTTTTTGGGGGGTATCCAGGTAAACTCTGTAATTTTCCACTGACACGTGAAGTCACAGAAGATGTAAGAAGGAGAAATTTCCAGATTGTATAGTATATACAGAGTTGCTCTCACCTTTCTCTCTATCTAGCCACTAAACAGAAATAGGGAGAGTTATAAAGAAAACTGCTAACCGTCCTCAAGGTTATTGTCATAAGCACTCACTCCAAGATTCTCAAAGCAAAGGAACCATAACCAGGTTTATTCCTTGTCAAAACATTTGTTTGCTCTGTCATGGACACAGCCCTAATCACTTTCTCATCTCATACATTTTATGTTTCAATGGCATCTTCTTCACAACTTAGACCAAGAGCCCTTTGGGCAAGATTTCACCTTCCCATGTGGAGCGCAGCCCTATGTTCATAGAGGTGCTTATCCAATAAACTGTAATAAGGAGAATCCACTATTTTATGCATCATAAAGTTGTCATCCAGGTGCCTGAGGAAACTCTTTTGTGATCCACGATTCAGAGTTATGTGCATTTGTCTCCCAGTAGGTGTTTGATATTTTCTCATTAGTAATGTATTTTTCTCAACATTTTGATAGATTGCCCAGGGAGATTTACTTCCAAATTTCTTCTTTTTTTCTGGCCTCTTCAGGAAAGCCTATGTTATAATCATTTTTTTTAGTTTACTCTGTTTGCGTTTTTTTTTTTTTTTGGAATAGTTTCAAATTTTCACTTCTTTTTTTACAAAATTATCATTAGAGAATGATGAGAGAACAAATGTGAGGCTCAGGTTGGCTGCTCCCCTTCTTTACCATAGCACTCTCTACTTTTGAGAAGCGTCCCATGGACTGAGCATGTCAATGTGTCTCCCCTGCAGTCCCAGTTGTCATCCCCTGGCCACCTCTACCTCTCTCACCATTGACACCAAAGCGTTCGAGTTAGAGGAGAACTTACGTTTACCCTACGTTTAGCAATCCTGTTTTATGAGCCTCAGAAAATTTGAGTCTGTTATCTTTTTTCATTTATAATGGCCAATATTTTAAATGAATATGGATAAGAAAGCATTACTTTACAAATTATAACAGTAATATAAAGTATTAAAACTTCAATGTTTTTAATGCCTCACAAGGGAATAAAGGCATTACAATACTCGAGCACATTCAACGGAAATAAGCATTCACTACTTATTTAGCTCTCCTAAAGATGCTGAAAGGAAAGAAAGTCAAGGGGAAGAAGGTGGTTGTCACGATGAAGCAGGAGGCTGAGAAAATCGTGAACCACCTATTTAGAACTTACTATTAATGAGAATCTATGCCAATTGCCTTTCTTGTATTACCTTATTTAATCCTTACTACAAGAGGAAAGAAACACAAGATAACATTTCATACATGAGGGGCAGTTAAGTACTCTGTGCTGGATCCCAAGGAAGAGCCCATCTTTCTTTTCTTTTTTTTTTTTTTTGAGTTGGAGTCTCACTCCGCACCCAGACTGGAGTGCAGTGACACGCTCCCGGTCACCGTAGCCTCGACCCGCTGGGCTCCGGCGATCCTTCCGCTCAGCCTTCCAAGTAGCTGGAACTACAGACGCGCGCTACCACACCCAGCTAATTTTTTGATTTATTGTAGAGATGAAGTCTCGCCAAGCTGCCCAGGTGGGTCTCAAACCCGCGGGCTCAGGCAATCCACTCACCTCGGTGGTTCAGCCTGTGGGATTACAGGCTGAACCACCGAGCCCAGCCAAGCCCATCTTTGTCATCACTGCATGACAACTGGAATTTTGGACACCATGATGTTACATTTGGAATGCTCTGCCCTTAGATGTCTCTGATTTCAATATTCTTTCCATTATACCAATGAAATAACTCTTGATTTTCAACATGTTTGCATTTCAATTACACCTTTTGAATTACCTTGTGCTCTGAGAAGTAGTTCTCTGTCAAACCATTTGTAAGGGACTGTATTTCCATCGTTTTATGCCACCTAGCCCTGTGCTGCCATTTTACTGTGCACTGACTATTCTGAATCTGCAAAGATGATGTGTCCCTTCTTCATTGCTGTGGAGACTTGCTGTGCTATGCATAAGAGCACCTTGATCTTGGTCTACTCTGCTACCTTGGTAGGTCCATCCTGGACCAAATCCTGTGTGGGACAGGCCATTGAGTGACTGGGCTGAGTTGGATTTGTGAATTACTATGAACGCCTTACAAAGTGCTGATGTGTTCAGATTCTTCTGAAATAACCAAGCACAATCTTTACACACAGAGCAACTTTCCAGTCAGTTTCTGGCCCCATAAGGGAGTCTCCATGGCACTATCCTCAGAGGCTGGGACAGTCCCTAGGTTGGGAGAGAAGGAGGAGGTGATTTTTATGCTGGCCTCGTCATCCTCTGTGGACCAGCATTCTCAATCCGACTCTAGAGTTTGTCAGGAAGACCCAAAGGCAATGGAGGGACATGAATGTGCTGCTCACTGGGAAGGTGGCCTGTTGAGATGCTTTTGTGATCCCAGTCACATCAATTCATTATTATTGGACAAGAATGAAGAACACCTGGCTGAAGTTTACTTACAAGTCACTGCCTATTTCCCTGGCTTTTATCAATCCACTGTCATACAAAATATTTAAATTTTTGAGAGAACAAATGATGTGAGCATATTGGAAAAAGTAACAGGAATTTAATAAAGAGAGGCAAACATTTCTGGCTAATTTCAGATCTGTCATTCTTGGCAAGCTGCTGCCTAGAATTTTTTTTCTCCTTTCATCTAAAAAAATATCAGCTGGGAGCAGTGGCTCATACCTATAATTCCAGTATTTGGGAGGCTGAGATGAGAGGATTACCCGAGCTCACGGGTCTGAGATCAGCCTGGGCAACTTGGTAAGACCTCGTCTCTAAAATAAATAAAAAAAGTTAGCTGGGCATGGTGGCGCATGCCTGTAGTTCCAGCAACTTGGAAGGCTGAGACAGAAGAATCTACTGAGCTCAGCAGGTCGAGGCTGCGGTGGCCATGAGTGTGCCACTGCACACCAGCCTGGGTGACAGAGTAAGACTCTGACCTAAAAAAAAAAACCAAACCTTTAAATAGCTTTGTTCTTTTAAGAATTAAATTGGTTGGCTATATTGATGACAGAGGGGAAAGAGTATCTTGAGGTTGGCCAATAATGGGAACGTGGAAAATAACAGAGAACCCAACTCCTGGTCTTAAATCAGAGCTGTGCCAATCCTTGTCTGCTATACAGCCTGTTGCTACTTGAGGAGCTAAGATTGTCTTCCTTGAAGAAGAATGGTATAGACTGAGTTTTTGGCAAAGACCTGACTTTTTTATTAGCTGGAATGCTAATGTTTTCAACATATGACTAGAGGAGGTACTTACATCCGTAGGCACTAAAATTGTTAAGCTTGTATCTCACTTAATTCCTACAACCTCATGGAGATACGATATTATTAAGTACTTAAAATGCAGAGACTCATAGAGCCCTCATCACTGATGGGGAAAGTGAGGCACTTCTGCATGGTCACGTGCAGAAAGTGAGGGGCCAGCCAGGGTTCAAGCACAGGCCATCTTCTTCAGACCAGCAGGCTGACCCACCACTTAGTATTGGAGTTAAGACTCCGACACCATTGGCAGGTTTCTGCGGTTGACTACAATATTCCCTGCACAATCTAAGGAGTGTTCCATATTTAAGAATTTGATCTTCCACAATCTCACACTTTCTTTCTCCATGTTTCGCATATGTAACCTTCAAATTTCCCAGTAAACTATCAACTCCTGGACTCTAACATTCATTATACATACCACCTAACAGATGTGAGGCACGATGAAGACACCCAAAAATGTATGATTAATGAAGGAGATGAAATAGTAAAATGCATCTTAGGAGAAGGCAGACTGTCTGCTTTTTGCTGGGAAACACAGGCTAGTTTTGTGAGCTAAGGAAATCAGAATTGAGGCTGCTTTGGGGAAAGCAAAAACAACCACAGACAAGAAAACACCCATGTAACGTAGTCGCTGTTAACCAGAGGTCCCACTCTGCATCTGCCAGTGGGGAAGTGGCCGTTGGCCACTGATGTTCTCAGCCATGCCTTCACCTTCGTGTGATTATATTTTAACACTAGAGACAATGGGATACAAGTCCCAGACACACAAGCATAATCAACATGTGGATGTGTGACTGCATATATTTGCATAGAAAGACAGAAAGATACATACATAGATATGGATGAAAAACACATAGTCTTATTCTTGGTGAATAATAATTATGTGGTCATCACTTGACTCTTCTTTTTCTGTTCATTTTTCAAGCTTTATATGCACGCATTCAAAAAAGAAAGAAAGCATATTTGTATATCTAACCCTTAACTGTACCCCACAATATCATAATAAAAAATATTGAGCTAGACTTGGTGGCTCAGCCTGTAATCCTGTGCCTTTGGGAGGCTGAGGTGAGTGGATTGCCTGAGCCCGCAGGTTCGAGACCCGCCTGGGCAGCGAGACCTCATCTCTACAATAAATAAAAAAATCAGCCAGGCGTGGTAGCGCATGCCTGTAATTCCGGCTACTCGGAAGGCTGAGGCGGAAGGATCGCTGGAGCCCAGCAGGTCGAAGCTGTGGTGGCCGGGAGCTGGCCACTGAACTCCAGTCTGGGTGACAGAGTGAGACTCCAACTCAAAAAAAAAAAAAAATTGATTATTAAAAAAAAAGAAAGAAAATGCTTCAAAATGCTAATACTTTTGTCTTTTGATAGTCTTCATAATACAGTGTTTTTAACAATAAACTTTACGGATTTGTCATCTTAGAAACTGCAGAGAGAGTTATTTTTCATCCATAGCATTTGCAAGTTTTGCACTGTATGAGGTATGACCTCGTCACAATTTGGTAAATTATTAGTTATGCCTACTTGTTAGTAGAGAATGTGATAAAATATACATTGGCTATAGAAAAATATTAAAACAAAATTAATAGTATAATGTGTTTTCAGGGTTGGATCATGTTTTTATGAAAGATAATCAAGGTCATGATTAAAGAAAACAAAATTCCCTAAATGTTGAAGAATGTTGCTTTTGAAACATAACATGTTTCGAGAAAGTTTCTTGCCTATCAAAAATAAAAATGCTACTTTGAATTACAAAAAGGAGTTTAATCCTCTCTTTGTCAAATAGTACTTATATTTCTCTAGGGAATTTGTATAGTCCATTAAATTCAGAGAAGTTCAACTATCAATTTTGTGATTACACATTTATCAAAATGTTAAAGAAACTTATTAGGTGAATAAAAAGATCTGTTCTCTGGATGATTATGGTATTTGTGGTATTTGAAATGACCCAAAAGAGGAAAGTCAAATCTAATATTTTAATGACTATAACAAATGATAAAAAACTCAACAGCACTTCCTACCTTTTCTCTCTACTACTCTGTCAGAGAAAAGCATAGAAATGGCAAATTAAAAAAAAAGTATTATGTTCCTATAGGTAATGTTCATCCACATAAGTAGGGACTTTAAAACTAGGGGAAAAAAACTGAAATGGAAACACCCCCCCAACACACATAACCAAAACCTGCTCTTAAAACATTCCCACATGCTCTAGATAAGAATAGTTAATGAATAATGAAGGAAGTGGCATCTTGAAATGAGAATAGCTCATTGTCCTGAAAAGCATTTTAGATGAATTTTCTTATGATTCTGTGATGAAATGGGTTTATAATGCAGCATTTAAATGTTAATAATCTACTTGCCAAATCAGGCAAACAGCAAGTCAAAAATACAGCAAGTCAAGATAGGATTCTTTTGTAATTAAAAATAAACAACCCTCATCATATGGGTAAATGCTTAACAGATATTAATTATCCACACTACTACTTTTGTCCTCTAAGACTTTTGGGTACTAGGCAGAAATATGTTCCATTAAAAGACTTGTAAATCTACTGTTAGCTTTTCTCCATAAAAATAGCTTTACTCAAAACCAAATGTATTCAGAGAAATGCAAATTAAAACCACATTGAGATACCACCCAACCCCAGTAAGAATGGCCATCATTAATAAAACAAACAACAACAGATGTTGGCGAGGATGCAGAGGAAAAGGAACGCTTCTACACTGGTGGGAATGCAACCTAGTGCAACCTCTTTGGAAAACAGTGTGGAGATTTCTGAAAGAACTAGAAATTGACCTTCCATATGACCCAGCGATCCCCCTATTGGGAATATACCCAGAGGAACTCAAATCATTCTACAAAAAAGATACCTACACCTGCATTGTTTGTTGCAGCACTATTCACAATAGCAAAAATATGGAACGAACGATGCTGCCCATCGAAGCTGGACTGGATAAAAAAAAAAGTGGTGCATATGCACAATGGAATATGTGTATATGTACCACAGCCATAAACAAGGACAAACATATGGACTTCGCAGCAACTTGGATGGATTTAGAGTCACTCATACTCAGCGATTTATCACAGAAACAAAGAACAGCATACCATATGTTCTCACTAATAAGCGGACCTTGAACTATTATCATAATACTATGAGAAGGGGGTAGGTGGTAGTGGGAAACTGCTGGGGTGTGTGTGGGGAGGTGGGATTGGCAGTTGAGGGAAACCGCCAGGGTTAGGTATACAAATGTTCATTATAAAGGTACACCTCATCAACAGGGGTACCTGCATAATGAACATTTGTATACCTAACCCTGAATTGTACCGCACTTCTTTAAAATAAAAAATAAAAGTAAAAAATCTTTTTAAAATGTATTCACCCCCAAAGGAGGGTCAACTATACACTACAATTAATTGTCAAATATATCAGTTGAATAGCGGTATGTGTTAGAAGTAATTAGTAGAAAGTTGATTAGGTATTAAGACTACAATGATTAGATCTATGTTTAGAGCTCAAATTTATTTTGCTGTATTGAAAGTATTCCAGCAGTGTAAAGGCATTTAGACCCCACGATATGTGATATTATACTTTTGAAAAAATTAGAATATTTGTATCATTTTAGAAGAATAAACAGCTGCTTGGAGCTGTCAGTCCCCAAAGCAGTAATGATCCTGTAGCTATCTAGGAAAAAGATTAAGGGTTTGCATGGGGACCTTAAAATGGGGACAAACAGGTTCATTTATTTATCTGACCAGAAATAGTTATTGAACCCCTACAAGCAATCACCACATATGCACCCTTTTATTATTGATATCAGCAATTTCTGCATGAAGGTCTAGGCAATGAAACCAAGTGTGCTCTCAGGGTTTCTAGATCCTCTTTTCCATAATAAGCTTATGAAGCAGAGAGAGAACAAGAGTCGTTCCTCTCCACAGGAGATTATGTCCTGAGTGTTAATGCTAAATGGCGAAGGAATGAAAGAGAAAACAATCCTTGATCTGAAGTGCCATCATTATTATTCAAGGTAGGGGGGTGGGGAGGGAAAACTTGTTGGACCTGAAATGACGAGGATAAGCAAACAATGAGTGCTCAGTCCCAGAAGAGGCATGGGGAAGTACCACCAAGAGGCGCCCCATCCATACTCACCTGGACAGAGCCTCCAGGTATACAATTGCTGTCCTGAACAGGTTTCTGTTTTCATTTGCTGTTTATTTCTTCTTCCTGGTTACACCCCTTTCAAAATCCAGATTTGATGCTGCTTTTCCCAAACTCTCCCCTCAACACTAAAAAATATTTTACTAAGAAGTTTTTACTTAAAGGTTATAGCTAGTGACTGGAAAGCTCATGCCTAGGACCTGGGAATTCTTACTTATGGGCCTACTCAGAATTCATCTGTCCAAAGACAACTATGCATATATAAACTACATTATTAATTATGCATATGTAAACTACTATATACTTATATTATATGCAATAATTTAACATTACACATATATTATATAATATATAATACATATATATATGTTTCTGCTTGTTTGCGAAGGGCTATTTAAATAATGAATAACCAGTCAGGGAAAAAAAAAGATGACTTAAAGAGCAACACCACCACGACCTTTTCAGATACTTGCCTTCAGGAGGTAAAACGAGCCACACAAATACAGGACGGAGAACTGCTGGCTGGATACCAGCGCAGCAAGAGACATACTTCAGGAATGACCAATGAGTCAACAATTAAATATATCAGCAATCAATGATACTATTAAAGACCCTATCATAGAACATCTATGTGAAGGCAGAGAACAATTTGAAAAATTTAGAAATTAGTCTGCAATCTCAGGCTCTGGGAGCTCTGCCCTCTACTGTGGTTGACATTCCTTAAGATTATAAATGTCAAAAAAGGAAGGGGGGAGCTAATTTTGATTAAAAAGTTGAAAAATAATGACCTCTGAGGAAAAGTTAAAGGAATTGGGGTTATCTAAGCCAGGTAAAACACAACTCCTGAATTGACTTAATAAGTGTCAAATACTTGAAATCAACTGTTCTCCAAGCATTCAGATGGCCAAGGCAGACAAGGTAGGCTAAAATTGCAGTATGAGACTCTGGTTTAACTTTAATAAGGAACTTCCTGGAAGGAATCTAAATCTCTTACTGCAATTTAACTTAATGTTACAAGGTTAATTAAACACAAACAGGCTACCAAAGAAAGTTGTGGAATCTTGGCTCTTAGTTAGAAAACCACATATCTTAAATGGTTTAGGTTTACTCCTGCCTAGACTTAAGCAACTGGATTAAATAGCTCCCAGAGTTTGCTTACAACATATTATAAAACTGATTTTATAGCTTTTTGACTTCTTTCGTGTATGGATGAGGCACACATTCATATTAATTCTAGGATTGGAGAAAGAGTACAACAAGTCCTATATACCAAGTGAATTTTGACTTTGAGTACTTGGCGTAGTAAAGGAAAAGTCTTATTTTTAAATTGGCTTCTTTCCTGAACACTATTAAGGAGAATTCTATTTTGGAATAATATTTTATTATAGCTCTAAAAGATAGCCCCAAATCATTAACATACTGAATCCATTGAACTACTTATCAATAGTACAGTCTGTTTTGAGCAAAGAAAGGGCTTAAGTACAGCCTTACAACTAACCACAAAAAACACTTATTTTTGGCCTTATTAGGAATTTGTAAAAAAACAAAACAAATAAAAACCAAAAATCCTCCAACCAACCCACACATTTACTATATATGGTCAAAAATAAGAACAAAACCCAGTCTATTTCTTCATAGTATTAAAGTGGTTTAGCGTATTGCTCACATGTTCTGCAATATTCAAAAAAGCATAATTTGTGAAAAATAGGCTGCAATTGCTAAACATTTGATGAATTGTAGCATAATGCTAAATACTTATTCTTCATTATTTTTCTTCTGTCAAAGTGGCAAAATTATTTTTTATTGCTTATTTTCCTTTAAAAAAAAAAGGAAAAAAGTCACTGTGACATCCTTTCCATTTTAAACGAATGCTTCTATTATTCCATCACTAAATGGGCTGACATCATCAGCTCTCTCATGTCCTGAAAGATGCTTAGCTCTAGTCCATGGTTACAGACTTCATGCATTACATGAAATAAAATACCTCAAGATTCGGAAAATATTTATTTTAAAAACAGCAATCAAATTGTCTGTAATCACATTTTCTGCTTGGCTTTGAAAGCTGCATTATTCAATATGCCAGTGGTCTTTTCCATAATGGCAACATATTGGAAATTCATGCTGCTCTAATACATCTGAATTCCTTGATGTGCGGCACTCCCCATAGGCCTGAAGGAACACGCCTGCTTCAGTTTCATAAGTCCTGTATAGCACCTACGAAAGTGATGGTTGTCAAAACAGTTGTACAGTGGCCTTTGAATGCAAAGTGTGCCATGACTGAATGCTAAAAATGACAATAAATCTGAGTATATACATTATGCTTGCTTTTGTTGCCGGGAAAAAGAAGGCATTTGGGAAATAAACCCCCCAATTTGATTGCCTTTTAACATCTTTTTTCCATTTTAAACTCCAGAACTAGAAATGTGAAGCATTCAAAGAAATTGAAATCGCCTTTGTTACTTTTTTCATTGTAAATTTTCTATAATGTGTCATTAGGACCCACACTCTACAAAAAGCCCAGGTTCTAAATGAATCCTTTCTTCGAGGCCATTCTAAAACTTTGCACGGTTTTTCTTTGTATGAAAGAGCTTCTGTTGACTGCACAAAGAACAAGCAATCACCACATATAGGCCAGGCAGAGAGGCTTGGATGACTTTATACAAGGTTGCATTTTCCCGTCCACCAATCCATGATTAAACCCAGCAGTGAATGTACCCGAGTAGAGAGAAACAGTAGAGAGGCGCTTGACTTCAGTTTGTAGGAATCAAAGGATTTTTCTTCAGCCATGAATACTTAATACGGGCATTTTCTTATTCTACCTTTCTCCCAAAATAGTTTTATAGTTTCTTTATAACAACACGAAAACACCATCTGCTCTCACAAAGCAACATCACTTTCTTTTTAATGGCACGATAACATTTTCCACTCAAAAGAAATTATCTGTCCAGTGGGTTCTAATAACTGATTAAATTTTCTGGGGTGGGGGGAAGGTTAAAACACAGAGACAGTCAAAGCGATGGCGGGGAAAAATTACTAAGTAACAATGTGACAGGTCAAATGAGTCTCCAAGGCCGAATAGGAGTTGTGCGGTTGATAGAGAATGAATCACAAGAAAATGCTAGCCTTGGAAAGAATCACGCAAATAACTAGTCTTGTGGATTTCCGTCTTCTTGAAAGTGGGATTATTTGTGCAAGGGAACTCATATAAGAAATGTGAATAAATGAGGAAAAGAAGAGCAAAACTGCCCTGGTTAATTCCTGCACCCTCTCTCCCATTCCATCCCCCAAAAGCTCAGCTGGGACCCTGAGAACTAATACTCCACTTCAACCCTGCTGGTAGAAGAGTACAGAGACTTAGCTACGATTAACAGGCTTATCCAAGGCTCTCATTCCAGTGCTTTCTTAACCAGACTCCACTCTCTGAGAAGTGCAGACAAATCAATTACCCACTAATCAAAATAACTCAGGGGAATTTTGAGAAAAATGGAACTCTTGCATATTGGGTCATGAATGGCTGTTTAACTTGGACCTGGAGAATCAGAACTAATTGGCACTTATTCGAGAGCTATGTACTTATAGAAACTCTACCCTTTTTTATAGTCTGACCTTGGAAAAAGAGAGACTTTCAGAAAATGGAATCTTTTTCAAAGTGCCAGAAATCTAACTTGTTGCAGGAGTATTGACTGATGATAAACTGGCACAGGCGAGAATAAGCAAAAAAGTGGTGAGAAATTTGCGGAGGAAGAGATTTTACTCTGTGTATGTTGTACCCCATTAGGTCTATAGTAAATTTTAGAAGGCAATATAGATATCCTACCCTGGTGACCTTATCAGAAGAGGTTCCCATTGAATCTATATATAGTCAAGTACTGCTTTACAGATGTTAACTATTTAATGCTCACATTATGGGATTAAATATACGCATTTCATAGGCAAAGACACGGAGGCACAAAAAAGGTTGTATAAGTTGCTCAGGGTCACACGGTTGGTAAGTAGCAGCACCAGGATTTGAACCCAGGTGGTATGGCCCGAAGACATCAGTTTTAACCACAACGATAAATAATGACACTCCGTAAGAGACTCCTTTGGTTAATGATAGGCTTATTGCAGTCTTTTTTTGACAGATGTGAAGAAGATTCAGGATTAAAGTACAAAAAAACTCTTTGGAATGTCTCCTCTCCCATGCATTTTAACTTCTCCCAAAGAGTCATATAGGCTTGATTTTCAAATTTTATTTAACAAACTCTTATATAATGCTTCCTATGTGCCAGTCACTGGTCTAAGTAATTCTTAAATATTCCTTTAACCCCATGAAGTTAGGACCATTATTATGCCCATATTTTAAAATAAGGAAGCTGGAGTAATTACTGGATAACTCATTGAGTAGGTCACAACCACTCTGAACTTTCACTTTCCATTTGCAAAATTGAACTGCTAATATTTTACTCAGATATTGGTTTTTAATTTTGAACTAATTTTTTATGTCTAATATATTAGATATTTGTAGAAAATGCTCATAAACAGTGAAATTGTATCACTTATTCCCAGAGAAGATAGAAAACAAAGGTAGATACAAGAAAATTTTATCTCCAAAATAAAATCTTAGTAAATAATATATTACGTATAATGATTGATATATAAACACGTAACATCTAATAATCTCTATATATCAAACATCACAATAACATTTAATATAGATACAATATTAAAATAAGAACTAAGGTATTTTTACCTCCTTGATCCATTCAAATACTAAAATTCCATCAAGTGAACATACAAAAATACAACCATAATACTAACAGCAGAAGGCTGAGTATTAATAACATTGAAAAGCTTTTAAAAAACACAATTGGACAAAATTTATCTTATATATAAATTTTTGTAAGGTTGTTTATACTCATAGTGTTTAAAAATTTACAGAAAGTTCATTATTTAGAATTTATAAATGTTAGCTTTTATTAGTTGTTTTCATGTTGTAGGTGTCTTTGAAAAAAGATCTTGGATGAAGCGTAGTAATTTCTAGGTAGCTATCATTTACATCCCAATTTCCGTAACCATTATTTTTCATGTCTGAGCACTGATCACCTAAACTGTCCCTACTCAAATATATTTCAACAAATGGCAAAACAGTGAATAGTGTGGTTGTTTCATTCTGTGATCATATTCAACATAAGCAAGGTTGCTAGGGAAGTTTTGATACGTTTTCAGAACAAGGAAGTGTGATGAGGAAATGTCATGTCCAAAGTTACTGTCAAAGAAAATAATCCCTTACTGCTTCTTTAAAAAAGCAGAAATATAAAGGATTGCTCATCTTGAGATCCATATATATTCAACGGTGATGCAAAAACAACTTAGTAGCCCACCTCTCTGTCCTCACCATCACCACGCTGGTGGAGTTCCTTAACACCTCCCATGAGTTGGGAGCCCAGGCTACTAAGGCTTTTCACAACTCTGGTGCCTTACTGCTGCTATCCAAGCAGGGTCCTACTGCCAGAAGGATTTTCCTACAACATTGCTTTTACAAAGCCTTTGCCTTGAGTGAAAACTGTCAATAGTTTCCTTATAATCTGCCCTATCAATGTCAGAGTTCTTTAATTGGTTTTTGAAGTTTTTGGCCAAATCTCCCATTTAAAAATACCCAGCCTGATTTTTGAATGCTCTTCCAACATACCTTTTCTTTTCTGTTTATCTAAATCAAAATCGTCCTTCAATCCCTGACTGCAGTCCTACCTTTTCCACTAAGTTCTATACCCAAACCAGCATATATAATCTCTTCCAACTAAAAATTCCTGCTGAGTTGATGAAAAGTACAACAGAGTTGGGCACGTCTTTTGGCCTCTAATTGTGGCGTGTTTCTTTAATTGTTGCGTAACTATTTATGTTTTAGTGTCCAAAAGAGCAGAGTATTTTTGTCTTATCAAATATTTGAACCCTTTCAAAATTTAGGCCATGGTACACATTCAAAATGTACACGCTGAAGAATGGCATTCTCGTCATGTGAAAGCTCAAAGCAAAAACTGAAAAGGCTCTTTGTTTCTCAAAGGAATTCATAGACAAAAGATAGCTCCTGATTCTCCCAACTTTATTAGATTTCAATTGCAACTTTGTAGTGTATCAAACTCTGGCTTCTGGAATCTAGCCAGAGATCCTCATGCCAGAAAGGAACAAAAGTGTAATCTCCAAATCTACTTTCTCCAAGACTATGATGGCTTGACAAAAAATGGTCTTAATATAAATTTAATACTAGACTCACGAATCAACGTCATTAACTAGATCTATACTGTCCAATAGAGTAGCCACTAGGTGCATGTAACTACTAAAATTCCAAGTAATTACAATGAAATAAAATTTAAAAATCTGTCCCTCAGTCATACTATATGCATTCAATAGCCAGTGACTACTGTTACTGGACAGCATAGATTATAGCAGCATTTCGTCATCATCACACAATGTTCTACTGGACGGCACTGCAGCTTATTCACATCCTCACCAAAAGAAGCACTTGCTGGAGTAGCTTTTTGTTCATAGCATCAAATGTTAGGACCAGTGCTGTGAGTAGGCAAAGCAGATGCACAGCTCCTGAATATGGTTTGAGAGGGATTGGGAAGGTTCAACTCAGACTCACCTTCAAGGGCTAGAATGGCAAATTAGGGTTTCACTCCTTTAGCTTAGCCCAACTGGGATTTGCCTCCCCCCTACCTTGCAAAGTGTTGAAGTTCCAAGGGAAACACACCATGTTGAGGCAAAAACACCTAAGTCTAGCTTTCGTCAGTGGGTTAGGTGGGGAAAGCATAAAGAAACGTTATGAGCAGAAGAACCTCCAGATTGGGAAAGAAAAAGGCACAGTGGGACAAGAGCCTGAGAGTGACCTGAGAGTGGAGTGCCACTTGAGAGTGAAGGGACTGCATTGGACAACAAATCTGGAAAAATCCCTGACCCACAGTTCCTGGTGGTGCATTAGCATTTCTTAAAGAGTGAAGCCTCTTAAAGGTATACTGAGATGGTCTCAGGAATGCAAAAGAGAGTAAAATACGACTAAAAAGGAAGTAAATTTTATAAAGGAAAAAGGGTTTTCAGGCTTGAACTGTATAACTGACTATCTCATTACCCTTCCTGTGGCCCAACTTGTGGCCCCTCCCCAAACTGGTTCTCATTCTCGTATTTCATATGATATACACTGCATGCATCCTTGCTCTCTTCCTAGGGCAAAAGGGTCCCAATAGTGGCCTGATTTGGATGCCTTATTTAGCCCATGAGCTGGGTCTGAAGGCTCAGCCCCCAAAAGAAATAAGCATGGGGTTTTTTTTTGAGGTGACTGCACTGAAGTACAACATTTTCCAGATTTACACAGTTAGCATGTTTATTCAAAAAACCAATTTTCTGTTTTATGAAGTCATAGTTAATACTTGTAGACTAAAGATGGAATATAATCTAAAAAAACCTGGGCAACAGTGGTGAGATTTCTGCCTCTGCTAGGGCTGCAAACACATTTTCTCCTCTTGACCGCACAGATGGCTGCCAGATTTTAGGAAAAGTCTATACACTATTGTGGTATTAGGCTCTGGGCTTCATTCTCCAAAGAAACTACTTTGAAGTTTCTTTTGACTCTCCTTTCATTCCCCTCTTATATTCATGATTAATAGAACAAGCTTCCTGCAAAATCACTCAAGTTCCAGATATATCCCCAGAAGATTTAGATAAGTGATCATATGGAATTCTTTTTTTTTTATCAGAAACAACGTAATATGAGCAAGTTAATCAATTTGTTCATTGTGAACATGACAGCAGTGCTCAGTGACTTATGAAAATGACAAGAGAGTCAGTGGGACCGTTAAGTGACTGAAAATGAAAACCAAAGAGTGCTAATTAAAACTCACTGCTAACCTGGGAGGACGGTTTTCATGACATGGTCAAAAGCTCTACTCTTGGCTGTATACCACGGATTTTCTTTTTTCGCCACTGTGATACATACAGAGGAAATCATCAAGTTTTTAGATGACATAAAAACCAGAAGGAAAGCTTTTATGATCAGCCAGTGTTTCACAAGTAGGACAGTCTGTTAAAAATACAGACCCCAAGATTCCCAGACAGGACCTGAGGATTCGATTCTTCCCCCCTACTTTTCTGGTTGATACACGTTCCCATTAAACTTGAGAAATTAGTTGCCACTATGAATTGTTAGATAACAGGCCCAATAGACTGAAACACTTTAGTGTAGATATATTTTGATCACCAGAATTAGACCTTCAAAATTAAAATTAAAACTGTATTCCTGCTTTCCTACAATGTCCATTTGTGGAATTTGAGAGTGGAAAATAGGAGGAAAATTCAAGGTGAATAGCGGTTCCTGTTCTGAAGATGTGGTGATTTCACCTACAGGGAGGGATGAGAAGTGGTGTCTTTTAAAATTACATTTTTTAAATCTGGAAATTGGTAAACCAGTTTGACTCTAACCGTATGTGCAGTTTCAGATAGTATTTAGGACTCTGGGTTATAAATATGAGCGATCACACAAATAATTAATTGATTTTGCCTTGACAAATATAAAATGGAAAATCGCTTTAAAGTTTTATAGGATTTGTGGAAAACATTCCCATTGCTAAAAATGGTTCCAGAATGCTGTTATTACAATGTAAAGGTCCTCGCATTAAATCAGTCCTTGGCCCTACTGTTCCCTTCACTCCCCACCGTAAACAGGTAAGCAGATTCTTACCACAGAAATGGAGTTGGAAAGCAGTGTTCCGTCCTGGCCCAGCATGTTGGAGACGGTGATTTCAGGGAGGTCCATGTTTTGAGGATGAAATGGTAGCAGGCCATTATGGTTCATTGGGTGACACAGAGAATGGTAACTGGACTCGACTTCGTTCAGGTGCACCAGCGAGTGGTCAGGGAGGGAAGGAGGAGTGATTGGTGGAATGTTGAAGTCTTCACTTTCCAGGCTGGGACCCGGGTAGGACTGTGAAAAGGCAAAAGTGACAGTTGTTGCAAATTATCATCTTCTTGCTCATCACCATATCAAACACACATGACCCTTTAGGTATGATTACAAGCAGTATTATGTATTTGACAAAGGCATTTCAAACCCTGAGATTATCCTGCTGCCAGTTCACCATTATGCACGGAAGAAAATTGCCTCAAAGGCAGATCCACTTCTGGAATAAAGACTGCTTCCATTAGGCGGTTTTATTTTTCCAAAAAGTTGAACTCAAACAGATTTCAAAGGTCTCATGAAGATTTTCCAGAGTTTTAATCTAGCTGAATACCTTTTTCATGGGAATGATAGGGAAGGAAGGCAATTTATAAAATTAATGTCTGATCAAACAGGTTTCATAGGGTTCCTACTGCTCAGATCATGGGATGTAATAAAAATGAATTCCACAAGTTCTGGGCAATAGCTTTTGGGTTTTGAAAAGCTACCTGTTCACAACTGACAAAGGAAAATTTTAGAAAAGAAGTAACTTAAGCATGCTGCATAAGTATGGTTGCACTGAAAGTTTGACATGAAAAAAATGCCATTAAAAGCTATTTTTATCACAAAGATTTTATCATAAAAAGTGAAGATTACATTCATGATTTCTATTAACATTAATGTGATTTTCCCCTAAAAACTGATAAATACTATTGCAATCACTTAAATTTAGTCCATTTTCAAAGGCAAATAATACTAATATTATTATAATACTAATCCTGGAATAAAAGTCAATCGGTAGAATAAATGCCATTAACATATCTGGTTTTTCTTTTCTTTTACAAACTAGCTTTAGATAAAATAGGAGGGGAGGGAAAGAAGAAGGAAGGAAAGATTATATGAGGACACACCTGTTTAAAACGAACGTGATGGATGTTAAAAACTATAAGGAAGAACTTAAAATAAAACATTGTTACCAATGAATATCAATCACACATTGATATGTGGCAGTCCTTTCTAGAACAGGTGTCATAACATGAAAGGAAACATTTTGGTCCAGATAATTCTTGCAAGCTTATCTTTCAAATTAAGAGAGCCTTCATAGTGTCTGAATGCACAGTTAACAAAGATTCCCTTGTCTAACAGTCCAGCGCCTGCTCAAGTGTTCGAGATTTGAAATGAGAGGCAAAGGGGAGAAGCCAAAAAAAGTAGTGTAAGGTATTCATTGGGTGTTCAGCCAATAAGCGTCATGCTCTTGCGTCCAAGTGCCTGGGGTTATTTTTTCCAGATGGCGTCTATTTGTCTAACAGAAAGAAAATCTTCAAGTTCCACTTGCTAAATGTTGTACAAGTTTTGATATATTTGTTTAGGCGCCGTCAGAAGACAAGATTAAATGAAGAGCTACTTCGAACATCTGGAATCTAGACCTGGTCATAGAAAGGCACGTGGAGGTTAGACAGGATATATGAAAGGAAGTTTGATTCATCCCTGCAGATAATTTTTAAAAAAATATCTGAAGTTTTGCTTTAAAAAAAAATCACCAGCTCTAAAAGTTCAGACACTAGTTAATAAATTCTTCTGTTAACAGTGTACGTCTCTTGTCTGAAAAAAATATACTAGTGCTCTGTGTCAAAATTATAAGGTTGATTAAATTCTCACTTGCCTGATATATTTTAGACTCTGACAGATCTAAGCCATCAGTTTCTTTGCAAGTATGCTTAGAAACAGAGGCAAAAAAGATGCCTAATGGGGAGGCTTGAGAGAGGGGAAGCCTGTTTATTAATGCCTATTTTATAGAAAGCACTGTATTGAGTTCTTTGACAATGTTGTCTTCGTTTAATCCTTACAATAATCGTTTGTGTAGCTCTTATTACCCAAGTTTCCTGAAGAGAAAATTGAGGCTCAGAAATTAAACAACTTATCTGTTTTCACTCAGCTGGTAAATGATCAACTCAATACATACGAGGGATGGATTTATGAGAGAACAGGGCATTTTTATTGCTACGATGTTTACATAAATAGTTTAATTGCAACTACTTTATTAGGTTGAATGATACCAAATTGCCAACACCCAACTGTTTTTGATAAGCAAAATTCCATAATTTAAGAATTAATATTAGCATTAATATAGGGTCTTTTCTTTCCCAAATCCCACCCCATTGCCCACCCAATGAAATAAAATATTTACTCTATATGAGCATAAGATTACATAATTTGTTTCTTTGTCGACATCGCAATTGCTTAATTGTTGATTTATCCATTTTCTAAAAAGTTAACTGCTAACTGTTTGAAATTTTCCTCAATAAGGCACCAATGAATGCCTGAGATAAAGAAGAAAGACGTTTTTTAAATTTTGGAAAGGCCATTAAATCTCAAAAACTACTAAGGGATATTTCACCTATGGTATACCACGATTAAATTCTAGAGTTTCTTCAGTAATTAAATCTTAATTTGTGGTGTTTTAAAGGAAGGTTTAATTGGTATCACTTTACATCCAGTGATAACAATTGTACTGCAATTTAGCTAAGCTACATGGTTTATTTTCATGTAATTACACATTAACTTTATTTAATCCATGCAATTATATACCAAATCACAAAACTTAACTGGCAACGGGTAGTTATATGGATCAAGAATTTTAACACTGTAAGGTTTAGTAGTTTCTGTTATTCATATTAGAAGTCATGCTATGGTTATTCGCCTTGAGCCAATTACAGTGCAACTTATGCCATATCAAAAGCATGGTGGCAATAGGACAAATGTCAAAATGTCCCAGAACTTCCAAAAAGTTCAATGTCAGACTAATTTTTAACTATTTTTTAATGTGAAAATGAATTAGCTAATTCCCCAACATTGATTTCTATGGTGTGACAGCTTTATTTTGACTTTTAAAAACTTAATACAATACTGGGTGATCTATCACAGCAACAAAGAACTGAGTATCACATGTTCTCACTCATAAGCGAGCCTTGAACAATTATCGTAGAACTATAAGAAAAAGATTGGCTGTAGTGGGAAACTGCCAGGGGTTGGGGGGAGGGATGCACAACTCATCAACACGGGTACCTGCCTAATGAACATTTGTATACCTAACCCTGAACTGTACCCTGCATCTTTAAAATTAAAAATTAAAAAAAACCTTAATACAAATATGTTTAACCTAACAATAGTAAGTTTAATAGTAAAGACAATTTGCAGTTTTGAGGGATACAGTACAATGGATATAATTCAATATTTTCTCTTATTCCACATGAAACTGCCTAGTTAGAATTAGTGTCCAATGTTTGTTGAATGAATGAGCTCATGAATCACTAAATGAATGCATGCATGCATGAATAAATGAATGCTAAAATGACTCTATAAAGGCATGAAGTTTGCAAATATACCACCGTTATTCATGGGTTTGAGTAAATATCTTGTATTCCCAAGACTTTGCACTGGCCAGTTGACAGCACGGTATGTAACATTAATCTCACATTGTCAGGAGGCCAGAAATATCCTGTTAGGGAAGTATAGCCTTGAGCAGCTGAGGAAGGCTAGGCAAAGCATAGCCTCTGACTGCTGCTCTGGTCCCCTGTATTGGCTGGTATCTACCATGCTATGGTGACACAGAGATTCTGGAGGATTCATAAAGGAGGGTTTGTGGCTCCCTGGCTCTCAGATGCTGCAGAGTGCATACTTCAGGCAGGACATCAGGACTCCCTGGGTGACCAATGACTCACATAATGGCAGTTCACAGCAGAAGTTCTTTTTTTTTTCAGTTGGAGTGTCACTCCGTGGCCCAGGCAGGAGTGCAGTGGCACACTCACGACCACCCCAGCATCAACCTGCTGGGCTCAGGCAATCCTTCTGCCTCAACCTTCCAAGGAGCCGGAACGACAGGTGTGCGTACCACCCCAGCTAATTTTTTATTTATTGTAGAGATGAGGTCTTGCCAAATTGTCCGGGCTGGTCTCGAACCCATGGGCTCAGGCAATCCACTCGCCTCAGCCTCCTAAAGTGCTGGGATTACAGGCTGAGCCACTGAGCCTGGTCAACAGCAGAAGTTCTAATAGTTCTGATGTCCATGGCCAGAAGCAAAGGCCTGATTGAATTAGTGGGCCTGAGAGGGTGCTCTGATGACGAACAGAAATATTGCTGATGAGACCAGAGGCTGAGTTGTCCGAGAAAACTTACAAGGGCATTCCTGATTGGTACAGGAGAGCTGTGCCCCTGCCCACATACTTGAGGTCCTTGTATGTATGACTCAGGCTTATTTTCTTCCCTCAAGACTGAGCAAGGCCTGGAGTTATTTGCTTGTTCATTTGTTTTGAGTTGGAGTCTCACTCTGTCGCCCAGGCAGTAGTGCAGTGGCACACTCCCGGCCACTCCAGCGTCGACCCACTGGGCTCTGGCGATTCTTCCGCCTCAGCCTTCCAAGTAGCCGGAACTACAGGCACGTGCTACTACACCTGACTAATGTTTTAAAAATTTATTGTAGAGACGAGGCCTTGCCAAGTTGCCTGGGCTGGTCTCGAACCCATGGGCTTAGGCAAGCTACACACCTTGGCCTCCCAAAGTGCTGGAATTACAGGCTGAGCCACTGAGCCTGGCCACGAGGCCTGGAGTTTAAAGGACTGTCCATTCCCCAACCTTCTTGGAACAAAGATCATTTGGTTCTCTTTAAAAGCATCTGCAATATCCCCATGAGATCATTTTTAAGGAGTAGAAGCCAACAAGGAGTGCCCTCAGAGGCTCCATGAGACTCGTTTCCAGTACAGAATGCTAGGAGGAGCTGGGGAGATAAATGTACACTTTTAAAGGTGGAATCATATTCCGCATCACCCTGTATGGTGCCATTTACCCATATCTGTTTAGAGATCAGATTCTTAACAGCAGCTTGAACTATACGGGCTCTGTCTTTCCCTACCAATGTTAAAAATCAATGATAACAGTGTACAGAAATGGAGAGAAAGTATTCAGGGACAGTGGGGTGAAATTCAGGCCAATTCTTTTCATTTCATCTTGGATCTTCACCATATTAACTCAAGGTAAACTGGAAATAAATAAGCAAAGTGAGTGGGTCTAAACCATATCCAGTCCACATGATCCAAATGATTCAACGAAATCAAAATTACTCCACTATTACTTAGGCAGATTCTCCTTGGTGATAGACACGGAAGAGTCTCACCATGTTGCTGGTATGGGAGACAACATGCATCACTGTTTTTAGGAAGCAGGATCCAAGAGCAGCTGAACATGGGTTAGAATGAAGTGTACAATCATGAGGCTTGGCTAATTCTGGAAGACAGATGAACTTTTCAAGATCACCAGAGGACTATTGGGATCATTAAAGTAGTAATTTTGAAATATTATCAACCTCAAGAGAATACTCTTGTTGTTCTAAATAAAAGAGTCAATGAGTCTTTCACATCTTTTAAAAAAAATCTTAAAATGCGATAGTTGCACATTTGGCTTATAAAGTGCTACATCTTTCTAGGATGAGGAGATAGATTTTGGAGTGACTGAGAATGCACACGGTGATTTCTTCAGTGACTGATGAGAATGGCCACAGAGCATGTTGAGAAGAATTAAATCTCTGGAGTTTAATAGTCCAAGCTCTTTATTAGTTTGAGTTCTAAGGAAAATTTCTTATTCCTTGTGAGCCTCTGTTTCAAAACTTGCTTCATGAGGTTCTTATAAGCATTAAAAACAAAAACATATGTAAAAAAAACCAATAATATATGTTTGTCAGATAGAAAGTTCTTGAAGAACGGCAGCTTGACATAGCTACAGTTATTGTTAAATGGATTTATACATGCCATGGATTGGGTCACGTACAAGAAAACAAACAACTGTAGACAGTTTGGTCGAGGATTTAGACATGTTCCCCACAACCTTATTATAAGGGAATTTCAGTATATTTGTCATTGATTAAATATCACGATGGAGAAAAGTGTGTAGTCCCATTCATACCTAATGTACCAGGTCCAACAATTAAGTTTGCAAATTCATTCTAGAAAAAGTGCTGCATACATACATGCTGAATATCACTATGGTCACCTTCAAAGTACTCCTCTTGGGAAGCTATGCATCATTTCCAGCTCCTACTCCACCCGTCAAAGCAACTTTGGAACTCTCTTTCTGGAATGGCCATCAGTGCTCTTGGCATATTATTACCCTTGATGTCCTGAATGTCATCAAATGTCTTCCTTTCAAAATTTCCTTTGTCTTAGGGCAAAGAAAAAAGTTATCAGGGCCAGACCAGGTGAATAGAGAGGGTGTTTCAATACATCTATTTGTACCATGCTGCCAACGTAAGTACACGGCGGCCAGTTCGTGAACTTAATTGTCAGATCCCAACAAATGAGGATGACAGCTCTGATAGCCATTCCAGGAAAAGAGTTTCAAAACTGCTTTGACAGGTGGACTAGGCGCTGGTGTCGGGTGCATAGCTTCCCAAGGGGAGTATTTGGAAGGTAGCCGAAGTGATATTCAGCAGCACTTTTTCTAGCATAGTTTGCGAACCTAATTGTTGGACCTCATATTTATTTAATTGCTCCCCATAAATAGCTTAGATAAAGCTTCACCTTTATTTTAATGGGGTTAAATCACATGTTTAAAATTAAAGGATAAAAAGATGGCGGGAACAGGGAGTGGGCACAGGAAGCTGCTGAGAATGATTTAACGTGACTAAGGCTGACAACTTGGCTTCTTCAGGGAGCTCTGCTGGCAGAGCTAGCATCCTGGCTATGTCGTTAGAAAGGCCATCTTCCCTGGGGTGATTCTTGAAGAAGAGGTCAAATTGCTAATCAGAAGGATCAATTTTGGGACTGAAATCAAGGATCTGAGGTTAGAAAAGGAACAGGAGATCCTTCCGATCGGCTTTGGTTTGATCTTCCTGGATGCCTTTTCAGCCATTTGATGAAAGCCAAAGTCCTTTCCCAATGTCCAACCTTCCCAGGTTCCCATTTCACTGGAAAAGGAAATTTCTTGCCTGGTTTCTGAAAGATCTCATTTCCCCTGTCTGTTTAATTACACAGTCACACTCATTTTTCATCACATTGTTTTACATATTCCATGATTGGGTATTCTATTTACAGTATTTTCTCCTTTCTGCAATCTACATTTCCTTATGCTACAGCATGTTCTTATACTCTTATCCTACATTATTACATCTGGAAGTAGAATGTTAATTACAATGACTTTTTTTTACAAAGAATTCATGTTTCCATACTGTCTAAATACGACACTAATATGTGCTGACCAGGAACAAATAATGGGAAATCTCTTCTGGACTTGGCCTTTTCTTCTCTTTTTAAAATCAGGTTTCTCCACCAGAGAGGCACTGCATTTGTGGGTCTCTGTCCACATATTGTAATCATTATACAGAGCACTCAATCTTTGGTGACAAGAAGTCCCATAACTCAGAAGAATTCAAAAGATATCATCTTGTACGTATCTTTAAATTATGTGATGAATTCATGCAATCATGCATACACTAAAAATATGGCTATGGTTATAAGTTTGTAAAATATGTTTCTCATACAGAACTTTATTTGAAAGATAAATAAATAGCACTGCCATCAAACATATACAGAATGCCTTAATTTTTAATCTGTAACATAATTCCTGAAAGTTAAGGGTAGAAAAATGTCAGTGTTTAAACATGTTTCACCTTCCATTATTGAACATTCTTGTTGCATGATTCAGATAACTGGATGGAAAGCAATGAAACTGAGACATTTATTAGAAAAATAATAACTTCCTCTGTACGTTTTCAGAAGTTAAGATATTGCTGTAATGGTGATTTTTTTTTCCAAAAGAGTTTAAACAGCATCAACATAATCTTCAATTTCTTTGGAGAAGACTTTCAGAAGTAGGTATTTTTCAGATTCTTTTGTCTCTGCATGAACAAGGGTTGATAGCTTGAGACTATAATGTATTACTGTGGAAAGCTTCGGTCTGTTACATAAATCATCTTAACACTCAGCAAGAATTGTCCAACAGTGCCATTGATGTGTTCAAGCCAATATCCTGCAAACAATTTTTTTGTCTTTCTTCACATGTTAGACAATAGTAATAAATCATCTTCATTTAAAAACACACAATGTACTAATTCTTTAAGCAACAGCTATCAAAATAAAATTTTGGTAGGAAGTCTAACATTTATTTTATTTGTGCTCATTAATTTTTGTAACCTGTGTTAAATAAAAGACCACGAGTGTCTCATTTGTTACAGAAGCATCTGCTGTATACCTACTGTGTGTAAGGCATCCTGAGAAGTGTGATTTGAGATACAAAGAACTGGAAGACACAGTTTGCTATAAAGGGAGTGTACTAGAAGAGAGAAATAGGAACTTAGGCTCCCAACAAAGAGCAGTTTATTTGAAGTGTCAAACTAAGTGATAAGAGAGTGTAAGCAAAAGAGGAATTACTTGAAGCTGGGATAATCAGGGGATTGCTATAAGCAGATTTACACTGGTATCGGGGCCTGAAAATCAGACCTTCTGCTGAGATGCAATAAGTGATCTAGGGGAGGACCATAAAACCAACAAATGAGCAAGTTCAGGCAGATGTACAGGCAGCAGCAAGGAGGTTCAACAGCAAGGTTGGGTCTTCAACCTTTAAGATAATTTCAAGGGCAAGTTTGATACCACTGATCAAAACAAACTTTGGGTTATGGGGCTCAGTGCAGGCCTCTAGTGGAGCTGGGATATAAGGTAAAATTTCAGCTACAAAAACCAGTGTGCAAAGCCTGAATGAGACTAAAAAACAGTCAACTGGAGCCTGCCTGACATTGGCTCCTCTGGGGACCATAGCTGGGAGAGCTTTGAGCCTTGAGGTCAGGGTTTATAGGCTGAAGCTTTGAGGCTTTGATACTGGGAATGTGACCCAAGGATGTGAATCCGAGCAGGTGGGGTGGTGCCGGGTGCCTAACACTCTTCTGCCCATCTCTGCATGTACTTACAGAAAAACCCTTAGTGTTTGCATGCAGGAGTTTCTCCTGTCATCGTTCATGAATGATTCTGGATTGGGGGAGACGTTGGTTTCCTCTCAATATTGTTTAAGGGTCTGCATAAGCCTCCAAGCAGTATTTTAGGAGACATTTTCTTTTCTTTTCTTTTTCCTTTTTTTTTTTTTTTTTTGAGTTGGAGTCTCACTCTGTCACCCAGACTGGAGTGCAGTGGCCGCTCCCGGCCACCGCAGCCTCGACCTGCTGGGCTCCGGCGATCCTTCCGTCTCAGCCTTCCAAGTAGTTGGAACTACAGGTGCCCGCTACCACGCCCGGCTAATTTTTTGATTTATTGTAGAGATGAGGTCTCGCCTGCCCAGGCGGGTCTCGAACCAACGGGCTCAGGCAATCCACTCACCTCAGCCTCCCAAAGGCGTTGGGATCATAGGCTGAGCCACCAAGCCCGGCTTAGGGGACATTTTCAAACCAGGTGTTGTGTGCAGTTATCATAAATAAGGGTCTCCCTTTCGGGGGGAAGCAAGAAACAATTTTCCAGAAAACAAATAACGTACTTCCCCTACAACTCACATATGAATAATCAGAGACCAGACTGAAGTGGAGGTGACACTTCTGAAAGCTAGTCAGAGCATGTTTTATGGTGATAGTTCATTATTTCTTATTCAATACCTAAAGGGGATAAGTGAAATATTTAATTTCATTGTCTAGCATAAACTTTTTATAAAATGCAATCTATGCTCTTTTTAGTCATCTAGATATTCTCAGTTCTCATATTGAAGTCATACATTCTGAGATCCAGTTCTACATTTTTTGGCTTTATTTGATAAATAACCCATCATAACCATTCCAAAAATAAAAATAAAAATAAAATGTACATTAAAAAAACCATTAATCTAACCACTCAGGAACAAAACATTATTAAAATGTGTGTCTTTCAAGATTCTTTTTTTTTTTTAATTGGAGTCTCACTCTGTCACCCAGGCTGGAGTGCAGTGGCACGATCACAGCTACTGCAACCTTGACCTGCTGCTGGGTTCAGGCAATTCTTCCATCTCAGCCTTCCAAGTAGCTGGGATCACAAACGTGCCCCACCATGCTCGACTAATTTTTTTATTTAATATAGAGATGAGGTCTCACCATGTTACCCAGGCTAGTCTAGAAATCCTGGCTCAGGCAATCCTCTCGCTTCGGCCTCCCAAAGTGTTAGATTACAGGTGTGAGCCACCAGGCCCAGCTCAAAATCCTTTTTAGTGCTTATTTACTAGTTTGTTTTGAGCTTTTGTTGTTTTTTTGTTTTGTTTTGTTTTTGAGTCAGTCTCACTCTGTCGCCTAGTACGAAGTGCAGTGGCATGCTCACAGTCACCGCAGCCTTGGCCTGCTGGGCTCAGGTGATCCTTTCTCCTCAGTCTTTCAAGTAGCTAGAACCACAGGTAGCAGCCACCATGCCAGCCTTTTTTTTTTTTTTAATTGTAGGGATGCTGTCTCACCAAGTTGCCCAGGCTGGTTTCAAACCCCTGGGCTCAGGCAGTCCTGTTGCCTCGGCCTCTCACAGTGCTGGGATTACAGACGTAATCCACCGTGCCTGGCCTGTTTTTGTTTTTAATAGCAAATGTCAGATCACAGAGCTCTGATTTTGGAGTTAGACATGCTAAACACAATCTCAGTTCATCTGTTAGTAGTTTCAGTTACTTAATTTTTCTAAGCTTCAGTTTCCACAGCTGTATAATAGGGGTGATCATAGTATTCAACTCAATAAGGGTATATCAAAATTAACTAAGACAAGATGATAATGTAAATACTTTGGGAAATACACTGGTTCATAAGAGGCAATCATAAATACTAGCTACAGTATTATGAGTACACCGTTATGTAATGTAATGTGATCACTTAAAATGGATTGTAAACAACTTTCCATGTCAATGAATATTGCCTACATTCTTGTTTAAATGGCTACATAGTATATTCATGTTTTATAATTTTATTCTATCAGTTCTCTGTTTTGAACATTTAGGATGTTCAATTTTGCTATTATAAACCCTGCTTTAATGAATATACTAATCCACATATTTCGTAGGATAGTATTCTAGAGTTCTATATTTATGCTCAAATGGAATGACAGAATGCTTGTTCAAGAGAAAACCTAAGAAATCATCCCCCTACTTTGTATCTGAAAAAATGAGGTCCAGTGAGGTTAAATGATTTGCTTGTATTATAGAACTAGTTGGGTATATGGGAAACTCATAGCATCATTACATAGATATTTTTATACTCAATGATTTAATAAAATTCATTAGGCTTTAATATACTATTCTGGAACAGAGCAGGCTTTGAGTTTTAATAAATTTTCATTTTTTAACTGTATAAAATTGATTGTTGCTTCTGGTCCGTTTCTATTTGCTAACTCATATGCAGGCAGACAGCGTGAAGTTGAGCATTCAGTGCCAGTCTGTTTTATGTGTATATATTTTAAGTATAAATTTTAAAATACATGCTGCATATGTTTATGCCCATTCTTTTTGTTATTGTATCTTGAGTAGAACTCAAAAAATATTGGATGTGTAAACTCACATTCTGCTTAAAGAAACCAACTAAAGCTAACAGAGGTCTAAAGCTGACAGCCTATGCTCTTGGTCTGGTTCCTCAATGAAGGGATCCAGAAAAGAGAAAAAGAAACTTTTGTGCCTACCCATCAAGTGCTGATACGCAATTCCCATTCTTTGGATCTTTTTACCAGAAAAACAATTGCAGGTGGATCTCTTAAATACCAGAGGCTATCTCACTTTCTAAATATTTCCTACAAAGAGAGCTTATGCTGAAGCTAGGGATGTGGAAGAAAAAAAAGTTGAACAAAGGAAGACAAGTTTCCAATTTTAATGAATATGAGACCCCTCGACATTCAGTTCCGCAAAAGTGGGACCCTTAGGGAAGAGTGAATGGAGGGGGGGATGTCTCCTACGGGAAGACTTCCTGTACTTCGTTTACCTTCTGGAAGGGAAAAGGAAAAGCATCAAGGGTGAGAAAAGAGTCTTGGACATGGACAAGAAAAGCAGTGAGTGTGGAGGAAAGGGACCAGGCAGTGGTACAGACGTAGCAAAGGTTGGTAAAGAAGGGGAAGGAGGAATTACCACTCTAAATCAATGAACCAGCAACAGCAAAGAACCACTGTGTATTTTTTGCAGCTTTTCTATGTGAACAAATATGAAATGGCTGCTTTTATAGCTAAGAAGTGGTAAGATATCCATGGTTTCCCTTGGTTCAGCCTAATACTTCTCAGAGTATTCCCACATGCATAACGCATTGACGTTATCTTAATACTAAAATGGATTGACGTCTGTACGTCAACATTTTGACGTTAAAGTTCTAAAATAAAACTAATCTCATCTGACAAAGAAAGGAGTCTGATTTAGGCCTTAGACCTTCCTAGGTCAGAGTCCAAGTTCTGATATTTACTACCTTTTTGACGTTTGGCGAGTCACTGTATCTCCTTCATCCTCAGTGAAATGTAAGGATTAAACGAGAAATGTATGCAAAGCCTGTGTTTAGTTTCTTGTC
This sequence comes from Cephalopachus bancanus, assembly GCA_027257055.1. Classification (NCBI taxonomy): domain Eukaryota; kingdom Metazoa; phylum Chordata; class Mammalia; order Primates; family Tarsiidae; genus Cephalopachus; species Cephalopachus bancanus. The sequence continues at coordinate 4,590,929 of JAPVLO010000096.1, read as the reverse complement.
ATAAACAAGCAGCTTTCAACTAGCAGCTATTATTATGGATGTAACTGATTCATAACATTGGGATAGGAGAGAATTAACCTAAACTTTCAACCAAGCAGAAGCTTCCTACTACTGAAACTTACCATCATCTTTACAAGCAAGAAGTTTAACTGAGGTCAGAGCATAAGAAATACAGAGTTCTGAACCCACAGTCCAGCGGAGTCCAGGCTTCCTTGGACTCATCACAGTCTTGTGGCCCTGCCTCACCCCCATTTCCTCCAAGGCCACTCTGCTTTGTGGTTTTAGAAAATAACTACTCATGGTAGGCTTAGCTCCCCTTGAAAGAGGTCTTCGGAAATGCTAGGAGGCCTGTTGCATTCTGGAAAGTCTTCATTCTTGGTCTCAAATCATGACCATCAGAGCCCCTGGGAGTTTCCAACGAGGCTATTCCATTTGAATAATTTGATGCTGGGTCTTAGAAGTCACTTGTTTGGCTTTGCAACCCACAGGATCAATTATAATTTATAAACAGCAAGGGATGTCTGAAGACCATTTCCCAAGATAGCCACCGATTAATTTCAAATCACTAGGGTTATAGTTAAAAATTTTTACATCCCAAATGTGAAATAATATAGATAGGAATAGGCACAGGAGAAAGAAAAAAGTGCGGACACAGATAAAGATTAAACTGAAACCCTCTTTGCATTTCTGGGAAGACTAGCTAGTTCTGTTTCCAAACCGAGGAACTGAAACTGCAAAGGGAAGCCTGGCACTTTTTAGAAGGTGTTCGAGGTGGCAGGTGAGGATGTGAAGAAGGGGATCTCAGGAGAAATAGAGGTGGGTGGAAAACACCTCAGCTTTTCAGTCTCTGCGTTTTTATATTTAAAAAATGGGCAAAGGTACTTCGACTTGACATATTGGCATATTAAAAACTTAGGGTTTGTTTAGAACAATCTTCAAGCACCATAGAAATGGAGTTGGCTTACACAGGTGACATTATTCAACATATTACTATTCTTAACTTGAAATACGATATGTTTGTGGGGGAACACATCTTTAGCGGCAGGTTTATTACAAGTCACCAGAAAAAATAAAAAATAAAAAAACACGGCGTGTCATAAACGCAAAATTTAACAAGAAGGATTATTTCATGTTTCACAATGGTTCACATGCTAAAGAAAAACAGTCTTCAAACTACAGTTGTGAACAAGCTAAAGGGTTGTTTTCAAAATGTGTCAAATGCCAAGGCATAACTGGCCAGGCTTGTGTAAGGGAGCCGCAAGACTTCTTCCCAGTGCCTAAATGTGTTGGTATCACGTGGCGTTTGCCACTGAATAAACCAGGATCCAAATAAAGCTCAATGTTTTGAGAATCTGTTTTTTAAAACTACTAATGCTATTCCGTTCAGATATTTTCATAATTTTTGTCACCGAAATACATTTCCTTAGTGCTTGAGAAAACACAGTACTAGACAATTATAATAAAATTCTCATGCATACCCAGCAACAAACATTCATTTTCTGAAATAAAAAATGAGCCTTATATTCACAAATCCCACAGCTTGGAAATGTATATGATACACAACATTTAACCTGTCAGCAGCCTCATTAGTGTCAATGAGTAGAAACTGGCAATCAGTAGATGGTGTGCTCTACATGTGTTTATGTTTTAAAATGCTCCTAAAATAGCTTCTCCACTGGTGAGGTTAATATAAAATACTTTTACCGGACAAATGAATTTCAGTTTAAATTTTATGGTCTATTTGCTTTTTTAAAGGAATTCATATTTTTATGTAGATTGTCATTTACAGCTAAGTCAATACACAACTAAAATAATAATAATGAATTATCAAGGCTGTAAAGAATCAACTAAAGTTGATTGGTCCAAGAAAATATGCAGAAAGGCCAGTGTGTATTTGACTATCCCAAGCCCTAAGATATATATTTGTATGGTGCCTGTATTCAGTATCCATACAGCTATTAAGACATTTTTATAAACTGTAAGAAATATGTGAGCTATTTCAAGATATAATGCTGAAAAACAGACTTCCATGTTAGAAGCCAATTTAGGGAGAAAACAACATAAACAATAGTAACTTGTGTGCTCAAGTGAAGCATCTTTTTAATTTTGAGTAATGAAGATGTCAAGTCAAATGCTAGAGTAGTTTAACTTAATTAGGTGGCCTATTTTTCCAGGCATCCTTTCATTTCCCATTGAAAACTCAGCTTGTATGCAAGGCAACAAGAGCAATTTTGTCTGTAATGAATACCTCTGGGACTGCACAGAGTAATCATTTGAATGTTACACTGAAGACTGGTTTGAGTAACTAGTCTGGGCTTGTTAAGATGCCAGACTTTGTTGGACTAACTCGATTACTCAGAGCATGGCAGCTTTATCATCTGATTGGGTCAGTGGTCAAAAAGTCAAGTTAATGTTACTTCTGAAATTCCTGCCAAAAGGAACCAATCTAAAAGTAATTGGTCTAATTTATAGTTCAAGTTTATGTCACAACCATGGAGATTTTATGGCCCATAGTAAAGAGATTTTTTTTTCCCAAAAGTACTCTTACAAATATTATACTTTGTAGGCCCTTTTTGTCATACCTCATTTACATTCTCACCTGGAGAACTTTCTCATTAGGACATGTAATTTAAAAAAATAGTCATTAGTATATTTGCAAATCTTTTTTTTTTTGAGTCGGAGTCTCACTTCTGTCACCCAGACTGGAGTGCAGTGGCTGCTCCCGGCTACCACAGCCTCGACCTGCTGGGCTCCAGCATTCCTTCCGTCTCATCCTTCCAAGTAGCTGGAACTACAGATGCACGCTACCACGCCTGGCTAATTTTTGATTTATTGTAGAGATGAAGTCTTGCTAAGTTGCCCGGGCAGGTCTCGAACCCGCAGGCTCAGGCAATCCACTCACCTCAGCCTCCCAAAGCGCTGGGATTTCAGGCTGAACCACCCAGCCCAGCTGCAAATCTTAAAGTATAAGTCCAACTAGTAGATCTGAGAGAATATTGTAGAAAAAGAAATTTTGGGAGTCCTATTACTTCCTCTGCCACTGTACTGCTGATGATAGTAAGATATTGTTATAATAATAATTGCCTGTCATAATCTAGTTTATTATAAGTCTTGTACTTGGAATGATTTCCTGAGGAGAAGGGAGTACTGGAACCTTCTGTTAATATATAAATGCACTGGCACATAGACATGGATGCTACTGCAGCAGACTGGACAGGGCTGAATTTGCTAAATACCTGCAAGGTAGGACCGAGAATCATAGTCTTCGAAGACTCAAAGTATTAATATGACGAAAAAGTATACATGAAACATTCTAATTTATTTACTCATCTTTTCACCAAACAATGCTGCATACCTCTGATATGTCAGACATTATTCTAGGCACAGGAGATCTGGACAGATACAAGAGCAAGTCCCACCTTCAAGAGTTCACAATCAGGTGGCCAAGACAAGGGTATTGCTAGAGACTTCGGTGTGCCACTTGTCACAAAGGGGCAATTATGCAACTCAATGACTCAGACCGGTAGATACTGGCAAGGCACCGAGGTATGGACCATTCAGTAAAAGTGAGGAAAAATGGTAAGGTGGAAGTGAGAGAAGGTGAGATGAGTTCATGAGAAGCTGTGAGGCCCCGACTGAAGGCAGGAAATGTGCAGTTAGAAAAGGGGGCAGATTCCAAAGTCAGACAAAAAACAAAAAAAAGTAGAATCAATACTGTCTGAGATTCACTAAAGGTCTGAGTGAGGAGGGAGACTCTCCAATTCCCTGTCTTGGGTGTTTGGGTAGGTGGTGTTAACACGACTGTAGACAATGTAAGAAAAAGAGAAGTATCAAGTGTGAGAAAGAAGATTGGAGGTGATGAGCTGGGGTTTGATGAGCTGATCTGCTGAGCCCGAGCCATTGTCAAGGACAGACACCCAGTGGAGAAACAAACCTGAAACTCAAATGAGAGCTGTCCTAGTTATGTAAATGCTCTTCAACTTTTATATTCAAAATGTACTGTCTGAAATGGATGCCAGGTGCTTGATAGTAAGAGTCTAGGAAAACATAATATTGCTCTATCTTATCATTGTTAGCTATAATCTTGAACTCTGAGGGTCCAGAAAAGAGACAGAATTCCAGTGAGGGCTGGGAATGGGAAGAGAGAAAACTGATCACAAACTAAGAATCATCTAAAATATGATATCAGGTCAGGACATCTAACATTTAGGGTTTACTATCATGCTCAGAATAGACAACAAAAATTGGTTCAAGCTTAAAAGATAACTGTTCGTGGAAAGAAGGAGGAAGGAAAGAATTCATGCAGGAAGAAGGAAAGCAGGGGGAAGGGAGGGAAGCAAACAGAAGGAAGCAGTTTAGCAGAGGTAAAGGCCAAGGTCAAGGAGCAAGTGGTTTATGGGAAAATCTGGTTCAATCAGGTAACCTGAACTTCTCCATAACCTGACACCAGAAAAAAATCCTGATTTCCCCTATTAAGGGATTAGCTCTTGTATAAAAAGATCAGTCCTTCTCAATCTTTTCACATAGTACCCCAACTGAGGCAAGCATGAAAAGAGCAGAGCCCCTGTGTGCAGAGAGCTGGTGGAAAATGCTGCCCAAGTGGGTGGAAAGCATAGAATGAAAAGGTAGCTGCAAAAAAATGACATTCTTGAAAGTGCCAGAGAAGAAGAAAGGATGAGAAGAAGCAACGGCAATATTCAAAAATAAAATAAAATAAAATAAAATAAGAGGGTGCTATAAAGAGTTCTGAGGAAGAGAACCAGGATGCTCTTCCGCTTTTTGATGTATTTAATTCAGATAAACATTTATAAATTCAGGACAGTCACACATAAGGCAATCTGAACAGAAACTATTGTGAATCCCACCTTCACACCTACGGCAGAGAGTTGGAGATAATTTTATAGGGCCTGGAGAAAGAGGCTCGAGAATTTTAGGGAAAGAGGAGGAATCCATCGCATGTGTATCTGAGTCCACTGAGAAGATTCTGGAGAAAAGTCAGAGCTTGAGTGGGAAGCCCAATTCCCTTCTGTCTCATTGCTGTGCTGGCTGACATATTGGTCTAGATATTTAAAAAAAAAATAACTTGCATTTTTTATATTTAGGTATGCAACATCGGTGTTATAAGATACACATAGATAAATGGCTATTATCATGAAGCAAATTAACATATCCATCATCTTACATAATTTTTTTTGTAGCAAGAACAGCTAAAATCTACTCATTTAGCAAAACTCTCACAGTACAATATTATCTACAATACTCCTTGTTGTTCATTATATCTCCAGACTTGTTCATCCTACATGTCTGCTACTTTGTATCCTTTGGGTCTAGATATTGTCAGCTGAATCAAACATGACAAGGTCAGAATGAGAAAGAGGTTTCTAATGGGCTGCCCGTCTCTGGTTGTTCTTTCATTAGCCCAAATTCTCCCACAAACTGTACAGGAAGGAGCCTGCAAATTCATTACGTGTTAAGCAGCACGATCCCTTTAGCCAGGGTTTGGAAACGCACAAAGAAATCTTGCGCCGCATCCAATTCTACCCAGAATTTTTAAAAAGTTAAACGATGTTTGAAGTATTGAGTGACCAGCACACGTATAGCTATCATGAGAAAAAAAAAAAAGAGCCAATATTCCAAGAACAGCACCAGAGTGAAGTGGAAATCTTATGGGTTTTTATTACATACTTGTCAGGCTTATTAGAGGGCGTGATATTCCATGTAAAAGCTGCCTTTCAATGACAAAACTATATGCAAAAGGTTTTAAGGATCTGTATACTCTAGTCTAAGAGGTATAGAATGTAGGCAGTAGATAGTGCCAAAAAGCCCTTTGGGACTGTCTAAAAGAATATCATTAATTTTTACAGTGTACTTTCATTTCTGGAGCAGTTCCAGCATTGGCTTTCTATAAAAATCATTTCAAGTTTAGAATTATGCGATTTGCTTGCAGCAACTTCACAGGAGCAGTAGTGTACCATATGTTGCTACTTAGCAACTTAGTCTATAAGTCCCAAAGCATGTACTGATTTGAAAATTGAACAGGAATTATAATTGTTGAGTGATGCTATGAGGCAAGTTGTCTTGGATTACTAAACTATGCAGATGTTTGATGTTATGTAGGAAAAGGAACAAAACTATTTTTTTCCCCCTGCAGGATGACTAAAATCTTATTTATGGTCGCCTACAGGGGTAAATTGATTAAAATTCCCTAAAAGAATACCAGGTAACGAAATCTTGAACACACTATATTATCATAAACACCGGGAATGTTAAGTGTAAAATTGAGCTAAGGCCATTCAACTCATGTAATTTGGGAAGTTTATTTTACCCCAGAGTATGTGATATCTTACACCCGTCTAATTTTTAAAATAGCACATTTTCAAAACATTTTCATCTATGCTACATTATCTCAAAAAGTGTTTGCTTCTGGCTCACAAACCTGCCCTATCTGTAAAAAGCACCAAAGTATATAGGGCTCTTTGCTTCTTTTTTAATACATGATCGCTGCTACTTAAAACATTCTAAGTAACTCCTGACTCAACAATGAAGAAAAATAATGTTAGTTGTTTGATTTCAGTAAGGGCTTCATATTATGCATCGTACTTGAATTTAAACATCTAAAGAGCCAAACCATTGTGATGAATCTGTCCTGAATTTCCAATCCTTTATCCAAAACTCTTTAAGACGGATGTAATGATTCTCTGAGAGGGAGCAGCTGCTTTATAACAGCAATCATTTATTGAGTTTGTGTTTCTACTGTTTCAAACAAATTCAATTAGCCCTTACACTTCAAAACCCTAAAGGCACCAAAGAGATGATACCGGGTTGCTTTAATCTAATAGTAATACTAAACTTGTCAGTACAGTTCTGGGATTGATGGTTAGAAGAAAATTAATAGTAACATTTTTCATTTTTTAATCAAACAGTCCTATTCAGAACTACCTATGGATCTTGGCGGCTACTTAGCCAAATGAATTCAGTTAGGGAAGAATTCTCAACTCAAACTCAGTCTTCCAAAGGTATTCTTAGAGTGACCAACTCAGTTGAATGAAAGGAAATGGAGGCAGGATCTTTGAACGTCATGCTGACGTTTTTGGCTGAACAAATACAGTGTAGTTTCCAGAACATTTGCCAGAGAAGGCAGCCATCGTTATGACTTCTAAAAATGCAAAGTTCATGGAGATGCAGACCTGCCTCTGTTTCGAGTTAACCATGAGGCATTTTGTTCACAGAGTACACCCTTAACATATACATTAGATTTAATTTACCAACAACCACGATGAAAAAAAAATAGAAATTTCATTCTCCTCCCTGCTCCCCCCGTCCCTCCCAGTTATCAAATCTATTTGGGTAAACATGTAGGCATCGAAAACTACTATGCTAGTTTACGTATCGTTTCTAATATATGAAATGCCAAGCTGCCATAGTTTTACCATTCTAGAAAAAAATATGTTCATGTCAACAAAATGCTCCTGTGATCTTTCCCTCACTTTCACTTATTCACTTATTTATTTTTGCTCACAATGTTTTTATATTTTATGTTATACTGGGCATGTACCCAAGGGCAGTTATAATTTTGCTTTAAATGTCCTTGCTGGAATTAAAGAGCCTGGTCTTAAGTATCTAAAAACAAGTAGTCAAGCATTTACTTTTATAAATGTAACCATTTACATTCTCATTGGATTTTGTTGTCACTTCTCATGATTAAATACCATGTCAACCATTCCCAGTGAAATGGATACAAAGGTGCCCTTGAAAGGTTTCAATCACATCATGCTTTTTGGACTAAAAGCTACTCCCCCACGCCCCAAATCCCCACCCTCTGCCTTCCCAGTAGACCCTGAGAGTAGCCTTAGAGCACCCACCAGCCATGGGATTTGGGTAAGAAAGTAACATTTGGTTGAAAATGGCCCCAAACAGTTGATAGTTAAAGCTATGTGTGGTGTGTGTAGCTTATAATGATTAACTCATCTACAGTCAGAAGCACAAATAACCTGCACCTGTAAAGACTTTATTTCCTAAAGGTAAAACAACTGTTTAGGAAAGATCATGCTGGCAAAACAGCTGCTTGCCGTTCTGGAGAGGAAACAAGGTAGTATCTTTCAACAAATGCCAACTCTGGTGTTTTATCAGCTCTATCTCATTAACTGGAAACAAGGCTTAAATGCTTTGTTTATAAATTATGATTATTCCTGATTGCGGCAGTTACTGATAGTGCTACTCATTTGCAATGCAACTCTTTGAATTTGTTTAATTACAATTTGAAACAAGGCAGAGAAGATTAATTAACCCACCTGGCTGGCTGGCACATAGTCCTGGCTCGGCTCTGTCATGCTCATATACATGTTCTCACCGTCAAACTGCGAATGAAATAATAGTAAACATTCAGCAATCTTGACTGTGGGTATTTTTTTTTTTTTTTTCACCATCAAACTGGAAAACGGTAGCCATAAAAAAGTACCGTGGCTGGGACTATGGAAAATCTGTCACAGAAAGTGAGCCACATCTTTTCTTTGATGTTTCTGTTGTCATCCTTACTGACCCTGGATGTCAGTGATTTGGAGTAATTAGTGCTCTAGTAATTACAGCAAGCAAGCAAGAAATGAATGGTTTCCTTTCATCTGCAATCTGTTTTAAAACAAAATGGCTCATTTTGCACGCCATGTATACATATTGCAGTTCGGTTGTAATGAAGTATTAAATGAATGGCACGATTCCTGCAAGAAAAGAATAATGACAAATACACGAAGGCACAGCTCAGTGCATTCTGAGTTTAGTCCTCAAAAAAGAAAAAGGGCAGAATTTTCATAATAGACCAAAACTGGCGTCACCACAAAACCCTTATGATTAAGAAAATTTAACTTTTATAATAATATTTGAGAATAGCACGTGCCTCTCTAACCGTGGCTAAGAATGATAATGACAGTGAATAACAATAAAAATATACAGGCACAATGAACTATTCCTTTCTGAAATTTTTCAAAGACACAGATTAATGCATTACAAATGCATAGAAATTCATACGCAAATTTCCAAGTAAGGAACAGGATAGAAGGAAGAAATTCCCAGGGGCAGCACAATTGGAGAACTATCAAATAGTTCAAGCATCAGCAACAATAACAACAACAAAATACTTTTCATTATTTGGGTTTTTGAAAGCAGTCATCAGCCATTCAGACTTAATCCTCCGCTATCTTTAGTCACTTGAAAGATGGGCAAAGCATTCCTCTTTGAGTTAGAGGGAAGAATTTTCCCAAGGTAATAATCAAACGGACCAACACAATCAACTTCAAAGAGCTGGGTCTGAATGTACTTTCACTGACAAACTAATTTCAGACATGGGAACTTGAAAATGTGAACAACTACTTTTCAAAACAGAACAGTGTTATCAATGAAGGTGCAAACGCATAGTCACAGGCACATATTTTATATACATGAACAAATGGCATTACATCAAAAGAGAAAAAATATTGCGTTATAGACATTCCACCACCTTCAAGCTGCTAGCATAAGGCAGTTATACAAACACGAGGGTCGCACGAAAGCCTCTAAACTGTTATCAGCAGAGTGGGTGCCCTGAAGATTCATGTAAACATAAGCTGTAAAAGTAAAGACCTACCTAAAGACATTGAAGCACTCAGGAGATTAAGCTCAGAAATAAGAGAATTCTCTCATATATCCCCCTGTAAATATATTTCACAAGATGTGAACAACTTATCTAAACAGATACGAAATCCCGTATTGAATGATGTGGCTGTTACAGCAAATAATAAATAACACAACTAGAAAAGAAGAACTGGGTGATTTGGTTGCTTTGTCAACTGGCTCAGGGGCCCCCGAGTCCAAGGGACTTACCCACGGGTGCTTTTCTCTTGGAAGGTGAACCCCTTCAACCCACAGATAGGTTAAAGATTGGACCCAGCTAATCTGCCTGTTACTCCTAGCAACTCAAGACCTGGCAAAGAGCATCCCTGAGCATTTCTCCATCCCTATCCACTGTCAGAATACACTGGTTTGTTTGCAAACGTTTTTCATGTTAAGATGCCAAAGAACTATTTAAATATGGACAGTTTCTCTGACTCTAGCAAACTAAACCGAAGTAGTGAAGTGAACCAAATACTCCACTGCCTGTGCATATTCTATAAATGTGTTACTTTCTATTTCATCTTCCCTAACTCGTTTTCTAAATCTGGTATTGTTCTCAAGCCAACTAAGGCTTTGAAGTTTTGGGTTGAGTCTATCCAAAGTGAACACTAATTGAGTATATTCAATGCTATTGCTGTTGATGATGACTGTTTCCTCAAAAAGTACCAATACTTTAGTAATATTGAGCCAAGGCTGAAACAACAATTTATAATAAAAGGTATGTAGTCATAGGCGTTATATTTTTTAGTATAGTCTATGTTCCTGCCACTTGTATCTTTACATAAATTCACTGATACACATTAGTTGATTTAATCTTTACAACACCCAAGAATTACGTATTATTATTACCTACATTTTGCAGATAATGATACAAAGACACAAAGAAGTTAAGCTAGATGCTATAAGTAACACAGGTTCCAAGAGACAGGGCTAGGATAAAAACCCAAGCAGCCTGTCTTCTTAGCTTATGCACTAACTACCAGAACATATAAATATATTCTGAATCATAGTGATGAGTTAGCTATCAATTCTGAAAATAATGTCAAAAAGCTATCAAAGCAGAGCGATGACAATGTCACAACGACATTGGCATACTGTGCAGAATTTCTATGGTACTATGAAGATTAAAAAACGAAAACCCCCCCACACGTGTCATGGCCCAAGTTAATAATCAACTTAGCTAAATATCCCTGGATGCTCAAAAGACGGAGAAGGAGTATGATGGTTAATTTTATGTGTCAGTTTGACTAAGTCATGGATGCCTAGATATTTGGCTGAACATTTTCTGGAAATAAGTCTATAACAGTGTTTTGGGGTGAAATTAACATTTGAATCGCTCTTTCCAATGTGGGTGGGCCTCATCTCAATAGAGCAATATGTCTAATCTAGTAAGGAATTTCTCCTGCCTAACTGTTGAGCTAGGACATCAATGTTTTCCTGTCTTTGAACATGAACGGAAGCATCAGTATTTCTTGGGTCTCAAGTCTGCCAGCCTTTAGTCAGAACTACACCGTCAGCTCTCCCAGGACTCCAGCTTACCAACTGCAGATCTTGGGGCTTTTCAGCCACTGTAATTGCATGAGCCAATTCTTTATAATAAATCTCATAGATATAGAAATATAGATGATCATATACACATACATAAGCATATAGACGTAGATAGACATATAGATATAGATGTATCTTGTTGGTTTTGTTTCTCCAGAGAACACTAATATAGGTGACTTCTTTTATTACTATCAGAATATTCAGAACTCTTTCAGAAGCCTATCTGCGGAGGACCTACAATGTAGAAACACATTTATTTCATGTTACCACTTGCTTTTTAGAGGAGAAGAGCCAAGATGATTTTGCTATGAGAGACTCTGGTCTCGTTTCCTATTGCCCCCACTTCCCGTGCATCTCACACATACAATCACACTCCTTTGGCTGGAATGCCTTCCTTACCTTTGTCTTGTGGCAGTGTTTCTTAGACTCCTCAACTCCCGAGTGAGGGTTGGGCTATTTCAGGGCAGGTTTTGTTGTTGGGATTAACTCCACTGGACTGTGAGCCAGCAGAGGGCACAGTGCACCTTTTAGTTATCTTTAATGCCTCCATAGGGCCAGCATGTAATAGCTCTTCAGAAAATGGCATTGTCTAATGAACAAAAATGGAAACATATTTGCTGGATTAAACAGAGTATCTTCCTAGATATAAGGTGGTGACTTGTGAAGAGAAAGAAGATTCAGCTTTAGACAACGGTTCGACGACTTTTGAAGGCAGTTGACTCAAAGTCCTACAGTGTGGATTAAAATGGGTTGATATAAGAGCAGAAGCCCTTAGAAAGATAGAGAGAGAGAGAGAGAGAGAGGGGAAAAAAAGACAAACAAACAAACAAACAAACAAAAAAACCACTACAGAAATGGCCAGGACACCATGACTTAAATGATGGATTCAGTTCTTCCTGAAGATTGGTGTTTAAAAGGTATTATTTAATACAGAACATATAGGTTGCCCAGGAATCAGAATACCTGGTTATAAATAAATGTATGCCCTCTTTCTGAAGACTTTTCAGTTGCCAAATAAAAATATGTAGGTGTGTCAGGGCAGATGTAGACATTCCCTTTGTGGTTGAAGGACTGTAGTTGGACACACTCCTGGACCTAGTGGAGACGAGTAAGCTAAAATCTCAACATAGCCCCATCCCCACCCACTCCCCCCATCAAGAAAATGTCATTACTGTACTTTCACAGTTCTGTGCAACCACACCCTGTCTAGGAACTGGTTCCAGGGCTCTCAGCAGGCTTCCTGCTGATCCAACAATCTCAGAACACACCCCATGTCATGGGCTTGTGGCCAGTTGTTGTTTGAAGTAGAATTATAGCTCATAGTCTTAGAAGTTTGGTTTTGGAAAGATCCCTGAAGCCATTATATCTGAATCCCTCATGCCACGATTGAGAAATAGACTTTATATGGGTGATGTGGCCCATCTGGGAATAGAAGTGAGGTCTGGATTCCTAGTAGAAGAGTTTTCCGCTATGACATAATCATTTTACTCCATCTCTCCTAAAAAAGCGAGGAATCAGACTCAAAAGCAACGGCTTTATACCCCATCTGCATAAAAAGTGGAATTCAGACTCTATGATGATTTGTACATGGTGTGTTTGCATATCCCACAGACCTGAGGTACAACATCTGCACGATTACACTCCAGTGATCTCACTTCCTTCTATCTGGATCACATATTCGATGAACATTACTAATAATTATTGGAATAAAATTGTTTTATTAAACAAAACTAACTGCACTCTCCTACTCCTTATGTTCAGTATTGTTATTCTTAGAAGTCAACTGAATTTGGGCATCATACTTTTTCAAAATATGTCTAAACATACTAGGGTTTTTAATTTCCATGTATCCTCGATTTAAAACCTGAAGGAAAGTTTGAAAGAATAAATAGACTGACTTATTTAAATCTAAATGTAAATGGCATCAGTCCAGGATTAGCCTTTCTGACCAAGCGCTTTTAGACTCTTTATTGTGTTTTTATTTCAAAGCACCAGGGGATGCAATCATATGAAAAGTCATTTATAATCTTCTACTACAGTTTTTTGAAATTGTTTTTAGAGGATATTAACCAAGCCCATAATCCCAGAAAGCTTTCAAACTAGGTAGTTATTATGTCTTCTATTTAAAAACCGGAAGCAGAAATCTAGCACTATCTGAATATAGCAAATGATGAACAAAAATGTGCAATATTAGGCTACCAAAACCACTAAAATGAGAAAAAGAAAATCAAAGATAGAATGTGAAGTAGAAATCAATCATTGGCACTGTTACAGAAAATGGGATCTTTTTAGGGAAACCATTAAAAGAAAATCAGAAAACTACTGCGGAGGGGAAAAACAACTTCATGGAATTCATGAAACAGTACCACATTGTATTGCCTATAAAGAGAAAAGCCTTACATTTCTGGGTGTTTTCTGAAGGCATATTTGATACTTTTATTTTTAAAAAAAACAGCTAAAAATGGAAATGTTTATAACAGGGAGTCAATTTGACATTTCCTTAAAGATGCACTATAATAAATCATTATAAGAGTGGGTAATATCCTCAAAATAAAATTTCCATTTTTTTGTATTGCTTGGCCCCATATAATATTGCAAATCAGCTCATTTTTTTGGTACCGGAAGAAGCAGCTTTAAGTTTGGACAATGAAGTCAACTGTGCTGTTTCACACAGAGCCAAACATTTTGAAAGCTAAGCATAAAATGGAGGCTGACGACGTACACACGGGCATATTGAGTACCCTGTTCACACCACAGTAACACAGAACCGTCAAAACTGGGAAAGGTTAACTTTCCTCTCACTATACATCCTCACCATTCTCAAGGGAAAAGGCCAGGAGGCACCGGAGAGGGAATACTTGTCTATTTATCTCCCAGTGTCAAGGCCGAACCTGTTGATGCAAGATAGTCTCAAGTCAGTCTGTGTCCATGCTGCATGAAACTGGTTGTGAGCACAGTGGGCCAAGAGAAGTGGCTCAGGCTAAAAGGAAGGGAGGCCAGACTGAGTTGGGGCAATCAGCATTCAAAGAAAAGAAAGCAGTTGCTCTGTCAGTGCTCTGTTGGGATGTGCATTCCAACCCAGGAGCACACGAAGTACACAGAGGGAAGAGCAACTCCTCTGGGTCAGGCTCCTGTCACTTAAACTTGAGTGATAAACATTCGACTGCAGATCTGAATGGTGTGGGTAGGAAGAATGGCTTGGGCATAGTGTGGCTGCTTCGAAGACTTGGCTGGCCACGGATGGGGAAAGGAGAGAGAGAAACTAAACCCACAACTTAGAACCTGGTCTCCGCTTTGTGACTAAATTTATATTCTGATTTTTGTCCTAGTAATACTTTTGTTGAGGGAAGGATTGTATATCACATTCCTTTCTTCACTGTGAAAACTGAAAATTTACAGTGATGATAAAGCTATGCATTTCTTCCTAAACCTGTCTTTATAATCAGTCTTTATAAGCCACTGTCCAAGTGGCTCTAAGGCATGAATCTCAAGGAGAGAAACACTGCAGTTTCCCTCTGTATTAAAAGTAGGGCTATAACGCCATGGTTTTCATTGTTATGTTTGTGGATTTTTTGTTTTTAAACAAATGCACTAAATGTATTCATTCAAATGAACATTGAATTTGAATTCAAAAGTCAGATAATGATGCCATAATGGTCCAAACCAGTTTGAACTTCTTCTTTTGGAGGCATCTTCTAATATCATTAACTATATTAAGTCATTTAATTTCACAACACTCTTGACTGAAATATGGTGACTATTGGTACACCTATTTTATAGAAGGCAAAATCGAGCCACAGAGGAGTTAAGTAATCTGTCTGCAATGGATCCAATTACATGCTTCCCAGATCTGCTCAGCCTGCCTGACCCTCAGGCCTCTGACCTTTGCTTCCAGGAATGGCTGACACCATTCCCATGGTCATGAAGCCCCCAGGGACACCACTTCTACTGTCACCACAGCTACAGACCAAGGTGTCCCCAAGCTACACACCAGTAAATACGAATCTATTTATGCTAGACGGACATAAACAAAAACAAGATGCAAATGGGCAAAAATAGGAACATACGCTTACATGGAGAAGCTCTGCACCCGGGCTGGAGTATCTGAAATTTTGCCTTCCTCAGAGCTTTGCAAGGAGAGGCTGAATCCCGTACCCTGAGAGTGCAGGGGAATGACACACTGCCCCACGAAAGGACTGGCGCATGCATCTTCTGTGGCACTTCGGAGATGTCTCTCGTGCCCAGCAACCAGCAGTGATTTGTTACAAAATTATGGCCACTTGGAACAACACTCCTTGTGTTTTGCTCTCCTTGCTTTTTCCCTTCCTCTGGTTTGCAATCCCAGCATTCGCATTCAAGCTTTCACTGCAGGCTCTGCTTTCTGTGGAACTTGGACCAAGCCAGTGCCTAAGCGTACCCACTAGTAAGTGACAGCACTCTTAACTGCAATGCTACCCTCATCTCGTCCCACCTTTGTTCTCTTTTCTTTCTATTACTCTTCAGAGCCATTCATTCCATTTTAATTTCCTATGCAAGGACAGGAACAAACTTACAAGGCAGTAATAAATAGAAGAAACAAGAATTTCTTGTCCCAGAAACGCATCTCTCCATTTGTAAGAAAAAGATGCAAGTTTCTAGAAAACTTCATTAGCCCCAAGCCTTCAACATAGCAAGAGCAATCCACTTTCATTATGCACTGTTTAAGAAAGAAAAGAGTGTTACATAAAAGCTTAATTATAAATCCATTCCGGTAAATTTAATGGAAATATGTTTAATGAAATCAAAATATGATTTTTCCTTAAAGGCCTCCACAAGGTGTGCGAGTTCAGAAAATGAGGAGAAAAGATTTCTAATTTCATCTAGAAGCCTGGCTTTTTAAATGAATTCTCAAATAATTTTTGAAATTCTATGAAGCTTCAAGCTGTAAAGTCATATTGTATTGTTGAAACTTGGTGCAGTTTTAAATAATTGGTTTAGAATATTCCTTAGACTTGTCACGTTTTAGGCAAATTTTTCTGAATCCACCTACGAAGGAAACGTTTGAGATGTACATTCAAACTTGCTGCCTAAACTCACTTATTTCCACATCATATCAGTTCTCACCTCATTTACCGCAATACCTAAATTCTACCTAGATGTGGAATGAAAAGTATGAAAGTAATTACTTTGGGGGGGTGGCCCTTTGATTGTTGGCATATCTTTTTAAGTACAGTGAATATTTTTCAGTATCTCAAAGACACATAGAGAAAAAGGCAAGAATATTTCTCTACACGTGTCTGGTATTGGAAGAGTATATTCAGTTCTTGGAACCTCAAAACATGAAAAATGTAAGACTAGAAGTTCAGGGCATTGAAAAGCTTATGGCAATTGCATGACAGATGTAAAAAAAGAGTAACAGAGAAATCAGGTGACCACTGAGTGGGCTGAAAAGAGACACAATTTTTTAAAAAGATTGAGGACAAACAATTCTTGAATAATTTTGAGATTAAAAATGGTAGCACCAAATAAAAATACAAATAAGAAGGCATAGGGTTATTAAGATGGAGATTTTCACTTCCACATTATAGTCACTCAGACAAACTGCAATATGACTAAGTTTAACATTTATGTTCCAGAAATAGACTTTTGGTAATTACAGTCTCCCAGTGGTAGGACAGGTGTTGAAAGGTATTCTGGCACACTTAGGCAAACTTGACCAGTTAGAAACACAAGAGGGTTCATCTAAATCTACAATTACTCTATTTCCTTTTAGAGTTTTTTTTTTAATCTCTATTCTTTTAGAGACATTATTTTTTCAGATTCCACAATTTCTGTTTTCTAAATGAAAACATGATGCCATTTTAAAGAATTGGATTGAATGGCAGAAAAAAATTTCTTCACGTCACTGAGTATTAATATAGATTTTTCCACTGTCAAAGGAAGCAAAGCTCTGTTAGCATAGAGTTTTCATTCTAAGGAATTTGAGAAGTAATTCAACCCATTCTTATATCCAAAAATTATGTTTTATTTCTCTTTAACATCTTCAAATGCTATATAGTTATAGATTTCTCGGCTGGTCTCCTTTGATATTTAATCCATGATCTCGCATGATTTTTCCTGCTGATTTATCCAAATTTTTATGAAAATTATAGCATAATTTGCTCTGCTTTAGCTTAAGGCTCCATATATAAGATGTTTCCTTCCCAAGCCAGATGCACTCCATGTACTTTAGAGTTCTAGTTCCAAAGTTTCTTTTGCTTATAGTAGTTCTAACTACTCCTCTTAGATCATTCCCCCACTGTCATTTGATTTTTTTTTTTTTTGGTAGCGTTTCTCCAAATACTTCATCCTGCCTTTCGACGGTGTCCATTTTATAAGATGAGATGTTACCAAAAACGTGTCAAAGCTAAAACTAGAAGACTTGTTTCTACTTCCAGAAACAAGTAGAAACAAGTCTTCTGCTTAATACCTGCTTCCACTCAAAAACCTTATTTATTCTGTATGGTGAGGGGTGATTGGTGTCCCTTGCCTTACTTTCTGGAATGTCACCATATGATGCTCTTTTGCTGAAAATCTGGGAGAAGTATCACCACATGATGCTAACAGGTGCGAACCATCTAGCACAGTCTTGCTGGTACTTTAAAATTAAATGATAATCAGCACACTCCTGGATAAAATGTGACGATTCATTCATTCATTCAACAAAGATTCATTTTGTGCCTATTTATGTGCCAGAGGCACACATGCACTAGCTTATTTAATCTTCACGACAACCTATGAGGCGGGCAATATGCGTGGGTCTTTTCATCAATAAGAAAACTAGCCCTGGAGAATTAAACGTTAAATATTTCTGACATCACTCCTGTCTGCATCTACCTCTCTACTTAACCTTGTCACTCTACATTTCAACCTCCTTCGTGATTTTCATATGGCCAGATAACCCCTGCCTCTATGCCTCGTTTCACCTGTCACCTCCCAATTCCCGTTCTCTCCTTATTTACTGCTAATAATGTGATCATAGAATCTATCCTCCAATTTGGAACACTTCTGAGAGTACAAGGAGGTACTATAACCAATTATAATTGAACAACAGGTATAAACTTGAATTCTCCCAGTCAAGAAGAATCTTCCCACTAGAAGGTAAGCATTTCCTAATATCATGGATGATTTAGTCCCTTCTCTGAGTCCGTATAAGTTCTTTGTGGTGTCTTGTGCTTACCACAGTCCATATCTCTTTATACTGTGGTTGGTGTCATTGTCACCTCTCTCCTACATTGCACTAAGACCACTTTGAGGTCAGGGACTATCCTATTTCTCTTTCCATCACCAGCACTTAGCATATGCCTAGTACATTTTGTTTACTCAATGACATTAAATGAATTAAGTTCGGTGCAGTATTGTGATGACTAAAAGTATTCAGATATCTCACCATTCCATTATTCTGCAGTAACATTTATTCCATGTGCTTTCATTTCCAAATCAATTTCTGCCCATGAAAGTAAGATCCCCCAGGGGCATTGGACAAAAGGTTCTGTAAGCCAGATCATACCTGTTTTCCATTTCTTCCTGTTCTACAGGGACCAAATTTTCTTCAGTCACTCTAGTTTGAATAATTTTAAAAGTAGTTCATTTTATGAGGGCTTAGATAATAGCTAAAAGTTACTTGATACCAAGAAGTCAAGTCCTCAATCTCCTCCTCGATTCTGGTGGTCCATTCCAGTAAGCATCACACTGGTTTGTTCATTCCTGCCAACACTAAGTTGCTGGTAACCACTCTCTGAATCTATACCAGCATGCTAAGGAAAAGCTGAATGGACTGGTAGACTGGGCAATTGATGCCTTCCCTTTGCTCATGTGATTTGTGGGAAATTCAGGACATGGATGGAAGTGAGGAGAGACCCTACCATGGAGTGAGTTTGAAATAAGAAGAGCCAGATAGAAGTTCTGGTTCTGACACTTCCTAGTAGGCTGGTCTTGGGAATGAGAGTAAAAGTTGTACTTTCTTTAGGGAAATATGTCAGATTCATATGAGATATGTGAAAGCATTTGTAAATTGTAAAGCACCATACATCTGAAACCTGTGCTACATTCTGGAAACTATGGTACTTCCCCCTCGTGGCAAGTTTATTTGACTGTTTCCATCATTAATTGAAAAGATCAATAGGTGGAAAGTAGTGGAAAAAATCAGACTCAATGTGCCCTATTAAATTTGCCTGCGTAAAGGCCTTCAGTATGGAAAATTATACGTAGACGTTATTGCTTAATCTCTCTATATGTAAAAACGGTTATACTTTAAATATACAGTGATGGGTTAAAAGTAATGAAAGAGATGAAAGAAAATAATAGTAAAATCGCCACATTAAAAAAAAACCTTTGTAGATCATATGTGCATGTGTATGTAAGTATATGTTTACATATGTGTTCTTTAAATACGTACATATTGATTTACTATGTATGTGTATAAAATATTTTCTGCAATGTTTTTACTTGAATAATGCTAATGTTATATCAGATTACCTCTAGATAAGTAGCTATTACAGCACAGTATTAAAAACTGCCACACAGAAAGTGCAGAAGGAGTTTTCTGAAAATGCAAAGTGCTACTGAAGTCTTAATTGATATAGAAAATATACCCAGTCAAAAAAACCACATAATATCACATTTACCAAAAATTGATTCAGGTTAATTTATTGTCACAAAATAAAGATTTCAGACTGCTTGACATAGAAATATAAGGTTATACTTATATATAGTAGTATGACATAGGTCTTCTATTGCATTCTATTTTCCATAGTTTATTAGTTTTATGCATTGAATTATGCATAACAAATCATCCACTGCATTTCATTGAACTGTATAACAATTTCTTTTCTCAATTATATAACCTAGCTAGATACTTAAACTGTTTCAGTAATCAGAGTTCCTTATAATGCTCTTTTCAAGGAAATTATGTAATAACTTCTACTATGCATCCTATTATTTATCTTCCATAAAAAGTACATTATTAATATCTTTTGCACATTTCATATTTGCAATGAAAAATTCTGGTTTAATATATTTTTGTAACCATTAAGTCAATTAATATGAATGTTGGATTAAGTGGTTTTAAACATTTATTTTTGTTTAAAAACGCCTTCTGTATAATCCTGAGTAAAATGCACATATTTTAAATATATCTAATGAGTCTTGCCTCCAAGAGATCCTTCAGTGATACTTGACCCAATGAACTTGCAACAAATAACTAACTTAAACATGTACTGAAGTAAGAATAGGATGGAAACTAAATATTAGAACATGGTTAAACGGTCTAAAATGGATTTTTATTTTAAGAGCAGAACAATGTTGCCTTTTCTTCAGAACTCACATGACTTTCCTCAGAGAGTGATGTTATGGTGGCTACTCCCCATTCTACGTAATTTAGTCAACAAAGCTCTTTAGACACATGACAGGAAATATCCCACATCTGATATTCAAAATCCATATATTACAAGATCCCATTGCATTCCATTTTCAGGCAATGAGTCTGCATTTGTAACAATCCATTTGTATTAGTGGCTCTAAAAGCTAATGGGCTTTCTCAAAAACATGTACTTTCTAACCTTTATGTAGATTGCAAATGGTACTTTTTAAAACAGGACAGTTTCACACTGTCAGATGATTGAAATGGAAAGGGCTTGTGAATATGCATTCTTAATAAAACCATGAGGTGCCATGCATCTGCTATTTTCTCCATAACTCTTTTTTTTTTTTTGAGTTGGAGTCCCACTCTGTCACCCAGACTAGAGTGCAGTGGCCGCTCTAGGCCACCGCAGCCTTGACCTGCTGGGCTCTGGCGATCCTTCCGCCTCAACCTTCCAAGTAGCCGGAATTACAGGCATGCGCTACCACGCCCGGCTGATTTTTTGATTTATCGTGGAGAAGAGGTCTCGCTGCCCAGGCGGGTCTCGAACCCGCGGGCTCAGGCAATCCACTCACCTCAGCCTCCCAAAGGCGCGGGATAACAGGCTGAGCCACCAAGCCCGGCTACATAACTCTTTTTTATATTTTATCCAATAGCAGCCACTGAAAACTGTTTTTCAGTCCAACATTCCTTAAGGTGTGAAGCTCACTTTATGAAGAGTTTCTGTAATGCCAACTGCATTAACTATAAAGTATAAGTGATTCCATTATTTAACTGGTTACTAGAAATTTCTGGGTTCTTTGGAGGTTCCAAGTTTTGTTTTGATCTTGTTTTTCCAACTGCTTGGCCACAGCTTTGCTCATTCTTATCTGATAATATTAAATATCATGATGGATATACAATGCAACCCACATCTTCTATGGAAGTGATTCTCAATGGGGGGGTGACTTTGCTCCACTCTGGGGAGGGTATTTGACAACGTCTGGAGACATTTTTGATTGTTATGACTGAGGGATGCGTCTGGCATCTAGTGAGTAGAGAACAGGGATGTCCCTGTAGATCCTACACAGCCCATGATAACTCCCACAGAAAAGAATGTTCCAACCCATGTCAACAGTGTTGCTGTTAAGAAATGCTGGCCTATGACATGGACCAAGTTTGTGGTTTTGATCATTTTCATGACCAACTGAGAGGAGACTTGAGGACAACTATGAAATGATTCACTTATGGAATGAAAGTAGCTCAAATTCTAAATCAAGAAGTAAGTCTATTTTTTAAAAATCACTTAGATATGGTCTAAGTAGTTGGTACAATGCAATTACCCAACTCTTATAGGACCTATAGCACTATTTCAGGTGTTTTGGTTTACTGTTCAAAAGAAGAATTAAAGAGCCCTGGTTGTCTCAGAATCACAACTCCATTTATTCTAAATAAGCATACACTGCCTTACACAAACTTTTAAGTTACAATTATTGTGGGTTAACTACAGAATAATAAATAAATTCTTCAAACTACACATAAAAACTGCCCCTTGTCATGGTTAAAACCTAAAAGCTCTGAGAAAAATTAGCTGTTTGTTAATTAGGATCCTATTTATCCTTTCATGTGCAAAACTAATTATTTGTTTGCAAGATGCTGCGTCTTCATTAAAAGCATTAGTATTCTTAGTAGATGGCACTATTAATTTTATAAATGGAATTGGGATTTTGCTACTATGTTTCAAATAGTTCTTAGGACAAGTGAATATTTCCACAAGGCATTACCTGTTTAAAAAGGGCAACTCTGTACAGTAGTGAAAGGCAATTATATCTAATTCACAGGATACACTAAATTTCAAATGGTCTTACTAGATATCAGGCAGGCAATATATGTCATTCATTTATAAATATAAATGTATATATAAGGTTACAAACACACATATAATTTATATGTATATCTATCCATATATAATATGTTATATAATATGTTATATATTATATATATAATATGTTATATAATATGTTATATATTATATATACATACGTATATATGTATCTTGAGGGGTGAACACTATTTTAAAGCAATATAAAGTCATCTCTTCAATTTTTCTAAAGAAGAGAAAACTATGACCAGGTTATCTTCTAGAAGAGCAAGTAATCTAAATTAATTAAGACTTCAATTTGGAATGCATTCCATGCTTTCAAAGCAATATACAGGTATATATAGAAAATATTGGGGGTAGGTTCCAAACCTCCACAATAAAGCAAATATCAAAATAAAACCAACCACACACATTTTTTTTGTTTCTAAATGTACATAAATATTTTGTTTACACCCTAGTCTATTGAGTGTGAACAATAATTATGTCTAAAAAACAACGTACATACCTTAATCAATAACATCGTGAGTTTTCTCAGCAGGTTGGGAATGGGGGATATGTTTCAGGAATGTCTGAAGTAGTCAACAGTCTGCATGGGCCTTTACCTGGCCCCAGACCATACACAAAGTATATGATCCCCCAGGTGTATAACGAAAAGTGAAAAAGGGAAGTCTAGGTCACTTTGGTTTAAGTGGAATCAGAAGACAATGCCAGCAAATGAGAAGTTCACACCCTGTCTACTGCTGGGACCCACCTTTCTAGGTGGTCAAGTAATTTTCATGAAAAAAGGAAAGGAATATGCACGCAGAGTATTCTGATAATCTAGACAACATAAACTATCTAATGCTTATAAGTATTTAGACACATTTAGACAGAGAATCATACATTTTATTTTACTTTATTTTATATTTTATTTTTATTTCACTTTTGACTTGGGTTCTCACTCTGTCACCCAGGCTGGAATGCAGTGGCATGATCACAATGATCACAGCTCACTGCACCCTCCACCTCCTGGGCTCAGGGGATTCTTCTACCTCAGCATCCCAAGTAGTTAGTACTACAGGTGCATGCCACCACACCCAGTTAATTTTTATTTTTCTATAGAGATGAGGTTTCGCTATATTGCCCAGGCTGGTCTTGAACTCCTGGGCTCAGGCAGTCCGCCAGCCTCGGCCACCCAGAGTGCTGAGACTACAGGTGTGAGCCACCACGCATGGTCAGATATTCTTGCATGTTTCAACTTCAATCACCCTCAAAGAACTCTTCATGTGGTGCAATACACCTATCAAGATGCTTTTTCCATGGCTCAAAACAGTGTTTGAACTTATCAATTTTGATGCCTTTTAGCACTTCTGCTGTTAGTTGTTTCACCTCTGTCATATCAGCAGAACATTTCACTCTGAGGACTTTTTTCATCTGGGAAAACAAAAGTTGCTCAGGGTGAGATCAGGTGAGCAGGGAGGGTGCACAGGGGTCATGCCATTCCTGGTCAAAAACTGCTGAATACTCAGCATGATGTGAGCAGGTATACTTGTAAATCACCCATCATGAAATGGGAAACATGTTGAAAGAATCTCAAAAAAAAAATTCATTGAAGCTGAATGTAGCCTCTCATAACCTCATAACGAGGCTAGTTGGTATATACTGAGGCCAATGGTTTGCTAGAACACTTACTTTCCAGGGGAAGCTTGTACTACAAAGAGCTCACCCTCCAAAAAATAATTCCTTTATTTTTTTCTGAGGAGGGGGGATCCTAGGTTCACAACAAAATTGAGCATAATGTACAGAGTTCCCCAAAATCTCTTATCCCCACACATACAACCTCCCCCACTGTAGACGACCCCCCATCAAACTGGTCCGTTTGTTACCACTGACGAACCTACATTGACACATCATTGTCATCCACAATCTGTCATTCACATCCAGGTTCACTCTTGGCATTATACATTCTAAGGGTTCCTGCAAATGTACAATTTTTGGCATGTATCTACCATTGTAGGATCATATAATAAAAGAGCTATGGTGGTGACTTTTAACTTATTACAATATTTTTGTTATACAATTAACATTAAGAAGATTCTTTTCATCCACTATTGCCTATATCTATCTTCAAAGAGTGCTAGTGCTAAAAATAAAGCCTCTAGCCTAAAATCCTACTTGTAGTCCCTACCACAGTGAGTATTAATTGGATTTTTTCTTAAATTAACATTAGGGAAGGGTTATAGAAAATGATATGCCTATTTAATGCTCTGCTCATTTGACATGATACCTTTCCAGAAATATCTGTAAGTAGATACGGGATTTTACAGGGATTAAAATGTCAGTAGTTGATTTCATAAAGCAGCAATACCACATTACACTTCTTGTACTGTTCCAAACTCAAACTAAATTTCTGGGAACATTTCCAACTATCCCCAATAGTCTTTCTAGGTTAGTGACCAGGAATGTTTGCAAGTGACTAAATTTATATCATTTGGACAAAAGTTTCATTTGTGTTTCAGACTATGTTGATACAGAACAAAGGAGAGTAGAGAATTGGCAATTATCCTATTAATCTGATGAATGTGGACAGTCATACCAGATATTTCAAACTACCAAATAGAATTTTTTGGTCTCAGTGATCTAATTTGTTAACCAAATAACTGTCAAGACTGCAACTTCATTCTGTTCTGCATAAAATTATTCATAATTTTTTCAATATTTCTAGTACCAGCTACTTAAGGGAAATCTATGTTAATATATGGACATTTTTGTATTAAAGCTTTATTTCTTCACTTCATATTGATGATATAAAGAGAAATAGAGAAAGAACATAGATGGTTGTGGTAATTTTTTTTCTGTTTCTCAATAACGTGTATATATTTAATATATATAGCATGGTAGCTAAGATCAGTAGCTTTGGAGTCAGCATGCTGCATTCAAATCCTGGTTCTGCCTCTTCTTATGTGTAGGACCGATACCTCACTTTTTCCATCTTTAAAATGGGGAAACACTATGCCTATGTTATGTATCACTGTGAGGGTTAAATGAGTCAGTCCATATAAATTGCTTAAAATAGAGCTCTCAATAAATATAGTTATTATCCTTATGTTAAATTTATCATCAACACTGGCCAAACCTATGAAGGATCTTCTTTGGGATGACGAAATGTTCTAAAACTGTATTTGGGGGATGACCATTTAGCTCTGTAAATTTAATGAAAAATCAACTAATTGTCCACTTAACACAGGGGAATGTCATGGTAATTAAATGATACCTAGTTTTAAATTAGGATTGGCCAGTCTTATTAAATCAATAGCATTAGGCTCCTGAGCTGGAAAGTCTGAGAGCAAGAACAGAGAAATATGAGGAAGGGAGAGACAAACTGATGGAGCTAGAACCCATCCCTGTTCTTCT
Organism: Cephalopachus bancanus; assembly: GCA_027257055.1. Lineage (NCBI taxonomy): Eukaryota > Metazoa > Chordata > Mammalia > Primates > Tarsiidae > Cephalopachus > Cephalopachus bancanus. Next base: position 4,565,106 of record JAPVLO010000096.1, on the reverse strand, counting down.
TTCCCATTGTAGAAACAGTTTCCTACCACAAGAGCTGTAGAGCTTCTCATCAGCTGTCTTCTTTGAACTGCTCCTTGGCCTGTATATCACAGTCCAGAAGTTGCTATTAATGATCTGTCCTACCCTTGGAGGGGAACCTGGAGAAAAACTTTAAGATTTGCTCTTCTGTTTACAATGTGTCTTGAGTCTACCCATAAACTTTCTATTTCCTCCAACTCTGTTCTTTTTTTGTTTTTGTTTTGGTTTTTTTGAGTTGGAGTCTCACTCTGTCACCTAAGATGGAGTGCGGTGGCACGCTCCCAGCCACCGCAGCCTTGACCTGCTGGGCTCAGGCAATCCTTCCGCCTCAGCCTTCCAAGTAGCTGGAACTACAGGGGCATTCTACCACGCCCAGCTAGTTTTTGATTTATCATAGAGACGAGGTCTCACAAAGTGCCTGGACGGGTCTTGAACCCTCGGGCTCAGTCAATCCACTCGCCTCAGCCTCCCAAAGTGCTGGGATTACAGGCTGAGCCACTGAGCCCGGCCCAACCCTGTTCTTTAAGATCAAGAACAAACCAACAATATTCTAGGTCTCCCTCTTCTCATTCATTACCTCATTAACTGATGATTTTAAAAAATGTATTCACTGATTGACTCATTAATTTAGTATTTTTGTGTTACTATCCCCTTGTTGCAGAAATATTACTAGAAAGTAGAGGGGGTGAAAGGTCCAAGATAATGTGACCCCTGCCTCAAAGGGGCAGCTTCTGATGTGGCCTCATCCATCTGTATATCTGCCCTTCTTCAAGTCTACCCATTCTTTTCTAATTTAAAAAATAAAAATTTTAAACCTTTTTTGAAGATGTTTCTACCTTTCCAATGTAGATAGCAGTCCCCACTTCACCACTCCACAGGTCAAGAAGTAGAGACGGGAATTGGTTTCTTCCAGAGCATCATTCCACTGCCATACTTGACTTCTCTTCTGGAGTCTAATCATCTGCTAATCCTGCATTTTCTCTACCTTAACTGTTTTTTATCTCTCATTTTCTATGGTACCTCCTACTTCCTTCCATTCTAGTCATTGCCATTCTGATTTTCATATCCCTGTTGCAGATCTTTTCAAAACTAGCTTCATTTTTTTGTTGTTTCTGTAGTTTTAACTCTGACTGCATTTCAATTCCCTGCAAGAACTGGCAGTAACACGAACTACTCATCACATAGAACTGACCTCTGTGGATAACAAGTTGCAAAAATTTATTGCTCTGACTAGAACTTCCTCACCACTTCTTTCAGACTTTTACTTCTTTTGAATCTTTTGTCTTTCCTTGAATTACCTTTAATATCTCTACCCCTTCTCTGTAGTCTTTGTTCCACTGACTTCAAGAAGATGTAAACTAGATTTCTCTTGGTATTTTTAACCTTTCTTTCCTTTTAGCTTCAGAGATATAGTTTTTCTCCCTTTTTAAGAATTATCTTTCCCTTGAACTCTCAAGTGTATTCCCTCTGGTCACTAGCCCAATTAGCTATTTATCATCTTTTATTCCCTCCAGTCTACAAAAAGGGTCAGATTTTCCTTTAGTCTTACAAACAAAACAGCACAAAACTCAAAACAAACAACCTATAGCTCTTCTCTATACTTTGCTTTCCAACCCTCTCTCTCTCCTTTCCATTATCAAAAACCTCTCAATATAATATGGTAGGCTTTGCTTACACGTCTAACCACTCATTTGTCTCTTGACCTCTTGAAGTCTTGTGCTGGCATCTCCACTCCTTCTACCTGGCTTCTCAATTTTCTTTCCCTCATGCAGAACTGACAACCAGCCCTTCCTGCTAGCCTCTCTCAGTCATTTATGTTCATGCTCATCTCTCCAACAGGCTATTCTATGCCCTGACCCCCTTTCCTTATCCCTGAGTAAAGAAATGTCTTATGCATCCTCTTCTCAGGAATGAGATCCTTTTTGCAGAGGGGACTCAAATGTCTTTCTAGGAAGGATTCCTTTGCCTATCTCTATTTTTTCATTTTTATTCCCTGCTGGACATCTTCCTCAAAGACACCTGTCAGAATTCCAAGTAGACTGTGGTCAAAGCTCAACCCTTCTTCCCTCTAAAATGAATTATCTATTTTTATTGATAGCACAACTCACATTCCTTAGTCACTAAAGTTCATAATCTCAGTATCTCATGGCTCCTCCTCTCAGATAACAGACCTCAAATACTCAATTCACCACTTCTGTTTCTGTCTATGGCCTTCTTGCCTCTTGTCTGGACTGTCTCCATTGTCATCGAACTCTTCCATTCCTGGCTTCTCTTAATGCAGTCCATCCAGTATACTTCTGAGAATAATGTCCTTAATTTGCAGCATTGATCATAGTTCTCTGCTCCTTAAAAATATGCCCTGGTTTCTCATTGCCAGTTGAATAAAATCAATTCCTCTTATTTTGATACCCAAAGCTTTCTACCGTCTGCTCTCAGCTCAGTGAAGCCAGAACCACACCAAATGGTGGTGGTGCATATGCCCTCTGATATCACCATTTTCCTCTTCTCTGCACTTATTCCTGTGGTTGCTTTGACTGGAATGTCATATTTTATCTCCAAATATCCAAATCCAACAGTCTTTCTTTTGTAGTCTTTTCCGATCCTCAAATCAGAGTGATATTTATCCCTCTTCTGAATCAGAAAACACCCTATTAGTATTTTTCTTATAGTGGTATCACTGTCTGCCTGAAACATTTGTGCAGATGTCTCACCTTATCTGCCAGATTATAAGCTCTTTGAGAGCAGACACAGTCAATTCGAGTCTAGTTCAGTGCCTGTATACACATCATTGTATAGAACAGTGGTTCCCTTATATGATATGCAGTAAAATTCCCCAGGGGGCTTGTTAAAACATAGGCTACTGGACTGCCCCCCATGTGTTTGAGTCAGTAGGTCAGACAAGGGACCAGATAATTTGCATGTCTAGTAAGTTCTAGGAGATGCTGATGATGCTGGTGCAGGAAGCATCCTTTAAGAGCTACTGACACAGAATTGGAGCTTCTAGTCTCAAATTTGTGTCCTACATCTTCAGTGCCACGAAACTTTAAATAATGAGACAAACTTTTTCCTCAAGAGCTTCATGTTCTTCATATGTGAAAGTGCGATGATACGGTCAAATCTACATATGTCTAGGATGCTTGTTAAAATTAATCACTGAAAATATGTAGAACTCCATAAAATTCATGTCTACCCAATACAAATAATTAAGCTATTCACCTTGGAAGGGCAAGCCATTTTGGTAATCTTTTTCTCAGTGACTTTTTATTCTTGCTCCAGTATACGCTTTTGGTTTTATTCTCCAGTGAAATAATCACCTCTCTTTTTCCCTGTAGAAGTTCATCTGTAAAAAGTATGGGATAAGCCCAATGCTACATTCAACATCAGATGGAGTGAATATATTTCAGAAATCCCCCACTTGGGTTTGCAAGGTGCACATGGAAGCAATTTGGCCTCTAGGTTGAAAACCTCCCTTCACTGCAAATGAATGACTTGGTTTATTCCATATGTGTCCCTGAAATCCAGGGCTACTACTAGAGCAGGGCAAATTTGCCCCGGGAGAAAAACTAAAAGGAGTGCTAAAGAACTGACTAGTCAAGATAAATGATATCTTAAGACAATATTTTGAAAACCAAAATTAATGCAAGGAAGTTCACCTGATGGATAAACGCTTCGTGACATTGGATTCAGCAATGACTTTTGGGTATGACATCAAAAATATAGGGAACAAACAAAAAATAAATAAGGCTACATCAAAATTTAAGCTTTTATGTGTTAAAGGACACCGTCAACATAGTGAACAGGCAACTCTCAGAATGGAAGAAAATATTCATAAATCGTTTATCTGATTAGGGGTTGATATCCAGGATATATAAAGAAGTCCAATAACTCAACACCCCAAAACAAACAACCTAATTATAAAACTTGGTAAAGACATTTCTCCAAAGAAGATTTATAAATGGCTAATAACATATGAAAAGATGTTAAACATCACTAATCATTAAGAAAAGGCAAATCAAGCCGGACTCGGTGGCTCAGCCTGCAATCCCGTGCCTTTGGGAGGCTGAGGTGAGTGGATTGCCTGAGCCCGCGGGTTCGAGACCCTCCTGGGCAGCGACACCTCATCCCTACAATAAATCAAAAAATCAGCCGGGCGTGGTAGTGCATGCCTGTAATTCCGGCTACTTGGAAGGCGGAGGCGGAAGGATCGCCGGAGCCCAGCAGGTCGAGACTGCAGTGGCCGGGAGTGGCCACTGCACTCCAGTCTGGGCGACAGAGTGAGACTCCAACTCAAAAAAAAAAAAAAGGCAAACCAAAACCACAATAAAGTACTTTTTAACACCCAATAGAATGACCATTATTAAAAATAAATAAAATGTAAAAAAAGAACCAGAAAAGAACAAGTGTTGCCAAGGACGTGGAGAAATTGGAACCCTTGTGCATTATTTGTGGGATGGTAAAATGGTACAGCTTCTGTGGACAACAGTATGGCAGTTCCTCAAAAAATTAACCATAGAATTACCATATGCTCTAGTAATTTCACTTTTGTGTGTATAACAAAAAGAACCGAAAGCAGATACACACACACGCATGCACGCGCACACACACACACACACACACACACACACACACACACACACCTATAGAGCATTATTCACAATAGCCCAAAGGTGGAAACCACTCAAGTGTCCATCAACAAATGAACAAATAGTCAAAATGTGGTATATACAGACACAGGACTATTATTCAATCTTTAAAATAAAGGAAATTCTGACACACGCTACAACTTGGATGAATATTGAGAACACTGTGCTCAGTGAAATAAGCCAGTTACAAGATGACAAATACTGTATGATTCCACCTACATAAGATACCTAGAGTACTCAAAATTTTATACAGAGAGTAGAATGGCAGTTGTCAGGGGCTAAGGGGAGGAGAAAATAGGGCGTTATTATTTAATGGATACAGAGTCACAGTTCTGCAAGAAGAAACAAGTTCAAGATATTGGTTGCACAACATGTGAATGTATGTGACACTACTGAACAATACACTTAAAAATGGTTAAGATGGTATATTTCATATTATGTGTATTTTACCACAATTTTAAAAATAGCTTTAAAAATTCACGATGAATAAAGTACCAAAATGTAAAATAAAGTTCAGTAAAGAATTGGCATAAATTTTCTGATAAGTCGTCTGGTTCAGTGGTAAGAGATCAGCTGAACACACAGATCTCTTCTTTTGTTGTTTTCCCAAGAATTGGTCATTGGTGTCCTAGTATCTTGCGAAATGCTTCCCTATCCTTTGGGCTTTACCAGGTATAGACAAGCTTGAACTTTGCAAGAAACCCGCCCATTTTTAAAACTTCCATTTCTTCCTCTCACAGAAGGCCCTATAATGATTCATAAACAGTAACTCTTATAATTAACAAAAAGTTCTCACTGTTGATCTATAATTTACATGCTCTGACTATTGTTCAAATATTAATCCTTATAATAATAAATGGCACGTTTTCATCTCAGTGCATTGCAATAAGCTCATTTAAACTCACAACTCTTTTTAAACATGGTACTAAGGGTCGTCATTTAAATCTACTGATGGAGAAACAGACAGGACAGAGAGGATACTTAGAGAAGTACTCATTGTTCTGCTAATTAGAGGAGGCATTGTAAAAAAGAAGGAAAACCTTGATGGTATTTAGAGCTGAGCGCGGGTGTCTCAACCATGGTGTCAACTAAAAACCACCACAGGATTTAGAAACAGAATATAGATTCCCAGTCCGCAAACTCATTTACTGGTATGCAATTTCATTGGTTGCAACTGAAACCACAGAAAAGCAAGTGAGATGATAGCCTGGTGCTTAGCTCATGCAGTTCAAAATAATTTTAAGCAATGTGGATTGAATAAGCCTCCAGAGTCAGGAAGTGATTTGAGGAATGTGTTTTATATCTTTTTTTTTTTAAGCTCAAAGAGCAGTTTGAATTATGTATCCTATTTTATTTCTTACTGTTAAAGACAGACATTGAGATGTACATCCAGAGCCTTTTAGAAATACCAAGTGAAAGCAATGCCACGTATTGTGCTCCAGCAGGTAATTCTGCATGTGAGGATTAGCCAAGAGATTTATCAAGCAGCCTCCAAGGGAAACAGAGTTCAAGTCTGAGCTCATCAATAATACATAAATAAACCAAACAATTAGGTACAAAGTGGCTATCTTGTCAGACAACTTATTAGCCGATAAATGATATACTCACTGGCTGCCTTAAGAACAAAGAAAAAAGACATATTGAGACAGAATAAGGGCTGAACAAGAAAAGAAGGAAGCAACCTTTCTGCAGCCTTTGCGTTTCCTTCCTATCTCTTCCTGCTGTTGAGAACCCAAGGCCTGGGTGGTTAGAAGTTGTGGACAGGCTGTGAGTCCAGAAGGGTTTTGTTTTCTGTGGGAGTTAGGTTCTCAAGTTGGTGGCTTGAGGATAGTCAAACGGCCCTAAAACATCCCTAGGATCACACAATGAGGTGACTCAGTTCGTTCCCAGAGTTCCAGATGCATTTGAGGACCCCACCAAGTGGGGCACTTGCATTTCAGGGCCATGGAGCAGCAGAGTGCCAATCCTCACACCCCATCCTTCCTCCCAATACCATGAGGAGAAAGACCACAAGGACTGGTGGCCAGACACAGGGACAAGAGATGCAGTCCCTCAGAGGAAGGCTGCCCTAGGAAACGGGCACTTCTTTCCTTTTTAAAATTTTGTTTTGGTCAAAACACAGAGTTGAATTTGTGTTCATTCAGGCAGCCCAGCGTTTGCCTCCTATGTCATAGAACAGCACAGGCACCAATCTTGATGGAGCATTATAAACCAATGAAAAGTGGAATATAAAGTTAATGGATGTACTCATACTGGCTGGAGCAGGAAGGGTCCTTGAAGACCTAGGAGAAGGTCGGGCATTGGCATTCAGTTCTAAATCAGTTTTAAGGTAAGTAACACGAAGAGTGGGAATTATCCTTGACAGCTAAGCCTCCAGGTTGGTCCTCCAGGTTGGTGCCAGGGAAGCAGTGGCTTGTGTTTAGCAACTAACTGTGGGGTACCTGGTTAGTCTCTTCAATCAGCAAGATCTCAGTCAGCTCAGTTCCAGCATCACGCTACCAGAGGCACCGGAAGCGAGGTTGTGGAAGTGAGGTTGGTAGATTCACAACTCCCTTCATGCTCACTCATGCACACCCATCCCGAAGTGTTAATGGAGACTTCTGCACTCTAGTGGAAGCATTTCTTTTGAAAGATGTGGAAATAAAAGCTCTCAGAAAATAAGCTGGCCCAAATCACACAACTAGTTGGAAGCAATGCGGGAGTCCTAACACAGGTCTTCCGAACCCCCAGTGCCTAGATGAGTCCATTATCATTACGCAGTTTGACCAATAACAGCAGGTAAATACAAAGTTTAGATGAAGAGACACTAATGAGCAACTAAACAATTTCATCATCGCAAGGACTGGAACGAGGCACCTATAAAACTTAAAAGAATGAATCGAAGCTATCTATCAAAGAAACACAGGTTACTGCAAATAATAGCACGTTTTACCAGGCAAAGTGGGGACCAAAGGGAGGCCCAAACTTTACCTGTATGATAACCACTTGTATACCTAATCCTGAATTGTACCCCGCATCTTTGAAAGACAAAAAAAGTAATTTTTAATAATGGATTTACTAATCTAGGTTAGAGGTCGATAAACTAAGGCCACAGGTCAAATCTGGCCTGCTGCCTGTTTTTATAAATACAGTTTCATGGGAATGCAGACGTGTTCCTTCGTTTCTTGTACAATCCTTGTCGTTTCCTGCTATAATGACAGAGTGGTGTATTTGCCATGGAGACTACCAGGTCTACAAAGTAAAAAATATTTACCACCTGCCCCTATGAAGGAAAAATATCCCAACCCCTGAGCGAAGTCATGATGAAACTAGGATAGATTAAAGATATTATTAACAAGTCACATTCGTTAATAAGGATGGGCAATTCTTAACTTATGATTCACAAAAACGAAGTCTTTTGGATATTAAAAGTTATTCTGATAAAATGGGTTCAATGGGCAAGTGGAAAAACTGGAAATAATCAAATGAATAATAAAAATAAAGCTTACGACAGCATTTTCTGTCTCTGGTATGCCAATACGCACTGGGAATCTCCACACGGAAGTGAGGGGTGTTATTTTACACACTATTTCTCAATCTTATTTGACCCATGGAGTACACACCCAGATCCAAGTCAGTGTTCTTACAAGGATCAACTAGTTGCTCATTTACTACAATGGTGAGACCTGGAAGGTGAGACAAAAGAGGGCAAAACTCCCAAGACTGTAAGGAAGTCATTGATTTCCTCTCATGCACACTAGATATGTATGAAGAAATAATCAAATTGCTCTCCTATAAGAACCTAGTAGACATCAATTCACTATGACAAAACTTTAGTATATATAAACTCTTTTAGCTGTTTGGTGCTAAAAGATGAACAATTCTTAACTTATGATTCACAAAACGAAGCCTTTTGAATATTAAGAGTTATTCTGATAAAACGAGTTCAACGGACAAACAAGTTTGGTGCCTGGTGTTATGAAGCGCCCTTCTCACCATAAACCTGCGTCTCCCAGGAGATCAAATAGGTATTGAGATATAAAGTATCTGTGAGAGAAGGTTGCATTCCTCTCTGTAATGGTGTGCCCAGTATTTGGAGTGTTTTTTTTTTTTTCAAACAGCTTTACACATTTTTGCCTTGCTTTGTTCCTGTTAACCATGAGCTAAACGTTTGCTTGAATAATTTTTTTTCTTTAGTGTTAACAAAAGAACATATACTATTTTACTTGCATCTCATTAAGCTCTTCAAATATTAAAGTTTTAGGAGACTTGGTATTCCTTTTTTCTTTTCATTTTTTTTTTTTTTTGAGTTGGAGTCTCACTCTGTCGCCCAGACTGGAGTGCAGTGGCCACTTCCAGCCACCGCAGCCTCAACCTGCTGGGCTCTGGCGATCCTTCCGCCTCAGCCTTCCAAGTAGCCAGAATTACAGTTATGCGCTACCACGCCCGGCTGATTTTTTTTTGATTTATTGTAGAGATGAGGTCTTGCCGCCCAGGCGGGTCTCGAACCCGCGGGATCAGGCAATCCACTTACCTCAGCCTCCCAAAGGCGCGGGTATTTCTACAGAAAAAAAATAAATATATCTCCATGAACTATATATGACAACATGTTACTTATTAACATAAACTATTTTCAAATGAAATGTTCTATGACCACTCTTCCTTTTGAACTCAGGAGAGTGAAAGCATATTATGGCCCCAGGCTCATCTCTGAAGCCCCCACTCGAAACACTGTCCCCTTAGACTCAGTCCCAGGAGACTGATGGGCACACAGGAAGCCTATCCACACCTCAAGACAACCACATCAGCTTGATCCACAATTGAAGATGGACAGAGCCTGGGCCAATCAGATTCTCTCTTGAGACACAAAGTGGTCAGAACTGAGTCCCAGCAATGGCTGTGTTCTAATGAGAGGGTCCAAGAGTACTCATGCTTTTAACTTAACTTAACCAATTTTCATGCAACATTTTCTATGTCCCACTGTCCCAGACCCTTTTAGAGACTACCTACCTATTTTAATTTACACAACCATGCTGTGAGGTATTACTATCACCACTTTTCAGATGGGGAAACTGAGGCACAGACAGGTAAGGAACTGGTCCATGATCATACAGCTAGCAAGATGAAGAGCTGAGACATGAACTCAGGGTTTAGCTTTAGAGTCCATGCTTTTAACCACACTATGATGGCCTCAAGGTTTGGTTGTCCTTCTGAGACTTGGTTTTTCAGTTCCGGGACTCCACAAAATACTCCAGCATCCTTCTACTAAATCTTCTTTTTGCTTAAGTTAGCATTGCTTTCTGTTACTTGCAGCCAAAAGAAACTTAACAGAGGAGAAAGCGCTCCTCTCTTTTCCCAACAATATTTCCTCTATAAACCATATTGGAAGGATACTGAAATCACTATCAGTACCTGCCTGTCAATGCCATGATTCTACAGTGCAGAAGTAATATGGAGCATCAGAAGGGAGAGGGCTGGGATGGGCACACCCAGCAGCAAACTCCCCACAGACCACAGGCCTACATGTACTTTCTGCCCATCATTAAGCATCTCTCTGCTGTTCAGCAGGTTTTTCACAGACTGAACAGAGTTGAAGCAAGTTGCGCCCTTACCTGGGTGCTGGGGAAATCCTCCCTTCTCCCACAGTGTGGACCACAGTTAAGCTAAATGGATCCCTTAGCCATTTCCTTAGAGCAAAAGGTAACGTCCCCCCCACTCAGTTTCTCAAAGACAACTCCTCTGATCAGTCTTCCATTTTGACTTTAACCTGATGCTTATTGAGCACTTACATGATTGTGCGCTTTTCAAAGTGCTTTGCCTGCGTTGGTCCTTGTAAATCTCGTAAGAATAATATGAAAGCCGGGCTCGGTGGCTCAGCCTGTCATCCCGCGCCTTTGGGAGGCTGAGGTGAGTGGATGGCCTGAGCCCACGGGTTCGAGACCCGCCTGGGCAGCGAGACCTCATCTCTACAGTAAATCAAAAAATCAGCCGGGTGTGGTAGCGTGCACCTGTAATTCCAGCTACTCGGAAGGCTGAGGTGGAAGGATCGCCAGAGCCCAGCAGGTCGAGGCTGCGGTGGCCGGGAGCGGCCACTGCACTCCAGTCTGGGCGACAGAGTGAGACTCCAACTCAAAAAAAAAAAAAAAAAAAAAGAAAAGAAAAAAAAAAAGAATAATATGAAAGTTTGCAGATGAGGAAACCTGAGGCAGAAAGAACGTGAGCAGCTAGGCTCAAACTCAGGTGGCAGCTCCCAGAACCAGCAGGGTCACCATTGCCCCGTGGTCTTACCCCATGGTGGGTAAACACAACCAGAAAAAACAAACTGTGGTGATGGGGAAAATGGTTCATAATTGTGCAATCCAAGTTATTCTATTTAGTGAAGCTGAGAGAATTTGCTCACTTCTGACAAGATTAACAAGAAAATTAAGCATTGTTCTCCAAGCTAAAAAATGAGTGACTTACTTTTTTCCTTAAGCACTAGAAGAAGTCTGATTTTCCAGAGTGACAGTACTACTTAAGAAAACTCAACAGTGCCTATACAAACCCAAATGTACAGCAGATTAATTGAAAATTACAGTAAAATTCAGGAGGGGATTTTTATCCACAATAATCAGCCTGATCACTTCAGTCCTCAGAACTTTTTATCTGTACCATGAATGTCTCAAAAAAAAAAAAAAAAAAAAACTCTCTTCTCCTTTAAAAAGTATATCTTCTGCAACAGGCTTTTTAAAAATGTTCAACACGACTCAGACTGAAATCAATGTATTTCAAAGCAGCTCTCTTGCCCTGGTAATATGAAACAAAAATGAGATTTGTGACTGTAAAAATGGTTTCAAAGAAAATGCTAGATGAGACTCAGACTTGTTCCGTATTTCTTTATTTTGTGGAGGGGTTTTCTCTCTAGCAATGAATTCATCTTCCAAAAACTCCTGCAACACGTTGATGTTACAGACAGACACTTGTGGAGACGGTGTATCTCGGGGCGCAAGGAGGGTTAATGCTCTTCCAGGCTGTAATCAATGGAAGCAGCGTGATTTACAGACTCTCCCCGGCTGTCAGGCCGCCGCGTATCAGTGCGCGGATCTGAGCTTGGGCAGGGCTGATGCGCTGGAGACGCCAGAGCGCTCGTTATACTAGTTGTACCTGGCAGGCCGTGCTGGGTCTGTGCAAAGATAAAATGAAAAGTCCCTGGGCAACCTCGGGCTATCTGTCTCTGCTGCACTTGCTGCTGGCTGTGACTTTGTAGTTTATGTAAAAATAGTTGTTTTCTGAAATGAAATGAAAGCAAGACGAAGGGGGGTAAGCAGAGGCTGCAACTGAGAAAGAACTTGAAACACAGAGGTCTAAGTCTACATGAATTCTAATAGGTGAGTTGCTTAGTGGTTGACTGACAGCCACGAGGCAGCCACATGATTTTTCTCTTCATGTCTTGGTCAGTCAGTGCACACAAATGGTTGCTACAGGTAGAAATACATCAGTGTTTTCAAATATGGAAATAATAGGGTACGGGTTTTTTTCCTTCCTTATATTGGCACAGGGTGTCTGCTTCAGCAGTAAACAAAATATTCCTATCCAGAGATTTCCGAATGAACTTTTCTTTTAAAATCACATGCACATTTTAGAAACCCGACATTATTTTTTGCTCTGGGCAGCAAACTCCTTTCTCTTATATGGATTTATGGCCAACTACACTCTGTCAACTTCTGAACTTATTTTAAAATCTGTGGCGTCAGCCTTCTATAGAGAATAGTGGTCATCTCCTGTCATGAAAACAAACAAACAAAAACCTGCCATATCCCAATCAATCATACCTATGTGAGTTACAGAGAATTTTTTTTGCCAAGCAAAACTTTCATTTTTAAAATTAAGCCTTGCTCAATTTTTTTCTGAAGCCAACTAAATAGAACTTCTGCTACTTAAACATATTTACTTCAATTCTCTTCTTTATTTACAGATTAAAGTTTAAAGATGGAGACTTGATAAAAATGTGAAAAATGATTTTTCTCTAACTGGGACTGTGCTTACTTACTAACTTTACTGGGGCATATTTAAGATATTTTCATTTTGCAGAGTTTCAACAATGGAAGTTGGGATGGGCTCTCCCTGAACATGTGAGGCAAGAAAAAGAGAACAGAGAGAGTGGGAGAGCATGGGACCCCTGTCTAGGAAATGCCCAGTCAGTCACTGGGCTCTGAGAAGCCCCAGCATCTCTATCCTCTAGGTGGGATGAGAAGTGGGATACCACAAAACAGATAAGAACTAAGCAGACAGACTGGAACCTGAACCAGGAAGAGTCATTCATCTTGATCTCCCCAGAGAGACAGAACAGTGCAGGACCTCTAGCAATGAAGACTCAGAAATTCTATACAAGAAACATATTGGGTCATCATCTTGAAGCTATGCTTTCATAGCAAATTTACTGTTTGAATTAAGGTTAGACATCATTTGGGGGTTGGGGATGCAAAGCCAAGGGATACTTATGACTAGGCCTTCTTTAAGAAGCTCCCTGACTTTTATGGAAAACGGTGAAGTTGAGGTTGTAAAATGCTATCAGGAACACTGAAAGAACCTGTCAAGTAAGCACGGGCTGTTCCAAAACTCAAGCTAGGAATTATTGAGCCCAAGAGGAAAAAGTCTTTCTCATTTACAAGGTGCAGGAGCCACAGAACTCTTCATGAAAACAAAACAAAACAAAACAACACAATGAATGCATTGAAGACAACTTGAGACCAGAGTTTCTTCTGAGAGAAAATAGAAATAGTGATAACGTCCAGAGGTAAGACCAAGAAGGGGTTCTGAGGCCGATAACATTTCATCTCAGCAGTGTCATTCAACTTTCTAGCCTCTAAACTGGGTAAAGGACGGGAAGGGAGAGAGAGCTTGAATATTCCTTCAAATCTAGGAGCACAGACCTTTACTTGAGTCATTAGTTTGCCTTTTTATATAGTTTGCACCCTCAGTTTATTATAGTGCTCCTGGCAACTCCTGCATCTCTATGGTGACCTAGGGAGAAAAGGCTTCTTACCACACATTGTTCAGAATATAGAGATGAGCACAGCCCGTGTGGTTGGGTGGCCAGTTGCCATGGTAGCACAAAGTGTGGTCTAAGTATAGACTTTGTGAATTGTTCTACCTATGGAAAAAGTTTTCAAAAAATAGAATTCAGTCTATTGTCACGTAGATCCACAATTTCTTGCCAGTATTTATCAGGAGTTTCTAGAGACCTCAGTGAAGTCTAGAACGGCGCAGGAGTAGGTAGCTGGAAATAGCCTTTTCTCTTTGTCGGTCTTTCCATGAAGACTCATAGGGAATGACCATTTTCCAGTAATTTATGGACTGTCGTCTAGAATTGTCTGCATCTCTAGAGGCAGCTCAGTGGGGTGGTATAACAACGTCAGAGAAGAGATGAACTCAGATAAACAATTACTAAGTGTTGAGAAGAGGAAAACGAAGATGAAGCCGTTCAAATTTGCATAATGAAGGAATGAATAGATCACACACATACACACGTATCTATCAAAGAAAAAAAATCAGTGGAGTCATATATCTATATTTAGACTGTTGTATTCAAAATACCAAGTGTATATGTTTATATGTATGAGTGTATGTGTGTGTGTATCTGTATCTAAATCTTTTTTTTTTCCTTTTTGAAAATTTTATTTCAAAGATGTGGGGTACAATTCAGGATTAGGTATACAAGTGGTCATCACACAGGTAAAGTTTGGGGCTCCCTTTGGTCCCCATTTCGCCTGGTTTGAGATCAGATACGGTGTGCTTCCACCCCCCGGCAGTTTCTCGCTACTGCCAATCCCTTTCTTATAGTGTTGTAGTAAATATTTAGGGTCCACTTCTGAATAAGAACATGTGGTACTCAGTTCTTTGTTTCTGTGATAGATCCCTGAATCTTAAAGACTTTAAATCCATCCAAGTTGCCTTCAAAGTTCATATGTTTGTCCTTCTTTATGTCTGCGTAATATTCCATTATGTAAATGTACCACATTTTTTTATCCAGTCCAGTTTTGATGGGCAGCATGTTTGGTTCCATGTTTTTGCTATTGTGAATGGTGCTGCCATAAACATGTGTGTATAGTTATTTTTTGGTAGAATGATTTGTATTCCTTCAGGTGTATTCCTAGCAGGGGGACTGCTGGGTCATATATCTATATATTTAAGGAAAGGACTAAATCTCTTCAGACTTGTTGGAAACTCCAAGTTCATATACTAGAAAAGTTCAATTGTCTGGAATGCTGAATTTCTGTCCTGTATGACTCATGCTAAGCCCTAAGTCTACTCAATGGCAAAAGTTCTATAGTCGAATTCTGCTACCAAAATAAGAGAATGCATGTAAAGTAAGGCCATAAAATTTTAAATATATGGTAAGTCAAAGAGAATTCCTGTAACATTTCCTAGTCTTTCAGAGATAGCTGAGACTTGGTTGCCTCAGGGAAAACTGCTGACCTGTCTCCCCTTTTCCTCTGAATCCCAATCTCATGGAAGTGACTAAATATTCTAGAGGTCGCGTTAGGAACAGCCAACCTGTCCAGTGTCAGGATGTGTCCTATTGCCCTGAAGACCAGAAGAGCCAATGGCACCTTATTACTTTCTGGTCATTTCAGTCTACTTCTTTGTCATGTTCCACCCTTTTCCATATCGCTATCCTTTCCATGTATCATACCTCTTACATCTTTGTCAACATCACAGTAAGAGTCAATAAGTTATTTACATAACAGTGTTCCTATTAGACTGTGAGCTCCTTAATGACAGTGAACATGTCTTTACTTCTATATACTTAATGAACAAAGCTTATTTAAATGTTTTAAACTTTTCATCACCAAAATCCTCACCATCAATATCCTCTGCCATTAACTTTATTTAACTTACTTGGTGCATAACTACTATGATACCTGAGATATAGATCTCAGAGTATAGCATTTATTACAAATCCCAATGTAACCCCTACTGTGAATTTTTTTTGAGGGGGGGTTATTTCAGCAGTTAAATACCAAGAAGTAGCTCGTTCATAATTTAAAAGTTAGAGATTTCTTTCCCAAAGATGAAATTTCTATTTCAATTTCCCAAAAAAAAAATGAGTTTTCTGAATTTCCACTTTATTGTAAATCCCAAATTCTTTTGATCCTATTCTTAAGAGTGCAAACTACAAACACTCAATGAACCAAAATGCCCTAAAAAGCAAAAAAAAGATTGCAAAATGACAATCATCTTGTTTCCTTTTCATGTCACCATGAATGTTACTTATTATTTATATCAAATTGAGTTAATGCATAGAGCACACAGATACTGTTTATCAAGATCTCTCCAACTTCAGTGATAACACAGATGACGGAAAATGCCTGATTTGAACAATAAAGCTCGAAATACACACAAAAACGATTACCTGGAAAATGGAAAAATAAATGTGTTCATTTTGTGTTGTAAAAATATGAATTGAAGGAGAGAATTGGACCCATCCCTTTATATGCTGGTCATCTTTTCCATCATGAAAAATATACTTTAGCGTTTTGTACCTCAGTGACTGATGCACTTGCTTGAATGAATCCTTACCAACAGGTAAAATATCATTTCGATTACTTTGTGCCATTTCAAAACCGAGGTGACTCACTCAGTAATGAGATAGAGTAAAAAGCAGTTGTTTTTAGTGAGTTTTTCCTGGGGCTGGGAATCACTTTAATTTACTTGTCCCAGATGCCACATTTCATCTACTTGGTATTCCCTCCGTTACTGGGCCTGCTCTCCCCTTACTCAATAAATATGGAAATCTATTCCTCGTCCAGTTTGAACATTGTAATTTTTATAGCAGTTTTACTCTTTCTGACAAGCATATTTTCACTCTCCTTTTAGTCCTGGAGAATGTGAAGAACTGCGCTCTTCTCTGAAAATGTTTTGCATGTGTAAAACACAGTTCGGGGTTCAAATGTTCTATGTAAGTATTGTTTAATTAGTCTCTACAACAAAGGCCTCACAATGTTCTTCCCATACCAGGAAGCTCAGAAGAAAATGCGATCGTGAAATGGCTGGGGTATAGTTGGCTGGGTCCAAATACAATTTCCAGGTCCAATTTTAAGGATCTTTCCTTCCAAAGTCTCATTTCAAAAGAGTATCAAGCCCCTGTCTTAGAATCATCAAGGTTCTGATCCTGTGCACAGATATAACTATTTGCTTTCCCTCTAAGTCCTTTCTGGGAAAAGGTGGGTTATAACAAAGCAAGCAAATAAGTAACCAAGTAATTTAATAATGAGTGAAAACATAAATTATGCTAATGTCCCTTTCCTATACCTTTATCTTATTTCTCTGTGTCCTTTACTGAGACAATGCCTTTTCCTATATCTTTATTTCTTTGGATAGTTTTGGTACTTTTTGTACTAAATGATGTCAGTAGAGCTAACTTGGAGAAAAACATAATATGAAAAATATTTATAGGCAAATAAATCTTTATAGGCAAATTCACATTCACCCCCATTAGAAAATGATTCTTCCTTTAATCAAAACAACAACAGTGAAGTAGTCACACCAATTTCCTTCGAAAAGATCATGATCCTTAGTTTCCACTAATGAAGTCATCAGGTTTTCTGGAATTAGCTAGAAGGGTAGCCGGTTATGCAGTGATTGCCACTACGGTCTCCATTTCAGCTTCTGCTATAGACACCTGCCTCTAGAGCTTTCCTTCCAACTCACATGGTTGTGGTCGTTGACTTCCTACCTGTTTTTAGAAATGCATCACTATATGAAACTTTTACCTTCAAACTAGTAGCCAAAACCAGACTGACTAACCTCAGTCTGAAAGAGGCTTTACAAAAATACCAGGGCAAGACTGTCTCTAGAGCAAAACACACCTAACGGAGACACTGCTTTTTCTTCCAAATATACATGGGAAGAAACCCAAAATACGCAGGAGTCCATCAGGAAAGGTGGGCATTCACCAGCAGATTTGATGACGACTACAACAAGTGGGAGGCTGTTGTGAAAGTTGTCAAAACAGCTGAGAGATCAGAAACAAGCAGCAAGAAGGTGAAGCTGGAAAGCAGTGGGGGAAGACTTGAGCCAATCGTTCGGTTTCAGCAGAACAAGGATGAATCTCCGACTTCTGAAGCCTTCTCCTAAGTCTTAAGGACTTTAGTCATACATTCCCACTGCATCCAGTTAGAGTGACCATATTCATCAGCCTGCCAAGAGCTTATGGATAGCAGAGTCAATAAGTTAGTCATTTCTTTGTCTTACTTACAGATTGTGTTTGCAGATCACTACTTGACAAAATACTGCTGGGCGTGTAGCATATCTTAAAAATAAAGGTTCATCGTCACAACCAACAAACACAGAATCAAATGAATATTTTACTAGTAACTCACTTTTGACCCTGCATAAAGAATATACTTAAGATATACAGATTATTTATAGTAAGATTATATATTTTAGAAACTACTTTTCGTGGGCCATTGATAAGTACATAAATGCTCAGACTACAATATCAGATGTAATATTTTTCTCACATTAAAATCAGACCATCAACGGCCAATAGGTGTAAAATATTTAATTTAACACGGGAAAAAGTATTAGCCTCAACAAAAATGCATGGCAAGATTTGGGAAATGTTTTAGTTATTAACCAGGAACAGCCTAAAAGGTGTATCTGGTACCCAAACAACATTGAGGAACATATGATAAAAATTCACTGTCTACAATGATTCTGTTAACTGAGTAACTGATTCAGATAATCTTCCTATTTTGAGTATGAAAGTCCAAAGGCTGAACTTGATCTCAAACAATAGGATAGGTCAAGTGCAAAACATTAAGTGATTTTTCTAAGCCTTCTGAATTTTTCCAACAAAACACATTGCAAAACCACCAGTTACTAATTGATTTTATTAATTCAGTTCAATCTGCTGCTTCCTAGAGCTACCAAATGTTTTCTTTGGCAACTAGTTTACAATCAAAATGTTTGCTTTAAAATTAAAACATTTATTTTGGTGACATGAATTTCCAGAGGCAGCTGAAAGTCTCAATAACTGGAAAAAAAGAAAAAAAAAAAAGCCTAAATCCAAATTGTTGTATAGAGTGGATTTTTTCCCCCATCTTATTAGTAACTATCCTAGCCTAAAAGGGGAACAAAATATTTTTGCTTTTGCGATTATGGACATGATTGAAAAATAACTGATTTAAAGACAATGTAAATAGCCAGCTCATTAAAATTGAACCTGATAAAAGAAGTACAACAAACAAAACCAGAATTCTGTGGTCTTTGGAAAATCACAAATAATTTCAGGAAGAGATAAGAAATTAAAGCACTAAGACTTGAAAAATAAATTAAAACTTGCATGGTATACCAAGTCAAAAGAGAAAAGAAAAAAAAAAACTAGGAAATAAAGTCAACAAAGTTCTTGAAAACTAAAAAAACAGGAATTGAAAGGGTCAAGACTAATGTGGAAATACTGTGGACCCTGAAGAGAGATGAAGATAAGCAATTCCTGGGGTCTGTGACTACCTAGGGGGTATTTTGATATGAAATATGAATTAAACTCATAGAGGTTTGCTCATTTTGAGGTAAGATACTGGTACAGAAGACATACCCATCCATGGATGTCTACAGCAGGATTTTGTCTATGTGTGATGAAGACAGGCAGAGCAAACCACTGGAGGCAAATGCACCATGAATAGAGTAGCAAGGTGATTCCCATTTTTGAGAAAGAGGCATGGGGAGCTAGGAAGTCAGATTCACAATGTGACTCTGAGAGGTTTCTAGAAATAATTAGATTTATTAATTTGAATGAGTTCCTGTCATGTCATGAGTGGAAGAAGAGATTGTCACGACATTTTGTGTGATCCAAATAGGAACTGATAAAGTAGACACAAGAGGGGTTGGATTTGCTTTTAAAATGCAGATCTAAAATGCAAAATAATATAAAAGTATTTTTCTTTAGGATTCTGGGAGCACAGAAATCAAGACAGGAAGACCAAGATAAATTAGGAATCTGGATAGTCAAACTACTAGTAGAATTTTTTTTAAAAAACCAATTAATTAAGTATCCTTTTAAAATATGGCATGTCTTTATAAGGGGTAGAATCTGATCTAAAGAGATGTACTATATACAGAGTAAAAAAGAAAGAAATCCTTTGGAGAAAATGAAAAGAATGGATGTGTATATTCAGTTCTTACAGATAATAGCTGAGGAGGTTATAAAATAAAGCTCAGTCAAATTGATTGGCAGCGAGGGAAAAGTGATATTGAAGAGAAAGTGATAAGAAAGGAAAATTGTGTCTATGGTTATATACTCTAGAAATAATAAAGTAATTATAGTGAAGACACTAAGGGGATTCCCAGCATATATAAAGAAGGTGCTAGAGGCTAGATGAATATTATTTAAAGTTCATTGGAAAAAATTAGCTGAATGCCATAGAAAAATGCAATTAGATATTGCCTGTCTTATGAATTTATAAAGGATCTCAAAATTTTCATGATAAACACCTTTTAAGTCAACCCAACAGTAAAAGTTTCTTGTTTACACAGACTCAGTTTGGCTTGAGAATATTTTAATTTCACTACCAATACATAAAATGAACTTGACTCATATCACTTAACATTATTAGTACTTAGTAGGTAACTTAATCCTCATGAGGATTGCCTTGAATCATTTAAGATGGCTGTATATGAAAATTAAGAGTTAAAATCCGTAATGTTTAATATTAGTAGAGCAAGACTACAACAGTAATCAGAACACACACACACACACACACACACACACACACACACACACACACACGTTAAAGAGGACAAAACCTCACTGCAAATCCAATTTCTTTTGTCACATATCATGACTCTCATAGTAAAAATCCAGGAAATTAAGGAAAATGCTGAAATAATTCATGAAATTAAATTCAAGCCGGGCAATCCAGTTATGAAATTTGAAGGTGCTTTCTTATCTCATTTGTGTCTTTGTTTTACTATCTCTCTTCCCATTACTCTATCTGGAGTCTCAAAACTAGAAAAAGAATATGGACCCATAATAGAATTATGATAGCTAGCTCAGTACAATTGGTAATTACAGTAGTCACTGCACAACAGAAATCTTTATAATAATCTCTCGGGCAGAAGTGAGTCTGCCAAATACCTGCAAGAACTAAGATTACTATTTATCTGCCTCAATATATTTACCTTCAGTCTGACAAAAAATAGCCTTTCCCAAGTTACTTGGATTTAGACCAAGCATCAAGGTTATGGTTTTTCAGATATAGACTATGATGCTGAACAATAAAACAAAAAACAAAAACAAACAGTCACTTAACAATTGTTGTTGTCTTTTGTGGTTCAGTCTCCCTTACTTCTACCTCCCACTCCCACCCTAAAAACTTCACTCAGAAACAGGGAAACACCTAATGACGGGAAAAGTGATTCTAGCAACTCACTGCAATCAATCATCAGTTTTGATGCAACCTGAATTGACAGGACTGGGTATAATTGAGTACAATGATATTTTGTGCCTTACCTGGTTTTGTGAGCACACAGGGATGCTAGTAAGCTGCATTTGCGAGTTTTAAACAGTCCTGAGTTTAAAGATAAAAATAAGAGCCTCTAAAGATAAGAATCCATTAATGGAACAATACAAAAAATGATTTAGAAATATTATTTTGGGCAAGTAACTTTGGCCTTCTTTTTTTTTTTGAAATTCTTATCATATTCAGGAAGTACGAAGTAACTAGAAGCCCAGTTGGATGGCAAAATGATACACTTGCAATGTTAGTCGCAAAACAAAAACAACAAAAAGCCAAATCAAGAGACCAGAAAAAATAAGTGATAATGCTCATAGGAGAAACACGTCTTATAAATAAGTGGGTTGTGGCAACTTTCCCTTTATCGATGAAATTATCTCTCTATTGTAAGGAGCACCTTGACAATGACACAACTTAAAATACTGAAATACTTTATTTAATAATGCAAGCACATAATAAAATGAAACAAGAGAATTTTAAAATAACTTCTTACCATTTAATATGTATATATCACCAAATGAATAAACATTATAATAATTTTGTTTTATAAGTAAAAGGTGGTAATTGAACAATAAGATAAATATCATGAAATAATTTTTCTTACCAGAAATAAATTTTCATTATTGTTAAGCAGTTTAGTTGCAGAATGAACACACTGCAGTTCCAAGTTCACTAGAGCCATTTCTTAATGATCTTAAATTGTGGCAAATGGTGGCTCAAGTGAATGAAAAGGGATACACAAATGTTTATAAATGCTGGTGAGGAAAATTCCTCTTCATGATATTGAAAACTTTGTTACACTGAAACCTGTGTTTCAGTGAATTTTCATATTTTGTAATATTGTCAATGCTATTTTTCTAAGTAGTTACTTATTTACGATTTATGTTCTTTGAAATACTTTCTTTTTCAGATCTGACTGAAGAAAATAGTGTGCTACCAAGACTTGTCAGCTGTGACAATTATAGCCTCACATTCTTCACTCTCACCTGAGCCTCACCTATTCCCGGAGATTTATTAGCAATGGGATTTAAATGAGTGATAATAGAAGGAAGAGGGCGCCACAGTCCATCTGGAAGTTCAGAATTCATGGCGATTATGGAAAAGTACAACACAAGATTTTTTTCAACAGTGAAAGGCAGAAAAAAAAAGGAATGAATAAAATGTTCGGATTTTCGGATGTTAAATGATTGAAACAGTTTCTATTTAAATGCAAATTTGACTTTTTAAAAGATGGGACTACCAGTAACTGCACCCTAAATGGTAAAATGAAAATCAATTTGAAATATGGGATGAATAAAGTATATGTGGACTTTCTGGGAATAATTTTTTATTATGAAAACTCTGATGTATTTTCCTTTGCTCAATTCATCTTAGACTTTGGACAGCTACGTCTGGGATGAAACGCAAACATTTTTTAATTTGTTTAAGCACAAACATGGTCAGCTCGCTATAAGCTTCCTTATTTATTCAAGTCAGATTCCACAAAATAATGATCAACAGTATGATATATGTAAAATACAAGACCAAAAATAAGAGTTTAACTGCAGCATTATAATGACCAATATTCACTATGTGTTTTTATGATGTTGGGGAAATCACTTTAAGAAATGGAAATCACTACATTCTATTGATTCAAGAACAGAATCTTCAGACATAAGTCAGCAGAGTGACACTTTCAAATACATAAAATGTGACATCTGTTCTTACAAATGCACTATACAGGCTGTAAATCATCAAAGAGAAAAACAGTTCAATGTCATTTCAGCCACTGTAAGCTATGGTTTACAACTGAGAGATAAAAATAGTCATACTGTCTCTATGACATCTAAACCACTTTTCTATTGCAGTATTCCGTGTTCTAATTTATCTTTGTGGTTGAACAACACACAATCAATTGTAAGCAACTAGTGTAGTTTGACTCCAGTCAACTGCAATTTTCTATAGCTTTATCTTTTCCCCCACTGAGGTGACTTTTAGTAATATTCACAACACACTATCTCAATTTTTGTGGTTGCCTAAGTGTGTCAAGCTTTTAGCCATCATTCATTCTAAGGGTTAACATATGGCACCAATCCATACATGAAACTTGCATTTAATAAAATAGAGACATTAATAATTGTTTGCATTATAATAATTAAAGCTCTATATTCTGCTGGAAAAAGTAAGTTTTATGAAACTTGAAATAAGAATAGAAAAGGCATGGCTTTTGTGCAGAATTCCTAGTTCCATCACTTATTAGCTATGATCACTCCAACAAATTATTTAACTTCTGTGAGTCAAGTAACTCACCTGAAAAGTGAAATAAAAATTCCTACCACTCAGGAGTCTAAAGAGTAAATGAAGCAATGTAATTGCCTGATACAGTGCTTGGCATATATTCTAGATAACAAAGTAAATAGTGACCATTACTATTAATGTTGGGTTATATCTTATTATTATCACTGTCACTATAACAAAATATAATATGTTTTGAAGCCATAGGAAGTGTTTATTCATTTATTCTAGCATTGGAAAAAAATTTAACTCTATGCCAACAATATGTGTGATTATATTTTGATTTTATTTTGAAAATAATATTATTTAAATATTCTCAGAAATTTATTTTATGTAATCTTAACATGCTCTGTCATTAAATATTTTTTTAAAAAAATATTTAATGAAAATGATTACTGTAAATACTACAACCTAGGTATCATTTGCTTAAGCATACTAAAAAAAAGATCCATTTACTTTCTGAATTAATAACAATTGCTGGCAAATGAGATCCTATACACATAAAGAGGGATTTTACTTATCACTTTGCTGCATTTGTGAAAATGTTACCACATTAACAATTTGGAGAAGTAAGAATTATCACAATAAAATTTAACTACATAGTTTTCCAATAGAATTCACTACATATTCAGCCAAGAATCACCAAATTTTTAACTTTTTTTTTAAAAATGAGCATGAAACAATGAGGAAAGATCTGCTAATCAAGTTGGTTTCTGGAATGACAGACTTGTTCATTGACAACCTTCTTGGAATTGAAACACAACGTCTTTTATTTTTCTCTAGCCTACTGCAGTGAAGCTCAAAGCGCAATCTCCTGGTATCCACCAGCCCCTTGGCTGACGCTGAAAGAGAACTGCTGTCCTGGGTGGATTTAAAGCCATTAGTTTAGCAGTTCTGAAGCATTTTCTTGCTGAAATCTTTTTATTAGTAAAGCAGCACACTCCAGGGTCTGTACTTGTCAAACCATTATACGCACAGCCCTTGGCTGCCCTCCATGACTCAGTTTGCCAAATGTGCATGCAGTGGTTGTGCACAGCACTCCCTGTCACATGCTCTAGCTCAAGGATACATTTTATATGGATTCCAGATATTCCAATGTTTGAATAAGCATGGCCATGTATTTTACTTTCATTTGTCAGAAAATGAATGTTCTTGGAACATTTATGTTTTAGATTCATTGTGTCTGGGCTTCTTTTATTTAGAAAAGGAAAATGTTCTACATATTAACTCTTAAGCTTCTGGTCTCACACATATATGTGGGAGTGTATACTGTGAGGTTCCCGAGAAAAAAAAACAAAACAAAAAAATAGTTTCAGAAAAATAGGAATGCTGTTCCTTTAAAGCACTAGGTTCTATCACTGGCTTGTACAGTAATTCTATGTCCTGATGGATTTATTTCCTTTTCTGGAAAAGTAGCTGCTGTGCTCATGGAACAGATGTTTTTATTGGAAGAGAAGGAAGGGGAGGACAAGAGAAAACTGTAATTGGTATGTCCTTATACATTTTGGGTCTGCTTAAGTCTTTTAATTCTACCACCATGGTCAAGGACTGATGGATTGCAAGCTTATCCAAGACAGGAGTCTTGTCTTTTCTAGTCTTTATATTTGTCACGAAGGGGCTAATATATATTTCATCCTCTAGGAAGATTTATTAAATATTAACTGAAGACTGACAGCAATACCAGCAACCTTCCTTTAAGCATATCTAACTTCAGCCTCAGGTATACCACTCACCCTTAATACTTGAGATACCAACTTTAAATAGCTAATTGTAACAGTATAGCCAAAATTTAGACTAAATGCGATCTTTTTGTGCACAGACTACCTGACCCCCCCCCAAATAACTGTTGGTTAAAAGGAAAACTCATTTAAATGCAGCTCTCTTCTAACTGTGAAGTTCCAGTTTCCCCCTGAAGCCTACTACCTAAATCTAGAATGGACGGATTTCCTTCTTTTCTTGACATCCATAAAGAATAGTGCTGAACACAGGCATGAACTTAGTACACACTTGTTGATGGATTGAATCATGTTGGAATCGGGCAACAAAATCCTGGTCTGTGAAGGCTAAGAGAGTCTAGAAGTTCCTTAGCCTATCACTGTGCCTGACCATTGTGGACTTCTGGTCTCTTTCCTTCTCCCAGTGCCCATAAAACAAACCACTAATTCTCAGAGTTTTCAGGGCTGTCAGCCTCACCATGGCTCTTCTAGAAAATATGGGGGCCGTCATACTTTTTTGTCAATTATGCAACCTTTTTTATTATATTCTATGCCACTTGACATAGTTTAGTGAAATTCTTCTTTCTTGAAAAATTAACTTGACCTACTGGAAATACGTCTAAAAATGTATGGAAAATGACATTTACAAACAGCGGTTTGCAGACTTGCGTTCAGAGGAAGGTAACGTGTAACTTTTTATGTAGTGCATGGGGCTGTATACCAGTACTAGAATTTAAGAAGTACAGGGCCAACAGTGTTAAACAAGACCCATTTTCAGAAGAATATGAAGAGATCCACAATGTTCAGTTGGGATAGAAATCAATAAGAAATTTTGAATACTGGTATCCGAGTAGTGTGTTTACGGCCAAATCACAATTTGAGTAGGAAGAAAATCACTGTTGAATGAACAAAGGTGCTTCCGCCAATCCTTTCCGGAATAACATGGGGGCATAGAAAAAACAAATAATAGACAAAAGTAGTGTTTAGTATTTTTTGGTAAACTTTACTAATTACTCTGCCTATGAAATTATATCACATGCTGATGTTATTTAAATATTCGCTAAAATATTAGACTGCATGGGTATTAATAATTCTGATATCTTCCATCAACATGAACAATCAACTTTAAGGAATTTTGTCTAAGAAAACGTAAGGTTATCAGCTATGGCTCTGATAACCTAATTGAGGAAAAGCTTTCTCTCTTAAGAAGACTTTAGTCACTTTCATATTTATAGCATGACCATTTTTCCAGGCACTTATCTTTTACCTGTTTCACCTCTGTTGAATTTAAATTTGAACTCACGATAGTTTTGACAGTTAAAATGAACTATGCTACACTTTTTTTTCATTTGTATAGATTAAAATTATTTTCCTTCACTCATCAGTTTCTTCCATCAAATGAAAACAGCTTTAACAGGAGTAAATTCCATTTTCCTCAGGTCAATAGGTAAAAGACTGGCTGAATTTTCTGTGTGTTTGCTTTTGAGAGGACTAAGCTGTATCCGATTTACAAGTTATCTTAATTATTCACTTTTTGAGGCTAATTTAACGGTGGAATGAAATATCTTGAAGAAATTGTACAACTTTAAATCACTGCCTGTGTGATAAGATTATCCACGGATAAAGGATAAATAAGAAACAGTGGGAGTTCCATTGGATGTACTTACCTTTCAATAAAGGGGGGGAAATCTACACTCCCTCAAACTGTGCCCTGTGGGAGGAACTGAGCACTGCTTATTTGTTCTTATCTGCCAGGCCTGCTCCAAGCCTTAAAGGACAGTCGATCCATGTGGCAGGCCACTCTTAGACGGCTAAGCTTTTATCTGAAAGCAGAACCTTCTGCACAGAAGCTCATTTCCCCTCCTGACGAAAAGAGTCATTGCTCTGGAGATCACATGAGATTTAATGACTAATCATAAGTCCTGCAGGGTTCAATGGGGATGACACATTCCCACCGAAGTCTCTCAATGTTGTGTCCTCCTCAATGGCAGCAAAATTTCTCATGGTGGCTGTCTTACGACATTTTCCACCAGAAACTTCACTGGCAAATCCCCCTGTCAGGCTATAAAGATGGTCGCAAACATGGCCATCAGTAAGTTCATTTCTCAACAGAATTTGGCATTTTACAAATCAGCAGTTACCTCGGTTTAAAGCTATGAACACTTTTTCTTAGGGCTCATGAAGGAAGCAGTGGGACCAGGAAGATTTCAGTAGAGATTTCATTCCAGTTCATTCTCTTAAATTAAATCTTTAATTTAATTTTATTTCCCTCCCTCCATCAGGCGCTTTCTTATTCCCTTCATTCCTTTTTTCCCTTTTTCCTTCCTTTTTTCCTTTCCTCCTTTCCTCTCTTCTCTCCTTCCTTCTTTTCCTTCCTTTCATCTTCCCATTCTTCTCTTCTTTTTCTTTTCCATTTCCTTCTCCCCTTCCTCCCTCTCTTCTTCCTATCTTTTTTTCTTTTTTCTTTCTTCCTCTCTCTTTTCTCTATTATCTTTTCCTTCCTTCTTTTTCCCTTTTTCCTTTCTTAATGAGTACAAGCTTTCTGGGAGTACTAGCTCTCCTCTTCTATCTTATACCCACCTGGTTATTCAAACTTCTCTCCCTTTCACCCTCTTTCTCTTTTCCACATTCTATGTGGATTTTGTGTGTGTGTGTGGGGTGTGTGTGTGTGTGTGTGTGTGTGTGTGTGTGTACTTCTCCATGAGGTAGAGGATTCTCTTTTAGTTTCCTTCCTCTCCATTCCAAGCTCAGGGCATTACCTCACAGCAAACAAAAAGTTGGCCATTTCCAGTTTTGCACCTTGAGCGGCCATCTAATCTCATCCGTATCCCTGCACCAGCAAAGGGAAATATGCAAATAAAAAATGCGTTGTAAAAAACCTGGAAGTAACTTTTCATCCAGTTTGGAAATAAACATGGAAGGAGAATAGGATGTCTTGTTTATAATTGGAGTTTTTGTTTGATTTGGAAAATTGAGGTGCTATGGATTTTCTATCAGAATTAAACTCTTGACTTTAAAATGGTCTTCAAAGTTTAGTCAAAGATACTAAATAGTGTAGAATATATGAGCGCTGGTTCCTAATTCTTCCACTTAACCAGATGCGAAATCTGGGCCTGGTTACTTAAAATCTGGAAGCTTGAGTTTTCTCACGAATAAAATGAAGCTAAAAGAACACTTAATCAAAAGATTATAGCAAATATTAAATGATACAGTGTGCATAAAATACTTCATAAGTTACCTAACAAGAAGCAGTTCATAAGTATTAGCAATTATTATTATTTTATGATTATTACTATATTTTAGAAAGACTTTCACTAAAGAACTTAAAAATTGGAAAAGATAGCTAAAGTATTTTAGGTGGGGAATTGCTGACAGTATAATATTAAAATATTGCATATAACTTGAAGAGTGAAGATTTCAACCAAAATTGAAATGTAAAATTTGCAAAGGTTTCATTCTCTTACCTCTTCGCCTGCCATAATTATGCAGAATTCCACTCCAGTGCAATGGGTTTTGATGGGATTGTGACCCTGGCTATATTACCTGATCACCGTGTGAGGTTATGAAAGCCATTTAACCTTTCTGAATCTCAGTCCTTACAGCCCTCTTCAACAAAACTGGGATAATAATACCTACCACATAGTGTTATCATGAGAATCACTGTAATAATGTGTTTGACAATACCTTATAATGAGTTAAGTGCTATTATCCACTTTCTCTGTGCTAAGAGAACACAAATATATTTCTCCTGTAGTCACAACTCCTATTAAAAACAAATTGGAGTTAATTCAAAGGACCGGCGGGGTTTTTGACAAAGGACCATTGTGTGTGTCACCTCCATTAGCCTCTCTGATATAGTTCAGGTCGCCCAGTATGTGTGCCCATTTGCATAGCGGAATCACAATCAAAACAGTTGTGATAGAAAGAAAGGCTGTTTCTCATCATTGCTTTGGGAAATGAAATCATGCCAGCACCTCTGGGAAAAAGGTTTGTCTGGGTAAAGGAAGAACTCATGGAAACACCATGATGTTAATTTCAGACATAGTGTACTTTTAGATCCCTTGTCACGTGGTTCACAGAATATGTCAGAATTGGCAATTACACGTAATTTATCTAGAGAACATAAATATACAGGTAGTAACTGGGTATTGTTTAACAAAAACCTAGGTAACAAAGAGACTAAGGATAAGCCTGCCAACAATGTGATTTCAGTCCATCAAACAGTCTTTCTCTTGGAGGAAAATCCTATTTATTTCTACTCTATCTCCTAAGCACAATGAAGCAGCTTTTCCATGTAGAAGAATCCCTGCAGCACCCTTCCACCCCCGCCACCCCGCCCAACACACAGCCTCACCCAGGCAAGTCTGCTGAAAACAGCCTCGACTTACCTGGCAGAAACCATCACTCCAGGCTTTCTCTCTCTAACTGAAAAGCTCTGAAAGGAAGAAGGGAAGTATTTCTGCTCATATGTTTGTTTGTTTGTTTTGTTTTGTTTTGTTTTTTGAGAGTCTAAACCTAAGACATGGCAGTCCGGGTTGGTAAGACTCAGAAAGTTCTTTCTCAAAGTGTCCTGAAATCTCCTCAGTAATATGTTTCTTTAGCACTAGATTACTTTGGACTGCAGATTAAGTATCTCTATCACTTGTTGTCTCTAACTTTGATCAAGGTATTTAACCTCTTCCCTCTCTTCCTGTTAGTTTCCTAACCGGTAAAAATGGTAATAACAGCAATAATAATAACCTTTCTTTTGGGTTTACTTGAAGATTGGGTGAGATTGCATGCAGACGTGCCTATCCTGTTGCCTCTTACACAGTGATACCCAGCATGTCTTAGCTTTTCTCCTGCCACCTCTACTCATGAACCTGCATCACCAGCTTTCTCTTGCAAACAACGATTACTCACCTTGCTACCCTGATGCCACTCCTTAAAAGAAAGTGTTCTGCACATAATCGAGACGGAAATACTACAGAGAGAAATTCATTAAAGGTTAAGGTGAGCTTGACACACAAATTTAAGAGGAAAGAAGCTCAATTACAACATGGCCAGATCTGACTTTTTATGTTCAAATCATTTCCAGGTCAGGCAAGGTCACCCTGGCGTCACTGCATCTTCTTCCTCCCTGTCACCCTTGTATCCTTTCAAAAAAAAAATGCAAACAACCTTTTGTCTCTTTGATGTGGCTATAGTAAAAATGTGTAAGTTATCTTGAATCCCACTGTAAAGACTAGGAATTTAATGGTGAATTAAGCCAATAACCAATCTGACATTTGGAGCTAAAGCAATTGGGGATTTTTAAAAAATTTTTATTTTTAAGAAAGCAGGATTTATTGAGAGGACAGAAAAGCTCCCAGAGAGGGAGGGGACCCAAGGGGATTGCCTGGGGGACTTTTGATTATTAGTTTGGAACCAACATTAGATGACATGTTTATAGACAGGATGGAGGAATTCAAAAAATGGACATTTCATCAATAAGTCTGGGGCACTCTGGGTATATTGGGAGGAGGTGTTGGGGGTGCACTGAACCAGAGAGGGTCAATGGAGTGGAGTATTTAGGGAATGCAATTTGAGACACTGCCCCCCATAGGAATGGCCACAAAGAACTTGACCTGCCCCTGTGCTCAAGCCTTAACTCTAGACCTCATGTGAAACCATACAGTTTTTTTCCTTAGAGAAAGACAATAATTAATATTCAATTCTAAAGCCAGAATCAGGATATTGTTTTTCTCTCTAGAAAAGACTTCTACAATTATCACTAAAGGCATAAAAACTAGGAAATTAATTCCTATTAACCCTCACAATTATATCTTTCATTAATAAAATAGTGATCCTAATCATAACACATTTTTTAAAGAATCATGTTTTTGCAGATACCTCATTTCCTCTTTGACTTTAAAAATGACAGAATCGTAGTGAGGTAAGAAGGGAACTCACCGTCTCTCAACCTTACCAAGAAGGAAACTGAGACACAGGGTGAAATGACTAGCCTAGTTTGCTGAGCTGGCCAGCAGACACCTCTGTTCCCAGGCAGTGGACTCTTTCCCCACCCACATCTGTTCCCAGAGGTAAAAAAATACCCTAAAATAAACTGAGTCAGGAAATACTTGTGACAAATAAATCAAATCTGTGGTTAATGCCATGATATACAGTCTTTGGTAATCCCAGAGGTTATACTCCTGTTGGTATGTCAAAACTTGTAGCTTACAGCTATTTGCCTATTTTTACGATTCCTTCATATAACTATTGGCAGGACAATATTTCCCAGTTCTGGGATTTCCAGCAGGCCATGAGGGTAGACCATATTGTTTATGAATATTACACCCTCTGCTCCTGGACCTTGCTCTCATCCTGATTTTAGAGTCTGATAGCAACATTCTATTCTGGATTTTGCTGCACTAGGTTATTATCAATAATATAATGTACTCCAGCCATCGAGATGTAAAAGTATGAGGTTTCAGTTATGTTTAAAGAAATCATTTGAAAATTTAAAACTCCATAGGCCTTAACGTCTAACTATCAGATAGGCTTCTTGGAGGAATAACTATTCATGAGCTGAGCACGCCCTGTCCCAAATTTCCTCCATCTGAATTTAATTGTGACTAGAAACATTTTTATTGAATACAATTTATTTGAATAGACTTAGCAAGAAAAATGAAGTCATGTTGTTTCCTTCTGTTTGTTTTGATTAGAAAATTAAGAAGCATTTTACAGAATAATCATGTCTCTCTTTCGAGGAGTAAATAGAACATTAAACCACCTTGCCAAATCCCGTATGAACCTATTTCTAAAACCCGTTATCCCAAGTGACTAGTTCTGTGGACTAGAGGTTTTTATTATGTGGAGGTGGAGTGGGGGATAATTGTTTAATAAATGAATAGAGTTTTAAAAAAACTAGTCACCCAACATATTTAGAGAAACCTATTTATTAAGAATCAGTATACAAAACTATTCATCAGTATATTGAAAACAGGAGTTTCATACAATGGTGAAGTTGACAATATGCTATGATTCTGTGGGGGTACATAAGAAATTAACAAATGAGTTCAGAAATAAAGCCCTGATAACAGAAGCCAAAGCTGTGCTTCACAAAAGTTCCTTCAAATCCAGATGCTGTCAAGAGGTTCACATAGGACGCCTCCTCAGAAAATTACCAAATTCCCTTTATCTCTCATGGCTGATCATTTAAAATTTCCCTGTCATCTATTTTCATACTGAGTGTTGAGCTTTTTTTATTTTTCCCAAGTCCCTGGAAGGGGGGAAGAATCAAAGCCTATCTTGATATGCAGGATCTACAAAGTAGCTAGAACTGGTAACCTTCCTATCGGCAGACAAAGCAATCCAAATTCAAGCTATTGCTAAGTCAAAACTTGTGAAGAGTAGATAGAAAATTATACCGAGGGAAATGCTGATGACCTGCTCTGAAGCTTAAAAATCTTTGTTGCAAGGACAGTGATAAACAGAGAGCAGTTAAGAGTCATCTGGAGTACCAAAATTTCATTCCACTACTGTATTTATTTTTAGCATTTATTATTATTCATTGGGTACTCCTAGAATAATGGTGATGTGAATTATGCATAGCAGAATAGAATGGGGGAATGGTATTTATAATGCTAAATTTACAAACATGAGAGAAATTAGTAATACTATAGTTATCAAAGGAAACAGGCTTAATTAAAGAAATAACTGCTACAAAACCATATGCAACTCAAAGCAGAAAAAGACAATTCAAATTTAATGAATGCCTTTAATATTAATTACAGAATTCTTAACAATACATTGGGACAGCTCTCTTGGAGAATTCAGCTTACTGTTTAACAGTTTCTGACTAATTTTATTAACCTGTACATCTGAGAGGATCAACCCCC
Source organism: Cephalopachus bancanus (assembly GCA_027257055.1). Classification (NCBI taxonomy): domain Eukaryota; kingdom Metazoa; phylum Chordata; class Mammalia; order Primates; family Tarsiidae; genus Cephalopachus; species Cephalopachus bancanus. The sequence goes on along the minus strand of JAPVLO010000096.1, from coordinate 4,532,116 downwards.
TCTGGGTTTAATTAGAAGGAAATTCAATTTAAATCTAAATGTCAACAGTGGTTACTAATTATGGCAGGGCCCTGGACGGGACAGCCAGTCTGTAATCAGGCAGTTCCTCGGTAACAATTAACACTTTCTTTCTGAGTTATGAGTGTGTTAGGATATTTTAAAATAAATACGATTCAGCATGGGACACTGCTAATATCATGAGCCCCTACTGCTAGGTGCAGACATGCAGAAAAGGATGCCAAATTAAATTACAGAGATTTCTCAAACATATAGCTGAATAATAAGCAGCTACAAAACTAGGTCAGGGTCGAAAAGCTAGAGCTGAATTCCCCTCCCCCAACATGCAAAATAAATATACCCACTATCTCTGAATAGAAATCATTCTTTTGTTATGCCCTTTGTCAAGAATACATTATTGCAAAATGATATTTATTTCCACAATCTTCACAGCTGTGAGCACGACTGAATTAATCTTTCTAGAACTGATTTCATTTGCAATTTCATGATTATGATTATAAAATGTAAATTTATTACTTAAAAAAGAAATGGTTATAAAAGACATAGATAAAAAAGACAGTTCTTTATCTATTGGTTTGCTTTGCTCGATACTAATGAAATAAATAGCTGACTAACCCTGAAATAAAAACAAACAGGATAAAGATGATTGCAAAAATGTGAAATGAAAGCTAGGAAGACAATAAAAAATCAACTATTTTAATGTAACACATACAGTAATTATGTGGCTCAGAGAAGTACCAGAACATGCAAATTTTGTCATGGTGAGGCTAAGCTTTAATGGTTAGTCATTCGAGATGTTTCTATTGCTGCCACTCTTTAAATGTTGGCATTAAAGATAATACAGAAAATACTTGGGTACTACTAATCTTTTTTTCCCCCCAGCTTTCAGTTTTATGCTCTTAAATGATAATCTCTAGCAGGCCATTTTCAGACTGTTTAATATTGATGACCTAAATAACAAATTAGTTTAAAGAAATCCATATTTATAAGACTTCAATTTTTAGTGAAATCTAGTCACTAAATTGATCTTCTCTTCTTAAAATATATTGCCTTTTATAATTAACACTTCAAAGCCTACTGTGTGCAAAGAATTGTGTTGGATACCAGGATATACATAATAATTCAAAAACAAGCATTGCTGGGTTCAATTATTGCTGATTAGAAATAAGACAGGTTTTTTAAAAAAAATAATAAGGCAAAAGAAACCATTTATTTTATGAAGTATCTTTACTTATATGATTCACTTTTCTCCCAAAACTGAAGTGGTTCATTTCTTAAAGATAACAATTTAATTTTTCCTGTTTAAAATTGTGACTCATGAATATGGGCAAACACAATTAGTATATACTGTATGAAATATATTCAAGTGTCAAATGCCTATTTATGGAAAGACCACTACTGATAACTATAGCTCATCTAAAAATGAATGTCAATAAGTGGTTCTATAAGCACTTATGCTCATAATTGATGTAATATCACCCTTAAATAAATATTAACATGCAAAATGGCTATTTATCATGTCAACTCAATCAATAGAGATCATATTTTTATACTAAGAATATATCGCTTCTCTTTCTGCATTTGCTCAAAATCACAAAGCAAAAATGCAAGCATTGTCATAAGACATGTATTATATTCAATTGTATCCAAACTAGCTGCAGAGGAAAAGGCAATTTAAGCTTGTGTAACAAAAATAAGCTATGTATATATGAATAAATTATTTTTTACTGTATAATTCCTTTCCATTTGCTTTACCTGCCTAAGATCCTGAGTTTTCAATAACATATTTCTACTTTTGACTTCATAGCTTTGCAGAGCGTGAGTCTACCAGAGCTTTTGGGTCATTCTCCTAATCCAAATATTATCTATCACCTCCTCTAGCATGAAGGTTAATAACTCCTGGCTGACGATGTCTATATCACTCCTTTTCTGTTGACAGTCATGAACACTTCCACAGGGTTGGAAAGAAGGCATCCTTCCTCCTTGAAGAATCCACTTTTCACCTCTGGGAGGCATGATGCCTCCACCAGGCTGCTAGGGACAGAGTGTAGAGCTCACACTAGACAATTATGAGACTGGCATTATTACCACCTTCAAGTAGGCCCTTATAATAAACATATGCTACTTATTATATTGTCATGTTTAGAAATTCATATTATAATATTTCTCAGAAATTCTACATTTAAATGAAATTTGGAGAGGACATGTCTCCACAAAATGTGCCTTGATTTCTTTCTTTCTTTCTTTCTTTGTAAATGGCATTGTGAATCAGAGAGATTTTCACTAACTTTTTTAGCTTTCTCAAATAGCTTTCAAAATGCCACCGGAGGCTCTGTATCACCCCCTGGAGGGAAACAGTTTATAACAAGTGTGCCTTGCTGGTTAATTGTAAAGCTTCGAGGTCTGTTTTAAACTAGTATATAATGACTTGCTTGTCCTTTGCTGAAGACGCCTTTGAGATAATTTTCATAGAGATATTCTGTTATTAGATACCTGTTAGGTGCGGGATTTCTCAGAAGAAAGAAACGGCTTCTTTAAAACTTAAGCAAAATTAATAAACAAGAATAATGGCATTAAATACATAATTGACAATACAAAAGTCATGCTTCTTATACCGGTTTTAAACTCTAATTTACCAGTTAATATTATTCTGTATATTATATTACAAACTCAGAACAGGTGTCTAGAGCTATTTTTCTACACTTTTAAATGTTAACTCTTTCTCCCTGCATAACTGAAGCTTTAGTTCAGATCTTTTGATAACAAAAACGGAAGTTCTGTAACCACAGCTCAATAATAAGGTGAATGGAAAAACAGTCGGTTTCCGTCTCCCTCAACTGCTTACCTTGATGTGTTCAAGTCAAAAAGAGAAAGAGAGAGTGTATGTTCTCCATTATACCAACAACCACAATGGCAAACAATAAATACAAAGCATTGTTTCATATTGCCGGTTACATAAAGCTCTTATTTTTTATATTTTCATGAGTAATCTAATTTTCAGTTTTATTTAGGACCATAAGTTTCAAGCAAAGACTGAGCGAATTCATAACGCCACACTGTTAAACAAAATATATTCAGTCATTAAAATGGTAACGTTTTAAGGAAACCCACGGTGTTATTTTATATCTGTTGTCATAGGATGGTAGTTTGACAACATCTACTCAGAAGTGCAGACTTGAACTTTTTGTGGACAAGGGCCCAGGTGAGAAAGAAAATAACTGAAAGGGGTGTGTCAGTGGACACAGGGAATGCGGAGGGCTCTGGGAAATCCCTCTACATTTTATTCCCTAGCTTTGGCAGTTGGGGAAATGAAATGTTTCATTTCAGAATCAGGAAGATTCTAGAATAGCATTTCTCAAAGTGGGCTCCACAGTCTGATAGAGGTTACGCTCAAATAGGTTAAATAAGTTGGGACATTCCAGGTTTAACAAAAGTCAATGGGTGTCTTTATTGCATGATTTCCCAGGGGTTTTGAGTCATGCTGAAAGATTCAAAATCTACATATTCCATATGTTTTTCCCACCACTTTAAGATGTTCCTGAATTGCTTCACTTCTGCTGCAGGACCCCAGAATTTATAATGAAGCGAGGTTTACTGGGGACTCCCCAGGGTGAGTTCAGCAACTACGGACCTGAAAGTTCTGACTTTTTTTCCTAATCTGAAATAATAAACTCAAAGTTAATGCAGTTCTTGTTAAAAAAATAAGTATACTAAATTTCAGGGTGCAGCCGGCAACAATCCCACTATGACTACCCAGGACTGTGAACAGAACAATTATAATTTTTTAAAAGATACAGATTATTATGGTTGGCCTGGCTCATGGTTGATTCTAAATGATTTAACTTGCCAAGACAGTTCCTTAGACTTCTGAGAGTTCTGCTTACATTGTTAAACCTTGTAGTCTGGGTAATCACTATTGTTATCCTGTTTTAGTTTTTTAATATGAGACTTTGTATTGTTGGATAATCCCTATTTTATGCCATTTTTTTCTTAGGTAGGTCCTGATTAATTTTCTCACCAGGATAACATCATTTATTTTCATTAATATTCAACATTCATTTGCTTTCCTTAACATTCAAAATTTAAACATTATATAGTATGTTTCCTAAAACTGAGAGATAATTACATAGTCTAGAAAATTGATATACTATGGATTAATAACCACAGTACTCTTCAGGGTATTGTGTTTAAAAAGTGCATTGTTAAATAAGAAATTTGTTAGCCCTAAGCACTAAAGCCGGATTATTAGCAAATAACTAAGTGGAACCAAAAAAAAAATTCCACAACCCTGATCTTATCGAAATAATTACAGAACCTTTAATGTCCCACTAGGCATAGAGAAAAAAGAGAATGCAGCGCAGAAAGAATAGCATAATGGAAACAGACAGAAATAGGACAGTCCTTCTACTTTTTACACAGCAGACACAAACTATTGTCGAAAGTTGAAGAGAATTCAAAAATGATTGCCTAGTCAAAAATGAAATTTTAATTTGCGTCTCAATGGAAAAAATACTAAGAAAATGTTTATAAGAAAAACAGAAAGAAATTGTAATTAAATAGGGTTTACGCTTGTTTTTTCACATAGGTACATTTTCCTGTAGATCAACAAATGAATACTTGTGCGGACATTTACATTTGACAACATAAAATGGAATAAGAGTATGCATTATTTTACTCAATGGACAGTGTACTCAACATATCCGACAATTTGGCTAGATAACAGATGTCATCAAGTATAAACAGACTTAAGACGCGAAAAAATTTCTTCTGATGAAAGTTGGCTGGGTCTCTGCAATGAATTCTATTTCTCTCTTCGAGTTTAAACAATATAAACTTATAAAATAACTGCCTGGCCTTCCTCAGTTTATAACATGAATGAAGAAATGAATGAATGCATATCTATATCTTGCCTATGAGTCATTTCTATCATGGTAGTTTTCACCCTTGGCTCAAAAGATAGTACAGCACTAAGAATTGTGTGGAAGCGCTTTCAGGACTAAGCTCTACTTTATTTGTTTCATAAACCATACTGGGCTTCACTCAAAATTTTATTGATAGGAAAAGACACACGGTTTTTGTTTTTAATGTGAAAATTGCTGGCCCATGAAGTCATTCAAGGATCCTCACAATTTGGTACAAACCCATTTTCTAATCATTTCACTTGGTATAAACTCAACTATTTGTCATTTCTGTGACTTCCCACTTCCCTGTTTGGGTCTTGTGTTGCTCCTCCTAGCTAAGAATGCTTTTCTTTATCCTCTCTGCATGACTAACACGTTCTCTACTTTCTTTTTAACACGTTCTCTACTTTCTTTCTTTCTTTCTTTCTTTCTTTCTTTCTTTCTTTCTTTCTTTCTTTCTTTCTGACGTTCTCTACTTTCTTTTTAACACGTTCTCTTCTTTCTTTCTTTCTTTCTTTTTCTTTCTTTCTTTCTTTCTTTCTTTCTTTCTTTCTTTCTTTCTTTCTTTCTTTCCTTTCTTTCTTTCTTTCTGACGTTCTCTACTTTCTTTTTAACACGTTCTCTTTCTTCCTTCCTTCCTTCCTTCCTTCCTTCCTTTCTTTCTTTTTTTTTTTTTTTTTTGAGTTGGAGTCTCACTCTGTCACCCAGTCTGGAGTGCAGTGGCCGATCCCAGCCACCGCAGCCTCGACCTGCTGGGCTCCGGCGATCCTTCCACCTCAGCCTTCCGAGTAGCCGAAATTACAGGCGCGCGCTACCACACCGGCTGATTTTTTGATTTTATTGTAGAGATGAGGTCTTGCTGCCCAGGCAGGTCTCGAACCCGTGGGCTCAGGCAATCCACTCACCTCAGCCTCCCAAAGGGGCGGGATTACAGGCTGAGCCACCGAGCCCGGCACGTTCTCTACTTTCTTGGTCCAGCTTACAGTCAGTGTTTCTTCATACCCTCAGTCATAATGCAGAAGCATATGCTAACTGAATGCAATAGAGTTTTCAAGATATGGCTCATGTCACTGTCCTAAAATGTCAAGCACCCATATGAAAAAGCATCAGCTGACTAGTTATATCATCAGACATCTTAAGATGTCTTTTAAGTTTCATCTGAACATGTCATCACAGACTTCTACTTAAAGTTGCATTTGTAGAATGTAGTTTAAGTAACTTAAATCATTCTTATGTACAAGGAAGCTTTTCCTTTTACTAAAAGAGTCAAGTTGTAAAACTGAATTTTTCTAGACCAATGTAACAGCAGCAAATGTATCCAAAAATTTTATAAATTTATAATAAAGGGACAATTCATTCCAGCCATTTTTTTTTCTGCTAAAAAAAAGAAAAAAAAAATCCTATGGAGTCAAACTGCTAACCAAGGTCTCTTGTGTGTGCCAGCGACTGATAGAGGGGCGTGTGGAGGTGGGAGGGGGAGATTGGCGAGAGAGATGTAATGGAAGATTCTTTGGTAGCTACTAAATACATGCCTATTGTCCCTGAAAATACTGCCATCTGTTGTCAGAAGAAAAGGTCACTTGTTAAATTTTGCCAGGCAACAGGTTTTCTACAAGTGAAAAGACAAAACAAGCAAACACCAAAAAACTGACATTGACAACTGTTTATTAATGGAGCAGGTCATTCTCCAAGGAAGAAAGGTCTGTGTGGGGCCTATAGCTCAGAAGATGTCCAAAATACAAAAATAGATTGGCTTTCACAAACAGTGAAATAGTTCTCCAAAACTAGGCAATTCTGTTGTAGGCACCTCGTAAAAATTACCATAAACTGGTCTGTACCATTTCATCTTCCTTCAAATATATGTGGAGTCAGAATCATGAATGAAATTCCAACTACCACACCTGAATTAATACTATTTTTTTATTAACTTTTCCTAAAACTTTCCGTTAAACTTTATTAGGTGATGAAAGCCACAATATTCCCTTGTGGAACCATAATAGAAGAGAAAGAAGAAAAAATCATTCAAATCATCATCTAATCAGTGTGTAAGTAAAGGATTTCAAAAGTCTACATGTAACAAGTTATCTTTTGCTACAAACTAATTCACATTTCCTAGGAAGAGATCATTACAGAAGCCATTGCCACTACCTTCTGAAGTTTCACCATTTTTAATTGGGAAATTTAAATTGTCCCCCAGATTAAATGTAGAAGGTGTTTATGAGCCATCATTATATCAATTTAGATTCTCTAAATTAGGTTGAATATTTTAACCATGACTTAGGAACTCTAATCACACAATGAAATAGAGTTAAACTTAAGTTGAGTGAGTTTTGTGAATTTTATTGGCATGTTCCCCGTCGTTAAACTCATTCATTTTCATTTCAGTCACCCACAATTATCTCACTAATGAAGAGGGAGGATCAGTACAGAAAATCCAACCAAAGACTCTGACATGTACTGTGCTAGGGTTTTATATACACTGTCATTTAATCCACACAACAACTCCATGAGGTTGGCTTTCTAGACCACACTTACAAACGAAGAAATGAGAAAGGTTATGTATCTTCCCTAATTCCACACAGCTAGTTACAGCATTCAAGATTCAAACCCACGTACATCCAGCTCCACGATCCTGGCTTTTCTCTTTACATCACACTGCCTCAATACATGCACCATTATACCTGATTCCAAACTGTATAATCTTACTTTTCAGACTGCAAGGTGATTGATTTGCTTTGTCTTAAATTATGTCTGCTTCTTAAAGCAGAGCACTGATAAACTCATGGTGAGGAAAGGGTCAGCTAAGATATCTAGGTAGAAGCAAATCTCAAATATGGGATTTGAAGATGATGACACATGACTCACAAAGTTGAAATAGATGGACAATCAAGAGTTAGGCATGAAAAGAGAGTAGACTTGAACAATGCATACGGTGGCCTTGACCATTGACTCTCCTTACCTAGACAAACACTGTCTTGCCTTGGGGGATGACAGCAATCCCCAGCTTGTTGTGTGGTTTGGAACTGAGACCTTGACTACTCCAGTAGGAGATGAAAGGTGAAAAGCATCTATGAAAAGCACACACACCATTCCCAAATATCTGGAAACCCGTTACTATTATAAGCTCAGACTCTTCTCACTGACAATCACATTTAAATTATGTAAATCCCAGTGATGACTTTCACTATTTTTTTGAAGTTCATACTAATGATGCTCAGCAAATCTGCTTCGAGACCTATCTTGCTGACAAACTGAAGGTCTTCAGAAGACTTTTGAGTCAATAGCTTAGCTTACGTGTGTTCAATGCGTTTTATACCATTTTGAGAATAATTTATGAATTTAGTTTAGTACACAGATCCTATCTCTGCCTGTTACTTTGATAATCTATCTTAATGACAGCACTGCATGGATCTCTCATGCTCTCATGAACTGTAAAAATACCTGAATAGACTATCATAAAAAAAAACTATTCTCTAAACTATACTCTAGTTTTTAATATTTGAGAATCTCACAACAAATGAAAAAAATATTTTAGGCTGGGCCCGGGGGCTCAGTTTGTAATCCCAGCACTATGGGAGGCTGAGGCGAGTGGATTGCCTGAGCCTGCAGGTTTGAGACCAGCCCAGGCAACCTGGTGAGACCTCGTCTCTCAAGAAAAAAAAAAAAAAAATTGGGGAATTAAAGTGACCTGCTCAAAGTTCTACCATCACTTAGTAATAGAACTCATCCTAGAAGCCTAAGTCTATGGTTCTTTCTACTTTTTTTCTGAAGAAAAAACCCTTTTATTTTTCCATAGCCAAGAAATTTTGACTTTTATAATGCCAGAGAAGATCTCTAAGACTATTGCTAAATAGCAACCAACCAAATTTATTAACTCTGTGAAATCAGGTGAGTTGATTTTACTTCCCTGAATCCTGCTTTTCTCATCTACAAAATGGGAACAGTAGTACTGACTCCAATGTGGAGTCAATGTGGCAAATAAATGGGTTGCTGTCCTTCCAATCTAGTGTCACATCCCCAAATGATTTTATAGCCATCTGTTGTCACAGAGCTTGAGTTTGAAAAAAAATAAATAAATAAGTGAAACAGTGCTTGAATTCACCAAAGTTCTCACTTAAGTTTTAGAAAATCAGAGAAGATAATTCCAAGTTGGGCATATGGAAGGAAAGAGTTTATAGTTTTCACTATAATCAAGAGTACACTTAAGATCATAAGAAATAAATAGCTATATAGAAACTGCTGGGAGAATCCCTCTCTAAATTGCTGGGTATAGGTCTTTCTTCCTGCAATTGTGCTTACCTCTTTTGCACTGGATTATGAACTTCTGGCAGGCAAGGGCTCATACCTCTTAATCTGTGTAATTTCCCAGTAGTTAACATAGTACCTGACATATGAGCTGCATTCAGTATGTGCTTGTTGCTAGTAAGAGATAAACTATCTGGATAGCGGTCTGTCACTTATTAGCTCAGAAAGAACAACTCTTTGAAAGCATTTGAACCATTTTAGATGGAAATATTTCTAAAATGAATTTTGTAATCACTACTTTATTATAAAGCTTACTTATAAACATGAATTTGGGGCTTGAGCATTAATTACTATAATTTGTCATAAAACGATGATATTCTCAGGAGCTAGGAAGTATGTGCTTAGTGCTGTAGTAAATGGCCCCAGGCCCCTTATGCTTCTTAAATTCTCAAAAGCGGGTCTTTTAAAAACAGTTAGTCAGGATCCCACATATCTGTCAAGTTGTCACATTTCTGTGGTGAGCTAAAGGCCTGACACTACTAGCCAGCAGCCCTCTTTCTAATTTGCTGCTTCGAAATGTAGTGGTCTAGGAAACCTTATCGCCAAACCAGTTAAACTGTATATAGGATGTGACTTTCTGATCATCTAAATTATATCTCTTCTGGCTGCTAGTTTTTTAAAAACTAAGTTCTGTGTGCTTGACTTTATTTATCCCCAAACGAGAAAAAAAAAGTCTTAGTTCTAGAAAAGTGGTAGTGTGACTATTCCATACAACCTAGAGTGAGAATATGTCCAGATATGTTTGTTTTAAAAGTAAAATTATTAAAGTGCATGCAAATTTCCAAGCCAGTCATATACGGCACAGTTTTCAATCCATGGTACAATTAAAGATAATCATAAAGTGTTTTTAAATATCAACTATTAGCAGAAAATGATAACAGCCACTGAAGTTCCTTTATGGTTTAAGAAAAGTTCTGTCACCAGATTTCTACCATAAAGTTCTTTACCCATTCTGAAACTGCACAAAAACAAGGACTGTATTTTATCTTCATAGTCTTTGATATACAGAATACCCTTTGTGGGAAAAAGTTAAGCACAATGATTTCTAGTGATATTTCAGAAAATGTTAATAGATACAGGGTAGAGTAGAAAACACCCTTGACTTGGACTTCAAGACACCATGTCCCAGTCCTGACAGCCCTTACTGCTGAAGCTTTGGGCAAATCAATCTGTGTGTGTCTGCACAATCTGCATTCTGGGCCAGAGGATCTTAAAGGGCCCTCTCCAGAGGAAACTACCAGAATCTATGCAATTTCTTAAGTGGGATTCATTATAATGTAGTATGGGGGGTGTTTTATGCAAAAAAAGAAAAAAGAAATGATACATCATCCAAATAATACATTGAACATTTTAAAAAAAAATTATTTCACTAGACACTTATTAAGCACCTACTGTACATGTAATATGAGATTGAGGCCAGCCCCTGTTCTTGGGGGCTCACCATTATCCGATTGGTGGAGGCAGCACCACACACAAATAAATCGGTAAAGTTTGCATTCTTAGCCAGGCACACAACACTTCCGTAACACAATACCAACCTACCTTTCAGCCTACCCTTATAGCTATTCTAACCCTATACATGAACTCCTTGGCTCAAGCTATCCTCCATGTCAGCCTCCTGAGAAGCTGGGACTACAGACATGTGCCACCATACCCGGCAAATTTTTCGATTTTCAGACTGGTTTTTAAGTTCAACTTCTGGTCTCAAGTGATCCTCCTGCCTTGGCCTCCCAAAGTGCTGGGATTACAAATACGAGCCACCACATCCAGCCAATGCTGCATGTTGAACACAACAGTTGACCACTCCTGTCAGCGAATATCCAGGGCTCTTTCCACATCTGCCTGCCCCATTCCAGCTATCCCTCTGTCCCCTTTCCGTAGCCTCTCAATCAGCCTAGTGACCTCCTTCAAGGCTCAACTCAGACATCAACTCAATGGTTCTCCAGCTCCTCTCTCCCCAGGCAGGATTGTTCATTTAACTGCATTCCCTCTCTAATTCATCCTCATCATTGTCACCGTACTTCCACATTGAAGCAGCATCATCTGTTCATGGAACTACCTTCTTCATTAGGAAGACTCTTCAAGGATGAGGCCTCAGGCTTGCTCCAGTTTTTCCTCCAGGACTGATGGAGTTCCTGACATGCAGGCAATACTCAAAAACATTGACTGAATAGAATTGGATTGGTTGTGAGTGATGTGTCCCGTGAGTGTAGACATTCAGGACTGCAGCTTTATCAAGGTGTAAGTCTCAAGAGTGGAAACAAGAATGAGGCGAAAGGCTATGTGCACTACCCTCACTCATTCAAGACTCTTGAGGAGTTCTAGATATGTTTCAGCTACTTTTATGTATTTGTGCAGTCATTCATTCAGCAAGCTAAATGAGCCCCAGTGAAGCCAATATTGAAAATGAACAATGTCTGTGTACACTTTTGATGTGCACTCTTTAGTGGATAGTCCATGGTTCCAGGCCACCATGATGACTTACTTTGGAGCACTGCTAGCATCTTAGAGAACAGGTTTCAGTGATCAGCAAAGTCATAAACCAAAAGGAAAGCCAGAGAGCAATACATAATAAAGGCAATAGAAGAATGAAGCTTCAAAGCCATGAATACAAATAACTCACTTTTTAAAAAACAATAGCCAAAGAAGGAAGGAACAGAGATTCAACTGGTCACTTCCCTGGGTGACACATGCATGTACTTCACAGCATTATGGGATGGATTCTGCAAGGACTTTGTTCAATCTGATAGATGAACTACTTTTCTTTGGCAATCCGGGTTTGGATAGGAAAGCTTACAAGATCCAGAATACACTACTATTGTCAGTTCCATAAGCCTGTAACTCTTGGACACTGAGAAATGTGATTAACAGCACTTGCCATCTGAGTGACATTCAGGTATCATGTACTGGATAGAATGATTCTGTCATTTAACTTCTCAAAGTTTCAAATCGTCAGGAAGAAAAACGCCTCACTTACATAAGTGCCAATATTTAGCAAATGTTTGTGTTCTGCCTTCCTTGCCCCAGGAGCACCAAATATTTGAATGCAAAATTTCCACAACAACACGAGACTATTTAATACTACCATAGAATCCATGAGAAAGGCCGGGCGCTGTGGCTCAAGTCTGCAATCCCAGCCCTTTGGGAGGTGGAGGTTGAGAGGATTGCCTGAGCTCAGGGTTTGAGACCAGCCTGAGCAACTTGATGAGACCTTGTCTATAATAAATCAAAAAAATAAGCCAGGCATGGTAGCAAGCACCTTGTAGTTCCAGCTATTCCAGCTACTTGGAAGGCTGAGTTGGAAGGATTGTCTGAACCCAGCAGGTTGAGGCTGCGGTGGTCGTAAGCATGCCATGCACTCCAGCCTGGGCGAGAGTGAGACTCTGACTTAAAAAAAAAGAATTCATGAGAGAAAAAGAGAGAGAGAGCGAGAAGGAGGGAGAGAGGGAGGGAAGGAGGGAGAGAGAGGAAGGAGGAGAAGGATGAGAAGGAGGAGGAGGAAGAGGAGGAGAAAAACAAACAAACAAACAAAAGCAACCAGTTGGAGGGGGCAGCTATGCAACTGGGGAAAGGTGAGTGCTGAGGGCTTTCATGATTACCACAGTCAATTGTATTGGCTAATTCACTGTTTGCACTTTTGCACCCCTTTATTTGTGGTCTCACCATGAAAGCTACAATCTGTTAAACAGACTGGGTGCAGTCTACAAAGAAAACACTTTAGATATGATTCATTTGCTAAAGCTGTGTTTAGATTGTCTGGTTCTAGGCCCTGGGACACTACTGGTTAGTAAAACACTGGGTTATAGAAAAGGCTCTGAATTTTATTTTATACACACAAATAAAATCTCCAGTAGGCAGAAATATATCTCTATATAAGAGATGCTAGAATTAGACACCATGAAATTATTCTTCAATTGCACTTGAGATCAAAACATGTGATCTTTGAGATCTGCAGACATCTTTGCGATGTACTGTCTTTGTTTCTGTGTTAGTCACGTAAAATATGTCTTTATGTAATACGAACAAGTTTGTTTTAATTCAGTGACTGAAAGATGATTTAAAATATGGAAATGTTTTCTTTTTAAAACCAGTCTTTCTGTTTGACAGCACCAACTGGTTCGAACCTAAGTACCTTTCTAAAACATTCTTGATTTGTTGCACAGATTTATATCTTTTCATGTTTCCTCTCATCATTTAGCCAGTTATGAAGGAATTATTACCTTTGCTCAATCTGATTTTTTTATGGACTTCATTGAAAGAGTCTCATCAGTCACAATACATTCATGAGACGGGTTCATTGCCCAGAAGTGCACAAAGAATATTTCTGGTGAACTCCCATTAGCCTTAAAGGAGTTACCCATATACATGTCTTGATCCTCTTGGTCCTCATCAAGAGATGAATATAGACTTCTATATATTTGGACACGGTAATAGGTCCTTTCTTGCATAACTCTGACTCACTGCCCTTTGTTCACATGGTTGCTAGACAGTTAAATTTAGCCAGGCTTCATATTTCACTAGTATCCCATGTGAATTATTAGGCATCAACTCCCAACATCAAGTCTTACAACTCTGTGTTCAAAGCAGAAACATCTTTGAAATCTTTCGAAGCATGACTTCATTAATAGATGATATACTAAGTGTTAGAATTAACTGTATGGATCTGTATCTGTTACCACAAATTTGTATAAAACAGCAGTGAGCTCCCCTTAATAAGAAATTCCTTTTAATATTGCTAATCAAAACATTTTAAATTCTGTTATTAAAACAGCAGCATGTGTTTGACCCAGTTGTGCCTAACTTATAATTCCTCAGTAAGAAAGCAAGATTTTTTTTCCTTTTCAAAAGGAACTTTATAAATATGCTAGGCACATATTTCCAACTCTTAATTTAAAACCGATGACTATAATAAGAGCTACAAAAATGAAACGTTCTTCGTTCAAAGTCATAATTCAGAAAAGAGGTTATTTTACAAAGGCTTGGAAATCTGTATATTGTGTCTTCTTAAACACGGAAAATAGATTATATGCAAAAAATGTGATGTATCCTTCAGGCTATTTTGGCAAATGAATACTATTGAGAAGATTTCATATATATATGAAATATATATATATACACACACACATATATAGACATTGTCTATCTATCTATCTATCTCTATCTAGATATTTCCTATGAACACTTTTCTAAATAACATCAGAGGTATAAACACAGGAACATAGATTAGGTCAGCTCCTTCACTTGGCGACAATGTTAGTCAAAGCAAAAAAACCCCCAGACCTTTAGAAAGAACTTTGATTTTATACACTTAGGTTTTCAAACAATAGCAGATCTCATAACGTGCATATAAACAAAGCCTGCTTGATCCTTCAAAGTTACATTAAAAAAGATAATAGATAATTCCTAACCTCCCAAAACTTGTAAAGAGATAACTTTAGAAACATTATGGTAACCATAACATATTTTATAAAAATTGTTTTTATCATTGCCATGGTTTTTGGCTTGATGAGCCAATAACTTCGCAAACATTGAAGTTCACAAAGTTGTAAAATTCGGAATTGAGGCTTCAGAATATTTATTTCATTTTCAGCAGCATACCAATAGATAATTGCTTGTGTAGGGGCAAAAATGCTTTGTAACTAAAGAACTTTATCCTGGAGGGAATCGTACTGCCATTTGTTTTTATTTTCAAAATGAAAACAAATGGCACTATTAATTCCTAAGGGCACAAATGACTTCAGTCTATTCCCTCTCCTATACACTCTCATCTATTCATTTTTAGTTAGATGGGATATAGATACAGTCCCTGCCCTGCCCCCACCTCCACGACTTTCACTGCTGCAAAATGTATTCAGTCGTTGTACAGTAATTAACAGCTCTTGACTGGAAAACTGCCAGCATGTACAACGTGACACTCTTCCTTTGAACACTAACAAAGTGCATAAGTAATTTATGTTGGATTAAATATCCCTAACAGGGACCCTTAAGTAACCCAATCACTTTAAACAGGCTCCACATGCAAGCTCCTGTTCAGTGAAAATGTCAGACAGTGATAACCCACTAATAGCACAATTCTAACTATATTCCAGCCATTAGCATTTTATGACATCAATCCTCATTAAACCTGGCAAGGAAAAAGATACTAATGTTTCCCAATTTTACAGCCAAGGTGGAAGAGAAATGGAGAAAATGTAGACAGGTGCTGTCTCCCAAAAAGGATTAACATTTTTTAAAATGTGGTAGCAATTTTCTGTTAGTACCTTTGTTTGCATTGAAAGAGAGACAACAAAGAGGTAATGGCTACAAGGACCTCGATGGAATCTAGCCAAGAGTGAAAGAA
This sequence comes from Cephalopachus bancanus, assembly GCA_027257055.1. Lineage (NCBI taxonomy): Eukaryota > Metazoa > Chordata > Mammalia > Primates > Tarsiidae > Cephalopachus > Cephalopachus bancanus. Next base: position 4,516,552 of record JAPVLO010000096.1, on the reverse strand, counting down.
AAGACTGGTATTTCAGCCATTGTGCTCACTGCGAAAGCACTGTGCCAACTCATCTTCCAACCCATTATATGAAATTTAATTTAACCTGCTATGCAATTAATTCAGATGTTCAGCCTATTTTTCTCATGGCAGAATCCCTCACACAATGCCTTATTTAAATATTAATCAGTCCTCTTTCAATTAGGACTAATTTGCTTCACAGGGTTTCTCTCATCTTCTGATTGCAGGAAAATGGAGGTAACTTGCAACGTTTGAGGATAATTAACATGGTATTTTTATAATACTGATACATCAAATGGGACCTTAATGAACCCCGCTGATTCCATTTAGTAAAGCATGCCTCAAAGTTATAATCAAGAGGAAAGCCACTGCCATCTGTTTAAAATACTAAGGAGCACAATTTAAACACAAAATGCTTATTTCTCTAAACTGTCTATTGTAGAGGTCTGCAAAAGTCATTTTTCTATGCAAACTAATTGTACAGTATTTTAATTTGAACCTTTTATTGCACATATACAAAACAGTGACATCTTAAGATGTAGGGGCCCTGTTTAATTAAATGTTGACAACCACAGAAATAAGTAATGTTTGTTAATGTTACTTTTCTTCAGCATGCTGCACAGTTGCTGTTAAAGTAACAGTAGTAAGTTGTACATTTCTAATGACTCTAATATAGCCCAGCCCTTTTTTTATTATTTGAAGAACTTTTCTTAACAAAAGCCACCGAAGCACTATGAAATGAAAAAACATAAGCATACGCTGTTCATTTGCTGCTTCTAACGTCACTAAGTAAACAGGTTAACATTTACACATGACCAGTTGTTCACAAAGTGTTCCATCTGCTTCCAGGAAGGTTGAAGGTCAGTGTTTTAGGCTTTGAGCTGTTCTAGAGTTCCTTGGTAACATCTAGGTTACTGAGGCTATGGGCTCCCAAGGTCATTATCAAAGCACTCAACATGTTCCAGTGGTAATAAAACATGATTGATAACAGATTGCTTATTTACAGTGTTTACACTATGGCCACAAGGATTTCCTCTATTAACTTCGGAAAAAAGTAGGCCTCACCTGTGTGTATTTTACATCAGAATCAGAATCTCTCCTCACTTGTCCTATAAAGCTACGCCACATGCTGGGTCATTAGGTTGGAAACATTGTACACCACAATTTCATTTTAAGACCAAATCCATGTATTTGATATAAAATATCTCATTCACATTTATTATCAATCAATTAATAAAAGTATCAACTGAGCGTTTAAGATATATTCACTAGGCCATTGCTTTGTTAAACTCTACTTTCTCGATGTAGCTCTTTGAGCTGTGACCACCATGTTTCCTTAGCCTTGGCCCCCTCCCCTACCTTGGGGAGGTAAATCTAATCTCTCTCTCTCTCTCTCTCTCTCTCTCTCTCTCTCTCTCTCTCTCACATTTACTTTCTAAATACACTTTGCTTGAAAACTTAAAAAAAAAAGATATATTCACCATATGCAGATAAATGTTGGGAGGCACACGGAAATACAGGCAATTCTCCACTTCTGGGTCTCCCAAAAGTGGGAAACACAATTCACTTAGGTATGATAGATAAGCAAGACAGGTAAAAGGTGTGTACACAGAACAATAAAGAGATTAGCTAGAATGGAGAAAGAGGTTAGGTTGAGATATTATAAAAAAACTGAAACCCAAAGCTAAAGTTCTGATATTTCATTGGTTTCAACCAACAGCACACTGAAATTGTTTATGTGTTTGTTACTTCATTGAGTTTGAACACTCCTAGGTCAAGCTCTATAAGTTTCCCTTCTCAGTGTCCGTGGCAGTGCCTGGGCCTGAGTCAACCATTTATTGATTTTAATAAGAGTCGTGTGCTTGTTCAGCAAATGCTAAACTGAGCACATATCAGTTCCAGCTAATATTCTAATCACAAGGTATAAATTAGAGAACAAAAAGATGAGGGATGTTCCTGCTTTTCAAGGAGCTTAAATACTAGTAGGCTGAGGCAGACAATTCAAAAAGTACACCAATAAATGGGATAACTTCCATTCACACAAACCTATAAAGGATGCAAAACAAGGTGTAATGATAGAAATTGAATGGTAGAGATGTTTGGGGTTAGGTGGTCAAAGAGGCCTCTCTGTGGAGAAGACTTTAGGCTGAGAATTGAATAACAAGCCAGCTTCAAGGAAGACTGTGTCTGACTAAAAGAGCAGGTTGGGCTGCAACCCTGATGCAGGAACAAGGTTGGCTAGTGTGAGGGGCATTAAAAATAAATCAATACAGAAACCAAAGAAAAATATGAAATGAGGTTAGAGAAATGAACAAGAGTAGAAAAATAAAAAGAAATGGGATATTTTTTCTCCTAAGTGCAATGAGAAGAAACTGGAGGTTTGTATGTGAATCAGTGACATTATCTAAGTTATGATCTCTCTCTCTGCATCTTCTAGGTGGAAAGGACCATAGAAGAATGAGAGGAAAATCACAGAGACAAGATAAGAGGCTTCAGCTGCAGCCCAGGTGAGCTATACCCATGGTTTGGCTAGAGAGAGAATATCAGAAATGGAGAGAAAGAGATAGATCAAATATGGGAGGGAACTGTGAGATCAAAGATGACTTTAAGCATGTTGCCTTAAGTACCTAGGATGGAAACACTGGGGAAGGAATAGCTTAAGGGAAAGATCTAGAGTTCTCTTATGGTCAGTTTTAGTTTATAGGTGGAGCTGTGACACAGTAAAATCAAATCCTGAAAATAATATTCAAAATTACTTAAGATTTTAATATTTACCATTATATTTGTCACATATTATTTCATATTATTTATTTCATAACATTTCTTATTATTTATTTCATATTTACTATTACTAGTGACTCCACAAACAAATATTATTTTCCATTTTTGTGACAGCTACTCCCTTGTAGTTTCACTAGTATATGATGACGTCTGATTGCCTTGGAAATTTTGCTTATGCAAAGTTGTGTTCTTAAGTCTATTCCTCTAACTAATGCCTGTTCTTTCTTTAGTAATCATGAAGCTAACATTCTTGATAGCTTTTTGAGTGTCAGATACTGAGTTAGGTGATGAAATGACATTATTTCATTTAAAGCTCATAGAAGCCCTATGAGGTAAGTATCACCCCAATTTTATATAACAAGAGACCAAGGTTAAGAGAAAGTTGAGTTTGAACGCCCTTCCTAATGGCCAAAGTTTGGCCAGGCCCTTCCCTTTCAAATTATTTGGGCAAGTCTCTCTCGTTGTGAGTGAGATGGTTTTTTAAAATATGGCCTCCGAATTCTTTGACACTCCTCCTATGTGATCCTTTAAGGCAGAAATCACTCCTGACATACCTTTCTATTGCCAGGCTGGTTCCCCTGGCACACAGGAGGCACTCAGAGAAAAACACTTGCTAAAAATGGACATCTACAGTGGTTACAAGGGGCCGGCAGATGATGGAAACTTTCAGGAAATGGATGGTGGTGGATGGCTGTACAATAATGTAAAAGTACTTAGTACCATTGAACTTGTACACTTAAAAAAGGTTCAAATAGCAAATTTTAAATTTATGAGTTTTACCACAATAATAATACAATAATAAAAAGATTAACTCCCAGTCACTACTACTGCAAGAAAGGAGGGATAGGTTGAAATTTATTCCCGACATGAATGTAAATGTGTGCTAAGCTATGAGTTAGGGGAGTGTATCATAAAGAAAAATGGTCATGGCCAGACATAGTGGTTCACACCTATAATCCTAAAACTTAGGGAGGTCAAGATAGGAGAATTGTTTGAGCCCAGGAATTTGAGGCAGTAGTGAACTATGATTGTACCACTGGATTCCATTCTGGGTGACAATGTGAGACCCTGTCTCAAAAAAGAAAAAAAGATTATCAAATTGGGGCAAGTCATAATTATATATCTTATCTTCATCATGCTTGTGAAAGCAAACTATTTATGAAAGAAACCACACTAGAATGTATGAATGTATATAAATATTATGTCTAGCCTCTTGAATTGGACTACGCTTTAGAATGCATTTTCCTGTTTTTTTTTTTTTTGAGTTGGAGTCTCACTCTGTCACCCAGACTGGAGTTCAGTGGCCGCTCCCGGCCACTGCAGCCTCGACCTGCTGGGCTCCGGCGATCCTTCCACCTCAGCCTTCCAAGTAGCTGGAACTACAGGCGCGCACTACCACGCCCGGCTAATTTTTTGATTTATTGTAGAGATGAGGTCTCATCAAGCTGCCCAGGCGGGTCTTGAACCCGTGGGCTCAGGCAATTCACTCATTTTGGCCTCCCAAAGCTCGGGATTACAGGCTGAGCCACCGAGCCCGGCCAGAATGTATTTTCTAGTAGCACGAAGAACAGGTAGGGCAGTTCCTGTGACCTCGGCAAATTAGGCTGCCTCTGCATGCATGACTATATTAATTCCTCAGCCGCACCTGCTGTTTCAGAGTGAAAGTTCTTGGAATCCTCAGGAAGCACACTGAAAGAATATGCACCCAAACACAAACCTGCAAGTGGCCAAGATTTTGATTTGCACATGCACCATCCATAAAGAGACCTTTCAGGCGTTGCCACGACCACAGCTCTGTCTGACGGACAGAAGTCACGTTCTTGAAAACCCTTCCTGCAATGCCCAGGAGTTCTTCCTGGACTCCCATCCAATTACTTATCCAGTGCAGCTTGAGAGATTGTATCTGTCCCACAGTTTAAAGACAGAACAGCTGCCAACAGGCCAAAACGATCATTAATAAGTTAACTGGTACCAGATAAGATTGAAATCTATGCCAGTCCTATTTTAAAGTAATCTCTACTATAATTACTACACACACTGCTGCCAAAAATGCAAACTCTGACGCAGAAGCAAGGAGATGAAGTCCGGCGTCCACTCCCAACGTAACTGGAGTGTCCAGCCTTATAAGTGTACCCTTCCCTGCCTTCACCCTCATCCACCCCTCAGCTCCCATGAAGAGCAGTATATCACGCTTAAAATGAACTACAGATGACAGCAACACTTTACACAGCTTCTGTTCTCCTAAAAAACAAAAACAAAATGGTTTCGCTCCATCTGACACTATCACCCATGAGGACAGGTGCACTGTTGGTGGGAGAAAGGCCGAGAAGACCTGAAGAGCTCCCTGCACCCTCCACTCAAATGAATCCAAAAATGAATTTCAAACCAGAGTCCCACCTCCACCGCCACCAACTCACTTTCGTCCCATATTGCAACAAGAGAAGAAAACAGCAAGTTAGAGAAAGAAAAGACGATGGTAATTAGGACAAATACCTATGCAGTTCTCATGAGCCATATACTATTCAAAGGGCTTTCAAATACATATGAGCTCCTTGTATCTGTGCAACAACTCTACGAGGTAAGAATGATTATAACCCCCATGCTATGAATGAGCAAATTTAGACACATAGAAGTTAAGAACCAGCTCAAAAGGAAATGGAAAGCGAGTCAAGGAAAGGAGGAAGGCAAGAAAGGCTCCAATCCCCAAAAGCAGGAAGAATGAAGGCCACCAGGAATGGTGTGGCACACTTACCCTCCCAGCCACACCTCAACCATCCAAGTTGATCAGAAGAGCCACTTTCACGAAATGCCACAATTCTCTTCATTAGCCTACTCTAGAGCTGAGTAATTCAATAATCGTCTAACTAGACTTCAGCTGAAAATGGAGAATGAATATGTTAAACCTGTCAAATAGTATTAAGTATATACGTAAAAAACATAATCCTCCCACCCTAGACCTCCTGGAAAGATGACCCTTTTGGGCATTTTCACACATATCCTCTAGCCCACAGTTCTGACATCCATTAAACCTACTGCTCTGGAATGCCCTCAAGCTGCTGCACTTTCAACTAATGTCCTCTTTTTCTGTCTCCTGTAGAAACTAACAGGTTAGTACTGTCCATAAAAATATAAGCCCATTTTCTGGGCTCGATGGCTCAGCCTCTCATCCCAGTACTTCGGGAGGCCGATGCGAGTGGATTGCCTGAGCCTGCGGACTCGAGACCAGACCAAGGAACTTGGGGAGACCGTGTCTCTACAATCAATAAAGAAAATTAGCTGGCTGTGGTGGCGCGCGCCTGTGGTTCTGGCTACTTGGAAGCTGAGGTGGAAGGATCACCGGAGCCCAGCAGGTTGACGCTGGGGTGGCTGTGAGCATGCCACTGCATTCCAGCCTGGGCAACGGAGTGAGACTCCAACTCAAAAAAAAAAAAAAAAAAAAAAAAAAAATATATATATATATATATATATATATATATATGTTCCCACATAGTTAATCTAGTATAATAACAGATTTCTGTTCCTAAGCAATAGAAATGTGTGTATAGATGAACATTAGAACCAATAACTTATGCCAATTATAGTGACTACAGTAAAACAGTAATTTCCAAATGATTCCTAACTTCCACTCCCACTTTTTTATATTGGTTTAAGCAAACAAACAAAAGTCATGCATCTCACTGCTGCCATATGACCTCTCAGAGCCTATAAATAGCCACTCGTTTTTCTATCATTTATTCATTTACTCAACAAAACATTTAGTGAAAAATATTATGGGCCGAGAGTACCAGGTCCCGAGGTCGCAAAGCCTAAAATGGCCTGACAGTGATCACAGTAACATGTGAGTGACAAGTAAGATGACAAAATGATGCAAACAAGGATGTTAATGACAGCTCATCCTCACAGGGGCGGGCAGGCACAGTTCTAATCTCTTTACACACACGAACTCCTGTAAGCATTGTAACAACACTATGAGGCGCTTACTATGATTCTTACTTTACAGAGGAGGAAATGGCCCAGAGACGTGAAAAGTCTAGTCACGAGACTCCCTTTGGCCATACAGCTCCAAGAGGTCAAACCGTCCCTCCAGCCCAGGTACTAACTCCAGTGTTCTCCCCAAGCCATCATGTGAGTTTGTGTCCCTAGTAGTTTGTATTTGGTGTCCAGGAAGCTCAGGGGAAAAAGGCAGGTCAGAAGTAGGTGGTAGGAGGAGGCAATTAGGGGCACTTCGCAGAGGGAGGGACTCTTTGCGTTAATGTTTAAGTATGAATATAAGTAAATAGGTGGGGGCATTCTTCGCTCCCAGAAAGGGTATGCAGTATCTACAGGCATTGAGAAGTTTGCCAGAGATGGGACACTGGTTACATTTTTAGGGGCAAAGAAGCCAGAGAGTCAGACCTCTCATCCGATGTTCACAAGCCCTTGTCCTGCTAAGTGAGGGGACTCGACTTGTTATCTCGACTGCATCTCATCCGGCATTTTGAGAAAATTGTTATTTGAATTTTTAACAATTTCAGGACCTCACTGGTCTCACAGGAGGGCACAACTTTTAGAGATCCTTAACACGCCTATGTCCAAACCCTCTACCCAACAACTGATCTATGATAGTGAGGCGCTTTCCTAAATTATTGATGAAAATGTCATCAATCAATCAATAAAACTAAGTTACATACAAATGTATTAGGTAAATTAACCCTTCTCTTCCCACAGTAGGTTTCAGTATTTATAAGATGAAATTGTTTTATTCATTACTGGTGTCGACACTGACACAATTTATTCATTATAAATCTGAGCTGTGTGTAGATGTATGTGTATGCACGCACACGTGTGTGCATATGACTAAAGATATTTGATATTATTGGTCCCAATAAGGTCCATGTAAAACAGATGGCTTTTTTATTTTTTATTTTTGGCCTGGGTTATCGTTCTATCGTTTACAAAAACATAGACCCCATGTGTGTGTCCTTTCCCTAATCGTTGTGCATTTTTCCTCCTCACGAAGAAGCCTTCTAGAATATCTGGAAATTCCTTGTGTAATCTAGAATGCAAGAGATATCTATAGGCTTTTTTGAGATATTACTTAGTTATTTTCTTACAAGTCAGAAATACCCTGCAGTGCAATGCAGATGACCTTTGTATTGAAAAGTTAAAACTCAACTATTAGACGCTCCAACATTTTCATACCTTCTGTTTACCTTTCCTTTTATATCTCGGCCCTCTGTGGTCAGCTGCAACACTGTGTGCTTTTCCCACACATTACCAAATGATTGCATATTCCTTTTCTTATTTTTCATGAAGTAAGAAATGCATTTTGTATAATATTTTTAAGACTCTATTTTCAAATTTTGTCTCAAACTTGCCCCCTTCCCAGCTTCTCCCTTTGGTAAAATCCAAAGTGGAATCAGATTGTAAACCTACTTACTCTCACTTTCTACCCATAAATTGTTATAGCTTGTGTTATTGTACTCATAATTCTGTTCTTAAAACAATAAAAATAAAATGAAACTGCTTTTTCCTCCTCTTTGGCTTTACAAATTTCTTCATGCCCTTTCATTAAGAATTTTCTGTTAAATTCTTTTCTTCTTGGACTATTATCTTAACATGCCACCTTTCTTTTCTTAAGATCTTGAAAGAAAATCAAACTTGCATGCTCATCTATTTGGTCTTAATGTTGAAGAAGTATCATGAAACAGTAACATTACACAGGGCAATTATAGAATCTGAGGACTCCAGGATGGTTTTAGAGAGTATCTAGTGTCTCTATAACTTTTGAAGTGAAAGACTTCTCCGTTAGAATCTCCTGACAGTGACACTAATTAAATCCTGAATTAGGTATCCAAAATTAACTTTATTTGTATCTGCTTTAAGCATATACCACAGTTATAATGGTAAACTTGGGCAATTAATTTTAACCGAAGCCTTTAAAATATTAAATTTCATTCTGTTGTAACAATTAACATATCATTTTTCTCTAAAAACAGGAAAACACTCTAAGTTCCTTTCACAAGCCATGGCTGTCCGAATGCAAAGTTGAGGTGGTAGAAGTTTTCTAAACTTTTATGAATGAAATAAATGCCTATACAAGACCAATAAGGCAGAAGATGATTAAATAGCAACAATAAGGTTAGGTTTGTTTTGTTTTGTCATAATCAAAACTGTGTTCTTTGCTTAGGCAATCTCCTCCTTTTCATAAAGCTGAGTCATCAACGTTTTTCTCACTTTCCAGCTGAGATTTTCTGCCAATAGTACCATTTTTCAATAACAACAGTAGCCATTTGAGAGAGATTACACTACTTAGTTTTCCTCATTTTGATAAGCCATAAACCACAAATGTCTTTAAAAGTTAAGGTTATCATTTGCACCTATGATATTATATTAGAATTTTAAAGCTGGTGGAAACCTTTGCTCTGATCAGATTTAGCCTCTGCCTGTTACAACCTGAAGAAAATCTTCCCCCAAAAGAGGGAACCATTTTCTATCTCCCCAAGCTCACTAATTAGTCGGGACCCTGGGGACAGGATGCTTGCCTCTGGAACTGGCTCTCAAATTCCCATACTATCACCTCTTCCTTCAGGAGCAGTTTTTACTTACTTTTTAAATTTTTTTTAAGTTTTGCTTATTTATTCTCGGGTGAGTTACATTTTGAAGCCAAAAACATATTGACTGATTTTTTTTAAAATGACAGCAAAAAGGGAAAGCATTGTGGTTCTCCTTTTGCTTGCCCTGCAATCTTGGAGCAGCGTGGTGTAATGAAATCTCACTGGAGTGGGGGAATGCAAATATTCGCAGTCGGCTCCTAACCATCTTCTGGCCTTAGGCAAAGGTACTGAGATTCTCTAGAACTTTGCTTTCTTCATCTATGAAAGGACAGTTGGGCTAAGTGACCTCTGACCTCCCTTCTCTGTTTTAGAATTAAAACAATATTCCCCAAGTCCACTGAAGTCACTCAAGAAATGCACTGTGGCAATCTTACATCACGTCAACTTGCATCAGTCCTTCATCAGTGGACATCGCAAAAAGTATAAGCAAGTTTGATGGAGCCAAGGATGTCAAACTCAACCAACCTTCATCAAATGGAATTGATATGACTTGCAAGTATATTGTTCACATACCTGTTATGACAGAAGGCAACAATTATCAAATATTTGCCAAATCGCCTTCTAAAAATTTGTTGATATAGTCAAAGAACCGCTGTTACACCGTCCTTTTCCCTACCAGTTGTTTTGGGTTGCTGCCTATTCAATAGTGTCTGTGCTTCCCTATACAGTGAAGAATAAGCACATTGCGGAAGGATCAAGGATTTTAGGATTTGTGTTCATATCCTCACTATTTCCATGTTGACAATGCATGTCTTTCCTCATTTTTATGAGTGCTCCCATCCTTTGTTTATCCCCTGTCCCCTCTCATTATTCTCCCAACAGCATAATGTCCTTCCGTTGTCCAATTTTTTCTCATTTCTCTCTTATCATTACCCTAACTACTTCATTCTGGCATCCCACCAATTTCCCCTTTAGGTTAAAAATTAAAGAATCTAAAACATTTCTGCAAATTGCTGAAAAGGGTTTGTTTTGTTTCTTCAGAAAACTATCCCTTAAAAACTTAGAAAGCCTTTGTGTGTTTACCTTCTGCTTCTGGACAGAGGAAAGCTAATTTAAATGCATGTTTTTCAAAGTGTGTTCTCAAAGAAGAAACAACGTATTATTTATTGAATTAACACTTTATAATTAACACAATATTCTGATTTACTCCTAAAGTTTTATACGCATTAAAAGGAAAAATAATATATAAAAATATAATGATTCTGAAGCTTCCTTGTTTAACAGAAATTCACAGAGAAATTTCAAATAAGAAAAATAATTTAGACAAAACTGGACTCTAAGAAGCATCAATTTCCTTCCATCTCAGAAAACTGAGATGTCGTATACTATCTCAGACCATCAACAGTAACTGTTTAGGTCTTTCAAATTAAATACAGCAGACCCACCCTGCCAATGGTGGGCATTTTGTCAAGCTCAACAAACACTAATTTGAGTGCTAATATTCTGTGCTAAAGGCACTAATCATTAGTTAAATAAACAAACCACTTGAGTGTATAACTGTCAACATGACCAAAATCTGCTCACAGAGGGATCAACTTCATGCCCTGGCCAACCACTGAAGTGCAACAGACCCAATTATGCACCACTGCTGAGTCACCAAGGCCATATGAGCACAGCTCGGACAAAGTGCACCTTGACTGTAAAGTCTAAGGGCAGTTTGGGAAGAACCACAAATCACAACTGCCTTTCGGAGTTACTGCCTTAGGAAAGAAAGGCTTTTGCTGCCTCTGGGTCTGGGGTGCCCTCCACTGGTCTCTCTGACCCTCCTCTCCCCTCACTGGTCCACCCTCCCTGGCTCTTCTGTGATTGCTAAAACCAAAGAAATATGAGCAGGACATACCCTGGCTTCAAAACCTCCTTTGATCTCTTGCAACCAGGAGAGGCAAAAAAGAAAAAACCTTCAGTATCAGATGGGACCTGTCAGAGTCCTGTGCTCCCTTCACTTGCTGGCAGTGGGACATTTCGCCAGCAGCAGTGAGTATCCCATAAGAGGGATTCTGTGTGTGTGTGTGTGTGTGTGTGTGTGTGTGTGTGTGTGCATAGATGTGGTGTGCGTGTGTATATATGTGCGAGTAAGACACTAAAAATACCTGAAGTTGGGTGCTTAATTTTTGTTTCATAAAGTTTTTTAATTTTCATTTAATAGTAGTTCTTAAGTCTACATTCTTTTCCTCCCTTTCTCTATTTAATTGCTGGATTGATTTTAGATTTCTTAATATGGCACACCCAGCTATGACTATCTGAACCAAACTGTGCTGCTCTGGGTACTTTCATTCACAACCCCGTCCCCAACCTCACTTCAGGGACACAGTGTCCCCAACCTCCTCAGGCACTTTCAGGAGTCTATGCCCTGTACCTAGGATGCCCTTTACCATTTCTCCCTCTTGGAAATATGTACTGGCCGTGTGTGGTGGCTCAGCCTGTAATCCCAGCACTTTGGGAGCCTGAGGTGAGAGGACTGCCCGAGCCCAGGGTTCAAGGCCAGCCTGGGCCATTTGATGAGACCATGTCTCCACAATAAATCACCAAAAAATAAATAAATAAAATAAGAAAACATACTCCTCATTTAAACTCAACCACGTATGTCTTTCCCAAACTCCCGTGAGTCACAGCTTTTTTCTGCCTTCTCAGTTTATTTGTTCATTTGTTCATTCATTTATTCACTGCAATTCTACTTTGTGTTTAGAAGCATGGGCCTCTAGAACCAGCCAGCCTAAATAAAATCCCAGCTCAGCCACTCACTAGCTGTGTAAGCTCTAACAAGTAAGTACTTCATCTTTGTGGCCCAGTGCCTTTTGCTATAAATTAGAGTTAAAGTTCCTATTTTAAATATATTTGACATATTGTAGAAAAACAATAGCTCTGGAAGTTAAGGGTCTTGGATTCTTTTCTTGGTGCTTCCATTATTGCGTAAGTAAATTTAAGCAAGTTGATAAAATCAGCACTATCTTACTAAGTAATCCATCACCATGTTATATGTAATATGAGAAGGAATGGAATGGAATAATCTCTCTGAAGTCTGTCTACAGTTAAAATTCTCAATTTTTTTCTTAATCTGTTTATTTATAATCCTTGAGTTATTTATGTAAGTTTTTCTTGCATTAATGTGCTCACAGAATTCTTTAACATATTGCCAGATCAAATGCAACTGAAAAGAAAATCCTTCCTAGTTTTCTTTCTACAGAATGTGCTTCCTTTAATTGGGAACACTTGTACTACAGCCAAAGGGATTTCCAATAAAATCCGAATCGTGTCCAAGTATTAAAGGATTCTGATTGCTAAACAGTAAAAGGTTAGGAGCCCAACAAATCCAAGATTACAGGAATTTGATAGTTATAGGTGTTTGTACTACATGTCAAGGACCTGTAAGTATTACCTGCCAAGGATCAGAAATTGTTCAACCAAACATCATTTTCTATTATTCGTATCTACATCAATGCCTTTAAATATGACTACTTGATTCTAAAGTTAGAAAGACATTTCAGAGCTTATTGAATCAAATACTTTTAAAGCCAAAGGACGCCTTAGCATTTTTAAGATAAATATTCTCTATTTATGCCAGATACCACCTTTATATATTAATCTATATTGTTAACAAGGGAAGAGCAACTGAGAATAATTTACTTCTCTATAGGAACTACTTGCATTTTTGTTTTTATGGGAAAGCACAAAGGGTCAAAAGTGTCACACAACAGGTGCTCAATAAATTCATCTTTGCAGATTGTCAAGTCCATATACCTAGTTCTTATAACATAGTTTTAAATTTGCTTTCATGTTTGTAGATCTAATCTTATGTGTAAAGTCATCATATGGCTGAAGCCAGAAATGAGGCTATACTCCAGAATACTATAGCTAATTTCAAAGCAAACACTATACACCAGATCTTAACCATAGGTATTAACTAGTACTTTGAAGGTACTAAGGTTATCTTGAGTATTTTTTATTCTCAATTAAATTATAATGTATCTATTTAGGGGGTACAATGTGATATTATTATGCATGTAAAAATGCAGAATGATTAAATAACAACTAATTAACATATCCATCACCTCACATACATACCATTTTTTGTGCTGAGAACATCTGAAATTAAGTCTCTTAGCAACTTTGAAATATACGTTATCATTAACTATAGTCACACCAAGTTGAGCAACAGATCTCAAAAAACATTCCTCCTGCCTAGCTGAAACTTTGTACCCTTTGACCAAATTCTTCCCATCCCCCATCCCCATCCCCATTCTCCAGGCTCTGGTAACTACCATTCTATTCTATCTTGAGAGTATTCAAATGATCCATATTTATCTCAAAACTCCCCTTTTGAAATTGCAAGTATGTAAATTTAATATTGGTGGTAAATTAAACTGGAGAAACTACTACAAAAGTCACCCAGATATGTGATAAAGAATAGCAAAATGCTGTAGCAGAATCTAGATTCATTTAAAAATTGTTCAACTTTGCTACGTTTGAATATTTTCAAAATAAACTGTAGAAAAAAAATTGGAGCTAATAGGGAACCTGTCGGGTAATAGACTGATCCTATAAAATAATGTAAACTGAATAACTAAACTAATTTTCATATATACCATGAACTATAAATCCTTTTTCTATAGACAATTATATAAGAGGTGTTCCCAGCGTGTTTCGAACAACGGCCACACTCTTGGGTTTACTGTATAGTGTTCTGTTCAAAGGGATTGTATCTGTTGTAAATTCCTACAGTCATACTTGTTACAGAACATGGAGGCAACTTTATGACTTCCTCTACTTGCCAGAAATGCTAGATTGATGTGTATCACTGGAGTAGTGATAGCATCCCTCCAGCGCAGTGCACTTTTTGAAAGGACTATGTGGGCAAGAATGGAGATTTAATCAAACATGTGGAACTGATTAATGCTGGCATTCAGCCCTGAATTCATTTAAATTATGATACCAAATACAGTAGAGAGAGGCCAAGACTTATGAATGGATACTTCCTGTCTTTGAGTGGCACTGAACTCCAAGGGGTGCCCTCAACCGTAAGTCTGGCAACCACAAAAGCTACTCTTCCTTTTTTCTGTTCTCTTTTCTCGTTTGGAACCCCTCGAATTCTCTGTACATAGTTATTTCCCTGAACCACTTCTGGTGTTAAGACTCAAGACTCAGAGAATTATGCTGGGAGGTCAGCACCCATTCCCTAAGAAACCTGTGAAATGGTTTTTTATTTAGAAAAGCTATGGAGGTGTCCTTGGAAGTTCAGAAGGAAAAAAAAAATAATTGTATTTTCCCTTTCATGGCGCTCATCGAAAAAAAAAAAAAAAGGTGGACGACAGCCACCGACACTGTGTGAAGCAATAGCTCTGCCAAAACTGTGAATAATTAACAGATTTGAAAATATAAGTAGCTTAAGCCAATCACACATTTGGCAGAGGTGAAGGTTGACTGTGGTAACTTGCTACTACAAGTGCACTCTTCTTCAAAAACACGATTCCCCACCTGTCCCCTCGCTGACTGCAGAGAGTTGAGCCCCCATCCATATTTCCATAGGCTACGGTGGTGCCTCAGAAATCCAGGAGCAGACAACAGGATATTTACAACATTTTATATCCAAGAGCGCTTGAGATCGTTTTCTGTAAAATAAATTTTTATGATATAAACTAACTTATTTTCCCAGAAATATATTCTTCCTTTATCTAGCACGTTTGATGTTTAATGATTTAAAAATCTAAATTTCTTTTACTATGATGTTATAATGAAATGTTTTAAAATTCGACACCAAGTCCCTTTCAAAATGCAACCCATTTCATCCTCATACATGTGTAAAGACAGAACAAAAGTTGGACAGTCTATTTTAAGGGTGAACCATGTCACTTGCTTAAATGTCCTCTTCAGGGGAAAAAATATTATACCAACTCCTTAGCAAACACCAGAAAGCATAAAATGAAAAACCAACAGATTAATAGTCTAAATAAATAATTGGCTATCCACATGTTTTGCTGCTTTGAAAAATTCACCTTAAATTGAAGTATTAGCTATGGCATGGCTTAGAGAACTGAGGCCATCATTCCATTTAACCCTTATACATATCATTTCTCGAAGCAATAATAGTGCACACCCTTTGTACAGAGTTGTTTTAAAGAAATAAAATGATGCAATTTTTACTATTTTCTAGTCTTCCTTGGGTAAAAATTAGGCTCACTTTTTCCTACACAATTTCATTCTCTTTTTTTCAACTATCTTCTTTTCTACTTTGACGTGATTTTCCTTTTTTAATTTTTGCTTCCTTCATTACCTGCAGATACATATTTTTATTATTTAAATGAGCTATATTTAGAAGCAAATGCACTACGTTTCTTTTCAAATATGAAAGAGTTTCACCTTCGATAGCACACATCTGTTCTTTTCTATGTTTATGTGATGGTGGTAATAAAAGATTTTTCAAAAATGCCTCCGAGCTCAAGTTTTTATTTTTTAAATAATTCATAGGCAAGCCTTGTAACTGGTGCAAAAATAATTCTGCTGCTGAGACGCAAAGGAATCACGTTTGATGTTTAATAGCCAGGATTCGATTTCCTACTCACAGTTGTTATTTGAATAATGGCGTCGTCTAGATGCGTAGTAGTTAAGTCTGTAGAATATATAGCAAGGTCACTATGAATTCTAGAGCACTTTTGGCTCTTCCCACAGTCACTCAAGTTAAAATGAACCTCAATTTGTTAGGAGGCAAAACCCAATGAGTTCTCAGAAAACAATAAACCAGATAAGCAAAATTCTGGGGTCTGTGCTCCATCCTACCTCTCGCCTGGGTGGAAGAAGCCAGTGCTCTCTCCTAACTTAGGGAAGGATTAAGTAATAATTTAGTAGAAGCTGACTTTTATAGGACTCAAAACATTTTTTTTTTCTGGCAGAGTACCTATAATTATCATGGAATGGGGCCAAAATATTTGAAGGGCTTCTTTTGCCCTTGATTTCTGAGTGACTTTACCAGAAAGTTTGAAGTAAAACAGGACTCCAGCTGTGGCACCAACAAAGTCACTCAGTGTGCTCTGAGCTAAGTTGGTGATCTTCCCCTTCCCCGGCAATCCCCAGTGCCTGAGTTTAAGGCCCTCTGTGTACAGTCACTTTTAGGAAACTAAAACAGTTGCAGAAACCTGTGGCTAGCTGATGATTTTTACCCTCCATGTTGCATGATTTCATTCAATCACTTATTGGACAATAACAACATAAACTATAATAATATAAATCCCATACTTATGGAGAGCATACCAAGCGCCAGGTCATTTTACAGGTAATATAATAAAATACGAAACATTTTAAACACGCCACTAAGAATGAATAATGGCTGGCCGGGCTCGATGGCTCAGCCTGTAATCTCAGCACTTTGGGAGGCCGAGGCAAGTGGATGGCCTGAGCCCCAGGGTTTGAGACCAGCCCGGCAACTTGGCAAGACCTCATCTCTACAGTAAATCAGAAAAAAAATTAGCCGGGTACAGTAGCACATGCCTGTAGTTCCGGCTGCTTGGAAGGCTGAGGTGGAAGGATCGCTGGAGCCCAGCAGGTTGACGCTGGGGTGGCTGTGAGCATGACCACTGCACTCCAACCTGGGTGACAGAGTGAGACTCCGACTCAAAAAAAAAAAAAAATTGATAATGGCATTGCAGAAGCGTTTTATAAATTAAATATTTAATGGAGTTTTTTTTTTAAATCCTGCATTCATTATTGATTTCAAGACAGCCAAATTTTCCTGGTGCCCAAGCTGCATCAACACTTTCTTTCACTCCTGAGAGTCTTATTGGGCGCACTGCAATTTTAAAGAACTAAATAATAACCTAGGTGTTAATGAAACTCAGGATTGCCAAGGGTCCATAATTTACAGACAGGGAGCAATTGAGGCACTGAAGAAACAAACACCATCTTCCTGTTGGAAAATAACACTCTGAGCCTGAGGTCTAAGTAAACCAGGTCATCATCCATCACTCAGTGACATGTTTTCAAAACTGCATATGGCACTGCACATATTCCATGGCTATTCATGGGCAACAATGCCCTGCACCAGGACACAGGAGAGGCTAGAGGAAAGTGGGTTTGTGGGGAAAGGGAAGAACCAAGAGCTCCAGTTTCCATATACTTCTGACTCACTCCTAGAGGCAGTACCTATCTGCACTCATGAAGCAAATTAACTACATGCAGCCTTTTGACTGTAGGTTAGTTTTAGTGACTATTTCCACAATTAGCCTAGTATAAAACCAAGCATTGTGTTGCAAATATAACCCCTAGAGACTCTTTAGAAATTTTTTTTTAAGAGATGGGGTGTCACTCTGTTACCCAGGCTCGAGTGCAGTGGTACAATCATAAAGCATTGTGACCTCCAACTCATGGCCTCAAGTGATCCTCCCTCCTCAGCCTCCCTAGCAGCTGGGACTATAGGCATATGCCACTCCACCTGGCTCAGAGAATTTTAAAGATAGAAGCGTGCTGTCTAAAAACATCATCTAAACTATTTCAAAACATCACAGAATGTAATTACAAACAATGGTAAATAGGTGATCAGAATGGTAACTGTATGATTTAAAGATAAAGTTTTACTAAAATTTATTTCTTTGCATTATGATTAAAAATACCATGTATGTCTGATTGAAAGTTCTTGCTATAAGTTCTTACATACATTTTCACATGTATTCTAAAAATCTAGACCCAGTTTGGAATTATACTCAAAACAGAAATAAATTCAATAGCATGTAATTGATTATTATTATAGTATGCAACTTCTGGATGTAATTTGAAGTAGAATAGTCACTTTATGGAAAATAATCACTATTTCTCTGAGAACAAACAAGTTATATTCTCTCCTGCCCTCAAGATAGAGACGGCATGACCCCAAAGGCTCCAGTCACAGCTACTCAATTCTTCAGAATAAGAAAAATTCTCCAAATCACCCTGCATTATAAAGCCCGGTGAAAATATCTTTATTTGACGACAAGTTTCAGTTCTAAAGGTAACTGGCAAATTCTGTCCATGACCATTATCTATAGCAGTAACAGGGAACAGCTGGGTTAACCAACCTATTGGACTGTCTTTAGCAATAATTCCCTGTCTGTATCTTCAGGTACCTCCCTGAGGCTGCAAACCCACAGACAGAGCCATGGATGCATGCCATTAGAACACTATGGGTATTTTCCATGAAGACACTGAAACATCAGAAAGTTAGAAAACTCACTAAAAAATATAGAACATATAAATAACGGAGCAAACTTTCTGGTCTTCTGACTTCAAATGAATAGATCTTCCCCAAAAGAGCAGGGAAGAAGTTTTCTCAAAAGTGTTCTCATTTTTTATACTATCAGGAATAAATTGAACCAAAAAAAGGAACCTATTTCCGATCTTCCCCAGACACATTATTTAAACATTTAAAAAGCAATTTGTATTTATATCATATAACATGAATTATTTATGTTTATATAGGTATGTTCAAGCATAATACATACATTAATACACGAAACTTAGTTATTGCAAAGAAATAAAATATTCTTTTCAAAAATGCTTTAAATTACTCAAGGATATATACAAAATTAGTTATAAGCTCTTTTTAGCTAGTTTGAATTGTATTCCATTGACTCATTTTCAATGATAGTAGAAGCTAATCAATTGATCTATCCATTATTTGATCTGGTAATGAACATGAAAAAAGAAACAGCTGGTGATGTAAGAGAACATACACGCTTAAAGCAACTTAACTACATTTAAATCCATAATATGTCAGCTTACTCTTTCAACTTAGGAACCAAAAGAACAGTTAATTAATCACTCAACAGCTAACAAATGCTACTCAGACTTCACTTGGCAATTATGTGGTCACCCAGAGAATCAATGGCAATTAAGTAGCTGATCAATAAACTCTCCTCTTTAATGGACACCATAAAACCTAAAGATTTATCTCCTGCTCTCTCTTTTAAATAAACTAGAGAAAACATATACTCTTATTAGTATGCTGGGCTGAAAAAACTTGAAACTACAATATCTTGTTCTACTTTCTAATACAGATTAAATCCAATGTGCTAATGATCACAACTACAATAAATCAAAGCATTAAGCATTAGAAACTAGATTTTTTAAAAAATCCCTTCACTGAATAAGATAACCAAAGCAGACCAATAGCTAAGCAATTATTCAGCCAGCTGAAAACAGCAGTGGGGTGAACCTGCTCAGCTCTCCATTTTTCTAATCTATAAATTATTTTAAATCCCTTGTAAAAAGATTTCAATAGGATTTTAAACAATGGTTTTCAAAAACTCAGGTAGAAGAGTTTTTTTCTGCTGGCTACTGATACCTTTATGAACTCCTGAGTTAAACCACTTCTATGGATCACAGAGAGCTTTATAGTTTCCCAAAAGAAAGTGAATCTGTTTGAAATATGAGTATTTAGAAAGTTCGCCTCTCTTTTGGAACGTAGTCAAAGAAGAGAGAAGAGTGGAGTGGCAGGGGTTTCTATACTAAGCAGGCTTTGAAAATTAAAAGCACAGAAGTATATGTTCTCGTATTATACAGTCACACTAATAAAAGCAATAAAACAAATCCAGGGGATGCCTGACACGAACAATTTCATAAGCCGGGTATCACCCCCCAGATCCTTTTCAAGTGAGGTTTGCTTTGCAGTAACCTGTTCTCTTGTGCATTTTCTGTCACTGCACTCGACGAAGCCTTGTGCTAAATATAAGAGAGCTAGGGATTTCATGTTTTGTGACAATTCATTGTAACTTTTGTCCTGTTGTAAAGTTTATTATATAGGTAGAATTAATGCCAGTATGTGAGGAAAGCAGATATAACGAAGCAACAGCTCAGAGTTGACAAGGGAATCAGACTTGGAGTTGGAACTCCAGGCGGAGTTGGAACTCCAGGCAAAATTGTATCCTTCCTTCCCAAACTGTTGTTAGCAGGGTATTCCTGAAAGTGCCACATCCACTACACAAGACTACTCAAATATTAAAAATCATAAGCCAGACAGTGAAACATCTACATACGCCATCATTTCAATACCCCAAACTTTTTATTTCTTTTTATTCCTTTGCTTCAACACATTAGATGAATGAATTAAGTAAAAGCAAAATCACGTCATATTTAGCCGAGATATTTTCTAACATGACGTTAAAACCAGTTTTATTTGGATTCTACTGTAAATTTTAAAACACTAACATAAAGAGGAAAAGTTCACACTTTCACTTCATCCTAATTCCTTAAACTAATAGAAAAAAAACCTGACTATGTTCCAAACGTCAAGAGAAGTTCAAGGTGACTTTCCCGATCTTGTATTTGCATCACCTAACATTTGGTGTATGGTAAGTATTTTTTTCATCCTTTATAACTTCATTTTGACAGGGTTGAGTTGTTTTTGTTTTTCATGGGAAATGTAAGAACAAAAGTGAAAAAGCTCCTAACGCAGACTGCAGTATTTCACCAATACAGAAACCTTTACAGTAATTCTGATAAAAGTGCTAAATCATTCTTTGCTTTGAAGATCAATTACTCACCATCAAACATTTATGGGAGTCTATTTTGTGAGCAGCACCGTACTAGAAACTGGTCATATGAAGATTAAGACATACATTTATATTCTCACATGGTCTATGGCACAAAATTATCAGCCAGGCCAAGCGAGGATGATTTTAGATGACTTTCAGAAGGCAAAAGGAAAGGTTTTTGATGGTATACCCAGAACATTTGACATCAACATACAGATAGAAATTACAATCTGGAAAATAACCCTCCATACTACTCACTGGAACATTAAACAGAAGAGAATGAGACAGGTTTGGTTCCTTTAGTGAAGGAACAGATTTCCCACTATCTAAAAAGGACGTAGTTTATTTTAGTTAATGTGTAAGAAAGCAACAGATGGGTTTAAGGAAGCATCAGGGACAAATACAAAACAATCCATAAAAACTTCAAGATTGTGTCAGATATCTCAAATAGTTACAGAGGTCACAGGGTCTTTAGGATATAAATAGAACATTTAACTTTACAAACAAATGCAATTTGCATTTCACTAAATATCGAAACACGTTGCCTCATAAATATCCATGTCTTTATGCAACCTAAGTCTTAGCAAACAAATAAATAAAGAAAATCTATTTTGAATTTTTAAAACATTATAATCAAGCTGGGTATCCAGTAGATGCTTTGAAAACACTTGTTGGATGAAACTGAATGTCTAGATTTCTCAGTAATAAAATTATGCAGATGATGAGAAAAGTTGAATTGGTATTTAAACTCCCAACATTACATTGATTTCAGGTTTGTCTCTTGAAAAACTAAATGAAGAAGTTGATCAGCTCTATTTAGAGAGTCAATATAATGAGAAGCACATCTAAATGATCCTAAATCCATTTTCCTTACCAGCACCAGGTGTGTTTGTCAAAAGGTTTTCTTTTCTGTTTTTCCTTCAGAATCATATCTCTGCTAAGAATTTAAATACGATGAAAAATAAATCTAAGGGATAGAATCCTACATAAGGCTAAACCTACAAAGAAAACTTTGTTTTGGATGAGATCTGAGTGTATAAGAAATCATCTCATCACACTTTCTCTTACATACTTTTACGCAGATGACAGGATGCTATATTTTAAACATATAATGGGAGCACATTAAAGTATCATTACAACATTATTTTACATGCGTAATGTTTTTCTACAATCAAACATATAATCATGCCAAGAGTGTATCCTCACATATTGAATTGTAGTTTACTAAAGTCAGTATTCAATCAATATTTAGTGCATTTGTCAAGCATGCAGTGAAATTCTAGACTACAGAACAGATTGCTTTAATGAAATCAAATGTCACAGTGATAAGGAGGCAAATTGCATTATTTATG
Source organism: Cephalopachus bancanus (assembly GCA_027257055.1). NCBI lineage: Eukaryota > Metazoa > Chordata > Mammalia > Primates > Tarsiidae > Cephalopachus > Cephalopachus bancanus. The sequence goes on along the minus strand of JAPVLO010000096.1, from coordinate 4,494,331 downwards.
CTTATTTAGTTTTAAGAATAAATAAGGATTTACCTTCTCTACTGAATTTTATGATAACTTATTTGACTTTCAGAATTAATTCATATGTACATTTTGACCATTCTTAAAACAAAAATCCCTATTTCACCATTTTACCAGAAGGCTGTGCGTGCTCTTCCCAAGCAATGGTCTTAGTCAAACTGAATTTCCATATAAGCTGTTATGCTTTTACAAGAGGCAACACAGTCCACTGGAATCAGGCCTCAGTTCTGTCATTCACCAGCTGAGTGACATTGGGAAGGTTACTTAACATCTCTGAACCTCATCTTCTTCTGATAATATTAGCAGGATTGACAGGATATTCCTTAGCATATTAAAAACAGCTCACAAATACACTATAAGCATTAAAGGTGTTAATATTTACAAAGTTCTTAAAAAAGACCTGACACACAGAAGCTTTAAAACAAAAATCGTAAAATGTGCCCTACTTTCCTATCACGTATATAGGACCAAATAATGACAAATGAGTAGTGAAATAATAAAGAAGTCCCAAAATTGAAAAACGTAGTTCTAAATGGTTGAAGACTTATAAGTCTAAATATTTCTTTGAAATTCACATGGCAATAAAACCAATGATAATTGTTATTTTCAGAGGTTGCCCTGGACATTTTGGGGGGTAAAAAGAAACCATATACACTATCAAACCAACCATTGTTTAGGTCTGGGATAAAAATTATGTCCAAAAGTGTTTTCTTAATATACAAACATACACTCTCATTGAGTAAGCCATTCAGTATCAAAATAAAAACGCCGTCATATTCCTCACTTTGATTTCCAAATTGCAGAAATCCCCTCGCCCTTTCTTTTAATATGTTCCAGTGAGAAAATGTTATCTCACATAAAACAATCAAGACTTCCAATCCCTGGTGAAAAGACCAACAGAACACATGGTTCCTGTTTGCCCACATTCTGCAACAAGCTCACACTCACACTGTACTGCCTCTAGAATCTCAGCAGGTCTGTCTGGGAAATATATTGGTCTGCTTCAACTAGAAAAAACATCAAACATAATCTTGGCTGTTGTTTCATTCCTTTTATAAGACCAATAATTCAGTTGTCTTATATCCAGAAACGTAGTCTTTATAACATGTTCTGTTCTGTACTGACATTTTTATACCATTTTTCTTTAAGTGTCATGTATTTCAAACGGCTTCATAAGAAGAGTTATTGCTCAAGCGTCACCGCTTCCCTTACGGCATCTGGTGAATCTGGATCCATGTGTAAGTGGTATTGAGAACACATGTATGTTGTTTAAGGATTTGGACCTTATCACTGGCCTTGAGATATTCAAATGCCTAATCTATTTCCATTTAAAATAAAAATAAAAGGAGGAGCTTCTAATGATGTTTTGATGACACTTTTCTTAGAATTACAATAATTCCAGATCAAGTAATACTACTCTTGCCTACTTTATATAAATTAAAAATATTTTTCTCAAGTCAAAAAAATTACATATATGTTTTCAAAAAGAAGATCATGTGTATTTCTATTAAATATCGTTTCTAATCTTTGCATCTGGAGTCTAGAATTAATTTTAACTATATTAGGAAAAAATATCAGAGAATGGTAAAAGTGTGGTTAGCTCACCACTACCTTGAAAGTTAATCTTTGTTCAGTGTTCATGATTCAATGTGTGAAAATGAATGAACGGTCAAATTTTTCAAACAAATGAATGATTCATTTGTGCAAAATGGTCTAATGAAACTCTACAGCATTTTAAAGCTACATGTGCATAATAGCAATTTATCTTAATTATTAAATGCTTATATTATAATACCAATAAATAATTTATGCTATAATTAACTTTATTATAAACAGTTCATGAATAGGCATGAGTACAGAGATCATTAGCTTACAGGGCTCATTCTGATCTTTGTATTCTCTCTCCTTTCTCTGATAGAAAGAAAACAGAAAAACATTTTAAACTACATGACAATTTACAAACTTCACTCAGTATTCCCAAACGCCAGAGATCAGAAACTATTATCTTTTATCCTGCTGATCTGTCCTTACAGTTGTGAGTTCGCTGGAAATGGCTTCTATGACTTGTATCACGCAACTTAAAGTTGTGAGGATTCAGTAATTAAAAGGGAAGAAAGGTTTGGGTTTGATATACAACTTTAACTAAGACAAATATATTATTTCAGAAATATGCTTAGTAACATTTCCAGGAACAACAATAATAAAAAAAAGTAGTTCTGAGAATTATATTAAAGGCTGGCCCAGGGACTTTTTTCAGACTGCACCTTGTGCCACTGAACTGATATGACAACCAGTTTGCTATATTACTTTGTATACTCCTAGAGTTGATTCAAAGCTGAGCTTGCTGTGATATCAAAGGAGGGAGCAGTGCTCAGACCAGCTGCAAACAGGCCCCAGGGACAAGCACTGTTGTAAACCAACAGGAACCCTATCCTCAGAGCAACATTAGCAAGCAGGGACCTGATGGCGCAGATCCAGGAGGGCTTTTCTCTACCTGCTCCCCTCAAAGGCAACATTTTCTCGTGCTTGAGCTTGCCAATAAAGAACAAGGACCCACATGGATACCATCCCTTCTGTTTAGCCCTTTAGCTTTTTACCTACTACAGAGATCTGGGAAATGAGAAAGGCTGCAGCCAGGAGGCACTGGCTAGGAAGTGAGGATCACAGTGTAGCCACCATGGCTGACCATGCAAGTGAGCCTAAATAGACTGAACCAAAGAAAAAGGCTACAAACAGATCTCGCTGTGTATGAGAAATGTAATACATGATAAAGGAGCCCTGGGGGAAAAAGGTTAGATCCCTGCCTCACACCTTAGTCAAAACTCAAGCATTAGAACGGTCAAATATTTCAAAGAAAAAAAAAATTAAACCATCAAATTAGAAAGTACTTTAATTGCAAAGTGAGAAAGGTCTTTCTAAGTCGAATACAAACACTCTTAAAAGGCTAGATTTCTTTCCCACAGCAGCAATTGTATCTGAACTCCTAATGCTTGCTTTATCAGGAAGTCCTGTTTGGCCCATCCCACGCTTTTAACCACTGCATCTCAAGGTATAGGACAACATTGGCAATAAAAAAAAACACGAGTCAGTCACCCCTTAAAAGTTCTAAAATAACCATATTTAAAGTAACTGCAAAGTGACATTATGATATAAGAAACTATTCATAAACATTTCTCTTGCCAAAGAGATCAAAACATTTTGCTAAACATCCCATAACAGTGAATAAAAATGAGTACTTTTTAAAGTTTTCTTGGAAGTCTTTCCAAACTAAGGGCCCCCAAAACTGTACAAATACCACTACAGTGAAACTGATAGGATGACTCTTCCGTAAAATATTTGAGAATGAAGTTGCTAGGCCCTTTCTTGACATTGTTTCTAGGACTATAGTTATATAGTGACTCTCAACCCCAATCTCTGATGTAAAAAAGTCTGCGAACACTTGTATTCTTTTCTGTTTAAAGGATTGCATTTGATCTTATGCAGACTCAAGAAAAAATATTCGGTGGCATGTGTTATTCAATATATGAAAGATACGCACTTCAGTGCAGAAATTCCCACACTTCGCTATATTAACTGGAAAGCCACACTCCACCTGTTCAGGAAGTATCTGATAAAGAAACCCACAGCACATGCTACTTTGGCGCTCCATGGGAAGAACAACCAGGAAAGGAAAAGCAATGCATCATTATTGACAAGTGAACTCTCTCCATTTTAACTGACCACTTGGGAAGAGTTGATAAGGTCGTGACATGCCTTGAAAAAGTATAAACTGATTTGAACAGACAATATACAAAAAGCTGGCCATAGCCTTTACTAAAGTAAGAATCTAACTTTTGTCCCCAGAAGAAAGAATATGAAAGATACCTTTTGACATATATTTGAAGACATTAACTAGTAAATTTATATTTAAATAAAAGTATGATTTAGAAAAAAATATTTAAACATAAAATGAAAAGTATGTTACAAAATTTTCTATTACTAATTGGTCATATCTTGCAGAAAACAAAATCACATACAAATAGCTAGCATTTACTACACCTCTGACACTACACTGAGCCCTTTACAAGTATTATTTACACAAATTTGTAATCCCAGCACTTTGGGAGGCAGAGGTGAGAGGACTGCCTGAGCTCTGGGGGTCGAGACCAGCCTGAGCAACATGGCGAGACCTCATCTCTACAATAAATCAAAAAATTAGCTGGGCATGGTGGCGCACGCCTATAGTTTCAGCTATTGGGAAGGCTGAGGTAGAAGGATCACCTGAGCCCAGTAGGTCAAGGCTGCGGTGGCCGTGAGTGTGACACTGCACTCCAGCCTGAGCAACAGAGTGAGACACTCACTCAAAAAAAAAAAAAAAGACAAAGTATCTCGTAGATTCATTGTAAGAATTTAAGAGAGTTATTTTGTGAGAACATGATTAGAACAATGTTTGGGACAACAGAAACTATAAATATTAGCTCACAGTATCTCATTTAATTCTCACAACAAACACCTGAGGCGTAGAGATAGTAAATAACTTGCCTAAATTGACACTGTCGCTCCAGATTCTGTAACTGCATGATATGTGAATATAAATGACAGTACATTATCTCTCCTTTCTTTCTCTCTCCTATATAAACAAAAGTGTATATATAAATCACACATACACACACACGTGTGCGCGCGCGTGCGGTCAAAATGCATACTGACCGGTAGAATTACACATTTTCATAGCCTCATTTTCCATATTTTCTGCAAACAAGATGTATTCCTTTAATATTCAGCTGCTTTATAAAGATCTTCAGAAAACTTCAATCACCAAAACTTTTAGAAGTCTTAAGTGCTTCATATTACTAACCATCATTATAAGCAATGCTTCTTTTTCAGTGCCAACGATTACTATAGCAAGTTATTATTTGAAGTACTAACAGACACCTGACTGGATACAAAGAGTTCACGGTTGCATCCTCCAAATACTACGAACTCCCCAACAGTCGACAGCGAAACAAATACTTTTAATGCTATTTGGGAAGAGGCAGAGGGCTCCCTAGAATGTAGACCAGTTTTAGTCTTTGCTCTAAAAGGTTAAAAAAATATTCTGTAGCTGTGAGATAACTGTCCCTACCCTGTTTTCAAAGTTATTTGTTTAGACACTGGCTTACTTGTTATTTGGAAGCTTAAAGGAATAACCATGAGCAACTAAGCAAATCATCTCATTTCAGTCGAGTTCTATTCAGGTAAACTTGCTAAGAAGGAACAGCATGTCCAGAAGGGGGGGTACAAACTATATGTCTCAAGACTACCTTTCCAAGAAGACACAGAGGTAGGAGTGAAAATAGCAGGAGTTGCAGAAGGAGCACATGGGACAGTCAGGGGAGCAGAAGGAAACGTCCTGAAACTGATCAGGAACCGCTGTCTCTGACGGAAATGGTGAGTTGGATCCACGTGCTTGGGAAAAGACACCTTGATAATTTCGTTTCTCCTTTCATCCTTTTTGGGGATGCTGAGTTTAGAAAGCAAGCAAGCCTCATCCTCATGATCATGTGGGCAGGCTCCAGCTCATGACACACAAGCTATAGGGGCTCTTGAGTGTGAGACCGCGGATGTCCAGCCACAAATCTCATGTTAGCAAGCGCTTGGCTGGCTGTGAAGCGCTGTCGGCTGCAAGCCAGAGAGTCCGACTTCCCAGGCTCCAGAAGACGCTCGGCAGGCCACCGGGTGCCATTCCTCACCTGTAACTCTTCCCCTAGGGCCGCTACCCAGCAAGAGCCTTAGACCAAGGACCCTTTTGTCTCTTTGCTTGCAATAACAACTACCATCAAAAGTTCATTAAGAAAAAAATAAAACTACTAAAAGGGTCAGAGTTTCTCTTGATAAGAATGTTTGACAGTGAGCTAAGGGAATCCAGGAAGACAGCCAGCTCTGGTATTCAGTCTTGCTCATCAAGCATATCCTGATGGCCAACTTCTGAGCCAGGAAAGATAGCTGGGCCTTCCCAGAGCACAGGAGGCAAACGGTGAAGACCTCTTTAAGAGTACAAAGAGGGGCTGGGCTCGGTGGCTCAGCCTGTAATCCCAGCACTTTGGGAGGCCGAGGCGAATGGATTGCCTGAGCTCACGGGGTTTGAGACCAGCCCGGGCAACTTGGCAAGACCTCATCTCTACAAAAAAAAAAAAATTAGCCGGACGTGGTAGTACGTGTCCTGTAGTTCCAGCTACTAGGAAGGCTGAGGTGGAAGGATCGATCATCTGAGCCCAGCAGGTCAAGGTTGCGGTGTCTGTGAGCATGCCACTGTACTACAGCCTGGGTGACAGAGTGAGACTCTAATTCCAAAAATACAAAAAAAGAGAGTACTAAGAGGAATCTTCCCAGAGAGGATTTGAATTCAAGTACACTGGTAGTTTTTCTATTAGTTTATAGACTAGACCGGGAGGAGGCAGAGGCATTAGAAATAATGAGTTTACCCAACTAGCAAAGAGCCAGTTTGTTACAAACCATTGCCTTCTGGAATATAAAAGGATGAGAATTTCAAAAGTATGATATTTTTTCATTCTCCTGCCTCCACATCACCAGAATTAAAATAAAATTTAATTCTTTACTAAGACCCAGAGAACCTGTGGCTCCCATTGAAGTTCAACTAAAGATCAGATTAGCTCTCATGAGTTCCTATTCCAGGTATGGGAGGAAAACAATTAAATTGGAAAACAAAAATAAGGAACCCTTCACTACCTAAAAATTATTTTAATGAGAAATGTCACCTAGTTAGTAAGGATCCAGAATGGAAAGGAGAAAAAAACTGGTAATAAATATATCTCCTCTGAACAATATTAATCCTCATATTATTTCTTAAATGTCTATACAGTGGTCTACTGTCAAATTAGATAACATGGATTTATATTATTATTCAAGAAAGAATCCCGTATCAGGAGGCCCACATTCAATGCAGAACGGATTATATTATTTGTCAAGGAAAACACATTACTCTTTGAAAAACAGAAAAGTTGACCTTGGCAAACAGTTAGTGAAATTGTTCCCTACTTGTTTCCCTTATGTGTAGCGTGTGGGAGAGCACATATTTAGTGTGGACTTTGTGGCATTGTTTCAAAAGAACTCTTGTTATTGTGTCCAGAAAGGAGTAGTGAGCATCTAGAAAATAGTTCGCATTAGTGTTGGGAAGTGACTGAATTCTTGTTTCCACCCTTTATGTTACGTAGTAAAACAATCTTTTAGAAGGAAAATCACCTTGATTTTGGTAGGAAACAGACACTGGCTTAACACATGCTTATCTTTTTATCATTTTCCCTTGATTGAGAACCATAGTTCTTTTTTTTTCATAATTAGAGACAAATAAAAATAAGTATTTATTATTTGACAAAATTCTGTAATCATGTAAGTTTCCTATTGTATTAGGATGTTATTACTCCATCACTCCACTTCGTCTTGGGTGGCTAGGCCACTATTTTAAAAATAATTGATAATATAGTATTTAATTATGTCAAGGTAGCATGTGGTACCCTCTTGTATCTCTTTGTCTTTGCTTACAGATGACTCAAATCTACCTCAGCATTATTCATCCTAACTCTTCCCTTCCTTCTTACCCTGACTCCCAAACCTCTCACTGTTCATGGTATTAGCATTTTATATAATAATGACAACAAAATAATCATAGCAAAAATTAATTGAGTGCTAGTAACTTCTTGAGGAAAATTTTGCATGTTACGCCATTCACTTCTCTTAGCAACATCAGAAGTAGATACTCCCATTATCCCATGTTCCAATGAGGGCACCGGTGCTCAGAGAGATTGACTGTAACTTGCCAACTGTATCTTGTTGTTTAGCACCTTTCACATTTTATGTTAGGAATGAGAAATCAAACCACTCATAACCAAGCAAGACTGTGAGGAGAACAATTCCACTGTTTGGGGGGCATAACCTAATTGAAAAATACAATAGGATTTTTCATGCAAACTGTCCATTCTTTGTGCCACTCCCTACTCAAAATCTTCCATAGAGCTACATCTTTCTGGATTTACTGAGGAATGGGTCAGCAACGATTACAGGAGATTACCAAGAGGTTGTACAGCAAAAATGATAGACTATGCATAATGTAAAATAGAAGATGAAAACAGAATTAGGTTTTCCAAATTGCAAGCCAAGTCTGTGTTTGAGTGTGTTTTGTATATTTCGTGCATAAAAAACACATTATGGAGTGACTGGATCAGAGTATTATGAATGGCAAGGCTTCAGCTTCTAAGTAATCAATGTGGATCATTGACAACAAATGCGACCAAAGCAACTGGTACTGATTGCTTTGATAATAGGTATTTGATGAAAAGATCTGATGGAAAGCAATACCATGAACCAGTTCACACCCTGTAAATGGAGAAACAGCCTGTATCTCTAAAAGATAACATTCAGTAAAGGTTTAGTAATTACCTGGTATTTCCTCTCTTTGATGGCCTTCTCTTCTGTAATTTCCTCTACCACAGTTTTTAAATAAAATTTTAAATATGTTTATCTGATAAAAATCCCCTCTCTTCCCCCAGTCCATAAGTCCCTCACTACTTGCAAAACCCCCACCTGGCCTTTGAGATCCTTCACCAGTTTCATAGTTTGTGGCCAAGTGGTCTGATAAGAGGACGACAACTTTTTGAATAGGCCCATTCCTTCCCTTTTGGTCTTTCCACCATCTAACACTTTCCTACATACATCCGGGTAACAAGAAACCCAGAAGGACTGGAATTAAGGTCTTTGGAACACTACGAAGAGGAAAGCAGAGCTACAGAAAGCAGACTCCACATCCATCCATCCTCTGGCTGTGCCTGGAGAGGCACAAAGGAAGGGCAGAGCAAGCCAGCATCACACCTTCTTCTCTTCTCTTCTTCAGAGACTGATATGATGTTGTTTTTATTTACTTTCATTTCAATTTTACAAAGTCAATATCTTGTTTTGAGAAATACTTCTTCTAAACATTCCAAGAAAAGGCACTCAGTACAGCATTTTGAGATCTCCGGTATATCTTCAAACCATAAAGTTCTGCCCCCAAACCCTCATGATCCTTAACAGAACCAAAGTTTTATATTAAAAACCAAACCTAGCTGGACTCGGTGGCTCAGCCTGTAATCCCAGAGCTTTGGGAGGCTGAAGTGAGTGGATTGCCTGAGTCCACGGGTTCGAGACCTGCCTGGGCAACTTGGCGAGACCTCATCTCTACAAATAACCCAAAAACAGCTGGGTGTGGTAGCGCGCGCCTGTAGTTCCAGCTCTTTGGAAGGCCTAGGCGGAAGGATCGCTGGAGCCCAGCAGGTTGAGGCTGTGGTGGCCGGAGCGCCACTGCATTCCAGTGTGGGCGACAGAGTGAGACTCCAACTCCAAACAAACAAACAAACAAACAAAAAAACCAAATCTAAAAGTCAAGTAGAAAGGAATTAAGAAAAGTTTTCTCTTTAATACCCATTACCCTCTTCCCAGTGTGCTTTTTCCTCCTCCTGGTTCATTTTCTCTCTCCATTCTCCCTCTCCTCCCCTCCCGTGTCCCCTCCCTCCACCTCCCTCCCTTTCTCCCTCCTTCTCTCTCTCTCTTTCTCCCTCTCCCCCGACTTTCCCTCTCTCTCTCTCTCTCTCTCTCTCTCTCATCACAGTTCCTTTCTTTGTGCTCCATAAATATTCACTGAGTAATTACCACTCACCAAGTACCCTATGAGAACTGAGGAACTGGGGGATTTAGGATGACTAGGACAAGAAGATGAAATTTGGAAACTCACAAAAAATGACAAAGCAGCACGATAAGTACTCTAAGAGAGACTGGGGGTGGGGGGGTTGGTAAGGAGGAGGTATGGCAGGAGTTGAAAAAGAAGAGTGCTTAACTCCCCAGAGGTTAGGGAAGGCCATTTTGGGAGGTAACTCCTTAAAGGAGACTTAATGAATATAATTCTGCCAGGTAGGAGGAGAACACGTTCCGAATAAATGAGCTTTAGAGCAAATTGCAACAAGAGGCTGTCCAGGGTGGTAGCTGAGAGAGGATTACTCATGAAAGCATAATAATTTTATAAATATGGAAACTATACCAAGATAATTAAATGTGAATTGAGTTTGAAGCCTGCATGGGAGTAAGGGAGGAAGCAACTTCTACTTAGAGTGTTTGGGTAAGTGAGCTTTACCAGAATGGCTCTTTTGGATGGTGATGATTACCTGTTGTAAGTAGACAGCTTAAAGTATTATGGCTGATGGGTCATTGTTCCCACTTAAAAAAAAGAATTCAAGAACAGGTGTTATTGTTTTATAGGTTTTTTTTCCAGTGACATAGTTTGAAACAACTGTACAATTCCTTAATCTTTTACTCCTTACTAATGAAGTCAAGGCCACCTTTATACCTTTTTGTTTCATCAACAACTATACTATCAATGACAATTAATTGCAAGAGAGAAGGGTGTGTGTGTGTGTGTGTGTGTGTGTGTGTGTGTGTGTGTGTATGCATGCGTCATGTGTGTATGATACAGCCAGAGAGAAAAAAAGAGCTAAAGTTATAAAATAAAAGGAAAACAATCACATCTACCTATCTAAAAAAGCTATCTAAAAAAGTCTTAAACCAGCTTTTTTCCTGATGACATGGATTAATTTATCTAAATGATTTAATTTAATACCCTTAACAAGGAGATAAAACTATACGAATACTTCAAAGTAAATTTTTAAAAAGCTTAAGCCAGGCATGGTGGCTCACACCTATAATCCCAGCACTTTGGGAGGCCAAGGTGAGAGGATTGCCTGAACCCACGGCAACTTGGTGAGACCTCATCTCTACAATTAAAAAAAAAAATTAGCTGGGCATGGTGGCACAAGCCTGTAATTCCAGATACTTGGAAGACAGAGGCGGAAGGATCCCCTGAGCCCAGTAGGTCAAGGCTGCAGTGGCCATGAGTATGCCACTGCACTCCAGCCTGGGTGACAGTGAGACTCCAACTCAAAAAAATCCCCCCAAAATAGCAAAAAAAAAGCTTAAATAATTTGTTGGATATTTTTGGTTTTGCTTACGTTTTGAGTAAAAATAAGCTTGAAAAATTCTTCAGAAAAGGCAATTTTTTGGCTATAAGATGCACACTTTTAGTTGATATTAGTTACATGATTCTAGCTATTGAAATCATATGCATTCCTCAATAGAATTACCTAAAAACTAAGCATTAGGAATTTGTAAAAATCTCAATCAAACATTGCAATGACCAATGGTGTGCTTATAATACAGGCTAAGACAAAGGGAATTTGTTTGCTAACCAAACCCATACAGGTACATATTTCAAATACTGTAAGTTAAGTGCTAATAACTGCTTATTTTTATATTTTTCACCTAGCAATACAATTAAAAAATTAATTTTGTTCCCAAAGATTGAAAATTGGCCAGATAATTCCAGCTAACGATGGGATTCCTTAACCTTTACTGAGAACACAGCTTTAGGCTCAATCTCAACTATAAAAGATTATTCTAGTCTTGTGTTTCTAAAAAAATCGTTCATTGTAAATCACACATATGGAAATGTCTATAGACATATCTAAGTAAAGAAAAACATCCGTAATTCTTTTTGCTGTGATTATACACACACACACACACACACACCACACACACACACACACACACACGCTATACATTCCTCAAGGACCAATGTTGTGCTAAATGTACTATAGCAAGAATAAAAGACTTTGGAAATGGCATAGGTTTAAAGTTCTTTGACTAATTCCACTGGGATTATTCAAGTGCTTGGGGTGGGGGTGGGGGTGAAAGCAAGGATAGAAAGGAGCCAGATATTAGTGACTGTTGTAATTACTATGTTCCCTGTGGTCTGAAATGCTAAAAATGAATGTTTCCTCTATTACAAGGATATGGACCTTTCTCACTGCAAAGCTATTAGCATATATAATGCACATGTCTGAAAATCACTGCTTCTCTGTCATTCTTTGGAGACCTTTAGGGACCTCGGTTATTGTATAGTCCTGAATTATAGCCAAAGCATTATCTGTAGTCCTCTAGGTTTCCAGCATATTTTTAAAAAATCAGTTTAAGCAATTTTTATCCATATTTAATGGCTCAGTCCTTTCTGACAAATTAAAATGTTTGTGTTGTCTTAACTCTGGACAAAATTGCTATATAACTTGCAAATGAGAAAACACATTAACATACTTCATCAAGTACCAGCATTTCTATGAACAAAATGATTTAGCATGTAATTCTAGAGATCTGTTAATATAATATTTCTTCAAAAATAAACAAGCAAGTTTTTCAGAATGCAAAAAAATATACAAACTCTTGATCTGCTTATACCATTCTAGGGCATATGAAATTCACAGAAAAAAACGAATGACATTAATTTGTACCTTTTGTAAAAACACATTTCCTTCTATATTTTGGGGCAAAAATTGTACCTTCACATACTCTACACTTCTTTCTCTCTGATTTCAATTCTTTCATCATGAAAGTGGAATAAAACAAGAAATGTTACTTCCCTCATTCAATTTTACTTTCAACCTATGTCAATTTAGCATATTTTAAATAGTCTGTATAATTTTTTAAAATGAAAGAACCATTATAATGTTAATTTGGATCAATCTTCCAAACATATGATTCTAGGTTTCTAAAAGGGGCCCACTTGAGGGGGCTTTTTAAAAGTGAACAAAAAAGCGCCCTGAGGCTGTCCAATTCACATTTAACCTACTTACATGAAAAAGGAACTGCTTTGGTTAAGAATAAACTTCCACAAGCTCAGGTTCAAGCAAAACACGCCAGCATATTAGTGAGGAAATGAGACAGCAAATAGTAACTCCTTTCATACTAGTAAAAGAATACTGTATTTATTTAAAACAGTTGGCAGAAATTCTAATTTTAATTAAATTACATTTACTAAAATAACATTTTCATAATTAAACAACAAAAAAACACCATTTCTCCCAAAGAGCTAGCAAAAAAATAATCATAGTAACTTAAAGCTGACAAAGGAATAACAGGATGGTTAGAATAAATGTGATTAATTTGGATTACAATTGTGCATTAGTTCAGTGGTTTTTAGTGATTCAGAAGCCATTATTATCCTCTCTTGCCATGTAAAGTTAATATAAAGTAGACAGCAAGTTTTGTTACTCATGCTTTTCAGGAGGAAGTAACTTAGTACAAGTTTCATATCTTCTGTTTTATTACTTACATATTAGAATTCAAGATTATTGGCTTAGATTAGAGATAATCTCATCTGACTTCTTCTTTTTACAAATAAGGAAACTGAGACCCAGAAAAGTTAAATGACTTGTTCTTAATCATTTAGCTAGTGAGAAGAACTGTTCTGGAACTCACAGGTTTTCCACTGCACAGCTCTGTCACAGAGCGGAAACATCTTTACTTCACAAATGACAGGAGGAAAAAAAAAGGAAAATAGTAAACCACGTATGTGGATTATGGTAGGAACAAAATTTTGTTTCAAGCTAAGGCTCAGTTTCTTTCACCACTGATTCTCTTCTTCCAAAAGCTCACATGAGAACTAAAGTTTATGTTCTGAAGGGAACAAAACCAATCAAACAATCAGGTTAAGTTTCACATATTGACAAAGCCAATAAGCAAATAACACGTCTCCAAGATTTGCCATGACAGCTTGGGTGACCACAAAATTTTCCCTGAAAAAAAAAAAACAAACAAAAAAACCCGATTCTGAATGCTGCATTCCTCCAAAGGACAAAAGATGACCAAACTGGTCCAAGGATCAACCCCAGTTATGGAAGGTACACAGGAAAAAAAGGAGGAACATTTAAATGAGGGGGGAAGGTATACCAAACCACAGGAAAAACAGAACCACCCTTTTCCTTCTTGGATATTGCTGAATGCCAGTCTTGTAAAGAGTAAAAAGCATTATGTGGCATAGTGGTGCCAAATACAGTTTCCACCATAAAGAAAAGGGCTTACAATAGTTTCATACATGTGCTGCAGGATAATTTAACAAATGAATATGTCATGGTTAAAGCCTAGACAAGTAGGAAGTTTGCTACACTTGTACAAAAAATACACCAGTGAGCTTTCATTAGCTTCCTTCTCCATTATCAGGTCAAATTAAAGTACAAATGAGCGAAACCAAACAACAGTTACTCTTTCAGAAAAGATTAATAACATATTAAATGTTCTTACAATCTTAACTAGTTGCAGCCCCCTCCCAATCAAATAACAAATACAGGTTAAACTCCATAACATTGAGTATTTGTGACAATGACTAACAAAAAGAGCCCTTGTTTTTTATTAATTATGGATTGCTCGCCATCCCCCGTCACCCAAATTATAAGTCTTGCAGCACAAATAGATCCCACAAGTTCTTTGTATTGCAAAGCATTTCCAAAATTCTTTTAGTAAAAACTGTTACTTATTCTGCACTGTGTAATGTTAAACTGAACTACAGTACGAAGGCCATTTAAACTCAGAGGCCCCAGCTACTGTTAAGGAAAAAAGCGAACAAAAATTCTCCCCAAGAGTCTAATTTGCAAATTAATTTCCTTGTTCACTGTCAGTTACTCTCAACTTACAAGCTTGAGGGTCAAACTCATTATGACCAAAAGCTCATTATGACTAAAATGCAAGAAAACATGTTAAAAATAATGCACCACATTTCATAGGATTGAACCTAAACTGGTAAACACATCAACATTATGCAAACTGTGTTCCACAGAACACTAGTGTGCCTGGAGATATTAATAGATATTGGGGTGGAGGAGGGGAAGGTTTTGAGAACTGAGTTGTACCCCAAGCTGCAAGTGCCCTTTCTGCAGACCCTCTTAGTGACTCTCAATCCCACTGTGAATCCAGAAGTGGAAGAGGGTTGTATGCTGTCATATTTTTAACTTTTTGTTTTTTGAGTTAGAGTTTCACTCTGTCGCCCAGACTGGAGTGCAGTGGCCACTCCCAGCCACCGCAGCCTCGACCCACGGGGCTCCGGCGATCCTTCCGCCTCAGCCTTCCGAGTAGCCAGAATTACAGGCACGCGCTACCACACCCGGCTCATTTTTGATTTATTGTAGAGATGAGGTCTCGCCAAGTTGCCCAGGCAGGTCTCGAACCCTCAGGCTCAGGCAATCCACTCACCTCAGCCTCCCAAAGGCGCGGGATTACAGGCTGAGCCACCGAGCCCGGCTCATATTTTTAACTCTTAAACAAGTTAAAAACATGGGAAAAACAAGTTTATGAACCCTCTCCATTTTAGAAAAGAAAAAACTGTCTTAAAGATATAGCTTGGCTGGGCTTGGTGGCTCAGCCCATAATCCCAGAACTGGGGAGTCTGAGGCAAGTGGATTGCCTGAGTTCACAGTTCGAGACCAGCCCGGGCAACTAGGCCAGATCTCGTCTCTACGATAAATACAAAAAAAGAAAAAAAAATTAGCCAGGCGTGGTAGCTGTAGTTCCTGTAGTTCCAGCTACTTGGAAGGCTGAGGGAGAAGGATTGCCGGAGCCCAGCAGGTGGACGCTGGGGTGGCTGTGAGTGTGCCACTGCACTCCAGCCCCTAAGTGACAGAGTGAGACTCCAACTTAAAAAAAAGATATAGCTTAACTAATGTTTCAATGTAAACTACAATAATAACAAACATAGTACATTATTGTTTCTAAACACATTTCCTCCTTCCAAATGCATTGTGGGAAACTATTTTGGTAAATTTGGTGGCCCATAGCTATTCTTCGTAAATTGAACAGATAGAGCACTCTAAGAATCAGGATCCTTATATTACAAAAATTGGAGAGGCTTATCTTCTGTTTCAAACTCCATCCCCAATTTGTACTGTGGCACACGTTTTTAAAATGAAGACTTCCTTTTACCTGTTTAATTTGTTTATCTGACACCTTAAAAATTTTTCATACTTCTTTCTCTGATCTAAAGACATTTCTTTTCTTGATTTTCCAAGATTAAAGAATACCTGCCATACCATTTCTGCTATAAAATGGTGTAACTATAATTATTAATATATAAAAGCATTATATACAAGAATTAGTAACTTATCTGACTAAAATAACTTGTGAATATTAGAGCTTATCAATGGAGACAAGAATGGAGTGAGTCTGTATATACAAAGCTCTTCTAACCATGCTTGTCACATATTGTTATATATGATTCTGACCTTATTATTATGCGTATCATGCATTTACATAAGGCCTCATTCTTTTGTATTTAGCATTCACATAGGTTTCCTGAAGACCCTGTATCTTACCATTAATTTAATGAAAAGTGCTCATTAACGCTGAATGAAGAAAATAATTGTTTAAAAGCAAAAAACCAAAAGTCCCAAAACACCCAACCATGATATTTCCCCCAGTGTCCTAAAAGAAATAACATTCTCTATAACCAGCTACGGGGCTAGGTTGAATATAATATAGTCTCAGTGTCAATAGAGCTTTTTAGCACTTAGCGGGAGCATGGTTGTAAAGGAAGAGGAGATGGAAAATGAAGAAGAAGACAAGAAGGTGGAAGAGGAGTAAAATAGGAAGATGAAAAGAAGAAAGAAAAGAAAAAGAAAAACAAGAGGAGATGGAAAGAAAAGACACAAGAAAGAACTAAAGGGAAAGTAAAAAACAAAACAAAACTAACTTTTCTTCAGTTGTATTTTTGTGTACCAGGCATTCTAAGTGCTTTACAGTTTTCATTCAATTAATCTTTACAGCAACCTTATATGCTAGGTAATATTATCACCACTTTAAAGATGAGAAAACTGAGGTACTGCCAGGTGAGGTAACTTACTACAGTCACGATGTGAATGTTGGACTCTAGCCACACTACCAACCAGGCTGATTGAGGAGCCTAGGTGTGTAACCACTTCACTAAGGACTACAATAGTATCTACCATCCTAAAGGTTACGTTCAGGAAGAGAATGGCAGTTATGAGCCCAGAGGAAAATACCAAACTGGAGTTGGGTCTGGTGAGGCAGAAAAGGCTTCCTAGAAGGAATGGTAAGACAAGAGTTTGCAGGAGTCAGCCAGGTGAAGCAGTGAGTGGGTGTTGGAGTCAAGCACGGTACCCTGCGTGAATTCATGGTGGCTTGAAACAGAAGGGCTCAGGCAGGTTCACGGGTATAGTGCATGCAGGAAGGGGTCCTGAGAAGCAGCCAGGTGTCAGGACACGTGGGCCCGTATGCCCTGCAAAGGGGTTGACAGCAAGCGGGATGGCGATTCGAGTGATCCACTGAGAAGTGATGAACGCTGACCTCAGAGAGAGGAAGTGGTGAAGGGTAGAGGGGGAAAATTATGAGAGAAATTGAGTTCATGACACAGAGGTGTTAGCAGTCCACTGGCTACAGAAGGCGATAGAGGGAGCAGCTAAGATACCTCCCAGGATGTTGGTTTGGGTTACCAGGTAATTGTACAATTCTTCACAATAGAGATTACACTAAGGAAACAAGCAGGATTAGGAGAAATCTCTTGATTTTGAGATAAAGGATATTTAATTACAGATGCCTAAATGGTAGCTGAACATAGAGATTTTGAATGAGGAGCGAAATCTCCAATGAATATATAATTTCAGAGACAGTTTATACATAGTGGTCAAAGCCATTCGTTTGGGATCAATCACCCTGGAAAATAATATGTTTATAGAAAGGAGGGTCAAAGGCAGCCCTGGGGAATGGCAGCAGTTATATGACAGTGACTCTTTTTTTTTTTTTGAGTTGGAGTCTTGCTCAGTCGCCTAGGCTGGAGTGCAGTGGCACACTCACAGCCAACCCAACGTCAACCTGCTGGGCTCTGGTGATCCTTCTGCCTCAGCCTTCCAAGTAGCCGGAACTACAGGCGGTGCTACCACACCCAGCTAATTTTTGCTTTATTGTAGAGATGAGGTCTTGCCAAGTTGACCAGGCTGGTCTCGAACTGGCAGGCTCAGGCAGTCCACTCACCTCAGCTTCCCAAAGTGCTGGGATTACAGGTTGAGCCACTGAGACAATGACTCTTAACCATCACACCTTAGGCAAGCTGAGCACACTTCAAACTGAGATAGGTCCAAAATAAACCATTATTTTCAGTGAATTAAAAAGCAGAGTCTCATTAATCTAAGAGGTCCACAGAAGAAGAGGAACATGGGAAGAAACAGCCAGAAAGGTAGAAGAAAAAAACTGGGATATACTGTAGTGAGTCAGATACTGAGAGATTTTAAAAAGGAAGTGGTCAGTGGATTTAGCCACATGCGGAGATCATTGTTGACCTTTATAAGTGACAAGGGCCCAAAAATGCATAGGGCAGTGAGGAGTCAAAACAAGTGAAGCCAATGTGTAATAAGAGTAGAAAATGCAAGAAGACAGAGAAAGCTCGAGAGCAACTTGGGCTCAAGCATTTGTATTTTCAAGATGGAAGAGACATGGCATGCTCATATGTTGAGGAAACACACACACACACATACACACACACACACACACACACACACACACACACACACACACACACACACGGAGCCCTGAGATTGATATAGGAAAGAGAAGATGGTATAGGGGTCAAAGTCCCTGAGGGATGAGGACAAGAGCACAGGTATCAGGAGAAGATGAACTGCAGGTGCAGACAGGTTCTTAGACGTTTTGCTAGAAGGAAGTTATCTGTTCACTTAGTGACCTCTCTTTCTTCTGAAGTATGTTTCAAGATCATCTTTGGACACTGATGAGGTAAATGGGATAGTAGTAATGTGCAATTACCTGTAAGGGAAATGGAAGAGGTGGCCGAAGCCATCACATAATTGTATCCTAAACAAAACTAATTTTTAAAAATATCCCTGTGAAATAGAGAAATGAATCACAGATTAAGCTAAAAGTATTTTTCAATCTGGGCGTGGTAGCTCACGCCTGTAATCCCAGCACTTGGGGAGGTGGAGACGAGAAGATTATCTGAGCTCAGGGGTTCAAGACCAGTCTGAGCAACGGGGTGAGACCTCGTCTCTACAATACATTAAAAAATCAGCTGGACATGGTGGTACATGGCTGTAGTTCCAGCTACTTGGAAGGCTGAGATGGAAGGATTACCTGAGACCAGCAGGTTGAGGCTACAGTGGCCGTGAGCGCGCCACTGCACTCTAGCCTGGGAGACAGAGTGAAACGCCAACTCAAAAAAAAAAAGTACCTTTCAAAATGAAAAAACAACAACACACTGTTTCTGATCTTTAAATGAAGGTTGAACCTACACAAGGAAAGGAAAGATTGCCAGCTACATTACAAATTGTAATTAGGTGGAAATTTTTTTTTACTTTGATTCCTCTTTCTACGATAATCATGAAAAGCCTACAGATATTGGGAGGGTATCTATCAAAGATAAGACAGGCATAGATAATAATTCACTCAGATTCCACATACAAGGAGGAGCAGAGAGTGAGACAGAGAGCTTTGGAGCAGAAGGAATGTCTCAGAGCCAGGCGTGGTGGCTCACGCCTGTAATCCCAGCATTTTGGGAGGTGGAGGCGAGAAGATGCCTAAGCTCAGGGGTTCAAGATCAGTTTGAGCAACATGGTGAGGCCTTGTCTCTTCAATAAATAAAAAATCAGCAGTGTGGTGGTACATGCCTGTAGTTCCAGCTACTTGGAAGGCTGAGGTAGAAGGATTGCCTGAGCCCAGAAGATCGAGTTTGCAGTGGCCGTGAGTGTGCCACTGCAGCTGTGACATGGGTGTACAGATGGAAGGGTCTTCCAGACAAGAGGGTGAGTGAAAAGGCCAAGCACTGAAACTCATGTACCCTATAAACATCATGGGTATGAGTTAAGAGACCTGCAAGACATTTTGCTGCAGAGTCACAGAGACCTGAATGAACAAGACAGCTGTCCAAGCATCTGAAGGGATACTTGTGTCCTGAGATTAAAAAAAAAAAAAGTCTCAGAATGCTGGAACTCCATGCACGTTAGAGTGACACATGCCCCAATGGAGCACAATCACACCATGGAGCACCAATCACCTGCTTTGGTTTTAGGGAGTGAATTAGCTATCAAGCTTCATGTGATTGCTCTACAGTCAGGGTAAGCTTTTCCCCCTGTATACTAATCCCTCCAAACAATGATGCTCCTTTCTTAATTAATTGTTCAATTATCTAGTTCCAGTGGTAGCTTGCTGTAGTAATATTGTAATTAAAAGGAGTAGCACATTTAAAAGTAAAGATATACTGAATTTCTGGGGAAACAGTTGCAGAAAGAATAAAACATTAATTTTAGAATTATGAGACAGATGAACTTCCATATACTTTTTTTGGTTCACCACGATGCCCGGGGTGTCAAATTAGGGTAGCATCCAGAAGAACACAATTAAAAGGAAGCCTGGACAATTTACCTGTGAACTTCATCCGAGTATGTATGTTTTGACTGAATGTGGCTATGTAGATTGATGGCATAGATAGCAGTTGGCCATTGATCTATATCCACTCACAGAGTAGCTCAAATTGTTGGCTCTGTCATACTGTGATCTAAGTATCAAGCAGAGGTGAGAGGACTGCCTGAGCCCGCAAGTTCAAGACCATCCTGGGCAACATGACGAGACCTCATCTAATAAAAAATAAGCTGGGGATGGTGGCGCATACCCGTAGTTTCAGTTGCTTGGAAAGTTGAGGTGGAAGGATTGCCCAAGCCAAGCAGGTTGAGGCTGTGGTGGCCATGAGCAGCGTGCCACTGCAATTCAGCCTGGGCGACAGAGTGAGATTCCAACTCAAAAAAACCCCCAAAAAACCAAAACAACAACAACAACAACAAAAACAACCTTTGGCCAAAGAAACCAAACATGGATAAATTAGGAATTTAAAAGAAATTCTAATTGTTTTAAATCTTCTATTTTCTTAAGTTCTTGGACAGAATATTACAGGATACTCTCACAATTTTATTCCTTGATCAAAAATAAACATAAAGAAACAAATACAAAATTAAATTTATATCAAGAAGACCATCTTTTAGTTCTCTAAAGACCTGGGCTTCCTTTGACTTTTCTCATATTCCCTCCCCTTTTACACTAACCTTTCAGGGACCAACAGATTGCACATTACAGGTGTTCAGGTAAATGTTTATTGAGCTGATATCTATTGAAGTTCAAGTATATTGTTTGTGTGTTGGGCATGGTGCCACATAAACAAACAGATCAACATGCTAACCAAAACAGTATAATAAGATTTGTACATTTCTGATCAATGCAAGAATACCAGTTTAGATTGTATCCTTCCTTGATCATCAAGGCATTCTGATATAAACATAAAACATCTATTCTCAATAACGTCCCCAAATATATTGCCCAGTGGGTAGAAACAGTGCTGAATTTATTTTTCTTATCTTAGCACTGGCATTTACCACTGCAGGACTCTGGCAGATCACTGATATAATCATAACCAAAAAAATGCAGAAAGTGTTCCTACTCAAGAATAAGAGCTGGAGAAATTGATTGATGGAGAGAACATTACAAATTAGTATTTTGAGAAATACTACAAATTATGCTAATAATCAGCAAATTACATAGAAATGAATCAAGAGTTGGTTTAATATCTTGCTCTGAACACAGGTACATAGCTGCATAGCTCAGAAATTTGAAACTACTGAGATCTTTGTAGATCATGATACTATCTTTTCCAGCTATAGTGTCTTACATTTGGAAACATGACAAAACACATCTGTCACTTATCACCTGTATTATTTCTAATTCCTCCATTATTATGTCACACTATCTCAAGTGTCATAAGTTTAATAATATTTTTAAGTGGAGCAAAATCTATTATTGACAACATATAAGAGATGGTTATAATTTCACTTTCTTTTCACATTTTCATTGCAGTTTCCACTTTTTAAAAATTTTGCTTGGCATCATTTCAAATCGTTGTTGAATTCAAACACTTGTTCTTCTATTATTGGCTAATAACATTAAAGTAATGAAGCTAAATTACACTAATTATATGATAGGGCAGCTATTTTAAAATAATTTTACAAATAAATAATTCTCCCACATTTGACTCTTTTCTGAACAGTTGATAAAATTAAGTTTAAACGGAAAGTTAAAGTCAAAATTCCACCCCCAACATATACACACTTTTTAATGTGTCTCTAATATCAAACAGTAACAAACTAGAAATGAATTTCTAAACTAAACCTTCAATTACTAACACACAATCTATATAACTGTTAGCTGGGAACATGTAAACCTCTATTTACGTTTCTGTTCATCATCTTAGAAGGAAGTAAAACATCTCAGGGATCAACATTAATGAACTCTGTCAAGATTCAGTAACCAATATAATCTCTGCATTTTGTTAAATATCCCTTTGCGCTGCCATAAAAATCACCAGGAAAACCTCAAGAAATAAACAACAGCAACAACAAATATCCAAAACTTTATTGAGTAAAACCACAGGAAGTATATTGCTTGAAACCAAAACAAGACTGGAGTTGGGGAGTGCGTAGGAATCATGCTTACTGTAGTGAGAGTCCAATTTATTTTCCATGCCTGCACATATAGTAAGAGTTTTTTATCTTGGTTTTTCTATTACAGAACATGAATGCTTAAGACATCACTGGATAGTATTCCAGAAAATTAAACACAAATCCCTGAGCTAGGGAAGACTGTTCATAATCTCCATAAATCTATTTAACGGAAATCAAGAGTCTTCCCTTGGTCATATATGGATGACCTGAGTTAAACAATATTTAGGTCTCCATCGAGAATTGACAAAACAGAATATATCCCTCTACCCTCCAGAGGATCCCTAAAATAGGCTCTTGAGTTGTGACCCCTTACAAGACCCTTAACCTAAATAGCATGAGTCTAGTGTGGTTTATAGATATTATGCAAAAACAAAACATTAATTTTCAAAGTTCATGAAACATTCTCCTATTTTTCCACTGTCCTTGATATTTACATATTTCATCTTTTTAAAAGTTTGCATTTGTCTAGATAATCATTTCAATCCTCTATTTCAATCATGGCAATAAGCACTGCCACAGAATAAGTAACCTTGAACAAGTCACTTAACTTCTCAATTCTTAATTTTGCCAATAAAAAATTTGTCTGCAGACATGCCATCTATCCATTCTCTGAACAAATATCTATTACACTTCAATTGAAGAAAGCAGGGAACTCTACTAATATTTCTGCCTAAGTACTTTCATAATGAGTGCTTAAGAAATATATTGACAGCTAACTATTAAATATATTTTCTGCATAAGAAAAATAAGATTACATTTCTCAGCAAAATGTTGAATATTTGTACAGCAGACAAAAAGAAGCAGAAGAAGAGTAAAGTATCTTCCTGGTAAGAAAACTGATCACTGGTCAAGCAATAAGGATTGAATAAACATTTATCTACCATGTACCTTGTAAGATTTCCAGATGGATCACTATGAATAATGGCTGGCCCCCGAGGGATGAACCTGATTGCCGAGACATTATTTATTCACACAAAATGATGAAGTGACAATGAGGCATCGTGTAAAATAGTGTAATGTTAATTACTAGGATATAGTGGACTGCTTCACTAGGATATAGTGGACTGCTTCTGGGTGTTATCGGTAGAAATTGAAGTTGGAGGGAAAAAAATCAACGTGAACTGGAATCCTGAGATAAGTTTAGAATGAAGATGTGGCCCTTGACACTACGCTCCAAAGCAAGCAAGAAACTTGAGTCTAGCTTGGGCATCCCAAGTGAGACAGCAGCACAGAAAAAACAGACATGAGTATCCTAAGATCTCAGAGAGATCATAGGTTTCCAGGTCTTTATGTGGAGGCCATGTAAGAGAAAATAAGCAGCCACCAGAGGAATGAGAAATTTGGACTAAGGATAAACAGACTACCTGTTCGTCTGTTCCTGTAAGCAGAATTAAAGGCAGGGGCTACAGATAAAGGCTCTCGTGGTGACACAGTCATGAGACAGCACCAGTGGAAATGGGAATGTGGATATAATCTGGTAAGACAAATTGATAAAATGTATTAATAGAAGGGTGCCATCAAAGAAGACGCCCAGATTTTTACCCTGAAGGAACAGAAGGACAAAGATGCTAATAACAAAAAATGGCGAAAGGGAGACAGCTGATAAATTTGACTTTGGATATGTCAGCCTGAAAACGTCTGTGATGAGTGGGGCTCAGAACACACTATCTTCAAAATATGGAGCTTTGACATCATAAGTATCTTAAGCTGGAAGAATATGAGAAACGACAGGTGCAGAAGAGACTGACCTTCATCTGAGGCAGGTCATAAAACTCTCATGTGAGATGTGCCCTCCTTGTACCCAGAGGAAAGAAGCATCTTTGTCTGAAGAAAGGGATGCTGAGAGAGATCTGAACAAACAGGCCTTGCTAAGTTTCCTCTAGTTTTCTACACTTAGCTCTTAACCTGTTGTCATACCATATTTTCCACCACTCTCCACGCTACATCAAATCTAGTATGAAGATTTTCAGGTTTAACCATTGCTTCGGGTCTTCATTTCCTTAGGAAGCCACCGCATTACATAAAGCTCACATTAAAAAACATTTGTATGCTTTTCTCTTGTTAATCTGTCTTTTGTTATAGGGCTCCAGTTGAAGACCTAGAAGGGTAGAAGAAAAATATGTTTTTCCTCTCCTACATCCGTACATATAAAACTGAAGACGTTGGTTTTGTAGTCAGCAGCACAAATCATAGCTAAAGCCTTCACAAGAGATGTGCCCACCTGAGTGGTAAGGGCAAAGACAGAGAAAAAGCGGGAAAAGGTTGAGTCAAAGGGTAGAGCTAACCCACCATTACGGGATCTGGGAAGACCCGTGTGAGGAAAGGGGAGAAAGGCCAGAGCAAGGTGCTGTAAACCAAGGGAGAAGCACCTTTCAAGGAGAGCGACCTATGATAGTAGGAAGGCTATAGTGAAAGTCATGCTGCGAGAGAAAAGCCTAGAGAGGAAGTGAAAATAGCAGTCTTTAAGCAACGCAAATAAAGGAACTACACAATGATGCAAAGAGCTTCTCATTTCAGAGAAAAACCAATCAAAGATGAGATGCCAGAGGGGCTTTGTCTGGAATGATGCTTCTTAACTCTGGCTTTGCCTATAATGCTGAACATGAATATACAAACTGGTCATACCAAAATCAAATCAAATATAACTACTTAGTTTTTTTAAAAAAAGAATCCATAATAATGCCAACGAGCTCACTTTGATATTTTAAACTCAACATCTATGCTTTTGGCCTCTTTTTAGTTGGAAATCTCTCTATTCTTTTGATGGGAAAAATATGCAATGTGATTGATATAATGGTTATTTTCGTGCTGAAAATTTTTGCTATTAGGATAGTTAATTGTTGTTACAAATAAAGCCTCTGTTTTAAGTGGAAAGATATTTCTATTCCTAAAATACTCTTTCTATTAGGTATGATAGGTAAAATCTTTTTAGTACTCAATAAGACAATCCCATATTTAATAACATTTTGCCTTATAAATAACAAGCATGACACAATCAATCTGTAGCAATACTAGAATATCATTTATGTGATGGGGGAACCAAAAAAAATCAGTATTATTTTTTGGAGGGAGGACCTCTCGTAGTACAGGCATCCCCCACTAGGTAAGAATTCTAGAAACCCATTGGCATCACTGTAACAGTTAGCAATGTTGTAAGAGGCTGCATTCAGTTTCAGTTAATTTTTTCTGGAGATTCTTTCAACACGTTTGCCCATTTCATGACGGATGATTTACAACGACCTGCCGACACGGAGCTGAGTGTTCGGCAGTTTTGATAAAAAGGGAATGACCCCCCACACCCCATCCATACTATTCACTCTCCTATTTCACCCCAAGCAACTTTTTTTGTTTTCCCAGGTGAAAAAATTCCTTAAAGGGAAACATTTTTTTCAAGGTAGAGGTGAAACAAAAAAATGACAGGAGCACTAAAGGCATCAAAATTGACAAGTTCAAAAACTGTTTTGAGCAGTAGGAAAAGTGTCTTGATAGGTGTATCACATCAAATGGAGAGCACTTTGAAGGTACCTCAAGTCTAAGTATGTAAGAATACACAATTTTTATAAACAAATTCCAGGTTTTGGGGGGTAGCCCTCAGATAGCACTTTACAAAGCAATTTCACGTATTTTATCACTTATTATAACTTTATCCTCACAGCAATTCAAAAATCAGCAGTATATTCTCATTTTATCAAGAATACTGAAGGCAGAGAGAGAAGAGGACAGTGTCACCCAGCTTCTGTATGTGCTGAATTAGGGTCAGGTAGAAATCGGGCCCACAGAATCAGAACCCCACTGACTACACAAAGCAGTTCTGCTCTGAGATGAATGACTTTGAGAAAGTTTACTGCAGGCACAGATGACTTTCCCTAAATTCTAAATGTTTCTCCTGTAACTTAAAGCCAAAACCATGAACACACTACTTCCTCACCCTGTTTCAGATACCCAATGTCTAGGCTGTAACTCCAGCTTCCTCTTTCTTCTCTAAGTATGTAGGGAAATGTACCACCTGTTCTTGAGAGCTCATGTGAGTTTACAGTGATTTCTTCAGTTATTTTTCATCATAAAGTCTCTGTGAGAGTGAGGCCATTTGCTTTTTAAATGGGACATGATGACCAGGAGAAGCATGATGCTTGGTACCCAAGAATGTGCATCTCAGTGCTCTGACCCCTGGGTCTCTGAGATTCCTCTTAAAGAGCTCCCCAAATAATACAGGATCTATACATGCAGATATCTGCTATTCTTCTGGCAGACACATCTGTTCCTGCATCAGTGCCCTCCTGGTGGGAGTCTGAAGGTTCCAGATAGCCTTGACGAAAGACTAAGACTTTTCCAGACTAAGAGCCTGAACAATCTGACATTTTATTTATATGGTTGACACTGAATGAAGTTCGATACTTATTGATTCATGCTTGTTTTGCTAAAGGCTACAATGTAGAAAATGTGCTATTAAAAAAGAAAAATTTATTTATCGGACTATAAAGAATAGAAGCAATTGAAACCTTGCAACTCTATACATGGAACAATCCTTTTTGCCTTTTAATCATGGTAAGACAAATGTTAACTGTAGTAAGTGGCAACTCATTGCTTCCGGTGCAGGCCTTGGTTGCACTTGGGAATATATTGTATGCACTGTTGCAGGAAAAGATGAATCAACTTTGGAGGGAATAAAAATGGAAATAAAAAAGGAAATGGAGCAGAGTATTATCCACAAAACAGCTAAATTATGAAAAATATTAGCGATGTCACCAAAAGTCGTAAAGCTTAGTTCTACTTGTGCTATATCCCAAGATTGGGGACAAGTAGCATTGCACGGGCCGGCTTATAAACCTTTGACAGAGCAGAGATGGCAAGCAAGTGGCCCAAGCAGTCACTATCTCTGCAGTCCCATGGAACTCTCTATCAGCCAGCACTCTTCCTTGAGGTGCCTGGAATAGCAGCCTCTACCTCCTGGCCAGAGTTCAGTTGTTGGTTGGTGGAAATTGTAAACCTTACACGCTGTATCTAACAATGCACATGGAAGTTTTTTAAATGGGAAGAATTTGATTCTGCGCAGAGAGGAAATTTTCAAGTTAATTCAGGATCACAGCACAGATGAGCTGAGTGACAGCAAAAATGTAAGTACGGCTCCTATACAAGATTGCTGCAACTCCCTAAGCAATGTGCCCTCATTCACTTACGGTTTTTTATATTTCTATTATGGTTCAACAGAAAAGAGACTTGATGTGTCAACGGTAGCTTGAAGTTTCACGTTTTGATTGCATGCTCAGAGCATCATACAGCAGCTCTGAAAAGTAGCACTTGAAAAAGTGTCTTTACATGATGTCTAAGAAAAGTGGAATAAAACGCCTCTGAAGGTATTGATCATGTTACCTGGAAAAGCTCTAATAACTGCGACTTGTCAGGCAGGATAAAGCACTAGCTTCCTCTGGCATCATGTTCAAAGCAATGGCGAACCAGTGGATAAAATTGAGGCGAAGGAAAAACAGGGAACTCCATCCTGTTTTAAAAGCCATAGGTAACTGACAATGAAACGGAAAAAAATTCCAATACTGCATGGCAGGCTTCCATGACTGTTGTAATACTATACTTTAACCAAAGATTGTGTATATCTATTTCTCTATTTTTTCCACAACTTAAATTGGATTATTAAATATTTATAAAGGGACGAAAAGAAAAAATTGTTTTACCTTGAGCCATAATAATCAAAGAGATCTGTTTTAATTTAGTTCTCCGACCTGAATATTTCTAGTCAACTAAAACAGTGATTTAATACATGCTAACTATCCAAGAATAGCTTTTTAAAACAGCGACGTCATTTTAGTCATGTCAATCTTGCCTTGCTCTCGTTAATACCATTTGCTGGGCCCGTAGGTAGTGATTTTTGGGTTTTAGCTCAAAATTATTTCCTAATACTTGTAATTTTATTTGTCGGGCTTGGCTTTAATTTGGAAAGGGCTTATATTCTTTTATTCCTTTTTAAGTTAGAGAACCACTAATGCCTTAAAGTCTGCTTTTAAAGAATATCTTTCCCAGCAAATTTGAGAGTTAAAAGCATCACTCTTCACCGGGTCAGTCTAGCCACTGGAGGCCAAATTGTCCACGAGACCTTGATCTTGAGGTCATGAGATGGCTGGTTTCTTCACACCAAATCACACTGTGAAATCTACTTAGGACCCAAACTGGTAGTTTGCTTGCAAACAGTATGATTGTGCAGCTTTAACTATCTTAACATATATTTACAAACATGAATTTTAATTAATTAATGGCCACACATCCTTTACATCTCTACATACATACATTAAAAACATGTTTATTAAAAGTCTTCTAGATGCGGGCATGACGCTCTTGCTGAGGGGATAAGAAAATGAATCAGATACAGATTTTGCCTTGCAGGAAAAGAAAACTAATATTTATGAGGTACCTACTATGTGCCATACACCAGACGGTGCCTTTATTATAACTATACTCATTCTCAAAAATGCTGTCGAGAACTTGTGCAACTTTTGTTAGCTAGGTGATAACATGGCTTTTAAGTTTTCTGTTAATATATCTTCATCTGGGTATCCGCGCACTCGTGAATTTGTGTGACTTCTCTATAAATTGATGGGAAAGGAAGGCATGTCTCTCACCCTTTCCTTTATTCTGAAACCGGAGAATAAAAGAGCCTCACCTTTATCCGTTTCTCTTTACCCCAGCTCCTTTATCAACGTTTTTTTGTTTTGTTTTTAAAGCATTCGCAGTCAGGTATTTCCAACGAAGAGTCCGTTTCGGGACTTCTGCTGTGGGGGAGTGAGTAGGCCGAGAAAACCTGACTTCAAACACAGACTTTCCTTTGTACCTCAAGGGGCAATCAACAGACTAACCCAGGAAAGGAATTCCAAGTATAGTTGTCTTAATAGGCTAAAATTAGAAAGGGGGGAAGGGCAGAGGAAAGGAAAGGAAATGGCAGGAAAGAATCCAGGAGAGGCTGCAGGAACACATTTTGTGAAATTCATCTTGGAACCTACTTCTTATTAAAATGTTTACTTAAAATTTCACATTGTTATTTGAAGGCTAGCTGTCTCTATTTAAAATACTCTTTAGTAGGGCACCTGCACAATGAATATTTGTATACCTAACCCTGAGTTGTACCCCACAATTTAAAAAAAAAAAACAAAATAAAATAGAAAAAAATAAAAAATAAAATGCTCTTTAGTTCTGTATGTCATGGTGGGAAAAGACCTTAATAATCAAAAGGTCTTCCTAACAACAATTCAAATAATATTTTAAGACTCATTCAAATATATCTGGTTATTAGACAGGTTTACTAGAAAAATAAAATAAAAATGAGTGCCTCATCATTTCAGTTTCTAAATCAACACTACAAGGAACA
Source organism: Cephalopachus bancanus (assembly GCA_027257055.1). Taxonomy (NCBI): domain Eukaryota; kingdom Metazoa; phylum Chordata; class Mammalia; order Primates; family Tarsiidae; genus Cephalopachus; species Cephalopachus bancanus. The sequence continues at coordinate 4,464,553 of JAPVLO010000096.1, read as the reverse complement.
TTTATGGAGATGAAATATATTTGCAATAAGAGTGCTTTGAAATGCATGCTATTGAGAAAGCTTAGAGACTGATAATATTTTATTTCAATAGAAAAAAAAACAATTGAACTTTGCTCTTGTCTTCTGTTTCAACATCATGTCTCTCTGTCCCTCCTCCTCCTGTAATAAATATTCTCTTGCCAGCCCTGCTACTGACAATAATGTAGGTGAACTCTGCACCATGTACATCTGTCATTATTAATGACCATGGGAGAGAGAAACGATAACTCACTCTTTTAGAAACCAAGAAGCTAAAATGCTGTAGAAATTTTCTTTCGCATTTCTTTTCTGGAAGAATATTTGCATTTATCCCTTCTAAATTCAGAAACAAGCCTCAGTGGCAGAATTTTTAAAGGTCACATATTTAAACTTCAATTTAAAAATACTGTTAGTACAAAAGACACTTGTTGCTATACGAGTGTTAATTTTTATCATAATACTATACTCATTGTTTTAGGTATCATGATACATATAATCCTTTAATGCTTAGATTGTAAAGAAATGTTATGTTAGGAAACATTAAATTTCTTTATCCATAAGCTTAAATAATTTTTCACATGACTATACCACGTTCTTATGAAAATACTTATTCCATTCACTGGGTTTATAATTTTTTTTTTAATTTAAAAATAAGGCTTTTAAGTATTTTGTGCCTGAATTATGAAAGAAATCTTAAACTGTTACATTTACTATTATCTAACTATAAACCAAGTGCTACAGAGATTTTTTAAAAGATAGAGATATATGTTTCTTCAAAAACAAAGATCCCTTATTTGCTTCTCAGAAAAATGAGGGAATGATTGTGTTAATACTGTGCTGAAACACAACCACAAAATTTTGTATCAATCACTTTTTAACTGAGGGACAGGTAACACTTTCTGGTAAGATAAAAATATACCAGTTCTTGCAGATATCATATTATTTCAAGGTAATTTTTAGGTAACAACTTTCTATTGGTTTTCAACTTTCAGCTACCTGCTATTAATACCTTTTCCTTCTCCTTAGCATTAACACTGATGAAATATTGTCATGAGGGTTATTTTGACTTACTGGAAATAGACTTTTCCAGAACATAAAGTTTAAGACTTCAATAGACTGGGAGGACTTGTTCAAAGCCACTAAAATGCTCTGCTAAGTCTCTCTTGTCTTCTCACTAGCTCCTTACAGTGTTTTACACTGTTTCACTAACATGAAATTCTAGAAATGTCAGCTTTTGGCAATGGTGCAGTTTACACTGTTCTTAGTAGCTCTCTTAGAAAGTGTAAGGGAATATTGGAAAAACTAATTTTGTCTTTCAACAGATTTCTAGAATACAGTAAAATATCCACAAATATTAAACATTCTCTACCCATATCCCAAATTAAAATTCAAATTTCCAGATATAATGCCAAATATAAATGAATTGGATACATCAATGGATACTCTGTAGCATTAACTCCAGAGTGTACCTCGGCTTCAACGTTAAATCATGCCAAATAAGGAAACAAACCAAAGAAATACAAAAATAGCCAGAAGGCGGACTTATATATTTGCTTGAAAAATCCAGTATTCTCCAGATACTATACTGACCCAACAGTACTAACCAAAACAGTCTTTGATCTGAGAGGTCTCTACTACCAAACTGCTGAGAGGTACTCTACTACCAAGCAATCCTTTCTACTTGTATGTGCAATTCAATGAATGAATAAATAGTCATATTCCTGTACCACAATTTTTAGCTACCAGCAACTAAAGACTGAACTCAACTTCCAAATTAGCTCATCTACATTCACTTTTGAAAAGTTGAATCTAGTCAAACATGTTTGACAGATTTTTAAAAAAATTACATGATGCCAAATCATCAATTGGAAATCATCATTTTCTTTCTTTCTTTCTTTCTTTTAGAGATGAGGTCTCGCCAAGTTGCCCAGGCTGGTCTTGAACCCACGGGCTCAGGCAATCCATTCGCCTTGGCCTCCCAAAGTGCTGGGATGACAGGTTGAGTCACTGAACCCGGCCCCAAAATCAGTTTCACTTTGGTTCCCATGTAAATATACTGTAGGGAGACTGGAGGTTTTGTGTCACAGAAGGTCTCTTTTATTTAACCAAATGGCCCTAGCACTTTTCTTATTATTGTAGAAAGGAAAGGGAGGGATCCACACTTAGGAGAGAGATAATGAGAGGTTTTCTTTACAAACCTTTGTTCCCCTGAGTGTCTCATTACGAATTTTCGGGGTGAATCAAACAATCCCACCAAAGTCCACAGAATCCAAACCCTTGTGTGACTCTGGGGTTGAGGGGAGCTGTGAGGAGCACATTCTTCCAGTCCCCGACTCCATCCCATTTTTTACCCTCTCCCAACTGCTTCTGGCCCAGAAGACAGAATCAGGGTCAAAGAAGTTTGTTTCTTTTACTTTCTGTCACTGTTTTTGCTCAGTAGTCTCCCATCATCAGTATTATAAAGCAGCCTACTTCTTAGCTCTACTCACATTTTAAATCACTAAGCCTAAAAAAAAAAGTTATCAATAAAGATTTCAGGGACATAAAATCATTCAATTCAACAAACTGCTCTGAATCAAATTAGTCTGAAACACTTTATCCTTAAAACTGCAAAAACATTGTGATACTAAATATTCAATATTATCAGTCAGGCAAATTGGCCCAGGTCAAACGAGCAAATCTAAAAAATGAGATTGCTAAATTTCTCGGCTTGATAGCTTCGTAATAAATAATGTGCTTCTATTCAATCTGTACATTAAGTCTTTTATGTGGCCTTAAGGCACTCTCTGATGGCTCTGCCCATTACAATGTAGCCATAGAAACTGACACATTTATTTCTTGGATTAGTGTGCCATTGAAAATATTAATATGATGCAGTAAATGGGGATTTAATCTAATCTACTGATGGTAGGATGAAGTTAGTAAAAGGTTGAGTGCCCTTACGGAGAAAGAAAGATTATATCTGCAGAGTGAAGCTTGTTATTGGTTACAAAGATCAACTAAACAGTCTATGACATATTAGGCACTTTCTACATTTAAACAGACTCTGTCAAACTCAGCATGCCAGGCTTTCTGCAGGCTGAAGAATGCTTTGAAAATGAAGTATATGTATTTTTAAAGATTTCTATATCTAAGCTGAGACACCTTTTCTCTATAAGCATAAACAGAAGAGCAACCACTCACAACACACTTTGTGAAGCGTGGCACCCAGAGTGAAGCTGGCACGCCCCAAACCATTTTCATGAACTCTGTCTTGTTCTGATTGAAAGGCATTTGCTTAGCCTTTCAGTTTTACCAAGCGTTAAAAAAATCAGGAGAACATCAAAGGAAGCCAATTTTGCTTCACGTGTTCAGAGAAAAACATAGCTAATCAATTTCACTGTTAATTTTGTTAATCTCCAACTTGAAATCAGATATCGATATATATATTTCTTTTATTGTGGAATAGATCACATTTGACTCTGGAGTCTCCTTATAATTCATAGGACTCTAGGTCCGTCCCCCCTTTACTCTGCAGCAAACTACATAAATTTCAAAGATATATCCTGACAGATGAAGCATTGTTGAAAAGCAAAGTATAGCACTTTGTCCTTGAAATGTTAACATGTAACGCCATAAAGTATTCAAATAATAATTTACTCAATCTTTCAGGGTAATTAATTAAACTGCTTGAGATGTTGGAGAAAATCACCTTGAGCTTATAAAACTGGAAAGCCCCCTCCTTCTTCCCTGCATGCAAGCTGCCCCAGCAGACCTACCACATGCCTTCCCAGTTATGGGGTTTGATTTCAGAAGATAATAAATAGCCAGGATCTAATTTTGCCATGTCACAACCGATTATGTTTCACAAGAAAAGGTGGAGTGCTCACCTACCAGATGAAGGTGAAACATAAAACCACTTTTATTTATGTCATGTGTCCGAATTCAACTCAACCCGGCCCTGGGTCCTGTGAGTGTGTGGACTTTCACTGTCATGCAAATTTATGTACCTCAAGAAAGTGTCAAATATAAACATAAATTTAATCAAAGGGATGGAAACCTTTATTATAAAAAAATAAACATAATTTTGACAGCTAATATAAATTATTTCAACACTTTTTTTTTACTACTTTTCAGAAGGTCACAAAGAAAGAATAAGACATTAAACAGATACAGCCTAAGGCTATATCTTAATTCAGGTGACATTATTTTTAAAGGTATTCTTTTCTTTCAAAAGTTCACTTCAGCTCACTGTCTTCATCAATTGAACTATTATGCTTTGTATACTTACTCAAGGATAATTAATAATGTGAAGGAAAATTTATCACAGAAACTTATATTTTCAATGAGAATATAATCAGACCTAAGTATTTGAACCTCCAAGTGCAATGAAAGACGCTAGATATTTTCTGAATGAATTAGGCCAAAAATATGTTTCTAAATCATGAGCATAATTGTTCCAGCATTACAATTTGGTACAGAATCCAAGGCAAAGTTTGGACATCATAGTTCCTGCCTCTGTTCATGTCAGGAGGATAAAACAGAAGGCTGACAACAATAGATTAACAAGCCCCGGGTATTACTCAGCCGTTCCCCTTAGTTGGATGGGCTTTGGACAGAATTTTAATGACTAAAAAAATTGCATATGATGAATAAGGATGTCATTTTCAATTAACATGAACAAAGGATCATTCCCATATTTGGCAAATGAGGTAGCTGTGGTGTAAGAAAAGCTGAAACATTCACAGACAATGCATCACCGCTTGCAAATCAAAACAAACTGATGACATTCGGGTACCCTCGTACAGCGACATGACTACACATTTTTAAACAGGTACTTGTTAGCCACAAGTTATAGATCACACTAATGGCATTCTGTTAACTAAACATAATACTGATCTTAACATTATTAAGTTAGTGAAATGTAATACTTAAAGATACCTCAGTGGACCGTAGACCATGCCAGTATCCAAGTTTAAGATAAAAAAGTACAGACCTAAAAATAATTTATAATAATATTCCATGACCAATAGGAAATCAAGATCTTAATTAAGCTTAATCCCTTTGAGTTCACTTTGTACAACGCCTGCTAACAGAGCGTCATGCTGATGGACCTAGGATATGTGTTTAGGGTGCCACATATGTGCTTATAAACATATCATACATGCTCATGACACAGTATACATGCCTGTGATGTAGCATACACACTTATGATGTACAAAATGCACTTAGGACATACACGTTTAGGGCTATATGAAATGACCATTGTCTTTCAGTCACTTCCTCTTGTATGTTGTCTCACTTTAGGATCAAGCTCAGTTGGTTGTGGGACCATCATAGTAACCTCTTTTGATTCTTCAGTAATCTGGAGGGTACATTCAGTTAAGAGTTCCTGCAAGTCCTTCCCATAGCTGCTACGTATTTTATTCAACAGCAGACTCAGAGACTACCATGGGATTCCATTCACTCCTTGGTGGCATTTTAGAGCCTTAGGGAAGCAAGACCAGCTTGACTTAATCCAAACCATTAAGCCAGAAGTTTTTTGGGCTACTACTGCCATCCACTCTGAGAGTGTAATGTTTATGACTAATGTTCTTCAGTGATGGTCTATCAGACTAAAGTCCCCAGCAGACTCAATACGCTGGCCGTCAGTGTGATCAGGTGCTTTCAGTACATAATGGTAAGATTCAAATCCATTTTTTTCCCCAAATGTAATCTGCCGAATTACACAAAATGAAAGAAATAACAACATTAAAGCCTTTTATCAGAGCCTTTTATATAAAAAGTCTCTAAAAGAAGAATATGGAATGCAGTGATGTTTTAATTTATTTGACTTAGGAAGGAATGCCTGTCAAAAATTTCAAAAGATATACATATTTTCAACATAGTATGGACACTTTTGTTGCATGTAACTGAATTAAAATCATCTGCACCCTAACTGCTCTGTGATTCTTTAAATTTTGCTTAAATCTAAGAGCACTTTGGTAGAACTCATCACGTGTTTCCAAAGAAGGACATGCTCAGACATCATTTAATGTCAAGAGGTAGACTTGTATATCTTGTATCCTTTGTGTATTTCTCTAATTAAATTTAGAAGGAAAAAGCAAACCAGAGAATGCCACCTGTTTATTAGCAACAGGTATTAATAGAACCACCTTCAAAGGAAGGAAGGGTGCAAGATGCTGGGAAGAGTAGATACAGTATAAAATTCCTAAGGTCAAGAGTTCCTCAGAGAAGAAATCCAGGAATCCACAGTCCCCGCCCTCAATTGTATCCTCAGTGCTGCTCACAAACTCTTGTTCTTGTTTTTAGTAGATCTTTCCCCCTCACTTCACAGCACCTGTTCCAAAACTTCACTTATCTCATCAATTGCTAACCAACTCTGTCTCATCACTAGAGCATACAATTCATCTCCTTGTTCACTGGGGGCATGGATAAGGAGCTTCAAAGCCCAAAATACAAATCAACCACCTTGTGCTTGGGACCTTACTTGCTTCCTGCCAATTGCAAAGCACAGGTGTTCTTTCTACTATGAAGGCAGTCCCAGCACAGGCTATGGGCCTGAGCTGTCTCCAACAGCTTTAATTCCACCGGTTTCCTCATTGTTCCTTCTCTAGCAGTGCTGAACCCTCACATATAAATATACTCAAGGCCCTTCCATCAATAAAGAACCCCTCAGGCTCTGTCTCAAGCTTTAAGATCTTGATTTCCAACTACTACTCTAATTTTTCCCTGACCTTTTCAGGAAAGTGTATTGAAAGAGTCATCCATACTGCTGGCCTCAACAATCCCAATTCCCTCTCATTCCCCAGTCCACCATTGTTTGACATCAAGTCTTAGCCCCCTGTTCAAACTTCTTTCATCGAGTTGCCAATGATGTTCATATTGGCAGATTCTATGGCCATTTTTCAGTCTTTATTTTATTATAATAGTCTCCATGGATGACACATTCCCCAGAACTCTCTATTCTCTTGGCTTCCATGACACCACTCTATCCTGGTTCTCTCTGTTCTCTCCTTCTTATATCTTTTGCAGACTGTCTCCTCCTCTGCTCACCTCTTAAAACTCGGGCTATCCCGTGATTCTTTTCATGGTCTATTAGTCTTTATCCCCAATAAGCTCTTCTTGAATGAAACAGACAGATCTGGGTGTTAGTCTTAGCTCAGTTTTGTACTTAACTCCCTAAGCAGAAAACTGTTTTCTCATCTGTAAAATGGGGGTGCATGACAGCACATCTTTCATAAGATAATTATAAGAATTAAGTGAGGTAGCACATAGACTACTCTGCGCAGGGGTTCATAAATGTCTGGTATATGCTCTGATAAATATTGTTATCATGTTGGAAATGATTTTTTCTCAGTGACTAGCATCAACCAAGCATCCCCATCTGATATGCCCCCTTGCATAAATCCCAAAACTTTCCATTGATCTCCAGGCTAGATCAGTGCTGTCATACCATTCTCCCTTCATCTTCATCTAGATCAATGATTTTCAAAATTTCTTCTAAGAAGCTGTAGGATTCCTCTTTTTCTATCTCCTATATTTATTAAGTTTAAGTATTTTTTAAAAATAAGCTTCTGTTGCTATAAAAAAATTGGAAACTATCTGCTGGATTCCTAATGGGTATGTCTACTTTCCATCCTGTCTTCATAAATCCATTCACTATACTGAATCCAGAGTAAGCCCTCTAAAACCTACATCTGATACCTCACTTCCTCAACAAAAATCTTTAAGTTGCTTTATAAACATCAACAAATTCCAAGTTCTTTAATTCCAAGCCCCATCCAAACCTCATTCCTATTGCTCTAGCAAACCAATATGGAAGTCACTTCCCAAAGGCATCTCCCACCTTCATGCATGCTGTTCTCTTGACCTGAGATACACTCCCCACCTTTATCCTGGATAATTCTTACTGATTCTTCCATTTTCATTATGCTCCCTTCCCAGGTTGGGTTGGAGTTCTCTTTTGTGCCACCTGTGTGTTATTCCATCTTAGCACCTTCTGTGATATGTTGTAATGACTTATTTGGGTGTCTCTCCTTAACTACCCAGGAAATATCTGTCGCTCGGATACAAACTGTTGTGTTCTTTAGAAGCAGCAAAGTGTAGTAGAAAGAGCACTGGACAGGATTGGCAAATAGTTGGCGAGTTGGATTTCAAAGCTAGGAAGCAAGTACTGAGTAATGCTGAGTACACTATTTTTATTTGACATATTTCAGTTGCTAAAAAAGCTTCTGAACCAAGTTCTGTGAATGTGACTACTTCAATACATGTCTTCCTTAAGCCTGGTAAGATAATTAAATATTTATAGCAATTGCTATACCTTCATAATGGGGTAGAATACCTTCCTAGGAAATGTATCTAATGTCTTTCCCCTATAGAGTATAAATTTTCTGCTCAGGTTCACCTGCAACAAGAACCTGTTTGCTTAAAAATACTTTCTTGCGTCTGCATACAAGGTCTTACTTAAATAGTAGAACTACTTGGTAACTTGGGTGTTGAGTTACAAATCCTATATTTTCCCCTAATAATTCAACCTTTTAAAAATGACTCAAGAGGACTCAATTACAGACTTGATCAACTTTTACTGGCATGTTGGTAAGTACCAATAACAAAGTTTCCTACAGAAAATGTCACATCATTTGCATTCACCTGCCAGTCTGTCAAACTAAACAAGACAAATATTCACTTACAACACTGAAATATCAAAATAGTGATGGCAGTATTAATGTATGACAGTAAACTAAGGATTTTCAATTATTATTTGCTGAAAAAGTATGATAACATAATAAAAAGAATATGACATAGAGTGTGATTCCAATTTGGTTAAAAATTACATGTTTTACAGATTCTGTAATACTCAGTATATACTAAGCATATCATTTGTAACAAATATTTATGCTTAGATAAAGATAGCAAAATGAATGGAAAGATATATACTAAACTATCAGTAGATGTTATTTCGAGGAAGTGGAATTAGAGAGGAAAGCACTTTGACTTTTTATTTTGTTTATTTCTGTACTACTCAAATGTTAATAAATCTAATAAAAGTATTAGAAATATTACACAATATAAAATTAGTATATCATATATTATGATAGCATGTCATAGTATAACATACTAATATATCACATTATATAAAATAAAAATATTAAAATAGCATACTATTATAATTACTACATAATTATTGGGTTTCAAAGATTACAATTGGGGTTTTACTTATTAGAGTTTTATATTATAGTTGCAAATAATGATAATAATTGGGTTTTTTAATTATTGTAATTAAAGTGTTTTCAAAATGAACACCAACAATTGACATAAGTCACAGTGCAGAAGGACTTCCGAAGCAGTGCAGAGTTTGAAAGTAAACCTACAGGCTCTACTTTTAATGGGTTTGACATTTCTGAAGACTGAGTCTATTCCTTAAAGTTGTCTAAGCTCCAAGGAGGTTTACATTTCCACAAACAACTCTGTAAGAGAAACACACATTTTAGTTACCTTCCTTCTGGCTTCTAAAGAAAGCACAAAGAGCTGTTTGGTTTTTCTGATGTCACTAGATATGGTAGTAACACAAAAAGCCCACTGCTACACTGGATCCCAAAATAATGATACAAGAATGAAGATAAGTATTGTGTACTATTACTCAAAATTTACTAACATTTGCATTTCTTTTACAGTACTATCACTGTCATTATACAAATGTCTTATATACCTCATTATGTTCTAAGCACCCAAGCGCAAGAACTATGTCTGATATTTTTATCTTCCATGATTTTGTTAATTTTTGCTGAATTAAGTAATTGGCTTCACTTGTTTTAGGATATAATTTGACCCTGCAACTACATATATAAAGATAATATCTGCTTTAAAAGGAGTTTGTTTGTTTGTTTTTCACAGAAATTTCAGGAATACATTCTGTAAGAGAAACACATATTTTTAAAAATTGTACTTATGTTTCCTGACATTCACTTCAAGGAACTTTCTGGCATTGCCAATGTTGACTTTATGTGCATTTAGTTCTCTCAAGAACATTCTGCAAGAAGAGTTATATTAAAAACAAAAAATAAGCAGATTCTTGCATATTCTTTAAAAACAAGACTAGTTGAAATAAATGAGCATTTCCATGGATGTTTTTCCTGAGCTAGTGAGCTGAATGTTTAGAGGGCCAAGTTGGTAATCCAGGTTCCAGGATTCAGCAGAACTGCTGGATTGTAAGGTAGATGTGTGGGGATATATCTGTATCAGCTCACTCATTTAGCACATCCTCATTCTGTCAATTACCAGCTTCATGATTTTAAAGAGCTCACTGAAATGCTATGAACCTCAGTTTCCTTTGCTGTGAAATGAAGATCCAAATACTCCACTCCTCACTTCACCCTCACAGTGTAGTTATACATCTCAAATGTATGTAGAAATGCCCTGAAAACTACGAGGGGGAATACCCATTAAAGGATAATTGCTGCTTATCAAACTACTAATAAAAGTATAAATGGAATGATAATGTCTCTTTTACACTCTTATTATCACCTGGTGAAACAGACTAACATTGTTTTAAAAATGACTTTAATTAGTTTAATTTTCTAAACCCCATTAGCACTCCTAATAATCTTAGTGGCCATTTAAAGAGATTTTGCTCAATCCCTATTATGCAGGGAATCACTAACTCTTCTTAACTTCTTTGCTCTGTGGCAATTTACTTTGTACTAACCTCAAACCAGAGCTAAAAAGTGATAATCAATACAGACAGTGCATACCTCCGATCTGAAAGTGATTCTCTCCCCCTTTACGGAATACACGGTAATGAAACTGTGTTCGATGAAATCAGATTGTCCTATAATATCTTAGAATCAGTTCTTAAAACCTGGTGACACACACCAAGATTCTGAGTATAATTTAGTTAAAAGATTAAACCTCAACCTGGAACCCACAACAAAGACTCCTGCTTCACAGACAATGATCATAATACATTTCTGGTGATTTTAGAGAAAATGAGATTACTAGAGGTGCAGAGTTTCACAGGAGGGAGGTCTTGCTGTTGACTCTTGTTGATTTATGAACACCCCCAGAAGCAAGTGCAGGGTCAGCAAAGCTAAGACCCAGATGAAGTATGTGGCTGGCATCCTCCTATCATCTCTTTCAACGAAAGGCCTCCTGTTCTTTCTGACCCCGTGCCCAAATGGTGTGTCCTACACACAAAAGTCTAGAGGCATCTTGGGTTGAGACTTTTTTATCTGACAACTCTTGGGGTCTATGGGGTCAGTTTATTAAGGTGCTAGATAAAATGATCTCGGTTAAGTGTATCGATGGAATGAGCATAGCTGGCAATCCCAGGTGAGATGCACATCTGATAGGGGCCAACTGAAGATGATGCCCCGACTTTTGTTTGGGGACTCAGTGGACACTGAAGGTATCTATAGCCATATGTGGGGAAGCCCTTGATCAGGAAGTCAGCCGGCACATTCACATGCTCATCCCTGAGGTGTCACCACCTCTGGGAAGGTTCAGACCACGGGTCTGACATGATAACCTCGCCAGGCTTGAAAATGCATTGGTGTGAGCTTACAAACAATGCCACTGGCTTCCACACCAGTTTGAGGGACTCCAAGGAACATGAGTCAACAAGTTTCAAAAGTGTTGGAGTTCACAGATAGCAAGAGTTCTTCTGGCAGTGTTTATGCACCAGAGTGAGTTTTTCAGCAGCAATTGCAGTAGCAACAACAGTTAATGTTTACTGAACACTTATCTTCTAGGCAGTATGGGTGGTGATTTATACAATTTTTATCATTTAATTCTCACTGTAAATCCTACAAATGAAATGCCATCATTATTTTAGTTTTGCAGATGAGAAAACAGAGGCACTGAAAAGTAATCCCCCAAAGTTTCCTACGATGCCTCAACTTCCTTCATGCCTAGGATTCTTTCTCATCTGTGGCACATTCTACGACAAGGCTGCTAGAAAAATCCGTCTGCATAATTCCAATTGCTCAACAATTAGCACTCAAGGGACCTATGCTATGGCCTTGTCTCATAGTTATACAGAATGGCACAGAAAGTCTCTAGTGTTTTCTTGAAGAGTTAAGGATAATTTAAAAGTTTTAATTCACAATAGCAAAAGCATGGAACCAACCATGCTGCCCACTGAAGCTGGACCGGATAAAAAAATGTGGTACATATACACAATGGAATATTATGCAGCCAGAATGAAGGACAAACATATGGACTTCGCAGCAACTTGGATGGATTTAGAGTCGATCATACTCAGTGATCTATCACAAAAACAACGAACAGAGAACCATATGTTCTCACTCGTACGTGGATCTTGAACAATTATAATACTATAAGAAAGGGATTGGCAGTAGCGGGAAACTGTCAGGGGAGGGGGCATGGGATTGGCAGTTGAGGGAAACTGCTAGGGAAGGGAGGGGCATATCTCATCAACAAGGGTACCTGCATAGTCAACATTTGTATACCTAAGCCTGAGTTGTACCCCACAACTTTACAGTAAAAAAAATTTTTTTTAATTTAAAAATATGCAAACATGTTTTACAAGCATATGATTTTAGTATTTTGTTTTCGCGTGTCTCATAAACATACAGGTTATCTTTGGTACCACTTCAACAAATGGCTGTCAGACCAGTTTGTCAAAGTGTATTGCTGTTTTTCAATTCTTCAGGACGGGCCTCTAAATTTTTAACAAAGCAAAACATTTGCCTCTGCCCTCACTGAGAAAAACTGCTTATGGCCCTATATCATCAGGAAGATCATGGAGGGGAATGTGTCATGTGAAGCACCCAGCACAAATATGATCTTGTTGCAGCCAAGGAAAAAGATGTAAGGGTAACAATGAGTCAAAGTAAAGAAAAAGGGGGCAGCTACAAGAACATCCACAAATGTGGCCTTGTGAGTATCAGCAGCCAGGCTCAGCAGCACAGAGACTGATCTACAGAACAGTAATACAGAAGTGGAAGATTCCTCTTTCAATTTTCTGAAACTTTGTTTTTAAGGCATTGACCTGTTAATTCCTTTTAAGTTCAGTGTCAGAAATTCTAGAGTATTCACTTCGATGTGTGAACCAGAAAGGTTAAGAACAACTGACTGAAAATTCAGCACTAAGGACGTATTTTCTCTTTCATGCTATTCTCTCTGCATTTCTTATTTTTCAAGTATAAACTTTTTTTCTCCAAGCCAAAAACTTCTTGAAGTCAGAAACTCTGCCTCCTTGAATCCTGCTGATATTATATTTGTGAAAGACAGAGTCGGCTGATAGAAGGCAGGTACATTTTGAAAGTCTGCACACTCTCCACTGAAAAGAGGGCCTTTCAAGTTGCCTGAATCAGAAAGGCTAGGATTTGTTACAGCTATGTAAGAATCCTAATAATGATGATAATAAATCTGTGAGACGGAAAGAAAGCTGCTCTACCCAAAAAACCCGGAGAAGGGTGTTGGGCGTGTTGCTTGAAGCTTTGCTGAAGCCTTGGACTCTTCCCATCTCTCTGGGTTCTCTGGCCTCCTGTCTTCCTGCAGCCTCTTCCTTGACTTCTGAATCCCAAATTTCTCTTCTAATTTGGGATCCATGATGAAGCTTTGGAGAAACATTTTCTTCTTTACTACCTTATAAGTTCAAGTTGCCTTTGAGCCCAAAATGCTTCAAGTATACCTCAATTAAAATAAGTCAAGTTTTCTGTTAGAATGGAGCTAATTAAAACCACATTCAGCGTCTGTCTGCCCTAAGTTTTGCTCTTCAGAAGCCTAGCTTGCTGTGCTTTTTAGTCATTATGATGGATACCACGATACCTTTTTTCTTAATGTGTAAAAGAATAACAGCAGCATTATATGTTTAAATTTAGTGTCTGTAATAGGGATGACACTCTGGTTGCCTTCAATCTCAGAACCTCTTGATAGCACAGAGTTTATTACTTATCAAGCCATTATATACCCCGAACTCCTTGAGTAGGAAAGAATCTTAGAAGTTATCAAGCCTCTCTCTTTTTTTTTGGGGGGAAGAGAAAGATAAGAATTAAGTAACTTGGCCCAAATCATTTGGTTAGTTCTATAATTAACATCCAGGGCCTGGGATGCCATCTTCATCTTCTTCCTATCAAGCTACAAACAGGACAGTTTAATGAACTGATTTCACTGCCATCACTAATCAACAGAAATTGTAAGAAGTTACCTAGAAAACAGATACCAAATGATTTAATACCAAATAAATTAATAATTATGTTGCTTCAAAAAGTATATTGATACATTGAAGCACTGTAAAAAAATCGAAGTATGCAATCAATTATCTGAATATGTCTGAACATTTGATATTATTGACTTACAGGAATACAGTACTCATAGGGTATTAGTATTTGGTTCACATCCCTCTAATTTTTCAAAGGGAAGGCGATCACTCGACGGTTGGCATTTGACAGCAAGAAACACATAAGATGATTATATTTTAACTATTTCCTATTATTTGTATTTTAAAAATGATTATTTTATAAGAGATGGCCTAATATATAGCTGTTCTACTGAAACTACAGTTTGGGAGTGAAATAAAATGATAAAGAAAAAATTCATTAAAGAGGCTAAAGACTGTACCATACTGCTCTCAAAGTCAACCAAATCTCTTTTTGGAAGACTCTCTAAGACCTTAAGAACTGGCTATTTTAAAAGAATATTTCTCTTTGTAATGTAAAAGAAAGGTTCTTGATTTTGTTATTAAATGTAAATGTATTCCGTATTTGAATATAAGGCATTCCAGTTTCCATTTAAAGACATAGAGTGGAGTTGCGTCTTTTTTCCCATGAAATGCAATTATGGAGAAAAGAAGAGATTTTGAGTGAATGATTTGAAGTAGAAAATCTTAAACAACCTCTTTCAGGGAAAAGGAGCTCAAACACTGGACAACATCATAATTCTCAGGTTGCTACAGACACACATACTTTTAATATCATGTTGTTTTCATTTTGTTTTCCAATTTGACAGAGATCACAAATAAATATCCAACATTCTAAAACACACGGCCTAATTCAGCAAGCTGTTATAATGAAGTCCTTTGAATTATTATAAATGCTTCAGCATTAAAAATTCATCAGCAAGGAGAGAAGAGGTGCTTTCTATTTGTGGTGTTCTGAATTTAAACACAACCCACTAAGAATGGCTGATTGTCCCAAGGAAGCACCGCTGACAGCCATCAGCAAGCTTGTGCAAATGGTATAAGGAAAAGGTAATAAGAGCTTCAGGAGTATATTTCAGCCCATATAATAAAGTAATTGTGAAAGTGTAATTGCAGTCTGGTTCCATACCATATTAGGATAAGAAATGAGATGGTAAGAAAATATGAGATTCACATAATTATTTGGTAAGCAATTTCTGCAATGTCTTCCAGAAGAGGTCGAATTTTGTAAGAAAGAAATCATTTTAAAATTCACAATGGTGTTTACCTTTTGAAATCCATTATGATGAACCCGAACAAAATGCACACTGATTATTTTACCATCCTAAAAATATCCTGATCTTATGGACAACTCCAAATATAAAAATGATACCGAATAATGTTATGCTACTGACTTCAGCCCACTGGAGCATTTTTTGGAAAAGTACTGAACATAAACCCCATTGTTTATTTCTGCATAATGCCTAGTTCAAATTTCCAAAGATTTAAATATTTGCATGATTAGAATTTCAATTTTTAAAAATTCATTCCTTTGGCTACTTCTTAAACAATCACCATTGGCTTAAGTTACCAAGTTACTGCACCCCACAGGCTATCAGTTGCTCTCACAGCCAGACTTGAAGCAGGACAAGGAATTCTGGTTCTACTCTCAGCCATATCATCTAGACTAAAGGCAAGGAAAAGAAACAGAAGATAAATGCATGAACGAGCACAGGGATTTTCAGAGCTCAATAGTAATGGTATTTAGGCCAAATATTAAAGTTGTTCATTTAATTTTCAGTTGACTCATCTTCCACTCATAGAGTTATTTATGTCACATCTAAGATTGTGACCTGTTAGTTCACATTTTCATTTTTCTATCCCCACTACTTTAGCGCAGTTGGGACATAATGACCCCTCAGAAAATATTTAATAAAGAAATTCACCAATATTTACAAATAGCATGCCCTGGAAGTCTATAGTAACTCTAGGACACATGGTCAAAAACCCTTAGAAAAACAGGCTATGGAATCAGATATTAAAAATCTTTTCTTCTTAGCCATTAATTTTTTTTGTCCAATTTTTATGGCACCTTGGGAATAAATGTAAGTGAACTGCAGACATATAGACTGTTCATCCCCCTAGCCTGACATTTCAGACAAAGCTTCAAAATGTGTTATGTATAAGAAAACTATGTTAATTTGGATAAAGGCAAAATCTAAAATGCTGATCTGCCTAAACGGAGTTTCTAGAAGAAAAAACATATATGTGTCACTAAGAGAAAATATCCATTACTTACACATTCCTGTTTACAAAAATCTCATTTCAAAAACAGTTCAAGGCTTAAATGAGGTTAGGGGGAGGGGAGGGGACCCAACACACAAAAAATTCCGGCTCAAAATCTGACAGACATTTGTTGACAGGTCTTCCAGGCACACACCTGAAACCTATACATGCCACCCAGCCTAACCAGAGAAGATAGGTGAGTCTGGCTGCCCAGAAACAGAAGCCCACTACAGGCAGGCAAAGATGCAAGTGGGGGAGCAATAGTGAAAGGGCATCCAAGAAAATAAAATAAAGGAATCATGAAAATAATGTTAGTCATCTTATAAATTGTGTCTGCCTATGGTGGAAGGAAAGGAGGAAGAGAGGGAGAGGAGACAAGGAAAGGAGGGCGGAACCCGTGCCTCAACTATTTGTTATTTTACAGGCTTCGCTCCGTATAACCTGTACAACTGTTATAACTCTGTATAACCTGCACCCATCCCATCTGCAAACCATCACCATAACTGTCCAATTCCTTCATGACCCTTTTATTTTTCTGGATTTTCCTAAGTCTTTTCTGGTTAGGTACTCTAGTAATGCCTAACAATATAACGCCATCACCAAGCGTCCTAAGTTTGTTTCAGTAACTAAGGAATTTTTCCCTTCTACCTACACAGAGGATATTTGACTTCCTCACTCTCCACCATGGTCTCCCGTCAAAGCCTAATGTAGCTACTGAGATCTAACTAAATAGGCTTCCAGTTTAGACCAAGATCAAGTACTTTGCTAAGCTTTCTTATCAAAAGTAGAAAATTCGTGAAAATCAGGAAAAGAATTAGGGGAAATAAAATGTCCCATTTTCTGTGGGAGAGGTGACCTAATTAGAAGGAACTCTTTTCAGGGCTTCTAGTCTATTTTCTAATAATAAGGACAAAGAGCATTATGGTGTTTCATGCTTCTCGAACTCAAACCCCTAGGAGCAAAGAATGACATGCCAAGGTAATAGAACTACAGAATAGCATGGACTATCTTCCTAGAACATAAAGTTGACTCAGTTTTAAATGCTTTAGAGTATCATATTTACATTAAAATAGACAGGAGTAGCTTATGGGATATAAAATCCACATATTGCTTAAAATCCACATATTGCTTAAAAATAAAAACCTTAGACTTCGTTTGTTTTCCAAGTTGGAGTCTCACTCTGTCGCCCAGACTGGAGTGGCCACCCCAGAGTCAACCTGCTGGGCTCAGGCAATCCTTCTGCCTCAGCCTTCCAAGTAGTCAGAACTACAGGTGTGTGCCACTACACCCAGCTAATTTTCAATTTATTGTAGAGACCAGGTCTTGCCAAGTTGCCCAGGCTGGTCTCGAACCCACGGCCTCAGGCAATCCACTCACCTCAGCCTGCCAAAGTGCTGGGATTATAGGCTGAGCCACCGGGCCTGGCCAAACCTTGGACTTCTAAGATCTACGCAAAGGCAGAAGCACTGCTAGGCACTTCTGGGCCCTTCCTACCGCTCCTGAGATATAAATTCCTTTCTATTTATTAGGGCACCTGAGTGCAAAAATTTGAGAACTTTGCTATGTGGATACTGGAGGGCTCATTCCCATTTCCAAGTATGTGTGGACACTTGACTATACTTCCCAAATGTACAAATAACATGTGTAGTTATTATTGAGCAAGAAATTTCCGGAAAGCAATTACTAGTAACTTCAGTAAATATTACACCACAATTAGAGCAACTCGTAAGTTAACTCAGCGGGTGTACTTCCCAGACCATATAGAAAGCATCAGTATTGATGCCTAATAACTAGTCTCCTTAGCTTAAAAGATAACCTGCATGTAGATTCAGCCCTATATGTGCTTTGAGAAGTTGGATTTTAACGTAACTCAACCTATTGGCTCAAGTACAAAACCTCTAAAAGGTTATCATTCATCTTTAATTTGAAAAGTCATCGAAAGATCCACACCCAATAATTCAACATGTGAGTCCCCTGGGGAAGTCCTCTTGGGTACTTTCTTACTAGGGACGAAGATCAGCAATCTCAATTCCACCCCAATTTCCCCCAACTCATGCTCCTACGTTGGCAACAATATCTTCCTAAAACGCAGTTTTAATCTTCTCCCCCCCGCTTGTTCTTAAACCACTTTTTCTGCACTGCATACTCCAGCGAGCCCCTCCCTACTTTGCTAGTCCCCCCTTACCCACTCCAGACACCCAGGCACTTTCCCATCAGACTCAGATAGTACTTGTCGTCACACCTCTGCGGACTTCCTCATTTTCTCTTTTTCACAGCCTTTCTCTAGAGTTTTCGCAGCTTTTCACTAGAGGAAAACTTTTCTATGCATGAATAATTCATGTTGATACTCCCTCAGATAATCAGAATTCTGTCACGTGTGTGTTTCCATTTTTGCCTCAATTGAGAGCAAGCGAGAGCCAAATCGTAATGTTTAATTATGGCTTACTACATAGGCCAAGAAGTATGCTTGCGTCTCCACTTCCTGGGTACAATGTTCTACATTAATACAAAAAGTCCTATTGTATATGCGGTTCTTATTTTAAGTTGCCTTAGGTCATTTTAAACAGAGGAGGGAAGTTTAAAAAATAATTCAAAACATGAGTAACTTTCCTCTTCCTCACTGCTCCAATGTTAAGGCCAACTGAAATGTCATCTCCTTCAGGAAGCAATGGGGATTCTTCCAACTTCAACGCATTACTTTTTCTTCCATGTCTCCAGTACTTTCTTCAATATTTTTATTTTCTGAGTCTGAGTCTCACTCAGTCGCCCAGGAGTGGCATCATGATCACAGCTCACCATAGCCTCCACCTCTTGGGCTCAGGTACCCCTTTCACCACAGGTGCATGCCACTACAACTGGCTGGTGTTTTTGTTTTTGTTTTAATTCTTCTTTTTGGGCGTAGAGATGAGGTCTCGCTATCTTGCCCAGGCTGGCCTCAAACTTCTGGCCTCCAAGTGACCCTCCCACCTTGACCTCCCAAAATGCTGGGATTACAGGCATGAGCCATTGTGCCCGGCCACTTCCAGCACAGACTTCCTATCACATTAATTATGCTACAGTTGTCTTATAGTTATCTGTATTCTTCCCATATTAGCCACATGGAGAGGTAGGCACCAGGACGAACTCATCTCTGTGCATCTCCCTGACCACCTTAACACTCAGTAAAGCTTTGCACTTGGTGTTCAGTAAATGCTTTTCAATGTCTACAAATGAATTAAGTGTCCCTTACTAACAAAGTCCAAAGCTTCATAATAAGTGCATTCCAAATAAAAAAAGTCTACTTCTTAGGCTAAAGTATTCCCATTTCATCCCTGTGCAAATATTTGTATGGGGACAGCGTTAGAGCTACCTGAAAATAAGAAGTTATAATGGAACGGTGACGCTGCCTTAAGTGAGGCAACAGAAATAGGAACTACTTTAATACTTTTACTGAAATGTTCTCTGCTTGATAAAGTTCATTACCAGAATATCATCTTTAAAAATGAAATGCATTCAGCTGAGCATTTTTTTCATTTTGTAAATAGATTTTTTTCCTTGCCTGAGCTCTCAGTATAAAGTAAAAAATAGTCTTCCATAACATTAGAAAAATGTCACCCCATACATCGAGCTGAATTTTTTAAATAAAATAGATTTTTCTTCTTTAGCATTTTAAAGGTACAGTAGTGGCTTCATATAGCAACCCTCTGGTACTGCATGCCATATTATGGCTAAATCATCAGCCTGCGATTTGATGCGTTTTAAAATGTGTTGAGATAACATATTAGAGCCTAGAACAAAGTTAAGTCCCTATGGGATATCCTAAGGCTATAAAGTCATGTCCTTTCAACATTACCCTACTTATTACTCTGGTTATATTTAAAATGACCCTAGCAGTAATCTTTAGCTCACCTACTCAAAATGACATTAAAAAGTAGCTATGTGCTAAATTTACAACCCAAGTGCCAAAGTTTCACATCATATAAAATGAAAAAATTATATATAGCATATTCATTCTGAATTTTTGTTTCGTTTTTCTTTTTTTACATTAGTAAGTTATTGATCAGTCTGGGGTTATTGTAGTCAAAGTTACCTTACAAAGAAAAGTTTTGCTCCACTTTAAAATCTCATGTACTGCACTAGGTTCTAGACATCTTAATAAAATAAATAGCATATCACCATCATTGCATCTTGCCAGAGAAATGATAACAGAAATGAATCTTTGACCTTTACATCATCAATCAAGGAGTCATTTTCTAAGACATAAACATTCCTATGTTTATTAATATCATTTTACAATAAGTATTGTATTCTTGCTATTTTTATTAATTCAGAAACAATGTTATGAACCTTCCCACCTCTCAGAATCGTATCCTTTCTTCTCTCCCCCACCTCTGGCCAGGTCTTTTCTAAAGACTGCAAGTTATAGAAAGGCAATTGACTTCAGTAATTTTTTCCACTGGCTTACATTTTTTATTTCTTTTCAAAGTACTCTTTAGGGGGGGAAAAAAAGAAAGATAAATACACTTCGTAGAGCAAGTGCCATAAGAAAAATATGTCCTGGCAGACTTTTCCCAACTTGTAACTGAAAAGAATTTACATCATCCAAGTATATTATAAGTGCAGAGAGTAAAAGAAAGAAATCTCAAAATAGATTTTTGTTCCACTTTCAAACTCTGAGGCTCAGGGAACACAAGGGTTTCACTTCAGAAATGAATAACAAATGACTTCGGTACACATACACCTTTCTCTTTTTGGAAAAATTGCACATACAAGACCATTTTTTGGCACGGCTGACCTGCAGAGATATGGAGCTAAGCAGAGTCATGAATTCACTCACTCTGATATGCACACATGATACGCAATTAAAATCTCCATTCACATTCCTGCCGGGCTGTCAATCATGAGGAAAGCCTTTTTGACAACATTCAGCGAAGCGTACCAACTAACTGCTCAACAGGAACTTCAACAGTAACAGCTTCTGTTACTAGCAAGAACGAATTTCTTACCAAGATTGGGTTCAGTTTCTAAGAAATCATTATTCTCTGAATTTTAGGGTCTTTCATTACAAATGAAAATGTGTCAGAAAGATTTTGTATGGCAAGCTCTGTGATGTCATACCTAGAAAATAGGAGGTATGCAAAAAATCCTAACCTTTTCAACTGGGGGAATCTTTTTAACTTTTCCCCATTTAGAACAATAAACAATGTTCCTATAAAGTAGTCTGGGTGGGGGGATGTGATATTTCTAATTCATTCTGAAGTTTTTCACTAGCATTTTGCAACTTTTAAAATAAATTGGCATTCTGTACTCACTTGAAAAGTGACTGCCCAGTTTATAAACCAATAAGAAAGTGACTTTTTTAATCAGGAGAAGAATATGTAGCATGTTAGAAATACTGCATGCATCAAACCTTTCAATTTATGAAGCTCTATAGAACATATTATGCACATAAATTCTTTCCAGATGAACTCAGAAGGTACTCTGCTCATAACTTAGTTTCTGTTGAACATCTAATCAAAGACTGTGCCCTTCATAATAGCATATTAGTGTGCCTTAAAGCCATAAATCCATAAAAACAGGGCCCAGTAAAATTGAATACAGGATGCTTGTTAATCTGCTGCTGTGTCTGTTTTGAGCAACTAACCTTGGATTACAAATTTGAAACAAGTTAATACTATCAGATATTGAAATATTTGTCATCTTACTTATCACACTCTGTAACTGAGACAGCAGATGCATCCTGACCATTAGCAGTCATGACAAATTGCCTTACTAATGAACGTTACACACTGAAAGTGCCATAACTGATTAAACTACAATTTCCCACTACCAGATAGAGAGTCCGGGACTCCAGCAGTGGGTGACTCTGATATTCTGCCAACAGGCCTTCAGGGCACAGTGCGATATTTAGAGAAACACTCTAAATTCCATATGAACATATTCTGAAAGCCTATGTGTATACAACAGGTTTTTAAAGCACATTAGATAAAACAGCTTAGGTTATAGCTGATGAGCCATGAAAAAGAGATGTGTTTAACTATTTAGTATCCTTGCAAGTATGTGTTAAAGAATATTCTCTGATGCGGATTTCTCTCTCTCCTTCCCTTTCCCCGCCCCCAAAACATTGCGTGTGCTTTGCATTTCACATAAAATCTTTCTTTTGTCAGTTCTTTTGTTGGTGCAAAATTGGCAGCAGTTCAAATTCAAAGTACTCCTATTCATTTACTGACCAATGTCATTCTAGTTCACATCAGCCAGAGAGCTAAGCTCTAAAAAACATAAAAGACTTGCTTCACCACTGACGAATAATGTGTACATTTTTACAGAGCTTAAACCTTAATGCTTTCCCTGAAACTAACAATACAGTATATCTTATCATTCCTTTTTCACAAGCAGGCAGCTGCTGAAACGCTTGCCACTTCAAAATATCAATTGCTTGCCAGAGTTGTCCTCAACACACCCTGTCAAACTCATGTATATTGTGCAATGAAAATGGTGCAGGACTGAAAGCTAGAAATTGTGTCAAATTCTGCTGTAAGGGTATGATGTGCAAAGAACAATGTATGACAACCGTAGAGACTACAAACAATGGCACTGGAGCCAGGGACTTCATAGATCACAACTGCGCCTGTACATATTTTATTGTAGGCATTATATATTTAAGGCATGACAAATGTACCATTGTTCATTATGCGCGGCACAAACAGAAGCTCCTCCCACTTGTTCGCCTTTTGCATTTCTCTTGATGATGGAAACATAGTTGAGTTCCAATTCTTTCTCTCTTCTTAAAACATTTAGGGTTCCCAAATAATAAAGGAAGTGCGTGCGTGCGGGCGCGCACGCGCACACACACACGCGCACACACACGCGCACACACACGCACACACACACACACACACACACACACACACACACGGTTAGCAAAACGAGAAACACAAAACAGAAGGCAATAACATAAGAAGAGAAAATGAGATCTTGTTCACTTAACATTTTGGCTTCTCTCTGAGGACACAAAAGCATGGATTATCTCAAACAGGAACCGAGGGTATGAAGAGAACTGTACTATCACTGCCTATAAATTGTTGTCTACCTAATTTTAATGCAGATAAGTGCTGGCTTATTGATTTGCACGATTTTCCAGCAAAATGGAAATCCCACGTGAATACATTCTTTGTGTGCAGAAAATATGGCTTAAGAAGCTTTTACTATTACCGCTTTCCTATGTCAAAAGAACAATTAAGAAAACAATGTTTCACTACTGTTATCAGGTCTACAAACTGACGCTGATTCATTTCTGTTTAGATTTTAAATATCTCTTTTCCATTTCATGATTTGCTCTGTTTACCTTAAAGGAGTCCTGTTATTGAAAGTTGTTTTTCTTCTAAATATCCCATTGAATAAATAACGTAAAATCTGAAAACATTCCCATCTTGGTACACACCTACTTAATTATAAAGGAGCTCATGGCTATAACTACCCGACACTAATTCGGTCAATGACTGTGGAAATGGAAACATGTTCATGAGAGAAGATTACTATGAATATATATTAATCTCTTCTACGGCCTAGCTTAGGTTACAAAACCTTTATCACACAAGTAGCTTGGAGTGGCATTCACTGACCGGAGGCTAAGGAAAATGAACAGATATGCTTTTAAGGCGTTAATAAATATTTTGGAAAGAGAATAGGTAGTTTAGGTGCTGAGGGGTGCTGACCTTTGCTGCGTTGATTAGTGGGACAATGATGCATTATTAACACACAGCAGCTGTACCTGAACTGTTGCCATGAATATAATAGCCTTTTATAGGCATCAGGGGAGTGAAGTAGGAGCCCTTTATTAACCACTAGACATGATTAGCACATTATGTGAACTTTAGTAGGCAAATTATCTCTTATTGAAATATGATGTTGGTTATAACTAATTGTAAACATGATTTTTAAAACTTCCCAGTGAAAAACTCAAATATTTTAGTACCATTCGTCTCATTATTGGCTGGTAATCGCTGACGAAAACATGGTCTATTGTGGAATGTACTTACAGGAGCTGAATCTCAAAAGGCAGATTGTGTCACAGAAGGCTGCCTTTAAAATTATTTAGCATTACAAGTTCAGGGATATTAGCATACATGCAAACTTTCTCTCCCTAATTAAGTAAAACTGTTCATGAACTAGAAAAGCTGCTTTGGGATTTTTCTTCCTTTTCATTTCTTTAAGTAGTTCTTAAAAGATTAGTTTTGCAGTAAATTTTTGAGAGTTACCTTGAAAAATAACAGCATAATTTATTTCAAAAAGCTTAATTTTGGGAGAGGAAAGATTATCCCATTAGCCTTAGTAACTGAACATAGCTTGGAGAGTCCATTATGAACAGTCTTTTATGCCCTGGCAGGAAGTCATTAACATAAAATAAATCATTAGCTTTGATATTAAGCTTCTACTATCTGCAGGTTTCTATGATTAATGTTCATGACTGCATCTGCCAAATGATAAAATATACTTTTTGTTGAAAGGTTATCCTGCCTCTTTATTATTAACATTTCTCTTTATACAATTGTTACTGGCATTTGGGGCTGAGGCGTCAGGGTGTAGAAAAGAAGAACCAGTTTCTACAATGGTATGAAGACGCCAATGCATATAACACTTTACTCATTATTTAAAAAAAAACTTAACCATTTAATTGAGTTAAAAGACTTAAGGAAATCGGGCAGTGCACAGATACTCTTTCAATGTAATTGGACTATCTTTAGACCCAGTTGGGCCATTCGTTAATTACTCTTGCACATTATATTTTGCATCTCTGACTCATATATCAGAGGAAGGTACAGAGAGCCAAGCTTGCTTCCCTGAAGTCAGAAACTACAAGAGGGCATTTGCCTCTTTCCCAATTATTCTCCACTTTTACCTTATTTTCTTAAAGTGCAAAACAGGCAACAGCCCTCATCGATAGCATCTCTCCTTAGGTGCATTGACTGTTAACGTGGAGAGTGAAAAAAGAGGCCCCCTGGGGGATTTATCAATATCTGAGAGAGGGAGATTACAGACTGTACATACACATACCTCATTTTCCCAAATTCACCTTTGACTCTTCAGAAAGGTTATCTCTTTAACTTCCTTCCTGAAAGAATCACTAGTCCACAACTTTTGAAAACACTTTTATTCCACTGCTGTAGCAGAAATAGAAGAAGGGCTGAGGCCGGGCTTGGTGGCTCAGTCTACAATCCCAGCACTTTGGGAGGCCGAGGAGAGTGGATTGCCTGAAACCGAGGATTCGAGACCCGCCCGGACAACTTGGCAAGACCTCGTCTCTACAATAAATCAAAAATTAGCTGGGCGTGGTAGCGCGCACCTGCAGTTCCAGCTACTTGGAAGGCTGAGACAGAAGTGTCGCCGGAGCCCAGCAGGTCGAGGCCACTGCACTCCAGTCTGGGCGACAGAGTGAGACTCCAACTCAGGAAAAAAAAAAGAAATGGGCTGAGAATGCAATATTTTACTAAGGACCATCGTTCTTTGAATTTTCGAACATCTTTCACCATAGGATTTCAAAATAATCTACCTCTGTGGTCTCCTTAATTCTCATAAGGCTTCCTTGACCCAAATATAAATAATTTTCCTACTGGATATATGGAAGATTGGGACACAGATGGATTAAAGGTTTTAGTGTCAGGACGTTTGTCAGACACAGAATAAAGTCAGCCTTCTCAAGAGAATAGGAAACACAGGGGTTGGGATCATATCCTCTCACGGTTAGGTTTATTTTGCCTAGGGAATAAGTCAACACAGATTTAAGGGCACTTGGTTTTGATCTCAAATCTTCAACAAAAAGGAGTCTTTTATTGAGAAGGGCCTATGGTTCTCCTCAAAAAGACCTGGTTCTTTAGTCTTATTAGGTCATAAGATGTCCAATGAAAGTCCTACCATTCTCAACAGCATCTTTTCCTGTGAAAAAGATGGCTGAGTTTCTGAAAAGGAAGTAGCAATCGGGTATTCCTAGTAGTCATTTCCTTTGTTATTGTTGCTGTACACACTGATGGAGTCTTCCATTGAGGATACATTCTCATGCATGGTGTCCAGAAATATACCCAGAAACACAAGAAAGGGACACATACACAAACACACAAATTCACACCCACATACACATATACATACACACAGTAATTTCTCTAGCCAGGTCACACCATCCCTCCCCCAGAGTGGCATCAAAGATTTCAAAGAACCTATGAAGCAAAAGCTGGATCATCACTATTATGAATCAACACACAACCTGTAAGAACCACATGGTAACCCCAAATATATTCTTTTTTCTTGGCGACTGGCAAAGCCTCTTATGCTTCCTTTGATTAGGAGCTCTTTCAAGACAGTTTCATAAAAGCACATCACTCAGGAATGAAAAACAATAAATACTTGGCTCATGCAGACCCCTTTAAATCTCCCAAGTGAGAAATGTACAAACAGAAAAAAGCATTAAGAGTGACCCTGGTTTTCCGACCTCTGGTACTATAAGTATATATCAATGATGATTTGTCATACATAAAATGGAAATCAGAGGATAGCTTTTAAAAGTGAACTTCAAAATTTTTCATTACGTAAGATAAACTTGCCATAGATCAAACTAAACAGGTCTGGAGAACTATTGATACCTTCTGTCAGGAAAGAGAAGGGCGTTTCTTTCTGACAATACCCTCCCTTCTCATCTTTGCTGCTGCACCATCAACATCCAGGCACAGAACAATACAATGTTCCCATTTGCAAAATGAATGCTGTAGGGAGAAACATGTTATAACCAGGAAAAGCTCATTCAGGTTAATGTGAATTCCATGTCTCAAAGTATTATGGAAGAACTGCTATAATTAACAGTCTGTTGGCACTTCCATTATAAACCACATTTCTAAGCAGTTTATAACTCAACTGTTTTTAATGAGAAATTGCTCTTCGGGATAAAACTTGGCATGCACGGTTTAAAACAAAAAAATTCTCAAATTCATTAAGGCAGATGTAAGTGGTATCATCTTGGCACTCCAGTTTCCTAGCAGACAGTCGGTTTAACACAATTCACCATCAACCAAGGGAGCTCACAGGCTATCTGGTTCTGAAAAGTGCATGTTCAAAGAAAAAAATCAACTGGAAACATATCAATAACTCCGAAGTGGAAGTAAATGAAAGGGCAAGAAGCAACTTCAAAATTGGTCAAGTTAATACCTCATGTGAATAGGCAATTTCAACAATTTTTAAAAAGGGAGCATTCTAGCATCTAGATGTCACAAATGGAAGCTTCTTGAAGACAAGAAGTACAGTTAGGATGGTCAGCACCGTAGCATCTAATAACTACAATGTTCTACCATCTTGTTTTTTTGCTAAAAGTACACACTTTAGATTCTTGGATTGGGATGCATACAGTATAAGCTTTATTCTAGACAACAATTCATAATATCTTAAAAGGGTAATTGTTGAAAGCATTTAATCAACTCATGATATAATTACATTTCATTTTATTGAGACATAAGATAAACATCCTACCTCATGAATTCTCAGAAATCTTGAGATTCACATTCAGAGAGCTAAAATATAGGGTGCTAGGTGATCTAAATTCGATAATTTGGTAAGTTCTGCATGGCCAGCTATTCTCATTCTAGTTATCTATGTATATTCCAAGAAAAATAAAGAATCATGCTAACCCTTGTACTTACTGCAAGTGTAACTCACCTAATTTACTGTTTGCCAACTGAAGATCACAGTCTCATCTTCATACCATTTTGGGGTCTAAACAAAGCTTTCTCACTGAAGAAGGATGTTGAAAGGGGTTTATCTCTGAGCTCTAAATCCACTGCATAAAGTGGGAGGGGAGTGGAAGGGGAACTATAATAGCTTAGAAATCACAGTCATGGTTATTTTTCCTCTCAGCATCATATCTAAGTTCTCTTAGTCTATTATTGTATGACTCCATGGTCATTCATTCAGATGGGGGGGGATGGGGAAAAGAGAGCTGAATAATTTGGGGTTTTAAAAAGTGAATATGGGCCTGAGGGCTGGCAGATTCCAATTAGCCAGAAAATAGAGTCAGGTTACTGCAAGAATGGATATGTTAACATGATTATGATAATGATGGTGGTGAAAGTATTAGCAGAAGAGAGAGTAAGGCAGCCTAGGCAACCACAATGATGAGTGTAGTGCCTGAGGAGGGAGGGAAGTTCAGATTAGAAAGCAAAGACCTCCTAGATTCAGGTTAAAATTGGGGGGGGGGAAATAGCAGGGCTTTCCCAGGAGTGAGGTTGGCTGGGGAGGAGGTGGGAGGGATACTGGACACATGGAGAGACCTGCTGCTGAAGGCTGGTTTCAATCAGGAAAGGAAGGATCACCAGTATTTGAGCAAGATCCCCAGCATCTTTTCAACTTTCTAATGTCCTAGCAAAAGGTTGAAAAGCATTAGAATAAATTACCTTTCACAGCTAAATAAAATGCCTCCCTCCCTGTATCAGTTTCCTGGGCTAACCCTCTTGAATTAAGCCCATATCTACCATCTCTCTCTCTCTCTCTCTCTCTCTCTCTCTCTCTCTCTCACACACACACACACACACACACACACACACACACACACACACACACAAATATGACCACTAGAAACAATCCCACACACCACAACCAACATTTGAGAACCAGTTTGGTACCCAAGAAACCACTTTTGAACTTGGAGACTTCTCTACTTTTTTCAGTTTCAGGTGTCCTCCACCTTTCCACTGTTCTCAATCATCTTGCGATCACATCATTAAAAAAAAATCCACAATAAGCATTCAATCAGATATTTAGATACAAGTTTAGCTTTTGTAAGTAAGCAAAAATATCAAAATTCTCCTTAATATCATCATTTAGTGACTTTAAAAATATATGACAAACTGTGGGAATACTAAACCACATATGCCATGTTATAAATAGCATCAAATCTCTCCGAAGCTCGAAACTATAATTTTTTTTTTCAGATAAGTTTAAAATTGGAATTTGTAATACTGAAATATCCCACAAAGTCAAGATAGCTACATTCGAGGTTTTCTGCATGGTATCTGATTTAGTGACCAAAATCATGATTGCTTGGTTTATGCTCTTTCTTACCTATATACTTCTTTAATACACATTTAAAGACCTTAAAACTTATAGAAGCTGCCAGCCAGTAGAACTCCCAGGGGAGTTTTAATTATACAAATGATGTATGAAGTATCAACTATGAATTTCCCAAAGTCCTAGAAATTATGGAAGTGGCTAAAAACCTAATCAAGCATGATACTCTAAATTGCTTAGAACTCTCCCCCTTCTCCTTCTCCTCCAATCCTCTTCTTTCTCTTACACTAATCAAAGTAAGAATCATGACTTCATCTTAATGTGCTTGCAAATCCTATATTTTAGATGTGATGAGTATTGTCACATTAAAGTACAATACATCATACACTCTAAATATGAAAATAGGCTCAAAGGAGTTTTTGCAGAGATTATAATTAATATTGTTATTCTCAAAAGTTATCAAATGTCTCATGTGCGCCCTGACATTTTCAAGCAGAGTTCATCACAAACACAAATGAGTCCTTCCTTCTGCATTTATATGGAAAGAGCACATACAACTGTCCCTCCTCATTTCAATAATAAAAGCCGAGTCTTCTAAATACGCATGAGTCTTTACTCTGTAAATCACTAGTACTAAGTCTGGGTTTGTGTTTTGGACTTCCCTGTTTCTAAATCAACCGAAGAAAGATTCAGAACATGATTCCACAAAGGCAACCACTGAGAACAGTAAAGCCCATTATTTCTCCTCCCACTGCCAGTCGAGGTCACCATCCCTGTCATTAGCCATGTCATAACATAATTGTATTACTACTCCTTATGTGGGCAGATACTGACCAATAACGGAACACGTCGCATCATTGTAAAAATGAAAAAGTACCACTTCTTTGTCCTATTTTAGCATAAAATCAGTGAAAACAATCTTAGGAAATGATGCTGCACTGAGAAACTGAGAGGAACTGTTATTACTCTGTAGGTATACGCTTCAACTGATGATCTGACATCTTCAACTAGAACACAAAATAGGACTCTATTTTACTACTGAACTCCAGTTGGGAGCACATTCAATCCAATTTCTCTCAGTCGCATTCGGTTCAATTAAGGGGCACGACGTTACTTAAAATAGTCTTGATTAGATGAAACTCCAGTTTGGTACCCATCTTTCAATGTCTGAAATATATAGCCCTGCTTTAAGTTGCAAGAGGTGAACACTGTTCCCTCCGGCCTCTACGTGTCTGTCCAGTGTCTGAGAGCTACACTGCTGTTTCAAAGCCTGACCTATATACAGCAACATGCCATCCGCTCTGGCTGTTTGTGGAAGAAATGCCTCACAGACTTGCCATAACCAGCATCATTCGCATTGTTCCCGCGATGGACTACATGAAAATGGAGGCCAGTTTGCACAGTGATGTGTCCACAGTGTAATGTGCTCTTACGATAAAGTAATGCTAGATTCAACTGTTTCCAAAAATTCCTCCTACGGAATTTATTAACGTAAGTCGTGTCTTGGCAATCTATGGAGCAGCCGTGCTGGAAAGTGTCAGCAGGGTAAAACAATCACATTTCAGTTTAGAAAACCTTCAGGAAGAGGATATTCATTTTCCCCATTAAGATCTCTTCTGACATGGAAAAAAAATGTCACTGGGAAATTGTAATTACAGTTGCAGGATATTAAAGCACCGAAAGATACTGGTTCCGCTGGGATTTAGCACACCAACTTTAAATAGCAGAGTGTTGAAAGGTTTAAAATAAAGACAATTAGTCATTTATGATCTTATCACCCTATTAAAAACAAATCACCTGACACAGTGACTGTTATTTGCAATAAACTACATATTCATCACACCTCTGAAGAAGGCATGGTTTACTTTGCAGTCTTGTTCTTTTGATGTCCGATCCAACTTGTTTTTACCAAATGTAGATACAGATTTCTTAGTTCGCCTCTTCCAAACTTCTGCCCTTTTTTCATCTCCCTGCAAGTCCACTTGAACCACTGCAAAAATGAATGTACTATATTCTAGACAACTAAAATCGTGGAGCTGGACAGAAATTTTGTACCA
The DNA here is from genome assembly GCA_027257055.1 of Cephalopachus bancanus. Lineage (NCBI taxonomy): Eukaryota > Metazoa > Chordata > Mammalia > Primates > Tarsiidae > Cephalopachus > Cephalopachus bancanus. Next base: position 4,433,047 of record JAPVLO010000096.1, on the reverse strand, counting down.
ATGCTAATCACGGTGGAGTAAAAAACTCAAGTGCCTGGGCTTTGTGAGGCCTGGAAAATGACCCAGCACATTTAATATAATCAGGGATCAGTGACTAATATATTTGATGGACTGCTACACAGAGATGGGCCAGAGAAGGCGTCCTTGGAGAAACATGTCCATGAAGTCTTTTTCTACTATTAGAAACATATCGAATGACTTTGCATTTTTAAAAATCTATTATTCCTCGGATAGGTTAAATAGAAGACTTGCAACTAGTCTACAGAAAGGGTGGCTAATTTGCATTTAAAAAGAACAGTTTGCTTCTTATACACGGGGTGACTTAAAAAGAACTTCAATGAGCTAGTAAAGAAATTCTGAAGACTTTCTAAATTAATTTATTCAATTCACAGCACAACCCACTAAAATTATTTAAAGCACTTAATTGGAAAATGATTTAATATATTGAAGTGATTCCTGATTTTCCAAAGCATTTAACTTTTAAATTAAATCTGACCCTAGTATCACAAGAATGACGAGTGAAATGTGTATCCAAGCCAGTACCTTCTACTTGGAGCCTAAAATCACTGATACATTTAATAAGATTTGTCCAGTTTCATTGCCAAAATGGTTCTGAGCTTTTGGTTCCTGTAACTACCGTGGAACACGTCTTTGGTCTCCAAGACAGGACCGCTACTTTACTCCTTTTGTTTTTTATTAGTAAGTGTTGGTGTCATAAACAAAACAAAACGTAACATAATACTTGAGTGCGAAGGCAAAACAGATTACAGACTCCAGGAACTGCTACCGGCAATTAATGAAACTTTATCACACAAACTCCTCTGCGCTCGCCAAAGTTCCCGAGAGCCTTTCAACTTGCCCCTGGCTTGAAGGGCTCCCAGAACGCGGAAAGCCGTTCCGCCTGGCCCAAGACCACATCTCCCTCTTTCCTAACTTGCCTAAACAGCAGCGACACACAGCACGGTCCTGAGTGTGTGTCTTACACGGCACACAACGTAAGGAGCTTCTCCACAGGGAAGAAGTGTGAAAGTGTGTGTGTGTGTGTGTGTGTGTGTGTGTGTGTGTGTGTGTTGTGCGCGCGCGCGCGCGCGTGTGTGCGCGCGCCACGATTGTCCAAGACACGGAGCCGGGAGTCGCTCGCGTGGTGGGAAGCCCAGGGGCTGAGAATGCAGCGCGCTCAATACCTCTGTAGCACGTTGCAAAGCTGAACTGATGATGACTCGCCAGCAGGCGCACGTTGGGGGTCCCAAGGATTCCTCCCGAGGAATACACCGAGGGGTCGCCCAGCAAGTGCCCGCAGGGGCTGTGAGTACCGGGCGGATCTATCACCCAGCGGGAGTTGGGCGTCTAAACGGCCCGCCCCGTATTTCAGAGAACTCAATTCTCCCCGCCAACGTTCATCCGGCGGGACTGCATAGACACGTCCAACAAGCCCCAAGCGGGGACAGCCGCGGCCCTGCGGCGGCCCTGGGGGACGGGTCCCAGCGAATTCTCCTTTTCCGGGATGAGCGTTCCAGACGCCGGGAGACTAACCCCTCCCCGCGTACTCCCCGAGTGTCCTCTCCGCGGGCCGAGCCGCAGCAGCGCCGGCCAGCACCCCACCTCCGGGTCACCGGCACGATCCGCCTCGCCCCGGACCCCGAGGCCCTGGCCCCCAGAGTCAGCGGGGCGCCGTGAGTACAGCACAGCCCAGGACCCTGCTCCAGCCCCGCGCCGACGGGGGGAAGCCTTGGACTTGAACGCGACGCGCCCGCCCGGTTCCCAACAAACTTGCAATTTCCGCGGGCACCCCTGAACGGGAGCGGTTCCCCAAATCGTGACCCGGAAACCCCCGCAGTGCCCTGGCCCGTGGGCCCAGCGTCCGAACCCGTGGCTCGGCCGCCCGAACCGGTTTGGGAAAACAAAAGAGTTGTGGAACAGTTTTCCCGGCGGGGGGCAGGGGCGCATCCCGGGTCCCTGCATCCCGACTCCCGGCTGCTCCCTGGCAACTAATCCCGGGCAGGGAAGTGGTGCCACGAGCCCCTACTGCCCCGGGGAGGGAGGGCGGGAGAAGGGAGAACTGGGAAATAAACTAAATTCTTTTACTCTGCCTCCGTTCCTGGACCCCAGACACACCCCCAAAGTATTCCGTGGTTTTCGCTGATTATTTTTTAAAACGCCCCTCGGCAAACCTAGGCAGGGATCCTCAGTCGCGAACAGCAGGAAGGGAAAGAATCCGAGCAAATCGTGTCACTTTCCGCACAATCGCGGTGTTGGGCAAACCCCCGGAGCTACTCCACAATATTTACTACCCGCGCGCACGCAGGGCTGAGCGGGCTGCGAGCCGAGCGCGCCCGGGACCGGCCTCCGCGGAGCCGGCCCCAGCCACCGAGCCGGCCCCGCCGCGGCCCGGCCGCCGCCTCCCCCCTCCCGGGATCGAGCAGCGAGAACACGGTGGAAACAAAAGCAGACCGTTCACCTTGTTGCAATAGTAGGGGTCCAGGCAGGGAGAAGGTCCCAGACAGGGAGCGTCGGGCGCAGCAGCGGGCTGGGCTGGAGGTGGATAAAATCTTACGTCCATTTCACTCTCACATCAAGCAACTCCTTTTCTTTTCCTTTTTTTCCTTTTTAAATAAAAAAAGTGTTCTGCAAAACAAGCTTAGACGGAACAGAGAGAGGTGTCTGGGCTCAGGAGTAAAAGAAACACCTTCCTTCCCTCACATCCGTTTGTGGTTTGTTTAAGAAGAAGAGGAGGAAAAAAAAAAAAGAAAGAAAAAAAAAAAAAAAAAGAGGGGGGAAAAGCGCTCAACTCTCCCCCAAGCCGCGGCGCGCACCCGTCGGCGCCGAGCGCGCAGCCTGCTCCGCCGCCGCCTCTCGGTCCCGCCGCCGCCGCCGCCGCCGCCGCCGGGGGCAGGTAACTTCATGCGCTCATTGTCCCCCCGCCCGCCCCCCCATCCCCGCCTCCCGCGCCCCTCGCCGCCCGGCACACGCGCTAGGGCTCTAGGAACTGGGCGTTTTATTGGAGACTCAGAGTTGCGCTGCTTGGAGTTTATTTCCTCCACCTTGGAGGCCCGGGATGGGGGGCGATGGAGAGGGGACGAGGCGGGAGGGGGGCGAGCGCCCCGGGCCGGGCGGGGTGGGGAGCGCGGCGGGGCGCGGGCTCCCGGCGGCCCAATGGCTGCGACTCGGGGCTGGAGGCCGGAGGAGGGAGGAGCGGAGGAGGAGAGAGGAGAGGAGGAGGAGGAGGAGGAGGAGGAGGACGGGGCGCCGGGCCGGGCCAGCCGCGGCGGGACCTGGGGCGCCTCCGCCGCGCGCCTCGGGGGCAGCGCGTGGCACACAAAGGGGCCGGCGAGCCCGGGCCGCCGGCGGCCTCGGGGCACGGCGGGGAGCGCGCAGCGAGGGGGCGCTGTGGCGCGCCCCGCCTCGCGGCCCCGCCCCCGGGCCCGCCCCGGCCCCACCCCGCTCCCGCCGCCCCTGGCGCCGGCCCCGCCCGGCCTCGGCGGCCCGCCGCCCCCTCCTCGCCGGGCCCCGCCCCCGGCGCGGCGCCCCACCCCCTGCTCCCGGCCCGCCGTGGAGGTGACTTTCCGGCGCGGCGCCGCCCCTCGGGGCCGAGCGCCCGCGAGGCGCGGGACCCCTCTGCGCGCCGGGCGGGCGGACGCCCCTCGCACCCGAGCCGCCCTCGGGCCGACCCCTGGGGGCGGGCGGGCCGTGGGGTCGCCCCCCTTCCGTTTCTCCGTCCCGCCTCCAGCCTGCACCTCTCCGCGATCGGGGGCCCCCTGGAGGGTTTGCGAGGGCTGAGGCCGCCTTGGCGACTCACGAAAGACCACAGGGGTGATTCGAAGGGTGAATAAGGAAGCGAGGGTCAGCACACGTTCGGGCTACAGGGAGGACACGTGGGCTTGCTGGCCGCCCGTCATGGGAGTCTTCTTTTCTTTTATAGCAGGACGCCCTAGCGTGCTCGTGGCCGGCCGCGAAAGACCTTGGAGTTCGCTTCCCCATTTCTCCGGCCCGAAAATGGGATGAGGAAATCGCCCATCGTGTGTTCTCGCTTTGCCTCGCCAACCCGGAAACTTGCAACTTGATGTCTCCTGGTAGTTGGGACAGTTTGGGGTCTCTTGGCTGTTAACAGATTTATCCCCTGGGCCAGTGTCCCCGGTGGGAAGTTTTGAGTAGGAGTGGGCGATATTTACCTTCTCAGGAGGCAACAGCCGGGCACACCCAAGACCCTGCAAAGCAAAGGAGCCTGGAAGTTCTTTATCTGTTCCGCTTGTTTCTGGAGCCAAGGAGGATACAGAGAGCATTTTGCTTCTACACACACTCTTCTACTCTGCGTTGATGGCCAGCTGCTCTGCGCAACTTTCCCATCGCTATGTCTCTTTCCCTGCAATTGAGAGCACCAGTCTAGTACAACCAAAGGCGGGGGGGGGGGAGATCTGGGGGGCACCCACGAAGGCAGAATAAGGAAAGATTAAAATTAACGTGGCTGAGCGTCTTGTCTATGCAAGATTCCTTTACGAACTCTTTGTCAGGCGTTGCTTTGTACTCCTCACATCCTCTAAGTTGTTCTTTTTTCCCGTTATCGTTTTTTATAAGCAGCAGAAACACAGCTTTCGTCTTTTCTTCAAGGTGGAGGTTAGGGTGGGAAGAGGGAGCAGTACGGAAAAATAATTCTGTCAAGGCAGAAAAGAAAAGTAAACAACAAAATGTGTTCTTCCCCCTAATAAGGGTTTTTATAATACAATTTAAATGAAGCTTTGCAGTTTATGACATCAGCTTTCACAAGTTAATGTGTCTGTGTGTTTTTCCTTCCACAGTAATAATAATAATAAAGCTTTTAGACTTAAATTAAACATCTCTAAGCTTAAATTTCTGTCGTCAATCCAGCATTATTGTCAACATATTTCATCATTTCAAAAACTTTCTTAGACTCCACAATTGACTTCTGTCATTATCGTTATCAGCATCTTGACGCCTGGGAGATAATGTCTCCCACTTTGTTCTGCAGACCCGCTACTCTCCTCTACCTTAAGAGAAAACCCAAATGCATGGGACCTGTGCATTCCTCTACTGGTTTCTTCCGTAAGGACTGTGCAGCGTCAAAGTGGTTATGCCAGTGCATGGCATGGTATGACAGGTGGGAATATGAACTGTTGCATATAAATTTTTTAAGACCCAGTGGTTTTAATTTTTAGGAAAGACTGAGAACTAGTGGTCTAGAGGGAAAAATAAGGTGAGCCCAAAGGAAACGTCAACATGGAATCTGTAAATAGGCTGGATTGTCATTTTGTGTTGGCCCTCCAAGAGGGCATTGGGGATCACCACTCCAGAGCCCCACGACCCGCACTACCCTTTGAGAGATGGAGTTTGGCGATTTACCTAGTTACTCTGAGTAAATATGCATGATTTTGCACTGTCCAGGTTACAGTTTATTCATCTGAGCTAGAAAGTTTATACACTCCAAAATGTGTGCCTGTGAATAAAATATCTCTCCTTACTAGTACTGAGGTAATACTATCAATATCTATAACTTGGGAAGTGCCTACTGTATCCTAGACCTAGTTCTAATTTCCTTACACTTAATCTAACTAGTAATTGCAAACCATGCTGTACTTTTGTTTTCATTGTCTCAATATCACCCATCTTCATTTTAACTATAGTTGCACACGTTGTATTTTCAAATTCACAGTTGTTTTCACTGAATACATTTTATGTTTACTGATTCTTTATGTTACGAGGTAAGTCCCAAATCATGTAGTAATGTCTCCAAGTTAAGTACAGAATGAGTTACTTTGGGGAAAACAGCCTCTAGGCAGTTAATCCTATCTGTAATTTACAAGAATCTTATAAAAATCATTCAACAAAAAATGGTACTCCCTGACAGGCATTTTTGGTTAGATTTTGGGGCTAGATGTTCTTTGAGGATGGAAGCCATCTGTCAATCAACTATGAGAATAAAATGTCATATAGAGGCATTGATTTTGAAATGCCCGATTATTAAATTTAAAATCAAAGTGTGCCATACTGTATAAATAAATTCACATTCAGTCCTTCACTGGCCTTTCTGACTTAAGGGGTGAGTTTTTGATAACTGATGAACAGTCTTTCTATTGAGAAGAAAGCCTCAGTCTTTAAAAATACTATTCATTTGGTGCCTCACATGGGCCACCTTGGATTTTAAGGCATCTTGTTATACGTATGTATACAGATTTGCCTTTCCAACGAGGTTAAGGGGTGAAGTGGCTATGTTTGCTTCCTTAGAACCTAACCAATCCTGAGTAGTCCTACACATTTTGTTAGATTCAAAAAACATAATTGACGGTTTTGAAGGGGAATGTTTACATTCTCTCAGTTTACCAGCTAGAATTTACTGCTGTCCAGGGTTACTTAACATTTTTGTAAAGTAATTTAAATGCAAAATAGAATGATATGCAATAAGTAATATCCTTCAATGGAAGAACACAGAGTACTGAAGTTTATTTCCTGGGGAGACTACTGAGAAATGACTAGATTGTAAGTCTTTCAACCAGAAAATAAAGGATTTCAGAATGATAGGGAAAGTTTGAAGGAAATGATACAGGGTCCACAGATAGCTCACATGGTACTAAATGACTCATAAAATGCAGTATTTTTTACATAATTTGGGAAGTGTGCCATGCTTGTACATCTCGCCATTGAGTGTGGTACAGTACTTTGATCTTCAACAATACGCAACATTTGTGGCATAATAGCTATAATAGGACCATTCAGCTATTTTACACGGCAATAATCCAGTCCTCTCTCATCAGGATAAACTGTGAGGACAAATCCTTTCAAAAGCAGAATTAGTTCCTTGTAGAAGAGTGAGGCTACAATTATCCCTTAAATAGGAGCAGCTGCAACATGGTATCGGCCTGGAGCGTGGCAGTGAAGTGTTTTTCCAATGCAATTAGATGGATTTTTTAATGCAAACTAATATTCTATAAAAAAAAGTCAATTGGAAGGGGAGTAGGTGTGGAATTGCTGAGATGAAAGGAACAATCATTTTGCTTACCTGAGTTAATATTCCTGCCTTAATAAATGCTACTTTGGTGAAAATGGATAATCAAGACCCATACTTTCCTGTGAAGTGGGGCCCAAAAGAGAACCAGAGTAATACAAAGGAAAGATAATTCTGGGTTATTTGCACGCTCTATGTCTTTTTTGAAGTGTATTCACAGCTATATTTCATTATTGTTGTTTCTCAAGAAGATATGATGAGTCAACGGCAACATTTCAATTCAAAGAGCAAAGGTAATACTTGGGTGGAAAAATAGAAAGATAACTCACAGGACTTACACTAGTCAGTGCTTATGTCCAGAGTGAGACAAAGAAGAATGGGAACTTAATTTCTTACCACAGAGATGATTAAAGGATTGGGAAATAAGACCTTTACGAAAGATTAAAGCACCTGTCTAGAAAGGACAATACTTAGAGGCGAAGTAATGTCTTTAAATCATGTATAACCAGGGTTTTTTCACAAACAACAGGGAAGGAGCACCTCCACTGAAGATATGACATGAGGAATTGAATGTAATACTAGCGCACAGAAACTTTAGGCACACATGAAAAGAATTTTCCCCAATGTGATCTTGAATGTATTGCCTAAGGAGACTTGTGGGCTTTCTGTAAGACTAATTTTTAAAACCAATAAAGGTTTGTCAAGTCACCTGTGCACCCACTGACACCCTTCTTGAAAGATGCCTTCCTTATATAAGATGGAGTGGGCAGAGGATTTGAACTCAGCCCTAATTATCCAAAGGACTTTTGTGCTCATCAATTTTGGATAACATACAGTGAAGTTTATCTAGACATGAGCCAAAGAATCTCTTGTAGGTCTTTGAAGTCTAAAAATGTGTTCGTTTATATTGCAACTTGTACCTGAATTTGAAAATATTAAAAAAAACTTTGGTTACACACAAAAAATAGCAAATATCTGATTTCTCAGGCAAAATATAAGATATGACATAAAGCTAGGATTTAAAATAATACATTTTTAAAATGTGACTTTTGTAGAAGGATGGTCTTCTACGATAGGTGAGGGCTTTTAGGACCATCTCAGAGCCAAAGATGAAACAAAAGGAATCCTTTTGCCTTACTATAATGTATTTTAATGTGTACTTTAATGTGTATTCACTTATTTTAATGTGTACTTTAATGTGTATTCACTTATTTTAAAAAGTCACACATTTTAAAGACAACAAGGGATTTCCAGCTTCCCACTCAGGCTGATAGCTGCTGCCGAATTCCCACTCCTACCGTGAAATCTTCCAGGGATGATTAGGTAAACGTGATTCTTTACCCTCCTTTTACCTGATCTCCCCTAAGAATAGGTACTCGCCCTTTCCTTCCACTAAAAATCCACTTATGCTGACCTTTACATAATGCGATTAGCTGTCTACCCATGTATTGCGTTAACTTATTCCTAATGACTTTTGAATAAACCTGTCTGTGTTAATGTGTTCAACCCTGACTATAAGCTCCAAGAGGAAAGGGACAGAATCTCTTTGAAAAGGACTTGTGACCCCCATATATCTGCAATTCCTTAAAAATTGCTCTTTGCAAGAAGACAACTCCTTCTGAATTGTCTCCCGTACCCAATTCCACTCATATGTTGAAGCTCTGACACCTGATATGATGGTATTTGGAGAAGGGACCTTGGAGAGATAATTAGGAGAAGATGAGGTCATAAGAATGGAGGTACTCCATGGGATTAATGCCTTTCTAAGAAGAGCCACTAGAGGGCTTGCTCTTTCTTTTTCCCCTGGACAACTGAAGAGACAGAAGGCGGCCTTCTACAAGACAGAAAGAGAGCCTTCACCAGAAATACATTGCGCTGGCACCTTGATCTTGGACTTCTAGCCTCCGGAACTGTGAGAAAAACACATTCCTGTTGTTTAAGTTACCCAGTCTGTGGTGTTTTGTTATAACAGCCCGATCTCACTAGGACAGCAATTTTTTTTTGATTCCTGTATTCGCTCTATCACCCAGGCTGGAGGGCAGTGGCACAATCCCTGCTTACTGTAGCTTGATCTCCTTGACTCAGGCGATCCTTCTGCCTCTGCTTCCCTAGTAGCTTAGACTACAGGCATATGCCACCACACGTGGCTAATTTCTTAATTTTCTATAGAGACAAGGGCTCGGTATGTTGCCCAGGCTGGTCTCAAACTCCTGGGCTCAAGCAGTTCTCTCGCCTGCACCTCCCAAAGTGCTGGATTACAGGTGTGAGCCACTGTGCCCAATCTATAACAATTTAATGTAGCAAATTGTTTCATGGTCTGGAAAAGAGTTCATTTGGGATGCCACTAATGCAGATTCAAGATATCACAATATGTAAACCATTCCACATCATAAAGAAAATTCGAGAAGAGTTACAATAGTCTGATATTCTCTATGTTGCCTCATCTGTATGTTGTAGTTCACTAGCACTTTTAATTAGAAAAACCATTAAGGGTCCTCTGTATGTTGGTGCTTTATATATAACAATGCACGTAAGCTGTTGTCGATCTTCTTTGCGTTCCCTCTTGCCTGCTTTACCCATTTACCCTTTTCTGTGTGGCCTATTTATATGCATTTGTCCTCTCTAGAACAAAAGTTGTCAGAGGATAAACGAAGAAAATGGTATTTAAGCCAAGGGAAGAGCACGAACAAACTCCAAGAGGCTTTAAAAATGAAAGTGTAGGAACAACCAGGTCAAGTGGGTATTTGATGCAGTTTTGTTTTGTTTTGTTTTTTGTTTTTTTGAATTGGAGTCTCACTCTGTCACCCAGGCTGGAGTGCAGTAGCACGCTCATGGCCACCCCAGCATTGACCTGCTGGGCTCCGGCAAACTTTTCACTTCTGCCTTCCAAGTAACTGAAACTACAGGCGCGCTACCACACCTGGCTAATTTTTGATTTATTATAGAGACGAGGTCTCGCCAAGTTGCCCAGGCTGGTCTTGAACCCACCAGCTCAGGCAATCCTCTCACCTTGCCCTCCAAAAGTGCTGGGATTACAGACTGAGCCACCGAATCCTGCCAGATCTAGTTTTTAAGGTGTAGGGAAAGGACAGTTGTATAGAAGCAGTGAGAGGTGACATAGGTGGTAGCTCAGATCACTGAAATGTCATGCATGTAACTGAAAAGCTGGAACTTTGTTTAATGGTGTTGGGGGTCTTGAAGGGTTTTAATATAGCATCTGGCTTCAATATATTTGTATTGTGATACTTTATGAATGGTGGGATTTTCACAATTTTCACTACAGTAAGGATCCCATAAACAATTTCAGGAGGTACTTACTATAGAAGGAGAGAGTAGATACTTCTTTTTCTGAGATTTTATAAATCTGTTGTTTTAGTAGCTATGGTATATGAATATATCCAGAAACGTATCAAATTGCACATTTTTACCCTCTACCCATCATCTCTCCAACCTCACATTTTTCCAACCTCAGTATCTTAAATTTCAGCAAATGACTTGGACAGAACTACAGCCCCTGAATTACAGTCCTAAATTCAAAAAGTTCTCAAACCTTAAAGTTGCTTCATGACACATTGGCAGCTAAACCTAGAGGCATCATCTAATCTGAAGTGACAAGAGGCTCTTTAAAGAGTTTATTGATCCCACTCAATGAATATTCATATGTTTTGCTGCAGAAATAATACTGTGATTATGAGGGACTCCCTCATACATTGCATTAAACGGGGTTTATGTAATACGCTGTAAAACATTTTAAAATTTAAAAAAAAAATGTGAATTTTAAAGCACATTTGATCTGTAGGGTGTCAGATAAGGGATTATGGACCTGTACTTGTAGTTACCTAAACTCACCATGATTTATTTTGAAGCTGAGAAATAATTTGCCTACAATAAAATACACTGATATTAAATGCACAGATTTTGTAAGTTTTAAGAAATGTATACATTTGTGAACCACTGCCACATTCACAATACAAACACATCTACATGAGTTCACAAAGCTCCCCTGAGCCCCTGTGAAGTCCATGGTCTCTCCCAACCCTCAACCCCCAAAAACCGATGACCTGATTTTTGCCACTCTAATTGTCTTCCCCCCAAACATGTTATAAATCTAATTACTCAGTATATAGTTTATTATGTCCAATTTCTTCACCTTAGCATAAGGTATTTGAAATTCATCCACATCACTATGTCTATCAGTAGTTTGTTATTTTTTATTACTGAATAGTTCTCCATTATAAATAAAATACAGTTTTGTTATTCATTCACCTGTTGGTGGGCATGTACGTTCTTTCCTGTTTTAACTATTATAAATAAAGCTGCTATGAAAATCCAAGTACAAATATGTGGACATATATTTTCCTTTTTTGAATGAATATCTAGAAATATGACTGCTAGATTGTGTGGTAAATGCATGTTTAAATTTATAAGAAACTGTCAAACTGACTTCAGAAGTGACTATGCCACTTTTTATTTCTCCTAGGAAAGTATGAGAGTTTTATTTGCTCCATATCTTTGTCAATGCTTGTTATTACCAGTTTTTTTTGAAGTTTAGCCATTATAGTGGGTATGTAGTGACAACTTGCTTAATATTAGCGATTCCAGTGTTTTTGTTATCATTTTTATTAATTTATATTTTTCTAATGATTAATGATGTTGGGAATTTTTTCACATTTGTCATTAGTATTTCTTTTTTGATGACAAGTTTGTTAAAAGTTTTTGCCTTTGTAAAATTGGGTTGTTTGTCCACTTACTACTGAGTTGTATGAGTTCTTTATATATTCTGGATGTAAGTCCTTTATCAGAGTCTACAAAATAAAGCTGCTAGAACTTATAAGTTAGAGACATATTAGGATACAAAATAAATTTTGTAAATATATAAAAATAATTATACATTTATATATCAGCAATAAACAATTGGATATTGAAAAAAATACCATTTCTATAGCATCAAACATGAAATAGGAATAATTTCCACAAAACATATTTAAGACTTATGCACTAAAAATTTGCAAAACAATGTTGAGAGAAATAAAAGAAGACAAAACTAAATGGAAAGACATATCATGTTCATAGTACGAAGGCCTCAATATATTTAAGATATCCTTTTGCCCAAAATGATCTATTGAGTCAATGAAATTCAATAAAAATCCTTGACTTTCTTGTTGAAAATAAATTTTACACAAATTTTTATGGAAATGCAAAGGACCAAAACAATTTGCAAAAGAATAAAGTTGGAAGAATTATACTACTTGATCTTAGGACTTACTCTAAAGCTACAATAAAGAAGACCAGATGATGCTGGCATAAGAAAGGCATAGAGACTAATCAAACAGAATAGAAGTCTGGAAATAGACCTGTACATACGTGGTCAAATGATTTTCAATAAAGTTGCCAAGGTAATTCAATGGAAAAAATAATAGTTTTTTCAACAAATTTTGCTGGCACCATTGGACATCCATTTGCAAAAATAAACCCTTACTTAATACCACATACAAAAATCAGCAGAGCATAGATCTGCATAAAACTAAAACTGTAGATCTAATACAATAAAATACTGAATCAAGTCATTGTGACTTGGCTTAGACAAAACTTCCTTAGAACACAAATTGTAATTTATTAAATTGAATTTTAGAAACACTAAGAAGTTGCTGCTAATGAAATAAAAATGTGTTCCACAGACTGGGAGAAAACATCTGACAAACACCTGTCATGCTCACGTTTTTAATACTTCTCGACTTTGTTTCTACTGTTTCTTCTACCCAGCATGCCCTTTCTCTTGGTCTTTGCAGGAAGAGCTCCCATTTCTCTTGAAGACTCAGTCTGGACATTAGATTATCATTTTGTTTAGGAAGGCTCCCAGATCCTCCAACTCTCATGTTCCAAGCTGCTCATAGCACCTATCAGACTGCATCTTTCTGGTTAATTTGCATGCCTGTTTTATATAATAAATAGTTCATTGAAAGCAAAGACATTTTCTTTTTATACTTTCCTGGATTATTGGCCTGGAGAGCACTCACCATTTCCCTATCCGCCAATCACTTCTTAAACAAAAACAACTTTTCGTACCACCTCTCCTTCCAAATATAGCTTTATAGCCTTCCGTCCTCCTGCTACTAAAGTTTTAAAAACAATTCCCTATCTCTTCTTCTTCACCCCACCCATTTATTCTCTAACACACAACAGTCTGGTTTTCTGCTTCTAAACTATTTTCTACTGAAACTGTTCAAAAATTTCCATTGGATTTCTAATTGTCAGTTTTATCAGAAATTTATTATTCCTCAACTTTCTTAAAGCTTTAAAAATTAGTTCCTCGTTAGATTGTGAAGCCTTTGAGATAAAAGATCCTGCGTCCTTTGTCTTGGTGGATAGACAACTGGGGAGCATCCATATGAAGAAAACAAACAGGTGGAGAAGCAAGTATGAGAAGAAACAGAGAAATAAGAAATCAAGGGAACGGGGATGGTAGGGCCCAAGGGGAGGTGCATTCCAGGAGGAAAGACGAGATAGTTAGCCTTTCCCTCACTCAGTAGGTCATTCATTCAATAAACACTACTTGATGTTCACTTTATGCCAGACAGTGTCAGGCTTCAAATTCACAAAAGCAGCCAGGCTTGGTGGCTCAGCCTGTAATCCCGCGCCTTTGGGAGGCTGAGGTGAGTGGATTGCCTGAGCTCGCGGGTTCGAGACCCGCCTGGGCAGCGAGACCTCATCTCTACAATAAATCAAAAAATCAGCCGGGCTTGGTAGCGCATGCCTGCAATTCCGGCTACTGGGAAGGCTGAGGCGGAAGGATCGCCGGAGCCCAGCAGGTCGAGGCTGCGGTGGCCGGGAGCGGCCACTGCACTCCAGTCTGGGCGACAGAGTGAGACTCCAACTCAAAAAAAAAAAAAAAAAAAATTCACAAAAGCTTTTCTACGCCCTCCCCTCTATGGTTATCTGCTTCCAAAGTTTCAGCTACAACTCATTTTCCAATCCCTCTCAACTTTACACCTCTTTCCTATTTTCTGAGTCCCCGGAACCTATTTCCAACTATCTGTCAGTTATACCTGGCTGTATCCCTGAAGGCACTCAGACTCAGCCATTGACCCATACACATTTTTTTGGTATACATTTATGAAGTATAAGTGTGATGTTGTTAATGGATAGATTCCATAGCAGTCAAGTCAGGGCTTTAGGTTATTCATTATCCAAATTACATACATTGTACTCATTAAGCAATTTCTTGTTATCCATTCCCCAACACACAAGTTTGATAAATCTAATACATATATAAATCATTTTCCTTCTGGAATACGTATCTCATTTAATAGTAATACTCAACACCTTGGCATGACAATTAATCATGGTTCTCATAATTTCTCAGCTCTTATCTGAACCATTGCCATAGGCTCTCACTAAGTCTCTTTGAATACAACTCAACATCTATACTCCCACTATAAATGTCAAACTAAAAGACAATTTGAGCACACCATTGTCTTGCTAAACACCTCCAACAGATTTCTGACACCCAAGCATACCAAATCACTTATTTTTCTGCAAGTAGCCACGTGGATTTGCCATCTCTTCAAACATTTGTGCCTGTCAACTCCCTCTGCCTAGAAAAAAAAAAACTTAACTCACTACCCCATACTGCCATGACAACTTTTATTGCCCTCAAGACCCAATCAAACATTACATCAGAAAATTCTTGTTTGTCCCATTTCCCCTATACATACTGGGTATTACTCCATCACTGTGTTGTAAAGGTTTGTTTATACACTCTTATTTCATTCTCGATTATATCTCAGTTGTCTTTGTACTCCTAACATCTGGAATAAAAATGAGTACAAAAAACTAGTTTTAAAAAGGCACGTATTCTCTGATTTAGATGTGGCCAGCTTCTATTAGGTGTTATTTGGGAATAGTGTCATATATTTTATGGTGAATATAGTACTTGAAAAAAGATTTAGCCACTTCCTTAGCAGTAGTTTATCTCTCCTTCAGAGAAAACCAGAATGAGTTTTTTAATAAAATGATTGAAAAGGTATACCAAATCTCCAATTTAATTATTTCACCTCCTGTAAAAAGGTCTTTCAGAGAGACTGCCGCTTGGTAAAGTGTGATAAAGTTCCAACACATTCTTTAAAATTGTAAATTAATTTATAAATTTCTATTCAAAGTTTAATCTGCTATTTTCACATATGAAAACTCATAAGGTTGCTTCCTATTGATTGAGTATCTTTGCATCTAGAGTTTAAGCTAGTATTTAATCTCTTTCTAGAAGCTTCCAGTGGCACTTGGTACTTATCAGTAAATGTCCACTTTTACTGCCTTCAAAGTTAGGTGAGAACTCCACACCCAGCATTCCAGACCCTGTCTTATATTTCTAGGCATATTTCTCTCAATTTTTGTGTTTCTATCAAAGGAATTCACATTATATTCTTTTAACCCTCTCTGAATTTGTCTGACTTCTATGTGTTTGTTCACAGGCAGTGCTCTGTCCTGCCTTCCACTTCCTCCTGGCATCCTCTTGCCTCTGTTCTCATCTTAACTGCCACTGCTTTTCTGAAATTCCTCCTGACCCAACCAATGGAACCTGAACTTTCCCCATTCTTATTACCTGAAACCCTCGATGGAGATCCTTAGATAGGACTTCTCAAACTTCACCTTGTACTACAACTATGTATAATTTGTCCTATCTCTTTTTTTTAGCTGGTCTAAAAAATTTTGTGGGAAGTATTACCATGCTCTATTTATCTCTGAGGCCCCTACAATGTGTGGCACAATTTCTTGAACATAAAAAGTACTCAATAATTATGTGTTTAATTGATTTGAGCTAAAATAAATTTAAACAACCTTCTCTTCACTGTGTGTTGCCAAAATAATTATATGAAGGACATATGTAGTCCCAGTAAGCAGCAGAACCAAGATTTGAACACAGTCAGTTTATTATACTTTAAACGCCTGGACTTTGTTGCCTTGACAATAGATAGACTGTGTATCGCTAAGTCATTGGTCCAGCAATCTAACTTAGCTCTAATAGCAAAAACATAAAAATTGTCCTAAAGAGATGAATCATTTTCTCTCTGACAGAGTGTGAAAAAAAATGGTTTTATTTTGTGACATTAGTTTCAAGGATTAGGAACCTATAAGGGTATTCTTTTAACAGATGTGTTATGATCTTCTCATCTATTTTCTAGCTTAATTCTCTCAAGATCTAGAGATACAGATGTATAGACTTACAGGTATAACCACATTCACTATCTTATTATGAAGTGCAAGCACTACTATGAGCATTCGCAGTTTGAAGACCAGGACTATTGATCACTGCACAATGCTCAGAAGTGGCAAAGGTGTATAGTGTTTAGAGCCAAAGACGTAGGATTTATAACAAGCCTGACTTGAAACTCGGGTGCTTCTTCTGGGCTGTTAGATTTCTATAAGCAAGAGGAAGTAAGGGTGCTACAAAACATCTTTCAGTTTGAGACTTGAAAGTTCCACAAAAATTTTCTCAAAGTTAACTTCATCTGTCTTCACATAAAATAATCACTTGCTTTAATCGGAATCTCTGTTTTTATTTTACTTTAGAAGATGAGGAAGAACTGACTGAAATAATGAAATATCATTGAATGCACCTTCTGCGTTTTGGGATAACATTGGACCTAATTCTCATTAATGGTTGGGCTTTTTCTGGAAGAAAGAAGGAACAGAAAGTTTCTTTTACAATGTTCTTTAATAGCAGAGTCAAAATTCTCCCGATTTTTTGCATTATCCATGATTTGTCCTTATCTGCACTTGAGTTTACTCTGTTTTCGCCATTTGGTGTTTCAAGTCAATGTGCTGTTCACCTTCTTAATGGAGGACCCCTCCCAGCACCACAGCCCTCTGTTAAGAGTATCTTAAGTAGGTTTTCTACTTTACAAACCAGTGTACATCTGCCTTTCCAAGATATCTTGACAATTTGAGTCTCTGGCAGGACATAGAGACTACAAATTAGTTTCAGTAATACACACTGCCAAGTGATCAGACAAAAAAAACTTGTACAGAAATGAAAAATGCCGATCATGTTGGCTGCTGCTCTGTGGCACTTCGTCTGCTGCCTGCGATGGGATCCAAAGCCAAGGGCAGTGAGCATTAGCTTCCTGGCTGCTTGGAAGAATGTTGGCCTCCTGCCCCAGGTTGAGAAAGATCTCAGACTCTATCCTACCAAGACAACTTCAGCTAGAACATTTTGGTCTACGGGCACTTGCCAATAAAGGTAGGTCTAAGGTGTCATTTATCTGAATAAAGAAATATACTTGTAAGAATATATTGAGAAAAAAATTTTTTTCCTCTCTTTTAGATGGCACCATTTGGCTTTACTCTCCTTACCTTGAAGTTACCCCAAGACAAGCAACGATTTCTGCCAAGCGAGCAGAAAAATCACTTATATATGCTTGGCTATTGTGTGCACTTTCTGGATGGGAGAGGACAGGGTGCAATTTAGAGTCTGGGCTTTGAGATCTACTCAACCTGAGTATGAATACAAGTTTTTTTATTGGCCAGACTTTGAGGGGTGTGGATTGTCTTGCTAATCCTCAGTTTTCTCACGTATAAGGCAAGGATGCTATTAATGGTGCAATGTATATGTTAGGGTAGGAATATCCATAAAGAGTAGCAATTCTAAAATTTACTGAGCATTAATAGTAGGCACTGGTATAAATTCTTTATATGTATTATCCCATTTAATTTCTTACCCCAGGAATCCACCCCATGAGGTAGGCTCTGTGATTAATCCCAGTTCTTTTGGAGATGAACTGGGTCCCAGAAGTAAAGCGGTCCCGTTCCATAGAAGGTAAATGCCGGCAGGGATTCTAGCCTGAGCTACCATGTCTGCAGTTGCCCTCTTCTCCACTATGCAATGCTGCTTTTTTTTTAACGGTCATAGTCAAAGTGACTCAGGGTACCTTCAGAGCACAAGGACACATGTGCATTCAGTATGCTGAGTGCTTTTGAGCTGTGCCATTTGACTGAGTTTTGGCCAAATAAACATGGATGAAAAAGATATGGTCATTTCAAGGCTTGGTCTTAAAACATCTCCTGTTAAGAATGATCATCATTAATAAAACAAACAACAACAGATGCCGGCAAGGATGCGGAGAAAAAGGAACGCTTCTACACTGCTGGTGGGAATGCAAACTAGTTCAACCTCTTTGGAAGACAGTGTAGCGATTTCTGAAAGAACCAAAAATTGGCCTTCCATGTGACCCAGTTATTCCCCTATTGGGAATATACCTGGAGGAACTCAAATCATTCTACAAAAGAGATACCTGCACACGAGTGTTTGTTGCCGTTCTATTCACAATAGCAAAAACATGGAACCAACCATGCTGCCCATCAAAGCTGGACTGGATTTAAAAAATGTGGTACATATAAACAATGGAATTTTATGTAGTCATAAAGAAGGACATACATATGGACTTCGCGGCAACATGGGTAAATTTAGAGTCTGTCATACTCAGTGATCTATCACAGAAACAAAGAACAGAGTACCATATGCTCTCACTCATAAGCAGACCTTGAACAATTATCATAATACTACAAGAAAGGGTTTGGTAGTAGCGGGAAACTGCCAGGGGAGGGGATGGGGTTGGCAGTTGAGGGGAACTGCCAGGGGAGGGAGGGTCACACCTCATCAACAAGGGTTCCTGCATAATCAACATTTGTATATCTAGCTCTGAATTGCACACCACATCTTTAAAATAAACAAACAAATGAACAAAAAAGATCTCCTGTTATCTTCCTTATTCTATCTCCCTCTCTTTTTGGCAGCTTATTGAATGCAGAGGATCTAGTAAAAGAACTTTGAGGTCACTATCTGAGATGGCAGTGGCATATGGTATAAAGAGTTGAGATTCCCGAGTCACTGCATGGAGGAGAGCTACTCAAGATAGCCTGATATGCATCTGACTTTGTTTGTGTTGAGTCAATGTGTTTTAGTGTTATTTGAGCCAGCAACTAGTGCCAATTACTATGACAAATATATCACCACCACTAGCTCCTTTCTATAAAGTAAATATAGTTCACTAAAATAAAAAATGTACACACTCTTTGAGCCAAAAATTTCTCTTTTAGAAAACAAACTTTTACAATTAAAGCTATGATATGAAAAGATGTGTCTGTAAAGATAATCTTGCAGTAAGAAAAAAGTCAACTATATTTTTAACCATAGGAAAGATGGTCAAACAAATTATGGCATATTTATTACACCATGAACAGGCATCAAAAAATGATCTAGTTATATGTATTGACCTGGAAAGATACTGATCATATAAAGTTATTTACATAACAAATGTAAATAACTTTACATAGCATGATTTTTAACATGAAAATTACATGTAATAAATGTGAATACACAAAACATTAGGAAGGATAATTTATGCAGCTATATTTCAAATAATTATGTCAGGTAGGTGAGATTTCAAAAATAGTCCCAATTCTTCTTTTGTTTAATTGTATTCCTTACAATACAACTTTTCAGGTTTTCCCAGCAGAAGGTGGAATCCATTTTCCTATTCCTTGAGTCTGGATTGATACTAGAATTTGCTTTGGACAACAGAAAATGAAGAAAACTGTGGTGGGCTAGTTTCAAGCCTAGAACTCAAGAGGCCTAGAAGGCATCCATTCTCTGTTTTTGAGTGATGCCTCCACTGTGAGAGCAAGCATAGGCTAGCATGGTGGAGGAGACCAGCCAAGACCAGCAAAGGTGACTACAGATATACAAGCAAGCCCAGCTGAGACCAGAGGAACTGCCTTGCCACCCTGCAGACTTCTCCCTCCCACTGCCCAACGTTCCCTCTCTCCCTTCTTTTTCGCTTTCTTCTTTTCTCTTTCAATAAATATAAGCTTTTCTTTAAAATTGCCATAAATGGTATAGGGTACTCTGATCATCCATCACATCTATCAGGATTCAGCTTATAGTGCTTGAGATTAGGAAAGATGTTCTCAGCTCTGGCAACCTACAACATAAATGGACCTTTCTTGAAGATAGTGCACTGGGAAATGTAGTGCGAAAATTATCATCAAAAAGGAAATTATTGCTCAACATCACAAATCATCAGGGAAATGCAAATTAAAACCACAGTGAGACACCACCTTACCCCAGTCAGAATCCAGTGTTAAAAAAAAAAAAAGATGTTGGCCTAGATGCAATGAAAAGGGAACATTATACACTGTTGGTGGGAGTGTAAATTAGTACAACCTCTATGGAAACAGATACAGAGATTTCTCAAAGAACTAAGTGAAGACCTACCATTCAATCTAGCAATCCCACTACTAGGTATCTACCCAAAGGAATAGAGGTTGTTATACTAAAAAAGACACCTACACTTTTATTTCTGTTGCAGTACAATTCACAGTTGCAAAGCTGTGAAATCAATCCAAATGCCTATCAGTGGATAATGAAAATTTGAGAATATATATGCATGTATATATCAGGAAATACTATTTAGTCATAAAAAAGAATGAGATAATGCGTTTTGTAGCAATTTGGATGGAATTGGAAAACATCAATCCAAGTGAACTAATGCAGGAACGGAAAACCAACACTGTTTTCTCACGTACAAGTGGGAGATAAACTAAGGATTGCACAGGCATAAAAAATGGTACAATGGACCCTGGAAACTCAGAAGGGGCAGAATGGGAAAGGAGGAAGGATGAAAAATTGCCTATTGGCAATGTGCAAGGTAAGGGTGATGAGAACACTTAAAGTCTAGACTTTTTTGCCACTAAACAACGCATCTATGTAACCAAAAACTATTTGTGCCCCTAAGCTACTGAAATTTTTTAAAATTAAAAAAGAGGCCAGGCTTGGCGGCCCAGCCTGTAATGCCAGCATTTTGGGAGGCTGAGGCGAGTGGATTGCCTGAGCCCACAGGTTTGAGACCAGCCCAGGCAACTTGGCGAGACTTCGTGTCTACAATAAATCCAGAAAAAAAAAAAAAAAAAAAAGAGCCAGACATGGTAGTGTGCACCTGTAGTTCTGGTTACTTGGAAGGCGGAGGCAGAAGGATATCTGGAGCCCAGCAGGTCAGTGCTGGGGTGGCCATGAGTGTGCTGTGAGTGAAACTCCAACTCAAAAACCAAAACAAAAATTAAAAAAGAAACTTAAAATCTAAAAAAAATTGTTTCCTAAATAAAACTGTTTCTTCATAGATAGTCTACTTTTTTCTGCATTCAAATTTACCTACTTCTATTTTTTCAGTGAAAGTATATATACACACATATGTTTTAGATACACACTTATCTTTTTATATTCTATATTATATATACTTATGTATTACATATTTATATTCTTATATTATATAGTACTTATATAATATAAAATATAATATGAAAGATGTATTTTATATATGTACTATATATGAACATATAATATCGAATATAAAATGTGTGTATATATTATATATGTTTATATAATATATAATATAAAAATGTAAAAGTATACATACGAGTTATCCATAGTGTGCTAGTATATGTAGTATAGTATAAAATATAAAAACACAATATATAATTACCCTCTGGTGCCAGTTTCTCAGACAAATAAGGAGTGTGCATATATTTCTATCATCGCCTGCAGCATCCAGGCTCGACAGACCCTTTGTCTCTGGATATAAAGTGGACAAAGAGGCATCAAGCTGTTTATCTGGGGTTTGAAGGAGCATTCTAGTGGGCATATCACCCAATTTCATTGAGATGGCTGTATTTTCACTTGAGTGGCCTTCACTACGATGAGAAATTCTCATGAATAGTTTTGACAGTGCAACAGGAAGACAAATGAATGGGCGTTCCAAAGGATCATCACATGGAAAGAATTTATCATATGAATGTGATGAGTACAACTAAGAGAAAAGTCAATGGCTTTATCAGTTGTGTTACATCGCAATCGTTCATTAAATAACATCTCCGATTTCCTGTAGGTGACAATGAACAGATTCTCTCCTAAAGATGATGGAAACGGCAATGGTGTTGAACAGGATGCTGGTATAGCAAATAGCAAATGTCGAACAGTTTCTAAACAGCCCTGGGGTAGATGAACAATATTAACTGTAAAATAGCCAAATTAAAAATCATTTAAAGTTAGATTTCAATATGGCATTCTCCTTTCCAATAGAAAGCATGAAATTACATTAAGGCTCATTTTGATTATTCAAAACAGTGAAATAAGGATCTTTTCTTTTGCAGAGCCCTGTGTTTGCTGAGCAGAAGCCTTCATTTGCCGCTACATTTCCTGGCATCATTACATAATTGTCCCCTTGTATGCCAGTGATTCCATAGGTATTGAAGTATGCTAAGCTGGTGAGCTAATCCTTCATTTTAACACAGTGCTATGCTTAGAGTAAGATTCACAAATATTTTGAGTGAAGCAATGAACAAAGCTCCAAATTGGATGATTAAAATTACCAGATATTCTTACAAGGAAATTGGTTAAACATATAGCACACTCAGTTAATGTTCAATCTCATAAGTAATCAGGAAATGCACATTAAATCATCTATGATGCATCACTTTTCACCTTTCACACACTGCAGTGAATTGTAAATTGCTACAACCTTTCTAGAAAGCAATTTGGCAAAATGTATCAAGAGCTCAAAAGAGTTCATACCCTTTGTCAGGATAATAACACATCCAAGAATCTATTCTAAGGAAATAATCAGAGATACAAAGATTCTTGTACACCTTCCTGTAGTTGTGGCACTATTTATAATTGTAAAAAACACTAAGATTTTTGAAAATGATGTCTCAAAATAGAATTGTTACATTTCTATGATTAAATGCTGTGAAACCAATAATAATCACATGCTCGGAGAACATTTAATCACATGCAGAAAGGCTCAGGTTAAATTTTTGTATTGTAGTTGTGTGTGTGTGTGTGTGTGTGTGTGTGTGTGTGTGTGTGTGTCAGAGAGAGAAACAGAGAAGAGAGAGATGTTTAGAAAACCCCTCCTGATATAGTAAAATAATAATAATAATAAAAGCAGCTGTATAAAATATATAAGCAGAAATATATATATATTGGATGGGGGGATTTGAGTTGGAGTCTCACTCTGTCACCCAGCCTGGAGTGCGGTGGCACGTTCCCGGCCACCACAGACCTGCTGGCTCCAGCCTTCCAAGTAGCTGGAACTACAGGCGCGTGCCACCACGCCCGGCTAATTTTTGATTTACTGTAGAGAGGAAGTCTCGACAAGTTGCCTGCGAGGGTCTCGAACCCGCGGTCTCTGGCAATCCACTCGCCTCGGCCTCCCAAAGTGCTGGGATTACAGGCTGAGTCACAGAGCCCGGCCTAAACAGAAATATTTTTAATGAATGATGGAGCATCTGCCAAAGGAAAACAATTCCTTGGAAGTCATAAAGGACAAGAAAAGGGGAAATTTTGGAGCAAGTAAGCACAAGAGTTAGTATTTTACTTGGGGGTTCCTTGAGTGGGTTTGATAAGTCCTATATGCAGGTGATAGGAAATAAGCCATGGTGCTGAAAGACTAAGAGTCAAATTAAAAACCTTCTCATAAGGAGTTGTTAGAGGCCAACATCTGCCTGCAGTCAAAGATAGGAAAAGCAGATCTCATCCACATATCCAGAGAGATAGATGATGAGGATGTATGTCTATCTTGTCGTTGACTCTGGTTGAAGAAGAAAAAAAAAAATAGAAGAGAAAAGCTCTTTCCCTGAGTTACGGTATAAACTTTGCTTATTCTTACCTTAAATTGAGGCCTTTCTTTATGTTACATGTAAATGAGTCTCCAAACTCCCAAGATAGAAATTTATTTGAAGTGTTATAGGTTGGTAATGTCCACAAAGCCCAATGTTTTATTTGGGATTCTGCCAGGCAGGCTTTGCAGTATTAAGAGGTGGAGGTGACACGTGGTTCCTTGGAGACGTTGTGGTTGGTTGGTTTGAATAATTCTACAGACTGGCAGGAAACTGAAGCATGTCATTCAGGGATAAGCAGGCACTAGGTAGGAGGTTTTGGTTAGGGAACCTCATTGGAAGGAGCAGAGTTGGGAAGGGGGATTATAATTTGGCCATTTGTGGTCCTCCAAGTTTCAGAAGTCAAAGTAGCACATAATATTTCTCTTAATTTAAGACCTTACACCATATCCAGAAGAAGCAAAAGCAAATCCTCTCTGAAGAAATGCATTTAAAAACCAGCTTCGAGCCGGGCTCGGTGGCTCAGCCTATAATCCCACACCTTTGGGAGGCTGAGGTGAGTGGATTGCCTGAGCCCGCGGGTTCGAGACCCGCCTGGGCAGCGAGACCTCATCTCTACAATAAATCAAAAAATCAGCCGGGCGTGGTAGCGCGCGCCTGTAATTCTGGCTACTTGGAAGACTGAGGCGGAAGGATCGCTGGAGCCCAGCAGGTCGAGGTTGCGGTGGCCGGGAGCGGCCACTGCACTCCAGTCTGGGCGACAGGGTGAGACTCCGACTCAAAAACAAACAAGCAAACAAAAAAAAAAAAACCCAGCTTCGGCTGGGCTCAGTGACTCAGGCTATAATCCCAGCATTTTGGGATGCCGAGGCGAGTGTACTGCCTGATCCCGCGGGTTCGAGACCAACCCAGGCAACTTGGCAAGACCTCGTCTCTACAATAAATCAAAAATTAGCTGAGCGTGGTAGCTTGACTGTAGTTCTGGCTACTTGGATGGTTTGAGGCCAAAGGATCGCTGGAGCCCATCAGGTGAACACTGGGGTGGCCGTGAACGTGCTGCTGCACTCCAGTTTGGGCGACAGAGTGAGACACACACACACACACACAC
The DNA here is from genome assembly GCA_027257055.1 of Cephalopachus bancanus. Lineage (NCBI taxonomy): Eukaryota > Metazoa > Chordata > Mammalia > Primates > Tarsiidae > Cephalopachus > Cephalopachus bancanus. The sequence goes on along the minus strand of JAPVLO010000096.1, from coordinate 4,408,316 downwards.
ACACACACACACACACACACACACACAAAACCAGCTTCAAGAATTTTCCACATCTGACATTCCAGAGACATTTCTAGGCATATTAGAAACCGAGTTACCCAAGTGAGAGTTACATGAAGCAAAAAATAGAACAAAACAAAAAAAAAAATACAGAATCAGATCTTTAATTACTAGTTGCTAGAATTGTCTGATAAAAATACCAATCATGCCTAACATATCTTTTTAAAAAATATAGCATTAAAAGTATGACAAAAGAAAGTGAAATTACAAAAATTGATCAGAGAAATTTGATTTTAAAAATAGGGATCTTAGAAATGAAATTAGAGACTGAATGGACTGTCAGAAGCTGCTGTAAAAATAGAATAGTTAGAAGCAGTTGTAAAAAGAATTAACAAACTAGAAGAGCTATTTGAAAGAAAATGAAGGACTAAGAGACTTGCATGATAGAATAAAACACTCCAATAAATATTTACTTTAGACTATAACAGGAAGAAAGAGGGAGAGGAAATATTTAAATGTATAAATGTTTGGAGACAATGAACCTTAGATTCAGAAAGTCTAATAAGTTACAAGCAAGAAAAAAAATTAAAAGTAAATGTTTAAAACACTAAACAGAAAAAGCGCATAACACAAACCAGAGTTCTGAGCAATTTACATATAGCAATGATGTTCATCCTCACATGTGAGGTTAATTGAGGCATGGAAAACTTAAATAATATACCCAGACTTGTAGCTGGGAAATTACAGGAGTTCTCTGGCTCCTGAGTCCATGCTCTTAACTACTGGGTTTTGAAGAGAGCCTCAGGATGGATAGGTACATCTTAATGAAATGGCAAAACACCAAAGACAATTAAATCTTGAAAGTAGCCAGAGAGAAAACACATATAACCTACAAAGGAAAAGCAACTGGATGGATAGCTGACTTCTCAACCACAACAGAAACCAAAAGAAATGTGCTTGGAAAAATAACTGTCAATCCTGAATTACCTTTCAATAATAAAGATTTTAAAAAGACATTTCAAGTCAATAAAGTAGAAGAGGGTTTATTGCTAACAGGAATATACTAAAAGAAAAATCATATACTTTAGGGAGAAGAAAAATAATCTCAGAAGGATGATGAGATAAAAGGAAGTATTTTCCTGAATTAGAAGAGCAGCTATATAGAGTGAGAAAAAAAGCCACAAAATACTCAATAAATCTAAAATAATCCCATGAAAAAAATTTTTAAATAGCTTTCAGACTTTAAACAAAAAGAAAATGATAAGCAATAATGTAAGTTGTGATAAATTAGAATGTCTAAAGCATATGAATACAGAAGGATGAAAAATATATATACCAGGAACATCTAACTGTGCCAGGAAACTGCTTGTCTGCTCTCAGATCTGTTCTTCACAGCACCCCTGCACCCACTGTTTATCACACAGATTATTATGGGAATTGGTTCGTGTGATTATGGAGGCCAAAAAGTCCCATCCTCTGCCTTCTGCAAGCTGGAAACTTAGAAAAGTCTATGGTGTAATTCAGTCACAGACTGGAGGCCTGGAAATGGTGGTGGTGATGGGCTGCAGGAGTTAAGTCCCAGAGTCTGAAAGTTCAAGAACCAGGAGCTCCCAAGTTCCAGGGCAGGAGATGATGGCTGCTCCAGCTTAGGAAGGGGAGGACAATCTGCCCCTCTTTCACCTTTTTGTTCCATTGTGGCCTCAAGAAATTGGATGACGTTGGCCCACATTAGCGAGGGTGGGTCTTCTGTGCTCAGTCTACTGTCTCAAACACTAACCTCTTCTGAATCCACCCTCCCTCACCCTCCCAGAAATCATGTTTACCAGCTATCTGGATATCCCTTAACCTCGTTAAATTGACATCTAAAATTAACCATCACAACGGTCCATTTAAATCATTTTGGAATGAATTGAAATTTTAAAACTTTGCTACCTAAATTTTTGTCAATGTTCCATGAACTTTTGAAAACAAAACATAGTCCTGTGCTGCATAATGGTATTGATGTCAACAGTGGATAGCATATACAATGGTGGTCCCATAAGATTCTACTTTATTTTTTCTGTCCCTTTTCTATGTTTAGACACATTCATATACCATTGTGTTCCAATTGTCTATACTATTCAGTACAGTCACATGCTGTACAGTTCTGTAGCCTCGTAGCACTAACCCCTAACTACATAGCCAAGGTGGGATTGGGCTAAATCATCTAGGTTTGCATAAGTATACTCCATGATGTTCGCGCAGTCATGAAATGATCTGAGGATGCATTTTTCAGAATGTGTCCCCATCATTAAGCATCATGTGACTGTATAAGACTTGCAGAGTACAAAATTCAATACAGATATAAATTACAAGGCTAAATTCAATATCTACACTGTTTACTCTTTTGATCCGACAAAGGCCAAGAAAAGCATGTTAAAATCTCCCACAAAATTCATCTTCAGTTTCTTTTTCTACCGCGAGTCTTAAATATTGTGATGCTGTTATTCACTATGGAGTGTATCTTGTGCATAAATAACTATTTTGCGTTCTTTGATACTTATAGACTGCTCTTTGCTTTCATACTTCTAGCCATGAGTTACAATCTGTCTGAAATCAAAAATGCCATTACATCTTATTAATATATTTTAAATGTGTCTTATGTTTGTATGTGCCTTATGCTCTTTACATTATTGGTCTAAGGTATGTCTCCGATAAGCACCATAAATTAGTTTTTTTGTAGTTTAATAAAGATATTATAACCAACACTGGATCATCTTGCCCCAGGGGATTTGGGAACATAGAAATGTTATTCAATTAGGTTGCTTTATAGTACATAGATCGTCTTCTGAAAATAATGTTAATATTTGCTTTCAATTTTATAGCCATTTATATAAAAATTACTTAGATTTAATTCTGTCTTTATTTTGATGTTCACTACTAGTCTACTATACCCAAAAGCTTTGTATTGAGATTTTCATTCTGATTATTACAATGAGTATGTATTCAAGTTTTTTTATTTTTCACGAATGTCTTGTACATGGCACATATTTAAAGCATTTGCTTATCTGAATTTGTTTCTTGTTTTAATTCATACAAAATTGTTTACTTAAAATGATTAGTGTCAAACAGCTGGAAAATTCTAAAAACGCTATTCTATGTTCTCATGATATTTAGTATTGCACTAAAAATATAATTTTTTCTCCCTTTAAAAATACTTTTTAAAAAGTAAATACTAGATTATTTTTTTAATACTTACAATTTTAAAAAAGTAATCTAGTTGAGTTCACATACAGATAACTTTAAATAAAATTTTCTTGAAAATTTGCCATCGTAGTCACAATATTTTTGTCTAGAACATTTTCTAGACAAAAATATTGTCTAGATCTTTGATTATAGCTTCTGTATCTACTGCTATAATTTGGTTTTTGTCATCTTAATTTGCTTTTAAATATGTCTATGTTTTATGTTCTTACTTTCATGTTCTTTATTTTTACTTCCTTATTCCCCCTCCTCCCCTACCCAGACTACTGGAGAGATTCAAAACTTCATGTGCCCACACTGAGATGGGTGACTAATAGGGTCAAAGGGACAGCCCCAGGGTACTCACTGGGATGGTGTGAACAGCTTCTAGCCTAATTCTCAGATCTACTCTATAAAGAAACATCCTCTATATACTATATACCGAGGGTGTCAAAAAAAATGTGTACACATTTTAAGAGATGTTCATCGTAATCAGAACAGCAACCACTTTAAGTACCTCTTGTAATTGCAGAAGTCAAATATGACTTGTATTCACCAATTGTTATCGATATATATTATTATAATTTTAATAGTTTAATAAAATGTGTACACATTTTTGGCACCTTCTATATGAAATTTGTTGTACACTGTAAAAGTAACTTCTCAGTCCCTTCTTGTCTGGCTCTCTGACCTACTGACCATGAAGTATGAGATGCACAACTACAGCTCTTTCTCTCCCTCCATCTGCTATGAGAAGGTAGTTTCCTTGGGATGATCCAGCACCTTCAGTCTGGATTCTTCTGTCTCAAGGTTTCTGAAATCTCTTCTTCCCTATGATCTCTGAATGAATCAGAAAGCTATGGTGGTGGATATAATACTGGTAAGGAATGTAAGAACAATGTTTTCTTTGCCCAGCTGGTGGTTTGATTCAGACATTGGTCTCTGGACTAGCCAGAAAGGAGTCTTATCAACACGAGAGTTTCAAGGTACAGATGTTAAGTAATGAGCTTAAGCCAATTAATTTTCACTTAGTCAATACTAGTGTCCTGTCTTATTTTTGAAAATAAAATAAAAGAATGTGAAATTCACATAACACAAAATTAACTATTTTGAAGTAAGCAATTCAGTGACATTTAATTGTTGCACAATCACCACCTCTATCTAGTTTCAAAACACTTTCATCACTCCAGAGTAAAACTCTTTGCCCATTTCCTGGCAACTACTAATTGACATTTTCTTTTTATGTATTTATTTATTTTGGAAATTTCATACAAATGGAATCATCATCATCCAATATGTGACCTTTTGACTCTGACTTCTTTCACTTAGCATAATGTTTTGGAAGTTCATTCACATTTTAGCATGTATCAGAACATCTTTCCTTTTGCAAATAATATTATAAATAATATTTCAGGGTATGTGTATATCATCATTTGTTCATTCATCCATTCATGGACATTTGGGTTCTTTTCACTTTTTGGTTATTATGCCTTGCGCTGCTATGCACATGTGTGCACATGTACTAGTTTGAGATCCTCTTTCAATTCTTTTGAGTCTATATTTAGGAGTGTAACTGGGAGTCATATGGTAATTCTATGTTTAACTTTTTGAGGAACTGCCAAACTGTTTTCCACAGTGGCAGCACCAATTTACATTCAGAGCAGCAATGCACAAGGGTTCCAATTTCTCCACCTCCTCACCAACACTTGTTATTTTCCATTAAAAAAACTATAGACACAGTAGCGGGTGTGAAATGATACTTCATTGTGACTTTGATATGCATTTCCCTGAAGACTAATAATATTGAGCATCATTTCATGTGCTCATTGGCCTTTTGTATATCTTCTTTGGAGACGCGTCTGAGTTCATTGTTCAATTTTTAATTTGGATTGTTTTTGTATTTGTTGTTGAGTAGTAAGAGTTCTTTATATATTCTGGATACTAGATACATATCAAACATAAGATACACAAAAGTTTTAAATTTTATGAAGTTCACATCCTTTTCTTCTTTCTTTCTTCTCTCTCTCTTTGTTGCTCGTACATGTTTTAACTCTAGCTAGCCTCATTTTTAAATCCTAGCAATGATGCTATGATTCTTTCTTTTGAACTTAAATATGCAAGTGGCAGTATTTTTTCTTTGAGATAAGTGATCTGTATAGAGAGTTAAAAGTAATGGATTTTCTGATTCCCTTTGATGGAAACAATCACTTCCTTTTGGTGACAAACCTGAAAACAGATGTTCCACTGTACAGTTTAATGATTTTTTTTCTAGTTAACATATTATGCGTTCCCCTGGAAGTGGTGAGTTAGAAATTACTCTTTTCTCACTTCATTGTCACTATCACATATGCTTTACTCTGCAGACATATATACACTGTTCTATGAGATGTCAAACAGGAAATAGTTTGCTCTGTCTAGGAAAATGAAGACTTCCATGCAGTGTAGTAACTGAATTGAATTTTTAAGGTCAAAAATATTTGGCAATGTGAAAAAAGTCTGGAAAGCAAAGTGAAGAAAGTCTCCATCTTATCTGAAGCAGACTTGATCCAAGCAATAAAGGTTTTTTTTCATCTTCTATGTGTATGATGCTTTCCAACTTTGATCTTCTGGAATGATACAAGATTTATACTCAACTTGCATGAGAATGAATGGTCCTAGGGGCCAGCCTAAGAAGAAGAAATGTGAGTAACAGTACCAACGATTTCACTCATTTAGCACATAGGTACTGGGGACCTGCTATGAGTCAGACTCTGGTCCAAGTGCTGGGGATGCAACCGTGAACGAGACAGACAGGGTCCCTTCTGTTACAGAGCTGGCATTATAGTCAGGGAGACACACAGTAGTCAAGAAACAATGACATGCAGTCATTCCAGGTAATGATAAGTAAAGAAAATAGAACTTGATAATGTTATATGAAAGGGAACACTCATTTTAATAATGTGGTCAAAGAAGCCCTCTGTGAAGAGGTGATATTTGAGCTGAGATCTGGTAATGAAATGGAGCCAAACACTTGAAGATCTGAGAGAAAGGGACCATGACTGAGAAGGCATTAAAGAAGTTTAAAGAAAAAGGAGGAAGCCGTGCAGGAGCTGACTGCAGGCAGGAGACTGGAGAGAAATAAGTTCGTCTAGGTGTAGGGGCCACAGCTCCTAGAACTCTGTCATCCACGGTAAGGAGCAGAACTGTCTACCGCCTTGGGTGGCAACTCCACTACATCGGCGGCAGCTGGGAGGGCAGCAGGCAGTCTGAGGGTAGCTCTGAAGGGGCAGTTGCCATGGCAGCTGAGGTAGGTGGGGAAGGAGGGGAGGCAGCAGCTGGTCATCAGGTACTCGTGAGGGAGGGAGATGTCAGAAGCTACCACCTTTCTGAGTGCGCATGTCTGGTAGGAGAGAAGAGTTCCAAGCAGGTTATCAGGGGAACCCAGCCACGGTCACGCTGCAGTCAAAGACTTTTGTGGACTTCATCACCTAACACAGAATATGATTTTCCTCTTGTATTTTGACCGACCTCCCACTCTAGAATATATATCTTTGAAAGCAGGACTTTGCTTTATTCATAGCTGCGTGCCAGTGCCTAAAATGGTACCTGACATAATATTTTGACAAATAAATATCAATAACTCTGCATCAAATTAATGAATAAAAAAGTGATAATAATAACAGTCTCTGACTTTTTTTCCCTATTACTAATGTACACTGGAACTACAAGAGTTAATCACCTTTCTGAAATGAAGATCCTTCTTTAATTTTGATACATGATTCCAGATTGCCAAAATGTATAAAAGACACAGCCAAATGTTTCTTTCTATCCAGTCATATCTTATCAGTGTCAGTTGAACACAAAGCCTCATTGTTGAGATATTTTTCAAAAGAATTTTCTTTTAGTGATAAAGAGAATCTGAAAAAAAACCCAACCTCAAGACGTGTGTGTGTTAAAATGCATAGAGTTTAAGTTTTGCTTCAGTATAATTATTAATTAAAACTTCCAACTGAGGAAGTCATTTTTCTCCTGTTAAGCATGATTGAATTAGGAAATGTAAGAAAAGTACTTAAAACATAGCAAGAATGTCATTTGGAAGTTTTGGACTCTGATACGCTGTTCAGAGAAGTCGGTCTCTATCATCATGGCCGAAAGGACTGAAACTGACAGAATTCGTGATGCATGAAAAAGTCTGTATCATGCTTTGGGGAAAGCTGGTAACTAAATCCAATTTTAGTACTTTTAGGAGGTAGGAGATGATCATTTTTAAGAATAGCTATAAATACTCCGGTCTCCGTTGTCTTAGGCTACAATGCCTGCATGTGATATTGAAGGAAGTCAAGATAAGGATAAGTAAGATCTCCACTCTTGATCTAAATGACAGAAGAGTTATATGTTTGAACCACTAAGAAACACCTATATTATTGTTCAGCAAGATAACACTTGTTCATTTTTATTATTTCTGTCCTTAGCCAGATCACTTACTAAATAAGCTGTCAAGACCAAAAATATTTCATTGATTACTGTCATTTGGAAAGTTTGCAGTATTATTTTCAACACAACTAATATTAGTAGTAAGTCTGCTCAGAAAATCATATATTTTTAATACATTTCAAGTCACTTTTATTTATACTGTTTATATATGCAGATGGTCACATCATACAAGTGAACATTACTATATTGCTCTCTTATTTCCTACCACTGTCTTTTCTGTTCACTAGATTCCAGTCACACTTACTATCTTTTAATTCTGAAACGTATCAAACTTTTTAATGCCCCAGGGCCTTTGCACTACTTGTCACCACAGCATACACTGTTCTCTACACATATCTTTGAGGACTGTTTCTCACCACTTAACTCTCAGCTTAAATATCAGCACTGCAGAGGTTTTCCCTAGCCACTCCATCTCAAGTTACTGCATGGTCAAACTCCCACACCGCTCTGAGATATTTTCATCATAGTCATATTGCTAACTAATTTTTTTGTTCTTAACCTGTTTTCTTCTTTATTGTGTAAGACTCATATAGACAAGAGTATGAGTCCATCAATATGGAGACATAGTATTCCCTTACTAATCTTTCAATGGTTGCAAGATCTATAGTGAAAGTCACTATTTCATTCCTAACACAGGGATTTATATCTTCCTGAGATCCTTACCAGAAGCAGATGCCAGCACCATTCTTCCTATGTAGACTTTTCAGAATGTCATATAGTTGAAATCATATGTATCTTTTTCAGACTGGCTTCTTTCTCTTAGAAGTATGTATTTGACTCCAAGTAGCCAGTTGCCATTGTCTTACTAAACTCTGGTGTGGTTATGTGCTCTTTGGGTTACAGCCGTCTCCATGTTTCCTAAGCTTTCACTCCCTCTCCTACCTTGGAGAGGTGAATCTCCTCTCTCTCTCCTCTCTCTCTAATTTACTTTCTAAATAAATGATACTTTCCAATCTAAAATAAACAAACAAAGAAAAGAAGCATGCATTTATAGTTCTTTCAAGTCTTTTCATGGCTTGATAGCTCACTTTTTAGTGCCGAATAATATTTCATTATCTGAATGTACCATGGTTGATCTGTTCACCAACAGAAGGACATTTTGGTTGCTTCCAAGTTTTGAGAGTTATGAATAAAACTGTTATAAATATCCATTTGAAGGTTTCTGTGTAGACATAAGTTTTCAACTCCTTTGGGTATATACCAAGAAGAACAATTTCTAGACTGTACGGTAAGAATGTATTTCATTTTGTAAAAAGTCACCAAACTGTCTTCCAAAATGGCTGTACCATTTTGGATTCCCACCCACAATGAATGAGAGTTCCGGTTGCTCCACATCCTCACCAGTATTTGGTGTTGTCAGTGTTCTGGATTTTGACTGTTGTATAGGTGTAGAGTGGTATCTCATTGTTTTTTTTTTTTTTAAATACGCAATTCTCTGATGACATGTGATGTGGAACATCTTTTCATATGTTGATCGTCTATACATCTTCTTTGGTAAGGTGTCTGTTAAGGTCTGTGCCCATTTTTTGATTGGGTTGTTTGTTGTCTTATTGTTGACTTTTGCATATTCTTTGTGTCTTTTGGATATTAGTCTTTTATCAGCCATATCTTTGGCAAACATATCCTCTCAGTCTGTGACTTGTCTTTTTTACTCTTGATAGTGTCTTTTACAGAGCAGAAATTTCCCATTTTAATAAAGTTTAACTTACCAAGTTTTTCTTTCATGAATCTTGCCTTTAGTGTTGTATCTAAAAATTCATCACCAACCCAAGGTCATCTAGATCGTCTCCTAGGTTATCTTTTAGAAGTTTCATAGTTTTGCATTTTACATTTAGACATGTGATCCATTTTTAGTTAATTTTTGTGAAAAGCGTAAGATCTGTGCATAGATTCTTTTTTTTTTGCATGTAAATGTCTAGTTATGAAGCAACATTTGTTGGAAGACTATCTTTGCTTCATTGTATTAACTTCACTCCTTTGTCAAAGATCAGTTGACTTTATCTATGTAGGTCTATTTCTGTGCTTTCTCTTCTGTTCCATTTATCTATTTGCCTGTTCTTTTTGTCAATACTACATAATCCTGATTATTGTAGCTTTGTAAGTCTGGAAGTTGGGTAGTGTCAGTCCTCTGATTTTGATCTTCTCCTTCAATGTTGTGTTTATTTTGAGCCTTTTAACACTTGAAAAAAAGATGCCTGTAAGCAAATGTTCACATGGCATTTCTGTTTGTTTGTTTGTTTGTTTTGAGTTGGGATCTCACTCTATTGCCCTCAGGATAAAGTGTAGTCACATGATCATAGTTCATCACAGCCTCTACCTCCTCGGCTCAGGTGATCCTTCCATCTCAGCTGCCTGAGTGGCTGGGATTATAGGCCCACACTATTATTCCTGGCTAATTTTTGGATTCTTTGTAGAGATAAGCTCTCATTATGTTGCCTAGGCTGGTTCTGAATTCCTGACCTCTGCCAGTCCTCCTGCCTTGGCCTTCCAAAATGTGGGATTACAGCGTGAGCCCCTATGCCTGGCCAGGCATTTCTGAAACTTTTAGGAAAGTCTTGTGTACTGGAACACTTCACTGAGTCACTCTCATCAAGAGTATTAAAGATCTCCATTTTGCTAAATTCAACAGTCAGTTACCTTTCTTTTGATTTTTACCCTCCTTACTAATATACTTTCTTCTTGTGACTTTGAGAACATCAACCTCTTTAGGTTTTCTTTTTTATGTCATTTAACTGGCCTCCTTAATTCTATTTTTGTGTCTCTATGGTCTACTCTCAATACTAGACAAATTATTTAATTCATTTATTTAAATAGATTTAATTGTACTAATAGTTTTTGGTTACATGGATGCAATGTATAGTGTTGAGGAAGTTTGGGCTTTAAGCATTCCTGTCATCCCTGTTAGTGCATATTGTACCTGATAGGTGAGTTTTCACACCTCCGCGCCTTCCCACCTTCCCACTTCTGAGTCGTCAATATGCATTATACCATTTTATATACTTCTGCAGTGAGAACATGCAATAGTTGGTTTTCCGTTCCTATGTTACATTATTTAGGATGATGGCCTCCAAGTCCATCCAAGTTATTGCAATATATATATAGCCAATGCAGGAGAATAACTTAATGCCTGGAGTTTGAGACCAGCATGGGTAATTTAGTGAGATCTCATATCTAAAAAAAAAAAAAAAAAAAAAAAATATATGTATATATATATGAAACTCATATATATATTACAGAATGTATAGCTGAATGTATCCTATGGTATTCATATATACAGAGAGAGAGAAGAGGAGACTCCCCAAAAACCTGGAATTTATTTATAAAAAATTGTGTATTTAGTCTTACATGTTTAAACTTCAGTCACCTTCAAAGTATTCTTTGTCTGATGCAAAACATCTATCAAGATGCTTTTTACACTGCTCAAAACAGTCTTTGAACTCATCAATATTTATGCTGTTTAGTACTTTTGCTGTTTTCTGTTTTACCTCCTATACCTTGGCAAAATGTTTCCCTTTGAGGATTTTTTTTATCCTGGAGTGGTGGGTGTCGCTCAGAGTGAGATTGGGTGAATAGGGAGGGTGGGGCACAGGGGTCGTGTCATTTTTAGTCACAACTGACTAATTTTTTATTCTTTTGTAGACATGAGATCTCACTATATTACCCAGGCTGGTCTCAAACTCCTGGCATCAAGTTATTCTCCTGCCTTGGCCTCCCACTGTACTAGGATTACAGACATGAGCCGTTGCACCTGGCCAGCTATACCATTTTCATGATTAGAAAACTCAATATTGTAGAGAAGAAGTTTCTCTCAAAACTAACCTATATATTCAGTGAAACCCTAACTAATCAGGTAGCTTTAGCAGGTAGCAGTGATAAAATGATTATAATTCATATGGAAAGGCAAAGGGCCAAAAATAGTCAAGGCAAAATTGAAGACTGTGATTAATACTGATAGATTATATAGTAAAATATGGCAAACTATTATAAACCTATAGTAATGAAGGCAGTATAAAATTGGCTTAAGAGTAGACAAACTGGGTAATAGAACTAAGTGGAAACAGACTCCCCCACACACATAATCACCTAATTTATGACTAAAGTGACTACATTTCAGAAGAAGTCGCTGTCTGAATTTGATTAGATAAAGACAAACAAGATTAGGTAATAGATATAGATATATGCAAAGACACAAGTAAAGATATAGATTCTCTGATCCTTACCTAACACCATACCCAAAGTCTATTCCAAATAGATTGGAGATCTTAATATTAAAAATAAACAATAAAGAAATGAAACAAAAATACAGTTTTTGGAGGAAAATCTAAAAGAACATCTTTGTAATTTTGGAGTAATCAAAGATATCTGTTAAACAACATGAAGAGTTCTAGGGTCATACCACCCTGAACATGCATAATCTCATCTAAAAGACATGAAAAGCCAACTAGCTTGTGAAAAGATGTTCAACATCATCAATTATCAGATAAATGCAAGTTAAAATGACAATGAGATATTACCACACACCCGTTAAGACAGCTACTATTAAAAAAAATCAAAAAAATAAAAAGTGTTGGTGAGTATGTAGAGAAATTGTAAAGTATTGGGCACTGTTGGTGCTATTGAAAAATAGAGCAACCCCTATGGAAAACAGTATGGAGGCATCTCAAAAAATTTAAAATAGAACTACTATATAAGATCCAGCAATCTCACATTTAGGTATATACCCCAAATAATTGAAAGCAGAGTGCTGAAGTTATATTTGCAAACCCATGATCATAGCAGCACTGGTCACAACAGCCAAAATATGAGAGCAACACAAGTGTCCATGAGTGAATGACTGAACAAACAAACTTGTCATATACATGCATCGGAATACTATTCAGCCATAAAAGGGAAAGAAATGCAGGCACATGTTACAACATGGGTGAACTTTGAGGACATCATATTAAGTCACAAAAAGACAAATACTACATGATTTCATTTCTACCAGGTTTAAAAGGTAGTCAAGTTTACAGAAACAAAGAATGGTTGTTACTAGGAGCTGAGGGGCAGATAGGAAGTTGTTGTTTAATGCAGTGGTCCCCAAACTCTTTGTCATCAAGGACTAGTTTCATGGAAGACAGTTTTTTCACAGATGGGGGAGAGGATGGGCTGGGGTGGAATCATTTGGCATTAGATTCCCGTAAGGAGTGGGCAGCCTAGATCCCTCATTTGAGCAGATGACAACAGGGTTCATGTTCCTATGAGAATCTAATGCTGCTGCTGATATGACGGGAGGCAGGGCTCCACTCCCTTACCACTCACCTCCTCCTGTGTGCCTGGTCCCTAACAGGCCATAGACCATACAGATTTGTGGCTCAGGGGTTGGAGACCCCTGGTTTAGTGGGTATAGAGCTTCAGATTTGCAAGAACAAAAAGTTCTGGAGATTAGTTTCAGAGCAAGGTGAATGTACTTAATACTAGTGAACCACATATTAAAATGGTTAAGATGGTATATATGACAGGGGACCTCAAAAACCCCAGAATTTATTTATAAAATTTTTGCATTTTTTTTTTATGTTTAAACTTGTCACCTTCAAAGTACTCTCTCTGTTTGATGCGATATACCTATCGAGGTGCTTTTTCACTGCTCAAAACAGTTTTTGAACTTGTCGATTTTGATGACTTTTAGTGCTTTTTGTTTCATCTTTTCCACATTGGCAAAATGTTTCTTTTTGAGGTTGTTTTTTCATCGGGGGAACCAAAAATGTGGCTTGGGTGAGATTGAGTGAATAGGGAGGGTGGAGCACAGGGATCATGCCATTTTTTGGCTAACAGCTGCTCAACACTCAGCACGGTGTGGGCAGGTTGTTGCCATGGCGTAAAAACCAGTAACCAGTTTTCTACAACTTGGGAAATTTCTTCCGCATATTGTGACACAACCTTTTCAAAACTTCCAGATAAAAACTTTGACTGACTGTTTGATCTGGAGGAACAAATTCTGAGTGTATTACAAGGAACTTGCCCTCCAAAAGATAACTTCATTTTGGGGGGGGGGTTCCCTCATATAAACCTAACAGAAATGTCCACATTTGTTCACAGAGACAACTATCAGAAACTCATAACAGATACACTAGACTACTACTAGTAGTACTTGTTGACATTAACCGAATGACCAGCAGAAGTTGAATTATGGTAAATACATCGTGATACATTCCTAGCACATGGAAGACAATTCAGCAGTAAGAACCAAGGGTATTGTATTCAGCAATAAGAATCAACAAGTACAACTGCTCCATAAAAGGCTTTATTTACATAACTGATTTATAAATATAGCTAGTCTCTACTTTAGAAGTTAGTTGGTTAGATGCTATCCATTCTTGATCTGAGTGTTTGTGTACACTTATACATACACGTTTCTGCATGTAGATTATAATTTAATAAATTGAATTAAAAAAATGAATAAATGCATAGTGTTGTCCTCTGTTCCTCCCTTTTTCTTACTTTTCTTCATTCTATGGGTCAAAAAGTTCCATGAATATCACCTTTTAAATATTTTCACATTTTCCCCCGTATCTCTGTCCCCAGTGCCACCTTCATGCTTTGCCGCCCCATTATTCTTTATTCATTTATTCAGCAATCTGTATAAAACCGCATATAATATGTGCCTGGCATTCTCCTTGAACTGAGGATTCACGATGCACAGAATATACGGTGGCTCCTGACCTGGTGGACGTGTTGGTCTCCCATACATCGTCCAGCATAGTGATGGTTTCCCAATGCCGGTCTGCCTCAAGTCAGGCCCCAAGTAGGGTCTTCCCTGGGATTTTGGTAGTGAGGGCTTGAGTTGTTGCGAGGCTTTGATAAGGTATTATAGAAATATTTGTTAAAATAAACTACACACATGCACTTTGACCCTTCCATCCACTTGCATAAACCTGTTCTACAGAATAGCACAGATAAATATGCTTATGATTATTGTAACATTCTTCTTAATGGCAAGATTTTACATATAGGTATGCAAAACTTGAAAAAAAGAAACCCCAAAGTCCATTAATGCAATGATCTTCCTTTCCTTTTTATTTTCCTCTATCTGTCTCTGGGATTTGCCTTCTTTTTCTCCTTTTGACCACCCTCCTTTCCCAGAATCCCTTGCCCACACTGCCTGATTGACCTCTACTTATCTCCCAGGGCTCAGCTGGCATATTCCTACATCTAGAAAATTCCTAGTCTCTTAAACACTATGGAACATACTGCTTCTTTGCTTCATTGTACTCTATGATGCTTACTTTGTATCCTCTAATAAATATCATAAAAAAGTAATTATGATCTGCATGATTCAGTTTCCAGCAATACAGTGGTTAAGAGAACACATGCATCCTCAAGAATATTCAAGATAAGTCAACATTTTGTTTTTGCATACACCTTCAGTGGACTGATAGTCATCCAGCAACACTTACTAAAAAATCTTCTTCCTCCTTATCCCTAATGCATTGCCTTCATAAATCATAACTGTTTTCCTCAAAATTTTCCCTCCTCAAAACCAACTTATTTGATCCTCCTCCTTACATGCATTTTCTTGTCCTTCTCTCCTCTTTTTTTCTTACAAGATTTCAATGTAAAAATCCAAGAGCTCATTTAGCAAGCAAGCCCCTTCTAAGAGAGGAGACAGAGAGACTGAAGTAGACAGAGCTAGAACCCACTTTAGTATGTGAGGATCAGGAAAGGCTAAGACCATTCATACGTTAATTATTGTTAGCCCATCATAAATCTGTTCTAATTACTCTGACTGAATTGTACTACTGGTATTTGTTTGGCCAGTTCTTACTAGAATGTAAGCTCCCTGAGGACAGGTATGTTTATCTGATTGACCATTCTTTAGAACACTTATATACTCAATAAATGTATTGAATGACTGATATACCGAAGTTTTTAAATACACCATGAGTCTAACTGTTAGGTCAAAATCCCAGCGGGGCCTCCAAAACTGTTGGGTCAGATGGGGTGGGGTCATCACAAAGGACAGATAAGCACAGGTACTGACATCAGGTGATGAATGGCAAGCAGATGGGTGAGTTAGTTATGTGATTGCTGCCATGTTGATAGGGTCTGTGACATGAAGGTCATGAAAGGGTTGATTAAATTAACCTGTTTACAAAACAAGCTGGGGAGGGTGTTGTAAAATAATCATCAATAGTTACCTCTGAGAAATCAGTTCTGTCCTTGGCTAATGACTAGAGGGCAAGTTAAAGTGCTGGAAAAACATGACCAAGCTAAGCAATGTTAAAAATGGCTATTCTTTTGCAGTTGGGGAAAGGAAAGACTAAAAATTTCTTTGGCAAGCACCTCCATCCATGGCCATTTATGTATGACTGCTTTGCTTCAAGTACAGTACACTTTTTGGAGGCAAGGCTGGATGTTTTTCAGAATGAGACAGGTATTCTCTAACTGGAGAAAAGTACAGGAGGTCATCTAGTCGTCTTCCCACTGCCAGTGCCTGCAGCCTCATGTGGTTAAGTAGGCAAGAAATTATTAATCCAGTTTTTTTTAAAAGTTATTGTCCATATGATTTTTAAAAAGTCATGTTTAATTTCACAAAATTTTTTTTCTGAGAGTACTTCTGAGGTAATATTTAAAATGAGAAACGTTTTGTAACCCTGTGAAATACATAGGAAATATAACATTCCAGTGTACACAAAGAAGGCAAATTCTTTAATCAAATAAAGAGTATTACACAATGAAAAAAAATGGCTACTCTTTGGCTATACTGACTGTTTCACTAACTTTATACCTTAAAAATACTTTATCAGTGTCATAGTATATTTTATTATAAAGGTGTGGGGTACAACTCAGGATTAGTTGCATAAGTGATGTATGGGCAGGTGTAGTTTGGGCCTCCAATTGGTCCTCACTGTCCCATTTTCATTGAGATTTTGGAGACTGGATAACATATACTTTGATCAAAATGTACTATTTTATTCTAAGTGTATTGGTGGAGACAATTTCAGTGAGGCTTTTTAAAATTTATTTATGAAAAGAATAACATCTTGGACTGTATTTATTTTCTTGAGCAGTCAAGAGTGTTATAAAACTTATTCTTTATCAAGAGAACACAACCTTATGACTCAACAAACCAGAGAGCTTATATATAAAGGAATGTATTGCTTTGATCTTAGCACCCAGCAAAATGCAGCTTGATACCACTACTATGTTCTACATTAGGTATTTGAGGCAAGAAAACTCTATATGTCAATGAGTTTAGCAGGGGGTAGGAAAGTTTCCTCAGGGCTTAGCCAAGGTACCGGATAAAGAATGCTCTATTGAGCAATCTTTCAACTTTGTGATCCATAGCAGATCACTTTCATTGGAATCTCAGAATAGAGACATGAACTGAAAAACGTAAATATTGTCAAATCACATTTCTATAATTGGAATAATCTTTAATGAAATACTTGTGAAGGGATTTCTAAAAGTACAGAACTTTAATGATTTATTCTCTTTCTTCCCATCTATTCTCAATACTTTTGTTAAAGCCTATCTTAGGTTGGGGGTTATTTGTTGGTGTATTTTCTGGTAAAAAGTTAAAACTCACATACAAATTTAACTGAATTGCCTCATCAGCTTTAATCGCTTTCCTGGTATTGGGCTCAGTTTCTTAGGTTTATTTACTCTCATATTAGACCATCCCAGGCTTTAAATAAAAAAGATTGCTTGCCTTATAGCAAAAAAAAAAAAAAAAAAAGTTTTGTTTGATGATGTATGCAGTATTATTGGTTCGTTTTTAACAATAAATTTTTTAAAAAAGAAAATAGCTAGTCTTTTATTACACAATGAGCAAGGAAACCCCAGAACCCAGAATTTATTTATAAAAAATTATGTGTTAATTAAGCTGAGCAAGATGATGATGAAACAGGTTAGACTGTGAGAGTCTCTGCAAAGGGGAGTTTCCATAAAGACTCTCTGTGTGAGGGTGTGTGTGCCAATGGGTGATTGAAAGTCTGTCTGAGGGGCAGCTGGGGTTCATGCACCCAGGGGTCACCTCTGGAGGTGACTGCAACCCACCACCACCCTGAGACTAAAGCCTGGGTGGGCAGGATCACCTGCCATTCTTGGGGCTCTCTTGAGAGGAGGCAGCAGAGAACTGCTGTCCCTCACCACCTGGCACTCAGCCCATGCCTTCCCCTTCACCAATAGCAGACTGGGCACAGGCAGGAGGTACTGTGGAGAAGGCAGTCGTGGAATATGGAATAAAACTCCAAAGTCAGTGGCGAGATGCCAATGAGACTATCTTCTCAGTCCTGGGACAGGAAGAGACCTGCAATGTCCTGCCCAGCTCTGATCAACGTTCATCTTGGGACCCAGATGCTATCTTCTCAAAAGACTTGGGAAGACAGATGCCCTTTCCCCCTTGCTGGAGTAGCGACAGACATGTCAGATCTGAGTGGGAGATTTGACGGCAGCAGCAGCAAGTGGAGTGAGTCCTGATCTAATCCATCCTCCCCCCACAGTAGTCCTTGGGGCATCTGATCCAAGCTGAGAGCAACCCTATCAGCCTGCACTGAGAGCGGAGGGGAGGGACTGGAGACCAGAGCTATTTCCTAAGGCAGAGGCCTGAAAGGAGCCTGTAGTCACAGAAATGGTCACAGAGAGAGAGAGTTATTTTTTCTTCTTTTTTGATTTTTGTTATAGTTTTCCCCCTAGTTTCATTCTTTGTTTTTGTTGATGTTTTTGTACTTGCTTTGTTTCTGTTATTTTAATTTTTCTAAAATAGATTTTTCTATTTATGTATGGGTATTTTTGAGGAAGAGTACACCAACAGGGGTGTTTCTGTTTGTTTGTGTGATTATCTGTATGTTTTTGTCTTTTTTGTTTTTTCTGTCTTTGTTTGTCCCTCTGTTTATTCATTAGTTGCTATGCCTGTCAGTTTTCATTCTTCTCTCTCTCCATCTCTCTTTCATCTTCCTCTTTCCTTTTTTCATTATTTTCCCTTTTCTTGTCTCATTTTGCTTTCAGAGGGCAAATAGACACCTCCACTGCATGGACAGATTGTAAGGCAGTGGAAAGTGGGTTACAGGGAGCTTACATACGTGTCAGTGGATACTAGGATCTGCAGATAGCTTCTGAATCACAGTTCCCCCCTTAACTAATTCTCACAACAGCAAAAAACACAGGATCCACCCCCAATCTAGCTTCAGAATTGAACAACACCAGAGAATCTACATAAGGAAGAATAGGAGATTGAACAAACAGAAATAAAAGCTATCCCACCATCACTGAGCAACTGAATTAAAGAAGAGGTAAAAAAAGGATGAAGGAAAACCTACACAAATGAAGAACAATCAATGGAGGAATATGAGTCTCACACAGACCCCCTGGAGGTCAGTCACTGAGAATACAGACTTCAGACTCAAACAGTGAAGAGTCCCCAGAATGACTGGTCTCAAACCACAAATCCAGATATCAAGATATTAATAGAGAGAATAAATAGAAGTGAGGAGAGAGAAGACAAAAGAATGAATGAGCTGATAACTGAAATAAAAGCAATAATGAATAGAGTGAATGAAATAAACAGCAAACTGATAAGCATGGAAAGCAGAATTAACCAAGCAGAAGGAAGAATCTCAGAGCTTGAGGACCAAAATATGGAACTAATCCAAACTGTTAAAAACACAGAAAAGAAGCTTAAAAGGAAAGAACATAACCTCCAAGAGATGAGCAATTATTTCAGGAGGCCGAACCTAAGATTAATTGGATCCTTGAGGTCAATAGAAACACAGATACCACCCTGGAACAAACATTCCATAAAATTATCTAAGAAAACTTCCCTCATCTCATCAATGATGTGACCAATCAAACACAAGAGATTCAGAGAACTCCTGCAAGACAATAAATGAAAAGACATATTCCTAGACACACAGTAATTCACCTACACAAAGTAGATATAAAAGAAAAATTCCTGAAGGCAGCAGGAGAGAAAGGTCAGACTACCTAATGGGGAAGAACAATTAGAATAGCAGCAGACTAATCTACAGAAACACTTCAGGCTTGGAGAGCTTGGACATCAATCTTCAAATTTCTCAAAGACAAACAATTTCAACCAATAATTGCCTACCCAACTAAGCTAAGTTCTATCAGTGTTGGAGAATTAAAATCCTTCCCAGATATTCAATCCTCAGGAGTCTGTGCTGCCTCCAAACCAGTTCTACAAGGAACACTTAAGAAAGTATTAAACACAGAAGAAAGGTGAAAAAGAACATCAATGCTCTTCCCAAGAATGCAGGAAAAAGATTGAAAACACACATGAATCAACCCAAAAGTCAAAAGAAAGATAACAAATAAGTAAATAAACAAAAGCAGCAACAACAATAAATTATATAAGAACCACCTCATAACAGGGATAAACTCTCACATCTCTATAATTAGCCTGAATGTGAATGGATTGAACACACCACTGAAAAGATAGAGAATGAGAAAATGGATAAAATATCATGAGACAGCAATATATTGTCTCCAAGAGACTCATCTCACCAGGCAGGACACTTGCAGACTCAAAGTAAGAGGATGGAAAACAAAATTTCAGGTGAATGGAACACAAAAGAAAGCAGAAGTCACAATCTTAATATCAGACAAAATATCCTTTATGTTATCAAAAATTTAAAAAGATATGGAAGGTTAATACATAAGGATAAATGGTTCAATCCATCAACAAGAAATATCCATCTTAAACATGTATGAACCCAAAATAGGAGCACCAACTTTCATAAAGCAGCTTCTGAGTAACCTTAAAAAAAAAAAATTGACTATTGACTCTAACACTATCATAGCTGGGGACTTAAACAACCCACTAACAACTCTAGACAGATGATCAAGACAAAAAGCTAGTAAGGAGGTCTATAACCTCAATATGACATTTGACCAAATGGACTTAATTGATACCTACAGAACATTCCACCCAACCTCCACAGAATATATATTCTACTCATCACCACATGAAATGTACTCCAAGATTGACCACATCCTGGGCCATAAATCAAGCATAAACAAATTCCATAAGAATGAAATTCTGCCATGCACCTTCTCAGACCACAGTGGAATAACAATAAATATAAACACCAACAAAGTGTCCCCAAAACCCACAAAGACATGGACACAAAACAGCATGATGCTAAACAACTCCTGGGTGAACATGAAAATCAAAACAGAGACTAAAAGATACCTGGAAACAAATGAAAATGAAGAAACAGTTTACCAAATCTCTGGGATGCTATGAAATCAGTACTAAAAGGGGAATTCATATCTCTATGAACACACATGAAGAAAATGGAAAGATCACAAGTTAATAGCCTAACAAGTCACCTAAGGAAGACGGAAAAGCAAGACCCCCAAAACCTTAACTTCAGCAGAAGAATCCAGATCACCAAAATGAAAGCCCAAATTCAGGACATAGAAGACAAAAATAAACTACAAAAAATCAGTGAAACCAAAAGGTGATTCTTTGAAAGGATAAACAAGATTGATGCACCCCTAGCTAAACTGACCAAGAAAAAGAGAGAAAAATCCCAAATAAACACAATCAGAAATGCAAAAGATCAAGTCACAACTGACCTGGAAGAAATGCAAAAGATTACAGAGACTACTATGTACATTTGTATGGAAACAAACTTGAAAACCTAAATAAAATGAAGGACTGTCTTACATTACACAACCTACCAGGGTTGAAACAAGAAGAAATCGAGACCCTAAATAGCCCAATAGCAATCCAGGAAATTGACTATGTCATAAGAAAACTATTTACCAAAAGAAGTCCTGGACCAGAGGGCTTTCCAGCAGAATTTTACAAAACATACAAGGAGGAACTGATATCAATCCTATTGAAAATATTCCAGGCAATTAAGAAAGAGAGAACTCTCCCCAAATCATTTTATGAAGCTAACATCACCCAAACCGAGTAAAGATCCAACAAAGAAAGAGAACTACAGGCCAATATCCTTGATGAACATAGATGCTAAAATTCTCAACAAGATTCTAGCAAACCATATCCAACAACACATCTCAAAAATCATCCACCATGACTAAATAAGCTTCATCCTCAGGATGTAGGACTGGTTCAACATCCACAAGACCATTAATGTAATTAAATACATCAACAGATGTAAATACGAAAACCACAAGATTATATTATTAGACACAGAAAAAACTTTTGATAAAATCCAATGCTCTTTCTTGATAAAAAAAAAAAACCTCAAATATCTAGGCATAAATGGAACATACCTCAAAATATTAAGAGCCACCTATGAGAAAACTACAGCCAACATATTGGTAGACAGACAGAAATTGGAACAATTTCCCCTGGAAACTGGAACAAGACAAGGATGCCCACTCTCACGCCTCCTGTTCAACATAATATTGGAAATCCTAGCTAAAGCAATCAGACAAGAGAAGGAAATCAGGAGCATCCAAATAGGAAAAGAGGAAGTTAAGTTATTCCTTTTTGCAGATGACACGATTCTATACCTCGAAAACCCAAGTGAATCTGTCAAAATCCTTCTTGAGCTGATAAGGGACTTTGGTAAAGTCTCAGGGTATATAATAAATGTACAAAAGTCAGTCTCATTTCTATACACCAACAGTAAACAAACAGAAGTCCAAATAAAAATCCCACTGACAATAGCAACATTAAAAAAATGGAATACCTTGACATCTTCCTAACCAGAGAAGTCAAAGACCTTTAAAATGAAAACTTCAAAACACTGCTCAAAGAAATCAAAGATG
This sequence comes from Cephalopachus bancanus, assembly GCA_027257055.1. Classification (NCBI taxonomy): domain Eukaryota; kingdom Metazoa; phylum Chordata; class Mammalia; order Primates; family Tarsiidae; genus Cephalopachus; species Cephalopachus bancanus. The sequence continues at coordinate 4,385,873 of JAPVLO010000096.1, read as the reverse complement.
ACACAAGTAGATGGAAAAATAATTCCATGCTCATGGATAGGAAGGATCAACATTGTTAAGATGTCCATCCTACCCAAGGAAATCTATAGATTTAATGCATTATCCATTAAAATACCAGCAGCACTCTTCTCAGACCTGGAAACAACAAGACAGGAATTCATATGGAAACATAAAAACCATGAATAGCCAAAACAATCCTCAGCAAAAAAAACAAAACAAACAAACAAAACGGGAGGTATCACGCTCCCAGACTTTGAGCTTCATTATAAAGCTACAATAATTAAAACAGCTTGGTATTGGTACAAGAACAGGCATATAGACCAATAGAACAGGTAGAGATTTCAGAAGCAAAATCTCAATCCCTCAGCTAACTCATTTTTGACACAGTCTCCACCATCAACCACTGGAGAGAGAAGAACCTATTCTGCAAATGGTGCTGGGAAAATTGGCTGACCATATGCAGAAGATTAAAACAAGACCCATACCTATCCCCATACACAAAATCAACTTTGAATGGATTAAAGACCTAAACATAAAACCTTAAATTATAAGAACTTTAGAAAATGCTAGAGACACCCTTATGGAAATTGAAATGGCAACCAATTCCTGATCAAAACCCCAAGTACCCATGCCATAAGAGACAAGATAGATAAGAGGGACCTTATCAAGCTAACAAGCTTCTGCAAAGCCAAAGAAACCATTGACAGAGCACAGAGACAGCCCACAGACTGGGAAAAAATATTTGCAGAAGGCCTACTATCTAGAATCTACAAAGAACACAAACATGCATAAAAGAAAAAACCAAACAGCCTCATTACAAAGTGGGCAAAAAATATGAATACACACTTCTGAAAAGAAGACATACGAGCAGTCAACAAATACATAAAAAAATGTTTAGCCTCACAAGTCATCAAAGAAATGCAAATTGAAACTACACTGAGGTACCACCTAACTCCAGTTAGGAAAAAAATGCAAAAGTTAAACAAACAAGACAAGAATGTTAATAGTCTTTCAGAAACGCTGCAATTATTATATAGAATTTTATTTTCTGTGTCTCTTGAAATGCTCGCATTATATATACAGCAAAATATGTTTGGAATCATTTCTAAGAATGTAATCTTTGGTGAAATGCCTCCATCACAAAGGATTGTGTTTTTGTCAGTTATCTAGAGCTTCATATTTGCTAAATCTGATGTAGATTGAGTCTAAGTAGATAAGCCCAGAACATGAAACAAATCTCTTTCATTTTGTCCCTCATGCTGTCCACATCTTGATGCCAACAATAAGACCTTGTGTATGAATTCAGCGGCCATTTGTAAAGTGTATATCACCAACAGATTTAAATGTTTTACTGGATCTTATTTTATTAAACAGTAAAATTTCAGTCAAATGTTAAAAGTCCTCTTTATTATTTTAATTTTTAGAATTTATTAACTTTAATGAGATTTAGAAATGCTGAGAGATCATAGGATTGGGCCATTAATTCTTCTGAAATATGAATTTCCAAAATTTACATTTGGGGAGGAAACAGTCAATATCACAGTGAAACCCTTATCTTGAGCTCTTTAGGTCGCTGAAGCTAAATCTGATTTATTTTTACAATATTATAAAGAGCTTTGGGAGAGTCACCCCTAGAAGGATTCATGGCTAATTAAAATTTTCAAATGGTATAATCTGAAAATTAGTGTTTGCATCAAAATCATCCACTCAACCTTGAATATGGCATTCTGTGTGCTGAGCTATAATGAGTTGCTTTTGTGTGATACGCAGTCCTTGACATTTGTCATAATCCTCAGACCACCCAAATATAGCAATCTGCTATTTGGAAAAGACACCCTACAAATTTCTCTCTTTCTCTTCTTAAGGCCATATTTTTAAAGAGCCATCAGTTATCCATAGAATTCACTCATCATGCTAATGGCTTCTATAAATACCCTGACAGGTCATTCTTCTCAAAGTTGCCTAGCAAAGAAAGGATAAGAAATGTGTCCTCAGAGGCTGTGACCAGGGCCATGAACTGACTTTCTGCCTCAGGTGATCGTCATGAGCGAGTGCTTGAAGGCCCTACCTACTAGACTATTCTGTGTACAACAATGTACAGGAAGCCCCAGGTAAAAAGCATGTTAAAATATGAGACCACGATAATTCTACTGAATATTTTTAAACTTTTCATATCACAATGTTTAAATGGGGGATTACATGTTATTTACCTTAAGGTATTTTTCAGCAACCTTTTTATGGGGATCCTTATTTTCTCATCCTGTCTTAGCTCAGATGGCTATAATAAAATACCCTAGACAAGGCAATTTGAATAACAGACACTTATTTCTTCCAACCTCTTAGTTCTGGAGGCTAAAAGTCCAAGATCAAAGTGCTAGCATGACCAGTTTCTGGTGAGGGTTCTCCTACTGGTTTGTAGACAGCCGCCTTGTTGTATGTGCTTATGTGGCCCTTTCTTTCTTCCTTTTCCAGTAAGGTCACTAATCTCATCATGAAGGTGCCATCCTAGTGACCTTTTATAAACCTAATTATCTCCTAAAGGCCAATATCTCCAAATGTCATCACATTAGGGATTAGGGCTTCATCATTTGAATTTGGGAGAGCAAAAACATTCAGTCCATAACACATCCCCTTGAATAACGGGTTAGTCAATCTGCACTTTAATCATTGAATGCATTTCAATCCCAATGCTGTTTTTAATTCACCATAAAACTAGCATTTGCAGTCACCACCCTGACTTTATCAGTTAGGTGTTAATTCCATGTTATAGCAATCATCTCAACTGTAAGCAACAGGAAAATGGAGAATGCAAACTAATATTTAATGATGATTAAAGTGAGCATATCAGCTGTCATCCAAAATTCTGAGAGTGACAGGTAGTGCAATTAATAATTAGTATAATCTCTAATACAGATATATATATTAATTAATCTAATTATGAATAATTATTTCGAGACAACAAGCACACACCTCTTGATGGCTGACCAGGTACTGTGCTGAGTCTATGACATGCTCTGCCTTATTGAATTATTTTATACTTACAACATAGATGGCTAGAGCAGGTATGTCAATCCTATTTGACAGATGAGAAAACAAAAACCCAGAAAAATGATGTAACTTAATAAACTGAGGAACTGGGATTTGAACACAACTGCCTATCTGGCTCAAAGCCTGGGCTTTTCTTGTTTTTTTTTTTTTCATTTTTTTTTTGTTTTTGAGTTGGAGTCTCACTCTGTTACCCAGACTGGAGTGCAGTGGCTGCTCCCGGCCACCGCAGCCTCAACCTGCTGGGCTCTGGCGGCCCTTTCCCCTCAGCCTTCCAAGTAGCTGGAACTACAGGCACGCGCTACCACGCCCGGCTAATTTTTTTATTTATTGTAGAGATGAGGTCTCGCCAAGTTGCCCAGGTGGGTCTCGAACCCGCGGACTCATGCAATCCTCTCACCTCAGCTTCCCAAAGTGCTGGGATTACAGGCTGAGCCTGGCTGGCTTTTCTTATCATGTTGTTACTGCTATGAATTAGAGAAATCATGGGAACATTTTTCTTAAAAATTAACTGAGAGGAGGTGAACTCCCTTGTCCTCTCTCTCTCTCTCTGTGTGTGTGTATGTGAATATAAATATAGTTACAGAAGACAAAAATGTTGGTTAGACCTCAAAGAGATGAGACACAATTCTGCATCCAGGAACTAAAGTAAATTTGGAATTTCACAAACTTTTCTACACTGGGTGCCAATATTGACTTTTTATTCAACAGAATAATTGTTGCATCTTCTGTAGAACCGTTTTCACTGACCACTAGCCCAGCAGAGCCTTAAGCAGCAGAAAGGGGAAGCAAAACTTTTGCTAGTGGAAACCAAGGGTTATAGCAAGCGAAGTCACTCACATTTCAATCCCTGAATTCCTGGACCCATGAACTGTGGTTGTGGGAGAAACAGCACCATATATTTAATGCTCGTTTAGAGCATACACAGCCTTCTGGAGGATATTGCCTCAGTCCCTCAAGTCGTTGCCACGTAACTGATGCCATAAGTAGGGTTTCAAAGGGCTATTCCACCGTTCTTCCAGGCCAGCTATGTCAGAATGGTGAGAAACATTGAAAAACCAGTGAAGTCCATGAGCGCAAGTCCGTTGCCACACTTTATTTTCTATAAATAAGTTCCTGGAGGGGAAGCAATGATGTGTAGAATACCACAACAGTGGAAATAATATTCTGTAAGTTCAAAATTGGTGGTTTTTGAGAAAGTACTATGGGCAAAGAAAGCAAATCATATCCACAGAAGGATCTATTCCAGTAAGAACAAAGTGCTGCCTCATCTACAATGGAAGTGTTCCATTATAATCACCTGCCACCAGGAAGCTGACTGATCACCCCAAGGAATGATGCCATTTCAGGGCTCATGTTGGTCTCTGCTTCTGACAGACTGAGTACTCAGCAGTGGCTGTAGCAAAGTTGGCCTTGGTGAGTAGAACCCATATTGCTGAGCCCTCACTCAACCTCTATCCTTGCCACCATGGCCTATTTGTTCATGAGCCCATGGGGCAATGACGGGGTATTGGGAAAAGAGGTTGAATGTGTCAACAGAACAAATTATACCATCCTCATTATTAAATTCCTCTTTTGCCTAGGCCGTTCATTAGTGAGCATTCACAAGGGACACAGATATCTTTACCTTCTGCCACCATTTGTAGAGATCCATTCACATACTTCTTTCCCAAACTTCCATATCACCAATTTTCCCATTATGTTCCTTCCAAATTCCTAGTTCTTAGATAGGGCAAGAGGGTCAGTCATTGGAAGAAGTTATGTTCTCCAGTGAAGCAATCGTTTTTGTGGAAGAATGCCAAAGAGGGATTACAGCTAAGCCATCTTCCAGCAACTCTCCCAGCAGCCCTGGGAATAAATTCTTTATTGATAAAGAGGTCCCGGGCAGCATGGTACAAGCCATCCCAGCATTCACCACATAGGCTGACCACACTCTGTTCTCCACATTGTTGAGCAATTTGACACCAGAATGTGAAGCAGAATAAATAAGTGGTTTTAACCCTAAACTTGAAGTATAAGCTTACGAATATTAGCAATGTGGAAATTAGCACTTTGAATTATAATAAACGCTAAAAACTTCAAGTATTAATTTACTACTCAGTCCTTAGTCCTCTGTTAGCCTCAGTTTCAGCAAGGCAGCTTTCCAAAACAGAGCATTTTTGGATTACCGACCAGAGGTCCTCATTCCTCTGCTTGCTTTGTGGCAGTTTTGCCAGATGAAAAGCTCTACATGCTCCAGTCTCTGTAACCTGAGGTCTCCCTTGATACTGTTGATGGGTTTTCATTTTGAAAACCACTTGTCAGTTTCTTAAAGAGTCTGCAAATTTCCTAACACTTAATATTTTGAAAATAATGTACACAGTAAATTGTTGCGCAGCTTCTCTGCAGCATGTACTAAATCTGTATGGTAGAATGATTTGTAATGCTAGTCTCTTGAAATGGTATATACATCCAAAAGATGCCTTTATTCACTAGATTAAATCTTAGTATGAAACTGAAGGCTTCCGAGATTCCCTGCTAGTTCAGTCATGATCTCCAGAGCTCTGTGACCAGGAACAATTCACTTCCTTCTCTCAACGCTTCACTAGGAAGGAGGTAGGATTGCCCATGTATGGAATACCATGAGGTATCCACCAGCCTGCACCTGTGTTTTGATGTCCACTTAGCATGACAGCTGTTACCAAATGAATTCAATAAATCTCACAAAAATGTTTTTAAAGATTCAATTTTGAAGATAAATTGGGCTTTAGAATATTTGTTAGTCTGCAAAACAATTTTCAAATGGCTGTCCAAAAGGAAATCAATTATTTACTTTAAAGTCATGCTTTTTAAAGAATTTATCTTATAAAATCAGCTGAAATGTGACTGTGAATGTATTCCCTTGTGCTCAAATTTAATTATTGACTCTCTACAAATAATTAAACAGTGAATGTCCTGGGCATTTATATAGCTGTACCCGTAATTTGTTTGGCTTTTAAAACGTACTTTTCTTTGGTTTTGTTTCTTAAACAAACTATGAAGGAAATATAGAAGTGTTACAGCAACAAAAGATACATTAGGTGACAGAAAAAAAAAAAGTTTACTGTTTCAGTCCTAGCATTTTTTCAGACAGAGGTACATTTTCTAAAGGGTCACTGGGTCTCTACAAGCAGCGCTCTTTCTGCCAGGCACTTTGTAATGTGCAATGAACGGTGTCATTTATTTTCATTTCCTCACACCTAATTGCATGCTTCTTGCTTCCAACATTAAGCCAGAAGGCAGGTGGCAGAAGCAATGAACTAAGTTGGGACTGTCATGTTATAGGCTATGCTCCCTCCTTTAAATACAAGCCAATTGTTTACAACCCAGCAGAAGCCATTGGACTGGAAAAATGTTCCCTTCTCTCGCAAGTCCTGACATTGCAGAAGCTGCTATGAAGACCAGCGCCCAATGAGGAAGAAGGCACCCAACTGACTGTACTCTTCACTGACATCAATCTAAGAGTTGAAGATATTAATCCAATAATAGATACCAAATCTAAGTATGCTGACAAACCATATGAATTAACTGCTAGATGATGTGATGAGAGACACAATTGATCAAAGTACAACTCTTGTTCAAACTGTATGCCTTACTTTTAAATACTCTCTCCATAAATTTCAAGTAAAACAGTTTAGCATTGCTCATCCAAAGATATAAGGTAAGTTAGTTGGACAAATTAAATATCAAATGTGTATCTACATATACACATTTGTGTATTATACATATAATTATTTATAAGCCACTTAAAGATCTATTCAAAGATAAAAGATCATTTTTATTTGTTCAGAGATTTCTTAATATGGTGCAATTAAATAGCCCAAAATGAAATTGTATAATGTTGAGACAAAGTAAAATCAGTAAAACTTTGTGCTTTTTTCCTCCAATAAAAGCAACTAATTACTTGCTTGAGAATTGTTGACAACTTCCTCTAAATGACAAATCCTTTTTTTATTGTTATTATCTTTAAGAAACATTTTATGGCCGGGCGCGGTGGCTCAAGCCTGTAATACCAACACTTTGGGTGGCCGAGACAAGAGGATTGCCTGAGCTCAGGGGTTCAAGACCAGCCTGAGCAATTTGGTGAGACCTCGTCCCTACAATAAATAAAAAAATAAGCTGGGTGTGGTAGCAGGTGCCTGTAGTTCCAGCTACTTGGAAGGCTGAGGCAGAAGGATCGCCTAAACCCAGCAAGTTGAGGCTTTGATGGCCGTGATCGTGCCACTGCACTCCAGCCTAGGTGACAGAGTGAGTCTTCCACTCAAAAAAAGAGAAAGAAACATTTTATGACAAATAAATTAGCCTTCATGAATGATATTACACATGCTACTAATTGGATGTTCTTTGGAACTGGAGAATAAACACTGGATTGTAATGATAAAGAGGAACAAATGTCACAAGAATCTACTTTCCTGAGGCAATTCATTCTTTTGTTAGAAAAAAAAAGCAAGCTTACTGTAGTAAATGTATATTTTGTTTATTCGTGATAATTTTTATATAAATGTAGCTTGAAATAATGGAAATGAGGCTTCCACACTTTCTCCCTCTCAATGAGATATAAGCTCTGAGGGTTCCCCAAGGTTTTCCTCTTTTGCCCCAAATCTGGATTGTGGCTCCATGTCAGGACTTAAAAGTATTAATTATGTTTTTTCTCAACCCTCTCTCCATTCTTTTCTGCAGCCTCTATTTCTTCTCTGCTTATCATTTTCCGTGCAACTTTCAGTTGTTAAGCTTCACATTAGTGCATTGTAAATGTTTATCTTCCTTCCAGTTTCTGTATATCTTCTTTCCAAGCATGTGCAAACCTTTCCATTCATATAGCTGATGGCCTACAAAGTGCAATCTTGGAGTAATCATGTGTGAAGAAGTGAATAATGCAATCACAAATATGACCACACATCTGATACTGGATCATAGTTTTGCTTCTGCATAACACCATTTAACACAATTTTAAATGATCCTTGATTAAAAGTTTCTGTGAGCAAATAAACTTGAGAAGTGCTGTCGTCCACTTTCTTTCAGGGAAATTCAAATCCACACACAGTCCTGCAGTGCAGAAATCTGTTGAACTTGGTGTTTTCCAAACTTATCTGAGCTTGGAGCCCAATTTTTCATAAAATGCCTGTTAACATTTCCTGGAACACATTTTGAAAAACATTGGCTTAGAAGCAACAGGGATAAGCAATTTTCAGAATATAATTTAAAAGCAATCAATAGTTACATTTATGAAATCACGGGGCTAATAAAAAAAATCAAGACTATATTCCCAAGTATGATTTATGATATTAATATGAATAATATATTTTAATAACAGTTTAAAGTAGCCACAAAGACTTGATTTGTTCATATTTTGCATTCTAAAATCTAATTAGGCTGGAGTGCTGTCCTTCAATATGCCTCAGTATCAAAGACCTTCTGTTTCTGGTGAAGTTCCTCTGATGCTGATTAAAAACAATGCTGGTTGTTTACAGCTTTACTGTCAGTCTACATATTTCATTTTTTTGTGAATCTTTTCATGACCTGTTAAATTATTTTTAATATAAATAATTCAAGGTCACTTATTTGTAGCTATTGGAAATGATAATTTCTGGTGTCTTTGAGGATAATTTTGACTTTTTCAGGTGGAAAATTTATTTACTCATTCTTTCAGTAAATATCTGCTAAGCATATATTGTGCACCAGGCATTGTCCTTGGTCTTGAATTCATCAGTGGACAAAAAGACTAATATTTCTTCTCCTGTGGAACTTGCATTCTAGTATGTGTAGAAGTGGTGGCTGCCGAATAATCAACTTAATAAATGGGTAAGATATAAAATATTACACATTATTAGTGTGAGGCAAAAGATAGAGCAAGTAAGAATTTTTTTTTTTTTTGAGTCGATGTCCCACTCTGTCACCCAGGCTGGAGTGCAGTGCCATGGCTCCTGCAGCCTCAACCTGCTGGACTCTTGTGATTCTTATGCTCAGCCTTCCAAGTAGCTAGAACCACAGGCATGCGCCACCATGCCCGCAGATTTTTGTTTATTTATTTACTGTAGAGGCGAGGTCTCACCATGTTGCCCAGGTTGGTCTTAAACCCCTGAGCTCAGACAGTCCTCTCGCCTCCGCCTGCCAAAGTGCTGGGTTTACAGGCGTGAGCCAGCTTGCCTGGCTTAAGTAAGAAATTGAGAGAGGAGAAAGAGTGGCTTAATTTTAAATAGGGTAGTCAGTATAGAACTTTTTGGAAAGTTGACATTTAAGTTAAAACTAAGTTGAGAGAGTTTAAAACTGGGAGAAGTGTTCTTTTCAAAGGGAGCAGCTTAGCACATAGGCTAGGAGAGTACCTGACATGTCCAAGAAGAAGTTAGAAAGGCAAAGAACCTAGAACAGAGTAAGCAAGAGGAAGAAACACAGGAACTAAGGCAGGATAGATAAGCAGGGACTTGAACATATAAGACTTAATTGGCCTTTATAAGGACTTTGGCAGTCATCCAAAGGATTTTTAAAACAAAGTAACATGATTAATTCATTTTATAAAAAGCAATTTGTCTGAAGGACTAATATTCAGAATCTACAAAAACTCAAATTGGCACGAAAAAAGCAAACAATTCCATTCACAAGTGGGCAAGTGACATGAACAGAATTCTCTCAAAATAATATATACAAATGGTCAACAAACATGAGAAAAAATACTCAGTATCACTAATCATCAGGGAAATGCAAATTAAAATCACAATGAGATGCCACGTTACACCAGTTAGTTTTGGCCATTATTTAAAACAAAACAAAACAATGGATGTTGGTACAGATGTGGTGAAAAGGGAACACATGCATTGTTAGTGGAAGTGTAAATTAGAACAAGCTCTATGTAAATTGATATGGGCATTTCTCAAAGAACTAAAAGGTCAATCATTCAATCTAGCAATTCCATTACTTGATATCTACCCAAAAGAACAGAGGTCATTATATAAAAAATACACCTGCAGTCATATGTTTGTGGCAGCACAATTCACAATTGCAAAATATGGAATCAGCCTAAACCACCATCAACTGATCAGTGCATAATGGAAAACAACACACACACACACACACACACACACACACACACACACACATACATATATACAAGACACAAAAGACCCCAGAATTATTTTTTGGAGGACAGACCCCTTGTAGTACACTTGGAATTTGTTCCTTCAGTTCAGTAACCAAAGTTCTTATCTGGAAGTTTTGAAAAGGCTGCGTCACAATTTGCAAAAGAAACTTCCCAAGTTGTGGAAAACAGGTGACTGGTTCTTCCATCATGACAATGCACCTGCCCACACCATGCTGAGTGTTCAGCAGCTATTGACCAAAAATGTCATAATCCCCTTGCCCCATCCTCCCTATTCACCCAATTTCGCCCTGAGCTACTTTTTTGTTTGCTCGAATGAAAAATGTCCTCAAAGGGAGATGTTTTGCTGATGTGGAAGAAGTGAAGCAAAAAACAGCAGAAGCACTAAAAGGCATCAAGACTGAAGAGTTGAAAACCTGTTTTGAGCAGTGAAAAAAGCGTCTCAAAAGGTATATTGCATTAAACGAAGAGTACTTTGAAGGTGATTGGAATTTAAACATGTAAGAATAAAGACACAATTTTTTAATAAATAAATTCTGTTTTGGGGGCATCCCACTTGTATATGCCATATTTAGCCATTTTAACTTATGGTTCACTCGTGTTAAGTACCTTCACATTGTTCTGAAACAGATGTCCAGAACTTTTTAATCTTGCAAATCTGAAGCTCTATACCCATTACACAACTTCCCTATTCCGCCTCAAGCCCCTAGTAACCACCATTCTACTTTGTTTCTATGATTTGACTACCTTATATATCTGATAGAAATATCTGATAGAAATGGAATCACATAGTATTTGTCTTTTTGTGACTGGCTATTTCATTTAACATAATGTACTCAAGGTTTATTCATGTTATCGCATGTGTCTGCCTTTCTTTCCTTTTTATGTCTGAATAATATTCCATTGTACATATATACGAAGTTTGTTTATCCATGCATTTACTCAGGGAGTCTTGTTTTGCTCCCACTGGCTGTTGTGATCCGTGCTGCATGACCATGGGCTTGCAAATATACCTTGAACACTCTGCTTTCAGTTATTTTGGACATACACCTAAATGTGAGATTGCTGACTCATATGTGATAGTTCTATTTTTAATTTTTTGTGGTGCCTTCATACTATTTCCCTAGGGGTTGCTCTATTTTTCAATAGCACTGACAGTGCCCAACAAATTATAATTTCTCTACATCCTCACCAACACTTTTTGTTTTCTGATTTTTTTTAATAGTAGCTGTCTTAACGGGTGTGTGGTAATATCTCATTGTCATTTTAACTTGCATTTATCTGATGATTGGTGATGTTCAACATCTTTTCACAAGCCTTTTCATGTCTTTTAGATGAGATCAGGCATGTTCAGGGTGGTATGGCCATAGAAGTCTTCGTGTCATTTAGAAGTCATCTTTGATTACTCCAAAATTACCAAGAGATTCTTTTAGATTTTCCTCTAAAAACTTTAATTTTGTTTCATTTCATGACTTTTTGCCTTTAATATTGACATCTTCGATCTACTTGCAATGGACTTTTAGTTATGGTCAGGTAGGCATTGGAGAATCTACATCTCTATGTTTAGATCTATATATAATCTAATCTTATTTGTCCTTATCTATAACAAATTTAGACAGTGACTTCTCCCCCTGAAATGTAGTCTCATTAGTCATAAATTAGGTGATTGTGTGTGTGTGGGTGTGTGTGAGGGGTCTGTTTCTGTTTGGTTCTATTGCCCAGATTGTCTACTTTTAAGTCAATTTTATACTGTCATAATTAATTAATTACAAAAGCAGTGGAAAATATTGCAGTATTTTGCAGCACAATCTGCTGGTGTTATTAATATTTATTTCTTCAATTTTACCTAGGCTATTTTTGGCCCTTTTCATTGTCATATGAGTTATAATCCCTTTCTCACTGCTACCTGCTACACATAAAACCGCACTATTTGAATTAGGGTTTTGCTGAATCTATAGATTAGTTTTGAGAGAAACTTCATTGCAATATTAAGTTTTCTAATTGTGAAAATGATATAACTGGCCAGGTGCAGTAGCTCATGTCTGTAATCCCAGCACTTTGGTCGGCCAAGGCACTTAATGCCAGGAGTGTGAGAACAGCCTGGGCAGTATGGTAAGACTCTATCCCTGCCAAAAAAGAAAAAAAGAGCCAGGTGTTGTGGTGCGCACCTATAGTTTCAGTTACTCAGATGGTTCCGGTGGGAGGACTGCCTAAACCTGGGAGTTCAAGGTTTCAGTGAGCTATGATCATGCCAGTATACCGCGGCTTGGGCAACAGAGTGAGATGCTGCATTTGATACATATACAAACATGAGGGGGGGACCCCCAAAACCAAAATTTATTTATATAAAATTGTGTATTTATTCTTACATGTTTAAACTTCAGTCACTTTCAAAGTACTCTCAATTTGATGCATCCCATCTATTGAGATGCTTTTTCTATGGCTCAAAACAGTTTTGAACTCATCACTCTTGATTCCTTTTAGTGCTTCTGCCGTTTTTTGTTTCACCTCTTCCACATCAACAAAATGCTTTCCTTTGAGGACTTTTTCATCCAGACAAAAAAATGTCTCCCATCCAGGGAATGTGGGACATGGGTGTCATGCCATCTTTGCTAGAAAACAACTGACCACTCACCTCAATATGAGCAGGTGTGCTCGTGAATCACCCATCATGAAATGGGCAGACGTGTTGAAAAACTCTGCAAATGGGCAACCACCTTGGGTCCCCTCTCAGTGGGAGATTTTCTGTCTTCTCAATAAATCCTACTTTCTCAAAAAAAAAAAAAAAAAAAGAAAAGAAAAAAAAGAAAAATATTCATTGACGTTAAATGCAGCCTCTCACAACCATGCTGGCAGGTATACTAGTATGTCAACGGATTCCTAGAACACCTACCTAGTTGAGGAAGTCTGTACTACAAGAGGCGTACCTTCCAAAAAGTAATTTGAGACTTTTTTTGGGTAACACCCTCATATAAACTGGGAGTGCCAAAGTATGTATGCATATCTTAAGAGATGTTAAGAAATGTTCACTGTGATCAGAAGCGTCTGGACGTGGATGATATCCACTCTGAGCTACGCTTGTAATTGCAGAAGTCAAACATGACTTGTATTCATCTTATTGAGTATTATAAATTTTAATATAGTTTTTCCCTTTCTTAAAATGTGTATTCATTTTTTGGCATCGTGTGTGTGTATGTGTGTGTGTGTGTGTGTGTGTGTGTGTGTGTATAAACACACATATGCAAAAAAAATGTACATAATAGCTCTGAAGTTTTAATAAGATCTCTAATTTTTTCGATATTTTATTCATATTTCTGTAGACATCTTTTATATTTTTATTTAGATTAGTTTGTAAGAGTTTGATGATTTTGATTTTATTAAATAGTATTTTTAAAATTTTATTTTCTCTTTTTTGAAGATATACAGAAATACAATTCATTTTTTCTATTGACTTTATATCCAGAAACCTCGCTAAATTTACTTTTCAATTCTAATGGGTATCGTAGATTCATGTAGATTTTTCACATACATAACCATGTTGTCTTAATGACAGTTTTATTACACCTTTTATTTATTTTATTTGACTCACATACTAAGTTCTTTGGTAAACTATTGAATGAAAAAGTTGGTAGTGGTGGTCATTGTTTCCTTCTCAAACATAGAGAAAGTTTTCAACATTTTATCATTTAATATATTGAATGCTTTGGGATTTTCACACACACTTGATTCTTTGTCAGCTTAAAGTTGCCTTCTATTTCTAGTTTGTATAGGACTTTTTCTAATGAATGAGTGTTGAATTTAGTCATGTTTTTTATACAACTAATGATACTATCATATGATTTTTCTATTATATCTCTGATTTTCAAAAATATTTCAATGAGCTATTTATTATTCTTCCTCACATAACATAAAGCTCAGATAGACTCGCCTAATGAGAGGATAATCCATTTCCTAGCTAAAGAAAGTTATGTGTCTTCCTTTAAGGGCAATTTCAGTTCCTATTATTTGGGCTCGGGCCTATGTATTTGTGGGCTGAGAAACGTGTTAAGAATTCAGTCTCTACCAGACATATAGAAGGGATAGCTTCTATATCCTGTGTTGGTCTTAGGAAGATTAGGGCTGTTAGGGTCAAGTATCAGGTAGTGTTGTGGTTGCCTTGGTTTACTGATAGGTCATATTTGTTATAAAAATATGCAGAGTTTATTTTTTTTTCCTGCCCTAAATGTCATTGCACTTTGGCTATAGCTACAACTTAACTATTAAAGTTAATTTTTGAAAGATTTTACAAAGTTGAACCTGTATTTATCCATGTAATAATTTATTTGACTCAGCATAATTAGTGGCACTTTAAAAACCTTATGAAATTGAGATACATATTCTTAACTGAGTGAGTTATAAGAAATAAGAGGGCTGCTGGTTTTAATTTTATCATAATTACTTGCCTGAAATGATGCAATATTGCCATCTTAATGATTTTTAAAACTTTCTCATACATTTCCTTAGAATTGTGAACATTTCATGTGTAGTAAACTTCCATTTTAAGTAATTTTGCTATGCTTTTTGCCCAAAGAAGAGAAGATAATTTCTTTTCTAATAGGCTATGTTTCCTGTGATGGGGTAGGTGTCCTATAAAAGCTAAACAAATAACAAGTAACACCTTATATTTACCTTACTGCAGGTGAATAAATAAAGTGACAGTAAAATAAATTATTTTTCATGCTAGCTAAGCTTAGAGTCAACCTTCTTTAATAAGGTAATGAAGCAACAGAGCAATACTTTATTTGCTTTTCACCTTTAGTCTAGAAGGATCACATCTCAAGGGAAGTAAGCCTCAACTCTAGAATTATAGAAAATGGAACAATATCATTGCTTCCATCTTAATTTATACATTTCTGCCACAATTAGTTCTTCAGTTACTGCTTATTCTATATCTTAAAAGATGCTTTAGGACCATGTTACAAGGCTTTATCACCAAATTGTAAGACTCTAAAGATGAGTTATTTTTTCTTAAGCCAGAAAATAAACATTCACATTATGCATATCTGTGCAAGGCTAACCAAAAGGCGTAGTTAAAAACAAAACAAAGCATTTTTCCTTTGTCATTTTTTTCATAATGTTATAGCTGCTTATGTTTTTGTTATTGTTGTTGTTTAATGTGTTTTTTTAAAGTATATTTTTATTGTGGTAAAAAATATACAGAATACAATTTACCATGTACATCATTTAAAGGATACAGTTCAGTGACATTAAGTACATTCATATGGTTGTGCAATCATCACCACCATATACCTTCAGAAATTTCTCATCATTACAGCTTGAAACTTTGCACCATCAAACAATCACTCCCCATTGTCTCCTGGCCCTAGCACCCAGCAACTGTTGTTCTACTGTCTGTCTCTATGAGTTTGACTACTCTAGGTACCTCATATAAATAGAATCATATGACATTTTTCCTTCTATGGCTGGCTTATTTAACTTAGCATAATGTCAAGATTCATCCATGGTGTAGCATGTACATTTCTTTCCTTTTCAAGACTGAATAATGTTCCACAGTGTATATCTACATATACTATATATTCATATATACACATATGCATATACATATATACATATGTATGCACATACATATATATAACCCATTATGTTTATTCATTAATTCATTGATGACACTTAAGTTGCTTCCATCCAAGTGAATAATGATGGAAGGTGGATGTATACACATTTTTGACTACTTTCGATATTTTTGGGTATATATGAAGAACAGAAATTACTAAATCATAGGATAATTCCGCCTCTTTTTGGTAAGAATTGCCACTCTATTTTCCATGATAGCTGCACTATTTTCTATTCTCACTAGGAGTACACAAATGTTTTAATTTCTCCACATCCTTGTTAATACTTCTATTTTATGTTTGTTTGCTTATAATAGCTATCTTAATGTGTGTAAGATGATAACTCATTTTGGTCTTGATTTGTAGTTCCTTAATGATTAGTGAGCATCTTTTTATGTACTTATTGGCCACCTGAATATCTTCATAGGATAAATGTCTGGTCTCATTCTTTGCCCATTTTAAAAATTATATCTTTTTGTTTTTGCTGTTCTTGAGCTATAAGAGTTTTTTAAAGAATATTGTACATATTTATACCATATCAGATATATAGTTTGATAAGGCAAATGATTTGTAAATATTTCCTCTTCTGTGTTGTCTTTTCACTCTGTTGACAAAAATGTTTAATTTTGATGAAGTCCAATTTATTTATAGCTTTTTTTTGTTATCTATACTTTTGGTGTCATTTCCAAGAAATCATTGTCAAATCCAATGTCATGAGACTTTTCTCTAATGTTTTATTCTAAGATTTTTTTTTTTTTTTTTTTTTTTGAGTTGGAGTCTCACTCTGTTGCCCAGACTGGAGTGCAGTGGCCGCTCCCGGCCACCGCAGCCTCGACCTGCTGGGCTCCGGCGATCCTTCCGCCTCAGCCTTCCGAGTAGCCGGAATTACAGGCACGCGCTACCACGCCCGGCTGATTTTTGGATTTATTGTAGAGATGAGGTCTCGCTGCCCAGGCGGGTCTCGAACCCGCGGGCTCAGGCAATCCACTCACCTCAGCCTCCCAAAGGCGCGGGATTACAGGCTGAGCCACCGAGCCCGGCTTATTCTAAGATATTATAGTTTCAACTCTTATGGTTAGATTGCTGATCCAATTTAAATTTTTGTATATAGTGTAAGGTAAGATTCCAACATTGTTGTTTTGCATGTGGATATCTATTTTTCCAGCCACATTTGTTTAAAAAAAAAAACAAACAAACCAAAAAACCCCTTTTTCTTCTTTAAATGATTTTGACAAACTTGTCAAAAAACATTTAATCACATATATGATGGCTAAGTTTGGGGTTTCCTATCTGATCCTATGGGTTTATTTGTCCATCTTTATCCTGGTACCACACTGTTTTGATTACTATACATTTGTAGCAAGTTTTAAAGTCAGGGAACTAGAAAGCATGAATCCTTCAGTTTCATATTTTTTTCATATTGTTTTGGTTTTTTGAGATTCCCTTGAAATTTCATATAAATTTTAGGGTGAGTTTTTAAAAACTTAATTTCTGCAAACTGTGTCATTGAGATTTTGATAGTGATTGCATTGAAGCTCTAGATTGCTTTGGGGAGAACTGACGTCTAAACATTAGGTCTTCCAGTTTCCATGAACAGGAGATGTCTTTTCATTTATCTTCTTTTCTTTCCTACAACAGTGTCTTCTTGTTTACAGTGTATAAGTTTTCACATTTTTATTAAGTGTATTTCTAAGTATTCTATTCTTTTATTGTTTTTGATGCTGGTGTAAATTGGATTTTTTTTGTGTTACTTATCATTAGTTCATAGAAATACAACTGATTTTTGTATATAGATTTTGTAGCCTGGAACTTATTTTAATGTGTGTTTAAATTAAACTTAGTTTCCATATAATTGTATACTCAGATGCGGTTGTAAGGAATATTAAAAAGAAATCTTGTATACCATTTCCCCAATTTTTTCAAAAGGTAATGTCTCGTGAAACTAGATTACTGATATCATAAACAAAAAATTGACTTTGGCAGAGTTCATCTATCTTATTCAGATTTCACCTGTTTTGCATATATATGTGTTTGTTTTATTCTATGCAACTTTATCACATATGTAAGATCATGTATCTACCACGAAAGGAAAGATACAGATCAGTTCCTTCACAAGGTTTCCTCGTATTGTCTTTTTATAACCACATGTGCCTCCTTCCTCCCTTCCTTCTTAAAAATATTTTATTTATTTATGTTTTAATTTTAAATTCAGGTGCACAGGTTTGCTACATGGGTATATGTTGTGCGATGTCAACTTGGGGCTTTTATTCTTCACTCAAATAATGAACATGGTACCCAACAGGTAGTCTTTCAATCCTTGCCTCCCTGCTTCCTTCCTCCCCTACCTTAGGAGTTCCTAGGATCTGTTCTCATTTTTATGTCTGTGTGTACCCAATGTTTAGTTCCCAATTTTTTTTTTTTTTTTTTTTGAGTTGGAGTCTCACTCCGTCGCCCAGACTGGAGTGCAGTGGCCGCTCCTGGCCACTGCAGCCTCGACCTGCTGGGCTCCGGCGATCCTTCCGCCTCAGCCTTCCAAGTAGCTGGAACTACAAGCGTGCGCTACCACAACCGTCTAATTTTATTATTATTATTATTATTTATTTTAGAGATGAGGTCTCGCCAAGTTGCCCAGGCGGGTCTGGAACCCGCGGGCTCAGGCAATCCACTCTCTCAGCCTCCCAAAGCACGGGATTACAGGCTGAGCTCCGGAGCCAGGCTTAGTTCCCTCTTTTAAGTAAAATCATGTGATATTTGATTTTCTTTTTTTTCCTTCATTAATTTGCTTAGAATAATAGCCTCCAGCTGCATCCATGTTGTTGCAAAGGATATTATTTTGTTCTTTTTATGGCTGTGTGATGTTCCATGGTGTATATGAACGACATTTTCTTTGCCCAGTCTACTACTGATGGCATGTAGGTTGGTTCCCTGTCTTTGCTATTGTGAATAGTGCTGTGATAAACGTATGAGGGTGTCTTTTTTGGTAGAATGATATATGTTCCAGTGATGGGATTGCTGGATAGAGTGGTCAATCTATGTTTAGTTCTTTGAGAAATCTCTGAACTGCTTTCCACAGGGGATGAGTTGGTTTTTATCACCACCAGCAGTGTCTGAACTTTCCTTTTTCTTTGCGACTTTGTCAACATCTGCTGTTTCTTTGATTTATTAATAATAGACATTCTAACTGATGTGAGATGATATATCACTGTGGTTTTGATTTGCATTTTTCTCATGATTAATGATAATTAGTGATGTTAACAGCAATGAATCCATTTCCTCTAGATTTTGTAGTTTGTACACTTAGAGATGCTTATAGTAGTCTCTGAAAATTGTTTGTATTTCTATGGAATGGACTGTAATGTTGATTTTGTCATTTCTGATTGTACTTATTTGGAGCTTCTCTCTCTTTGTCTTTGTTATTCTGGTCTTCAGTCTATCAATCTTGTTTATCTTTTCAAAGAACAAACCTTTCCTTTCATTGATTCTTTGAACTAGTTTTTTGGTCTCCATTTTATTTAGTTTTGATGTGATTTTGGTTATTTCTTTTCCTCTGCTAGCTTGGGCTTAATTTGCTCTTATTTTTCTCGTTCCTTTAGTTGTGACATTACATTATTTATATGAGAACTTCCTGTCTTCTTGATCTGGGCATTTAGTGTTTTCAACTTTCCTCTTCTCACCATTTTCACAGCATCCTGGAAGGTTTGGTATGTTGTATCTCTATTTTTGTTTGTTTCAAAGAATTTTTAAAAATTTTTGTATTGATTCTGTTGTTTACCCAAAAGTCATTCAGAAGCAAGTTGCTTAATTTCCATGCATTTGTGTAGTTTTAAGTATTCCTCTTGGTATTGATTTCTAATTTTATTCTACTATGGTCAGAGAAGATGTTTACTATGATTTTAATTTTTTGGATTTATTGACACTTGCTTTATGACTGAGCATGTGGTCAATCTTAAAATATGTTCCATGTGCAGATAAGAATATATATTCTGTGGTTATTGGGTGAAGTATTCTGTAGAAGTCTACTATGTCCAACTAGTCTAGAGTTTCATTTAAGTTGATAATTTTTTGATAGTTTTCTGCCTTGCTGATTTGTCTAAATCTGTTAGTGAAGGTGTTGAAATCTTCTATTATTATTGTGTGGCTGTCTAAGTCTTCTCTTAAGTTTAATATTTCTAGTGTTACTTGCTTTGTATTACTGGGTGCTCCAGAGTTGGTGCATGTAATTAGGATAGTTAAATCTTTGTTGGATTGAATACTTTATCATTATATAATGTCTTTCATTGTCTTTTAAAATTGTTGGTTTAAAAAGCAATGAAGTAATTGGTTATTGTTTAACTTGCTACAAAATTAGGATTCCTGCATCCCTGCTCTTTTTTGGTTTTCATTTGTGTGGTAGATTTTTCTTCTTTCCTTTACTTTGAGCCTATGGGTGTCATTGAGAGTGAGATGAATTTCCTGAAACAGTAGAATGAAGAGTCTCTTTTTTTTTTTTTTTTGCAAACAGTAGAATGATGGAGTGCAGTGGTATGAATATAGTCAGCATCTAACTCCTGAGCTCAAGCAATCTTCCTGCCTCAGTTTTCACGTTGCTGGAACTACAGGCACACATCCATGCTTAGTCAATTTTTAGAAACATTATGTTGAAACAGATCTTACTATGCTGCTCAGGCTGGTCTTAAATTCCTGGCTAAGGAGATTCTACCACCTTGGTCTTGCAAAGTGCTGGGATTACAAGCATGAGACACAATGCCCAGCTTGGGTCTTTTTTAAAATTCAATTTACCACATTTTGTCTTTTAAGTAGGGGCATTCAGGCCATTGCCATCCAAGGTTACTACTGATATGTGAGGTATTATTCCTGCTGTTGTGCATTCATTATGTTTTGGTTTTGTGGTCACTTTAAAGGGTTCACGGGCTATGTGTTTATGTGTGTTTTTGTGGTTGAGGGTATTGTTCTTTTGTTTCCATCTTTAGATTGTTCCTTAGCATTTCTTGTAGGACTGGTTTGGTGGTAATGAATTTCCTTGACAATCACTTATCTTGGAACGACTTCATTTTACCTTTGTTTATGAAACTTAATTTGGCGGTAAGAAATTCTTAGCTGGTATTTATTTTCTTCAAGAATACTACAAATGGGCCCCCAATATCTTCTGACTTGTAAGGTTTCTGCTGAGATGTCAACTGCTAGTCTTATGGGTCTCCCTTTGTAGGTGACATGGTCCCTCTCACTCACTGTCCACAAGATTTTTTCACTTTGTGTATAATCTGATGATTATGTGCTTTAGGGAATGGTCATTTTGTATAATATCTTGCAAGAGTTCTCTGAATTACTTGCATTTGTCTGCCTGTTGAGTTCTTTAATAAGATTGAGGAAGTTTTCCTACATTATATACTCATATATTTTTCATGTTGCTTCCTTTCTCTTGTCTCTCAGGAATGTCAATCAGTTGTAGGTTTGGTCTTGTTACAAAATCCCACATTTCTTTTTCATTTTTAAAGTTATTTTTATTTTGACAGACAGGGTTGATTCAAATAATTTGTCTTTAAGCTCTGGAATTATTTTTGTGTATTCTAGCCTGTTGTTGTGGCTTGCAATTATATTTTGAAACTCTTGAAGTGAATTCTTCAATTTCAGAAATTCAGTTGAGTTCTGTCTTAGGATGGCTATGTTATCCTTAATTCTTGGGTTGTTTTTCTGGTTTCTCTCATTTTGAGTTCCACTTTTTTTGCCTTTCACTGTTTTTCTTTGCCATACACATTCTGAATTCTTTATCTGTCATTTTGGGCATTTCATTCTGGTTAGGATCCATTGCTAGGTAGCTAGTGTGATACTTTGGAGGTGTTAAAACATTTGGAATCATAGAATTATAAAATTTGGGGATGAACTTTTTCCCCTCAGCATAATTCCTTGGCTGTTCATCCAAGTTCTTATGTTTATTAATAGTTCATTACTTTTTATTTCTGAGCAATATGGATGTACCAAAGATTGTTTAACCATTCACCTATTGAAGACATTTCCAGTGTTTGGCTATTCTGAATAAGTGTCCATGAAAATTTGTGTACAAGTTTTTATGTGAATGTAAGTTTTAGTTTCTCTGGGATAAATGTCCAAGGGTGAAATTGCTAGGCTATAAGGCAGTTGTATATCTGAATTTGTAAGAAGCTGCCAAACATTTTTTCAGTCTAATTGTACCATTTTACATTGTTACCAGCAATGTGTGAATAATTTTGTTACTTAGCATCCTTACTATCATTTTGTGCTATCAGTACTTTTTATTAAGTCATTCTTATAAGTGTGTAGTGATACCTTGTGATTTTCCTTTGCATTTTCTTAAGACTGCTAAAGTTGAACTTCTTTTATGTGTTTATTTTCCAATGGCATATTCTCTTTGGTAAAATGTCGATTCATGTTTTTAACTCATTTTGATTTGCATCCCTTTTGTGTTTTTAAATGTTGAGTCTCACAAATTTTAAATATATTCTAGATACTAATCTTTTGTTATATATCTGGTTTGCAAATATTTTTTCCCAGTCTATAGCTTGTCTTTTCATCCTCCTTACAGGGTCTTTCATAAAGTTTGCTAGTTTTTTAAATGAGTTCCTTCATGACATCTCCTAAAACTAGCATTGGGCTTGGCACATAGTGAGCATTTGTTGTTTCTTTACCAAAAGAGTAGAATGAAGTAAGGGAGAAAGAAACTGGTACATTTGCTTCTGATCTTGTAATATCTACTACTAATATCTGGTCATTGTTGAATTTGAAATAGTAGTATCTCATAATTTTTTGTTATTTCTCACATTGAATAACACATTATAAGAGTACCTAGGAGGAATACTTATTGCATTTTAGTTAGCCAGGAACTAGAGAATAAAGAAGATTTTCAAAAAGGTGGAGAAAATGAGGGAACAAGTGAATAGGAAGGGACTGAAATGAAATATCTTAATGCCCAATTCACAAAGTGAAGTCTGTGAACTCTTGAGAGAACCAAGATATCATTTGCCTTTTGCCTTTTGTTGACATTTGCACAGTTTGTATAAATGCAATGGTTGGTACAAAAGCAGGTGCAGTTAAAACTATTAGAACTTTGGCATGAATTAAGGCAGTGGCACAAAATGAAATAGAAGTTGTTTTATTCTTTGCCACCAGGTACTTGCAGAAGAAAAGTTTCCACAGTGTGAGGGGACCCAAGGGGGTTGCCCCCCAAAAGCCATTTGTACTTAAGAATGCCTTGATTAAGTAGTAAGAAGAATTAGTTTTGTTAAATCTCGATGCTCGAATACACATCTTTTAAAATATTCTGCATGTTGGAATGGTACATATACATAATGCACTTCTAGACACTGAGGTGCGTATAGTTGTCTCAGGGAACAAGCATTTTTGTGATTCTTTTAGTTGCAAGTGGAATTAACCACTTTTTGCATGTGACACCAGTTTTTACTTGAAATAACCACTTATACACAGACTGTTTTTTAAACTTGGGTATTTGGCAGACATTTTCTTAAAAACAATGAATATGGTCACAAAGTGCCTGTTGAAAGTAGTCTTGTGTTTCGTTTTTGTATCCACCCTAAATGTTGTTTTCCCCATGTTTTTCTAGACATTTTCTCTCATGTTGAGAGTTGTAGTTACTAAATTAATAAGTTTGACAACGTCTGTTTGCTTTATAATTCAGCCAGCAATAGTAGAAGTATTTAAAAAATTGCTATCAGATTGTCATAATGACTTTCGACATCATATTCAGAAGGACACATGGGAATTTAACAATTTGTATAGAAATTGGAAGGGGATATATAGACGGTATCTATTTAGCATGCATATCACTCTCTGGCCACTCTGTAAATACCCATAGTTTAGCAATTAGTGAACATTATTTTAATTACCTGTTTGCTTGTTGCCTTTGAGCACTAGACAGTACTCTTGAAAGGCAAGGATTATGTCTTATTAACCATAACATCTTTTAAAATTAGCAGTGGGCTTGGTATACAGTGGGCAGTGGATCCATTTTTGTTGATAGAATAGAATGCTGAAGCGAGAGAGGGGACTATTAAATTTATATCTAATTTGTTTATATATCTACTACTGATATTTGATCATTGTTAAATTGGCAAATGGTAGAGTTTCATTTTTTAAATACTTATAGAATTTATCACCAACGTTGATATTAAATAAATATGCCTGCATCATGGTGTTTTGGGGGGTAAAGTTTGGGTAATAATACATATTTTATAAGGTTACGATAAGATAGTACGTGTGTGTATATGAAGCAATTAGTCTATATCTCTTATACAATAATTGTTATTCTTATTATGACTGCCATGGTGACAGCAATAAAGGAAAAATGCAGCTATCTTTGCTTTCAGTCACCCAATTTTCAAATTTCTGCTTGGGTTCTATAGATAAATAATTTAAGAAAGACAAAGTCACATTAGCCCTAATCTCTTTGGAAGACGAGTTCCAAGGTAACATTTTAGACTCTCTTATTCATCACACTATCTTGCTGTTTTCTTAAAAGGTGGGCACAAGAGGCAGAAATAGGTAACAGGCCACTCACCATCCAGAAGCTTGGTGTATCAGGTACTACTGATTCCATCATGGACTTTATCCATTTTATTCATTGCTGGATACCTAAAGCTTGGCCCATTGTCGGTCTTTAATTCATATTTTTCCAATGAATGATCACATCATTGATGTTTAAATTTTAATTGTTGATGAAGTGGTCTGCTGTAAATGCTGTAGGTTTCCATTTTAGACAACAGCATTGTACAACAGATAGTGTTTCAGAAAAGGAGAGGAGAAGCAATGGTTGCAGGGGTGCAGTCAAAAAGAAGTTTTTGTAACTAGTAGAGAAAGTATCAAAAGGCATTTTAAAACATTCAAAGGACTTGTGTGACTATCAAAAAAGTTAGACTAGAAGGCAGTGGTTGCCAGAGGTTAGTGGGGAAGAAGAGATGCATAGGAGAAGAATGGAGAATTTCAGGGCAGTGAAGCTGCTTTGTAGAATGCTAAAATGGTGGCTAGGCGACATTATACATTTGTCAAAACCTGTGGAATGTACAACACCAAGAGCAAATGCTAGTTTGAACTACTGACTTCCCATGACATGATTTGTCAATGTAGGTTCATACATTGTAACAAACATACCACTGTGGTTAACAAATGTACCACTCTGGCTTGGAATGTAAATATTGGGGAAAGCTGTGTTTCTGGAGGGCAGGGGGCATACAGGAAATCTTTGTGTCTTTCACACAATTTTGCTGTGAACCTAAAACTGCTCTAAAAAATTGCATCTATTAAACAAATTAGGCTAAATGGTAACCTTATGATCAATCGTCCATGAAACATTACAAAATAAAACCACTTCCTCTGGAAAATTAATTAACAAAGTGTTTTTTGCTTTACATCCTTGGTCTCAAGGCTTAGTCATTTCAACTACAATGGAAAAATAGGTTACTTTTGTTTTCCCAGAAATTATAAGTTTCACTTTATAATAAAGGCATAAAAATAAGGTATGAATGTATAGGATTTTTTTTCTTTGTGTAAGTCCAGCTATTAATTAAAAAATTAGTTTGTTCCATAAACACTAATTTAATATGTGCATTGCCTAACACCAAGCCGCGTGTTCTGACAAATGTGGATAATTTTTATAGTAAACTGCTCCACTTGAGGTAGCTTGTCACTTTCAGAACATTTACATATATATTTTTTCATTGTTCCTAACAACCCTAGGCAGTTGGCAGGGAAGTTCTTGAAACTTTCACCCAAGATATTTTTATTAATTTTTAAAAATTATATTTTAGTACAATAACAAAATTAAGACAAAATAGAGTTTTAAAATAAAAAATCTTTTAACTAGCTGTCTTAATAAAATAAGTTTAATTTTTAAAAATTTTGTCTCTTAGTCTGTTCATGTTTAAATAGCAATTTTTATTGAGTTAGGGGAGGTATTCAGAGTAATTGCTTATGTATAAAATAATTTGTCCAAGTTAGGAATGAAGAAAAAAATATGTTATGAATAAATTTGGGAAAAGATATATTGATCAGTAAGACCCTATCAAGTAACAAACAGAGCATAAGAATGGACCTGGCAGAACTGAGAAACGTTTCGTTTTATTGTTATTATTTTTAAGTTGGAGTCTCACTCTGTTGCCCAGGCTGGAGTGCAGTGGCATGATCATAGCTACTGCAGCCTCGACCTGCTGGGCTCAGGCAATCCTTCTGTCTCAACCACCTGGGACTCCGGGTGCACACCACCATGCCCAGCTATTTTTTCTGGTTTATTGTAGAGATGAGGTCTCGCATTGTTGCCCGGGTTGGTTTCATATTCTTGGGCTCAGTCAATCCTCACGCCTCGGCCTCCCAAAGTGCTGGTATTACAGGTGATTATTACCTATTTATTTTTGATGCAGGAATGAGGCCAGTTGAGATCACAGTGGTTAAATGACTGGGTAGGGTCAACGTCTTTTGAAATGTTGAACTCTTGATGCCCCATTTTGATGGCTCTAGAGAGAAGTCCTTTTCCCTTGTTAATGTCTCCCCCCCAGAAAAAACTTCTACCTTACAATAGAAGTAAAGAGGTAAAAAGAGGAGGAGTAACTTGTGCCTAGTGAGTTTTGTCTTGCAGAAAGTAGAGAGAGGACTGTAAGCAGAGCTGATGCTGCTGTGGAAGGTCAAGTTTGTAAAGAATGGGCTTTGAAGTAATGGTATCAGAGAGCCTCTGAGTACCCAAAGTTTTTCCACTGATTTTGTTGGGAGTCACTCTTGATTCTAAGTCATGGGGTGGCAAATCCATGCGTTCTCTCCTATCCTGTCAACTTGACTGTCTGAGAGAAAACATGGAACAGTAAATGTTGGCAACTAGTACTGAAGAAACCATAAAAGTCTGTTTATTAGATGGGTCTTCTTGTTCCTTACTAGTAGCCAGAAAAGTTAGGCCTGTCCAGAGTGACCAAAATAGAACTCAAAAGTAGAAATATTCAATTATGTGTATTATAATTTTTATAACCATAGAATAAAAGCCATTTCTTTTTTGCTTTTACTTTGCTTCACTTCAAAAAGTAGCTAGATTTAAAGTTGTGAATAATTTTATAATTATTATTTCAAGTGACTGCATCTTATTACAGAAGATCTTATTGTGCATTTTACTATTTTTTACTATTTACTATTGCATTGAGGAGACATCTAATTTATATTTTCTAACTTATACACATTGATGCTCTCAACATCTTTATTTTGCTGTATTGCATTAGAAGTGGAGTTTGAAATATAAAGTGTAATGTAAGGTATAGAGTGTACAAGTGTCAATAGCTTTGCTTTTGCTTTAAATTTCTGCTAGAAATAGGTCCAATACTGGTTTAATGTGCATCTTTTTGTTATTAGATTTCATTTTTATCATTATTAATTATTTCCTCTTGGGTGTGAATTGCTAGTTTATGTTCTCTTCCTTCCTCTTTCCATTCTGCTATCTTGCACCATATGTTTCCTGCTTTGTAGAACTTAAACTCTAGTAGGAACAATACAACAATGTACTCAAATAACTGTAATATAAGTTAAAATGCTAACCATCTTTAATAAGACTAATGTGCTTACCGCTACACTGAAGCTATTCTTGACAGGATTTTGAGCATTAATTTTCCCCCCGAAATTCTAAAGAGAATTTATACTCCATTCCCCTTCCCCCCACAAAAAAGTCCTCTCCTATTTCTCTTTCATGTTTTGAAGAATTTATTCAGTTACCTGAATCACAGGTTTTAAATCTTAATAACTCTTGTTTTTCTCTTTTCTCCCACATCCATTTCATCACCAAGTCTTGACAATGTGTCTTACTAAGAATCTCTGGTGCCATCACTTTTCTTTTTTCCCCACAGACCTTACCTTGTTTCAAGTCACCCTTTTCTTTCACTTGGTTTACTAAATTGAGGCCAAACTTGGCCCTCTGCTGTTCGTTTTCCTCTAATCCATCTACATATTCCCCTCTACTCTAATCTATCTGCCATTTTTCCTGACCACTTGTCTCTTTCCTTTTAACATGTTCATCTTCCTCCTCTTAACTAAGAAACATTGAACTTCTTTAATTCTTTTCTTACTTTATTCACTTCCAAATGAATCACGCTCATGCCATCTCTGTCTCTTTAGTCCAGGATTTATCAACCCATCATTCTTAAATTTTTATCACTAATCTAGACCTCTTCTTCTATATGATCCAGAGTCATCTATTCAATCACTTTCTAAATATTCCTGCTTAGATATTTCTATCTCAAAGCTTCCTAGGGTCAATATGCAGGAGGCTAAACCATGGGCTTCCATTTTCAAGTTACAAACCAGAAACCTGGGAGTCATCTTTGTCATGTCTTAACTCCTTATTATCCTCTCAATGTCTAATTCACTACCAAGTACTGTAGATGCCACCTGCTAACAATCACCTGAATCGTCCACATCACTATCTCCACTGCCACCATCTTGGTCCAGAATATAATCCTAATTTGCCTGGAAACTCTAGCAATTCTTACTAGCTTCTCCACATCCTCTCCCATTACCTCACCCCCATCTTATCCACATTACAGTTTATAACATTTTCAAATATTCTGATTATGTTACCCATTGCTCTAAGGTTACAAAAGAGAATCCTTATGGTTTTAAGACCTTGAATGGTCTGGACCCTACTTTCTCCCTTCTTATATTCTCACCCTCTCTCTCTCACCACCTGTACTCTCATCATTCGAGCCTTTTTTCTGTTCCTCTCATGTTAAATGTTCCTTTTGGCCACATTTCCTCAGTGTGGGATGTTTTTCTTCAAACACTTCCTCTTGCCCCACTACCCATGAATTCCTTCTTGCATTCCACATCTCACCTCATATGTCATTTCCTCAGGAAAAACTTGTTTGACTAAGCAATTCAATTCAGGTTTGTTTGCTCTATGATCTGAGAGGACAGTGTTGGTTTCTTCGCATTTTAAAATCATATTTATACTTCCACTAGACTCCAAGCCATGCACATGCTAATGTCCAGACACTACTACATCACCTGAATCTCAACCACTAGTTATTAAGAGAATAAATAAATACCTCAGATTCAAATGGAGTCATGTTACTGTCATGTTCAAATCTTTTAGATAGCTTTCCTTTGTGCTTAAGATAATGTTCAAACCCCTTAAGTGGCTTCTAACTTACCACATGCCTTGGTTCTGTTCAGTCTCCAACCTCATCCCAATTCAGTGTCATTATGACAGTATTTACTGAGCATCTACACTATACCAGGCAGTGTTTTGTGCAGAGGATTTAATGATGATCAAGATAGACACTGCACTTGTTCTTTCAGAGCTGAGACTCTAGGGCAGGCATTAAACTAGCAACAGCAATTTTGATAAACCAAGTGTTACATAAATTATTTAAAAAGCACTGCCCCCTTCACACTTTGTGTTCCATCCAGCTATAGCAAGTTATTTTGTTTCCCTAAGGAATCAAACTCGCTTGTCTTTTTGGTCTTTGC
The DNA here is from genome assembly GCA_027257055.1 of Cephalopachus bancanus. NCBI lineage: Eukaryota > Metazoa > Chordata > Mammalia > Primates > Tarsiidae > Cephalopachus > Cephalopachus bancanus. Next base: position 4,356,623 of record JAPVLO010000096.1, on the reverse strand, counting down.
ACTTGCTGTTCCTTGTCTTTCTTCTATTGACATAATCCTGTCTTCACTGACCTTGTCCTATCTCCACCCAGTTTTGCTTGGCTTGCTCTTGTTGACTAAGATGAAAATCTTTCCAATATTGCTCCTTTCTATGAACTTTCATGATACTTTGTACTTCTACTGCTTTACTTAGCATTTACTAAGTTTCTCTTACTTGACCATAAGCTCCAGGAGGGCAGACCTGCATCTGACTTGGTCACTTTGTCAAGCATTTAAAAAGTGCTCACTTAATAGTTCTTGATTGAGTGAATGGATGAGTATCAAGTAAGCAAAGTGCTGTGGCAATTTAGAGTAGATGGATGTTATTATTTTACAAATGAGGAATAACTTATGCATCAGGTAAGATACCTTACTTAACCAGGAGAAAGTTCAAAGCACATTTAGAATTACAAACGTTTGGTTTCTCTCACTCAGGCTATTATTGTGAGCTCACAAATCTGCATTAACTTCTGTTATGTCCTGTTTTTGTTTTTTGGGTTTTTTTTTTTTGCTGTTGGCTAGAATTACTATTGACCACAAAATTTTAGCTGTCAGCAAGGATCTGCTATCAGTACGAAATCCTTTCTAGCACATTCCTACTGCTACCTTTCTAGGCTGGGTATTAGAAAATGTTGTAAATTCCACCTAACACCAGTTAGGATAGCCATCATTAAATAACTCGAAAAACAACAGATGCTGGAGAGGATGTGGGGAAAAGGAAACACATCTGCCCTGTTGGTGGGAATGTAAACTAGTACAACCTTTGTGGAAAAAAGTTTGGCGATTCCTAAAAGATCTAAAAATCGACCATACATATGACTCTGTGTCCCTTATGGGAATATACCTGGAGGAACTCAAATCACTTTATAAAAAAGATACCTGCACACGCATGTTTTTTGCAGCATTATTCACAATAGCAAAAACAAGAACCCCACTGTGCTGCCCATCAAAAGTGGATTGGATAAAGAAAATGTGGTACATTTGCAAGAGGGAATATAATGCAGCCATAAAAAAAAAACAAAAGCAAAATTATGAACTTTGCAGCAACCTGGATGGAATTAGAGCCTATAATACTTAGTGATTTATCACAGAAACGATGATCGAAGTACCTTATGTACTCACTCATAAGTGGACTCTGAACATTTACCCATAATACTATAAGAAAGGAATTGGCAGCAATGGGAATTCTGCCAGGGAAGGGAGGCACATAGCATCAATGAGGGTACCCACACTTTACCTGTACAATGACCATGTATAGACCTGACCCCGAATTGTACCTCACATTTTTAAATTGAGAGGAAAAAAAAAGAAAAAGTTGAAAATTCCTGAGTAAAATCTACTTAGTGACAGAGTTTTTGGTGATCCATTTCTGACCACATAGGACCACATCCCATATGGACTAGCTAAGGTAACAAAGAGGATTTTCTTGTATGCTGTGATGGAGGTCATTGCTTTGATCACCAAGTCCTGCCAAATGGCCATGGGAGTAGCTTGCCTTTCTTATCTGTAAAGTGAGGAGGATTTAGAAATCTGTATGTGATTCTTGACGTAAAAAAAAAAAAAAAAGATTGAGATACTCAAAATAAGTGTTCCCAAGGCAGGAAATAATGCAGCACAAACTTGGACGGTAAGGAGGCAAGGGAGAAGGACCCTAAGTAGTACTTGGGGAATTCATGTAGACTTGGGAACGTATTTTGTGGAAACTTGGTTATTTTTATGTTTGTTTTTTTTCTAATGATTTTCATTTTGTTCTTCCTAAGTATTTAATTAAGCTCCCTTTGAGATGTTGACTTGTCCCAAATGTGCAATGAGGAAGCAAGAAAAAGTTTTTTGTGTTTTGTTTGCTTGTTTTCGTGTCCTATTAAGTGAGGTGATAATGTTAAAAGAGGTGTGTGCCCCCTTGAAGGTCAAGTGCAGGGTTGGCTACAAGAATTAAAGTGAAAGACCGTATAGCATGGTGGGATGGTAATGGAAGAACTGACTCCACTTGTTCCACCGAAGGTGTGCAATCTGCAATAGTTCTGCCCTCTGTTTAAAGAAAAACTTCATCTTTTGAATCTGATGTTTCTGTATAGTCTATAAAGACCACATACTTCAGAGTTTAAAACCTCATTTTCTTTACTACAGTGAATTTTATCCTGGAATTATCATTATTATTATTTTACAAATTATGGATGTTTTTAGTTACTCCTTTCATGTCTGACTTAGAATGTTTTCAGCTGCCTTTCATTTATTTATTTTTAATCACAGATCTTCTCCCATGAACCAACACAGATCAGCATGGAATTACCACTGCTTATTTTATGTTCTTGGTTTTTTGGAATTTGTTCTTTCCAAAATACAAAAGGAACAAAACACAAAAGGAAATAATTTTACCCCAAATGAAATGTATCAGCTGTTAGCCAACAGAAATCAAAAATGGTCTTCACCTTCCTGTTACACTTTGCATTCAAATGCTCCTAACTGTTTTAGAAAGCTCGACGCCCACGCTGCAGGATCTTGCTCCTCTTTAATTTTCTCTAATTTGTGTAGTGAATAACCAAATACTCATAATGCAATTAGAAGATAATCAGGCTTGTAATTATGTTAATTGCTGGAGACTTACATCAATCCTCCAGCAAAGTGATAGCATTTCAGGGGAACTATTAATGTGGCAAGAGAGTGAGTGAGAGACCGGGATGGGGAAGTGGGTAAATTGATGAACAGCTTTGACTTGTGTCATTTAACAACACTGAGAAGACAACGGAGCCAGACGTGAAAAGGACCTTCAGGGGAGACGCTTCGAAAACAGGGTTTTAGGTTCCAGCAAATCATCCTCTTTTTTTGTTCCATAAACAATTACATTGTCCTCTTACACACATTGAAAGAAGCCTGATTCAAAGGAAACAGATAAAAAGGTGGGGAAGAAAAAGCGAGGGAATTTTACTGTTTGATGAACGGACTCCATCTTCTGCATTATAAACAGAGCAAAACAAAACAAGACATTGTTACCTTCTATGAGTCTGCACTGAAATATCCTTTTCTCATTTGATGATGACCAACAACCAAGCTAAAACTATTGCTTGTCAATTATAAGCTATGTAGCCCTGACATTAAATTTATTTCTAAGAAGAGTACAGACAAACACTAATGAAGATTTTTCGGTTTTCTTTGGAGCTGGCTGGGTATCCTGGAATCTGCAGTGTACTGGTGTTTCTTGCCTTCTTCATTGGTGGGGACAAGTCTGAGAGGTATACGCTTTCCTTTCCTGCACCCACATCTGGAGTGTGGCATGGCAGGTGAAAAGGGCTTGTGGTGTGGGTTAACTGCTACTTAACAAAGACTTCATCGCCACACCTCTATCACCACACAAAGTTAAAAATAAAATCATTTCAGAGAGGTTTGTCTATTACCTGGAAATAAAGAAGTAGGAGGTTGTCTGAGTGGGGTTCAACTGGATGTTACTTACCAGTTATGATTAAGATAAATTTGATAAAATATACTTTTCTCAAACGTAGGCAGACTAAAATGACTGTCGCCACGGAAGTTAAGCTACAAAAGTCAAATGTCTGCCAAGTGGATACACAGAGCTTGTTTCCATCATAACTTATATTTTATGTCCTTAATGTCAAAATAAAGTGACAAAATTGTGTTTGTACTTCACCATGTGTTTATTGCTTCTTGGCCATTTGGAAAGCATATTGGAACTATACAGTGTATAATTAAACTGTTAGAATGTTATAAGCTCAGTAAATAAGGTGCATTGCATAATAGTTACTCATTTTCTGCTTCATTTTTGATTAATTGTGAACCATTAACACTGACACAGGTTCTTAGGGTTTATGAAAACTTGAGTCATTAAAATGACCCACATGATTAGATTTTACTGACTACTAGAAAGAAATACATAAAGTATATGTTGAACCCTGGACCATTTAAAGGCGATAGTTCCTCTGAAGTTGTCAGTCAACTGGCAATCTATTTGGAAAGAAGAGGGTGATTCTATCATAAAATAGTAACCGTCAGTTACAAATACTCCAGGATAAATGAGGGATTTGAGAACAGGCCAAATTTAGTAAAATGGAGTGATTAGGAAAATATATTGCTCATAGAAACTATGAACTTTTCCTGTAACTTATTTATGGTTGGCAAATTGTCCAAAAACCTAATTAGACAAGCTGATGTTCTTGGAAGAGATCTCAGACTAGCTCATTACATTAACTCCATAAATTTGTTCTTTCAGAAATCCCCAAGTAGGCAACTAATCATACATAAAGTTTCTTGCTTTTTCTCATTCCTTAATTTCAACTTTTGTCATTGGCTGGAATTTTATTTTTACAGAACACAGAAGTAATTGAGCCAGAAAAATTTATTTAGCTTATAAATCATCACTACAAATCAGATGCAGATTTAGAGAAAATTCTGTTAACATTCTACCATGATTTCTCATCAATATAAAAATGCGAATTTCATCTCCATTCTCCTCTAGTTTACATAATGAGAATTGAATTTATTATGGTATTGTTATATACTGAGTACTGAGGGAGTGGATGCTCTTTTTAAAAAAGATTGAAATGGGCTTTATGAACATGTTTCTTCTTAGCTCCTTTCATGGTCATGAAGTAGTGGACTTGCCAATAGTGAAATAGTCATCACAGAGATGGTGGTGAAACTCACAAAGAATACATAGCTTCCATTCTGACTACACGTAGGTAAATATACTGTATGCTATTTATAAATAACATGTTTCTATAAGGCAGATGGGGTATAGTGTTGTCTGTATTAGATATCAAATTTTAGCTCAATTGGTGTTTCATAAAATATTATGAAATTAAGTATAAAAGAAATAAAAATATATTTTGCTTTTATATTCCTTGCTCTACCTTACCAATATGCTTTTTATGTATAATCCAGTTTTTCCTATAATTAAGAAATGTGGGTCTGTGTAGATTTTCCCCAAATTGCATTCAGGTTTCTATTACCTCTGTAGCAAGATGTTAGCTTGTCCTACTTTATGCTGATTTATTTTCTTACTTGTTAAAATACTTCAAATGATTGATGAATGCAATGGAGAGTAGCTAAAACCTGTATTTAAAGTTTAAAAGATTATTGGGCCCAGACATCCTGAGAGTATTAAAAAATTGAAGGAAAGTGGCTAGACGTGAACACTAAAATTACTTAAGAACTAGAATTTGTCAAAATCAAGCTTATGGCTCTGGACAGGGACATTCAAAACGTGCTTTAAAAGTAAATATTCCACTGTATAACCTGAAATCCTCTGTGAAACTCTAAAAAGAACTTCCTTAAGTATGACTAAATTATTAAAGATTTGTTCCTTTTCAAGTCTAATTTGTATCCCTAAATGATATTAATCGTCAAAGGAGATTCAGAATTAAAAAGAGATGCATATTTTAATGTGATAAAAAAACAAAGCTAGCAGTATGTTTGTGTACTAACATGAGAATTAACTTTATTTGATTTACGCCAAAAGACTAAAATAATAGAGAAAATTAAATTGATTTTTAAAGTTCAATGTTATAATAATTTATTTGGATTAAGAGATGGCTCAAATATTACTTAAAAGACTGGGATTGTTAGGAGAGAGAATGTTCTTTGCTTTCTTTATTGGGCTAAAGTAAGAATGAAATATGTAGTTTCAATTCATAAGTGAAGACAGTTATTAAGACTGTAGAAATAATAAAATAAACTTTTGGAGAGTCTAGATAAGTTTTCTATGCATATGTGTATGAAGAATTTTAGGAGTAATGTAAGCATAGAATTGCAGATAAAAATTTGCCTTGAAATAAATCTTTAAAAATTTGATCAAAGAGGCATGTTAATTTAGAAACAAATGACTCATAATGACCATGTGGTCATGGAGGTAAAAATATTGAAAAATTAGAGAGAAGAGTAGATAAAAATACACACAGTAATGTAAGTTCGTTAAACTCATAGTCAATGTATTTAAAAGGTTATAAATCTTGGATGAAGGAATATTAGTCATAAGAATTTAAGCCAAAAATATATCATAAGATGGAAATACATCTTATGTACCAACACAGCATATAAAAGCTTATATGAAAAATTAAATATTATATTTTATTTTACAAATGTTTCAGAACATGCCACTGTACAAATGGCATTATAATTATGGAAAGATGTGCCCTCTTCTTTTCAACAGTTCATGGTATAAAATAACGCACCAATCAGAATTACTCACAAGTTTGTCAGTTCTATTAAAACCAAATGAACACTGGGCTGGGTTTAAAAAAAGATATTTTTATGGGGTGATAGTAAAATTATATTTATGAGTTAAAAGATTGAGTTATTTAAAGTCTCGTTGCCAAATGATATTTATAGAGAAATCCTGAAGTAAACAGGAAACTAGAAAAATAATTAAATCATTGCATTATGATGACACCTGTGAGGAGTATGAATTGGCAGACAAACTTGGTCTGTTTGACAGATTCCTCTTAGAGGGACCGAAGAGAAAGCCCCCTTATGGTTATTTAAATGAATATTTTAATTATTATTTTTGTTAAAGCATCATGCTATTACTGGTATGAAATGAAGAATCCATAAAGCATTTTGATTAAGCACACTAGAATTGTGTTTCTCCAGTTAATGTATGAACTGAATCAGAATTTATTGAAGATAAAAATGTCACTTTAGATGTGTGATAGCTCCTGCAGTCTCAAATGAATGGTAATATCTCAAATGGATGATAAAAGATTAAGTCCATTTTAAATAATAACTCATGTAATTTAGAAAGCAATTGACTGAGTAGAAAAGGGTTTTGTTTTTAATATTTATAATTTTCCTATAAATGGAATAGAGTAGTGGTGCAAATGTAGTCCTAAATGGTAAATAACCCTCTTGCTCCTCAAATCTGTATTTTACTCTTCATTTAGCTGTGATTTGTAAAAGTCAATCAAATTAAAATCTTTAGAATTGCCAGTAAGTCAAAGCATCTTTCTCTAATATCTCTAGGTATCTTTTTTCTTGCCTATTTTTAAATATTTCTAAACATGTTTATTTTAATTGTTGTCTAATTTTTAGACTTATGGAAGAATTTTTATGCTCTCGATCTCACCTCAGTGTCAGTTCAGTACCAATGATCTTTTAAGAAAATAGACTTTAGAAGAGGTGTAGATTTATTTTAAAAAACTGAGAATATAGTACTGAGAGTTTGTATACATTCTTTGCCTAGTTTCCCCTATGATTAATACATTTCTTAATATTGTACATTTGTTGCTATCAATAAACCTATATTGATACATTATTATTAATTAAAGTCATCATTTTTTCAGAATTCCGTAATTTTTACTTCATGTCCTTCTTCTAGTCCAACATCTCATCCTGGATCCCACATTACACTTAGTCGTTATGCCCCCTTAAGCTTTTCTTGGCTGTGAGTTCCCCAGACTCCTTGTTTTTGATGACCTTGACCGTATGCATGTGTCCTGGGCAGGTTTTGTAGGATGCCATCTTTTGGAATTCGTCTCATGCTTTTCTCTTGAATACCCTCCTTTGCTCTCACTTCTCAGTTACCTCACTTTTCTGCTCCACAAATCTTTGCTGTGTATAATTAGGCCCTCAGAAGGATTTCATCACTCAAGCTTGTGCTGTTAAGTCTTCCATGAGAGTAAGGAGATGCTTTCCCTTCTTAAGGAGTGAATAGTGCCATGTGTATAATCACCTTCTTATAAGAGTGAGAACCGCCAGCATCCCATCTACTTTGGGTACTCTGATCTGTCCCAAAGGCTGTTGTCATTATTGTAGATTTAATGGCTCTTCCCACAGACTCTGCTGGTAGCTTGTTTAAAGCATACAGAAGAGGAATTGGAATGTACACAAATTTAAGTTACTTAGCATTATAAAAAAGTTAAAAAGTGAACAGTATTTCAACTTTTTTCATTATGTAGTCAGAAGTACTTCCAGTAGATGTCAAAATCTGCATTAGCATGCCCTATATTCACCAGAAGTCCGTTCTTCACCAATGTTATCATTTTCTTCGTTTACAGGGCATAATGTTTCCTAAAAGTCACATTTCATGTGAAATAAATCCTTTTTATAAGGCTAACAATCTGGCACATAGTGGATATTTAGTAAATGCTTACAAGTAATAACTGATTGAATATATATTAAATTATATGTTTTTGATTGTTATGACCATGGGAAAATTTTATCAATAGATTATTGGATTCTTACTTTGTGAAAGATATTATGCGAAGTGCTCTAGGTGAAACAAAAATGGAAACAAAACAAAACAAAAAACGAGGCAGTGCAGCCTCCTCCTTTCCCGGTCTCTCTGTCATCATGTTTCAGGACATTGATTGTGGGCTTGGTGATCATCATGAAAAGATATTTAACTTTCATGTGGCAACTCAGTTTATTTCATAATAAAGTGCCTTTATTTCACATACGTGTTTTGAAAGCATTTTCACTAGGTCTAGAACTCTTTCATTCTATTAAAATTTGGTTCCACTCACTCATGGCTTTTGTTGATGCTCTTAGAAATATCCATTAGTTTAGTGGATTCTACTTTTTTAAAAAAATTTTATTTTAAAGACGTGGGGTACAATTCAGGTTTAGGTATACAAATGGTCATTGTACAGGTTAAATTTGGGCCTCAGTTTGGTCCCCACTTACTTTTAGTGCAGTCATTTTATTGTCAGATTGCTTTAAAGATTTGACTGGTCTTTGGTGTTTGGTAAATTCAATATTATGTGTCTAAGATTAGCTTGTTTTCTTCTCCCTGTCTCTCTTACATTTTTCTAGGGTTTGTTTAGTATGAGAATCTATGAGTTGCTATTTTTCATCAATTATGAATAATTATCATCCCATGCTTTTTAAAAAATATTGCCTTAATCTTCTCGCTATCTCACCTTTTCTGTTTTGTGTGTGTGTGTGTGTGTGTGTGTGTGTGTGCGTGCACACCCGTGTAACTGTAAGTGAAGTACGATTAGTGCGAAACATTCTGTGTTTGTGGATTGGAAGATTTAATATTGTTAAAATATCAATTATCCCCAAATTGATCTACAGATTCAATGCAATTCCCATTAAAATCTCACCAATCTATTTTATAAAATTGACAAACTGCTTCTAAAGTTTAATCAGAAAAGCAAAGAGACTAAGAATAGTCAACATAGTATTCAAAAAGATCAAAATTGGAGAACTTACAGTATTCAGTTGAAATACTCTCAAGATGTAGTAATCAAGACAAGGTTTTATTGCCAAAACAATTGCTCTAGGTTAATGTCACAGAACATAGAGCACAGAAATGGACCCACAAAAATATGGCAAACTGATCTTTGACAAAGAAGCAAAGGTACTTTGATGAAGAAAGGATAGTTGTTTATAACAGTGTTAGGAAAATGTATGTTTATATGCAAAGACAACAAATCTTGACATAGACCTTACACTTTTTACCAAAATTAATTCAAAATGCCTCATAGACCAAAATGTAAAGTGAAAAACTATAAAACTTTGATGGAAAAAAAGTAGGATAAAATCTAATAAGCCTTGGTTTGATGAGTTTTTAGATATAATACCAAAAAAAAGATTTATAAAAGTTAAAATTGACAAAATAGTTTCTATTAAAATTACAAATTTCTGCTTGGTTAAAGACATGATTAAGAGATTCTAAAGATAAATTATAGATTGGGAAAAATAATTAGTAAAACAGATATGTGATAAAGGACTTGTATTGAATATATACAGAGAACTCTAAAAATCCAAAAATAATAAAATAAGCAACCCAATTAAAAATGGTCAAAAGATCTGAACAGACACTTCACCAGTGAAGATATACATGTGACAAACAAGCATATGAAATGATACTCGACATCATTTGTCATTAGGAAATTGGAAATTAAAGAAAGCTGGTAATACTGGTTGCTGGTAAGGATGCAAAGCAATAGGAACCCTCATTGATTGCTACTTGAAATGCAAAACAGTTCAGCCATTTTGGAAGACAGTTGTTACAAAGTTAAATACAATTTTATCATATGATCCATCTTTTGAGCCCCTCATTATTCACACAACTGATTTGAAAACCTGTGTCCACAAAAAAACCTATATGTATATTTTTATAGCAGTTTTATTATTAATTGCCCCAAACTGGAAGCAACCAAGATGTTCTTAAACTGGTGAATTGATAAACTCACTGTAGTGCAATCAAATAAAATATTAATCAGTAATAAAAATAAATGAGCCATCAAACTATAAGAAGGCATGAATTCTTATTGCTAAATGAAGAAAGTCAGTTTGAAAGGCTGCATACAATATGATTTCAATTATCTGAAATTATGGAAATGACAAAACTGCAGCAATCATAAGAAGAATAGTGGCTGACAGAATTTTAGGGGAGGTGGTGAAGTTTGAATAGGTGAAATATTGGGGATGTTTTCTGGGTGAGTTGTTCCCAAATGGGCGGGCCCATGCAAGCCTACCTTCAATGTGTGAAGAAACTGAATGGCTGAAGAAAGAGACTGGCATATCCAGTTTCTTAGAAAGAAACATTTAACAGGGGCTCAAGAACAAAAGTCAAGCCTTTGTCTCAGGGAACAGCAAGACAAGATGGTGGATCCCTGCACCACTACTCCCTAGACCAAGAGCTTATCTACACCACAGGGAAATTGTATGTGTGATTCAGAAGGGATGTATATGTAGGACAATTGAAGTATGATAACATTTTGACCTAAGGGCAGGATTTACAGTAAGTATATGTTCTTACTTGATGAAGAATAATTAAACTGGAAATCATAGAGGCTTTCCTAGAACAGGGGTTAATCAGAAGTCAATATGGTGAATTAGCATCCAAGATGGATTTGCTTTGGCTTCCACAGGAAGCTACTCTGTATGATGCTGTAATGTTGGATAAATGACACTACGCATTTGTCAAAATCCCTAAAAATGTCTGGCTCAAAGAATAAGCCTTAATTCATATAATATAGAAAAATAGAAACCTCAAAAATGGAGTATAGAATGTGACAAAGCAAAACACTGTAAATGTATATTAATTAAGAATGTAATAAAAATGTAGAAACCAATCCACCAAAATTGAAGGGAAAAGTGCTGACCTAAGTAACTGAAAATAAGCAGAGTTTATAAGATTGAGGTACTGTGCTCTAGTTGATAAAGTTGCTTTATGTGGTGCTACAGATTAGCATTTTTGATACTGCCATTTATATATACTGGAATTGAAAAACTAACTGAAGAAATGGCAGGTGGTAGGAGCCAGGTTTCTCAGTGTTGGATTGAGAATTAAAGATAAGCAAAAGGAAGGGGCTAGTGATGCCCATGTGGCAATGGTTTAGAGCTGGAGACATCATATGAACACATGTTTATATTAGTATAGGTATAGGTGATTACATACAGAAACATTTATAAATATGTGTACATACACAAGTTAGTATACCCACTTATATTTCATTACTCTGTTAGTTAAAAAAGCTTAGAAGCAATGGCACCCACTAGCAACAAGACCTTGATTTCTTAAACCATTTTACAATAAAAGAAATCATGGAAAAATGAATGATTCCAGGGTTGAGACAGGAAATATACAAGATGAGCTTGGGGCATCTGTAGTGCCAGAAAGTAAGAATGTCCTAAAGAAAAAAAAAAATTAAAACACCCATGTTAATGGAGAAATGTCAAAAAGACATAGGAGTCAACTAAAGGAGCCCCCAATTGTCAAATCTGAAATAATTTGAGCAATAAAACAAATAAAGTAGTATTGTATTATAACCCTATGCATAAAGCAAATATCTGTGAGTCCACATTCATAAGAAGTAATGAGACAATTAATTAAAAATGAGAAAAAAAGAGCCAGTTAACTCATGTAGTGGAATTCCAAGGAATTTATGCAAATCTCCCACCCCCAAGGAGGTGAAATATAACTTCTCATTCCTTGAATTTAGGCTGGATGGTGACTTTTTTCCGAAGGCTACAGTGTGGAGAAAGGGGAAAAAAGAATAGCTTTACAGTGGAAAAACCTGGCAAACACTTCCTCAACCCAGCTGGTCAAGGTCAATATCAACAATGATAGGCATAATGAGTGTCACTCGATATGTGATGAATGCCATTTTAACTTTCTAGTATTCCTTTTAAAATCATAATTCTGGTCTAATCATAAAAAAGATGCCTGGCATATCTCAATAGAGGGACATTTTATAAAACACCTGATCAGTACTCCTCAAAACTGTCAAGATGATCAAAAACAAGAGAAGTCTGACCAAAAGAAACCTAAAGAGATATAACAATTAAGTGTAAATAATATCCATGATGAGATTCTGAAAATAAAAAAAAGAACATCAAGTAAGGACTTAGCAAATCTGGGCTGGGCTCGGTGGTTCATCCTGTGATCCCAGCACATTGGGAGACTGAGGCTAGTGGATTGCCTGAGCCCATGGGTTCGAGACCATGGGCTCAGCAACTTGGTGAGACTCTGCAATAAATAAAAAATTACCCATGCATGGTAGCGTGTGCCTATAGTTCTGGCTCCTTGGAAGGATGAGGTGGAAGGATCACCTGAGTCCAGCAGGTTAATGCTGGAGTGACTGTGAGTGTACCACTACACTCCAGCCTGGGTGACAGAATGAGACTCCAACTAAAATAAAATAAAATAAGATACAATTTTAAAAATTGCAAATCTGTATAATGTATATAATTTAAATAATAATAATGTATTGGTATTGGTTTATTAAGAACAAATGTGCCATATTAATATAGGGTTTTAAAAATTATTTTTAAAAAACCTTATTAGAGACAATCTTTCTTTGTTACTCAGTCTGGTCTTGAACTCTTGACCTCAAACAATCCTCTCATCTCAGCCTCCCAAAGTACTAGGATTACAGGCATAAGCTACTACCTCTGGTCTGATACAGGGTTTTGATAATAGAGAACACTGAATGTGTAGTATATGAAAACTCTCTACTTTTTTTGTTAAATCTACAATTCTTTTAGAATGAAAATGTAAAAAGAAGCATGTTAGGCTCTCTAAGTCCATGGTATTGATCTCTTTACCTTTTTCTATGTCAATTCCTCCAACCAAATTGCATTCTGGTTGATTTTTGTGATCTACATTTCAATTCACTAATTCTCTCTTCAACTCTATGTAAAATGTTATTTGCTTCTGATTTTGGCTTTGATTTTTTTATTGCTAGAAATTTCCTTTCCTTTTACTTCTTTAAAAATTCACCACTTTTTATAATTTTCAGTTTCTTGTAAATGTGAATATTGTGATACTTATCTATTATTTATTCAAAACCAGTAAGTATAATCATTTAATAACATGTTCTGGAAATTCTAGTAGCTAATAATTGTGTGAGTCTATTTTCAACTGGTTTTATTTTATAGTGGCTTACTTCTTTGTATGCTTGTTTTTTTTTTTGACAGCTTACTGTTGTCATTCTTGAAAAATTATTTTTGGGGAAAGGATTTTTTAAAGAAGAGTTGAATTGTCTTTATATGGAGATCATTATTTGTTCCTTGACTATTCTTGGGACATTTTTAAAATCCAGGTCATGGTTTGAATGTTCCTGAATCATCCAGGTAATGTGACCATAGGCTGTAAATTCCCCATACATTCTCAGGTTATTACTCTTTCTTTTTTACCATGCTCTATTTAGTGCCAATCCAGTTAAGTAATGTAATTGAGTGGATTTTCTTCTGGCTTATCTTCAATCTTTAGCATTTAGCACTTTGAAAATTCTTCTTAATGTAAAAGTGTTTTTCTAGTAAATGTCTTATTTTGGGTGGTCACTGAGCTTTATCTTTCATCTGTCTCTCACCTAATGATGTTGTCGGACTTCATAAAGCCCAAATTTTCAGGAATCAGCAAATACATGAACAAAAATGACTATTGTTTTGGTTATCTGCTCCCCCTTTTGTGTGTCTCATTTCCCTTAGTACTTTTACTCTTTGTTAGCTGGTTCTTACTTTTATGAAGATAATTTCATTTTTTTTGTACTTTAGTTTTCAGAGCAAGGTAAGATTTCAATAACCTGGCCCACAATCGATGAAAAACAAAGCCCCCACACTATTCTTTTGATAAATATTTAAGTGCTTATTTTGCTCCTGACACTGTTTTAACTGCTGTACAGAAAACAATAAATAACCTGTTTTAAGGAACTCATATGTGGTTAACAAAAATACAAACTCTTTTAAAGAAACAAAGTAATAAGAAAACTTCAGACATAAATGTAAAATGATATACATCTTAGAAAATAAGAATCCAAGGTTATTTTATACATTTTAAAGATAGATGAGTGTTTGTGAAGCTCAGTACTCATGGGATAGTTTCCAGCTTCAATGGAAGTTATTTAAAATGAATGACAATGCACCTTCTTAGACCACATGGAATAAAAATAAATATCAACACCAACAAAGCTTCCCCAAAACCCACAATAACATGGACACTAAACAGCATGATGCTAAGCAACTCCTGAGTCAACATAGAAATCAAAACAGAGATTAAAAGATACCTGGAAGCAAATGTAAATGAAGAAACATCTTACCAAAACCTCTGGGATGCCATGAAAGCAGTACTAAGAGGGGAATTCATATCTTTACAAACACACATGAAGAAAATGGAAAGATCACACGTTAACAGCCTAACAAATTACCTAAGGGAGCTGGAAAAGCAAGACCACCAAGACTCTAACTTCAGCAGAAGAATCTAGATCACCAAAATAAAAGCCCAAATTAGGGACATAGAAGAAAAAGGATAATACAAAAAATCATTGAAACAAAAGCTGGTTCTTTATTTTTTTTATTTTTATTTTTTTTTGAGTTGGAGTCCCACTCTGTCACCCAGACTGGAGTGCAGTGACCGCTCCCGGCCACCGCAGCCTCTCCTGCTGGGCTCCGGCGATCCTTCCGCCTCAGCTTTCCGAGTAGCCGGAATTACAGGCGCGCGCTACCACGCCCGGCTGATTTTTTGATTTATTGTGGTGATGAGGTCTCGCTGCCCAGGCGGGTCTCGAACCCGCGGGCTCAGGCAATCCACTCACCTCAGCCTCCCAAAGGCGCGGGATTACAGGCTGAGCCACCGAGCCCGGCTAAAGCTGGTTCTTTAAAAGGATAAACAAGACTGATGATCCCCTAGCTACACTGACCAAGAGAAAAAGAGAAAAAGTCCAAATAAACACAATCAGAAATGCAAAAGATCAAGGCACAACTGACCCCCCAAAATACAAAAGATTATCAGAGACTACTATGTACACTAATATGGAAACAAACTTGAAATCCTAAAGGAAATGGAGGACTTTCTGACATCACACAACCTCTCCAAGTAGAAACAAGAAGGAATCGAGACATAAACAGACCAATCAATAACAATCCAGGAAATTGACTATGCCATAAGAAAATTACCTACCAAAAAAAAAAAAAAAAAAAAAAAAAAAGCCCTGGACCAGATGGCTTTTCAGCAGAATTCTATAAAACATACAAGGAGGAACTGATACCAATTCTACCAAAAGCACTCCAGGCAATCGAGAAAGATGAAACTCTTCCCAAATCATTTTATGAAGCTAACGTCACATTGATATCCAAACCAGGTAAAGATCCAACAAAGAAGGAGAACTACAGGTCAATATCTTTGATGAACATTGATGCTAAAATTCTCAATAAGATCCTAGCAAATCAGACTCAACAACACATTTCAAGAATCATCCACCATGACCAATTAGTCTTCATCCCTGTTATGCAAGCCTGGTTCAACATTCACAAGATCATACACATAATTAAATACTTCAAAAGATATAGAAACAAAACCCACATGATTATATCATTAGGCACAGGAAAAGCTTTTGATAAAATCCAGCACCCCTTCTTGATAAAATCCCTCAATCATCTAGGCATAAATGGAACACACCTCAAAACAGTAAGTGGCATCTACAAGAAACCCACAGCCAGCATACTGCTAAACAGACAGAAATTGGAACCATTTTCCCTATAAACCAGAACAAGACAAGGATGCCCACTCTCACATCTCCTTGTCACATTTTTTGAAGCCCTAGCTTGAGCAATCAGTCAAGAGGAGATCAGCAGTATCCAAATAGGAAAAGAGGAAGTCAAGTTATACCTCTTTGCAGACAACATGATTCTATACCTCAAAACCCCAGGTGAATCTGTGAAAAACCTTCTTGCACTGATAAAGGATTTTGGCAAAGTTCAGGGTATAAAATCAATGTGCAAAAGATAGTTGCATTTCTATACACCCACAACAAACAAACAGAAACCCAAATAAAAAGCACAATCTTATTCACAATAGCCAGAAAAAAAATTAAATGCGTTGGCATCTTCCTAACCAGAGACACGAAAGTCTTTTACAATGAAAACTACAAAACACTGCTCAAAGTAATCAAAGATGACACAAACAAATGGAAAAATATTCCATGCTCATGGGTTGGAAGAATCAGCATTGTTAAGATGGCCATCCTACCCAAGGCAATCTACAGGCTTAATGCAATGCACACTAAATTACCAGCAGCATTCTTCTCAGACCTGGAAACAACAATACAGGAATTCATATGAAAACATAAATGACCACCAATCACCAAAACAATCCTCAGCAAGAAAAACAAAAAACAACAACAAAATAAGCAAACAAAACAAACAAACAAAAAAACAAAGAGGAGGTATCACATTCCCACACTTTAAACTTTATTGTAACGCTACAATAATCAAAACAGACTGGTATTGGTACAAGAACAGGCATATCGACTAACGGAACAGGATAGAGACACCAGAAGCAAAACCTCAATTTCTCAACCAACTCATCTTCGACAAACCCTCCACCATTGACTAGGGAGAGGAGAACCTATTCAGTAAATGGTGCTGAGAAAACTGGCTGACCACATGCAGAAAATGAAAACAAGATCCCTACCTATCACCATATACAAAGATCAACTCTAAATGGATCGAAGACCTAAATGTAAAACCTCAAAGTCTAAGAATCTTAGAAAATGTAGGAGATACCCTTATGGAGATTGGAACTGGCAACCAATTCCTGATAAAAACTCCAAGCGCCCATGCCATGAGATTAGATAGACAAGTGGGACCTCATTAAACTGATAAGCTTCTGCAAAGCCAAAGAAACCATCAAGAGAATGGGGAGACAGCCCACAGACTGGTAAAAAAAAATGTTTACCAACTGTATGTCTGACAAAGCTCTAACATCTAGGTTCTACAAGGAACTCAAACGTGCCAAAAAGAAAAAACAAACAGCCCCATTACAAAGTGGCCAAAAGATATGAATAGACAGTTCTCAAAGGAAGACATACAGGTAGCCAACAGATACATGAAAAAATGCTCAGCCTCACTAGTCATCAAAGAAATGCAAATTAAAACTACACTGTGATACCACCTAACTCCAGTCAGGGTGGCCATCATCAATAACTCAAAAAAACAACAGATGCTGGAAAGGATGTGGCAAAAAGAGAACACTTCTTCACTATTGGGGAGTGTAGATTAGTACAGCCTCTGTGGAAAACAGTGTGGCAATTCCTAAAAGATCTAAAAATCGACCTTTCATAAGACCTCGCAATCCCCCTACTGGGAATATACCCGGAAGAACTTAAATCACTCTATAAAAAAGATACCTACACACTTATGTTTAAAGCAGCATTGTTCACAACAGCAAGAACACGAAACAACCGTGCTGCCCATCAAAGGAGGACTGAATAAAAAAAATGTGATACATATACTTGATGGAATATCTTGCAGCCATAAAGAAGAACAAAATCACGAACTTCACAGCCACCTGGATGGACCTCTATAGAGTCTATAATACTGAGTGATCTTTCACAGAAACAAAGAACTGAGTATCACATGTTCTCACTCATAAGCGGACCTTGAACAATTATCGTAAGACTATAAGAGAATGATTGGCAGTAGTGGAAAACTGCTGAGAGGGGGCAGGAAAGCAGGATTGGCAGTAGTAGGAATCTCCCTGGGGAAGGGAGGGGCACACCTCATTAACAAGAGTACCTGCATAATGAACATTTGTCTACCTAACCCTGAATTGTATCCCACATCTTTAAAAGAAAAAAATTAAAAGGAAAAAAAATGAATGACAGGATTTCCCAGCAATAATATGGATCAAGTTGAATTTAAATGATTTTAGTTTTAAATGAATCCGATCAGAATAATGGATAATTTTTCTATTGTATTTTTCTGGTCAGGCACAAGAAGTAGAGAAAAACAGAAACCAATATTACTTTACATAATGGTATGGAACATGCATTTCTCCTTCCAAAACATTCTGTGAGCATATCTAGCTGCCAAAATACTTGTTTACAATTTCACTCATAAATATGATTTAAATGCATTATACCAAACAGTACTTACTACATTATTAATTTCTTTATTTACTTATTTAATTCAGATTGTCCTGAGCCTTGAAAATGTAGGATTAAATGAAGATATCATAATGCTTACTACTTTTATTAATCTTTTTGAAGAAACAAGTTTTGGCTTTGTTTTTTATGTTATATTTTAGTTTTTCTATTTCATTGATTTTTATTTTTATTTCTACTTTCTTGTGTTTTCTTTTTATTAATATGGAATCTTAGATAGTTGGTTTTCAGTCTTTTTTTGTTCTACTACATATATCAAAGTCTAAGCATCTTATTCTGAGAATTTTAGCAACATTACACAAATGCTGATATGTAATATCTTTATTGTCATTCAATTTACAATATTTTCTAGTTTTCTTGTGATTTCTTCTTTGACTAGAGTGCTATTTTGAAATTAGATGCTTGATTGCTAACAGTTGGTAATTTTCTAGTTATCTTCCCTCATTGATTTTTAGTTTAATTCCACTATTGGCCGAGTATATACTCTGAGTGAGACCAATCCTTTGACATTTTTTAAACTTCTTTTATAATGTTAATTTTGGTAAATAGTCCTTATGTAAATGAAAAAAACATGTGTTTTTTTGTTGGTGAGAGCTCTGTTTTATGTAGTTCAATTAACTTAAATTTGTTTTCTGTCCACTTATACCTTTTTATCTTCCTGTTCCATTGCTGTTGAGAATGTTGTATGCCAAAGTTTCACACTATGATTGTGAATTTGTTTGCTCTTTCTAATTTATCATTTTTAAAATTGTGCTATCTAATACATATTGATTTTGAATTGTTATAATTTCCTGGTAGATTGATGCCTGCATTATTATAGAATACTTCTTTTTATCTCTAGAAATGCTTTCTGCATTAAAATAAATTTTGATATTAGTATTATCAAATATTAATATATGAAATAATATATTAAAATAGTAATTTATTTTAGTTAAAATTGTTATAGTATGTGTTTTCCATCATTTTCTATTTCTTATTTTAAAGGTGCATCTGTTATAGCTATTAAGTATTTATTTTCATTTTAAACACATTTTAATTAAAACAATTTTTTCTGAACTATTTTTTCTTTTAGTTGCTTTTTCTTAGCAAAAATGTCTCATATTTTATTTATCTGTAAACACATCTATTGGTTATAATATTCTAAGTTGTTATTTTTTTTCCAGCACATTAAACGTGATATTTATGATAGTTCATTGTATCCTGGCTTCCATGTTTCTACTGAGAACTCAGTTCTCAGTTTTACTGTTTCTTCTTTGGAAGTAATATCTTTTTACCTCTTGTTGCCTTTAAACTATCTCTTTCTATCTGTCTGTATGTCTGTCTCTGTCTCTACTTTCCCCCCAACCCTATCCTCATCTCACAGTTTTATTATGAGGAAGCGTTTATTATTAGAAGCATTCACAAGCGAAAAGGAGCATATCAGAATCTACGGTAGAACTTTCTGGGGAGGGACTTGAAAGTAGTCTCATTCAAAAGAACTCCCTGGATGATTATTAGATTCACTTCTCATTCGTCTGCCCCCCATTAAGTTGAGACCTTTGTGTGCTGGATATTTTCTACTTTTCAGATTTTCATTTCAAATTTGTATAAGATAATTGCTTGCCTTGTATTTTCCTTTTACTCCCTGCATTTTCTAAAGGGCGGTTTCAAAGTCGGGTAAAAAATGATTTAGGAGAGTTTCCAGGTTGCTTTAGTGTGTTTCACATTCCATTTATACAGTGAGCACTCTAGAATAGATATTATTGCATAAGTTATAGCAAAATCTGGATTGTGGGTAATTTAATCATTATTAATGCACAATTGTTTATAATTTATGCAGTAATTCAGTATTTCCTTTTATTGAGGAAGGGTTAAAATTCTGGCCCAAGTCTGTAGGATTCTGTAGGATTCTTTGTATCTGTCCTGCTAAGGCTTATGGCAGAATCTAGGGTTGATAATTACCATCAATTCAGAAAAAGTCTCTGCCATTATGTCTTCTTCAGTCTACTCTTAAATCCATTTTAGACATTGTCCATTTAATTTTGGAATCTCCATTTATTTCTTTTTTGTTCTAATTTTCTGGAGAAATTTTCCATGTTTTTACTTATTTGTTTTACATTCTCTTATATTTTATTTGATATATTACACAGAGTTATTTTAACATTCTTTCTGCTAGCCTCAGTTTCTAAATCACTTGTAAGTCTGTTTCTATTTTTGTTATTGTTGATTTTCATTATTTCAGTCTTATCTTTTGGAACACACAATTGTAAGACTCCAGATAATATGGAAAACCTTTTTCTTTTTTTAGATGATTATCTTAATCCAATAGATTACTTAATAAGTCCAGCAATTATTGAAATTTCATAAGGCCTAGGCTACTTCTGGTTCACCCTATGATTCTAGTGCCAGAGACCAGCTCCAGGAGAGAGTCAGGGCCTGAATGGGGAGACTCAGGAACGGCGAAGAAGAAGGACAGGAGTCAACTTCTTGGGTAGAGTTCAGGACTCTGCCAGTTTTTATTCAATTCTTACATGCTTATATAGTTTTTTTACTGACCCCTGTACCCATAAAAATGCAACACATGTTACACATTAAATGCTTACATCATGTTTTTTCCGTTTGTTTATGAAGAAGTTGACCTTTACAAGTTTCTTTTTGTTCCTTCCTGCTACCATTGGTGTTATTTATGTAACAAAACACCAGCTGCCAAGAATTTATCAGCCACAACCTGTGACCTCTAGGCCAACTGAATTTCTTCCCTTCGCTATTCTATTTCTTTTCCTTTACTAATCTATTTTCTTAGTACACTTTTAGCAGCAATATATTTACTTGTTTTCTCTTTTATATAACCACCCTTATCTTAACCAGTATGAATTCTTAATACTCTATATTAATTTTACTATTAATTTAAAAATTTTACTTTCTTAATTCTAATTGCCTTATCTATATTACTTGCTATTTTCTTATCACCTATTTTGCATTTTATATTTCTAAACAAAACTTAAGTCTACATCTACACTTATATATGAAATTAATCTTACTTCTAATCCTGAATGTATTTAATTTTGAACCTATATTAAGTGTGTATAATTTTAAGTTTACCTTAAAACTTAATTATTTCCTATTCTTTTTATTACTTATATTAAACCAATACCTACATCTATAATAAACATTTATCTTTTAATTATAACTGTTATTTATTTAATTCTAATCCTTACTTTAATTTTAACCCGCTTTCTAATTAAACTATAATGTTTCTTAAATCAAAAGGCATGTCTGAGCCGGGCTTGGTGGCTCAGCCTGTAATCCCACGCCTTTGGGAGGCTGAGATGAGTGGATTGCCTGAGCCCATGGGTTCGAGACCCGTCTGGGCAGTGAGACCTCATCTCTACAATAAATCAAAAAATCAGCCAGGCATGGTAGCGCATGCCTGTAATTCCGGCTACTCAGAAGGCTGAGGTGGAAGGATCGCCGGAGCCCAGCAGGTCGAGGCTGCGGTGGCTGGGAGCAGCCACTGCACTCCAGTCTGGGTGACCGAATGAGACTCCAACTCAAAAAAACAACAGCAACAACAAAAAAACCAAACCAAACCAAAACAAAACAAAACAAAAAACAGAAGGCATGTCTGTGACTTGTTTTTCCTGAAAACACCTGTTTTTGGAGACACTCTGTCTCGGTTTCTCACTTCCTCATCAATCACAACTGTCAATGTTGTTACTTATAAAGGGTATGAGGAAGTACTTGTTTTTCCTTTTTAGCTACAGTTTGCAAAATTTCATGGGAAAGGGGGTAGTAAAGCATTCCCTTGTCCCTTCGGGGGGAAATTTTTGCTGTTGAGCCCTTTTTACGTTTCTATACATAGGTTTACTGCTAATTCCACATCCTTGCACATTCTAGCTAATTGTTTTGTTTATTACAGGAAGTGTTTTTCAAGCCTAAGCACGCATTCCTTTAAGACCAAAAGGAGTCCTTCAATAGGATCCATGGGGCTCTGCCTCCATCATGGCCACTTCCCACTGGGGCTCTGCTCCCAGTCAGCATTTTTCCCATTTTTGGGTAACCTCCATTTTGCCTCTTTAGGGGTCGCGGCTTCCGGCATTCTAGAGTGTATGTCTTCAGGACTTTTCACTAACTAAGTGATGTTTTTAAGGAGTTCCTCCCCTGATGGGTCTTGAATTCTATTCCTCAGTTTGCTTAGCTGTTTTTCTTCCTACCTTCACTTCCAAATTTTGCAAATGTCTTGAAGGTAAAATGACTGTTTGATGCCTCTCAAATCTTCAGCTTTGTCCCTCTAGCCTCATAAGAATGTCAAAAACACAGGTATTTCTCTTATTCTTCGAGTTGTCCTTCCTGTTGGGACAAAGCCAAAATGATCAGTCTCTCTTCTTGCACACAGAATCAGCAAATATTTTCAGAAAAAAAGAAGCTGCAGGTCATCAGTTCATCTCTCTTAGTTTCTTGCTCTCTCGAATCCTCGTTCCAATAGGTCTCTGATGTCTTTAAACAAACTATCTTAGCCGGACTTGGTGGCTCAGCCTGTAATCCCGCGCCTTTGGGAGGTTGAGGTGAGTGGATTGCCTGAGCCCATGGGTTCGAGATCTGCCTGGACAACTTGGCAAGACCTCATCTCTACAATAAATCAAAAAATCAGCCAGGCATGGTAGCACGTGCCTGTAATCCCAGCCACTCAGAAGGTTGAGGCAGAAGGATCGCCGGAGCCCAGCAGGTGAGGCTGCGGTGGCCGGGAGCGGCCACTGCACTCCAGTCTGGGTGACCGAGTGAGACTCCAACTCAAACAACAACAACAACAACAAGAAAACCATCTTACAGCATATTCAACTTTTTAGATATTCCTGGTGAAAGGGAATAGAAGTATTCACAAGCGAATAGGAGCATAACAGAATCTACAGTAGAACTTTCTGGGCAGGGACTTGAAAGTAGTCTCATTCAAAAGAATTCCCTGGATGATTATTAGATTCACTTCTCATTTGTCTGCCCTCCATCAAGTTGAGACCTTTGTGTGCTGGATATTTTCTACTTTTCAGAATTTCATTTCAAATTCTCATAAGATAATTGCTTGCCTTGTATTTTCCTTTTACTCCCTGCATTTTCAAAAGGGCATTTCAAAGTTGAATAAAAAATGATTTAGGAGAGTCTCCAGGTTGTTTTA
Source organism: Cephalopachus bancanus (assembly GCA_027257055.1). Taxonomy (NCBI): domain Eukaryota; kingdom Metazoa; phylum Chordata; class Mammalia; order Primates; family Tarsiidae; genus Cephalopachus; species Cephalopachus bancanus. Next base: position 4,333,112 of record JAPVLO010000096.1, on the reverse strand, counting down.
GTGAGCACTCTGGAATAGATATTATTGCATAAGTTATAGCCAAGTCTGGACTGTGGGTAATTTCATCATTATTAATATAAACATTGTTTATAATTTATGCAATAGTTCAGTATTTTCTTTTATTGAGGATGGGTTAAAATTCTGGCCCAGATCTGTAATTTTTAATCACTTTTTGAAAACAACACTTGACAAAGTCTTAAGGATACTGTTTTGACAGATTCTCACCATAGCAAGTAATTGTAACTAATTTAGAATGTTCTGGGTAATTGTAATGTGACTTTTGGTTTCTCCCTACCAATAGTTAGGTATTGTTGACTATTTCTGCCAACTTTTGGACAATATATTATAAATGCTTCTAAATTTGTTCTGTCATCTACTATTTATCATCCACCAGTTGATGGGCTAGTGTCTTTACTGATGTCTCCCCAATATTTAGATGCAAAAGGCTCACCAGAGTTCCATCCCTGAGTAGCTTCCCCACATGCTTTTGCTTCTTGGGAGGACCCCAATGTATCTTGTTCCACCATGATACTTCTCTATAACCATGCTAAGGAAGAAAGGAAAAACTCCTTTTTTCAGCCTCTCTCACTGTTTTGATCCAGCTTTATTAAGATTTTATAGGGGTAAGGCTGCTTAGAGATAGTCAAAGAGTCATTATTTATAAAATATCACAAATACTTTCTGTGAACATTTAAAAAATTTGTTTCTGCTGACAGTCCTTTCCATAATTCAGACACAAACACAGCTCCATAAGGATGTGACTTAAGAACCTGTGTCTGAGATGACACCAATGTCAACTTCCTCTCCCCCTCCCAATCAGCATACTTTCTGGTCCTGCCCAATTTCTCCTCCAGAATGTAAGAATATATATGAAGTTTCACTTATTTTTACTATCTTTACTACTTTTAAGAACTATTCGAGAGATTCCAATAATTACTTGCAAATGCATGACATTTTTTACCATTTAAAAAATAAATTAATCATTTATCATATCTTGAGTAGAACTACACCAACAAGCAAGTAGGTTATTTCTGTAATTACTAATTTAACTTATAACAGATTTGCAATTTCTTTTTTTTGCCATTAAATTTTTTATTTTAAAATTGTGGGGTACAATTCAGGGTTAGGTATACAAATATTCATTGTGTAGGTACCCTTGTTGATGAGGTGTGCCCCCCTTCCCCAGACAGTTTCCCCAGGCAGTTTCCCCATGCGCCTATAGTTCCCTGCTACTGTCAGTACTTTTCTTATAGTATTACGATAGTTCAAGTTCCACTTATAAGTGAGAACATGTGATACTCAGTTCTTTGTTTTTGTGAAAGATCACTCAGTATTACAGACTCTAAGTCCATCCAGGTTGTTGTGAAGTTAATGATTTTGTTCTTTATGGCTGCATAATATTCCATTGTGTAAATATACCACATTTTTCTTTTTTTGGAGTTTGAGTCTCACTCTGTCACCCAGGTTGGAGTGCAGTGGCACACTCCTGGCCACTGCAGTCTCAACCTGCTGGGCTCCAGCGATCCTTCTGCCTCAGCCTTCCAAGTAGTCGGAACTACAGGCACGTGCTACCACACCTGGCTAATTTTTGATTTATTGTAGAGACAAAGTCTCACCAAGTTGCCCAGGTGGGTCTTGAATCCGTGGGCTCAGGCAATCCTCTTGCCTCGGCCTCCCAAAGTGCTGGGATTACAGGCTGAGCCACTGAGCCTGGCCATACATTTTTTGATTCAGTCCTCTTTTGATGGGCAGCACGGTTGGCTCCACGTGCTTGCTATTGTGAACAATGCTGCTATAAACATACGTGTGGAGGTATCCTTTTTATAGAGTGATTTGGGTAATACAACCAGCTAGTCCAATGCTCACTTGCTTAAACGTTTTAACAATCCAGCCTCAGAGATGATACTTACCGAGTGAAATCTAATCCAGAACATTTTATTTCTTGCCCAAACATCCAACAAATCTATTAACCACCAATCTTTTTTTTTTTTGTCAAGTTCAAAAATAGAAAAAAGTCTGTGATGAAAGGATTATGGATATTTTTCTTAAGGTCAAATAAGCTGCTTTGTTACACTCACTCACCAAATCCCCTAACTGATTGAACTGTGTTACTAACACAGTCATCTACCCACTTTCTGCTATTGCCTGCCTCTCTAGCTTACTGTCACCCTGTCACACACACCACAACCACTTCCAAACGATAAAGATGTTGTCAATGAACTGTTTTCTAATATTTTGTTTTGTTTTTCACATTGAAATTTTTAACAAGTCATTTTCTGTTTAAAAGTAATGTCTTCCAGGTGATGTGGGGACCAATGTGAGGTGCAGCCTTTACCTGACCCTGATGTACCCCACATCTTTGAAATAAAAATTAAAAAATAGCCGGACTCGGTGGCTCAGCCTGTAATCCCACGCCTTTGGGAGGCTGAGGTGCCTGAGCCTGCAGGTTCGAGACCTGCCTGGGCAGCGAGACCTCATCTCTACAATAAATCAAAAAAAATTAGCCGGGCGTGGTAGCGCGCACTTGTAGTTCCAGCTACTTGGTTCCAGCTGAGGCGGAAGGATCGCCGGAGCCCAGCGGGTCGAGGCTAGGTGGCCGGGAGCGGCCACTGCACTCCAGTCTGGGTGACAGAGTGAGACCCCAACTCAAAAAAATAAAAAATAAATAAATAAATAAAAGTAATGTCTTTTTAAGACGTTCATTTTATTGAACATTAGAAGTACACGGCCTTTATTTCTCACATGAGCTGGCTCCTCCCCTTTTGTGAAGGAGCCTGAGTTCTGTTCCCAGACTCAGCCCTGTTCATTCCCAGGTCAGTGCGTTTACACGTGTACTGTGTCCTGAAATCTTTTCTTGGCTAACTTTTATTTGGGTCTTCATCACAAGATTTTTGATCTGCGTGTTCAGTATGAAGTAGCTCCCTGTTCACTCTCTATAATACTACCATCTTTCATTACTTTCATGTCACTTATTATACTATAAATGCTCGATGTTGTTTATTTGTTTAGTCATTGACTCATGCAAACTCCATGAGAGGGAGAAACTTGCGTGGTTGATCAATGCTCTGTCCCTAGCACCTTGAAGAATGGCTGCCACACAAGAGAGATTCAGTAAATATTTATTATATGAATAAATGAATGGAAACCCAAGATACTTCTATGAACGAGGGTTAAGTACGTTGGAGGCGTTGTACTGAAAAGTGTCCATTGTAACAACGGGTGTCAAGGAATACAGAATAAACAGAAAAAAAGAAAGTTTTCAGAATAGGATGAGATTAAGCAGGCAAGTTTGTTTTTGTGTTAGTTGGAAAATAATAGTATTTATTATCTGAGGCCGGAAGATAACAGAAAGTGTTGTTTAAACAAGAAAGATAATTTTACTCTCTCTTACATTTAATTTGTTGAATGGGCAATAACTCACATGGCTCAGAAATGAAAAACCATGGAAAGTATTCCGTAAAGTCTGCTTTCCATCTCTGTTCTCCTCGGCCTGGTTTCTCTACACTCCTCTGTGCAAGAATTTATTTCTTATTGATTTCTAGGAGCTATTTGTATACATGTTGAGGGCAGGAGTTATGATTAGCTTGTTGTGCATCTTTAGAGTTCTTGAATGCATATACAAATGTGAATATGTGTGCTCACCTTCACCCTCCCTGATGATGGCACAAGTGGAGCGTACTGCACATACTCTACCCCACTTTTGTGTTTGGCTTGAGATTACGTGTTGGAGAATCTCCCATATTAGTACATGATGAGCTTCTCAAACTTTTTTGCAGCTGCATAGTGTTCCAGTATTACAACTCATGGATAGTTCCTATTGAAGGATACTTAAGTTGCTTCAAATCCTTTGTTATAGCAGATCATGCTTTACTAAAAGCCTTGCCTATATACTGCTTTTCACATATCTTTAGATTCATTTCCTAGAAGTGAAATTGCAGGCCAGAGCTATGCATCTATGTAATTTTGTAGGTGTTGCCAACTTATCCTCTGTGGGTTCTACCATTTTCCCTTCTAGCATAGGAAAGTGCCTATTTCTCCACAGCCTCATAACCTGCTATAAAGTCTCTTGACATTTGTCAGTGGAATAAGTTTTCCTCTTCTTAATAGGAATGGACATCTATTTATCTTCTTTTCACAGGATCATCTAGCAGAAGGTTTGTCTATTTATCTAATGGGCTGTTGATCTTTTTCTTTCTTATGGATATCGAGGAGCTCTTAATGTATTAAGGACGTGGGTTATAATAAGAAGTGAAAGTATTTTTTTCTCAGTGTTTTGATTTTTTAATTTGCTGACAGTTTTTCATGTAGAAGTTTACATTTTTATGTGGTTGAACTTGTCAGTTCTTTGACTGCATTTGGAATTTTCGGTTTTAATTAAAAGTCTTCCCTTCATCTCAAATATTAAAGGATTTCGTCTATGACTTCTGTTAGTACTTTTTTGACTTTATTTTTAACATTTAAGTATTATATCCACTTGGAATTTATGTTGGTATACATTGTGAGATAGGGTGCAGCTTCTATATTTTACTATTTATTTTACTGGATGCTACTCAGTCGCCCTAATGCCCTTTGACAGTTTTTGTTTGTTTGTTTGTTTGTTTGTTTGTTTGTTTTGGTTTGGTTTTGAGTTGGAGTCTCACTCTGTTGCCCAGACTGGAGTGCAGTGGCATGCTTCCAGCCACCCTAGCCTCATTCTGCTGGGCTCCAGCAATCCTTCCACCTCAGCCTTCCAAGTAGCCAGAACTACAGACACACAGTTCTTATGCCCACTAATAATTTGAGATGTCACTGTTACTTTATACTAATTTTCCACATATTTTTGTGTCTATCTCTACTTTCTATGCTTTTCTGTTCTCCCGATTTATTCATGAACCAGTATGGCAATATTTTGCTTACTGAAACTATTAGATGATTTTAGAACTGGGAGGGCTACTTCCTTCTCTTTGCTCTTTCTTTTTTTTGGTAGATTTTTCTGTCTATTAATACAGTTTTTTAAAAAATTTAAATTTTTTATTTTAAAGTTGTGTGGTACAATTCAGGATTAGGCATACAAATTGTCATAAGCAGGCAAGTTTTAAAAAGACAATGTTGTTAAATGTTAGGTTTTAATGATTTGAAATGTAGGGACTATTTATTCTCAACAAAAGGGAGCGTTCAGTAATTCCCACGTCCAGACTCATTGCTGTTATTACTAGCAGTAAAATGGTCCAAGGTGGAGAAGCAGGTGGTTTTAATTCTATCTATAATAAATCTCAACTATTAACCATTTGATGAAACAGAGAATCTGTGTGGCATTGACTGTTCTCACCGATGATGGATTTCACTCTTAATCTTCTAAGAAGATATAGTCAGCTCTGCCTTTGCTCTTAAGGGTCATTCAAAAGGCTAGATTATAAAGGTACAGCTCCTTCTCTGAACAGCAATGGGGTGACCCTGGTTCACTGTTGCTAGGACATGCAATTGAGTCATTGCCATTACTTCTCCCACATGCAGCCAATGAAAAATGAAAAGAAACAAACATATTTCTGCCAGAGCACAAAGTTTCAAACTTTTCACTTAGCTTTCCTCCTAAGAGTCTGAGTCATAAAGTCTCATGTTCTCTTGATCACTTACTCTTCCTTCCTCCTTCCCCTCCCCCCAGGTAACAGATGAGAGAAAGACAAGGAGCTCTAGAAGATCAAAGTTCAGGAGTAAATAACTTTAACGAAAAGAACAGCAGGATGGGAAAATGGATTAAACTAATATTTGAAGTCCTGCTATATGTCTAGGTCTTGGTATAAAATAGAATAGGTCATACCACTTTCCTATGAAGAGTGTACTTTTATCCTGGGGTGGCAATTCTTGAAGAATTAGCAAATAGCAGTGTGCCAAATGAATAAAGTGCCCAAAACAATTATTAATAATTTTATATCTTTTCTGTTCAGCCATTCTATAGGCTACTGCAGAATCTTCTAGATGATCTAAAATGTGGTTCTGAGGATAGAAATATTCTCCTTTTTGTTTCTTTTCTAAAGTCAACCTTTTCTACAACGAGATGAAGTTTACCTGGATGGATGCCCTTCTTTGTAAGCTTTAAGTTTTAGGTGGAAAGGGGAAAAGTGTGATTGTTTCTTTCTTATCTGTCATCCCCATTCATCTTCTACTTTGGCAAGAGCAAAATACATTTTCCTTTTTTGACAATGATATTTCATTACCCATAGACTTTGCGTTAATTCTCATCACTGAAAATGTTTCAGCAGAGGGTCAAATTAGTATTAGGCAAAACTTTAAAAACAGTCAAATTGTTTTTTCCCTAAATTTAATAAATTTTCACCTTCTGCTAATTATAAAAGGAAGACAAGTCATTAGAATATAATCACAGTTCCTATCTTTCAATACATATACTTCTATGAACATTATCATAAACTATATTTTTTATAAAAAATCACATTTTCTCATTAGAATGTTTCTAAAATCAGAAGTACTCTTGTTGCTGTAGCGAATTAACACCAAATTGATCAATGATTCTCAAACTTTGTATGTGACAATTCCTGCTGGAAATGCTGCAAAAAACATCTATAATACTACTTTACAAACAGAGAACAATTGTATTAGCAAGATATTACTATATTATGCATATGTTGGTGTTTCAAAATAATACTATATCTTAATGTTTTTAGAAATAATGTTTTTCTTTTTATATTTCATCATCTATTAACCAGTTTAATCACTTGCTAGTAGGCACAAATGGACAAATTGGCAAATTAGATAGTTTAAGAAAAATGCATGAGATAAATCTGTTATTGAGAGTTCATTAATTACACACACACACATATACACACACAAGCACACATACATTGTTATATATGTTTTGAATTGGAGTAGATTGCAAACATTAGATTTTACCAGAGACACCTCAGTCCAATTCACAAAGTATTAGAGTACTAAGAAATGAAATGTGAAATCCATTTACAGTAGTCCCCTCTTATTTCCAAGGAATATGTCCCAAGACCCCTGAAATATGTTTAGGGCACCTGAAACTACAGATAGTACTGAATTCTATATACACTGTGTTTTTTTTCTTATGTATACATACCTATGATAAAGTTAGATTTGTAAATTAAAAACAGTAAGAGATTAACAATAATAACAAATAAAATATAACAATTATAATGGTATGCTTTAATAAAGGATGTCAATGTGACTTCTATCAAAATGTCTTTATATTTTTATTTTTTTCATATGATTAGGAGGCAAAAGTGCAGCTTTCTTACATGAATACACTGCATAGTGGTGAAGTCTGGCTTTTAGCGTTTCCATCACTTGAATAGTGAACATTGTACCCAATAGGTCAAAATATCTTATTGAACTGTACTTGTCCTTCTTGTGGTGATGTGAGATGATATAATGCTTTGTATATCTTAGTTACCATAAATTGATCTTTACACCTTGTATGACTGTATCAAAATATCAAATGTAACATGGAAATACATACATCTATTATGTATCAATTTTTTAAAATGCTTCATATAGGCTCAATGCATTCTGATGTAATAAGTTGCCATGAGTCAGAACACTTTTCTGTTCATGTTTTTTACCCACAAAATTTAATACCTTTTCCATTTAACTTAGCACTTATCTTGTGCTGTGGCCATAACTTTTGCAGATTGAGGCATGATAACACAAATTTTTTTCTCCTTCACAATTTCATGGATAGAGGATTCATTCTTACTATAGATTTTAGCAACCTCAGCATATGATTTTTTATCTTTCTTTATTAAGTTGATAACTTTCACCTTTTCAGTGAAGATAAGCATTTTAAGGCTTCTTTTGACATATCTGAATTATGATAACTGAGGATACTACGTGACCAACTGGTGGGTAATGTAGACAGCATGGATATGTTTAACAAAGGGAGGATTTATGCTCTGGACAGGATGACATGAGATTTTATTATGCTAGTCAGAAGTCCATGCAATGTAAAGCTTATGAATTGTTTATTTCAAGAATCTTTATCTAATATTTTTAGACAGCAGTTGATTGCAGGTAACTGAAACATAGAAAGCAAAACTTCCATGTTTTGCAGGGGAACTTCTGTATTTATATTGTAAATATTATTAAAACTATTATGATAATATAAAATCCTAAACTGAAGCCCAATTTTCACAAAGTAGACATACGTACACTTCAAATATTGATTATTAAATGTTTTCATGCATTCAAAAATGCACTTACAAAGTCCAAATGCAAAATTATTATAGTGTATTAGTAATAATGAATATTGATATATTTATATATTGACATATATAATGAACACTAATTAAACTAATGTGTAATGTTCTTTTTGGTTTTTGTTAGTCATTCTTTTTTTAAATCTCTCTAAAAGGTTTGAACCAAAAGATTTTCAGATTCTAAGAGTTACATGGGGCAGATATTTTTCTGCTACTATAAATGACTAGAAAACTGGAGAAAACATATTTAACAATTTTTTGTACATTAGACAATAGGCAGCACAGGACTCAAATCTTTGAGAAGAAGGAAACAAATTAAATGGGTTCTAGAATTGCTTAGCTTTTTCTTGGAGGCACGTTTGATTTTGTGGTGCAGGATTCTGAGTACAGGTGAGAGACATTCAAGTTTAGGGACGTTGAGGAGTTTAAAGATTGGGGGAGAGTTTTAAAGAGGTGGGTACTCCATAGAAAAATAACCTTTAGAAAATGATATGAGAGTCCTGCATTCTAAAATGTGTGCGCACAATGTGAAAGTACATGAAACTAGTGCAGAAATACCAGGGAACTGTAAATGGAATACTTTCCACAGCTTACAACAGACAGAGAAAGATACTCAAGTTTATGTCAGATAATATTGAGTTCTTTTTCGGTCACTCAGGCAATTCAGTAGAGACATCAAAAGGGTCTCACTTTAGTGCTTTGGGATAGGCTACTCTAGATCTACCTTAAAAAGTTTTAAAAACATTTTGTCATTCTATGTCTTTTCAGTGGTGCATTTAGTTCATTCACTTTCAAATGAATTATTGAGATGTGAGAGTTTATCCCTGTCACGAGGTTCTTGTAGAGTTTGTTGTTGTTGATGCTGCTTGCGTCTTAATTTGTTTGTTGTTTTTCTTTTGATTTTTGGGGGGTTGATTCATGTGTGTTTTCAATCTTTCTCTTGCATTCTTGGGAAGGACATTGTCATTCTTTTTTCCTTTCTTCTGTGTTTAATACTTTCTTGAGTATTTTTTGTAGAGCTGGTCTAAAGGCAGCGTAAACCCTTAGGGATTGAATGTCTGGGAAGATTTTAATTAGCCATCACCAATGAAGTGTAGCTCAGCAGGGTAGGTAATTCTTGGTTGAAATTGTTTATCTTGGAGCACTTTGAAGATTGGAGTCCAGGCTCTCCTAGCCTGCAGTGCTTCTATAGATAAGTCTGCAGCTATTCTAATTAGACCTTTCTCTCTTGCTACCTTCAGGATTTTTCTTTTATACCTACTTTATGTAGGTAAATTATTATGTGTCTATGAGTTGGTCTTCTCATTTGTTGTCTTGCGGGAGTTCTCTGAATCTCTTGTGTTTGATGGTCACATCACTAATGAGATGAGGGAAGTTTTCTTGGATAATTTCATGGAATGTTTGCTCCAGGGTGATCTCTGTCTCTCTATTTGCCTCAGTGATTGCAATTAATCTTAGGTTTGGCCTCTTAGAATAATTGCTCATCTCTTGAAAGTTTTGTTCTGTCTTTTAAGATTCTTTTCTATGTTTTTAACATTTTGTGTTAGTTCCATATTGGTCCTCAAGCTCTGAGAGTCTTTCTGCTCCTTGGTTAATTCTACTTTTAATGCTTAACAGTTGTTGTTTATTTTATTCACTGTAGTCTTTATTGTTGTTATCTCAGTTATCAATTTCTTCATTCTTTCCTCTTGTCTCTCCTCATTTCTATTTATTCTTTCTATTAATATCTTGAAATCTGGGCTTGTGGTTTGGGACCAGTCATTCTGAGCACTCTTCACTGCTGTATTCCAAAGTTTGTATTCTCAGTGATTGACCTCCCAGGAATCTGTGTGAGACCCATATTCTTCCTTTGATTTTTCTCTTCATTTATATAGATTTTCCTGCTTCTTTAAAAAAACTCTTCTTTAATTCTGTTGTGGGTGGGGGGGAGAAGCAGCTTTAACTTCTGTGCTCAATCTCAGGGTATAAAATAAATGTGCAAGAGAAAGTCACATTTTTATACACTAACAATAAACAAACAGAAACCCAAATAAAAAGCACAATCCCATTCACAATAGCCACAAAAAAGTGAAATACCTTGGCATCTTCCTAATCAGAGACGTGAAAGACCCGTACAATGAAAACTACAAAACATTGCTCAAAGAAATCAAAGATGACACAAACAAATGGAAAAATAGTCCATGCTCATGGATTGGAAGAATCAACATTGTTAGGATGTCCATTCTACCCAAGGTAATCTACAGATTTAATGCAATACCCATTAAAGTATCATAAGCATTCTTCTCAGACCTGGAAACAATACAGAAATTCATATGGAAACATAAACGACCATGAATAGCCAAAACTATCCCAATAAAACAAAAACATTGGGAGGTATCACACTCCCAGATTTTAAACTTTATTATAAAGCTACAATAATCAAAACAGTCTGGCATTGGTATAAGAACAGGCATATAGACCAATGGAACAAGATAGAGATTCCCAAAGCAAAACCTCAATTTCTCAACCAACTCATCTTTGACAAAACCTCCACCACTAATCACTGGGTAGAGAAGAACCTCTTCAGTAAGTGGTGCTGGGAAAACTGGCTGACCACATGCAAAAGATTAAAACAGACCCTTACCTACCACCACACACAAAAATCAACTAATGGATCAAAGATCTCGACAGAAAACCTCTAACTCTAAGAATCTCAGAAAATGGAGGAGACACACTTATGGAAGTTGGAACTGACAACTAATTTCTGATCAAAACCCCAAGTTCCCATGCCATAAGAGACAAGAAAGAGAAGTAGGACCTCATCAAACTTGCAAGATTCTGCAAAGCCAGAGATACCACCAAGGGAGCAGGGAGACAGCCCACATACTGGGAAAAATTATTTGCCAACTATACATCAAACAAAGGCTTAACATCTAGGACCTATAAGGAACTCAAACATGCTGAAAAGAAAAAACAAACAACCCCATTACAAAGTGGGCAAATGATATGAAAAGACACTTCTCAAAATAAGACATGTGAGCAGACAGCAGATACATGAAAAAAAAATGCTCAGCCTCACTAGTAATCAAAGAAATTTCAATAAAGCCACACTGAGATACCACCTAACTCCAGTCAGGATGCCTATCATCAATAACTCAAAAAACAACAGATGCTGGAGAGGATGCAGTGAAAAGGGAACACTTGGTGTTGGGAGTGTAAACTAGTACAACCTCTGTGGAACTAGTACAACCTCTGTGGAAAACAGTTTGGTGATTCCTAAAAGATCTAAAAATACAACCTTCCAAACAACCTCACAATCCCTCCTACTGGAAATATAGCCCGAGGAACTCAAGTCACTCTATAAAAAAGATACCTGCACATGCATGTTTATTGTAGCATTGTTCACAAATCCAAAAACATGGAACCAACCATGCTGCCCACCAAAGGAGTACTGGATAAAAAAAAAATGGTACAAACACATGATGGAATATTATGCAGCCATAAGGAAGGACAAAATTATGAACTTCACAGCAACTTGAATGGACTTAGAGTCTATAATACTGAGTGATCTATCACAGAAATAAAGAACTGAGTATCACACGTTCTTACTCATAAGTGGACCTTGAACAATTATTGTAATATTATAAGAATAGGATTGGCAGTAGTGGAAAACTGCTGGGGGAGGTTCTGGGGGAGGACACACTTCATCAACAAGGTTATCTGCATAATGAACATTTGTGTAGCTAACCCTGAATTGTACACCACATCTTTAAAAGTAAAAGTTAAAAAAAAAATCAGCTTCATGATGCTCAAGCTTATGGCAAGAAACAAAGCCTGCCAGAACAAGTGCAACAAAGTCCAGTAATCACATATGTAACAACACAATATGCAGCATCTAACCAGAAATTATTAGATAGGTCAAGAAACAGAAAAAGCATCCATGACTAAGAGAAAAATGGGCCAAGAGAAATGGGCCCAGAAAAGATAAAGATGATTAAATTGTCATAAAAGGACTCTAAGAGAACAATTATATTCTGTAGATGAGTAGGGAATTATTTATTTATTTATTTGAGTTGGAGTCTCTCTGTCTCCCAGACTGGAGTGCAGCGGCACGCTCCCCGCCACCGCAGCCTCGACTTGCTGGGTTCTGGCCATCCTTCCGCCTCGGCCTTCCAAGTAGCTAGAACTACAGGTGCGTGCTACAATGCCCGGCTAATTTTTTGATTTACTGTAGAGATGATGTCTCACCAAGTTGCCCAGGTGCGTCTTGTACCTGTGGGCTGAAGCAATCCACTCACCTCAGACTCCCAAAGCATGGATTACAGGCTGAGCCACCGAGCCTGTGGGGCTTCTTAAGTAGGGATTTAAAGGAAAACATTAACATAATAAGGTGAGAAATGGAAGACTTTTTGAAAAGAATCAAATAGAACTAAAGATGAGAAACCCTGAAATGAGAAGTACACAGGGTGAGAATTACAACAGAGTAGACACACCAAAAACAAAATGAACTTGAAGACATAGTGATAAAAACTACTTAAATGAGGCAGAGAATTAAAAACAAAACTTAATCAAATGAATAGATCTTCAGTGTATCATGGGACAACATCAAGCAGTCTATCAGTTATGCTATTTGAATTTCAAAAGAATGAGAAGGGTTTAAAAAATTTAAGAATAGTAAGCAATTTCCAAATTTCTAGCAATAAGCACTTAATAACAAATTATTTTGTACAAATGATAAACACTAAGACTTAAAGACAGCCAAAATATAAATATTATATACAAAGAATGACAACAGACTTCTTGTCAGAGCATATGCAAGCAGAAGACATTTTCATGAACATCTTGAAAGGGCTCTAAGGACAAAAAACAACTTGTCAAACTAAATTGTTATATCCCCTGACATTTGTTTTAAATATGAAAACAAAGTAAAAACTTTTTTTTACAAACAAATGTGAGAGAATTTCTGACTATTAGACCTGAACTAAAGAACATGTTAAATGTAGCTCATCACACTGAAGTTATCAGATGTATATGTAGATCTACGCAAAGGACTCAAAAGCATTAGAAAACATAATTGAGTAAAAATAAAATATTTTTTTCTGGTGTTTGAGTTTTTAGAAAGTTAGTTGATCATTTAAATCAAAAATAGTGACACTGTATTATGAAGTTTATAAAATATGTAGAAGTAAAATGTATGACAAAAATAGTACAAAGTTAATGAAGGAGGGAATGAAAGTATACTAATTCAAGCTTCTTATAGTTTATGGGAAATATAATATTATTTGAAGGTAGACTAAAGTAAGTTGAAGATGCATGTTTTATGTCTTAGAGCCACAACCCAAAAAATAAATAAAACAAAATATAGATAATAAGCCAAAAGTTGAGATAAAATGAAATACAAGCAAATACTCAATCCAAAAGAAAAAGAGAAAGACGATAGATTTAAAGCTAAATGCACTAATAATTATATTATTTTAAATTCTAATTAAAAGAGTGAGAGGCTGGATAGAAAAACAAGACAAATATATGCTATCTAAAACAAATCCATTTTAAATCTAAAGAGACTGCAGATTAAAGGTAAAAGATGAAATAAAGTTTATTATGACAAAATTGCAAGACAACTGGGCAAGCTGTAGCATATAAAATACACTTCAGGACTAAGAGTATCACTAGAGACTGAGAGACATTTATTCTCTCATCCACAAAATATAATGATCTTAAATGTGTATTCATCCACAAAATATAATGATCTTAAATGTGGATTCGCCTAATAAGAAAGCTTCAAAATACTCGAAGCAAAAGCTGACAGTTGTTCAAATGACATGGTCAAGTCTATAGTTATATTTGTAGATTTTAACATGCCTCTCTTAGTAATTGAAATAACATATAGAATATCAGGGAGAATACAGAAGACTTGAATAATACCACCTTGAAATTTTATGTAAGAATGAGCACATAAAACATTCACAGATAGACCATGTTCTGTGCCATAAAACTAGCCTAAATAAATTCTAAAATATTGAGATAATAAAGATAGGTATTGTGATCACTATGCAATTAGAACAGAAATAACAACACATATATCTGCAAAATTTCCAGCTATCTGAAAAGTGAATAAAAGATTTCTAAATAACCCATGTGACTCATAAGAGTACCAAAACTAAAAGTACAAATTAAAACTATATTCTTTGGGTTAAAAATTGGTACAAGTCACAGGGTTAATGGTAGGCTTATGAAAGTAGCCACAGATCAAAATTTTTGTGTATTCTTACTTTTTAAATTACATCTTTAATTATTGTGGTCTTATTTGTATTTCAGATTTGGGCAAATATTCTCTCATTTTCCTTAAGAAATTGTTCAATATTATTTTGTGTGTGCTCTTTCTTATGGACTTTAGATACGTTCTTTTTTGTTTTAACAAGAATCCCTCTAGGATTTGTGCAAAGTGTAATTAACCTCATAATTTTTGCTTTAAGAATAGTTATTAAATACTCTGCTTCCCATTCAGAAGAAGTTATATATCTTAAACATATTTTGGATTACTTTACAATGACACATGTATTTCTGAAATTTAGTCTTTATTTTTTAAATTTTCCATTACTATGAGTTGAATCCTTTTGTTTCCATTATGTATTTCAGTCAAATATGTAGAAATTTAAGAACATATTGATATTTGTGTGCTTACCTGCAATTTAAGCTATATTATAACTATATGTTCCCAATCCACAGGTACTGAGTCTACACTCTGTTCTAACATTATGAGTTTTTTTTAAAAAAAATAAATACCTATAGCTACTTGTGATATATACTTACGCCATCTACTAATGACTCTAATACTACTTCTTGTTTCCCAAAATTTGGCATTCTACTTTTTCCTGATATGTGTCATTGTGAGGAATGGATACTTTTTTGTTGTTATTGTCTGTGAACTTGTTAAAAATGACTTTAAAGTTTTTAAAGCTGAATTTTAGGGTTAAAGTAGATTTTCTCTATTAAAAAATCCTTCCATTTTATTCAAATCATTTAAAATTTACAATATGTGGGCTGGTGCAGTGACTCATCCTGTAATCCCAGCAATCTGGGAGGCCAAGGAGAGAGGATTGCCTGACCCTGGGGATTCGAGACCAGCCCTGGCAACTTGGTGAGACCTTGTCTCTACCAAAAATCTCAAAAACTAGCCAGGTGTGGTGGCATGCATCTGTAGTTCTGGTTATTTGGAAGGTTGAGGTGGAAGGATCGCCTAAGCTCAACAGATCGAGTGTGCTACTGCACCTCCATTCTGTGCAACAAAGAATGAGACTCCAATAAAAAAAAAATACAGTATGTGTTAAAGTTATCAAAATATAGAATGTCAATTTTTAATTTATTCTTGTATCTATAATAACTATTTTAATAGTTTTCTTATTTCTTCATACTGCAACATCTTTACATTCCCGAAATAGAACTTCCATGATCATGACATGGCTTAGCCTTGGGTTGAGAGCAATTTGATAAACAACATATCTGTCATATTGAAACTTTCATAAAACTAAAATTGGCCCCCAAATACATATTTCCTATCACTCTTATTTTATTTTATTTATTTTTTATTTTTATTTTTTTTTGAGTTGGAGTCTCACTCGGTCGCCCAGACTGGAGTGCAGTGGCCGCTCCCGGCCACCACAGCCTCGACCTGCTGGGCTCCGGCGATCCTTCCGCCTCAGCCTTCCAAGTAGCCGGAATTACAGGCATGTGCTATCACACCCGGCTGATTTTTTGATTTATTGCAGAGATGAGGTCTCGCTGCCCAGGCGGGTCTCGAACCCGCGGGCTCAGGCAATCCACTCACCTCAGCCTCCCAAAGGCGCGGGATTACAGGCTGAGCCACCGAGCCCGGCCACTCTTGTTTTAAACAGGATTTCTCACTAGTGTCAATGTCAGCTCTAGACCAGTTTTAGTCAGCTATTTTTTAAAGATGAGACTGATTTGACATGAAGCAATAAACTATTTAGCATGCTTTCAGTTTAAAGTGATTAAAAGAAGAAATTGTTGATAAATTAATGGAAACATTTCTATAGGGGAAGAGGCACAATTCATTAACAATTAATTGAATTTTAAAATAGTTAAGAAATCTTAAAGAGACAACCCACAGAATAGGAGAATATATTTGCAAACTATGCATCCGACAAGACTTAACATCCCAAATATATAAGGAACTCAAAGGAATTGACAGGAAAAAAACCAAATAATCCCATCAAAAAGTGAGCAAAGGACATGAATAGACACTTCTCAAAGGGAGACATACAAGCAGCCAACAAACAAGAAAAAATGCTCAGCATCACTAATCATCAGAGACATGCAAATTAAAACTACAATGAGATATCATCTCACACAGGTTAGGATGGTTATCATTAAAAAGTCAACAAAAGACTTAAAACAAACTTACAAAATTAATTGTCACATATGGACTTATTCGTATGCTGATTAAACAAACTATAAGATAGGTACATTTAGAGCATTCATAAGAAAATGGATAGCTTGCATAATTTCTGAATATTCAATAATATTTAAAGATTATTGTTCAATTTTTAGGTAGGGTATTTATATTTTCATCATATTAATTGGTGAGTTATTTTAGAGTTATATACTGAAATACGGAGAGGCGAAATAATATGATGTCTGAAATTTGCTCTAAAATTCCGTAGTCTGGAAGAAATTGAATGTATATACGTAATGGGGTATAGAGTGCAACAAGCGCTGATACTGATTGAACCTGTGCAATAGGCTCAAAGAGATTTTATTATAGTATTCCATCTTGTTATGTATTTGAAATTCTCAACAATAAAAAGTTGTGTTTTTTTTTTTTAATTAAAAAAAGCTCAGAAAACAACAGATGTTGGCAAGGCTGTGGAGAATGCTTGTTCACTGTTAGTGGGAATGTAAGCTAGTTCAGCCTCTGTCGAAAGCAGTTTGGAGATTTCTCAAAGAACTAAAAACAGAGTTGCCAGTTGACTCACCAATCCCACTTCTGGTAATATAACCAAAGGAACATAAATCACTCTACCAAAAAGACACCTGTGTTGTATGTTTATTGCAGCACTATTCACAATAGCAAAAACGTGGAAACAACTCAGATACCCATAGAAAATGGACTGGATAAAGAAATGTGGTATATATACACTATGGAATACTGCTCAGACATTAAAAAAAAAAAAAAGAACAAAATCATGTCCTTTGCAGCAATGTGGATGCAGCTAGAGACCATCATTCTAGGTGAGTTATCACAGAAACAACTGAAGACTACTTGTTCTTACTCATAAGTGTGTGCTAAATACTGGGCACATGGATGGAAATAACAGACACTGGGCACTGCTAAAGGAAGGAGAGAGGGAGGGCATATAAGGGATATAAAACCACCCATTGAAGCCAGGCTCCGTGGCTCAGCCTGTAATCCTGCGCCTTGGGAGGCTGAGGTGAGTGGATTGCCTGAGCCTGCAGGTTCAAGACCCACCTGGGCAACTTGGTGAGACTTCATCTCTACAATAAATCAAAAATTAGCCGGGTGTGGTAGCGTACACCTATAGTTCCAGCTACTTGGAAGGAAGGCTGAGGCGGAAGGATCACCGGAGCCCAGCAGGTCAAGGCTGCAGTGGCTGGGAATGGCCACTGCAATCCAGTCTGGGTGACAGAGTGAGACTCCAACTCAAACAAAACAAAACAAAACAAAAAACCACCCATTGGGTACCATGCTTACCACCTGGGGCAGAGAGGCAGACTCATTAGAAGCCCAAACCTCACCTTCCTACAATGTACTTACGTAACAAATTCTCACGTGTATCTCATGATTCTAAAGTTAGAAAAAAAAATTCTTAAAGCCTGGAATAACATGGCTTTCTAGATGTTGTCTTTTCATAGATTTTTATCTCATTTTCTTAATGCAGGAAAAAAGTTATCAAAACAGACGAAAAATGAATACCCATCATATATCCCACAGTGAGCCTATCACAATTGATATATTCTTCCAGATCTATTCTTTCCAATGCAAATGCCAACATTTAAAAAATTTTACAAAAATAGACTATTATATATACAATGTGGATTATTTTTATGAATATCTTTCCATAGCAATGGGTACTTCCTCCAAGTTCATTATTAATGATTATATATGTAAGTACACTCATATGTTATATTTAATTGTATCATCATTTAGTCTATTGACTGTTTTTATTATTTTTAACTTTTATTATTATAAACAGCACAAAGCAAAAGTGAATTTTAAGAATTGATTGAAAATAAAAATGAAATACATTTTAAACTGAACAAATAAAACCTCCCAACATTGAAACAAGAAAAGAATAAAGACTCAAAGGGAAAAAAATTCCCAAGTGCTGTGCTAGTTACCAGTACCAGAAATGCTCATTTCTAAACAATCAATTGTCATAATCAAATAGATTTTGAAAACTTGCTTCCGACTTTTTTTTTTTTTTTAAGTTGGAGTCTCACTCCGTCGCCCAGACTGGAGTGCAGTGGCCGCTCCCGGCCACCGCAGCCTCGACCTGCTGGGCTCCGGCGATCCTTCCGCCTCAGCCTTCCGAGTAGCCGGAATTACAGGCACGCGCTACCACGCCCTGCTGATTTTTTGATTTATTGTAGAGATGAGGTCTCGCTGCCCAGGCGGGTCTCGAACCCGCTTGCTCAGGCAATCTACTCACCTCAGCCTCCCAAAGGCGCGGGATGACAGGCTGAGCCACCGAGCCTGGCTTGCCTCTGACTTTTAAAAAGTGTAATGTCTGTACCTAGATTTCTCTGTTTGCTATGTTGCCAAATTTCATAGATATTACATAGAGATATCTGCTTAATATTTTTATAAAACTTAGTTTTTATTATATTTTACTCTTTGAATAAATTAAGTAGCTTCCCACTATTTTCTTTGTTCTGAAACAAAGTATCTAACATGAAAACAATCTATTCTATGATATGGGAAATAATTAGTTATTAAATCTCTCAGTATTTGGCATAATCTAGAGATAAACGTTTCACAGTTTTTCATATATATGTGTATATATGTGTATATATATATGCTTGTATAGATTTTGCAACTTGTGTCAACTTTTATATTTTATATTTTTATGAAAATTCAGTCATTTGAGTAATTAAAATCAATTATGATTAGTATTTTGTAACACAAAATCTTATTTATTACTCCATTTCCATTTTAAATTTTGATTTGTCATTTTCCTGTTAGATTTTCAAGAATTTTAAAAGTTTATATTACTGGTTACCAGCAAAATCAATTTTCAGATTTGTCATTGACCTATTATTGTCTTGCATCCTAAATTATTTGACCCTCATGTAAACATCAGCATAATGGTGTTCAGCCACTGTTGACTGCTGAAATTTTTCATGATCCTTCAGTGGTAGCTCAAATTCCTAGATTTTAAATATCCCACATTCTGTCCAACTACAAAGACATGCTGACTAATGAAAGAGTAGTTAACATACCAGTAGCACAACTAGGAAACCTTTTTTTGTGAAGAAAAAAATTACTAGACTTACACCATACTATGTAGAAACATATTTCTAAAATTTCTTCCACCTGTATCTTATATCATCAGATCTTCAGTGCTTTTATCTATATGAATTTCTAAATGTTCTGTAATAGTGATCTTACATTTTTCTCTGACATGATTGTTATTGTGAGAAGTGTGTCTATGAGTTTTTGTATTTTCTGACATAATTATTTGATTTTATTATGTTGAATCTTGAGAAAGTAATCTATACAACTTTGTGTTTCAAACATACTTTTTTTGTTCTTGGCATGGTACTGTATCAATGTTTGTATGTTTTCTGTGGACACAACAGTTGGAATAGAGGGGTAGAAGAAGAGAGTTAATGAGTTTGAAATACTTACTTGATATATATAATATACTTGAAATATATAAAAATACTTTCAATATTTATCCCATTTAATATCCATAACAGCTCAGCCTGTAATCCCGTGCCTTTGGGAGGCTGAAGTGAGTGAACTGCCTGAGCCCACGGGTTCGAGACCCACCTGGGCAACTTGGCGAGACCTCATCTCTACAATAAATCAAAAATTAGCTGGGCAGGGTAGCGCGCACCTGTAGTTCCAGCTACTTGGAAGGCTGAGGCGGAAGGATCGTTGGAGCCCAGCAGGTTGAGGCTGCGGTGGCCGGGAGCAGCCACTGCACTCCAGTCTGGGCGACAGAGTGAGACTCCAACTCAAATATATATATATATGTCTCCATAACAACCCAGTGGTGTAAGAGTTATCCGCATTTTTTTCAATGGAAAAATAGGTTTAAAGTTAAGTGCCTGCTTTATCACATCTTTAGTACTTAGTAGTGCTGCTGGAGCTCAGACTTGGTGTGTGTGATGCCAAAAGCCACTGCCCTTTTTACAAAATTACAGTGCCTATTAAGGAGGTGTAATTCCTATTAGGGGTGTGTAGAGTTTGATATAGATCTAATTGTTGCATGTTTACTGTATTATGCATTTATTTTCTGTCCTTATTCAATTTTTAATGGGGATTTACGCAGGATAATTGGATGCTGTGATTTAAAAGTGGATTTTTAGAAATGTGCATTCCCCAGGCAATCAATCTCATCTAGCACAGTTAGTGGTTTCAACTACTAGTCCCTCCTGCCTGTCATCTTCCAAACCCTTATTTGAGCTCCAGACTTGAGCTCAGTAAAGATGTTTTTAAAAGCTCAGATTAAATGATTTACCATATTATATTTATTATTAAGGATGATTAGCAAGCATTTACTACAGAGCATTTGGAAAACATGAAAAATATAATAAAAATCATCTCTAATTCCACAAAGTGAGACAATCGCTAATATTTTTATAAATTTGCATGCTGTTCAATTCCTTTGTCTTTATAGATGCATAATATACATATTTTATTTATCAGTTTGTATCAAACCAATTATTTGAACCAATTGTAATCTTTTTTATTTACAATATAATGTGAACATTTTCATATTATTAAATATTATTCAAGACTGTTATTTTTTATTAGCCTCATTATGTTGTGTTGTGTGTATGTATTATAGTACAACAATTCCATATTGTCGGAATTGTTCAGGACTACAATTATAAGTAATTCTTATGCAAGTCAATGGATTAATGTTGTAAATTTGAATAGTGCTTAGTTACATTATAAATGGAATTACTTTTCATAAAATGTTATCAGGTAGGTGGCCTTGGAATAAAGTGGCCAAAACCAATAGTTGTGAAATATGCATATCTTTGACCATGTCACCTTTAACAATTTTTTTTTTAATGGTGCACTTCATTGCAGGCTAGATTGCATCATGAAGTATCTCTTCAGCAATATTCCAAACTTTTCTTTCCACAAAACTTGCATTCTTTAATTAGTCTTTCTATCATGTGGCCTAATGCTGCCAATGTTTTTCTGTGCTGATGATAACAGATAAAAGAACTAAGGTGACCCATCTAGATAATGAGCTTCTAAGGACAGGTGAACTTGGAAAGCACATGTTAAAAAGAATTAAATATTGTTGTATAAATCTTGATGAGACTATTCATTACTAATGATTCTTTTGTTCTTGGCATTCCCAGAATTTCATGCCACACTTTCTTGAATCTGTTATCTCTACATTTTTGCTTTCCTGTAAGTGGTTTGTGAAATAAAGAGAACATTTACTTTCCATTTGACTATGTTATAATAGCTTCTAAATAGGAAAGTTGTGAGAAAATGTTCACATATAATGTGAAGCTATTGAATTTTTTCATAAAAGGCGAGAAAAAGCAAAAAAAAAAATCTCATTTCACCTAATGCATTTTGCAGAATGCCATAAACTAAGGCTCTTTATCATTGGAAAGAAAATGCTACTTTTCTTCAATAGGAAACAAACATATCTGCATCATAACAGAATGTGAAAGTTGAAAATAACAGGGTAAATTTTGGTTGTTGCTATGCAGACTGAGTAAACTGACATAATATTCAGAGACATTTGGGAAATATTTTTGCACAAAAGATGAGAATCTAATAATTTATTCATTCAATTATTTACTTCCCATATATAAATAAGCACATTACAAAATACCAACATCTCAATGACATCAGGTTTTGTAGGGCAAGTTCATCATCTATCTTGATGATTCTTCTGAAACTCAGTTTCATAACACTGTGTCGGCAAAACTTTCATATCCATGTAACTTCAGTCAATACTGCTCATTCCATTGATCTCTTCATCTCTTTGACTTACTCTACCTCTACTATCAAGGATGCAGAAATTTCTCTCCTATCATTTAATATTTTCCATTTTCTTCTAGAGAAACCATTCTTTATGCTCGCGGTGCCATCTAATCCTGGTCTAGCTTCGCATTTTCCATGTCTTACTGTCATTCTTTTGGGCATGATAACCTCCCTTTCCAGCCTGAACTTCTTGGGGCTCTATCCTTGGCTTCCTGCCATTTTTGCCTTCTATCGGCTTAATTAATTCAATTTCAATTAATCCTCAGCTTCTAATTTCCATTGCTACTCATATTACCCTGCATTGTCAAGAGTTGATAAAGTTACATTGTTGAACAAATCTGTTCCACATCTATGCTAGTCTCATGGTGGCTCGCAATACTGCTAATAATTTTTTTTTTCATAACTTTTTAAGGACTTCTTTTCTCAGCATCTGCAGTGAACACAGCAATTCTTTGGTGCTCCAACTTGACTCCAAATGCCCCAGTTCTGAACAGATACCTTCTAGACTAATCAGGATACAGGGTTCATCTAAGGTGAGTGCTGTGACTCCACCCTTTTGCACCATGATTACTCCTCGCTGCTTCTTTATTTCCTGTATTTGAGGACGGGTTCCTTATTGCAGTGGTTCTCAGACTTTGGTAAATCACAGAACCATCCGACGAACTTAAAAAAGGAGGTTTCCTGTGTTTGCTTTAAGGACAATGATTACGCAGGTTTGTAGTGGGTCCCAGAAATTTGAAATCGTGTGAGTACTTTAAGGAGTTCTGTTGCAGAAGGGTCACAGGCACTCTCTGAGAAACATTGCCTCAGGGCCAAGGCTCACTTTCCTTTTTTTCACAGAATCTTATCTCTTATTGCTGGTATAAATCAGGGTACTCAGTTACATTTGAATTCCAAATCAACAATAAATAATCTTTAGCCTAGGTGTGTCCCCAATATCATAAGAGATATGCTAAAAATTATTTGTTATTTATCAGAAATTCAAATGTACTAAGCCTTCTATAGTTTCTTTTTCTTTTCTTTTTTTTTTTTTTGAGTTGGAGTCTCCCTCTGTCGCCCAGACTGGAGTGCAGGGGCCGCTCCCGGCCACCACAGCCTCGACCTGCTGGGCTCTGGCGATCCTTCCGCCTCAGCCTTCCAAGTAGCTGACACTACAGGCACGCGCTACCACACCTAGCTAATTTTTGGATTTATTGTAGAGATGAGGTCTCATCAATTTGCCCAGGCGGGTCTCAAACCCGCGGGCTCAGGCAATCCACTCACCTCAGCCTCCCAAGGCGAGGGATTAGTTTCATTTGCTAAACATGGGAACTTACTCTTTACCTTTGCTTCATTTTGCCTTTCTTCTTCCTCTCCTCCCCCTTCTCCTTCTCCTCCTCTTCTTCTTCCTTCTTTTTGTCTTTCATAGCTGTTAGTAAACAACTCCTTGCCATTTGCCTACAAATGTGCTTAGACCTCAGTTTTCCTCTGTACTCAGGACCACATTGACCTTGAGTTTTGCTTCTTACTAGTAATTCTCTTCATATTTCTGTAACTACAATGTCTTATTATCTCCTTTATTTCATGTAGATTTCTGCTTGTTAAAATTCAATTTCTCCTTTAATGCCCAACTCAAGTGTGCTTCCATGAGACCTTGCATCTTCCTCCATCATTGCAACCACTTTCTTATAACAATGTATTGATAGATGTGATTTTCCTATTAGTCTGCAAGTAGTTCCTTGGGTTCTGGAACTGCATCTCCAGTGCCTCGCACAGTGCCAAATGCAGTTGATACTCAATCAGTGTTTCGTTTTCTTTTTTTTTTTTTTTGAGTTGGAGTCTCACTCTGTCGCCCAGACTGGAGTGCAGTGGCCGCTCCCGGCCACCGCAGCCTCGACCTGCTGGGCTCCGGCGATCCTTCCGCCTCAGCCTTCCAAGTAGCTGGAATTACAGGCACTTGCTACCACGCCCTGCTGATTTTTTGATTTATTGTAGAGATGAGGTCTCGCTGCCCAGGAGAGTCTCGAACCCGCGGGCTCAGGCAATCCACTCACCTCAGCCTCCCAAAGGCGTGGGATTACAGGCTGAGCCATTGAGCCTGGCTTCAATCAGTGTTTCTGAATGACTGTAATACAGTCCTACATTCTACATTAATTTGTCTCTGTTCTTTTATCTGGTCATTGCTTGCTTCCTGGCCTTGGGTTATAGGGATTTTCGTGCTTATTTTACTCACCATTTTTCAATCCTAACTCTTTAATGGCAGGATAAAGTCTCATTGACTCTTGTGTCCATCTCTACATATAAGTTGCTGTCTTACAGCATACAGATCCTTTACAGGAGAACCACCCAGACAGCTGCCAAGTTATGCTGGAATTTCAAGTATTCTGGGAAATGAATTTCCATCAGCCTGGGACTGTCGCTCCAGCCACTGGCAGCCCACTTCCCTGGTGTGCTGGTCAGATATATTTTCTATGTGTGCTGTGATGGGGTAAAGATTAAGAATCTCTGCTATTTGCTGGGCATGGTGGTGCATGCTTGTAGTTCCAGCTACTTGGAAGGCTGAGGCAGAAGGATCATCTTAGCCCAGCAGGTCAAATTTGCAGTGGCTGTGAGCATGCCACTGTACTCCAGCCTGAGTGACAGATTGAGACTCCTACTCTAAAAAAAAAGAATAAAATAACATAAAAACAAATAAAAGAAGAATCACTGCTTTGGGGGTACCAAGTGAATATATGGGTAGATCATTGTTACTTTCTAATATTTAACCTTGAGTGAGTTGCTTCTCTGTCAGTTTTATTGAAGGATGATCCCAAGGTTGAATTTAGATTTTTTCATATAAACTCTCAGCTTTATTTCATGACTGTAATACAATGATGATTGTGCCAGGAACTGTGATAAGGACTATGAATGATACAGAAGGAGTTGGGCACTCATTTTAAAGAGATGTCAGTATAGCTGGGAGACAAACACTCACATAGAGAAGAAGTAACAGCGCGATCTTTGGTAAGTGCCAAATGCAGGTTACAGTGACAAAGTGCTAGAAGGTTCAGGTGTCACGTGGTTAAGAGAAGGTTGTCCAAGAAGAAGGATAAGAGCTGGGCCTTAAAAGATGACTAGGAGTCCCGTTGGTAACAACAGACCTAGCAGACATGAATTATTCTGAGAAATGATTCAATTATACGAAGGAAACAAACATACAAACCATTTTGTACTTTTTGGCTGGAATCATCAGCAAGTGGCACACTTCAAATGTGATGTACTTGAAGGTTTTTTTTTTTTTGAGTTGGAGTCTCACTCTGTCGCCCAGACTGCAGTACAGTGGCTGCTCCCGGCCACTGCAGCCTCGACCTACTGGGCTCCGGTGATCCTTCCGCCTCAGCCTTCTGAGTAGCCAGAATTACAGGCACGCGCCACCATACCCGGCTGATTTTTTGATTTATTGTAGAGATGAGAGCTCTCCAAGTTACCCAGGCAGGTCTCGAGCCAGCGGGATCAGGCAATCCACTCACCTCGGCCTCCCATGGCGCGGGATGACGGGCTGAGCCACCGAGCCCGGCTACACGTGAAGTTTTTGGCACATCATTTGAAAATACTTGTAATGACAATTACTCCCTCTTTTGGTGATTGAAAAATAAAAAAAGGTATCCATGAATGTAATTTCCTCTGTCTTTCTTTATTCTATGCTGTTTTGCTGTCTTTATTTGCTGTAGTCATTCTTTTCTTTCTTCTTCTCGCTTCTCTCCTTTGTTTATGATCAGAATTACTTTAAATAAAGAAGGAAGATGACTAGAAATCAGGATTCCTAGTTCAGGGGCAGGTAACCTCTCTGTAATCTCAGGCAGTTGAAGTTTTAGATCAGTCAACAAAGAAAATGAACAGGGGAAAGAGAGCATGAGTGCAGTCCGTAAAACCGTTCTCCAGTCTGTGACTCCAAGACCCACAGTTAAGGGCAAGTGGGACTCCTTTCCTCTGAGTGTTTAGGATTTACAACTAAGAAAAGTGAGCTGAAGAATTGGAAAGTAGTACCTGCCTTTGAAAAACTTCCTAAGTTGGTCTCATCAGCAATAGCTCTAATCGATGCTGGGAATGCATTTCCTTTTAAGAAACATTTGCTATATACGAACTGCTTTGACTTGTGGTTATCTTAAAATGAGTCAACCTTGCTGATATCTCACAAAACACTTCGGTGTTACAGAATTAGCTCTCAACTCTAACCTGAGTACACATCAGTTTCCTGTAAATTACTATGTAAGCTCAAAACCATTTAGAATACAGAGCACTTGATTCTTTCCAGGCACAATCAATGGAATGTCATTTTTCCTACATAGGATAGATACCATCAAGATTCTGTTCTCCTTACATGATGCATTAGTACATATTATTGTACTGATGCAAGCATTACAATAATGAAAGCAATATTTTAGTGGTAAGGACAATTTTTTTCTACTTCTTAGGAGGACTAATATTATTATTAGGCACTTGGTTTAGATGAAAAGTTTTCACTAGAGTCTTCAACAGCAGATCAAGGGGTGCTGAGGCTCTGGGAGAGTTGATCAGGGGTTTTTGTAAAATTGTTTAGAAGAAAAAAGGGCTGTCTTCATTTCTCTCTGAACTTTCCCTTAGTGACCTCCCAATTATTTTCACCAGTTTCATGAAGTCAGTGTTTATTCTTTTATTCTTTTTTTTCAGTACACTATCCCCATCGCTTAGAGTGTTTGGTTCATAAAAGGTCAGGGTGTGTGTTGACCAATGAAGAGCTACACTCAGAGAGTTTACCGTACTTCCTTGGCCTTTTTGTATCTCCACCCAAATGTAATCATCCTTTATTTGGATGCTATTGGTCACGGACTGTGCTAATTAATAATGAGTTAATTAAAGAGTTCAACCCATTGAGATAATGTGTTAGCACGACTTTTCTCTCTTAGACAGTAAGTCTAATTAAAATAATGATGTATCGAATGATAGTCCTTTAAAAATGGTGTTAGTGGGAGAATTTTAGGCAATGTACAAGTCTGTAGGGAAAATGTTTCCATTAATAACAACTGTTTATATGAATTGATTAGATAATTCTTTTGGCATTTTATATAAATGATATGGTGTAGGCAGCACATTTCATGGAGCTGAGACTTGGGAGAGGTGTGAACATCACTCAGAGCAATTCTAGAAGGAGCAGAATGATCAGAAATAGGCCATCCTGGCCAATGTGAAACAGTGGATGGAAGTTCACAGACTATCACATGTTAATGACAATAACATATTTGACAATCAATTGTAAGTACAACTGGATAGCTTAACCTAAATAGACAGATTTATAAATTTTTGAGCTCAAATGGAAAAAGAAGAGATGTAGATTATCTTAGTTTCACTATTACTTGTCAAACAATAGGAAAGTTTGCAACTTTCATAATCTGTGCTGGATGGAAGCAAAAAATGAAAAGTAGAGAAAAATAAAATTGGGAGTAATTTAACAATTTACTGAAGAATGAGACATCTGTAGCCTACCCATTTTAACTATTATCACAAGCCGCATGCATTGCTTTTGTTTCTTTGCCTTTTCCTAGAGATGTTCAATTTTGGTGATAGTTTATATGAATCCTGAGATTTCCAAAAGTTTCTATTTGGAGGGAGGTATAACTCTACCTGAAAACCGGATAATCTGTTGATAGTGTGTTATGGTGAAGGCAGTCTCTAGGCCTGTGACTGCAAACCTCACTCTACACCTATATTTTCTCACCCTTCTCACCTTTCTTTTTTTTTTTTTTTTTTGAGTTGGAGTCTCGTTCTGTTGCCCAGACTGGAGTGCAGTGGTCGAGCCCAGCCTCGACCTGCTGGGCTCCGGCGATCCTTCTGCCTCAGCCTTCCAAGTAGCTGGAACTACAAGTGCGCGCTACCACGCCCAGCTAATTTTTTTATTTATTGTAGAGATGAGGTCTCGCCAAGTTGCCCAGGCGGGTCTCGAACCCACGAGCTCAGGCAATCCACTCACCTCAGCCTCCCAAAGTGCGGGGTTTACAGGCTGAGCCACCGAACCCGGCTCTTCTCACCTTTCTTTAGCTTTGTCTTTGCCATTGGTGTGTGGCCCAAAGCTAGACTTTGCCACATCAAAGCAGAACACAAGTGGATTATGAGATATAGGCTGAGACCAACATCCATATCATTTTACCTCTGCTTATCACATTCTGAACAAAGATGCACAATCCATGCTCGTCTGGTTTACATGTATGAATTTATAAGTATATCCCGACACAGACACTCATTCGTGAGGATAATTTGTCATGACAGAGTGTGTGAAGATAGCTTCTGTCATCATTGAAAACTTCCTAGACTATCTCTGCAAATAGATCATACATTAAATGCAGCAAAGCAACAGAGATATAAAAGCTATGCACATATTCCCTCAATTAGTAATAATTTATTTATCAGAATTCAGAACCTAAAGTATTCAAAGATCGTAATGAAGTCACTTTAAAGATGGTAGTCTCCTCATGGACACAAAGGATCCGGGCATTCCATATCACCATTTGGTATATTTTAGTTAATTCCAAAGCTGCCACCAAATAAAAGAAGTAGTGCTCTCTCTCTTTTTTGTATATAAATAAACTCTTCCAACCCATCAGGTTTGACCTGAAGTGCTCAATAACAGAAGTGCTCTGCCACAGAAACTGATGTCCTCAACCCTCAGAGCCAACTGCACCCATATTTAGATGCAAATCTTGCCAAAGAAGACTGCCTGTGTCTCAGGAACTTTTTCCCGTGTAATTAGAATTTTTGCTGCTGTAAATCTGGTAATTCTTTTGCAGAGTGCGAGCGCCTCCTTGCCTCACTGAGTCCTGTCACTTCTTCTTCTGACCGTTGCTGGTGCAGAGCGCAGAGGATGGTCCTTCTGAGCCAATTTCCTGATTAGGTCTCCAATTCCTGGAAGTTTCTATGAACAGTATGCAATCCAATTCTATCTGTCTTTATCCTAGTCAACACCTTCCTCACCAAATATCAAACCTGGCCTTCACACCCACCATGCTACTGGTTGGACCCTTGCTCCAAACCAGTTGAATCACTCAGATCAAGAAGCACATGTGTTGGCTGACAAAGAGCATGTGTGTTGACTGGCATGCTCCATCACAAACGAATCCCCAGGACGGTGCCTGAGGTGGTCACCTGATGATGGGCAGATATCATAGTTTAATTGGTGTCATCCCTGATTTTAGCACTAGAATCTGGTTGGCTTTAATTCTTATCCCACCACCCATCCATGCCTATAAAGACAGTAGATACAAAATATTCTTTTTTTATGCTGGCAACTAAAATTTCTCTTAAAAGAGGAATGTCTCTATTTATAAAAATCTTGATGTGCGATTTTAGATGTGGAAAGATAAAGTTCAGAGGCTGGAAGTGTGAGCTCGAAGAGACAAAGACTTGCACTTTTTTTTCCATAAGAAATGGGTTTTGAGAGTAGATAAGTTTTGGAGGACGTTAAAGAAAAGAGAGTTCAAGCCAGGCTCAGTGGCTCAGCCTGTAATCCCACGCCTTTGGGAGGCTGAGGTGAGCGGATTGCCTGTGCCCGCGGGCTCGAGACCCGCCTGGGCAGCGAGACCTCATGTCTACAATAAATCAAAAAATCAGCCGGGAGTGGTAGCTCATGCCTGTAATTCCGGCTACTCGGAAGGCTGAGGCGGAAGGATCGCCAGAGCCCAGCAGGTTGAGGCTGCGGTGGCCAGGAGCAGCCACTGCACTCCAGTCTGGGCAATAGAGTGAGACTCCAACTCAAAAAAAAAAAAAAGAAAGAAAGAAAAGAGAGTTCAGAAACTGGAATTAAACAGGGTTGACAACACATTTCTTGACAGCAATAAATGGGAAAATACAATTTAAAAACAGGGACGTCTAACACTTTATTTTAAATTGCTTACTATAGTACTCAAAATACAGAAAATAAAAATTGGAGTGTCTCAATAACTTATGTGGGGAGAGAATTTCGTCACTTATTTTAAGCATCCGTAGAAGATCTGTATATGAACCTTAGACTTTCTTGGTTTCTTTTTCTTGCTTTCCTTTTACATTCATTTTTGGTGATATTTCAAAGAATGCAATATTCATCAAAAATACCTGCTAGGAGAAGGGCATTGTGCCTCTAGTGAACTTGTCATGGGGGTGGCGCCTCCAGTAATAAATGTCATTGTTGGGGACCTTTAAGGACCCTTGGGGCCGGCTCTGTGAAGCCCTTTTTGAAACCACTGAGGTGAGTTTGTTCTGAGTTCTTTACTAAGTTTCAAATTATCTGATTGTATGACAGATTAATCCCACCCTTTTACAACTCACCTCTAATACAAAAGAATTATAATAACTAAATAGGTGTCCTTAGGCAAATATATTTGATTCATCAGTTTCCACACTTTCAATATCATAATGTTAGCCTGTCCAACAATACCACCTCCAGACATCCCTGGATTCTCTCACTTTTCTCTATTTCGAACCCAAGCCTATTCTGCTGCAAAATGAAACAGATAGAGAACATTTATGACATGCCAATGTTCCAAAGATTTTCCCAGCAACTCTATAAAATGAGCATTATCATTATGGTAATCCTACAAATGAGAAAAAAAAAAGATGCAGAGAGGTTAAGCCCCTTGCCACAGGCCGCATGGGTCATTCATGAAAAAGCAATGATTCAAAATGGCTCCAGAGTCTACGATCTCTTGCTTCATACCACAGAGCCTTGACATAGTCTCTGCGGCCTCCCCATTTCTGCTGTTGCCTGCCAATATTCTATTCTCCACACAGTGGTAAGAATGGTTGTCTAAAAACATAAATAACAGTGTGCTGTTTTCCTGCGTAAAATCAGCCAGTGGTTTCCCGCTGCACAGAGAATCAAATTGCATGCCTTCCTTACTTTGGCTTATAAAACCTCACAGGATAGGCTCCTGTCTCCTTTTTTATCCATCTCTTTACGCCATAGTATAAATTGCGTGGGAGCAGGGATTTTGCTGGTCTTGTTTATTGTTGTGTTTGCAGCATGCTAGCAGTACCTATCGCACAGCAGTGTTTAAAAAATAAAGAAATTGGTACGTGGACCATTTAGATGGAAGGTAGGCAGATGGGGAGAGGAAATGCTTATTTATTACGTGGCTCAACCTTTTGCACTGATTCTTCTCCTGAAAACCCTCAGACAAGGGCAAATCTCTTACTGTTTTCAGGTTTGCCAAGCCCTAGCTATTACTCCTGGCTCAGAACTGAATTTACATTACACCCAGAAACATGTTATGTTCAAATCTATGTTCATATTTACATTATTCAATAAGTGCTTAGGAATCTTGTTGGGGTGGGGAGGAATTGACTACCTTACTTTTCATCATTCAAACTAAATGCTTTGTAAATTTAAGCATCAATATTTGTTTAGGAAAAAGCTTTCACATGGGCAGTGATTGTCTTACGTTTTTTAATCACCACTAAGCTCTCAGAATATTCTTTTTTTTTTTTTTTGAGTTGGATTCTCACTCGGTCACCAAGACTGGAGTGCAGTGGCCACTCCCGGCCACCGCAGCCTCACCTGCTGGGCTCCGGCGATCCTTCCGCCTTAGTCTTCCGAGTAGCCGGAATTACAGGTGCGTGCTACCACGTCTGGCTGATATTTTGATTTATAGTAAAGATGAGGTCTCGCTGCCCAGGCGGGTCTCGAACCCTTGGGTTCAGGCAATTCACTCACCTCAGCCTCCCAAAGGCGCGGGATTACAGGCTGAGCCACCGAGCCGGCTAGAATATTCAGAAGAGAAGAATTTGATCTTTCTGCTCTACTGATTAATTCACATGGTATGTCTTTTCTTTTCAATGACCTTTTCTTACCTTTCTTGGTAGATCTCTTTATATACTACAATTATTTAAAGTAAAAGTGTTTTGTTTTGCCAACATAAAAATCTCTGTTGTTAAAGTGTCAATACTACCTGAAGAAATGTAGATTCAATGTAATCCTTATCAAATATCCAATGGCAGCCTTCACAGAAATAGAAAACACAATTCTAAAATTTGTATGGAATCACAAAACACTAAATTATTAAGGGAATTCTGAAGGAAAAAAACAAAGTTAGAGGAATTGTACTTTTTGATTTCAAATTATATTACAAAACTATAGTAATCAAAACAGTATGGTACTGGCATAAAAATAGACATAGAGACCAATGAAACAGAATAGAAATCTCAGAAATAAACCCAAACATATATGGTCAACTAATTTTGACAAGAACACTAAAAAAACACAATGGAGAAAAAAAGTCTCTTCAATAAAAGGTGCTAAGGAAGCTAGATTTCCACATGCAGAAGAATGAAATTGTACCCTTGACTTACACTATGCACAAAAAAATCAACTCAAAATAGGAAGAGACCTAAACATGAGGCCTGGAAACACAAAACTTCTGGAAGAAAACATGGAATAAAAACTCTTTGACATTGGATTTGCCAATGATTTTTTGGCTTTTGCATCAAAAGCTCAAGCTACAAAAGAAAAAAGAAAAAGAAAGAAAAAAGAAGCTACAATAAACTGCCAAAATAAAAAATAAAAAAAATGAAAAGATAGCCTACAGATTAAGAGAAAATATTTGCAAACCATATGTCTGACAAGAGTTTAAAACCCATACTATATAAAGAACTTAGACAATTTAATAGAAGAAAAACAAGTAATTCAACAGAAACAAATGGGCAAAGGACCTGGCAGACAATTCTCCAAAGATATAAAAATGGCCAAGAGGTATATAAAAAGGGAGTCAGCATCACTAATCATCAGAGGAAATGCAAATCCAAACCACAGTGTGAGATCACCTCTCACATACTAAAATGATTATTATATGGACAACCCCTTTGGGTCCCTTCCCACTGTGAGAGCTTTTCCATCCTCATCCTCTCAATAAATCATGCTTTCTAAAAAAAATATATATATATATATTATTATAGAAAAGATAAGTGATACCAAGAGTTGGCAAGGATGCAAAAAAAGGGAACTCTCGTATACTGTTGGTAGGAATGTGGATTGGTGCAGACAATGTGGAAAACAGTATGAAAATTATTAAATAAATCAAAAATTGAGCTACGATATGACCCAGGAATTCCTCTTCTGAACATACACCCAAAGGCAATGAA
This sequence comes from Cephalopachus bancanus, assembly GCA_027257055.1. Taxonomy (NCBI): domain Eukaryota; kingdom Metazoa; phylum Chordata; class Mammalia; order Primates; family Tarsiidae; genus Cephalopachus; species Cephalopachus bancanus. Next base: position 4,299,596 of record JAPVLO010000096.1, on the reverse strand, counting down.
AAAAATCTTGTGAAAATATCTGCACTCTCATGTTTATTGCAGCATTATTCACAATAGTCAAGATAAGGAAATCACCGATGTGGATGTGTCCATCAACAGATGAACAGACAAAGAAAATGTGAAATACATATAAAAAGAAAATGTGAAATATATTTGTATAATGACAAATATATATAAAATGGAATATTGGTAAGTCTCGAAAAAAACCAAAAGGAAGTATTATCATTTGCCACAACATAGATGAGCATGAAAGACATTACGCTAAGTTAAATAAGCTGGATACGGAAAGAAAAATTAAAAAAAAAATACTGCACGATGTCATTTATATGTGGAATCTTTTTTAAAAATTCTATACATAGAAATAGGAAAAAATAGTAAAATGGTGAGTGAGGGGAGGAAATGGGGAGATGTAGCTTAGAATATACAGTGTTGCAGATACATAAGATGGATAATTACAGAGATCTTATGTACAATGTGAAGAGTGTAGTCAATGATATTGTCCTGTATTTAGGATTTTTGCAAAGGGAATAGATTTTAGGTATTCTCGTCACAAAAAGGCATAGCTATGTGGATGATGGGTATCTCTATTTGCTTGATTATAGTAACCACTTTCAACATATATTAAAACATGTTGTATATCTAAAATATACACAATAAAATACAAAAAAAATCCCAGAAAGGAACAAATTGTCACATCTATGAAAATTACATATATCCTGTCTTATTTTTTTACAGAATGCGAACGCACAGGTCCTTGAATAATGCACCATTCTGTCTCTATTGTCAAACTAAGACTGATCCCAATTGTTTTTCTGACATGGACTTTCTTGCTCAGAGTCCAGCATTTTTAAATTTCTCCCTTGAATAGGAAATAGTTACAAGCATATGGCAGAATTTGGGAATTATGCTCTACATTGGAGAATTCTTTGAGTCTTTATTGATGCATTTTCTTTAAACTTCTTTGGGTCAGTTTCTGCTGATGATCAAATCACTCCCATAGTTTAGTAGACTGAAACAACGGTAATTTATTATTCATCACAATTCTCTGGGTTGCCTGGGCAGTATCTTTTCTGGCTTTCCTTGACTCACTCATGGGGCTGCATGTAGCCAAAGGGTTGAGTAGGCAGGCAGGGCTGAAATGGCTTCGTCTACCCATATGGCAGTTGATGTTGACCCTTGGCCAGGGCTTCTGGTTCTCCTTCACATGGCCTCTCCTTCCCAGTGGACTAGAGTATTGCCTCTGTGATGATTTTAAGGAAAAAGCAGCAGGTATAACATCTCTACAGGCCTAATTTCAGAAGTCGCATGGCATTATTTCCTGTGCATTATGTTGGTTGCAACAAGTCACAATGTTGGTCTGATACAAGGGTGGTAGAAGGTGGCCTTCACCTAGGAAGAGAGGCAACTATGTTGCAAAAAGGTGAGCATACGGGGTTGGGAGGAATTTGTGGTCATATTTTGCAATTTACTACATTTATTAACTTTGCATACTTTTTGAGTCAAATAGTTTCTTTCTGTGGAGTTTCCGGAAATCAGTTTCAAAATTGACTGAATTTTATAAATTTGGAAAAGATTGAAGCATTTTGGTTAACTTTCTCTAAGTAAGAAAAATCTATCTATATCTTGATCAGATAGCAGTTGTGCAGTATCTGTTGCTGATGTTGTTATAATTGTCTGCCACTTGGACAAGAGTCTGATAATGAGTGAAGGATTCTAGTATTATTTTGGTCTAGGTAGCACAAAATTCAATTCAAACTGGCTCATCTTATGTAAGGAAGTCTTTGGCTAACATAAAAAATTCAAAATTAGGCCAGGCATCAGGTATAGCTTGATTAAGAGATTTAATGGTGTCAAGGAGAAATCCATTTCCTTTTGCTTTTTCTGCTCTTTCTTTCGCGCTGTTGACTTCATTCTCAGATTGGCTGCACTCATGGTTCCTAGATTAGTGTCTGAATCTACTAGGGGCATCTATTTATACATATATTCACATCTAGCAAGAGACATATTTGTCTCAGAGTTCTCATTAAAATAATATGCATATTGGACTAGTTTATTACAGATCCACCCCCGAACCAGTATCCGTAGCCAGAGGGGTAGATTTTTGCTAAGTAGATTAGCTTAGCCCACATGCTAAACCCCACGTGCAAAGACAGCTTTTTGGAAAAAAAATTTCCAAATGAAAATTAACAATTGTTGAAGAGGAGGAATAGATGCTGGGGAGGCAACCGATACACCAGTGGGTTAGAGGAATAACAAGTGTCCTAAGATTATTTGGGGGTGCAGTGAGCTTTCTGTGGTTGTCCTGAGGCCACCCCGTATATAACAGTTTACGTTTTGAAAAGGCCAGCCATAAACTAGGAGGTGAAGTGTTGGCCTGGACTCCAGCAATCAACAGGGAGCCACAGGGTAAGATGAGGATGAACCAAAAGAAAGGTTTTGGTGGGCCTAAGGATTGCAGTGACCTTCCACGGCTGAGAGTCGTGGACAATGTGGAGGAGTGGCATAAGAACAAGGCTGACCTTGGTTGTGTTGGGGCAGAAACAAAAAAGGATGAAGGACATTAAACAACAGTCATGAGCCGGGCTTGGTGGCTCAGCCTGTCATCCCAGTTATTTGGGAGGCCAAGATGAGAGGATTGCCTGAGCCCACGGACTTGGGACGAGCCTGCACAACATGGCGAGACCTCATCTACACAATAAAATAAAAAAATTAGCCGGGCATGGCAGCACGCCTGCAGTTCCGGCTACTTGGAAGGTTGAGGCGGAAGGATCGCTGGAGCCCAGCAGGTCGAGGCTGGGGTGGCCGGGAGTGTGCCACTGTGCTCCAGCCTGGGCGACTGAGTGAGACTCCAACTCAAAAAACAAACAAACAAACACAAAAAGCAACAGTCATGTATTAGCAGTTCCAAACACTCACTGAGGCAGGTTAGCTAGCTTAGACATAGGGAGGAATGGGAAATTACTGTGCCAGAGATTGAGAAACTTCCTGTAACTTGTAATGGACATGAAACTGACACAAAACAACTAGTAAGAACCCGCACTCCCTACCTTTCCCAGGACTCCCTCTTGGAGATCACTTGCACACCTCTCTCTCTCTCTCTCTCTCTCTCTCTCTCTCTCTCTCTCTCTCACGTGCACTTTCAGTTCAGATTAAAATTTCTTACTTTTGGGACTCATCCTTGCGTTCTTCCCTGAAAAAGAGTCAAGGGCCAGGTTCCAGGTACAGGTTGAGGTTTGCACCTCTCAGGAAGAGACTTCTAGCTCCCCAGAGAGTTAACCAGGGCAGCATGCTGATCCTTGCTGGGGAACACTGTCTCTCTTGTTCGAGGTGATCCTCCCCAAGCCACTGGCGTAAGCACCACATAGCACCCCCTTATCTCCGATCCCTAGGAAAGGAAAGTGGAGCTCTAAATAGGGGTTGGGTCATGCAGCCCTACACCAGCGTCAGCACCCATGTGGCTCTAACCATTAGGAAGTCACTGTTTCTCATCATGCTATCTTTTACACAGTGAAGGGGCCTTTAACAAAGAACTTCCAGGCATATACTAGAGTAGAGGACCGTGGTATGACTGTAGTCAGATTTTGTTTGTCCCAATCTGTGTTTTAAAAGAAACATGGCGCCCATTCTTGAAAAATGGTTTCACCAATAAAAAATAATGTCATCTGTTTAATTAGAAAATATAGTGACACAGGGTCTTCATTCCCTCAGGACAACAACTGGATGTAGTGAATGCTACTCATTTTTGAAGGGTTTGCGGTCTCTCCAGGTTTCACTGTCTAAATGGTAAGTGTGGTGTGTTTATACCTGCTTGCTCCCTTGATTCGTAGGCATTTGGATTCAGTAAAAGGTAAGCAGAATTAATCAGAGAAGCAGTGAAAAACTCAAGGCTATAGCTTCTTAATACATAGATGAGAAGCAAAATTACTTGGTACTAAAGCCATTTTCTAATCCAAAATCATTGTAAGCAACTTGAATCATCATAACAGATGGATACTAAAATGAGTCTTCCAAGATATTGAAAGTGCTTCTTGGGTGGCAGCCACACCTCTGGTTACAGCCTAAGGCATGGCGAGACTCAGCCAAGGCACCTGAAATCCCACTCACATTGTGAAGGCTGTGTAACTTGTCTCTTGGTGTTGAGACCTGGATTATAAAAATAAAATAAAAATAAAATGAAAAAGCTCACTTTCCAATAATCTTCCATCATGCGGTCAGATATCCATATGTATAAGAGGGGAGAGAAATTACTCACATATTTTTCTTTTTCTGATACTTCATTTGTTTTCTGGTTATGAAATTAACATTACTCATTAGAGGAATTTGGAAAATAGAGACGAATGCAAGCAAGAAAAAAAAAAAACCAAAAAAAAAAAAAACACCTTCCTGAAGGTAAATTACTATAGTCATTAAGGATAATAATATCAAAGTTTCTAAAAAAATAAAAATAAAACTGTCCTATGATACAGTGATCTCATTACTGCATATTTATCCAGAGAAAAGAAAATCAGCATATTGAAGAGATATGTGGCCCCCAGGCTTATTGCAACATTGTTCACAATAGCCACAATATAGAATCAACCTAAATGTCTATCAACAGAGGAATGAATAAATAAATGTGGTGAATATACTCAATGGTATGCCATTCAGCCATAAAAAATAATGAAATCCTGTCATGTGTGGCAATATGGATGAGTCTGGGGGCCAAATGAAATAAGACAGACTGAAAAATAAATATCCCATGTTTTCAGACATAGACAGGGGCTAAACAAACAAACAAACTAACGAGTTGAGCCCATAGAAGCAGCAAGTAGAATTGTGGGTTTTAGAGACTGGACAGGATGGAAGAGAGGTAAGGACAGAGAATGAATTGATTAATGAATACAAAATTATAGCTAGATAGGAGTACTAAGTTCTTGTATTCTATAGTAGTGTAGGGTGACTATAGTTAGCAAGAACATTACATATTTTCAAAAAGCTAGAAGGGAGGATATTGAATGCTCATAAAAAAATGATACACATTTGAGGGCATGGATAAGCTAATTACCTTGATTTAATCATTATACATTGAATATGTGTATCAACAAATCACTCTGTAACTCATAAATATGTACAATTGTCACTTGTCAACCAAAAAAAGGAAAGAAAAAAAAAAATCCTCCTAAAATTCCATCATCCAAAGGCAAATTTTATTGGCAATTTCCCTTTAACTCATGTATTTCTCAATTCCCCTTTTATCTCAAACTCCTCTCCGATTAGTGACCTATTTCTCTGCTCCTCTTTACAGAAAATGTCTTCAAAAAAGTTGACCCTCCTCTATATAAATCCTCTACTTCCATTCTTTCAGGAGCCCAATCCAATCTTGTTGACACAGTATCTGGAACCATTGGAGTTCGGGTCACAGACAAACTCTGGTTCTAAGTCCAGTGGCCAGTCCTTAGGAGAATTGACACATTTGTTAATTAGTTCCTTCTCGAAACCACTGTTTGCACTGTCTCCCAGAACACCCTTTTCTCTGGTCTCCTCATAACCACCTCGCTGCTCTCCCTAGTCTTTTTTGATTATGTCCTTTATTTTTGCCATCTCTAGACATCAGGACAGCAGTGAGGATGACCCTCACTCCCCGTGTAAACTCATCCCATCTCATAGCTTTAATGGTAAAAAGACGGTTTCTGTCAGAACTGCTTGTCTCAACACTAGATTCACATTTCCAGTTGGCTATCTTGATAGGTATATTCACTTGAACTATACCAACTTTTTTATTGCTTCATAATGTTTGCACATATTTATGAGGTACATATGATATTTTGTTACATGCACAGAATATGTAATGATCAACCTCAGGTATTTAGGATTTCTATCACCTTGAATATTTATCATTTCTATGTGTTGGGAACATTTCATGTTCACTCTTCTAGCTATTTTGAAGTATACAATACATTGTTGTTAACTATAATTGCCCTGGTCTGCTATCAAACATTAGAGCGTATTTCTTCTAACTCTATGTTTGTACCCTTTAGCTAACTTCTCTCCTTTCCCCTCTCACCTATCCTCGCACCCTTTCCAGCACCCGATATCCATCATTCTACTCTCTACCACCATGAGAGCAACTTATTTTTACTTCCACGTATACGTGAGAACATGCAAAATTTGTCTTTCTGTGCCTGGCTTATTACACTTAACATAATGACCTCCAGTTCCACCTATGTTACCGCAAATGAAATAATTTCATTCTTTTTTTATGGCTGAGTAGTATCCCATTGTGTGTGTGTGTGTGTGTGTGTGTGTGTGTGTGTGTGTGTATACACACACATTTTCTTTTTTTTTTTTTTACCCATTTGTCTGTCGGTGGACATTTAGGCTGATTTCATATCATTGCTATTGCAAATAGTACTACAGTAAACATAGTAGTAAAAAGTTATTCCTTTGATAAACTGATTTACTTTCCTTTGGAATAAATATTCAGTATTGAGAATGCTGGAATATATGGTTGTTCTAGTTTTAGTTTTTTGAGAAATCTCCATACTGTTTTCTATAGTGGCTGTCTAATTTTCACTTCCCCAAACACAGTATAAATGTTTCCTTTCTATGCATCCTTGCCAACACTTTTTTTTTTAAATAAAAACCATTTTAACTGGGTTGCGATGATACCTCTCTGTGGTTTTGATTTGCATTTCCCTGATGATTAGTGAAATTGAGTTTTTATATATATACCTGAAAGCTATTTGTATGTCTTCTTTTGAGACATGTAAATTCCTGTCCTTTGCCCATTTTTCAATGGTATTGCTTGGTTTTTTTTTTTTTTTTTTTTTTTACTGTTTAGCTGTTTTTGAGTTCCTTGTATATTCTGTATATTTGTCCCTTGTCAGATGAACAGTTTGCAAATATTTTCTCTCATTCAACAGGCTAACTCTTTACTCTGTTGATTATTTCCTTTGCTGTGCAAAAACTTTTTAGTTTGATGTTTGTTTATTTTTGAACTCTTAGCCATTCAAATCTTTGCCTAGATCAATGTCCTGAAATGTTTCTCTTATGTTTCCTTCTAGAAGTTTTATAATTACAGGCCTCATGTCTGAGTCTTTAATCTATCTTTAGTTGATTTTTGTATATGGTGCAAGATAGAGGTCCAGTTTCATTCCTTTGCATATAGATAGCCAGTGTTTCCTGCACCATTTATTGACGAGCATGTCCTTTCCCCAATGTATGTTCTTAGAGTATTTTTCAAAAGTAAGTTGGTTGCAAATATGTAGATTTATTTCTGATTTCCCTATTTCATTCCATTGGACTTCGTGTATGTTTTTATATCAGTGCCATGCTGTTTTTATTACAATAGCCTTGTAATATACTTTGAAGTCAAGGCAGTGTATACTTTCAGCTTTGTTTATTTTGCTTAGGATTGCTTTGGCTATTTGGGCTCTTTTCAAGTTCTATACACATTTTAATATTTTTTTTTCTAATTTTGTGAAAAATGACATTGGTATTTTGATAGGGATTGCATTGAACCTGTAGATTGCTTTGGGTGATATAGTCATTTAAACAACATTAATTCTTCCACTCCAAGAGCGTGGAATGTCTTTCCACTTGTTTACGTCCTCTTCAATTTCAACTTCTTTCATCAATGTTTTATAGTTTTTCTTAGAGTTATTTTGCCTCTTTGATTAAATGTATTCCTAGGCATTTAATTTTTTTGTAGCTATTGTAAATAAGATTGCCTTCTTGATTTTTTTTTTCTTAGCTACTTCATTATTGGTGTATAGAAATTCTGCTGATTTTTATATGTTGATTCTGTATCCTGCAACTTTACTGAATTTATTTATCAGACCTAAGAGTTTTTTGGTGGAGTCTTTAGAAAGATCATGTCACCTAAAAAAGAGGGCAATTTGATTTTCTCTTTTCTAATTTGGATGCCTTTGATTTCTTTTCTTTTTTGCCTGATTTCTCTAGCAAGGACATCCAGTACTATATTGAATAAAGTGGTGAAAGGATTTGTCTTGTTCTAGTTCTTAGAAGAAAGGATCTTTCATTGTCTCCATTCGGTATGATGTTCGTTATGGGTTTATTGTATATGGCTTTTATTTTGTTAAGGCATGTTCCTTCTATGCTTAGTTTGTTGAGAGTTTTTATCATGAGAGATGCTGAATTTTATCAAATGCTTTTTCTGTATCTATGGAGATAATCTTTTTTTGTTCTTTATTCTGTAGATGTGATATATTATGTTTATTGATTTGCATATGTTGATCCATCTTTGCATTACTAGATTCCCAATTGATCATCGTGTATTATCTTTTTTGATGTGTTGTTGGATTCAGCTCGCTGGTACTTTGTTGAGAATTTTTGTGTCTATGCTTACCAAAGATATTAGCCTGTGGGTTTTCTTTTCTCGTTGCATTCTTGTCTGGTTTTGGTGTCAGGGTCATGGTGGCCTTGTAGAATGAGTTAAAGAGATTCCCTACTCTTTGATTTTTAAAATTTTTTGAATAGTTTGAGGAGAATTAGTGTTATATCTTCTTTGTAGAATAGATAGAATTCAGCAGTGAAGTTATCTAATCGCGAGCTTGTCTTTGTTGTGAGACTTTTTATTATTGATTCAGTGTTACTATTGGCCTGTTTAGGTTTTCTATTTCTTCCTGATTCAATCCTGTTAAGCTTTTTTTTTTTGAGTTGGAGTCTCACTCTGTCGCCCAGACTGGAGTGCAGTGGCCACTCCCGGCCACCGCAGCCTCGACCTGCTGGGCTCCGGCGATCCTTCGCCCTCAGCCTTCCAAGTAGCCGGAATTACAGGCATGTGCTACCACGCCTGGCTGATTTTTTGATTTATTGTAGAGATGAGGTCTCGCTGCCCAGGAGGGTCTCGAACCCGCGGGCTCAGGCAATCCGCTCACCTCAGCCTCCCAAAGATGTGGTATTACAGGCTGAGTCACCGAGCCTGGCTCTATTAAGTTTTATGTGTCGAGGACGTTATTCATTTACTCTAGATTTTTCAGGTCCTTAATGTATAGTTGTCTATAATAGTCCCTGATGATCTTTTGTATTTCTTTGGTATCCGTTGCCATGATTTTTTTATTTGTTTGTTTTTCATTTTGTTTGGTCTTCTTTCTTTTTTCTCTTGGCTAATTTAACTAGTGTTTTATCGACATTGTTTATCTTTCAAAAACCAAACTTTATTTTGTTGAACTTGTTTTTTTAAGTCTGCATTTTGCTTATTTCTTTTATTCTTCTAATTTTGGATTTCATTTGTTCGTGCTTTTCTAGTTACTTTAGATGCATCATTAGACTATTTAAATCTTTCAGCTTTTTTGATATAGGTATCTATAGTTATAAATTTCCCTTTTAGTACTACTTTTGCTGTATCCCACAGGTTTTGATGTATTGTGTTTTGATTTTCATTTGTTTCAATAAATTAAAATAAATTTTTTTCTCCTTAATTCCTCCTTTGACCTAGTGGTCATTCAGGAGCATGATGTTTAATTTCCATGTGTTTGTGCAGGTTTCATGTTTCTTTTGTTATTGATTTCTAGTTTTAGTCAATTGTAACTTGAGAAGATACTTCATATGATTTTGATTTTTTAAAAATTTCTTGAGGCTTGTAACCTAACATATGGTTTATTCTGGAGAATGTTTTGTGTGCTGATGAGAGGAATGTGTATTCTGTAACTGTTGGATAAAATGTTCTATCAGTGTCTGCTAGGTCCATTTGCTCTAAAGTGCAGTTTTTCTTGTCAATCATCTATATAATACTGACAGTGGGTTGTTAATGTCTTCATCTATTTTTATATTGTACTTCATCTATTCCTTTAGATCTGATAATGTTTGCTTTATATATCTGGATGCTTTGGTGTTTGGTTTCTACATGTTTAGAATTGTGTTATATCTTCTTGCTGAATTGATCCCTTTATTAATGCAATTACTTTCTTTGTCTCTTTTTATTATTCTTTATGTAATGACTTTGTCTCTTTTTATTATTTTTGATGTAAAATATTTTTTTTCTGACATAAGGATATCTACTTCTGCTCGTGTTTAGTTTCTATTTGCATGTAATATCTTTTTTCCATTTCATTATCTTCAGTCCATATGTGTTTCAACAGATGAGATGAGTGTCTTGTAAGCAGCATGTAATTCAGCTAATTTCTCAAAAAATCCATTCAACCAGTTTATACCTTTTAAGTGGAAAGTGTAATTTGTTTAAATTCAAGGTTGTTATTGATATATAAGGCAGATTCCTGTCATTTTCTTAATTTATTTCTGGTCATTTTGTATATTCTTTGTTCCTTTTTTCCTCTCTTATTGTTTATCACTGTAGTTTGCTATTGTGATAACATTTGAATTCTTTCTCTTCTTAATTCACGTATTTACTCTACCAGTGGCTTTTATATTTTTACATGTTTTTATGATATAAATATCATCCCTTTGCTTCCAAGTATATGACTCCTCTTAAGAATTTCTTGTAGGGTTGGTCTAATGGTAATGAATTCCCTCAGCTTTTGCTTATCCCAGAAAAACTTTATTTTTCCTTTATTTATGAAGGATAATTTTTCTGTGTATAATATTCTTTGCTGGCAGTATTTTTTTCTTTCAGCACTTTGAGTATATCATTTCATAGTCTCCTGGTCCATAGTATTTCTGCTGAGAAAGTTGCTGATTTACTTGTGAGGGTTTCCTTATAGATGATTTTTGGCTGCTGTTTTTAGAATTCTCTCTTTGACTTTTCAAAATTTGAGTATAATGTGCTGTGGAGAATATCTTCTTGAATGTTGTCTATTTGGGAATCTTTGAGCTTCCTGCATCCAAATGTCTAAACTTCTTGCTAGACTTGGAAAACTTCAGCTATTTTATTAAATAGGTTTTCTATCTTTTTGAGTTTCTCTTTGTCTTCTGTGGCACCAAAAATTTAAATATTTGGTCACTTTATGGTGTCCTACATTTTGCAGAAACTGTAGTCATTCTTTTTAATTATTTTTTCTTTATTTTTGACTGAGTTATTTACAAGATCTGTCTTCACATTCTGATTTTTCTTCCTGCTTAATTTAATCTATTGTTGAAGCTCTCAAATGTATTTTGTATCTCACTCGATGAATTATTTATTTCTAGAATTTCTGTTTGACTTTTTAAAATCTGTCTTTTTAGTAACTTTCTTATTCATGTCCTGCATTTTAAAACATTTTTTTGTATTGTTTATCTGTGTATTCTTGTATTGTCCTGAGCTTCTTTAATAACAATATTAAATTCTTTTTACAGGATTTCACAAGTTTCTTTTTTATTGGCATCTGTTGCTAGAGAATTATTGTGTTCTTTTGGAAGTGTCATATTTCTTTGCACATATATTATGCCTTATGCCTTATTATATATTATGCATTATATATATATTCCTTTCATTGATATCTGCATCAGTTCTTCCAATTTTTTGATTTGCTTTCATAGAGGAGGACTTTTTCTTGAAAACGAACTATCATGTCGATTGGGTAGAGCAATTTGGACTTGATTATGGGTGCATGCAGTAGTGTAGTCTCTCTCTCTCTCTTTCCCCCCTTCTCCCTCTCTCCCTTTCTTCACATATATATATAGGCTGTAAGCAGTGCCAGTAATGACTATGTTTTTCTCATTGGCTTAGGATGTGGTCATTAGTGGAAGCAATGGTGAAGTTTTGCTGGGAGAGAAAATGCCTGGTGGCCTCATTCTTGGGTTTTTCCACTTGCAGCAGCAGGCTAAGTGTGTCTGTCCTTCAGCTCCAAGACAGCACATACTGGCACCGGTGTTGGCTGGTCTAGGTGGACCTATTCTTGGGCCTCCAGAACCATGATGGGCAGATCCTTGGACTCCTCAGGATCTTGGGCAGCTGATGTGGCACTGGTAATGGCAGTAGCATTGGTGGGACAGCCTTCTGGGTCCCAAGTAGTCTGCACTGTTACTGGCAGTAGCTATATTGGGCTAAGTAAACCCGTCTCTAGGCCACAGGTGGTATATGTGACTGGGTCCTAGCTGTGGTAGTAGCAGCAGTTGGGTGGGCCAGTCTGGCCCACCAATGGCGTGTATAAAAGAGTATTTAATTACAAATGATGGTGGACAGGGAAGGGCAATTTCCAGTTCCTTGGACTGCATGCTTAGGCATTATTAGTGGCAGAGTTAGGCTGGGTGGGTTTGTCTTTAAGCCCTTCAATAGTGCATGTGAGTGCTGGTTATGGTAGTCAGGACAGGGTGATTCCTAGGCCTGCAGTGGAATGCTCAAGTGGAGATGGCACCAGCTGTAGGCTCTGGTTGCTGCTGCTGGTTGGATAGCCTGTCTTCAGGGTGCTTGTAAACATGCACAGCCCAGCTGCTGGGAGAAGCAAGGTTATTGTCAGTGCTAACACTTTGGCCCTGGCAACAGCAGCCAACAGTAGCAGTGGCTGCAATGAGGAATGGCAAAGGAGCTCCAGGGATGTGGAGATGCAGGAAGTGTTGTGCCCCGGGTGGGATACAGTATGGTAAGGCCTGAGCTTTCAAAATGGCACCATGTCATAGCTTCTTAGGGTTCAGAAGTATGTGGACCTCAGCATGGGCTCCCTATCTGAATCAATGCCATTGATTGCCTTCAGGCAGCTCCCTATGTTAGCCTTGGGAACATGATGGTCAAGGGGCTCTTCCATGACTAGGATTGCAGGAGTTTGTGTTAGGTATGTGGACTGCTGGGGGTTTCTCACTTGCCTTTCCCCACGTTGGAGAAACTCTCTAGGCTCCCAGCCTGTCCTGGCTGAGGAAGCTACCTCTCTTCTCCCTCTTTCCTTGCCTTAAGTATTTCCTGTCACTTGAATTCCAGTGTTTACTTTCTTAGATGATCTGCTCAGTGTGTGATTATCTACTTGCTATTTTGCTTCTTCTTTGTAGAGGAGGCAAGTACTAGATGCCCCTAGTCAGCCATCTTGAAGACAGTCTATACTACCAATTTCCCCTCCAGCCTACTCTTTTTCTAATGTTTCTTTTCAGTAAATGGTGATCCGTTTTTCCAGGTTGCTTAAATCAAAAAGTTTGAAGTCAGTCTCGATTCCCCCTTTTCTCTCACACCCAAGTACAATTCATCAACCAATTATGTTGACCTTAGTTTCATAATATATTCTGTTGCCAACCACTTCTCATGACTTCTACCTTAACTAGCCAGGTCTCAACCACAATTCAGCTACTGTGTTATTCCAATAACTTTCCCAGTGATCTTTGTATTTATCTCTTGCTGCCCTATGTTCTATTATTAAACTAGCAAAAACCTAAATCAGCTCTTGAAATTCTCTTATTTACAACTTTTTAGCGGGTTCCAAACTCCGTCTTCACCCTAATGTGATCTAGCACTTGACTAAATTCTCTAATCTTATCTCAATCCTCTATTCCACTGATTTCTGTTCTTCAACCATAATGGCCACATTTTTGTTCCCTGAACACATACGATGCTCCTGTCTCATGACATTGTGGTAGGTATGTGAACTGCTGGGGGTAGTTCCTGCTTGTAGTTCCTTCTGTCTGGAACCCTCTTTTCCCAGTTTTCCAGCTCATTTGCTGTCTCACTTTTTTTTTAATGTCTCTCTTGAAAGGAATTTTAATGTGAAGTATTGACTTTTCAGACATAGTCTATATTCATTTATTTAGGTTGTCTTAACTTTCTTACCAATGTTTGGTTGATTTTACTGTACAGATCTTATACAACTTTTGTCAGATTCATCACAAATATTTCATATTTTTGATAGTATATAAATGGTAGTTTTTTTGTGGCTATTGATGCGATTATACAGTTGATATAGAAAAAATATTTGAGAAATTTAACATGTTTTTAATGAAAGTTCTTAGCATATTAGGAATTGAAGGAAAATCTCCCAGTCTAACAAATTAAAACTCTAGGCATTTAAAAACTCCAACACTAACAGTGTACTTAATGGCAGAAGGCTGACAGGAATGAGGTTATTCAACAGTATGAGGCAGGTTCTAGCTAGTACAGTATGGCAAGACAAAGAAATAAAATGCATCGACTAAGGAAAGTAAAATATAAAAAGTTTCTTTTTTTTCTCAGCTGTCATGACAGTCTTCTATAGAAAAGTCAATGGAATCTACAAATGACTAATAAGTGAGTTAGCAAGGTTGCCTCAAAAACAAAAATTTGCCTGAAAATTAACCTCAAATCTGAAATTAACAAGTGAATTTAGCAAGATTGCTGGATATAAGATCAGTATATAAAAATCAATTGCATTTCTAACAAAAGACGTTCAAGGCCTGTATACTACAAAATACAAGATATTAATGAGAAATTCTTGGCTACAATGCAAGCCTACTCAATGAACAACAGAAAATGGTAACTGGAGAAAAGGGCAAGATAGCAATGGATTTAGTCAGAGGATGAGAATCTCTGCAAGAGTGAGTGTACAAAATAATCTGCATCTGTTTGTGTGTGCAAGTGGGTGAGTGAATGTCCAAATGAGGGGAGACACAGGAAAAAGCACCTGGGGACCCCCTGCAGAAATGGCTGCGATTTGCTACTGCTCTGAATTCGGCACCGCTGTACACAGAAGGAGCCGCCACCCCCGGGTCACCTCTTGGGAAAAAGAAAAAGATCGGCTGCCTCTTGACACCTGGCAGTTGTCCCACAACACCACCTTGGGCAACAGACCAGGCACTGGCAGCAGGGACCATGGAGAAAGCATGGGAAGGAAATCTGGAGGTAAGACTTGCCGGAGGAGAAAACACAGACTGCCGCCATTTTCTCTGTCCTGGGACTGGGCAGAGATCTGCTTTATCTATTTCAGTTCTGAGCAGCCTGCATCCTGAGACTAAGGGGTGATCTCGCACCCTTCTGAAATTGACCATCAGTTGCCCAGAGAGGATTCTCCAAGTGCACTATACCAGGGAGACAGATGCCCCACCCCCACTCCGGACCAAACACAGACACATGCAATTGGAGCAGGAAACCTAGCAGCAGGTAAGTTGGGAGCTTTTCCTGGGAAGAACTGCAGGAGCAAGCAGAACATGGCAGCGAGGGCCATGGAGGGACACAAGGAGGGAGCCTGAGGCAGACTCCCAAGGAAGCAGTGGGGAGAGGCCACCTCTGGACTGGACTCCAGAGCCTTGCCACCAGGTCCTGAGATCCGGAGCCTTGCAACTGCTGAGGAGGGAGCTATTGACCCCAAAAGTGTAGGATCAGCAGACAAACCGAGCAGACTCTGTAATGTCTGGTCAGAGAAGTGCTCCAGGGTGGCCTCTGCAAAACAGCAGAACTGCATCTGGAGACCAGGCAATGATCTTTACGTTGTGTTAGGGCTGCTCTTTCTGACCTCAGAAAGCATTGCTCCCAGTGCACGAGCCCTGGTGGGTAACAGCAGATACAGAACCCAGATGATTCACCCTCCACCTTGAGCCGGCTGTTGAGTGATAGATGCAGACAGTGGAACTGACCACAAAGGCAGTTGGTGGAGGATTTGGTCTAGGAGTTTGATTATCTTGCTCGGTTGCTTTGTTTGTTGGTTGGTTTTCTCTTTTTTTTCTTTTTCTTCTATTTCTCTTTATTTTTTTTGTTTTTCGTGTTTTTTTCTTTTCCTATTTTTTTTCTTTTCCTTCCTCCTCTTGTCTCTTTTTTTCTCTCCTCACTTCTCTTTTTCCTCTTACACCCTGTCTTGCTCAGGGGCTATGCAAGCATAACCACTGTAAGGTCATATTGTGTAGAGAGGAAGAGAGTGTCCCAGCTGACCCACTTATCAGATAGCAAACATTATGACCTGACAATAGGTTCTGAATCCTTGCAGCCCCCCATCCCATGCTCAAAGTGCTCAAAATTGTAGAGTCAGCACAATGCCCCATCCTCAGCCTTACTTCATAATCGAACAAACCCAGAACCCTGACTCAAAGAAGGACAAAAGATACAGCAAATATCAGTTGTTACTGCTTCTCCATTTTCCACTGAACAATGGAATTAAAGAGACAGATAAGAGAACTGCTACAAATGAAGAAAAACCAATGAAGAACTGCTGGCAACTATCAGAGCCCCAGCAAAGAGTCAGCATTAGACAGAACAGCTTACTGGGGCACAAAAAATGGCTATCTCCAAAAATGATAGTACCCAGAAGGTGTGTATAAAGGTCAGAGAATTGTTGGATAGACTGAATAAAAATCAAGAAACGCAAGGGCTACAGCTAAATGAAATTTCAGCAGAGCTGGACAAACTCAAGAAAGCATACTCCGAATAACAGAAATAAAGAACTCCATCCAATAAATAAATAACAAACTGACAAGTACGGGAAGGAGACAACCAAACAAAAGAAAGAATCTCAGGGCTGGATGACCAAAATATGGAATTAATTCAATCTATTGAAAATATAGGAAAAAACCCTAAGAAGAAAGAAAAAACTCTCCCAAAGTTGTGCAATTTTATCCATGAGATGATTCAAGAAAACTTTCCTCATCTGGCCAGAGACATGACTATACAAACACAAGAGATTCAGAGACCCCTGCAAGACATCTTATGAGAAGACCAATCCCCAGATACATAGTAATTCATCTACACAATTTAGATATAAAAGAAAAAAGTCCTAAAGGTAGCAAGAGAAAATGGTCAGACTACTTACCAGGGGAAGCCAATCAGAATTGCTGCAGACTTATCTGCAGAAACACTACAGGCCAAAAGGAATTGAACCCCAATGTTTAATGTTCTCAGAGATAAATAATTTCAACCAAGAATTTCCTACCCAGCCAGGCTAATTTTCATTAGTGTGGGAGAATTAAAATCCTTCCCAGACATTCATTCCCTAAGAGAATATGCTGCTTTGAGACCAGTTCTCCAGGAGATGCTTAAAAAATTGCTATGCACAAAAGAAACAAAAGACCATATAATTCACAAGATAACAAACAAACACAGAAGCAGCAGAAAACACAGCACACCTACAAAAATGAAAACACACACATATATGAACCGAAATCTAAGCAGAAACAAAGTAGCCTTATAAGAGCATTATTACAGGGACAAACTCTCACATTTCAGTAATCAGTCTGAACATGAATGGACTAAATGCACCACCGAAAAGATAAAGAATGAAAAACTGTATTAAAAAATGACCCAGTAATTTGATGTCTCCAGGAAACTCTTTTCACAACAAAGGATGCCTACAGACTCACAGTTAGAGGATGGAAAATAAATTTTCAGGTCAACGGATCACAAAAGCAGGCAGGAGTCACAATTTTAATATCAGACAAAACAACATTTAAGCTAACATAAATTTAAAAAGACACAGAAGGACACTACATAAGGATAAGGTTCAATCCACCAACAAGAAATATCCATCCCAAACATATATGCACCCAACACAGGGGTACCAGCTTTTGTAACACTATCATAGCTTGAGACTTAAATATACCACTAACAACCCTAGATAGATCATTGAGGCAAAAAATCAATAAAGACATACAGAAGCTCAACTGGATGCTTGACCAAATGGACTTAGTAGATACCTACAGAACACACCACTCACAGCATAGAATATACATTCTACTCATCACAACATGGAGCATACACTAAGATTGACCACATCCTCGGCCATAAATCAAGCATAATCAAATTTTACAAGATTGAAATACTGCTATGCATCTTCTTGGACCACAGTGGAATAAAAACAAATAGCACCAGCAAAATTCCCCTCAAACCCACAAAGACACGGACACTAAAGAGTATGATGCTGAACAACTCCTGGATCAACACAGAAATCAAAAGAGAAATTAAAAGATACCTGGAAACAAATGAAACTGAAGAAACATCTTACCAAAACCTCTGGGATGCCATGAAAGCAGTACTTAGGAGTAATTTATATCTTTATGAACACACATCAAGAAAATAGAGAACAAATTAACAACAGCCTAACAAATCACCCAAAGGAGCTGGAAAGGCAGGACTTCAAGACCTAACTTCAGCAAAAGAATCCAGATAACTAGAGTAAAAGCCCGTATACGTGACATAGAGGACAAAAATACCATAGGAAAAAATCAATGAAAGAGAAAGCTGATTCTTTAAAAGGATAACCAAGATTGATCAACCCCCTAGCCAGAATGACCAAGAAGAAGACAGGAAAAGTCCAAATAAACACAATCAGAAATGCAAAAGATCAAATCACAACTGACCTCGAAAAAAATACAAATGATTATCAGAGATTACTATGCACATCTGTACGGAAACAAACTTGATAAACTAAATGAAATAGAGGACTTTCTGATTTCACACAACCTCCTATGGTTGAAACAAGAAGAAATTGAGATCCCAAATAAACCAATAACAGCCCAAGAGATTGAGTCTGTCATAACAAAACTACCTACAATAGAATGTCCTGAACCAGACAGATTTTCAACAGAATCCTACAAAACATACAAGAAGGAGCTGACACCATTCATATTAAAACTATTCCAGGCAATCAAGAAAGATGGAACTCTCCCAAAATCATTTTCTGACGCTAACGTCACTGATACCCAAACCAGGTAAAGATCCAACAAAGAAAGAGAACTATAGGCCATTATCCCTGATGAACATAGATGGAAAAGTTCTTAATAAGATTCTAGCAAATCAGATCCAACAACACATCTCAAAATTCATCCTCCATGACCCAGTAGGCTTCCTCCCCGGGATGCAGGGTTGGTTCAACATCTGCAAGCCATAAATGTATTTAAAGACATCAACAGATTTAAAAACAAGAGCCATGTGATTATATCATTACATGCAGAAAAAAGCTTTCGATAGAATTCAGCATTGCTTCTTGATAAAAACCCTTGAACACCTAGGCATAGAGGGAATATACCTCAAAATAGTAAGAGTCATCTATGATAAACCCACAGCCAACAAAATGCTAAATGGACAGAACTTGGGAGCATTTCCCTGAAAACCAAAACAAGACAAGGCTGCCCACTCTCATCCCTCCTGTTCAACATAGTGTCAGAAGTCCTAGCTAGAGCAATCAGACAAGAGAAGGAAATCAGGGCTATTCAAATAGGAAAAGAAGTCAAATTTTCCCTCTTTGCTGATGATCTGATCCTCTACCTCAAAAATCCAAGAGAATCTGTCAAATACCTCCTTTCACTGATGAAAGTCTTTGGCAAAGTCTCAGAGTACAAAATAAATGTGCAAAAGACAGTCACATTCCTATACACCAACAACAAACAGGCAGAGAACCAAATTAAAAGCACAATCCTTTCATAATAGTCACAACAAAATGAAATACCTTGACATCTTCCTAATCAGAGAAGTGAAAGACCTTTACAATGAAAACTATAAAACACTGCTCAAAGACGTCAAAGATGACACAAACAAATGGAAAAATATTCCATGCTCATGGATTGGAAGAATCAACATTGTTAATAAGTCCATCCTACCTAAGGCAATCTACATATTCAATGCTGTACCCATTAAATTATCAGTATCATTCTTTTCAGACTTGGAAGCAGCAACACAGAAATTCATATGGAAACATAAATTACCATGAATAGCCAAAATAATCCTCCCTGAAAGAATAAAGTAGGAGGTATCACACTTCCAGACTTTAAACTTTATCATAAGGCTACCATAATCAAAACAGTCTGGTATTGGTGCAAGAACAGGCATATAGATCAATGGAACAGGATAGAGATTTCAGAAGGAAAACCTTAATTTCTCAACTAAGTCATCTTTGGCAAAGTCTCTACTAACAGCCACTGGGGAGAGGAGAACCTATTCAGTAAATGATGCTGGGAAAACTGGCTGACCACATGCAGAATAATGAAACAGACCTCTACCTATCACCAGAAACAAACATCAGCTCCAAATGGATCAAAGACCTAAATGTAAAATCGTAAACATTAAGAATCTTAGAAAATGCAGGAGACACCCATTGGGAAACTGGAATAGGCAAGTAATTCCTGAACAAAACCCCAAAAGCCCATGCCATTAAAGATAAGAATGACAATTTTATTAAACTGAAAAGCTTCTGCAAAGCAAAATAAGCCATCAGTAGAGTGGGGAGACAGTCCACAGAATGGTAAAAAAGAAATTGCCAACTGACAGAGGCCCAACATCTAGGATCTACAAGGAACTCAATCGTGCCAAAAGGAAAAAAAAAAGTCCCATTTAAAAAGTGGGCCAAAGACATGAATAGACACTTCTCAAAAGAGGGCATATGAGCAGCCAACAGACACATGAAAAAATGTTCAATCTCACTAATCATCAGAGAAATGCCAGTCAAAACCACACTGAGATACCACCTAACTCCAGTCAGGATGGCCATCATTAAAACAAAAAGCAACAATTGCTGGTAAGGATGTGGAGAACAGGGAACACTTCACTGTTGGTGGGATACAAACTAGTTCAATCTCTATGGAAAATAGTGTGGTGATTCCTAAAAGAACTAGAAATTGACCTTCCATCTGACCCAGCAATCCCTTTTCAGGGAATATGCTCAGTGGAACTCAAATTGCTACAAAAAAGATACCAGTACATGCAGGTTTATTGCAGCACTATTCACAATTGCAAAAACATGGAACCAACAGCGCGCCTATTGAAACTGGACCAGATGAAAAAAGTGGTACATAGCCAGGCCGGGTGGCTCAGCCTGTAATCCCGCGCCTTTGGGAGGCTGAGATGAGGGATTGCCTGAGCCCGCGGGTTCGAGACCCACCTGGGCAGCAAGACCTCATCTCTACAATAAATCAAAAAATCAGCCGGGCATGGTAGCGCATGCCTGTAATTCCGGCTACTTGAAAGGCTGAGGCAGAAGGATCGCCGGAGCCCAGCAGGTCGAGGCTGCGGTGGCCGGGAGCGGCCACTGCACTCCAGTCTGGGTGACAGAGTGAGACTCCAACTCAAAAAAAAAAAAAAAAAAAAAAAAGTGGTACATATACATGATGGAATATTATACAGTAATAAAGTACAAAATTATGAACTTTGCAGCAACTTGGATGGGTCTAGAGTCTATAATACTCAGTGATCTATTACAGAAACAAAGAGCTGAGTACCACGTGTTCTCGCTCACATAAGCGGACCCTGAGCATTTATCATAACACTATAAGAAAGGAATTGGCAGTAGCCAGCAACTGCCTGGGGTGGACGGACATCACATCAATCAGGGTATCTGATCTGAAACTGCACGAAATGGGGACAAAACTAGGCAAAGTGGGGACGAAAGGGAAGCACAAACTTTACAATTCATCCTGAATTGTACCCCACATATTTAAAATTTTAAAAAATGATAATTAAACATATACTTTAATATCACATCGAAGTAGAAAATACTAAGTGATAAATTTTTATGTGATTGAATTAATCACATTTGGCTACTGAATGTCTTTTTATATATTTTCGAGCTATTGTGTTATAATTGTGTTTAGAACATTTGCATTTATGTTTGTCAGGGGGATTTTGGCCTGTAGTCTTCTTTTCTTAAAACGTTTTTATCTGGTGCTGGGCAATGCCGGAATCATAGAATGTACACAAAATATCTCCTCCTTTTCAATTTTATAACAGAATGTGTGTCATATTAGTATTATTTCTTCCTTAAAACTTTAGTAGAACTCACCAGTAAATTTATTGTGATTGTGTCTCATTTTTTTTGTGGGTCAGTTTTTAAGTACAAACTAAATTTTTTCAATAGAGATACGCCTATTCAGGTCACCTATTTCTTCTTGAGTGAGATTTGATAGTTTGTATCTTCCAAGGACTTTTTTCCATTTTATCTAAATTGTCAAATTACTTAGTGTAAAGTTGTTCACGATACTTCCTTGTTATCATATTATTAACCATGGAGTTTATACTGATAATACCTCCTTCGTTCTTGTTGTTGATTTTTTTTCTTTTTCCTTTTTGATTAGTCTAAGTGAAATGTATCACTCTTGTTCACCTCAAAAGAAGCAACTTTGGGTTCGTTGTCTTTCTCTAGTATTTTTCTATTTTTATTGCATTGCTTTTAGTTGTTTGAGGTAAAGTTTTGCTATTTTACCAAGGCTGGACTTGGACTCTTGGGCTTGAGTCATTCTCTCACCTTAGCTTGCTGAGTCGTTTGGGCTACAAACATGCACTCCCAGGCCCAGGTGATTTTCATTTTATCTTTACTATTTTCCTTATTTTTCCTAATTTATTTCGTTTTTAAAAATTCTTGATATGGAAATTGAGGTTACTGAGTTGAGACATTTCTTCTTTTCTAACATATATTTTATGTTATAAATTTCCTACAAGTACTGCTTTAGTGTATTCCACAAATTTAACAATATTGTGCTTTCATTTTTTTTAGTTCAAAATACTTTCTCTTTTCCTTTTTGACTTTTTTCTTTGAATCAAGGTTATTTATCTATTTATTTATTTATTTGTTGAGTTGGAGTCTTACTCTGTCACCCAGACTGGAGTGCAGTGGCCGCTCCCGGCCACTGCAGCCTCGACCTGCTGGGCTCCAGCGATCCTTCCACCTCAGCCTTCCAAGTAGCTGGAACTACAGGCACGCGCTACCACACCTGGCTAATTTTTTTGATTAATTGTAGAGATGAGGTCTCGCCAAGTTGCCCAGGTGTGTCTCGAACCTGTGAGCTCAGGCAATCCACTCACCTCAGCCTCCCAAAGTGCGGGATTACAGGCTGAGCCACCGAGGTCGGCTGCAAGGTTATTTATAAGTATTAGTTTCTAAATATTTTTCAGAGAATGCAGAGAAATATTAGTGGATACTAATTTAATTCCATTATGTTAAAGGAAAATGTGTTGTATTACTTCAATATTTTTAAATATATTAAAAACTTTTTTGTAGTCAAAATATTATCTCGATAAATATTTTGTGGGTACTTTAAATAAATGCATATTCTGCTTGTATTGGGTGGAGTGTTATGTACATTTCAGTTAAATCAGATTGATTGATAGTGTTATTCAGATCTATACCATTACAGATTTTCTATCTACATGTACTATCAGATACTAAAGGTGTGTTTTTGAAATCTCTGACCATAATTGTAGTTATTTCTATTCCTCTTTACAGCTTATCAGTTTCATGTTTTTTTGTTTGGGTGGTTTTTTTGTTTGTTTGTCTGTTTGTTTTATGGTGTTTTTGTGTTTTTTTTGAGTCAAGTTCTCACTCTCACCCTGTCTGGAGTGCAGTGGAACAATCACAGCTCACCACAGCCTCAATCTCCTGGACTCAGGTGATCCTTCCTCAGTCTCCCACTTGGGACTACAGGTTTATGCCACCATGCCTGAGTAATTTTTTGAATTTTTGTAGAGATAAGATCTTGCTTTGTTGCTTAGGCTGATCTTGAACACCTAAGTTCAAGCAATCCTGTCACCTTGGCCTTCCAAAGTGCTGGGGATATAGGTGTGAGCCATGGTGTCCAGATGGTTCAGATATATTGAAGCTCTGTTTTAGGTGCATAAATATTTAGAGTTGTTATGCAACCATTATTATTATAAAATGATCTTTAGCCATGATGATATTCTTTCTATTGAAATCTTCTTTTTCTAATATTAACATAACAACTCTGACTTTCTTTTGGTTAGCATTATCTTGGTTTTTTCTCCCATCTTTTTATTTATGTAATTGGTATCTTTATATTTAAATTGTGTTTCTTTTATGTGGCATATAGTTTTTAATCCAACATGTCTTTGAATTGTCATGTTTTGATAGTTAGGATTCATGTGATTATTAATATGGTTAGGTGTAAGTCTACTATTATGCCATTTATTTTTATTTGTCTCACCTATTCTTTGTTCCATTTTCCCTTATTTTCTGCTTCTTTTTATATTGAGTATTTTTTAGCATTTTAACAATTTCTATTGTGTTGTGTTTGTTGGCTTACAGCCACAACTTGTTTTTAAATTTTCATAGCTGCTTTCAAATTTATATCAGTACACTTTGTCTGAAATTATTGGAATCACAAATGTTTCCAATTTTGAATTTTTTCAGATTTTTGGAATATTTACATTATATATGCTTACTGGTTGAGCATACCGAATCTGAAAATCCAAGAGACTCCACTGAGCATTTTTTTTTTTAAGCATATGTTGGCAATCAAAATGTTTTGAATTTTGGAGCATTTCAGGTTTTGAATTTTCAGATCTGGAATACTCAACCTATATATCTTAATCTTATCATCTTCTACCTTCAAATTATATACACATCACATAAAGTATAAGATTCTTAAAATTGTAGACTACCATTTCTCCCTTCCAGGTCTGCACTATTGTTGTCATACATTGTACTTTGTTATAGGTTTAAACCTCAAATTACATTGATGCTATTTTTGTTAAAGCAGTCAATTATTTAAAACATATATTTAGTTTTTTTAAAGTCTTACATATTTAGTTTTTTTAAAGTCTTACATATTAAACCAAGAAATTGCTATTTCTGTTGTTTTCAATCTTTTCTGTAGGCCCATATTCTTTTCTGTAGGCCCATATGCCCATCTGATATAAATTTCCTTTTTCTTGAAGGACTGTAATTTTTTTTGAAGTGCAGCTTTGCTCTAAAAGTTTGCACTTAATTTTGGAAAGATGTTTTTTTGGGAATAGAATTGTAAGTTGAGAGTATTTTTTTTCTTTCATTACTCTAAATGTGTTGGTCAAGTATCTTCTTGCTTTCATTGTTTGTGATGAGAAATCTGCAGTCATCCCTATCTTTGTTATTTGTATGAGACCATTCTTTGTTTTCGGCAAATTTTAAGATAGCCTCTTTATCACTAGTTTTGAAAAATTTGATTATGAATTGCCTTGGTGTAGTTTTCTTCATTTTTTTTTGGTGCTTAGATTCATTGATCATCTTTGATCTGCAGGTTTATAGCTGTCATCCTATTTTAAAAATTCCTGGCCATTGTTTTTATCAAGTAACTTTTCTGTATTCCACCCTTTCTTTTTTATTGCAACTCAAAGCACATGTATATTAGGGCACTTTATTGTTCTACAGCTGATATATCTACTTACTTCTTAAAATTCTTGTTTCCTCTCTGTATTCAATTTTGGATTTTTATATTGCTAGATTATTTAGGTCATTAATCTTTCTCTGCAATACTTATTCTACCATTAATCTCATCTAATTTTTATCCAAGATGTTGGAATTTTCAACTCTAGAAATTTAATTGTTTTAAAGATATGTTTGCATTTTGTTTAATATTTTGAACACTTGGAGTATCAAGTTATATGGACTATTTTTTTTTTTTTTTTTGAGTTGGAGTCTCACTCTGTCGCCCAGACTGGAGTGCAGTGGCCACTCCTGGCCACCGCAGCCTCGACCTCCTGGGCTCCGGCGATGCTTTCGCCTCAGCCTTCCAAGTAGCTGGGAACTACAGGCGCGCACTACCATGCCCGGCTAATTTTTTGATTTATTGTAGAAATGAAGTCTCGCTAAGTTGCCCAGGCGGGTGTTGAACCTGCAGCCTCAGGCAATTCACTCACCTCGGCCTCCCAAAGCACAGCATTACAGGCTGAGCCACCGAGCCCGGCATATGGACTATTTTAATGTGCTTGTTTGCTAATCCCAATATTTATGCCATTTTTGGTTGTTTTTAAATTAATCCATTTCTCCTCATTGTAGGCCATATGTTCCTGTTTGTTTGCATGCTTAGTGACTTTTTATTGCAGGCCAAACATTGTGAATTTTACTCTTTTGAGTACTGAAAATTTTGGACTTTTTATAAACATTCTTGTACTTAGTTCGCAGTTAATGTAATGTTTCTTGGAAATAGTTTGATGCTTCAGGTTTTGCCTTACAGAGAAGATGAATACAGTGAAGTCCTTAGACGAGGGCCAATTATTCTGCTACGGAGGTTTTTCCACAACTTTTTATATACTTTACCCAATGCCCTACAAATTATGAGTTTTAATCTGGTTGATGGGAAGTGGTACTGTTCCCTGTGCTAGGTGAATGCTGCTGGCTACTGTTTTCTCTCATCCTTTCATTGGTTCTTTCTTCAGTCTAAGATAGTTTTATCATATGCATACACTGATCAGTACTCAAGGGGGGCAACTGATAACAATTCAAGGCAAATCTCTAGAGTTTTCACTTTGCAATTTCTCTCCTCTTCTGTACTCTGTCGTGATAACTGTCTTGATCTCCTTTGACTCCAGCTCTATCTTCTCAACTTATGGAGTCCACTGGAGTTCACCTGTGTTTTGCTTCCCTGTGTTGTTACCTGGAAACTCTTTTAAGGAAGGAAGCTGTGAACAATCATATAGCTCACCTTGTCTGTTCCCATACCCTTTGTTTCTTAATGTTCTGTGTCTTGAAAAATGTCATAGCATATATTTTGTCCATTCAGGTTGGAATACATATCTGATTCCTATTGCTCCGCCTTGGTTAAAAAAGCAAGTAATTATTTATTTATAAAGAAGGTATATTATTCAGTTTCAGGGTTTTGAGTTTCTTATATAAAAATAAAACTGCAGTACGTTTTAATAAAATAATATTCAGAAAAGCACATGTTTACAAAAATCAAACAGAACAGAAAATAATAAAAATGAGAAGTAAAATTTGTCTTCCATCATTTAATATACAACCAGGCCTTCTGCCAAAATTAAGTTTTATTAACTTTTTTGGTACAACTTTTATGCATTTACTAGAAAGTTTTTATATATGTTTTTATCCAACTGTAGTTTTCTTGATTAGAGTAGTACATAAATATTTATCTTTTACGAATAAATGTGCAGCATATGAAAAAGTGTGAGGACATTTTATATTCCATTTTTATAAATTATTAAATTCTTTTATTAATGCATTAATTGTCAACTTGAGATTTTTATTTATTAATTATCCAATTGAGATTTTTTTATTATTCCCTTCGAATAAATGTAGGTTCAAGATTTGTGTTTTAAAATTAGGTATAACAAACACTTGTATACCTAATCCTGAGTTATACCCCATATCTTTAAAATGAAAAAAAGAAAAAAAATAGTTATAACAAAAATATTTTGGAAGAAGTTTCAATTAGTAGGAAGTAGATTTTTGCTGTAACTAAGCTTTTATATGCTGTACTATGAGTGAGTCTTTGTGAGTCTGTTTTCTCATCTGTCATTAAATCATATTTACTTAGATTATATCTGACATTTATTCTAATTATGAAGCTAGTTGTACATGCTTGAGTCTCGTTTTTAGGGCATTATCAATACACATTAGAGTTTTGTCAGAAATTTGGCCTATTATTGATAGGTGGTGATGAGGGCATATTTGCCTAGATCTCATATTCACCATGGTCTTACATTGGGATATTTGATGTTATAAGTGATGATATAGACATTATTGCAGAGAAATTCTGATATAAATAAAAGAAAATGCTAATCCTAGAGCTTTATGCTCTTGTCGCCCCTCTGTAGTAAGTTATGATGTGTTTTTATAACCATTCTGTGAAAAGCACATTTATATTGCATTGGTTTTTTTTTTAACTTAAAATGTTAATTTGGTTCATGGAAACATTTAAATTATACTAGACTTTTGTAACTGAGATTTCTTTAATGTTCAATAAATTGTGAGTTTGAAAAATGTAAATAGTCTGATCATTTCTTGACTTGAGAGTCTCTGGAATATGTATGTTACAAGGATTAAAGCTAATATGCAATATCTAAATTAAAGAGCTTGGACTGGCTCTCACAATCCTACCAGCTGAGGCTATATTTTGAGTTTGTTTTCCTTCTACTTATGTGCACACATACATATGGTAGGTCTGAGATAATGAGCTCCTTTTTAATTTAAGCTGCCTGTAGTTAGATATATGAACAAAACACCTCCGTATAATTTGCCTTCCTTCATGGCATTTACATGGGTAGATGTGTTTTGATTTGCTTTTGTGTAGCAAATACTATGTTATCTGGGCCAAAAACATTTCACCATCAGAATTAAAGATTGTAAGCACAGCTGATTTTTAAGAGTATTTTGGGCAGCTGCAGAATTCTGATGACTATCCACTAGGCATTTCATCTCTTTCTTGCCCAAATTGAGTCATTTTCTATCTTAAGTCTAATTTGGTATAAAAAAATCATCCTTTGCCTACTGATGAAATAAATGTACAAAAGTAAAACAAAACTAAATAGGAAATATGTCTAATGGAAAAGCTTTATTTTTAAGAAATGCATAAATAATTTTGAAATTAATGTAAGCCAATACTCATCCATGTACCATTGAGCCAAAAGTTTATATTTTAAAGTTCTCTCAGAAATTATCACTTTTTCCTGACCAATCATGTATAGTTAGACATTCTCTTACAATCATAAAAATAAGATGTATGGGATAAACATGTACTTAGACTAGGATATAATTGAGGGAAACTAATACTTGATTTAAAGTTGTATGAGGGAGGATTTGAACATGAGATGTAAGTGGTAATTGTGGCTAATAGGGACATTTCTTAAAACCACTTTCTAAAGTTCTTTTCAATATTCCATTTAAACAGTCCTTCTTATTTGTTATAGTATATTAGTTAATTTAAGAAAATTAGCTTATTTTATACCTTCCACAATCCCACATTAGTGTTATTATTCCCATTTTACAGCTGAAGAAACCAGGGATTAGGGAAAGGCCTGAATTAGAATCTAATCTTGCTTGAGGCAAAAAGCCTGTGCTTTCCACTCTAAAACACCTATTCCTTCATAAGTTAGTTGTCTTGATTTGCAGTTCACTCAGTATCCAGCAGTGTCTAGCAGTGAAGGCCTGGGACTCATTTGGGCATGGCCATTTGCTTAGTCTCCAATGACCAACCCTCCTTCTGTGAACTCAGTGTTACCTGTCCACTCACAGACCTATTCCTAACCATCTGAGCCTGTCAGTCCTTTCTGGGAAACAGCCCAAGGTTACACACTGTTTTCTTTCCCCCCATGCCCAATCCAAAATTATACCTTCCATAATCCCATCTTCTTTGTGCAAGGAGCTAATTTAACACGGGATTGAGTGTTAATGGGTCACACCACTCAAATAACTTTCTCCCCTCAACTCCCTACTCCATACAAGACCTGCCAAAGACAATGCCTGAAGTCTGCTCTGCCCAAAATGTTCTGAGAGACTTGTATGTGTTAGGAAAAACAAAACAAAACAACATCAACAATAAAAAATACAAAAATAAACAAACAAAAGAACCCAGTTCTTGCCAGGCTCGGTGGCTCAGCCTGTGATCCCGCGCCTTTGGGAGGCTGAGGTGAGTGGATTGCCTGAGCCCACGGGTTCGAGACCCGCCTGGGCAACTTGGTGAGACCTCATCTC
This sequence comes from Cephalopachus bancanus, assembly GCA_027257055.1. Taxonomy (NCBI): domain Eukaryota; kingdom Metazoa; phylum Chordata; class Mammalia; order Primates; family Tarsiidae; genus Cephalopachus; species Cephalopachus bancanus. Next base: position 4,270,437 of record JAPVLO010000096.1, on the reverse strand, counting down.
TACAATAAATCAAAAATTAGCCGGGCATGGTAGCGCACACCTATAATTCCAGCTCCTTGGAAGGCGGAGGCGGAAGGATTGTGGAGCCCAGTAGGTCGAGGCTGCGGTGGCCAGGAGCGGCCACTGCACTCCAGTCTGGATGACACAGTGAGACTCCAACTCAAAAAAAAAAAAATCCAGGTCTTGTCAAAAAACTGGAGAAGGAGTTAGTGAAATAAAATTTAATGGGGTCAGAGCCCTTAATGTGCTTTATCAGTTCCCAAGGGAGAAAGTCAGTGTGCAGGACATCCCAAATTTTTGACCACATGTAGCTTTTCTTTCTTTCTTTTTTTAAAAATATAACCATTTAAGAGAATGGCATTTCATATAAGACACTTTGAAAATTGTTGATCTAGCCTAAAGAAGTGGCAATATTTCTTAAGCCCTAAATAGATGAGGAGGAGACATGTTTTGGGAAGATTGCCCATTTGTAATATTTGAGTTATATAAAATTGGTAGTTTTTAAATAAAGCTGACTTTACTTCGGACACTCTCCTTAAGTACCAAATTGGACAGGTCTTTTGGGGGAAATTTCAGAGTAGGCGTCATCCTGGAATGTGTGAGTGCCCCTAGCTGAGAACTGGGAAAGGCGTGCAGAAACAAGAACCCGAAACCAAGAAGAAAGGCTGAATCCACGAGGTTCAAATACAGGTGTGCATATATGTGATCATTGATTAAAGCAGGCAAGGACTTCTTTGTTTCTGGAAAGGCATCACGGAAAAAGTGAGTCTTGAGCTCAATTTTATAGGAGGGTAGACTTTGGCAGGAGTGCTCTAGTCCTCCGGGGGAGGCAGGGAATGTGTGAGAGTAGACACTGTGAGTCACATCCTGGAGACAGTAAACAACTAATTTCTGCATCCTCTATGTCCAGGCTTGTCTAATCAAGTTTGCTCCCCTTTCCAGAAGAAGACGGGAAAGCATAGAGGAAAAAGGGATACCTATTGTCTTATAAATCTTTCCCTCTAACCCATTAGATACTACATATCCGTGCAGGTCTGCCTTGAACTTGACACATTCATACTTTTAAAAAATATGACTGGTTGAACATCCACATTAGGATGAGTGGACACTTTTGAATTCAAAATTTCATTCTTAGAAAATAAAAGCATTAAAAAATGATGTCCGGGAGCAATAGTCCAACAAGAAGAGCCTTAGAGGCAGCCCCATGGATGATGCCTTTCACCTGCACGCAGGGACAGGGCATGGTAGAACCCTGCACATGGTAGAAACCTGCACATGAGTAGAACCCTGCACATGACCTGTCTCCTTGTTCTGCCCCCAGTATCCCATCCTGCCTGTTCTCCCTCCCCTAATTTCTTCTCATCAGGCTTTGGTTTGGTATGCAGAATGCCACTCTGCATACAAAAACTCATGCTAATTTCCTACACAGGAAGCAAACTGGCCCTTTAAAAACATAAATTGGATCATATCATCCTTCTCACTGTAAACTCTTGGGTGGCTTCCTTCTGCCTTTAGAATGATGTATGTATCCCTCACTGCAACACCTCCCCAGTCTTGGCTCCTGCAGGATCCTTTGCCTGTGTTGGCTTCGGTTTTCCACCTCGAAGCCTTTGTACATAATTGTTCTCTAACTCTTACCTTCCCCTTTGCCACCGTGGCTGGCAAGCTGTGGCCCACAGGCTGGTTTGGGCCTTTGTTTTTGTAAAGCCCTCAAACGAAGTCCACATGGGTTTTGTGTTTTAAAGCATTGTAAAAAAAAAAAAAAAAAAAAAAAATATATATATATATGCAATAGGCATCAAATGTGTTCTGCAAAACCCCAGACATTTACTATCTTGCCTTTTATAGAAAAAGTTTACCTGATCTAAATCAATTTACCAGCACTCTCTAACTGTATTCTTTATATCACAGATCCTACCTTGCAATTATATTCTCCTTAATGTCTTTATTTGTTGATGGTCTACTTCTCCTGCTGCCTCTGCAAGGACGGGGGCCATCCTTGTAGAATCCTTGAGTGCAACTCAGTGTCTCACATGTGTCTTGCCACTGCGAGTGCTACATATGTATTTGTAGTTCACTTCCCAATTCAACTTCTCAGATACTCTTTTTTGGGGGGGGCGCTTTATTAATTAATTAATTAATTTATTTATTTATTATACAGATGTAGGGTACAATTCAGGGTTAGGTATACAAACATTGATCATGCAGGTACCCTTATTGATGAGGTATGCCCCTCCCTCCCCTAGCAGTTTCCCTCAACTGCCAATCCCACCTCCTCTCCCCTGACATTTTCCCATTACTGCCAAATGCTTTCTTATAATATTCTAATTGTTCAAGTTCCGCTTATGAGTGAGAACATATGGTACTCTGTTCTTTGTTTCTATGATAGATCACTGAGTATGATCGACTCCAAATCCATCCAAGTTGCTGTGAAGTCCATGTATTTGTCCTTCTTTATGGCTGCATAATATTCCATTGTGTATGGGGCCAGCTTCTCAATTTCCCACAGGAATACTGAAAGGTCTGTGGAATTCACAATACGTGTCTATTCTGCACAATTCTAGGAGCACATTCTTCCCTTAATTCACATGTACTAGAAGAACATGGCTATACGTTTTATTCCCGCAACTAAACTGGGTTTCCTGATATAGAAATTGCAGGGTACCCTGCTCACACCATGCAAGGTTAGTTAAAATTCTGTGCTTACCTTTGTGTAAATAGCCACATGCAATTTCTATATCAGGAAACGCAGTTTAGTTGAGGGAATAAAACGTATACCCATGCTCTTCTAGTACATGTGGATTAAGGGAAGAATGCGCTCCTAGAATTACGCGGAATAGACACATATTGTGAATTTCACAGACCTATCAGTATTCCTGCAGAGAATTGAGAGGCTGGCCCTGATGACGTTGTGGTCATCGCATTTCACAGGTAGGCTGGAGAACATTCTCATGATCATGTGAGCACTGATGTTCTGCCTGGTTAAATCCTATGTCATCAAAATCTAATAAAGAAAAGCATTTCTGAAATTTTAGAAATTGTATTACTGTTGATAATTATCTTTCTATAACCACGGAAGGTCCATATTAATAATTTTCTGCAATACTATTCAAAGATGACATCTGTTTAAGCATACATTTTGAAAGTCAGATTTGTTCAACAGACTTTATTAATTTGTTACTTTCTTTGAGCAAACGTGACTACACATTTGTTTAAATATTTACGAATGTAGGTGAATGAGCAGCAGAAGAAGGCAAAATTAAAGCCAAATAGGACACATGTTTTTAAAGAAAGATAGGGTTTCATTGACTTTGTTGCCATATGAGTAATAATACGGTACAGAAAATGTGATATGTTCAAACTGTGCTTCTCATATTCACTGATTGAAAAGGGACAGTTCCATTTTCGCAGTGCAAAACCAAGTCATTCTTATTAAAAGGTCACAGGAAACTGAGGAGAAATGTCAGGCACACAGACTGACCTATTCAGAATATAATCAAGCTTGCTTTAAAAAGACAACATCTACATTATGAAGGGGAGAGATCTGATTGTATTCTCTGTGCCTTGGTAATGCAGTTAGTGCCGATAAGACCTTGAGACAATCTTGCCCTTCAGAAAATGAGTGTTTGTGGTGGGTGTGGGTAGGTCGAGGGGATCTCATGATGTAATGTGGCTAAGATCATTTCTTCAGACATTGCTTCCTTTTGAATTATGGAACTTACCATTTCTTTACAAGATGCACATTTTTTTTTACTTTGCTTCACTTTAATTTTCCCTTCGATTAATTAATTACATAAAGTGTTGATGAAAGTGGTCCCTTGGATCCAGTGGCAGGTTGACAGCTATGCGGCTTTGGTCCTCTGTTTGCCCCAAGACTGAATACAGTGCAGAGGTACCATTTCTGCAGTATATCCTCTGATATTCTCCCATTCCGTTTGAAGAGACCAGCTGTAAAGGCAAGATGGCAATTCCATTTTCTTGCCAGTTTATCATTGGCCTCTCTCCAGATTTCTAGTATCTGGGGCTTGATTTTGCTGGCTGCCTTGTTCCTTGTGTGCACAGAGCTCCCATTGACTTCATTATGATAAACAGAATGATGACAAACTTCAATGGTAAACAGAAGGGTTCTTTACTTCAGTGGGAATTCGGCATGTATGAAGAGATATGGTCCAGTAAAATCAGCTCATCTCATATCAAATACATAAGCAGAATGGGATCTGTAATGCCAAGTTGGTGTCATGTGACATATGTTTAAGAGAATATGCACATCAGAGAGTCTACTTTTGTGGTTACCAAATTGCCAACTGATGGTACATACTTGATTCCTTCAGTCTCCTGGTTGGACATCTTCAGCTGGTTATATTTCCTTCTGATTGGTATGGTTCTTTCAGCAGATGTATAGAAGCAGATATTTTATTTCTTGTGAAGATGGATCACAAATAAGGTCTACTGAAGCAAGTAATTTATGGAATTTTAAATATTTGTCATTTCTTCATTGGTTCAAATGTGCCTGGCCAACAATCTGGTATGTATTTCTTCCTAAGCCGGCAATGTAGCAAACTGACATCATGTGGATAATGTTGCCAGGTTAAGTACTCAGGATTCTAACCGATAGACTTATTTAGGCATGCATAATTAGTTGAGTCAAAAACTTTAGCATGCATTTTTAATTGTTGTTCATTGTCTGTAAGATAGTATTCTATTAAAATAGCAACAAGGCCTTTGATAAAATTACTACTTTATTGTATTTAAAATGAGAAAACTCAAAATGGAGTAAAATATAAATAAATAAAATAACTCAGGTACATAAGATACCTGGCATACTAATGGTAAGCTTTTGTTAGTTAAATTTGATTCAGTCAGATTTGTTTTCCCACAAGGATTGAATACACTTAGCTCACCACATATCTTCCTTAGCTTGGATAAAACGGTAATATCTTCTAGTTAGCATCTATATATAATAAACTACTAATTCAGAATTTTTTTTCTGTTAAAAATTTTGGGTTTTAAAATTACTTTCTTCCTCCCTCTAGTAAGAGAAACCTGAGAACATTCTATATACAACCATCAAAGGAAAACCTTTTTTGTGTTTGAGTTTCTTGACTTTCTGCTTTCTCTTTCTTCTTAAACTTTTTGATTTTTTTTGTTTCTTATTATATGTTTCTTAGCAGAAACATGTCTCTTTTAAAAACAACTTTAAAATTTTTTTCCATTGTATTGTTTTATTATCTTTCTCTTTTTGGTAAATTGACTAATCTAAATGTCAACGGAATATTTACTAAGAGGCTAAAATTTCTGAATGCTTTGCAGCTTGGACTCTGGCACAGATTACACTTTTAGAAAAAACTATTTTTATTTTTTCTACTATTTCATTTCTGAACACACACCTGCGTAGGTTTTAACAAAACATTTTCCCCCAAGAAATACAGATATTTCTCTACAAAATTATTGTGTGGCCTTGATGCAATGACTCTATTAAGAGCAGCAAAACTATAAATAAATAAATGACTCATAAACAGATATTTTCCATTTTGCATTATATCATTTATAAGCTACAATTAAGTAAGAAAAATAAAATACTGCTGAGTAAATATTAAGAAAGATAACGTGAAAAGTTGAGTTTAAAAATTTGGTATAATTTTTTCAAGTATAAGACAAGCATTTTTGCCCATTTATTTGACCTGTTTTTCAAGAAAAATTTCATTTAAGAAGCCAACAAGAAAAAACATTGGGAGACATATGGTCTTTTCCCTATAGCTAAAAATGAAATAAACTGAAAAGAAAAAGGGAAGAAGAGTGAAAATGTTTTGTCACCTCAAATTATTATCATTTTTTGCATAATTCTTCCTGCCATTTCAAAGCACTATCACAGTTATTTTCATTAGATTCCACATTACCACCATAAAGTAAAAAATGGAAAAAAAAACCCTCAGAACAACAATTTGCAGTGTCTTATGTTTTGGCAAAACAAGTCCATCAATTAAATGAATACCTGGAAAGGCAAGACGCAAACAGGGATAACAACTCACAGCAAAAACAAAGAGCTTTCACAAATTAATTTTTTAAAAGACTCTGATGGATTTGCAAAAGTCATGAATACACAATTTATTATGTTGTTTACAATAGTGAAAAAAAATGAAACTAAGTGTTAAACATCAAAGCCCATGACTTGTAGAGAGCTTGTAATAACAGGGCAAATGCTGCCTCTGATTATAGAAAAGCAGGATGCAAAACATCTGCTGGGGATGCAGAGTGAAGTAAGCCTTATTGTATTTGGATAAGCAAAGCATACGGAAAAGGCGAAAGAAGAAAGCACTTGAATCTGAATGAGAGTGTGAGCAAAGGTTCTCAGTAAGCCAGTATTTCAACCAGCCTTAAGTGAATCCTGGAATTCTGATAAAATACTCGTGTAGGTAAGGACCCATGAAGGCAATAGAAGTTGAGGAAAGAGAACATGAACGTAATCCATCAACTTTTTTTTTTTTAACTTTTAATAAATCGTATGTCCCCAAATGCCTTGATTTTTCTTCACTTTGAGCTTCATATTTAAAGCTCGTTTTAAAGAGAAATAGTACAATTTGATAGAAAACTAAGGAAAAAGGTGCTATGAAAATACATATCACTGTTTATTTTGTCTACTTTGTTTCTATTTATGTTACCTAATAGTGAAAAAAGGCCAGGCTCGGTGGCTCAGCCTGTAATCCCGAGGCTTTGGGAGGCTGAGGTGAGTGGATTGCCTGAGCCCGCGGGTTCGAGACCCACCTGGGCAACTTGACAAGACCTCATCTCTACAATAAATCAAAAATTAGCCGGGCGTGGTAGTGCACACCTGTAAATTCCGGCTACTCGGAAGGCTGAGGTGGAAGGATCGCCGGAGCCTGGCAGGTCGAGGCAGCGGCGGCCGGGAGCGGCCACTGCACTCCAGTCTGGGTGACAGAGTGAGACTCCAACTCAAAAAAAAAAAAAAAAAAAAAAAGTGAAAAAGGTTTGTGAGCACTGACTGTGAGTGCCAACACTGGGAGCTTTTCCAAGTACCCCTCGTGCCACAACTGAGCCTCAGTTTCCATATCTTTAACTAATTTTCGTTGTTATTTACTAGTGATGCAAACATGAAATAGCACTTGTTGTATGCCAGGTACTGTTTCATGCTTTTGTTTTAAATTTAAATTAGATTAACTTTATATAAGTCTGTAGCAGTACTAATATTATCTGTGTATGAATGATGGGAAAACTGAGTCAGTGGAAGGTTAATTTACTAGTTACTGGCAGAACTGGAATTATAATTCAGACAGTATGACTCTAATGTCTCTTCTTCTGAACTCTGCACTAACTTGTTTAATAATAATAATAATAAAAGATAATATGACAAATATGAAAATAGTGATAGCACAATAATATAATACTAGTGCCAGGGAACACTAATTGGTGTGACCACATGCTATGTTCTGCAAATTGTCTGACAGGATCCTATTTCTTCTTCCGGTAACTCTGAGCCCATAACTGCTGTGACTATCTCTGTTTCTGCATCAGGGGACTGAGGCATCCATGGTCGCACAGAGACAGGATTCAAACCAGGGTAGGCTTCTCTGCAAAGCAGTACACTTAACAAGTGCACCTCAGTCCAAAGTGGGAACTGGACCCAGCGCTCTGTAGACTCACTGCCCGCTCTCCCTGTCCTGTCTGGTAGGGTGATCTTGCAAAAAGAAACCATGAGCACCTCAGGCTCTGATTCTAAGTGCAGTGAACTCCTTTGGTGACTAGAGTTAAGGGTGGGTATTTATAACAAGATAGGGACATCTGCGGCAGTATTAAAAACTACACATTACAGAGAAGAATTTCTATATCATTTCGTTATAGTTGATATGGGAGAAAATTATGAAAATTATGGTGCGTTCCCAGTGCCAAGCAAGGTGACTGGGAGAGTGGACACTCAAAGCATATTTAAAGAATAAATAAATATTAAGATAGAAAATACTTTGGTTTACCCACTGTCCTCTTTTCATGTACTTACTCTGCTTAGTTGGTAGACATTTGTTAGGTCATTAGTTCTGGGTCGTCTAGTAGGATTGTATGTGGCCTATTGATATCCAGTCGCATCAAGAAACTAATATATTCTAAGGAAAAAACTATTTCTCAGCATTTAAACTTCTCCACTAAGGCCATACTCCTTTCCTTCTTGCCATGAATAAGTATTAGCAAAACTAGAGCCTTCAAATGCTCAGTGTTTAAGAAATGGACCTCAAGATAATCTACCTTTGAGAACAGAATTTAAAAATAGTGTTTCACAAGCACTTTGAGAGAAAGACTCTTTCTTAAGTGATATTGTGATGCTGGTGTCATCTGCTCTAAAAGCAAGCATTTCTGCATCTTCTGTAGGGAGTACAGAAGTGAAACAATACTGAAAAATAAAATTTGCTCCCAAAGTATTTCATATATACCATAAGGATGAGGCAGTGATGGTGACTCTCTGGAGATGAAGCTATTTTTGTGCAACTGGTTATGGATGCTTATGCCTGCAAAAAAGAAATGTCTTTGTGTTTCTTACACAGTGTTCCTTTTAATATTTTATGGTATTTAGTTACAGTGAAAATAAATATTCAACATTAATGGAAGTCGGTAGAAATTCTGATGATAAGAGTCTATTAATATACCACTTGTGAGGTTAGGGAACAGAGATGTGTTGAGTGGAAACATTAATTAAGTGGCTTCAACGTGATCACATAGATAAATTTGGATTAAGAAACATAGCAATAAAAAAATCCATAAAGACATTTTTGTGTATCTGGAAATAACCAAATACATAGAAAATAGCATATCTGCCATCAATAGCTGTATTTATACTGTATTATTTGAACCTCTAATGGCATCCACTATAGTGACAGTCCCTGTAATCTATGCTTTGGGAATATTCCAAAGATGTATGTTTTAACATAAAACTATTTTGACTTCAGTAACTAACATGCCTGGTCTCAAATCTCTGTTTTTATTTCAATCATTTAAATTCCTACTTTTTGTATATTCATTTTCCAGTTCCTTTTTACCTTCCTTGATTCACAGCTGCTAGAACTATATGATAGACACAAATGCACCAGGATTTGTTCTAATACCCTATAAGATGACACTCACCATTTGTTAGTTTTGGGGGTTGCAAAGGTATCAAAAGTACTCCTGATGTCAAGAGCAGGCATTCCTCCCGGGAAGTCATCACTTTATTGTCAGTGTGACCTTTCTATTGAGGAGCTGAAGTGTTTAGTGTTGGCTGGTTGGTACTATATATCAGAATGAGGGTGGCCTTACGCTGTGGAAATAGAAAGGGCCTTTGATCAAGTAAAATGGTGGATTAAATTGCTTTGAAAATTTCAAGATTTGCTACCAGGCAGGAAGAAGAAGGAATTATATAATACATATCAAAACCCAGCTTTCGGTAAACCTACATGGCTTGTCTTTTGTGAAGGGACCTGGGAGGAATTAGAGCTAAAATATGCCAGTGGCTAAGGAACAGAGTCTTGAGAAAATCTCAGGAATAATAATAGTATCAGCAACCTGTTACCTGAGTATTTAAGATGTCCTAGTAACATTCTAACTGTCTGTCTGTCTGTCTGTCTACCTACCTACCTACCTACCTATCATCTTCTATCTATATGTGTGTTATGTGCATACATATGTATATATATGTATACACACTATATATATTCTGATTTTCCAAAAAGTCAGATAAGCCTAACATGTTGGCATGTCCCCTTTTGCGGGTAGAGAAGTGCGTTTTCAAAGTTTACGAACTTTGCACTAAATTGCAAAGCTGACACTTGGAGATTTGAATCCAGATCTGTCTGGTTGCAAAGGCTATGAGCCTTTTCACTATACCTCAGTGGGCCACATGTATTAGACACCAGGCTGAGACTTGGTTATTAAAACTAACAGAGAACAGGCCATCACTATAGTTCTCCATACACATGACTATATGTGTAATCCATCTACAGGTCAATCAAAGTCACACATTGTTATTTGAAAGATAAAAGCCAATTACTCTTAATGGAGAGGTAGGAGAAGTCTCCATAGTGGCCACATTTACCTTCAGTGGTGTGTAACTGGGGAACGAATACAAGAAGCTTCTCGAGTTAAATTTTTATAACTGGATTATGGTTCCCGGAGTGTCTTAGAATGGTTTTGTGGTAATCTGGGAGTTCTGAATGAAAGTTTCAAATAGATGGTGCTTCTATTTCAGTCACTTTCTGAACATTTAGATACTCCGGACCATCTATGATATGAGTAGCATAGAGTACAGCTGTGATTTCAACTCTCATGAGTTTATGATTAAATTTGTGTCAACTGATCAACATAAAGTAATCATATTACATTTTTGATAAACATTATTCCAGAACACTTTTAGATTTACACAAATATTGAAACGATATTACAGAGTTTCTACATATCCCACACCCAGTTTTCCCATTAATAACAGCTTATAATAGCATGTTGCATTTATTATAATTAGTAGATCAATATTGATACATTATTAGATTTATACAGTATTCAGATTTCCTTAGTTTTCATCTAATGTTCTTTTTCTCTTCCAGGATCCCATTCAGGTTACCACAATCACATTTAGTTGTTATTTCCCTTAGATTCTTCTTGGCTATGACAATTTCTCAGACTTTTCTTATTTTTGATGAACTTGAGAGTTTTAAGAAGGCTTGGTCAGGTGTTTTGTAGAATGTCCTTTAACTGGTATTTGTCTGAAATTTTCCCTATGATTAGTTGGGATTTATGTGTTTTTGGAAAGAAGATCACAAACATAAAATGCCATTTTAAATTCATTTTTGATTATATATATTGAAGGTACTCAACATGATGTTTTGATACTTAGTGAAATGATTACTACAGTCAAGCAAATTAACAGATCCATAACCATACATATTTACCTTGTGTGTATGTGTGTTTAGTAAGAGCACCTAAAATCTACTCTTAACAAATTTTCATTATATAATTCAGTATTATTAGCTATAGTTTTATATAGTTATATATATATATGTTATATATACACATTAGATGTCTAGACTTACTCATCTTACAAAACTGCAAGTCTGTACCGTGTGACATACTTCTTCCCTTTTCCTCTCCCTCCTCACTCCTAGTATCCAGTGTTCTACTCTCTGCTTCTATGTGTGCAACTGTTTTTTAGATACCACCTAAAACTGAGATTTTGCAATATTTTTCTTTCTGTGTCTGGCTTATGTCACTTTATCATACCATATCAGTGGTATGTACTATTAATATGGCTGATCACTATAGCTGTTGCCTTTGACCACCTGACTCAGGCCATATTTACCGGGTTTCTCTGCAATGAAGAGATGCTACTTTTTCCATTTCCAGACTTTACTCTTTTGGAAGGAAGTCACTGGATTCAGCCCACACTTAAGGAGTGAAGAACTATGTTCCACCTCTTTGGGAGCAAAGTGTCTACATATATTATTTAGAAATCTGTCCATTCTCCCCCATTTACTGATTGATACAATTACTGTAACTATATTAATATGGATGTACAAATATTTATTTTATAGCTTGAATTAGAACTCAGTATTGCTTTATTTGTTTTGTTGCTTAAATTGTTTCAGATTTTGGGCATTGGGAGCTTTTTCAGTTGATTCCTGTGATCCTTTGGTATATTTCTATCATTGTGGATATCATTTGTTTTGAGGACTTCCTTACTTTCTGGTACTCTATGGTGCCCTGGGCTTCTGTTGCATATTTTCTGCTATTGTCCTAGAGTCAGATTTTTATTTGAGAGTGGTATTAGGAAGCAAGATCTGGACTCTAGTAGTGCTTCTCGCTTCTGTGGAATCATTGATTTTAAGCCCACTCAGTTGACCGGGCAAGGAAATATGTGTGTACTTACCAACCTGTATATATACACACATTTATAAATATATCCATATGTAGCCGTCTGTATCTTCATTAAGCTAAACACGAGTTCATACTAATGTCTTCGACTTGACTCCATTGCCACCTGGATCATTCTAGCCTTCTCCCCTTCTTATCTATAAACTCCCACTCCAACAGTGAAGACCTGATTTACACCAGCTGCCACATATTTACATAATTATTCAATTGAATATGCTTAATTTCTAATCCAGCATGTCTCCAAGTTTTTCTCTGCAGTTATATTCTCTGTTAAGTTCTTTCTTTTGCAAAATATACTTACTGAAAGTTGTTTGGGATGGCTACCTTTGAACGTATTTACATAAAGATTTGTATTACTATTATTATTATTATTATTTGGCCTGTATAAAAGTTCTGAAACCCAAACCCTGTGTGGTTTAACGATTAGGTCAAGATCTCTAAATGCAAATTTCCACTACCTACAGCACAACAGGCTGACTTGAAAGTCTATTTTGTTACCATCCATTCAGACTGAGTTATTTTTAGGGGCAGGCACTGCCAGCTTGGTGTCCTCTTAGCAACTTTTCAGGATTCTTACCTTCCTTCTGGTGATCTCCTCAACCAGGGGATCTTATTTCTAAAGGCCCTTGCTCTGCCATCTGTCAGTTAATTTCCATATGCTATAGTTGATGAGACCATTAGGGACTGCCATTTCCAATATATTTATGATTTAATATGGGACATTAAAGACCCTAAAACATTGTGAAATATAAATGATTTGATTTCTAATGGTGAAATTACAGGTACAGATATTTCCAAGGAGAGAGTCCTGTTCATACATACATACCTACTTATGTATCTGTCCAAATGAGGTCATCTCGCTACATACATGCCTTTTATTTTCTTGTCTTTAAATAGAAATTAGGAAGTCTTTTTTGAACTGGAATCTCACTTTAAAAACATGTGTGATTTGGGTATTTTTATTTATGTTAGAGTTTAGTCTAAAAAACAACCACTTGACATTGCTCAATAAGCATTTCAACAACCAACGGGACATGCTGTCAGAATCTTAATTAGAGTGATGTGATGGGGCATGCTCACAAAACAAGGAGTAATTACATAAAACAATTGCAACACCCACAAGGACTAACTGCCTGAGATGCAGCATGTGAGGGCTGTAATGACAGTCTTTCCAGATTAATCTAAATCATTTTTTATAAATCCGGTCTGTTAAAAATAATTGATATAATGAGCCATCCTATAGATTTTTGCTTTTCAGACTCTATCTATTGTAAAATGACATGCCAAATGAAAGAATTCTTCCTGTTGTACAGAATATTCACCATTTCAGGAAAAAAGGGGAAATGAAGGGCAAGAAAATTAAGTTAATAAAAGTGAAAAATTGTGGTGAAATATTTCAGAAAGTTCATGCAGAAGAACTAAGTATTTATAAATGAAAACTATCCTTTAATTTAGAAATATTAGAATAAGTGACCTGAAATAATCGGACTGATCCCAAGTAAACTGCCACCAAAGTCAGTGGCAAATAGGAAGTCCAAAGGCAAAAGAAAAAAAAGTTCCTACTTGCAAAAGTCAGAAATAATCTTGAAAAAGTATTTTGTAAAAATATTTGTGTAGTAGCTATTGCTTATTGTAAAATTATGCAATTGATGCCATGTCTTTGGTTTTTTTTGTTTTTTGTGTGTGTTATGAATCTTTTGATTTTTTTTAAAATTTTAAAGATGTGGAACAATTCAGGGTTAGGTCCATAATTGGTCATCGTACAGGTGAAGTTTGGGCCTATCATAGGTCCTCACTTCACCTGGTTTAGAATCAGTTATCCTTATTAGTCTTATTTATTTATTTATTTATTTTGAGTTGGAGTCTCACTCTGTTGCCCAGACTAAAGTGCAGTGGCATGCTCCCAGCCACTGCAGCCTCGAACTGCTGGTCTCTGGCCATCCTTCTGCCTGGCCTTCCAAGTAACTGGAACTAAAGGTGCGTGTTACCACTCCCTGCTAGTTTTCTATTTATTGTAGAAACAGGGCTCGCCAATTTGCCCGAGTGGGTCTCGAACCTGCGGGGTCAGGCAGTCCACTCACCTCGGCCTCCCAAAGTGCTGGGATTACGGGTTGAGCCACCGAACCCGGCCCTTATTATCTTAAATGAAGAATACTTAACTGGAATCAATGGCTTTCTTAGTCAAAGGGAGAAACTTCTAAAGTTTCAAATTAGCCAACTCTCCATCCTATCCAGGTGAGAACTTATTATACAGGTTTGGTTGTAACATGTTTACTCTCTGCTTTTGTTATTTTCTGTTTTCTATAGTTTTCTTTCAACATGTAACTATGGCTGGTAATTACTAGGTATTTTGAGGTACTCTAGAAAGCCAGCCTTAAGTTGAGATAGGAGGCATGAGTACTGAGATGCAGCATGTTGTAACACACACACACACACACACACACACACACACACACACACACACACACACACACACACACTACACACACACACCATGCAAACTGAACAGATAGCAGCCTTAAAAAAAATACAAGAATGGGAAACGTTATCAGAGAAGACCAATATGATTCCTAAAGGAAGGGAAGGTGGATAGAAGACTTTTTCTTTTTTAAGGTAATTGCTTCTTTTTTCCGCCTCATGACCTAATTATGACAGCCTCAGCCTCTCGATCTTTTGCATATATATATATAAAAGCATCAACTTCTTAAATCTTCCTGTCCTGCTGCTGTCTTGTTCTGGTTATCTTGTACCTTTACAAGAATAAAAGACCCAATATGCAGGGCCCATGGCAGCATTCGTGATTTGGTAGACCTTAATGATCAGTGCTGCCTTGAATGAGGTGACCGAGCAATGCAGGAGCCCAATATTTTAAGCACAGTAGACAGTCGTGCATCCCCTAATCATGACAATGGTCGCCACTCTTCGCATGAATACTTACTATGTTCTGGGCTCCCTGCCCTCTACCTTACAGGCATGATCACATCTAACCTTCAACGCAGCCCTGTGGAGTTTACTAATGTACTCACTCATTCATGCACCCGTCCACTACTTGTTAAGTGCCTTCTGCCAGGCACTTGTGAAGCAAAGGTGACTAAGAGGTCATGCTGCTTCTGGTGACTCACGATGTCATGTTAGGTTAGCATGTTAGTGGAAGGTTGGCCAGGGCAGTATGGGAACAAAAGGAGAGATAGGCCTGGTGAATTCTAGGGTTTGAATGGAGAAAATGAGCTTGCCAGATGACAAGAAGAAAGAAACATGCAAAGGCATTGAAGCGGGAAAGAACAGGCACGTTGGGGAAAAGAGTTGTTCCAAGTGTGAAGAACATGCTGGGGAAGTGGTCAGGGACGAATGAGGATTCGTCCCTGGAGAATCTGTGAGAGCTAAGGAGTTTGGGGCTTTTTTTCCTAGATAAAAGACAGTTCATTCATATTGACTTTTAACATTTTTTTTACAAGTTATAGACCTTTATCAGAGTGACTCTAGAAAAGCCAAAAGCAACCAATATAAATCAGCAGTAACTCTACCTCAAAAATGTAACCATCTAATATAAATATACAGATATAAAAATGTGTATTTGTAGCTATAAAATACATGTGTATTTTATATATATATGTAGTTCCACATTTTTTTCTATGCATGTATTTTGTACATTTGTATTAGCACACTTTTTTCCAGATATAAATTACAGTGCACATCAAGTTTTGGAATCTTCCTAATAATATTTTATGAACATCATTTTAGGTCCATAATTATTCTATTGTGAATTTAATTTTAGTTGCTGTGAGCAAGGGAGAGAAAGGACACTAGGATAGCTGTTAAACCTGGCCAAGTGTGGATGGCAGAACTGGGCATCACTGAAGGAAGTGGAGACATGGTCCGTTTTGAAATGCCTTCTTTAAGAGGACTGAGTTTGGTTGTGTGTCTGATTTCTCTCTCTTGGCAAGGTAAGTGTTTTCTTGAAATACATACTAGTTGTTGTAGTTCCTTGTCTACCTGGTCCTTAAGTTTTCTCTACACCCACACTTTCATTGATTTGCTTTTAGTTGCAAGGCTATGTTCCTGCTTGCCTTGCTTTGAACAATGCCAGCTTCCCAGGTGTGTACTATCGTTTTGTCCTGGTCATGATAACCCTGGCATAATGGTGGCCCTGCAGTGCTTCCTTTTAGAAATAATGTGAATATAAGTGGAATTTAAATATTGGTTAAACATCAGTCAACATGGTGACAATTTTTAACTTGACTGTAAATTGTCTGAAAATTAAGAATTAAAAGTGTAACCTTTGCATCAGGAGGCATTAGTTTGGTAGAACACATTTGGTGACAGATGTCAGACAGAGACCAACTTTCCTCCTAAATCTCCCTACATGCAGTTATAGGGCTATTGCTGGCTTCTTTAAAATACAAACTGAAACTTTTAACACGTCTCACAAGGTATATTAGTTACTGTAGACAATTTAGGAAACTCAAGGGAGAAAAAAGAAAAGAAATATTCCACAATTATTAGATCTTTGGTTCCAATTGGAGAGTAATTTTGTATTAATGTAGTCTGACAAGGCTTGACAATGGTAGTGTCCTAAAAGGGAGCTGAGTCCCAAACTGAGTATCTTCTCTCGAGGAGACTCTATGTAGTGAGTTAAAGGGACGTGAAACAATAGAACTTCTACATTGATGTCACTGGCTCTGGAAATTGTGTTTAGAATCCCATATTGGCTGTTATTTCAAAAGCACACTCATGTTTATATCAGGGCATATCAATCTAATTGAAATGTGAAGAGTTTATTAACTGTTACCTGGTGCAAAGAGCTTGGAGGTTTCTGTGGGAGGAAACTCAGCACAATTTTTATTACTTTATTTTGACAACTCAATACATTAACAGAATGTGCAACCTATAGTTTCATTGTCTTATTTCCGTCATGGAACATACTGTTTTTCAGGTAGAGACAAAATGAACTTAGTAATACATAATATTAAAATTATAGGATCCTGACTTCCTGTAATTCTGTCATTATTTTTGAGTAACGTGCAAAGTAGATGCTAACTATAAACAGCCATAAAATCAAGTTCATAGTTAACATACAATGATTAGTCAAAACTATTGAGAAAATGAAAGTTTCAGTCGATACACACTCTATTGCTTAGGGAAATGAGAAATTGGCTTAACTTATTTCAAATCCACTACTATTTTTTCTGAACCTGAATAGAGTTTTTTTTTTAGAAGAGAGAGTGTAAGACTTTTTGAAAATGTTAAATAGCTGGTGATAAAAATGGAAATTGTGTTAAAAACTTAGAATATAGCTAATTATTTAAGTATGTATAGCTACCTAGAAAACATGAGATACTAAATATTAACTGATACTTTCACCTAATGTAATTTTTGTCAAGTGATGTACTTGTTAATTAAGAAAAAAATGCTCACTACGAATATTTAAAAAACATACTTCTTACCTTCATTTATGTACAAAACTGAGGTAAGCAAAAACTATTAAATAGGATCATTGTCCATGAAGTACAAGAAGGAAGGCGAGGAGAGAAAAGAAAATACTCTCAAAAGAAACTTGATTCTAGTATTGTCCTGAAGAGAGTTTCAACCTCAAATTGAAAACATTTCAGTTTTAATAAAAGGATGGTCTTTATATGTAACTATGGTTTCATTTTTTCTTGGATAAAAGGTCCTGCGTGCTTTCCATATGTTGTTCATTAGGCTGCAACAAAGATTCCAAATACAATTATTTTGTGAGTCAAGATTTCAACTGAGGATAAGTTATAGCCTCTAAATGTATGGTCTCAAAGCTCACCTGTGTTGCCAGGTTCCATACAGGGTGAAATAATAAATCTCAAGACACACCAATTATCTGTCTGTACACATAAAGTTTCTGCTTGTTCACATATGTTTGCCATAAGAATTCTATGATTCACTGACCAACTGTTCTTGGCAAAGTTTCCTGTGGTCTCCATATAAACTAGTAGGAAATGATAAGATCATAAGTTATATGTTCAAGATTAGAGCTATTCACTTCAAATTATTCATCACATATAATAACCTCTTATAAATCCTAATCTATGGATTGCTTAAATGTGAAAAATTCTAACACTAAAACCACAGATAATGTAGTAATGGTTTTTTTTTATAACTTTTTTTTTCTTTTTGATTTTAGAATCAGAGAGTCCACATGCATATTCATTACATAGACATGTTGTGTAGTGTTGGGAATTGGGTCTCTGGTGGCCCATTATTCAGATAGTGAATATCTATCGTGCCCTGTAGATAATTTCTGAACCCTAATCCACTTCTCCACTTGTTGGTATCTCCAGTGTTTATTATTTCAACTTTTTGACAGTTTAGCTCCCACATGAGTAGGAATACGAGATGTTTGGCTTTCTGCTTCTGATTCAGTTCACTTAAGATAAGGATCTCCAGCTCCATCCATGTTGCTGCAAAAGACATGATTTTATTCTTTGTTACAGCTGTGTAGTGTTTCATGGCGTATATATACCACATTTTCATTATCCATTGATTGGTTGATGGGCATTTAGATTGATTCCACATCTTTGCAGTTGCAAATTGTGCTGCAATGAACATGCAGGTGCAGGAGTATTTTTAATATAACAGCCTCTGCTCCTTAGGGCACATATTGAGTAGTAGAATTGCTGGATCAACATTATTAAAATGACCATATTATGCAAAGTAATCTACAGGTTCGGTGCAATCCCTAGCAAAATAGCAACACCATTTTTCACAGAATTAAAAAAAATCCTAAAATTCTATGGGAACCAAAAGAGAGCCAGAAGAGACAAACCAATTCTAAAAAACAAAACAAAACAAAACAAAAACAAAGCAGGGGACATCACATTAACTAACTTCAAATTATACTACAAGGCTATAGTAACCAAAGATCTACTTTCATTTCTTTGAGTAATCTCTGTACAACTTTCCACAGAGGTTGTACTAATTTACATTCCCACCAACAATGAATAAGTGTTCACTTTTCTCTGCATCCACACCAGCATCTATTGTTTTTTGATTTTTAAAATAATAGCCACTCTGATTTTTAAAATAATATCCACATCTCAATACTACCTTACATCTGTCAGAGTGGCTATTATTTTGGAAATTTGTGTTTCCCTGATTAGCGATGATGAATTTTTTTTGTATTTTAAATTTTTTTATTTTAAATATGTGGGGTACAATTCAGGGTTAGGTATACAAATATTCATTATGCAGGTACCTTTGTTGATGAGGTGCGTCTCCCACCCGGCAGTTTCCTACTACTGCCAATCCCATCTGCGCCCTCCCTTGACTGTTTCCTGCTGCTGCCAATCCCTTTCTCATAGTATCACAATGGTTGTTCAAGGTCAACTTATGAGTGAGAACATGGGATACTTGGTTCTTTGTTTCTGTGGTAGATCACTCAGTATTATAGACTGTAAGTCCATCCAAGTTGCTGTAAAGTTCATAAGTTTGTCCTTCTGTATGGCTGCATAATAGTCCACTGTGTATATGTACCACATTTTAAAAATCCAGTCCTCTTTCGATGGACAGCACGGTTGGTTCCATGTATTTGCTATTGTGAATAATGCTACAGTAAACATGCCTGTGCAGGTATCTTCAACTCTAAATGGATCAAAGACCTAAATGTAAAACCTCAAACTATACGAAAATGCAGGAGACACCCTTATGGAAATTGGAACTGGCAACCAATTCCTGGTCAAAACCTCAAGTGCCCATGCCATAAGAGATGAGATAGACAAGTGGGACCTCATCAGACTAGCAAGCTTCTGCAAAGCCAAAGAAACCACCAAGAGAGCAGGAGGACAGCCCACAGATTGGGGAAAAAAATATATGTCAACTGTGTATCTGACAAAGGCCTAACATCTAGGACCTACAAGGAACACAAATTGGCCTAAAAGAAAAAAACAGCCCCATTACAAAGTAGGCAAAGCATATGAATAGACACCTTCTCAAAAGAAGACATGTAAGCAAACAACAGATACGTGAAAAAGTGCTCATCCTCACTAGTCATCAAAGAAATGAAATTAAAACGACACTGATTTGAACTTTCAAAAAATATGGGCTGGGCTCGGTGGCTCAGTCTGTAATCCCAGCACTTTGGGAGGCTGAGGCAAGTGGATTGCCTGAGCCCACGGGTTTGAGACCCGCCCAGGCAACTTGGCGAGACCCTGTCTCTACAATAAATCAAAAATGAGCCAGGCATGGTAGCGCAAACCTGTATTTTCGGCTACTTGGAAGGCTGAGGAGGAAGGATCGCCGGAGCAGCGGGTCGAGGCTGCGGTGGCTGAGAGCATGCCACTGCCCTCCAGTCTGGACAACGGAGTGGGACTCCGACTCAAATATATATATATGTTTGCTGGCCATTTGTACACCTTCTTTTGAGAAATGTCTGTTCATGTTGTTTGCCCACTTTTTAATGGGGTTACTTTCTTTTATCTTGCTGATTTGTTTGAGTTCTTTGTAGATTCTAGATATTAGTCCTTTGTTGGAGGTACAGTTGGCAAATGTCTTCTCTCATTCTGAATGCTGTCTATTTGCTCTGTTGATTATTTCTTTTGCTGTGCAAAAGCTTTTTAGTTTAATTAAGTCCCACTTATTTATTTTTATTTTAGCTGCCTTAGTTAAAAGTTTTGGGGGTTTTAGCCATAAGTTCTTTGCCTAGGTCAATGTCCAGAAGAGTTGTCTTCTAGGTTTTTATTGTTTCAGATCTGACAGTTAAGTCTTTAATTCATATTGAGTTAATTTGTGTATTTGGGGGCCATTGTTTTGTTAAGCACTGACCAGGCCATGTTTTCCTAGCTTTGGCCCCGTTCTTTACTTGAGGAGGTGAATCTCTCTCTCTCTCTAATTTACTTTTAAAATAAACTATATTTTCTAATCTAAAAAAAAATTGTATATGGGGAGAGAGAGAGGAATCAAGTTTTATTTTTCTGCATGTAGCTATCTGTCTTCCCAGCACCATTCGTTGAATAAGATATCCTTTTCTCAGTGTATGTTTTTGTCTGCTTTATCAAAGATCAGTTGGTTGTAGGTTTTGGGGCTTATTTCTGGATTCTCTATTTTGTTCCATGTGTCTGCTCTTATACCAGCACCATGCTGTTTTGGTTACTATAGCCTTGCAGTATAATTTGAAATCAGGTGATGTGATGCTTCTTGCTTTGTTCTTTTTGCTTAGAATTGCTTGGATTATTCTGGCTCTTTTTTGATTCCGTATGAATTTTAGGTTTGTTTTTTTTCTAATTCTGTGAAAAATGGCGTTGGTCGTTTGATAAGAATTACATTGAATCTGTAGATTACTTTGGGTAATATGGTCATTTTAATAATGTCTGTTCTTCCATTCCATGAGCATGAGATGTTTCTCCATTTGTTTGTGTCCTTTGCAATTTCTTTGATCTGAGTTTTGAAGTTTTTTTGTCAAGAGATTTCACCTCCTTTGTTAAATATATTCCTAGTATTTTTGCTTTTTTGCAGCTATTGTAAATAGAATTGAGTTTTTGATTTGATTCTCAGCTTGATTGCTATAGTTGTATAGGAGTGTTACTGATTTGCATGTGTTGATCTTGTGTCCTGAATTCATTTATTAAGTCCATGAATCTTTTGGAGGCATTTTCAGGATTCTCTAGGTATAAGATCATAATGTCAACATACAGAGATAGTTTGATTTCTTCTTTTTCAATTTGGGTATACTATCTATCTATCTATCTATCTATCTATCTATTTATTTATTTATTACCTGACTGGTCTGGCTAAGATTTCCAGTAATTAGAATCTCCCAACAACAAAAAAAGTACAGGATCTGATGGACTCCTCACTGAATCATAGAAGGTCTGGTAGCAGACCTTCAAAGAACTGGTACAGATTTTTACTGAAGCTAGTCCACAAGATTGAAGAGGAGGGACTCCTCCCTAATTCATTCTACAAAGCCAGTGTATCTTTGACATTAAAGCTGGGAAAAGACAGAACACAAAGAGAAAATTGCAGACCAATATCTCTTATGAACATAGACACAAAAATCCTCAACAAAATATTAGCAAACAAAATTCAACAACACTTAAAAAAATAATAATAACACACAACGACCAAGTGAGTTTTGTCTCAGAGATGTCCACTCTCACCACTACTATTCAGATAATGTAGTAATTAGATAGCTGAAATTAAGTTTGAGCTAAATTATGAATTAATATTCCACTAAGTATTGTTATTGTTGTTTGTGAGTATGGCTTAAGGAATTTTCTCTTAGTAAGCAAAATTTGGTGAGTTTTTGGATATCATAATAGGTAGGTTTACAAGGTAAGTAATAAATATTAGGCACACATTATTTTTAAAAATAAACAATCTGATAAATACCATGTCTTTTGTTTTTAATGCAGTAGTGTGCTGATGAATCACTTCTTTCTCCAAATTCTGACCAGAATCAAGGTGATGAGCTTTATTTGTTTGTGATTGGCATAAAATATCTCAGCCAGGGCTACAAGGAGTCTTTTCAAAGCCTGGTTTTTGACCTTTCTTTGCTGGTAATTCTTATTTCCTGTAGTCGTTTCTTACATGAATTTATTGTTCTCTTGTCTTATTTTGCCTTCAAAATATTTGTCCATGCCTCTTGTAACCTTCTCTTCTCTACCCTAACATAAATTGTCAATACTTCAATAGTTAAATCTCGTTTTATTCCAGAAATTTTCACTGATTCCGCAGACAGAATCCTTTTCCCAATACTGGGCCAAAATATGACCTGAAATAATTCCTACAGTATTGCGAGAAAAAAATATTGATTAGCCAGTTGTGTGTGTGTGTGTGTGTGTGTGTGTGTGTGTGTGTGTGTAATTATAGTTTGGAATGCATTGAATACATGTAGGAATAGTTGCTCTTTCAAACTTAATCTATACCTCTCTACTTTGTAGATCTTTAAGGTTAATAGCAGAATTGAATCTAATACACTAAACTCTCAACAATCAGATTTATAGCATTGAATATCACCTCTGTGACAGATGTAATACCTATCTATTTTCATAAGAATTCCATGAGGTAGAAATTTGTATTTCTTTTTTACATCCGAGGAAATGGAGTTCAGATAAATTACATAAATTCCCCAAGGGGACAGAACTTTCTCTGAACAGTGAGAGTTCCTGCCTCATAACGATTTTGCAAACCTGCAATATGGTTGTGCACAGCTTGCACAACTGTACATGAATGCCCCACAAGGATATAATTCAGTTATTTTCTTTATGCCCAGCCCTTTTTCTAGCTATGTTGCTCTCTGGAAGAAATATGGAATGGGTTTCCCTTTATGAAACAAGCAAAGTATCAACTGTGACTTTGTGTAGCTGCGATGAGTGTGTGACATGGGGAAAATGAGGTAAGTGAGGTTTGTCTATAGCACAGGAGCCATCCACGTCTCCCCTTTCTTTGGTCTTTTACTACGTCTTCCCAGTGACCTGTGACCTCTTGCTGCCTCTGTGACTGGAACTTCCAAGAACTCTCTGAAGAGTTGATGTCCCTCCCCTTGAAAACTATCTCTTTCTTGAATATCATTTTGCTGACCATGGCTATGGGCTGGTGTGACCTGTGTAAGCATGGACTTCGTCACTCTTGTTTATAGGCTCTCTGACCTTGAGTAAGTGTTATATCTGCTCTATAACCCTCTGTTTCTCATGAATAGAATGAAAATAAAAATGATACATTATTTTTATGAAATGAAACAATATATATAAAGATATGAATACAAAACTTGGAACCTAGTAAGCTCAATAAATGCTTCTGCTTTGTCTTTGTCCTTTCCCCCCCTCATTTTAACATATATGCATTTTAGATTTGAGCTTTCTCTCTTTGCAACCTACTTTTGGGGTCTATTAAGAAAATTAGACAATGGGATTCCGGGTTAGTTTTGGAGGCAAGGAGGTTGTCTGAGTAGACTTAGAAAAGCGTCATGGGGGCTCTTTTGTTTTTGGCAACCATCAAATCCCATCGATTCTGGCCTAATATTATGGATTTAGGGCTTAAATGTTGAGATTTTCACATCAGCTTTGCATTTCTCATAAATAATTTAGTGGAGATCACATTGTTCCATATCAGGAAGTTTAGAGAAAGAAGCAGACGTGGAGACTCTTTCCATTACAACACTGCCCTTACCTATCTCTCCTCGTAACTCCGTTGCTCTGAGATTTCTGCTGCCTTCAGAGCTTGCTTTTATTCCTGGATCCCTTTCCTTTGCTAACCATTCCTCTCCTCCCTTTTCCTCCCCTCCCTTCCATTCCCCTATTCTTGTCTCCCCTCCCTCCTTCTCTCACTCCCTTCCTTCTTTCCTTCATTTCTTTATTTCTTTGTAATACAGTTGATATTAAAGTGAAATTCTCACAACCTATGCTTCCGAACTTAAGCCTTGTATATATTTCTGAGTAATGGAAGTTGCATGTCTAGGCTTGAGTTCTATGAATATTATATAGGCTAATAAATCCAGCAAAGAACATATTTAAAAATAATTTTTCTCACAGAACCGTTGCATACACTAAGAGTACCAGAGCATTTTTTTCCCCCTTCCTCAAACACCTGGTAATGAAATTTATTGACATATAAACTTAATAAGCTGCTAATTGCATAATTATCGATTGGAGGAAATGTGTTCTTAAAAGTCACATTAACAATTGGCAGAGAGGCAAAAAATGGAACAGCCTTGGTTTTCAAGTTACTTTATAGCATTACCTTAAAATTGTAAAGAGTTAATCTTATCATACTACACACGGCTGAATTTATAAAAGATAAAATCACAAACGAGTAATGCACAGTTACTTGTTACATATTCTTCCCATTACAACTGACAGGTTCATTAATCATACAGTGTATTTTACTATTAGAAGCTATAAAGGAGATCAAATCTCTTGTAATTTTTCTTCTTCTCTTTCATTTGATAAGTGTGTTGTTTCAGTGTGCAGATAAAATATAGTGTCAGTCACCAATAGTCTCAGGAGATTCTCATTTTTCCAGTAAGAATAGCCTTGCTTATTAGCAATGTAAAAAGTCCCTAAATCATGCATCATTTCCCTATAACTTGACCATCAGATGAAATAAAATGTCTGTGGGCATCTAAGCACAGAAGTAGTCATCCAGAAATAAGTGTGGTGGAGAACAACAATGTTTTCGGTGATGGTGGGACTGCTTACCGAGTGTTGCAGGCATGAACGATGCACACCTCTATTCATAATATAACACTGATTCATAATTAAGGTACATGTAAATTAACAGAGAGCTGACAGATTTCATAAGCTGTTCTGAAGAGAGATGGCAAATTTTACAGTTTGTCACAGATTGCCAATGCAACACTTGAAAGCATAAATGAAATATAGGACTATTTGCCAATAAATAATTGAGTCTATGATATCCCCTCTCATGGAATGTGATGAAAATATATGTCTAAAACGGCTACCTTCCTGCTTAGAAACAAAGGGGTTTTTGTTTTCTGTCTAGAAAGAAATCCTGAAAAGAAATGCCATGGACTCATACATCAAAAACAGATGGACACATTTTAATTTTTTTAATTAGTAAAAAAAAAAAAAAATGGAAATGTCTTTTTATCTCTTGTCAATTTAAAGAGGGGAGAAGTCAACCATGAAAATTCTTCTGTGTGTCTCAGTGTTTTCATTTTTTTTATTTTTAAAAGTATAACTTATAAATAAAATTCTTAGGATTTCTTAGTTTTGGTGATTTGTGTGACACTGATGTACTGTAATTTATACAAGAACTACTTCAGTGTATGTTTCTCAGTGCTTCTTGCCAACCTAAGTATTCTAAATATAAACTGAAGAAATTCAGTCTGGCACAAAACAGCTGATGAAATATTCTGGGCTTGCATTCCGCTATTTTCCCATAAGACCTTCTATGACAAGGAGGGAATGTAAAGAGATCTTGATTAAAGTGCAGAAACGTCTGCCGTCCAGTTGGGTGTAGACTCAATTTAGAGTGTTCCATGAGTGGCCTTTCAACTCCACCACACAGCACTTCCTTTCTGACAGGGACACGGCCTCATAATGGTCTAATCGTCTCTTCTCAGGCAACGGCTAGTTCCGTATTTTAACTCTCCTCCAAGTAGGTGCAATTTTGTCCTGCCTGCATAGTAGGATTTTTGCAGAGGCTGTGTCAGAGAAGCTATTTACTCAGTCTCTACCCATAACTAATTCCAAACTGTGTTTTCACAACACATTAGAGAACTGAGTAATCACTGAGTGAATCTGAGAGGTGGAAATAATTTCCACTCCTGCCTCCCTGGCACTTACTTCCCTTCTGTTTATACAAGTAGTTGCCCCAGTTCAATGTGGTTTTGCTGTTTTTTTTTTTTCTATCATCATTCTTTGTATTTGAAATACAACTCCCATATTTCCTTTGGTTTACTAAGGGTTAAATATGAAAATTAGCTTAAAGCTTCAATTAAAGGTTTCTATTCAATGAAGTAAGATGTTCTAGTTTACAAGGGGGAGTTCAGAGGGTATAATTTCTTACCCTTGAATGCTCTTTTTCTTTGTTTTGCTTTTTCTTCTGTTTTTTCCCTTTACAATGCTAGATAGAGCATTGTTTCGGTGTCTGTGTGTGCATTTCTTCGAAGTACACAATTATTCAATAGAAGCATCACTAGAAGTGGTCATAAGAAAGATGAAGAAGGAATTCCTGAATATAAAGACTGAATAGATTTTCCCACATGATTTTGCATATTGTGTTGAACTTCAATGTAAAGATATGGCTTGATTTTTCTGGGTCACCCAAGCCAGTGTATCTCAGTTTTTCAAATGTTCTTTAGGTTGAGTGAGAGAATAGAGGTTTAGGAAAAACTCTCAGGCACTGTATGCACCCTTCTACTATTCCTAGAAGTTTACTAGGAGTTTACTTCTAGAGTTATTCATTATCTGCTTCAAACCAGACTACAGGCTGGGTGCGGTGGCTCACGCCTGTAGCTCTTTGGGAGACTGAGGTGGGAGAACTGCTTGAGCCCAGGAGTTTGAGATAAGCCTGGACAACATAGTGAGACCACATCTCTGCAAAAATAATGAAAATAATAATAATAGCCAGGCACTGGTGGCAAGTGCCTGTAGTCCCAGCTCCTCCAGAGGCTGAGTCAGAAGGATTGCCTGGGCCCAGGAGGTCAAGGCGGCTGTGAGCCATGATTGTGCCACTGTAATCCAGGCTGGGTGACAGAGCAAGACCTTGACAAAACAAACAAATAAACAGCCAAAACAAAACAAAAACCTAGCTCAAAAGCAAGCAGTGCCCAGCTCCAGGCCTGAGTTTAGTTGGATTCGAATGTCTTCCTGAAACTCCTATGTTCCAAGGGTCATGGGAAGGGGTAGTGTCCCAAAGTACCATCTTGGTGGGCAACTGAGTGTCTCAAGCCTGGATCAAGCTTGCTGGGATCCAAACTGAGTTTCTAGTCTTTCAAGAGGTCTTTGACCCTCAACACAAATGACTCATTATGGGTGACTTGGCCTGGGCCTGGATCCAGGTGGGTGGCTTGGAGATATGCTCACTTCCTGAATCACAGGAAATTGAGCCGCCAGAATGGGGCTGATAGACTGATTTTTAAGTAGTTCTCGCTTAAATAGGAGACAGGGTTCTAACTTGGACTTGGGCTGTGCATATGTGTGTGGCTTGTGGGTTGGTCATAGCACCCATGGGTGGCAGAGGTGGTGCAGATCACATACAAGGCAGTCCCTCTACCTAACATAGACTCTATACCATGTATTCGGGTATAATCACCTGTCCCCTTTGAGGGCCTTCCAGAACCAGCTCCCATGGGCCCTTTATTTTGCTGACCACTCTTGTCTGCAATGAATGTACAAATATTGCATGCTCCTAGGGGGATCATAGCCTTTGTGGGGAAGGCCTGATTGCTTTTTTTCACCCTGATCACATTCCTCCCCACCTGTGGCCTGGTGCAGCTAAGCACCAAAAGTCATCCCATTTCAGGGATTCAGGTAAGTGTGACTTTCAGCGTTCAAAAGGAAACATGGTTGGAAGATATGCTGCTCTACGTTGGTGCTATAAGACTCAGAAAGGTAAATTTAACAGGAGCAGAAAGTAAATCAGCATTCACATTTTTTCTGTATGTACTGGATAAGACTTGCATTCGCTGTCACTATCAAGGAGGCAAGGTAACACCCCTTGAAGGTGCCACTGGAAGCCAGAGTGTCCAGGCACAATGAATGAGGCAGTTCACGAACAGTGATGTCACAAGCCCTAAATAAATGGTGCTTGAGGACTGCAAAGGACAGAAGATCAGTATTGTTTCAATTCAGATAGATTCCAGAGAGCACTGGCATTACTACCTTTTCTTGCAAGGGGAGATCTGAAGTACTTCACTGAGAAATAAGTATGCCTCACATGGGCCCATACATTTTTCATTACATTTTAAATGGTCAAAATATCCATAAAGATAAGATCCACTCAAACAAATATTACACAGAGCCCCACACAATCTTGGGGTGAACCTTCTTCAGGCAACATATATCAAGGCTCTAGAGAAATTGGAAGTATTATTTTGTTGTTTTGATTGCATTTGGTATTGATATCAAGATTACCACATTTGACTTCCACTAGTACAATCTTCCCTCAACATCAGGATTATTAAGTGTATTCTTGAATAATCTTCTTTAAAAGTACAAATGTTTATTACTCTATTACCTCTTATTCTGCCAAGTGTAATAGTAATTTAATATGGAGCAATGCTAAACACACAGTGGGCGGTCAATACATTTATTTGAAATTGATGAAATAGTATGCCATATATATCCAGACAAGAAGTCTGAATCTGTTAATTTTAGCCTTTTTTCCCCCCTAAGTCATGGGTGGTGATGAGAAGATGCTTCCTTTCCCTAAACATAAATATACCTCAATACATCCCTCTACTGGATATACAAAATATCTCTTCTGTATTCCTTTGGATACAAAAAGAAAAAAAGGCCAGTTTAAATTCAGAGACACCCAAGCTTTGACACTCAAAATGCATTATTTCAAGGAGAAGTATTTTCTGTATTTTGAGTGTCAAAATCTGTCCCTTTGAATCCAGTAAGTAGAAATGGAATGATCTAGAAACATCTAGCTGAGTTTACTATATGGCTCTTAGTTTTGGATTCTGAAGGACAAGAGAATTTTCTTCTTGACTCTGCTAAATATTCTCGGACATTGCCTTTGTATCCTCTCTCATCGTCTCTGCTCCAAGCAATTTATTTGCTCATTGAGCTTCATACAGAGTTTTGTCTCTAACAACTGTCTTCGCATCATTTTCACACTTTGAATAATGTCGGAGCTGGATATTTTCCATTTCCCACTCCATTTCTACTTCTTGTCCCTGCTCTGTGCTTTGCTAAGGTTGAATATTATGAACCGGGGTTAACAGTGTCTCTGCCCGAGGTTCTGGCTGGCTTCTGCCAAGGGGAGGTGTCAACAGGAGACCATTGGTTATAAGAAATCTTGGGGGTACTCGTTACCTTGGCTCCCTCTCCAACAGGTCCTAGTTGCTGCATGTCCCTCCAGAAGCTCAGAGTTTCTGTCAAGGACCTGACAGAGACATCTCCAGCTCTGGTAACTGCTCCCTCCTTTGTCTTCAGGCCTGAGCGTTCTCAAGTCTTCCTTCTTTTCTAGTTCAAAGGTGCTTCATCAATGGCACAGGCTTTGCTTCACCCTGCATGACTAGATAAACAATACTTTCATTACACTCTCTTAATCACCCTTTTTCAGTGTGCCATCTCACTTGGGCCAGGAGCCCACCAGTACAGAATCCTTCTGTCTCTTCTGGTTTTTCAGAATGTATATTGTTTCTAATTTATAAACACAGCAGATCCTGGATTATGCTCAGATTTTGCCATGTGAATCTGTTTACTTTGTCTATTTTCTTTATCTTATCCCTGGAGCATCCTGAGAATCATTGATTAAATGTTGAGATTAGGTCTGGCCTATAATAGAAAAGCTCAAACAATGCTTGCTTAAACAAGATAGAAACTCATTTCTCTCTCACATTTAAGGAAGCTGCAGTGTAGATGCCAGAAGAAGGCATCAGGGAGTCGAGCTCTTTCCTTTGACTACTCCACCTAACTAAAGAGCTCCAAGATGACTTCTGAATGTTCTGGTACCTTTGTCTCAGGGTAGAAGAATGGGGAGATGGCATGCTTGGGGCTCACCTTTCTCTAGACATCCTGGAAGTACATCATAACACTGATTACATTTCAGTGGCCAGAATTTAATCCTGTGGCTATAGTTACAAGCAAAGGAAGCTGGGAAATGTAGTTTTATGTCTGGTTGACATTATGATCCTCTAAAACCAAAGTTCTAGAATTGAAGAAAGAAAAGATACGTTTTGGGCAACAATGTACAGTCTCTTCAAAAATGACACCATGGTCTGGTAATCCTGTGAGGTTGTCAACACCCTTCCTACTGACTATGCATATCCAGTTAGGGAAATTCTGATGGTTGTGATATGCCTAATTACTATTTCTACTAATTTAAACTGGACTGAATCGTCCATCTTTACTGATTTCTCTCTTTTCCTTCATTCTTCTCTGTCAGCCCTCTGTAATATGATTTTTATTCTGATGAATTTATTTAATGTTTACTTAAAGGTATCCGGTTACTTCCTCCTTACAAAATCCAGTGTTATCTTTTCTGTTTTCATTCTCTCTAAGGTTGTTACAATGAATATTGCCTCACCAATCAAATTTCCTTCCGTAAATGCTCTTCTCAATGGCCTCACACATACAACAGGTTTCTGTTTGTCCATAACCTCTCTGGCTGGACTTCTTCTTATTTCCTTTCAGGGCTTCTCTTTCGGTTCTCATCTCCTAACTCTGGCCATCCTCTACAGGTTTGGGCCTGCATTCTCTTCCAGTTTCATTTCTTGGCTTAATGAGTGAATATCGTCTTACAGTTCAATCATATTTTTTAATGGCCCAAACTTTTGGCACAAACTCCAATCTCATATCTTTGAACTACTTACAAACAATGTTTCAATAATTCAAATGGGATACCAGAAACTACAGTGCTCTTTCTTCACAAATAATTCTCTTTCACAACTTCTCCATTTGTTAACACCGTCTCCTAGGCACAAGACTTTGGAACCTTGTTTTATTGCATCATTTGCTTCCATCTATCACTGAGTCTAATGGATAATTCTTCGAAATTGCTTTTGGCTTTATCCTTTCCTATCCTACAGTCATCCAGATGTTAACACTACATGCTGAATTACCATAATTTTTTTTTTTTTGCTGATCACCCTGAGAGCAGTTGTGTGTGTGTCTAGTTATTTTTATTCTATAGTAACAATATCCTAACATTTATTGAGTACATACTGTATGCAGGTCAGGACCTGTTCCATGTACTTTATAAGTATGAACTCATTTAATCCTCATAAGAACCAGAGGAAGATACGTTATTGTTATTTATATTTTTGAGCAAACAGGGACACTGAGGAGTATTTTGCCCAAAGTCAGACCCAGCAAATGAAAAAGCTGAGACTAAGTGATCAAAGACCTTCCTTTTGAAATGGAAGAAACTGTGTTGTGTTGTATTTAAATAATTGAAAAAGTCGTCACAGTTTTAGGTAAGAGAGGCAGAAGAGAAGCCTGATCTTCTGATCCTAGACCACTGTATCAACGTTCCTTCGGGATTCTCCGCAATTGTAGTAAGAGAAAAACTGGGTTTCATTCTTCTTCCGCATGCCACTTTATTCATTGTCTCTTTTGGCTTCATTGCCAAGTTTCATTTAAACAAAGAGACCTGTGTCTGAAAACACTTTGAAACCTAAGATGCTATACTAAGGATTGGCAAACTGGTTTGTGGGCCAAATCTGACGCTCTCCCGAGTTTGTGCATGACCTGTGAGCTAAGAATGGATTTTATGTTTTTAAATAGTTAAAATAAATCATAAAAGAATAATATTTTATGATGTAAAAATTTTGTAAAATTTAAATGTCAGAATCCATAGATAAAGCTTTATCAGTCTATGTCACATTCATTTGTTTATGTACAGTCTGTGGCTGCTTTTAATGGCAGAGCTGAATAGATGCAACAGAGACCACATGGCCCAAAGAGTCCAAAATGTTTCCTAAGCTACCCTTTGTAGGACAGGTTGCCTCTCTTGTGTTATACCATGTTACAGAAACTTGTCTTAATGAGCTTTTCTTTCTTGGAACATTTTAAATTTGCATCACAGAATTTAGCTGCTTTGTGAGTTTGTGTATGCAACCATTTTAGAGTTTTTAAAAAATTGTTTAACGTATTCTACTTTTGCCTTTTCTACCAGACTTCAGAGCTCTATAGGGGCAGGAATGAGATCTTATCCAACTTTTTAATTCTTTTCATTTACACCAAAAGTTCTTGTGTGTTGATTGAAAGGACTGGTATATTTTTGAGTGCACAGCAAATACTCATTGAAGTTAAGTAAGTCAGATGTGTTACATTAGATTCCTACAGAATCATGAATATTGTAGTATTTGTTAGACTGCCATCACAAAATACCAAAACCTGAATGTGTTAAACAATAGAAATTCATTTTTCACAGTTCTAGAAGGCTAGAAGCCCAAGATCAAGGTGTGGGCAAAGTTCCTCTTGAGGCCTTTCTCCTTGGCTTACAGGTGGTGCCTTCTTGTATGTGATCACATGGCCTATTTTTTTTTTCCTGCAGATATTATATGTGTTGCTGGTATTTATTTCTCTTCTTCTAAGGACACTAGTCATATTGGATTAGGGTCCCGCCCCTATAACATCTTTTAACCTTAATTACCTCTTTCAAGGTCCTATCTCCACATACAGTCTCATTGGGGGTTAGGGCTTTAATATATGGATTTGGGGAGATATAATTCAGTCATAATGACATTTAAGGATAATTTTTTAGAATGACCTTTAATCGGATTATAATATATAGAAGTATAAATAAGGAGGTAAGTAAGCATAATGCAATGGTCTCATTGTCTGATTCAGTGATAATAGTCTGAGGTTTAATATCTGACTCTTTCTTTTATTATTACTGACTCTAACCATGTTGGGCCTGATAGACTGATAGCACCTCTTTTTCTCATTTCTCATCTCTAGAACGTGGGGTCTTTGCATTTCTCTAGATAAATCACATTAAAAAAGTGCATTAGACAGCTTGAAGGGAACAAAAAGACTGTAAAGTATAAGAACACAAAATTTCTAATGTAACGAGAGCACTATTCTCTGACTTCAGGTAGGGATTGAAAGCAGAGAACACCGAAAGAAAAATAATCAAGCAGATATACTGTCATGGCCAAGTGGTTTATCTCTGCTGTTAGGGCCTCATTCTGATAGAACAATGAATTGAAACTGTTAATAATTGCCCTGAATGTATTTAAGAGTGGTCTCTTGAGCTGCATTAGGCCCAGTAAATCCTTCATCTAAATAAAAAGGCACTATGTAGGGGGCAAAATTGATGTCTGACTCTGTTTGGAAAATTTGAAAATTATATAATTTTATAAAGAATAATTATTTAAGCTTTTGAGGTGGGGAAAAAATAGAATAATTTTAAACTTAAAAGTAAAAAAAAAATTGGCCTAATCTGCAGAACATATGGAAGAACACATTTCTGAACTGCACACTGCTTAAAAAAAAAAAAAAGGAAAGAAAAGAAAAGGAAAAAAGAAAAACTCTTCAGTCTCAGCTTTTTCCCTGCCACTATAATACCAATTTTAGTTCCAAATATGTAAATCATGCCATTATGGTATCTGAGAGTGTGATTGTTCAACCAAAATCACACCAGAGAATTCTTAAAATTGCCGCCTTTGGTTTCCTCTGGTTCTAGGTTTCTCCTTTCCATCTTTCATACCTGCTGGTTGCATAAAGTGCTGGCAATGGGGGGGGGGAGATGGAAGCAGGTGTGTGTTGTGCACATGAGTGTGTACATGCACAAAATGTGTGTATACACATGTACACATGTGGGAGTGTATGAGTTGTGTATGCGTGTGCTATTGGTAAACAGTTCAGTTTAAATAAAAACATGTAAAAGGTTCAACACAGTTTTTGAAAGCATAAAATGACTATTTGATTAGCTACTTTAGAGAACATTTGACCGATTTAACGAGATCGTGAGCGGAAATGGGAAAAGCATGGTCTTGAGAGATAGTGTAGACCTGGATTCAGTCTCAGTTCTGCCTTATTCCTATGGGGAGATCTTGTGGAAACCGACTAGCTTCTCTAGCTATGTCATCTATATACACAGGATACTTGTTTCTATAACACAGGTGCATTTTAAAAAACTTTTAATTTTGATACAATTTTAGACTCATAAGAAGTTGTGAAAATAGTGTAAACATAGGGGAAATAGTTAAAAAGTTATACACAAGTAGTTATATTATTAGTGTATTTTGGGGGGGGGTGAATAATTTCACACAATATGATCTCATGCACAGATTTGGGTAAGCATCACCTAGTTGGGAAACAAGATTGTCCTATCAAGACTTAGGAACTCCTGAGGGTGGTTTTGAATGTGAATAACTGGGACAGCTGGTATATTCACACAACTTTCTTTAAGTGAGATGCTTTAGTTCCAGCTACTTGGAAGGCTGAGGCGGAAGGATCACCGGAGCCCAGCAGGTCGAGGCTGCGGTGGCCGGGAGTGGCCACTGCACTCCAGTCTGGGTGACAGAGTGAGACTCCAACTCAAAAAAAAAAAAAGTGAGATGCTTTAATGTTTTTCCCATCTCTAGAAATGCTAACTCTAATGGTGGAGTCTTTCTCTTTATAAAGTATTTTATGGTCACATTGAGGAGGTATTTAAAATCAGGTCTTTTTGAAAATGGCACAAGGATTTGTTGAAAACTACAGAGCTCACTCTCCATAATGAGGGTGTATTTAACTTATTGTCCTAGAACAAACCCTGAAGGTTAGAGATAGGTTTTGAGAGGAGTTAGTGTGTAACCTCAATTTAGTTGCTTGTCTAGTCTACATCCTCCTTTGGGTATGCAGTGCGGTCATATCTTTAGGGTGGTCTATTCCCTGAACTTCAGGGCTAATATTTTCTAGGTCACATAGTTTTTAGTCATTGGTAACCCAAAGTAGTTTCCACGCATTATAAGATCTTTCTCTTCTGACTTCATTTTTTTAATGGTACCTGTTTACGGGGCATGTACTCCGTGATGAGTCAGATGCCCTTAATACTTGGAGTTCCAAACCCAGTAGGAGTGAGAGACAAG
Organism: Cephalopachus bancanus; assembly: GCA_027257055.1. Classification (NCBI taxonomy): domain Eukaryota; kingdom Metazoa; phylum Chordata; class Mammalia; order Primates; family Tarsiidae; genus Cephalopachus; species Cephalopachus bancanus. The sequence goes on along the minus strand of JAPVLO010000096.1, from coordinate 4,235,351 downwards.
CAGAAAAGCAATTAAAATGCAAAAGGGTGAGTGTCTGGGGTGCACAAAGTGCTATGCAGCCCCCAGGAAGTGTATCTAGCCTGAACCTGAGGAGGGTCTGGAAAGGATTCCACAATAAGGTGACATTTGGGTTGAGTCCTGAAAACCCCAAAGAAGTTTCAAAGACCAAGAGAAAGAAAATCACAAGCATAGAAGGGCAACTTTATTGGGCACTGACAAAAAAGACCCCTTGCTACCAGCCCCCATCTGCACTGGCCTGCAGGATGCCTCTGAGGGAGCGGTGCTTGAAATGACATAAAGCCTTCCTTTGCATAGGACCATGACACCTTTGCACCACCATTCACACTGAGCTGTGTCAGAACAGTGGGATATAGCCCTTAATCATGTCATCACTAATCTTGTGAGACTCACTCAGCATGTAGTAGGGCCCCAGATTCTAGAATGTGCCTGCTCTTGCTATGATTATGTAACTTTTACTTTTGCTTTTCTTCTGCTTTGGTTTGATTCCTTTTAACATGAATGAAGCCTCCAAAACTGAGTTTGTGTTTGTAAAAATTATATGCATTTCTGTTTTAGCAAATGAAGTTTTATATTCTTGTTTCTGCTTTTTTAAAACATTAATTCAACCTCAGAAAAACAGCGTGCTTCAAGCCAGTTTACTTTTATATTTAATGAAGCAAAGCTATAAGAAGAAAGACTTCTTATGGTATGAGCACCAAAATATTCACATGGGATTTTCAAAATATAACACAAGAAAGAGTAGAATGCTTCAAAAGAGAATATATATTTTGAGAAGAACAAGAGAAATGATGGACTAAAACAGTTCTCAGGCCACAGAGTTTATGTAGGATATTAACTCTGACACCAGTCAACTACAATAAATGGCTAATTTTATTATGGCCTTTGCAAAGAGTATACCCCAAGTTACTGCAAAACAACTGTAAAGATTTGACTTGACCCCTCTCCGATACAGAGGATTTCTCTTGTTTCTCATCTGACTGGTTATAGAGATAACTTTGACCTTTATGACACTCTTCCATAGAATACCCTTAACTCTATCCTGAAGTTCCTATCTCATAGCATTTTTAAAGCAACTACATGAATTCAAGAGTGCCCACCATGGGGAAATACAAATTTGGCATTTTATTCAAAAGATCATTGAGAGACCAAATACTGGTCACCCCTGAATTTATCAAAGCAACTGTTGTCAATTTGTTCTTGAGTGTTTTATATGCTAGATTCAGCAGCGGTTGCTTGGATTAAATACGCACTCAAGGTGTGCAATTTATCTTAATCTACTACTAACAAAGCCATTTCCATTGGGCTGACAGGATTTCCCTCATTAGGGGATCCTTTGTGAGCTCTCTCATTATCTTCTAAAAGCTCTGTTAAGAAAATAAACATGTACAAAGAAATTCCCTAAAAACTTGACATAACACACAGGCATTCAACCCACAAGATGGAAATTTGAGCTGTCATTCATTTATTTGTTTATTCGACAAAATATTATTGAGCATATACTAAATGCATGAAACGAATGCAGTCATCTTTATGATGTCTAATATGCAATGCATTTAATAAGTTTACTCAAAACTGCAGTTTAACTCTGATTATAAAAACTATAGGGTGAAAATAATTTCTTTTGAAATTTATGTATTTTGAGGGCTGAGTCTCTCATCTTAAAACTGTCTCATGACGTCTCTAGATGATTTGTTCACTAACAAATGGTGTATGGTATTAAAAATAAAGGTAAGAACTGTCAATATATTTGATAGACCAGAAAGTCAGTGTGGGTCATCCAGGCGTCAAAGTCTACCCAGAGTCTGCCTTGGTCATCTAGAGTGATGGCCGGTAGTGCTGTTCACACCAATTAAATGAACCAAAGAAATTCCAGCTCACTTCCACCCTTAACAATCTGTATGGAATGCCAACAGATAAGACCAACTAGTCAATAATGTGATTGATTGAATCTCGGTTGTGTGCTTTATTGTCAAATGCTTTATTTTTATCTAAGTTTGAGATCTATAAAGAAACTATCAATCAGATCTGAAGCTTTTAATTGTTCGATGTATTTAGTATATTCCACGAGAATAATTTCTGCTGAGAAAAATGTATGCAATTATAAGTGATAAATGGAAATCAAATAATTATGATCTATCTGTCCTTGGTATTTTCCCAAAGTTGAGTTCCTTTAAATTAATTCATTAATTGAAAAAGAAATTGTAGTTTTTTTTGAAGATAATGGCCACTACAGTCGTGTAGAGCAACAAGTTTCCAAGTTGAAGATTAGAAATGGAGTAGGTTGTTTGTACTAGTTTTCATTCTTGTCACAATTGTTGTTATGAGAATAGATTCATGTTGTGCCATTTTCTGTTTCTTTGCCATTTTTTGTCACAAGAACAAGATATGAGAATCTCAATGGTAGTGTTATCTATGAAAGGCAGTAAACTATTCTGCTTTAACCTTTTATATAGTCTCATTTTGATTGACTAGCTATTCTACCTCTTTCTCCTAAGTTACCAATGCTGTTAAAAGAAAAGACAAGCGATGGCTGCCCAATCAAATGGGAGAACATTAAAAAGGTCAAAGCAGTAGACTTTGCCGCTGGCTTTCACAGCATGGATGAGACATTTTTTTTAAAAAAAGAAAAAACTTATTCTTGTAACAAAGATTGCAATAAGAATAGAAAATGTCAGATCAAGGATCTATTCATGGGACAATGATTGTGATGGGAATGAAAATAGTGCACACTTTATCCTTTCTTTTTCTAATCATGGTAAAGTGACTTCATGGGGTGCTGCTTGGGAGCTCAACTTGAGAATTCTGAAACTGGAAGAAAAAAAAATCAAAAGAAATAGAGAGGCATAATGTAAGAAGAATCAACATTTAAGTGACCACCCAAGGTACTGGCATGTCTCAGTGACGGAACGTGGGTGGTTTTAACTAAAGTTCTGGTAAAATTGGTCTGCAGATTAACCACATACAGTTAAACAGGAATCGTATTTCAGTACTTAACATTGCTTTTGAAAAATCAGACTGTGAACCTTTATTATTTAAGTCTTAAAACATAGCTCTAAATACATGTAAACTAGTAAGTAAGTAGGCCATTGACAAATACAATTTATAGATAGATGCTTAATCCTTTTTGGTGTTGACAAATGACAAATTTCCCAAATATTTCTAAGTTCTTTCTAGCACAGACTCCTAAACTGAGACCTCCAGTGTCCTCAAATACTGGTGAAGCATACTTAACTGAGTTTAAAAATAATAATAATTGTAAGATGTAGAATTAGGCAGTGGTAGTCTCTCCCAAGTGTAAAGTGAATTTGAATGACTTATTTTAATATATGACAGTTAAAATATTATTACTAAAATATTGATATATTTAAGGACTCAAACATATCTTAAGACTGTTATGCATTTACTGAGAAATACAACCAAGTTAAAACAAAACAAAACATTTCTCCTAGCTCTCTAACTTGGTAATTCATATGTTTATATTTAGTGTGTGTACCTAATATTTGCAGCCAGAGCCATGGTCCTAGGACCTCACAATACCACCCCTACTTGGTGGTTCTTTGCCAAGATATTGTAATGCCCCCCGCCCCCCACCAAAAAGAAAGGGAAAAAACAAAAAGGAGCAATATTTATTTAGACTTGTGTTTGTGCTGTGACTTTTACACTTCAAAAGACAAGGATTTGATTAAGACTTTTTTTAATGATTCTAAATGCATATTTGAACAGAGAGCAGCAGATTTATCATCCATGACTTGAGACCACGAAATTTGCTTCTCCCAGAGACTTTGTGGTTTCTCTTCCATATGTGAGAGGATTCTTAAATCTCAAGGTTGACTCTTTGCTGTAAGCGTAAACGTTGGTTCCAAAATCATTGTCCATAGGCTATATCGATATTTACATTGCATGATATTGTATAACAAAACCAGTAAACGTTGTAAGTTCTCGAACACATGAATTTTGGGGAAAAAAACAGTTAAGTTTAGCTCAAACTCCCACATGCATTATACTTTTCAGTTTGCCATCACAATACAATTAAAAGGGGTAAGTTATTTGGCTGGAGTTTAGTCTGCAGCTGTTTGAAGGAAGGGACTCATTCGATCCCTGCAGACTGTCTAAAAAAACCTAGTGGGTGGTCCATAAATATTTTCTGAATAGATGAATTAATGGCTACATTAATAAGACACTTGCAATCGTTGAGGCTCCAAAGGTGTTAGCACATCCCAAACACAAATATGGTGGGAGAGCTGTAGACATCACTTTTTGTAGGGAACTCCCAAGATACTAGACACCAACAAAGCATTTTAAATTATTCGTATTCCAGAGCAGGCATAGGAGAACTCACAGCAGGAAAATGGCAGTAGTTGATGTTATTTTAAAACTAGGAATTCATGGCAAATTTCTACGTGTGGTTTGGACTTTAGACTTTTTAAAAATTTCAATGATATATTCTTTTAAAAATATAGTTATTTATTTTTAAATTGACACAATGTAATCATACGTCTCTATGGGCTGCAGAAATTTAGGACTTTTTTCCCCCCCCAGGAAAATACCTGAGGTTTTATTTGAGGTGTGAAGTTCAATCCCCAAGCACTTTTTTTTTTTTTTTTTTTTTTGAGTTGGAGTCCCACTTTGTCGCCCAGACTGGAGTGCAGTGGCTGCTCCCGGCCACCGCAGCCTCGACCTACTGGGCTCCAGCAATCCTTCCGCCTCAGCCTTCCAAGTAGCTGGAACTACAGGCGGGCGCCCAAGCACTTTTTGTGGGCACTGATTGCTCAGGCTTATGCGTCACTGCACATGAAGATAGAGGGGCACAAGCTTTAGACATGTCTAGACACAAAAAAACAGCTGGAAGTTGAACTTAAAATGTGTGCCTGGCTGTAAAGAAACCCAAGTTCACAAAACGTCAATTTTGGTCTGCCAGGAAGTAAGAGTAGCAACAAGACATCATGGCAGGAGAGAAGTCCCAATATCCTGAAAGATGCCATTGCTTCCTGTTGCTGTTGCTCTCTGGGGCCACGACCATGGTCACCTCTGCCCTGACCCTGGATGTTGGCCCCACAAGCCAAGGCAGCGAGTTGAGTACAGTACCTACTATTTTGCTGGTATTCTTGGTCATTCCTGTGGATTTACCAGCATCTATATGGTGAGTGTGCATGTGCTTTTAGAAGAGCCTTTTCCACAGATGATTATTTATCTCCCAAAGGATGACTCCAGAATGCTACAAAAGAGCCTGAGAATTAAGATCCCCAATCTGTTAAAATGCACGTGTCCCTGGGAGGGTGGACACCCAACATCTTGAGAACAGTCAAAACGGTTTTCAATTTCTTGAAAGGGATTTTTTTTATATGATCTGGTATTATTACATATGTCTTTGGTATAAGTCACCAGGTCCCATGCTGCAAACAGGCTTCAAGGGAGGGACAAAAGATACTCATGTGTGAGGGGCTGAAAATAGGTTGAGATGCTGAGACAAGCCTCCTATTCAGTTTGTTGGTGGAAAACAGACATGATAAAGGTATCTTATTAGTTACTTGAGTTAATGCAAATGACTTTCCTAATGAAACTTTAACTGGAATTCAGTGCCAATATGTTTTAAAAAATAGAATTTTATTTTCTCCTTCTTGGTTGGAATTGTTTTTGTCTGGACTAAACTTCTACCCAAAACACCTGAAGTGTTTATCAGTGTTAATAGCTCCCTGGAAGGATAAAAATAAAAAATAATTGGTTATAAAGTTTTCCTTTCTTCTCTAATAGGTCTAATCTTTGCTGTCAACTCCTGACCTTGAGGGGCTCAAAACCAAGAAAATCTAGCATGTGCTTTCATTTATCTTTTTAATTTTTTTTACTGTACAAGGGAGAAATATTTTTCTCTCCTAGCTTTATTAACTGTTGAAAAGAACATTTTTTATCCTTAATTTATGTTTGAAAATATGTCAGTTTTTGTTTCTGTCACTTAGAAATCATGATTCACAAATGGGTGAGTTCCCAAGCTGCCTGGATACAGATAACGATTGGGGTGGCCCTTGGTTTGATGTAAGAGTGCAGGTGCCTGTAAAATCTTGAGAGCCAGCAAAATGTTTTAACTACATGAAAGAGATTTTGATATGATCTGGAATTCTTTGGCTAACTGGAGGCCATAATGCATTCAATGCCTTAAAGGCTGGTAGGAATGATTAGAGAACATCCTTTTCTTTAGCAGATGGCCATTTGCTTTAACCTTCTCCTAATTCAGTGTAAATTTAAAATTGACCTTTATTTTTCCACAGTCGCACGATTGTCCTTGAAATACAACGTCAAAGAATATGCTTTATAAGGTAGCTTTTTAGCAAAGTGATTCTTGCATTTTTTTTTTTTTGAGTTGGAGTCTCACTCTGGTTGAGACTGGAGTCTCAGTCTGGGTGCAGACTGGAGTGCAGTGGCCGCTCCCGGCCACCGCAGCCTCGACCTGCTGAGCGAGTAGCCAGAATTACAGGTGCGCGCTACCACGCCCGGCTGATTTTTTGATTTACTGTAGAGATGAGGTCTCGCCTGCCCAGGAGGGTCTCAAACCTGCAGGCTCAGGCAATCCACTCTCCTAAACCTCCCAAAGGCACGGGATGACAGGCTGAGCCACCGAGCCCGGCTTGATTCTTGCTTTTAATGGATTCCAATTTTGGACAGCAGGCAAGATGGCACCAGAACCGGTGTGAGTGTAAAAGTCTCTGCAAGGGCAAGTTTCCATAAAGATAGTCTGCGTAAGTGGGAGAGTGCAGCTGAGTGACTGAAGGTCTGTCTGTGGGGAGACTTGGGATCAAGCACACAGGGTGACCCCCTGGACGTGGCTGCAATCCATCACTGCCCTGAGATCGGAGCCCCCTGCATACAGGATCATCAGCCATTTGGGGGTCTCTCGGGAGGGGGCAGTAGAGGTCAGCTGCTCCTTAGAATCTAGCACCTGGCCCATGCCACCACCCACGACAGTTGGCCAAACACTAGCAGGGAGCTATGGAGAGGGAATAAGAAAGAAATCTGGAGCTGAGCCTCCCAGGGATGATGAGGTGACATGGATCACAGCCATCTTCTCTGTTATGGGACTGGGTAGAAACCTGTGTTGGTCTGCCCAGCTTTGTTCAGCCTCCAACCTGAGATTTGGAGGCAATCTCTGCACCCCTCTGGGATCTACGGTTGCTGACCCAGAGAATAAATTTCAGAAGTGGAAACAGAATCGGATGCCCCATCCCCATGCTGGACCAGGCATGGACACATCTGATCTGAGTGAGGGATTTGGTGGCAGAAGCAGCAGAGGCAAGTTGGTTGAGTCTGGATCTGATTCACCCTCCTCTCACAGCAGTCCCTGGGGTGTCTTACCCATGCCAAGAGTGACCCCGATCAGCCTGTGCCAAGAGCAGAGGGGAAGGACTGGAGACTGGAGCCTGCCTCATACATACCCCCTTGGCAGCCAAAAGCAGTAAGGCAGCGCTTGGGAAAGGAACCCAAAGTTCTAGAAACAGCCACAGAGGGAGCTCTTTTTTGTCTCTTCTTTTGTTCATGTTTTAGTCCTTGTTATTTTTTATTATTTTTTTCTGGTGTTTTTAAGTCTTTCTGTCTGTGTATGGGTATTTTTGAGGGTACGTGCATCATCAGGGTTTTCTGTTTGTTTGTATATTTTTAGGATTTTTTCGTTTTTTTGTTTCTGTTTGTTTCTTTGTTTATTCATTAGTTGATGTGCCTGCCTGTTTTCCTTCTCCTTCTCCTCTCTCTTTATCTTCCTTTCATATTCCTTCTTTCTTTTTCATTCTTTTCCTTTTTCTTATCTCATTTTGCTTTCAGGGGGCCCACACACCTGTCAGCAGAAACTGTGATCTGCAGATAGCTTCTGAACCACAGATTCCCCCATCACATCTTAATCAAACCTCAAAACTGCAAAAAGCACAGCCCTCCCCCCACGTCTGGTTTCAAAATTGAACAAATCCAGAGGATCTACATAGGGAAAAATAGGAGATTGAACAAACAGAAGTGAAAGCTATCCTTCCATCACTGAGCAACAGAATTAAAGAAGGAAGGGGAAGGGGGAGAAAAACCATCACAAATTAAGAAGAACCGAAGGAAGAGCATGGTCCCATACAGACTCCTGGGATGACAGCACCTGAGAATAGAGACTTCAGAACTCAAACAATGAAGAGTCCCCCAGAATGACTGGTCTTAAACCACGAACCCAGACATCAAAATATTAATAGAGAAAATGACTAGAAATAAGGAGAGACAAGAGGAAAGAACGAAGGAGTTGATAGCTGAGATAATGGCAATAAAGAATGCAGTAAATGAAATAATAGCAAACTGGCAAACATGGAAAACAGAACTAACCAAGCAGAAGAAAGAATCTCAGAGCTTGAGGGCCAAAATACGGAACTAACGTAAACTGTTAAAAACATAGAATAGAGGCTTAAAAAGTTAGAACAAAGCCTCCAAGAGATGTGTGATTATATAAAGAGGCCAAACCTATAATTAATTGGTCTTCCTGAGACAGATAAAGAAACAGAGACTATCTTGGTACAAATGTTCCATGAAATTATAAAAGAAAACTTCCCTTATCTCATCAGAGACATGACCATTCAAACACAAGAGATTCAGAGAACTCCTGTTAGACATCAAATTAGAAGACCAATTCCTAGATACATAGTAACACAAAGTAGGTATAAAAGAAAAACTCTTAAGGTCAACAAGAGAGAAAAGTCAGACTACTTACTGGCGAAGAACAATTCGAATAGCAGCAGTCTTAACTACAGAAACACTACAGGGTAGAAGAGACTGGAGTTCAATCTTCAAAGTTATCAAAGATAAAAAAATTCCAACCCAGAATTTCCTACCCAGTTACGCTAAGCTTCATCAGCAACAGAAAATTCAAATCCTTCTAGACATACAATCCCTAAGAGTTTATGCTGCCTCCATACCAACTCTACAAGAAACACTTAAGAAAGTATTAAACATGGAAAAAAGAAAAAAAAAAGAACAACCACACTCTTCCCAAGAATGCAGGAAAAAGATTGAAAACACACACATATATCATCCTAAAAAATCAAAAGAAAACAAACAACAACAGTAACAAACCCTGTAAGAACCTCACGACAGAGATAAAGCCTCGCATCTCAGTAATTAACCTGAACGTGAATGGACTTAATGCACCACTGAAAAGACATTGAATGGCAAACTGGATAAAAAAAAATGACACAACTATATGTTGTCTCCAGGAGACTCACCTCACCAGAATGGACACTCACAGACTCAAAGTTAGAAGTTGTAAAATGATTTTTCAGGCAAAGGAACACAAAAGAAAGCAGGAGTTGTGATCTTAATATCAGACAAAATATTCTTTAAGAATCAAAAATTTAAAAAGATATAGAGGGTTACTTAATGATAAAACGTTCAATCCTTCAACAAGAAATATCTATGCTAAACATATATGCACCCCAAATAGGAGCACCAACCTTTATAAAACAGCTTCTAAGTAAACTTAAAAAAAGATATTTATTATTATTATAACTAGGAACTTAAATACCCGACTATCAATCCTAGATAGACAATTGAGGGAAAAATATCAACAAGGAGATCCAAAACCTCAACTTGACTTTTGACCAAATGGATTTAATAGATATCTACAGAACAATCCACTCAACAGTCATGGAATGTACATTTTACTCATCACCACCTGGAATGTACTCCAAAATTGACTACATTCTTGGCCATAAATCAAGCATAAACAAATTTCATAAGATCGAAATACTGCTATTCACCTTCTCAGACCACAGTGGAATAAAAATAAATATCAACACCAATAAAGCTACACCAAAACCACAAATGCATGGACACTGAATAGCATGATGTGGAACAATTTATGGGTCAACATCGAAATCAAAGCAGAAATTAAAATGTTTCTGGAAACAAATGAAAATGGAGACACATCTTACCCCAAACTCTGAGATGCCATGAACACAGTACTGAGAAGGGAATTCATTTCTTTAAGAACACACATCAAAAAAATGGAAAGCTCACAAGTTATCAGCCAGACTGATCACCTAAGAGAGCTGGAAAGACACGACCACCAAAATCCTAATTTTAGCAGAAGAATCCAGAACACCAAAGTAAAAGCCAAAATACAGAACGTAGAAGACAAAAATATCATTGAAAGAAATCAATGACACAAAATGCTGAATATTTGAAAGGGTAAACAAGATTGTCAGACCCTAGCAAGATTAACCAAGAAAAAGAGAGAAATAGACCAAATAAACACAGTCAGAAATGCAAAAGATCAAATCACAATGGACGCTGAAGAAATACAAAAAATTATCAGAGATTACTATGCACAGCTGTGTGGAAACAAACTCGAAACCTAAATGAAATGGAAGACTTTCTGACATTACGCAACCTCCCAAGGCTGAAACAAAAATAAATTGAGATCCTAAGTAAACCAATAACAACCCAGGAAATTGACTCCTTCATAAGAAAACTACCCACACACACACACACACACAGAAAGTCCTGGACCACTGGATCAGCTTTCCAGTGGAGTTCTACAAAACATACAAGGAGGAGCTGACATCAATACTATTGAAAGTATTCCAAGCAGTCAAGAAAGACAGAACTCTCTCCAAATCCTTTTATGAAGCTAACATCACACTACCCATAACAGGTAAAGATCCAACAAAGAAAGAGAACTGCAGGCCAATAGTCTTGATGAACATAGATGCAAAAATTCTCAACAAGATTCTAGCAAATCAGATCCAACAACACATTTCAAAAATCATTCACCATGGCCAAGTAAGCTTCATCCCCTGGATGCAGGGCTGGTTCAACATCTGCAAGACTGTAAACGCAATTAAATACATCAACAGATGTAAAGATAAGAATTACATGATCACATCATTAGACACAGAAAAAGCTTTCAATAAAATCCAGCATCCCTTTTTGATAAAAACCCTTGAACACCTAGGCATAGAAGGAACATACCTTGTAATAGTAAGAGCCATCTGTGATAAACCTACAGCCAACATATTTCTAAATGGACAAAAATTGGAAGCATTTTCTCTGGAAACCGGAACAAGACAAGGCTGTCCACCTTCATGCCTCCTGTTCAACATAGTGTTGGAAGTCCTAGCTAGAGCAATCAGATAAGAGAAGGAAATCAGAGGTATCCAAATAGAAAAAGAGGAAGTCAAGTTATTCCTCTTGACTGATGATATGATTCTATAACTTGAAAATTCAAGAGAATCTGTCAAAAAGCTTCTTGCACAGATAAAGAACTTTGGCAAAAATCTCAGGGTACAAAATCAATGTGTAAAAGACAGTCACATTCTTATATACCAACAACAAACAAGCAGAGAACCAAATAAAAGTACAATTCCATACACAATAGCAACAAAAAGGGTAAAATACTTTGACATCTTCCTCATCAGAGAAATGGAAAGACCTTTACAACAAAAACTACAAAACTCTGCTCAAAGAATCAAAGATGATACAAACAAATGGAAAAATATTCCATGCTCATAGATGGGGAGAATTAACATTGTAAGATGTCCATCCCACCCCAAGGCAATCTACAAATTTAATGCAATACTCATTAAATTACCAGCATCATTCTTCTCAGACAGAAATTCATATGGAAACATAAGTGACCATGAATAGCCAAAACAATTATTAGCAAAAGAAACAAAGTGGGAGACAGTGCACTCCCAGACTTTAAACTTTATTATAAGGCTTCAGTAATCAAAACAGCCTGGTATTGGTACAGGAACAGGTATATAGACTAATGGAACAGAATAGAGATTCCAAAAGTAAAACCTCAATTTCCCAGCCAGCTTATCTTTGACAAAGCCTCCACTAACAACCACTGGGAAGAGAACTTATTCAGTAAACTGTGCTGTGAAAACTAGCTGACCACATGCAGAAGATTAAAACAAGACCCTTACCTACACAAAAAGCAACTCAAAATGGATCAGAGACCTAAATGTAAAACCTCAAACTATAAGAACCTTAGAAAATGAAGGAGATACCCTGATAGAATTTGGAGCCGGTAACCAATTTCTGATCAAAATCCCAAATGCCCATGCCATAAAAGATAGATAGACAAATGGGATCTCATCAAACCGAAAAACTTCTGCGCAGCAAAAGAAACCATCAAGCGAGTGGGGAGATAGCCCACAGAAGGGGCAAAAATATTTGCCAACTGTATATCTGACAAAGGCCTAACATCTAGAAATAGAAAAAGAGGAAGTCAAGTTATTCCTGTTGACTGATGATATGATTCTATAACTTGAAAATCCAAGAGAATCTGTCAAAAAGCTTCTTGCACAGATAAAGGACTTCGGCAAAATCTCAGGGTACAAAACCAATGTGTAAAAGACAGTCACATTCTTATATACTAACAACAAACAGGCAAAGAACCATACACAAGGAACTCAAACATGCCATAAGGAAAACAACAAACAGCTGTATTAACAAGTGGGCAAGGCTGGGCTTGGTGGCTCAGCCTGTAATCCCAGTACTTTGAGAGGCCAAGACAAGTGGATTGCCTGAGCCCACGGGTATGAGACCAGTGGGGCAACTTGGTGAAACCTCGTCTCTATAATAAATAAAAAAAATTAGTTGGATGTGGTGGTGTACACCTGTTGTTCCGGCTACTTGGAAGACTGAGGCGGAAGGATTGCTGGAGCCCAGCAAGTCGACGCTGGGGTGGTCGTGAGTGTTCTACTGCACTCCCACCTGAGAGACAGAATGAGACTCCAATTCAAAAAAAAAAAAAAAAAAGTGGGCGAAAGATATGAATAGACACTTTTCAAAAGAAGACATATGAGCAGTCAACAGATACATAAAAAAACGCTCACCTTCACTCATCATCAAAGAAATTAAAACTGGACTGAGATACCACCTAACTCCAATCAGGATGGCATCATCAATAACTCAGAAAACAACAGATGCCGGAGAGGATGCGGGGAAAAAGGAACTCTTCTACACTGTTGGTGGGAGCGTAAACTAGTGCAAATTTTATGGAAAACCGTGTGGTGATTCCTAAAAGATCTAAAAATTGAGACCTTCCATGCTACCCCTCAGTCTCCCTTCTGGCAATATACCTGGAGAAACTCAAATCACTCTATGAAAACGATACCTGCACATGCATGTTTATTGCAGCATTATTCACAATAGCAGAAACATGAAACCAACTGTACTGCCCATTGAAAGTGGACTGTATTTAAAAATGTGGTACATATGCATGATGGAATATCATGCAGTCATAAAGAAGGATAAAATGATGAACTTTGCAGCAACTTGGATGGACTTGGAGTCTTTAATACAGAGTGATCTATCACAGAAACAAAGAACTGAGTACCACATGTTCTCACTCATAAGCAGACCCTGAACAATTATCATAATACTATAATAAGGGGATTGGCAGTAATGGGAGCTGCCAGGGAATTGGGGGGCACACTTCATCAATAAGCGTATCTGATCTCAAACCAGGTGAAGTGGGGACCAAAGTGAGGCCCAAACTTTACCTGTATAACAGCCATTTGTATACGTAAACCTGAATTGTACTCATATTAAAAAAAAATCCTGAAAAAATGGTTCTGATTTTATTTTAAAAGTGTAAAATCACTTTCTATTGATTTAACTCAATATCAATGAACACTGATGAAAAAATGTAAAAACTGCCAGAGTAAAGACCACATTAAATGTAATCATGGAATAAAGCCATCACTGATGGAAGACATGCACAATGATGTTCCCCTTGTGGCCGTAGTTTGTGACACTCGGAACCAGATATAAATGTATGGCTTTGCTCTACCTTTTCAGATTGGGAAATATCAATTACAAACCCTTCAGAACAAAGAGGAAAAGATATTTTTCTGCCTACCATCTGCTCTCTTCAACTCAACAAAACAATCGAGCTAGTTATTCCTTGTCTGCAAGCTGGTTGGAAAGGTAATGCGCTTGCTGTTTCAGAAAGTCTTGATCTGTCACGAAATATAGACATCCATTAATTTTGTTCCAAGTGTAGAAACCCAAGTGAAAAAATTCATAGTAGCTGGCCATATAACCTCTGCGTGTGTATAGTCAGTATAGAATTCTTCACTTTTCAAGGAAATTCTCTTCCTTTCTTCCTTCCTTCCTTCCTTCCGTCTTCCTGCCTTCCTCTCTCTGTCTCTGTCTCCCTCCCTGTCCTCCCCTCCCCTGACCTGTCCTTCCCTCCCCTCCTTCCCTCCCTTTCTTTCTCTCGACAGGATCTCCCTCTGTCATCTAGGTTGGAGTTCAGTGGTGCAATCATACCTCACTGTAATCTCGAACTCTTGGGCTCAGGTCATCTTCCCCCCTCAATCTCCAGAGTAGCTGGAACTACAAATGTGCACCACCAGGCTCAGCTAATTCATTTTTTCTTTCTTTCTTTCTTTCTTTCTTTCTTTCTTTCTTTCTTTCTTTCTTTCTTTCTTTCTTTCTTTCTTTCTTTCTTTCTTTTTCTTTCTTTCCTTCTGTCTTTCTTTCTTTCTTTGTGGAGATGGTAGAAATAGGGTGTTTTTGTTTTGAATAGGCTGATCTTGGACTCCTGGCTTCAAGTGATCCTCCCACCTTGTCCTCCCAAAGCATTGGGATTACCGGAATGAGCCACTGTACCCAGCCTCCATTATATTTTTAAATAACTCTTATTGTTAGGATTCTCTTTTAAAAATAATACCTAAAAAAACGGTCTGCCCCGCTGGGCTCGGTGGCTCAGCCTGTAATCCCGCGTCTTTGGGAGGCTGAGGTGAGTGGATTGCCTGAGCCTGCGGGTTTGAGACCCGCTTGGGCAACATGGCGAGACCTCATCTCTAGAATAAATCAAAAAATCAGCCGGGTGTAGTAGTGCATGCCTGTAGTTCCAGCTACTTGGAAGGCTGAGGCGGAAGGATCGCCGGAGCCCAGCAGGTCGAAGCTGTGGTAGCCAGGAGCGGCCACTGCACTCCAGTCTGGGCGACAGAGTGAGACTTCAACTCAAAAACAACCTGTCTTCCTGTAATTTTCAACTCTTGTATTTGATTCTGCTTTTCTGTAACATCATTGAATAAATTGAATTTCACATGGAGACTATTCATATACGTGGTGTGCTGATTTTTCCAGACAAGATTGGGTACATTCATGGTAGTATGACCATAGACAGTGTGCTGGTTTTCAAATCAAACATTCTAAGTTTCTTCAGCTGTTTCTCATAAGTAATAATTGAAGGATTTATCTTTTTTGCCTCTCTTTTGATGCCCTCTAGATTGCCAATTTCTTTCCTATGGAACAGAGGACAAAACTAAAATATGTATCTAATTGTCATCCGAATAATGAAGAGTATAATGGATTTTTCACCTCTTTAACCTGCAAGCTATACTTTTTTATGAGGTAGCCTAGAATGTGTAGTCCTTTTCAGCAATTGCTAATTGAGCTCATGATAATCTGAAATACCATGTGTTTTCCACGAAGAACTCCTGACAAATCAGCACCTCTCTCTTCTGTCCTAGTTCAAGCACTTGAAGGGGAAATATTTATATTAAAATATTGTTAATATTTTAATAGGGTGGTAACATTATAGTATTGGGGGATTGGATGTGATTTTAGAAGCCACCTACTATTCCCTTAAATTTTATAGAGGAGAAATTAGAAAATCCAGGGCACATAAAAACACTGGCCAAAGAACATATGACAGTGTGTGGAAAGACAGGGTTAGACCTTCAATCCTTAGAGTTACTGAAAGGAGAAATGCAGTGTAATAACTCTCTACTCAGGCTACTGAGTATTGATAAAGCGAACTGGTTGAACCCACTGGCTGATTTTAACCACTGTTATCTTCAAATTAATTTACATAAGCTCTATTCAACTGGAGATTTGAATGGTGAAAGGCAACTTGGCATTTTTTTAAAGGGAAACATGTAGAATTATTTTAGTGTCTTCTAAGTACGCTGTGCCTGGCCACATTAGGATTTCAATGGGATTATGGCAGTCTTTTCCCTCCCTTTTTACTTCTTTCAGATAGAAAAGGACAGAGTAGCAGAAAAAAGATGCAGTAGAACTGGGGACAGGAAACCAGAGAAACTGTTTCTTTATCTTGCTCCCTGGCAGTTCTTCCTCTTGTTAACAGTGAGAGAGGAGTGAGACTCTTTTCTGTCAGATAAGTAGCAAGAGGTGCTTTGATGATGAGTTAATGTGAAGATTGAGGACCAACTCCCTGCAAATTTAGAGGTTATTTCAAGAAAAAGACAATTTCAAGATTAGTGAGAAAAGTGGAAAATTGTGTTCTAAGTTAGTTGTTCCTAGTGGGAGGCAGAAAACTGCAACACTGTTGGCTGCAAGCAGGTCTACATAACCCTGTGGGATGGAAGATGCCCGGATTCCAATTCTGTAGCCTTGAAGTTCTAGTGCTTTCAGAAATGTTCCCCAAGGAAGTGAGGACCAGTTGGAGGGTCAAACTGCACCTACACATAGATTACTTATGTACCTAATCTTGATTTGTACGCTATAGATCTATAATAAAATTGTTTTTTAAAAAAGAAATGTCCCCAAGTTCCCAGGATGTACAGTTAAGGTTGACAATCGCTGATATGATGGTTAACAGCCTGAGTTTTGTGTGCTGTTGGTCTGCTGATTTAAATCTGAACTGATCTCTTACTATGTGCAATTAGTTATCCCCTCTAAGTTCAGTCTCCTCATATGTAAAATGGGGATGAGAATGGGAAAAATATTATTATTACGAACCAACTTGATAAGATTGTTATGAGGATTAAATAAAATTATGAGCAAAGCACTTGGTACAGTACCAGATATGTAGTAAACATTCTATGCTTACTGGCAATTCTGAGTATTTCTTTAGAAGTTTCTCAACAGGGCAATCTTCATAAATGCGATATTGTTCAGATAGTATGATAAATACATATCATATTTTGTGTATATAAGTATACAATATGGTTTTAAAATGGGAATGTGGAGAGCAAAATATGAGAGTTGGCACAGAGGGTATGGATTTTATGATGTCACAAACAAGATATGATGCATCAGAGGGCCAGAAAAGGCTGAAGTATACTCTTATGCTCCAAGAGTAGTCTGAAATACCATCTAAGATACTGGATTAAGGAAAAAGATAAAACATTCTAGGTGGTTAATGCACATTGAATGTCTGTTGTGTCTCATTATTTTATTTAATTCTGAGAACCAATTTATAAAATCAGTACTAACACTATTCCATTTCACACAGAGGAGCCAGGGCTTGGAGTAGATAACAAACTTGTAAGATATATTGCTAGTAAGTAATGGAGTGTCTCAAGCACATATACCGTATAGCAATTGACATTTAGACCAAAAAGTAATGGTTGAACACCTTCTACCACCTAGTGACTGAATACCCAAATTGCAGGTCCTATTTATTTGAGGGCTGAAGAAATTTCACAAATTTTTTTTTTTTAGCAGAAATCTAGGATTCTGGAGTGTGTGAAGAGAATTCAATTCAATATTTGTCACCAAACCATCAAACAAATGTCACTAGAAGGCATCGCAGAGTATTACAGAAGATATAGCATTGTTTTGTGTTCATGAAAACTGGAGATGGAACTTCATTAAGTTTGGGATCTTTAACAAAAGTTTTTTATCTCTGTGAGTGAGCCTTGTTTCCTCTTCTGTTAAATAGTAACAAAGTTTCACACTTTTCAGACTTTTTTATGTATTAAAAATAATACACATCTGTCGGGGGATGGGGAAACACTTCTTATCAACAGGGTGCCTGAATGAAATGTAATTGTACACCTAACCCTTAACTGCACCCCACAAAACCGTAATAAAAAATACTGATTAATAAAAAAAAAATAATACACATCCAGAGGACTGAGCACCATTCCTGGCACATACTAGATGCTCAGTAAATGAAAATGTGGCCGCTTCAGGTGCACATTTAACTTACCCAAAAGCAACTATTGAGGAAAAAAGGGAGGAGGAAGGAAGTAAGGAGAGGAAGAGGGAGGGGGGAGAAAAGGGAGAGATTTTCATGAACCTCTGGGCCAAAAGGAGAGAGAGAGGAAGGGAGATAGTAAATGCTTTGGTGGAGATCCTAAGTGGATTTCTGGACTTTAAGATGTGATTTAAGTCATTTTATGGGAATAATTTTTGCTTAATTCCCTCCTTACACATTGACTAAAAAATTAAAAATAGATTGTGCACCACAGTTTTGGAAGTAGTAATAATAATAATGAAATAATAGTATAATAATGCTATAATGATATACTAAGTGCGTTGCTCTATTTTGAAGGTATTGGTGAGGATTCAATAAGGCAAGATTGACACATAAAATACCTGACTTATAATTGGTGCTCTGAAATGTGAGTTATTTTCTTTGTTGTTTCAGGCATATTCCCTCAACATCTCAATGAAGTGTCGTACTGCCAGAATCTTCTAACAGGCCACTGAGTTATAAGCTAGAAAAATTAGTTTTTTACTCCCAACAGAAAGTTGAGAACTTTCTGTGAAATGATTTATGTGCTTTCACAGAGGATTGCTGCAGAGTTATTTTTTTAGTGATTATATACTTAATATGGGGGTAAAAGGGTTTTGTAATCTTTATTGAAATAAGAAAAAATTAAATTACTTTTCTTTGTTTTTGGTTCTTTTTTTGAGACAAGGCCTCACTCTGCTGCCCAGGCTGGAATGCAGTGGCATGATCATAAAACACCGCAGCTTCCAACTCCTGGGCTCAAGTGATCCTCCTGCCTCAGCCTATCAAGTAGCTGGGACTACAGGCATGCCACCACACTTGGCTAATGTTTTTTAAAATTTTGTAGTGATGAGGTCTTGCTCAGGCTATTACCCAGGCTGGTCTCAAACTTCTGGCCTCAAGTGATCCTGCTACCTCTACCACCAAAAATACTGGGATTATAGGTATGAGCCACTGTGGCCAGCTATGTTAGATTTCTAAATATTTTTCAAATCAAAAATTAGTCATGATCTTTCATTGCTTTAATCTGCTTTTTCATACCTAAATCTGTCTTCGACTCCCCTAGTCTTCGTCATCTAAATTTGTTACTGGTTTGATTAATCTGACATTTAAATGTATCCACATGTATGTAACAGACATGTAAAATGTATCCACATGTATGTAACAGACATTTAAAAGCTCAGTTGGATAACAGGATGATAAGCCACCTCTTTATCTGCTCTCCTAGGAAATTCTGGCTTGTTTGGGACATTCAATAACGCTACAGGCCAACCTTGAATATCAACTGTTAAATTTTCCAGCCTCAGCTCTCTTAGAAGATGTCTATAACAAAAGACCAGGGAGCTTTATTGAACTTGTTCCTTGATCTCCCTTGAGTCAATAAGGAAAAGTGAGGCTGCCTTTCCGCTGCTTTTATTCAGGCATTCCTTAAAACATATAAACAATAAGGTAAGAAGCAACCCAACTTCCTACTTCAAGTGAAATGAAGTTGAGGGTGTCATTGAAAGGATCATCTCACTGAGACCTGTCAACGTTTGATAAACAAATAACTCTTAGATGAGTTGCATTGCCAAATGGTTACTGTGCAAACTCAGATCCTGCACCTATGTAGTAAGGAAGATTTAACCACATACATCTACCACGGTAATGGAATGAAGATATTAAATGACTATTACTGGATTGAGGTGTTGATGGTACTGGAGATGTACCCAGGAGGAGACATGACCTAGTCTCACAGTCCACCCACAAGGTACAAAAAAAAGGCCTTGCTCTTTAGGCATCTATTGAAAGCTTTCTCTTCCCTTACTCTCCAGCTCAAATGACACTCCTAAGAAGTCTTTATGAGATCCTTCTGGCACATTAACTGTCCCCTTCTCTAAATTATTCAGTATTTATAGGAGTCTCTATGATATCAGACTTTGATGTGTGTCTGCCTTGCTTATCCACCCTGGAAACGAGCATGTTGCACAGAAAAGTTATGGGAAGTAACTTTCCAGTTCGAGTATTCAGGGATTTCCTCACTCTCCCCTATGCCAGTCACAAGATACTGCACCTGATGCGTTCTGCCTATGCTCCAGGACAAAAAACTCCCATATTTTTCTTTCATCTCAAAGTGAATGCCTTGATTGTAAGGGTCGTTTGCTAATTATTTACATAAAACACACTGAAAATAATAATAGATAGCTATTCAAAACAATGGGAGTGGTACAGAGTGTTAAGTTTTTTGGTTTCTTTTTTAACTTTTTTCCTTTTCTTTCCTTTTCCCCCAACCTCCCCTCCCTCCCTCAATCTCTCTCACTCTTTTCCCTACTTCCTTCCTTCTTTCCTTCCTTCCCTGATGTGCAGACTCCTGCTGTCCTTTATCCTGAGTGTGTGCACCTCATCACGCTTCCTTTTTTGCCGTCTTTTTCTTTCCTTATAGCTTCTTTAGAGCTTTTTCAATGAAACTATAGTTGAGAAGAACCATCCATTGATATATCTACATGTCTCAAGACACTAATTTTCATATCTGAAATCTCTCTGTTGGCTTCATACCTACTGCAATATTCTCTTCTTGGTCCAATCTCGTTATTTGTTTATCTATATATTAGAATCCAAGCTATTTCAAAGGTAAATTAGATAAGGTCCTTCATAGTCAATAACTTGTTTTCTATTAAGGTAAAGTTTTAGATTTGTTTTAAGTTTCAAAACAAGGTATTTTAGGTATACCTTGTGCAAAGGCAATTCAATGGTGGTAGGATAGCTTTTTCAACAAAGGGTGCTGAAACAACTGAATGTCTATGCACAAAAAATGATCCCAAGCCATACTTTGTGGCACACATATGTACCACATGTAAGATTAATTCTAAATTCCTCATAGACATAGACAGTAAAACTAAAAAAAAAAATCACAACAAAGAACACATGAACCTCATTAGTCATTAGAGAAATGCAAATTAAAACCACCATGGGATATCACTTCTCACCCATAGGGATGCCTATAATAAAAAGAGAATAAAAAGCATTGGCCAGCATGTTGCGGATTCAGATCACTCACAACCACTCACACATTGCGGGTGGGAGCGTACAAAACAGTTTGGCTGTTGCAAAACAGTTTGGCTGTTTCTTAAAAAGATAAACAAAACAGAGACTTACCATATGATCCAGCCATTCCACCCCTAGATATCTACCCAAGAGAAATGAAAGCATGTATCTACACAAAGACTTGCATGTAAAAGTTCAGAGCAGTTTTATTTTAAGGGTCCTGAGCTGGAAAAAACCCCAAATTCATCCAACCTCAACCTAGTGGTGTGGGGAGAGATGAAGTCTCCCCAGCTCAGTTCTCTTTCTGATATTGAAGACAGGCACATCGACCATTTGTGTATTTAGACTTTTTGTTGCTAATCACTGTGAGGTACTTACAAAGGATAACAAAAATCATGAGACAGATAGCAAGGTTACCAAGCCTTACACAATGTATGTGTACTGATCTTGTCTTACTTTTGTACTAGATGCTGCAAGAGATCGGGATACTAATCAATTTCTCTCAACTCTTTTGTTCCTGAGGATAAGGCTTACCAAATCTCTTCTCTGTGAGTGCTCTCTCCTACCCTCTTTAAAGCAAGCCTTGCTTTCTTGAAGATTCAAAGAAATTAAACTAATATATACCTCACCCTAGCCTTGCCTGGAGTAGGCTAATTAGACCACTAAGCATTTTTCACTGGATGACATCCTACCCAGAATATTTTTTTTGAAACCCCAAACACAGATAATGGCCCATTTTCTACTTTTGTGAGTCCCCCTCCTTTTTTTTTTTGCATTTAAAAGACAATAGGTACTATTAAAATTAGGAAAATCAAACAGAAACAAAGAAAAATAAATTCTATATATTACAACACAACGATAAATAGTTTGGTACATTTATATACATAGTCTACACTTATAAGTGGGATAAAACTGTATGTGTAACTTTATAGGGGTTGTTCCACTTAAGATTTTAAGTATTCTGCTATACTACTAAAGAATTTGGAATATGTAAGTATAGTGACTACAAAGTACACCATTGGAGGATTTATTATAAATTTAACTCTCTCTCTTACTGTTGGAAAGTTAAATTGTGTTTCAATTATTTAGTTTTTAACCAAGAATCCCTCAATAAAAATTTCTGATTATGAATTTTAGTTAATTATCTAGAAGTGGAATTTCTTAGTCAAATAATCAAAGAGCATTTTTTAAAAATAGGAACATGTAATAAAATCACTGACCAGAAAGGTTACATTGATTTAAGAGAGTTTCTGACACAAATCATGACTGGCTTCCATCTCTGGCTTTATCAGGCTTCCAGATCTGAATTTAACAAACACTCCAGACCAGAATTTAAGCAAGACAACCCACTGGGTAAAGGAAAGAGCACATTGCCAAGAACTTCCATTCCCACATCTTAAAGATCTCCTTTAAAAAAAAAGTTGTAAAAACAGTATCAAGAATTATTGTATACGCTCTACCCAGCTTCTCCAAGTATTAACATATCACATAACCATTAGTACAGGCATCCGGGCCAGGAAATTTACACTGATACAACACCATGAACTCATCTCAAGAACATATTCAAATGTTTCAAATGGTCCCACGGGTGTCCTTTTTCTGGCCCAGGATCCAGTCCAGGATTCCACATTACATTTTGTTGTCACGTCTCTAAATTTTTCTCCAATCTGGAAAGATAGTGCTCTGTCTTTATCTCTCATGATCTTGACATTTTAAAATCATACTGGTCAGGTATTTTGCAGAGTGTTTCTTAATTTCAGTCTGTGTGATGCTTTCTTATGATTAAATTCAGGGTATGCACTTTTAGCAAGAACATGACAGAAGTAGTATTGCCTGCTTCTCAATGCATCTTATCAGAAGACACATGATATTGATACAGCTCACTAGTGCTAATGTTAGCCTTGAACATTTGTTTAAGGTGCAGTCTGCTGGTCTTCTTCATTGTAAACTTACTATTTTATACTTTATAATTGATACATATCTCACGAAGAGACTTGTTGGAATCTCATCCGTTAAAATGCTCAATTGTGTGTGTGTGTTATCTATATACTACATTGGTACAATGCTGTATGTATATAACTTACAATAACTTTTCAACACACCTATTGAGGTTAAATGCTCAAAGAGTTTTTGTTGATAGGTTTACCTAACAAAACATTTTGGAAATGACTGTTCTCAACCAGTTCATGTTCTTTTCTTACCCTTTAAATATGACTTCCCAATTACTTCTCATATGAAATATTCTAAGACAACTGACTCTACTGATATAATTTCCCCTTACCTACATTTTATACTGTGTTAGATCTGCATATATTTGCAACAGTCTATGTTGTTTACTAGTTTTAGAGCACTCTTCATTTTTTCTCATCTGTTAATGCTGTGCTTCCCTATCTAGATTCTAAGGTAGTTAAAGGCAGGTATCATATATGTTATATTTGTTACCAGGCTAAATCTGCTGAGAGTAGTTCTGTGTTTGGTTTATTTCTGTACCTTCCATAAGATAAACATAATGCCTTACACATAAAAGCCTCTCAATTAACCTTTGTTTGTTGACTGTGTGAGAAGATAAATATCTGGTACAGTGTTTGCATAGAAAGGAAACGCAACTTCTTTCTAGCCAATTTCCAATTAGTATCAGGCCCATGATAAAAGGGGGAAACTTGATATTCTTTTGTTCTTCCCATAAAAGCCCTGACATTTTGCTTTCTTCCAGCTCCTTGTCTTGTGGTGATGGCTGGGCTGTAGCAGCCTCTTTATGACCATGAGAAGAGGACAAGAGAAAAGCAGGGACATGGCTCCTTGCATCTGTAAACTGAAGGAGCAAAACCCAAGAACATTCTACTTTTGAATGTTGTGCTATGGGAGAAAATATATTTATATTGGTGTAAGATGTTGTACCTAAATTTTCTTCAACCTATTTAGCTAAAGTACTCTTGACTTATACTTCAATAGATCAGAGAAGCAAGACTTGCACATAAAAACTTCATGGAGAAGGAGGACTTCATGATCTTTTTGAGAAAGAGTCTCACTCCATCACTGAGGCTGGGATGTGCAGTGGCACGATCATGGCTACTGCAGCCTTGACCTGCAGGACTCAGGCGACCCTTTTTGCCTTAGCCTCCTGAGTGACTGGGACTATAGGTGTGCACCAACATGCCTGGCTAATTTTTTTCTTTTCCTTTTTTTAGTATTGTGGAGATGAGGTCTTGCCATGTGGCCCAGACTAGTCTTGAATTCCTAGGCTCAAGCAATCCTCTTGCCTCGCCCTCCCAAAGTGCTGGGTTTACATGCATGAGTCACTGCGCCTGGCCAATTATCACTCTTATTTTTTTAAAATAACGTAACAAGAGTGATGGACTGGGATACCTAAATTTAAAGAGATAGAAACTTCCATAGATATGATACTGCTTTAGATGTGTCCTAGAGATGGGTCTAGAAAGAGTAAAATAAAGGTATCTCATATCTGGGCTCTGCAGACAGATGAAGGGCTTTGGCGAGATGGGGACAGATACACCACCATGAGGGCTTTGAGAGCTGGCATGTGAAGAACAATTCCTAATGGTAAAGAAAATGTGGGAATTAGACAGAGATAATGCTGCAGACTGATCTGAAACTGGGGTACACTTATGAAAGTGGAAAACTGCAGAAGACATCGAGATGTGATGAAATGCTGACTGGCAGGACATGGATAGCTCAGGGTGAGAGGCGTCAGGAGGCAGGAGTTCAAACCACTTCTGCTACATCCCGGCTGAGCAGCCTGACTAGTCCACGCCCTTTCTCAAGCTCAGCTTTCTCCCTTTGCCATAATAATAAGAGAGGTTTTATTATTTTGTGAGGTGTGTACCTCAAGAGAGATGTGAAACAATTACTCAAATGAGAAATGGTAGAAAGTAGTAAACAAATGGCATTTGGTGAGACTCCGTTGTAGTCTGGCTTCAGGTGATGTTGAGCTGCATGTTTTCTGTAAATGTCAAAGAGACTTCTTGAGTGTGTGTATTGTTCAGTTGACTGAGGTTCTGCCAGTGGAAGGGATGGTTTCTGATATGAGGGTAGACTTTAAGTCTCAGGGCCTCTCGTGAGCTTGGGTTTCAATGGTACTGCATAAAGACCTCTGATTGTGTGCTCAGTATCAGAGGCACTAGCAAGAAAGTTTGGAGCAAATCATCTTAACATTTTAGACCTCTACTAGTTTTCAAGCCAATAGTAGTTGATAAATGTTAGGTTTTGGTCTTGTCACCTGTTTTAATTGGGGAAACTTCTGCAAAATGCTATTTTGGGTTCCAGCGCATTCACTAGTAGGGGTTACTACTCAAAGCCAAACTCATTCAGCCAACAGCACTAAAAATACTCCTGGTTTCTGCCAGTCAATTTTCTTCTATTTTCACAATTAGTGGTTCTGCCTGGAAACTGCCTGCCAACATGCAAATCTCGTCCAAGGACTGATGGAAATTTGAGAATGTGCTAAGCTGTGTAAGGTTTAAGAGCAACATTATTCATTCACTATTTGAAATATTTAAACAAATGTAAATCAAAAAAGAGATGAAATCTCATTATAAGAAATGAATGGCTGCTTTCCACTCTTTCTACAAAACAATCTTGATACCCATTTACATACATTTGTAATATTAATATTATTGTAGTGAAATAAATCACATCCTTCACTTTTACATTTTTAATTACATTTTACTGCATTTGTTCTTTTGTTTATAGTTAACTAATAAAATATTTATTACATCTTACATATATGATGGTGTTTCTGTATTTTAATCAGATTTTACACATAATCTTTTCTCCCTCTTTTAGTATCTTTTTTATGACCCTACACACCACAGGATGTTGTTTTGTGGAAAACCTCATTATTTTTTAATGCATGGCTATTTATTAATGTATTGTGTATATAACACACTATGCATTTCTTTGAATTGATGAATACATTTACATCCACTTGAGAATAAAAATTCCCTTAAGGGCCAATCTCACATTTCTCTTGCTGTGCTGCCGGAAGCCTATGCTGATTGTTTTTCTTGTGTTTTTCAGAAGTGGAAAGTGAAAAGGAGAAAAAGACAGAGAGAAAAAAAAGAACAGATACAATAAGCAGTATTTTAAAATTTCATTTTCTTGAAAACCTTTCTCTTGAGGTAGAAATTAATGTCTCATTGCAAAATGGAATTTTCAGAGCGTGCAAATTAATTTACCTTTTGCAAAATCTCATATTTGATATGCATTTTTATGTTGAGCACTTGACCTGCTGTTCCTCAAGTTATTTTCCATTGTTTTTGTTGAATTACCCCCTTTACTGCTCCACAGTTTTGCACTTAGAGGATTAGATATTAATTGAATGACAAGTGAAGAACACAGTTAACTACAATGGCAGGTACTATTGAACATAATTTTACAGCTACAAAAAACAAAAGATTTTTTTCTTATTTAAAATCCTGCTACAAACCATGGCCCCAACTCAAACACAAGACAAAGGGTCTGTGTAAAACTGCAGACCAGGTTACAGGGAAGCGATACCTCCCTCCCTGGTGTAAAACTGCAGACCAGGTTACGGGGAAACATACCTCCCTCCCTGGTGTTCCTTCCAGGTCACAGCTGCTCAGTTAATTCACCCATTTGCACTATTTGCAAGTATTTTGGAGGCTTCTCAAGAGTGGACCCTGGACATGCATTATGCTATGCATTCTTTGGCGTGACCTTGGCAATCTTATAGGGACACATATTGGGTTTTATTTTTTAATAATACAGAATTACAGCATAAATGGCTGGAAAGACCAGTAACCTCAGTAGATTTCTGTTTTCCTCCAGCGAACAAGAGCCAGGTTGAGGCGGAGGATAGTGAAAGTTGGGGGTGGGGGAGTGTTTCTCTGAAGGCAGGCATTTTCCGTATTCTACAGAATGTCTTGTTTTGGATGCTTCAGAGAGAAAACATCCACACAGAGAAATGTCCCTCTAACGTTTTCTCCCTCCTTCCCTATATACAGCTTTGCCTGGCATCATCTATTAGCCACACACTCACAGTACACTACTGGAGATATTTCCACAATGCCCGCCTATATTTTAAATGCTTCTCTGTTTCCAAGAAATATACTCAAATGGTATGAAGAGGGTGCTGAGCGGGAATTTCATTATAACCTCTAATTTCAAAAAGAAAGTGCGTCCATTGTGACTTTATTTTCAGCAAAGGGGAATATAACATGCTTTCTAAGATTGACTGTCTTAGGAGGAAGCATTAGCATCTGGTCACAAAAAGACAACAAGCTTCTCTGTCTTCTAAATCAACTGGACTTTCACACACATACATTCACGTGGACAGGATGCAGGGCCTCTCTGCAATTAGGAGCACATTTGATACTTTCTTACAGACTGTAGGAGATAGGCCAGGGACAATTAGGTATCAGAAGTTTCCCAGGCCTGGCACTGACATACCACTGGCTCAGGGCTGCTCTCAGAGGCCTACATGAACACAACTGCTCTCGGAGGCCTAAATGAACCTCTACTCTTTTCTAGAGCTCAAGTAATACAGAGATTTTTTTTTTCCTTTTGATGAACGATTAAGAAACATATTTAAGGATAAATATCCCATTTTCTCAAAGATCTAGCAGTAAGTTAAATCTGCTGATCAAATGATATTGTTCATTTGCTGTTCAGAATTACTTAAATTCTCAGAGCCTCAGTTTACTCATGCTAAAATGAGACTACCACTCATAAAGGCTGCACACGTATTAACTGTCAGGAACACTTCACCTAAATGCTAAACATTCTTATCACTTCCATGTCTTTGTTTTTTCATCTGCCCTCTCCCTGGTCTTATCGATAAAATATACTCTAGCTTCCTATAAAATTGCTCAGGAGAGATACTGATGTCTCTCCCTCTCCTTTTGTGAAATCTCTCAAGGTTTTGAAGACCAGTCAGCCGTGGTTCTCACCTGCCCCTCACCTTCGTCACCTCATGGGCTTTACGCATCTAATACTAATTATTTCCTCCCTGTATCTTTGTTCTCTTCTGCACTCAGAAATTAACTTTTGGCTTTCTAATTTGGTGGTGAATTCCGTACACTTAATCTGCAGCATTTCCAACGTTGGCTGGTCCATCTCCTTTCCACGGTAGGGTCCTCACTGGAGGCTAACTTTCACTTCTCCCTTTCTGCTGGTGAAATGCACTTGCTCACACAAGTTTTCCCCTCCTCCAGCTCGAAGTAGAGACCTTGTGTGATACTCTCTCAGGGCATGCCAATCTTTCCCTGCTAGACTCTTTTAATAATTTGTAATTGCATACCTACCTGTCTTTTTGCTTCATCTGTTTTTTCCAGGGACACATATAGTTATTGCTGTTCAGAATTACTTAAAGGAGGGTAGCCTGACCCTCCTTCTCATCACCCATAACCCTCTTGGTCTTAAAGCAGACAGTACTGTTCTTTTTTTTTTTTTTTGAGTTGGAGTCTCACTCTGTCGCCCACACTGGAGTTGCAGTGGCCTCCCGGCCACCGCAGCCTCGACCTGCTGGGCTCCGGTGATCCTTCCGCCTCAGCCTTCCGAGTAGCAGGAATTACAGGCATGCGCTATCATGCCCGGCTGATTTTTTTGATTTATTGCAGAGATGAGGTCTCGCCAAGTTGCCCAGGCAGCTCTCGAACCCGCGGGCTCAGGCAATCCACTCACCTCAGCCTCCCAAAGCGCGGGATTACAGGCTGAGCCACCGAGCCTGGCTTAGTACCATTCTTGACACAGTTTCCTGTGCATAATAGATGCCCAAGGAATGGATTAATGAATGGTGTATATACATTGTGTTATTTGCACGCTTTTAGAAATTAGTACTTTGTTCCCTTTTATTTTTCCTGAGACTATTGCAAGATAGTCTTGCACGATTTTTAATATCTCACAAGCAGACCATTATTTATAAGGCTGCATGGATCGTATGCTTAAATAAAATCCATGCAATTTTCCTGCTCAAAAATTTACTGAGCTTCACTCCACTGCTTTCAGAATTCTGTCTTTACTCTAAGCACATACTTTTAGATTCCTCGAAGTCAGACCCTTCCTACCTTCCCAGGCTCCTCACCCATAAGACATGCCACATAGTGATCCACTGGCCATGACAGCATGCAATTTCACCAGCCCGTGTGTCTGTTCTTCTGTACTCGCATCTCCAGACTTCTCCACACACCTCATTTCCATTCACTCTTGGACGTGTTTTTGGATGTCACTTCCTTCATGGGTCTTTTCCCTTAGCCTCTCAGCCGTGATAATGCTGTTCTAGACTTCTGTTATTTAGTGTTTATGTCTTTTTTTTCTGGTCAGTTCTGTACAACTGGCGTCAGTATCAGACAGTAATCATCATGAAGGCATGAACCAGCCCCTTAGGCTGGCCCCACTGTCTTTGACACAAGGTGTTATGAGTCTGTTGAATTATTAATAAACTCAGTAACACCCGCTTCAAACTTTCTAATACAACATATTCTGGTGTGAGAGTGCTCTTAATACGGACATTTGGATGATTTCTCAGTGCCTCTGAACAGGTGGAACAGATAACGGTTCAGTCAAGGGTACTGTTTGACACCATGTAGGATTTGTACTGTATTTAATTCATTAAATAAACCTTTGCATTTATAAATTACTTAGAACCTGCTCAGTACTCACATAACTGCCACAAATGAGGAGAAAAACATTTTTATCAACAAAGATAATAATGGCATAGGTCTGATACAAGAGACCTGATTCTATAATAAAATGTGACTGCACAGGCAATTTGTCTAAAGGTCTATGTGCCATCAATGCCTATGACCAATTCTGTTCTTTGTCCTGAGGCGGACAATCAACCATGTTTTACAGAGGGATTTTATAACAATTTTATAAGCAAAGTCTTCTGCTATTCTGGAGATGACTTTTACAGGAGGCAAGTCTTATTTGGTGATGTATTTTTCCCTACATTTCAAAATGTGTGAGAGTGGGGTTTATGACAGTTTATGGAGAGCTATCACAAGTCGACTAAAAGTAAATAATTTAATCAATTAGTGTTTTGCTTTCATAACAAGTAGAGGGTTTAGCAAACTCCTCTTTGAGGGATTTGCCAAAACATGAAAGTAAAATAAATCATATCCTTGCACTCTCAGGTATTCACAATGAACTGTGATGCTTGACTATATCAATTCTACTAATTTTTTTAAAGATTCATCTAGACATTAAGGGTTGGCATTTGCACAGAGGTATGCTGTATTCTTTTCTTACTTCCTGCTTAGACATACTTTAGAAGGGTTCTTCCTCACTCATGCATTGTATGCTCTACAGAATGGAAACTCACAGATAGCCAAGCAAAGAGAAATTTCCCCTATTATATTTAAAGTTTTGAAACCTTTGGGCAAGCTATGTCTAAGTGTATGGAGAATATTGTGTGATGTCAAGTTGATCTTTCTAGTAACCACAGAAATAAAAAGAAAACCCTCATAAAGTGCAGTGGGAGTGCAAATTCCTAGTGCTTGTTACCTTTGCATTATTTTGCTATATTGTCTTGTCACTTAAATTATTTTACATTTCTTTTCTTTTTTTAAAAAATTTCGTTGTTTTCTTTAATTTATCTTAGAGCTATGGAGTGCATGTGAGGATTTGCTACATAAGTAAGTTGAGTGCAGGTGAGGTTTGAGCTTCTAGTGAGCCCTCTCTTCCCCTGGTAGTGAGCATGGTACCCAATGGTTGTTTGTATGCCCTTATCGCCCCTTCTGCCTCCCTATTTTTTAGTAGTGCCTAGTATTTGTTGTTCTCACTTGTGCTCACATACCCAATGTTTAGGGCCTGCTTATTATGAGAACATGCATTCAGTTTTTTTTTTGTTTGCTTCTGTGATCGCTCACTTAGAATGATAGCCTCCAGCTGCACCCATGTTGCTGTAAAGGACATGATTTTTTTCTTCTTTATGGTTATGTAGCATTCCATTGTGTATATGTACCATATTTTCTTTATCCAGTCCATTTTTGATGGGTATCTGGGTTGCTTCCATGTTTTTTGCTGTCACAAATAGTATGCTATAAACATACATGTGCAGGTGTCTTTCTGGTAAAGCAATTTATGTTCCTCTGGGGATATTTCCAGAAGTGGGATTGCTGAATCATACGTTAGTTCAATTTTTAGTTCTTTGAGAAAATGCCACACTGTTTTCCACAACGGTTGCACTAACTTACATTCCAACCAGCAGTGTAGAAGTGCTCCCTTTTCTCTGCAGTCTTACCTACACCCATTTTTTTTGTTTGTTTTTTCTTTTTTTTTCTTTTTAATGATAACCATCCTTACAGTGTGAGGTGGTATCTCATGTAGTTTTGATCCGATTGTAGTTCTGATGTTTAGTGAGGCTGAGTATTTTTTCATATGTTTGTTGGCCACTTGAGTGTCTTTCTTGGAGAAGTATGTGTTCATGTCTTTTGCCAAATTTTTAATGAGGTTATTTGTTGTTGTTTTTTTCCCTGTCAATTTGTTTGAGTCCTTTGTAGATCCTGGATGCTAGGCCTTTGTTGGATACAAAGCTTGCAAATATATTTTCCCTTTCTGTGGGTTGTCTCTTTACTCTCTTTATGATATCTTTTGCTGTGCAAAAACTTTGGAGTTTGATTAGGTCCCACCTGTCAATGATAGATTTTGCTTCATTTGCTATTAAGGAATTGGCTATGACTTTATGAACTACTCTGATGTCTAGGAGGGTGTTCCCTATTCTTCTAAGATTCTTATAGTTTGAGGTTTCACATTTAAGTCCTTGATTCATTTTGAGTTAATTTTTGTGTATGGTGATAGATAGGGGTCTGGTTTCATTCTTCTGCCTGTGGTTAGCTGGTTTTCCCAGCACAATTTGCTAAACAGGGTTTTCTCTCCTCAATGTTTTTTTGTTATCACCTTGTTAAAAATGAGTTGGTTGAAGGTCTATGGTTTTATTTCCAGATTTTCAATCCTTTCCCACTGTTTTTTGTTTTGGGGGTTTTTTTTTTGTCTATTTTTATACCAGTACTATGTTGTCTTGGTTACTATATACTTGCAGTAAAGTTTAAAATCTAGATGTTTGAAATCTAGACGTTTGCCTCCAGCTTTGTTATTTTCGCTGAGGATTGTTTTAGCTATGCAGGCTCATTCTGGCTTCCTTATGAATTTCTGTATTGTTTTTTCTAGGTCTTTGAAAAATAATGCTGGTAATCTGATAGTGATTGTATTGAATCTGTAGATTGCTTTGGGTAGAATGGACATGTTGATGATATTAATTCTTCCAATCTATGAGCATGGGATGTTCTTTTATTTATTTGTGTAATCCTTGATTTCCTAGTGCAATGTTTTGTAGTTCTCATTGTAAAGGCCTTTTACTCTGTGGGTAGGTAGATGTTGAGGCATTTTATTTTATTTTTGTGGCTATTGTGAGTAGGGTTGTGTTTTTTATTTGGCTCTCAGTCTGCTTGTTATTGGTGAATAGAAATGCAACTATCTTTTGTGCATTGATTTTATACCCAGAAACTTTACCAAAATCATTTATCAGTGTGAGGAGGTTTTTGGCAGACGCTAGGGTTTTCTGGGTATAGAATCATACCATCTGCAAAGAGGAATAATTTAACTTCATCTTTTCCTATTTGGATACTCCTAATTTTTTCTTTCCTACCTGAGTCCTCTAGGAGTTCAGTACTATGTCAAATAGAAGGGGTGAGAGTGGGTATCCTGGTCTTCTTCCAGTTCTTGGGCAAAATGCTTCCAGCTTTTGCCCGTCAAGAATGATGTTGGCTGCAGATTTGTCATAGATGGCTATTATTATATTTAAGACTGTTATTTTGATGCCTAGATGTTCAAGAGATTTTATCAAGATGGGATGTTGGATTTTTTTTAATGCTTTTTCTATGATTGAGATAATTATGTGGTTATTGGTTTTACACCTATGTATGTGCTAGATTTTTTTTTTTGTTGATTTGTATATGTTGAACCAGCCTTGCATCCCAGGAATGCAGTCCACCCAGTCATGATGGAAGATCCTTGAAATGTACTGTTGGATGTGGTTTGCTAGAATCTTGTTGAAAATTTTTGCATCTAAATTATCAGGAAAATGGACTTGTGGTTTTCTTTCCTTGTTGGGTCTTTGCCATTTTGGGATATCAGGATGACACTGGATTTATAAAATGTGCTAGGGGGAATTCCTTCCTTCTCAATTGTATGGAATACTTTCAGGAGGATTGATATTAGCTTTTCTTTGTAAGTCTTGTAGAATTCAGCTGAAAAACCATCTGGCCCAAGGCTGTTTTTGGTGGGAAGGTTTCTTATTTCTGAATCAATTTCTTTAATTGTTATTGGTCTGTTTAAGGTTTCGGTTATTATATGATGCCAAGAATTCTCCACTTTCTCGAAATTTTCTAGTTAACTCACATACAGATGTTCATAGAAATCTCTAATGATTGTTTGTAATCTTTCAGGGTCAGTTGTAACATCACCTTTTCATTTCTAATTGTGTTTATTTGAATTCTCTCTCTCTCTCTCTCTCTCTCTCTCTCTCTCTCTGGTAATCAGGCCAGAGGTCTGCCAATCTTATTTATCCTTTCAGAGAACTGGGTTTTTGTCTCACTGTTTGTATAATATTTTGCTCTCTATTTCACTTAGTTGTGATTTCATTTTTAATGATTTCTATTTTTTGACTAATTCAGGGATTCACTTGTCTTTCCGTTTCCCTTAGGTGTGATGTTAAGTTGTTTACTTAATGTCCCTTTATTTTCTTGATATGTATGTGTAAAACTATAAACTCCCCTCTCAGCATCAATTTCATGGTATCTCACAGGTTTTGGTGTGTTGTGTCTTTGTTTTTGTTTATTTCTAAGATTTCTCAAAATTTCTGCCTTGATTTCTGAGTTAACCTCAAATCATTCAGTAGCATGTTGTTTACTTTCAATGTATTTGTGTTTTTTGTAGAGTTCCTGTTGGTGATATTTATTTTTATTCAACTGTGTTCTGAGATGTTTGATAAGATTTTGACTTTTGAAATTTATTCACACTTGATTTATATGTGAGCATGTTGTTGATCTTGGATTATGTTCCATGTGCTGATGAGAAGAATATATATTCTGTGGTTGATAGATGAAATGTTCTGTAGATGTCTATTAAGTCCAACTGGTCAACTGTCACGTTAAGGTTCTGGATTTCCTAGTTAGTTGTTTTTTTTTTTTTTTGCCTCAATATCTGTCTAAAGCTGTTAACAGCTACTAAAGTCTCTGACTATACTTGTGTGACTGTCTATGTTTACTCTTAGTCTAATTAGCAATTGTTTGATAAATCTGGGTGCTCCAGTATGAGTAAATATATCGTGTAGGTGGATATTTCTTGTTGGTGTATTGAGCCTTTTATCATTATTTAGTGTCCTTCAGTGTCCCTTTAAAATGTTATTGGTTCAAATCTGTTTTGTCTAATAAAAGAAGAGCTACTCCTGCTCTTTTTGGTTTTTCCATTTGCCTGAACAATCTTTCTCTAGCCCTTTACCTTCAGCCTGTGATATCAATTGCCATAAGATGGTTTTCCTGAAGGCAGCAAAAGGATGGATTATGCTTCTTTATCCAATTTGTCACTTTATGCCTTTTGAGTGATATGTTCTATCTATTCACATTTAAGGTAGTTATTGGTACATGAGGGTTTGTTCCTGTCATATTGCTACCAAGAGGCTGCTTTGCTTTTTAGGTTTTGTGGTTGATTTGTATGGTCCGTAATCTCTGTGTTTGCCTAAGCTTTTGTAATGGTTGTAATAATTCTTTTGTTTCTTTGCTTAGAAGTTTCTTAAGCATCTCCTGAAGGATTGGTCTGAAGGTAGCATACTTTCTTAGGGATTGAATCTCTGGGAAGGATTTTAGTTATCCTTCATTAATGAAATTTAGCTTGGCAAGATAGGAAATTCTGGGCTAGAATTGCTTTTCATTAAGAATGTTAAGGATGGGATTCCAGTCCCTTCTGGCTTGGAAAGTTTCTGCCAAGAAGTCTGCAGCAATTCTGATGGATCTTCCATGGCACATTATCTGTTCTTTCTCTCTAGCTGATTTTA
This sequence comes from Cephalopachus bancanus, assembly GCA_027257055.1. Taxonomy (NCBI): domain Eukaryota; kingdom Metazoa; phylum Chordata; class Mammalia; order Primates; family Tarsiidae; genus Cephalopachus; species Cephalopachus bancanus. Next base: position 4,200,315 of record JAPVLO010000096.1, on the reverse strand, counting down.
GGTTTTTGGGTTTTTTTTTTTGTGCTCTTCTTGTGGAGATGGATTATTATGTATGCTGAAGATAATCTTCTTGTTTAATGCCTTGTGGGAGTTCTCTGAATCTTTTGTGTCTGCATGACCATCTGTCTAGTGCCATAGGGAAAATTTTCTTGAATGATAGCTGGAAGGCTTGTTCTAGGGTATTGTCAGTTTCCCCTTCTCTCTTAGAGATACCAATGAATCATAGATTTGGTCTTTTTACATAATTCCACACCTCTAATAAGCTTTGCTCATTCTTGCTCAGTCTTTTTTCCTTGCTTTTGTCAGACTGGGTTAGTTCAATAATTTGATCCTCAAGCTCTGAGATTCTTTCCTCTGTCTGGCTGATTCTGCTGTTAAGACTTGCATCGTGTTTTAAAATTCCAGGAGAGAATTCTTCATTTCTAGTTTAGATTAGTCCTTTCTTATAATGGCCAGCTCAGCTTTCACTTCTTGCACTGTTTTGTGACCTGAATAACTTGTGTATTTACTTTCTCTTGGATCTCCCTGAGTGTCTTTGCCATCCACTGCCTGAATTCTATGTCTGTCATCAAGAACAGTTCATTCTAGATGGGTTCCAATGCTTGGGATTTGGGAAGCCCTTTGGTGGGTGACAACTCATTAAGGCTTTGGGGATTGTTGGTGTTTTTTCATTTCATCTGTGAAGGCAGGCTCTTCTCTTTTTATTTTTTAATTACATATGGTTACTACTGCTGGGGTAGCCATTTGCATTTTGTTTTCCTGCCCTTCCTCTTCTGGTCTGTCTGGTGGGCGGAGATAGTGGCAGGAAAGGTGGTGAACTAGAGAGAAACCTTTTGGAACTGCTTCACCAGTGCAAGCTGGTGGGAACCTGGCAAGACCTTCCCATTTCAGAGACTTTTCCTTCTCTCCTGCACAGGTGATAGGGGCACTGCTTGGAGCTACTGTGGACTCCTCTCCAGAACTTGTGTCTTGTCCACAGGATTGGCAGGTGGCCAGGTGGGGCCCCGTGGCTCTAATCTGACTTAGATGTGTGGAGTCTTCAGTGTGTGGAGTGGCCTATTCCTATCTGATAGAAGCAAAGTGGTGGGAGTTTGCTATTTTACCACCAGTACACAAGTGGGCAGGGTTACCCCTTCCACCATCTTGTAGAGGTATGGAGATGCCCCACCTCTTAGATTCTGGATTGATCAGTGGCAGGGGCTATGGCAACAATGGAGGTGCCAGAGGGCAAGCTGCATTTATGACCTTGACCTGGGGCCAATGGCTGCAAGCATAGGAAAAACATCCCCAAAGTGATTGTTTCACCCCTGCTGTATGCTGAGGAGGGGAGCGGGACCCTCTACACAACACATACCACCCTGGCAGAGTGCTTTCTGCTGAGTCTTTCCTTGGAGTGACTCAACTGTGAGGGGACTTCTGGCAACTGGGGTTCCCCAGGCTCCACATGTCTCCTGCCAGTGCCTCTATCTCTATTTAGGGCAGCTCTCTGCCACTTACTGGTGCAGGAGGGGTGCAACAGGGAGGACCTGGGCTGTTTCTTCAATAACAGAGACAGCAGAGACTTGCGTGAGGTATATAGAGAAGAAAATCTGTAAACTTTGCTCACCAATTCTGGGCTGCTTCTAAGGTGTCGGGGGCTTGGAGCTGTTTGTCCTCCACATCCCCAGGAGACCATCTGATAGATCTTGGCTTGAGTTTTCAGGTCAATTTTCAAAACTCCAAGTCCACTCCTCCCTGTTAGTTTTTTGGTTTCTGTTTTGCTGAAAGATACAGTCTTGCTATGTCTTCAGTCAGCTATCTTTTCCCACCCTTAACTTTGCACTATTAGTTTGGTGCTATCCATTTTGTACTGTACTAGTTTAAGTAGCCTTGATATAGTTTATATCTTTGAAAAGATAGATTAATTAAAATTAATATTTTCTATTAATAATACATAGTATGCATTATTAAGCTCTCTATATTCAAATTCTCCATTTTAGCTTTTAATTATGTATTACATGTAATTATATATTTATATTATAATATATAATAATGCAATATTTTATATACAATATATAATGTAATAAGATATTAAAATTTAGACTTATCGAAATTCAAATAAATAGATTTTGATATTATATATTTAAAAATAAAACTAAGTTTAAATATTATATAACATTTAAAATGATATAATTGATATTAAGCACTTAAGCACTGAATTTGTTCAATATTTTACACACAGATATATAAAAACTATATATCTGTGGTTTACTGTAACAGGTAAATAAATGTAAAAACTGAGGCTTCAAATAAGTTACTAAAATATATGGGTATATGACATTGATATAGATCTATCAATATGCACACCCAAGCATGCGTGAGCAAGTGCACGCGTGTGTGCGCACGCGCACGCGACACACACACACACACACACACACACACACACACACACACCTTGGACAATCAATCAAATGACAAGCCAATTCTCATTCAGCTCCTGGCCGATTCTCCTGACCTTCCCCCCGTCACTGCACCGTCCTCCAGTCATAATGGCCTCCGTGCTGTGGCTCAGTCATACCACGCCTTCTCCCACCTAGGGCTTTTGCATTTGCCTGTCATTTTCCCCTAGATAGTCACATGCCTCACTTCCTTCAGATCTCTGCTCACATATCTTCTTAGTGAGGTTTTTCTTAAACATCCTATATAGGCAAGTAAGCTTCACCCCCTTCTCTCTAGTACTTCTTCACCCTGTTTTATTATTCTCTGTAGCATTTTCATGCTCTGTCATGCTACAAGTGGATGGATTTATTTTTTCATTGTTTGTTTTCCTCCACTAGAATATAAGCTGCATAAGGGAATGGACTTTGTCTCTTTTGTTCTTGCTGCACCCCCAGAGGATAAATTCGCAACACATAATAAGTGCTCAGTTCCAATCTGTCGGTTGAGTAAACTGATTATTAGTGCATTCCAGAAAAATCATTTATTAAGAAACAAGCTCAAAAAAAGATTGTATATATCTAATCACATTCTGCAACCAAACACCCCTTTCCTCTAAGAAGTTCTTGTGATCTTCCTTCAGTGTTCATTTCTCTTCCACGGGACCATTTCCTCTCCTGACTTATGCATACTTCAAAGGATTATTCCTTATGGTAGAGAGGGGAAAGGAAAATTATATTATTATGGCATGCTGGAGAATGATGAAAAAATTGTGGGGACACATCCAAGTTGTATGAAGACAGTCTCAACCACCTCACCTGTTTTTCCCCATTTCTAGTCCAATTCCTGGAGGGTGTTGGGGCTGAATAAACGCTTTTAAGTCGAACAAAAGAGGAGACAATAGGAGATGACAGGAGCTCATTCCAGCGATGTGACTGCTCTTTGTTCCCCATCTATTTCATATATCTTAGGGATTTCTTCAGATTAAAAGAAAAACATATTAATTTTGCTCTCATGCCATTACATTTTAGAATCTAACCAGGTTAAATTACAAGGGAGTTATAATTGTGCTGCATTACTTAACTTGCAGAAACTTGCCCTCAGAACTTTAGTAAAATATTAATGTTTAAATAGAAGGATTTTTGATACTTTTATAATTTTCTCAAATCATCAAACCTCAAAGGCATCTTGGGGAATTTATTTCTCATTAATTTTAACATGCATATCAAGAAAGTCATGTTACAAATTCTTGTTCTCTTTGGTAATACAATATTGAATATGATATTTTATATTTATATGATAATATCAAATATGCTGTGTTATATTTAATAAGGACTTATCAGCTGGGTTCCTATAAAATACAAAATTAACAAATATTGCCATTAGAAGATGTGCTCGTAAGGTACAAATATGACACTAAAATAAAGTCTTATAGATATTTCTGATTAAAAATGCAAAAAAGATTGAGCCAGACATGGTGGCTCATGCCAGTAATCCTAGCAATTTGGGAGACTGAGGCAGAACGATTGCCAGACAACATAGTCAGACCTAGTTCTACAGAAAATAAACAGTTAGCTAGAGGTGGGGAATTGTTTGAGCCCAGGAGTTTGAAGCTGCAGTGAACTATGATTATGCCACTGCCACCGTACTCCACTCCAGCCTGGGTGACAGAGTGAGAAACTGACTCAAAACAAAAACAAACAAAATGAATGCCCAGGAAATGCTTTAATTTTCTAGTCTATTTAATAGATTCAGACAGTCAAGCATATTACTAAATTCATATTCCTATAGAAAGATAGCTACACATTCTCCAGAGTAAATAGTATTGCCAAATATTTATAGGTCTTACATAGTAAAAATGTCATGTTGCAGTCAACATTTTATCTTTCTACAGATTGCCAGAGAAAACACTTAAAAAGTATTTTAGAAGCATTTTCTTTGGACTTGGCAGCCTAAAGGAAGTCAAGGACAGATGGAGTCCAGTTACTTGGCAGAGTGAGGTATCAATACCAGAGATCATGATGTTAGGAGAAAGAACCTACCTGTGTAAAATAGGATGAGTTAAGTTCATATGTGTACTTGTGTGTGAGGTTCAAATAACATAACCAGGAGGAGGAGTCTAGAATTCACTTGGAAAGGAAATAAAACTGAAGTTAAATTTACTTAATTTTTTTTGAGTCAGGGGTCTCCCTCTGTTGCCCAGACTGGAGTGCAGTGGCATGATCACAACAATCACAGCTCATGGTAACTTTGACCTCCTGGGCTCTGGTGATCCTTCCAAGTCAGCAAACCTAGTAGCTGAGGCTACAGACATGGGTCACCACCCCTAGCTAATTTTTGAATTTTTTGGTAGAGACAAAGCTTCACTATGTTGCCCAGGCTGGTCTCGAACTCTTGGGCTCCAGCAATGTGCCCACCTCAGCCTCCCAAAGTGCTGGGATTACAGCATGAGACACGGCTTTTGATCTGAAACTAAATTCAAGTAGAGATTTGTGATTCTTTTATGTAGAATGGTACTTGAAGAACAGTTTGGAGAATTTAAAAAAGGCCTAATGCTAGAAATTTGTAGAATTTTAAACATTCACCCCCCCCTTCTATTTTCTAATTTATCATTTGGGTCTTACTACATAACAATTAAAAAAATAACTAGTTCAGATAAACATAAAAATACAGGAATTTGAAAAAACAACAACTGACTACCTCAAAAATATTATGTAGCATAAAGTAAGGTATACAAGCAATCCATCAATTACCAGTTACATAAATATTTAGGAAAACAGGCATTATTGTAAGTAATTACTTGCTTTGGAAATATTTCCTACATTTTGACTCTTAACTGTGTGTACACCAGCTAATTTATTTTTGTCTTCCAGAGTGTACATTTAATCAATGTTTACAAGTAGACCGCTAGAGATTTAGTTTGAAATGGGAGAGTAAATTTTAAAATTTGTTTCAATAAACAGATGAAGGCTTAATTATTTTGTTGACTTTTAATGCTGACTTAATGGGAAGATATTTGAGGATCAAATGTTAAGACAAATATAAAAAATGAGCCTGAGATATATGTTTCTAGGCAAATAAATGAAATATTTACATCTATTTTGTGAGGCACTTCATAATGACTTCCTTTCCAGTTCTGAACAATTTGTCTGTAAGTGAAGTTTCAGTATCATAAAATTAAAAAAGATAACTTGACCTCAGTGATAGTAAGTGAGCCCTAACGATCAGGAGTAGAGAAAGTAAAAGATTATTACAGTTCTGTCATCTACATTTGCAAAGCATTGTGTTTGTATACACTAGATTAATTGGAGACTTTTTCTAACTTCTTTAAGGGCCTTGAGTCTGTGAGCCTCACACTCAGGCGGTCCAAAGACAATCAGTAAATGACTCAGGAATGAGCAAGTACTCAGACCCAAAGCAAGGAGATTTTGGCCGGTTCTTCTATAAAATATACTCTTAATCTTTAAAAAAAATATATGTATAATGTTATTTCATTTTAGATTCAGGGTGTGCAAGTACATGTTTGTTACATGGACAGGTTGTGTAGTGGTGAGGATTGGGCTTTAGGTAACCCATTCTTCAGATAGTGAACGTTATACCCAATAGGTTTAATTACCCAATAGGTAATTTCTGAAACCTAAATCCTCCTCTTTACCTCTCCCATTATTGATGTCCTCAGTGTCTACTATTTTGGAATGGAAAACAGTTTTGAGATTTCTCAAGGACTAAAAATAGAATTTCCATTCAACCCAGCAGTCCCACTAGTAGGTACAGACCCAGAAGAAAATAAATCATTACATTAAAGAGGTACATGTTTTCCATAGAGGCTGAACTAATTTATAATCTCACCAACAGTATATGAACATTCCTTTTTCTCAATAATCACGCCAACATGTGTTGTTCTTTGACTATTTAATAATAGCCACTCTGACTGGTGTAAGGTGGTATCTCATTGTGGTTTTAATTTTCAATTCTGTGATGATTAGCGATGTCGAGCACTTGTTAATATGTTTGTTGGCTGCTGTCATTCATTGGATTTGAAAGTGAGATAGAGTGAAGCAATGTTGTCATGTGAACTTGTGATCTTGGAGGGAGAGCTTGCTGAATATGAAGACATCATTGGCAAGGGATACATATAGGGGCATTGGGACCTGGTCACAATATTTGAACTTTGATCACATTGCCCCTAAACCAGCCCTGTCTTTGATTTTGTTTTTCTAGTTATGGTGCCTCGTTCTTTTTTCTATTAAAAGCAATCCGGGGCAGACATTTTGTTACTGCAAATGTCCTGAGTGATAAGATAGTTTTAAATTGGTGATTTTTTTTTTCTCTAAGAAGTTCTTGAGCCCAAAACTCAAGAAGAAACTCACATCTTGAAGTCTAGTATCTGGTCCAAGCTATGATCAGGTCTTGCTCGATTTTCAGTCTTCTGGTCAATCTGGTCTTACAGCAGATCCAAGCTAGATTAGGTGCCTCCCATGCTCAAATAGCTTTATGTCCCTTGTGGCTTCAGTTTAGCATTTTACTTGAAGACTACATATGGTGCTAATGGAAACCCTTTGGCCTGGTGTATTCTGAGCAGAAGTTCAGACTATGTGATGCTGCATAGTCCAGTAAATGGACATTTTTGTGACGTATATTGAGATGTCTGCTGACCACAAATATGCAGAACTGAACCATTATGGTTTCTTAGAAATGACACAAAGTGTGTTCTCTCTCTGTCTCTCTCTTTAAGAGGAAGAGTTAAATGTGGCCTCCAAGTAAAAACCCTACTTTCTTTGAGCTCATTTTAAGGCCAGAGCAGGTGCACCTCTGTGCAATCCAGCCTTGCACAAGCACTTTGTGAGTGTGCCCCTTCAACCTCTAAGAATCAGGTTCAATTTGGGTCCAAGAAGATATGATAATAACGCTTTATAGTTGGACAGCACTTTACCAAACATTTGCAGGTCTAAAATCAGTCACAGGAAGCAGATGTTTGTGCCTTTGTTTTATAGATGACACTATTGAAACTCAGAGAATTTGAGACTAGAAGACAGGCCGGTTAACATCAAGTCCAGACTCCTGTTTTCATTCACTATGGCTTTGAGCACTAAGAGACTCTGCAAATGCAAGTGCAGCCATCTTTCTCCAGACCCAAGAACCCATTTTGTCTTCTCCATGGGGAGGTGTTGGAGAAAATGACCACATTCTGTGCCTACGCTGCCCCTCCATCTTTTCTTTCCTTTGATTCTGTCTCTCTCACATCACTCCCCCCACAAGAATGTGCACACAGGCATTCCCAAGAGTGCAACTTTGCACGCATGCACACACACAAACTATCTCACACACACACTCACACACACAAGGTCTCTCATTATACCACTCTCTTTGGACTAGCTCTGCTTGCAATTTGTGTTTCAAACAGGAACTTGCCAAAAACCTTCAACCAGTAAAGAGAATATTATAAGTTATTAACATTTTTGTCCATGAAAAAGCACAAATTCATATAGAAAACTCTGTTTCTTCCTTTTGATGTGAAGAAAATAGAAGGCAGTGATTGGCTGCTTTAAGCCTATTAGAGTCTGTTATAGTTAATAAAATATGTCCATGTTTACTGTTATTTTGGGAAATGTGTAGTGCCGTACCAAATATTTTGTAGTAATTCCAAACTGACAAGAAGGTGAAGTCCCAAAGAATATTTTTTGTGAAATTTAAAATCTTGTGAAATTAGCTCCTTTTGGTACACTAATTAGAACAAAACAACATCAGATCTTTTCCAAAACTTGCCACTGATGCATCTCCTGTAGCTTGCTTCTTGTGCCCATGGCTGGTCAGTTATGAAACCCTGTCATCAGTGATAGTGAAAGGAGGGTTTCCAAAACTATTTCTACTTGTTCTGCTGCCTCAGGACTGGACTAGCAATGACTCTCGAGTCCTGTGAGGGAAGTTCTGTATCAGTACTATGCTAAACTTTCCTCCTGTTAGATTTTCGAACAACTTCCAAACACGACAGCATTTTTCCAGGAAATATATCATATTATATTGCATAGAGAAGTATTTACCAGTGTTCTCACTTTTTATCTGACAATCTCTAAAAATCTTATTTTAGGAGATTTTAAAATTGTTTTAAACTTTTACTTTATTTACTTTTTAATAATTTTTAAAGAACATGTCCTCTACCAAACAGTGACAATATTAGAGAAGACGTTTCTTCTGTTGCATTTAAGTTTCTAGGAAAGATTTGTTGCTGGTTACAGTAGTGTGGGGGCAGGGGAGTTAGTCAGAATTGTGAACATCTGACTCTACCTTGTCTCTGTATGATCAAACTGCTTGTGTGTGTGTGTGTGTGTGTGTGTGTGTGTGTGTGTGTGTGTGTGTGTGTGTTTTAGTATAGCAGAACTATATTTATATGAACAATTTAATGGGAATTAAAAGCATTTAGGGATACTTGTAAATGTCTTTATGCCCCTGAGTAAATATGCTATTGTTGCATATTTCTGCTGGAGTAGATATTTTAAAGCTACAATTTTGGTAGCTATTCATAGATATTTTTCTAAAATATGTATGCCTTGTCAAGCATGGTTTTGAGAAAATATTTGCTCTCTAAGAATATACCACTCAGAGATCTTCACACATGCTAGATTATTTTGAAAAAGTCTTTCAAAAATTTTCATGGTAAAAAGTTAGAAAATTTTTAAAAATTGACTTTTGATTGTCATTCAACAGCATCTAGCTGGAATGCATAAACAACCTTTGAGGATTAGAGGAAAAGAAAGATGCACATTTTTCTTCCCTCCTTATTTTTTGAAAGCAAATATGTATGATGGATTTAATTAACTTCCTCTTCTTTAACCATTATCTAAAGACTCACCAATTTTCTATTCTTCCTGGGTTTTTCTCAAACTCCAGTCCTGAATCCAACTTGACATCTTCCTTTGAATGCTGAATGTTCTATAAGCACCTCAGATTTATGCAACTGCTCAGACCCGCGCCTTCTGAGTCTGATCTTCAGCAGTTGGCGGGCACCACCATCCACCCAATGGGCCATACCAGACTTTTCAAAGTTACTCGTGGCTCCTAAATTTTTCTCAAGGGTCTTTTTAAACAACTTACTGACATCTTTTTAGAAAAAGACTGCTAGTCTGGGCTGTTGCATTATTTCTTTTAGCAAGTCTTCATTGATTTTTGAACTCAGTGATAATGAGTTCTGAAGATGCTCACCTGTACCTACCAGCCTAACTGTGGCCAGTCAAGGGAAGATGTAAGAGAACCAGAATGTCAGTCAACTACCTTCCATGAAGCACTTGCACCTGCATGTACACAGGAGTCCTGACATGACAACTCAACCCATGTATGAACTCCTGAGACATACTTAAGGAGTTAGGAGAAAGGCACACAGGGTTCCCTCTTAAGTCCTTTCCTTTGAGTGAGGGAAATGGGGAGGATAATTGCTGTTAAGGATTTCAAAAGGAGCAACATTCCATTAAATGGAAAAAGTGGGGCTTTTTGGTACATTTGGAAAAGAGCGAATATGAGCCTTTCATTGTGAATACAAGATTGCATGTGCTGCTGCTAATTTATCATGGCAATGATCCATGGTCAGAATGATACCAAAGGCAAAGTGATCCAAGTCCCAGTTTGTTAACAAAGCATATAACATTTAAAAGTGTAATTAAAATGTTATTTATAAGGAATAAATATTTTTAAAGTCCTTGAAATCGAATTCCTGAGACTTCTAGATTTGTAGAGTTAATATGTTAAGAATTTATCGATTTTTTGGGTTAAAAAATTATCCTTAAAGTTTTCATAAATATATGTGTCTTCTTTCTAAATAACTTAATTGGTTTTCCTTGGGGTCAATCAGTCATTATTGTCTTAGGAATAACTTGATTTCACAACATTTTTATATTACATTGTTTCTTAAAATATGAGGGGGACTTCCCCCCAAAACTGGGCTTTTTTAAATAAAAAACTTTGTATTTATTCTTACATGTTTAAGCCTCAGTCACCTTCAAAGTACTATCTGTTTAATGCAATACACCTATCGAGATGCTGCTTCCACTGCTCACAACAGTTTTTGAACTCGTCGATTTTGATGCTGCTTAGTAGTTCTGCATTTTTTTGTTACACCCTTTCCACAGTGGGAAACAGTTCCCTTTAAGGACTTTTTTCACTGGGGAAACAAGAACAAGTCACTCAGGGTGAGATTGAGTGAACAGGGAGGATGGGGCATGAAAGTCATCCTGTTTTTGGTCAAAATCTGCTGAACATTCATCTTGGTGTGGGCAGGTACATTGTCATGGTGGAAGAAACAGTCACCTGTTCGCTACAAGTCGGGATATTTATTCCACAAATCATAACACAATCTTCTCAAAACTTCCAGATAAAAACTGGTTAACCATTTGATACGGAGGAACAAATTCTGAGTAACTACAAGGATTCACCTCTCAAAAAGATAACTGTTTTTTTAGGGGGCTACTCCTCATATACATTATGTAACAATGTTACATTTTAAACATTTAACCAGTACACGAGCCCATAAACAGTTTTCTCTCTCTTCTACCTCCCATTTCATCCTTAGTCCCTCATCTGCAAGAAGAAGATACTGTGGCTAACAGTGTGGATTTCTCCAGGCCTTCCCGGCCACTGTTACGGTGTATTTTGTGCAACATAACGAGACCTGTTCTATTAACTTTGTCTGATAAACTTTTTCTCTTCAGAACATGCACCTCTGTGTCAATGTAAGACTATTACATAATATTCTGCACACAAGAGGATAAATTCATTTAAAAATTTCTCCATTGATATGTATTTGAGGGGGAGGAAATAGATGGTGATGATGGTGATCTACTCCATGTCAAAACTACCTCTTAAATACCTCTTTTTTTCTCCTCCTTTTTCTAAACTATACTGACCTTCCTGCCAGTGTAGTTTAGGGTATTATCTACCTATTCCTGAATTATTCTGACAACCACTTACTAGTCTTTTCTCTTTCTACAGCTTTCATTTCTTTCTAATTTATTGTCACCCGTGTGATTGTTTTCAACTGCAAATTGCTTAATATTCTTCTTGGCTTATACTATTTTAGTGGTATAGGATGAAGCCCCTCTCCTCAGCATGATATGTGTGACCTTTTACAAAAGAATCCTTCTTCTGTCTACTATCCTTAATGTCCCATTTTCCATTTTCCCATGGGCACCCTGATGTCATATGGAACTACTTGTCATTCTCTCTGTGTGCTCTGACCTCACCTCCATGTTGTGTACTTTGCTGCATCATAAGTCTGGAATGACTTGTCCCATTTTGTCTGGCTTGTGAATTCCTCCGGACTCAACGCAAATATCATTTCACAATTACAGAGCTCCTCTCCCTCTATCTACAAGCCTTTGTACAAATTGCTACTCTATGTACTTAAATGACTGTCTCCTCTAGGACCATGTTTTATTAATTTTGATACTCAAGATATCTATAAAAATGCCTGAAAAAATAGCAGAGATAAACAAAATAAATATTTATTCAACGAACAGGGACGTGATTGAATCAGGGGGAGCTCTGCTTTGGGCAACTTGATCACCAGAAAATCGAACTGAAAGGAAGAGAGAGATAGGTAATGCATATGCAATTAATCAATTTTGGGGCCAACTCATAAAAAATTCACAGTATTTTTGAAAGATCAGCAAAAATCAACATTTTAGATTCAAAACCAGCAACCTCTCTCCACCTGCCACCACCGTAGCCTCCCCAGCCCAGTACTGTTCCACGGACTTTTGACTTCTGCGTTCCTGAACCACACTCCTCATTTGCCTTCATTAAGTTTCTGCTTTACTCCTGTCCTTCTGCCTGTGTTTTACATTCTCCTGCTTTTGCCACTTTGGGTAATCTGAGACCTCGTCACAATGCTGTTATCGATTGAAGGGGAAGGACGTATCATTTGTGGATATTATACTTCAGTGGAGATCCATGGGAACTGAGATTCAGTTTGGATTTTGGATGTTACTGCTTTTTGTTTTTTAATGTACCAACAGATTTGTGTCCCTTCAAATGCCCTATATGGTTTGTTGCTGTTTTTAATTTGCCAGGTTAAATGTTCAGAGGCTATTTTATCTAGGGAATTTGCCTAAAATTCTGGTAATTGATTCCAGATGAAGAGTGAGCCTGGAAATGTCTCTGTGGTTTGAACCGTGAGGCTTCACATAACTGAGGGTAAATCACATGGAATTTAATACAAGAATCATTCAGTTATGACTTTCAATTCAGAAATTTTATTCAAATAATAAACCACAGAAAAAAACTGCTATCTTTAAAGCAAATGACACACAACTTAGAGCAAAATTTTTAAAAAGTAATTATTTAGATATTACCTGAACATCAATCATGAACAACAATACTTATGCGATATTGTTCTTTTAGTTGCATTTAATCATATTTCTATCTCTGAGACTAAATAAGGAAATTCATCTTGTAACTTTCATTAATGATAATAAAACATTTTACTATTTATTGAGAGTTTATTGTGCATAGGGTTGGCATTTTGTTTACATTATTTTATTGAAACATTAAAGCAAGCTCTGAGGCAGGCATTGTTTTTTCAAAATTTGCTAATGAAAACATGGATGCTCAGAGGTGACAGTGACATGCCCAGGGTAAATAGCCCTTGAATGGAAGTGCAGAGACTTGACTCCCGATCTGTCTGATTCAAAAACCTGTGCCGTTACTGCCTGTCACCTGCCCGCACGTATAGCCTACACGTCTTGAGTTGGAAACATTTCAGGGCAAATTAATTTAGCTCTGCTGCTTGGAGACTTCATTGAATCTCAGCACCAAACTGCTTTGTAGGTTATCTAGTGTATTGAGTTATTCTATGCGTAGACTTCAAGACATAAAGGCTGTTTCATCTTTTTAATGTTCCATTCCGGACTCGTTGTTTTACTTCCCTTGTGGCAAGCAGAAAGGAAATGAAACAGTATCTGAGGCTTGTTTGTAGGTAGTTGACTCCAGACTTTTTTGGACAGAAAAACTAATTGCAAGAACCAATTCAAATGCAGATTCCAGGGCCTCATCCCTCCAGATGTGGATTGGTAAGACTGAGAAGGCCTGATTGGTTAAATTAGTAACAGGGTCCCCTGAAATTTCTGATGTAGGTGCTACATTGAACAGACTTTGAGAAACACTGCTTAGACCCCAGAACAGTGCTGCTTGAGAGAAAGATAATGTGGCTCACTTAAAATTTTGTTGTCCCATTTAAAATGTGAAAGGAAACAGGTTAATTTTAATAACATGTACTTACTCCATGCATTCAAAATATTATTTAAAATTGGCATTGATCAGCCGGGCTCGGTGGCTCAACCTGTAATCCCGCGCCTTTGGGAGGCTGAAGTGAGTGGATTGCCTGAGCCCGCGGGTTCGAGACCCGCCTGGGCAGCGAGACCTCATCTCTACAACAAATCAAAAAAAATTTAGCCGGGCGTGGTAGCGCATGCCTGTAATTCCGGCTACTGGGAAGGCTGAGGCGGAAGGATCGCCGGAGCCCCGCAGGTCGAGGCTGCTGTGGCCGGAAGCGGCCACTGCACTCCAGTCTGGGCGACAGAGTGAGACTCCAACTCAAAAAAAAAAATAAAATAAAATTGGCATTGATATAAAACTTTTTGCTCTACTTTAAAGATTTTTATTTTTTCTTATACCAAGTCTTTGAAGTATTTCGCAATTGGTCAAGGCATATTTCAAGGATCACTAGTCCCTGTGGCTGGTGGCTGGCATAAAGGATAGTGGAGGTCTGGAGCTAGAGAAAGACACGTTGTTGGGATTTGGTTTCGAGGGCAAATCATAACTGAAGGCCAGAAGAGTTACCAAGCATGTCTGCAAATCAATTGCTGTGTCAGGCATGTCACACAAAGTGGAAGTACGAGTGAAAACAAGTCTATTAGATCTTGTAATGCCCTCCTGGAGAGATGAAGAGAGGTAAATGTAGTGACAGCACCAAGAAAGCAGGAGGGTTCAGGTGAGGTGAGGCAAGTCTCCCCTCCCAGAGGTCTGCACTTGGGGTCCTGGGCCCACAACCTTTTGTGCACACCTACTGCGATGTGGGTGACTTCTTAGAGCAGCGAAGCTCTGCTAGATAAATTTAGTCATCTGCACAATGAAAGTATCAGAAAAGATTGCCTCTAAATTATTCTCATCACTAAAATGAGATGGTTCAGTGCCTGTGCCACGTGCACAAGTAGGAAGAATGACGTCCTACCTGGGAAACATTTCTTTTGTATGGCTGATGACCGTCAGTCCTGGTCTTTTGGAATGGAATTTTCAACTTTAATATGCAATATTCTTTGCTATGATACACTGAATTCAAATTCTATACCCATTTCTAATTCTAATTCTTAAAGGGCCAGACCCCTTTCCCTAAAAAGCAATTTTAAATTGCACCAGAAGAGAAGGCACCATAGTTTTGATATAAAAATATATGGTTGGTTATCCACAAACTATGTAAGGGCATGGTTTTTGAGTTGCATGAAAATGGCTCTTTTGTGTTGTGCAGTTGAAATAAGTGAAAGTCCCCAAAATACCAAAATATAAATTGTTATCAAGGGCATTCTGCAATTTGTGATTAATTAAAGCGTTGAGTTCAGAATTAGGTGATAGCTCAGGTTGTTTAAGGTTTCTGGCATGTGGAATCTCATGTATCAACACATCCTAGTGGTTCAAATATATCTATTATCTCACCCTATACGCAGATATACAGATGCATAATCAATCAATCAAGATTGAGCTTGTATTTAATAAGACGACACCAGGTGCACTGGTCACAGTGGGGTGAATTAAAACTAGGTGACGAAGGACTCACAAACTATTAGGAGGAATGAAACAAAGAATAAAAAGACATATTTGCCAAGGCCTAATGGTATAATAAGTACATGAGGAGTTAAGAAGAGAGAGAGACTATCCTGGGCTCGGTTAGTAAGAGTAAAATTCTTAAAACCAGTGGAACTTGAATCGGGTTTTGCTGCTGAGCTTAAGGTTTCCAGTACTACAGTCATTAACTGTAGACTACAGCATAGTCAATTTTAATAATTGACTGGAGTGGCTGAGGGCACAGTAGTTGCAACATGCTTTTGGTATCCCAGTGTGTTTCCCTTTCAGCATGTGGTGAAAGTCAGCTGGCGGGAGGAGTTTTCTATGCCAGCTTGATGAGCCTGGATGCTAGACTCAAGGCTCAGAATAGCACATGAAGATTTCTCCACACCCGAAATGGGATACAGTGGGTGCTGTCCTCTACACAGAGGAAGGATGTGGGCTAGCATGTTTTGCACTAGTAGAGATAGTGGAAGGAAGAAGAGAGGAAGTATAGATTAGAAACTCAAGTTCCACTTTTTGACGCAACTGCAAATTTGTATATGGTCATATTAATCTTCATGAGTAGTCAGCTGTAACCTTCTTGATTTTAGTTGTTCCCATCGTTGATAAAAATAAAAGGCTTACTAATTTCTCAGCAATAATAATGCGAACTAAACATTTTTGTAGTTCTAAAGACCTTTATATTGGAGCTTTTACATATAACGGTTCTGAGAAGAATAATGATAAACTATATGTGGAATTGCCTTGAAATTAATTTTCTAACATCTATAGTTGCCAAATAGATTATTGAGGCCCCCATAATTCCCACAGATGTGGTCAAGAAGCTTGAGAGATTCTTTTCGTCATGGTACACAAATATTCCAGTTAGGTCCATGTTTTCCTGAAGAAGGAGTGGAAGCCTGCATGTGGAATGCTTTGGGATGTGCAGTATAGTAAATCTCAATAGTTGGCTGGGGCAGCTGAGGTCACAGTAGTTGCAACATGCTTTTGGTATCCCAATGTGAGATTCCAACTCAAAAAACAAACAAACAAACAAATACATAAAGTGTTTCACTATTACTATCATGGTTTCTAATTTTTTCTGATTCCTTCCACTCCTTCTCTGCTATGTCTTCTTTCTTTTCTTCTCTTACTAGGACTTTGAAAATAACTGTTAAATGTAAATACTTTCTATGTAGAATAAGACACATGCACAATAAGACAGTACAAATATATATTTCAAATCTATTAATCATTAAATCAACTATGTAGTTGGATCTAAACGGCATGGAATTTAGGGAAAAGGGGTACAGTTTGAAGATCAGACAGTTGTCAATAAGGGTCAAAAACATAGTGTTTGTGCAGAAGAGCTGCAGGGTGGGACTGTGAGCAACTGGGTGAGCTGAAGGTATGAGATGTTGAGTGTTGGGTTTAGACGGTGATGATGGGTGAGCAGTTGTTTCCAAAAGGAGGAAACGTATGTAAAAAGGAGGCAAAGTGACAGAAAGAAAAATATTGCTTAAGGTCAAAATGCCATTTATCACTTGCAATATTTCTCTCATTACCAGGAGGCAGTGAAATGGATTTCTGACATTTATTCACTGTCTTCTATGAAGGAACTGAAACTGGAGAGTCTCAGAAGAATACGTATATGTTATTTGAAAAAAAAAAGGAGTGAAGGTGAAGGAAAGAAATAAAGGAAGAATAATAAGAGAAAGGTTAGAGATAGAAAGTACATAGGAAAAAGTGCTGAAAAAGCCAACATGATTATTAAAATAATCAGTTAATTAGGTTCTGGGCTTCCTGGTAGAAAAAGCAAAAAAAGGGAATAGGATAATTAATAAGATTTATGTTGAAGAAGAGAGACAATTTTTCCAATGGAGTCTCATAAATTTTTCTCATGAAATCTCATCATGTGAATGTCAAATTAAAAAGCAATTAATAAGTGAAATCTAAGAGTGTAGTAGTCAGTGTATATCAAGAACTCTTACAACTCAGCAATATAAAGTCAAACAACCCAATTAAAAATTGACAAAATACTTGAAAACGATTTTTTTCTAAGAAAACATACGAATAGTCAACAAACATGAAAAGATGATCAGCATCCTCAGTCATTAGAGACATGGAAATCAAAACTACATTGAAATACTATTTCTTACCCACATATGGCCATAATTAAAAAATAGGAAATTAACATGCATTGAAAAGGATGTCAGAAATTGTAACCCTTATACATTGCTGACGGGAATATATATATACACAAATACATGGACATTTGTTGGTTTTGTGCAGTCCTTTTTGAGAGATTTTCTCACAGTCTGGATTTTGGTAGAAAATTGGGCAGTTGAAGGATATGGTCTTATGGGCAGACTCATATTTGAAAACATCTGACCAAAGGTTTAAATTGACTTATGCCACACAAATTAAGTTGCTAAACAAACCTCTTACCTGAGCAAATAGACTTTCCTTTATTCATTTATATTCCCGTCAGCAATGTACAAGGGTAACAATTTCTTGACATCCTGTTCAATACATGTGCAGCCACTTGGAGAATGATTTAGTGGTTGCTCAGAAAGTTAAACATAGAATTACCATATGACTCAGCAATTCAACTCATACCCGAAAGAACTGAAAACGGGTATTTAAACAAAAACTTAAACATGAATGTTTAAGCAGTACTATTCACAACAGCCAAAAGGTACAAAAGATTCAAATGCTCATCATCAAATGAGTGGATACACAAAATGTGGGATATCCATACAATGTAGAATTATTCAGCCATAAAAAGGAATGAAGTTCTGAGATATGCTACAACATGAATTAACCTTGATAACATGCCAAGTGAAAGAATTTAGACACAAAAATTCATATTGTATGATCCCATTTATATGAATATCTTATATCAGTAAATTCAAAGAGACAGAAAGTAAATTAATGGTTTCTAATTAGTGATTGATGGAGATTTTGTGGGTTGTTGGGAGGAGGAAAATGATTGCTTAATGGACATGGGTTCTTTTGGGGATGATCGAATCATTTTGGAACTAGATGGATGTGATGGTTACAGAACACTATAGAAGTACTAGAAGCTACTGTGCTATAAACTTTAAAATGGTTAATTTTACATTATATGAATTTTATCTCATTTAAAGTAAAAAGCAAAATTTGGAATATATAAATACATGGACATTTGTTGGCTTCGTGTAGTCCTCTGTGAGAGTTTTTCTCACAGCCTTGATTTTGGTAGAAAATTGCGCGGCTGAAGGATATGGTCTTATGGGCAGACCCATATTTGAAAACACCTGACTAAGGGTTTAAATTGACTTATGCCACACAAATTAAGTTGCTAAACAAACCTCTTACCTGAGCAGATGGACTTTCCCATGTTCATACAGGAAAGGGTCAATAATGTCCCCACATGTAGAGGCAGGTTTTGTCTCAAACACAGGCTTGGGTTCATTCCAGTGCATAAATACACAGATAATTAAGTCCTCAATGTTAGGGCAATGGGTTTTAAACCACGTGAGGGAGAAAACACAAAGAATAATTTAGGATTTATGCAAAAGGTTTATGTTTGATATTCCAAGCCCTCATTCCATCAGTGAGAAGCATTGACATAGAACTTCATTTTACCTTGAAAAATATTTTGATGCAGAGGCAATAGAAAAATATTGATATACTCAAAGGTATTTAATTGTGGGCACTGCAACTTCCTTATGATCTTTTCAAGCAGGATCAATGAGAAATATGTTAACATGCCTTATAGAGTTGTTTATCAGATAATTAGGTATTAATCAATGTATGTCAGGAATAAATATTAGGATTTTAGAGTAGCATCTTAAACTTTTTTTCTAACCATGGCTCCTTATCAGGCCTGTTGTCTTTTGCAGACAATTTTAGTTTTTAAGAATGAAACCACATTTCTGAAAAGGAAGAACTACTTTATACATCTGCAGTTATTAATTTATGAGTTTATATTAGAATTGAAGCTACTATTTTGTAAAGCAGAGCATCTTCTTTTGAATTGAAATTATACATTTAAATTTAATTATAAAAATTGGCAAAAGTGAATATTCTATCATTAAATTCAGAGTAGTACCTGGTACCTTACGATGTGATATCACCCTCATACTACAGTGTGTCCCAAATAACTTTTGCAGATTCATAAAGTCTGGTGAACATTGTTTGAAAAATATTGTTTAAAGTCATTCAAAGATAGTTTAAAATAATTAGGGTACAATTTGGGGGATGGAAGGGAGAGTGAGCTTGTAGATATACATAACACATTGGGTAAAATACTTAGACAAAATGGTTTTTCCACGTTGGACATTAACACTTAATCTGCCAGGACACAATTTACATATGCTGATCCCCCATAACTATATTAAAAAACACGTTCTTCAAAACTTCTCAAAAAGTAGTCAAACATCTCTGTTTTTATACATTTAGTAAAGTCTATATGTGTGAAGCCAGAGTCAAGTGTTTCACCCTTTGCCTTCAAGATAAGAAAGAGGCAAGTTGGTCACATGTTCGGGTTTGCCTTGGTACTGACAATTTATATCTGTGATCTCCAGGACCCATCAGATTGGTCTCTCCTTTCACTCTGAAAGAAATAGTACTAGCAATATACGATGCTTATCTCAACATGGTGAGGTGGGGGGCTTTCTTTCTTGTACTTCCAAGCCTAAGGAATAAAGCAAAGTCCTAGGCAAGTTCTGGTGCTTATTCATTAACTTATTTTGATTTAGCCTTTCCACTGGAGAAAAGGAGAAAAATCTCATGCTTGTCTGTGGTGTATTAACCCCAGCATCTTCTTTCCTCTGAAAGATTAAGGAATGGCTACTTCAAGGATGAAGTCAGGGCGATTAGGTGAATAGGAAAGCTATGGGGAAAAAAAGAAAAAAAGAAGTAAGTGTTTTCCAAGGCTTTCCAGAATGAGCGTGGGGAGGGACGACTCTGGGCTTTCTTTCCTCTAGGCTGGCTGAAGTGGTTTTTCATTTTCTAAATATTTGCCATTATCTTGTCAGTGTTTGCATCTCCATTTGTGGGCACTCAGTGTTCACTTGCAAATGAGCAGACGCCGCCCTCCATGTATGGTGTGCTGGAGTTTTCATTTTCCGCTGCCCGCCACCAGCAGCACACCTGAGTGAACTTAGAAATGCTGAGGCTAGCAGATGAAGCATGGATGCAGAGGATGTCCCCGTGCCATTGCCCTGTCAGTCAGATGTGACATGGTAGAATATTGGACTCCTGGGAAGTTGTCTTGATTCTTTAACAGTGTGTCTTGGTAGCAACTTGACAGTCATTTTGCTGCTGGGAGCATTGTGGTGCATGGAATGAACATTCTCCTCTGAATATCAGGACTGTGCGTTTCATGCTCCCAACAAATGGACTTTAAATAGAAAGCTCCTGGGATCACATCAGCCACATGTGCTAAGTGAACTAAAAAGGTGTTGAATGTCATACACTTCTAGTCACCTCAGAAAGGTAATCCTATCAGTGTAACATGTATAATCTTACTACCCCATTACACAGATGCAGAAACATAGGCTGGAGAGGTTAAGCTAGCTCCCCAATTTTACTAAGGAAGGTCAAGGCAGAGGCAGGACTTGAATCAGGTCTCTTAGACTCTAGAGCCTGTTCTTGTTTTATTTTACCACACCGAAAGGTGAGACATAAACACAAATACACCAACATAATTACTGGATGGCTTTGTGCGAGTAATATTATTTGTACTACGACAGAAGTAAAATTCTACCCTAATTTGTAATATACAGGGTTGATATTGTCAGGCTTCCTCTTTCTTACATGCTATGCAGTGGCTAGAAGTCCCTGCAGAGTTTTAGCTATTATGTCTTCCATCACCAAATAATTTCTCAATCTTTCATTCTCTCAGAGAATGAAGAGTTAATCTTTATATTTAAATGGTGCTTTGTATTTACAGTTAAATTGGGGCTTGAGGCCCAGTACAGAATACCACGCCATCCCACAGCAATGGGACTTTATTGCTCTATTACAAGCATTATTTCATGTCCTGCTGTTGAAGTCTGTCCCCTTTCAGAGCTTAAAGCAAGAAATGCAAAGTGCTTTGTCATCCATGATATATGCTGAAATCACAGGTGGGGAGATGTGAAGAATTTTTATTCTGACCATCTTTATAATGTTAATGACTCTCTCGACAAAACTACTTCATTTTAAGTAAAATTAAAAATTCATAACCTGTGAAACCCATAAAAGACTTTGCACTAGCAAACCACTGAGTATCACTAAAGCAAGTATAGTCAATTTTGCTTGTACCCTTATAGACAAACAAGAAAAAAAAAAACTTTAAAAATTCTTTGACCCTGCTTTTTGCCGTCTGAATGGTTATGGTTGAGTGGAAAATCAATGAAGTGCTGTGAGAATTGCACCTCAGTGTTGCCGACAAGCCACACAAAAATCCAACTTTTCACAGGAGATGAAGATTGCCTTTGCTTCATTTACTCTCTTAAGACACATTAAAATCAAAGCTATCACCCCATTTGGCCATCTGTCAATGCTCCCTACACAGTAAGCGGGTAGACTTTGTTCCTGGATCACCAGAATAGGAGGACGTTTTGTTGTTGTAATAAATGGTTTTAGGCTTAAGAGACAGAAATAAATCAACGCAATTTATAAAGTTGGGGTGAAAATATTAGATGCCGTTTTCAACTACAGAGAATTATATATGGATGAGCTGTAACAAATAAAGCATAACTTTAGCAGTTTACAGAAATTAATGATAAAGATGAAATAAATTAATGTATAGCCTTTATTTTGAATCATTTCTTGCTTTCACAAAATGTATACAACTGTTCATTGCTCATTAAATTGCAAATTTCATGTTTGAATGTAATATGATAAATAATGGCTCCAAATTTCCCTCCTAAAGTTCAATTTCCAAAGTTTTGTTTAGAGTAAACCCAAAACCTGAAAACCTAGTTTCTGAGGGTTCCCAGACAATTGTTCTTCTGTTTATTAACAATGCATTGCCTTTTAACAATGGCTTATATTTTTAGATTGAACATACTGAATCCAGTTTGCTGACCCTGAACTCAGTTAAACACAAGTGCTCGCTCTGCAGGTGTTGATTAATAGAACTTGTGTGGCCAACATCTTCAGAGCTGTTCCAAGCAACAGAGCACCCTGGGCTTTGCTGACAAGCACATTGAGTCTGTATGTTCACCGCCACACTGCATATCTACTTCCTTGGTTTATCATTTGTAATAAAGTAAACTTTTACTTATGTTGGTAAGTTTTACCACACACACCATGAGTTCTGAGGGTAAGACACTGTTTAGCAACCATTCATAGATTATACTAAATGTGGTTGTATACAGAGATTTGTGATTTAATCTATCGGAAAAACAGACAAAAATCAAGAAATCACAAAATGTGCTATATTGGAAAAAAATAATGGAATTATATAAAAATCTAATCAAAATGGTTTCCTCTCATAAAGAACACTTTATTTTCAAGTCTCAATTTGTTTTTGATAAAATCTCATTCAGTTCTAATAATATCACTATGTTCTTGGACAAGTGAAATAACAAAACAATGTTCTGTGGAACACTAGTTCTATTAGTTAATCGGCATTCAGGTTTAGGCAATAGTTTATGTCATTACTTTTAATCTTTGAATAGAATCACATGCTCATTTAGATAACACACACTTTAGAAAGTCTACAATAAAGAACTGTATTTAATTTTTTCAACTCTGATGTTCCTGAATCTATCTGAATGTAGAACCTTTTGCTTGCCTTAATATTCACTTATATTTTGCAGAACAAATTTTTGAAGAATTCACTTTGGAAAATTCAGTCACTGACAAGTGATATAATTTTCCAGAGATCATTACAGCCTTCTTATCTCTTTCAAGAATGTCCTTAAAACTCATACAAGTTGGCTTTTTACTGCCCTCTCCATTATTTACTTTCTTATAACAGAAGAAAACTGTATCAACTTGATGCAGTTCTTCTTTCTTCTTTTTGATTGATTGTAGTAGCAAGAAGCAGGCGGTAACCCAAGTGGCTGCCAATACTGACTAGAAAGGTAAATGTGGCCCGTGCATGGCATAGAATGTGCTTCAGAGTTCAGACTGTGAACTAACTGTATCCACTGCAGCCTGGAAGTTCTCAAATATATAATGTTAAGTCAAACAAAGTGTGGAGAAGAAAAAGATTTATAGCCCAACACTATTTGAATAAATTATGAAACAAAAATTTCCAGTAATATGCATATGTTATTATATAATTAATGTCACATATGCTATGTATACATATACCTGAATAAACAAATGGAAGGTGGATTAAAAAGACATTTATTAATGATTCTAAAACTGAGTGGAATATAATGAGAGAGGAATGAACTAGTTAGTAAGCAAAAAAAAAAAAAATGATGGAAAGTCTGAAATAAAGCAAAATACAGTGCAGTGCAATGACATACAATAAAAAAAGGACCTTCCTGGGGTCAATGTTGACAATCTGTCATGACTCAATTCTGGGCACTCAAGGTTCAAAAGATAGAAAGAAAGAAAGAAAATAAAAATCAAAGGGCCACAGGTGATTGTGATGTACTTGGTTCATGTTCTACAGTATGAGAATTACAGCTCCACTTTGTCCAGTTCAGGATTCTCTTTGTGTCTCCCTCTCTGAAAAACAGTGGCACATTTTGGGGTGAGTCAACTGCTAACATGGGAATGAGAAAGGTCAGACACACTTGCAGCTTTAAGAGTCATGCCCATAATCCTAGCACTTTGGGAGGCTGAAGTGAAAAGATTGCCTGCACTCACAGGTTCGAGACCAATCTGGGCAACTTGATGAGACTTGGTCTCTACAATAAATAAAAAAATTAGCTGGGTGGGGTGGCACATGCCTGAAGTCCAGCTATTTGGAAGGTTGAGATGGAAGGATTGCCTGAGCCCAGCAGGTTGAGACTGTGGTGGCTGTGAGCATGCCATTACACTCCAGCCTGGGAGACAAAGTGAGGCTCCAACTCAAAAAAAGAAAAAAGAAAAAAGAATTCTGCTAGTTTCTAATCTAGTAAATAGAAGTTGACTGTAGCTTTTTACAAATTCAGGTCCTTTTCCTGAACATGAGTGAATTGTAAAGATTCTGTTTATGAATACTAGGGAATCACTTCATGGTTAAGCCTCAGGCTACTTTTCCATTGCAGACCACTCCCCTCTGCCGGCTTCTCTTGTTTGTGACATGCAGTAGGTGCTACAATTGTTTCTTCTTTCTCTTTGAGTTTGTATATTCGTTTCTGTATCTGTATCTTTCTATCCCCACCCCCATAAATATTTACTTTCTCTTGTTACATCTGTTTCTATCTATATCATTCTTGGAATAATGCCTGATACTTAGCAAGTTCTTCAAAAGCTAAAAATTATTATTTATTTTGCTTGCTTATTATTTAGACTTAACTACTACTCAGTCTTCCTCTTGTGGGTTTTGCATCCCAGAATATTAACTCTTCCGCTTGCTCTAAACACAATCATTTGTGCAGGTTTCTGACTGTGATTGCCTGAGGGGAACAGAACAAGGAAAATAAAAATAACAAAGGTAAGGATGTCATACGTAGTAGACTATCATGCACACTTCTTACAGCAGAGTACTTAATTTTTGACTCCATTGTTGACATGGCAGCTGAGAAACTCACCAGCCTTTGCTTTTATTATCTTAAGGATGAAACTCATCGAATATTTTCTTCACTGGTTTCTTTTCCTAACATTTCCATGCTAGATGAAAACCACACAGAGCCTCTCAGCAGAAAAAGTCTTGAGACTCAGTACATGGTGACCTTAACTCGCCATAGGAGGAATGCTGTGTTTTCATGACTTAAGTTGCTGGAGTCTAAGAAAAGCTGCTCTATGCAACTGTTCTCAACACACTTAATTTTCCTCCCATTTATACAGGTCCAGTTCAATCATCCTATACACTCTCATGCTTTTAATCATACCCTAGTTAATTTTTTGAAACCTTTGTGAAATGCTGTAACAAAATTGAAGGGAATATTTCTCTTTCTTACATAATTTTTGTTCAGAATTTAATTTGAATTAATAAGCTTTCATATTGCCATATGGTGTAAGATATCTATTAATTCTTCTAGGATTTTTCCATCCTGGCCTATCTTTCCTTTCTTAAGTTACTGAAGGATCTGGAGCAGCCCGTACAACTGAAATAGGAGGTCATGATACTAATAACTGGGTGGCCTTTTATTTAACTGAGTAAGGACTTTTCTACTTGGACAGCTGTTATGTGCATCTCTGCACACAGATTTTACTGTGGATATATATCTATATAAAGTCAGTAATATTCAAAATGCTCACTTAAGACCCTTGGTCCTGACTGATCACCGAATTCTACTTTCCTTTTGCTCTTTAATCAGATGTAATTTGAGGAGAAGACATTTATCTGGATGTGCTACCATAATTCCCGACATCTTACTGTTTTAATTTTTATTTCTTTGAGTCCTGCCTGTTTTATCTCCTCCAAGAGTGCCCAGAGCCAAGACTGGCTGCCCTAGTTACAGGTGATCAAGATTCACGTCCCCAGACTCATCATGGCCCAGGAACCATTCAAATCTGGATCTGGTAGTCTACAGAGTTCTTTTTTTATAATGGGTTCCTTCTGGAAATCCTTGCTGCCCGTTGTCAGTGTGATCATGGATCCTATAAGTGGTCAGCTTGCTTGACTGTCTAGATCTTTGACTCCGAATTTATTTTCTGATAGGATGTTAAATACTGTCGAATATCAGCTCTCTTGCTTTGGGCCCAGAGCCTCCTACTGAAATTCTCAGGGATTTGAATCCTACTTTCATAGGACACTTAATCACGTGAACAGGCTTCACTGGCTTACAATTGTACACCCACTTGAGTCAAAAAATCACCACCCGCCTTGTCTTTGGCCACATCCTTTTCATTCACGAGTATATTGGCACCAACCATACTTTGGCTAGAATTAACTCCATCTCTTGGTGTGACTTTTATTCTAGTCAGTTCTCCAGCCCTTTTAGTTTCAACCTTAGCTTGTTTGCATTATCTATTTTATTCCTAAGACTGTATATAAATATACACACTCACACAAGTACATGCATATATATAAGATGTATTATTATATACGTATATAATAAAGAACCTGTGTATATTAATACACATATACTATACATAATATATAAAGAATATGTGTATATTAATACATATTATATGCACTTTTATATAGACATATTCTATGCATATTATGTATATAATAACACATATATGTGGTGTTATTATTTACATAGTATGCATAATATATAATATTATTATATATACAGTATGCATAATGCATATAATTTTGCTGATCTGCTAAAAAAAATCCCCTCAACACCAAAAATAAAGTCATTAAGTCCCTGTAGACATATTTTCTCAGTGTGCCCTCCCATTTATTAGTGGTTGAGGAATAGTGTGCTAGCAATTTCCGTTCTTTCTTCCTCAAGCAGCAATGACTATGTAACACTGGAAGATGGATGTAAAGTACCCCACTGGGACACATGAATGATCAAGATGAGACAGGGCTTTACTTAAACACAGTGGCCATATGCATAATTCCCATTCTAAGACATATATTTGACATACATGCTAATAATGGGGAAGAATATTGCATATAAGTGTTGTCCCAGGAAGCCTATCATAATAGTGCACCAGTCACTCTGAAATTGGTAGCAAACTCCCCTTTCTCATACAAGTGCATACTGTAGCGCACAAGTGCATCTTATAATGAGAATGACTTTCCTCCATTTTTCTGGATTGAAAGACTGTATTGTGAATGTGGACAAGATTGTTAATGTAAAGTATAATACTAGATGTATTTCTGGTGTTTGAGGTTCTTAGAACATTAAAAAGAAATTGTGAAAAAAGAGAATTAAGCTGAAACATATGTTTTGAGGCTTTGAGGACATTTTGGAAGTGAATGCATGTGTTCCCAGGCTTTGGATCAGAAAGCTAATGGAAGTTCTTCTCCAAGGTGAAAGAGACAATGCAAGGAAAAGATCCAGCTGTTCTTTGCATCTGCCGGAGACACACATCAGAACAAAGGCAAAAGCAGCAGAGGCTGGTAGGGTCATTAATGCCTTTCACACAGGCAGAATGGAAAGAAAGATGACCACCCTCAAACACTCATGAATTGGAGGTAGCTTTCATTTCATCCATTCTGCTCTCGAGAAGTTGAAATTATAATAATGAAAAACATGTCAGATTGGTGAGATTTGAACTGGGTGTGCACATTTGTTAGCAGTGCTGGCTGCATGGATACTTTTGTTGGTGAAATTAAGTTTTCTATAATATCAAATCATTATTTCATGCCACTTATATTAATGTTCTGAAGGGCATTGCAAATTACATTATACTATTTCTTATAGTTTATTAACTTCATAGAGCTGATCATATCTGGCTTCTAGGGTAAGATACTGGGATTCTTTTTGGAGGAAAAAAAGATTATTTATAACATATATTTTCACATATATTTCAGATCCAACGTATTTGTTTCCAAACAGGCTAGAATGGAAGAAGAATAAAGAGACAGAAGAGAGCAAAAATAAGAGAGAGCTAGAGAGAGCCCATGGGTTTCTCCTGCAGCATTTTCTTGTCCCTTTTTCCCCCCTGTGTATAAGGCCTCTAAGAGGTCTTTCAGAAAGATGATACATAAAACAAAGAAGGAGAAAGAAAGAACCTGGGAAAGATAAAAATAAAGGATTGGAGCAATTGCTAATAAGCCCTCAAGAAAAAGAAGGGATTTTTTATTCTCTCTAGCCTAGTATGGAATTCCAGTGGTGACCTGAGTTCTGCAGAACTCACTTTCTACACTTGCTTTAGAGAAGGCTTCCTTCTGAAGAGTTGCACAGCATAGAACACACAAAACCCTGTCTCCTGCTATTAACCTCACCTCTTGCAATTTTTCTCAGTCAATAAATTTAGAATATTATAAAGAAAAAATATATAATTATAAATTTGGTCATGAAGATCAAATAGGACTGCTTGTGGATACCCTGGCAATGCGGTCATGTGTTATTGGGGCCAGTAAATACAGTACATGTCTGACTGAGCTCTCCAGATGTTTCTGGCATTCTTACAGGCAGCTAGAGCTAAGTGCTGGGGATGTAACCAAACACAATGTACCTTCCTAATTTGAAAACTTTAAAGCAGAGTGAATTACTAACAGCTACCACAGTGGGACTGAGAATTAAATGATGAAAAGGACTTCAAATTGCTGTTCTTTGTTGATCATTTGCTTCATTAGCCAGTTCATTAAAATGATCTTTGACAAAGTAAAAATAGTACTTCTATTACACTATCCTATAAACTATTTTTGGTAATATTTTTATGAGCAGTTGTTAAGGATATTATTTAAAAACCACCCATAAAATGATATGTTTGGTCATGCAATGTGACAATAAGAATGGAAGATATCTCCCCTTTGAACATTTAATAATTTAATAGTTACTAATATTTATTGAGCTCACACATTTCCAGACATTGTTTGAAGCCCTTTATATGAGTTACTTCATTTAAACCTCTTAACACTATGAGGAACTCTATTTAGGAATATTATTTAGGAAACTCAAATGCATCAAACATAACTTGCCCAAAGTCATTCAACTGGTAAGCAGTTGAACAGGAATCTGAAGCCAGGCAGTCTTAGATAGGATGTTAGACTTTCTTACTTATTTCCTTAGTAAAAGAGAAGACAGCAATTATATCTGACCTCATAATTGCTGTCTTGTTAATGATACAATAGTAAGAGTTTATTATATGATCGGATCCTATCAAACTATCATTGAACTCATTGTCATTTTTAGTACAACTTAATTTTTCTCTTTTCACTCTGTTAAAAACACCACTATTTTTGCAGTAACACATATTCAAAATATCTGGGAGCCCACACTTTTTGTCTGTTTGCCAAGTTCCTTTTTATTTTTCAAGAGTTAGCTAAAGAAATATGTCTTCTGTGAATCCCTTGACACTCCCCAGGGAGGTTAGGCATCCTGAGGGCCTGTTTCTCTTGGTTTCCAAATCCTGGTATCTATGTCAGCTACCTCAGAATCCCTGGAAGCTGGAGACCCTGGATAAACCCTAAGAGATTCAGAATGAGCATTATTGCCCTAAAATACACTTAAAAAAGAAAAAAGCTCTCAAGTGATTACGATACTTTGCAAGTTTGGAAGCTACTCAAAACTGATCACTTTCCATCTAATCTCTTGAACATTCGTTCCTGAAACCCTGGAATTCCTAGTTGAAGCTTTAACTATCATGCTCATCAATCCCATGCTCAACAAATACCACTGAAGGTATGAAAGAAAAAAAAAATGACTCAGATCAAAATGTCACCAGGCAGATTTTCAGGAAAATAAATTCGAACACACATGTCAGCATTAGCTTAACTCAATCCTATTTGTCTCTGCCATTGAAGTCACATTATTCATTACTTATGAGAATGACCTAAATTTAGTAAGAAACGATTTTATTAAATTATGTAAATTTGGCTTATTAGAACAGATAATTTTTCAGTAATTTCAGACAAGCATCATTTTACATTTGCAGAATCTAAAGGGTTAATTTGGTTAGATGGAAGATGATTTTTTTTTTACACTAATTCTATCTAGAGTTCTGGCCAGCTGTAGCCTATTGTACTAAAATTCCGTGAGATTGAAGAATTATGTTGGTTACATAGAAAGAACTCTATTTATGACAATAAATAAGAAAATTTAACCCATTTAAGCACTTTGAATTTTAAAAGTCTTTAAAGTCAACTAAAATGTTTTCTGTTAAAGTACAATGCTGAGCTTTTTCCTACTTTTTGAATCATTTCTCATGGCCCATCTCAACACAAACTTCCTAAAATACATTGTTATTGTCCTACTTAAACACAATGTCACTATGATAGCTAAGGGGACCCCTCTCAGGAGCCTAGTAAGTCCCCTGCCCCCATCCCCCAGGAATGGAAACAAAGGCAAATACCTTGAGTTTCTTTAAGGAAAATTCCAGGTACCTAGCTAGCTCTGAGAAGTAAGTCAGCAATCTCGGATAAGCAAGAAGATACTAATAGCTTAATAAAATAGCCAAGAAAATTAGAGTTACAAGATGTTTGGTTCCCTATAGAAACCAAAGATAACATCTTGTCATATGTCTCTGAATTGTTTTTAAGAAATCTGATTCCTACCAAATGGATCCACTGGCACATAGACTCACGTAAGAAGGAACTGAGGACTGAGCTCTGACTGCCATTCTTTGTTCTACATTTCTTCTTGAGGACCTTGGAGGAAGTCATGCCATGAGCAGATCTTAGCATGCCTTTCTGAGGACCCCAAAGTTTTTAGACAAAACTTCTCTTTCCTTAAACTTCGCTTGAAAAGCAGAGAGTCTTTGAATCCATGTATGTCTTATAAACCCCGGTTTCCAAACATCCCACCTTTTAGGCCAAACCAATGTATAACTTCCATGTCATGACTTGTGACTTTTGCCTGTAGTTTCAGCTTTCCTGAAATATTCTCCTGCCCTAAAAAATCCTTGCTTGTAATCCATCAAGGAGGTTGGGTCTTAAGCATAAGTTGTCCAGTTATTCTTGCAGAAGGTCCTGCAGATAAACGTCTTTCTTTCTTCTGCTGCAAAACCTTGGTGTGGGTGTTTTGTCTTCACCGTGCTGGGTGAGTGGACACCCGTTTGGTAACAATGATATTAATAGCAATGCAAAAATATTATGTAGTATCCATATTTAAATTTCAGCAATTATTATAGAAGTACTTGTGAGAGTCAGTTCAGGAAAAACACAGAAAAACTGAACCATTCAAGGATAACGGGATGCTCCATTGACTCTTTGAAGGATCAACCCAATATCCTTTAGATTGTTTCACCTTTGTTTTGTCTGATAGTTTCCTCATCATTTTGTTTTACTTGTTCCCCTTTTCTCTGTATTTCTTGTAATATGGAAGCTAGATCTAAAGATTTGATTAAATTTAGGATAAACACTTTTGGCAGGTATATTCACAGGAGAAGCTGTGGAATTCGTATTGCATTATATCAGTAGGTACAAAATATTTGGTTGTGCTCCAAATAATTCTTGATGAACAGGCAATGGTGCAGAGGCAGCATTACTCACAAAGGAGGGTCCGTGTTCTGATAATTTTGCCCTGGCACACCTTAAAAGTCTCATTTGCCAAAGATAACTCTTCCATTGTCTCTGCCATAATTTCTGGAATGCTGACATTATTAACTTTGGTTTATACTGAGCTATTGGAAGCTCTTTGTAAGGATAATCAATTAAAAACTACTCTCTGACATTTACACTTTATCTTCAACTATATTATTGGATTATACAGCTATTAATCCAACAAGATACTTGAGGGAAAGCAACAGAGGGCACACGAGTCTTAATGGAAACAAGAAGTACACAACAATGAAAATTAGACAGTCTGGTTGACAGATATTACTGAGGTCTCTTAATGGTTATTTTGCAATAGAACTGGCGGTTAGTGTAGACAAAGATGTTAATTTGGGGTAGGGAGGAGGTAGTGAGGGATGAAGAGGAGAATTTTTTTTTTAAATGATCTGGAAGGATTCTTATCAACTCAATCAAGCATGTTGCAGCCCCAGCCTGCTAGTATGTCACTCTAATGCTGAGTCCTTTGTAGGAACTGCCTCACCTCCACCAGTGCAATTGGTTTTCACCAAATCAACTTCCCCTTTTAGCTTTTCTTCTGAGTTTACCAATGAAAAGACGAGTTTAAGATAGTTAATTGAAGGAACTAACAACCTTGATATACTTTTCATACTTCT
Source organism: Cephalopachus bancanus (assembly GCA_027257055.1). NCBI lineage: Eukaryota > Metazoa > Chordata > Mammalia > Primates > Tarsiidae > Cephalopachus > Cephalopachus bancanus. Next base: position 4,168,269 of record JAPVLO010000096.1, on the reverse strand, counting down.
TTACTTTTTATGACCCAGAGCTACTGTCCTGTTAAATTTATTTGCCTATTTGTCAAATAGGCAAATAAATCTTGTGGATGAGCAGAGGATCGCTGGCCTTAGTCACTCGTGTATCTCCAGGTTCTGGAACTGGTTTAGCCCATAGGAGAGGTTAAGTAAATATATATATGTATTTTTTCCCCCGAGCTGGAGTGCTGTGACACAATCACGGCTCACCACAGCCTCCGCCTCCTGGGCTCAGGTGATCCTTACACCCCAGCCTCTCAGTGAGTAATTGGGAATACAGGCACGAGCTAACACACCCAGCTGGTCTCTAGATTTGATTGCATATCTATTCATATTTTGCCGGAGACCAGCTCCAGCCGGGTTCAGGGTACCCCAAAGGTGGAGATGGTGTCGGCGATTGGGGGGACGAAGAAAGAGAGAGAGAGAGAGAGAGAGAGAGAGAGAGAGAGAGAGAGAGAGAGAGAGAGAGAAAGAGAGAAAGAGACTGGACCCCTGTCTAGTGCAGAAGCCCAGGTTAAGTAAATATTATTCTTTAAGGGAAACAATGAATGAACAACCTGGGGAAGAAAAAAAAAGGCTGGAACCATTGTTCTTTATTGCATATAATTACTTTGAATTGTTAACTCTATTATCTGGTTTTGGTGGAGTTTATCGAGTGATAATATACTGACTAAAGGAATATTAAACATTTTCATCAAAGTTAATACCCTGCAGTTCTAAAGAAAATATAAACCATTCCCATTTACTCTGGATTGTTTTAGATACATTTTCTTCAGTTACATATTTTGAAAACAGAGTTTCAACTTTTTTTTTCCCCCTGTGATGCTTTGTTTTTCTGGTAACAGTATATATCAAATTGAAAGGATAGTTGGCATATAAAGGAACTCGGAACAACAATTTTTTCCATTTGTTAGAGGAAATGCAAGCCCACTTAGAAAAGTTTTCCTACATTTCTCTCATGAGAAAATAGTGAATGAGTAAAAAATAAAGAGTTATGAATGTTGACCTTTGAAACTCTCCCCAAAGCTGCGTGACTACTGATGGGATGACATGAAAAGTCATTTCACTTATAATGAGATACCAAGCGGGCCTGTCTTCTTTTAAAACCTGGCATTTAAAAATACATTTGCTTCTATTATGTCCTGGCCTAACCTGCACAGGCTATTGCATATGACATATTACCCGAGCAGATGTTTTAGACAACATGCTGGCAGCGATGCAAGCAAAGAATAAAGTTTATAGTTTTGTTTCTTCAATCTCAGAGTCACGCAGTTGAGAAAGCTTTTTTATCTGCCAATTTATTGCAAATGTTATGTAAACCGCCTATTAATTTTATGCCTACTGTGCAGCAGAACTTTTTAATATGAAGAAATGACGGGGAGAGGGAACAGACATCTAGATTATTTTCTTCCACAGGACATCTTTTCACCTTAGCAAAATATCTCGTAGTCAATTTGCCTTACGGGTTAGTAGACCAGTTAGAAGGATGTACAGATGTCTGGGGAATGGTGCTTCTTGCTATTAAAGGGGGTAGAGAGAGAAATAATTGTAAGAAAGATAGGATGGATAGGAATTTTTTAAATTGTATTATTTTGAGTAGCTACCTACTCTATTCCTAGGTTATAGAATAAGTGTAAGGCTTTAAAAGGACTCTTCCAAGGAAATGATTGCATTCATTTTACTGCCATGACCTCTACTGCAATTTATATTATGAACTCAAAATAAGCCTGTTTAATATTTCATTAAAATGTATAAAGTATAAACATACAGTATTATGTTACATAATGCATTTGCAAGTTTATATTCAGATGTGAGAGATTTCTGTATTCATGAAGGAATGACCTTCATACCCCAGTGGAGGATCACCAGTTTATGCAATCTTATGACATTTTTATTTTATTTATGTACCGAATGAAAATATGACATTCCTATCATCATCTTTAACAAATGTATCATCAATCAGAGAGGGCGCAAAATCATCTCTGTTTTCACTGGACTCCTGGCACAAGCATTTACCCCAATTTTTAGCGATGCCACCTTCAATTGTGCATGGGCTCGAGCATTTGCATATGTGTTTTTCTGAAATTTGCCTTTTCTTATTCAAATTTGTAGAAGAATAATTTGAAAAATGGGGGGAAAATTGTGAGTTTCATGCGCTATGATACACAGGGAACATTTCTAAAGGGTAGAGAAGTGGAAATTTGTAGAATGAAGGGGAAATTAATTAATATCAAATCAATTAATAAAACACCTCCACTGCCACAATAGAATCAGAATGTTTGAACAATTTCTGAGTCTCACCTGGAGAATTCATCAAGATAAACAGATGTTCATTTGACACCATGGTCTCCCTTCCCTCAATCAGCATTGATTCTCTTATGGCCCATCTTTTTAAAATTTTGAGTTTCTAACCGATAGGAAGCCCTGAAGAAGCAAAACACTTATGTGAATTGGCTGCTTTTGTAGGTGGTGGGACAAAAGTTGTTACTTTGGTTTTACAAAATATTTAGTCATCAATAAAAGGGGTAAACAATTAATGTTTTAAAATAGTTTGGAAATTTTGCTTCTGAGTCTAGTGGTGCTTTGAGTCTCATAGCATGAATGTCTTTAAGGAAATAGAAAAGTAGAAATCACAAATGGACCTTATGAGAGGCTAAGTCAGGCTCTCTGTGTCCCTGGGGTCTCTGGGTTTCTTATGCACATTTGCGTCAGATTACCTCTTCCTTTGAAGATTTTCTCATTATTTCTACGCGTTTTTCCTCAACTTGGCTGCAAGGGCCCTGGCTCTGTAGTCTCATTCAGTTTGGCACTCAGCAAAACGATTTGCAGTTTCTCTGTTCCAATTCACAATAAACAAACTCAAGATTCTCAATGTCCACCTCCTCCCATTGATTTCCCTACCTGGGTTGGGGGACACTTCAGCTGTTATTGGCAGGAATTCAGAAACTCGTGAGCTGCTACCCTTTGGTAATTATGGGAATTCACTCTTCCAGAAGGTTTTGAGGGCAGGTTGGGGTATAGAAACCTGCAAGATTTTAAGACACCTCTAGAACATCAAATTATATAACTTCACATCCAGATTGCTCTGTAAGCCTCCCTAGAGATGCTGGAAGTCTTTTAAAGAGAGAAGGAGGTTGTCAATTTCTTTAAGTTGCTAAGTGACTTCAGCTTTAGGTAAACAACTTCTCTCTTTTTTATTAAAATGAGAGCTAAGCTAAACACAGCAAAATATATTCTTTTGATTTTCATGAAATAATTTTCCTGCTAAATTATTCCTCAGAAAATTGATTTCATGTAGTAAAAGATCCCCCAGTAAAGCTCAATATGATTGTTTGGGAGAAGTATTGTTTTACTGAATGGCAATAATGCACTCTGGAGGAATAAGCCTGATTTAAGTACAATTAATCTAACAGCACTTACAGCAAATACTGCAGATGTAGTCTAACTAAATATTAGAGTTTCATTAAAAAAAAATCATCTTTCCCCTTTACATTTTTTCTTTAAAAATTTCAGTTGAAATGGAATTTACATAACATAAATTAACCACTTAACCTCTTTTACATTTTCCAAAGACGTTGAACAGCATAATTAGAAAATAATAAAATTAAATGAGAAAAACAACTCTAAGCAATAACAGTAAATGAAAAAGAGTTTTAAACAAATAGAGTAGCTACAGGAGGCTTAAGCCAGACAGACTGCCTCCAGAGGCAAGAGCAGAAGAGAGAAGGGAGCTGCAATTCTCTTTCCCCAAACCCAGAGGAGTTCAAAGATAGATGACTTCATCCGTAACTGTGTTAGAATGTGCCATGTCCCTGGAAGCCGATTCCATATGGCGATCTGCTAACTTGAACGCTGGGGGGAAGAAATGCCTGGGACCATTTAAGAAAAGCAAGTTTCATTGCTCCCCATACGTGTGGCTCTAGGGGAAGCTTTTTTAAAAATCTAAATTATTCAGCCATCAATTTGTAACCCCAGCTCACTGACACTAACGTGTTGAAATGAATTTGCTTTATATAAGGTTCTGAAAACCATATGCTTAACCATAGAATATGGTACGGTCAAGCTCTCCAATTCAACTGTTCATCACACCTTAGCTGAAGTTATATCTTAAATCATAAATAGATGTCCATTATTTTCACATCGCACTTTAAAAAACAACAACAATAAACAAACAATCCAAGGTGTTAATATAGATCACAGCTCTATATGGCCAACCTCAATTCTCCTCACTTTCCCCCTTACTCTTCTTCCTCCAGCCACACATGCCTTCTTCTCCATCCTAGAAAATATTAAACATGCTCTTATATCAGGAGTTTAGCAAAACTATTATTTTGCTTAATACACTCATTTCTACAATCTTTGGTTTCTCACTTTATTTAGCTTCGCTCTGATGCCACATGATAAAAGAATCTTTGACTAACCTATTTAAAATAGCACCCACCCATCATTCTTTATTTTGATAGTGCTTTACTTTTTCTTTATATTACTCATTGCCACTTGACATTACTTTACTTATAGTTATAATTGTATTGCTTTTCTCCTCTATTGAAACATAAACTTCTTGAAAGCAGCAATCTTGTCTGTTTTGTTCTCTTAATTTGTAATGTCTAGAATAGAATCTGGCACATAGTAGGAACTCCAGTACTAGTCTGTAAAGGTTCTGTTATCAGTTCACTGCAATGTAAGTGCATTATATGAGAAAAACATTTAGAAACTTTTGTAGCAATTTGATATTGCTGCAATATCCAAGTATGAGATTTTGTAGATTACAGAAGTATCAGATGGTAAACTGGAGAAAATTAAAAACAAAGTGAAACAAGCAAACAAAAAACTAGCTCTTTATTCAGAAAGTTTGAGAAGTCCTAGTCCTATCTACCTTATTAAGAAAACTGATAAATTCAATGGTGGAAGGTAAATTCCATAAAAATACAGTGATCTGTACTGTGTAAGAATATGAGCTCCAAAGTGCAAAATATGCTACTGGGTCTTGCATCATATGTCACGAAGGAAGAAGTCCAAAGCTTGATGATTCTCTCTGGATTTTGGAGACAACATAGTCCATATCTGGGAGTGCAGCTCTGGTCTAAGTAACCACTAGAGAAGATTGTGCAGCAGGTCCATACTGCAGAATGGATTCATCTGAAGTGTTGTGGCGAGTAGAAATTTGTTTAGTTTCAGAGCCTCTAACAATTTTTCACTGAAGAACCACAGCACAGGGTAAACTGTAGGGTTTTAATGTTAAATTACGCTCTACTTTTTAGAAACTCAGTTTATTTTTGAGAAACAATTTCTAGTTTGCTACAAGATTCAAATAGAAATTGAACACGTGACTTTGGGATCTCAAGTGACCAGGAAGGCGAGGCTATCCAGTGTAAAACGGGTATTATCTAGTCCATTAAGCCCTGACGTTGGTGTAATCAGCAGTAATATATTATGATTGGAAAATAGATTGCACATATATGTTCATATAACAACATGTAATATAGTATTTTAGGTCTAGTATGTAATAGATACATGACATGACAGTTACCTCTAAATCTTTAGAGAAAGTTGAAAGACAATTGAGTGATAATAATGGCCTCCAAGCAGTAACGTAGAAATGTATACTTAGTATAAAACACCCTACAATAATGAGGGAAAAATATACATCCTCAGAGTCACAATAACTCAGAGCCTTTATCAGCAGCAAATTCAAACTAAAATAAATAATGAATAATTATTCGCAGAAGGGATGATTTTTTTATATGGCATTTCAGAGTTACAGAAACAAATTTAGAGAAGAATAAATGGTAAATATATAGATAAACTTAAATGAATATGGACATATGAAACAATAAGAACAATAATATATTAAATATTAAAATATATAACATAGCACATTTGGCAGAGGTAGAGTAAATGGCATTGTGTTCTAATATCTTTTACTTGTCTGGAAAATGATAAAAGTACTAATTTACAATTGGCAGTTGCAAGTAAATAATGTACATTATTTCTAAAATAAATACTAGAAAAATAGTGAAATAATGTATAACTAACAAGTTGTATCATACATAGTATGGCATATCAAAACTTTACAGTTAAAGCCATGCTTAGAGGAAAATACACAGTCATAGATCAGAAGATAAGCTAGAATGGAATCCATTTTATTAGCCATTCTATTTTTTTATTTAAAAAAATTTTAATTTTAAATATGTGAGGTACAATTCAGAGTTAGGTATATAAATGTTCATTATACAGGTACCCTTGTTGATGAGGTGTGCCTCCTCCACTCCTGGCAGTTTCCCATTACTGCCAATCCTGCCCTCATCCTCCTCTGACAGTTTCCCACTACTGCCAATTCCTTTCTTATAGTGTTAGTTGTTTAAGGTCCGCTTATGAATGAAAACATGTGATACTCTGTTCTTTGTTTCTGTGATAGATCACTCAGTATTATAGCCTCTGAGTCCATCCAAGTTATTTCAAAGTTCGTAATTTTGTCCTTATTTATGGCTGCAGAATATTTCATCGTGTATACATACCACATTTTTTGCATCCAGTTCTCTTTTGATGGGCAGCATGGTTGGTTCCATGTTCTTGTTTTTGTGAATAATACTGCATTTATTAGCCATTTTAAAAAGCTAGAGCTGCAAATTAAATCTCAGTAGAGTTGAAGGAAGGAAATACAGAAAACTAAAGGGCCAAATGGCTTCACCAGGGAATTCAACTGAAGATTTCAGATTGAATTACAGATTCAGTGCAATACCAATACATGTTGTGGAAAATATTTTAATGGAAATTGACCTGTGTTTTCTAGAATATATAGATTAATTCAAAGGTCAACATGACTGAGAAAATCTTGGAAAAAGGTAACTAGATAGAAGTTCTTTGTTCTGTAGATTTCAAGACTTATTTTGAAGCTCCATTCATTATGACAATGTGGTATTGACATAAGGAAAGACAGAGAGACAAATGGAACAGAATAGAGAGTCCAGGTGTAGTCATATATATGAATTCACTTGACATGTTGATAGTGACCCTACAGAGGAGCAAGGAATAAACAGTCTTTCAATAAATTGTGCTGGGGGTCAATTGGGTATACAAATGAAGAAACAAAACTTGTCCTGAAATCACATAGTAGATAAAAATCAATTTCAGGTAGATCGTTGCCCTCAATGTTGAGAGTAGAGCAGTAAAGTTTCTAAATATAATATAGTAGAATATTTCAAAATTATAAGGTAGTTAAGTCCCTGCCTTAAGTAAAACCAAAAAAATTACAAACCATAAAGGAAAACATTTATTTAAAAGATGACTTTACTATTAAGACCTTATATTTATCAAAGATGAGGTTAATAGATTGAAAAGACAAGCCAGAATATGCTAGAAGATATTTGCAACACATAAAACCTCAAGAGGTTTGTTCCCAGAACATATGTAAAGTTTCTCCTACAACTCAAAAAGAAGGACAATCAACAGTTTTAAAATGGGCCAACAATTTGTAAAGGCACTTATGAAAATAAGATATCCAAAGAGGTAATAAGGATATAAAAAGGTGCTCAACCTTGGCACTAATCAGGAAAACATGAATTAAAACATAAAACACCATCAGTATCACTCAAATTAAAAATACTGACAATTCCTAGTGTCAGTGAGGATATGGAGCTGAGATTCTCTTATATTGCTGGAGGAATAAAAATTGTATAAAACCTTTGGAGAATTGTTAGGCATTCATTACTAAATTTGAAGGCATACATACCCTGCAACCTAGCAGTTTTACTCTTAGTTATATGCCCATAAGAAAGCCATATATATGTGTGCCAAAAGACATATATAAGGATAATCATAATAGTCTTCAACTGTAAATGTTGCAGATGCTCATAAACAGAAGAATGAAAAGTCTGTTTATTTAGACAAGAGGATACTATACATCAGTGTAAATGAACAAACTCTTATTATGTAAAGCAACATAGAGAATCTTACAATATAAAGTTGGATGAAAGAAACCAGACATAGACTATTTCAAACTGTAGGATTCTTGTTAAAAAACATTTGACATAGGTAAAACCAATATATGGTGTTAGAAATCGGGATGGGGTTCCATTTACTGAGGAATAAGTCAGCACCAAGGAACTCCTGTAGTACTGGGAAAGTTCTGTTTCTTGACCTTAAGGGTAGTGACATGGGTGGGATCATCTTGCGATAATTCTTTGAACTGTACACATATGACTTGTGTTCTTTCCTGTCTGTGTACTTTAGTATGTGCTTTAAGTGTTGTACTTCAACAACATATTTTAATAAAAAACAGAGAATACAGATTATCACTGAATGTCCTAAACTGTTGACAGTGAAATGAGTATATTAGAGCGCCAAGTCTTTTCCAGGAAATAGGGTGTAACTAAAAATCTACCCCTTACTTGGTTGAGAATAGAACATGAAGAATTCTATTTGACTATTTCCTTTTATCAATCTATTTCAATAGTTGGCAGTATTTATTTAATTCTTTTTAAAAGTATTGACAGTCTCTTATAACTTTTACTCATTTGGGATTCTAAGTATCTTTTAGTTTTGCTTTGTGATTGTAAGCTTCTATGGGTTGTGAATAGTTTCCAAGTGATACAGTTTGGGTAGCACGCAGATCTTCATCATTCTTTTGGGATTGCACAGAAAATAACCATTAACAGTACTTTGTAAGCGCACACCTGTAATCCAGCATTTTGGGAGGCAGAGGCAAGAGGATTTTCTGAGTACACGGTTTCAAGACCAGACTGGGCAACATGGCGAGACCTCATCTCTAAAATAAATCAAAAAGTTCTCCAGGCGTAGGGGTGGCAGATGCCTGTAATTCTGGCTACTTAGATGACTGAGGCTGAAGGATTGCCTGAGCCCAGCAGGTCGAAGCTCTGGTGGCTGTGAACATGCCACTGCACTCCAGCTTGGGTGACAGAGTGAGACACCGACTCAAAAAAAAAAAAAAACAAAAACAAAATAGAATAACCAAACGCCCAAACAAAAACAATACTTTGCTCAGTTTAAGATATGACATCATATTAGACTTATCCCAGAGTCAAATAGTCTATATTTTAATTTAATACACCATATCTAATTTTTAAAAATAAGTCTCTGCTTTTAAATATGCAAGACGAGATGAAACATTAACAACACAAAGCAATCTATGCTAAGTGTTTCTATAACTTACAATGCTTTAATAAAAAGTGTTTTCAATCAACTCTTCCATTTTTTTTTAAACCACTTTACAAAATCTACCAATCGTGTGGTTAATTGGGTTGGTGGAATGAAGACTGAATTAATTTTTTTATAGTCTTGTAAAGCTATTTCCTATAGTACAAAGAAGATGATATAGCCAAACTTGTTGCTGGATTTATGACTCTATACTAAACTTTTTCTGAGTATATTATCTTTAAAATATTTGAGAACTCTATTCTAATTCTATGCCTCAAATTAAGAACATAAACCAATTATACAGATTTTTCTACAGTCGATACAGCAGATTATAAAGGGAATTTCACTAGCAGAGAGAAAATTTCTTGTTATCATGAAAACAAAATTTTCAAAATTTGAAGTTCTAAGCTTGATTTTGGAATAACTCAGGACAAATTGAAAAAGTCTTTCTTTGTATTCAGCAACTATTAAAACAGAAAAAAAAATTCGATCTATCATCAATCTATCTATATCTACCTATCTATCATCCATCTACAGTTATGAAGTTAGAATACAATTTATGTTGGAGAAACTTGACCTCAGAAAGCTACCTGTCTCCTATTTAGATAGATCCTATTAGATATTTTTTTCTTTTTTCAAACTCTAAATGCAAAGAGCTTTCCTTCGTGGCTCGCAGGTCAGCTTCTAAAACTACTCCTCTTCCTGGCAATACATAAAATATCTGAATATAGTTATATTTTCCTTCACTCAAATTTAGACCACACAGTCATAGTTCTTTCTATTTTCCTTAGATATTGTTGCTATCCTTCATGATCTTGGTTGCCCTCATTTAAAAATACAGGTGACCCTCCCTCATCTGGTGCTATAGGTGACACCTCTTACAGCTGAATTGGCAACTTCCATGGAATTTTTAATATCATAAATCAATCCCTTACAGTATTCATGGAAACTTGTATTTACAACTGTGAATGATAACTGAGTGTTGGCACTGGGCCAACAATTTAAGAATAACAAGAATATGTGATACTCTGATTCATGATGTTGAAAGATTTTCATTGCATGGAAAAAAAGTTCATACGCCTATGAAATGAGCAATAATCTTGGCAAAACCATAATTTCTTCTCATAACACTGAAACACAGATATGAAAGCACGTAGTCCCAAAGAAGAGATTTTCAACATATAAAAAAGATGTTGTGATCACTTCAAAAGGGACACTGATTGATGTATATGGTATCAGAAATTGGAGAAGTTACAAGAATTGATAACTGATACATATAATCCTACCTGCACCCCTTCAGTTTAGTATAGTCTGACCTGTGACTGTGGACTAATTAGATAATCTGCCAATTGTGTGGTTATACATCAGAGATGCAAACTGACAGTGTTTTCTTTAAAATATGGCATTGTTAATCTTTAAAATATGTATTGAAATACAATACACCAAATGAGGTCTGAATCATGTAGAGTGATAATTGAAATCATTCCTCGGATGGACAATGTATTTACATACAATGAGACCTAAGTTTCCACTCAGTACGGTATTTGGTAGCCCTGTACTCTCATATTGAACTTGTGATCAATTGAAACGTTTAAATCTTCATCTCTCTAAATTTTGCTCTACATGTTACTTATACAATCAATTTGTCAAATTAAAATGTGAGATGCTAAAATGTAAGATGCTTTTACTCATTGCTTAAAAATTCATCTCTTTAATTGACCCACATTTCTAAACCCAGAGGTAATTTTAAACCTTGATTCCATCATCCTACATAATGACTATCCCTTCTCATTTTGTACTTTTTGCAGCTGTGATAAACCACATTTTCTGGGCAACATTTAATAGAGTGACACAGGAATAGTATTGCTGTTGTGCAATGGGGAAACAATTTTTGAATCCAATTTCAAACATAAAATAATCCCTTCTGCCAAAAAGATTTTAGAACCACTTCCTCCATTACCACGGCATACTGAGACTTCAGATAGTGGCAAAGATAATACAGAGAATGGTAAGGACAGGAATCCTGCACTCAGGTTAGATAGAGAAACAAATTGCCGCACCCTGACAAGACTTCCCATTATCTGGTAAAACCAGCAGCCGGGGTTTTGCAGTGTATTGTAGATAAGGAAGACTTTGACGGAAATCCACTGATAAAAATGCAGTTCGAAGGGATGAGAAGAATTTTTGTAGAGTCTCAAAACCTAGTAGTCATGGTTCTCAAAGTAAGAAGTGACATCCCAATGAGATCAGCTTGAGACGTGTCTTATGAAACACACAAGTGTGGCTTGCCCACAGGTCAGCTGCTCGGGGACACACAAGCTCGATCAGGAAGATCTGGATACTGCAGTGGGGGTGTAGGATCCACTCTGAAGACCTTTAATTTAATTGTACAATATCTGCAAAATACATGCAGTTCTTATTAAAAGCATGATTTTCAAAAACACATTTTGTTTTTGGAAGGGCTCACTGGCTATTACAACCAAGACCCTGGTACTCAGATAGGAAAGACAGACAAACAGCACCTTCACAGAATGATTTTTTTTTTTTTTTTGCTAAGATGTATTTCTAGCTTAGAGGTTTTTATGTTTCAGTCTCACTGAGGCATCAACACTTTTAAATAAATAGTCCTGTGCTGGCTTTTAGCAAGCGCCGCTCTTTAGTAATTTTTTCTAATATTTAGAATATCTTTAAAGTTTATGCTTAATGTTAGGATGTCATTTTCCTCCCTTTTTCAAATTCAAAAAACATTTTCTTGTCTTTAGTGTCCTGGTACCTTTTCTAGTCCCCATACATTCACAAAATTTTTGAATGGACTTTGTAATTCCATCTGAGTTTTTGTAGTATATTGAGGTATAATTCTTCGGGAAAGTGGGATTCATTTAAAACAAATAGTTAATTTCTCATAGGCTTTTTATGTAACCACCTTGGTTTTAGTATGTTCTTAAACATTCTTTACTTGTCTTTTCATGTACTTTATTTCTTTTCTCATTTTTGGCATTGTCCAGTGTTCACTGCCATGCTCAATGTGTAAGATATTCTCAATAAATACTTAATAGTTTGTCTTATCACTCATAACATTACAAAAGCTGCTGTCTTGGAAATGTTGGAGAAATATCAGATATCTTTGGCTTGTCATCTCACCATCTGTTCTTCACTTTAGATTCTTTTTGGAAACCTTGCCTAAGCACATAGATGATTCACTTTCTTTTCCATAGTGTTGATGACATTTCCCCAAGTGTTAAACCTCATGCTTGTGGTTAATCAATTCTTGAATCCTATCATCATTCCAGTCTGATGATTCTTGCTAGAGAATCTATGTATCTTTTGTGGGGGGCTATTGACTATGGTCTTCAGAATATTTTAAAAACTACTACATTGGCTCACTCACTGCTAGGAACTAAAATTTGCCAGTTTTTCTGTTGAAGTGAGAGGGCCTTCTTAATCAGAACATTTGCCTTTTATCTTTCATTGAACTAACCAACTGTTGTCAAGGACCTCTTTAATAGTTAACTCCTTTTCATGGATTTATGAGACTTTTGAGAAAAGTAGGCTAATGTTATGCTGAACAGTCAGAAGGCCAAAATTTCCAACAAGCTTTCATCAACAAGTCATTCATTCTGAAAAATCTGATGAATGGAAAACTCTAGAGAACATTCAACACTGTCTGAATGAAATAATTAAATGCTGCAGTTGGAAGGGGACTTGGAAATAATTTAACACATCTCTTCGTTTTACTTGTGGGTAAAAATGAGACCCAAAAACCACAAAGTGATATGCCCAAATTAGTTCTGCAAGTTGTCAAATGACAATTAGAAGACAATGCTTCTGACAATTTAGGGCAGTGATACTGGCCATTCAGGCTTTCCTAACAACAGTCTGCAAGAGTTGAATAAATGGCAAGATAAAGTAGCATAGAACTAATGACTGGGTTCTGACTGCAATATGGAATTTCATAAGTGAAAAACCTTATGGACTCAGCAAAGGAATGTTTCATGTGTCTTGTAAGTGGTGAAAACAGAGGTTTGGTGGGGTTTGCTGGAGATAATGATTAATGTAGTTGACAATGATTGGAATGGAAATTGTAGAAAATAATGCAGGTTTCAAGTGATGAAACTAATGCAGGTTTCATGTGACAGAGTTCTGAGTGATTACAGTAGAGGTTAGCAAATTAACTTTCCCATCAATAGCAAGTAATACCTTCATATTCCAATTATGATGAATTTATAGCCAAGGAGTAAAAAAAGAATTTTTTTCAAAGAACATCTTCTTTGAAAATGTCTTCTTAAAGGAAGACTAAGAAGCGTCTCTTTGTTGTAGATTTAATCAGATATATGGTTTCCTGAATAGGTGTTTCCCAAATTTCGGTGTTCCTAATTGGCAGGTGCATGCATGGGCAATGGTCCTTTTTGTGGCAGTGTAATTACATGTAGAATTTTTTTTTTCCTTGCTGATTTGGCTCTGTTTGTTAAAGCTTTCTAGTGACTAAGTGATGGAACCGATACTGAATTTTATAATATGGAATCATTTCAGATTGGTTTTGTTTTCATACAGACTTACTAGATTGTACACCCTTTTCAATCTGTGTCAATTGTCACACTTGCTACTATTTTATTATTTCTCCAGCAACTAAGAAATTTGCCCTCCTGTTTTGTGCACCTTACATTGCACAAACGCTTGGGCCTCTGATAGAGCAGCATGTAGCAACTTTCAGAAGTTTAATTCTTCCTTGAACATGCATAACAAGTCAGCAGCTTTCAAAGACTGTGCTTTGAAAAAAAAGATTACTTTTAATGAAAAGAACTTCACATTTACCATCTATTACAAAAATTCAGGCACACAGAGCTTGGAGCAAAAAGACAGGACAGAATAAACCAGCATTGTGTTGAATCATAAAAATGTTAGGAGTACAAAAGACACAAAAGATGCTATATTGAAGAAGGATATAAGGTCACAGAGGAGGGAAAAAGTGAACTACAGTGATAAGAGGAGGTGGAATGCAATTGTCTGTGTACCTGAGGGTAGGCACCACAGAGGCCTGAAACTCTGAATTGCTAACAATCGCCTCTTGAGAGGAACACTAATACTTCAGAGTCTCTGACACTGGAAGTCAGAAAATCAGAGCAATGTAAAGCAAGCAAATTTGTACCACTATCTTCTGAATAATTATATGCACTGTGCTATAAAAAGAACCGTTTCTAAACTTTGAAATTGATGGTCTTGGAATAAAATGAACAAATCTGGTAGATAATTTTTTTAAAATTGTTGCAAAGGGATGAAAGAAAGGAAAAATTATTATTATCTCTTTATTTTGGTGGTTACATCTTATACCACTTATACAGCGAGGACTACTTTTCCTCCTTTTTGAAATTAATCAATCTATGTTAAGCATTTTATTTGTTGAATTATGCATGTATTCTGTGGGAGCCATTTTACAACTGTGGTGCTACATAGTTTGTTGAACTCAGCTAATACGGAAAGGAGATCTTTGTCTTTTTTTCCCGTTCTCCAGTGATTTGTGCTAATTCTTCTCTGATAATTGAGGGTTAATAAAATCTAGTGGTATATATGTAAGTTGGAGTACAGTTGTAACCAACCTGGCCCCTCATGGAGGTTGCAGTTTAAAGGCCGTGTAGGAGAAAAAAGGTAAACAAACAAGAAAAGCATGATATTTGGGGTAAGTTTTCTGGTGAATAATATTTTTAGAATTCCATGCTCAAGAGGCTGCCCTCTGGGAAAGATTACAGAACTTATGTGTTTGTCAAAGCCCTCAAACTGAACACTTAAAAGGGGTGCATTTATATATGTGAATCATACTTCAATAAGACTCACTTTCAAAATAAGAAATGGCTGTTAGGAGGAAATCTAACAAAATGTGTATTCGAATACTAAAGGAAATGTGCTCAAGGTAAAGGACCTCCCAACTCGTACCTGTCCAGCATTCTGGTAGAGTATATTTTTATAATCCTCTCCTAGCTAAATAGCAGCTATGCATTCATCTCAGTTCTTCACAGAAACTCTTGTGCGCAACTGTGCATTCATGTTTTTTTCCAGGTAGCTAAGAGGAGAAATCCACAGCTCTTAAAAAAAAAAAAATGCAGTTACAGAACTTACTTAGGGACAGCTCAACTCATGGTAAAGTCCTGCGTGAATATAATGTGAGGAAAAACTGTGGTTCCATAGATTAACTTGCCTTTGCCCTACAGTGGGAAAAGAAGTGTGTAACCAAATACATTTTATATTCTACTTCTCTTGACAAAAATCATAGTGCTTAATGTCTTACCCGAATGTTACAATCTGCTCACTTTATTTGCCTGAAAAACACCTATTCCTTCTGCTTGCTTCAGATGGTAACTGTTCTGGTTTATCAGTAAACATATGCTCATAAGGTAGTGGGGGCAATTAAGTAATTATATATAGTCAAATTCAAGTGTGATTCCATTTTGCTATCATGGGTAGAGTATTTCTGAAGGCAAGCCCTTCTCTTGCATGGGGATTGCATACATTTCTTGGATTTTTCGGGGTTTGCTATCTAACTATTCTTTCACAGTGCATATGTTTTTTTCTTTCTGATGCACTTGTGCATCTGCATACTCGCGTGCTCTAACACCTCCTGTATTTAAAAAGAACAAAATAAAAAAATAAGAACACAGCCCTTATTTCACTCACTTTCCTCCTTCTTTTTTTTTCTTTTTATTAAATCAATATTTTTTATTATGGTTTTGTGGGGTACAGTTAAGGGTTAGGTGTACGATTACGTTTCATTCAGGCACCCTGTTGATAAGAGGTGTTTCCCCCTCCCCAGACAGATATTTGCTACTGTTAATCCCATCCCCCCCCATAGTTTCCCAGTACCGTCAGTCATTTTCTTATAGTATTACGTTGGATATTCAAGGTCCATTATATGAGTGAGACCATGTGGTACTCGAATCTTTGTTTCTGTGAGAGGTAACTCAGTGTTATAGACTCTAGTTCCATTCAGGTTGCTGCGAAATTCATGATTTTGTTCTTTTTTATGGCTGTGTAGTATTCCATCGTGTATATGTACCACATTTTTTTAATCCAGTCCTCTTTTGATGGGCAGCATGGTTGCTTCCAGGTTCTTGCTATTGTGAACAATGCTGCGATAAACATACGTGTGCAGGTATCTTTTTTATAGAGTGATTTGAGTTCTTCAGGGTATATTCCTAGGGGGATTGCGGGGTCATATGGGAGGTTGATATTTAGAGCTTTTAGGAATCGCCACACTGCTTTCCACAGAGGTTGCACTAGAACCTTAGAAAATGAAGGAAATACCCTCATGGAAATCGGAACTGGCATCCAATTCCTGAACAAAACCGGAAACCCGCAGGTCATAAGAGAAGATAGACAAGTGGGACCTTATTAAACTGACAAGCTTCTACAAGGCCAAAGAAACCATCAAGAGAGCAAGGAGACAGCCTACAGACTGGGAAAAATGTTCGCCAACACCAGGTCTGACAAAGGAACTAAAACGTGCTGAAAAGAAAAAAACAAACAACCCCATTATCAAATGGGCAAAAGATATGAACAGACACTTCACAAAAGAAGACATCCGAGCAGCCAACAAACACATGAAGAAATGTTCAACCTCACTAATCATCAGGGAGATGCAAATCAAAACCACACTGAGATACCACTCCAGTCAGAATGGCAATTATCAGCAACTCAAAAAATAACAGCTGCTGGAGAGGGTGTGGAGAAAAGGGAACACTTCTACAGTTTCCTCTTTCTTATCTTTCTGTTCCTTCATAGAAAAACTCCCTCACCTCACACGCTCTTCTCAGCCTGCTCCATGGAGTGTCTTTCCTCACTGTCCTACTCAGACTGCTTAAGTCAAGGGCCCTGTCCACCCTTGATGCAAAATCCCAGGGCCACCCTTCTCCTTTTCTCTGGCTTGACACCTCAGCAGCAAAAGATACTGTTGATACAGCCCTCTTTTCTGAAAAACTTTCTTTGCTTAACTATCAGAACGCCACATTCTGTTGGATTTTTTTCTTATTATACAACCATTTCTCATTTTAAAGTAAGCCTTATTGAGATATGATTCACATACACAAATTCACCCCCTCTGGGCATACCATGGATGATCTGCACAAAGTTCTGTAACTCATGCTAAAAATTCAGTTATAGAATATTTCTGTCAGTCCCAGAGTTTTCCTTATAACCCTTTATAGTCCATTCCCTTTCCTCTTTTCCAGCCTCTGGCAACCACCAATCTGATTTTTCTCTCTGTAGATCTGCTTTTTCTAGAATGTCTCGTCAATGGAATGGATTATACCGTATGATATAGCCTCTTGTGTCTGAGTTTGTTCACTTAGCACAGCACTTTTGAGAATCGTCAGTGCTATCATATTTATCAGTAGTTAATTACTATTTATTGCTAGGAAAAAAAGTCCATTGTATGGGTGTTCCACGATTTGTTTGTCTATTCACCAGCAGATGGGCCTATGGGTTGTAACCAGTTTTGGAGATCATGAAATACTCACATTATATTTGCATACAGTCATTTGTGATGGAATATATTTTCATTTTTCTTGAGTAAATACTGAGGATGATCTTTTATAGAGCATAAGTTTTAAATGTTATTAATTTTAGCTTACCAGTTTTGTCTTTTATGGTTTGTGCTTTTTGGTAATATATTAAGATATTTTGTCATAACATTTTTCTCATATGCTTTCTTTATAGAAGTTTTATAATTGATCTTTGACCCACTTCCAACTGACTTTTAAATTCAGTGTGAAATAAGAATTGAGCCTGTAATCCCGTGCCTTTGGGAGGCTGAGATGAGTGGATTGCCTGAGCCTGCGGGTTCAAGACCTGCCTGGGCAACTTGGCGAGACCTCATCTCTACAATAAAGCAAAAATGAGCCGAGTGTGGTAGCGCACACCTGTAGTTCCAGCTATTGGAAGGCTGAGGCGGAAGGATCGCCGGAGCCCAGCGGGTCGAGGCTGCGGTGGCCGGGAGCGGCCACTGCACTGCAGTCTGGGCGACAGAGTGAGACTCCAACTCAAAAAAAAAAAAAAAAATTGAGATTCATCTTCTCCCTCCCTCCCTCCTTCCTTCCCTCACCGGTGTGCAAATTCCTGTTGTCCTTTATCTGAGTGTGTGCATCTCATCACTATTCCCTTTCCTCTGCCACTTTTTTCTTTCCCTATATCTTCTTCACAGTTTTTTTCAATGAAAGAAATTATGCTTGAGAAGGATCATCCATTTACATAGCTACTTGTCTCAAGGGGCTAATTTTGACACCCTGAAACGTCCATGTTGGTTTCAGCCCTACTATTCTCTTCCTGATCCAACGTCTTTATTTATTTATTAACACCATATAAATCCTGCATACATATCATTAGATTAATCCCTAAGTATTTCAAGTTTTGATGATCTTGAAAATAAAATGGTACCTTTTAAGTTTCACTTTTGGATCATTTAAAGTGTTTATTGCTAGCACAGTATATAGAAATACAATCAATTTGTGTATAATTATCTGGATTCTTGCAGTAGTGCTAAACTGATTTATTAGTAGTGGTTTTTTGCTTTTTGGGAAATATTCTTTAGTTTGAACTAATAATCATGTAGTTTGCAAATAAAACCTCACTACTTCTGCTTAAATCTATGACTTTTATTTCTCTCTATATTTATATTTTTATTTGCCTTATTTCACTGGGATAGAATTTCCAGTATGACGTTGGATAGGAGGGGTGAGAGTGGATTTGCTTGCATTGTTTCCAAATTTAAGCAGAAAACAGTCAGTAGTTCAGTATTTTGGATGATATCAATTGAAGGCCATTCATAGTTTTTCTTTAATAGGCAAATAATTTTACTTCTATTCCTATATTACAAAGGTATTTTTAAAAAAATAATAAGTAAATATCAAGTTAATTTTTTTCCACATTTGTTGAGATAATCATATGATTTTTCTCTTTCATTCTATTGATATAGGTAACTACATTAATTTAGTTCCAAGATTGAGCCAACCTTGATTCATGAGGAAAACTCCAATTGCTCATGATATATTTTGTATGCATTGCTAAAATATATTTGTTAATGTTTTATTCAGAATTTTTGTGTCTATGTTTGTCAGTGATATTGTCTCACAGTTTTTTGTGGTTTTTTTTTTTGTCTTTGTTTAGTTTTAGACATTTTGGGGATATCTTAAGATATCTAAAGGTATCTTTCTGTTATTGACTTCAAGTATAATTACATTGTGATCAAAGAACATACTTTTTATGATTTTAATCAGTTTTAAGTTATTGTTTTATGGTCTAGAACATGGTCTGTCTTGACGACTGTTTCATATAATATTGAAAAGCATATGTGTTCTTTGTCATTCAGTAAATTGGTCTATAAATGTCAAGAGGTCATATTGATTGTTGTTATTGTTAAGATCTTTTATGATCTTTTTTTCTATAATTGTTGTATTGCTTACTAAGAAAGAGTGTCAAAATCTCCAACTCTAACTGAAGACTTTTCTTTCTCTCTTTGCATTTCTATTAGTTTCTGTTTTATGTGTTTTTAAGGTCTTTGTCAGGTACATACATATTTAAGATTATTTTGTATTCTTTTAACTCAACATGCTTATTATATCCTTCCTCAAAGCTTATTCTTGATCCAGAATACTGTATTTTGTTGAACAGTGTTATTATTCATTTAGTTACCCAAAGAAGAAACTCTAAAGTAAATCTCTGTTTATCTCTGCAATCATCTAGTCTCATCAACTTGTGTTCTAAGTATATTCTTTATATTCTCCTCATCTCATGCACAGTTAGAGCAGAGGTAGGTTAATGCACTTAAGTGATTAAAAGCAGGGACATTGGAATCAGCCCAAGGTAAACATACCAGTTTTAACTTTTTAACCTTGGGCAGTAACTGTGTGATTTAATAGTTCAACAGAATCAAGGTAGCTAAGTGCATTTGGCATTACAGACAGCTCAACTAGTTTTGCTCTCATGGAACTATTTTATATCTCAATTTATAACTTATAACTTTAAATCTACCTCTCAAATTGCTGAACCAACTAGAAAAATTCACTGATGGTTGGAAAATCCTCATAGAAGACTATGTGGTTGGGTTAGAACTATAGCAACTAGAAGAAAAAGGAACACACCAAGTGAAGCAAAATGACACTACTCTTCATAACATTAGATACCCTTTTTCCTTCAGTTCTCTTTCAGTATCATTTTTTAAAGTAGAGTCATAATTATCTGGAATTATGGAATTCCTTAGAAGGGACAAAATGGAGGTTTCCTTTGGAGGATGAACTTATTATGTTTTTAGGCTCTTCAAATTTTTGCCCTCGTGCTTCACATAGTTTATTTCTTTCTCTTTCAGTTGCTGTAGTTCTAGTCCAGCCACGTAGTCTTATGTTAAGACTTTCTATTCATCCATGGATTTCTCTAGTTGACCCAGTAACTATAACCCTTTCTGTTTGTTCTATGGCATCCTGTAAAACATTGTGCTATTTGATTTGCTTTAACCAAACTCCAATGAATCATTCAATTAATTACCCAAATTTTAGACTTTACTTGGTCTGAGTTTTCTTAACTTTTCTCTTAAATGATAGGATTTGAGGTTTCCTAAAGAGGAGATCCTTCAAATTATAATCCTGCTAGGCTTTGATAGAAGTTAGATTGAATTGACCACAACAATTTGTTGCTGGGACATTGGAAAAATGTAATCATGGTCAGAATAAGGAAAGCTTGTAACAACAGAGGTCAGCAAGATAGAACAGGAAAAATCTTAGCAAGAACAGGAATTTAGGAGGTATATTTAAAGATATGAGTTCTTAAAAAGATATGCTATAATTTGCTAATATGTAAAGCTTTTACATATCCATCATTCTACTTTTGAACTTTGTTTCTACATATTAATATGATGCTTGGTGATGCAAAAAGAAAAGTATTTAGCTAATTTGGCAATTATTTATAAAGTTGGCTTAGACTAGCCCCGACTTTTTTCCTAACAAGCATTTTCGCAAGGGCTCACTGGTTTTTGATATAGTCTTGCTGTGAAGCTCTTTCATGAGCTGTTTTGTCGAGCCAGATTACAAACAGAACCTATTTCCTGCGAGCATCGTGGCTAGAAGAACTCACAAGCCAATCTTCCAGTTAAATGCTCCAAATTGCCAGTTAATTGCTCTAACCTGATGCAACTGGCTTATGTATCTTCCAGATACCAAGTCAGAAGGAAATAGTGCAGATAACTGCAAATTATTCTGTGGGTTTAGAGCCATTTATATAGCTAATCAAATATTGGACATGTTTAGAATTTACCCAAATGTATCTGAATTGACAAAACCCACATCCTCAGAGTAGCATTTTTTTTCTCATTAAGCAGCATAGATGGTGATTAATAAATCTAAATTATGAAGTCAGTATTTTAATTTTAATGTACTAGGATGCTTCTAATAAAATTTGGTTTAATTCAATTTGTCTTGCATATCATAATGTATTTCATGAAGGGAGCACACCTGTGTCATCAATTATGAAATAAATATACATGCAGAACAAAGTGGAGACAATGTTTGTGGATTGTTAGTGACCAAATGATTACTTGAATCTTGACAAGACTATGATATAAAAATAATATCTTTATTCTAATAATTTAGGATATATTAAAAATGCCTGTGAGTGTCTTAACCAGACTTAGAAAAGAATGTAAAACTGCCTTATTAAATAACAATATAACTATATAGCTTAAATGAATTTTTTAAAAAAATAAGGACTTTTGAATTACAATAGGCTGCTCATGCAGAATAATTCATGCACAATACTGGATTCCAATTGGGGACTGATTTAATAGTGATGTAAATGAAGTGCCAAGAAGAGAGTGAGTAATGGGGTAAAATTCCTTTGTAGCAATTTCCAGGAGAGGGATTTTTTTCTTCTCTTTTTGGAAGTAGAACTTTCTTAGAAATTTTCAATCAGAGCAATTTCTTTTGGGTGGAAAGATTTGACTGAAAATAGAGAAAGGAAAACATGAAGAGAAATAAGCGTAAGGGGGAAAATATTTTTCTTCTTTGGGAAATAAAAATTTGCTCATGCAGTATAAAATGAAGTTGACTAAATGTGAAAGTAAAAGCAACCCACTTTGTATATTTCCCAAGCTGAACAAAGGGCAAACAACAGAAACAATAAATACATTTTACAAATGTATCCAGTTTTAATAATCATGTGCTCTTTGGATATGTTCCTTAAAAAATGTACCGTCTTCAAAGCAAAAACTTTGACACAGCATGTAATCATAAGCAAAATAAAACTGCATTTTTGTGTTTGTAGTTACAAAATACCACCTTTCCAAAAAGATTATAACAATATGGAAACATCATTTTAAAGGCTTGAACTCATTCAGTGAAGGTAGATGTTGATTATGTTACCATCTTTATTTTAGAAAGCATTCTGTAAAATCAAATGTGATGCTTCACCTTTCCTGTGGACAACATTGACTTACTTGATAAGGTTGTCTGCTTGTTCCAACTGTATACTACTTCTCAAATTTGCTAGCTACAGTACATTTACAGAACAGAAAAATTTTCAAAAGTAGAAGATTTAATTGTTTAATAAGGCATAATTTTTTGTATTTCAGAAAATGTTAACCTGACTACTAAAATTGTATGACTGCTGAAAGATTTGAGAAATGGTATAGGGATTACCTTTCACCCTCTTATTCCATTTTAGAAATTTAATCTGGAACACATTGTTCCTCTTCTGTCATTTGTCGGGATGTTTTTGTGCCCGTCTGAGGATATTTGGTTGTCAACTTTTCCCAAGACTACCAAGAAAAGAAATTTTTGAACTAATATTTTTGAAAATAAAAATGCTGCTTCTGTTTTTATAAAATTTTGTTAGAGTTTGCCCCATTCAGTTCTCCTCTTATTTCTGCAAGTCTGCCATATTAACATGCATAAATTACCACTTTAATAATAAGACTTATCAGGTATGAAATCTTCAACAACTCTGAGCTGCCTATTGAATGAAGTTTAAACGTATTAGTTGAGCAAACTATGTCCTCAAAATCAGTTCTTTTGCCCCTATTTGCCGTTCACTTTTCTACCTATAAATGCTACTCTGGCCAGACTTGTTCATTCCTAATGTTTAATGAACAACAAAAAAAATACCCAACACTTTTCCATTTCTTGCCTAACTCATGTTCTACAACCTCTTCTGGTCTTCTATGGAATGTCTACTTGGTTCTACATGTCGAAATCAAATGCCACCTTTTTAATGAAGTCTTTCCTGACTTCCCTGTAAGAAACAATCACTTTCTTCTCTGAAAGCCTCTAGCAAGATTTGTGTCTCTCAAACTGTAAAAACCAACAAGATATATTTATCTCTAAACGTGTAATAATTGTGTGTGAACCTGAATTATTGTGTGAATCTTAAGCATTTTGTTGTAGTCAGGAAGAGAGTGATACCAGGAGAGTTAGGCTACCTCAGCTCAAATGCTGCCTCTGGAAATTTTTAGCTGTATGAGTTATAGCAAGTTACTTGAGCACTTTGAGGTTCAGTTTTCCCAGCTCCAAAAGTGAGATCTTAATTGTTCCATCATGAAAGGTTTGAATGTCTAAAGCACGTAGAAAGTGTCTTGCATGTAGTTCACAGCTATACATGTGCAAACTATTTTATTACCTCAAAGGTTTTCTATTATTATTGAACTCCCAGAGGCAAGAGTAATAAATTATTTACTCTTGTATGTAGACAATGTTATCCCAAATAATATTTGCAGACTAAGTATATGAGTCCCAAATTCTAAAAAGAATTGTTTGGGTTTAAATTTTCTATGATGAGTCTTGTTTCCTGTAGAGCTACTAATAGTAAAAATTATTTGATTGTTTTATGGTTATTTAGTCATTCATGAAACATTTGTTGAGTACTTGTCATGTGAAAAACATAGCAGTAGAACCAGTGGGGTACAAAATATACACACTTTGGCCTTAAAATACACAATCTTGGTTTTATACTGAGTCATGCCATGAAATTAAGAAGGGTAGCATTGTACAAAGAACACATAATTTTTACCCAGAAAGAACAAAATTTCTATTTTGCAAAATTTAGTTCTTCAACTTCTAATCTATGATCTAAGGCATTATCTCAACACTACAGTTTCTCCTGGATATTGTATCAGTTTGTAATGTTGACAAAAATATAGTTAATATGCTTTAAAAAGTATATTATTTGGCTCACAGCAGCCACTCAATAAATACTATTTTTTCTCCAAATAAAACTAAAAGAGTTTTTTTTTTAAACAACAATTTTAGATAAAGATTTTAAAGGTTAGCTGGATATGAAGACAAATGATCACAGCATATGTTAAACATTTGCCTGTGGGCTTATTTGCTCATTCACTCAAAAATAATGATTGTTTTTTCCTAAGTACAAAAGACACTTCAGTGTGTGCTACAGCGAAATATAGAAACAAAAAGGATAGGGCTCCTACCTTTAATGACTTATAATGCAATGGGCAAGTTGAAACATACTTAGAAATAATTATGGAGAATAATATACATGTGTATTTATGAAAATTCAAATACGATGCTTTAAGGTTTCTGGAAACTGAGAGCATATTTCTGTCAAGATTTTGAAGGCTTTATAGAATAGGGTGCAAACAACTTAAAAGGCAGATAGGATTTTGACGGATCTGGTGTTAAGTTGTATATTGCAATGGAAAAGACTAGCACTAATATGAAAAAAACATATCACATGCTCAGAGAATAATAAGAAATCAAGTTTGATTGGAACAGAGGGTACCAATCAAACTTGTATGACCAAATCTAGAGGGAAACTTGTATGACCGAATCTAGAATGGAATTGGGATTAGTTTACAGGTTGCTGGGAGAAGTGATTAAGAAATTTGCATGGAATTTAGTAGATAAAAGGAAACCACTGCAGATACTTAGACAGGGAAGTAGCCGAGGTGAGTAATCACTTGCGCTGTCAGGGGCTTAAATGGGTTATTTGTAGTTTAAAATAGAAGAATCTAGTAACGTGAGCATCAGGTTGTTTAGACAGAAAAAACAAGTTCTGTATGAGAATGATAATCATCAGAATAAGGAAAAAAGAAAAAACTGAAAAACGATTGACTACTATCAGTATTGTCTACTCAATAAATAAAGGTATAAAAAATGTAAAACAATTAGACAATGAAGCTAAACTTTGTTTTCAGCACCTATATATTGAGCATAATTGGTACTGGGCATTTGACATGTTAATTTTCTTTAATCCTTATAATACAGATCAAGATAGATTATATTTTCAGTTGGAGAAGCAACTAGCCCAAAGTTTGTTTAAGTCCAGCGTGTTTGACTTGAGAGCCTGAAATCATTTTACATGCCAGCTCCGTCACCCTCTAGTTCCAATGTGAAAAGGGCAGTATGCATATTTAGATTTTTAAAATAATGGAATAAATCCTGAGTTTTAGAAAGAATTGTTCTTGTTCTGCTCTGAGTACTGAGAATCTCTCTCTATGCTGGTTTGCTTCATGAAAGAGGCACACACCAGTTGCTTCTAGTAGGCTATCTAACCAGTTACCAGTTTTACTTAAGTTCTTAAGCATGGAATAAAAGAAACATATAAAACCAATAGTAGGTTAGTATTAATTTTCTTAATAAAGAGTATTAACACAAGCAGCACATCCAAACACAGATACTCATTTGTCTAAACCAAC
Organism: Cephalopachus bancanus; assembly: GCA_027257055.1. Classification (NCBI taxonomy): domain Eukaryota; kingdom Metazoa; phylum Chordata; class Mammalia; order Primates; family Tarsiidae; genus Cephalopachus; species Cephalopachus bancanus. The sequence goes on along the minus strand of JAPVLO010000096.1, from coordinate 4,142,429 downwards.
TGGTATACTTGAAGTCTTGTTGAGAGCCCATAGTCCAAAATAGTAAGTATATTTTATTTACCATAGAAATTGTATAGATGTTTGTATTTGTTTGTTTTTGTTATTATAATCATATGTAAAATCAGTTTAGTAAGTAACAAGTTTGATGTGGAAGTCTTTTAATCTACAAAGAAAATGTGAGCAAAAGCTCATTTTACAGAAAGTGAAATTAAGAATTAAAGTTTTCAAGTTCTTTGGTCAATGGCACAATCTCAGAAAGTGATATACAAAAGTTTAAACACCTATCTTTATCTATTTCCAACTTGCTGCAGTTTTAAGGTTGCCAAATGCCTCCACATTTTGCCTTGGATAAATATTCTATTTACTATATTAAATTTGTTTTAATTTTAGAGTGAGTTTCTTCTATTTGTTAAAAAAATGTGTAAAATAGCCTCAGGCCTTGAAAAAAGAATTTAGACTCTAGTTATTCAAGTAATAAATCTTTAAGTCAATATTTGAATAATATTCTACATTAAAATAAGTTTTTATTCTAGGACAAAATATCTTTCAAAATATGGAATTGACCAGAAACATTCAAGAAATAAATGTGCATAAATACACAACATAAAAAAATGCCAAAGATGTTTCCAATAAACCTTTGGAGGACAGAAGCTGAAGGCGAAGTCAGACTCATGAAGTAGGGAAAAGAAACTACTATCTGCTGAGAGGATCTACAACTGAGGAGTGGGCCTATATTCTCCATCACAGCCTAATAACTTGGTCTTAGAACCTAGAAATTCTACTTGTATGAGAAGGTGGAATGTGGTGTGGGAATTAACACTGGATTTATTGTGAATTTGTAAGCAAAACAAGCAGTTCTTCTACACAATCCTTGAATTATGTACTTAATTAAATTATACAAGAGTATAGGGTGATCTTTGCAGACCGGTAAGAATTAGAAAGTTTACTTCTCAAAAATCTTTTCTTAAAAGATTACTTGAGGTTGTACATTAATAAAAATGAGTGAAAACAGAAAAAAACACAAGGAAACAATGACTCAAAAGAGCTTGGTTAAAAGTGTAGTTCTCAAAAAGTCTGGAGGATGACTAGGCAGTTCCTAAGTTAAAGCAGGAATTTGGAGAACTCTAGCAGGGAAGTGACGAGGATTTACAAGGATCTCAACATGATAACTAATATGAGGAGAATTTTGCTTAGAGGTTAAAATAATGACAAATAGTGCTCAACTGCATTATTTATAGAACGTTTTTTTAAAAAGAGGAAGGAATCCATAGTGCGATAATATGCCTAATATAGATGAAGACAGGTGATTATTGTAGAAAACTGGATTTTTAGGTGAATTGGGCAGACTGAGAATAAAGTCAAGACAGATATGAATGAACAAAAAAAATCTTCTGAATAAAATTCAGCATGTTTGACTCAGAAATTATAAAACCAAGAAAGATCAAAGTCATGATATTTATGTCAAGACTTTTTTTTAGGTAATAGCTCTTTGGGAGAAGAGGAAGTTGGATGTGTGTGTGCAACAGTAATGCAAGTATACTTAAATTACTACTGGGTACATTTATTCAGATACAAATATTTTATTAGAGTGCGTAATGGAAGGGTAGAGCCAAGATGAACTCATCTTGGCCATCCTAAGCAGACTTGAACACAAGTACTCAGTTCAAAGCTGAACACATACCAATAATCATTAACTAGGAACATAACCAATTTCTAGGCCCTGGATAAACATTATTGTTCTGGCCACAAGAACTTTAAGGTTTATATCTTGCTCTAAGAATTTGCCTTCCAGCTTGTGGCCTGCCCTTTGTCTATGTGCCTGTGGCTGACCCACCCATCCATCAGTGGTCAGGGTAGGAGAATCAGCACCCATCACCATGAGTTCAGCTCCTGTGAATGCCTGCTTGAAAGGAAACTTTAAAATCTGCTAGTCTCAAGCATCCACCACTATGTTTCCTTTAAGCATCTGACCCCTTCTCTCCCTTGAAAAGTTTTTCTTAATCTAATTTCTTTGCAATTCTTTGCTTACCTGTGGCACTAACTCAGCTCACTGACCTAACATGTAATTGCTAAAGCTTTATCAGATAAGAGGTTAAAGATGAATAATAGTGACTATCACAATACACCTGTACCAATCTACCAGGTCTGTCAATAAAGTTCATGAACTCATCCTAGAAAAATTGCAACATACCCCATTGCTGAATATCACTACAGAGTCACCTTTGAAGTACTCCCCTTGGGAAGTTATGCACCAATGCCAGTGCCTAGTCCACACATCAAAGCAACTTTGGAACTCTTTTTCTGGAATGACCATCAGAGCTGTCATCATGAGAATGTCGGAGTTTGAATTAGAGCAACAAGCAAACATTAAATTTCATGTTACATTTGACAAGGGTGGAAGTGAAATCAGAGATGTGTTAGTCCAAGTTTATGAGGATAATTCTATGAAGAAAATGGTGGTGTTCAAATGAATTAAATGTTTTTCTGAGAGGGGAGAAAGTGTCACTGATAAAGAGAGGTTAGGATGGCCAGTAAGAAGCAGACCTGATGGAAACATGCAAATACTTGTTGAATTGTGCATCAAAATTGTTGGCTTACTGTAAGAAACATAGCAGACCAAATAAACATCGATAGAGACACAGTAAGCAAAATCTTAACTGAAAATCTTGGCATGAAAAAGGTGTGTGCAAAAATGGTCCCAAAGGAGTTTTTGCATCATGATAATGCACCAGCTCATACAGCACTATCTGTGAGGGAGTTTTAACTAGTAAACAAATAACTGTATTGGAACACCCTCCCTACTCACCTCATCTGGTCCCCATCACTTTTTTCTTTACCCAAAGGTAAAGAACTATTGAAAGTTAGACATTTTAATGACATTCAGGCATCCAAGTGTAATATGATGAAGATTCTGGTGGCCATTCCAGAAAAAGAATTCCAACATTGCTTTGATGTGTAGACGAGGTGCTGGTGTCAGTGTATAGCTTCCCAAGGGGAATACTTCAGCGGTGACCATAGTGGGTCAGGCTTGGTGGCTCAGCCTGTAATCCCAGCACTTTGGGAGTCCGAGGCAAGTGAATTACCTGAACCTGCGGATTCCAGACCAGCCTGGGAAACTTGGTGAGACCTCATCTCTACAATAAATCAAAAATTAGCCAGACATGGTAGCACATGCCTGTAGCTTCAGCTACTTGGAAGGTTGAAGCGGAAGGACTGTTGGAGCCCAGCAGGCCGACGCTGGGTTCCAGCAGGTTGATGCTGGGGCGGCTGTGAGTGTGCCACTGCACTCTAACCTGGGCAACAGAGTTAGCCTTCAACTCAAAAAAAAAAAAGAGGTGACCAAAATGATATTAATTCGGCAATGAAGTATGTAGCACTTTTTCTAAGATGAGTTTGTGAACTTAATTGTCAGACCTCATAAGTAGAATGGAAATGTACGTAGTTGAAAGAATTAAAGTTTTATGAGAAGAAAGCTGCATGTCTTGCCCCACACTTCTAACATTCCAAATGAAACATTACAAAACAGTATTTGAACATAGGGTTACACTGAGCAAAAATTTCTATACAAGTGCTAGAACATCCCTAAGTAACTGCAGATTATGAAAGCCAGACTGACTTGTTCATAATAAGAGGTTTGTTAACACAAAGCGTACCTGGTTCACTACCATGTAGATTGAGGGTCAGTTAGAAGCCCAAACTTCACCTATGTGCCACCTACTTATGTAGTTAACCCTCACTTGCACCCCACAACTCTATAAAAATTTTCTTTTTTTAAAAAAGAGTTTAGTTAGTGCAACCCAACTCACATATTAGAGATACATGTAGGGGATTTTTTTTTCTGTCCTTTTGGGATCTCTAAACTGGGTTTGGGAATTAAACTGATTAACAAAAGCAAAGCATACAAATTTTATTTAGCAATTTTTACAGGTAAATGGGAGCCATTTAAGATAAAAGGTTGCAAAGAAGCATTAGGGCCAAAAATTTATATGCTAGGCAAGATAAATTTGTAAAGACATGACAAGAAAAAGATATTTGGGCTAGAGCAGTTAATTGTGGAAAAGTGACTGAGAAAATAAAGGTTAGTTTAACTAGTTTTTTTTTTTTTGTACAGATTTCTCTGAGCCTCAGCTTTCCATCTCTGGTAATGAGAAGGTCTTCTTTCCTCTTAGTACAGGGTCAACACCCTTCACATGGGAGTTTTATTTCCTGCTTTCAGGGAAAAAAAAAGGAAGGTCAGAGTGATATTCTTGACATCTGCTGCTTTTCAAGTACATTTAACTACAAATAATAAATATACCCTGGAAGTATATGTGGGGGTAGCATGTTCTGAATGCTCTCATAGTTAACTTGGTAAGGCAACTAAAGCAAACATGATCCAGATAGGTAAGCATCCACCCTCTTTTCATGCCAGATGTGATTAGCAGTTCTTTCCAGATAACATATCATAAGAATTTCCTTCAAAGTGAAATTAAAGATATTTTATTGCAGATTTTATGTTGGGAGCTCTGCTTTTTCACTTCACGGCTTTTCTAACCTTGTTGATCATATGTGATTGCTGCACAACTGTTGCTGACTGACATTTAGAATTTGGCTCTGTAAATTCTGCCATATTGCCTGAAGTTGAGGATTGAGAGCGCTTCTTAAATTATCAAACCTGTATTTAACCCAAAGGAAGGGTTAAAGATGTTATTTCACCCCCCATATTCTTACCTTTAGCCAACCATTTACTCTGGGTTAAGAGTAGTTATATAAAGGATATCCATAATAGGGAACACAAAAGATTTTTACTCAGGTGCATGAAAGCCTCTGAGGAAATAGTCACTATTTTACTTTATATCCTGTTGACACAAGTGGTTTTGTGGATATAGATTTTGAAATCGGGGAAAAACCAGAGACTGGAAAATTGTATGGATAGAGAGGAGAGAGATTTTGAAAAGTATTTTCTGATCAGTCACTATCTGTGGTGACTGAGGGATTGTGGCTGTCTTCTCTCTCACAGTGTTAGCACTTACTCTTCACCCAAGCCAAAAGAAATCGGAACAACCTACTCATCTTCCTTTGGTCTTGTGTGTACATAACAGGCATGGTGCCAACACACCAAGGAGCAGATCTTTTACATATGAGTGAAAACAAAGATTGCATATATCCTTACAGTCTTCTTAAGGAGAAGTTTTATGCAAACTAAGGGATTTGTAGATATTGGTACAGTAGTTATGTGGATCAAAGCTTCCAAAGGTGTTTCTCAGTGATGCTTCCCTCTGGGTAGGGATTCTCTTTGAGTGAGATTTAGTAACTTGTTTGTAGTGGGTAGAATATGGCGAAAGTGATGAGATATGATTTCCATGAGTATGTTACAAAATTTTATGACATAACTTTCTGGCGTCCTTCTACTGCTTTCTTGGATTGCATTCTTTAATAAAGTAAGCTGCCTTGTTGGAAAGGCCCATGTGGCAAGAAGCTTATGGTAGCCCCTGGCCAACAGCCAGACAGTGGCTTCTTATCCAATATCCCATGAGGACTGAATCCTGCCGACAATCAAGTGAATGAACTTGGAGAAGATCCTTCTCCACTTGAGCCTTCAGATGAGACCATGGTCAAAACCAACAGCTTGGTTGCAGTTATGTGAAAGACCCTGAGACAGAAGATTCATATAAATCATGCTCAGATTTCTGACCTTCAAAAACACTGAGACAGTAAATGTGTGTTCTTTTAAGCTTTTAATTTGGGAGGCAACGTATGATAAACAACAAATAACTAATAAAGTGTATATTTAATTCATATTCCAAAATTCTAAAAAGATTGATCTGTTTCTATAATATTATTTTCATATACAATACAGACCTGCAGGGTTGATTCTCTTTGGGCCCAAAGTCCTTTGATATATTACATTTTTGCTGATTCTTCTGAAATAAATCTCCATTTATTCTCTCCAAACCTTTAACTTCCCTTTTCTTTTCTTCCCTTTCCCTAAAGAAAAAATATATATAATATATATATAATATATATATAAAATATATATAAAATATCTTGCCAAAGATATTTATTTATTTTATTTTTTTCAAATTCAGGAAGCAACTCCAAGGCATTGGCATTAATTAGTATACACACTCCTAAAATAAAAAGATTTGCATTCAAATATGATTCTACCTCAGAGTATGGGTGTGTAGCTGAGTGAGAACTATATGGCAGACATCATAAAAAAAATTGGTAAAATAAACATCCGAAAAGCAAATGAAAGCCATATGTTAGGTTGTGGGGTGTGTGTGTGTGTGTGTGTGTGTGTGTGTGTGTGTGTGTGTGCGCGCGCACGTGCGCACGCATGTGTGTGCGTGCATGTGTGTGTGTAGGGTGTTCTATTTATTCACAAATGTTTTTCCTGAGTTTCTATGTCAAAGGTTAGAAAGGAAAGGTCGGGGGGAAGGAAGAGAATCTGCATATATATATATAGTGGAATGGAAACAAAGATTGAATTTCATTAAAAACATTAATTGGAGAAAATATGAATCTAATTCGAAAATTCTTGCACTGCCTCTTATTTTCTAAGGCATGGTATTGTAGTCTATATACCAACTATTATTTTAATTACGTAGAAAATAATAGTCTTCCTCTAGAATGTCACAGCTTCGTGATGACCTCCCCCCGATAAACAAAGGTATATGTGTCACTATTGAGCTCTTTCCAGTTTCAACCTTGCAGTCGTTATGATGTTGACATTTTGTCCGGCAACTTGGGAGAACATTCTGTGCCAGAAATTCCCTTAGGAATCACCATCTCTAGCTGTGTTCTTTAAGCTGAAAAAGTTTTGGTCTACACAATTTTCATTCCATGTGAATTTTGCTTTCTATAAACAAGAAGAGTTCATGTTTGGGAGTTCAGTTGTTTTTCCTTCTTCACATGAAAATTTCAAAGCTTTTTTCAAGATGTGTTTGTGCTATTTGTTCTTTGAAATCTCATGTATCTGATAAACTTTAATTTTACCAATGTTAGAGAAAAAGAAAAAAAAAATTAATGTGTAGTACGTAAACGTGTATGTAGTATAGCATGCCTGTTCTTCTGAAAAGCATTGCTTTTGAAATTTCCTGTAGAATTTTTAAAAAGCCCACAGATCTCTGTGTGTGCATCTGAACATATAAAAGCAGAATGAGAACTGGGGGATGTTGTCTCTTTTTCTCATCCCAGTACGTTGGGACCATCATTTCCTAACCACCAGAACCTGGTTACTAAATAGAAAGCAAACATACTATCACTTAGAATGAAGGCCTCTCTGTGATAGAATGAATATACAAATCTAATTTTTAGAGGACAGTATTCATGTATAAGCAATGACAATTATGGAGGGTACAGTTCTTGACAAATAAAGTATATATAGCAATTTATTTACATCTTTGTTGTTTAGTTTCAATAAATATGCTTTAGCAGTCAATTGGCACCTGACTAACAAATAATTAGAACCTAAAATAATATAAATTTACATTTTGTTGCATTAGTTAACTCAGTGTCTTTAATGTTTTCTTCTTAGTAGCCCTCTACATAGGAATTTTACTACAGTTATACCTCTTGTCAAATGAAATGTCAGGAAGCTAGGAGTTATTAGAGCATTCTAATTGAAACTTAAAAACTAATTAGAATGTGTGTTCCTGTTTAGGAGCTGCTGAACTAAAAAATCTGAACAAAATTAAGTTACTATATTTGTACTGCAACTGTCATGTATTCTTAAAATTAAATCCAAACGTGAGACTTTTGATTTACAACATAACCAAAAATATATACTGGAGCACATTAAACTTCTTCAAAAAGTTGTGAAGATATTTTTGAAACTAAATAGAAATAAAATCTGCTTTTTCCTGGGATAAACTAACAAGTAAAATTGCAAGTAGTAGAATTTTAACAACATTATATGGAAAATATGACGACACTGGCCAATATCAGCAGTTTCATTCACAGGAATTGCATGGGATTAAACTTTTTGCAAAGAAAAACTTGGCAGGCAAAGTTGTCAAACTCTTTCCAGAAATCAACTGACAGAAAACACACACACACACACACACACACACACACACACACACACACACACACACGCAGTCAAGAAAATTCTGGTATCAGTGGTATATCCCTAAACCTCATATTATAAACATTTGTGAGTCAAAGACATTATCTGAGAATCTGTGACTATTTGAATATATGTTAAAATGTGTGTGCGTGTGTGTGTGTATATATATATATATATATATATATATATATAAAACAATGCTTATATTTTGCAATATATATGGGGATTGCTTATTTTGAAGATGTTTAATATTTGAGTAACATAGAAAAAAAACCCCAGAAAATAAAAGATGACACACCCTTTTCAGCATACTGTCTGAAGTCACTTGGCAAAGAACTAACCTCTGCCTCCAAAACATAGCCACTCTCCACAGATAATCTACAGTGCGGATCAGTCATTTCCTCTGTCAAAGCTGTATGAAACATTCATTCAATCTAGTCAACAAATACTTATTAAATATCTTCTCTATTACAGGAAATACTCAGTGAATTCAACCCACAAAAATCCTTGACTGTCTGGAGGCCACATTCTGGGCAGGTGCAGAGTGACGGGGGATGGAGAGGTCTGTAAAGTAAAACCCAGTTAACATCAACCCAGGGCTTTCCAAACTGGCATTTTATTTATTTAGCAATTCATTCACCAAGTGAATGCCAAACATTGGAGTTACAAGGGAACTCTCCAGTTGGAGAGATAGATAATAAACAAGTAAAAAATAGATATAACAAACGAGGCCCCTTTCTTATGCTGAAAATAGTACAATCCCAAAGATTTCCTCTCACTAACTACATGCATCAATAAGTTTGTGGCCTACCATGTGGTGTAGGAAAAGTGATCTAAAGTCATCTTGGGCAGCTCATGAGATGCAATTTTGTCTCTGAAGAGAATCTTCAGCTCAAAATGAAATGCTGTTTAAAATCAGGATTGCAGCCGGGCTCGGTGACTCAGCCTGTAATCCCAGCACTTTGGGAGGCTGAGGTGAGTGAATTGCCTGAGCCCGCAGGGTTTGAGACCCGTCTGGGCAACTTGGCGAGACCTCATCTCTACAATAAATCAAAAATTAGCCAGGTGTGGTAGCGCGCGCCTGTAGTTCCAGCTACTTGGAAGGCTGAGGCGGAAGGATCGCCGGAGCCCAGCAGGTCGAGGTTGCGGTGGCCGGGAGCGGCCACTGCACTCCAGTCTGGGTAGCAGAGTGAGACTCCAATTCAAAACAATAAAAAATAAATAAAAAATAAAATAAAATCAGGATTGCATCGCTGCAGTTAGATCAATTGCCTGAGACATCAGCTGATGAGCGGTACTTACCACATGGGGCAGCCTTTATTCTTGTAGTCTGCTGGGGCCAGGTGTGTGCTTCTTGTGGGAAAGATGGTGAGCAGACTTCAGCAGAGAAGTTAGAGGTGTCATAGGATGCCTGGGGAGTGAGGAAGGCTTAGGGAGAACGTGGAGAAATAATCTCCATCCAAAGAAAAATGCAAGCCAGAGATCCTCAGGGTTGAGAAGAATCAGCAAATGGTCAAGATTGCCAACGGGCAGAGGCAGTCCTGCAACTTTCCGGTCAGAAGTGACCGGTAACATTCTCTTCTCTCCATCCCTGCACGCCAACCCCAGCAGGATTGCCTGAGAGGAGAAAGAAGGGATAGCATGCTGGGTGAGAGAAAAGAAAAGATGTCTATTTTTCCTTCTCTGGGCACTGGCCTCACATCTACAGGAAACTCAAACTCAGGATTCAGGCAGAAGTGCGTGTGGGTAGGCTTCAAGCTTACACCAAATTCAAAGTTTTGACTATTACAAGACATCAGGCATTTTAATTACAACTAGAGAATCTTGACTTTTACAAATCAACTCTTTTTCTTTCTCCCTGATATGTATCCACTCTCAGCACATAATGGGTTTTCTGACTTTATTCCCAGTACAAAATAGCAGTCAGACAATCTCAGTACACAAGTTTCTTCTAGAAAGAAAGTAATGCAACAGCCGCTGCATTTAGGCAAACGAGGCCCCAGTGGCCTGAAATGGTGACTATACCTTTTGAAACACCCAGTATCTACACTGGCAGCATCTGGTTGATGACAGCTGTGTATGCATGCGCTTAGAAGCTAAACTGCAGATACATTAATTTAGTGCATCTTCATGATCGATACTGATCACTTCAGCAAAATCAATCATGTGGTAAACTGCATTGATCTTAAAGACGACCATATGAACCATACTACAAGACTTACTTTTGTCATTGTGTGTGTAGAGACACAGTCAAAACCTTACTCCTAAATCTCAGGATAGACCCTGGTGCATTTTCAAATGGCAGATCTTATCTGCAAATATTTTAATAATTATTCTGACTTTAGATTAATGTGGTATTTACATAAATTAAAGGGACAGTGTGAGACTAGAACAAATAACATGATCTCGTTAAAGCTGACGGTGAGACATCTGTGTGAACATCCCTTTTGCTCTCATAGAGAAGCCCAGAAGAAGAACGTGGAAATCTCACTCGAAGAGAACTGCCAAGGAAGTTCACTCACAGATTCCCGCATCCTCTGGCACAGTGCTGCGTGACTTTGAGCTGACCTTGAAATTTATGGTCTGGCACAAATAGTCATTAAAATAAGAACAGCTTGTGCAATGACTTGATAACAAATGGTAGCCAGCAATGTGTTAGCCGTGGAAAGAAATAAAAATATCCAATTTAGTTTTAATTCTGGAGTGGAGAATGGACTGTGATTTTGAGAGGCAGTCACAAAGTTGACTGCCAATTCGAAGGGAACAGGACAATGTTTGTGATCTTCTAAATGTACTTAAATTGGAGACTCGTAACAGGCTGTTCTGATTGAGCTTCGAACAGCTGGCAGGCATGAGAGTGGTGCACTAACCTTCATCAGGTCTTTTGTTGTGCATTTATGAATTGGTCTTTTTCCCCTCAGCTCTGTGGAGCAAAAGGAAGGAAACTTATGCTTATCTGATACGTGAATGAGACACCACACCCTGTTAATGGCAGCATATCTGAACTTCTGAGCAGTTTACACCCTCATTACACAAAGAGTCATAAAATTTAACCTGGACCCAAGGTAGCACAAGTTAATCTTTATCTGAGTTCCCTGAAATTGTTCAGGTTATTTTACAGTTTAGTATTTGGCAATATGGATTTTTCCATAGTATGTCATAAAGTATATAAAAATTTAGTAAGCAAATGATCACTATTACATATAGTAGTAGAGCTGCATGGTTTTCTATACAGCATGAATATTACTGACTTATTTTAAAAACGTAACTGAATTATTAGCCACATGAGAGAAGAATCTGCCAGCTGAATTTGCCTCATCCACTGTCCCTGGTAGAAGGATAACACTGTGCTATTATTTGTTCCAGTGTAGCAATTGGTTATCAGCAGTTTTACTCAACTCGAGGGCAGGCTACCTATAGTTAATTATGTGGAGTTTAATAAATAGTTGAGCAGGATAGGTTGAGTTTCTTCTTTCTGACATTTCTGCAGAAATGGAGAACAAAACGCCCAGGTGGAAGCTGAAAGAGAGTCATGGATGGGCAGAGTGCAGTTGGATCACTTAATGGTCTAAATCTGAGATGGAGATCCATGAATTCCTGTTAGTCAGGTTTCTAGAGCCTTTTTAGTTTAGAATTTTTTTTTCTACTTCCTATATCCTTGTGGTTCAGTGTCATCTTTCCATTTTCAAGGAGATTTCTCAAAGATCTTGAAAAATTACTAGCAGAGATTATCGATAACAAAAGTAAGGACAGAAAAGTAAAGGGAAATATTTGGTGTTTATCATTTTCACTTCTTATGAAAATGTAGTTCTTTGCAGAGAAATCTTAAACTTTTATCTGATTCAGCATTTCTAAAACTTAGGTCCATTTACTGGACTTCCCAAAAAACCAAGCTATAAATTATAAAAGATTCCCAGAAACGACCTCTCCAGATTGAACACCTCCTGGTGGTTCCTAGGATTATTTCTTTGGAGAGCCTTCAGGCAATTCTAATGTGTAATACCAGCCAGTTTCGGATCTCGATGTTTCCGACTCTTTCTTTGTTCAGATGAGAAGACTGAGACACAGCGTCTTCAAATGTTAAACACCAAACTATATAGTTAATATGTGAAAGAAAGTGAACAAATCTTGTTTCAAGTGTGTCTTCCAACTGGCCAGTTTGTTTTTCATACTGATATCTAGAATTCTTAATAGCAGAATACACTTCACTAATTCCTAAGGACTAGTGGACTGGAGCTTTACAGTGCCATTGTTGTGCTTTTCTATTCTACTTTGTACTACCCTTGGGTACCAAGCTCACTATTTGGATGATGGGTTCAATAGAAGCTCAAACCTAAACATCATGCAATATACCCATGTAACAAAATTGCACATGTACCCCCCGAATCTAAAAATAAATTTAAAAAAAACTCAAAGGTAAAAATAAATGAAAAATTCCAGAACATATGCAGTCTCAAAAAATACTAGAAATAAATTACTCTTATTCTCAGTAAACTTTGCTTATTACACTAGGAAAGCACATAGAAGGATCTAGAAAAGAGTATGCGCCATGAATGCTTAAATATGTTAGATTTGTGAAGAAATTTTAAATTTTAAAATCATTTTGTAAAGAGAATATTATCAAATTAATGCAAATGCACTATAATCCATGTCATTTTACAATTGGACCTGAAACAAAGTTATACAATAAAGTTATTTAAAAAGCATAGTAAAATATTTGTGATGGGATTATTTTTGAAGTAATCATCTTGTTAGTTTCTCTTTCAAGCTATCTCTGTAACTATTTTTTTTTTTTTTTGAGTTAGAGTCTCACTCTGTCGCCCAGACTGGAGTGCAGTGGCCGCTCCCGGCCACCACAGCCTCGACCCGCTGGGCTCCGGCGATCCTTCCGCCTCAGCCTTCCCAGTAGCCGGAATTACAGGCATGCGCTACCACGCCGGGTGATTTTTTGATTTATTGTAGAGGTGAGGTCTCGCCGCCCAGGCGGGTCTCAAACCTGCGGGCTCAGGCAATCCACTCACCTCAGCCTCCCAAAGGCGCGGGATTACAGGCTGAGCCACAGAACCTGGCTCTGTAACTGTTTTAAGCCAAGTATATTTCTGCTTTTTTCAGGGCTTGTCAACACAGTTGTTTGGCCTACACATTAATTTTTTTCTTTAAATATTTTATTTGGTTTTTTTCCTCTACTGTGCTAAGGTTTTTTTTTTGGTCAGAAAGGTTTGCATCATTCTATAGCTGCAGTTTTGTCTACCTTCCAGATAAACTTTTGCAGACTTATAGAAGCATAGAAAAAAATGAAAGTTTAACTATAACTATAAAAGTTTAAGATTAGCACATGGAAGAAATAAGTATGTCAGTGTGTCCTCTGAAAGTCTCTCTTGCTGTACTTATCAAAGAATTTTTGCATATTCTTTGAAAGAGTTCAAAGTAAATAGAAGCCGGGCTCGGTAGCTCAGCCTGTAATCCCGCGCCTTGGGAGGCTGAGGTGAGTGAATTGCCTGAGCCCGCGGGTTCGAGACCTGCCTGGGCAATTTGGCGAGACCTCATCTCTACAATAAATCAAAAAATCAGCTGGGCGTGGTGGCGCATGCCTGTAGTTCCGGCTACTTGGAAGGCTGAGGCGGAAGCATCGCGGGAGCCCAGCAGGTCGAGGCTGCGGTGGCCGGGAGCGGCCACTGCATTCCAGTCTGGGTGACAGAGTGAGACTCCAACTCAAAAAACAAAACAAAACAAAACAAAAAACCACAAAGTAAATAGAAACAAAAATAGGCACAATGAAGTAAAAACTTACCAAATATGAGTACTAACTTTTGCTGGGAACGGAGAATTATTAGTTCCACTCCCTCATATTTTCCCACGTTGATTCACATTTTCCCACAAAGGTGAAGCATTGAAGAGAACATATAAGTACAGTCGTGTGTTGTGCAACGATGGGAATATGTTCAGAAAAATGCATCCTTAGGTGATTTCATCATTGTGCAAGCATCATAGCGTGCGCTTACACAAACCTAGATGGTATAGCCTATTACACACCTAGGCTATATGGTATAGCCCATTGCTCTTAAGCTATGTACCTGTATGGTATGCTACTGTACCAAACACTGTAGGCAATTGTAGCAAAATTATAAATATCTGTGAATCTAAACATAAAAAGGTCCAGTAAAAATACTGTGCAAGATATAAAATTGGTATACCTATGGAGCACTTCCCATGAATGGAGTGTGCAAAACAGTATATTGCTTAGGTGAATCAATGAATAAGCAATGAGTGAATGTGAAGGACTAGGACATTACTGGACAACTCTGAAGACTTTATGAACACTGGACACTAAAGTAAAAGAAAATAAAGTAATTGTGTATGATATCATGATGTCATTTTGCTATGATGTCACGAGGCAATAGGAATTTTTCTGTTCCATTATAATCTTATAGGACTACTATCCTATATGCAGTGTCTTGCTGACCAAAACTTCATTATTTAGCACATGACTGTATTCCCCCTATTCCACTTGCCTTTTCCTTCTTCAAGGAAAGGAGTGATTACTCTGATTGGTTAGTGCTCTGATTGAATATTAACTGGGCAGAATTTTTTAAAATAGCGAATAGATCATTGGATTAAAAGGAAATCAAGGTGTGTGTCTTTCTAGTTTCAGGGACCATTCTTAATAAACAACATTTTTCCTAGATACTCATAGTGGCAAGTAAAAAGCTTTTTTGTATGTGCACATCTACAGTGCCAAGTGTCTGAAACTTGCTCACCAGGATGAAAAAGTAACCAGTTTCAGAGTAGCACAAACTAAGCAGTGTTCAAAATGTGCTACAAAATATATTAAAAATAAGCATACTATGAAAATGAAATCAATTAATCCTCACAACCACAAGAAGTAGATAGTATTATTCTCTCCACTTTACAGATGAAAAAACAGAGTCAATGCAACTTGTCTACGATTTGCAAGTTCAGAGGACTTCAAGACTGGATTTTAAATCCTGGCAGTAGGGACTTTTAGAAAGGTGGTATGAGGGACTTGGCGAAGACTCTCTCTTCGAGAGACAAGTGTTAAGCTGTTCAAAATTAGCAGAGACAATCATTCAAAGTCTCTAGAGATTGATTCAAGGGCTTACAGCACATTAGGAGGCATTTATTCTTCGTTCGTAGGTCTGTGACAACAGTGAGAAGCTGAGCATTTATCTATGGGTGGCCCTCTCACTCTTACTCCCAGCTTGTGTCATGGAGCGGCTATTCCAGGGGGTGCTCTGAAGATGGTCTAGGAAATATCTAAATGTTCTCTGATTTCAAGTTCCGGTATGAAGAATGGGAAGGAATATAGTCCCTAATTTCCCTACAGCTGTCTGTCACCTCCACAGATTCCACCTATCTCCAGTTCTGGGCTACAGAAGATCTTTATTTGTTTGTGGCAGATCTACACCAGGTTGCAGAATTTATTTCTGTTTTCCTCCCCCAGCTCCTGCATCACTGCACGTAGTTTCTGCCCAGAGTTCAATTTTGCAAGCCTTAACAAATACAAGCACTCTGCCTTGCCAGGTTTGACTATTAAACTAAGTAAGTGGCTCAACTGGTAATTCTGGCATTTAGATAAAGTCTATCTCAATCACATTTGGTTTGAATTGACTTCTTTATAGTATGCTCATTGCCATTCAATTCACTAAATATGCCTTTGAAATTACTCCCTGTGGTCTATCTTACTTGCTGAAATCAAGAGGGAAGATCACGTCTATTGACTTCTTGCCTTAACTCTTATTACATTCCTTATTTTAATGTCAAAGCACCATCAAAACTTTCAGACCAAGACAAATCAGATAGTTACATATTAACGCCCACAAGTAGGTAAGAACTTCATAAAATGAAACAAGAAGTGGAAATATTAGTTAGGTTGAAGGTATCCAATTTTCTCCCAAAATCAGTACATTATTTTAAATTAAAAAACCTGATTGTGCCATGTGGTAGAGCATGAACTGATTTCTCTATGATTAATTCATGTTTTATTTGGCCAATAACATAGTCATTGTGGTATCGGGAGGAATTATATATTTGTTTTTATGTGACGTATATTTTATTTAATGGCCATAACTTACCTCAGCAAGTCTAGAAAATTTCCTCAGCTATTTGTAACTTTAGGTGACCTATTAGTCATAAACTCTTTCATGGGATAACAATTAATAGAGATGTTTAAGCAGGGGTGGAATAGCATATAATTAAAATAAATATATGTATTAAATGGGTGTTTTTTGAGATTCCTTATGCAAATGATAAGACATTAACATTCATATGGAACCTATAGCCCAATTTATTTAAAGCTAAAATATTTACAATTCTGAAGTCACTAACTCTTTGTTTAGCTGTCCTTTGTAGTTAGATCTTGACATAAATAAAATGCAGCATAGCTGAGTAAGGATAGACTTGAATGGTATAAGAAAAGGCATGTGGTTATCAACTTGAGCATCACAGAAACTGTTCTGAAGACAGATATTGGGTGCTGAAATCTGATTAATGACAACGCAGGCAGAAGACAAAGGACTGCAGTGAATCAGTGATTCATGAAATGGATTTTTCTAACTAGAAGACATACAGATAATTTTCAACTCAAACAATATTCACAAAAGTAATTCATATATTGGAAAATAGTTTGACAGTTCCTAAAAAGGTTAAGCATAAAGTTGACATATGACTCAGCAATTTCACTCCTAGGTAAATATGTGAGAGAAATATTGAAAACAAGTGTTCAATAAGAAACTTGCATACATGCAGAGGGGTTTCTGTGAAAATGGAAAATAGGAAGCACCAGGAATCTTTCTTCCCACCTAGACAACAATTGCACTGGTAGAATTTGTCTTATGTAACTTCTGTGGAACTCTGGTCTATTGATGGCTTGAAACTTCCAGGAAATGCTTGGATGGTAAAATATAGTCAATTTCAGTCAATTCTAGCAATTAGCACAATAACGCTATGCATCTCCTATCTTCAGCTTCATGGAAGATGCTTTGCACATATTTCAAAACAATCTTCATATTATTTGTGGGAGCCAATATGGGCAAAAAGGATCCCTGTCCTTCAAATATTGGGTATCTGTGCTCTGATCACTGATTGCTGCTTCTGATCACAGAAGTACAGAAAAAAGATGAGTAACCAATGTCTTTGCATTTCCCCCTATTGGTTGAAGGATTTTTCCATCTGTCTGAAGTAACTTCCAAAAGATTTTAAGAGTCAGCACTCTTCCTTCCTTCATGAAAAAAATAGAGTATTCCCTCTACACATTAAAAGTAATTGCATATAAAGGGAAAATTAGAAAGTGACCATGTATAACCAGGGAAAGAGGCAATTTCAGAAAAGACTAAAGAAAAACTCATGCTGATCACTGGCACAGGGACAGCCTCCAGCAATAAAATAGAAACAATAAACAAAAACAGCAAAATAACTCAGCACAACTTGGGAAAGGAGGAGAATCTAATTTTCACAAGTGCCACTTTATTAAATCTAAAGATCCAGTTTACAATAAAAAATTACAAAACATGCAAAGAAACAGGAAAACATGGCTCATTCAAAGGCAAACAACAACAACAACAAAATGTCCTTGAGAAGGCCTGATGGCAGATCTGTTAAAGATATTAAAGCAAATGTCTTAAAGATGCTCAAAGAACTAAAGGACAATGTGGAAAAATTTTAAAAAAGGTATATGATGAAAATGAAAATACCAAATAAGGGATAGGAAACCTTAAATACATACATATACACATACATTTTGGAGCTGAAAAGTACAATTAAAATGAAAAATTCACTGGAGAAATTCAAAGGTAGATTTGATCAAGCAGTAGAAAGAGTCCGTGAATTTGAAGATAAAACAACAGAAATTATCAAGTATGAGGAACAAAAAGAAAAAAAGATAGAAAAAAAGTGAACCAATTTATGCATTATGGGAGTTCCAGGTAGAAAAGAGAAAGAGGAAGATAGAGTATTTGAATAAATAGTGACTTAAAACTTGAAATTTAATGAACAACATAAATATAAATACCTAAGAAGCTCAATGAGCTCTAATTGGAAGAATTCAAGCAGATACAACAGACACACTATTACCAGACTTTTGAAAGATGAAAATAAACCAAAAAAACCTCAAAGTCAGCAAGAGAGAAGTAATTCGCCACACAGAAGTTATTTTCGATAAAATTACCAGCAGATTTCTTTTTTATCAGAAATTTTTGAAGCCAGATGGCAGTAGTCTGGCACATGCAAAGTTCTAAAAGAAAAAACTGTCAACCAAGAATCCTAAATCCAGGGAAATTGTCCTTCAAAAACGAGGGCAACTTTATGATATTTCCAGATAAACAGAAATTTACCACTCGGAAGTCCTGCAGGATGAAATGAAGGAACACTAGATAATAACTTAAAGTCATATGATGAAATAAAGATCTTAATGGGTAATTATAAAAATTAACATTGTTATAAAAATAACTTGGAGCTACCTTTTTTTATTTTCTACATGATTTAAGAGACATAAAAATTTTCAAAAGGCAAATATTAGTCAAAATGCTAGTGTTAATGTGAGTTTAGTTTCTACTGCCATATTTTTTACATATTTCAAGAGACAACACATTTCAAATAATTATTAGGTTATATTTTGGGACTCAAAACATATAAAGATGTAACTCTGTGACCCTGACAACCAAAAGGGTGAAAAAGGAACAAAAAAGCAGCTGAGGTTTTTATATCATTGAAATTAATTAGTATAAATTCATTCAAATTAGAATATTATAACTTTGGAATTTTCAGTGTAGTCCTATGGTAACTACCAAGAAAAATAGCTAGAAACATCCCATGCTCATGATTGGAAGAAACAACATATTAAAATGATTATATCACCCAAGGTAATCTTCAGATTCAATGCAGATCTTATAGAAGTATCAATGCCATTTTTCACAGAATTATGAAAACACAATCTTAAAATTCATATGGAACCCAAAAAAAGAGGAGCCAGAATAGCCAAAGCAATCCCAAGAAAAAATTAAGTTGGAGGCATCACATTATCTGAGTTGAAATCATATTATAAGCCTCTAATAACCAAAGCAGCATACTACTGGTATAAGAGCAGACACATGGACCAATAGAACAGAACAGAGAATCCAGAAGTAACTCCAAATACCTACAACCAACTGATCTTTGACAAAGTAGGCAAAAACATACACAGGGGGAAAGTATGCCCTATTCAACAAATGATGTTGGGAAAATTGAATAGCTACATACAGGAAAATGAAACTGGATCCCTATCTCTCCTCAATAAAAAAAGTAACTCCAGATAGATTACAGGCTTAAATGTTCATCCTAAAACCATAAAAATCCTAGAAAACAACTCAGTCCAGGCAAATAATTTATGGCTAAAATCCCCAAAACAAATGTTGCTAAAACAAAACAACAAAACTAGATAAGTGGAACTAAATTAAACTAAGAAGCTTCTGTATGGCAAAATAAATATCAGTAAAGCAAATAGGCAACCTACAGAATAGGATATGATATTTACAAACTATAATCTGACAAAGGACTAATATCCAGAATCTATAGAGAGCTCAACAAATCAACAAGAAAAAAGAATATAATCCCGTTAAAAAATTGGCAAATGACATGAACAGATATATTTAAAAAAGAGATATACAAATGACTAACAAGTACATAAAAAATGCTCAACATCACTCATTATCAGGGAAATGCAAACTAAAGCCACAATGAAATACCACCTTACACCAGTCAGGATGGCCATTATAAAAAAAAAAAAAAAAAAAAGATGCTGTCATTGATGCAGAGGAATGGGAACACATATACACAATTGGTGGTAGTATAAATTAGTACAACCTCTTTGGAAATCAGTTTGGAGATTTCCCAACGAACTAAGATCTACCATTTTATCCAGCGATCCCACTAATAAGTATCTACCCAAAGGAACAAAGGTCATTATATAACAAAGGCACTTGCATCCACATGTTCATCACAGCACAATTCACAATTGCAAAGATGTGGAATCAACCCAAATGCTCATCAACTGACTAGTGGATAAAGAAAATGTGGTATACGTACACTATGAAATTCAGTTATCAAATAATGTCTTTTGCAGCAACTTGGATGGAATTGGAGACCATCATCCTAAGTGAACTAACGCAGGAACAGAAAACCAAATGCCACATAATCTCACTTATAAGCGGGAGCTAAACTAAGGATCTGCAAAGACATAGAGAATGGCATAATAGACAGTGGAGCCTCAAAAGGGGGAAAGGTGGAAAAGGTGGGGGGACAAAAAAAATCACCTATTGTGTACAACATGCACAGGTGGGGTAGTGGATACACTTAAAGTCCAGACTAATACTCTCTGTACTTACCCCAAAATATTAAAATTTAAAAAGGAAAACATAGCTATAGAATGTTTACAAAAGCAAATGAGAAAGAAATTTAAACACTTCACTAGAAAACACCAACTAAACACAAAAGAAAACAGAATTTAAAAAAAAAGAGAGATGAAGCTATAAGCTCATAAAAAATCAATAGCAAACTGACGAAATGAGTTTCTTCTTATCAGTAATTATTTTAAATGCAAATAAATAAAATTCTCCAACACTAAAATAGAGACTGGCAGAAGACATAAAACAAAACAAACAAAAAAATAAATAATCAAATTAGATGCAGTATATAAGAAAATCACTGTAGATCCAAATATGCAAATAGATTAAAAGTGAAAGAATGGAAAAATATGTTCCATGCAAATAGTAATAAAACAGAGCAGGGGTGGCCATATAATTTCAGACAAAATAAACTCCAAATCAAAAAGGATTACAAAAGACAAAGAATAACATTATATACTGTTAAATGGTTCAATAAAGTAAAAAGATATAGCAATTATAAACATTTACACACTTAATGACAATCAAAATATATTAACAAAAATGGTCAGAAATGAAGGGAGAAACAGGCAATTCTACAAAAATAGTTGGTAAATTAAATTTTCCACTCTTTCAAATGAATAAAACAAACAAAAAATTACTAAATAAAGGACTTAAACACAATAAACCAACTATATCCAACGGATACATATAAAACACTCGACCCAAAACAGCACACACATTTTCTCAAATGCCCATTGGACATTTTCCAGGGCACACCAAATGATAGGCCACTCATTAAGTCTCAATAGATAGATATCATACAAAGTATCTTCTCTGATGACAATGGAATAAAGTTAGAAATTAGCCAGGAGTTAAACTAGATCAAAGAGAATATACAAGAGAAATTGTAAAATACTTAGAAATGAAAATGAAAACGTAACGTATCAAGACTCATAGGACACAGTGAAAACAGTGCAAAGAAGGAAATTTATAACTATACATGCTTACGTTAAAAAAATAAAATCAAACAGGAAAGAGCTAGGCACAGTGATGCATACTTG
Source organism: Cephalopachus bancanus (assembly GCA_027257055.1). Taxonomy (NCBI): domain Eukaryota; kingdom Metazoa; phylum Chordata; class Mammalia; order Primates; family Tarsiidae; genus Cephalopachus; species Cephalopachus bancanus. The sequence goes on along the minus strand of JAPVLO010000096.1, from coordinate 4,120,941 downwards.
TAGTGCCAGCTACTCAGGAGGCTGAGGCAGGAGGAAAAATTGAATACAGGAGTTTAAGACCTAAGTGTGCTTGTGAGTAGTCAATGCATTCCAGACTGGGCAACATAGTGAGAGTCCCATCTCAAAACAAAACAAATACAGTCAAAACCCCAAAAAACTCCAAGAAACAAACTAAATTCAAAGTTAGCAAAAAGAAGAAAATAATAAAAACTAGAGCAGAGATAAACAAAATGGAAGACAGAAAAACAATAGACAAAATCAAAACCAAAAGTAGATTCTCTGAAAAGATAAACAAAATCGGCCAATCTTTAGTTAGATGGACAAAGAAAACAGAGAAAAGACTCAAATTATTAAAATCATAAATAAAAGTGGGAACATTACTATTGATCCTACAGAAAGAGAAAGGATTATAAGAGAGTACTATGAGCTATTGTGTACCAACAAATTGAATAACTTAGATGAAATGAACAAATTCCTAGAAATATAAAACCTACTAAGACTAAATCATAAAGAAGCACAGCATATGAATATATGTATAGCCAGTAAAGAGATTGTATTAGTAATTTAAAATCTCCCAAAAAGAAAAACCACAAATGTGATGACTTCACTGCTGGTTTAATCCAAACACGTCTTGCTTGGTCACTCAGGCTGGAGTGCAATGGGATGATCATAGTCCACTACAGCCTTTTACTCCTGAGCTCAAGCAATCCTCCAACCTTGGCCTTTCAAGTAGCTGATTGCCACCATGCCTGGCTAATTAAAAAAAAATGTTTTAGAGATGAAATTTCACTATTTTGCCCAAGCTGGTCTCAAACTACTAGCCTCAAGCAATTGTCCAGCCTCAGTCTCCTGTATTACTAGGATTACAGTGATGAGCCACCGTGCCTGGCTTCATCCAAATACTTACGCAGAACTAAATCAATTCTTTCAAAATTTTCCCAAAAAATGAAAAGAAGAAAACACCTCCTACTTCATTCTTTGAAGCCTAAGTTGCTCTGTTACCAAAATCAGGTGAAGATACTACAAGAAAAGAAAACAGCAGACCAATATTCCTAATGAACATTGATGCAAAACACTACCAAACAAAATTCAACAGCACATTTAAGTAATTATACACTATGACCAAGAGGGATTTATTCCTGGAATGCAAGAATTGTTAACATTTAAAAATTGATCCTCATGATATGACACATTAACAGAATTAAAGGAAGAAAAACACTTTATCATTTAAATTGATGCAGATAAAATATTTTTAATTAAATGTTATTTTATTATAGAATGTGGGGTACAAGTAAAGATTAACTACATAAGTAGGCTCCATGCAGGTGAAGTTTGGACTTCTTGGTGGCCCTCACTTCCCTTGGTGGTGGATCAGGTACCCTTTGTGATGTCACATGTCCCTTGCCCTTTTTCCTCCCCTAGCAGTGCCCAGCAACTGCAGATCCCTCCCTTGTTTTAGTGTGACTAGTGTTCAGGCCCACTTATGAGTGAAAGCATGTAGTATTCAGTTCTTTGTTTCTGTGATATATCATTTAATATGATGGTCTCCACCTCCATACAACTTGCTGCAAAGTCCACATTCTTCTTTATGGCTTTGTAATACTTCATTGTGTATAAGTACCACATTTTCTTTACCTAGTCCACTTTCAGTGGGCAGTAGGGTTGATTCCATGTGTTTGCTATTGTGTATACTGCTGCAATAAACATGCATTTGTAGGTGTCTTTTTGGTAAAGCAATTTATGTTCCTCAAGGTATAGTCCCGGAAGAGGGATTGCTGGATTGTATAAAATGTCAATTTTTAGTTCTTTGAGGAACACCTATACCCTATTCCATAGAAGTTGAACTAGTTTGCAATCCCACCAACAGTGTAGGAGCAATCCCTTTTCTCTATACCTATACCAGCATCTGTTGTTTTTTAACTCTTTAACGATAGGCATTCTTACTGGGGTTAGGTATCTCATTGCAGTTTTGAGTTGCATTTTTTATTTATGATTAGTGAGACTGAGCATTTTTTCATGTGTCTTTTGGCTGCTTGTATGTCATCTTTTGAGAAGTGTATGTTCATGTCTTTTGCCCACTTTTTAATGGGGTTTTTTTTTTCCCTTTCACTTTGTTTGAGTTCCTTGTAGATCCCGGATGTTAGGGCTTTGTCAGATGTATAATTTGCAAATATTTTTACCCATTCTGTAGGTTGTCTCTTCACTCTCTTAATGGTTTCTTTTGCTGTGCAAAAGTTTTGTTTGATGAAGTCCTACTTATTTATCTTAGCTTTTATGGCATTGCCTTCTCTGATGTGCATAAGGGTGTCTCCTATGTTTTCTTCTAGGATTCTTATAGTTTGAGATTTTACATTTAAGTCTTTGATCCATTTAGGGTCAATTTTTGTAGATGGTGATGGGTAGGGGTCCGGTTTAATTCTTCTGCATGTGGTCAGTCAGTTTTCCTAGCACCATTTACTAAATATGATTTATTTGCCCCATGATTGTTATTGGTGGCTTTGTTGAAGATGAGGTGGTTGAGGGACTGTATTTTTTGCTTCTGGAATCACTATCCTGTTCCATCGGTCTATGTGCCCATTCCTGTACCAATACCAGGGTGTTTTGGTTGCTGTAGCATTGTAATAAAGTTTAAAGTCTGGAAGTATGATGCCTCCAGCTTTATTCCTTTTGCTAAGAATTGTTTAGCTATTCATGTTCCTTTTTTTCTTTATGAATTTCTGTGTTGTCATTTCCAGGTTCTAGAAAAATGATGTCGGTAATTTGGTGGGTATTGCATTGAATCTGTAGATTGCCTTGGGTAGGATGGACATCTTGACAATCTGTCATATGATAGACCTCCATTTCCTTTAGATTTTGCAGTTTATTTGCATACAGTTGTTCACAGTAATCTCTGATAATCTTTTGAATTTCTTCAAGGACAGTTGTGACTTTGTCTTTTGCATTTCTAATTGTAATTATTTGGACTTTCTCTCTATTTTTATTAATCTGGTCAGGGATCTGTCAATATTACTTATTCTTTCAAATAATCAGCTTTTTGTTTTGTCAATCTTTTCTATGATATTTTTGTCTTCTATATTGTGAAATTGTGATTTTTTTCTTGGTGATCTGGATTCTTCTGCTGAAGTGAGGATTTAAATGGTCTGATCTTTCAAGCTCCTTTAGGTATGACATTAGGTGGTCCATTTGTAATCTTTCTGTTTCCTTGATGTGTGCATGCAATACTATAAATTTCCTCTTAACACTGTTTTCATGACATTCCAAAAATTCTAATAGAATGTGTCTTTGTTTCTGGGGATATTTTTATTTCTGTCTTGATTTCTGTGTTGATCTAGAAATTATTCGGCAGCATGTTGTTTGGTATCTATGTCTTTGTGTGCTTTGGGACGATCTTCTGGTGGCAATATTTATTTTTACTCTACTATGATCTGAGAAAATGCATGGTACTCTTTCAGTCTTTTGAAATTTGTTAATGCTTGATTTAAGCCTGAGAATGTGGTTGATCTTGGAGTATGTTCCATGTGCTGATAAATAAAATGTATACTCTATTGATGTCAGATGGAGTGTTCTGTAGATGTCTATTAAATCCATTTGATTAAGTGTTGAGTTAAGACTCTGGATCTCCTTGTTGGTTTTTTGCCTTGATGATCAATTTAAAGTTGTTAGCGGGGTATTTAGGTCTCCAACTATGATTGTGTGAGAGTCAATGTTCTCTCTTAGCTTACTTAGCAGTTGTTTTATAAAGTCTGGTGCTCCTGTATTGAGTGCATATATGTTTAGGATAAAAATTGCTTGCTGGTAAATTGAACTTTTTATCATTAGTAATGTCCTTCTGTGACCTTTTAAACTTTAGATAGTTCGAAGACTACATTGTCTGATATTAGAATGGCTACACCTGACCTCTTCTGTTTTCTGCTCACCTGAAAGATCTTTTCCAGCCTCCAAATTTGAGCCTGTGGGTATCCTTTGTGGTGAGATTAATTTCTTGGCAGCAGCAAACTGTTGGGACTTGTTTCTTTATCCAGTTTGCCGCTCTATATCTCTTCAATGGTGACTTTAGTTCATTCATATTCAAATTGATTATTGAAATATGAGAGTCTGTCCTTGTTATAGGGTTCTTTTGGGGTTTCTTTGTTTCCTTTTTACTTATTTATTTATATATGTGTGTATTTTCTTTTTTGTGAGTGCTCTGTATGCTCTGTTAACTCTGTGCTTGCCTGTAATTTTGTGGTGTGTATGACTGTTTTGCTTTGTTTTGTTTTTTTTTCTCTGTTCAACAGATTTAAGTGTCTGGTCTGAAAATGGTGTACTCTCTTAGGGATTGAATTTCTGGGAATCATTTCAGTTCTCCATTACTGATGAAGCTTGGCTTGGTAGGGTAGGAAGTTCTTGGCTGAAATTGCTTATCTTTAAGAATATTAAAAATTGGACTCCAGTTCCATCTGTCTTGTAGTGTGTTTCTGCAGACAAGTATGGAGCTATGGATTTTTTTCTTTCATGTTTATTTTGTGGAGGCAGATTACCATTTGTCTTGTGGATGGTATCATATGATACCTTGTGGGGGTTCTCTGAATTTCTTGTGCTTGAATGTCTTCCTTTCTTGAGAGATATGGGAAGTTTTCTTGAATGACATATGGTGTTGTGTTTCCCTTTCTGTTTCAGTGATAACAGTCAGGTGTAGCTTTGACTTCTTGAGATAGTCTCACATCTCTCAGAGGCTTTGCTCCTTCTTTTTGAGCTTTTTTTCTATGTTTTTAACAGATTGGATTAATTCCATATTTTGATATTTAAGCCCTGAGATTCTTTCCTCTGCCTTCTTGACTCTACTTCCAATGGGTGTTACTGTGTTCTTATTTCCAGGGTATAGTTTTTTATTTCCATTATTTTAGAATGTGATTTTTGAAATTAACTACCTCCACTTTTCCTTTCTGTACAACTTCATAAGTTTTGCTTCTAGTTTTTCTTGGTTCTTGTTTAGTTTTGCCATCCAATCTCTGATTTCTCAAGTTGTCACCTGGGGCAGGTCTTTCTGGGGGCTTCCATTGTTTGTTCTCTGACAGCTGTTTTTTATGGGTGGTGTCTCTTCAGGACTGTGAGAGCTGCCTGTATTTTTTCATTTATGTTTTTTTCTTATTGTGACAGGTCTCTCTTCACTCTATAATTCTATTGATTTATTGGTCTGAAGCTATAACTTATGTTCTGTTCTAGGGTCCTTTCTGTAGTTCAATAGATGTCACTCAGTGAGAGACAAAGGGACATTCACTCTGTTCCTTGCTCCACTTTGTGGCAGATTTGTGTTTCTGCAGATTTTCTCTCCCACTGCTAAACTTGTTGAACCAGCTTTCAATCCCAGCTCCTAGCACTTGGAGAGCAAGTGGGAGAATGGGTCTCCTGGTTGCTGTGTGCGGTTTACCTGTGTTGCTCTGTCCTTATTCAGGTCTGAAGTTTGCTCTTGAAATAGAGCAAGTTTATGTAATCCCGCACTTTGGGAGGCCAAGGTGAGTGAATTGCCTGAGCCCACGGGTTCGAGACCCACCTGGGCAACTTGGCAAGACCTCAGCTCTACAATAAATCAAAAAATTAGCTGCACGTGGTAGCGCGCCTGTTGTAGTTCCGGCTATTCAGAAGGCTGAGGCAGAAGGATCGCCAGAGCCCAGGAGGTCGAGGCTGTGGTGGCCGGGAGCGATCACTGCCCTCCAGTCTGGGCAACAGAGTGAGACACCAACTCAAAAAAAGAAAAAGAAAAAGAAATAGAGCAAGTTGTCTGCCATGGAGGAGGGGGAAGTTTCTGCCCTGTAGAGACACAGGGTTTGAAGGTGTTTTTTTCTGATCTGGCTAATGAGATGGCCACCAGCCACTGGTGGTGCATATCAGCCAGGTTTACCTGTAGGCAGGCACTCCCTGCTCATGTGTCAACAGTCTGGGGGAAGTCACACTCAAAGAGGCTGACCCAGCATGGGGTTTTTTTCTGTTCTACTTGGTCTGCCACTGTGGTCTGCCCAGGACTCCCTCCTGCATGGGATCTATGACCCACGCATGTCTGGGATTGGGTGAGCTATCCCGAAGCATCTTTGTCTCACTCATGCATTTTAGTTCACCAGTAGGGCTGGTGAACAGAGTGAGACTCCAACTCAAAAAAAAAAAAAAAAGGAACAAAGGAAGGCTATCTCTTCTCTTCAACAGAATGAGAAAGGACAGGAAGTTTTATCCTGAGCAATTAGGCAAGAAAAAGAAATCAAAGACATTTAAATTGGAAAGAAAATAGTAAAATTATCTCTGTTTGCAGATGATACAATCTTATATGTTTGTTCCTTTTTATGACTAATAATAATAGACCTAATAATAAAAAACCTCAGAGGAGTCTTTTGCATTGTATCTTTTCTTGGTTTGCTCTGTATATAACACATTTGTTTAACCATTCATCAGTTGACAGACATTTGTGTGGAATTCACTTTTTGGGTATTATGAATAAGGCTGCAGTGAGCAGCTCTGTATTGGTTTGGTTTATTTTCTAATTTTCTTGAATTGTGGTAAAATAAACATAACATAAGCATTTACCATTTTGACCATTTTTAAGTGAGCAGTTCAGTGGTATTAAATACATTCATGTGCTATTTGCATGTCTTTTTCATCTTTTTACTTTCAATCTATTTGTATCTCTGTATCTAAATTGTGTCTCCTATAGAGAGCATATGGTTTGGTCTTGCTTATTTTATCTAGTCTAACAATCCCTGCCTTTTGATTAGATTGTTTAATTTATTTGTACTTTATGCTATTTATTAAAATGTCTTCATTTATATCTGTTATTTTGCTCTGTGTATCTTTCTTGTGATTTTCTTCTTCTCTATTTTTTCTTTAGTGCTTTCATTATGTTGTTTTTTTGTTTGTTTTTGTGTTGGAGTCTCACTCTTGTCCATACTGGAGTGTGGTGATACAATCATAACTCACCACACACTTGAACCTCTGGGCTCAAGTGATCTTCCCACTTGAGCCTCTTGTGTAGCTGGGACTGTGGGCATGCATCACGGTACCGAGCAAATGAAAAAAATTTTTTTTGTAGAGACAAGGATTCACTGAGTTGTTTAGGCTGGTCTAGAACTCTTGTGCTCAAAGTGATGGAATTACAGCCATGAACCACCACAGCTGGCTTTCCACTTAATTAATATATTTTTAGTATATTATTTAAATTCTAACTTTACCTGTATGATGACCACTTGGATACCTAATCCTGAATTATACTCCACATCTTTAAAATAAAAATTTTAAAAAGCAAAAAATAAATAAACAAATACTATTAATATTTTTTGACTTTTAGAGTTAATTTTGTAGTGATTCTTGTTTACGAGTCATCTTTTTTGTTTCTTTGCATGCCTTGTAATTTTTTGTTGAAGATCATACATTTCAGACAATATATTGTAGTAACTACGGATACTGATACTCTTAATCCTCACTTTTATTTTCTTCTTTGTTTAGTGGCTTAACTGTACTAAGTCAGTTACATCTGCATTGTTAGCAGTGTGCAACCTTTGATATTACTCCACAGAGCACAAAATTCTGGGTGTGTGCAAAATCTGCCTGACCACCAAGTATGACAGTGGTTTTAGCTAAACTCTGATGTTCTTTCTCATAGATCTCCCACTTAAGTTTCTGGCTGCTCTGCTTCCATTGGTTTCATACCCAGTTATTAATCTCCACTAATTGCTAGCTGATTTCTCTATGTTTTCGACAACACCCTGGATTAGGTTGTTATTTCACAACCTGATCCAGTTAAAGGGAAGCCATTTTTAAGGGTTAGTTGTTGAGCTTCTTTTGGTTTCAGAGGGATCTTCTGCATGGTATCTTTTCTTGGTTTGCTCTGTTAAGCCTCTGGCTGGCCTACTGTTTCTCTTGTTTATAGAAATATGGAAGAACACCAGTTTCCTCTTAATTGCTTACCATCAAGATCTCTATTACAGCTTTTGATAATGCCCTTTGCATAGACTTCATTCTTTGTTACAAATACATTGAATCCATTTAGAGAGGGCTACAAAACTTTTTGAACTTATGGCCTATACTTCATCTAGGCAAAATCTCTACATTCCACTGCAACAGAGCTCAGGTTAAGAACAGTACCCCACTTCTCCTAGAGTGAAACCCCTGCTCTATAAATGGAGCATCGGGTGGTAATAGTGGTCCCTGATCCTCTTGGCTTGCTCATATAGAAGTGGAACTTATGTTCTATGAGGAACCTGATTTGAGTTCTAGTAAGGCCCTGTGTTTTCAACCTTCCATGTCTGTGGTAGAGGATTCACTACATGAGTGGAGACTGGATGGTGGAGGGGACCACAAGTCCTTTATGCTATGTCTGCTTGGACTAGACCATCTGTATCATGGAGCTACAGGAAATGAGAGAGGGTAATGGCCTGTACCCGGTGGCTTGAAACTATTGTATTAGACTGGGAGCTGCAGGCAGTAGGAGGCCCAATTTGGGGTCTATTGCTTGGCGTAGATCTGCATTTTACTTGGGGTGGGGGGATGGGAATGGAAGCAGATTGTGATTCAAATGCAACAGATAATCTCTGTTTCCCATTTGCTCTATGCTTTTAGGATAATTTCCAAAGACTAAATGATTGGTTCTTTTTTTCATAATCTTTCACCAGTTAAATAGTTATTTTGTCATCAATCTCTTTTTATACCACCATTTTGAAAATCACAATGGGTATCTATTCTTAAGTAATAAAAATAAATAGTAAACAGGTACAGTCATGAATACAGGGTTTACATAGGAAGTTTTTAAGCATTGCATGTTTTCATTCTTGTAACGATGTCAAATTTATCTTTAGAAAATGAGCAAATAAATGTATCTGTGTGATTTGCTTGCAATAAAAGTTAAGAGTGACAAATTGTTATTCCCATTCTTTCTTGAAATAGACAGAAGTATTGCAGGTGTCTGAGAATTCAGATAAATACATTAGACAAAATGCTTTTCAAACATGTCACATGCTCTTGAATGGGAATGTTTACATTGCAAACCATATCAGTTTTCCCTAAAACTGCAATCTCATTCAATATCATAACATAATTTTGATAGATCTTGATAGAATAATTCATCTAGAAAATAAAATGTGTGAGAATAGTCACAAACTGTGAAATGAGGAGCAAATAAGGGAGGTTTTGTTTTATCATATAGGAAAAAACATATTGAAAAGCCATAGAATTAAAATAACATGAATTACTAAAGGAATAGGTAGGTCGATGAATCAGAATACAGATGGTGAAGATGACATTTCAAATTACTAGGGAAGGAATGAGCAATTTTGTAAACAATGTTGGGGAAACTGATTATCCATATGAAAATTGAAAATGGGAACCTCATTGTATGTTATATATAAAATAAAGCCTAAATAGAAAAAAAAGGATAAACATAAACACCCCCATTATAAACATAGTGTAAGAGACTGGGGGAATAATTTTATAACCTGAGAGAAAATGAAGACCTTTGAATTCAAAACATAAATGCAAGATCATAAATAAAAGACCAATATAGTTGACTACATATACATTAAAATTTTCTGTGTGACAAAATCTGCCATAAACAAATTTAAAGTCAAAGTGACAAAAAACAGTGAGAAAATATTTTCTACTTAGATAAAACACACAAAGAATATATAAAGATTACTTACATATCCATAAGGAAAACCATGATATATAATAGCAAAAATGGGCAAAAATAGAAGAAACACAATTAAAGAGGAAATAATTTAATATCAATGAGAAAAAGAAATTATCTGGTAAATCTAGAAAAGGACTCTCTCCTACACTATTAATCAGAGAAAATCAGCAAAAAACAACAAATTATTATGTTTCATCAGCACAAAAAATGAAAAAAGATGCGTAATTCCCAATAATAAAATAGGTAATCTGCAGTCTAATCTCATCTGACCTATCATTTCTTTAGAAGGCCTTCACTGTATGTACTATACAAGACGCCGTAGTATACAACACATTTCCTGCATGTCGTTCATCATAAGAAATTACTTTGTGTGATTTTTTTTTCATGTCTCTCTCACTGCCTGAGCTATAATATTCAAATGGTCAGCATCTCTGCTTTGTTCTTCACTGACCAACACCAAACACAGTTCCTGGTTTATATGAACACTGGTTGTGTGCGTAAGTAAATGAATAAATGAAAGAACGAATACTGATAGACACATGTAGAGAGCCACATATGATATTTGTATCTTATCAGAATCAAGTGCTCTATTCTCAGCTTCTCCATTAAAGACTTTCAAGTGCAGTGTCATTCTAGAAGATTTCTTTGATTAAGATGGGTTTCTACACAACCAAAAAATAATATATTTTGTTTAATTATTTTATTTATATTTTATCATATTATAACCATTTATAATCATGCTAACACAGAATGTTATTTTGGGGGCTATAAGGACTGTTTTTAGTGCTTTTATTGCATCCTGGAAAAAGAAAACATCATCTCTACACAATCCTTAGTTTTTAGATATTTTCTCAATTTGACGAATAAAGTTACCTCTCTACAATCATATAATTAATACAATGGGATTTGTATCCAGATTGCCCAATGTCTTCCATCTGTTACAGGGTTTTCCAATGTACACATAAATTTGGATTCTATCACTAAGTAGGATAAGCTTAACCTTGAATGCCAAAATTTATTTTCATTTATACATGTTGCGTTAGTATTTGTAATTTGCCTAGCATGTCTATCAGAGCGGTGTTAGTGGATACTATCCTTTCTTAGGGGCTATGGACTGGTCTATATAATGTACCCAAATGTAGACTGATGCTGGTGATGTTTCAAATTTTCTAGTTGCATGTCTGTAACCATAACAACAGGTGATGGTTAATTAATATGCTTAACTGTAGCATGTGCACTGTCCCTGTCTCATCCCCATTTCTTATTTCAGTCACTGCTTTGACAGTCAATTTCTGCACAGATATTGACCTGCCTTGCAAAAATATGATTGTTCATCCTTCTTATTCTCCCCGGAGGTTTCTCTAACACCAAGGTACGGGGGCACTTATGGGATTCCTCTGAACACTTAAGCTTGGCCAATTCAGGAGTGTGTTCACTCTTGATTGCCATTCCGAGGGATAAGTGCTCCTGGTTTGGGTCCTGCAGAAGACACTTTTGTGACTTATTGCACAAGCCCTTCAAAAGGTCCCTGTGGAATTGCACATCTGTGGTTCCAAGCAATGGCCAGCAGAATAAGTATCCTTTTATTGTCCTTCTCTTCTTCCATGCTCTACTCACCTGATAACTCACTCTTGCATCCTGGAATCACTTCCCAAACACACTATTTATATGGAAACTTTTGTTTCAGACTTTGACACCCTAATATGGCGGTGGGAACAGGATCAGGGAAGGGTTTATGTTTCCTGGAGGAGGTGCTTGAGTAAGTACATCAATGCTATTACCTTGATCTTGGAACATAATTTCATGATATGTTCCCAACTCTTAATCAGGAAAATGTTGTGTTTTGTATTAATTTTTTAATTTCTCCTTTGCTTTGTCTCTTATTTAGAAAGAAATATCATTTTCTCACTTGTATAATTTTCAACTTTTCTTTTTTATTCTCCATAGACTGCTAGTCTCAAACACAAAATCTCTGAAGATAAGGCCACAGAAGATGGATAAAGTACAAGTCTCCAGCCATTAACATGACTGAATGGTTGTAAATACCAGAATGAAGAATATGAATTTTATTTCTGGGTAGTGAGAAACCACCAAATGTTTTTCAGAAGCAGAGTAACTTGTTTAATACCCACATTTAAGCAGATTAACCTGTTGGCGATGTTTGAAGGTGCATGGCTTTCATAACATTGCCTAGTCCAGACTTCATCTAACTTGAGGCAAGGGTTGGACTTTCTAATTTTTGTTCAATTTTCTAACTCAACTGCATATAATATATAATCTAATATAATTACCAAAATCTAAGATATCATAAATATTTAGCTAAATGTCCCATTTTCTTCATATTAGTGCATAATTTTTATATACTTTGTTTTTTATAACTTGCATTGTTTTTTTCTTGTTCAATTAAACTTATCACAAAGAGAGTATCTTTGTATAATATCTAGTTGGCTAACTTGTACAGACGATCAAGCTAATAGTGTTCATAATAATAATAGTTTTGTGATAATTATGTTTTAATGTGTGCTGGTTACTTTCCACATTTAGGTTTGGTACCTAAAATTCAAAGGCCAGATCACGTTAAGAACCTCAACAAACAAACATTATTCTATCATAATTTTTAATAGGTCCTTTCATTTTCTGAGACCTAAGAGTTAGGATGCTAAGCCTGGTATGCTAAATATTGTATTCTGTACTCCATTTAGACTTTGATTTGGATTTAAAATTCAAAATCACTTCCATCATTTCTATCCTTGTGAGTGTGTGCCTGTGGGGATGTTAAAATAGAGAAAGAGCTACTTGGAGAGATGAAATGATTGAATTTGATGCCTAAGGCCAGAAACCTCATTTTGCTTATGTTAATATGTAGAACTTTCTGCACTCCAATCCATGGCTAGTAAATGCTTTTTCTTGATTTTGTAAAATTCGCATTGTACATTCTGGTTGAAAACCTTATTTCTTTTGTTGCAAACAGTACTAGCAACCAATCTCAATCTACATTCTTATTAACATGGCCCAATTATAAAATGGTTACACATGATTATAGAAAATCAAAACCTATGTGTTTCTTTCTTTAATGATACTTTATTTAAGCTTACAGATTAAAGCTTTTGTAATCTTAGGTAAATCGGTAATTAACTTAGCACAGAGATAGAATACAGAGGTGAATTCATAAGACCTAGGAGGCATTTTCAAAGAAGAATTTTAATAAATATGTAGCAGAATATAATCCATTCCAAGAAAGTGCAGATATCCTCAGTGTCCCACCAAATTACATTAGAAAAGCAGTATTCATCTTTATTACCTCTAAATTAATTTGTTAATTTAGCTATTACCAACAGATGTTTACTGAACACCAACTTGACAGGCGACTTTAGAGCATAAGTTGGGATAAGAGAAATGCTATAATTCAAACAGTAAATATGTGAGAATTATGCTTATAAATAATTATGAAAATAAAGAATACAAGATGAATTCCTGGGTTAATCATAAAACAAAGTTTTCCAAAGGGAGAAAGCACATCTGAGTTGTTTCTTAGATCATGCAGAGGAGTCTACTAGCAGAAAACTAGAATCACGGCATCAAAAACAGAAAGAGAATGGCATGCGAATAGGCTAAGATTCTTGACAGAATATGTCATGGTTTAGTTATGGGGAGTGAGGGATGAAGGAGACCCAGGAGGTTGGAGTGGGAAGCGGCAGAAGGTTTGCTACAGACAAATGGGGAAGAGGTGCTATGTAGGACCTTACATAACATGTGAACATATTTGGATTTTTAAGTAGGAGACTGATTTAATCACCTCTGTGCTTTAGAAAAATGACTGATGAAGGTAATACGGAGGAGGATCTAGTGACGTGTATGATGTTGAGGCAATTATTTAGTTAAGGCTGAGTTTGTACTAAATCTCTGGCAGTGGGAAAGTAGTCACACGGGCAGCATCTGGGATTCCTGACTGATGTATTATGGAAAATGAAGATAAAGGAGGCAGCAGAGGTGATGCTTGGCAGGCTCCCGCGAATGGTGATGGCACCGTGCATTAAAACCTGGAAAGACAGAGGAAAGGAATTTCACAACCAACGAGTTTGGTTTTGAAAATACTACATTTGTTGTTTGTAAACTCCTTCAAGAGACATCAAATTATGTAAAGTAATAGTTACAACAATGCATTGCTAAGTTTATAACAGGAAAAGACATAATATATATAACAATAATACCACTAAAAAAAAAGAAGAGTGATAGTGCTATATAGGGATAACATTTCTAGATCACACTGGAATTTAGTTAGTATAAATCTGAAGTAGATTCTAATAAGTTAAGATGTATATGATAAGCCCAAGAGCAATCACTAAGAAATCAGCTTTAAAATATCGAGAACAAATTATTTAAAAAACTAAAATGCTACACTAGACAATATTTACTTAATGCAAAAGAAAGGAGGGCTAGTAGAGCAAAACAGACGTGTGACATGTAATATAACATGTAAAATAAGAGACAAGAGACATAAATCTAATGATATTAACCGTGAATGAATTAAACAGTCCAGTCAAAAGGCAGAGCTTTTCAGACTGAGTAACAGAGAAGATCCAACTACATGCTGTCTACAGGAGGCACTTTAGATTAAAAAATACAAATAGACTGAAAGTAAATGGATGGCAGAAGAGATGCCATGAAAACTACAACCATGAAAGAGCTGAAGTGTCGACACTAACATCAGACAGAATAGACCTCAAGATAAAAATGTCATACTAGGATAATAGACCTTAAATAAAACATGACAATAACTGATCCTAGGACTAGGACAGGAAATAGGCAAGATGGGTCTGAAGCACCTTGTGGTGCCAGAAAGAAAATGCTCAAAAATATATGTATACAGATGGGCATTTGTCAAATGGGCCAAGGAACCACCTGAGGGCTTCCTGATGACCAAAACCGAAACAATTTAAGTTACATAATTAATAAAATATTATTAGAATATTTCTTAAAGAAGAAAATAAACACACAAGATTCCATACTTATATACATAACTGAAAAAATTAATAAATGTGGGAGAAGAAACAACTCTTCCATGAATATAAAGCACAAAAATACATAAATATTACATCTTAAATAAGGGGACACAATTACTTTCTTCCAAAGAGTAACATCTGGGAAGTGGGAAGGGAAGAAAGAATAACTTTACAGTATAGAAACCTGAAAAATATGACTTCAGTCAGGCAATGATGGTCAGCAGCAGCAGTCATAAATCATATTGATAGCATGTGCCTTTGACATGACATGGTGAAAATAACACTTTACATCTGTGATTGTTCTCCTGTAAATCCAAAAGCCCAAAATAATCATGAGAAAGAAATTCAGACGCATTCTAGTAGAGGGGCATCCTGCAATATACCTTACCAGCACTCTTCAAGCAGTTAAGATCATCAAAAACAAAGACAGTCTGAGAAAATGTTATAGCCCAGAGGAGCCTAAATGTAATGTATCCTGAATGAGATAAGACACCTAAATGTAATGTATCCTGAATGAGATTCTGGAAAGAAAAGATAAACTAGATCTTAATTAGCCATGAATCTTAGTTGATAACAATGTTCAAATATTGGATTATTAATTGTAATAAATATACCACAGTGAAGTAAAATGTTAGTAATAAGGGTGGGGTAGAAAAGGTGTATGTTGGAACTCTGTACTATCTGCTCAATTTTTTTTTGTAAATCTAAAACTTCTAAAGATAAAATCTATTAATAAAAATTATTGGTCATTGTTCTTCACAAACACAGAAAAAAGGAACCTTTAATGCATTTTGTAAATCAAATTCGGCAATACCTAAAATATGTAATGCATCACAACCAAGGGGGGTTTACTTCAGGAATTCCAGATTGCTGTTACATTCACAGTTGTTGTAATTTATCACATTAAAAAGAAAATGATCATCTCACCAGACATAGAAGAAGCATTTTTTCCAATTCAACACCCATTCATAACAAAAACTCATTCATCAAGTAATAAAAAGGAAATTTTTCAACCTGATAAAAGCCATTACTTAATACTTTACACCAGTGAACAAGAGTAAAACAAGCAAGTCCACTATCACTACAACATTTTAGTGGCTGTCCTAGCTTGTGCAGTAATGTTAGAAAAAGACACAAAAGGCAGGGAGATTTCAAAGGATGACATTAAACTGACTTTATTTGCAGACAACATCATCTATAAATATTTTCCAAGAATCTAGCACAAAATACCAGAATTTGTATGTATAGTAACACCTCAGAATACAACATTAGTACACCAATGTTAAGTTGTATTTCTGTGTACTAACAATAAATATTTGAAAACTGAAATCAAAACTTACCATTCACAATAACATTAAACAAGTAAAATATTTCCAGAGGAAGTTAATAGTTATTTGAGCGACCTATATACTGAAAACTACAAAATATTGTTGTGTTATGAAATATTACATTAATAAATGGAGACATATATTCTATCATGGATTGAAAGATACTATTTTTTAAGATGTCAATATTTTCCTACTTCATTTATATATTCGATGCAATCCCAATAGAAATCCTAGAATGCTTTCTTTGAGGAAATTAACAAAATGATTCTAAGGTTCATATAGGGATGCAAAGTACCCAGAATTGCCAAAACAACTTTGAAAAAAAAAAAATTAATCGAGCTCAAAATACCAGCCTTCAGTATTCTTTATAAAACTTCAGTGATCAACATGGTATTTTTTTCATTATGGTAGACAAATAGATCAATGGAACAGAATAGAGAATTCATAAACAGACCCACATATATATGGAAAACTGATTTTTGATAATGGTGCAAAGGTAAGTATATATGGAATAATAAACTTTTTAACAAATATATGCAATAATTGAATATCCATGAGCAAAGAAAAAGATAAATTCAACTGTTACTTTACATACAAAAACATATTTAAAACGTTGCATATATCTAAATGTCAGAACCGAAACTATAACATTTCTAAAAATAGATGTAGAAGAATATATTAATGATCTTGACGCATACAAAGATTTCTTAATTAATACACAATAAAAAAATTATAAAAGAAAAGAATTGGTAAGTTGAATTTTATCAAAATCAAAGACTTTGGCACTTTAAATACACCATTAAGAAAATGAAAAGATAAACCATTGACAGGGAGAAAATATTTTCAAAATGTATTTCTGATAAAAACTTGCTTTTGTTTTTATATATATATATATACACACATATATATATACACACACAATTTAATAATAAAAACTTAAACAATTTAATGACAAGAAGACAAGTAACTTGAACAGCAACAAAAAGTTGGAGAAAAATATCTGAACGAACACTTTTCTAAAATATATGAATGCCAAAGAAGCAAATGAAAAATGCTCGATTATTAGCCACTAAGTGCAACTTAAAACCATAATGAGATACTTCTGTACAACTATTAGAATGTTGAATATTGAAGAACCAACAATCAAATGAAACAACAAAACCTCCGCTCCCCCAAAACTGACAACACCAAGACAATGATCAAGAGAAATGAACTTTTATACATTGTTGGTGAAAATGCAAAGTGGTATAGTTACTGTGACAAGCATTTTGACAATTTCACAAAAAGTTAAGTGTACACTTACCAATTCCACTCATAGGTGTTTCCTCAAAAGAAATGAAAATACATATCCACATAAGGATTTGTATTCAAATATTTGTAGCAGTTTTATTCATAAACACCAGAAACAAAAAAAAGAACCAAATGCCCATCAACCAGTTAAAAAAGGAATACATTCCATAGATTAGAATATTAATCAGAAATAAAAAGGGAAAAATATTGATATATACAACAGCATGAATAACTCTCTAAAGCATAATGCTGTGTGAAAGAAGCCATATGCACAAGTGTACCTAGTGTTTGACTATAATGTAACATTCTGGAAAAGACAGAGCTATAAAGGTCATAAGCAGCTTGGTAGTTGCCAAGAGTTGATGAGAGGACTAGGTGCTTAGAGGACCAAAGGAAATTTTCTGAATGATGGGAGTTTTCTATGTCATGATTATGGTGGTAGCTTTACAATGGAATATATATTTGTCAAAACTCATTAAGGTCTACATTCACAAGTAAATTTTATTATAAGTAGATTTAGACTGAAATTTTGTAAAATTCTTCTAAATCTAGAGCAAAACCTAATAATAATAATTTCCAAGAGTTTTGGCATTTTATGACTGCTATGATCCTCTTCAAGAAAATATTATGGAAAAGCTTTTAATTAAAGGCAAATAACTTTAACCATTTATTTTCTTTTGTAAGACCATAGGCAGTTTTCATTCCTCTATTTATTTTCTACTTCTATTGATGTCCAAATAAATGAATACACATTTATTATTATTATTATTATTATTATTGAGTTGGAGTCTCACTCTGTCTGTCGCCCAGGCTGGAGTGCCGTAGCATACTCACAGCCACCCCAGCCTCAACCTGCTGGGCTCTGGAGATCCTTCCGCTGCAGCCTTCCAAGTAGCGGGAACTACAGGGGCATGCCACCATGCCCAGCTAATTTTTTGATGTATTGCAGACAAGATATCTCACCAAGTTGCCCGGTTGGTCTTGAGCCCACAGACTCAGGCAATCCATTCACCTGGGCCTCCCAAAGTGCTTGGATGAGCTACTGAGCCAGGTCCATTTTTTAAAGTGTTTTCAAAAAAAAAAAATTGGAACCTCTTTGCAGAGATATGAGTAAAATATTAGGGGTTAGGATAAGAAATGTCAGATTCATTTGGTTTATAAACTAAAAGAAATATTGGTCATCAATTAGTCCAAAGTATTCCATTTATAGAAACTTAAAATTCAGATAGATTAAGAGTCATATTCAAAATCATATTGCTAATTACTCAGATAGCTCAGTCTAAAACCCAGGTCTGCATACTTCCCAATAAAAAATACAATAATTTTTTATTGTATTCTTACATCAAATATTCCAATATGCCTACTTTCATCACATACAGTTTGTAATAACAAGTAGACTCTCCCTCACCCTCTGCTTGTACATTTATTTTTAATTGAGGTGAAATCAAATAACATAAAATTCACCATTTAAAAATGAGTGGACTTTTAAATCTTTTGGATTTGGGAAAACACTGCCAATGATGAATTTGTTTTGGTCTTTTCTGCTCATGGTATGGTTGTGCAGTGGATGAAGGTTACTTTGACCTTCCACAGATTCCTATTAAACATCTGCTTTTATGGGTGAGTCGTCTTGGTCAGGGACATTCAAAACAACTTTTTGTTGCTGGGAACGGAGCTCTCTTCTTATTGCTCCTTTCTTGTAGTCCTTCCAGGTCAATATTCCATGTGGTAATTTTTCTCCGCACCCTAGAATATGAAATGTTCTCACTTCCTTTTTGTAAATTATCTGTCTCTGCTCCATGTCAGCAAAGTTAGAGAATGACCAATCCTGTATATTGTAAAGATACAAGAAACACTATAGCATATTGCTCCTAACTCCTGTCTTCTAAATCCTTTCTTTTCATCTAAAGCCTTAAATATATTCTAGTAGTGGTGAGAGACTTGAGATCTATATATTTTGACTTACTCTGAATGTCAGGATAAGAAATATTGTCTTATGCTATCTATGCCTTCAGGAGGTAGTGTCTATGTGTAGGCTGAATATTTTTCTTGCCTAAACTGCCCTCAGTTTCCCTGGATTTAGAAATAGAAAAGTGGGGCCAGGCTCGGTGCCTCAGCCTGTAGTCCCAGCACTTTGGGAGGCCGATGTGAGTGGATTGCCTGAGCCCATGGGTTCGAGACCCGCCTGGGCACCTTGGCGAGACCTCATCTCTACTATAAATAAAAAATTAGCCGGGCGTGGTAGCGCGTGCCTGTAGTTCCAGCTACTTGGAAGGCTGAGGTGGAAGGATTGTTGGAGCCCAGCAGGTCGAGGCTGCAGTGGCCAGGAGTGGCCACTGGACTCCAGTCTGGATGACAAAGTGAGACTCCAACTCAAACAAACAAACAAACAAATAAACAAAAGAAATAAAGAAGTGGATAGATCACTCTGGGACCTTCCTTGACATTCTCCAGAACTGAATATTTGTTCTCTTCCATAGGAGCTGAAGTGCTGAAGAGGTTTTGATGTGCAGGTATGGGTGTATACTCACCATTTGACTATACCCTCAGGCTGAGTTGGACCTGAGATGAGTACGTTAACTGTTGGGCTGCTGGTAGCAGAGAAGGAAAGTCATTTGTACTTGGGAGAAAAGTTCAGGTGGAATCCCTACTCATTAATCCAATCGTCACCTGAACCTCAGTTTAGGAGAGTCAGAAAATTCACTGGGTGAAAATAAAAAGTAGTTTTTTCTAATCTTCACTTCCATGTCACTCTCATTTGTTCTAACTCACATTGAGCTATCAAATTTTGTGGCAAGCTATAAACTTGTTGAGTCATTAGCCTGCCTGGTTAATGGAGGAAAACTAAATTCCTGTTCCTGCATAATGACACTTATTCACTGTAGACATTTGCATCACTGGGAAACGATAAAACCTCATCCTTCATAATGAAGTTCTGGACTGACAAAGAGGAAAATATAGTGTTGTGGAACAACTATGAATATAAAACAAGCTTAATAAAGAAATAGTGACAAATTACATTATGCAAAATGTAATGCAATAAAAAACGTTACTAACTCATTGGAAATGTCATAAATAATCTAAATAGTTTTTGACTGTCAAGGACTTGAAAAATATATTCCTTTAAAAATGAGGTGCAGAAGAGATGTCAATTTAATTGCCATCATATTTTGACATGCTTGGAGATTCCTGTATTTGGCTTATTTGCTAAATTTAGTTTCTTGCTCATGATGAAATGAAGGGAGGAGCACAATTAACTAGTTTTGCCATTTTATTGTTGATCTAGGAAGAAAGTTGTCAGCATTCTTAAGCTACAGGATTACTATTTTGGTTTTAGATTAATATTTGCATTGTTATAACAGTTTAGACAATGGTGCCATTATGAAGTATGCAAAATTTAAGATCTTGCATTTGAACACTGAGAAAAGACAATTGTCAAGTTTATAACATTAGTTATCTTATATTGCAGCTTCTGGAAACACTGTAGCCAGACCTTCCTAATCAATTTGACTGAGACTGGCTAAGAGTTGAAGGACTAACACGCTGGAAGGTAATTATTTTTCTTCTTCTCATACTGCATTTGCCACAGAATTGCCTACTCTTGTCACCCATTTGATACTGTACAAGTTTCTTTATTCTGATTTTACTCAAAAAGAATATTCTTTCTCAGCCATCCTGCTTAGCTTCATTTTTCCTTTTGTATTTGTATCATCTATGTTCTGAGGCTCTTGTTTGAGGCCTAGAGGGGCAGCTCAGAAGTGGAGAGATGGCTTCAACATCTAAGACACTTTGAAAAGCATTTTTGTTTTGCTACTAGATCATCAGGAAGTTAAGTATTCTTTAGCCAAATCCCGAGCACTGCTCATACTCTTGCTCATATCTGCCTAGGACAAGGCCCCTTCACCCCAATAAAAGCAAAAGTGACAATTAAGTCTGTCCTTTCATGTATATAGAATTCAGAAGAAAGAAGAAAGGACTCATCATTCAGCTTACTGTACAATGCCTTTCTTCTTTTATAAACTCTCTGTTTTAGTATGTCTTGAAGTAAACATTTGACTTATCTAGGAGCTGTTCCTTTTGAGGTCTGGTTGAAGGTTGAGATTGAATGCTATGAGCATTCCACAGCAAAGATTCCACTGCTCATCAATCACAGTTTCATTTCCCATGGTCTCATGGAGCGTTCCCTCCATTGCCCTCCATGCAGCTACTCCCAAGCCATAGGAGATGGCATGTAAGATAGCAACCAGGCTGGGTGCAGTGGCCCATGCTTATAATCCCAGCACTTTGGGAGGCTGAGATGAAAGGGTTGCCTGAGCCCATGGGTTCGAGACCTGCCTGGGCAACTTGGCAAGACCTCATCTCTACAATAAATCAAAAAATTAGCCAAGTGCTGTGGCATGCGCCTATAGTTTCAGCTACTTGGAAGGCTGAAATGGAAGGATCACTTGAGCCCAGCAGGTGAAGGCTGCAGTGGCTGTGAGCATGCCACTGCACTCCAGCCTGGGCAACAGAGCGAGATTACAAAAGAAAAAAGAAAAAAAAGAGATGCAACCAATTGG
The DNA here is from genome assembly GCA_027257055.1 of Cephalopachus bancanus. Lineage (NCBI taxonomy): Eukaryota > Metazoa > Chordata > Mammalia > Primates > Tarsiidae > Cephalopachus > Cephalopachus bancanus. The sequence goes on along the minus strand of JAPVLO010000096.1, from coordinate 4,099,112 downwards.
TCATTTGACCCTAGAGTGTAGACTGTAATTTTGTCATGTACAATCTTGTGAAACCCCTGTGAAACCCTGGGTTGGCATTGATATATAACTCTTTCTATATATTATCTAATGATATACATTATCTAATGGCACACGTACACACACACACACACACACACACACCGCATGCGCGCACACACACAAACATACACACACACACGGTGCCAAAAATGTGTACACATTTTAAGAGATGTTATCTATGTACTGCTTTTCAAAATTGAATTAAATCACAGTTGTGATGTGTAGTTTAGCATTCACTCAATTGTGCTTCCGCCATCTTCTTTGACTACTACTGTCTTGCCTGTTGCACGGTGACTCTAGTATTCAATTGATTAACACCATCTTTTGGATGAATATCATACTTAAAATGTGTATACATTTTTTGGCATCCCCAGTATATGTGTGTGTGTTTGTGTGAGTGTGTGTGTGCATTCCATCTTGATTTTTTTGAAAGATGATACATATTACTTAAATAACTATTTAAATTTTCCATTCTTTTTTAGTGCTCCTAAACATATGTTAAGATTCTTCTTAATATTTCCATGTAATTTTCTTGGACCGTTGTCAATGACATCTTGATCTTTATGCTGTTATCTTTATAAAAACTTAGAAATGATTTCGTAACAATTTGTTATTAAGAATAATTAATACATTAAGTTTTCTTGATGCTATGATTATTATTTCAGCTATGTATTAAATTTGAAGAATTACAATTTTAAATTTCTGTTTTGTAAAAGATGGTGTTAAAAGAATAAAGTAACAAGCTACTGACTGAGAAAATACTTGCAAAATACGTATCTGATTAAGGATTTGTATATTCAAAATATGCAAAGTACTCTAAAATTTAAAATAGAAAAACAAAGAAATTCTATTTTAAAAATGGGCCAAAGTACTGAGCAGATATCTCACCAAAGAAGATATCTATACATAGCAAATGAATAAGAAAATATGCTCAACAAAAGTTTTCATTAGGGAATTGCAAATTACACAAGCAAGATACCACTGCACACATATTAGAATGGCCAAAATCCAAAACAGTTACATTACCAAATGCAGGAGAGGTTGTAGAATTACAGCAACTTAATTCATAGCTGGTGGGAACGCAAAATGGTGTAGCCACTTTGGAAGGCAGTTTGGCAGTCTGTTTTAAAGTTAAACATAGTGCAGGCATACAATTCAACAGTTGAGTTCCTGGGTGTTTATCCACATGTGTTGAAAATTTATGTCCACACATATACCTGCACACAAATTTTTTATAGACCCTTTATTCATTATTGCCAGAATGTGAAAGCAATCAAGATGTCATTCAATAGGTGATAAGATAAACAAACTGTGGTAAATCCATACAATGGGATATTCAGTGCTGAAAAGAAATTAGTTATCAAACCCTAAAAAGGCATGGAGGAACCTTTCATGAACATGGAAGTGGAAGAAGCCAATCTGAAATGCCTAAATACTCTAAGATTTTAACAAAATAATATTCTGGAAAGGCAAACCTATACAAACAGTAAAAATGATTGCGAGAGTTTTTAGGGGAGAAAAATAGAGATAAATAAGTGCAACTCAGGAGAACGTTTAGTGCTAAAAACCTTTCTGTATAATACTATAATGGTAATACATGGTGTTATGCATACATCAACATCTATAGAACTGTAAAAAACAAGGAATGAACCCCATGGTAAACCATGGATTTTAGTTAATAATAACATATTGATATTGCTCCATCAATTATAACAAATGTACCCTACTAATGAAAGATGTTAATAATAGTTCACACTCTGCATAGGTGAGTATATGAACATTGGTGGTACATGGGAATTCTCTGTACTTTCTGCTCAATTTTTCTGTAAACCTAAAACTGGTCTTTAAAAAGTTCGTTAAGAACAACAACAAAAACCCAGAACGATTGTTATATTAATTTTTATTGACACTATAATTATTATTTCAGCTATTTCTCCAGTGTGTTCTCTTTTAATTTTATTTAACTAGTCCATCTTGACTCATTTTAATCTGTACATTTATATGCACAAAACAATATAGTTGTAGTGTTTCTAAATTTGGTAATGTAATTTCTAAATATTCTAAATATTGTGTGTATCATGTATCTTAAGCCCTAACAACTTTAATTCTAATTGCTTGTAGTTTCACATCTGCAGTATGCAAATGTGATAATATGATTAGATACACAACATATTTATAAAGAATATACAATCAGAAAATATCAAGCAACTGGGCTTGGCTTCACCTTTTAGCTTCTTATCAGATTGAGAAATGTCCTTACTGATTGATGCAAAGTGATATGCAATCATGAGTGATTGATAAGAAATCATTGGGTGGGGATGGTGTGCTGGGTATCTATCATCCCAACAAAAGTTGAGTGTGTGTGGAGATGATGACAATGGTTAACTCTGCTTCTAGTATACAAAGTTTGACCCTCAACAGGTTGATGAAAATTTTCGTTTCACTTATTGTGAAATAAATGGTATAATCATTGCTTGTTTTGGATAACAATAGTTAACGTTTGAGTATTTGCTACAGAGTATTTGCTACAAATCAGGCACTGACAGAGGACAGGCCATGTGTAAAACCACTTAATCTTTGCAATAGTCCTATGAGGTAGATACTTTTATTAGTCCCATTTTACTGATGATGAAACTGAATCATGCAGGCTAAGTATCGTGCCATAGCTTTCAGAAATAAATGAAGGGCAGAACACTCATTTGAATGTGGGGAGACTGACTCTGACATACATGCTCTTTATTCCCCCTCTAAATAATGGAAAGTATGGCCCCATACAGTAAGACTTAGATCTTTAAAATGCACAATCTAGTTTGTCTTTTAACTTTGGGCATCTAAGATTCAAAGCACTTGATTTAGTGTCTCTGTGAACAGGCCCAATCTAAGAGGAGCGACTTATATTACTGTGCTCCTAGAAGAATAGCAGGATCACAAAATATTGCTGAAGAAAGCCAGCAAGATTATCAAGTAGCTAGACAAATACATGGGAATCATGAGTATAAAAAATACAAAAGAAACTACTTAGTTATTGGCTAATGCTACTGCTTTAGGTTAATACTTTTTAAAATGGTTCCTGGTGAATTTGAGTTTTACAACTTTATTCTTTGCAAAATGAAATATATTCTAAACTTTTTCCAGATTGCTAGTTATATATCAAACAAACATATCTGCCAGAGACCTTTTCATAAGTCAGAAAAGATTGAAATTCTTTTTCATGATAAATTGAAAGAAACTGGAAAACAACTGGGAACAAAAATACTGCAACTTTTTTTTATTGTCTAAAGCTCACAGAATTCTAAATGTAATCTTCTCACCACTCTTGCAGCATACAAAACATGCATTGAAACGTGAGGAAGGTGGCCATTCTAAAAAAGGATTAAAGATCCTATGAAATCAATGAACAGCACAGTCTTTGTGCAATTATTTTCACTTTCTCGTTTTAAAATGTGTAATGAGGTAAAGTTATACATATCAACTCCCTGCAATTTGCTTGAATTGAGTTACAAGAATTTTAAATGGCAAGAGAGATGCATAACTGTAAAGATACCAAGCTATTTTACAGAAGATGGCCATTACCATAAATTTTAAAACTTATGATCACATACTCTTAAGAGTGAATTTGGAACTAAAGATGACAGGAATTTTTCTCTTCTTTTGTGGGTGTAGAGTTGGGAACACTTTGAATATTAAAGAAAAGCAGTGTTTAGAATACTAAATGAGAGGGAAGTGAGATTATAGCAAGTTGGTGGGTAGAGAATAGACAGCTTAATCTAAGGCTTTTTCTCCACCTCCTACAAAAAAGCTATTCTAGACTTGTCTTGACTATAATTTTTTATTAAATTAATCACTCTTGGTGTTCTTCATACAAGACACTATATTAATAATACACTGAATATAATGTACATTCATAATGAATGCTTCATAAAGTTATCTGGGGAGAAACTGAAAAGTTGCTCTGGGCATGATAACATATAGAAAGGAGAATTATTTGGCTCTGGAATAGATATGATGTTTGGAAAAATAAAGAAAGAGTTATTGTATATTCAGAGACAAATTAGGATTCTCAAAAAGCAATGGAGTTTGACCCACATGACTCATTAGTTGTACAACTGAATCCACAGTGGGTAGTAAAGTTTAGACAGATTTTGAGGGCTACAATTCTGACAGCAAATTGAAAAAGAAAAACAGGAAGATAGGAGTTGCATAAAATAAGCCGTTCCAAAAGTACAATTTAAAAACAATATTTAGTTTGCTATTGATAGAATTAAACAAATACACTGAACAATCACATTTTCTAGAAGCTTCTTATCACTCATAAAATCATTTGGAATTATACATAATATTGATTTGTATATATATATATGTCTGCATAAACTGTCAGCGGACTTATGAATGCAATTAAAGAAATAGGTGTACATAAGTGAAAGTATGGACTACAATGGGGACAATAGTAAACATAATTATCATCTTTAATACATTTGTACAATATCTATATTCTGATTACTCCACAATGCTTTCCAACTGAGTCGTATGAACCATTTTACTCATGCATAACTAGAAACTAGAAAACCTGTGACTTGGCCCAATTTACATGGAGAGTGATTGAAATTTTCCTGGTTGACTGAATTGTTATAGTCAAAATTTAGTTCTGGCAGCTGCCTGTTCTCTCTCCCTGGGGGGCATGGGAGTCACATGAAAGATTTCTGAGCCATCACTAAGCCTCCCACAACTTACTTACTCACTGCAGGTCTAAGTTCTCTATAATAGCCCACATTTTGGCTCAACAGATGTCAACTCCTCCTGCCTCTCAAGGCCTGAAATTTCTGGCCTTTCACATAACATATCAAAATAGTGGAATTTGCTGTCATTTGCCATTTGAATGCTGATAGCACCTCCATTCAAAGCATATGGGCAGGACAGTCCTGCTAGCTGAATGACCATCTGAGTGGAAGATGTCTGAGTGAAGAAAGCGGAGCTCATCCTGGTGGAGGAGGTGGGTTTCCAGTTGCAGTAGTAGTTCCTGCTTTAAGCTACTTTGGAAATCTTTCTTCCAGGAGGACTAAATAGAATTAGTTTATTTGTTCTATCAAGAAATCATGTTCACACTAAACAGTGAAAAGTACTAAATACTTTAACTCAAATACCATGCAATAGAAATGTCATCTGAACAGGGTCAAGTGGAAGAAGGAAGCTAATTATTTTGTGAGACAAGCAGTAATAAACTGAATAAACCACTTATCTTTTGCTTCTTCTTTTTATGTTTTTTACTAAATACAGTTATTAAACCACATATTATGCCCTGGACTGTGTACTATTACTTTTATCTACTTGAAAAACTGAAAGGATTGGATTACACACTTTTACCTGTTTTGACAGGAGTGTAAGATTTCCTGGAAAGTTCTCTGGGAGATTTTGCAGTACAAATATTATCCTATATGACATTGTGTCTTGTAAAAGTTGTTATTGAAACAACTCTCTAACTTCTGCTAATATTAACAGTCTATCACATGTAAAAAAATGTTTATGAAATCAGGAAAAGAAAGCACAAGAGGTTTTTACTGTAGTTTTAGAGCCTCTGGCAGTTTGGAATCTCTAAGTTGACTGCCACCTTTCCTTTTTTTTTTTATCAAAATGTATTCTCTTTGGGGTCTGTTGTGACATGTGCAATATCACCTTAATCTCTACATCACCACTTCTAGCATGAAAACTTTGCTCTTCAAAGAGAAATAACTACATTGTTATTGGAAACCAAATTACATTAGCTCAGAAAATTGAGCCTTGTGAGGCTGCCCTGGTTTATCAACTTTAAAGAAAAATCAGATATTGGTCATTCTGATTTGGAATAAGATTGTTTTAGTAGAGAAAGACAATTTCAGGACATGCTACTCACCATTATTCTCCTATATTGTAGAATAAGTTATACTAAGAAAAAAATAAAATGTTATAGCTTTATGTATTTTAAGTAAGCATTCTAACTATTCTGATGTGTTAAAATACACTATTGTAACATCATAGAGCAGATTGGAAATCATATATTGAATGAGTGAGCATCAAAATACGAGTGGGGTTTTGTGTATTTCTCTTGGTGTTTCATGACTCCATGTAAAATCTGATCTATAGTAGATTCTTATTAAGTCTATTTAATGCTAGATCACCATTGAAACTGTACTCAGCAATTAAAAATATGGAGTCTCTCACCACCAGATCTTTGTGCATGCTGATTTATCTCTTTGGAGACTCCTTACCTGATTTCCATATGGCAAATTTCTATGTAACTTGGAACAGCTAATTCACAAATGCTTCCCTAAACCTATTCCCTACTTTTATTCTCCCTGTTACCTCTAGAATGTACAAGTGCATATTGCAGCACTTGACAGATAATAACATTTGTTCTTGTCTTAGTCTACTGTGAAGTCCTAGAGATCGTAGGATGTCAGTGGACTCTGTTTTTTGAGTGCCTGGTGCTGTGGTATATGACACATGAAGGGGACTTGGTGTTGCTTGATTGAGTAATTCCAGAACCACCAGAATTCATTTAAAGTTCCTTATTTGACCACAAACCACACAATGTACTGGGAAATCATTTGAGGTTGTGAAGACGTATAAAATAATAAGAAATGGAAGTTTTGGGGGAGCATCTCAAAACAAGAACTTTCTAGCTCCAATGGCCTTCCTCCCTCAGGTAGAAAGGCAAAACTACTCATGACTTCACATCTATTAATGAATACTTTTAGCAAATAAACTATTATAAACACTACAGTTAGTCATCAAAAGAGGCAGGTGCATCTCCAGATGTCTGGAATAAATTTTACGTTGGGTTTGCTGTGGTTCAAAAACATTTTCTCTTAAAGTGAATATCCCCAAATTTGTCAAAATCAACTATTTTTAAATTATAAAAAGAAATGGAAAATGTTCTTCATATTCTACTAGCAAATCTATGCCACATGACATAACATATTAATGTATTGCATTCACACCTCATAATATATTCATGTTTGCAAGTAGCGTGTTTAATCATATCAGTTCTTGTCTGTCCAAGTTCTGTGTATAATGAAACTAAAATGAGAACCGCAATCACAAACAATGAGCTTATGCAATACTATTCATATGATTTTGATTATTATATTATTTATTATTTATGGAGCTCTGGACATTCAGTTGAAGATTAACATATGATATTATATATAAATAGAAAAACTTCAGCTAGTATTCTAATCTCCTCATTCTTCAGTGTTTAAGGTCCGCAGAATTAAGGTCCATTTTGATAATTTGTTGAGGAAAAATAGTGTCTGCATTAGATTTGGTGGTGATGGTAAGGAAAGAAACTGGAATTTATTTTTCTCCCCTCCCCCTTTGTCTAATGCTTAAAAAAAATTTTTTTTTTTTTGCTCTCAAGGCCATATTCAGGCTTTGGAAGACCTTAAGTTTATACAATATTGAGATTTTTCTTAAAATGAAGAATATTGTATTCATCTTCTAAGTCTTCTACAACAAAGTGCCACAAATGGGGTAAATAAACTTCTGTTTTTAAAACCCAAAATGGAAATTTACTTTCTCACATTCTGGAGACTAGAAATTCAAGACCATGATGTCAACAAGTTGATTTCTGAAGTGGCCTTGACCTCTCCTCTTGGCTTGTACCTGGCCACCTTTTTTCTGTGTCCTCACATGGCCTTTCCTCTGTGCATATGCGGAGAGAGAAATAAAGAGAACTCTCTGGTGTCTCTTCCTCTTCTTATAACCACACCAGTCCTAGCAGATCAGGGACCACATTTGATCTTATTTTACCTTAATTCCCTCCCTAAGGTTCTTTCTCCAAAGGTCATATGGGAATCAAGACTTGAGCATGTGAATTTTAGAGCAAAGCCCGGGACACAATTTAGTCTATAATAAATACAAACCCATGAACACAAAAGGAGGTACACACTTTTACTTTTACTTTAAATGACAAAAGAAATAATAACAAATTACTAGATTTGTTTTTAATACTTTTCTTCTGAGATTTCTTTTGGCAGTTTACCAGCAAGACTGAATCTGAAATGCTGCCTAAATGCAGTCTGTGTTCTCTTCCTCCTCTAGAAACTTTTCCCAAGTGGCAGCCAGTGGAACTGGTGCAAATGGGGGGCTCTGAAGGCTAAGCTGTTTGTTTCTTGATAAATCTGCCTCTGCCTATTAGAGACGAACTAGTCTCTGATCGCAGTTTAGGGGTAAAGAAGTAAGGAAAGAACACATATGGGGAAAGTAGTTAGGGAAAGTGGGACTGGTGGTTTTTACCTGCTCCTGAGTTAGAACTATTTTCTGTAGCTCACCCTGTCTCATCGCTTAAGTTCCGACTCTGACCCTAGGGTTAAGTCTAAATAGTCTAAATTTTCATGTTCTCACTAATAAAGAGATTGGGAGTTGAGTTACTTGCTACAGGATTAGTGTTTTCTTTCTATTCAGTTTTATGTGCGAACAGATACACATTCTGTGCCAGGACTCTTCAGAGCAGCTGGAAATTTTTTTCCATGATGCCAGTCACTGTTCTCATTAGAACCTTGCAAAACTGGGACACCCTTAAAGAAATTGGCTTAGTGGTAGGTTTTTGTTAGAGTCACAAAAATGAACAACTCCACCATGCTGGATAATTCATGTACTTCCACTTTTGTCTACAATTGTTTTGTGATTTTTATGTATTTCTTATCCAAGTCATGTTTAAGGAGATAGTAAAATATTTCATCCAAAATTTTTGGTGAATTGACTTTTTTTCCCTACCAAATAGACCACTTTTTAACTGAAACTATCAAATTGTTAAGTGACTTTTCTGTTTAGCCTTAATATATGTGTTTTCATTCAATATAGGTTATTTACTTATTTATTTATTTATTTTTTGAGTTGGAGTCTCACTCTGTCGCCCAGACTTGGAGTGCAGTGGCCGCTCCCGGCCACCGCAGCCTCGACCTGCTGGGCTGGGGCGATCCTTCCGCCTCAGCCTTCCGAGTAGCCGGAATTACAGGCGCGCGCTACCACGCCTGGCTGATTTTTTGATTCATTGTAGAGATGAGGTCTCGCTGCCCAGGCGGGTCTCGAACCCGCGGGCTCAGGCAACAATATAGGTTCTTAGTTCAAGAAATAGAAAACCAATTCCAGCTGGCTTACCCAAAACGGAAAGTACATTTGCTTCTGGAATCTCAGAAGAGATTGCAGGACACTCAGGCATTTTCCCACCCTCAAAGGGAAAGGGAGAGCTAAGCACTGGGGCACAAACATTTTCAAAACCAGAAACTTTTTATGCTTTTTATTGCTACTAATTTCTATATATATCCTGAAAAAAAAAGTGTTTAATGACTAATATATTCGATTTCAGGATTTCATTAGGAGAGAGAGGAGGCTGAGGCAGGAGGATTGCTTGAGCCCAAGAATTCAAGACTAACCTGAACAACATAGTAAGACCTCATCTCTACAAAATTTCAAACAATTAGCCAAGTGTGGTGACGTACGCCTGTAGTCCCAGTTACTCGGGACCACACTAGGCTATTTCAGGCAGAAGGATCTCCTGAGCCTAGGAGGTTGAGGTTGTGATGAGATGAGATCATGCCACTGCACTCCAGCCTGGGTGACAGAGTGAGATATTGACTGCAATATATTCTCATTAAAATGATGACAGCACAACTTTCAAGTTATTTTATCCCAGTCTACAAACTCTGCTGCCTAAGCTATATTGTTTTCAGTTATTATTTGTTTCAATTTTCTGATTGGTATGATGAATAAAAGGGAATGTGATATAAATGCATTGTTTTACATTACTAAAAAGAAGAATTTTTATGTGATTTTCTTATTACTTTATCTCTTGAGTCCCTAAGAAAAATAATGATTTTATATATTGATATATACAATTATATTAATATTGATAACATCCAGGTAAATTAAGACAGATCAGTATTATCTTTATCTGATAAAATGTACACATTTCCAATTAACTTTACTTAAACACTTGTTTCTTGCATATATTAAGTCTAAACATGCATAATCAATTATGCCAATTTGGGAATTACTTTTAATTTGCATGATGTATTCTGGAATCTCATGGAAAGAAACGATAGGTCAGTTGAGAACTGGAATAACCTAACTTTCCAAAGAAAATCCTGTGTTATCCTTTGGTGGATAAAAATTCATCCACAATTGACTCTTTCTTTCTTTACTTTTTTTTTAATCAACAACAGTTTTTTAAAATTAGGGGGTACAAGTGCAGATTTTTTTACAGGCATATTTTGTGTGGTAGTGAAGTCTGGGCTTTTAGTGTACTGTTACCCAAAAAAACATTGTACGCAATAGGTAATTTTTCATTCTTCATCCGTTTCCCACCCTCTCACCTTTTGGAGTCTCCAATGTCTATTATTCTATTCTAGATGTCCATGTGTACACATTATTTAGTTCCCACTTATAATTGAGAACATGGTGTATTTGACTTTCTGTTTCTGAATTTTTTTCAATTAGGATAATGGCTTCTAGTTCCAGTCATGTTGCTGCAAAAGATATGATTTTATTCTTTTTATGGCTGAGTAGTATGTCATAGTTTGTGCATTATATATGTACATATGACACGTATATAATACATATATATCACATTTTCTTTTTTTTTTCTTTTTTTTTTGAGTTGGAATCTCACTCTGTCACCCAGACTGCAGAGCAGTGGCCCCTCCCGGCCACCACAGCCTCGACCTGCTGGGTTCCGGCGATCCTTCCTTCTCAGCCTTCCAAGTAGCCAGAATTACAGGCATGTGCTACCACGCCCTGCTGATTTTTTTTTTTTTTTTTTTGATTTATTGTAGACATGAGGTCTCTCTGCCCAGGCGGTCCCGAACCCGCGGGCTCAGGCAATCCACTCCCCTCAGCCTCCCAAAGGCGCGGGATTACAGGCTGAGCCACAGAGCCCGGCTTCACGTTTTCTGTATTCAATCATTTGTTGATGCATAAAGGTTGATTCCCTAACTTAACTTTGCTATTGTGAATAGTGCTGCAATAAACATATGCGTCCAAATGTCTTTTTTAAACAATGATTTACTTGGGTAGGTAGCCATTAGTGGAACTGCCTGACTGAATGGTAGTTATGTTTTTAATTTTTTGAGAAAATTTTATACTGTTTTCTATAGAGGTTGTATTAATTTACAGTCCCACCCATAGTGTATAAGCATATCCCTTTCTCCACATCTTGGCAGCATCTGTGTTTTTTTTTTTGGGTTTTTTTGAGTTGGAGTCTCACTCTGTCGCCCCGACTGGAGTGCAGTGGTGCGCCCCCAGCCACCACAGCCTCGGCGCACTGGGCTCCATCGATCCTTCCACTTCAGCCTCCCAAGTAGCCAGAACTACAGGCACGCGCTACCACGCCCAGCTAATTTTTGATTTATTGTAGAGACGAGGTCTTGCCAAGTTGCCCCGGCAGGTCTCGAACCTGAGGGCTCAGGTAATCCACTCGCCTCTGCTTCCCAAAGCGCTGGGATTACAGGTTGAGCCACAGAGCCCAGCTTGTTTTTTGTCTTTTTAATAATAGCCATTCTGACCGGTGTAAGATTTTGGTTTTAATTTGCTTTTCTCTGATGGTTAGTGATGTTAAGCACTTTTCATATGTTGGCTCCTTGTGCATTTTTAAAAATGCCTGTTCATTTCCTTTGCCTGCTTTTTTTTCTTTTTTTCTTTTTTTTGAGTCAGTTTCACTCTGTTGCCCAGGCTGGAGTGAGTGTAGTGACACACTCACAGCCACCTCAACCTTGACCTGTTGGGCTCAGGCCGCCCTTCCACCTTAGCCTTCTAAGAAGTTGGAACCACATGCGTGTGCAACCATGCCCAGCTTGCCTGGTTTTTGATAAGGTTATTTGCTTTTTTCTTCTTGAGTTGTTTCAGTTACTTGTAAATTCTGAGTATTAGTACTTTGTTGGATATACAGTTGGCAAATATTTTCTTCCACTCTGTAGGTTGTCTATTTATTCTGTTGATTATTACTTTTCATGTACAAAAGCTTTTTAGTTTAATTAAGTCTCATTTGCCTAGCTTTGTTTCTGATGCATTTGTTTTGGGGGTCTTAGTCATAAATTCTTTGCCTAGGCCTATGCCCAGAAGAGTTTTCCCAGGTTTTCTTATAAGATGCTTCATAATTTCTGGTCTTACATTTAAGTCTTTAATCAATTTTGAGTTAATTTGTTTTCATATGGTGAGAAATACGGGTCCAATTTTATTATTGTACATATGGCTATCCCATTTTCCCAGCGCCATTTATTGAATACAGTGTCCTTTCCCCCGTGTATATTTTTGTCAACTTTGTTAAAGAGCAGTTAGTTGCTTGTATATGACTTTATTTCCAGATTCTCTATTCTGTTTCATTGACTTATGCATTTATTTTTATATCAGTACCATGCTGCTTTGGTTACTATAGCCTTGTAGTATAATTAAACTCAGGTAACGTGATGACTGTCACTTTGTTGTTTTTGTTTAAGATTGTTTCATCTGTTTAGGCTCTTTTTTGTTTCATATGAATTTTAGGATTTCAAAAAATAATTCAGTGAAAAACAACATTGGTAATTTTATAGGAATTGCATTGAATCTAGATCGCTTTGGACAGTATGGACTGAATTGAAACATTGATTAGGGGAAAATGGCATTAAAACCAATTATGTCAAAATAATTAAAGTCCTAAAAAATAAAGTTTTGAACTTGAATGTAATCCTTAGAGGTTTTCCCTGACCTATTTTAAAGTAAAATATTCCCTGCTCTTGCAATTTTAAAAGAGCTATATATTTTTGAAAGAGAAAATCACTTACTAAATAAGAAAACAACTCTTGAGATTTATTACTGACTGTATGCAAACTAAGGAGGATAGCAAATGTTTGGTTGGTGAAAATAAATTATTTTAGCCAGAAATGTGATCTCACCAGCAGATAGCAGTGTGTAGATTTTTTAGGAACATTCATGTCAGCAAGAAGAAAATTAGTGACTCTTTGTTTCCTCTAATCTTCCCCATGTTAATTTAATTGTTCTTGAACTAATATCTCAAGTTGTTTAATAATAAAATGTATTCAAGGCTATAAGTTTTCCTTAAATAAAGCCTTGACTGAATTCCCTAAATTTAATATGTAGTTCTCATTATAATTAGCTTCTAAGTATTTTGTAAGGACAATTTTGATTATTTCCTCAAAAGTTAAGACTCTATGTATTTGTATTTTGTTTTCCCCCCATGTGATTGAATTTATTTCCATATGGTTAGATTTATTTTACCTTAAACTTTGATACTAATTTTTAGTTTTAGAATATTGTTCACAGAAAAATTGACTGGCATAAATGGTATAAATATTCACTAGCGTTAATTTATGTTGGCTAGCATAAATTTTTTGTATATTTATTGAGATATTATTTGTAATATAATGCCACATTTTCCAAAGATGGCTTTATTATTCTTTAAAAGTTGGAAAAACTAAAGTTTGCCCTTTATAATATATTCTTTCTGCACTAACAGTTATGTTATTTACATTGTCCAGTGTAAATGTCAATTTTGTTAGTTTCTATACCATTCTTTTTTATGCCTGTCATCTCCTTTTTCAATCTTTCTTGTCCTCTTTTCATAACTATGTGCTAGCATATCAACATTTTCTAAAGTGTATAGCCGATCATTTTCAAAGATATGCCTTCTCTAACACATCTGGATACTGTTTTCATCTCTTGCTTTGCACATTTGTTTACAGATGTCACATTGCTTTTTATTCTCTGCTCATCCTCAAAGAAGGCAAAGTTTTAACAGCATTAATATTTGTTATAGAATTGTACTTGATTCAACCTCCGCCCTCTCTTCACTCATTTGATAACAGATATACAACTAGATATTGAGCTGACATAAACGATTCCGCACCTAATTCTCAGTTCTAATGGGACAATATTTATTTCTAAGTCCAGTTCATTGGTGACATGAAAAGTTGTAATACTCACCAAATACTAATGCCAAGACTCTTTTATTTTTTGCAGTGTATTACCTGTAGAGATTTTTTCTCATAGAATTCACTGAATATGGCTTGTGTCCTTTCCTTATTTTCTATTTAGTTGTATCATACAATTGTTAGTCTCTTTGTATATTTACAAAAAAACTGGAGAAGCAGGGTGGCTAAGATTTGGAAAAGACAGATAAAAGTGAAGGAAGAAACATTTGTTTTCCACTCCGTACTTGAGAATAAAAAAGACTGGCTACTCAGTTTTCCAAAGTCCATAATTAGGAAAACAAAAGTAGAGAAATATATGAAAAGTCACTTTTTCCAGTAAGTATCTACAATATGCCACAAATGACAGCTGAAGGTTTTCCTTTTTCAATTCATTGTAATTAATGTAAGCTCTTCCTAGATTCTGGCCCTAAATCTTACATGTCTTATTTTTCAAGTTGTAGGTTGTCCTCTTTCTTGGGAGTTTTAGTGAGAAGTTTTGAGAAGTTCTGATAGGATTAAGTCTGGGAATTCTACTCATCAGATGTTCTTCTGAACTGTAAATCCTTATAGACTGGCAGAAACATAATACATGGGGAAAAAAGAGCATTAAACTAAATGCTCAATTTCTGATATCTTCTATTAACTACTTGTGCAACCACAGTAGCCACTCATTTGTTTGGCATCTTTGTATATTGTCTGTAAAATAGGAAGGTTAGAGTTCATGATCCCTAAACTTCACTTATGTCTAAAATAAATGATTTGCTAATTTTTATAGATTGTGTATTCTAGACTACAGAGACACATTTTGCAGAAATAGGTAATACTGACCCTAGGGCAAAGACATGGTACTTATTTATTCCCATTCATACTCAGTAAGAACTCAGTAAGAACTCAGGCAGTCATCTTATTGGCAAGGAGAGTTTGACTTTTCTTCCCCCAGTCAGTTCAAAATGGAATGAGTTTGCTATAAGCTGTTTAAACTAATTTTTAAGTCTATAAGGTAAAGTTGCTTACACACACACAGACACACACACACACACACACACACCACAAACATGTATAAATATATTGCATATATGTATGTAAATATATAGCATATATATTTTTAAAAAGTATTATGCTTCTAAGAGAAGACTTTGTGCTTTTTTTTTTAATGACCCAAGGGAGGACAGCATAATTCTCATAGATCCTGACATGCATTCACATAAGTGGACATCCATCCTAATGGTCTCTAATAGACAACAGTATGCGTAGTGTCACTTGGGACAGGAAAGAACTATGTATTAGTGGAGTGTTCCAGATAAAATAGTTTCTTGTTACTTTAGATAGAAAGCATCGATAATGTGGTTTTACAAATTATTAAACATTTGAAGTTTTGTACAATCTATATTTATGTTTAGGGGCAGAAATTCATTCTTATAAGTAAAAGTCTACTAATCAGAAATAATTTTAACATTTAAATATGCTCAATTTAATACTCATTTCAAATCTCACATACAATCATTATATTTTGCTCTGGCTTAGGTCAAAGTTGAGAACAAGCTTTCATCAGAGTTTCTGAAAATTTCAAGAAAGTTGATACCACTAGCTTTTTTCTATTACGACTTTTAGAAAGCAATTATCATTTAAAATACGAAGTTGTTTTCCTTATAAATGAAATCTTCTATCAAATTCAGATTTTTTTTATTCTAAGTATTTTTTCTTAGAACAGTTAGTTAATACTTTATATTCTTCAGATTTCTGCCAAGTGCAACCTTTTTATTTCCCTAAGAATCATAAAATATACTAATCTTTAAGTCAAGGAAATTCATGGAGAACATATTTTCTGATCGTACTTTTTTGTAATAATTATACAAATTTTGGGGAAAAAAAGATGCAAGCCACTAAAAACACACACTGAGTGTTAGCTAGAAAGTCCTGAAGCTCAGACTCTGACAGGATTGAGGGAGGTAACCTCCAGCATGCTAGGTAAGGTCTACAGTTACAATAACAGAATTAAAAGGTGGGGGTGTTAAGTACTCTTAGGAGCCCCTGCCTTCTGGTTGGCTATGCCATGCTGATGCACAAAGTCTACTGGTCTCCTCTGAAGGTCACTACCAAAGGGGCCACTCCCTCACCATCTTTCTTTGTATTTTTGTAACTTTGTGATACAAATACCACAGATCTATGTCTTTTTCAAGTTGTCTAAGCACATGACTCATTGTTCTTCCCTTATTTGTATAAAATCATTGAAGCAGAAATAGTTTCTCAATTGATATGATTTTCCTGATGATTACCACAAAATCATCCCAATTTCTCTTTAAGTTAAAATGCACAATCTAATAGCTACACAAAAATATTAAATACCTCGACATCTTCCTAACCAGAGAAGTGAAAGACCTTTAAAATGAAAACTACAAAACACTGATTAAGGAAATCGAAGAAGCCACAAACAAATGGACAAATATTCCATGCTCATGGATAGGAAGAATCAACATTGTTAAGATGACCATCCTACCAAAGGCAATCTACAGATTCAACGCAATACCCATTAAATTACCAGCATCATTCTTCTCTGATCTGGAAATGACAATACGGGAATTCATATGGAAACATAAACAACCACGAATAGCCAAAACAATTCATAGCAAAAGAAACAAAACAGGAGGTATCACACTTCCAGACTTCAAACTTTACTAAAAGGCTACAGTAATCAAAACTGCCTAGTATTGGTACAAGAACAGGCATACAGACCAATGGAACAGGACAGAGATTCCAGAAGGAAAAAACCTCCAATTCTCAACCAACTCATCTTTGACAAAGCCTTCACCAACAACCAGTGGGAAGAGGAGAAGCTATTCAGTAAATGATGCTGGGAAAACTGACTGACCACATGCAGAAGATTGAAACAGGACCCCTACCTAAAAATCAACTCGAAATGAATCAAAGACCTAAACGTATAGCTTCAAACTATAAGAACATTAGAAAATGCAGGAGACACCCTTATGGAAATTGAAACTGGCAACAAATTCCTGATCAAAACCCAAGTGCCCATGCCATAAGAAATAAGATAGACAAGTGGGACCTTGTCGAACTGAAAAGCTTCTGCAAAGCAAAAGAAACCATCAAGAGAGTGGTCCACAGAATGGGCAAAAATATTTGCTAACTGTATGTCTGAAAAAGGCCTAATATTCAGGATCTATAAGGAACTCAAATGTGCCAAAAGGAAAAAACAAAAAACAAAACACAAATAGTCCCATAAAAAGTGGGCAAAAGACATGAATAGACACTTCTCAAAAAAAGATATACAGTCAACAGATACATGAAAAAGTGCTCAACCTCACTAATCATCAGAGAAATGCAAATCAAACCACATTGAGACACCAAACAAATCCAGTAAAAATGATCATCATTAATAAAACAAACAACAGATGCTTGCAAGGATGCAGAGAAAAAGGAACACTTCTACACTGCTGGTGGGAATGCAAGCTAGTGCAACCTCTTTGAAAAACACTGTGATGATTTCTGGAAGAACTAGAAATTTCCCTTCCATATGACCCAGCAATCCCCCTCCTGGGAATATACCCAGAGGAACACAAATCACTCTACTAAAAAGATATCTGCACATGCATGTTTATTGCAGCACTATTCACAATAGCAAAGACATGGAACCAACTGGTCTGCCCATCGAAACTGGACTGGATTAAAAAATGTGGTACATATACACAATGGAATATTACTCAGCCATCAAGAAGGACTATCATGGACTTTGCAGAAAGTTGGATGGATTCAGTGTCTATCATACTCAGTGATCTATTACAGAAACAAAGAACAGAGCACCGCATGTTCTCACTCATAAGTGGACACCGAACACTTGCCATAATACTATAAGAAAGGAATTGACAGTAGCAGGATACTGCTGGGGTGAGGTTGGGGGGAGCACAACATCAATAAGCATACCTGATCTCAAACCAGGCAAAGTGGAGACCAAAGGGGGACTCACACTTTACCTGTGCAATGACCACTTTTATAACTAATCCTGAATTGCACCCTTCATCTTTAAAATAAAATTAAAAAAAAAAAAAAACAGGGAAGAAAGAAAAGAAAATGGTATACAGGATACCATATATCTTAGCTTCATAATCTTAGTATCCTTACTAGTATCCAAATACTAGTTGCTAAGGCTGTTAGTCTTATCAGGTACACTTATAGGGAAGAGATGGCAGTCTTTCATATGTGAGGAGATTCATCAACCCAGTGAATTGGCATGTAAACACTGGCTGAAGAAGAGTCATGCACAAGAACTATCAGTCACTTAATTCTGTTCCCCTGAAGTCAATTTTCTTAGTGGTTGTGAAATAAAATTTTATTCAGAACTTGAAAAAAGGTAAATAGCATGACCCCAACATGGTCAGAAAGTCCTGGAAAATGTTTTAAAATAGCAGATCTTGTTTTTTCTAACATTTCAACAGTGGGCATATATGACTTAAACAATAGATAGCAGCAATAAGTGTTCTTAAATGAATTGTAGGTTAACATATAGCACAGTACAGAACCCCAGAGTTGCTGTGTGTTATAGCTGAATCTGTGTCATTAAATTAATACTAGTGCAAGTCTAGGTGGCCAACTCAAAACAAAAGTGGCCACAGGAAGGTCTTATCCAAACTGAAAAAAATCAAAGGACACTGGACTATAGGGTAAGTTGCAGGTTCAAGTCACAATCAAGTGGATCTTCTTAATGGTTAAAATATGATTTGTATACTAGTGTTCTAATAAAACAATACAAAAAAATACATTTCAAATCTTGCCACAAGTGAAAGATATCTAACTTTAGATGACCATGATGTTCTCATTGAGGTCTTCTGCAGTTTGTTCCTGTATCTATTAAAAGAATCTAGAACCTAAAACAGAGTATAACACTAAGGGAATGAGCAATTCATTTTTGAAACATTCATATGTTCATGTAAAGAACATTCATATGTACCCCCTGAAAGTAAAATGGATAGATAGATAAATAGATAAAAAGAAAAGTCAGACAAGATTTATAAGGTAAAATGTTTATATTAGCCTTATTTAGGTGGTCCTGGGCTGAAAGCAAAAATGTAAAGAGGACTGTATCCTGCTTGCTTGGGTTAATATTCTCAAAATTTTTGTGGTAAGAAGGAATCTCACAATATTTGCCCAGCCTAGTGTGCACAGCTCATCACAAAGGTATTTTTATTACAACTGGATCTCCTATATTTTTAGCCAGCAGTAGTTGCCTTTTCTGAATGCAACTTAGAAGAAAACAAATCATTGAGGGATTTTTGAAAATAAGTCTTACATACAATTAATGGACCATATCGTATTCAAAATGCATATGTTCTCCAATTCATATAAAAAAGTCACTGGCAGTCAGGTCAACAGAAAATTGACAAAACAAACAAGTAGAAGATATCAAAATCACTATGCAAGGTGAATTCAAGTTATACAAACTGTTGATTTGAGAGTAGAATGACTTTCTCTGATAATCAAATTAGATTTTCCTTCAAGTTAAAAGTCCTTGTGTTTGAACTTTGGAGAAACGTACCCCGTCCTTCGAAATTATATATGGTAGGCAGAACACCTAGGGATCCCGTTTTCATTTGTTCCTCTTTATGATTGCACTATTTTACTCTACTACCTAAATTCCTTTATTATGTTGTTTGCTTCTTTGCTCTGGTTAGGCTGCGAAAACATGGAACTCAACAAAGAGGCTAGTTATTGAACATTGACTGCATGCAAAATATAGAGCACTTTTCATATTGTGTGCGATCTTCATAATGCAAGGGAGTTATCGTTTTCTCGTCATCAAGTGAGGTAACAGGTCTCAGAAGTAGAAGGATTTGTCTAGTGTCAAAAGTCTACCTCATGGTTTCAATGAAATCAAAGCCTTTCTCTTTAAGAAGATAACTATTCTCTTACAAATGCAAATTTTTATATTTAAGACCAAAGATTCTTATCTAAAGTACGGGACACATAGTGACAAAGTGCAAGTCGGTTTTAAAGGCACAACTTAAAAGTGACTTTCTCATGTAACCGAGTCTGCTTGGTGTCTCTCTTTTTATGGTATGTTGTAACTTTGGTGAAAGTGCTTATCAAATTATTTTATGCCTACTTTTATTCCCTTATCTGTGTATTTTTTTTAGATAAACCTTGTCTTAGACATTTCCCTAAAGCTCTGAGCACAAGGTCTAAGTTCTTGAAATGATATCAATAATTATTACAAATGGCAGGGATCTCTGAATGCCAAATGAGTTTATAGTTTTGCTGACATCCATAGACAAACAACCCAGACTTCATGAAAGCATACTGATTTCTTGTTCCTATTTCAGCTTCTTTATCAACACAGGAATATAGCCAAGAATATAAATTAATGTGAAGTGACATGAGAAGGTTCATACTGGAAGTATAAATCTGCTGGCCTCTAAAAAAATATTTTGAATCCAAATCGCATGTTCTAGTCTTTCAGCAAGTAAGTAATCAAGATGACTAATATATTGCAGAAGATAAATTTGACATCCTCCTCTTTCAACCTTTTTTTTTTTTGAATTGGAGTCTCACTCTATCGCCCAGACTGGAGTGCAGTGGCCGCTCCTGGCCACCACAGCCTCCACCTGCTGCGCTCTGGCGATCCTTCCGCCTCAGCCTTCCGAGTAGCCGGAATTACAGGCGCGTGCTACCACACCCAGCTAATTTTTTTTTAATTTATTGTGGAGATGAGGTCAACCTTTTCTGAGGGAACATTTTATTAATGAAAAATCTAGTAGATTGCAAAAGTATTTGTAATAGAATTGCACACTGGAACAGAGATTAAAGTTTAGTATAAGAGGATAGATGAAATCAGATTTTTATATAAACTTTTTGTGACTGAGTAATTGGAGTATGAGTGATTTAAAAATATTTTTTTCTGGAGTTTTAAATTCTTTATCCAGAAACATTTATTGAAAACTAACAGTATGCCAGGAATCATTTAGAAAGAGAATTATCATCTTGCAAATTGAAATCCTACTATGTGGGCCATCCATAAAACTATGCCTGGCTCGTCTTTCTCTCACTTTTGAAGATATTGGCACTCTAGTGATCATTTTCCTTTTTTCTTTTACTCCCTATATCTGTATATCTATATCTATATCTGTATCTATATAGCCCAGATATGAATATAAATATAGATATGGATATCTCATCTCGAACTCCTGGGCTCAAGCAATCCCCCTGCCTCAGCCTCCCAAGTTATTGGGATTACAGGCACTATGCCCCGCCTTTACTACAGTCTTTATTCCATGTTTTAACATACTCAAAGCACTCCCATGTTTACACACACATACATACACAGTCTCCACCTTGACTCCTGTATCTTCCTTCAGCTTCTTTTGCATCTCCCTGCCAACTCTCATCCTGAAAAATTTGTTTCTATTCACTCATTAGCACAAATCCCTCATTTTCAAATCATTTCTCATTCCATTCCAATCTGACATCTACCCACAAGATTCCAACAAAATGGCTCCAACTAAAGCCACTGAAGTTTTCCTTCAATCCAAATCCAATGGACGTAGTAAATTCTCATTGTGCATGATGTCTCAGCAGAATGGGACAATGCTAACTACTCCCTCCTTCTAGAAAATCTCTTTACTTGGTTTCTTTTCTACCTCTCACATGGCTGCTTCTATGTAACCTTTGCAAGCTCATCCACTTTTATCTGATTTTTAGACATTAGGCATCTTAAGGCTTCATTTTATACCCTTCTCTTTGGTCACCATATTTTCTGTCTTGACAATATTATGCCATTTACATTGCTATATAAATGTTATTTTTTACATATATTAAACTGCACGTGTTTAAAGTGTGTGTTTTGCTAAGTTCTGAAATATGTGTATACTTGTGAAACTATTAACAAAATTAAGGTAGTAAATCTCTCTAACACTGCCAAAAGTTTCCCATGTAACATTGTAATCTCTTCCCATTGCACCTTCCTCTATATCTCCCAAGCAACCACTGATCTGCTTTCTGTAGTATAGATTAGCTTGCATTTTAAAGAGTTTTATATAAATAAAAGCATACAGCAAGTGATTCTTTTAGTTTGGCTTATTTTTTTATTTTCACTCATGTTGTAGCACGACATTACTTTTCATTGCTGAGTAGTATTTCATTGTACAGATGTCCTAAAATAGGTGTAAGCATTGTCTGATGATAGACATTTAGATTGTTTTCAAGATCTTGGCTATTACAAACGAAGTTGCTATCAACATTTATAAAAACGTTGTATGAACATATGCTTTGTTTTTTCTTGGATAAATCTTGTGGGATGTATTCGCTGGATCATATGGTAGGAATAAATTTAACATTGAAACTTATTTTGCTTTTCGCAAAACTGTCAAGTTGTTTTATTAAGTGGTTATCGTTTTTCATAGCCCCACTGTAAGTATGTGGGAGTTGTAGTTCCTTTGTGTCCTCACTAACACTTGGTTTGGTCCATCTTTTTACTTCTCTTTTCTAATCTGTGTGTATCTCACATAGTTCTAATTTGCATTTTTCTAATGCTGAACATCTTTCATGCTAATTTGCTATCCATATATCTTTTGTGGTTAAATGTTCGAATTTTTAGGGTATTATAAAATTAAATCGTATGTTTTCTTATTCTTTAGTTTTGAGGGTTCTTTTTTTAATATACTGGATATAAGTCATCTATCAGATATATTCTTTGAAAATATATTCTCCAACTCTGTGGCTTGCTTTTTCAGTTTCTAAGATGATCTTTTGAAGAATAGATGTTCTTGGTTTTGAAAGAAAAAAATAATTATCGTTTTTCTTTTTATGGACTATGTTTTTGGTATTATAAATAATAACTATTTTCCCAGCTAAAGGTCATAAAGATGTTTTCCCATGTTTTCTTTTAGGAGTGTATTGTTTTTTTGATTATAATATAGGGAACAGACTGAAGTTCTTTTTTTTCCTCCATATGAATAGCCAATTGTTCAAGCACCATTTATTGAAAATAATTTTTCCCCACTGATTTGCTTTTGCAATTTTGTTGAAAAATTAGTTGACCATATACCTGTGGTTCTATTTATGGATTTCTGTTTTTTCCTTGATATATTTATCCATCTTGACACTAATACCGTATTGTTTGACAGATGTTTTATAACAAATATTAATGAGAGGCAACATAAGCTTCATTTTTTTCTTCTTTTTAAAAGTTATTTTACCTTTTCTAGGACCTTGACATTTCCATATAAATGTTAGAATCATATTGCAAATTTCTATAAAAAAGTCAGCTGGGATTTTGATTGAGGTTTCCTTGAATCTATTTATCAAGCTGGTGATTATTGATGTTAACAACATCGAGTCTTCAGTTCAAGGAACAAGGTATAGCTCACCATTTATATAGGTCTTTATTAATTCCTCTAAAAAATTTTTGCAATTTCCAGTGTCAATTTTTGTCAGACTTTTCCTTAATTCATATTTTTAATGCTACTGAAAATGATTATTTCCAACTGTTTGTTGTTAGTACATAAACATATAATTGATCTCTGTACATTTCTTACATGCAACAATAATTACTTTTAGAACTTTAAAAAATAAATTCCATTTGATTTTATACACAGAAAATCATGTAGTCTGCAAATAAATTAGCTTAATTTCTTCTTTTTTCAATATACTTGTCTTTTATTTATTTTTATTACCCTATTTCTCTAACTAGATCCTCCAGTACAATGTTGGATAAAAGCAGTGAGAGAGGAAATCCTTGTCTTATACCTGATGTGGGGGGGCAGTATTCAGTCTTTCAGTACTAAAATATAAAGTTAGTTAGGATCTTTGTGCATGCCTTTTATAAAGTTGAAAATGTCCCTTTATTGCAGTTTGCTGTTCTTAACAAAATGCTTCTCTTTTTTTGTGTCTATTGATATTTTAAGTTTTATAGTTTTCTTTTCTTTATATAGTAGATTATGTTGATTGATTTTTGAATGTTAAAACACCCTTCAATCCTAGGATAAACTCTACTTGGTTATAATATATTGTCATTTTGACATGTTGTCGGTTTGATTATCTAAAATTTTGTTTTAAATGTTTGCATTGATGTTCATGAGTGAAATTTGTCTGTAGTTTTCTTATAATGTTTTTGTCAAATTTTCTCATCAGAGTAATGACCACATAGAATGAGATGCAAAATATTCTTACCTCTTCAACTCTAGTAATTTTAATATCTACAAGAGTCTATATATAACTAGTACTATTTCTTTCTTAAATAGTGGGTAGAGTTCTCCAGTGAAGGAACCAGGACCTGGAATTCACCTTGTGGGTAGTCTTTAATGGCAAGTTCAATTTATTTATTTTTTACTTTTTCTAAGCTTCAGACATTTATTTATCACAGTTCTGGAGACTGGACAATTTATTTTATAAATGCAGGGATATCCATGTTATCGCTTATTAAGGGAGCTTGGAAGTTTGTATCTTGCAAGGAGTTTTTGCATTTTATCTAATTGATTAAATTGTTCATAATGTCCCCAAATCACCCTTTTACCATCTGGAGA
Organism: Cephalopachus bancanus; assembly: GCA_027257055.1. Classification (NCBI taxonomy): domain Eukaryota; kingdom Metazoa; phylum Chordata; class Mammalia; order Primates; family Tarsiidae; genus Cephalopachus; species Cephalopachus bancanus. The sequence goes on along the minus strand of JAPVLO010000096.1, from coordinate 4,074,586 downwards.
ATGTGTAGTGCTGTCCCTACATTTGTTCCTGATATGGTTAATTTGGATCTTCTCTCTGTTTTACATGATTGGTCTGGCCAGAAACATGTCAATATTTCTGATCTTCTCACAGAAGCAGATTTTTCTTTCACTTATTTTCTCATTGTTTTGTTTTCTGTTTCCTTAATTAACAATTATAATTTTAAAATTTTGCTTACTTTGGGTTTAATTTGTTCTTCAGATTTATTTTTTATATAATGGAAGCTAAGTTTATGGATTGAACATTATTTTAAACAGAGGCATTCAATCCTTTAATAATCCAAATTACTAGTTTAGGAGCATTCCAGAAATTTTGATAAATTATATATTTTCTTTTTTTGATTTAGGCCAAAATTTTTTTCTATTTTTTTATTTTGAGTTAGCCTTTGACCTATAAGCTATTTGGAAGTGTGTTATTTAGTCTCCGATTTTTAAAGAATTCAAATAACCTTTCTGTTACTGAGTTTGAATTCAATTCCATTGTATCAGAAAGCATAAGTTATATTTTGAGGTAATTGTCAGGACGGCATTGACCCTTTTCCCCTATATATGGCCAAGGCTGGTCTTGTAGGTTCACATATTCCCAGTCACAGTCCCTGGCTGCAGGTAATTGAGCAGAGTTGAGAACAACGTGGGTGTCACTCTTACTCATTGTGATTGTAGCCACCATATAATAAGTTGAATAATTAACTTACCTGACTATAAAACTGCTTGGAAAGGTGGGTGTCTTTTGGGCAGATTCTTTCTTCTCCTACCAGCCACCATCGTTGCCTCCTGTAAGTTCTAATAAACCAATGTCTTTCCCCAGTGAACCTTTGGATGATTTTTTGGAATACGCAAAGAACCCTATGTGTAAGCCCTTTCAGATGTGGAGCTACCACATTACATGTATAATTAGAATTCCCTTAAATTTACTGAGGCTTGGAGTATGGCACAGATTACAGTAAATATTCCATATGCACTTAAAAAAGTTGTATATTCTGCTGTATTAGTGTAAAATGTTCTATAAATGTCAATTAAATTAGATTGGTTGGTGGTAGACAACTGTCTATATGCTTGCTATTTTTTTTGTAAATTTGGTCTATCAATTAATAAGAAAGGGTTATTGCTAAATTGAATTGTGAGATTATTTATTCCTTCTTTGAGTTTTACCAGTTTTTGTTTCTTGTGTTTTGAATCTCTATTTAAAATACACAAATTCTTAAAGTTATTATGCTTGCTTGATAATTTAGTCCTGTTATTATAAAATGACTTTTATTATCCCTGGTTAAATTTTTTACTCTGAAATATAATTTGTCTGATATTAACACAGCCACTTCAACTTCATTATAGATAATTTAAGCAGATATAATTTCTATTCTTTTACTCTTAACGTATTTGTGCCTTATATTTCAACTACATTTTTTGCAAGCAATATATGTTGTGTCTTTCTTTTAGCAATCTCCGATTGTAAAAAAAGATTTAAATTTTTTTTTTTTTTTAGTTGGGAGTCTCACTCTGTTGCCCAGACTGGAGTGCAGTGGCTGCTCCCAGCCACCGCAGTCTCGACCTGCTGGGCTCCAGTGATCCTTCCGCCTCAGCCTTCCAAGTAGCTAGGAATTACAGGCGCACGCTACCACACCCGGCTGATTTTTTTGATTTATTGTAGAGATGAGGTCTCGTCAAGTTGTCCAGACGGGTCTTGAACCCGCGGGCTCAGGCAATCCACTCACCTCAGCCTCCCAAGGTGGGGGATTACAGGCTGAGCCACCGAGCCTGGCTAAAAGATTTAATTTTAATTGTGGTGTTTAGGCTATTTCCATTTAATGTGGTTATTAACATGTTTAATTCTATCATCTTTCTTTTTTTTTTTTTGTTTCTCTTCTTTATTACTCTTTACCTCTTTTCCCCACTTATTTTGGATAAACCTAGTGTTTTAATTATTCCATCTTATCTTTTCTATTGGCTTATTAGCTTTTATTTTAGTAGTTACTGGAAAGTTTAAAGCATGCAATTTTAACTCAACACAGTCTACCTCTAAGTACTGTTTTACGATTTCACATACAGAACATTATTATACTTCCATTTGCATCCTTCCAGTCTTTTATACTATTTTCATTTACTCTACTTATACATGTGTTATGAACCCCATAAAAAATTGTTTTTGGTTTAAACCATCAATTGTCCTGTGGAAACACGAAATAAAAAAAGTCTTACCTACAGAGAGTGCCAGAAACATATATGTGTATCTTAAGAAAGGAAAAAACTCTATTTAATTTGTAATACTCAATAAGATGAATACAATCCACGTTTGACTTCTGCAATTGCAAGAGGTGCTCAAAGTGGTTACCATCAGCATCCAGACACATCTGATTATAGTGTTTAAAATGTGTATATCTTTTTGTGGCACCCCTGGTATATATCAATGTGGCTGTTGTCTCTAACATTCTTTATTCCATTGTGTATATCAAATTTTTAATCATTTTTCTCCTGCCTAAAAGATTCCTTAACTTTTTTTTTTCTTTTTTGGGGGTAATGTACCTCTACAACAGATTATTTCATGATTTGTGTATCTGATAAAGTCTTTATTTTGTTTTCTTCTTCAGAAAATAATTTTAGTGCTTATAGAATTGTACATTAAGAAGCTTATTTTCTCCTAGTACTTTAAAGATTTTGCTATACTGTTTTCTTGCTTTTATTATTTCCAATGAAAAATCTTTATCTTTATCTTTGTTTCTTTATACGGATTTTTTTTTCTTTTAAGATTTTATCACTGTTCTTAAGCATTTGCTTATGATGTATCATGTGTGATATTCTTTATGTTTTTTGTGATTGGAGTCTGTTAGTTTTCTCAGATCAGTAAGTTATAATTTTCATTAAATTTGGAAAGTTTTGGCCATTATTTCTTTAAATTTTTTTTATGATTCTTAAGGACACCAATTAAACACTGATATATATTATGATGTCTAAAGTTGCTCCACAGATTGCTGATGTTTTAAAAAAATTTATCTTAGTTCTCCCTTCTTTGTGTGTTTCATTTTGGAATATCCTAAGCAATATCCTCTGTTTTAATAATTTAATATTCTGTCATATCCCATTAGTCCTTAATCCTATCCAATGTATTTTTGGTTTCACATATTATACTTTTCAAATCAGAAAGTATAATTGGTGCCTTCTTAAAATTTTCCATGTCTCTACTTGAGTTTTTGAACAGAAAATAATCAGAATTGTTTTAATGTTCTTGCCTGCTAATTCTTACAACTGTGCCAGTTCTGAATCAGTTTTGATCAACTGATATTTTTCTGTTCATTATGATTGTATTCTTTGTTTCTTTGTGTGTTTGGTAGTCTTTGATTTAATGACAGAATTTGCTAATTTTCCCTTGTTGGGTACTGAATATTGAATCTGTATGATATGCTTAAGCATTGTTCTGGGAAGCAAATGAATTATGTGAAAACACTTTGATAAATTTGGGGTTGATGTTAAATTTGTTAAGTAGGGCCATACTGGCATTTTGTATAGGACTAATTATCCCTCACCACAGTACAAAGTTTTGTGTAAGTACTCTACCCAATGCTCTGTGAATGATAAGGTTTATCCTAATTTAGTGGTTGTAACAAACAATATTTTCAGCCGTGGGTGAATTCTCTGTAAAGCTCTCTTCCCTCTAGAATTCTGCCACATATCGCCTACTTATATTGGTTTCTCTGGACTAGTGGCTTTGTGATTTCAACTCAGAGTTTTTTGGACTTTGTATGAGTTCTCTCTGACAGCACTTCAGCCTGTAAACTCCCTTAAGGTAGTAAACTCGTAAAAATCTTTGAGTTCATGTTGTTTCATCTTTTTTATCTTTCAGATATCTCTGGCCTTTGTTACTATGTATCCAATATCTTAAAAACCATTGTTTTAATTATATTGTCTGTTTTATTTGTTTCAAGTTGGAGGGTATTCCTTGATTCTCTGTTTTATCTGGAAGCAGAAATTGTCTATTTATATATTTTAATTCCTAGATTTAAGTATTCAGCCAGAAATATAAGTTCATCTTATATATCCAATTGCTTTTTTATTGCTACTGGCCATCTCAAACTAATTTTGGAAATGAAGTTTTTGATAAACTGATGCCTCCCCAACACTTTTACTAGATTTCTTATCTCGGTAAAAACAAAAACATAAAGTCAGAATGCCTCAGTTTGTATTATAGCTCCAACATATTCTTGCTGTGCAGATTTCAGTAAATTTTTTCACCTTCACATGACTTAGTTTCGTTGTCCACTGAATAGAGGGAAGTAATGAAACAAGCATCTATGCCATGGTTTTGGTGTATTACTCACTGTGTTTGCATTTGTAAGTGAGTTAATACATATTTGGTGCCTGGTATATATTAATTCCTCAATAACCGCTAGCCACCATTAGCCTTCTTTATGTACCTTGACACTCTGAGTCCTGTCTTGAAGTACCTGATGTTCCATATAACTGTACAGCTCCCCTCCCACCACTTTGAATAGCTAGTGAAATGCCATTGTAAAGGTTTAACTAAAATATTATCTCCTCAGAGAGGCTTTAAAAAAAATGAAAGAAACTTCTGAGGAAATTGACCTCTCCTCATTCATACAAGCTATTTTCTAGTAAAATGCAATGGTTATATCTTTCCCAGGATTAGGTCTGGGAGGGTTTTTAAGTCAGTGGGATGGTGTGCTTAGCCTATGTCACAGGTAAGATGCAAATAATTGCATAAAGGTTAGATTGGAAAATATAGTTTACTTAGAAAGTAAGTAAGATAGACAAGAGAAGGGAGATAGAGATGGGGGGAGGAGGAGGTAGAGAGAGAGAGAGAGAGAGAGAGAGATGGTGGCAGCAGTAGCTCAGAGAGCTCGTGTGGACACACCAGAGTTTAGCAAATCAGTGGCAACTGACTACTCATGGCTGAGTTCTTTTAATTCTTCCCTTTGATGGGGGAAGGTTGTTAAGGTAATTTAGTGATGGTCTGCTCCATGTCATCACAAAGGAGCAGGTAAGCACAGGTGAGGGACAGAGGCAGATGGGTGGGTTAGTCACATGATTGCTGCCATGGTGGTGGGGTCTGTATCATCAAGGTCAGGAAGGGCTGATTAGGTTAACTTGGGTCCTATGGGTGGAGGCAAATACTTGAAATAGAAAAGCTAAATAGTACAAAACAAGCTGGGGGAGAGGGGTTGTAAAACAATTATCAACTGCTACCTCTCAGAAACCAGCTCTGTCCTTGGCTAGTGATTAGAGGGTAAATTCAATGAACTGCTGGAAAAGCATGAGATTTAGGCAATGTTAAAATGACTGTTCATTTGGGTATATTAAATTCACGCTATGTTCTCTCACCCAGTAATCACAATTTTTAATCGTCTTATGCATCTATTTTTGTTGTTGTTGTTACTTGTTATATGTCTTACTCATTAAATTGTGAATTCCCTGAGTACAGGGACCTTGTTAATTGTGTTCCTCATTTTTGTGAGGCATGTGATAGGTACATTGTCAGTATTTGTTGATGTAACATATAAATTGAATTTTTGTTCCTCTTTTTCATACATTGCCCCAGTATTTATACTGTATTCTTCTCTAATCCTGATGGTTAATTTTTCTCTCTTCTATTTCCTCAGCCTTCCCCCTGCTTTCTCTCTCCCATTTTTCTTCTTTTCTTAGTAATGAACCATTGACTTTTATATTAGTAGAGTTTATACCTGTTACGGAAATTGTGAAGCTAATCTTCCAGCTCAACAAAATCATAGGTTTGTAGACAAACATCAGATTTGTAGTATTCACTACTGGTACACCAAATTGTTAACTGAGTTGAAACTCATTACTAGAGTTGAGAAGATTATTTATTAACTCTCACTTGTAGGGTCTTTGGTGCAAATTGATAAAGAATAACACACCATCAGTTTAAAAAAATCATCTTAGAAGGAAAATACTTGCTAGGGAGATTAGCAAATTGTAGACTAGTTGAACTGATATAGATGAAGGTTCAGAATTACATTTACCACACTTGCTGCAATATTTCTGTTACTTGACTTTCTTAGTTCATGTGGAAAACTAATTAGATGTACAGATTCTCTGTCTTTAGTGTTTCATCTTTAAGTTGTTTTCAGTCAGTTCATAAAATGGAAAAGACAAGATCAGAGACAGAACTTTTACAAGGAGATTTACTACTAAGTGTTCCATTTATTTTATATAAAAATAGATTCTTTCATCAATTGTTATATTGCTGTTTAGCACAGAATTTTGAGAAAAGCTTTTATCATTAGTAACAGATGTTCATCTATTTATTTATTTGTCCTTATATAGATAAACATAATCTCATTTTTTCTTTTTTAATTTCGTGTTAATTCATGACAGCCCTTAGGTAAAGGACCCTGATTCTTAGTTGATGCACTATGTGAGCCAATAACATCAGAAAAAGATATGTCTTTTTTCTGTAAGTAAGTTAATAATTCTGATAGGTCATGTGACCAAGGAAGACCGAAATAAAAGCACTGATGTCTACTAAAGCCTCTTAGTCACTAACTACTTTATAACTCACCTGTTGTTCTTCATTCTCATGTTCCACACTAGTCCCAACTGAGTAAGGTTGCTCTTCTGTTGTGTCCAGAATTACAAATATACAACTTTACATTTAAAAAATATTCAATAACTGTTGGTTCAATGAGGTGGAAATATTGCTTGGGATAGAGGAATATGGGAGATAGGTCAATTTTTAAAGATCTGGATAGCGAAAGTATCTGGCTTCATTTGGTACTCATTCCAGATGGTGTGTTTATTCTGCTTTGCTTTTGCTGATGGTGGCTGAGATTAGCCTTGGTGTCCCTGTTAGTTTCCTTGCTCTGGGACCATCTTTGGATCTGTGGTGGTCTAAATAAAACACCATAAAGTTTTTGACACTCTTATCACAGAGAGGTGATATTTATATATTTTCCTCGTGAATCTGGGCACACTGGTGACTCACTGTGACAACAAAATTCAGTAGAAGTGATACTGAGTGACGTTGAAGGTAGGTCAGAAAGAGTGGCACATTTTCCCCTCTGCTCTCTGATACACTCACTTTTGGAGCCATGGGTTGCCAGGTAAAGCTCTCATGCCAAAGCTAGGATTATGCCTTTCATAGGATTATCTCTGAATAATAACCACCTGTCTAACTAACTCCCAAATATGAACACTAGTCAGAATTTCCCAAGTTGGAAATCTCTGAAGTTAATGAATTAATCCGTATCAGGACATACTAACACAGGTAATTATCTCAGTGATTTAAAATGAGTAAATTATGTCTATATTGACATTTTAATTTTTAACCTAATAATTTATGGTTTAACAGTTTCCATGATGTATTTTAAGTTATTTCCTAAAGATTGTTTTGACTGTGATCTGTGGGTAAGAGTTAAAGGAACTCATAGGATGGACCTTCTTATTTGAGTAAGGACTGATGATCCTTTGATAACTGTTAATAACAATTAAATCCAATGAGAAACTCCAACTGTCAGGCTCACAGTCCTAGCAAATTCCGCAGATCAAAGGGAATCATTCCATGTTTCGTGGCTACATGCCAGGTTGTTCTACTGAGTGATTCCCTAGCTACCTATGGATATGGATGGGTCAGATTTTTGGTGTATCTAGTCTAACTTGAAAGCATTTGTTTTAGTCTTACTACTTGAGGTTAGCCCCATTTCATGTCTAATATGCAGCAGATATTGTAGGCTGTCCAAATGTGAATGATGTTTTTTAAAAAATGCATTTCAATAGACATTTCCTCAGTTTTGGATGTCTAGCTAATATCCCAGTCCAGTTTCTTATTACCCAGAGAAACGTATATGAGGAATGAGTTCAGGTCAATGAATTGCCTGCAGTGGTCAGTTGCTCTAAAGAGTAGAGTACTGTTGGTGAAAGAGTTAGTTTAATTTGGTGTTAGTAATTCTACAAATATTGTAACAGTGTTTTTAACAAATTGTTTCTTCCTCTCAACAATTGCCCAAAATTACATTCCAAGAAGGTGAATGGCCTAGGGTTTGAAACAAGTGGTCTGATATGAAAAATTAATATTTTTCTAGTGTCAGTTTTTATCCCTTTAATTAAGCTGTGAAACAAATTTATCCTTTAAAGTAATAAAACTTCAAACGGGTTCTTAACAAACAAAATTGTTGATACACAAAGGTGAGTCACTGTAACATAAAAAGTAGGTAAAAATTCGATAACTTCTGGGTGTTTGGGAAGATCTGAAGGTTAGGATTAGGCTTAAACTAAAAACGTTTCTTGTGGAAGGTCAATTACAAATTAGGGCTTATTAAATTTTGAGCATTGTTTCTGGAGAATGATCCAAAAACCTAGAGAATGTTATGTTTCTTAAACTTGGGCACCTCTGAATCACAGGAAGATAAAATGGTGGCCTGAATCCTTGGGGATATTTGGTAAAGCCATTCTGTACTTAGGCACCAAAAGAAATGCTCTTAATTAAGCTGTAGGCATAGAGTTCAGATATTTCATCCTGCGATGAAAAATGAGTGTTTTGAATCATAGCACCTTCTAAAAGCCAGGACTTATCACTGTAACATTTCTGAAAGCTAAAGTAAAATCTAGGGCATAGTGAATATTATCTTTATTTGGAAATACTGGCCAGACCAAAACAACAAATGTCTAGCAATGGTCTGGGAAAAAATTATTTGGTAATATCCTGCATAGTAATTATTGCTTGAATTAGTTACAATGAAAATAGGATTTCATTGGGGTCTCTATAAACTGAGCTTGACACCCAAAAGATATTGCCAATTCTTTCAGTCTAGAAAAATAATTTGCTATTTTTAACTGCTTTGAGGTGACATCAATTTGAAATAATCTGACTTCCTCTATTATATTTTGCTTTTATGTCATGAAAGTTATAAAGAGAATTTACTGTCTTTTATTATTGAAATTCCAGCTCTGGTTCTGGCCATTGTATTTCCTAATTATGCTGGGAGGATGGTTTCTTATCAAGGTAGTTTACTTATGAATAATGTTCTTTGTGTGGCTTCTGCGGTGGACAAGTTAGATTGCTTCTGACATCAGCTAGCAGTAAATTAGCTTCCAATTTGGCTGTGTTCTAAAAGACTGAAAGATTTACTTTGTCAACATCTTCACATTCAGATGAAAATAACTTTCTTTACGTTCAATTTTGCTTTTCACCTGAAGCACAGGGAAGTTCCTAGAGTTTCTAATCTTATAGCTCCCACTTACAGAGACAGATTATACTTTTCTATTTTTGTTTTGATTGGTGCTTTGTTTTACTTATTTAAATTGATGCTAATTGCTTCTGCTCTTCTGTTCTTTTAATGATAAGTTACATTTGGCTAGGGAGTTTGAAGATGATGAGGTGCTTGAGAATTCTTCAAAAGTAAATTTTAAAACACTGTGAAATATTGTAAGTGAAAAAGCCTGGGATTCTGAGTAGATACTGAAAGATGAGGGTCAGACAATAAGAAGGCAGAAAGAAAAACAATCATTTCCTCGTGCGAACTGTTACCTAGGGAAAATAATTTTGATGAAGTGTGATTCATGCTAGCATGCAACTTACTAGGACGTTTCAATGGCATGACTGGTCGTTTTTAAAAGAATATATATTAAGAATAAAATTCTATGATGTGAAGTATGGAAATTTTACGTCTTACTTTAAATGGAGGTTCTTAACTTCCTAAAGATTAGCTGAAAAAGAAAAGCCATAATACTTTTTACTTGAAAGTATATTAATTATGGAGTAAAGGTTTATTTAGAGGAATATTTGCTACCAACAGCACTTTCTCTGATTTTTGGTTAATTCGTTTTTTGTAATCATTTGGAAGCTTATTAGTATGAAATAAATTATGATATTAAATTTGTCTGTAGCCTTTATTAAGAAGAGCATGGCAAGTATCACTTACAAGTCAATAAGAATTGTAGGTAATATAAGAGAGAAAAAGAACTAACAACCTCAACTCATTTTAAATGATATTGAAGTCGTATTGATTTTTTTCCTAATTACATCCCTTTCATTTTATGTGTGAGTGTATCTAAACACTGAGCTTGTACTTGAATTTCTTAGAACTTCTCTTAGGTTGCAAATCAAGCATCAAGTTACTTAGTGGAACACAACTGGTTCAAAATAAAACAAAGTTATCTATGGGTTTCCCAAAGAGTGTTTTAAAGGTCAAAATACCTCCATGAAAAAATACTGAATTCAACTACTTTATAGTAGAAGACATATTTCCTCAGTTTAAAAGATGGCATTCTGCCAAACTATATGGTTGGTTTTCATTAATGCAAGCTAAATAATCTGTCTGTGATTCCCACCCTTGTTTTTGTGTGTTCTGCTACTATTAACATTCGTACTTGGTACAGAGTGAAGAGTTCATCACCAGGCAATGGAAGCCAAGCAGCAAGTGGGAATGAGGAGGAAATGAAGACTGCTGAAATAGTCCAGCAGAAAGAGAATGAATGTAATTTAGAAAGTAGCTCAGGTCAGAAATGCTGGGCCAAGAGGGGGTTGAAGCAAAATAGGGTCTAGAGTGGGGAACAGAGTCAAAATGAGAGTGAGCAAATACAGTTCGGGGAACCGTCAATCCAGAAGGTCATGAGGGTATACATCTTCCAAAATGCAGAGTAGATTTAAAGGGAATATGGGAAGTAGACCGGGATGTCTGAACAATCCATCTGCAGGATGGGAGGTTAGGGAGAATGGGAACACAGCCCAAAAGCTAAGAAATGATCTGAGAGGTAAAGGTAAATAAAGAACAAGTCACAGTCAATGAGCTAGAATGTTGGGCCGGTTTCTTCCCCAGATTTCAGTGCTCTTGGGCAAAGAAAAGAGCTCTAGGTGTTCAAGTACTCGGAATAAAGGATCCAAGAGGACATACAAAGGCAAAGATAGAAAGTTCTGCTCAATCATATGAATTAAGAAGAACACTTATAAGAGTAAGAAATACTCTTTATTTATTTATTTATTTTTGAGTTGGAGTCTCACTCCGTCACCCAGGCAAGAGTGCAGTGGCACGATCACGACCACCCCAGCGTCGACCTGCTGGATTCTGGCGATCCTTCCTCCTCAGCCTTCCAAGCAGCTGGAACTACAGGTGTGTGCCAGCATGCCTGGCAAATTTTTTGATTAATTGTAGGGAAGAGGTCTCACCATGTTGCCCAGGTGAAATATTCTTTATTGACCATCTGCTCTGTGTTAGACACAAAGCTAAGCAACCTATACATATTCCCATTTAATCTTGAGAATTGTAGAAAGTAAGTTTTATTGTCCCCCCTTTAGCAATCGGCAATCCTAGCCTCCGGGAAGTTAAGTAATTTATTACTGATCACATAGCTAATAATTAGCAGGGTCAAAGATGGAAACCAGACTTTGTGACTACTTGGTTTTGCCTAGCTCCTGTGTAAATGGGCAGAAGTCATCGGGATAATTTCCAAACATCACATATTAGAAAGCTGGAAACATTTATAATTGGCCTTCAACTTCTTGCTGTTAGATAAAGCGTGGAAAGGACAGAACTGGAGAGAGTCATAGAGGGGCAACAGGAACATGGCAGCCATGACCAGAACCTGAAAGAAAGAACAAGGCAAGCCTAGCAATCCATCAGTCTCTCAGGACTGGGGACATGTTTCCTATACAGTTTTATCTCTCCATTGACAGTATAATTACTTTTTTCAAATCAAATTCTATATTATTTACTTCTTTAAACTATGTATTGTTTCTGAAGTTGTAACTCCGCTTCCCAATAAAGTTTTTTTTCCCTTTGGAATTGTTGAAGAAATGTTAAAATGGATTATTATTGTTTTTGGCAATTTTGGACACAGGGTCTGCCCCACTTCCTTTCAATGTGGCTCTCACAGCTTGCCTTATGTCCATGACATCATCGTTGGTATTTTCCTCTATTATTGCTCTTTAATTTCTAAAGTTTGGGTACATAACTTTAAAGATTTCAAAAAAAATTTTTAAATGCTACATGAACAAAATGAGAACTCTTTGGTAAATTTTTGTTAATATATTTTGTAGTTACTAAACATATCAATTTTCCTTTACTATTTAACCTGAAACTAGAATTATTTTAATGTAACTTTAACAATTACCACAGTTCATAAAGCACTAGAGGGAGAAAGATATCAGGTAACTAGCCAACCATGGAGCAGAGTTTGCTATAAATATCAAAGGCAAATTTGTCATAAATCACTAGCTTTAGAACATAAAATATCCTTGTACATGAAGTATACATAAACTACTGTTTTATCATGTTACACACGTACTATAGCAGAATAGTAGCAACTAAGTTTAGGAAAGCTTGCCAACTTTTCATTTCAGTTACCAAGAACCAAATGTCAGCTCTAACAATTGCTTACAACACCACTGAAAAAGAAAAACATCCTAAGTACAGATTTAGTTTTATGATAATCTTATGAAGCAATGTGCGCGTGCGCGCGCCACACACACACACACACACACACACACACACACACACACACACATCTTCATTATACAGTATCTTCTGGGAGACGATGAATATAGAAGTCTACATTTATCCCATACACTGATTATAACATCATTTTTATCCAATAACCCAAGAAATCAACATTGCCATTTTGGAACAAAAGATAGAAAACAGCCGAAAATTACTTAGGTGGCAATTAATTAGTTCTATTTTTTGTTTTACAATTGTTCCATGAGGAAATTTATAAATTGACAGAGCATAATTTTTTTCTATGTGGACAAATGTCAGCTAAAAAAAATTGGAAACCATTTTATAAAAGCACAACTATGAATACAAAATGACATAATTTGTCAGAGAAAACTTAAGCTGTATATCAGAAAAGAATATGAGCCTGAAATTATCTGTAAATACACTAGTTACCAAATACCAAACAGAACAAATGACTTGCTTTAAATTATTTAACTGCAAAGAATATTTATAAAATGTCCTCCAGAAATATCTTGTATGATTATTATATTCATTCAAACTCTAAAACTGGAAAATCTAATGAGTCTACAATTCCTCCAAACTAGAATCAAACATTTGCTGTTTTCCAGCCATGTCAGTTAGCTGAGGCCTAGTGTGTCAAAGGGGAATCGGAAAACTTAAGGAATCAATATACAAGCAGTTTTATTTTCTTAATAAGTACAAGGTCAGAGTTATGAGTTGAAGCTTGGGGGAACTGTGAGGCTTGGAATTTATGTTCTTGTTGCTTTTGGTTTAGCCAGTCAGAAGAACTTTAAGCATATTGTTCTTCTTTTTTCTTTTTTTAAAATTTTTTGAGTTGGGGGTCTCATTCTGTCACCTAGGCTGGAGTGCCACGGCACACTCATGGCCACCCCAGCATCAACCTGCTGGGCTCCTGCGATCCTCCCACCTCAGCCTTCCAAGTTGCCAGAACTACAGGCACGTGCTACCACACATTGGCTAATTTTTTATCTGTTGTAGAGATGAGGTCTTGCCAAGTTGCCCGGGCTGGTCTTGAAGAAGGTGGGGTGTTGGAGGGAGAGGGGAATGAGCAGCCATAGCCACAGAAATAAACAGATACTCTATGTGGCACACACTTGAATTCGTCACTTATAGTCTAAAACAACTGAATTGAAAGGAAAACACACATACCTCTTTTCCTTTTCTTCCCTTTAAACTCAGTTTTAATGATATGCACTTTCTTAGAATTTAATTAATCAAAAGAAGGATAAGAAAACTATACCTGTGTAGGCTTTATACTATGGTCTTTAAAAATAAGGTGGACATGGTTTAATATGGCATTATAATGTTTGATCTTTAAAATAGTTTCATGCTTGGACAAGAAAGTTATTACTTTGTTTAGAAAATTAGAATTTTCGTAGGTAGATTATTTGTGCCTTGGGATCTAGTGCTTCGGATAATCACTACTTAGGAAGGAGATTCTAGAATCAGCCTGACTTTCTATCTCATTAATTTCTATTACTAGCGCAAAGTTGGAAGTACCAGCAGCTATATTTTCTGGATGAAAGGTAATCAGGTTTATATAAAACTTTATTATAGTTGTTCTTTAGTGTCATACAATGGCCTTTAGATATGAACCTACATTGCCATAGAGAAAAGATAGAACATGAAATTTTGCCTTCTAGCACTAAAGTATCCCAGTGATAAAATAAATAGAAAAAGAATCTTCACATCATTTCAACCTATTTTATTTAACTGTCAAAATATTGTCACTAAAATTTCCTTAGCTTGAAGAACTCAATATTCATTCAGCTCAAAGGTTTAATATAAACTTTGAAAATCATGGGAAAATAGACATTTAACTTCCTTTTTGCCATTATAATTTTTCACAAATATCTCATTCTTTTTAATCCAATATCAATATTTCACTGAAGATATATTATAGCTGCAGTTAGCTCATATTACATATTGCCATTTTAAAAGTCTGGTATTTTGCAGAAGACTTGGTTAGAAGTCTGAAATTTTGTTTTAAAAGTAAAAAATAGACTTTTCATACATGCTAACTGTCCCCTCTTTAAAGCAACTGTCCCAATATATTGTGCATAGGCCAGTAAATAAATCCAATCTTATCCTATTCATGTTTTATTTAAATCCTTTTGAAGTTTAAAGGACAAATGTAAGCATAAATTTTACCTATTCAATGTTAAGCAGTTAAGATGTTTTCTAATCTTTGTCCATGAATTTTCCATTTTCTTCATGTGAGAGGTTTCCTATGTTGGAAATATACAAGAAACCAAGAAAGAAAGCAAAATAATTATGCAAAAAGTTATAAAAATTAAAAATATATGTAATTCTTAAAAATTCTGAGGAAATTAATGATTTGAAACTACTTACTGAAATAGCCTACCATATTTCCTTGAAAAGTCAATGCAATAACTGTGATAGGCAACTTCCAAAATGTCTCCCAATAATCTTGACCTCTGGTATTCATATCCTTGTCTGTTCCTCTTCTCCTGATCATGGGTTGGATCTAGTGAGTTACTTCCAATGGGTAGAATACAGTTTTCAAGATTAGGTTACAAAAAGAATATGACTTCTATCTTATTCATTCTCTCTCTCTCTCTCTCTCTCTCTCTCTCTCTCTCTCTCTCTCTCTCTCTCTCCCTCTCTCTCTCCCCCTTTCCCCTCACTGTGTGGGAAGCAAGTTACCATATTGTGCATAGCATAGTCTTAAGTAGAGGCCATTTTTGCAAAGAACTGATATATTCAACCAGTAACCAGTGAGGAACAGAGACTTGCCAATAGTCTTGTGTGTGAGCTAGGAACAGGGTCTTCTGAGGCCAATAGCCATGTGAATGACTGGGAAGTGGATGTTCCCTAGTCAAGTACTGAGATGACTGCAGCCTGAGCAACATGTTGATTGCAGCCTTGTAAGAGCTCCTAGGTCAAAGGCAGCCCACTAAGCTAAGCTTCCATTCTTGGACCATAGAAACTGCCAGATAACAAATGTTAGTTGCTTAAAAAAAAAAAAGTAACTAAAATTAAATAAAAAATACTAAAATATATGTTAATGAAATTATTGAGAATCCAAGAAAAACATAGTAAGGGACTTAAAAAAAAAGATTGTTAATTTTTTTTTTAAAGCAATAATGAATAAGAAAAGGAAATGTGGTCTATAAAATTTCTATCCAAGACGTCAGGGGATATCTTTTTCGTGAGACTTTTCTAAGGAACCTGCTAAGGAATTAGCTTCAGATAGTCAAAATGAAGACTAAAACACTGACAAAAGGACTTGTGCTAAAATTTCCCGTTTTACTGCATAACTGTGTTCTATTTTGATCTAACTTTTCTAGAAGGGGTTCTTAGAGTCCATCCTCATATTGTAATTCCTAATATCTGTGTTGATGATTGACTGGAGACTTTCATCAAATTATGTTGATACTTTTTCCCTTCCTCAAGTAGGCATGGATTTGTTAGAATTTTCAAACCTAAAAGGTAAATTATTTTTTAAAAAATCAAGTAAACAAGTGAAAAAAGATGAAAACATGATTCTTTAGTCAAAGTGGAATAGTCTCTTGATTCACGGGATGTTGAGTAGATCTCCCAGAAGAAGGTTGCTTCAGTGGTAGGGTAAATTATCCCCAAACTCAGATTATTCTAGTCTCACCTAGCAAATCTTAATATTACGTTCAATAGGATCAGTTTCTAAGTAATTTAACAGTGGTTTAAAACAAAGGTCAAGAACACTTATAGGAATACAAAAATAATCTGCACCCAATAAGGTAAAATTCGCTAGTTTTGTAATTCAATCAAAGATTATCAGGCATGCAGAGAAACAGAAAAATATAATCCATAAGGAAAAGTCAATCAACTGAAACTGATTTGGACTAACACTGTTGTTAAAATTGGCAGATGAGGACATTAAAACTGTTATAACTCCGTTCCATATGTTTAAAAGTTATGTAGAAACATGGAAGATTTTTTCAAAGCTACAAATTAAACTCAGAGATGAAGTGTGAGATATCTGATATGAAAATACACTAGATAGGACTAAGGGATAATTAGACATTGTAGAATAAAAAGTTAGTGAACTTGAAAAAATATAATAAGTTATTTCAAAATGAAGCACAGATAATTAAGTGAAATAAAAAGCAGCAGTGATCTGTAGGCCACCTTCAAGCATCTTAATTTATGTATAATTTGAGTCCGCACCAAAGGGAGAGCAAAATTTTTTTAGAAGAAATAGTCAAAACTTTTCAAGTTTGATAAAACTGTAACATATAATCAGAGAAGATGAATAAGCCTCTATGCCCCCAAAATATGAAGGAAATAACATCAAGATATATCTTTTAAAAAATGCTCCAAAGCAGTGTTAAAGAGAAAATCTTAGAAGCAGAAATAAAGGCAAATGCTACAGACAGAAATAAAGATAGGAATGATTGTAGATTTCTCATTCCAAATGAGAGGTTATTGGAGAAATGATTTTGAAGTCCTAAAATAAAAATACAAACCATCAACCTAGAATTTTATATCCAGCAAACTATATGTATATTTGAAAAATAAAGATGAAGTAATGACTTTTCCAGTAACACAGAAGTTGAAAGAACTCATCACTGACTGCACTACAGGAAACATTCGGGGAGTCCTTGGGCAGAAAGAAGGTTATACCAGATGGAAACATGCATCTACACAAACCAATAAAGAGCGTTAAACATGATAACTAAATAATATTATTTTCTTATTATTTAAAACTCTTTTAGCCGGGCTCGGTGGCTCAGCCTGTAATCCCGTGCCTTTGGGAGGCTGAGGTGAGTGGATTGCCTGAGTCCGCGGGTTCAAGACCCGCCTGGGCAGCGAGACCTCATCTCACAATAAATTAAAAAAAAAAAATCAGCCGGGCATGGTAGCGCATGCCTGTAATTCCAGCCACTTGGAAGGCTGAGGCTGAAGGATCGCCGGAGCCCAGCAGGTTGATGCTGCGGTGGCCGGGAGCGGCCACTGCACTCCAGACTGGGTGACAGAGTGAGACTCCAACTCAAAAAAAAAAAAAAAAAAAAACTCTTTTAAAGATAACAGCATATTTAAACAGTAATAATAATTATGTATTGGTATTTCAACATTTGTAAAAGTGAAATATATAACAATAACACAAAAGTCAGAAGGGGAGTAATGGAAATATATTATTGTAAAGGTCTAATAGTATAAGTAAAATGATATAAATTGAATGTAGACTTTCAAAAAGCTCAAGATGTTTATTATAAATCCTAAAGCATCTACTGAAATAACAAAACAAGTAGATATTGCTAATAAGCCAACAAAGGAGGCAAATATAAGCCGTTATGGTCGATTTTATGTATCACGACGGCCAGGCCACTGCCCAAATATTTGGTTAAACATTCTATATTTCTGTGATGGCATTTTTAAAGATAGCATTAACATTTAAGTCAGTAGATTCTGAGTAAAGCAGATTGCCCTTCTTAATATGGGGGAGGTAGGCTCATCCTATCAGTAGAAGGCCTTCATAGAAAAAAAGACTGATTTTTCCAAGGAAGAGGGAATTCTGTCAGCAGACTGCCTTCAGATTCAAACTGCTACCTTAGTGCTTCCTTGTGTCTCCAGCTTGCAGGCCTACATGCGGATATTGGACTTGCCAGTCTCCCAAACTGTGTAACCAGTTCCTTAAAAATCTCTCTTCCAGGCAACCCCTTCGTGTCCCCTCTCACTCTGGGAGCTTTTCTGTCTTCTCAACAAATCCTGCTTTCTCAAAAACAACAGCAACAACAACAAAACAAAACAAAACAACAACAACAAAACTATCTCCCTCTCCCCCTGTATGTGTGTGTATTTATGTGTAGTGTGTGTGCATATACTATTGGTTCTATTTCTCTGGAGGACCATAATACAGAATAGTAAAACAAATTAATCTAAAAGAAGTCAAGAAAAGAAGAAATGGGAAACAAAGAATGGATGAGAAAAACATTTTAAAACAGCAAAATGATGGATTTAAACCTAACCATATGAACATTCACACGAAATACAAATAATCTAAACACTCCTATAAACAGTTTTCAGATTGGATGAAAAAGTAAGATCCAAGAATATGTTCCCTATAAGAAACACACTTTAGCCGGGCTCGGTGGCTAAGTCTATAATCCCATGCTTTGGGAGGCTGAGGTGAGTGTATTGCCTGAGCCCATGGGTTCGAGACCCACCTGGACAACTTGGCGAGATCTCATCTCTACAATAAATTAAAAAGTTAGCCAGGCTTGGTAGCGCATGCCTATAGTTCCAGCTACTTGGAAGGCTGAGGCGGAAGGATCGCCGGAGCCCAGCAGGTCGAGGCTGTGGAGCAGCCACTGCACTCCAGTCTGGGCGACAGAGTGAGACTTTAACTCAAAAAAAAAAAAAAGAAAAGAAACACACTTTAATAATAAAGACACGAATAGATTAAAGGTAAAATCAGAGAAAAAGTATACCATGCTAAAACTAAAAAAAAAAAAAAAATTGAGTGACCATATTATTATCTGGCAAAGTAGATTTCAGAGCAAAAAACAAAAATGTTACCTAAGGTAAAGAGGTCATCTTATAAAAATCGGGTTACTTATGTATTGAGTAGCAAATTAAAATACAAGAAGTTAAAACTGATAGAAATATAAGAACTAGATAAGTTTGCAATTATAGCAGAAAATCTCTGTACATTTCCCAATTATATGAAAACAGAACAACACCATTCTACATAATGCACACATCAAAAGGAAAAAAATGTTAAAGTAGCATCATAAATTCTTTAGATTGAATGCAAATAGAAACACATGCTAAATTTAAAGCAATATTTTTTTAATAAATTTCTTACCAAACTTTATTTAAGATGAGAAATGCCTCAAATCATATTTTAAGCCTCCACCTTAAGCAACTAGAAAAAGTAAGGCAAATTAAACCAAATATGTAGAATAAAGAAATAATAAAGATTATATCTACAATTAAAGAAATATAAAAGAGAAAAATAGCAGAACAAACCAATCACATCATAAGCTGGTTACTTGAGAATATCTATAAAATTAGTCAATTTTTAGCTAGACTGACTAGGAAAAGAGAAAGAAAGAGGAGTTTTCTCATATAAATTATAAACATCGGGAATGAGAGAGAGGACATCACTACAGTTTGTGTAGGTCTTAAAAGGATAACAAGAGAATAATATGAAAAGCTACACTAATAGATCCAATAACAGATGAAATGGATTTCTTAGCATAAACTATTAAAGTTGACTCAAGAAGAAATAGATAGGAATAGATTTAATAAAGAGATGTGTAAATCCTTTATGATAAAAACAATAAGACTTTGAGAAATAGAGAGTAATGTAAAATTCAGTGTGGGTGTCTGGGGTGGAGAAGAGGGTAGGGAGAGAAGAGTTATGGATTCAAGGACTTGGTTACTGGAGGTCAGGAAGAAGTAGACCAGGGAGTAGTCAAATATGGGTGAACAAGAAAACCTCCCAAGTGGAAAGAAGACAATGGAAGAGTCTGTTTAGAGGAAAAGCTGATGAGAAAGTTTGAGAGAACATAAAGAAATTTATCTGCAAGAGAAGTCAAGCCAACGTAAACTATTTTCTGTGATCCATCTCTTTGAAAGTTTATGTGTAGCTATAAATTTATGTACCTGGGATGCTTACAGTAATATATTTAACATTTAAAATTTGTCACATCATGTCAGGTATATGCTAAGTGCTTTATTTAATTATTACTCCTATTTTAGAGATATGAAAATGTTCAGAAGGGTAAGATAACTTTTCCTAAATCAGAAAGAACTTGGATTCTATCTCAAATCAGACAATAACGATGACGATGACAATATCAAAAAATCAACTTAGAATGTTCCAGCTCTTTATGTTTATTATTTCATTTAATCCTCACATACAACCTTTTGAGACAGGTACTATTTTTATCTTCATTTTACAGAAAGAAAGTTTTTCAAACTCACAAATATTTATCTACTCTAGAACCATGTAAGGATTGCTCAGAATTGCTCAAGATTTTCTACTTGAACCACTGTTTTTCAGTTGATTAAGGGAAAAGCATTTTTATTGTTAAATAGCGATTTATTTATATTATGTATGTTTTTACACAGACTTTAGACAATTCTGATGCAGTCTTGAGACATAAAAAGCAGTAAGTTTAGTAATTATTCACTCCCTGTTTGCTGGAATCATTTGAGGAAGGATATTATAATATTGGATATTATGATGCAGGCAAAAGTGTAGCCAAGTTATTTACAGTACGTTTCTTTTTAATAAGGACAAAAAAGAAAAGAGAATACAATAGTATTAACAAGAACCTATAATGTGATAGATACTTTGGGTACTTCTACTCTAGTAAACTTTAAAAGATCGATTATCTCAACTTTACAAATAAACTGAAGTTCAAAACAATAAATGTACATTTTGAAGATCACACATGTCATAGATAAATCGAGACTTGAATTCAGGTTGATCTGATACTTAGTCTTTAGGTTTCTACAACACTCTAGTGATTTTCTTTTTTTCTTTTTTTTGAGTTGGAGTCTCACTCTGTCACCCAGACTGGAGGGCAGTGGCCGCTCCCAGCCACCACAGCCTCCACCTGCTGGGCTCCGGCGATCCTTCCACCTCAGCTTTCCAAGTAGCTGGAACTTTGATTTTCAAAAGAAGATGTTGCTCCAAAAGGTAGGTTTTCCATGAAGAGGAATAGTCCATTAAAACTAGCTTACAAAGAAGTGATAAATTGCTTTAAAAGCAAATAAAAAAACATATTATGTTCACTCAAGACTTTATAATTCTTTATCCATCATGAAGGAAAGCATTAATCAGATAATTTGAATAGTGGGACTTTTTCCCAGGAAACTCTGATAGATTGGTTTGAACCAATCAAACCAAAGTTTTACAAATTAAATAAACACAGTATGGTACACTTAGTGTTTTATACATTTGCTCTATATCTGATGTTGTTTGAGTTACTTATTCCTAAATAAATGAGATTTGTAACATGAAAAGATAATAAAAAACATTTTATTAAGTGCTAGGAAAATATCTTAAGTCGTGGGTACAGTCATAGGATCAGAATTGCTCAGGATTTTATTCTTAGTTTTGACATCTTTGGACACACATCCAAGTTCTAAAATTTGGATAAAGAACTTGGTCACCAAGTAGCAGCCAACTGGAAAAACAAACACCTGGGAAAAAATGTCAAGTTCCATGGTGAGCTGTCAAAGCTTTAAACAGCTATGAAAGTATCACCATGATCATATGGCAAAAAAATTCACTTGCTATCAGGCATAGCTGAAGATATAAAAAACAGGATGTCCTCAGGTTTCAGTGCTTTAGAGAATAATTCCTTCTTCAAAATCTTTTAGCCAGTACCTCAACTGCTGAGTTTTATGTTTTCTAAGCAGAAAATTCAAGCCTTTGGCCTAAGCAGGAAATTCAGTCTAATTGTAAAATTAGTCATGTTTATTATTCACCTAACTCATCTAAAATAGTGTAAATGTATTTATTTATTAGTAATTAATTAGGTTCTTTTTCTGGCATTTCACACACATTTCCAGTAGTGATAACTTAGGCTGATAAAGAAAACACTAGAAACAAGAAAGGAGCATTCCTTCGTTTGAAGTGTATGTCAGATTGCTTTATCCCCTCTTTCAGTTAAAAGCACAAGGTAGAGATGAAGGAAAACAAAACTTTAAAATATTCATTTGCAAAAATTTATTGAAATATATTAAAGATAAATTACTACTATAATTTAATCAAAACAAATATTCCAGTAAATAGTTTTACTTTTGACTACCTGAAGCATGCAAACTAAAAAAGTTTGGCTAATTTAAGAAAGTATCTAAACATATTCCAAAAGTATTCTAATGTATTTTGAAAATATATACATTTGTACTCTTGCACTCAATTTTTAAGATAGTACTTGAAGATGATGTTCTAGGCTCAGCATACATAAGCACTAATGCTATCTGTTAAGGTAACTTAAATCATTTTTTCTCCAAGAATTCTTCAGAGAAACTTCAATATATGTGTCTTTACCTTGTTCACATTTTATTTCAGAAATCTTCACTGTGTTATACTTTCTTGGTGACTTCCAACACTTTGTTTTCTCAAGTGATTCTATAACTTTAGGACAGACACAATCCAATCTCTTTCAAAATGGCCTTTGTTATAAAAAATGTCCTCATTTCCTTCTGCGGCAAAGACACACACTAAAAATAAACCTAGCTTTCTTGTTGCTTTCCCATCCTCTTTAGAGTCTCTCCTCCTTTCTCCTGATGATTGGGAGCCAAATAGGCAGGTTTCTTTCACTGTCTTTGAAAACTTTTTTCATTGTTTGCAGTGCTATCTCTGGAGATGACTTGTTTTTCATTTAAAAATTAAATATTTGATTTTTAATTTTGGGAATTTTTTTTGCAAGCCTATCCATTTTCCTAGATTGGTCAGTCAAAATATTAATGAAACAGATTAATAAAAAAAATCAAGAGAATTATATTCTTAGCAATAAATTACATTGGTTACTATGAAAAGTGGTAAATACCGTATTTGGTTCATTCATCACCCACTACGACTACCCTTCTCCCTTGTCTACCTCTATGGTAGAAGCTGGAAAATTAAATCCTAAAATCCTAGCATCTTTTGGGGGCACTGGGGGATACAAAGTAAAGAAAAAAGAGTGGAGGTAAGAGGCAAACTGGTAAATTGGGTCCTAAAAGACAGCAATAAAAGCAGTGGAAAGGAAGTGTACATATATTGGGCTGTGGAAACAGACCTATTAGCCACTTCCTATTCATTTCATGGTCACAGTCTCTGGAAGCAATGCTGATATAAGCATGATAATAAATTACTGTTATGTGCTAGATGCAAAGTGTATCATGGCAGCCTGGGTTTTTCCTCTAAGATGGAATTAGGTGCTTAATTCTAAAAGAACACCAGGACTCATTACAGAACAAGAAACTGAACTCATCATCTTCCTTCCATATTTATTTCCACTTGCTTTCATTTTCTTTTTCCTTGCATCTGGGTTGTCACCTTGTCCTGTTGGTTCTTTCTTGGCACTGTATTGTAGTGTTTCCTTATTTCTTCCTTTATGCCACTGAAGCTGCATTAGCCCAAGATTTTATCATCTCCTTCGTGATTTGTTACAATAATTTCCAATCTGATCTCTTCGATTCGAGTTTCTCATTCCAGCCTCGCCTCTGTCCTATTTCGTGATTACTTAATGATCACAACAAAATTCAAATAGTGTGTATTGCCTGTGGTAGATGGAATTATTGTCCCCAGTTCATCACTTCCTCCTTCTTTGCCACTCCGCAGTATTTCCCACCAATGGGCTTGTTTCAGCTATAGTATATGGCAGAAGTGAGGGTATGGTGGCCGGGTTCTGACTAGAGGCCTTGGGGGCATTACATTTTTCCTTGTGGTCTTGTGATCTGTCATGAGTACAGCATGCTTTTGGTAACCACTGCACGTTAAGGCTTAGCCTCAGAATAATGCCATGTGAAGTGCACTTGCAACTAGCCCAGAAAACCAGAGTTTGGCCCAGACAAACTTCACCAAGGTCCACAGGCATACAGACTACCATCAGTTTTGTGAGCATGAAAGTCAATGATTGTTTTTGTTCGCAGCTGAGATCTAGGGATTGTTCATTCCAGAAAATCGTTACTATATTGCCCACTTAACAATGTTTAAACTTCTGGACTTGGCCTTCAAAGTCAAGAAGATTTTGTTTCATATCATTTCTTGATCTCAATCTTGCTACTGCATGAACAGTAGACAAATGGCCTACTCCCTATAATCACAAATACGCATTTGCAGTCCTACTTTTGACCAAGTCTCTTTATCAAACTATATTTCTTTCCATGTTGAACTTGACTATTTTCTCCACAAAGTCTTCTCATGGACCAGATTGGTGCTCTAAGTTTCAGGCTATACCATTCACTCACAATTTGTTCAAGTTATGCTGTACTTCTGTTAGTCTCTTCTTTCATATGGAACTTTTTATGTTAAAAAGTAAAAGCATGAGATGGAAGAGGTTCTATGACTTGGTGAAGCACATGGGCTTGACTGGCTCCATCTCTTACTGGATATGAGATCTTTTAGAAAGTTAATTATTATTTCTCATCCTCCATTTTCTAGTTTTAAATTAAGATGAAAATCCATGCCTTAAAGATTTGTGAGGAATAAATGTGGTGGTTTATGTTAATCCTTAAGTACAATACCAGTCATGTATACAGTAGAAGCTTGTAGAAGCTGCAAGTAGATGCTAGTATTGTGATTATCATGCAAGACCTTAAAGAAATGCATTCATAATGTTTTAAAAACCCTACAACTTACTGCAAAATGAGTGATTATTTCCTACTCCACTATATTTCTGTTATCTAAAAAGTTACTTTATTATATATAATGAACATTAAAATGAAATGTTTTTAGTGATGAAGACAGTCATCAAAACTATTATTCTACCCATCCTATTCTCACTTGAATCGTTATATTTTCTTTTGATAAAGTTCCATATCCACAGGAAAACATCAGTTCATTCATTCACCAGCAGTTATAGAATTTTTCTGGGTGCTGAGAATGCACAATAAACAGTATATACCATTCCCTGTCTTCATGAATTCAGCAGGTGAGTGTGGGAGATAGACAAAGAACATGGAAGTGTGTGATATAATGTCAAGTTGTGACACTTGTTATTAAGAAAAATAAAATGGGGGTTAGAGAATGACTGGGAATGTGCTTATTTTAGATTGTATAGGACACTGAAGGTTTCTCTGAGATGTAAACATTTCATTGGAGACTTCAATAAAGGTAAAACCTGGAAGAAGAATCTTACAAACAGAGAACATAGGAAGAAGAAAGTCCAGAAAGGCAGAAAAACCAATATGTCTAGAATGGGTGGTATACAGCAAAAATGTGGAAGATGAAGACAGAGAGGAAAAAGGTGATGGATAATGAAAGCGTTGCAGGCTTTCATAAGGATTTTGGATTTTATTCTGCATTTGATGGAATGTTGTTGGAGTATTTCAACTAGGAAAATATAAATTTTATTTGCATTTAGAAAGATCCATCTGGCTGTTGTACAGACAATCAATGTCAGATATGTGGGAGTAGGGGGGGAATGGTGGACGTACAAGATAATTTAGGTGGTCTTTTCAGGAGCCAAAATGAAAGATGATGGTTACTAAGTCTATAGTGATAATGGTAAGAATATTAAAAAGTGGCTAATTGGATGGATTGGGATCAGGGAAAAGAGTCCAGGTTTCTAGGCTTTTACCCTCTGACACTGAAAAATTGTAGTATTTATTGAGAAAGAAAATAATGCAGGAAAAATACATTTTGGAGGCTTGGGATCAAATTGCTAATTTTTTTTTTGACAGCATGAAATGTCTATGAGAGATACAAATAAAGGTGGGTGTCAAATATAACTATGGAATTTATGGAAAAGTCTTGACTGAAGGCATCATTTTGAAGTCACTGGTATATAGACCATGAATGAAGAAATGTATCTACAACTGAACACTGGACACACCAATATTTAGAAGTCATAAAGAGGAAAAGAAGTTAGAAAAGTAGACCAAGAAGGAGATGCCATTGAAGTAAGAGGAAAACCAGAGAACAGGGTGTTCTAGAAGCTAAGAGAAGAAAGTATTACAATATGGAGGAAGCAATCAACTGTGCAAATGCTGTTGATAAATTAAGAGAGACACATAGGGGCCAATTATTAGATTAGGAAATACTCTGGTTGTTGGTAATCTTGACAATGATTTCAGTGGAGCAGGGGGCAGAGGGGGTAGGGGGAGCAGAAAACAGTGGAAGTAGAATGGTTGAAGAGAAAATGTGAAAGAGGCATGATCACAACAAATGTAGACAAATCTTTGAAGGAGTTTTGCTCAGCATAGCAGCAGAGACAACGGACCAATAGTTGGATGGGGGATGTGAGTTCTATTTGTTTGTTTTTGTTTTTTAATATAGAAGATCTATTTGTGCAGTTGAGAATGATTCAGTAGAAAGGGACGTATGACCAAGTGAATTGGAATGGACTGCAGATGTAAAGATGATTAGGTAGTAGAGAGGGTACATTTATTGATGAGGGAGAGTGGTGGGAATGTTCTCAAAAAGTGGGCTGGAACAACAAGTGCTGGCTGAATGATTTAACACAATTTGCTTTGTTTTTATTTCTGTATTTTCTTACAGTCTTATATAATTTACTTAAGGTTCAAAGTCTGTGGAAAGAGCTCGTGGTTGATCCAGATTAGGGAACAGCTTGCAGTTAATTGCATAGGCTGGTGAGGGAGAAGAATCTTCCAGAGAGTTACAGGCGCATCTCACACCGGAATGGATTTACCATTCTACACAGACTACATAATGTGATGGAGAAGTAATTGCTCAAAGAAAATTGAGGTGTTATGAAGGAGGGAGAATGGAGTTAAGCCAAATGGATGTCCATTCATGGGCCTAGTTGTGGCAATGGACATGGCACCCCACAGTATGCCAAGAAACACCAAGTGTCTGAGGGAGAGGAGACAGGCATCTTCAGAACATGATAAGAGTGAATGAAAACCTCGAGAGACTTTTATCCCAAAGTGAATGAAATCTTTGCTTTCATCATCTCCAGCCCTGTCATCTGAGTATGTGCACAGCACCATACCATATTCCTGAATAAAGCCTTTTCCCAAATATTAATCAGGTGATCATCGGCAGCTTTCCTTGCATATTTGTTCCTGATACACCAGGAGTGTTTCGGACCTGAGATCTTAGTTTGTTGGACTAATTATTGTTTTTGAGTTGCTTCTCTTTGCTGCAGCCAGTGATACACAATTCTCTTTTTGTGTGTCTGTGTGTGTGTGTATATGTGTGTGTGCATGTGTTTGTTGCACTCCTCCTTATAATCCAGGAATTCATTATTGTTGTCTTGCACATGTGAACTACTGCCATTTCATGTTCCCGTAGTAACATGAGAGTTTTCAGAAATGAAGTATAACTGCTGAATGAGTGCTATAATTCATCCTTGCAACTGAATACATGGGTTAATTTCTGCTATCTCTATCCTCCACCCTTCACATTTGGTTGGCTCTAGTGATAAAATGGTTTTGGAATTCTTCACATTTATGCTCTCAGGTAAATTGTTAAAAAATAAATACACATTAGGAACACTTGAGACCATCATTGGGAAGTGAAACAGTTCTTTGATTTCTATTTTTTGAAGCACTTTTAACATCAGAATCAATCAAATTAACTGTAAAACCATTTACTGGAAAGGCACTAATTTAAGCTGCCATCATAAGTTATCTCCATTTCATTTTTGAAAGCCTACAGCACCAAAACCAATCTTACTCAAAAAGTCAAAACAATAACTAAGTGTTTTATTGAGATTATTTTGTCATCTTATGATCCTAAATATTACTTTTGGATGTACCTGTGTTGAATTCCCCAGGACCAATTGGAATTAGTACTTCTGGGTGACACAGTTGCAGGATATACATCTTGACACCCAAAGATCTAGCATAAGCCTTTTTCAAAATACTTTTTATTTATAAATAATTTTATACTTATAAAAACTTGTAAAAAAAGTAAGAGTAGTTCAGAGATGTAAAAATATCAACAGTACGAAGATTGCCCATATGCCTTTTACTCGAGTTCAACTTTTACCTAAAATATTGTTAACGGTATACCCCATTTGCCTTATTGTGATTGTGCACCTGTGTTTTTTTCTGAATCCTTTGAAATTAAGATGCACACAACACGGCCCTTTACCCTTAAAGATTTCAATGCATAGTTCTTAAGAATAAGAATATTCTGTGACATAACCACCAGAGAGTTGTCAATTTGATAGACTGCTTTTATGTAATCTACTGTTTGTATTCCAATTTTGCCTGTTGACTTTATAATATGTTATAGAATCAATAGGCAAAATTGGAATACAATTGTTTGTTTTGTTCCCCTTCTTACAGAATTGACTTTTGGATCAGTTATTGCATTTCTTTGCTATATCTCTTTAGTTCCTTTTAACTCTGAACTTGTCTGCTCTCTTATTTTGATATTAACATTTTTGAAGAATAAAGTCTCTATCCTTAAGAGCATGTCTCATTTTAATTTTACCTGATGTTTTCTCATGACGATGGCTGGAGTAAGAAAAGTGATGCCACTTCCTTCTCAGGTTATCACACTTGGAGGCACATGATGTCCATCTATCCCTCATTGGTGATGTTAATTTTGATTTTCTGGTCAATATGTTGTCCAATTACTGGGTTGTATTGCTACCAATCAGAAATGTGTGGGTAAATTCTGTATAGCCATATAAATTATTCTACTCTTTAGGTAAATTTCCCCCTGGAATGAAAATCCGTTAATAATTCTTGCTTGATCCAATTTTTACTGTGATGATTATAAAGTCTATTTTGCCCCAAACCATAAGGTATCTAACCACAAACTGCTTTGGTGATAATCTGTTCACAAGTGGGTCTTTTGTGTTCAGGCTTTCCTGCCTGCTGTAGGGTTCCTTTCAAAGTGAGCTTTTTGCTTGGTTTGGCTGATGTGGACACTAAAGCCTGAAGTAGAGGAAAATGGGCTAATTTTTAAGTTTATCCTTGTTTAATAGGAGTGAGTCATTTTGGACCTGAATGACACAGGGCCACAGAAATCATACAGCCTTTCTTTCTCTTTGCTGTATTGGATGAATCATCTTAAGTATCCCCCCTCCCACCTCCTTGTTTCTTGGCAAAGTTATAAGGCCCTGGGAGTCTGGTTGGAATCAATTCTTGTGGGTAGATGTTCTGAAGTTGGTTCCAATGTAGTCACAACTTTTCTTTCTCCAGCAGCTAGGGAAAAAAGAGACAAGACTGGATTTTTTTTCTACAGCATGTATGAATAACATCACACATAACAAATAGAACACTTTGTACAAGTTGTCTTTTCATTACAAGTTTGCTTCTTTTTCATTTTTAAGCTATTCTTTCTCAGTGGTATAATAATATTGTCTGAACACAGGAAAAGTTCTTGGTTTTATTCTCATTTACAACAAATTGTTGGCATAGGCTTTCATAGAAATTTCTCTTTTTCTTTGTTTGTTAAAATAGTTGAGTCTCCAGTTTCCTGAAGATTTTCAAGGCAGTGATAAATTTAAAGTATTGAGAGACTGATGAAAATCATTTGTAATCTATAACTCTAGGAGTAGGAAGGTTTCTATTTTTAAGTATTATTTTGATAAGCTCCTTTCTGGTGCTATATTTTCTGGTAGCAACTTTTCATTACTTACTTTTGTATCATTACCAGTTGCTTAAGTGGGTATCTTTCATTTTATTTTGTTAGTATCCAAGTAGCTAAACTTAAAATATATATCTATCTTTCTCTATCTGGACATCTCTATCTATTATCTATCTATATCTATCCACTCATCCATCTATCTATCTATCCATCATTATTTTCAATAATTGAATGACCACAATATAATTGTGTTTAAAGTCTGTTGGAATTGTAAAATGACTGCTATGTAGAAAAGACTAAATCTAGATTATAAAATTACAGAATCATAAGTTGACTGGGAGAACACTCAAAGTTTTCTCTAGATTTACTAATGCTGTCTTTTAGAAATATTTAAATCATGGAAGAGTAAAATTAGTATAAAACTAAAAGGTCACCAGCTCCAATCTTGAATTGCTGCATGATTTTTCTTTTAATATTACAGACGTTCCACCATCTAACCTCTGCTTGAACTCCTTCTACATTATTGAGGAACACACCAATTTAAGAGCAATCATTTCTAGGTTCAAGTAATTTCTAGGAATTCTTCTCTGCATTATCAAATCCACTTATTATTACTACTGAATCAAAACTGGTTCAACTTACATTTTCTAAGACATTACTGTTTTCTAATCTATCTGTTTTACAAAAGCAGATCTAAATTATTAAGTGTTACCAGGACTAGGAGTGTGTCTATTACATTTTTTACCCATCTTGTGTCTGTTTTTGAGGACGAAAATTATTCTGTTGATCCACGTTGACCCTCAAATCTTTTGTGTACTTTGGTTAAATAAAAATTTCTAGTTAACTATTTGGACCTAAGTATAAGACTTCACACTTAATAATGTTAAATTTCTTCTTAGTGGCTTGTTGTATCATTCTAGTTCCTTGGAACATGTGTATGTTCTCATTGGTTTATTCAGCGTATTGGCTACTCCTTCCATATTTTATGTTGTTAACTAATCTCATATGCTTAAAACATGTTTCATTTGGTTTTCATGACACACTCTCCTGTTGTTTTCCCGTGAAGCATCTGACTTCTCTTACTTTATCAACTATTAGGGTCATTATTCCCTGTCTATCGTTATCATTTCTCAGGGTCCTTGCTCAGTCTTCTACTTTCCATCTGTACATACTGCCTAGGTGACTCTATTCATTCACCTACAGGACTTCTTAATCTAGAATTCAAAGAAGGACTTTGACGGTTCACAAACATTGTCATGCATATGTTCATTTTCGTCCATAACATCCATCCATTAAAGGCAAGCATGAGAAAAACAATAATTGATTCATGTACTGTTGATTTTTTTTAACACATCTCCATTTCAGCCTCTCTCCTGTGCATCACCTACCACACTGAACACCTCATCTAACCTCCAAAATCCACACCTGCTTTTTTCCTATGTTCTGACTAGTGAGTGGCATCACTATCCACATAGGAGATCATTCAAGAAGCCTAGAAATTTCACGACTCTTCTTCTTTATTGTTTCCATGCAATAGAGTCAAGATTCATATCAATAGAACCATGTAAATATTTCACAGGTTTCTCCATACCTCCATTCCCATTCCCTCCTCCTGCTGTTACAGCTTTTTAAGTGAGTTCCCTGCTTCCATAGGTAGCCCTCCCGAACTATTCTCCATGTCAGTAAGTCTTACTAAAAACAAAAACTGATTGTGACACTCCAGCATTAAAAACCTGTATTTGCTTCCATTATTCAAATGATGAAGTACAGACTGTGCCTTTGCCGTGACAAGGCTCCTTATGGCCATTCTCTGCAGGTTTACCATATTATACTCCCTATTCTCAGTCTGTGTTCTAGTCAGAGTACACGTCTAGATCTTCTAAGGGGCCATGATCCTGCCTTTAGATCTTGGCAAGTCCTATTCCTTCTACCTTCAACATTTGTTTTGTTTTTTAATTTAATTTATTTATTTTATTATAAAGATGTAGGGTAAAATTCAGGCTTAGGTCAACATTTGCTTTTTACCCACTTATCCCTCTTACTGCACATGTATCTTCACGATTTGAGTAGGACATTAACTGACTTCATGAAATTAAGTCATGTTTCTGATGGATGTAGAATAAGCTAGTTATCTCTAGTGGGTAGTTCCAGCATGTGCTGGACTTTCTCTGTCATAATACTTACTATTGAGAAGCTTCACATTAATTCGATTTTCCAGAGCATCCCTCTTTCTAAAGGCTTTCAAATAAACATATAGTTTCGTAAAATCAATTGCTCTGCTGACCAAAGAAAGCTTCAAAGTAAGCCCCATAGGCAGACTGTAAAGCAAATCATCAATATTAGACTCATCCTATCAGGAAGTTTGGAGCAACCACTGATATTTCCTCTGCTTTATTTAAATGTATTTATCTATTGCTTCTGTAAATGCTCCAGTAGCAAGGACTGAGGCCTTCCTTGTTCACTCTTTTATCCCTAACACCAGCTTGGCACGTGCTCAATACATGTTTTCGATTCATAAACACCTTGAGTGTATCTAGGACCTCCACAATTTCAAAGCTAAGCCTTTCCATAGGGTAGGTAGCAATCCTCCTCTAATTAACACCCACTAACAAATGCCCCTTGGGTAATACAATTTAACAAACTACAAATCCTAATTGTAGAGCTTTCCTTCATTATGCCCACATGTCCATAATTAGAAATTTTGTCAAAAGCTGCACATGTACTTGGCTCTCTCTCTGTAGCTGAAATTGCTCCCAAACCTACAGTCTTCTAGTGCTTTAAAAACAAACAGAATGCTAAAACCTCAGAAGCTAAAATAGAGCATTCTCTAAATCTCAAGGAGCTTCAAATTCATTGAAGGAAATACGTATGTAAGCCAATACCTTCCTCGCAACTCCACAAAGGGCACAATGGAGATGCGGAAGAAAAGGATCTGCAAGAACAAAGAAAGGTGCCAGACTAGCTCAGGAGCTGCTTCACCATGACCTCTTCCCCGTGAACCAGTGATTACTAACTTCTCCTAGTGATTACTAACTTCTCCATAAGCTCATATCTCGGTGGATTAACCAATTGTTCTAGCTACTGTCTTGAATCTTGAACAACGTATCAAGTTCAGCAGATACAAGAATGAAAAGAAAAGGATCACACATCGATGGTTTGTAGAAGGCACCTTCTGAAACTTTTTGAAGCCAGGACATTTATTCCTCTCAAATATCCCCTTAATGATTATTGATGGTAGCCATGGACTCTCTGCTACAAGTTCTCTCAGTACCTTACTACAATTCATCTGGGTCCAGAAAATTGGATTCATTTTGAGTAGCTGGGTGCTCTCTTACAATCTCTCCACTTATCTTTCAGTTTCAATTTCCCACACCCAATATATTTTCCACTCTTTCTAGTCTGAAGATCATTCTCTTTGACAGGGAAGACAGAAATAAAATAGGAGATTCCTATTTTCTCTTTTACTTGTTTGCTAACTTTATGCCATCTGCCCATAATCAATAGTATTACTTCTTAGTTTTTTTTTTCCCTTTGCTCAGGACAGAACTAAATCATGCTCTCTAAGCCTTTGGTTAGGCAACGAAAGTTCACATATTTACAATTCCTTGGTTGTTACTCTTCCTGAGCAGATAGAAATGCCTCAAACAATATAATACTAATTGCATGTTCATTTGTAGATAGCTGAGAAATCATTCAGGGCCATACTGTCCCCTAGTCTCTAGCTGAGGAACTTTGTAGCTAGATGACTTTTCTCCAGGTAACATGCTAATGAATGGGTAAAAGCTGCTACTCAAACCCTTTCTCTGGTTCCCAAAGTATTTCTCTTTCCATATGTCTCTCTCTCATTTTTTCATCAACAGCACAGTTATTTTTCCCAGAGGAAGCGTTGCAAACAGTTTATCTTGAAAGATATTTCCTATATGCAAGCAAGCAAATACATATGTACATGCATACATATTATTTTTGCACAAATGGTAGTATATCAGTCGGTTAGTGCTGACATAACAAAATACCACAGACTGGGTGGCTTAAACAACAGAAATTTTTTTTCTTATCATTCTGGAGGTTAGAAGTCAAAGATCAAGGGTCGGTGTATTTGTTTGCTTCTGGGACCTCTCTTCTTGGATTGCAGATGACTGCCTTTTTGCATTGTGTCCTCGCATGATCACCCTTTGGTTTGTATGCATTGTCCATATTCTAATTTCCTCTTCTTATAAGGACATTGGTCACATTGGACAAGTGTATACTCAAATGACTTCATTTTATGATAATTATCTATTTAAAGGCCCTTTTTAATTTGAAAGTATTGAGGTTTAGGACTTTAACAAAAGAATTTGGGAAACATAATTAAACTCACAGCAGGTGGTTTGTCAAAGATATAGTTATTTTAGTTTTTCCTTAAAAATATATCTTAATTTCCCTTAAAAAAGCATCCTTAAAATACGTAAAGTATTTTGCTCTCCTAAAATACATAAAGTTCTGCCCAATTGCTTTAAATACTGTATGCTTTATTATACAAATGTAACAAAATATTCTTAATAATTTCCTTAATGATAAAAGCAGATTTCCTTCAAATTGTTTGCAATATTAAAAGGTAATCCAATGGATAATATTACATATATGCCATTTTGCCCATGTGTGAACACTTATGGAGGATAAATTCTCAATACTGGAATATGGATAGGGCAATTTTAAAAACTTTGTTTCTAGTTAGTGCCAAGATGCCTTCTATAAAGTTGTACTGATTCATACTTTTAGCAAGAAGTATGAAAATGCCTCTGTCTTATCAAACTGCTTGATATTTGCTAAAATGAATAGGGTAGAACTATATATTCTTGTAATTGCAATTTTGCATTTCCCTTATTAATGAATAATGTGTCTTTTCATATGTTTAACATATTTAAGAAGCAAATGTTTATATTTTATTTTCTGTGAACCACATTTTTATACACTTCAAACATTTTACGATGTATTTTAATATTTTCTTATTAATTGGTAGAAATGTTTACATATTAAGGAAATGAATACTTTGTGAGATGAGTTACCAATGTTTCCCCAGCTTATCACCTGTCTTGAATTTGTTCGTTTTTTTTCTTCAAGCAGAAAAAATTTATTTTAGTACAGTTGAATACATCCATATATTGTTATAAGGCTTCTGGAATTTTGTACAATACTTAGATAGCCTTAACCATTCTGAGATTATTAAAAGAAAAAAATTCTCTGTACTTTGTTGTTTTTTTGTTTGTGTACTTTCCCATAACACTTTATGGTTGATTTTTCACCTCTAATTATTTGGTCCACAAGGAATTTATTATGTGTTAGGTAGGGATTCAAATACATTTAGTTTTTGCAAATAACTAAGTTATTGCCCCAGTTTCATTTACTTATCAATACTTATCTTCTTAACCAAAGTGCCTTCCTTATCAAATGAAAAGACATACCTCCTGGATTTAAATTGATTTCTGGATTTTATATTTTGTTTTATCCAGTTATATGCATATACCACTCTATTTTGAATTGTTAGCTTTATAATGTGATTTAACAATTTATGGAGGACATACTTTCTTTTTTGAATTATTATCTCTATTTTATAAATTAATTAATGTTATTGATAGTGAAAGAACTGACTTTACGCTATTGGGTTTTTCTATTCAAGAATAGAGCAGAACTTCCTATTTATTTAAATCTTTTTTATATCTTTCATTATTTTAAAGTTTTTTTTCTTGGAGATGATGGCCCATTTCTTGTCAAGCTTATCTTCAATTTCAGTCACTTTGCTGCTACCATCAACTCCTTTTTTTCTTCTCTTATGTCTTATAATTAGTTGCCACTTGTATCAATTAGACTTTAAGAAGTGCTCAGTATATTTTATTATGGTTCTTAAAGCATTGCAGTATTTTCTGTAATACGTATGTGTTTACATATACATATATGCATATGTAGAGTGATCTTGTCTTTCTTTTTGCTATAGTATTTAGCATAAAGCTGTGGCAACGTAGACATTTTTAAATGATACATGTATGACTCTTTTCTACCTAGTTATACTTAAGAATAAACCGAGATTTTATATTTAAAATAATGGTTTTATTATTACTGTTTAATTCCCATAGCCTTGTTGTTATTTAAAAACAAAACATTTCATTAGTGTATTACTATTGCTGGTTTGCTACAGAGTAAAATCATAAATAATTTTGAAAATGAAATTACGCAATCTTAAAAATGACTTAGGATAATTGAGTCCTTTTAATACCTTTGGTCAAAACAACAAAAGCTAGAACACCACAGAAAGAAATTATACAGTTTTTTTGTGAAAATTATCATTAAAAAAAATTCTCATTTCATTTTTTATTTATATTTAAAAATAAATAACTGTAACGCTAAGTGCTCCTGATTTGTTATTTGTTTGAGTGGTAACCTCATAAGAAGAGAATTTATTCCTAGAGCTTATTTATTGACTGGAATAATCTTTGTGTGGACACGTATGTACCGTTTCTCATTCTGGAACTTTTAATAGTGATTATGATATATTATAAGAATAAGCATGTTGAATAAATGAGCACTTTTCCCCTGAGGAGATCACAAAAGATATGAGACTAACTAATCTTAGCAGAAAGTTTGGCTGCAAATAAACAAATAATTTTATCACAATAACTGCACTAACACCTCATTAGATAGTATCTCTTACCCTGTGAATCTTTTTTTATGTTATGATTCCTTTTATAACTTATAATCAGTGTGATGTAATTCACATGTATTTGTTCTCTGAGTTTTTATAATTGTTACTCTTTTCTGACCAACTTGATTATAAGCTCACTGGTACTGGGACTTTTTGTTATCTTTTTTTTTTTTTCTCATTGCCACTTTCTCCATCATCAGCTCTCAGCACTTATAATTGTTCTGGGTAGAATGACAAAAAATTAATGTTTGTTAAAAAAACTTTAGGTTGCATCTAATTAGTTAAAGAGATAATCACCTGTAATGCTTCTGTGTAGTATTTTGGTAGGTTAAAAAAAAGTAGATTATATGATAATAATCTCTTGAGGGCTCTAGACCTCTTTTTCTTGTATTATTTTCACCTTCATAAAATGTATGACATTTGCACTCATAGTATTAATGATTATAGAGAAAAAAATCTCCAGAGACTCTCGAAGAAAAATGTCTTCACTTTACTGCTTGTATTATTCACTATAACCATACAATAAATGAGGATTTCTACCTTAATATAATAAACTGGCTTCTGGCTGTAAGAGAACAACTTTAGGCCAATGACCTCACCAAAAACAAATAAATAAAAACTGGAAAAACACAAATGAGCAAACAACTTTTCTATGAATAGAAGAAATGTTATGCAACAAGGCTTTCAGGGGCCAAGATTCCAGAGAAAGAGGAATTGCATTAAAGTCCGTTTTGCATTATCTGATTCTTTCCTCTTGAAGGGGTTTTCAGTACCTGAGATGCATCAAGGGAAAAGCTGAGAAGACCAGCAAAAATGTACAGTTTTATAATTTCAGTAGTTTTTAGTAATCAGATGAAGACAAAAGAAAATGGAGAATCAGAGCTTACTAAGCAAGTGAAAACAGCAGACTCCGGTTGATTCTTTGAAAAGCTATACCTTAGGAATCAGAGCAGCAGCTCTACAGCAGCCCTCACCAAAACTAAAAACTTTGGCTAGATTAAAGAGTTCTTCTTCTCTGGAGGAATATAGTCTAATACAAGTAACCCACAGTGTTAGGATCAAATGACTGAAAACAAAGAGAAAAAAGTGAACAACAGAAACAGATTAACAAATGATTCAGATGTGGGAAATGGCAGAAACAGGCTTGAACATGATGGTTTTGTAGACTACCATCCCCCGGTAAAATGCAGCATCTTGTTATCTGAATTTTACCAGAAAACTGGAATTAGTGTTTTTTAAAAGATTAATTGTATATTTTAGCACTGAAAAATTTGAATTGAAATTAAGAATGTAACAAATGGTTGAAACAGCAGGATAGGCACAGGATTTGTAAACTGGAAGATAGACAAATAGAAAATATTCAGACATAAGCACAGCAAGAGAAAAGATTAAAAATATGGAGTGAGAACTACAGATCACTGCTCAAAGAAATCAAGGATGACACAAACAAGTGGAATACTATCACATGCTCATGGACTGGAAGAATCAATATCATCAAGATGTCCATTCTACCCAAGGCAATCTACAGATTCAATGCGATTCCTATCAAATTGCCGACACCATTTTTCACAGATGTAGAAGACAATACAGAAATTCACATGGAAGCAAAAAAGAACACAAATGGTTGAAGCAATCCTCTGCAAAAGAAACAAAGCTGGAGGCATCCACGCTTTCAGAATTTAAGCTTCATTACAAAGTTACAGTAACCAAGACAGCATGGTACTGGTACAGGAATAGAGAGACCAATGGAAGGTGACAGAAAGAATCTGGAAATAAATTAATGTACCTTCAACCAGCTCATCTTCAACAAAGTCAATGAAAACAAACGTTGAGGAAAGGAAATCATATTTAGTAAATGGTGCTGGGAAAACTGGCCTACCACATACAGAACAATAAAACTGGACTCTACCTATGGCCATATACAAAATTAATTCAAAATGGATCAAGGACGTAAATGTAAAACCTCAAACTATAACAACCTTAGAAGAAAACTTAGGAAGCACCATCCTGGACATCAGAGTAAATTCACAGCCAAGTCCTCAAAAGCTAAGATTGACAGGTGGAACATTATCAAACTGAAAAGTTTTTACATAGAAAAAGAAAACACCAAAAGAGTAAGGAGACAAACCATGGAATAAGAAAAAAAATATTTGTAAGCTATGCATGTGATCCAGAACTAATATCCAGGATCTACAAGGATCTCAAATGAATTGACAGGAAAAAAAACAAATAACCCCATTAAAAAGTGGGCAAAGGACATGAACAGACACTGCTCAAAGGAAGAAGTGTCATTAATCGTCAGAGAAATGCAAATCAAAACTACAATGAAATGCCACATAACACCAGTAAGGATGACTATAATTAAAAAGTCAAAACACAGGCTGAGCTCGGTGGCTCAGCCTGTAATCCCAGCACTTTGGGAGGCCAAGGTAAGTGGATTGCCTGAGCCCGTGGGCTCGAGAACTGCTGGGGCAACTTGGTGAGACCTCGTCTCTACAATAAATCAAAAGTCAGCTGGGCATACTAGCGTGCACCTGTAGTTCTGGCTACTTGAAAGGCTGAGGTGGAAGGATCACTGGAGCCCAGCAGGTCGAGGCTGCGGTGGTCAGGAGCATGCCAGTCTGGGTGACAGAGTGAGACTCCAACTAAAAAGAAAGTCAAAAAACAACAGAGGTTGGCATGGCTATGTGAAAAGGGACCGCTACTACACTGTTGGTAGGAATGTAAGCTAGTTCAACCTTTTGGAAAGCAGTATGTCGTTTTCTCATAGAATAAAATTTGAGCTTCCATATAATCCAGCAATCCCGCTTCTAGGAATATTCCTTGAGGAACATAAATAGCTCTACCAAAAAGACACTTGCACATGTATGTTCATTGCAGCACTATTCACAATAGCTAAAACATGAAACCAACCTAAATACCCATCAAAAATGGACTGGGTAAAGAAAATGTAGTACATCTTCACAATGGAATATTATGCAGCCATAAAGAACAAAATCATGTCATTCACATCAGTGTGGGTGCAGCTGGAGACCTTCATACTATGCGAACTACCACAGAAACAAAGAACTGAATATTGTATGTTGTTACTCATAAACTACCCTGATCACTGGTCACTGGAGCACAAAGGTGGGAATGGCAGATGCTAGACACTGCTAGGGGAGGGAGGGAAGGAGAAGGGAAAGAGAGCAAACAGCAGCACACTGGGTATCAGGTCCACTATCAAGGGAAGGGACCCACTAGAAGTCCAAACTCTTTTGCATGCAATTTACTTATGTGGTAAATTCTCACATGAACTCCACAACTCTAAACACACACACACACACACACACACACACACACACACACACACACACACACACACATATACACAGAGAGAGGAGAGAGAGAGAGAGAGAGAGAGAGAGAGAGAGAGAACATAAAAGCTACATCAGATATAGAGACAAACTCTTGTTTATATAAGTGGAATTCCAAATAGAGAAGAAAGAGAATGGGGTATAAGCAATTTTTGAAGAAATACTAGCTGAAAACTTTTTAAAACTGAAGATATCAAACTATAAACTCAAGTAGTACTAAGAAACTCAAGTAAGATTTTTTTAAAAAAACCTAAACATTTATAAAATGCTGGAAACAAAACACAAGGAGCCAGACTTAAAAACATTAAAGTAATTCCCTTAAAAGGAGCAAAAATAAGATTGCTGACTAACATTTCAAAGAAAGAATGAAAGCCAGAGGAAGATAAAATGTCATCTTGAAAGTGGTGAAAGAAAATAACCGCCAACCTAGAAATCTATATCCAGCCAAGAAAGTCTTTAAACATAGATGAAATAAACATTTTTCACACAAACAAAAAACAGAAATTTTTGCCACCTGATAGGTTAAAATGTATGATAGATTCTTTTTTTATAGAAGAAAATTGATCCAAGATAGAAACACAAAAATGCAAGAAGACAAATTAATAAAACAATTTAAATATATGTATAAATTTAGATAAATATCAGTTATAGAAAACAATAATACTAATGTCTTGTGAAACATAAGCAGATGCAACAGACATTACTGAAAGCCTCATCTGAAAGCCTATTGGCTCATTTGATTTTCCAAGCATGTGTTGACAGTTGCTTTCACTAACAACCTTTCCACCTCCAGTGCTCCTGTCTTTTCTTTGCCTGTATTATCTCTCCAGCATCAATGAAGATCAGTCTTATAGGCTATGTACAGATCTGCCCAGACGTTCAGAGAGGTAATGCCCTGGGGCAACCCTCCAGCATCAAAGGAGCCAGAGGATAAACTCCCCAGTCTCCTCAGCATCTTGTGGAAAGATTCTGAGATTTGTTCCACAGAAGGGTCCTGCATTAGATTCCTAGGGTTGATGGAACAAATCACTATGAACTTGTTGGCTTAAAACCATAAAAATGTATTTTCTCATAGTTCTGGAAGCTAGAAGTTTGAAATCAAGGTGTCAGCATAGTTGTGCTTCCTGTAACTGGGGGCAAAATTCTGCCTTGCCTCTTCCAGTTTCTGGTGTCTTCAGGAGTTCCCTGCTTTGAATTTGCATAATTCCAGCTTCTGCTTCCATCTCCCCATGACTTTCTCCTCCTCAGTGTTTGTTTCTCCTCTTCTTCTGTCTCTTAAAGGACTTGCCACTGGATTTAGGGGCCACCCTAATCCAGAATGATATCCTCTTCTCAAGAACCTTAAATTAATTACATCTGCAAAGATCTTATTTTCAAATAAGGTCACATTCACAGGCTCCTGGAGAAAGGACATGGTCATATCTTCTTGGAGGTCTCCATTTAACCCACTACAACCCCTAACACATAAGCTACAAACCTATAACCTGATCATTAAGACAGCCTTTACTGGTTTTTGTCTCCCTTTTCCCTTGATCACATTTTTTCCTGGGAATATTTTCCAAATAAATTCTTTCAACTTGAATTCTTGTCTCAGTGTCTGTTTTACGGGGAAACCAAACAGGCTGTAATAAGGTGAAATAAATTACATAGAAACAACAGCACAGCACAAAGGGTGTGAGAAGGTAAATACATTTTATTTTACTTTATTTTATTTATTTATTTATTTTGAGTTGGAGTCTCACTCTGTCGCCCAGATTGGAGTGTAGTGGCCACTCCCCGCCACCGCAACCTCGACCTGCTGGGCTCCAGCGATCCTTCCACCCCAGCCTTCCAAGTAGCCAGAATTACAGGCATGTGCTACCACGCCCTGCTGATTTTTTGATTTATTGTAGAGATGAGGTGTCGCTGCCCAGGCGGGTCTCGAACCCGTGGGCTCAGGCAATCCACTCACCTCAGCCTCCCAAAGGCGCAGGATTACAGGCTGAGCCACTGAACCCGGCTGGTAAATACATTTTAAATATTCAAGTATTATTCATTATTTGGGATGTTGCAAAAGTGCCAATTTATAGTAATCTTTGATCCATCATGAGTGAATGTTTGGATCTTCAGAATAACCACTAAAGTAAAAAATAAAAGAATGTACAACCAGGAGTAAATACAGGATAAAATATGAATAAAAGATTCTTGATTTTTCTAAAAGAAAGTAAGGAAGAGTAGAAAAGAATCAAGAAGAAGAAAAAAGAAGAAGAAATGGAAAGTTGGAAATCAACTAGAAGGACATAGATTTTAACAAAAATATTTTAATACAAATGCAAATATATTTAATTCTTGAATTAAAAGACAAATACTGCCACAGTAGTTTAAAAAATCCAAATATATGCTGCTCATTGTAGACATACCTTAAAAAGATGTAATAGGCTCATATTTACTATAAGCAAATTAGTATAGCTATCCTAGGTTTACAATGAAGATAGATTAGCCTCATTGCTAGAGATGAAAGGAGCATTTCATAATGGCAAAATGCCAATCCACAAGTAAGCACAATTCTGAATTCCTATTGGGTTAATAATGTAGTCCCCAAATATGTAAATCTAAAACTGATAGAAATAGAGGGAGAAACAAATTGACAAAAGAGAAAGTAAGCTTCACTTTAACACACCTCTCTCAATAACTTACTGAACTAACAGACTGAAAGCATCAGCGATGGTGTAGAAAATTTAAATATGATTCCTAATCCTCATTCCACTGATATACGGAGAACACTAACTGAGGAATGCTCTTTCTTTCCAAGAGCAAATGACGTTTGTCATAATTAATCACATGTGGTGCCACAAAGTAATTCCCAAGTGTTTAGACATTAAGTAATATTTTTCTAACTTACAAGTGATAGAAGATATCAAAGCAGAATTTAATATATATTTCAACAATAAAGAAAACAAAATTCAAAAATATATCGTATGGGAGGCAGTTAAAACCTTTCTTCATATAAAAACCTAATGAATCTATTGGAATAAAGACTGAAAATCAAGAAAATAAACATCCATTTCAAGAGGTTAGTGGGGAGAACCAACAAGGTGGAAGAAGGTAAATAATAGCAATTATGACAGAGACTGATAAAATAGAAAAGCAACAGTACAATAGAAGAACTTAGCACAAACAAAATTGATCTTTAAACAATAATCTTTTTCCTTTATACTCTTTTTAGTCTCATATTTCTGGATAAAAACAAATGCTAACATTTCAAAAAATAAAATATATGTATAATAAACATTTGTTGAGTTTCCATTTTACCAAGCAAGGACATTAGGGAAAAAAATACATGATCATCTTCAATTGCCATTCATTTTATAAAAGAAATAGCTTTTGCAACATACCAGAAAGAGAAAGAATATATTCTGAAAATAAAGTTCAGCCCTTTAATGAACTAAATTAAAACAAAACAAAACAAAACAGCCTCACAACATGGCCCCTATTGTGGCTTTAGTAATAAAGCCCCTACCTCATCGCTGTTGAACCCAGCCATTCTTTTTCTATAGCCCTCTTTCTTTATCCAACACCAAAATTGCAGTGCTTTCCAAAGGCACCAGGGTTTGATATATGTCTTTTCAAAATCTTTATTGCCTTTGCATTTTTACATACATAAATGAATAGAATTTAAAAGCTTTATGGTATGTGTTCGTATCTTTTTGCATAAATGGTTTCACACTGCGATCACTCAATCTGAATTCATTGAACTAGCTCCTTTCTAAGATACTTTAAAATGGGACAACACTAACCATCACATTCATTTGTTTTTCCTTTTCAGAAGTTGCCTTATTAAGCAACTTAGATGCTTCTTATGATATGCCTACTCTTGTTTTAACCACCAAAACACACAACAGGGTGGACTTAAATGCTCTATCTGAATCAGAATCCAGAGTTTTATCTGAAGAGAGAGGAACCTTTCAGCAATGACA
The DNA here is from genome assembly GCA_027257055.1 of Cephalopachus bancanus. NCBI lineage: Eukaryota > Metazoa > Chordata > Mammalia > Primates > Tarsiidae > Cephalopachus > Cephalopachus bancanus. The sequence goes on along the minus strand of JAPVLO010000096.1, from coordinate 4,030,958 downwards.
TCTTTCTAGAAAATATAACAGGCCTTTCTAACTGCACTAAGTAAGAAGACAACTATCCATCTTAATCACACAAAAAAGATGTTTTCACGATTACTCTAGTTACTTGTCATTCACCTGGCTAGGCTTAATAAACTTGCCTGAAAAATAAAGTGCTTCACTCTGTGATTTGTGATGTGGTTTAAAGTCCCTACAGTCTCATGAGTGGTGTTTAAACGGTCCAAATTAAAATGTAATCACTTGAGAACTAGATTAAATTATGTATCACCAGTTTCTCTTCTTCAAAGTTTCAAACTCATGTTGTCTGAAATTGAGTATTAAATTGCCCCTGGTGGCACTGAGCCTTTCTTATCTTTCATCAATTTATATGGGTATCCAGTCAGCTTTTTAAAAAATCACACTTATTAAATTCATTTTCTGAGAAGTACCAAAGCTTTTCACTAAATAGAAATAAAACTCTTTTTTTTTTCCCCTAAATAAGTGTTCTATTTGGTGATGAGAAAGACAAGCAAATTATATCTTCTGGTCACTCCATTCAGATACTGCATGGCAATAGGATATAGGCTATTTTCATACCTTTATCTCATTACATTATTTAACTATCAGTATGAGGCAGGCACAGGCATACTTCATTTTATTAAACTGCTCTTTACTGTGCTTCACAGATAATTTGCTTTTTGCAATTGAAGGTCTGTGGCAACCCTGTGCCAAGTAAGTGCCATTCTCCCAACGATTGCCTATTTAGTATCTCTGTGTCACATTTTCATAATTCTCAAAATATTTAGCATACTTTCGTTATTATCATTTTTGTTATGGTGATCTGCTATCAATGATCTTTAATGTGCTATTGTGATCATTATCAGTGATCTTTGATGTTACTATTGTAATCGTTTTGGGATGCCATGAGCCATGCCCATTTCAGATGGTGAACTTAATCGATAAATGTTTTGTGTGTTCTGACTGCTCTACCCATTGACCATTTCTCTCTCTCTCTCTCTCTCTCTCTCTCTCTCTCTCCCCCCCTCCCCACTCCCTCCCTTTCTCTCTCTCCACCCCATCTGTTGGGCCTCTCTATTCCTTAAGAGACACAACAGCATTGAAATTAGGACATAACCTTACAGTGGCTCCTAAATGTTAAGGTGAAAGAAAAAGTCTCACCTCTCTCACTTTATATCAAACTTCACTTTTGTCTTATTTTAAGAAGTTGCCATAGCCATCCCAACCTTCAGCAACCACCACACAGATCAGTCAGCAGCCATCAACAGAGGCAAGACCCTCTACCAGCAAAGAAATTATGAATCACTGAAGGATTAGATGATTGTTAATATTTTTTAGCAATGAAATGTGTTTCAATTAGGGTATGTAAATAATTTAAAATTTTTAGATATAATGCTACTGCATAGTTAGGAGACTATAGCCTAATGTCAACATAACTTTTATATGCACTGGGAAAAAAATTTGACTCAATTATGATAGTCACTTTATATCAGTGGTCTGGAACTGAACCTGCAATACATTCAAGGTATACTGTTGGGAGCCGGCCACGGAGGCCCACTGAGCGTTAGGGATCAGGAAGGGCCGTTGACCCCAAGACCACTAGGATGCGTTCGGGAGCTATTTAACCCCATTTCCTCCCCCCCCTTCTACTCAGTACTAACCAGATTAAGCTCCTGTGAGCTCAAAACATAAAAACTCTGAGACCAGGACGAACACAAGCTAACTTTAGAAGCTCATTGCTCCCATTCTTCCACAAACTACAGTTTTGGCTTTCACACAACTTACTGTTCAAACTCAGGTCACATCTAAGAGCCTTAGTATTGGTCACAGGCTTCTGGGTCATGATCTTAGGATTTATTGAAGGTGTAAATTGTAGAATATAGTTTTAGAAGACAGACATTTTGTTGAAAGAATGTGGCTGGGTTACTTGCAGGTAGCCCACTGTGAACTTTGGACTGGGCCACATTCCAAACATTCTGGGATGGGCCACTTTCATTTGTAAAGTAAATACTTAAGCTTCTATAGAATTGTTTAACTTGGCATAAATCAATCAGCTTAGGATGAAAAAGGTTTATAGAATATGTCAGTCACGGATTAGGTTATCCTTTGTTATGGGATTTTAAGATTATCATATGAAAAGGGTTTAAAGGCAATCATTGATTAAGTTTTCATGGATTAAGGTTTCTGGTGGGTGGGGGATGCCCCTCTCACATCTGACTTTGTGTATAAAAGACCTGTTGTAACTCCCAATAACACACATTGCTTCTGCACTAGACTGGAGTCCAGTCTCTTTCTTTCTCTCTTCTTTCCCCCAATCACCGACGCCGTTTCCACCTTTGGAGTACCCTGAACCCGGCTGAAGCTGGTCTCCGGCAGTATACTTGTCTTTTTCCAGGTTTTATAGATAAATGAACTCAGAGAGAAAAGTAAGATTCCTTCCATCCTCCAAAGCTTAGTTTGATCCCACATATTTTGCATATGTTGTGTGAGGTTGAAGGATGTGGTAAATATGCATTATAGGATCTTCTGGTGTCCTATTTTTAAAAATCTAGTCTTAGCCCTTTGTCATTATTATCCAGCCTTCTCAAGCGGCACCCACATCTCTGTGTCCTTTAAATTGCTACCTGCAGCGAGTCTGTAAATGCTTTGTATTTGTAATAAGAAATTTAAAGAGATTAAAATGTTGCAGTTTCCAAGAATGAAGGCATGGTTGGCTTTTGGACTCCTGGAATGCTTAGGGGCTTACAAGAATAATATTTGCCTTAGAAGTGAGCTCAGGATTCAATCAAGATGAAACGAGTGATCAGAGCAGGCCTCCACAGTCCTCTTTTGTTCATATATTCACCAGCTTATTATTTTGGGATAACAGTTTACTGGGCACTTTGTATCCCGAATTAGTTGAGACACAGGCTCTATCCTCACCTAAGGTAATCCTTCAGACCAGATAACTCTCTCAAACTTTAAAATAGAGGTCACGATATTATGTCAAAAAAAAATTCATTTAGCACACATTGTAGCTTAAAAGTTGCATGCCATTTTTTTCTTAGACTATTTCATTGGTAGCAACTGCTGGGCCCTTTTTATTGTATTGAATTTTAATTTTTTAAATATACTTATATCCTCTAATCCTTCTAATTTTCTGCCAACATCATGATGAATAATAATATTTCTGAACACCTGAAGATTTTAAAGGTGATGTATTTCCTCCCGTTGCAGCTCACATCCAATGACAGGCCACAGATCACCCATAGTTACAGCACACCTACCATTATGCAGGGAATTCAGTTTATACCCAGAGAAATTCCAAAGGAAACTTTACATATGTTGAGGGAAGGCAGTAGGAAATGGCCTGCTTCTATCCTATTTCTCATATCCATACTGTTACCTCTGAATCTTTGTTCTTAAGGATCGTACTATGCAGATGGCCATGGCCGTACTTGGGTCAGCACCTCCCACCAGTGGTGTCCTTTATTCTTTTTGCAGTGCCTTTTGTCCCTGACTTTGATTTGATGTATTATCATAAACATGATGATTCTCGGTCTGTGCTTAATTCCTTCAAGTGCCTCAGTCTGTGTGCTGCATGGGTAAGGCTCGGGTTAACTATGGCTTTTTATCCCAGTGAAAGTATATAGTTGAAGGACTGCGTGTTCTGAGTCTGTTTCCTGTGACAGAACAGTCATAAAGAATGAAGGAAATCTTGTCTTTGGCACAGAAAGCCTATCCAAAGAGCCTGGAGCTGGGGAGGAAGAGCCAGAAGAGCATTTGCAGACTGGCTGAGGCATGTTGCCATCTTGCACCCAAAGGTGAGTGTCCTCCTGGGAGCACAACTCTGGAATGAAACCCAGCAGCCTCCCGACCCTGGATTAAACATCAGAGGCCTCATCACTTCTAATGTTGTGTGTGATTTCTAGCTATGTCCCTTGTGGTGTCAGTAAATGCAGTGTTTGACGATATTGGGGAAGATTGAATTACAGGACTGGGATTTTCTCATAATTCAGCCATTCAGTGACTCGGTTTTTGACTTAACCACAAATAAATTTGGGAAGACTTAGGAGAAGCTCTTTCTTTTTTCTTAACACAGAAGTGGAGAGACTTTGACATTTGGAAATGTTACTATGTTTTAGGGCCATTCGTCTTTTATTTTTCTCTTTACTTTTTTTTTTTTTTTTTTTTTAGAGGAATCACATTTATCTTTCCTTGGCTAGTATGAATATATAAAGTCCTCTTGAGATGATGTTTTCCAAAAGATTCCAGGTTTCAGGCTAATGTTGCTGAATATTATAGACCTTCCTTTTAAAGAAGTAGATAAACCAACATCTGGATATTTGCCAACATTTAAAAATTACATAGAATATTTATTTTTTAAAAAAATTCTATTGAGGGTCTTTTGCATGTGTGTGTTTCCTTCCTCCCATAATCCTTCTCTCCCTCTCTCTCTGTTCCTACCCCCGCCCCTGCCTCTCCGACCCCAGAGTACGCACACAGGTTCTTTCAGGAGCTGGGACATTCGGTTCTATCAACCTGTTATTTTTTCATTATTCATTTGGTTTCTGTATTTTTCCATGTACAAGGTACTTTCATTCTTTTTAAATTTGAGAAAAAAACAGTGTTGTCAGTATCAATAAATCTGCATCCAGAGAGAGTCACTCCCTATCAAGATTTCAAAAGTGCTTCATGGGTTTCCGATCTCCTGTCCTTGCTAATCAACGCTGATGTTTCACATACGCAGGACACAAGATGCCAACTTCTAAATCAGCTCTGTGCTGCGTTCCATTTTAGGAATGAGAACCTGGATTATTTATTTAAAACTGCATAAAGTCCTGTTGTTAAGCTGCTCTCTGTGAGAAGCAGAGTGGTTTGAGCCAGGTGGGGAGAGGCTGGGCAGGAAGACGGCTAGATTCTGTGGGAAAGGGGAGAGCAATTTTATTTCCTGTCATAAATTAAATAGCTGAATTCAACTATCCACCAGTAACATGATAACCAATTAATACATTAATGGACAGGGATTGTGCTGTCTGGTTTTAGGAAATGGAAACTAGGAGTCAATTTCACTTAAATACTCTTCTGTGCATTTTTTTTTTCTTTTTGCAGCCAAAGCCAGGTGTTTGTATAGCAATGAGAGTTTACTAAAAGAAAGACTGTGAATTTCAGAAAAATGGTTAATGTTTGTAATGTTTGTTTAACTCTTAGACAAGAAAATACTACAAGTATTAATTGCCTGACATAATAGTTATGTGAAGTAATAAAAAGTAGTAATTATCCCATTTTCCGTAAATGTTATTTCTCCCAGTTTAAACCTTAGTAGCCTTTTACTTTTTATTTTTGAAAGCTGATCTATGTGGCATGGCTTATTTTATCTATACAACAAAGCCATTCATTCACACAGCGGCTGACACATTTTGTAGTCACTTCTAAAGCTTTTAAAGAACATTTTTAGCCCAACTCACAAGAGTTATTGTTATCTAACAATATGTAATTTACTAAATCCCAGTTTTTAGGACACTTTGAAATCAAAGCAAAACCTATGCATATTTAGTAACTAACGTGTGTATACAGATGGGATCATGATAATCTTGCTAGTGACGATTATTGAATTGGAATTCTTCTTCAGCCTTCACACTGCAAGTGGTTTGGAATGACCAGAAGTGGAATAAGAATTGCATTTGGGTGAAATAGGAAATGAAATAAAATTGCTCATTGAGCATAGTGCCACTATATTTATTTCTAGCACCCAAATATTTGGGGGGTGGGGAGAATAAACCTAATATCTTTGAGACATTGGACATGATTAAATATGATTAAGTATGATTTTTAAAAATTCTTACAAATGTGAAGCCTGATGAGGACTGGCTTCTACTGAGTCCTACTGATTTAATTTGGGCATACTGTAATTTACTGGGATGGAGTAGAAACAGTAATTCAGTGAGGCCATCATAAGCTCATTAAGAACACACTGGGAACGCTTAATGTCCAGCAACCCACAGCTTTTTGCATCCATTTTATGGTGATCCCCTCTTGCATTGCCTGCTGCTTACTACTCAATGCAGTTGATAGCGTGGTCGTTTTCAAACACACCACCGAAAATGAGAAATATGTATATTTGTAAAGATTTAAGTCACCAAGAAACATATAAAACCAACATTTCAGGGGTGTGCAGCATGCGGCTAGGATTTAAAAAAAGAAAAAAATTCTCACATATTGTTTATAATGGTAAGATTAGTTAGCTGTTAAGTACTGTAGAGTATGACTAATCAAGAGCGCAAACATCCTACAAAATGGAACAGAAATAATTATTCTCCCCTAGCTGCTATTGTTTCCTGCCTCAGCCTTCCCTGGACTAATAAAAGGTTTAATTTTAAATTGTGCAAAGGAAACCGTCAGTATTAACAAAGAAATACATTGTTCAGCTACTTCGCACGCCATCAGGTAAAACACATAAGGAACTAGATCTTAATGGACTAAAGCCTAGAGAAGCCTAAACAAACCCGAACAACTACCCGACCGTGCCTCCCACTCTGTGCTCACTTTTCTCTTTACCCCCAATTGATATGACCACATTAGAAGAGCCTGGTTTCCAACATCCTCACCTTTTAGATGAGAACGTTCTGATAAGGTGTGAGGGCTCTGGTTATGAGGTATATGTGTCTGTGCTTATGACATCAGCTAGGCACAGTGAGTGATTTAGTTCAAACAAGGGACGTTTATTCTCAAGCTTCTCAGGAAGAGTGGGGGAGGGGAGGGAAAAGAGGACAGCATGACTTAAAGGCTTCCTGCGTTCAACTGTGTGGGTCTTTTTTCACTTTTACTATCTTTAAGAAACTAAAATAAAATTTCAACCCAAAGCTTGTTTTTGAAGCTGTAGCTTACTAAGAAAAACGTACTATGTTCAGTTTTAATATAGAGAGAGGGACAGTGCTACTGAAATCTTCTGAATTGTGGATTTGGCAACATAATTTGACTCAGACTTCAAACAGAATCAGCAAAAAGAAAAAAAAATAGGTTAGGAAAGCATGCACATTAATAAGCTAATATTTATACCATAGCATTGCTCTAAAAAACGTATAACACCATGGGAATTTGGGGAGATTTGTCATTGTTTATTCTTTTATCTATTCACGAATATATGTTAATTGTGCACTGCTTCTTTGTATTAAGTGTTACGGTTGTTTCAAATGCTATAAATAACATATTTTAACCTTAAAGAATTACAATGTTTTTTTTTTTTTAGGTCAGACACAGTCGTATGAAATAGCTGGGAAATACTTCTATGGTGTACCAGAGAAGACCCTGGATGCTGGAATCAGCAAGCCGTGGGGCTCAGATTCCAGGTCCACTTTGGACAAGTGACTTCAACTCCCTGGGTCAGTGAAATGGAGATAGTCATACTTGCTGGCTGGTTGTCAGAATGACAGAAGGAGTAAAATACCTGATGCAATCCCAGGCACATAATTCCTGCTTAACAAATTGTAGCTCTGTAGGGGAGGGAAAATAATTTTCTCTCTACCCTTAATAGTTCTTCATTGGGATGGACTCCTGTAAAGAAAGACAGAATAATAACAGAGAAACAAAAAGGCATTTAATTTTATTTATATATATATATAAATAATATATATATATATATAAAATGTTTACATAGGAGGTACCTAGAGAAATAAGAGAAAATTTTGAATTCTGGTTTAAATGCCCCTGTCCCCTGAAAGAAAGAATGAAGGATAATAAGGAAGCCCAGACATGGGGAGGGAACCAGGAAAAGATTTAAGTTGCTGCCTTCTCCATTGACAAGAATCTCTAGTGATTTAGTCATTCTTCTCTTCCTAGTACTAAGAGGGAGACACCCTTACAAATAAAGATTTCCATTATAGCTGCACATTTTTCTTGCAAAAGGGTAACTTCTACTTTTGTCTTCAGAGCTTCTCCTGTGTCTGCAATTTCTTAAAATAATCAGCTCAAAATAATCTTTATACCAAAAGAGGTATATTTTGCAGTAGCATATTCTGGTCTTTTATTGTCATATTTTGGGACAGCATATTCTACTCTTCTCTACCTCCAATAATCAAAATAGTTATTAGGACATTCCATGCCTTGTATTATGTTCTGTATTTTTTTCTCCTCTTCCGGGCATTCAGTATCCTGCCACCAGAATTATTTTTTTTCTAAACCACAGTTCTGTTAATGTGCTTTTACTTCCCAAAGTCATTTGTCAACTGCCAGAGTTTTCAAGTATTTCTTAATATATACTTTTTAAAAGAAAAAAATGTACATATAAAGTGAGTTTAAAAAGTACTATTTTAGTAGTATAAACATAGTTTATGAATTTATCTTTGTAACATACTTAATATAAGGCAAGAACATGAAGACTATGAGGCTCTTCTAATAAACATAATAATTCTAACGTATTTTATAGTAATTTTAAATTGACAGCAGGAATGTGAAGTCTTATATCAGTCTTAGCATAAAAGGTATTTTGGACTTACATTTTGTTTGTACAGAACAGAGATAATATTGATTCACAAAAATAAGAAGTCATAAATGGTAATAGATGTTTTACATCTCTGTTTATAATCTCATGGTTTAAGTAATTTAACTGATCTGGAAGCTTGAAAGGTGCAGTGGTAAATTTTGTCTATTTTTCAACTCTTCATATTTCTTTTGCATTTTGGTGGGATTCAGCAACTCAGTCCCTTAAACAATTTCAATTTTTTTAGCAGACAAAGACTTTTATAGTTTGCAAACACATTATCAAACTTTATTGACTTAAGTGTCACACTCTTTTATATATATATATTATGATATGATGTGATATTGTTACATTTTAAGTTTTTTCATTGGTAGAATATTTTGGTCTCTCTCCACAAAAATACCCAACTGTGACAGGTGACATGCTTATGAATCTTGAAATATCAGAATGTGGCTGTGCTTCTTCCTTGCATGTTTGTAAATGTTTGGCTAGGTAGAAAATTCCAAGGACATTGTCCCTTTCTTCAGACTCTATCTTCTAATTTTTAGCGTTGTAAATAAAAAATCTGGTGGCAGTATAATTATTTCCCTTTGTTAGGCTTCTCTTTCTCTCTCAAGAAACTTATAGGATTGTCTTTGAGGTTCGGTACTCTACCGATAGGATCTAAGTCTCCATGTTTTTGCTGTAATTGTAACTAGCACTTAGTGAGTCTCTTCTATTTGGAAATTCAAGTTTGACCATTGTGAACACTTTTAGGTTGGTCCTGGTGCTCCCTTGAACTGCCACACACTTTGGGAATTTTTTTCTGAGCACTTCTTTACTTTCTGGCATGTCAAGATACTCCAGGCTTATCCTGTGTACTGTAGCCTTAGTCCTAGAAGCAGCTGGTTCTTTAGAATCAGCTGGTTCTCTGGAGAGCCTTGGCTCCTTTGAATGGAAAATGTATGAGAAACCATAATCTGGTACTGAGTGTGACTGTTACAATAGGAGCATGATTGCTTCTAAACCCTTGTGGTGAATAGAGTCAAGAAATGTCTACTGACCATATCTACATGATTATCTCTCATTATTTTGGTATCCATCTATCTTTATCTTTATTAAGCTAAAGATGAGCTCACATTGACATCTCTGATTCTAATGCAGCTTCACTTGGTTTATTCCAGTGTTTTTCATTTTCTCTTCTGTAAACTCCCTCTCCAAGAAGGAGAAATCTGGCTCCTACTTTCTATCATCCATTTGTTTGTTCATTTCCAGTACACCTATATGGCAATTTCATAATTCTTTAACTGATATCCCAGAAAAATTATTTTTTAATTATAATGATGTATATTTTTAAAAAGAGAACCATTTTAAACAATCCTTTTAGAGCAATTTATTATTTAGATGTTTCAGTATTTAGGCTTACAGTTAAAAATGATTTGCTTTATCAATGGAAAAGTATTTTGTTTTTAGAAATTGTAAGTAGCCTTTATTTCCTTTAAAATACTAATATCGGTACACAAGACAACCAATAAAATTCAATAATAGAAGTCCTGGAAATCACTGCAATAATCACATATAACTTGAAAGTCTGTAATTTAAAGACCATGCATCTATTGGGCACAATGTGTCGGGAGGGGGTGGCGGGTACATTTACAGTTCAGACTTTGCTGCTATACAATACATCCATGTAACCAAAAATGATTTTTATGCCCTAAAGCTATTGAAACAAACAAAAAGAATCAGGATTTAGAAACTAGCTCTTTTCTTTATCATCCTTATAATTTATATACTATATAGCCCATGTTTTCATTAAGAATTAAGAAAAACAAACATCCATCAGTATAAAAAAAGACCTTGTCTTAACAAAATGGACAGGTTATGTGGCATTAACCAATGCTACTTTGAAATATAACATCTTAATTGTTATTGCTATTAAAAGTAGAACCTCTTGGATACATTTAGAGAATGTTTTTTTATTTTATCCTTCTGTTTTCTCACTGTATCATCTATGATATGGATAGTGAGTTGACTTGAAAATTACCATGGGTGCCAGGATGGACGCTTAGTAATTCTTGAGTTCTAGTGAGTGTGGCAGTCATTTAATAAATTTTGAAGGTTAGCAGCTGTTTTCTATTATTGGATTATAATTACTTATTTAAAACATTTTTCTTATACTGAAATATCCTTAGATGCAATTTTGTTCTTTAGAAATTATGATTTCTAAACTATAAAAATGTTATTAGTCCTCAGCAGGCTAGGTTTGAAGAATGCCAAGAGAATCCTGATATTATGATTCCTTCTCCAGTTATACATGTATCAAGGATCTCACAAAATAATAAGCTCCTATAAAAATATCACATAAAGCAAGAACAATGGATGTTCTTATCTTGACTGAATTAGCAAGTTGCATTTTCTTGGTGCTGACTCATTTAATATTTTTGAGGTCTAAGTAGCAGAAAGTTTAACAAGCTCCTTTTCTGACAGTGTATCTTTTACAATGCACATAACATACTAAGTTATTTGAATATCATTAAATTTAAACTTAAATCATGTTTCCTTTTTTTTTTTTTTTGAGTTGGAGTCTCACTCTGTTGCCCAGACTGGAGTGCAATGGCCACTCCTGGCCACTGCAGCCTTGACCTGCTGGGCTACGGCAATCCTTCTGCCTCAGCCTTCTGAGTAGCTGGAACTACAGGTGCACGCTACCACGCTCGGCTAATTTTTTATTTATTGTAGAGATTAGGTCTCGCCAAGTTGCCCAGGTGGGTCTCGAACCCACGGGCTCAGGCAATCCACTCACCTCAGCCTCCCAAAGTACGGGATTACGGCTGAGCCACCGAGCCCGGCTAAATCATGTTTCTTAATAACATTATCAGTTCTTATAGCCAGAAGTTGAAATTTTTATTTTCATGCATGCCATAGTTATTACAAAATGATATTACCACTTAGCAAAAATCACTTAGCAAGAACTTTTTTGCAAAATTCACTTCATATAACATGATGAGATTGGGGTTATTTTATTGTAATTAAAGATAAACCCAATGAACAAATAAATAGGATTATAGTATTTTTGCCTGTGAATGATTTTGTTTAAGAGTAGAGCAAATTGATTGTATTTTATATAGACACTTTGGCCAACACCAGTTGAATGACAAGGGGATAGCAAAGTCTGATTTGTCATTTTTTTTGAAACTAGGCCAATTTTATACGATAGCTTTTCAATTATTTTATATTTTCTAGTTTTAGGCAAACAATGCCTATTACTTAAGGACAAATATTTTACCTCACAGGACATAAACCTGTAGCCTTTATAAATATAAAATTTGTACAAAATAAAGACATATCTTACTTTATGTTTTAAAAGTAGTGTTTACATATCTTAACATATCTGAAATTGAGTAAACATGCTTAGCATAGAATTTTTAAAAAATGATCAGTATAGGACTGCAAACTTTCTAATTAACGAGTTTTTTTCATCAGAAGTTTCAGTCATTGTAGAGTCAAATCTGTATCTCACAATGAGTCAACTTGAGTGCAGTCACTCTATTGATGATCTTCAGGAAGTCAAAATGTGGCGTGTTTATGCCTGTTCATATAATTCTTGGTTACAGATTTTTAAAAAAGCTGTTTAAAAATGCAATTTAAATGGTACCTGAATAAAATGTTTGGAGGCCTTCCATAGAATTCCAGAAATCCATAGCACGTAATTTGAGAGCTACATATAAAGTCCAAACTTGTCACTCACTTTTCAAACTCATTTATACTCTGACTTCTGCCATAGTATCCATCCCCTGTGACCTCCGAAGCCTTTCCAGCCACGACATTTTCTTGAACCTTCCCTATTCTTTTCCAATTATACAGGGAGAAAGAAATATCTTTCTTTTCCACCTTAGGTTCATAGTTGAGTTCCCTATAACAAAAGACATATTAACAAAAGAAAAAAAATACAGATTTAGTGACTATACGTTTTATGAAATGTGAGAGTCTTCATATGGAAATGAAGACCCAAAGAAACTGACAAACCTGTGGATATTTGATGCTAGGTTTGATGAAGAAGTGAATAATTGTGGAAAATTATAATTGAATGAAGGAGATATGATCTAACGGTAATAAGTTGGGTGGGGGAAACTTAGCAAGGCCTGTTTGTTCAAGCACTTTTCTGTGTCCCTATGTCTTCAGAGATAATGATGCCTTTCCCCTCCAGTTATAGGGAGGACACCTCTCAACTGATCCTCCTATGACCTGCTTCTGGGAAAGGTCAGAAAGCCCTTCCTAGGTTTTATGACCTGCTAACCCATATTCTCTCTCCTTCCATGCCCAGAAAAGAGGAAAATTTTGCTGCTTTCTGCACAAAAGGAGTACATGGGACATGCCTTGTGTTCCCAGCCCTGCATCAGCTGCTTCCCAAGAAGGCCTGGATGAGCTGTTCAGTCAGAGTCTGACATTGACTGAGCTACATTTCAGTAGTGAGCGCATTGGAAGATTGTGTGTGTCCATGCTTCTTCGCATACTCCTTTCCCAGGTCTGTGAAGCAGGCCTGTAGACTCTGGAGACATGGCCACCTGGAGCCAGCCATGCATCTGTAGAGTATGCATTATTCTGTAGTGGACAAAATATGTAGTTAGGGTGCCTCAAGCCCTTGTTTGTCACCTCCACTGAGCTGCTTAGTTTCTGGAAGATAGGGAGGGTATCTGAGCCCCAGTGACTTGTAGAGACAAGCAGAAGAGAGGGCATGCTGATAGAGCGTATTTAATAAATATACGGTCAAAATCGTTCTTACGGAGTTTGACCAGATGTATGACACAAAGTGAATTGAAAAGGGAAGGAAAAAGTTGGCATGGGAAAGTTGTAGGTTGCATATGTAGTGGTTTATAGCAAGGACTCGGGAGCTGGACTAGTCAGCCTGAAACCCAGTTCTAATACTTTACTAGCAGTGGTACTGAGAGAATTTATTTTCTGTGTCTTGATTTCTTCATCAATAAAATGGTAATAATAATTGTATTTACTGCATTTTAGTGAAATTAAGTAAGTTGGTATCTATACAAAAAAGTTAGATCAGTATGGAGTTCCTACTAAGAACTACATAAATATTTATTCAGTTGATTAATTAATCAATAGAATAGTTAGGGGGTATTATTATAGTCTTGATGACTTGAACCTAAATGACATTAGGAATGGGAGACTGGAGGAATGTTATTGAATAGGAAGAATTACTTTTTGCATTTTGTGTAAACTCTCACTTTCCACCCAGGGAATGGATATGTACTTAAGAGCCTCTAAAAATTTGCCCTTCCAGGTGTCAGATTGTGAGGTTATTCCTATCTTTATGACATTAGAGAGAAGAAATATGATTTATTTGATGGGGTGTCTATTCATCTCGGTTCCCTCTGGACACCTTTTTGTGTAACACGGTTGTTACATAGTTGTCTAACTTAATTGACAGAAAATAGAGCTTAATTGACATTTAGTTTTCTGATTTTTGACTACTGTGCAAATTTAGCCCCAGCTAAAAAGAGTACACTGAATTCTGAATTTTAAATAAGCAATAGAAAAAACAAATTCAATATTGTGCGTTTAGGAATACTTATTGATGTACATTATTTACCGATTTTAATTGCTTCAGCATTTTTTCAGTTTCTCACTTTTACTTCATATTAATATGTATCCATTCACATTCAGACACAATATAATCTATGCCGGCTGTGCCCACAGAGGTTCTTATTGTGGACTATATGCAACATATTTCAACAAATATTTCACACCAAAAGTGAATTGTAAGCATGTAAAATCTTTGTGAACTGGGCTGTGAAATATCAGAAGCAATACACTCTATCCAAGTTGACAGCTGATATCTGATCTGAAAATAGTGTATTTTTCTTCAAATGTCGGTATCCTGTCACTTTGCATTGCATTGATATAAACAGCTATACAAGAGGAAAATTACTGTGAAAAATAAAATCTTTCTTTTATAAACATGATAATCAAAAAACAAAAAGAAACAAACAAAAATAAAAGTTGTTCCTATGTGTTTAATATCTGAAATTTTGTCTCACTCTATGAGTGTGATAATCTGTTGTCAGTGTTTGTAAACTAGTGTATTAGTCTCCTATTGCTGCTCTATCAAATTGCTACAGATTTAATGACTTAACACAAATATATTTTCTTATAGGATTGGAGATCAGAATTCCAAAATGGGTCTCTCTGGGGCTAAAATTAAGATTTTGGCAGGACTGTATTTCTTTTTGGAGGTTCTAGAGGAGGGTGGTATAATACAAATTATTTGGTCTTTGTCCCTAAAGCTTCTGGTACAGAGCTCCTAAAACCCTTGGAAACTCCACTGTGAAGAGTGTCTTTGGTACAAAATAAATGGCTCTTGGATGAGATCCCCTAGATAGCTTCAAGATGTTAGTTGGTCATCAGAAAGACCAAACCTTGAGAGGCTAGAGATTGAGCTCAATTATTTCACCAGTCATACCTGTGCAATGAAACCTTCATAAATGCTTTTATGTAATAAAGGTTAGAGACCTCGGGTTGGTGAATGCACAGAGCTACTGGGAGGGTACACTCAGACATCATACGGAAGCTTCACATACCAGCCCCCAACCTTACCTTATGCATCTCTTTCATTTGGTTCTTCTTGAGTAGCAACTTTTATAATAAACCATTAATAATAAGTAACGTGTTTTCCTGAGTTTCGTGAGTCCTTCTAGCATATTACTGAACCTGAAGGAGGGTCATGGGAGACCCTGAATTTGTAGTCTGCTCGACAAAAGTATGGGTAGCTTGGGCGATCCAGTTACAGCTGGCCTCTGACATGGGGACAGTCTTGTGGAACTGAGTCCTTCTCCTGTGGGGTTTAGGCTAACTTCAGAAGTTGGTGTCAGAATTGAATTGAATTGTTGGACGCCCAGTTATTGTCAGAGAACTGGAGGATTAGTGTTGGAAAAGACACCATGACTTGATGTTGGGAGAAAAAACCTTTCAGGAAGAATCTATTTTCTTGTCTTTTTCCAGTCTCTAGGCGATGCCAGCTTTTTTGGGCTCATGTCTATATTACTTCACAAGAGAAATAACCTAAAAATGTAACATATTATTTAAAGGCCAGGAGGTTGTCCAAATTATTGTGATGCTAAAATTTTGATGTATCAAGCTAATGCCTGAATAAGGAAAAAAAAAAAAAATAAAATAAGAGAGAGAGAATTCCAGCTAAATTCTCAGAGCCTGACTTCTAGTGCTTTTTCTGCTCTGCCCTAGTGACCCTGGACAAAGCATGTCAATACTCTGAGTTTCCTTCTTGATGAGAATGGCGATATCTGTAATATTCAAAAAGTTGTTGATTGATGTGACAATACACTGGAAACAATAGGTGAATGACCTAGTTTGTGTCAATGCTGCTCAAACTTCTGGACCAGTAAAAGCAAAAATCCTCAAAACAAAAATTCCTCCTATAACTGCCATGTATACCCTGTCCTCTACCCATTCTCTACCCTTCTACAAGCCCCTCTGCCCCAATCAAGTTTGAGAGAAATATAAGCCAAAGAAAGAAAATTTTGGAAAACAACAGAGGAATGCAAATAAGGAAAAGTTAATGGAGCTACTATTTTCTTTTCTCTATTAGGATAAAAAAATGAAGAGAACTTAGTAATTGTCTTCAAGAACATGAAGTCTCATCGCACCAAGAATGGTGACCAAATAGGAAAGAAATTTAAGCATAAGAGACTTATTTTAGATCTCAGAAACAACTTCTCAGAATGAAAGTCAATAATGGTTGACACGGGATGCCTTTGGAAGAAAGGTGATAGAAGCATTCTTACGTTCTGTGAGGGACGTTAGTATCTCTGACTTTATTTTAATAGTAACAGAAGTGAGTCATTACTGAACTAACATTTTCAGTGCCAAAATGTGTTTGTTCTTTTTCAGAACGATTTTGCTATTCTTGGAATACTATTTTTCCAAATAAATCTTAAAACCTCTTGGTCAATCTCCCTGGCACACTCTGTGGTAATTTGGGTTAATAACTGTGAGCTCCAGGAGTATGTGTAGGACAAGGAAACCTTTTCAGATTGAGAATTGCAATCCATCAGTATGTCGTGTTCTCTACTTATCCGGATTCACTTTCATGTTTTTCAATAACGTTTACATTTTGCTCCGTAAAGTTTTTGTACATTTCTAGGATTATTCCTTAATAATATATCATTTTAATTGGGATTAAAATATTTGGCTTTTCTACACTTTTCATAAAATATGGCGTATGCCATAAAATGTACATAAAGCATGTATGGCTGGTTTCAAACATACATAGAGTGACTACCAATGCCAGGAAAAAACAATATTCCCTATTCCAGAAACCCTCCTCATGCTCCTCCTCCAGAATAACTCCTTCTGTGCTTAAAATAACCCCCTCTGTATTCAGAGTTTACCACTGTATTGATTTTGCTGTAATCACTTCCTTTTCTTTATATGTAATTGGACACCTGTAAACAATATAATTTAGTTTTGTGTGCTTTTGGATTTTTATATTATTAGAACAATGTAATTGTCTTTGACATCTTGTTTCTTTTCTCAAAATTATGTCTGTGAGATTCATCCATTATGCATGAATATATCACAAACTATTACTTATTTCACCATACCCATATGAAGGTTAGTTTCATGTGTCAGATGGGCTACGCTATAGTACCTATATTTAATTACTTAATCAAATACTAATCGAGAGGTTACTCTGAAGGTATTTTGTAGATTGGTTAAAATCTATACTGAGTTTTTACATAAGGAGATTACCCTCGATAATGTGACAGGGCCTGTTCCAAACAGATAGAAATACCTCAAGGGTTCTGTTTCTCTGGAAAACCCTGACCAATGCAACCCAGTTTTGGAAATAATGATGCTATAGATTTTCGTGCATTTTTGTTCTGGAGTACACATACAAGCCTCCCTAGAATATATAACTAGATTTTCTGGGTATGCATATTTTTTTCAGCTTATTAGGGGACACACACTATTTTCAAAAATGTATATGAGAGCTCTGATTTCTCCATATTCTCGTCA
The DNA here is from genome assembly GCA_027257055.1 of Cephalopachus bancanus. NCBI lineage: Eukaryota > Metazoa > Chordata > Mammalia > Primates > Tarsiidae > Cephalopachus > Cephalopachus bancanus. Next base: position 4,013,476 of record JAPVLO010000096.1, on the reverse strand, counting down.
CTACTTGGTGTTACCAGATATTTTGATAAGTATGCACTATTCCATTGTGCTTTTAATTTGCATTTTCCTGATGAGCAATAAGATAGAGCTACTTTTCATATCTTTACTGACCATTTGAATACTCACTTTTGTGAAGGTCACTTTCCTTTTCCAAAAAATTAGTCTATTATTTTAAGTTTGAAATGAGTTATGTATAGATTCTAACCTTTTATTTCAAATGATTTTTCCCTTTTTGCAACTTGTTTTTGCATGACTTCTTTACTGTCTTTGATTAAAATACAGTTTTATGGTACAAAAAGTTATCAGTATTTTCCTTTATTGCTATTACCATGTGTGCCTTCTTTAGGAGATATTTTACAACTTTGAGATCTCAGATATGTGATTCTATAATACCTTCTAAAATCTGTCATTTTTCTTTCCACAATTAAGTTATAATCTAAATGCAATTGATTTTCAATATGTTGTAATGTGTGGGATTAATTTTATTTTGTTTTAAATAGTACTCAATTGACTAGTACCATTTTTTTGAGTGGCCATATTCTCCATTGATTTACCATGCCCCTCTCTCATATATGAAAGTTCTATAAGTGTGTTGATCTACTTCTTGGTTCTCTGATGTTCAGATGATCCCCCTTTAAAAAAATTCCTGTTTCAATTCCATAATAACTAACTGACTATAGCTCTATAATATATCAGGATGTATTGAGACTATGTCTTACCCAGCTGATTTTCAAGAGTATTTTGGTTATTATGTTCTCATGTTTATTTAAAAATGACTGTGTCAAGTTCCATCACAAAAAGCAAAAAGATAGTATCGAATATACAAATATGTTTGGGGAGTATTGTATCTTAGGGATACTTTATTCTTATAGCTATGAATATGGCATATCTTCCTACTTTAAGTTTTTAAGAGTGTTTTAGTGAGATTTTATATATTCCCAATAGAATTCACATCTTTTGTTAGATTTATTCCTATGTAATTCACTCTCTTGGTGCTATTGTAAATAATATTGTTTTTGTTTTATTTTCTAGTGTAAGTTGTGAAATAGAGTTGAATTTTGCTTCTCTATCTCAGTTATAATATTATAGTCTATATTATTTTTTGCTTACTAAATTTGAGACAGTAGTGCAAAAAACCTGTGAATATAACAATAAAAATCTATAATTTTGCCTTTTAATTTTCAAAAGTGGTTAGGTTCAGATACACATTTATTATAAATATTTTATTGATTTCTTTAAAATCTATCCATTTTTTGGTGTATGGTGAGAGGTAGGGGTCTTATTTTAATACTCCACATGTGATCAGTCAGTTTTCCCAGCACCATTTACTGAATAAGTTCTCTTCTCCCCAGTGATTGTTAGTGGAGGCTTTGTTGAAGATGAGTTGGTTAAGAAATGGAGGTTTTCCTTCAGAATCTCTATCCTGATCCATTGGTCTATATGCCTGTTCCTGTACCAATACCAGGCCCACTTGATTATTATAACCTTATAATAAAGTTTAAAGTCTGGAAGTGTGATAGCACCCACTTGGTTTTCTTTTGCTAAGAATTGTTTTGGCTATTTGTGGTTGTTTATAATTTCATATGAATTTCTGCATTGCTGTTTCCAAGTCTGAGAAGAATAATGCTGGTAATTTAATGGGTATTGCATTAAGTATGTAGATTACCTTTGGTAGGATGGACATCTTAACAATGTTCATTCTTCCAATCCATGAGCACGGAATATTTTTCCCTTTGTTTGTGTCAACTTTGATGTCTTAGAAAAATGTTTTGTAGTTTTCATTGTAAAGGTCTTTCACTTCTCTGGTTAGAAAGATGCTAGAGTATTTTTTTTTTTTAATTTTTTGTGGCTATTGTGAATGGGATTGTGCTTTTTATTTGGTTCTCTGCCTGTTTTTTGTTGGTGCATAAGAATACTACTGTCTTTTGCATGTTGATTTTGTACCCTGAAACTTTGCCAAAGTCCTTTATTAGTACAAGAAGGTTTTTGACAGATTCTCTTGGGTTTTTGAGGTATAGAATCATATTGTCAGCAAAGAGAGATAGCTTGACTTCCTTTTACCTACTTGGATACCCCTGATTTTCTTCTCTTGTCTGCTCTAGCTAGGACTTCCAAGACTATGTTGAAGAAGAAGAGTGAACATAGGCAGCCTTGTCTTGTTCTGGTTTTCAGGGGAAATGCTTCCACTTTTTGTCCATTTAGCAATATGCTGACAGTGGTTTAATCATAGATGGCTATTACTATTTTGAGGTATGTTTCCAAAGACCTAAACATAAAATCTCAAACTATAAAAACATTAGAAAATGCAAGAGACACCCTTATGGAAACTGGAACTGACAATCAATTCCTTATCAAAACCCCAAGTCCCCATGCCATAAGAGATAAGATAGACAAATGGGACCTAATCAAATGGAAAAGCTTCTGCAAAGCCAAAGAAACTATCAAGAGATCAGGGAGACAGCCCAAAGAATGGGAAAAAATATTTGCCACCTGTATATCTGACAAAAGTCTAACATCTAGAATCTACAAGGAACTCAAACATGCCAAAAAGAAAAAAAACAATTAGCCCTATTAACAAGTGGGCAAAAGATATAGACAGACACCTCTCAGAAGACATATGAGCAACCAACAGGTCTATGAAAAAATGCTCAGCCTCACTAATCATGCAAGAAATGCAATTTAAAACTACACTATGATACTACCTAACTCCAGTCAGGATGGCCATCATCAATAACTCAAAAAACAGCAGATGCTGGAGAAGATATGGGGAGAAGGGAACACTTCTCCACTGTTGCTGGGAGCGTAAACTAGTAAAACCTCTGTGGAAAACAGTGTGACAATTCCTAAAAGATCTAAAAATTGACCTCCCATACAACCCATCAATCCCCCTTCTGAGATTATACCCAGAGGAACTCAAATCATTCTACAGAAGATACCTGTACATGCATGTTTATTACGGCACTATTCACAATAGCAAAAACATGGAACCAACAGTGCTGTCCATTGAGAGTAGATTGGATTAAAAAATGTGGTACATATACATGATGGAATATTATGCAGTCATAAAGAAGGACAAAATTATGAACTTCGCAGCAACTTGGATGGATTTAGAGTCTGTAATACTCAGTGATCTATCACAGAAACAAATAACTGAGTACCACATGTTCTCATTCATAAGTGGACCGTGAACAATTACCATAATACTATAGGAAAGGTATTGTCAATAGTGGGAAACTGCCAGGACAGGGAGCTGGAAACAGGGGGCACCCTTCATCAATAAGAGTACCTGATCTCAAACCAGGTGATATGGGGACCAAAGTGAGGTCCAAACTTTATCTGTACAATGACCATGTGTATACCTTACCCTGAATCGTGCCCCACATCTTTAAAATTAAAAAAAATCTGTCCATTTTTTATCCTTATTGAAGCATTTTGATTCAGCTTTTATTCTTTGGCACTTACAATTAAACGAGCACACCCAATTTTTCAATTTTCTAGTAGTTTTTTGAAGTATGCCATATTATTTTCCTCCTACTGAATAACATGTATTAACTTCCTGTAAGTCTCATATTCCTCTGTATTAGAATAAATTATATTTTACTAAGACATAGCATTTATAAACATTTTCCAAAACCATGATGAGGTAAATCAATGCCCAGAGGTACTATAGCTTTCCTTTTTTCGTGTATCAGAACAGCAAGTCATCAAAATTAGATGTGCTTGTATGCTTTTAATAACCAAAGGACTGAAAATATCTGTCCTTTGATTCTGTCCAGTTTATAATATATTTAAAAAGTTTTGCCAGAATAAGGAAGATTGTGAACACTGAAAGTCTGGATCAACATGAAATAATATTTGTGTTCTCCAGCCAGTCCATGCTTCTGCAGTCTGAGGTGTGCTCTTTTTGATCCTGTGCTGCTTTATTGTATCGTTTGCCATGGGCAGTCTGAATGGGAAGTGCTTAGAAAATCTGGAGCAGAGCTGCCCAGTTCTGTAATGCTGGGACTACTTAATTTTCAGTGAAACTAAAGTTGTCTACATTAGAATAATAAAATTTTTGGTACTGAGGTGAATTTTGGAAGCTGCAATTAGGTGTGCTTCCAAAATGATTCAAGTTCCAAAAGTCCAGGCATCAGATAAATTTTGTGATCTAGTTGTGACCACCTGCATGACTTTCTCCTTGGTTCAACTCTAATATTTGGAACTGGTTCAGAAAGTTGCAATGCTTTAACCATCTCCAAGGACGACCAAGTCACTTCATCTCATCTGGAATTCAGCCTCTGTCCACTTCTCTGGTTTCTAATTCCTCTCACAGGCAGGTACCACTTGCACTGGGAAATGCGGTCCCTATTTTTATGTGGAAAAAACTGATGTTTCCTACCAGGCCCACCAGGCTAAATATTCTGTGGAGATGATGGTCTGATTCCTCCTCTTTATTTTTTAATCTCACTTTTATCAATTTTTGATTAGACTTAATTTAAAACCTGCCAAAATTAGATGACTAGATTGTATTATGCTCTCTCTGTACTATTCTATTGGCCTTCCTCTACCTTGAGAATACCTATTTAGATACATCAAAATTATAACGAAAATTAGTTAATAGTTAATATTAGTTACATAAAGAGTTATTAAATATTAGGTAAGATATATATTGTCCTTTTATCTTCTTTGTTAATACTATAAGTGCATATAAAGATTCCTTTACTAGTTAAATAGGATAATCTGTAGCTTTGCCTTTTTATATTATCTTATGATAGCACTTTTACTACCGCCATAAAAATTGTAAAATCTTTACAGTAATATAATTTCATTTATCCTTGCTTTTGTGCTACTGCTGTCATATATTTTATTCTACCTAGGCTATACATCACAGACTATATTGCAATCATTCTTATTTGAAACTATCAATATTGTTTCAAATTTGACTGCATATTTACCTTTTCTGAAATCTTTATTCCTTCCTGCTTAGATCTTTACTGTCCTACTTCTGCTAGTTTCAAAATATCGCTAATATCTAAAAGAGGAGACTGGCCTAGACAAATTCTTGCTGGCATGTAAAGTTACATAAGATTTTGTTCTGATAATAAATATGTATCTATCATGTGTGTGTCTTTTCATAGTAGCAGAGATATTTCTCATTTGTCGATTGTTAACTTGTGATCTTGGATTCTAGCTGTAATTCCTTACTTGCACAAGTTAGGGGACCCTAACCAACTCAAGCCTCTGTACCTATGATAAAATAACAGCCCTTACACAAAAGTTGAACATCACCACATCTATTTATTAAATCCCCCAATTCTATTTCTTAAATCAATCACAAGCAATTTGAACAGAATACACATACATGAACTGCATCATTGAAGGAAATTGAAAGCCTAAACTATAAAATGAGCAAAAAGATCACCTACATGAGTGGTAAGAAAGGTGTTCAAGTACGTCCTTTTCCTCAAAGCTCAGAAAGAGTGAAAAATGTAGACTTTTCCAAGGTGAGTGAAACACCTTATAATATTGAACAAAAATGCTTTGTTTGCCGCAGAATAAATGATGTGAAATGGCTGACACTAGGAAAAGCTTCCCTGGACCCATTTTATTCTGATAAAGAGGGGAGGATGAGATGCATGGGGCATTATAACACAGTATATCACATTCACTGAAAGCTGCTGATTTTTGTATCATGACAAAAAAGGAGACTTTGTCTTGTGGACAGTTCTATACTTCATATGACTGTTGGATGGGGAGGAGGAAAGTTGAAAGAATTCACACACTACATCCTGCATCTTATGGAAAAGTGCTGCCAGTCTGGAACACAGCCAAAGACCTCTCCCTAGAGATTCCTATAAAAAGGTGGTCCAGAAATAACTTTTCTCCTTCAAAGTTGAGGAATCCAAAATATAACAGCATAGAACATATTCAGATGAATATGGAAACGAGATAGCAGAAGAAAAATATCAGAAAAGTGTTGTCACAAAGAAGAAGACATTTTTGAACTAACATTTTTCAATGAACGTAAACAGAGACAAAACAAAACAACTTTAATCAACACCCTTTGTGAAACAAAGGCAAACATAAAATTTATAAGAGTTTAAAGAAAAAATAGTGGGACAATAAGTGAGGATGAAATGTCATTTGGAAGAGGTCAGAAAACATATTGTAGAAAAAACGTGTAAATAGATATATGTAGGGGTGAAAAGGGATGATACCTTCTTCATTTATCAAAAGGATTATCACGGCCAACAACCATGTAACAAAAGACTGGTTAACAGGAGAAAAGCATAACAAATGCGTTTAATCATAGTTTATATGACACAGGACTTTCAGAATGAAGACCCTAAGACCCCAGGAAAACTGTCTATTTTTATGCTTAGATTCGAAGAATGAATAGGTGTAGAAATGTGATTAGACAAAAAGAATATGACTTAATGGGAATAGACTGAAGTGGGAACCCGAGAAGGCCTGTCTGTTCAGATTTTTCTTGGGCCTCTCTGTACAGCATTCCTTCTTCTGGGTGTGGGGCAGGACACTTTCTGAACTGGGGGTCTTATGACCTACCATTAAACTAAGTAGGTCAGAGAACTTCTTTATGGCCAGTTCTTACACATAAAAGGGTAAAGGTTAGAGTAATATTTTTAGGTTTTATGATTGGCTTTGAATAAAAGGAGTTCTGGTTTCAATGACCTAACTGCCTTGGGGAAAAGGGATTCTAGTGTCTTTATCTTTTCTTGGGGGAAAATGAGCAAAGAGAGACAGAACGGAAAGAGAAGGTCAGAAAGAAATTTGCTTCCTGGGCTGCTTCTGAGGCCTTCACTTAAGAAAGACAATGGGGGAAAAAAATCACTGTTAAATACAAATTTAGGGTCACAAAGAATATTAATTGAAAAGCCTAGAAAATAAAATAGAAATGAATAAAAATGTTAACAGAATTAGAGAGAAAATAATAGGAACAGATAACAAAGGATATGTGGTATACACATAATTTGACTACACAAAAAGCACAGACTAATATTTAAATATAAAATTGAAGAACAGAATCCTTAAGCTTAAAAACTTAAATAAGATTTTTTGGTAGAAAAAAATATTCTTAATATCAACAACTGTAAATGAATTCTTTGGACATTTAGGCAAAATAAATAGGTACTTACAGGGAAACATATATAGAGACTCTCACAGATATATTGAAGCAGCTTCTACACAATCCTCAGAGAAAGAGTGACCAACGTATTTTATAAGTAAATGAAATTGTAATAATTGCATAAAAACTGAATATACTTGTAAATATCCAGAAACTTTGGAAACCGTGTAGTTTTCATGATTCTCTTTTGAATCTACTAGAGGACAACCATCAACCAAACAAAAGATGACTAAAAAACTCCAGGAAAAGGTTTGGCAGGGAACAGTGAATCTATTTAAATACAGAAGAAAGATTAAAACAGAAGGAAGATCATGGTGACAAACAGAATATAGGCATGTTTAACTTCCCATATAATACTTGACTAAAAATAGGTATGAGAAAAATGGAAAAGAAGGTTAAAGATGGTATATATATATATACATATATATATAAATTTTATCATCTTTAAAATTGCAGATGAAAAGGTATGAGGTAAAATAAACAAATCTAGTATCAGGCATAGTTATGTAAAACAATACTACTGCGATACCAAAAGATAAAACAAAGTCAACTAAAACTGAATGATTCCAGATTTCTTATGCATAAGTTTCTAGCAGGATGCCATGGTGGAATTAGCAGTGAAAGCTTGAGGTAGCAGGCAATTGGTGCAGAATAAGAGATGAACTGAGACACTGTGGAATCGTGTCAAAATAAAGTCAGTTTGGGATTCATTTATAGCAGTAGCTTGGAACAAGAGACAAATGAATTTTGAAAGATACGAAATTGTATAAGGGGTCTCATACACTTAGAAATAATAGAAAATATAATAATGAATATAATTATTATGATCAAATTTACCTGTCAGGCAAATAAGTACATATGCTCCAAAAGATATTGATATTATTATCACAAAAATACATGTAAATAACATAAAACATATTAATTTATCTGATCAATTCATTAAGCTACTGATTCATATTGGTCAAAGTATAAAGCTTTATGTTATATATTAAAATATACATTTAAAACAAAATAATTAGCTGGACACCATGGCTCACGCCTATAATCCCAGCACTTTGGGAAGGCCAAGGTGAGAGGATTGCCAGAGTCCACAGGTTCGAGACGAGCCTACGCACCTTGGCAAGACCTCATCTCTACAATAAATAAAAAAAATCAGCCTGGCATGGTGGTGTGTGTCTGTGGTTCCAGCTACTTGGAAGGGTGAGGGGGAAGAATTGCCTGAGGCCAGCATTCGAGACTGTGGTGGCCGTGAGCATGACAACTTTACTCCAGCCTGGGTGACAGAATGAGACTCCAACTCAAAAATAAATAAGTAAATAAATAAATATAATAATTGAAAAGTAAAGATTGAAAAGTGATAAATTAGATGAAGTCAACTAAATAAAGCAGGGGTTGACAATATCAGACATTTGAACTCAGTGCAAAAATTATAAGAAAAAGAAAGGCATTTTATAACAATAAACTGTATGACACATGAAAAATGACAATTTTAAATTTGTGTGTACCAGATAATTCAGCAACAATATTAATGAAGCAGAAATTATAGAACACTCAAGGATAAATAAAAACACTCAACTCAGATATTTTAATTCACATACTCATGTTATAACACATCAAGTGGACAAAAATATAGGTTAAGAATAAAAGTACACAGTGGTATAATTTGTAGACTTACTTGAGATATATAAGATGATTTCAAAAAAGGTTAATGGAAAATACCTATTATGGAAAAACTATGCCTAGGATTCAAAATTTTTTGAACCAAAATAAGCATGTACTAACTTTTTATAATGCATCTGAACAGGATGCAATTTGAAGCACTAAGAAGGATAAGACATCAGTTTGAAAAGAGCCCCTATTAGAGCAGTATGCATTCTGCTAAAATTGAAACAAGGACAAACATCAAGTTTATGGTGAAGCTTGTGTAGAAGAATTGTAACAGGAGATTAAACATGGCTTTACTATTATGATGCTGAAGACAAAGCACAATCAAAGCAATGGCTACCTACAAGTGGAAGTTGTATAGTCAAAGCAAAAGCAGACAAGCAAAAGTCATGAGAACAATTTTTTGGGAGGCTCATGGCATTTTGCTTGCTGACCTTCTAGAAGGCCAAAGAACAATAGCATATGCTTATTCTGAGAATGTTTTGAGAAAGTTATCCAAAGCCTTACTAGAAAAACGCCTGGGAAAGCTTCACCAGGGAATCCTCCACCACAGCAGTACTCCTTTCTCAAACAAGGACAATTTTGTGAGAGTTTTGATGGGAAATCATTAGGCATCTACCTTACAGTCCTGATTTGGTCCCTTTAAGTTTCTTTTTGTTTAGTAATCTTAAAACAATATTAAAAGAGCATCCACTTTTCTTCAGTTAACAATGTAATAAAGATTGCATTGAGATGGTTAAATTCCCAGGACCATCAGATTTTTAGAAATAGATTAAATGACTGATATTGCTTACAAAAGTGTCTTGACCTTGATGAAGATTATGCTGAGAAATAAAGTTTATATTTTTGATCTTTTAATTCAGTGTTTCCACAAACTTTGAAATTCTCTCATGTAAAAATCAGTGGTATGCCAAAACATGGTTTCAAAAAATATATTCATACAAAATTCCTAGAATATGTGAATATTACTTTGCTAGCAAAGGGGCTTTGCATGTGTTACTAAGTTAGTAATCTTAAAACGAGGAGGTCATTCAGGATTACCTGGTTGAGCTGTAAATTCATTGGCCTGTGTCCTTATAAGAGAAAGGCAGAGGACTAATTGAGACAAAGGGAAGAGAAGACGTTGACATCCAACAGTAGACTAGATCATATGTTAGACCACAGAGGGAGAAGTCATGTGGAGATGAAGGTAGAGATTGGAGTGATGGAGTGATAAGTCAAGGAATGCCAAGAACTGCTGACAGCCAAGAGAGAATACATTTTTATTGCTTTAAGCCACCATGTTTGTAGGAGTTTGTTATGTGACCTTATGGAAAACATATGAGAACTGGTAATTAAGTTCACAAACCCATCCTAGAAAAAGTACTACATAGCTTATTGTTGAATATCACTATGGTCATCTTCAAAGTACTCCACTTGGGAAACTATACACTGATACCAGTTCCTACTCTATCCAACAAAGCAATTTTGGAACTCTTTCTATAATGGCTATTAGTGCTGTCATTGTATTGCCCTTGTTGTCCTGAATGTCAACAAAATGTCTTCCTTTCTTTTTTTTTTGTTTTTTGAGTTGGAATCTTACTCTGTCACCCAGACTGGAGTGCAGTGGCCCCTCCCGGTCACTGCAGCCTTAACCTGCTGGGCTCCGGCGATCCTTCCGCCTCAGCCTTCCAAGTAGCTGGAACTACAGGCACGCGCTGCCACACCCAGCTGAATTTTTAATTTATTGTAGAGATGAGGTCTCACCAAGTTGCCCAGGCGGGTCTCGAACCCGCGGGCTCAGGCAATCCACTCACCTCAGCCTCCCAAGGTGAGGGATTACAGACTGAGCCACCGAATCCGACTGTCTTTCTTTCAATATTTCCTTATCTACGAGTAAAGAAAAAAGTCATTGGGAGCCAGATCAGGTGAATAGGGAGATTGTTCCAATACAGGTATTTGTTTACTGGCTAAAAACTCTCTTGCAGATAGTGCTGTGTGAGCTAGTGCATTGCCATGATGCACAAGCTCCTTCAGGATCATTTTAGCACACATCTTTCTCATGCCAAGATTTTCAGTTCAGATTTTTCTAACTTGTTCTATCAAAAGTTTATTTGGTCTGCTGTTCTTTTCACAGTCAATGATTTTGATATGCAATTTAACAAATTTTTGCAGTGCTTTTTTCAGTTCTGCTTGTTACTAGCCAACTTGCCCTCTCCTCATCAATGATGCTTTCTCTCCCCTCAGAAAAATGCTTGATCCATTTGTACACTGCTGTTTTCTTCATGGCATTATCCCCATAAACTTGGACTAATGTGTGCCTGATTTAACTTCCATTTGTGCCAAGTTTAACAAGAAATTTAATGTTTGTTGCTCTAATTCAAGTTCCAAGATTCTCATGACTGCACACAAAAACATGCAGCAGCAATAATGAATGCCACTCAGCAGGAAACTGCCACATGTCAACACGAACACAGGTGTGAGACACTGATATACCAACATAACGAGACCTTACTGAGTTGTTTGTACAGTGCTGGTAATGTAATCGCACAGTGGCAAGTTCATGAACTCAATTGTCAGATCCCATACGGACATACACAGACACACATACACACACACACACACACACTTATATGTAAAAACTTTTATAGAATATTTTATATGAAAATGTATACTAAGAACCGAACATTGTTTCTGTCTATAAAGAAAATTGGAAAAAGAACCATCTCAAGAAAGCAAGTAAATATAGCTCATAAACATAACCTCCACCATAATAAGAGTAATACAAATTAAGCTATGCTATTATGTTATTTTATATATTCAAATTGATATGGATGACAATTCCATTATCTCCTTCATTCATTTCTTACTTTCCTCTACATAGCTCTATATTTCTGGAAGATGACTCCTAGTGTATATTACCTTAACTTTCTTGATAGCTGATTGCAGTTGTATTCAGTCACTTGAAGTTACTAATAAGATATTGGAATTTGAGTAGAGAGATAGATAGGCATTTCTTCACCTCTTTACCTCTTGCTTGGTACTTTGATACGTTGATTCTTTAGCTGTGAGACCCCTTTAAGATGAAAGATTAATGACTGAGACTTCCTCCACGGTTTCCACTCTCATACGTTCTGAGAAATATATTTTCTCCAAAGCAATGTGAGTTTAATATCAATTATTTCTATGGAAAAACAAAAAGATAAAGAGTGAGAAACTAGAACAGATAGTACAAGAGCTATGGAAGATATATAGTGGTTCAACATACACGTAATTGAAATTTCAGAAAGAAAAGAGAATTAATCAGAGAGATATTTAAAGAGGGAGTTGCTAGAAATTTTTAAAGTTAGTGAGATGTAAAAAAATCATGGATTTTAAAATTTCAGAACACTCAAGCATGAATTTAAAAAAAAACCAAACCAAACCAAACAAAGAAGCATCATAGTCAAGCTATTTAAGCTAATGTTAAAAAGATATTCTTTATATTGTTACTGGATGACATCAAGGGCTATAATTAAGTAGGGCTTATATATAACTATATATGGCTTTTATGCAAGCCCTACCAGTAACTGTGAAGCAAAAACCTATAGGAGAGACACAAAAGATAAAAGGTAAGCATTAAAGCACACTAGTAGTGAGAATCATCTAATGACAAAGAAAGACAGCCAGAGAGGAAAAAAGGAACAAAAGATCTATAAAACAGCCAGAAAGCAATTAATAGAATGGCAGTAGTAAGTTCTTACCTATCAATAATTACCTTGAATATAAGTGGGTTAAATCTTCAATCAAAATCATGGATGGATTAAAAACAAATAAAAACAAGACTAAACTATGAGGCGGAATCCAAAAAAACCTGGAATTTATTTATAAAACGTTGTGTATTTATTCTTACACATTTAAACTTGTTATCTTCAGAGTACTCTCCATTTGTTGCAGTACACCTATTGAGATGCTTTTCCCACTGTTCAAAAGAGTTTTTGAACTCAGCAATTTCGTTGCCTTTTAGAGCTTCTACCATTTTTGTTTCACCTTTGCATATTGACAAAATGTTTCCTTGTGAGGAGTTTTTTCATTGGAGAAACAACCAAAAAAAGGCACTCAGGGCAAGATCAGGTGAATAAGAAGGGTTGGGCACAGGGGTCATGCTGTTTCTGCTCAAAAACTGCTGAACACTCAGCATTGTGTAGGCAAGTGCACTCGTAAATCACTCATAATGACATAGGTAAACACATTGAAAAAAACCTCCAAAAAAATTCACTGAACCTGCATATAGCTTCTCACAACAATGCTAGTTGGTGCACCGATGCCAGTGGGTTCCTTTAATACTCACCTAGTGGGGGAAGGCTGTATTACAAAAGGCAGGAACTCCAAAAAATAATTCCAGTTCTTTGGGTTCCCCCTCATATATGCTGTCTACAAGAGACTTACATCATCTTTAAGAACACACACAGACTGAAAGTGAAAGGATAAAAAAAGACAGTCCATGCAAATGAAAACCAAAAGAGCAGGGGTAGCTGTACTTATATTAGATAAAATAGACATTAAGTCTAAAACTGTAAAATAAGACAAAGAGGGTCATTATACAATCACAAAGAGTTAATTCGTTAAAAAGAGATAACAGTTAAAAAAAAATATGCATTCAAGATCAGGGCACCTAAATAGATAAAGTTGTAATAAAACTGATTGGAGATATAGACTGCAGTACAATAATATTAGGGGACTTCAATATAGCACCTTCAAAAGTGAATAGATCATCTAGATTGAAAATCAATAACTTGAATTATATTTTAGACCAAATTAAACTAATAGACATATTCAGAACTTTCCATCCAACGTAGAATAGATATTTTAGGCCACAAAAGAAGTCTTAACAAATTTAAGAAAATTGAAATCATTATCAAGTATCTTTTTCAACCACAATGGTATGAAACTAAAAATCAATAGAAAGAGGAAATTTACAAAATTTCAAAATACATGAAAATTAAACAACTTTTTCCTAAACAAGCAATGGGCTAAAGAAGAAATTAAAAGAAAAATGTAAAAATATCTTGAGATTAATGAAAATGGGTATACAACTTGCTAAAACTTGTAGAATGTAGCAAAAGCAGTTTTAAGAGGAAAGTTTATGGCAATAAACACCTACATTAAAAAAAAAAGACAAATCTCAAATAAACAACATAATGTTATACCAAAAAACTAGAAAAAAAAGAACAAAATAGGAGGATTAGAACAAAGAAAAATGAAACAAAGACTAGAAAAAAACCCTAAAAATGTAAACAAAATGAAGAGTTTGTTGTGGAATAAATAAAAAATTTTAGGTAGACTTTAAAAAAAAAGAGAGAGAAGGCAAAATAAATAAAATTAGAAATAAAAAGAGGAGACATTACAACCTGTACCACAGAATTTCAAGATGTCATAAGACACTACTATGAACAACTATATGCCAACAAGTTAGATAACCCAGAAGAAGTGGACAAATTCTTAGACACAACCTACAAAGACTCAATCATGAATTAATATAAAATTGAACAGGCCAATAATGAGTAAGGAGATTGAATCATCAATAAAAAGTCTTCCATCAGAGAAAATCCAAGGATCTGATGACTTCACTGCTGGATTTCAACAAACATTTAAAGAGGGAATAATACTATTCTTCCCAAACTCTTCCAAAAATAATTTAAAGAGCAAGGAATACTTTCTAATTATCTTATGAGGCTAAAATTATCCTAATACCAAAGATAATAGTATAACTAGAAAATTACAGATCAATATCCTTCATAATTATGGATGCGAAAATTCTCAACAAAATGCTAATAAACTGAATTCAACAGTACATTAAAAGGGTTATCCACCACAATCAATTTATCCCAGGCATGCACAGACAATTCAATATACACAAATCAATAAATGTGATACACCATATGAAAAGAATGAATGACAAAAATCATATGATCACCTCAATAGATACAGAAAATGCATTTGACAGTCTTTTTTGTTTAAAAAAATTGTCAGCATATTAGGTATACAAAAAATACACTTTAACACAATAAAACCCATATATGACAAATCCACAGCTAACATCATATTCAATGAAGACAAGCTGAAAGCTTTTCCACTAAGATCAGGAACCAGACGAGGATGGTCATTCTTGTCACTTCTATTTAACATAGAACTAAAAGTCCTGGCCAGAGAAATTAGAAAAAGGAAAAATAAATAAAAGTATCCAAACAGGAAGAAGTTAAATTGTCTCTGTTTGCAGACAGCATGATCTTGTATATAGGAGGCCCTCAAGCCTTTCCCCAAAAACTGTTGAAATAATGCAGTAATCTTGCAGGATACATATTAACATACAAAATTACATACAAATCATTAGAAAATCAGTAACATTTCTAAAAACACTAACAGCAAACTTTTGAAAAAGAAATGAAGAAAGTAATTTAATTTACAATACCTACAAAAAATAAAATACTTAGGAATACATTTAAGTAAGGAGATGAAAGATCTATATACCGTAAACTATAAAACACAGATAAAAGCCAGGCATGGTGACACGTCTATAATTTTAGCACGTTGGGAGGTGGAGGCGAGAGGATTGCCTGAGCTCAGGCATTTAAGACCAGCCTAGGAAACTTGGCAAGGCCTCGTTTCTACAACAAGCCAAAAATTAGCCAGGCATGGTGGCTAATTTTCCAGCTACTTGAAAGGCTGAGATGAAAGGATGACCTGAGTCCAGCAGGTTGAGGCTACAGTACCTGGGAGCGTGCCACTGCACTCCAGCCTGGGTGACAGAGTGAGACTCCAACTCAAAAAAAAAAAAGAAGATAAAAATGAAGATACAAATAAATAAAAAAGACATTTCATGTTCACATATTGGAACATATTGTTAAAATGTCCATACTATCTACAGCAATTCTATAGATTCGACATAATCCCCACCAAAATTCCAATGACATTTTTCACAGAAATAGAAAAAAAAAATCCTAAAGTTTTCATGGAACCACAAAAGAGCCTAAATATCAAAGAAATCTTAAGCAGAAAGAACAAAGTTGAAGACATCACTCTACCTGACTTTAAAATCTACTACAAAGCTATAGTAATCAAAGCAGCATGGTACTGGCATAAAGACAAGCTTATTAACCAATGGAAGAGAATAGAAAGCTCAGATAAACTCATGCATGTTCAATTGATTCTCAAGACAGAGATCAACTGATTATTCAGATGCCAAAGAATGAAATTAGACCATCATCTTACACCATATAAAAAAATCAACTCAAAATGAATTAGAGATACAAATGCAAGACCAGAAACAATGGAACCACTAGAAGGAAACATGGAAAAAGCCCATTAATATTGGTCTGAACAATGATTTTTGGATATGATTCCAAATCATAGGCAACAAAAGAAAATATAGACAAATGCTATTACATCAAACTATAAAGCTTCTACACAGCAACAAACAAACAAAAACGTAGTAAAGAGACAACCTATAGATTAGAAGAAAATATCTGCAAACCATATATCTGCTAAGTGGCTAATATCCAAAATATATAAGGAACTCAACTCAATGATATCAAAGCAAACACCCCAATTAAAAAACAGGCTAAGGACCAGAACAGACATTTCTCAAAAGAAGACACATAAATGACCTTTGAAGACATTAAAATATATTGTACATCACTAGTCATCAAGGAAATCTGAATTAATACCACAATGAGATATTACTCCCACATCTATTAGATTGGTTATTAATAAAAGACAAAATATAAGTGTTGGGGAGGATATGGAGAAAAGGAAACCCTTGTGCAATGTTTGTGGGAATGTAAACTAGCATAACCTTTATGGGAAAAAGTATGAAGGTTCTCAAAAACTTAAAAATATAGCTACCATATGACTCACAGCAATAACACTGCAGTCGTCTCTTGATACTTGTAGGAGATTGACTTTAGGACCTCTCATGGTCACCAAAATCCATAGATGCTCAAGTACCTTGTATAAAATAGCATAATATTTGTACATGACTTTTATATATCCTCCCATGCATTTTAAATCATTTCTAGATGACATGTAATGTCTTATAAAATGCAAAAGCTATGTAAATGGTTGCTATAGTCTATTTTATAATTTTTTTATGATTGTTTTGCTATTTTTTGTTTTTATAAGAAAATATTTTTCATCTGCTGTTGGAATCTGTGAATATGGAGCCAGTGGATACACGAGAACTGACTGCATTTGGTTTATATCCAAAGGAAATTAATATGCCAAAATTATATCTGTACTGCCATGTTCATTGCAGGATTCTTTGCACTTGCCAAGATAGGAAACCAACCTCCGGGTCCATCAGCAGATGAATAAAGAAAATGTGGCATATACATAAAATGGAGTACTATTCAGCCTTATAAGTAGGAAGTCTTGTCATTGGCGACATGGTTTAACCTGAAGGACATTATGTTAAGTGAAATAAGCCAGGCACAAAAAGGCAAATAACACAGAGTCTCACATATATGTGCAATCTAAAAACGCAGAAAGCATAGAAGCAGAGTAAAATGGTGGTTAGAGGAGGCTGTAGGTAGAGAGGAATTAAGAGATGCTGGTCCAAAAACAGTAAAAAAAAGTTTAGTTAGATAGGAAGAAAAAGTTCAAGAGATCTTGGTGACTAAATCATAATGGTGACTATAGTTAATAACAGTATATTGTATACTTAAAAACTGTTAAAATGATAGATATTAAGTGTTCTTACCACAAAAAAGTGACAAACGTGAGGTAATGTATATGTTAAATATTTTGATTTAGTCATTTCATTGTAATGCATTTTTGTATATGTATATGCAAAACAAATGTTTTACATCATTTTAAAGTTGTTAATTAAAAAAGGACATTCTTGAGTGAATTCAGTGATTATTTTTAATCTCTTTAAAAGACAACAGATTGATCTATTCCAGTTTTGAATAAGATTGAGAAATTATGCTCTACCAGATTTCAATTAAATGTAGATATAAAAACTAAAATGAATTTATGGATCAGCTTTTAAAAGACTCAGAAAATTAAAGAGCAGCACATATATTGGGGGGGGTAAACATAATTTAAAGCGCTACTAATCTGGCAGTGTGTTTGACATTGTTCTCCTCCCAAATCCTCCAGCCAGGACTCAAAGTAACCCAAAACCAAGAAGTGAGTATCAGGATGGATAATGAAAG
Organism: Cephalopachus bancanus; assembly: GCA_027257055.1. NCBI lineage: Eukaryota > Metazoa > Chordata > Mammalia > Primates > Tarsiidae > Cephalopachus > Cephalopachus bancanus. Next base: position 3,995,509 of record JAPVLO010000096.1, on the reverse strand, counting down.
CTCAGATCTCTCTAGTTCTAAATCTAGGAGTGGGAATGTGGATCTCAAATTCGCAGAGAGATTTGAAAAATCTCTTTTTGTTTTCCTTTTTTTCTTCATTCACTTGTATTTCAGCACCAGGCAGTCCTGTGGTGGTGACAATGGTGACAGTAACAGAAACTGCATCTGGAAGCCACAGGCACCCACAAATCAGATAGAGAGAGAACCATCCTCTCCAGGAAACTGTGAACTCAACAGCATAAGACAAATCTCCCCACTTTCTAATTTTCTTCTTGCTATCTTCCCACTGGCTCTGCATGCAGGTACAGGCACAAGAAGTATACAGCAGATAAGACTGAATCACCCCATTTGTAGGTAATGCATGATTTCCAGAGTTACCACAGCATAGTTTTCAAATTTTTAGTTTTCAACAAAAAAATCATAAGGTGAAACACAGAGACAGAAAACTAGAGTTTCCTGAAAGAAAACTACAAGTAATCAAAACAAGTGTAATTTGAAATGAACTAATTAGATAGAACAATGGAACAAACCAGAGTCTATAATAGACCTACTCAAATATTATCAATTGATTTTTACCAAGATGGAATGCCTATTTAATTCTAAAAGGGCAGTCTTGTCAATAAATGAGACTGACACAATTGGATATCTAAATGCAAAAAAATAAAATAAACCTTAACCTAAATTTCATATATTATACAAAAATTTACTCAAAATAAAGCCTAGAATTTAGTGTAAAATATAAAATAATAAAATTTTTTGAAAAAATACTAAAACACTTTTTAAAAAATTTGAGTTCAATCAGAGTTCTTACAAGTGGTGACTTTAAAAATTGAACTTTATCAAAAATAAGCTCTTTTGCTCTTAGAAAGACACTGAAAAATCAATGAAAAGAAAAAAAATAATGGGAGAAAATCTCTGACATTTACATATTCAACCAAACCCTACATCTATAACATACAAGGGCTCTCAAACCTCCACAGTAAGGAAACTAAACAATCATATTAACAACTGGGTAAAAATCTTATACTCATTTGACCAAAGGAGAAACATAGAAGGCAAATAGGCCCATTAAAAAATATTCGGAATCGTTAGCCACTTGGACATTACACATTAAAACCACAGTGAGATAGACATCCCTAACAAATGAATAAAATAAAAACATTCTAAAAATTTAACATACTGGTGAGGATGTGTAATCAACTTGAACCCATATATTTTTGGTGGAAATGCATAGACATTTTGGAAGACAGTTTAGCAGTTTCTTATAAAAATAAATACATACTTATATTACTCTACAATTCCATTTTTAAGCATATAACCTTGAAAAATTAAAACTTATGTTTGCACAAAAGACATTGTACAAATTTGTATAGTATTTTCATTCATAATCACTAATAACTGGAAACAGCTCAAATGTTCTTTGGTGAGCCAATAAATAGATAGTGGCACACCCACTATTTATCTAAATATAAAACAATAAACGATCAATACATGAAACAACTTGGGCAAATGTCAACATTTTCTTTTAACCTAGTGATAGAAGCCAATTTCAAAAGGTTGCATACTGTCTGTCCTATTTATCACAAATTAATGAAAAGACAAAACTGCAGGGATGGAGAACACACATCAGTGGTTACCAGTACTATGGGGGAAGAATATAACCACAAAGGAAAACTATGAGGGAATATTTTGGGGGGTATTAATGGAACTGTTCTATGTTCTAATTATGTTGCTGGTGCACAAATTTATGCATGTCTTAACATTCATACAAATTTATATTAAATGACAATTGACAGTCTAAAGTATAATTGATTAACAGTATATCATGGGGATTAAAACAGATGTAAAAGTAAAATATATCACAATAACTAAAAATAAATGGAATCTGGTACAGGATGATGATGGGGAAGGTTAGTGTATATGGGACCATAAAAACTCTATAATTTCTGTTCAATTTTGCTGTGACCTAAAACTTCTCTAAATATTTTTAAGTTTATTAAAACTTTAAGCTCTAACTTAAAGAAATGAATAGATAAGAAGAATTGGAAATTTTCTCTTTTAAGTTGATTGTACTATATGTGAAAAGGTAAAAATACTATTTGGCTGTGACTATTAAAGATATATGTTGAAAAATTTTAAGTAAGCACCAACATTTTTTTTAAAAAGCATAACTAATACTCTATGATGATTAAATATAATCATAAAATATACTTTTTACTCTAAAATAAGAAAACAGGAAAAAGAAGAACAAAGATTACATTGGATAAATAGAAAACAAATAGCCAAATGGTAGTTTAAGTTCCACTGTAAAAAAATGCTACTGTATCAGTAATTACACTAAATATAAGTGCCTTAAAGAGTTCAGTAAAAGTATGGATATTTTCACATTGTATATCAAAACAAGATCACTATATTCTATCTTTAAAAAACCAACTTGAAAAATAAAGATACAGAATAAAATAGTTTTAAAAAGATATATTATGCAAGTACTAAACCAAACAGAGTCAGATTGATACACTGTGCCAAAAAGAATATACTTCAGAGTAAGGAAATTATCAGGGTAAAGATATTTATTTATGTGATAGTTCTGGAAACTGCATGTAGTCTCTCATAAGCTGGTCCTAATCACTGGTCACATGACCACAAGGGTGGGATCAGCAGACACTGGCTCTGCTGTGGGAGGGAGGAGCAAAAGACGCAGAGGGGTATATGGCAACATGGTGGGTACCTGGTCCACTATTAGGGGAGAAAGGGCCAGATAGAAGTCCAAACTTCACTTGCATGCAACTTACTTATGTAGTAAAATCTCACTTGTACCCGACAACTCTAAAATTAAAAAAAAGAATCACATAATGAAAAAAAATCATTTATTCAACTCATTAAGAAAGTAAGATAATCGTAAATTTGTATGCAACTAATGTCAATGTTAACTACATAAAGTAAAACTTGATAGAACTCAAAGAAGAAATTGATTCACAGTTATAGTTGGAGTTGTTGATATTTTTCTCCCAGTAAATGAAAGAAAACATCGAGAAAAAAATAAATTAGTAAAGAAATAGAAGACCTGAACAACATTATAAAACAAAAGGTCTATTGATATTTATAGACCTATCTACAGCATAGTACACATTTTTTTCAAAGATACGTGCAACTTTCATCAAAGTAGACAATGTTTTGGAGCATAAAATAATTCTCAATACAAATAAAATCACACACACCTATGGTCACAAAGTTAACAGAAAATATTTGGAAAATTCCTTAATATTTGCAAAGTCAATAACAAAAAGATATATATATAGGATCCTCAAATATGTGGAATTAAAATATTCACTTCTAAATAACCAATATGTAAAAGAAAAAATCAGAATGTAAGTTTAATATAAGAAAAAAAATATGATATAACAAAATTTTAGGAACATAGCTAAAAAGAGATTAGAAAAATGCAAAGTAGTAACTGCTTATATTAGAAAAGTAGAATGACCTTAAATTGATTCTTTATGTCTCCTTTTTAAAAAGCTAAAAAAACAAATTAAACATGAAAGTCGAAAAAAATGAAATAATAAGAGAAGTTACCATTAAAGTAGGGAAAAAAAAACAATAGACAAAATCCAACTGAAAGCTGTTCCTTTGAAAATATAATAAAATTAATAATACCTCTAACCAGAAATGGGGCACCATCTCAGAGCCTCAAACAAATAAAAAAGCAAACTAAGGAAGTCCTATCTAGAGCAATAAATTGAACATCTTAAAGGAAATGAACGCATTCTGTGAAATATGTCAGCCACCAAGCTTATTTAAGACAAAATAGATAACCTGAATGGCCAGTATACAGTATGTTTTTTAAAAATAAATTCATAATTTAAAAAATGAAAAGCTTGAACACAGAGTTTATGAGGAAATTTTATCAAATTTCTAAGAAAAAGATACACCAATTTGACATAATAGTTTCCAGGAACAAAAAGGAATAAGCCTGTCCAAACTCACTATATAAATCCAGAATTACCCTGACATTCAAATAGGTAAAACTATTTTTATGGCTGCATGGTACATGTACCTCCTGTATTTTAAAAAAAAGAAATCAAGAAATAGGTACAAATTTTTTTATTTATTTATTTTAGGCATGTGGGCCACAAGTCAGGATTGGGTACATAAGTGGTCTAGGTACAGGAGAAGTTTGAGCCTCCCATTGACCTTCACTTTACCTGTATTAGGATCTGGCATGCTTACTGATTTTATGTGTCCCCCTCCCACAGCACTGTCCTGATACTGCCAATCCCTTTCTTGTAGTATGATAGATGCTCAGGGTCCACTTATGAGTAATCACTTCTTTGTTTCTGTGATAGATCACTGAATATGATAGACTCTAAATCCATCCAAGTCGTTATGAAGTACATAGGTTTCTCCTTCTTTATGGCTGTGAAATATTCCTTCATGTGTATGTTCTATATTTAAAAAAATCCAGTCCACATTTGATGGGCAGCATGATTGGTTCCACGTTTTTGCTATTATGAATGGTGCTGCAATGAACATACATGCCCCAGGTATATTTTTTGCAGAATGACTTGCGTTCCTTTAGGTATATTCCCAGAAAGGAGATTTCTGGTTGGTATGGAAGGTCAATTTCTAGTTCTTTAGGAATTGCAACACTGTTTTGAATGGAGGTTGAACTAGTTCGCACTCCTACAAACTGTGATAAGTGTTCCCTTTCCTCCGCATCCTTGCCAGCATCTGTTGTTTTTTGTTTTATTGTTGATGGCTATTCTTATAGGAGTTAGGTGGTATCACAGTATGGTTTTGATTTGCATTTCTCTGATGATTAGTGAGGCTGAGCACTTTTCCACATGTCTGTTGGTTGCTCATTTGTCTTCTTTTGAGAAGTGTCTATTCATGTCTTTTGCTCCCTTTTTAATGGGGCTGCTTGTTTTTTTCCATTTGGCATGTTTGTGTTCCTTGTAGATCCTGAATTTTTTACACCTTTGTCAGATAAGAAGTTGGCAGATATTTTTCCCATTCTGTGGGCTGTCTCCCTGCTCACTTGATGGTTTATTTTGCTTTGCAGAAGCTTCTAAGTTGGATGAGGTCCCATTTGTCTATCTTATCTCTTATTGCATGGACATTTAGGGTTTTGATCAGGAATTGGTTGTCTTTTCCAATATCTGTAGGATGTTGCCTATGTTTTCTAAGATTCTTATTGTTTGAGGTTTTATAATTAGTTTTTTCATCGTTTAGAGTTGATTTTTGTATACGGTAATAGGTAGGGGTCCGGTTTCATTCTTCTGCATTTGGCCAGCCAGTTTCCCCAGCACCATTTACTAAGTAATTGCTTCTCTTCCCAGTGGTTGTTGGTGAAGGCTTTGTTGAAGATGAGTTGGTTGAGAAATTGAGGTTTTGATTCCAGAATCTGTATCCTGTTCCATTGGTCTATATGCCTGGTTCTGTACCAATACCAGGTTATATTTATTATTGTAGCCCTATAATAAAGTTTAAAGTCTGGAAGTGTAATACTTCCTGCTGTTTTTCTTTTGCTGAGGATTGTTTTGGTTACTTGTGGTTGTTTTTATATCCATATGAATTTCTGCATTGTCATTTCCATATTTGGGAGGAATGATGATGGTAATTTAGTGGACATTGTGTTGAATCTGTAGATTGCCTTGGGTAGGATGGACATGTTAGCAATGATAATTCTCCCAATCCATGAACATGGGATATTTTCCCATTTATTTGTTTCTTCTTTAATTTCTTTGAGCAGTGTTTTGCAGTTTTCATTGTAAAGATCTTTCACTTCTCTGATCAGGAATATGCCACGGTATTACTTTTTGTGTGTGTGACTATTGTGAATGGAATTGTGCATTTTATTTGGTTCTCTGCCTATTTGTTATTTGTGTATAAAAATGTGACTGTCTTTTGCACAGTGATTTTACAGACTGAGACTTGGCCAAAGTCCTTTATCAGTACAAGGAGTTTTTTGACAGAATCCTTTGGGTTTTCCAGATATAGAATTATGTTGTCGGCTTAACTTCCTCTTTTCCTATTTGGGTACCCAAATATCTGTCTTGTCTGATTGCTCAACTAGGATTTCCAACACTATGTTGAATAGGAAGGATGAGAGTGGGCAGCCTTGTCTTGTTTTGGTTTTCAGGGAAAATGCTTACAATTTCTGTCAATTTAGTAATATGCAGGCTATGGGATTATCATAGATAATTTTTACTATTTTGAGGCTTGTTCCCTCAATTCTAGGTGTTCATGGATTTTTATCAAGAGTAGATGCTGGATTTTATCAAAAGGTTTTTCTGCATCTAATGATATAATCATATGGTTCTTATTTTTACATCTGTTGATGTATTTAATTACATTTATGGTCTTGTGGATGTTAAAACAGCCTTGCATTATGGGATGAAGCCTACTTGGCCATGGTGAATAATTTTTGAGATGTGTTATTGGATCTGATTTACTATAATCTTTTTTTTTTTTTTGAGTTGGAGTCTCACTCTGTTGCCCAGACTGGAGTGCAGTGGCCGCTCCTGGCCACTGCAGCCTCTACCTGCTGGGCTCCAGTGATCCTTCCACCTCAGCCTTCCAAGGAGCTGGAACTACAGGTGCATGCTACTATGCCCGGCTAATTTTTGATTTATTGTAGAGATGGGGTCTTGCCAAGTTGCCCAGGCAGGTCTCGAACCCGCGGGCTCAGGCAATCCACTCACCTCAGCCTCCCAAAGCGCGGGATTACAGGCTGAGCCACTGAGCCCGGCTCTACTATAATCTAGTTGAGAATTTTTTCATCTATATTCATCAGGGATTTTGGCCTATAGTTCTCTTTCTTTGTTGGGTCTTTCCCTGGCTTGGGTAGCAGTGTGCTGTTAGATTCACTAAATCATGTGAAGAAAGTTCCATCTTTCTTGATTGCCTGGAATACTTTCAATAGGATTGAAATCAGCTCCTCCTTGTATGTTTTGTAGAATTCCACTGGAATGCCATCTGGCTTTTTTTGTAGGTAGTTTTCTTATGATGAGTCATTTCCTGAGTTGTTATTGATCTATTTAGAGTCTCTATTTCCTCTTGCTTCAACCTTGGGAGGTTGTGTGATGCCAGGAAGTCCTCCAATTCATTTAGGTTTTTGAATTTGTTTCTATGCAGGTGTGCATAGTAATCTCTGACAATCTTTTGTATTTCTCAGGGGTCACTTGCGAATTCATCTTTTGTGTTTCTGATTGTGTTCATTTGGGTCTTTTGTCTCTTTTTCTTGGTCAATCTACCTAGAGGTCTGTCAATTTTGTTTATTCTTTCAAAGAACCAGCTTTTTGTTTTGTTGATTTTATTCTAAGGCAAGGACTTTACAATCAAATCAAACTATAAGGCAAAGCCAAAGAGGCAAAAGTTCTTATCAAAATTTTAGAATATTATATTTATTTTTATACAATTTAATTTTATACAATTTATTTTTATTTTGCTATTTAACAAACTGAAGAAAATCTCCTTTCTTCCTAATTTTCTGAGTTTTTATTATTAATAAAGGTTTAATTTTGTTAAAAACAGTTTTCTACATATATTAAGATGATGAGATATTTTTTAAATTTTTTAGTCAGTTAACCTAATGAAGTAGAATGATAGCTTTTTTTTTCTTTTTGTTGTTGAAATACTCTTGCCTTCCTGAGATAGAACTTACTTGGTATGATGCATTATTTCTAAAAAAATTCAGGAAGAAGAATTTTGTTAAAACTCAACTTCCATTTGTAATTACAAACTCTGAACAGCCTAGGGATATAAGAAAACTTCCTTAATTTGATAAAGAAAATCTTTGAAATATGTATAGCTAATATTATAATTAATGGTGAAAGACTGTCCTTTCTCCCTAAGATTACAAGAAAACAATAACATCAGGTGTCACTAATTATATTCAGCATTGTACTGAAAATCCTAGCCGGTAAAATAAGAAGAAAAAAAAATCACGTGGGGGTTGGAAAAGAATAAAGGAGAATGTCCTTTTAAATGGATGATATGATTGTTTATGTAGGCAATTCTCTAAGAATCTATACAAAATCTATTAGAATTAATAAGTAAAATTAGTAAAGTTACAGAGTACAAGGTCAATATACAAAAATAAGTTGTATTTCTATGTACTAGCAATGGTAAATTGGCCATAAAAATTTAAATAACAATGTCATTTACAACATTATAAGCAAAAAAAAAAAAGAGAGAGATATTTAGGAAACAATATAACAAAATGGGGCAAGAGTCTTTTCTTTTAGTATAAATTTATGTCATATTAAATTGTATATCAAAATGTGAAAGGCTTAAAACAGTCAAAAATATTCTAAAAGAAAAAAAATTAGAAGATTTATACTTTCTGATTATAAGACTTACTATAAAATTGTGATAAAGACAATAAAGTATTGGTACAAAGATAGACATATAGATCAATGGAACAGAAAGAGCCAAAAATATATAGTTCATTGATTTATAACAAAGATGTTGTGGGTAGAATTTGGCCCCATAATATTGGCCCCTGGCCCCATAATTTTGCCTACCTGTATGGTTTTGTTACATTTTGTGACAATAGGGACTATACAGAAGTAATTAAGATTACTAATCAGCTAACCTTAAAATAGGAAGATTATCCTGGAATCACATGAGCCCTTAAAGAAGAAGAGAATGTAACAGGGATACAACAGAAGATTAAGTTAAAGCATTTCAAAACGTAAGTAGGATTTGACCAATCATTACTGATTGGAAGACAGAAAGAACTGTATGAAAAGTATAAGAAGCAAATGAGCTCTTCCAATGACCAGTGAGCTTGGAAGAGGATTCTGAGTTTGCATTAGAACTATAGTCACAACAAATATTTTAATATAAGCATAATAAGACCCTAAGCAGAAAATTCAGCCACATAATGTCAGACTCCTGACCTACAAAATTGTGAGAAAATAAGTGACTATAATTTCATGTCACTAAGTAGTGACACTTGGTTATAGCAGTGACAGAAATCTAATACAGGTGCTAAACTATTTTAATGATGAAGATAAAGTCTTTTCAACAAATGGAGCTGGAAAGTTGTTTATATTAAAAAACCTTGACATGTTTTTCACACATTAAAAATATATAACTCAAGATGTATCATATTTTCAAATATAAGAGCTGCAAGTTCTAATCTTGGCTTAATCAAAGATTTCTCTAATAGAATTCCAAATTGCAAACCATATAAGAAAAGGAATTAATGATACCACACTAAAATTTAAAAAAAAATCTATCCTTTAAAAGATTCTCCTCAGAAAATAAAAAGACTAGCTACTGACTGGAAGAAAATACTTGAAAAGTACATATCTGACAAAGGAGTTTAATCTAGAACATATCTAGAACATAGATCCTATGTTCCTATTTTTATTTTCATAAAAATCCAATAGAATATCACTAACCATACACTACAATGACTAAAAGTAAAAAAACTGACAAACCAAGTGCTGGTTAATATGGTGAACAACCTGAAATCACTTATATTGTTGGTACAAATGCAAAATTCTATTGCAGTGTTTCTGATAAGCATAATTGTACACTTACTACATAACCCTGCAGTAGATCCTAGGCATTTAGCCAAGATATTTGAAAACATAACTCTACACAAACATCATTATATGAATGTTTCTTGTAGGTTTATTTATAACACAAGCATACCTCATTTCATTGTTCTTTACTTTATTGTGCTTCTCAGACATTGTGTTTTTTACAAGTTGAAGTTTTGTGTCAACCATGCCTTGCACAACTCTATTGGCACCATTTTTCCAACAACATGTTGGAACATGTTATCACCTTTTGTCTCTGTGTCACTAATTTTCAGCAAGAGTATTTTTAATTAAGATATGCACTTTTTAAAGAAAATGTTTTTGTTCATTTGTAGACTACAGTATAGGGTAAATGTAACTTTAAAAAATTTTTTTAATTTTAAGGATGTGGGATACAATTCAGGGTTAAGTAGACAAATGGTCATTGTACAGGTAAAGTTTGGGTCTCATTTTGGTCCCCACTTCACCTGGTTTGAGATTAGGTATGCTTATTGATGAAATGTGCCCCCACAACTGGCAGTTTCCCACTACTGCCAGTCTCTTTCTTATAGTATTATGATAATTGTTCAGTGTCCACTTATGAGTGAGAACATGCGGTACTCAAGCCTTTGTTTCTGTGTTAGACCACTCAGTATTACAGACCCTAAGTCCATCTAAGTTGCTGTGAAGTTCATAATTTTGACTATCTTCATGACTGCATAATATTCTATCATGTATATGTAATACATTTTTTTAATCTAGTCAACTTTTGATAGGCAGCTCAGTTAGCTCCATGTTTTTGCTATTGTGACTAGTGCTGCAATAAACATACATGTGCAGGTATCTTTTTCATAGAATTATTTGAGTTCCTCTGGATATATTTCCAGAAGGGGGATTGCTGGGACATATGGAAGGTCAATTTTTAGGTCTTTTAGGAATTGCCATGCTACTTTCCACAGAAGTCGTATTATTTTACAATCCCACCAACTGTGTAAAAGTGTTCCCTTTTCCCCACATCCTCTCTAGCATCTGTTGTTTTTTGAGTTATGGATAATGATCATCCTGACTGGAGTTAGGTGGTATCTCAGTGTAGTTTTAATTTGCATTTCTTTGATGATTAGTGAGGCTGAACACTTTTAAATGTATCTGTTGTCTGTTCATATGTCTTCTATTGAGAAATGTCTGTTCATATCTTTTGCCCATTTTTTAATAGAGCTGTTTGCTTTTTTTTTTTTTTTTTTTTGCCACATCTGAGTTCCTTGTAGATACTAGATGTTAGGCCTTTGTCAGATATAGAGCTGGCAAATATTTTTTCCCATTCTGTGGGTTGTCTCCCTGCTCTCTTGATGGTTTCCTTGGCTTTGCAGAAGGTTTTTAGTTTGATAAGGTCCCACTTGTCTAACTTTTCTCTTACAGCATGGGTATTTGGGATTTTGATTTTATATGCACTGGGAAACAACAACAGCAAAAAGTGTGACTTGCTTTATTGCAACCAAACCCATAATATCTCTGAGCTATTCCTGTAGTCAAAATCTAGAAGGAAAAATCTAAATGTTCAATAACCTGTGAATAGATTTTAAAAAAACAAAACTATGATTTACCACTATTTAGCAGTAAATGGGCTGAACTTGTGACCTGTGCAACAACATGAATATACTTTCAAAACATATCAAATGAAAGAAACTTGTCCCAAAAGGTTTATACTGTATGACTCAATCTATATGACATTCTGAGAATCCCACTCTCTATAAAAAGAAGTCAGAAGTGATTGCCTAGGCCTTGGGAGTAAGGGGAGGGGCATTGGAAAGATATATGAAGGAACATTTTGTGCAATTGAAGTGTTCTATATCTTAAACTATGGTAGAAGTTATTCATTAACCTGAAGTTGACTCTTGAACAATGCAGGGATTAGGGGTGTCAAACCCAGCCCCTCCAACTTGCATAGCTGAGAATTTGCATGTAACTTTTGACTCCCTAAAAGTGTAACTACTAATAGTCTGTTGACCAGAAGCTTTACCAATAGCATATATTGTCAATTAACACAGATTTTGTATGTTTTATGTATTATATACTAAATTCTCTTAAAATTTGAATTTTACTAGTCACATTAAACATTAATAAATTGACTTTAAAAAATTTTTAAAATACAAAAAACTAAGCTGCTGCGAAAAAGTTAACAAAAAAGAAGAATATTCTCTTAGTAATGAAAATATGTGATTGTAGAAATCTTTAAAAAGAATGGATATTGATAAAATTATATTTTTAATTATATAAATTAGGAGCAAAACCAATTAATTCTCTGATAAAAATCTAAGAATAGATTTTAATCTATTTAAATAGATTTAATAGATTAATAGATTAAATCTAAGAATAGAGATAAAATATTTAAGAAAAGTACAGTAGGAGCTTTAAAGGGACAAAATGAAGGGAATAAGCATTAATGAAAGAAGTATGTGAATAACTATAATTTTCAAATCAAAGGCACATCAAGTACTAGTCTTGTTTTATTTATGAAAAAACATACACAATGTTTATCTGTGCCTTTAGATAAATATATCCTCAAACATATTTGTTATAAAATTAAAAATAACTGCTGATAACATATCACTGGGAGAAAAAGTGAATATAAAACTTTAATAAAAGTATGAAATAAGAAAAGAAAATAAAGAGAAACATGAAGAAAAAGTATAATAAACACAATGCTAAATAAAACAAGTATATCAATGATCAACAGTATATTTGCTGAAATCAAATTACACTACTACAAGATGAAAACTTTTAAACTAAGTTTAAAATAGAAAAAAATAAAGTTATGTGGCATTTATAAGAGATACACTATTAATATGATGTAAGGGAGAATAAGACATTTTTATGTTTGTAGTCAAGAAACTGATACTGATATAAGTAGAAATATTAAAAATATGCAGAGGAGATTTCAAATAACATTTAGCAAGGTATATTATTACTTGGCTTCTCTTAAACAAAGAAGTTACGCTATTTTCAAATAACCATAAACTTGTTAGAATCAGGCAGTAGTTCATAAAAATATTTCAATTGCATATGAATAAAACAGATATGTTAGAGGCCTCAAATTTGACCACAATGTAGTATAATGAACAACAACAACAATGAAGTCACTTAATACTACTACAAAAAGAAGTGACAATGGAAGCTTATAAAAAAAGTAAATCTTAGGTCAAATAATTAATTCTTAAGCCATGATTAAAGTATTACATATTTAGAAACTATCTGCAATGTGAAAACTCAAAGAATACAACCTCTATGCACCTACGCTTTAGTAATAAATAAACATTACCTAAAATTAATGTTAGGTAAATCATTTATAAAATTACACTCTTCTGCGTATTTAAGACAATGTTTTTCTGTTACTTTCTTGTGTAAAGTTTTTCTATAGTACTTATGCTCTTACCTATTTCTGTTTAGATTAATTTTCCTTAAATAAAAAGGGAACCAGGCCTGAGGTTTTCTGAAAGACAAGACTTGTGGATTGTTCAAATGACAGAATAGAGATTGATGAATACAATCCCAGTCCAATTTCTAGTATGTGGCAGACTGAATATGCTGAACTTCAGTGGATTCTTTGATTTCGATGTTAAAGTACTTCAGCTATTCTCCAGAGACAGAGTATAATCCTCCACTATAGAAACATTGTACATAATTGACATAAATCTACTGGCCTGCACTTCTAAGAAGGCCTGTCATAACTCTAATTATACACATCATGTTTTTTCTTTAGAAAATATGTATTCAATCATGTTTTCCTCTGCATTTATTATTTCTGAATAGAATTCAAGAAAGAAATGGAAGGGCTTCAATTCTTGCTATTTCTCTACCATTCAAAAGAGTAAAGCCACTGAAGTTTCTGTTTCGCAAAGACCCTAAGTACTCTTGAATCAAGAGTAGAGAGTGGTCTGATAAGACATAGTTGTTTTTTTATGCTGTTTAAAAAAACCGAATTTTAAAGATATGGGGTAAAATTCAGGGCTAGATATGCAAATGTTCATTATGCAAGTTCACTTGTCGATGAGGTATGCCCCCCCACCGGCAGTTTCCCACTATTGCCAATTCCTTTCTTATTGTATTTTGATAATTGTTCAACTTCTGCTTATGAGTGAGAACATGTGATATTCAGTTCTTTGTTTCTGTGATTGATAACTCAGAAGTAGTTTTTTGACCTTCTGTGCTTCCATACTTGCATACTCCCCAAGTAAAACCAAGCAAGTATGGAAGCAAGGTTTTGCTTTTTGTTTTGTTTCGGTGGTTTTTTTATTTTGTGTTTACATCAAGCTTTTGGTAACACAATAAAGGACATTCCCTGGGAGCTTAAAAATAATTGGAAATTATAAGAAAATTTTATGTCAATGGTATTCTGAAAACATAATATTTTTTCAAACTTTTGCTGTTTTAAATGCCAATGAGAATCATGATGTTAAATTTTTGTAGATGTTCAAAATTATCTCAAGGTAAATTCCAAGAGATAAATTTCATTTTTCTAAGATATGAGTCTTTTTAAAACTCTTCATACACATAGCCATAGCAACACCAATTATAGTTGACTCTGGGACAATACAGGGGTTGACTACTGACTCCCATGCAGTTAAAAAATCCAAATGTAACTTTTGACTCCCCCAAAACTCAACTACTAATAGCCTCCTATTGATAGAAGCCCTACTGATAACATAAACTTTTGATTAACACAGATTATGTATATTATATATGATATTCTTACAATAAACGAAGTTAGAGAAAAGAAAATATTATTTTAAAAATCATAGAGAAGAGAAAATATATATACTATTTATTAAGTGGAAGTAGATCATTTTAAAGATCTATACCCTTGTTGTCTTCACATGAGTAGAATGACAAGGAGTCACCACTGCTGTCTCAGCAGTGAAAGAGACAGAAAAATTGCTTATAAGTGGCCTTGCATAGTTCAAACCTGTGTTTTTGAAAGGTCAACTGTATCTATGTCTGTTTATATTTACTTCAAAATTGCTAAAATTATTAACTTCAAAAGCGTATGTTCACTTTTAAAGTAGAAATTCTATTAGACTAAATGATATCTCACAATTATAGATTCTATTTTGTATTAAAAAGATACTAAACAACATTCAATTTACCCAGTACTCTAGATCAGTAACTGAAAACTCCATAGCCTACAGCAGTAAGATAGATGGCATAAATTACTAAAATTACTCAGGAAATGCTGGTTACTATAGTAAAATAGAACTCACATAGTCCTTGTGAAATAGTACTAATTGCTACTCGGCTCTTAATGTCACACAGCAGTGAGGTTTAACATTGTAAAAGCTTCTAAGTAAAGCTGGAAATTCAGAATTAAAATGAAAATCTGAAGTTTAAGTTTCAGACACTATTTCAACTTTTAAAAAGCACCTTATAGACCACACACCAAAAAATTGAACAAGATTTGGCCTACGGTTCAACAGATTACAGCCATCATAGATACTCTTTACCAAATATCTACTAAATTCACCATAAGAAGACCTGCACATAAAAATCTTACTGTCTTAACTAAAAAATAGACATATACTAGCTAAATTGCTTTTATTTTCTACCATCAGATTTTACAGAAAGTGGATTGTGACAAAAGTACCTTTAATAGATTCTCTGCATATTCTAATTTGCTAGGGTAGGTTCAATATCTGAAAGTTAATCAATACAGCTCAATGTATTAAAAGACTATATAAGAACCTAATAGAAAAAGTCCATGAACATATCAATAGATATATAAAATGCATTAGGCAAAACTCAATATTCATTCATGATACAATTGCTTAGCAAACATGAAATAGAAGGGGAAATTCCCAGTCTGAACAAGGACATTTAGAGAAAATCTGCAGCTAAGTTTAGACATCCTGATGTCCATCAAAGGACCAGATTATTTTCCCCTAAAAATCAGGAAAAAGTGAAGAAAGTTGATTTTTAGCACTTCTGTTTGACATATTACAGCAAATTTTAGCTTGTGCAGTAAAACAAGAAAAAGAAATACAGAAATTTTAAAACTTGCAAGATGTCACATAAAAATCAATTATATTTCTGCAAACTATCCACAAACAACCAGAAACTTAATTTTTTAAATGTATCTTTTACAGTAGTCTCCTCCCAAACACAGAAACAAAATAAACATATAGGTATAAATTTAACAAAATATGTGTAAGATTTGCATGGTAAACCCACAAAACACTGATTTAAAAAAATACTTAAATAAATGGAGAGACATGCTATACTTATTAAAAAATTCTTCTCAAACTAATAAATTAATATCCTACATGAAACTACATAGTTATAAAAAAACTGACTCCATAATTTATATGAAAAGACAAAGAAACTAGAATAGCAAAGACAATTTTGATAAAGAACAAAATGGGAGGATTCTCACTACTGAAATTTAAGACTTAGCATAAAGCTCCAGTAATTAAGGAAGTGGTATTGACAAATGGTTAGTTAAATAAATAAATAGAACATAATAGAGAATCTAAAAGCATACCTATGCAAATATTATCAGTTTATTTTTTGACAAAGGTCCAAAGGCAATTCAATGGGTACATAAAAATATTTCCAATAAATAATATAGAAACAAGTGGATATTCACATGCAAAAATTGAACATTGACCTATAGGAAGAATATTTTTGTACATAATGCATATATAAATTTAATCATAACTGATGATTAGCTTAAATATAAAAATATATACAACTGTTAGAAGAACACAGGACAAACTTTTTGGAAGTGTGAAATAGGCAAAAGTTTATAGAAACAATACCCAAGTTCTTACAAAAACAAACGATAAGATGAATTTAATCAAAATGTAAATACTTTTGCTTTGCTAAAGACACTGTTAAGAGAATCAAAAGACAGCCCGCCTACAGACTAAAAGAAATTATTTACAAATCACATATTTGACAGGGTTTATATCCAGAACATATTTTAGAATGCTCTCAAAATTCAGTGATAAGAAAACAAAGAACCCACTTAAAAAGTGGGCAAAAACCAGAACCTACACTTCATCAAAAAAGTTATTCAGAAGGAAAATTAAGAACATGAAAATATAATCTACATTGTTAGTCACTAGGGAAATGCAAATCAAAATCACAAAGAGAACTACATACTACAATGGATAAGAAAAGTAAAATCTAACAATGTCTAGTGATAAGGATATGGAGCAGTAAAAACTTTCATTTCTTGCTAGTGGGCATGGAAAATGATACAAGCACTCTCCAGAAAGCAGTTTGGTGTTCTCTTACAAAGTTAAACATATACTTGCCATAGCACATAGCAATCCCACACCAAGGAATTTACTCTAGAGAAATAAAAATTTACATGTATACTAAATCTTGTACTGAATACTTATAGCCTTGTTATTCACAACCAGCAAAAAATAGAAACAATCCACATGCACTTTACTGGGTGAATATAAACAAAATGTGGTATCAGTACAATGAAATACAACTCAGTAATGGCAAAAAAGGAACTACTGATACCTGCAATGGCATTAACGGATCTTACTGCATTATGCTAACTGAAAGAATTCAGCCTTGAAAGTTTGCTTACTGGACAACACATTGATAAGTCTCTGGAAAAAGCAAAACTACAGGAACAGAAATAGAGGAGTGATTGCTAGCATTAGAGGTACAAGAGGGTTTGACTAAAAAACTAAATCACAATGAGGTTTAATGTGGTGATAGAACTGTTCTGATTCTCTTTGTGGTGGTAGTTACATGAATCTATGCATGTGTTAAAAACCATAGAACTATACACCAAAGGAGTAAATTTTGCTATTTCAATGCCATATAATATATACATTATACTATATATTATAAAATAATACGTTAGTAGGTCATACTATATAATCTACATATAATATGTAATTTAAAGTAAATTTAATTATCAAATAGCTGTCCAAAATACAGTTGTATTATTAGCAATTTTAAGAAGACTCAGATACTTTATATGTGTTACTAAAAGTTTTTATCCCAGACCTAGATTCCAAATATGCAATTAATAGGATAAAATCTAGTTTTGAAACCCTGAAAGTAAAATATTTCAGGTAAAAATAAGAGAGTTAAAAATACACATGTAGAGAGATTCTTGGTGCCAGTTTGTATGGTTGGATATTTTAAAAGTATAGCCACTGGTTCTCTGATATAACAAGAGACTTTTATAGATGCACTCCTGACATTGTTAGAACAAGTGACATTTTATTTTTGTTTGTTTCCTGCTTTTCGTACCTATAAATTCTAATGGTAGATCTGTCAAACAGATGATGTGATAAATTTTTTATCCAGAACGCCATTACAAAGTATGTAATTTTTCCTCACATGCAATCTCAGTTCATGCATCTCTTTGATTTACAGTAGTGAGCTTCATGGCAGGCTGAATTAAAGCAACTCTACTCACAATCTGTTCAGATTGGAAATATGTCAAGAATAAAGCCTTTTGTAGGTTACTGACAATTTGCCAAATTTGCTCCGAGCTGACAAGTAATGTCTAAGCTTTCTCGAATGGCTCCCTTAGAGTTGTGCACTGTGTAATAGGGTTGTGCACACAGACACACACACTTTGATTTGTGTAATAAAACTATTTTATGCAGTTAGACTCTCGGAGTAGGCTGTGTGTAAATCAGTGGTTACCAATATATGATTTGCGGACTCTTAGTGAAGGGGAGGATATCACAAAATTATCACACGGGTTCTAAAAGTCCATGTGTATATCAGTCAGTGTCTGAGGACTCATTTTCAAATGAATTTGCCTAATGATGTGCAACACAATTACAAAGCATACAAATTGTAAATATTAATTAATTCATAATAGCTTTTTCATATTATATATTTTCCCTAGCAATGCATACTAAAATTGCAATTCCATTGTTATGAGGATGAATAAAATATCTTATTTTCAAGGAAGCCTTCATAGGTAAGGTCAGAACCACCAATGTAGGCATTGCAGATAATGAAAGGTATAATTATATTATTTCATTTTGTTGCTGTTTTATAACATAATGAGCTGAGGAATCTGCAACATCTTTGATGGAGGTTCATTCTAGTGTTAGTATACTTCAGAGCTTTTAAGGGATCCATATTGAAAACAAAGATCTGAGTATCACATGTTCTCACTCATATAGTGGACCTTGAACATCTACTATAATACTATAAAAAAAGGACTGACAGTGGTGGGAAACTATGGGGGGAGTAGGAAGGGGAAGGGAGGTGGGACTAATGGTAGTCAATATCTGTCTGGGGATGGGGAGACACCCCTTATCAGCAAGGGTGCCTGCACGATGCACATTGGTATACCTAACCCTTAACTGTACCCCACCATTTTATAATAAAAAATGTTAATAAATAAATAAATAAACAAATAAAAAGAAATTGTATTGGATTCCCCTTTAAAAATATTACTTAACAAAAACAGTGCAAACTCAATATAATTAGCTCTAAGAACATCAGATACAAAGATCAGCCTAACAAAGTAACAGTTACCCTACAGCAAGAAACGGGAACAGGTGGTCCTTGCAGAGGACATGGACACCACCATACCAAAGAGCTCTCCCTGTCAGGTTCCCCTGGTTTCTACACTCTTGCTTTATTTTTCTCAGTTGCTTTCATGAAAATTACAGAATTAAAATAGAAGAAGACTCACTTGAGGTTTGTTGTCCATGATTTGCTGGAAGTAGTGTAACCATTTAAAGTCGGTTAGATTACTGTATGAAAAAACATTTACTGAGTAATATGAACACTTTGGGTTTGCCAGAGTAAAACTGATTCTACTTGAATCCAAACAATTCATTACATTATCCTCTGATTGGCTACCCTGAGCTGATGGTTAATTTTTAAAGTTAATTTTTGACAACTGGCAACCAATTTGATGGGCAGCTTTTCTGATGTAATGGATGGAGTATTTTTCTCAATGCGGTGTTATAAATAATGGTTTTATTATTATAATTTGTTGGTATAAAAATCAGTGGTTGAGATGACAGAACATTATCACAGCAAAAGACAAATGTCCCGTTAAAAAGTTTATATGGCAGAATAACTAGAATAAGAAAATAAATGTGTTTATAGTTTCTTAGTAGCAGGCTCATTACAAAGAATGAGAGATATCTAAGAGAGTAGTGAGGGGTTTCATACACTAGCAGTGTATAAAATGTATGAAGCTTCACTCTGGCTTACCTTAGACCTGAAGATACATTTCTTCCCTGAAGATACTACATTTCTTCAGGGTCATGACTTTTGTGTCATGACAGTAATGGGGAGTGATGTCAGCTGAGGGAACACCACACGCAAGAATAAAAGCCATTAAAATCCCAGTCTAATTTCATTAGTTATAAATACAGGCTCTCTATTTTAAATGAAACATCCACATTCTTAATTGCTGGGAATTTATAATAATGTATATGGAGGCATTTTATTGACTTGACAGCGCATCAGACAGTTGCTTTGGCACACAGAAGCACATTACATCTACTGCTTCTGCTATGGGTGCTTTGGTAACACTGAAAATCGATGCCAACTGTGAGCATTAAATAAGTGCCTGACCGGTGGTGATTTAAGTGTAGCAATAAAAAAAGTTTGACCAAAGGACTCCATTGTGGACTGTAAAACAGGTTCCTTTTTCATTTCTCCAGGTCTGAAATGATGGAATGTAGGTAGAGAAGTTCCAATAATGAGTGATATCGAAGTTCTTACAAACCTCAGCAAGTGCAGGGACTCAGTCAGATTGAATCAAATCAGAATTAAAAAAAAAAAATATGACATATCTTTTACATAAAGTGCTATTACAGAGAGTGAGGATTTAGAGAATCTGTATTATAAGAAATATAAGCTCAAGCTAAAAATGGTGAATCATAATTCTGAGAAGAATTAAAGTCCAAGTAGCTTATTTATTTCTGACCTCCCTCAGACTAGAATTTTCTGGATCACATGTCACTAAAATATTTGACCACTGGAACCCAGCCTGCCATTCTCTCTTTATAATATTTTCCCTACTGCAGTGTTTACAGGCAAACGAGTTAGAGTTAAACAGCCTCCTTTGAATGCAGCCTGTCTCCTCTGTTACTTGTGTATATAGGTAAATTACTTAATTTCTGCCAAATGAGAATAACAGTAGTACCAAGAGTACTCAGTGTTGTGCTAATTAAATGAGTACTGGAGCAGTACCTGACATTGTGGCATAGCACAGAGTATTCAATAAAAGTAAATATTCTGAAGACTATTATCATCATTACTTTCATCACCATGAGTCAGGCTCCAAGCATTTATCACCTACGCAATTACAAAATTTGAACATCTTTCTGTGCCATTTCCAGTGGTTTGATATCTTTCTCATATCAATCTAAAACATACTTTCTACTGCTTTCCCCAGTACCTTGAAGACCTTCACTAGCTCTCCATTGCCTACATAATCATTTTACAAAAATTTAACATATATTACTAGCTTGCATTTTGGTCTATAAGGATATCCACAGCTTTATTTTCCTCTGCTAGTTCCCCTCTTTTGTCTTAAATGAGTAGACTTCCAGGCATTAGTCTTACCCTCCATTCTTCTGCTGGAATACTCTCATTATTAAAATATCTTATGACCTACTGATACAATCAAATATTTCACTTAAAAAAAAGTTGAGTGAGACTTACTATTTGCTTTGTACATTCTGTGCCTGACACGGCAATGAAACTCTCATAAATGTTGTCCCTGTGGTTTCATTTGACTTTCATACAATATGGTGACTCTGTGAAAATGTAAACCTGGGTGTTTCAAACTCTTGATAATGATGGACTAAAAAGAAAATGGATTCTTCATGGGTAGCCACAGTATCACCTGGGATATTGATGTCTAACGTATGGTTCTACCTGATACTGAAAATCCCAAGATTTGGGAAATGAAGGAACACAAAAATCATAGTGAGGCTGACTTAGAACATGGAGCTAAACCTTATTGTTGTGGATAGGACTGTGGTTTATCTAGAAAAGATTGCAATCAGGTAGCGGGTAAGCTATGTAGACTTTGACTTAGAAAGTGGAAAAACATCCTTCCTTGTAAAACAGGGGCTATATTTGCTCAGACTGTAAAGCCCTGAGATGCTTCCTATGTGGGCAGACCATGGATGCAGACCAGAAGTAAACAAAGAGCTAGTCTAGAATAAATCTGAGCACTTGCCCCAAGTAATCGTTATTGTCTTTCCTGTATTTTCCTTCTAGTATCCCCAGAGACTTCACTAAAGTCTATTAAATTTGCTACTTGATTGCTGTTGAGCTGTGTGAAATTGAAGAAAACACCTTTCTCTTTGGTTATTTGGTGAAGCCACTCCACGGTTGACTCATTCCCATGGCCTCCAGTGCCACGACAAAACTGATGTGCTTTACATCATATTATATTTGCTTTTTTCTAATATTTTATATGAATAGAATCATACAGAATGCAGTTTTTAAAAAATTTTTGACTTTCATTTATTATTTGCTGGTATGCTTTATTATCCCATAGGTCTCTGAGTTTATGTGAAATGTTCTTAAATTTTGTTAATACTTTTCAGGAAGTTCTATGTTATTTTTGAGATTTTATATGTGCTGATTCATTGTTATCATGCTCGCCTTTAACTCTTCAAATATAACTTTACTTCGTTGAACATATTTATAATAACCAGTTTGAATTTTTTGATACATTGAAAAATCTAGAAATGATTAACTGCTTTTATTTTCCCCTCAGGATGAATTCCACTTTTTTTATTTTTTGTGTGTACTTTGTAATTTTTGGTTAAAAACTGGATATTTAAGGTGATATATATTAGCTTCTTTGGGATCTCATCCCCCCTCCTCCAACATTTATAGCAAACATTTATGTTTGCTTGTTTAGTAATTTTCCTTGTTTAAATCTGTAAAATTGTTTTACAACACAAAACTATGTTATAAACTTGGTCTTAAACATTTACATGATATATAAAGAAATTATAAGCAATAAAATGCAGGCAATAAAATACTTTTGCTTTCATAGTCGGGCTTGGTGCCTCAGCCTGTAATCCCGCGCTTTGGGAAACTGAGGTGAGTGGATTGCCTGAGCCTGCGGGTTCGAGACCCGCCCGGGCAACTTGGCGAGACCTCATCTCTACAATCAATCAAAAAATTAGCTGGGTAGCGTGCGCCTGTAGTTCCAGTTACTTGGAAGGCTGAGGCGGAAGGATCGCCGGAGCCCAGCAGGTCAAAGCTGTGGTGGCCGGGAGTGGCCACTGCACTCCAGTCTGGGTGACAGAGTGAGACTCCAGCTCAAAAAAAAAAAAAAAGAAAAAAGAAAAAATAATTTGACTATAATAAAACCCAATACATTTTTTTTAAAAAGTGTTTGAATGTACTTTCTGAATAGTAAAACAAACTTTTAAATAACAAAAGTAACTTAAATATATTGAACACTTTAAAACTTAAAATATTTTCTTATGTCAAATAAAACTAGAAACCAATAAATATAATACTTTGCAAAAAAAACATGGAATACAGTGAAAATAGTATATCAGGAAATAGTATGATTTAAAATGTCTATATACATAGAGAAAAGAGAAGAAAAGAACCATAAAATAGATATCTTTGCAATCTTGATAAAGAAAAAAAATACAGAGCAAAAAAGACCAGAAATACGAAAGAAGATAAAGAACCACTAGAGATGACTACAATTATATGGGCAAAATTTGAAAACCTGAAGAAATTGCACATTTGCCTGCCAACGTACTGTCAAACTATCCAAACTGATGCTACAAGTGGAGGATTTATAAAGTTAGACAGGTGATTAAAGTTAGTACGAAAAAAAAATCCTTAAGAAAATGGTTCCTAGTTGGGCTCGGTGGCTCAGCCTGTAATCCTGCGCGCCTTTGGGAGGCTGAGGTGAGTGGATTGCCTGAGCCCGCGGGTTCGAGACCCGCCTGGGTAGCGAGACCTCATCTCTACAATAAATCAAAACAAAATCAGCCGGGCGTGGTAGTGCATGCCTGTAATTCCGGCTACTTGGAAGGCTGAGGCGGAAGGATCGCCGGAGCCCAGCAAGTCGAGGCTGCGGTGGCCAGGAGGGCCACTGCACTCAGTCTGGGTAACAGAGTGAGACTCCAACTCAACAAAAAAGAAAGAAAATGGTTCCATAGATAAGTTATCTAACCTTTAAAGAACAATCATTCTAAGATTATTCAAATCATTAAAGATACAAAGTTTGACATCTGATATATAAAATCAGCAGTAAAACTAGAAGATACTCACAGGCTTGAAGTAAAGGAGTGGAAAAAGATATATCATGCAAATGTGGGAAAAAAATCAGAGGTTGCTATTCTTATATCAAGTAAAACAGACTTTAATGAGAATTTTAAAAAGACAAAGAAGGGTATTATATAATGATAATGTATTTAACTCAATAAGATTTAATTATCCTAAAAGTATACACACAACACAGGAATATCCAGATTTAAAAGAAAACACGTTGGGCTCAGTGGTTCAGCCTGTAATCCCAGCGCTTTGGGAAGCCAAGGTGAGTGGATTGCCTGAGCCAACGGATTCGAGACCCGCCTGGGCAACTTGGTGAGACCTCATCTCTACAATAAATCAAAAATCGGCTGGGCGTGGTAGCGTGTGCCCGTAGTTCCAGCTCCTTGGAAGGCTGAGGCGGAAGGATTGCCGGAGCCCAGCAGGTCGAGGCTGCACTGACCGGGAGCACTGCACTCCAATCTGGGTGACAAAGTGAGACTCCAACTCAAAAAACAAAAACAAAAACAAAAAACACTGCTAGGCCTAGGAAAAAAGAAAGGCATATAATAATAATGAAGGACTTTAATCCACCACTGACAGCAATACTCTGATCATCGAGACCAAAGACTAACAAAGAAACTCTAGATTTAGACTGGACTTTTGACCATATGGACCCAGAAGACATCTATAGAACATTTAATCCAACTGCAGAGTATACATTTTTCTCATCTGTGCATAAAACATTCTCTAAAATTAATCAGGTAATTGACCATAAAACAAATTTCAATAAATTAAAAAAATAAAAATTATCTCATTTTTTCAAATCACAATGGAATTAAATTAGAAACCAATACCAAGAGGACCTCTCAAAACCACACATGTACATGGAAACTAAACAACTTATTCCTGAATGATTTTTGTGTACACAATGAAATTCAGGGAAAAGAAAAATATATATATTCTATTATATTACATTTATTTTTCTTTTAAAATTTTAGAGTTGTGGGTTATATGCGAAGATTTACTACATAAGTAAATTGCATCCAGGTAAGGTTTGGGATTCTAGAGAGCTCTCTCTCTCCCTCATAATGGACCTGATATCCAGTGTGTGGTGGTGTGTCACTTATCTTTCTTCTCTCCTTCCATCCTTTAGCAGTATCCAGCATCTGGTCCCACCTTCATGCTTGTGTGTTCAATGACAAGAGCCTGCTGTAAGTGAGAACATGCAGTATTCAGTTTTTTGCTTTGCCGATAGTTCACTTTGAGCAATGGTCTCCAGCTGTATCCATGTTGCTCCAAAGGACATGATTTTGTTCTTCATTATGGCTGCATAGATTCCATTGTGTATATGTACCACATTTTCTTTAGCCAATCTACTTTTGATGGGTATCTGGGTTGATTCCATGTTTTTGTTTTTAATATCGCTGCAATGAACATACATGTGCAGATGTTTCTTGTTAGAGAAATTTATATTCCTGTGGGTATATTCACAGAATTGAGATTGCTGGATCATGTGGCAACATGGTTTTTAATTCTTTGACTAAATGGCACACTGCTTTCCACAAAGGTGGAACTAGCTTACATTCCCACCAACAGTGCAGAAGTGTTCCTTTTTCTTTGCAGCCTAGCCAACATCTGTTATTTCGTGACTTTTTAATGATAGTCATCCTTTTGTTACTTTTTTTTTTTTGAGTTGGAGTCTCACTCTGTCGCCCAGACTGGAGTGCAGTGGTCGCTCCTGGCCACCGCAGCCTCGACCTGCTGGGCTCCGGCGATCCTTCCGCCTCAGCCTTCCGAGTAGCTGGAATTACAGGCATGCGCAACCACGCCCGGCTGATTTTTTGATTTATTGTAGAGATGAGGTCTCGCTGCCCAGGCGGGTCTTGAACCCGCGGGCTCAGGCAATCCACTCACCTCAGCCTCCCAAAGGCGCAGGATTACAGGCTGAGCCACCGAGCCCGGCTTCTTTTGTTACTTTTTAATAATAGCCACTGGTGTTAGGTGGTATCTCATTGTAGTTTTGATTTTCATTAACCTGTGTGGTTGAGCATTTTTTATGTTTGTTGGTTGCTTGACAGGCTTCTTTGAGAAGTGTCTGTTTATGTACTTTGCTCACTTTTTAATAGGGTTATTCATGTTTTTCCTGTGAATTCATTTGCGTTCTTTCTAGATCCTGGATGTGAGGCCTTTGTCAGATGCATAGCTTGCAAATGTCTCTTTCTTTCTATTCTGTAGGTTGTCTTTATTCTTTTGATGGTTTCGTTTGCTGAGCAAAATCTTTTTGTTTGCTAAAAATCCCAACTTTCAATTTTAGCTTTTACTGCATTTGCTTTTGAGACTTGACCGTGAACTCCTTGTTTACTACAATGTCCAGAAGAGTGTTCCCTTAGTTTTCTTCTAATATTTATAGTTTCGTGTTTCATATTTAAGCATTTTTTCCATTTTGAGTTAATTTTTGTGTATAGTGATAGGGGTCCAGTTTCATTCAGCTGCATTTGGTTAGCCAGTATTTTCAGCACTATTTGCTAAATAAGGTTTCCTTTCCCCAATGTTTGTATTCATCAGCTTTGTCAAGGATGAGTTGATTGAAGTTCCGTGGTTTTATTTTCAGACTTGCTGTTCTGTTTCATTGGTCTATGTTTCTATTCCTGTACCAATGCCATGCTGTCTTGGTTACTGTTGCTTTGTAATAAAGTTTTAAGTCTGGAAGTGTGATTGCCTCCAACTTTGTTCTTTTTGCTGAGGAATGCTTTACCTACTCAGGTTCTTTTTTAATTCCATATGAATTTCTGTTTTGTCTTTTCCAAGTCTGTAAAAATTGATGCTGACAATTTGATAAAAATTGCATTGAATCTGTAGTTTACCTTGAGTGTAATGGACATCGTGATGATATTTATTCTTCCAATCCATAAGCATAGGGTGTTTTTCCCATGAAACAAATGAAAATAGAAACACAATATACCAAAACCTCTGGGATACAACAAATATAGTGTTTGGAGGAAAGTTTATAGCATTACTTGCCTAAAAAGATAGAAGATCTCAAATTAATAAACTAATATCACACTTCAAAGAACTAAAGAAATAAGAACACACCAAACTGAGTTAGCAGGAAAAAAAGCAATATCAAAGATAAGAGCAGAACTAAATGAAATTCAGACCAAAAAAATTATACAAAGGGTGAAAGAACCAAAAAATTCATTCGTTGAAAGTTTGAAGTTGACAGACTGATTGATAGATTAATAAAAAAAGATTTAAAAAATCAAAAATGATAAAGATACAACTGATATCACTGAAATACACAAGGTCATGAGACTACTATAAATACGTCTATGAATACAAACGAGAAAATCTAGGGGAAATGGATACATTTCTGGAAACATATACTTTGTCATGACTGAGCCAGACAGAAATAGAAATTCTGAACAAACCAATAGCATGTAGCCCAACTGAATCCATAATAAAAACAGCTATCAACAAAAACAAGCCCAGGACTAGATGGCCTCACAAACAGATTTCACCTGTACGAAGAAATGCTGGTACCATTCTTACTGAAACTTAAAAAAACAAAGCATGAAAGACTCCACTCTGACTCATTCTATGAAACCAGCATTATCCCAAGACTAAAATCTGGCAAGGACACAACGGTAACAACAAAAGAAACCTACAAGCCAACATCCCTGACAAATGCAAACATTCCCAACAAAATACTAGCAAAATGAACTCATTAGCACATCAAAAAGATAATTCACCACAATCAGTGGGTTTTATTCCAGGGATGAAAGGATGGTTCAAGATATACAAATCAATAATGTGACTTATCATATAAACAATTAAAAACAAAAACCATATGATAATCTTGATAGATTCAGAAAAAACATTAGATAAGATCCAGCATCCCTTCATGATAAAAAGCCTCAACAAAATAGGGATCAAAGGAGCATCCCTCAAAATAATGAGTCATCTTTGACAAACCCACAGCCAATATCATACTGAATAAGGGAAAGTTGAAAGCATTTCCCTAAGACCTGGGAAAAGACAAAGATGTCCACTCTCACCACTCCTATTTAACATAATATTGAAGTATTAGCCGAGCTATCGAGCAAGGAAAAGAAAAAAAGTCATCCAGATTGGAAAAGAGGAAGTCAAATATTTACTGTTCACTGATGATATAATCTTATGCCTTGAAAAGCCTAAAGGTTCTTCCAAAAGACTTCTAGACTTAATGAATGGCTTAAGTTAGGTTTCAAGATACAAAATCAATGTACCAAAATTAGTTATATTTCTTTTTCTTTTTTTTTTTTGAGTTGGAGTCTCATCTGTCGCCCAGACTGGAGTGCAGTGGCCGCTCCCGGCCACCGCAGCCTCGCCCTACTGGGCTCCCGAGATCCTTCTGCCTCAGCCTTCCAAGTAACCGAATTACAGGTGCGCGCTACCACGCCCGGCTGATTTTTTGATTTATTGTAGAGATGAGGTGTCGCTGCCCAGGCGGGTCTCAAACCCGCGGGCCCAGGCAATCCACTCACCTCAGCCTCCCAAAGGCGCGGGGTTACAGGCTGAGCCACCAAGCCTGGCTCAGTTGCATTTGTGTACATCAACAATGTTCAAGCACAGAACCAAATCAACCACTCAGTTCCATTTACAATAGACACGACACACACACACACACACACACACACACACACACACCTCCTTAGATGTATTTAACCAAGGAGGTGAAATCCCTCTGCAAGGAGAACTACAAAAACACTGCTGTAAAAAATAATAGATGACACAAACAAATGAAAAAAAATGCCATGCTATGGGATAAGAAGAAAAAATATCATTAAAATGAATATAATAATTTATAGATTCTACATAATTCCTTTCAAATTATCAACAAAATTGTTCACAGAATTAGAGAAAACAATTCTAAAATTCACATGAAGCTAAAAATAACCCAAATAGCCAAACCAGTAATAAACAAAAATAAATAAATTAATTAATTAATAAAGTGGAGGCGTCACATTACCTGACTACAAACAATACTAGAAGGCTATAATAACCAAAACATCATGGTAATGTTACAAAAATAGACACATAGATCAATAGAACAGAATAGAGAACTCAGAAATAAAACTGCTCACCTGCAACCACTGACTCTGACAAAGTTGAAAAAATAGACAATGGGAAAAAGGACACCTATTCAATAAATGGTGCTGGGAAAACTGGATAGTCACATGTAGAAGAAAGAAACTGGGCCCATATTTCTTATCATACAAAAACAATGAACTGAAGTTGTATTAAAGTCTTAAACGTGAGATCAGAAACTCTGAAAATCCTAAAAGAAAACCTAAAAAAAATATTTTGTACACTGGCCTAAGCAAAGAATTTATGACTAAGACCTCAAAAGCAAATATGACAAAACCAAAAATAGAAAATGGAACTTAATTAAACACAACACAGCAAAAGAAACAATCAACAGAGTAAACAGAGAATATACAAAATGGGAGAAAATATTTGTGAACTACGCATCTGACAAAGGACTCGAATCCAGAATCTAGAAGGAACTCAAACAAATGAACAACAATGACCAATGAATAAATAACTTCATTAAAATGTAGGCAAAAGATAACAGTCCCTTCTCAAAAGAAAACGTGTAAGTGGGCAACAATCATATGAAAATATCCTCATCGTCACTAATCATCAGATAAATGAAAATTAAATCCACAATGAGATAACATCTCACACCAGTAAGAATGGCTAATATTAAAAAGTCAAAAAATGATGGAGGCTAGCAGGATGTGGAATAAAGGAAAGCTTATACACTGCTGATGAGAATGTAAACTAGTATATCTTCTATGGAAAACAGTATGGAGGTTTCTCAAAGAACTAAAATTAGAATGACTATTCAACGTAGTGATTCTACTGCCGGATGTCTACACAAAGAAAAAAATCATTATTTAAAAAAGACTCCAGCACTCAAATGTTTATTGTAGCACTATTCACAATAGCAAAGTCATGGAATCAACCTAAGAGTCCATCAATGAATCATTAAATAAAGAAAATGTAGTATTCGACACCATGGACTACTACTCACCCTAAAAAGAATGAAATAATGTCTTTTGCACCAACATGGATGGAACTGAAGACATTAGCATAAATGAAATAACTCAGAAACAAAAACTAAAATCATGTTTTCACACGTGAGTGGGAACTTGACAATGGATACGCAAGGCTATAAAGATGGAAATAACAGACACGTGGAACTCCAAAAGGGAGGAAGATGAAAGAGGAGGAAGGTTTGAAAAATCACCCCTTGGGTCTGACGTTCAGTATTTGGGTAATGGGTACACTAGAAACTCAATTCTCATCATTATGCAATACGTCCATGTAACAAACTTACATATGTAATCTCTGAATCTAACATAAAACCACAACAACCCTGGAAAAAACCAAGTATGACACCATAGGTCATTCCTACTTATCACTAAAGCTATGAAAAATTAAGTAAAACTTAGAAAATAGAAACTTGTACTATATTATAAGAAAAATACACTATGTACAAGCAAGGTTTATCTTAAAGAATGCAAGGGTGGGTCATTAACAGGAAATCTATCAATATAATCAACTACATCAATAAATTAAAAGAGAAAAAAATCATATCAGGATATTTTGAAAATGCATCTACTAAATCCTACAGTCATTGCTAATAACATTTTTATTTAAAAGAAATTTAAAAACTACGCAAATATAATTAAGACAAAAATTAAAAACAAATATCAAAAGTGGTGGCACACTAAAATTATTTTGATTAAAAGTAGGAACTATTAGGAATTTCTATTAGGATATTATTCATTACCATTGTCCTTGAGCCTTTAGAAAATGCAATATGCCAGAAAAGGGTGACATAAATATTTAAAAAACAGAGGTAGTTTTATTTCCTTTTATTGCTGTTATTACATACCTAGAAAGTAAAAAAATCTAGAAATAAATGGAATTCTTAAGAGAATTTCATAATGCGAAAAAAATATAAGTATTCAAACTATGTAATAGCTGTTTTATACTTTAGCAATAAACTCCTAAAAGTGAAAATGGAAAAGATATTTCATTTATAATAGGGACAAAAACTAAGACATTAAACATATTAAAATATTAAGAATATTGATATAAAATATAAAATATTTAATATAGCTAATAGTTAAAATTTTATATTAGTAATTAAAATGTTTTAAAATATTGTCATATACTGGCAATTATATATGAGTTCCATGTAGTTCCAATGAATATTTCCAGAGACTAACTTGAAAGTGCATAAGATTATTAAAGTTTACAGTGAATAATAAATATCTTGAAAAGACAATAAAGTTATGAAGATTAAAAAACTAAGAGGAGACTAAAGTTTCTTTAGATTAAAGTGGTACGATTGTCTCCCCTTATCTGCAGCTTCATTTTCCAGTTTCATTTACCGGCAGTCCAATGAAGGCTGAAAATATTAAACAGAAAATTCCAGAACTAAATATGCCACAAATTTTAATTTGCACACAGTTCTGAGTAGTGTGAGGAAATTTTGCACTATCAGGTTGCATCCCTATTGGTACGTGAATGCCCCGTTCCCCAGCAGATCCAAGCTGTGTGCACTTCCAGCCCCTTACTCACTCAGTAGCCCTCTCTGTGATCAGAGCGACTTGTTTCGTGGTATTCCAGTGCTCGTGTTCAAGGAAACCTTATTTTACTTAGGAATAGCCCTACAGTGCAAGACTGGCGATGCTGGCGGTACAGATATGCCAAAGAAAAGCATTAGAGAACTTTCTTCCAGTGAAAGTTCTCCATGCAATAAGGAGAAAAAAAAAAAAAGATCACTGAGCTTACTAAGATCTATGGTAAGAACAAAACTTCTATCTGTGAAATCATGAGGAAGGAAAAAGAAAATTGTGCTAGTTTTGCTGCTGCACCTCTACCTGCAAAAGCTACAGCAAAGATGTGTAACAAGTATTTAGCTAAGCTGGAAAAGGTATAAAATTGTTGGGTGGCAGACATAAGCAGAAATGTTCCCATTGATGCCAGTTGAGATCAGTATTCTTCGTGGTTTTAGAACTTATTCCTTATCAAAAAGGGGGAGCTCCTCTATTAGTATAGGAACAGATAAATATATCAGACAACTAATTCCAAAGTAGATCTTGACATAAAAAAATGCATAGGGAATAAAATGTGGAAGTAAGAAAAGGATAAGGTGCCACAACTTGTGTCTTAAAGAAACAGTAGATAAATTCAATCCTGCAGTGTAGCATATAGAAAAATAATTACAAATATATGAAAAGTGTAAATGCACAAAGTAATATAATAAGACATTTCTTCACTTAAAATCTAAAGCTTTATATGTACAGTCAAGGAGTACCTCCATAGGAAAGACTTCATACTCCCGAACTTCTAAAAGGAAACAATTGTCTCTATCTGCATAGTGAATACATTAAAAGTTCAAAATTTTACATGACAAAAATGTTAAGATACAAAGTTGATATGGGCAAAATATTACTTTTTTGCATCTGAACTAATGCTCAAAATTCACCAGTGGTCAATCAGATTAAAAAATTAAAAAGTACTATAAGATTCATAACCAGTGCTGATGTCAGGAAAAGTGCTGATGTATTGTACTCCTATACGATACAGCGAGAAATATAAAGTCGTTATGGATTTCTTATTAAAATTTAAATTGATTAGACTTCAGCTCAGAATTTTCTCTTCTTGACTCTATTCCATAGAAAGCTGAGCACTGACTGGGCTCGGTGGCTCAGCCTGTAATCCCAACACTTTGGGAGGCCGAGGCGAGTGGATTGCCTGAGCCCGTGGGTTCAAGACCCGCCTAGGCAACTTAGAGAGACTTCATCTCTACAATAAAATCAAAAAAATTAGCCAGGCGTGATAGCGTGCACCTGTAGTTCCGGCTACTTGGAAGGCAGCGGCAGAAGGATTGCCGAGCCCAGCAGGTCGAGGCTGCGGTGGCCGGGAGCGGCCACTGAACTCCAGTCTGTGAGACAGAGTGAGACTCCAACTCAAAAAAAAAGAAAGAAAGAAAGAAAGAAAAGCTGAGTACCAAATTGAAGGGACATGTAAAAGGATGCCTATTTCAGCATTGCTTATACTGAGCAAGAATTGGAACATCAAAAGGGGATGGTGAATAAGGGGGCAGTGAATACATTGGAATACACCCACGATGTGAAATAGTAAGCAGCCTTAACAACAACAAACAGTGAGAAAAGAAAGGAAATAAGCCAAGAGAAAAGAGAAGGAAATCAGGAGTATCCCAAAAGGAAAAAGAGGAAGTTAAGCTATCACTCTTCGCAGATGGTCTGATTCTATACCTAGAAAACCCTGTGGAGTCTGTTCAAAGCTTCCTTGCACTGATAATTGACTTTGGTAAAGTCTCAAGTTTCAAAATCAATGTCCAAAAGACAGTTGCATTTCTATATACCAATACAAGCAGGTAGAGAACCAAATAAAAACACAATCCCATTAAAAATAGCAACACACAAATACAATGAAATACTTTGGCATCCACCTAACCAGAGAAGTGAAAGAACTTTACATCGATAACTACAAAATGCTGCCCAAAGAAATCAAGGATGGCATAAACAAATGGAAAATCAACCCATGTTCATGGATCAGAAGAATAAATATTGTCAAGATGCCAATCCTATCCAAAGCAATCTGCAGATTCAATGCAATACTCATCGAATTAACAACATTTTTCAGATATGAGTTAATTTTTCTAAAACAACCAGATCCCAAGATTATATGTATACCTATACATATGTATATGTATATATGATTAAATAAGTATGTGTCTTAATGAACTGGAAGGCCACCTCAAGAGAAAATGGAAACTGTGCTGTTGATACAAGGCAAGGTGGAAACAGCTTCCAAAACAAACAAAATAACAAGGATAGCCTGTTACAGTATCTGCACACCACAGGCACAGCTCCAAGCGGCACCATTATCATCCAAGACAAAGGAAGTGGCCTTATGTAAAAAATGTGTATGTATTTGCATATGCATAATGCAAGGCTCAAATGGATAGTTATCAAAACATGATCATTGGTTATCTTGATCCCAAGGTTAAGGATTCCAACTGGCCTTTATTTTCCTTTATATAATTTAATTTGATTCTTTTAAATGAGTGTCTATTATTTATATCTTAAGCAGAAAAGAAAAAAAAATGAATGCAAATATTTTTCCTGGGAAGTGGAGAAGAAATAGCAATGTCTATAGCTAAATAACCCACATTTAACCCTTTCCTCTTTCAACTATCAATGTCATCTCAGTGTCACTTAAGGATGCTTTTATTTTTCTTGTTCTGGAGTTCAAAATTATGGCACCTTTCCCATACCCTTTGGTGGTCTCTCTCCTGAAAACTTGTTAGTTCTCATGAATCGTACAATATTGGCATTATTGCAATTCTACATTCATTGTTCCCATACCGAAAGACAAACTCCCTGCCCTTAGCCTCTTTTGAAACTTACAGACCAGCTATGTATATGTACGAGATAATAACTTACTATCATTGATCTCTAATTTAGTTTTGCAATTTTGAAGCTGCAGACTGAAATGCTGAAGAGGAAATATCTATGATTGTGTCTGTTTAAAGAAAATATGCAATTTTAGGTTAACCTTCATTGTTTAGATGTTGCATGACACATCTTTATGGCTAAACAAATAACCCTTCATTAAATCTAATGTGAGTAATACCATGCAATCAAGAACTGCAAAGAGTTTATTTTCTTGGGTCTTTTTGTTGTTGTTTTATAGCACGTTTGTGACCAATTCTATTGTTCTAAACATCTTCAGGAGACATTATTTTAAACAAAATTGTTTGTAATATAGTTATTTAAGTTATCTAGCCATTAGATCTATTTTAAAATTTTGCAGAGGTAACAAAATTAAATAGAGAAAATTGTGGCCAAACATATAGCAATAATTCATTTTTGCAAAACAAAAAGCACATAACTGCTCTCTAATTACTAGCCTTTGAGGCATTTACAGCTAAATTAAAATCATCATTAGCTGTTAAGTGTGTTTGCTTTGATTAGTTCCTGTTTTATAAGGTTTCAGGCAGAAGTAATTTTGTGACATTATTAATGAATTTAATGTTAAGTGGAAAAAATTTTTGTTACCTGGTAAGTATCAACTCTGGTTTTATCAGTTTAACTTTTGCCAAAAGTCACAGAGATTCTTCCTAACATATTTGCCAGGCATTGAAAGTGATTATTTTTTAATCTTCAAAACTAGTGTAATGGGAAAAAAGAAAATACTAGACTTAGTCCCCCAACCACGATAGCTCTATAATATAGTTACAAAGTTTAAGCACAATGCTGTTCAAAACCATAGTTCACCATTCTGACAACTTAGACTGGTATGTTAGTCAACCTACACTCAATGCTCTGTAAAAAATGGGATATTAACATCTTTTCCAAAAGATGGTTTTAAAAATTAAATAAGATAGTGGATGTTAAGTAGATAACATCGTGTCTGTGGTACATGCACTCAGTAAGAATTAATCTTTTTCTTCTTTCTTTTCCACACGATCTAGTTTATCTAAAGATATTAGAAAACTAATTCCAAGCATCCATCCAAAGATAAACTGAGAGATTTAACATATTTGTGTTATTATTGTACTTGAATTTTGGAAAGATAAATAATATGAGTGTATGTGAGCTTCCTGCTTTCAACAGACAGTGACAGGGAAAAATGGTATATTTTCAGGAAATATGGTTCTTTTTAAATAACATTTTATGATTTCTGAGGACACTCACAAATATATAAACTCTGTCTATTTCATTTGCCACCAAAGTCAGTGATTAAATGTGATTGCTTCATGGGTCTAGATGTTAAGAGTTACACGGAAGTAGTTGAAATGAAAAGAATAATTTTTTTTTTAAAGAAGGTGGGAATTAGTAGTTGACCAAGGATGCATCATTGCATTTGTGGTTCCAGCACCATCAAAGTGGCTCATCATACTCTACAAATGTAGCGTCTGTAACTCCCATAATCACCCCCATATTTGTCAAAGTTAATCCTCAGAATGTTGATTTCATATTGGATATTTATAATTTATTCTAAAAATATTTCCAGCATGAGAAACTAAGTCTCAATCAGTGCTATGATGTGAAAAAAACATGAATTTTTGTGTACAGCAAGGAGATGAAATTTTGATGCTACAAGATTCTTTCTCTTGGA
The DNA here is from genome assembly GCA_027257055.1 of Cephalopachus bancanus. Lineage (NCBI taxonomy): Eukaryota > Metazoa > Chordata > Mammalia > Primates > Tarsiidae > Cephalopachus > Cephalopachus bancanus. The sequence continues at coordinate 3,959,513 of JAPVLO010000096.1, read as the reverse complement.
GGCTTCTAACTACTCTGAAAACTCTGGTGTGCTTAATTATAAAATAGGGATAATTATCCCTACTTTCCACAGTGTGAACCAAAGAAAAGAATATACCATTTGTATTACCCTTATTTGTTCTTATTTGTGAAAGAGCTGTATGATCAGAAAACTACCAGGAAGAGATTATGGATAGGAATAAGTCTCAATATTTCAACATGAAAGATGAATTGTTGTTCATATTTGAAGTATGCATCAGGACATGAAAGGTTCCTACAAGTTACATAGGACCAGCACTTTTGTGCCAACTGGTCAGTGTAAAATTAATGACCGGTGGAAACCATTTTATAGCCCTACTGGCATTCACTCTGATATGATACTACTGCCTTTTGGATGAGAAATATTGAGAAGCAGCTCTCCATCACAAGTTTTGTACAGATTTTACATTAAGTTGTTTTCCATGAAGTTATTTTTTTTAAAAGCTTTACCTTTATTTAGGTGCCAGCATTTAAACTGTTGTAGGGGCATGCAGATTGGTATGAGCGTGAAAGTGTGGTGTTTGTGTAAAAATGTTTTATTGGTATGTTACAGTTAGTAGAGTGATTCACATGCTGTATACTAACTACTGCTGGAGAGAGTTTGCTTTGGTATAACTCAAGTGTCTCAGTTCAGAATTCTGTTGTTATTAAATATTTGAGCCACAAAATGGCAATTATAATGGAAAACACGAGAATTGAATGAGAGAACATCAAACTTGCAATAACAAAGTTATTTTTCCTCCAGAAATGTTTAGTAATAAAGGTTTTTAGAAAGTTATAAGTGTATAACTATAAAATCTAAATATCACTGAGATAATCTACCATTTGATTAGCAAATTAGCAAATCCAGTATTTGCTAAATTGCAATCCATCACCAGAACACAAGGATTAGCCCACTGATTCTTATATAAATTCATTATATGTTTATCACCCATTTTCATGATGGAGCATAAAATTGAAATAAGATAGCAAAAAAAGCACCAAATCAAAATAAATTGCATAACAGTTCACAACAGATTGTGATAAGCAAAAGATAGCAACACCAACTGGGATCTAGCACCTCAGAAAAAGCACTGTTTTGTTTCTCTGCTGTGACACAGAGGATGTACCAGGCAGCCTTAAATATCCGTTAAGATCATGTCCTACCCTTAAGCATTCTATATGCTGCAAACTGGCCTCATTAACAAATGCTCGATTCACACTTACGCAAAAATACCCCATTCACACATTTAAAACTTTCTAGAAGAAATGAGTTTATTGATAAGTCTCCATTGATAATCATGTGTATGAATTATGAGAATCAAGAAAATAAAATCTAGTTATATTAGAGCATTGTCTATAATTTCCTTGCAAAAGTGAATTCTATTTTATAAGATTTGATTTGGGGCCGGGCTCAGTGGCTCAGCTTTGGGAGGCCGAGGTGAGTGAATTGCCTGACCCCGTGGGTTCGAGACCCACCCGGGCAACTTGACGAGACCTTGTCTCTACAATAAATCAAAAATTAGCTGGGCGTGGTAGCGCATGCCTGTAGTTCCAGCTACTTGGAAGGCTGAGGTGGAAGGATTGCTGGAGTCCAGCAGGTCGAGGCTGCGGTGGCCGGGAGCATGCCACTGCACTGCAGTCTGGGTGACAGAATGAGACGCAAACTCAAAAAAAAAAAAAAAAGATTTGATTTGTTTTTTTTATGGATAAATAAATAGACTTGGCCATCATTTATTTATCCTAAACTATTGTAAAATAACAGTAACACAAATCATGAATTTTTAAATTTTTTTCTTTGATTCATATTTTGGGAAGCAGGTATGATTATCCTTATTTTATAATTAAGCATGCCAGAATTTTCAGAGTTGTTAGAAGGCTCCAGGAGAAAGAATGTGGTAGCAAGAAAATTTCATCTCCTTGCTGTACATAAAAATTCATGTTTTTTCCACATCATAGCACTGATTGAGACTTAGTTTCTCATGCTGGAAATATTTTTAGAATAAATTATAAATGTCCAATATGATCTCAACATTCTTAGGATTAACCTTGACAAATATGAAGATGATTATTGGAGTCACAGACTACATTTGTAGAGTATAATGAGCCACTTTGATGGTGTTGGAACCACAAAAACGCAATGACGCATTCTCAGTTGCCTCTTTGTTATTAACATTTGTTTCTTCCCATTTCAGCTACCTCCATGCAGCGCTTAACATCTGGACCTATGGAGCAATTTTTAAAAGTTTTAATATAAAATGATGGCAAATGGAATATTATAAGTTAAATTACATTTTGAAAATCTAGAACTCTTTTTTACCATTAAATTAACAGTGATATTATACTTAATTACGATTATGATTGCAGGTCTCTGAAAAATCTTGAGAAGTATTTTGAATTAACCAAGAAAAAAAGAAACCCGACTTTTATCAATTATAATGCTTGATTGATATCTCATGTAAGGTTTTGGTTTGTTATCTCTTCAAGAGAGTACCATACCCTCTAACAATATAAATAAGATAACATTGACTCTAATTTACTAACTAATTTATTTCTTCCCTTCAGCTTACCAAAGAAAACAATAACAACTAAAAAACTTCCCTTTAGTCATAAAACAAGGCTAAATAATGCTTCTTTTGGCAATTGTTCTAAATAGTCATTTACATGAGTAAAGAATGACTAAAAGTGAGATGTTATATTCTGGTGAAAATGTATTTCTTAGACATAAAATATAAATTGAAATACTATTGCAAAAATTAATCACAATCAATGGTACTGTATTTTTCTGGTAATCTCCTCATGCCTCTGAATAACTTTGATAATTTTGGTTTTGCCTCCAAACCTTTCAATTCCAGATGGAAATTGTCTTCAAAACTAATGTGTAATACAAGAAAGTCTCATAGCAGTATGTTGTAGACAGAATTAGCCATGTAGACAACATATGCTAGTGACTATATATATTGGAAGATTTAGAAACAATAATTTTAGATCACTTGGAAGTACATAAAATGTAAAAAAAAAAACTATAATGCATTCTATAATTAAATTGTATTTGTTGAATTAATGAGAAGAATTAGTCATGGTCAAATGACTATGCTTTTGTTTAATTGGCATGAGAATCAAGATTCAGTGAATAATTTTTAAAATAAGAATTATTTTAGTTAATGTAGTTTCCTTTGTTCTACTTTTTACTAATACAAATTATCATGGCAAAACACTGCTGATTTTTAAGTAATAGTTGGCACAGATTGAGTTATGCCTCACTTATTTGTAAGAGTCCCTGTTTTTTTAAAAAATTTGCAAGGCTTCTATAGTGGTAATAGGCAACCTTGGTTTTTTATGCAACAACTTATTTTATTTTTCTAAGAATTCTATGAGACTGGAACTCTTACCAACGAGCTCATTTTAAAGATGAGATATCTGTGATCCTGATAAATTATGCCAGTTGTCAGTTTTATCAAGTTACAGAATTTAAATCATACTGCACATTGTAGGTACCACACTTATCAATTAAAATTTTTTTTATTTCCTTAAGTTACTTTGATTTTTATGATATCTATTTTTAAATCAGAACATAAAAAAATAATATAGCAGACACCTATTTCATCTCCAACTCTGATTTCACAGATAATGACATTTTGTTTCAGATCCTATTTTTGTTGTTGCTTCCCTTTGGAGGTACATTATAATAAATAGAGCTAAGTCAAACAGCAACAGGAAACAGTGTGAGGCTACTCACTTCTTGTCTCTCTGTCCCCACCACTACAATCCTCTGCTAGTTCCTTAGACCTTGCACTGCATCAACAAATTCATGAGCAAGCTCCCTTCAGTCTGTCTTTGATCAAGTCTATTGCTTATACAACTGGTATGATAATGTTCTCCAAACATTGCATTCCTCCTGTCAGTCTCCTTTTCAAGAATATACAGAGCCTCATTGTTATCTATGTTATAAAACACTTAGCACTCAAAGCTTCCTGTCACTCGGGTGTTGTGTTTTTTTTTTTTGTAAAAACTCTCCTATAGACCCTTCCTTCTCATATGGTCTAGTGTCTCCTTGTATCTTGCAATTTCCCATGGCTTCATCTGGTTTTGTGGTTGTGGTTTTGCCCAAGTCTTTCTCTTTGCTTTCTTTTCAACTTTATTAAAAAATATGCCTTTTCTAGGAAGTATTATCTACTTAACTGCATTGCAACTCTTCTGGATATGGCTTTAGTATTCGTAGATTTCATTGATAACAATACCATTTAACATTCTTCTTGGTTCTGAAACTTCTTGGTTCAAGATGATGGCCTGAGAATATTCATATGCCTCCTGGCTCTTAAAAAAAACCATTGAAGTGACAATAAAATATGCAAAAGTTAATAAACCCGTAATAGCAAAAAAATAGGAGTGAGGGCCAATGGTAGACTAAAGTTACTAATACAATTCTGGAAGACAAAAAACAGATGTGTGTGTGTGTGGTGACAGAGGAAACAGAGCAGAAATAACCACAAGCCAGAATAAATAGAGATTGTCTAAAAAGCAATACTGGGGCAATTTGGGGGAGGGGCTCCAGGAAGAGCCTCCACGAAGATTCAGCAGGTAACTAAAAGGAATACTACCCATTGAGGCAAAGGAGTCGGTTCCACCCAAGGCTCCACAAATGAAGCATGACTGCAAGCTTGACATTTGTACCCCGAGAATAAAACTGAAGAATCATTCTCTAAAATATGTGAACCAATCTGCCAAGAAATGGCTAGCATTCCAGTGAGTTTAACCTACTGGAATACAGGCCTTTTTATTCTGATTTGAGGTTCCCCTGCATGCTGTCATATCCTAAAATAAGATAAGTCAACTGATATAGTCACCATGTACCCAAAGAGTCAAAGATTTTATAGACAAAAAATAAGAACAGAAGGCTACAAGCAAAGGAAAAATCATGGAATAAGAATATGTTTCTAGAAATTAAAAAATAAGACTACCTGGAATTTAGAAGTGTTATTATGGTAGTGTTCAGGGATATGAATGAAGCTATCTTCCATATTTTAAACACAAAAATGCAGATTGAAAGTATAAAAGAAAATTGAATGCTGTGAGACAAAGTTGAGTGAAAAGGGAATTGAGAGATGTATAAAAGAAATGAGATAAAAACCTTTAGATTAAAAGGTTGCTAGATAGCTAAACAGAATAAAAAAACAAAATCCATTCTCAGAAATACTTCTGCGAAATTTCAGATATCCTAGGATAAACGTAAATTCCAAAGGCTTCCTCCTAAGAAACAAGAAAATAAACATTTTTATACAAAAGAACACTGAAACAGGTAACAGAGTTCTCATCAGTCACACTTGCTGGCACGAGGTAATGGCATAAAGCTTCCAAAGAAAAAGAAGACTGTTGTGTGGCCCCTGTCTTAATTGTTTATATAGCTTATGGGACCTCCATATGTGTTTAATATTTTTTAACTTGACCTAGGATAAAAAACAAATGAGCTATCCGTTCAACCTGACATAACCCTTTTGCCCCGCTGCCTGTTACAGCATTGTATTTGGGAGTAAGGTTGGGATTATGACCCACCATTTGGTACTACTAATTTCCTTCATTTGGACAACTTTTTAAAAACACATAGAAATGAGCCTCAATTTTCTTTTCCAGCTTTTTTTGGTGATATAATTTCTGTACCATGTAATACTCCCATTTAATGTATACAAGTCAATACAAGTCAATAATGTTTAGGACAATAGTACATCCACCACCACCACCACAGTTCCCTTTCTGGAAAGTTATTGCCTCAAGAAAAAAATCGCACATGATTTATCTAACAGCCCCTTATCTCTAGTTCTCCCCACCACAGCCCCAAGCAAACACTTATCTACTTTCTGTCTCATAGATTTCCTTATTCATATGAATAGAATCATACAATATGAGAATTTTTGTGACTAACTTCTTTCACTTAGTGTAATGCTTTCAAAGTCCATGCAAGTTGTAGCACACATCAGTACTTCATTTCTTTTTTTATGGTTACATAATGTTCCATTGCATGAATATGCTGCATCTTGTTTACCTATCAGCCAGGTGAATGTATAGATTGCTTCCATTTTTTGGCTCTTATGAATAATGCATCTATAAACATTTAGGGACAAGGTTTTAATTTATTTTGGTGTATACCCAGTAGTGTGCCAGACTGTTTTCCAAAGCATTCTCACTAGCAGGGTCAGTGTATGAGGGTTCTATTTCTCCACATCCTTGCCAACACTTGTTACCTGGCATTTTTGGTGCTAGCCATCCTAGTGGATGTGAAAGGCTACCTCATGGTACTTTTCAATTTGCATGTCTTTGATGACTAATCATCTTGAGCATCTTTTCATGTGCTTATTGATCATTTGAACATCTTCTTTGGGGAAATGTCTATTTTTATCCTTTGGTCATTTTAAAATTGGGTTGCTTTCTTTTTATTATTGAAATGTAAGAGTTTACATATTCTGACCTGATATCTTTGGGTGATCATCATCCGGCCTTCTACAAGGAACCAACACTGAAGTTTTTTTTAAATTTTTTTGTTTTGCAATGCTGTTATTCTACATCCTTTACTTTCATTTAATAATGAGTGTACAACTGCAAGATTTCTAATATTATCTTAATCTACTTCATAAACAATTTGTAGATCTTTGTATTTGTGAAGGATATATCTGAGAACTTGAATCCACAAAATTTTGACACTTTCTCAAGTCACTTTTCAGCATGTACTCCTGTATTTGTTGGACATGTCATCAGCCTAGAAGTTAATTGCTGTCAATGAATTATTACTCATCACTAGATGAAAAAATTCACACTGGTAGGGTGTTCACTGACATTTTTATTAATTGCCTTCTAAAATTTATGTAGAGCATATATAGTGAACTCACTCATGTCATATATCAGGTTGATTTAAAGAATGAAATATCAAAATCTTTTTTTGTGGCTGTTATCATGACCTTCCTAGATCTCTTAGTGTTACTTTATTTTTACCACAGCACTGACAGTTATTTATTTTTGTGGTTACTTTTTACTGAGACACACACACACACACAACACACACACACACACACACACACACACACACTATTTTATAGACATACATTGAGGATTATAAAAGCTACACAGAGATGCGGATATTGACTAGGTTTATTCACTAGCTTTTCTTATCCTTTATGTGATTTGCATCTGTACAGCAGCTTTACAACCTGTGCAATTCAAAGTTTTCAATTGGCAAAATTACTCATCACCGCATGTCATGGACTTTTGAATTGCTCTAAAGTAGTCAATACTGTAGATGTAAAATCTATTCACCCTAAAGATCTTCTGAATAAAAGGCTAGGAATAGGGAGAAATAATACTGCTTTCCTTTCTATCATTCAGAGACATTTAGTGAGTGGAACTTTTCCACAGAGTGATTAAGATGGTAAAGTTCTAAAAATCAAGAGAAATAGTTGAAGAATCTTGGATAAGATTACCCAAAGAGATTTTAAAACTCTTCAAATAGCAAAAGCACTTCCATATGGAAAAATGATTATAGCTTGCTAGTTTAACCACAGAGGGTAGAACTAGGACAGACAAATATAACTTTTGGAGAATTCAGTTCAAAGAAGTACTTTCTAAGAATTAGAACTGAACATTCTTGGAATAGGTTGCCATAATAGGTAGGGAATTTTATCAACTTGGATGTATTCAATAGAGGTTGGTCAACCTTTTTATCAGATAATGGTGGTGGTGCTGAGGCAGTATTAGAATCAATGTCCTTCCAAGTTTTCCTCATATCTCAGATTCTCTTCTAAGTTCATACATGCCATACAACATTTGGGACCTAATTTAATAATTACCAGAGGGCTGAATGTTATTCTGCTGTAATGACATTAAAATTTTACTATAGCAAGAAATATTAAAATGCATAACCTAATCTTATTGTCCTTTCTGACTTTAGAATATTATTGGCAAGGGTGTAGGGTAGTAGATTTGCTATTTGTCATTCTAGAGAAGCAAAATAGAGATATAATTGTCTTAAAGTGTTTCTGCAAAATATAATTTTGTCATGATGTTCATCATTTAAGTAAATTGATTTTTACAAAATATATAGCATATGTTACTAGTATCAACAAATAAAATGGCATCTCATCTGATATTTAGTATTGCTTACAGATAAATACACATTTCAATCTTTCCAATTGTTTTAAAATATGGCAATTATAATTCACTAAAAAAGAATTTATGAAAGCACAAATTGCATGAAAATTTAAATATTTTAATATATAAGTTAATCTTTATTTGATCTACCTTGCAATGACTATTTTCTTACATTGAAGAAAATATTGAAATATTGAAGGACTGGTCAATATCTTATGTCTTAGAGTTTCTGTATATAAAGAATGAGTAATTTAAAAACAAGAATAACGTTTCCCCCAGAATGCTACAACTATGCCCCTAGAAAGAGACTACAGATATAGTGCCACTTCTTTAATGTGAATAACCTATTTTCAAAAAACTACGTCCCCTTTATTGGTTGAGTTGTGAACCAAGTGTGATGGATGGCAGAGAAGAGGAAAGGGAAAAAGATGAATTTTCGCAATAAAATCCATGAGATAACCCCCATATAACAGTAGAAACTTGAATAAGTCTATAACATCTTTAAACTTCAGTTTCTTATATTCTAATAGTAATATAATAATACACACATATGTTCTATGATAATTAAAAAGTATATAGCAAGTACTACAATGTTCACATTACACATGATAAAATCTTAGTAGAACGTTAGACAAAATTATAGGAGCTTGATGAGTGATTGCTATTATTGTAGTGTAGTTGGTCCTTGAAAAACACAAATTTGAGCTATAAAGGTCTACTTATCTGTGATTATTTTCAATAAATATATTGGAAAATATTTTGGAGATTTGTGACAATTTGACAAAAATTGCAGATGAACCACATAGCTTAGTTATCATACAAAAATTATGAAAAAGTTATGTATATCATAAATGCATAAAATATATGTAGATAAGTCAATTTTATCAATTTGCCACCATAAAATATGTACATTTTTATTATAATGTTATACATTTTATTCTCTCATACATTTTATTCTATATAAACATTATATTCTATTATAAAAAGTTACAAATTATCAAAACTTATACATACAGAGACCTAAAAACCTTTCATGGTGCCATTTGCAGTAGAAAGAAATGCAAGCAAATGTAAAGATGCAATATTAAAGCATAACTTTATAAAATTAACTAAAGTATATATTATACTACTGTAACAATTTTGTAGCCATCCCCATCACGATTGCAGTGAGCTCAAATGTTTTATCTGCTTTAAAGCTTATGTGATGTCAATCCTCTCCATGTGACCAGTTTATCTCTTCAGTAAATTGCATACTGCAGTAAAAAGTGATCTCTCATGTTTCTCACATTTTTTAAATTATGTTTAATACAATGCTATAAGTCATGAATGATATTATGGAAGTGCCACCTGTAATGCTGGAAGTGCTCCCATGAAGCAGAGAAAAGTTATGACACTCATTACAAGAAAATGTTGAATTTTATGTTGTGTACTGTAAATTGAGGTCTGTAGCTGGGGTTGCCCATCATTTTAAAATAAAAGAATCTGGCCTGAGGACCATTAAAAAAAAAAAAAAAAAAAAAGGAAATTCATGAAGCTGTCACTATAGCTATGAAAGCAGGTGAAAAAATCTTGCACTTTTTTTGTGAAATATCTTTTTATCTCATATTAAAAATGCAGCTTTTACGTGGATTCAATATTGCTATAAGAAAGGCATACCTTTCTATCAGACTCTAATATAACTTGAGAAAAAGTGAAGTCATTATATGACAACTCAAAGTTAAAGAAAATGAAGGATCTAAAGCTGGATAATTTAATGCCAGCAAAGGATGGCTTGATAATTTAAGAAAGAGGTTTGGTTTACAAAATGTCAGTATATCAAGAGAAGCAGCTTTTGCTGACCTATAGGTCATAGAGAAGTTTCCAGACAGTATTACGAAAATCATTGAAGACAAAGATATGTGTCTAAACCAGTTTTTAATGCAAATGAAACTTCCCTATCCTGGGAGAAAAAAGGCCACAAAGTACATTTATTAGCAGGGGAAAAAAGGGAGCGTCGGGATTTAAGTCAGGAAGGAGTAGCATCATGAACTTGACTAATTTGTGCAGATGCAGTCAAGTTTATGGTCAAGGCTGCCCTATCCATAAAACTGCTAACCACAGAGCATTGAAGGGAAAGAAAAATACCAGCTGCTGGTCTTTTGATTGTTCAAGAAGGCCTGAACAAGAGCATATTTTCTGGATTGGTTTCATCTATACTTTGTTCCTAAAGTCAGGAAGGACCTTGCCAATGAGCTTCTTTTGATATTGGACAATGTCTCTGGCCACCCTGAACCCCATGAATTCAACACCGTATGTGTTGAAGTAGCCTACTTGACCTGAAACGCAATGTCTGTAATCCATCCCCTAGATCAGGGGTCATAGGGACCTTAAAGCCTCAGTATACATGGTACTCTGTGGAAAAGATTGAGAACACTATGAAAGAGAACCCTGATAGAGAAAATATCATGAAAGTCTGGAGTGATTACAGCATTAAAGATGCCATCATGATTGTAGAAAACCCCATAAAAGCCATTAATCCCCAAACAATAAATTCCTGCTGGAAAAAACTCTGTCCATATGTTGTGCATAACTTCAGAGGATACATAACAGAGTCAAACAAGGAAATCAAGAAAGCAGCCATGGATAGGGCGACAAGGCAAAGGGGTGAAAGATTTCAAGATATGAATCTTGGAGAAATTCAAGAACTAATAAGCACCACATCAGAGAAGTTAACAGAAGGAAACTTGATGGAGATGAGTGCTTCCAAATGAGTGCCAGTCAAGAAGGAAGAAGGTGTAGAAGCAGTGGCGAAAAACACATTGCCATTAGATAATCTAGCAGAGAGGTTATGATTATTCAAGACTACCTTTGAATTATTTTATAATATGGACTCTTCTGTGATAAGGACACTGAAACTGAAGCAAAAGTTGGAAGAAGGATTAATGACACACAGAAACTTTTATTTTAGAGAAATAAAAAAGTAAAACTGTCAGACAGAAATTATGAAATATTTCTATAAAGTAACACTGAGGGTGTGCCTGTCCATCTTGCCTCCCTTCCACCTCCTCCACCTCTTCTGCCTTTACCACTCCTGCAACAGCAAGACCAACTCTTCCTCTTCCTCTTCAGCCCACTCAACATGAAGTCAATGAGGAGGAAGACCTTTGTGATCCACTTCCACATAGTGAATAGCAAATACCACACATGCCAAAAAGATGTGTATGCATTCTAAGTATTACTTTTAGTTTGCCATAGTCAGAAGCATCTGGACCCTGGTGGTAATTACTCTGAGCACCTCTTGTAATTTCAGAAGTCAAATGTGACTTGTAGTCATCTTTTGTTCTTGGTATATATTAAGTATTACAATTTTAACACATACTTATACATACTTATTCCTCTTGTCCAATCTCAGAAGTCTTCTCTATCCAAGAATAACACTTATCTTTACCTGTACATCATCCTAAGTCTTTTCATATCCTTTGAACTTCCCTCCATTAGTTATTCTCATGCTACTTGTACTTCTGACCTCTTTGTTTCAATTGGTCTCAGACCTTAAAATGAGAATTCATGAACACGCATTCAAGAGGATGCGGCAAGATGGCAACAGAGCAACCCGGTGTCTGAAGCCCTCTGCAAGGGAGATCTGCAGTGGGTCTCTGACTCTCGCCCCGGGGGGCTGGGGACCCCAGCATCGCAGCCTGCTCTACAGACAGAGCTCGGCTGCTGCCATCGGAACGACTGGACAGTTTTGACTGCATTGCAAACGGTCCCGCCGCTGCAGCCGCAGCCACCGCGGCTGCCCCCCCCACCGCCGCTGCCGCTGCCATCGCCGGCACCACCGACGCAGCGGCCTCTGGGAGGGGTAGCATATTGCACCACGCGGCCTGAGGAGATCCACAATGAACTGCTTCAGGGAAGATCTGCTGGGATCGCTGCCACCTATCCTACCTCCGAGACTGTCCTGCCCGCCTGGCGTGGGGCTCCTCTTGCCTGCTCGGAGGCAGGCAGCCATCTTGTTCCTGTCCAGCCCCACCCCCTCTGGGGCGATCAGATGAGATAGCACCACCTGCTGGCGATTCAAGGTAACAACACCGAAATGGGAGAAATAAGCTTGATAAAGACATAGACCAAACTGCTGAAGGAAGGTTGAACTGAACTGTCCTTCACAGCAGATCAGGGGCAATTGACTCTAACTGCAAACTAATTTACCAGCTTGAAAAGAAAACTAGAAATCAGACCTGAAAGGACATTGGACTTAAAAAAAAGGTCTCAGAGTGTGCTTATTGATTCTATCAGTTTAATGGCTTAATTCTATTCATACTGTATTGTTCCCTTTTTTCTTTTTTCCTTTTCTTCTCTTTTTTTCTCTCTGTAAACCATATATTTGTATAGAGGAACAGCACACTAACAAGGTGGTTGGTTAGCTTGTATATTAGCATCACTATATGTTTTATTTTTGTTTGTATGAGAGTTGGTTCGACTGTAGCCGTGGTCTATTGTTTTTATCTGTTTCAGTATAGGTCTCTCTCTCTATTTGTTGGCACACTCATTTGTTTCCCCCCTTACTCCTCTATCTCAACACTCCCCACTTCAACCCACTATCTGCTCCATTCTCTCCCCTCTGCTAACCACATTTTATTTCAGGGAGTAAACCTACAGCCCCACTGCACGGACAGATTCCAGGAGAGTGGGAAGTGGGTTCCACATTATCCACACGCCTGTCAGTGAATACCAGGACCTGCAGACAGATTTTGAATCACAGCTCTCCCCTTAAGTAAATCTCAAAACTGCAAAAAGGACCACCTCCAACCTACAGTGCAACTTCAGAATTGAACAAAGTAAGAGGACATACATAAAGAATAGGAGATTGAACAAACAGAAGTAAAACCAATCCCTTTACCCCTGAATAATAGAATTAAAGAAGACGGTGATGTGGAGGGAAGGAAAAAGTAGAGAGGGGGAAAAAACTGCACGAATGAAGAAAAAACAAAAGAAGAATATAGGTCCTACACAGACCCCTGGTAAATCAGACACTGAGAAAACAGATTCTGGAACACAGACAATGAAGAGTCCCCAGAATGACTGGCTACATGCAACAACCCAGACATCAAGACATTAATGGAGAGAATTTAAAAAATTGAGGAGAGACAAGAGGAATATAGGAAGGAGCTGTTGTCAGAAATGACAGCAGTAAAGAATACTGTGATGGAAATGAACAACAGACTAATAAGCATGGAAAGCAGAATCAGCCAAGCAGAAGAAAGAATCTCAGAGCTCGAAGACCAAAACACAGAACTAACCCAAACTGTCAAAAGCATAGAAAAGAAGCTCAAAAAGACAGAACAAAACCTGCAAGAGATGAATGATCACTTCAAGAGACCAAACCTAAGAGCAATTGGGCTTCCTGAGGCAGAAAGAGAAACAGAAGCCACGCTGGAACAAACATTTCATGAAATCATTCAAGAAAACTTCCCTCATCTCATTAAGGATGAAAAAATTCAAACACAAGAGATTCAGAGAACCCCCGCAAGACAACAAATGAGAAGACCAACTCCCATACACACAATAATTTGCCTAAACAAAGTAGCTATGAAAGGAAAAATCCTAAAGGCAGCAAGAGAAAAAGGCCAGACTACCTACCAGGGAAAACCAATTAGAATAGCAGCAGATTTATCCACAGAAACCCTTCAGGCCAGAAGAGCCTGGAGTCCTATCTTCAAAGTTCTAAAAGAGAAACAATTTCAACCAAGAATAACCTACCCAGCCAAACTAAGCTTCATTAGTGAGGGAGAATTGAAATCTTTTCCAGACATCCAATCCCTAAGAACCTACGCTGCCACCAGACCACCTCTACAAGAAACACTTAAGAAAGTACTGAACACAGAAGAAAAAGAAAAAAGAACAACAGCACTCTTCACAAGAGTACAGGCAAAAGATTAAAAACACACATGAACCAACTCCAAAACCCAAAGAAAGACAACAAATAAACAGGATCAACTCTGTAAGAACCTTATGACAGGGATCAACTCTTGAATTTCAATTATTAGCCTAAATGTGAATGAACTAAATGCACCACTGAAAAGACATAGAATGGCAAAATGGATAAAATATCATCAGGCAACAATCTATTGCCTTCAAGAGACTCACCTCACTAGAAAGGACACCCACAGACTCAAAGTAAGAGGATGGGAAACAAACTTTCAGGCGAATGGAATAAAAAAAAGGAGGAGTAGCGATCTTAATTTCAGGCAAAATACCCTTCAAGCTATTAAAAATCAAAAAAGATACAGAAGGCCACTACATAATGATAAAAGGCTCAATCCATCAACAAGAAATATCTATCCTAAACATATATGCACCCAACATAGGTGTGCCAACTTTCATAAAGCAACTTCTTGGAAAACTAAAGAAAGATATTGACTCTACCACTATCATAACTGGGGACTTTAATACCCCACTCACAAACCTAGACAGATCATCAGGACAAAAAATCAGCAAGGAGATCCGGAACCTCAATGTGACTTTGAACCAAATGGACTTAATTGATACCTACAGAACACTCCATCCAAAGACCACAGAATACACATTCTACTCATCACCACATGGAACATATTCTAAGATCGACCACATACTCTGCCATAAATCAAGCATACGCAAATTTAAAAGGACCGAAATTCTACCAAACACCTTCTCATACCACAGTGGAATAAAAATAAACATTGACACCAACAAAGTTGCCCCAAAACCCACAAAGACATGGATACTAAATAGCATGATGCTAAACAACTCCTGGGTCAACGACGAAATCAAAACAGGGATCAAAAGATACCTGGAAACAAATGAAAATTAGGAAACATCTTGCCAGAATCTCTGGGATGCCCTGAAAGCTGTAGTAAGAGGGGAATTTATATCCCTACAAACACACATGAAGAAAATGGAAGGAACAGAAATTCACAACCTAACAAGCCACCTAAAGAAGCTGGAAAAGCAAGACCACAAAAACCCTAATTTCAGCAGAAGAATCCAGATCACCAAAATAAAAACCCAAATCCAGGACATAGAAGACAAAAAGATAATACAAAAAAATCAATGAAACAAAAAGTTGGTTCTTCGAAAGGGTAAACAAGATTGATGGTCCCCTGGCTAGACTGACCAAGAAAAAAACGAGAAAAAAACCAAATAAGCATAATCATAAACACAAAAGATGAAGTCACATCTGACCCTGAAGAAATACAAAAGATCATTAGAGACTACTACGTATACTTGTATGGAAACAAACTTGAAAACGAGAAGGAAATGGAGGACTTTCTGACATCACACAACCTACCTAGGCTGGAACAAGAAGAAATTGAGACCCTAAATAGACCAATAACAATCAAGGAAATTGACTACGCAATAAGAAAACTTCCTACAAAAAAAAGCCCTGGTCCAGATGGCTTCCCAGCACAATTCTACAAGACATTAAAGGAGGAGCTGATACCAATCCTACTGAAGGTATTCCAGGCGATTGAAAAAGATGGAACTCTCCCCAAATCATTTTATGAAGCCAACATCACATTGATACCCAAACCAGGTAAAGATCCAACAAAGAAAGAGAACTACAGGCCAATATCTTTGATGAACATAGATGCTAAAATTCTCAACAAGATCCTAGCAAACTGGATTCAGCAATACATCTCAAAAATCATCCACCATGACCAAGTAGGCTTCATTCCTGGCATGCAAGGCTGGTTCAACATTCGTAAAACCATAAATGTAATTAAATACATCAACAGATGTAAAAACAAAAACCACATGATCATATCATTAGATGCAGAAAAAGCTTTTGATAAAATCCAGCACCCCTTCTTGATAAAAACCCTTGAACATCTAGGCATACGGGGAACATACCACAAAATAGTAAACCCATCTACGAGAAACCCACAGCCAGCATACTCCTAAATGGACAAAAATTGGAACCAATTCCCCTGAAAACTGGAACTAGACAAGGATGCCCACTCTCTCCCCTCCTGTTCAACATAGTATTGGAAGTCCTGGCTAAAGCAATCAGAGAAGAGGAGGCAATCAAAGGTATTCAAATAGGAAAGGAGGAAGTCAAGTTATCTCTCTATGCAGATGATATGATGGTGTACCTTGAAAACCCAAGAGAATCTGTCACAGGCCTCCTTACATTGATAAAAGCCTTTGGCAAAGTCTCAGGATACAAAATAAATGTACAAAAGACAATCGCATTTCTCTATACCAATAATAAACAAACAGAAACCCAAATAAAAAACACAGTTCCATTCACAATAACCACAAAAAAATGAAATACCTTGGCACCTTCCTAACCAGAGACGTGAAAGACCTTTACAATGAAAATTACAAAACACTGCTCAAAGAAATCAAAGCTGACACGAACAAGTGGAAAAATATCCCATGCTCATGAATTGGAAGAATCAACATTGTGAAGATGTCCATCTTACCTAAGGCAATTTACAAATTCAATGCAATACCCATTAAATTACCAACAACATTCTTCTCAGACCTAGAAAAAACAACACAGGAATTCATATGGAAACACAAATGTCCAAGAATAGCCAGAACAATCCTCAGCAAAAAAAAACAAAGCAGGTGGTATCACATACCAGATTTCAAACTTTACTATAAAGCTACAATCATCAAAACAGCTTGGTATTGGTACAGGAACAGGCATATAGATCAATGGAACAGAATTGAGATTCCAGAAGCAAAACCTCAATTTCTCAACCAACTCATCTTCGACAAAGCCCCCACCACCTACCAATGGGGAGAGGAGAACCTATTCAGTAAATGGTGCTGGGAAAACTGGCTGACCACATGCAGAAGATTGAAACAGGACCCCTATCTATCCCCATGCACAAAGGTTAACTCCAAATGGATCAGAGACCTAAATGTAAAACCTCAAACCATAAGAACCTTAGAAAAGGAAGGAAATACTCTCATGGAAATCGGAACTGGCATCCAATTCCTGTACAAAACACGAAACCCACAGGACTTAAGAGAGAAGATAGACAAATGGGACCTTATTAAACTGACAAGCTTCTGCAAAGCCAAAGAAACCATCAAGAGAGCAGGGAGACAGCCTACAGACTGGGAAAAAGTATTTGCCAACTCTAGGTCTGACAAAGGCTTAACATCCTGGATCTAGCCGGGCTCGGTGGCTCAGCCTGTAATCCCGTGCCTTTGGGAGGCTGAGGTGAGTGGATTGCCTGAGCCCGCGGGTTCGAGACCCGCCTGGGCAGCGAGACCTCATCTCTACAATAAAAAAAAAAAACCAGCCGGGCATGGTAGCGCATGCCTGTAATTCCGGCTACTTGGAAGGCTGAGGCGGAAGGATTGCCGGAGCCCAGCAGGTCGAGGCTGCGGTGGCCGGGAGCGGCCACTGCACTCCAGTCTGGGCGTCAGAGGGAGACTCCAACTCAAAAAAAAAAACAACAAAAAAAAAACATCCTGGATCTACAAGGAACTGAAACATACTGAAAAGAAGAAAACAAACAACCCCATTATAAAATGGGCAAAAGATATGAACAGACACTTCACAAAAGAAGACATTCGAGCAGCCAACAAACACATGAAGAAATGCTCAACCTCACTAATCATCAGGGAGATGCAAATCAAAACCACACTGAGATACCACCTAACTCTAGTTAGAATGGCAATTATCAATAACTCAAAAAATAACAGCTGCTGGAGAGGGTGTGGTGAAAAGGGAACACTTCTACACCGTTGGTGGGAGTGTAAACTAGTGCAACCTCTGTGGAAAGCAGTGTGGCGATTCCTAAAAGCTCTAAAAATTGACCTTCCATATGACCCTGCAATCCCCCTACTGGGAATATACCCTGAGAACACAAATCACTCTATAAAAAAGATACCTGCACACGTATGTTTATCGCAGCATTGTTCACAATACCAAGAACCTGGAAGCAACCATGCTGCCCATCAAAAGAGGACTGGATTAAAAAAATGTGGTACATATACACGATGGAATACTACGCAGCCATAAAAGAGAACAAAATCATTAATTTCACAGCAACCTGGATGGAACTTGAGTCTATAATACTGAGTGACCCCTCACATTAACAAAGATCCGAATATCACATGTTCTCACTTATATAATGGACCTTGAACAACCCATGTAATACTATAAGAAAATGACTGACGGTACTGGGAAACTATGGGGGAGAGGGGGATGGGATTAACAGTAGCAAATATCTCTCGGGGTATGGGAAAACACCTCTTATCAACAGGGTGCCTGAATGAAATGTAATTGTACACCTAACCCTTAACTGTACCCCACAAAACCGTAATAAAAAATACTGATTAATAAAAAAAAAATGAGAATTCATGCCTGATCTATTACATTTTTGTCTCTCTTCTCTATGAAGTAAACAACAACAATACCTTATTCTAGACAGGTATGGTGGCTCATGCCTGTAATCCCAGCACTTTTAGAGGAGGTGAAAGGATTGCCTGAGCCCAGGGTTTCAAGATCAGTCTGGGCAACTTGGTGAGACCTCATCTCTACAACAAAGAAATAAATTAGCCGGGCACAGTAGTGTGTACCTGTCGTCCCACGACTCTGGAGACTGAAGTGGATGGATCGCCTGAGCCCTGCAGGTTGTGGCTGTGGTGACCATGAGCATGTAACTGCACTCTAGCCTGGGAAACAAAGTGAGACATCAACTCAAAAAAAAACCAAAAAACAAATCAACAAAACTAAAACAAAACAAGCAAAAACTTATTGAAAGCATAGCCTAAGCCTATTGCTGATATTTTTCTACTTTTCCTCTATTAAAAATTTATTATGATGTCGATTTTTAAAAATTGTTTTATTTTTTATTTACAGTTCAGGGTTAGATATACAAATGTTCATTATGCAGGTACCCTTGTTGATGAGGTATGTCCCCCGTCCCCTAGCAGTTTCCCAATACTACCAATCCGTCCTCTCCTCTTCCCCCTGGTGGTTTCCCACTAATGCCAATCCTTTTCTTATAGTATTATGATAATTGTTTAAGGTTCACTTCTGAGTGAGAATATGTGATACTCAGTTCTTTGTTTCTGTGATAGATCACTCAGTATTATAGACTCTAAGTCCATCCAAGTTGCTGTGAAGTTCATAGTTTTGTCCTTTATGACTGTGTAATAACCTTAGAAAATGCAAGAGACACCTTTACGGAAATTGGAACTGACAATCAATTCCTGATCAAAACCCCAAATGCCCATGCCATAAGAAATAAGATAGACAAGTGGGACCTCATCAAGCTGACAAGCTTTTGCAAAGCCAAAGAAACCATCAGGAGAGCAGGGAGACAGCCCACAGACTGGGAAAAATATTTGCCAACTGTACATCTGACAAAGGCCTAGCATCTAGGATCTACCAGGAACTCAAACATGCCCGGGGGCTGGGGGGAAGCCCCATTACAAAGTGGACAAAAGATGTAAATAGACACTTCTCAAAAGAAGACATACGAGCCACCAACAGATAAATGAAAAAATGCTCAACCTCACTAGTCATCAAAGAAATGCAAATTGAAACCACACTGCAATACAACCTAAGTCCAGTCAGGATGACCATCATCAATAATTCAAAAACAACAGATGCTGGAAAGGATACAGGGAAAAGGGCATACTTCTATACTATTGATGGGAGTATAAACTAGTACAACCTCTGTGGAAAACAGTGTGGTGATTCCTAAAAGATCTAAAAATCAACCTTCTGTACCACCCCGCAATCCTCCTGCTGGGAATATACCCAGAGGAACTTAAATCACTCTATGAAAAAGATACCTGCACATGCATGTTTATTTCAGCATTACTCACAGTAGCAAAAACATGTGAACCAACCATAGTGCCTATCGAAAGAGGACTGGATAATGCTGATTTTATAAATCCAGTGGTTTCCTCCAAGTTCTCCTACTCTTTGGTCTGTGCAACACTCGTCACTGATTGGTTCTCTTTCAGTCTTCTCTCCTAAATTCTTCCCTCTCATTTGTTACTCTCTTCACAACCCCGTGAACATTCTTCATCTTTCAATTCATGCTTGAAGTGAGGTTGATCTCTAGTGTTCCACTCTCGGCCTGGTTTCATGACACTCTATAGCTTCTCTCTGGTTGATTTTTTTTTTTTTTTGCTTCCATTATCAAGTGTACAGCAGTATCTGAAATACTCTAGAAAGGACCTATTTGAAATCCAGACCTGAATACTCAGTGCTCTGTTAGGCTACTGTATTTGGATTTCCCACATATAATCAAAACTTAGTAAAATTCAAAATTTCCATTCATATCACATACATAATCCTGCTCTCTTAGATATCATCAACTTCTGAGAAACCTAAGTTAAAAATCTTTAATTCATACTTCCATCAGGTATGGTCTATCCCTCTCCAGAATACGATATTGACTATGAAAAACACAAAGTTCTGCTATTTTGACATCTAAATTTCAATAAAATGGCAACAATATCTAATAAAAACAAAAGAAAAGTGAGATAATAGAATTACGCAGCCATAAAGAAAGACAAAATTGTGGACTTTGCAGGAACTTGAATGAATTTAGAGTCTAACATACTCGGTGATCTATCACAGAAACAACTACGTACCACATGTTCTCACTCATAAGTGAACCCTGAACATCTAGCATAATATTACTAGAAAGAGATTGGCAATAAAGGACACTACTAGGGGAGGGAAGGAAGGAGGGGACACAATAAGGTTGCTTGATCCTAATCCAGGCAAAGTGAGAGCCAATGAGAGGCCCAAACTTCACATGTACATAAACCATTTATATACCCAATCCTGACTTTGTACCCCAAATCTTTAAAATTAAAAAAAGATAATACATAGAAAATTTAGATCTGTTGGATAAACTGAAATAATTGGAGAATTAATAATTATATAGAATAATTTAAATGACACTAGAAATAATAAAAAGCAATGCTGATACTGCCTTCAAATTGATGATATAATGTGCATGCTTTTAAAGCTTTCTTATAACATAAGAAAGTAAAAAAAATTAATTCTCAGAACAGAAAAAATATCAAAAAAACAAAATAGAAGTAAAGCTTTCCTAAACTAAAAAGAGACATCAATAGGGTTATGATGAACCAGAAAAAATAATAAAAAGAACAACAACCAAAAAAACCACATCTAAGTATGAATTTTTTTTTTTAATTTCAAAGATAAAGACATATTTATTTATTTATTTTTGAGTTGGAGTCTCACTCTGTCACCCAGACTGGAGTGCAGTGGCTGCTCCTGGCCACCGCAGCCTCGACCTGCTGGGCTCCGGCGATCCTTCCGCCTCAGCCTTCCAAGTAGCTGAATCTACAGGCGCGCGCTACCACGCCCGGCTAATTTTTGATTTATCGTAGAGATGAGGTCTCACCAAGTTACCCAGGCGGGTCTCGAACCCGCGGGCTCAGGCAATCCACTCACCTCAGCCTCCCAAAGGCGCGGGATTACTGACTGAGCCACCAAGCCTGGCTGACATATTTATTTTTTAGTGTCCAAATGGAAAAAAAAGTTAGAAAAATTTTAAAGAACAAAACTGGAGACATGTCAATTATTTTTTACAACATTTGAAGGTATATAAAGCATGGCAACTAATAATTATATTTATTATGAAAATGAAAAACATTTATCAATGACAATTTTCAGAACGAGGCTCTGTATTTATAGGCATCATTTCATTTAATCCTAAAATCAATCACTACTATTAGTCATAGTCTATAGATGAGTAAACTGAGATGCTGAGAGGTTAAGGTATATATACACATATACACATACATATATACACACATACATACATATGCACACGTGTGTGTGTGTATATGCCTGTGTGTGTGTGTGTGTGTGTGTGTGTGTGTGTGTGTGTGTGTGTGTGTGTGTGTGTGTAGTTTTTTGTCTCAAAACTAGGGACGAGGAAAGCAGGGACTTAAACTGGCTTTTAATGTCAAAAGTGATGTCAGTTATCATATAGTGGTTTTCAAAGTGTGATCCACAAACCTCTTGCAACAAAATTATTATGAACTCCTACCAAGAATCTTCATTTATAAAGAAATAACTCTGATGATCTTTCTAATACATTTATACATAATACTGTACTCCCTATATGTTATAGTTTTCTATATCCTAAAATGATATGCTGTAGTTTTGCTTATTACACTGCATCCCAGTTTACGAGTAAAATCCTGAACCAAGTATTGTCATTCATGAGTCAAGTTAGAGGCTTTTTGTTTGTTTGTTTGAGTTGGAGTCTCACTCTGTCGCCCAGACTGGATTGCAGTGGCCGCTCCCGGCCACTGCAGCCTCGACCTGCTGGGCTCCGGCGATGCTTCCGGCTCAACCTTCCAAGTAGCCGGAATTACAGGCATGCGCTACCACGCCCGGCTGATTTTTTGATTTATTGTAGAGATGAGGTCTCGCCAAGTTGCCCAGGCAGGTCTCAAACCCGCGGGCTCAGGCAATCCACTCACCTCAGCCTCCCAAAGTGCTGGGATTACAGGCTGAGCCACTGAACCCGACTCAAGTTAGAGTTTAAGGTATTATATAATACTTTTATTTAAAGAGTCAGAAAGTGAATGACCTAAAGTATTTTTCATTAAAAAAGTACCTGATGATCTATTTCACCAACCAGCAAGATGAATCAAATAAAGAACCCAAGAATAAGGAAATAGCAGTGTGAGTGATTAGTGGCTAAAGTAGTAGCTAGTTCTTTGGATGTGGGCAAGTTACTTACCTCTCTGTCTTCAGTTTTCTCATTTGTAAAATGGGAATAAGAGCTTCCATGTCATAGAGTATCATGGCACTTAAATGAGATAACTCATAATATGCCTATTGCACAGAAAGGACACTCTAAAAATGAAAACTTTATTTTAGTCTTATTTTTCAAAATGTAAAAGAAGATATTCCAGAAGAATCCAAACTTCAAGGAGGTGGATCCTTGAGAGAATAGTCATCTATGGAAAGAGAACCTTCAGTGTGATGGACCAGAATTAACATTAGGTCTAGTGTTTAGAGAGGAATATTTATATTAAGCTAAACAACTGTTACTCAAATGTTTTCTCAACAGATACGTGTCTTGGGAAAGAGAAAGGCTGAATGTTATATCACCTAGGGTCTCGTTGACTCCCCAATGAAGCAACTTCACGGGGGGACCCCTGTAAAAGAGTTCTTTTCTGCATTCACAGAAGACAGTCTCACTGTTATATACCATGAGGATTGAACGTCTCTGTGGCCTGGAGGCAGTTAGTAGCAATAACAGCAGCAGTCGCAAAAGTTAACAGGAGCTCAGAGTCTGTCTTCATAGAGCAACCAGTAGAGATGAGGACTAGATTACCGATTTCAGTGTACATGTCAGACATTGCCTAAGGACTTCCTAAGTAGAGGTCAAGGTCCTACTGTTATACAGGTAGGGGTTAATGAGCTAGCAAATTAGAATATTAATATTAATGGAGCATCTTTAGTACCCACAGGCTAATGAAGTCTGGGGTCATTTGGGTTATATTAACATCAAACAAAGTAGAATTTTAGGCCAAAAGCATTTACCAGAATAAAGAGAGCAATTTTACTGATTAAAGAAGATAAAAATCTGTAATTATTGCCTGAGACGAAGAACATAATATCAAAATATATTAAGCTAAACACTACTAAAATATAAGAAGCAACTGGCAAAAACAAAATGTGTTTCTCAGTCTTTGACAGAAGAAGAAAAATTTTTTAAACATTTGAAAGACTCTGAGTAATATAAATTTTTGAGGTTATATATAAGGGGTATATATGTATATATATAGATATGCATGTATATCTACATCTATGTTTATGTGTGTAGTGTATACATTTGTGTGCATGTATACTAAAATGTTCTTGCTTTTAGGAAATCTTGGTAATTAAAAATAAAGTAAAATAGATTCCAACAAAGGAGAAAGTCCTCAAAGCAGAAAAAGTACAAGCCATATTCTATGAGGAATTAATTTACATGTAAAATTAATAACAAAAGGATTAAAAATTTCCTAACCACTCTGATAGAAAAGTATCAGGAATTAACAGTGTGAGAAGAGTTTGTGTTAAAATCCTAAGAGAAACGTATGTGCTAGTTGGAATGCACCCTGAAAAAAGCTTAATACTAAACTTTTTAGTGTTTAAATAGTTAAGAAAGGAAATATTAAGTCAACTTCATATATTAGAAAAGAAATAATAATATAAAGTAAAATGTTGAAAGAGAAAGTAATTAGTAGTGCTAAAAGTTAATGATTTAGAATAGAATACACCAACTGATTAATAAATTCTGGAGTGTATTCTTTGAAAACAACAAAAACTAAACAGATAAGGTGAGTATGCGATATAAGAGCCAAAGAAAGTACAGATGTAGAAATAATATGAACCAGTTGATAATTATGAAATAAATATTTAAAACTCTGTACTAAGAAATGAAAAAATCTTAACAAAATGAATAATTTTATATAAAAAGGCTTTATTTTAATTCTCCTAAAAAGTAAACTAAGATGGAGAAAAACATTGCTATGCTGTTACTTCAAGAAAAAAAAGTCTTGTCATAGGATTTTCTTTAAAATATGCTGAACTGAAATTATTTTGTCAACTTTCTAATGTTTTCTGGTGTGTGTATATGTAAATAGAAAATCATATGAGTATAAACATTTATAATTCTTATTCTTTTACTTATTAGAAATGTCAGAACAATGTTAAAATAATAAGTACACATAAATTCCACTTATAAAAACTAAAGTAAAAAACTGAACCCATCACCGTGTTAAAAAATAAGCAAATAATAAGAATTAATAACTAATTATAGTTTATGATGAGTACAAGGGACAATATTTTAATAAGTCTACAAATGTAATTAATCCCTTTAATAGCTTAATGTAGTAAACTATCTTATTAGATTATACTTCCTTAACATGTTAAATAATATATTTCAAATAAGTAGTTTATTTTAGAATTAAATCTAGATGTAGTTCAATTAAACACAGAGGGATTACAAATATTTTGATGTGATCTTTAAAATAATTGGAAAATAAAACAGAAAGATAAAATATATAAATTACAAAGAAAGTAGCATGATAATTCATAAAACTGGAAGAAAGCATACGAAAATGAAGACTTTTACAACTAAACAAAAATAGTTAATGCTCAGAATAGAAAAAAAAGAGCTGATTATTTTAAAATTAGAGAATGTAATTTACAAAGAAATGCGAATTTTCAGTAGGCTATTTATAGATGTTCAAACTAACTGGTGATCAAAAACAGTCAATAGTTATATTTTTACTTATCAAATAAAAAATGTTTTACAATATAAAAGACGATGTAGACAAGGTGATAAATAAATATGTACTCATATATACTGTTTTTTTGTTGTTGTTGGTGTTTTTTGAGTTGGAGTCTCACTCCGTCGCCCAGACTGGAGTGCAGTGGCCGCTCCCGGTCACCGCAGCCTCGACTTGCTGGGCTCTGGCAATCCTCCCGCCTCAGCCCTCCAAGTAGCTGGAACTACAGGCGCACGCTACCACGCCCGGCTCATTTTTGATTTATTGTAGAGATGAGGTCTCACCAAGTTGCCCAGGCAGGTCTCGAACCCGCAGGCTTAGGCAATCCACTCCCCTCAGCCTCCCAAAGGCATGGGATTACAGGCTGAGCCACCAAGCCCGGCAATGCTCATATATACTGTTGATGGGAACAAGAACTGGCACCTTTTTTTAGTGAAAAAGTTTAATATGAATTGAAGTCTTAAGATATGAGTTTGAATTCAATCCCTCCAATAGTCTGGTAATCTAATTTCTAGAAATTTATTCTAAGGGAAAATGCATGGATAGAAGCGAACACTTACCAAGAATTATTTTCTTAATTACTTAAAGTAATTACTTAACATGATACAGTCAGATCTATCTGATCCGCAAGGTAGGAGTCAGTTCCATGGGTCACAGTTTTTTTTTAACCTCAGCCTTTTTTTAACTACTCCACTCACTTCCATTGAGTGTGTGCCCAAATTAGCCTTCTAGTCCATCTTCACATGTGAATGGCACTGGTCTCCATGGCTCTCCTTCTGCTCTTGTCAGTTGGCAAGCCTTCCATGATGAAGAATTCATTGACTGTTGCTCCAGTTGCTTTTTTTGTTTGTTTGTTTTTTAGTTGGAGTCTCACTCTGTCACCCAGGCTGTAGTGTAGTGGCATGGTCCTGGGCACTGCAGCCTCGACCTGCTGGGCCCAGATAATCCTTTCACCTCAACCTTCCAAGTAGCCAGAACTGCAGGCACGTGCTATCATACCCAGCTATTTTTTTTTATTTATTGTAGAGACGAGGTCTCACCATGTTGCCCAGGCTGGTCTCGAACCCCGTGGGCTCAGGCAATTCTCTTACCTCGGCCTCGCCCTGTGTGATTGGATCATAGACTTGAGCCACTGCGCCCGGCCATCTTGGTACAGTTTTGGCGACTGGTGTTGCTGTTCAATAGGACAGCATTGTACAAATAAGGACAACTACATTTATTGAGTAAATACTGTGTACTAGGCATTGTTCTAAGTACCTTTGATGTACTATTTAATATGTAAATCAACACTATGAAATAGATATTCCTATTATTCTTGTTTTAAACATAAGAAACCTAAGGCATAGATAAGTCAGTAACTGACCCAAGGTCATCCAGAGACCACAACACACCCAGTGCATTGCATTGGCACTCCCCACAGCACTGGTAAATGCTATCAATATTTGTGTACACAGAGTTTATTGAAAGATTAAATGTTTTCCTAGATCAGTACTCCCAACAGAGTGCTAAAGTTAGCCTAGAACCCCCTGTAAAACTCTTCAGAAGTACATTTGTCCCCCCCTTCTGCATTAAATTCAGACACATGCCTGAAGAAAACAAAATTGGCCGGGCTGGGTGGCTCGGCCTGCAATCCCGCGCCTTGGAAGGCTGAGGTGAGTGGATTGCCTGAGCCCGCGGGTTCGAGACCCGCCTGGGCAACTTGGTGAGACCTCATCTCTACAGTAAATCAAAAAATCAGCCGGGTGTGGTAGCGCGCACCTGTAGCTCCAGCTACCTGGAAAGCTGAGGCGGAAGGATTGCCGGAGCCCAGCAGGTTGAGGCTGTGGTGGCCGGGAGCGGCCACTGCTCTCCAGTCTGGGCGACAGAGTGAGACTCCAACTCAAAAAAAAAAAAAGAAAGAAAACAAAACAAAATTGAGCATCAGAGGGGAAAATCACAGGACAAAGGTGTGAAAGAAACAAGAAAAGCTCTTCCTCTGGGCGGATCCTAGGTTCCCCCAAACAGTAGAGGAAGTGCTGAAAATAGCTTCACTTTTCCAGGCCTCTTAAGGGGGGAGGTAAGGAAGTCTGAGGTTTTCTGCTCTCACATTTCAGGTTTCCATAAATGTTTTCAATGCATGTAGGTTACAGAGAAGAAGAATGAGTCTTCTCATAGTTCCTGGACATCATGGAATTTAGACTAACCTCTGAGAATCAAACTTTAAGTCACCATAAAATGAATGAGAACAGAGATATACAAATTCACCCTAAAGAAACTGGCTTTGCCAAGCCAGCAAAATCTTGCAGACACATAAGTGAGATGTATTTCTTGGAACATGAATCCTATAAAATGTCCTTTGGAGGAAAACTAAAGCCTCTCATGCCCACATTTTAGGAATTCACAGGACATATTCGTATACTAAAGGCTTTTTATAATACTAAAGACTATTCAGAGAATAGTCCTGCAGGAATAACACATTTTATTCAGTGTTTTCTGCACTCTTTTGATAGTTTCTGTTTTTAGGGCGTGGGAAGCCTTGGTAACTTATACTTAAGAAGAAGAGATAGCGGAGGCTGAGTAATATTTACTATTCTAAAGCAAACTGACTCTAGTCTAGATGTGTCAATATAGTAGAATTAACATGGGTTCTGGAGTTGGCTAAAACAGGAATCTCTGGTGTCAGTTCTACCATTTACTAGCTCTATGACTCAGCAAGTTCTTTGATCTTTGTTTCACTCTACTAATCTGTACATTGGAATAATAATATCATTTGCTTTCTCGTAAAATTCTCTACTTATGCTAAAGTCATAAGTCTTTTAGGAGTCATGTGTAAGCTCTTTTGTTGGAGGTAATTTTGAGGTGTCTGGCAAGTTATTTTTAGACTCTATCAGTTGATTTGCCTTGGTTTGTGTGCATGTGTCTAAGGATGGGGAGGTGTTGTCAACACCAGGTTTTGGTGACATCTTATCCTTCATGCCAGTATTTCCACAAGCTTGTATTTTTGTAATGTGCATATCTCTGACTACAGACACGGCTAGATTCCAATCTCCTCTTTGTGCAGAATGCCGAAAAGAGAGCAGGAGGTTGAGAGCTGTACTGGGCCCTTTGTTGATTTTCTCTTTGTGAGTTTAATTTTGATCTGTGCATGAATGCCAGATTTAATTCTTAGGTCTAACTTTCTCCTGGTTCTTCTTTTACTCTACTTCCGTGGAACTTTTTTTTGGGGGGGGGGATTTTTGAGGCACATAAAGCCACATGAACTTGAGTCTATACTTTATTTGGTTGAAAAACAGTACAAGATGGTAGAGGAGGCAAATTAGCAAATACAAACACTGGGAGAACACTAAAGCAAGATCACATAACTTTTAGTACAGCGTTTCATCTCTTCTTCCATTACTGTAATGGAAATTCCTTTAGCGATGTTAGTTTAGTTTATTTAGATTATGCCATTTAAGAGTTTGAAGATAGTTCTAGTTTCACTTAAACTTAGAGCAATGTTTATAAAACTTCTTTGGGCCTTAAAGAAACAGCCGATGCATTTCCAGGACAGCCAAGTTGGAATTAAAGGCAGACCAAGCTCCTCACACCATTTAAAAAGACGATTCTCCCCGTGGGCAGACTTACTAGTGGGAAATGAACAGCCAGGTCAGTGCTTAAAAAACCCCCCAAAAACTCTGATAATAAAAAATATAGTAGTTGTTTTAGGTCACAGAGTATGTTTTAAACAAATAATGTGTTTAACCTCCTTAAATCCATTTTGGAACAATAAGCAAAGGGTCCTAGCCATATTCTTGTAGGAAGTATTTTTTTTTTTTTGAGAGTTAGTCCTTTAATAAAGAACAAGAACTTTTTAAAGTCCTAAGGATACCATTTAGCAGATTATTGTAGCAGTTTCCTTAGTGATACCCCAGGGCCCAGAAAGATTTAATGAGCCTTTGAAAGTGCCAAAGTTACTTTTAGGGAGTAACTTATAACTGGGGGAATTTAGCTAAACACACTGGAAAGTTTCTTTGAATGGCTTCTGTAGATCAAGCCCACATAAGAAAGGATCGATTTTTAAATAGGAAAAATATTTCTTTATGAAATAAGCTTTATTTGTCCTATCAGATAGCATTATTCATAGCATTTCATATACAAGTGCAAAATTCCTCTGAAGTACTTTTTGCTTACCCTTATTTATTCTGCTGTCATAAGATTCATAAACATATAAATACCTTCATTCAGGGCTTGAGACATGCCTTTGTATCTAATTACATTAATTTAGGGTAAGAATGATATAAGTTAGAAGCAGAAAGTAGTTTGCTTTTGACATCTGCTTCTCCCACCAAAGGTGAATTACAAATAGTGTCTTTTAGAATTACAAGCATATTGGGAAATAGAAAAGATATCTCTCTTTTCTTATTTTCACATTTCAAAATAGAATTTACGTAACTTGGAATAATTCTTGGCACTGCAGACAAATAAAACAAAACAAAAGGCTAGTGTCTTTATCTTTTAAATTTACATTTTTTTAATAGACAGAGTTTCACCCTGCTGTCCAGCCTCCAGTGCAGTAGAACCATCATAGCTCACTGAAACCTCTAATTCCTAGCTTCTTTTTTGGTGTGTGTGAGTTGGAGTCTCACTCTGTCACCCAGGCTGGAGTGCAGCGGCACACTCACGGCCCCTACAACCTCGACGTACTGGGCTCAGGTGATCCTTCCGCCTCAGCCTTCTAAGTAGCTGGAGCCACAGGCATGTGCCACCATACCCAGCTAACTATTTGATTTATTGTAGAGATGAGGTCTCACCGTGTTGCTCAGGCTGGTCTTGAACCCGTGGGCTCGGGCAGTCCTCTCATTTGGTCTCCCAAAGTGCTGGGATTATAGTCATGAGCCACTGAGCTTGGCCAATTCCTAGCTTCTATGATCTTAGTCTGCTGACTTGCTAGGACTAGAGGCATGTGCCACCACTCCCAGTACATTTTTAAAAGTCTTACTATGTCGCCCAAGCTGGTTTTGAAGTCTTGGGCTCAAGTTATCCTCCTGCCTCAGCTTCCCAAAGTACTGGGGATATAGGTATGAGCCACTGTGCCTGGCCTTGACTAGTGTCTTTAAGCATTTAAACTGAGAGTTAGTACTGAAATCTTATGCCTTATCAAGGATCAAACTGAAATCACTGGCATTATGCATAAATGTAGAAGATCTTATGCCATACATATATGTGTCTGTATATACACACACACATATATATGTATATATATAGTGTGTATGTGTGTGTGTGTGTGTGTGTGTGTATCCTCAAAAAAGGAATACCTTAAGGTCATTCTAATTAGGCTATTAGAGTAGATGTTAATACCTTTTGGATTCTTTTTTAAAAAACTATTATCAAGTATCCTGAAAAAATGTCTGACTTGGTATATTCTACAATCTTAGTTGACTTCTTCATGATTATTACTTCATCTCTGAGACTTTAAGAATATACTTTGTAGAAAAGTGCTAGTTGTTAGAAAATCTCGTTTTCAGACAAAGTATTTTGTCTTATGCATTGCAGGTAGCTACATTTATCGAGCAATTACTTTGCATTGCTATTTCCCTAGAAATTTCAACTATCTTCAACAAATAAAAACCTGGTTTGGGTATCAATGTGATGTTAGCTTCATAGTATGATTTGGGGAGAGTTTCATCTTTCTCAATTGCCCGGAATATTTACAGTAGGATTGATATCAGTTCCTCCTTTTATGTTTTGTAGAATTCTGCTAGAAAGTCATCTGGTCCAAGGCTTTTTTTGTAGGTAGTTTTCTTATGACATAATAAATTTCCTGAGTTGTTGTTGGTCTATTTAGGGTCTCAATTTCTTCTTGTTTCTACCTGGGGAGGTTGTGTGATATCAGAAAGTCCTCCATTTCCTTTAGGTTTTCAAGTTTGTTTTAATACAAAGGTAAATAGTAGTCTTTGACAATCTTTTGTATTTCTTTGAGGTCAGTTGTGACTTGATGTTTTGCATTTCTGATTGGACTTTTCCCTCTCTTTTTCTTGGTCAGTCTAGCTAGGGGTCCAACAATCTTGTTTATCCTTTCAGAGAACCAGCTTTTTGCTTTGACGACTTTTTTGTATTTTTGTCTTCTATGTCCTGAATTTGGGCATTTATTTTGGTGATCTGGATTTTTCTGCTGAAGTTAGGGTTTTGGTGATCTTCCTTTTCCAGTTTTCTTAGGTGATCTGTTAGGCTGTTAAATTGTGATCCTTCCATTTTCTTCATGTGTGTGTAGAGGTATGAATTCCCCTCTGGTACTGTTTTCATGGCATCGAGGTTTTAGTAGGATGTTTCTTCATTTTCATTTGTTTCCAGGTATCTTTTAATCTCTTTTTTGATTTCTGTGTTGGCCCAGGAGTTGTTTAGCATCTTGCAATTTGGGGTCCATACCTTTGTGGATCTGGTGTTGATATTTGTATTTATCACTGTGGTCTGAGAGGTGCATAGCAGTATTTCAATCTTATGGAATTCATTTATGCTTGATTTATGGCCGACGATGTGGTCGGCCACATTGATCCCAAACCAGGTAAAGATCCAACGAAAAAAGAGAACAATAGGCCAATATCCTTGGTGAACATAGATGCTAAAATTCTCAATAAGATTCTAGCAAACCAAATCCAACAACACATCTCAAAAATCATTCACCACAACCAGGTAGAATTCATCCCCAGGATGCTGGGCTGGTTCAACATTCGCAAGATCATAAAAGTAAATAAACTCATCAACAGATGTAAAAGCAAAAACCACATGATTATATTATTAGACACAGAAAAAAATTTCGATAAAATCCAGCACCGGTTCTTGATAATAACCCTCAAACATCTAGGCTTAAATGGAACATACCTCAAAATGCTAAAAGCCATCAACCAGTATACTGTTAAACCCACAACCAGTATACTGCTAAACAGACAAAAAACGGAACCATTTTCCCCTGAAAACAGCAAGACAAGGATGCTCACTCTCACATCTCCTGTTCAACATAGTTTTGGAAGTCCTAGCTAGAGCAATCAGACAAAATAAGTAGATTCCAAGTAGGAAAAGAGGAAGTCAAGTTATTCCTCTTTGCAGATGACATGATTCTATTCCTTTAAACCCCAGGAGAATGTCAGAAACCTCCTTGAACTGATAAAAGACTTTAGCAAAGTCTCAGGGTATAAATAAATGTGCAAAAGACAGTCACATTTTTTTTTTTTTGAGTTGGAGTCTCACTTTATCGCCCAGACTGGAGTGCAGTGGCCACTCCCGGCCACCGCAGCCTCGACCTGCTGGGCTCCGGCGATGCTTCCGCCTCAGCCTTCCAAGTAGCCGGAATTACAGGCATGCGCTACCATGCCCGGCTGATTTTTTGATTTAATGTAGAGATGAGGTCTCGCTGCCCAGGCGGGTCTCGAACCCGTGGGCTGAGGCAATCCACTCACCTCAGCCTCCCAAAGGCGCGGGATTACAGGCTGAGCCACCGAGCCCGGCGACAGTCACATTTCTATACACCAACAGTAAACAAACAGAAACCCAAATAAAAAGCACAATCCCATTCACAATAGCCACAAAAAAATGAAATACCTTGGCATCTTCCTAATCAGAGACATGAAAGACATTTACAATGAGAACTACAAAACACTGCTCAAAGAAATCAAAGATGACACAAAAAAAATGGAAAAATATTCCATGCTCATGGATTGGAAGAATCAACATCGTTAAGATGGCCATCCTACCCAAGGCAATCTACAGATTTAACACAATACCCATTAAATTGCCAGCAACATTCTTCTCAGACCTGGAAATGACAATACAGGAATTCATATGAGAACATAAAGGACTACGAATAGCCCAAATAATCCTCAAAAAAACAACAACAAAAAAACCAAAGTGGGCGGTATCACACTCCCAGTTTTTAAGCTTTATTAAAAGACTACAATAATCAAAACAGCCTGATATTGATACAAGAATAGGCATATAAACCAATGGAACAGGATAGAGATTGCAGAAGTAAAACTTCAATTTCTTGACCACTCATCTCAGATAAAGCCTCCTCCACTAACCACTGGGGAAAGGAGAACCTATTCAGTAAATGATGCTGGGAAAACTGGCTGACCGCATGCAGAAGATTAAAACAAGACCCCTACCTATCACCATATACAAAAGTCAACTCTAAATGAATCAAAGAGCTAAACATAAAATCTCAAATGATAAGAATCTTAGAAAATGGAGTAGACACCCTTATAGAAATTAGAACTGGAAACCAATTCCTGATCAAACATCCAAGCGCCCGTGCCATAAGAGATAAGGGAGATAAGTGGGACCTCATCAAACTGACAAGCTTCTGCCAAGTCAAAGAAACCATCAAGAGAGTGAGGAGATAGCCCACAGATTGGGAAAAAAAAATCTTTGCCAACTGTATGTCTGACAAAGGCCTAACATCTAGGATCTACACAAGGAACTCAAACGTGCCAAAAACAACAACAACAACAACTCTATTATAAAGTGGGCAAATGATATGAATAGACGCTTCTCAAAAGAAGACATATTAGCACTCAAGAGATACTTGAAAAAATGCTCAGCCTCACTAGTCATCAAAGAAATGCAAATTAAAACCATACTGAGATACAACCTAAGTACAGTCAAGATGACCATCATCAATAACTCAAAAAACAACATATGCTGGAGAGGATGCCAGGAAAAGAGAACAATTCTACACTGTTGATGCGAATGTAAACTAGTACAACCTCTGCAGAAAACAGTTTGGCAATTCTGGAAAGATCTAGAAATTGACCTTCCATACAACCCTGCAATCTCCCTACTGGGAATAAACCTAGAGGAACTCAAATCACTCTATGAAAAAGGTACCTGCACATGTATGTTCATTGCAGCATTGTTTACAATAGCAAAAACATGGAACCAACCGTGCTGTCCATTGAAAAAGGACTGGATAAAAAAATGTGGTACAAATACATGGTGGAATATTATGCAGCCATAAAGGACAAAATTATGAACTTCACAGCAACTTGGATGGACTTAGAGTCCATAATACTGAGTGATCTATCACAGAAACAAAGAACTGAGCATCACATGTTCTCACTCATAAGCAGACCTTGAGCAGTCATCGTAGCACTATGAGAAAAGTACTGGCAGTACTGGGCAACTGCTTGGGGGGAGGGAGAGAGGACAGGATTGGCAGCAGTGGGAACTTGCAGGGGGAGGGAGGGAGCACACCTCATCTCACCTGCATAATGAACATTTGTACACCTAACCCTGAATTGTACCCCACATCTGTAAGATAAAATTTTTTTAAAAGAACAAACAGAAAGCAAAACTAAAATCTGATGGCGAGAAAATAATAAATACTTATTCCCATTGATTTTCTTTGGATTCTAATTCTTGTTTTTCTTGGAGGTCTCTAAATTTACAGAAGGAAAAAGCTGAATGCAGTCATGAGGGGAACCAGGAACCCATGTACCGAACTCAGTACTGATGTTGAAACTCAGAAAACAAAACCCCAAAGTGAAGGCCTCAGAAGCAGCCCCTGAAGCCAAACCTCACTCTAACCTTTTCCTACCCTCCTGTTTCTCACCCTTCATTCTCCACCGCGCTGAGGCAGGACAGAAACCAGAATTCCTCTTCTCCAAAGGAATCATGGAAACTGGAACCTTGTCTTTCCCATAGCCAGCTATAAAGCCTAAAAATATTGCTTTAACTTTCTCCCCAACCCCTGCCTTTTTGTGTAACAGCTGGCCATAAAGAAATTAAGACCTTCATTCCCGAAGGGGTCCTACCCACCCCATACCCGGGAGTGGGTAATCTATATGGTGAGGTCAAGAAGAATCTAGACAAGTCTTGCTGGGTTTCCCTGCTCAGTCTCGCATTAGATTATACACTTTTTGTCGAATTGTCTTTCTAGACAGCTGTCTGTACTTGATTAAACCTACGAATAAAAATGAATACTTTTCTCTGCATCTTTGGATCTTTATTCTGAAGGCTTTTGTAAAATTATGATCAAATAAATGTGTGTGCCTTTTCTCCTATCAATATGCCCTTTGTCAGTTGATATTTCAGCAAACTTTCAAAGGATAAAGGGGAAGTTTTCCTTTGGCCCTGACACCCCTCTGTGACTCTGTCCAAGCTCCTGGCTTATCTTGATCAGACATAGCCAGCGATATGAAGATCTTTTATGATGTCAGTCAAAATCTGTGATCGAGTAGAATTTGAACCAACCAACCCATCCCCCGCCCAACATTTGTGAAAAACAGTTGTCCAGAAACAAAAGTAAGTATCTAAAGGCTGCTGTACAAGTTGGTCAAAAGCAAATGTAAAAATACTGTCTGAGGGTTGTAACTCTTAATTTTTAAAACCATTTTGCTCTTCTTTTGGAATTCCTCTAATAAATAACCCTATTTTTAAAAACATATTAGAATCACCTAGGGGACTTTAAGCACCTCAATGACCAGGTGGCATCCCAAACCAATGAAGCTAGACTTTCTGGAAGTGGGAACTAGGCATTCATATTTTTTAAAGAGTGTTTTCATCACCCCAAACTGAGACTCTATATTAAGCAATAGATTTACATTATCCCCTACACTTCCACACCCCCTGGTAACTACCATGTTAATATCTGTCTCTCTGAGTTTTGACTATTCTAGGTACCTCACATGAGTGAGATCGTGCAATGTTTCTCCTTTCATGTTTGGCTTACTTTGGTTAGGATAATGTCCTCAAGGTTGATCCATGTTTTAGCATGTGTCAGAATTTAAAGGGAAATTTTAAAAAGCTGAATAATATTCCATTGTATGTGTATACCACATTTTGTTCATATGTTCAGTCAGCAATGGACATTTGGATTGTTTCCATCTTTTGGCAGTTGTAAATAATGC
This sequence comes from Cephalopachus bancanus, assembly GCA_027257055.1. NCBI lineage: Eukaryota > Metazoa > Chordata > Mammalia > Primates > Tarsiidae > Cephalopachus > Cephalopachus bancanus. Next base: position 3,923,242 of record JAPVLO010000096.1, on the reverse strand, counting down.
TGTTAGAACATGGGTGGAAAAATAACTTCTTGAGTCCCTGCTGTCAATTCTTTGGGGTATATACCTAGAAGTGGAATTGCTGGATCATGTGGTGATTTTATGTTTACTCTTTTGTGGAACTGCAATACTGCTTTCTACAGCAGCTTCATCATTTTATATCCTCTCTAGCACTTACAAGGAGTACAATTCCTTTACAACCTCACCAACATTTGTTATATTTTGTGGGTTTAGAAAAAAAAAATTATAACAGCAATACTAATGAGTGTAAAGTGGTATAATTGCTTTTTGACATTTAGTATATTTATTCCTTCCCCCTTTTCCAGGCCACAACTTTTGGTTTTAATCATTTCCTTTTATAGCTTAGAACCTTGTTACTCAAAGTGTGGTTTCTGGAACTCCAGAACAAACATCATCTGGGAGCTTTTTAGAAACAAGAATTTGAATCAGAATCTGCATTTTTACAAGACTTCCAGATGATACATAGGCATATTAAATTTTGAGAAGCACACAGTATGCCAGTTAGTCTTGACATCATCTTTAAGATCCTCTCACCATTGTCTTTCTGCTGCACACACTACAATACTGTAAACTTAAATTAATCCAAGCATCTATCTTTCTATGTCTACACTGTCAGACTTTTTTACACTGCTTGACTTTTTTACACAAAATTTCACAACCTAGAAGAGTGTTGTTTCTACAAAGTCATGATTTCCAACCACACATGGAACCTCACCATCTTTTTAGGTATCTCTTGTAACCTCCATTGCCAAAAACAAAAAAAAGCAATTGTGATTGCAAAGCTCTCCTCTATTACTTTTTCCAGGCCATCTCACTCTTTACTGGAAAAAGGAGACAGGAGCCTTCAGGTGTGAAGCCCCTCCATTGAATGACCTTCTCCCCTATAACCCAATCACATACCTTCTCCTCCAGTGATAGGGAAATAAGTATTCTTGTTCTTTCCAAGGTTTTATTTCTCCATCTGTGGCCTCAATCTCAACTAGTTACTCCCATCTCTCCTTCAACCATTTTTTCAACACTTTTTCTCCAAAGACTTTCCCTTAAATACCATTCTATTAACAATTCTGTTGATTTCACCTGCAAGGCTCATTTTTTTGCAAAAACATCAGACAACTGATGGAGAAATGATCATATTCTTCTGGAATTTATCCCAAATCACCTCCAAGTACTTGATGTGACCACCTGTCATCCTTTCTAAGAATTTATTCCTGACTAAGCTTTCTCTTCTCAAGCCAATGTAAGTCTTCTTTTAACTCCATTGTCTACTGGTGCATGACTATGTTATAGCACATTGCAATGTAGCATTGCAATTTGTTGCCTTGCTTGTCTCCAAAATCTAGAACGTGAACAAATGAAAAATAAGTTGTCCTAGCACTTAACTTCAACTCTGGCATATAATAATGCTCCATAACCTTTGTTGAATGGCTGAATCAAGGAAGTCCAAATGCTGAAGTCTTCCAACATTCTGCGCACTGGCCCAGCACTGGTAGTAGCAGCTTCTTGTCTTAACATGCCTTGGCCCCATGGCTGCTCCTTGCATTCCACAACCTGCTATATTCTTGTGTAATTGGAGGGTGTATTTTCTGTGGCAGAGAAACATTGTATGAGCGTTTACTGCCTGAGACCCTGGCTTCTTCCATGTATGTTAATTTGAAGCTCATTCTCCATTAAATGATGGAGAAAAGTCTAATTTATTTGTAATTTTCATTAGCATGTCTAATATTTGGGGAATTTCTTATTACTAAGTAAAATTGGTTCTCTAATCTAAATTTGAAGTGATTTCATCAGCATTACCAAAACTATTGCTTCCCAGACCTTAATATACAAGAAGGTTACCTGGGATCTTGTTAAAATACAGATTCTAAAGAAATTCTACAACTGTAACTCTAAGTTGGGCAGGAGATCCTGCTTATTTTGTATACTCCCAAGTGGTATCACTATGCTGGGCTGGGACAACTCTTTGACTAGCAATGTCCAAGACCATTACCTCATGTTGTAAAATCTCTCTCTCTCTCTCTTTTTTTTTTTTTTTTTTTGTGGGGGACTGAATTAGGTCATTGCACGGCTAGGTACAGAAAGTGATAAGATGTATTGATAAAAGGGATTTAAAAATAAAAGTTAATTGATTATATATTTGATAGTTACCTTTTTTCTGTTAAATTAATATTTATCATGAGTCAGAAGAAGCGGGTAAAAGAACATCAAAGATCATCATTTTTGAGGTTGTTGTTTTAATACTAAAAGCAATTTAAAACTATGAAAGATTAGTTTGCAGTGATTTATGACTTAAGACTTGAAGCAGTATAATACAACTTTCGGAAGAGGAGAGTCATGTCATAAGACATAGAACAAGGTCTTACTTTATATTTCCCAGCCTAAGTTAATATGTAAAGCCTGACTACAGACCAGGGTCTTAATTTATATTTTCCAGCCTGAGTTTAAGTGTAAAGCATGGCTACAGAGTTGTTTATCTCATTGGACTTGATGCATGAGCACCTACTTGAAGCAACCTGCAGTAGGGAGCAAGATGAGGTACAGGGGTGTGTACAAGCATGTCACCAGCACTTCTCAGGAGTGTTGTCTAGGACGACTGCATTGGGCCAGATAAAATGTGCCTTTGGTACTGAGCAGTGCAGTGTCCTTGTAGTTGAGCTGCAGAGCTGCAGAAGTGTGATTAGGTAAACTGGCCCAGATTTAGAGCAACGGTATATTAGAATCTTTGAGACACCTAAGGTTTCTGATTCTGAATTAGAAATTTCCATATTTGGACTTCCAAGTTAGGAAATACCGGAAAAGTAGTAGAAAGCCAGGCAGCTAAACTAGAACACAGGATGAGAATAGAGTTATGGCAATAAAGCCTAAGTCCAGATTCTCTAATTGAATTTAGCATCAATACGATTTAGAAATAATACAAAGGCAGTTTAATCCTGAGATTAAGATTTCAAAACCAGACCTTTTCCTGGGTGTTCAGAGTGGGATCTCTAGACAGCACCATTTGGGGATTTCTTAGAAATGCACATTTCAGCCCTACCCCAGACCCACAGAATCAGAAATTACTGGATGAAGCCCCAGCAATGTATGTTGTAACAAGCCTTCCAGGAAATTTGCTGCCCGCCTAAGTTTGACAACTGCTATCTCAGAGAAAGAGACGAGTCAGCTAGGTAATGGAGGATCCTAATCAGGAAGCAGACCTTCCTTAACCCATTGTTTCTAGCCCTAAATGAACATACGACTCACCTGGGTTACCTTTAAAGCACCTCACTGCCAGGGCCCCACCCTCACATGTTCTGATGTAACTCATTGACCTGGGGTAAGGTTCTGGCACTAGTAGTTTTAAGTGTCCTCGGTGATTATAATGTGTAGCGTGGATGGAAACCACTGCTTTAAGCACTCCCAGGATGAAATTCCTCCTTTGCAGCCTTGGCAGAATGTCTCCCATCACTGCTAGGTCTCTGAATTCCAATTTACAGTCTTAGACTCATCTCTTTCTCTGAGACAGCAGTTGTCAAACTCAAGCGGGCAGCGAATTGCTTGAAAGGCTTGTTACAACATACACTGCTGGGGCTTCATCCAGTAATTTCTGATTCTGTGGGTCTGGGATGGGGCTGAAATGTGCATTTCTAAGAAGTCCCCAAATGGTGCTGTCTGGAGATCCCACTCTGAACACCCAGGAAAAGGTCTGGTTTTGAAATCTTAATCTCAGGATGAAACTGTCCTTGTATTGTTTCTAAATCGTATTGATGCTAAATTCAATTAGAGAATCTGGACTTAGTCCTTATTGCCATAACTCTATTCTCACCCTGTGTTCCAGTTTAGCTGCCTGGCTTTCTACCACTTTTTCAGTATTTCCTAACTTGCAGTCCAAATATGGAAATTTCTCATTCAGAATCAGAAACCTTAGGTGTCTCAAAGATTCTAAGCAATGGTTTAAGGTTAGATATCAGTTATAAAGTTGTTTGGTTGTGAATTTTTGAGGGTGTGTTGGAGAATAGCAGCCAGTGAGGGTAGTTATAAGAAGACTGGGGGAGATGTTGATCAAGCAAGGGCGGGGGCATTGGGATGAAGGGAAGGAAACAAGGTCAGTGGTCTTGGGATCAAGAAAAGGAAACAACCCATGAGGCAGTAAGGAAACTGAACAATGTATTGACCGATGAGTATATGCAAAGTTGAGAAAGAAGAGAGAATCAAGGACAGTTCGTCACAATTCATGATTTATCAGTAAGATAACTAATAGCAGCCTAAAACGTATTATCACCAGTAATGACTTGACACAATATATTTTAAGGAGTATAATGATTGTCACTAAATGGTATGATGTAAAAGTGATAAGTGCTTGTTGTGTCCTTTACAGAAGGAGTCATGGTGAGCCTACGAATTGTCTAAGTTTGACCCTGCCCCACTTTTATCTTTTTATAAAGGAACAGCTAGAAGCACAGATGGTTATCTAAGATCCTTCAGTGTGTTTCACCAGGAGCTGCTATCATGTTAGAGTAAGTTAGATTTCTTGGGGAAAGTGCATTCATTCTTTCACGACGTGAAGGAACTTCTATGTAGCTGAGATTAGAAACCTATCAGAGCTTGGAAGACGAAAGTTCAGAATTTTAGCAATGCATACCAGAAGTCTATGAGCATTTTTCAGGACAATTTGATTTCTCATTTTTAGTACTTCCTCCCAGCAAAATTTCAGATTGTCTCATTTTACTTCTTGGAAATGAACCCAATAAAATGGCAAATATGCTTAGTGAGCCAAAGAAAACATTTTAAGTTGAATTTTATGTCTTTGATTTTTTTCTTTGTTTTAATTGCTAAAGGACTTCTTTGTCTTTAAACATAAGATTGGCGTTAAATTAATAGAATGATCTAATCAAGTCCCCTTGGTTTACAGTCAAGAGAATGCTAAGAAATGAATAGTCAGTCTTATAGCTAAGTTTTCACAGGGCATGAATCACTGTAATTTCCTTTGCATTTTCTGGCTAGAAAAATAATATAGAACCAATAACAACCAAAGATGAGGTGTCAAGGAAAACAGGAGCTATGAAGTAAAGTATGTAAAGTTTTATGGAGCAGCCTGGAAATCAAAGTTGTTTGTATAACTCAGAAGAAGTAATCTGATCTGGTGTTCCCAAAATTCCTTAAAATATTCATCTAGAAAACAGAAGATATACCCTGGCATCTTGAAGCACTTTCTGTCTTATAAGACTACATCTCCTCCAAACTGTGATCCAGGATAAAGCTAAATGAGAGCAAAAGGAATAACAGTTGGTGAAAATATAACAAGATAAAATGTACAAGACAGAAATATCCACTGTAAAATCCCGGATGTACAGACGTGATATGTAACTTCAGCAGTCATTGTTAAATCTTAAGTTTTAATTTTTCATATTTTTAGAATTACAAAGTCCTGAATGTTGTAAAAATGTTTTTAATATTAGCCAAATGCATGTTTTTGATTTTAAGCACATGCTAAGTGAGAGAGTACTGAACGAAGAAAGGAACATTTTCATATAGCCAATTCTATTTTTTTCCCTATTAGTTGAAAAGATTTTTAGGATAATTCCATAAAACTTGAAAATTCAGATATCAATGTAAAAGATATATATAGCTTTAGAGCCAAATCTTCACTAATTTTAAAAAAGTTATATTTGGAGTGCTGTCAGAAATATCCATGATACACAACACATTCCATTTACAGGAAAGCTTCCCTGAAAGAATTCTAAACTTTTACAGAAGAATCTAATGTATGAAAAATAAGCTTCAAATGATTTTACATGATAGAGGTTAAACATTTGTTCAGCTTCTTTCTGCTTGGGGAGAATGAAAGAAAAATAGATGCCAGAATCAGAGCAAGTAAAACTCTGGTCATCTCAGTTTTACTTGCAGTAAGGGCTTAATGATCATGAAGACCATACAAGTTATAGATCTGGCGGGACAGGACATTTGCTTCTCCAAAAGAGCTAGATTTTGCTTGGAGCAGAACATTGTAAGCTCTGACACTGTTTGAAAGTCTTGGAAGAGCCTCCATGGTTGAGAATTACTGTAAAATGAGTAATGCCACACTAATCAATCCATTTCATCTTTTAATGATTAATTTAACTAAGTATCTCTAGCATTTTAGATTTTAAGAAAATCTGATATTTCAGAACATTAATGATTGCCCTTTCAAAGTACGGAATTAGACCTAGATCTTTCCAGGTTGATGTGCGATATACTAGGTATAGATGCTCCACAAGACTAAGGATGGACACAGCTGGAGACAGGAGGAACACTGTAATTTGCTTACAAATTTAAAAAGGGTGAGAGTTGGACATTCAAGCATGTTCTGAATCAGCTAATCTATCCCTCTAAAATAATAACAACCAGGGTTTATCAGAAGATACTTAAATGTATGAAAGTAGAAAACAGGCCATCATCTGATTTCCAAGTTTCCTTTATTGGGAGTCGCCCCTGATGCAATCGGATGAACTATTCCATGGAATAATACTGCGTCCCACTCTTAAATTGGATGCATCTCAAATTACTCCATTACCCATTCTTAGCATTTTTGCTTCTGACTACCAGGAAGATGCTGCTTGTCCTCACATTCTTTAGCACAATTAGTTTCTTGCAATAACATTGTAATAATTCTTCCCAGGCTCAAGGTCACTTCAGTTGCATTTCTGCTGAATACTTTTAGTACCAAGAATTTCATAGGTCCACTAGCACCAAGCATTATGAACTTCACAGCATGTACTGTTATCTGTAAAATTAAGCAAGGAGGTGCTAGCTAACGTTATTGTTACTATTATGACTATTTCACTTCACATTTATCTAAATTACATATTAACTTCTTGAATACTTTCTTATCTCTCACTTATTTCAAACCTTATGGAAACCTTATAAGATGAATCAAATATCTCTTATTATCTCCATCTTGTCTTAGAGGATATTGAAGTTCATTGAGTTTCAGTGGTTCACACTAACTTAGTGATACAGTTGGGACTAGGACCAATGCAGTAAGAAGTTCAAAATTGGGGAAATTTTCCAGAAAACATAAATATTCACGAGTTCACGCCTACACACACAAACATGCATATTTGAATTATCTGGATTATTGTTTGAAATTGTGTACATGTTTGGAGCCAAAAGGATTGCACTTGAATTATTGAGCAACCTTGGGTCCCTATAGTGGACTGTGCAAAATATTGGCATAGGCATAAGGTCTTGTTTCTCTATAGAATAGTATACCCAGGGTAATGGAAACATAAGACTCACAGTTGGAAACTACTAAGAAAAATAGAACATGGAACAGAATGAACTTTAAAATAATTTAGTTACATTTTATAGACATTTTTGTATAATCAATCAGAAATGAAGTTAAGTTTAAAACTAAAACTATTACTAGAGAATAATTATAGAAATAAAACCTTAAAATACTCTGCCTTTTTGTACACAGCATCGTGAGGTATTAAAACAAGATACTCACTGTTCTGTTAAGATCTTTCTTTTTTTTTTTTTTAACAACTAACTCAAATGCTGTAGGATTAGAGTTATTGCTCTTTAGATACTAAATAGCAAACATCCCAGCAGGGCAGTTTTGTGAGTTACATATGATGGCATAACATACATCAAAGCAATTCACGTTAAGAAACAGATATTACTTCTGGGACAGAACATTCACTTAAGATTACAGATAAAGGACATTCTGTTAAGGAAGGAATAAAGGCTAACTTGACTTTGAGCAATGGTGAGAATTTTCTTGTGAGGACTTAAACATGCCCTCAATCTTAGGCCATCTTACAATTCTCTTTTCTTTTGGGGGGCTTTTATCTTTCCTTCATTATCATTTTAATTATGCAAATTATCTCTGTACATATTTAAGTTCCTCAACTCCTCTTTGGAAGAAGTTTGCTATGAGGGTTTGTTTTTGATAGGCAAAATAAATAGCTGGATGTCTGACATTCTTTTTCCATGTAGTAAAAAGCTATGGCATTTGTCACTATCAGAAGGGTATGAACTATGAAAAGAGAAATAGAGGACCACTCAAAGACCTAGAATTATATTTCTTAGGCAAAATTTGAGGGACATTATCTTTCTCTAAGGAGATGATATACTTACTGCAAAAGTGACCACTTCTGGTAATAAACTCATGGGTAATTATTAGCTGATTAGAGGAACGTGATCCAATTAGATCTTCACTTAATGACTGAACAGTGTTTGGGACTGTGCAAACTGTGCAAACTTGGGACTCTGATGCTGTTGACCATAAAACATGCCTGAAGCCGGGCTCGGTGGCTCAGCCTGTAATCCCGCGCCTTGGGAGGCTGAGGTGAGTGGATTGCCTGAGCCCGCGGGTTTGAGACCCGCCTGGGCAGCAAGACCTCATCTCTACAATAAATCAAAAAATCAGCCAGGCGTGGTAGCACATGCCTGTAATTCCGGCTGCTCTGAAGGCTGAGGCGGAAGGATCGCCGGAGCCCAGCAGGTCGAGGCCGCTGTGGCCGGGAGCGGCCACTTGCACTCCAGTCTGGGTGACAGGGTGAGACTCCAACTCAAAAAAAAAAAAAAAACATGCCTGTAGGTTTGTTTTCAGGAATACTGTTGGGGATATATTTAATGAAAGAAATAATATACTAAATATATTGTTAACTATTTTAACTTTCTATTTAAGTAGCTGAATGTCATAATTTCGTAAATGGTTTCCTAGAAGAGTTAGCATACAACGAGCAACATGCTGCGGGGTGTCTGATCTGCTTCTCCTTCACGTTCTGGAGCAGCCGACGGAAGGCATGATGAAAAGCCTACCTTCTTCCTTTCTTTGTACGCCTACCCTAGCAGCTGGACCAAAAGAGCATATTTCCCCATGAGGCCTGAGCAGCTGCAGGGGTGCTGGACAGCCTTATTGGATTCAGACAATATTTATCATGTCACAGGCACAAATTTACCTGAACAATATGTCAAAAGCGTTCCTATTACCTATTCACATGAGGAAACTGAAGCTGACAGAGGTGTGACTCAAAAGTCCTGTCTTTAGGTTCATAGGTGATCATGCTCATTTAAAACAAATAGAAGATCAGCTGATCATGCTCATTTAAAACAAATAATAAAAGCATAGAACTGTTGAATAGCAGACTGTCAATAAATAGGAGTAATATGAAGCACTAGGAATTGCCAGGTCTTCTGACTTGTCTTCCAACACGACAATAACAGGTATTGTTTTGTCTAAGCCATGGCCCTAAATTTCATTATTGTAATATTTCTAAATACGAATCTGAGTAGATCTAATGTACTCCACTAAAGTGGAGAACATTGGTGAGGGATAAATGGATGAACAAAGAGGAAGGGCTCATCATTGAAAATTCTTTCTACACCCTTTACACTTTTTGGTAAAAGGGCCTGTGAACTCACAATCACACGTCTTTGAAACTATTCAGTGCTTTCTGTTTGCTGCATATAAGCAGGTCCCAAAGCTTTAATGTCTGACTCAGTTTTCTGTGGTCTATTCTTGAATACTCTACATGACTGCAATAAATTATAAAGCCTCCAGATCCATGTGAATACATGCATCTTTGGGTACCTTTTCTCACAGACAAAATCCATGGTAGGTCTGTATTGAAGTACATTCTCTGTAATGTGTTTCCATTAAACGTGAAAGAACAGCTCATGTAAGGACTGTACATAATGATTGGCACAGATATTGTATATTGGCAAGTGATATTCTTTATGTGGTGTATATGTACTTTATGTAGTTAGGTGTATACCGCAGGCTTTCTCATCAACTGTTTACACTCACAGTGTTTATTTCCGAGCCCATTCCATTAACATCCCCGATCTTTGATTATACCCTCAAAAATCGTTGTCCTCAAAAGTTATTGCAGCGTACTTCTGGCCATATACTTTAAATATTTCCCCCAAACTATTTGAGAAGGCAAATGTGGTTTTAATTTTCTATAACTATTTATCTTTTAGTTGTGCAAAGTATTTCCTGTGAGTAGTTTATACTCATATTCAGGTGTAGGAGGTTGCCAGTGTTACATCAAAAAACAAACTTTAAAAAGGCTCTCCAAAAGTCGTGTTTGGAAACTATTCATTTGACCTTCACTGACAAAGCTTATGCCTTGCAAATTGATTAATACAGATACAATATCAAATCATTTTTCATACAATTTTTTAATGTTTGTTAAGTGCTGGAGCAGTATGTAAACAGAGTATTTGGCATTTTTATTAGGCTGCGGAACTCAGTCATTTCCTTTGCAACAACATCTCATAAACTATTTTGACAGTCTAATAAACTATAAAAAGCTGTGGTAAAAACTGGCTCTGAATGTTATAACCGTACAAAATGGAAAGAGCAAGAGAAAACATCTATCACCGGGATTATTATCACTGTTGCTATGGCAACCTGGTTGCAATGGCAATATCTCCACGGTTCTGCTGTTTGTTATCATCTTTCTTGATTTTACATCATTGAAATTGTAGTAATTACACTGTGCCTGATGAAAAATGCATGCTGTCATGGCAACTAAGTCAAATATTCTTAATCATTTCACCTCTTCAATCTAAAATGTAATTGTTTGTCAGTAAAATAGGTTATACAGAAGGCTTCTATGGACTTATGATTGCCTTAAGTGTTTTGAGAAAAATAGTGCTTTTAGGCTCAAGACCCTAAGCTAAACTAATAGCCTGAGATGGTAAACAATGACTCATTATAATAAGTAAGTAGCATTAATTGTAGAGTGACTTCTCAAATGTGGTAAAATTATAAACCATGGTGACTTTAATATAGTACTTAAAATCAAAGACATAAAAGAATATTTTCAATCATCCTAAAATCTTCAATAAATTTCTTGAATCAGATGTTATGTTCATTTTGGTGTGCTCCACTTGTATTTTATGAGTCAATGTTTTCTGATAAATATACTTTAAAGTATTTTCTCCTCCTTGTATATAATTGAGGCACAAAGAAAGATCCCCTTTGCAGATATGAAAATAATAAAATATATAAGACATAAAAGGATGCCTTTCCAAATAGAGGAATTGATTATAAGTCCATCAGCTATTTGTGAAACGAATATATTTTGTGTAACCTATAATTTTTTTTTGCTGTATCTACCTATGTACCTTAGTAATATGTGTATCCTATCAGAACACAATGGAAGAATCAATATATAAAGTCGTGTGATAAAATGCCAAATTTATCCTCCTGAGTGGAAATCCATAAATAAATTGTAAAAATGTCATAGTGATATGAAAACTATAGAACATATTTTTATAATTGCTTAAAAGTTCCATATCCTCTGAAGGTTGGGAATTTTGCTTGAGTGGGAAGGGAAAATTTAGTCAAAATCTTTTGTTTCGATAATAACATAATTTTTATAGCTCAGTTCATTTTTCTCTTTTGTTTAATTTTTGATGCAATAATGTTTCAAAATGAGAACAGCAAAAGAAGTTATTTTGAACTTTTTAAAGAATTTATGAATAGTATAATTACCTTTATTCCATCCTTACTTTACATTTGGAAACACAGAACAAACTAAATGTTCTATTCTCCAGGTTTTAGATTCATGAGAAAATTTTACTGCACATGGAAGATTATACACTTCTATTTCAAACATAGTTAACCATAATTCCTTCCTCTCTGTACCTATATTTCTCCTTTTTGTTAGCATGTCATTACTTTTCCATTAGAAATAGGTACTAGTAGCTGTAATATGATTAATCCATTTCTGCCAAAAGCAGAAGATTTCTTTGCTATTGTAAAGCCTGGATTTTTATCAACACCGGGGGAGGGGTGGAGAAATGAAATGCAAGTATGTATTTTCAGAGCTTGAGCACCAATGTGTTTATAACGATGATAGTAATTTGATTGTGATGGTGGCTGTTTGCTTCATCTTTAATGGATTTAATCATAAAATTGCTTTAAAACTTATTCATTGCTTCTACATGAAAACAAAATATCATACAAATAAAATGAATATAAAACACTGAAATGGAAAAAGACCTGTCATTAATAATAATTTAAGCTAAGAGTAAGATCTTTTAATAAAAACATTAGAAAAACACAGTTAAAAAATAGACTGAACATGTTACTCATATCTTCTGTAGGTTAAAAAAATTATGCAGTCAGTGACATTTAACATGTTGTACCATAGAGACAGAAAGTAAGACACGGGTAATTGCAAATTTAAAATATGCTAAATAATGTATCTTTAAAACTCTTGAAATTGTTTAGAATTTGAAATTAATAAAAATGAAATATTAATAGCTATATTAAACCTAGAGGCAAAAAAATGCAAGGTTACTATCTAAGAAGACAACCTTTGAGAATCTTGGTATTGATAATATTTTAAAATACGAATCAGTTTTCCAAAATAATTACCTTACACTCTAACTTCATCAAGAATATGTCTGAGTGTAGGTGGGTGGTGTCACAAAAATAGTAGCCACTGTCATATCACCTGTCTTTGCTTCTTATTGCCCCATCAGGGATATGATTAATACTAGACTTAAAATGGTAAACAATGCATATATTAAAAAACAAAAATAGAAAGCATTCATGCCTCTGAATTAATTTTGGACCTTTGTCTGACTTTCCTTTCACCTGCAGCCTACCCCAATAGCTGATTAATGTTCTATTTTCTAATTTAAAATATTTTGTTGTGAGAAATCGATTTGCTTGTCTCATTCTTATTTGGGCCAAATTTCCCCATCAGTCCTTCTTTAGCTGCTGGCCTGCCTCTGGGTAGGCTGTCTGGGAAGCTGCTCCCCTTGGTCTTTCTGGCAACTCTGACCCTGGGACTCTCCTCTTGGTCCACTCTGCTCCTACTATATAGTGATGGGGTCACAAGGAACAGAGCAGAATGGCACAGGGCTAGCTCCTCAGCAGAAGATGGAACATTCACGTCTTCATCAAATTATGCATGGACAATGGCCAAGCACTGTTTGAGGCATTTGGGGGTGTGGTCACATTAGGGAGCAAAGAATCCCCAAATCTCTGGTCTTGCTGGCTCCCTGTTAAGCAGCCCCATTTTCCTTTGAAAGAGTTGAGAGTGGCAGACATGGTGTGTCTCTAATACATAACTTCTCCATCCAGCTCACAACAGTGGGGATAAACTCAGTGAAAGGAACTCTGAGGTGGTAAAGGAACACGAGTGATCATTATTATTTAATCTAATTTCTCCTCCCCTTCAGGAAATTTTCTCTTCCATTCTTCTCACTGTCAGTTGCAAGCCTAGGGAATTCAAATTAATTTAAAGATTAGACTGAGTCAAATATAATTAGGAAGGTAAATGTTCTGGGGGTGGGTGAGGGGAGGGAAGGGCAGAGAAAATGTGTTGCAGACATAAATATAAATGATGCCCGTATTGTCTGCCATTTTTACATTATCTGTGCCACTGTTGCTGTGACTTGTAACTAACTAAAGTTACACAAGAAATGAAATTGTATACAATAAGAATTTAGGCATTTAGGAACAAATTTTAAAGACATCTCTGCATAGAGGTGATTTAAAGATACAATTTAAATATAGTTTTCAGTGTTCTGTAAAACAGACACATTTTACTGAATAAAACTTATTCCGAAAACAGAAATATATCTTAATATGAGCTGTATATCAGAATAGAGCATTTTTAAAATTGTCTATTTAAAATACACAAATGCAGTCATGTTAGGTAGAATGGAATTTGTAGGATGCAAATAATTTAGATCTGTTGCCTAATCTGTGTGTGTGCATGTGTGTTTTAATACTTTTTAAGTGTATCTTTTATAAATCAGAAATCTCTGATACCTAAAGAAAAGTTCTAAAGATGAAGTTCTCTATAAACTCAAAGGGAGTTCTTGTAAGAATTCTGATTGGTCAATATTTTTATGACTCATTTTTCCCTTTGAAACAGGCTATTAAAATCACCATAATTAAAGAATACCATATTGGAAAAGATTTTATATATGGAAATCAGATTATTCACATTTCTTATGGAATCTTCTCAAAAAGTTAAAGATATGGAAACTTGAAAAAAAGGCACATTGCCTTTGTGAATCACAAGTTAAATATTAAATATTTCTTACAGCCTCCAAGGCAAGAATGCTATTAAGGTATTGAAAATCTGAGCAACCTTTCTGTGCCACATTTAAACTTCATTGATGGAGCTTTTAGGTCAGAATGAAACTTCCAGATTCAGTAATGTGAATTTCATTTCATTGTGTAACCTTCTTAAAACTGCCTGAAGGCTCAGACTAATAATACTTCTAATAAACGACAAGCTTTTAAACTATATGAACTCAGTCCAGCATTTAAGCCAAGAATGTTTGAAAAGGCAAATTTTCGGTTTTTTCTTTCATTTTTATACCCTATTTAGATAGTGAAATATCCAGGCAAAACAAAAACAAAAACAAACAAAAAATTTGTCTGTAACTTAAAAAATATGAATTTTAGAATTGTTCTATACTCATTTTTATTTAAAGATTTCTAAATCACAAGTCATAAATAAGCAAACCAAGTCATAGTTAGCATGGTTAGTATCTCTAATCAATTTCCATGTTTTTGCATTAAATGGAATTGAAATTGTCAGGTCTTTCAAGTTATGTCAATGAGACACAAAAATCATGGCTTCATTTGGTAGAGATTGTGACTTAAATGAGAGGAATAATCTTTGTGGCATCATGGTTCACTTTCTAACAACACATATTAAGATATATGAATACTCATAATGAATCAGAGAAGGACTTTAAAACAAAGGATAAAAATTAAGAAAATGTATGTTAGTCATCTATTACTGCATTTTTACTTAGCAGAATATTAAAATATTAGTGGATTTCTTATACTTACTAGTTATCTGCTGTATAGATGATTAAAGTCAGATTCTCCAAACTGGGACACAAAAGGGAGGCCAGAGAAGTGCAACCCAAAGCATTTTCTTGAAAAACAAAGCAAAATGTCATTTCTCTGATACATGAAATTCCCTCCTTAAAAAAAAAAAAAATACTATTTCTATTAAGTCAATGATTTAAATCCTATCTAGGTCTCAAGTGAACGAAAATCTATTGTGGATGAGACCTAATGCATGAGAAATGCATTCCTGATGAAGGCCCTCAGTCTAACTGCTAAGAAACTTAAACTTAAAGAGTTCCATAATCTTCTTGAGCGTGTCAACCTGAGATCTTCAGAGCAACACCAAGGAATGGGTTCAGAAGCAGTAGTTTTCTTGGAAGATTATATATTGCTAAACTCTAAGAAAAATATGAGTATAGTACACTATGCTATAGTATATATAGTATAAAATGTATATAGTGTAAAATACATATTAGTATATTACATTCTTTTTTTCATCTATTTTATAAATATATTTAAAAGGTTGTTGTCTCAGTAGGATATCTGTAGTTTTCAGGGACTGGAAACACAACCCAAACTACCTTCAGAAAATAAAAATGGCAGACTCCAGGCATGGCTAGCTTGAAGCCCAAGGATGTCTGAGAGTTTTATCTTCATCGCATCTTTCAGGCTCAGCCTTCTCTGACAAAATGGCCACCAGTTTTGGCCTCATTTCCTCTCAGTTTCCACCCCAGGAAGAAAGAGTGATTCCTTTATTGGAAAGCCTAGAAAAAAGCCCTTATGTTCATACTGCTTGCCATCTTTAAGGTATTTAATCATTAGGAAGAGGGGATCATATCATATTTAGTTTAGGCTTGCATTAAGTGTGTTACCACCTCTGGATTCTAGGTGAAAAGAATACACGTGGGTTAAGCACTCAACATAGAGCCAGGATCATTGTAATGTGCTGTCATCCATCAAATTTAAAAAGTATTACAGTTGCTTCCCTTCTTTTTCTATTCTTGCTTTCTTGCAATCCGAACCCTAACCCTTTCCCTAAAATACTAACTCCTATTTTGTGACTGTATTCCATGAGTTATGCAATTATGTGTTTGGGTACCATAATCTGCAGTTTAATGCGGTGAGTTAACTGTAACACGATGGATATAATAGTGATACCAAGGTAAGGAAAGGTGGTATGCTCGGCAGCCCTTGGGTGTGCAGGATTCTCAAAGGTAATAATAATAGAAGGGCTTTGGGTAGCTTCAAATTACTTTTTCTTTCTAATTGGCAATTAGTTCTAATTAACTTTTAATTAATATTCAATGTTTTCTTTAACAAATGGAACCCTGATGAGATCACATCTGTTAATACCATTCAGCTTCTATTTCGGTATTCTACAATTTTCCATTATGACTGTAGTAAGTACAACTTCAGACAGAAAAGTGGTCAGTTTTTTGTTAGAATAAAGAGGTGGCTGACTTATACTCTTTGTACTTTAAGCATAATTTTGGCAATAACTGAGATTATGAAATTGAATTTTGCCCTATGGTCTTATAAGATACAAGATATCAGGAATTAGAAGTTATAGCCTCATTTTTGTGGCTTCAGTGAACATTCTTTTCAAGAATTGAAAACTGTATAAGAAAACTGTTTTTTTTTACTATGATGGACACATTGAACATAATGTAAACTATAACGCATAGAGAGATGCATAAAGATCTCTTCCATCCAGTTGTTTTAGAGATAAACTGAAATTCAGAGAGAATTTTGGTTTGTCTGGGCAATTCTATACAACAAGTATTAAAAGGAACAAAACCAGAGAAATCTGCAGATATTTTACTTCATAGATAGTTGAAACTTGCAAGAAGAAAGCCTGATTTATTATCATACTATTTGTTTTCTTGGCTTTACAAACTGCTGCTGTTTTCAGAGTATTTCTTAACATCTATCTATCTATCTATCTATCTATATTGCTTCATACGTTAGTTGATGTTTCAGGTTGTGCCTTGAATAATCTTTTTTTGATCATCTCTTTTTTTACATTTGGGAGCTAGTTTTCAGTAAATACTCTGGATGCATGTCCTTTCAGATTATCTCAATTTTACCTTTGCTGATTAGGATAATTTTTCAAATATGCTTCTGCCATGCACAGTATTAAATAAAACTGGGGTCATTTTTTCATTATAATGTAGGGATTAAGTAAAAAAACTAGGGTTCATCAAGTAATTTTCAATTTCAGGCAGAAGTCAGAATGAGCAAACCACAGATGCTGCTGACTAATTTTTGGTTTAAACATCTAATTTCATTTTCCTTAATGAGAAGCCAAAACTTAAAACTGGTGAACTGACTATTCTTATTGTTGACTGTAGAACTGTGGTTTAAGGGCTAGATTATTTGAAAGAGATTCGGGTCTTTGTAGAGTCAAAATTAAGATGGCTATTTTTGAGCAAATGGGTTGTAGTACTTCTTTTCAGCTTGAAAATGAAAAATAATTTGCCAAAACCCAAATTTCCTTTTCTTCATTGATCTTCCACTGTCCAAAATAGTTTGAAAATATGAATTGGATTTTTTTTTTTAAGAAAGCCAGTCACCATAATTGGACTAAACAATAGCACTTAATAGTAACAAAAATAACATCTGATGGAACCAAATTTTCCATCTCAAGTACATATTTTTAGAACAGTACAATATGTGAGTGGAAATTATGTGCTATGAAAGTCTCTTTATATTGGTAAAATATTTGATGAAACACGTAATTTTTAATAACTTTCTTGTACTTTACTACGCATCCACATGCTAGAATTTTTTTTTTTGGACATGGAACTTATATAAAAATACAGATATATATGGCCAAGAACTAATCACTTTCCAACTCTAATAACACCATTACCTCTATTCTTCCAAGCACTTAGTTTCAGTTTAAATTCTGAATCCTGGTTTCTGTGGTTGAGGTTCTGAATAATGATGTTCCTGACATCTTAGGTTGAAAATTTCAAACAGCATTAAAAAAAAACTAAAACAGCCCTTTATTATTTTATATTTAAAAAGGCAGTTATGGTTTTCTGCATCATTCTTTTACAACAAAAGAGTTTGGTTCTATATGGTTAATAATTTGATATACATGGATTTATAATTCTTCATGCTTGACCCATAAAGGGACTGCTGGCATAATTATAAAATATATTAATGGGAGTTTAAAGTACACATAGCCATTATTGTAAGTAAACTAAAAATAGAAAAATTAGCTTTTGTGAAAGCCATAAATAGAAAATATTTACACATTGTACATTGTAACTGCAAATGTTAAAATCCCAATATTAAGTATTAGCTAAAAACCAATTAGTTGGGGAGAAAAACTTTTAAGTTAACTGCTTAAGCAACATGCCATCTAATTAATTGATGTTAAATAAAAACCCAAAAGAAAATGAAATACAGAAAGAAAATTTTAAAAATCAATCCACAATTAAAAGCAAACTTCATTTTTAAAATTCCAAATAAGATGAACAATCAAAAGACAATTTATGTACTTCCTTCTTACAATCTCACTTTTGAAATTTTTTCATTAAACAGAAAGAAAAATTCATATACAAAAGGATATCCATTGCAAAGAAATATAGCAAAAATGGAGAATGTTCCAACTGTCCAACAATATAAAATGCTTAAATTATAATATTTAGTTTCAGCAGATCATTATGCACTCAGTAAAATGTTTAAATTATTCAAAATTGCATGTACCTTATGTTATTATGTATTTCACGTGCAAAAAAAGACTAGGAATGATTTAATTAAAATTTTAAAAATTAGAAAAAATTATAGACACTTTTTTTTGTTTTAAAAATTCTATTATTATGTGGTCTTTAGTACCCTAAAAATGCTAATCTTAAAAAACTACTTTATTGAAAAACCTCAACATGAATTAGCAGAAGTTCTATATTATATAGCAATTATATAACTTCTTACATTCAGAATTAAGTTCATTATAAAGCAGTTGTTTAAAACATCCAAAAAATGAATTTACCTATGAAGTGGTATTATTAATAAGTAGAAATATTGTACAATTATCATGAAAATTCAGAGAAAAAACATTGTAAAAGTGATTAAAACAGACTTTTACATATGAAAGGATTTTTTTCCTCTAAAAGTTGGGAACTTACACTTACCAGACACTTCACCAAAGAAGTTGTACAGATGGCAGATTAACATATGAAAAGATGCTCCACATCATATGTTATCAGGGAAATACAAATTAAAACAACAATGAGATACCATTACACACCTACTACAATGGCCAAAAATCCACTGACACTGACAAACACCAAATGTTGGCGAGAATGTGAAGCAACAGGAACTCTCATTCATTGCTGATGGAAATGCAAATTGTACAGCCACTTTGGGAGATAGTTTGACAGTTTCTCATGTCCTCACAAAAACCTGCACATGCATCTTTGTAGCAGCCTTATTCATAGTTGCCAAAACTTGGAAGCAACCAAGATGTCCTTCAGTCGGTTAATCGATTAATAAACTGTGATACATCCAGACAATAGAATATTATTGTGCTAAAAAGAAGTGAGCCATCAAGTCATGAAAAGACGTGGAAAAATCTCAAATGCATAGTACTACGTGAAAGATGCTAATCTGATTTGATTCCAATGTATGCCATTCTGGAAAAGGCTAGACTACGAAGACACACAAAAGACCAGTGGTTGTCAGGGGTAGGGAGGTGGGGAGTGGAGAGTAAAAAGGAATAGGCAGAGAACAGGGGATTTCTAGGGCAGTGAAGCTACTCTGTAGGATACCGTAGTTGTAAATACATGTCATTATACTTTTTTTTTCTTTTTTCTTTTAAAGATGTGTGGTACGTATCCGGATTGGGTACCGAAGTAGTTCACATACTGTGAAGTTTGGGCCTCCCATTGGACCTCACTTGCCTGGTTTAGGATCAGACACTCTTATTGATGTTACGTGTCCTCCTGCCCCCAGCAGTGTCCTGCTACTGCTAATCCCTTTTGTAGTATTATGAAAGATGTCCAGGGTCCACTTTTGAGTGAGAACACGTGGTACTCAGATCTTTGTTTCTGTGATAGATCACTGAGGATGATAGTCTCTAAATCCATCTAAGTTTCTGGAAAGTCAATAATTTTATCCTTCTTTATGTCTGTATAATATTCCATCATGTATATGTACCACATTTTTTTTTTGTCCAGTCCACTTTCGATAGGCAGCACGGTTAGTTCCATGTTTTTGCTATTGGAAATAGTGCTGCACTAAATATGCATGCACAGTTATCTTTTTTATGATATGAGTTGCGGGTATATTCCCAGAAGGGGAATTGTTGGGGTGTGGAAGGTCAATTTCTAGTTCTTTTAGAAATTTTCACCTGTTTGTTTTGTTTTTCCATAGAGGCTGAACTAGTTTGCACTCCCACTAGCAGTGTAAAAGTGTCCCTTTTTCTCCACATCCTCACCAACATTTGTCGGTTTTTTGTTTTGTTAATGATGGCCATTCTTACTTGGGTGTCTACAAATGTCTTTAGCCCACTTTGTAATGTGATTGTCTTTTTTTTTTTTTTTTTGGTACATTTGAGTTTCTTGTAAATACTGGATGTTAGGCCTTTGTCAGATTTTTCAAACACACAGAATGTACTACAAGAGGTGTGAAGCTTATTGTAAGCTCTGGGTGATAATAATGTGTCAATGTAGGTTGATCAGTTGTTAACAGTGCACCACTCTGGTGAGGGGTGTTGATTATGGGGGAGTCTATGCATGAGTGGGGGTCTAAGGTATATGGGAAATCTCTGTACTTTCCAGTCTATTTTAATGTGAACTTAAAATTTATCTAAAAAAGAAAGTCTACTAGAAAATTGAAGAATGAAATTTAATTGAGTTGGATGGAAATATCTGTGACAATATGGTAATTCTGAAGGAAACTTTTGGAATCTTTTAAGGGATTAAATTTTCTCTTTAAATATTGACTTTCTCTTTATAAGGTATCATTTGTCTCTTTATTTGGACAAATATATAAAGAAGAGGTTATTTTCTAGTTCAGAATAATCATAATTGGGAACTTTTTTTAGAGTGGAGTTTATGACTGTTTTAATGTCAATTCTACCACAATTGTTTCTATTTTCAAGGTTGGGTGCTTCTCAGATCAGCCAGTCTTGTGTTGAGAGTTGGCAGAGAGGCAATGTGAGATCTATCTTTATTTGAAAGAAATATTAAATTGAACATTTTTGATTCCAGGAATTTCTCTCCTACCCTGAAAACCATGCCAAGAGCAGATGTCCTTGGGGCAAAGCCTGGCTGGAGATCATGTACCATCTTGCTATGTTCTTTGTTTACAGCTTTTTCCATTGAAAATATTCTCCCTTTTGCAAACAATTTCCAATTTATTGTATGTGACCAGGAAAATTGGGATTTATGTTCAACTTTTCAGGAACAACTCTACTTTGTAATTGAGAAAAATCTGTGTTGTAAGTTGTATATCTTGTATTTGTTCCCATTTTGTTAGGCAAACATAGAGGAACTGTCACTAATGTAATGTTCATAAATTGATTTGATCTCTTTTGTGCTTTATAAATCTAAGGTAATATATTCTTTGAATTAAAATGAAATAATATGTTTTTCTGTGCAATTGTTTACCTGACACAACACGAACTTTGAAACCAGAATCCCTACTCTTGATTGGCTACTGAGTAAATAATAGGACAGCTCTTTTAAATTAGATTAAATTAAGAAAAAAACTTCTTTCAAGCCTTACAAGAGATTTGAATGCATGAATTTTAAGGTTTCCTTGGCAACAAAATAAGGAATTATATGTATGTTCATTAAAACACTTTGTCACTCTGCAGTGTTAATCATAAAGGCTTAGAAATGGATATTTAAAAGTGCAGACCCGGTAAACTTCTTGCAATACTATATTTTAGAGAGGGGAATAATGACCAATAGTTTCAAAAATATAACAGTACTGATTTCTAAATTATGTGATTTTTAGTAAATGGCTTTAGCTACAGTAGGCTTCTATTAGTGGCCGTTAATTTAGTTATTCTCATTGCCATATTAACAACCAGGGTTTTCACACTTCATATGCACACATCTGTGGATATCACAGGTAGAAACATTCAAAATTGGAAAATAGCATGTTCAGGAAGAAATAGATCTCATCCATATTACTTCTGAGCAAGGTTTGCACTCCCTGATCATATTGCTGCTTTCATTGATAAGATAAAATATGAAATAAAACAAAATGAAATTATTTAAAATAAATAAAGCAATCTTCCTTTAAAACTGAAAAGGAAGAGAATATACTTCAAAATTTCATTTTATCCCATATATTTTCTTTCATTTGTAGTGAAAAATCTTGCATCGTCAATGAACAGAAAAGTAATAGAAATATGTCAGCATCTTATTTTTCCCATACTAAAAGTCTATGAGAATTTGTTCAGATAGGCTTTTTTTTTTAACCTGTTGCCCAGGCTGGAGTGCAGTGGCACAATCATAGTGCACTGCAGCCTTGAACTCCTGGCCTTAAAGGATCCTCTTACCTTGGCCTTGGGAGTATATGTGGTCACTGTGCCTGTCCCCAAATAGATATTTTTAAAGAGCAGTCCCATATCTTTGTACCGGCAGGGGAAACTCGGTCCCTCTATCTTGCATGTAAGTGGGCCATCATTTTTTCCCCTTTTGAGATAAAATATATACTCTGTTTATCATTGCTTGGGTTACGTTACAAGCCAAGACAGAATCAAACTGTAAAAGTCAGAAAAAGAAAATACATTAAGAACTGTTCCTTAGGGGATTTTTCTAAATTAGTCTCTATTGTTAAATTTAAGAAAACAACATCAGTTGTGTCCATTAGATGCCTAGACACAATCCACTAGATCAGGAACTGTCAGGAACTTTGCTTGACGACCTTAAATTCATCTTTTGTAACCTTAACTCTCTGTCCCCTACCTTCTCCATGTGAACTGATCCTGGGTGCTATTACTGATGCCTACATGGGAACCTAGGGGCTAGATGTTTCTCTGTGGTCCTATCAAGTGTGTGTCTTCTTGGCTATCCTTTGGGAACATCACATGGCTCATAAACATAGACAAGGTGCATCAATTGATCCCGATTATCTACTTTGGGATTAGAATACCCTCGCTGCAGAACAAGACGAATTTATAGTCATCTATGGGCACAATGTTGAACTAGGTCTTTTATCAGAATATTTTCACCCACCACCCTAACATTTGGCTCCTGGTATGGCTTTGAGCTCCACTAGGGTAAATAGTCAATGTAAAAGCTTGATATTCTCCCATGCGAGCTGTGAGTGGTTGCTTGATGGTTTCTTGAAACCCCCAATGTAAATCAATGTTATCCTGGTATAGTTACAGTGACAACAAAAGGAAAACAAGCTATCATTACTCTGCTATGGAATACTCCTTTTGTGTGTGTGTAAATTATAAATATTACTTTTTCTCCCCACCTTCGGTTTTTAAAATGTGGTTTCACATTTCATTTAATGCTAAATGGTTCATTACATAGAGTAGCAACTCAGTTCTCTTATTACGGTGTTATCTTTCACTTTGTCAAAATATGTCTACTTGATAAGAAATCTGACAGAAGTTGCTTATGATGGGATCACTAACAGCCATCAGTTTCTCTCTAGCAAATGAAACTGTAACCATGGTGACGGCCCTTTTTTGCCAGAATGAAAATGAGACAGCACTCTGCTGCAGCCATTAGCAGAATACACAAATGTCCCTCAAGGCAAACATCTAAAGCAAATGGACTGCAAAGGAAGGAGCACTAATTTCTATTTATTTAGGATTTGTAAACCTAGCAGAGCAAGATATTAACAAAGGAACAAACAAAGAAAGCTTAAAAATTCCCTGCTGTTTGTGTTTTTCTTTGGGTTCATGAAACTCCTTGTTTCAAATCTAAAATACTCCGGTCTGAATTTCCTACTCTAGTTTTGAATAATACCAACAATATGCCTTTGACTCTACCTCTGGATTTTTCATGGGTTTCGCACACCCCCACCCCCACTCCATGCCCCCACCCACAGAAAGGAGAAAAGAGAACTTAATCAATCAAGTAGAAAAAGTACTTTAGATGATAAGGAGTTTCTCCTCTCTTTTTAAAAATGTGCATTTTGGGGAAAACTATCAAAAACGAAATGCAAGATGTCCTTCTTCATATACTTTAATTTTCAAAGAGGCATGTTCATTCTGATAAGGTGCATAGAAGCTGATAATAAGTCTATTCTAACACTATCAGCAATCAGCCACAGACTGTCAAAAGACTTTTCAAGTGTCAGACCCTTCTCACTGTCTTCTTATTCACTATTAGACCATCTCACTAGAAACTACTTAGTGCATGCAGATATTCTTTTGACAGACATGACTTAGGTGAAATTTCTTTAGCCATCTGTAACATGAAAAAATGATTTTCTTTAACTCTCATACAACTAAACCAAAATATTAGTTTAAAATGGTTTTGGGTTCCTTTCTCTCTTTCTTTCTCATTCACTTTCTTAAAGCTTTTTCTCTTCCTCTCCCTCCTTCTCTCCCTCCTTCCTTACTTTTCAAATCATTCTAACAATTAACAAAAAACAGTATCTTTCAATACTCAGTTTATTAAATTGATTGATTCAGTTTATTTGCTACAGATGCTTACCTAGTTTTTAATTTATGCCCCTTATCAGAAGAGCACCCACCTTCAATATTGTTTTACGAAGACTTCAGGAAGCTTTATAAAGGCCAATTTATGTATATATTATTTCAGAATCCCTGCTGCTAACTCTACAAAGGCATAAAAGTATCAGGTTTAGGTAATGACATTTTAGCCCAATATTTGATTCAAGATTTCTTAGTTAGTAAATGTTAAAGCCTACTAAGAGGAGTCAGTCTAAAAAATGTGTGGCTATATTCATGTAATTAACCTGTGGAATGTGTCTTTCAGTGACTACCACAGTGTATATACTCTGCATATCCATCTCTAGAATATGTTTTTCTTTGTTTGTCAGTTGCTTGTTTGAGGACCTCTCAGTTACTGAACATTTAGTTTTTCTTGCCAAATTTCAAGTCTTACTCAAGGTGCTATGGATTGAAACTGAGTTGTTTGGGGCATAGAAACCTGCCCCAGGCCAGATATTTACCAACTTGTTATTTTGCTCTTAAGCTGCAAGACATCTAAGAAACATCACAATATTGCTAAAACTGATGGAAGCAACAGGAGAAGGGGTTGGGAAACTGATTTTGAATGTGGAAAAAAAGATTAGTTGGCAGTGTTTTCTTTCCATGGTCAACCTTTAATCTTTACTGAGCCAATGATAACAGTTAATATTTACTAGGTGTTTCACATGTGCCAGGCACTGTGAGGTGATGAAGGGACCACTTAGAAGGGAATAGCAATAATCCAGATGAGGTGTAATAGAATCTGCTCCTGGATGACAGTAGAAATAGAAAAGTCGGGTTGAAAGCTAGACATATCTGAAGTGTTAGAAGTACATCCTTTACTTCCTTCTCCTTTAGAGATATCTCTGAGATGTTTGTATTTCCAAATCAAACTTAAATATGTGCCCATATATAATTTGCTCCAGAAGTGTCTTGTATGATATAATGTCAAAGTGCTCAGTCTAGTGTTTGAACCATTACTAGATGTACACATAGGTAAATTAAATTTCATCTGAGCCTCTCAGTTCCTCACTTTAGTTGATTCTTGGTATCTGCAGGGTGTTGGTTCCAGGACTTACTGAAGATAATAAAACCCTCAAAGATACCCAAACCCAGTGATGTCCAAGTTACCTATAAAAACTGATGTGGTGTTTGCATACAGCATATGAGCATCCTCTTTTATATTTTAAATCCTTGCCCTGTATAATTTAAATATATTAAATTACTTGTAATACCTAATATAATGAAAATGCTATGTGGTTGCTATACTGTATTATTTTTATATGTATTATCACTTACTGTTTAATTTTATTTTACTTTATTTTGTTTTTTCCAAATATATTCAATCCTCAGTTGTTTGAATCTGCAGATAAGGAACCAGGATTCTGGAGTGTAGACCATATAGCAAGCCTTGGTATTTAGTGAACATCCAAGAAATGTTAGGTATTATTATTTGTGACAAATTTTAAAAGATGCTGTTTGCATTTTATGCTAAGCACTTTCCAGAGTGATTCTTAGACTAATTTTAAACTGTCTAATCAGCTCCTTTCAGAGATGTGACAAGGAGCTTTAGCCAGAGGATATGCTAACACATTGCTTCCCTCATCCAGAGAGGAGATCTCAGCACAACTAAGGAGTGTGCTCAGTGACTTAGTTGTTGCATATTCTGGAGCAAGTTCCTCACCTCCTTGTGGCTTGGGAACTAAAACTGACCCTCTACCCACAGCCAGCCCTTCCAGGGCATATGTATAAATATATAATCTTGTAGGATAAGAATGGGGAGGTTCAGAGTGAGGAACAAAGAGAATGGCACCATGATCCTTTTCTGTCTTTGGCCAATCCTAGCCCCATGACCGTGGGGATCTTCCATTTTCTATTTTGTAGATGAGTGCTTGGCCACCTGGCCTTGCGCATGTCTTGGCTATATGACATAAGTTTAAGTCATTCTGGGAACGTGTTTCGAGTTTAAATGAGCTCTGTGAACATTTCTAGGTGTCTACTCTGTATCCCCTCATGAGAATTTGTATTTCCTTTTGTTTTCTATTGTCCTCAGGATGATAACAAATTGTCCTCAGGGTGATGGTCATTTGAACCCACCACCATATAGCCCTGCAACCTGAGGCTCAACTCAGGATAAAAGCTGTTCCTTCAATATGGGATACAGGAGACCTTGCAGGCTGGCATTTGTTGATCTTTACTGTATCTTGGGTTCTGTTGGAGTGTTGTTATAGTAGCTGAGTCAATAAGGAAGGTGAATAAACATTAATATGATGTATCTGATTCCAGAGATTTTCAGGAATGAGTATGCACTCACTGAGAACATGACCTAGGACTTTTTTCATTGGTTACTTTTCAGGGCAGGAACATTCTAAATCTCTGTCTGGAGAGTTTTACTTCCCAGAGACCAACTCCTGTTAGGTTCTAAAGTTGGTAACCTTGTCTCTCGTGCTTTCCAATTCTCCTTTACGTTAATTGCTCCATTTTTTTTTAGCAGCTTCACCTGCAAAAACTACTTTCTCATGATGCCATCTGAAAATCAAACTCATGCATAAATATAAATGATAATTTATAAAATTTTTGGAAAGTGCTTGCTTTCTCGAAAGCAACTAAAAGGAGTGCATAAACATGTCTCTAATGATGCTATTATATGTGCCATCATTAAAATGCTTTAGAGAAAATCAACTTCCCAAGTGTCCCTAAAATCACTGTCCATTCTTCCGAACCATAAGGCCGGTTTGACAATGTGCATGTCGAGACCTCTCAGCGCGACATGATGGGAACAGAGAAAACTAAAGGCAAATATTTCAACTAATTTACTCAGTGAGCACTTGCTCTGATTCCTACTGTACTAAATTGACTAGCCATGCAAAAAATAGGATTAACTGTCCAATTAGGAACTCGTGATTTTTTTTTAACAATTGAGCCTCCCTACACAAGGAAGTTATTAATAAAAAAGAAGCCATTAAATTCAAAATAGACAGTAGTTAAGTTGGGAGCTTCCTTCTTCATCAAATCACATTTCAACTCACCTAAATGCAATACCAAGCTTCCAGCTTTCAAAATAAATGAAGGCTACTCAATAAATGCCTAACACCCATAAAAACCTGAGCCAAGTGTTATTTCAGGTTGGTATTTATCCCAGAGGTAAAGTTTTATTGGAAGCATATGAGAAATATGAGTATGTTTCAGTGCATATCATATTTATTAAAATATTTTTAACCATTTTAATGTTTTTTTTGCAACTTAGAAATTAATTCATCAAGTAAATTAAGTTATAAATGTATGAAAATATGAACATTTAGCTTATATTTCTTATTAGTGAATTTTCTTTTTTAACATTATTTCTTCTTCATAATTATTGGATTCTTTTTTTAATCTTAGAAGGCCTACAACCTTTACCACTTGGCTCCTTGGTGGTGAATATTCACAATGAGAATTTTAATGATCTCAATTAAAACTAGGTGAGTCAATGTTTCCAGGAAGTTGAACATGAGAACCTTGGAGCCTCATGCTCTGCCCTCTTGTAACATCTTAGATTCTTCTGAGTCACAGGGAAGACTGGAAACTTCAAGCCTTGTGGCAAAATTCCAGCCTCTTTACTTATTTCTAGTTTTCCAACACCATGCTTGCACAATTATAACAAAGACTCCTCCCTCTGCTTTATTTCAGATCTACTCCACACTATCTTTGGGCTCTGCCAGTGCCCAAAGACGCATCTCTGCTAGCCTCCTTCCTTCAACATTACTAGTTTTAATGAATGAGATAGGGGGGAAAAAAACAAACAACACTCTTATAAAACTTTTCATAATTAAGGAGAAACAAGGGACAACTGCCATTCAAACTTCCTGTTCGCAGATGTCACAATGGGCCAAGTTAAGCAGCACAGAAAGCATTTTATTGGACTTAGAACTACTATAGTATTTCCTTTTAATTTTGTAGGTCATCATATTGATGACATTGTCGGATAGGATACATGAAATGTTTTAAATAATAAATGTCAGTTTACAGTTTTTCAGATGTACACATTTCGTTAATAATTCCATATATTTAGCCTCTTCACATAAAAAGATTTGGACGGGCTAGATTTAGCCAAAAATGTTTTTGTTCTTGATAACCATAATAGAAAGCATTTTTAATTTCCTGTAACTATGTGTGTAGCTGTTTGAGTATTAAACTTCTCATTCAAGTACTTCAGATCAAGCATTTATCTTCCATACACTGTTTCATACAACTTTGGAATAACTTTGGAAAAAAAAAAAGAACTAGTGAAAATAACCGTAAGAGAGGTCAGTTCATCAGCTCTTGTTATGAACTTTATGAATTGTCTAGAGATATATTAAAAAGTTGTGTCAATTCACACAATAACTTTCAAATGTTCCTATTTCCAATTCATAGATCTGGATCATTCCCTACGTTTTACTTAGTTGGTTTAATGTTTGCTATGCTGTTACTTTCCTTGGACCAGCTACCTCTGATGCTCACATGTTCTGAAAAAACCTTCCTGATCCCTTGGAATATTTTCTCACAATAGCATTATATATCTAGGTTGGCAAATTTCAGGAAGAAAATACAGCTCCTCTATTATTTAAAAACGCTTCATATTGAGGCTTTTCCCCCCACTGGATGTTGGGGAAGGTAGACTCTTTTAACAGTCTTCAGATATAAGAGAAATTGAGAAAGATCATATGATGTGTAAGATTGGACTGGGGATTGGAACAATAAAATACTCCTATAGTAAATGACCTAGTAAGGTAATTGCATAGCTTTGGTTATGCAAAAACTTTACTTTCTTTGATCCTTGGATATGTCTATGTTTTTAAAAAAATTTTTTGTTTGTCATCTCATTTTTCCTAGAGATATGAGATGATCACATTGTGAGTGAGCACATGCACCTTATTCTGGCAAAGCTGACACCACAGACTCTTCAGAGTACTTGTCATCACTTAGGGAGAGGTAGAAAGATAATGGAAAACTCTAGAGTTTATATGGCTCACTGTGACAAATGACAAAGATATGACACAAATATAGTGCTCTGAGGGTTCAAAAAATACGAGATCAATTCCTTTTGGAAGTATAAAGTGGTTGGCACTTGAAATGGAATAGATAAAGCTTTGGCAGAAAAAGTGGTAAAAGATGAACCATTCTAGGGAGTAAAGCCAGCATGACAGAGGAAGCTCAGTGGTAACAATTTTGGAAACATCTATATAAAGAAAAAATAGCTTTGACCACAGAGAAAAAATTGAATACTACTATAAACTGAGTCTTTAGATTTGTTTTTAACATCTTGAGTCTTCATTTATAAGTTTGATGTAATGTCATCTTCATTATAGAGGTGTGAGGATTAAATACAATAGTGTTTACATAGTATCTGTTTCATAGTAAATGCTCTATACACCATAGCAATCCATTTAAGAATGCTCATGCAAGGCAATGACATAATTTGGCTAATTTTGTTTTCCTAAGCACAAATTATTTCTTGAAAAGAGAGCAGAATATATTTTCCTAATGTTAAACTTCATTGAAAAATATTTAATTTAGGGATTAGTATACGGATGGTCAATCTCTTATATAAATGACTAATTGTATATTTTGCCCAAAGATATTAACTCCTGAAGTGTCAATGACATTAATATAGTGAACTTTATACAATAGGGAGAGTTTTTATAGTGTTTAAAGAGAGACAGGACAAGGTAATAACTGTGCATTTTACTCAGCTAAGTAATAAAACATGAGATAGCTCTTTCATGAAGCCATAAAATCATAATTTAGAGGTTCTTTAGTTTAACTCCCTTATTTTCCAATAAGGAGACTGAGGATCAGTAGATAAAAACAGTGCTGTCAGCTGGACTCTGTGGCTCAACCTGTAATCCCGCAATTTCAGAGACCGAGGTGAGTAGATTGCCTGAGCCCGCAGGTTCGAGACCCACCTGGGCAACTTGTCGAGACCTCATCTCTACAATAAATCAAAAATTTAGCTGGGCATGGTAGTGTGCGCCTGTAGTTCCAGCTACTTGGAAGGCTGAGGCAGAAGGATCGCCGGAGCCCAGCAGGTCGAGGCTGCGGTGGCCGGGAGCGGCCACTGCACTCCAGTTTGGGCAACAAAGTGAGACTCCAACTCAAAAAAAAAAGAAACAAAACAGTGCTGTCTATATGCCACTCTAAAGAACAGTGACAACCCTTGAAAAGTTTTTATTAGTTCATGGCAAAATATGACTTCTTAAAAATATTATGAGCTTTTGTAAAGTCAAATGTATTTAAAATGTCCACATTATTTTATGACAAAGAGTTCATAGTATAAGAATAATAGTAAAGGAGATGATAATTTTGGGCTCATCATATGAAACAGCATATACAATAATCAACCATTTGTTTTGACACAATATTCCTTTTTAAAAGACATTTCATGGTTCTTGAAAGCAAACATCTTGTAACCACTGAGTAAAGCAACTCGAGAAAGAATTTTCTAGACTAATTAGTGACATGGCTAGAGTAATAGCACAGGTTTCCTTACTCTTGATTTACTGCTCTCTCTAATACATCCCAATGGAATTAATTTTAAAAACCTTATTACAGGATCCAAGAAAACAAGTTCAATCTTTCTGTGTTCTGTCTTAGACACTTTTGAGACTTTCTGCTTCTGGACAAAATTTTATCAAGGGAATTTAAAGAAATCTAATAACAACTTTAAATGCACCAATATTTCTACTGATAGCTGAAGTTAGAGTGTTTTATAAAGTGAGCAGAGACCGAAATATAAAAACACAAAATTATGATTATCTCTATATTTTCCTTTATTCCTTTACCTCAGAATGACTAAAGTTATACGTCCTAGACTTTTTTCCAACCATATATTTTATAGACATAGATTGTATGCAATCTATATGCACATATATATTACCAGTTCTGATAAAATATTTCATATACATATACACATATATCTATCCCATAATATATATATATAATTTTTGTTTCAAAATTTAGTTTCTTATTTAATCATTGAAAATACAGAACATATTTTTATGAAGAAAGAATGTTATGATTCATGGTTTAGTTTTCAAGCTGGCCTACCAAAAAGATGCTTCTAATCTTGAATGTAGGTGAATCCTACAATCCTAAATTTTGCTCCTGGGTAAAGAGAGGCATTGTTCATGAGAGGAAAACCTGGAAATATGTGTTTTCCAGGACCATCCAAAGTCAAAAGAGGCTTACGATATAGTATCAAAAGTCTAAACTGGAGGTTCCTCATGAATATGAAGGAAGGGTAAGTGATCTACCACCATACTCCCTGGACCCCTCATCTACAAGTTAATTCTTCTTCATAAGATATGAATCACTGTTATAAAACAATAATTGGAGAGCTATCTCTGAGTTCCCTTCCCACCTCTTTGTCTACATCTCCCAACTTCTAATATTCTCCAGCTCTTTGCTTTTCGTCTGTAGCAGTAACTCCAGGGTAACTGCCAATTCCGCGGTGTGCCCCGTGTTTAAAAGTTACTTCTGTTTCTCCACACTCAAAACTATAATTCTTCTAGCTTAGCTTATTTCAAGTAAGCATAAGGGAAACTTAATCTAAAAATACCTTTGTTGATGTATGAATGTCTAATAAGGTGTTTTTATTTATATATACTTACATCTGTGATATGCAAAATTTCAGGATATGAAACCAAAAATGAATAAACTATTTGAATCAATGTGGGGGGAAAACACTTTGAGATGAAAAAATCAGAAAGAATGTATTCAAGGTCGCTCTTTTAATTGTTACTAGTTGTCATAGGGTCTTCCTTTCTCCTTCTTCTGAAACTACACATTCTCTAAAGCTTCAAGTTTTCATATTGTTTCTACAGTGACTCTCATGAGCTCCCAGAGTCTCATAGATTCTCATAGAAAGAAGTGACTCTGCTAAGGTGATAGTTTCTTATAAGCCCATGCTATTTGTAAGACAACAGCTTGTGTGTTGGTAAGAAGCAAGTACCTTATTTTTTTTTAAGTCACATAAATTTTAGTTTCAGAGTTGAATAACATGGGGTAATTTTCTTACACTCTCTAAAGTTTGATTTTCTTATCTATGAAATAAGAGTGACCACACATTCCTTGCAGGATTAGCAATGGCATGATAAAGTATGTAGTAGGGTGTCTAGTATATTGTAGGCATTTCACAAATGTCAACACCTCGGTGGCTCAGCCTGTAACCCCGCACCTTTGGGAGGCTGAGGTGAATGAATTGCCTGAGCCCGCCGGTTCAAGACCCGCCTGGGCAGCAAGACCTCATCTCTACAATAAATCAAAGAAATCAACCGGGCGTGGTAGCGCATGCCTGTAATTCCGGCTACTTGGAAGGCTGAGTCAGAAGGATCGCCGGAGCCCAGCAGGTCGAGGCTGCGGTGACTGGGAGTGGCCACTGCACTCCAGTCTGGGCGACAGAGTGAGACTCCAACTCAAAAACAACCCAAAAAAACAAAACAAAAAAAACAAATGTCAGCACCATTTGTTCCTGCTCTACACCCTTTTGCCATATGTGTTTCATATGTGTATCTGAATTAAACAATTGCATTGATATTGTTAATATTTTTCTTCCCACACTTATTCCATAAATGGAATAAGTATCCTCAAAATATTTCAGAGAATTTGATTAAAATAAGAGTTTTTCATGTGACATTTTCTAATAATTATTTTTCCATGCATGGATAGATTTACGCCATCAAGATTAATCAATTAAGGTTTCATTGTTTTTATAATCTGACGTGTGTGTGCTTGTTTGTGTGTGTGTGTGTGTGTGTGTGTGTGTGTGTGTTGCAACATTTGAAACAACTTTAGTGGTATACTTGACCTTTATTGCTCCCTTCAAAGGATCAAGTTGAATGTAGTCTGATGTGGAAATGATGAAATGAAATTTGTAGAAGCTGTAGCTTTCCCTAAGATTAGTTTGCTGAATTCTGATTTCTTTTCATACCTCATATGACATTTCTGTTGACTTTGAAAGAAGCTTAATGGGTAGACGGGCTCTGTAGGGATTAAAGAAGAGCAAGAATCTATCTTGGAAGTTTTAAATGCTTATCTTAGTGGCTGGAAAGAATACAGGACTAGATTTTAATAGTATTTTACTGCAAAAATATTTAAACAAATGTGTGGAGTTCATCAAAATTATAAAACACCTGCTAATTTCTTTTTTTAAATTTTATTTTATTTCATAGATGAGGGGTACAATCCAGGATTAGGTATCTTCTAGCTAGATGTCACACTGGATAATTAATAAAGTACCAGAAACTTTTTGTTGTTGTATCCTTCCTATTGCATTTAGAACTGATGATAAAGTTGCCAGTTTATTGGTTTGCTTAGGGAAATATTCTCTACAGAAATATTTTCCAGGAGTTTTCTTATTACTACTGATAGAATATAAAACTAATCTTGATGGTATTTTCCTATCTACATATTCATTTTTTTCTAAGAATGGTTTTTTGAACAAATTTATCAATCTGAGCATAATCAATGAAGAAAGAGACTACTGTAGCCTCAAAGTATACCTAAACCATTATGAGATATGTCTTTGGCTCATGTGTTTCATATAAACCATCTGTATTTGAAAGAAAGAAATGACTAATTATATGTCTCAGAGAATAGCATTCGCATAGTAAATTTTTGAATTGTACAAGGCTAGAAATGATCATTTTAATGACATCAGTGCACTCATGGAGCTCCTTAACTCCATATAGAATGTGGTGATCAGGTCGAGGCATGAATTGGCAAGTCTTTTCTAAACACTAAAAAGTTATATCTATTTCACAAAACTCACATGAAGATGGAGTCCTGTAGTAGCTTCCTTAGCCTTTACAACTTTCACCATTCTCCAACAATGACTCTATTGCCACCAGTCTTAGAAGATGAAGTCTCTCCATCACCTGAACAAACTTTCAGTTGTGCCTTCTGATTCTCCCCTCCCTGATAGTCCATGTGTCCCTTATAGGACAGATTTTCAATCCTTCTCAGTCAGACCCTGTTCTGCTGCTGCATATGCAAAGGCCTGGGGGATTAGATCCAAACTGTAGAAGCCAAGAGACATCATAGCTGATGCTAGGGATATAAAAACAATTCATAAGTATCTGTTCTGAACAATTATATACCAACAAATTGTATAGCCTAGAGGAAATGGATACATTCCTAAACATATGAAACCTATCAAGATTGAATCATGAAGAACTAAAAAATTCTGGCTGCTTAAATTTCTCTTATAACTTTATACTGTGTAATACTTAGAGTGTCTTCCACCTTTCCAGTCTTGGGTGACGTTATAAATGTGTCTTTCAATTGCCTTAACCTTACTGGGTTCCTAGTATTAGGAAAAGAAGTGTTTCAACTAGTGTGAAAATTGATCTAACATGGATTTTTTTTTATAAATTGAAGAAATGGTTAATCTATGGTTTACATATATATGAAAGAGCATATGAACTTTGGCAGAACATACAATTTCATCAAATGTTAAGTACCCCTTAAATATTTCCATTAAGCAACAGAAGCCACTATGACTAAGGAGCCAAATTTTGTTTTGAGGTTTTCAAGATGCATTTTTATTTTTATATTGTGAAGTTTATACAGCTGAAACAATTTATAGACAAGAAAGATTTTAGGTAAGAAACAGCATTTAACACAGATGAAATGAGAAGAAAATGCGTTCACAGTCATGCGTATGGAAGGAGAATTAAAAGGGGTAGCCCAGCTCTCCTTATTTGTAATAAAGTTGCAAACTTCATGATTAATTCAGGCTTATGTTCCTGTTCTACAAATCCCAGGTCACTAAGGAGCAACTCAGTTGAAAAGTATTAGTCATGGTACAATTCTTTGTTTTACGAGTACTTTGAGTTAGACTGTTATTTGGGGACTTACAAATGTCTCTGATTATATTCATCACAAATGTCAGAAGTCTGCTGCATATGGAGACAACAGGGTGGAGCTTCTCAAGAAATTGGAAATTAGGAAAATGAATTGCCTCCTTCCAATGTGATGGAGACCCAGGCTGATAGACTGCAACAGCAGTATGCACAATCAACCCTAGCATATAAAATTTGATAGCAAGGAGAGGAGAAGATCTTGGATGAAGTCATGGAAAATCCAGAATCAGATAAACAAATATTGACAATTCCCGGATAAATATTTTCTGGGGATAACAGTCTTCCAGCCTGATCTTTGTTTTTCACTATTGTCAAAACACAGGCATTAGACCAATGATTCCCAGAACCTAGCACGCATCCAAATCATGTGGAAGGGTTATTAAAACAAGATTCTGAGCCCTATTACCAGAGTTCCTGATTATGCAGGTCTGGAGAAAGGCTTGAGAATTTACATTTTTTACAATTTCCCAGGTGATACTGATTGATGTTCCTGGTCTTAGAACCACACCTTAAGAACTGCAGCCTTAAGCCAGCAGAACCTGCTGCTCTGAAACATTTAAATCAAATAAATATCTCTCAACTCCTTCATTCCTTAGTCTCAAGAACCTAAAAAATATATCTTGCTAGAAAGAAGAAAATATGCTAGACAGGTC
This sequence comes from Cephalopachus bancanus, assembly GCA_027257055.1. NCBI lineage: Eukaryota > Metazoa > Chordata > Mammalia > Primates > Tarsiidae > Cephalopachus > Cephalopachus bancanus. The sequence continues at coordinate 3,887,245 of JAPVLO010000096.1, read as the reverse complement.
AATGTAAGTCTTCACTTGGCATTTATGTTTAACATTATAAGCTGATCATTTGTGTTTCTGGATATATACACAAGTCTGTAAGCAGAAGGCATATCTAAGTTTTTATTAGGCATGAATTTATAGAGTTATTGGGGAGGAACTTTTAAGGAAAAAAATACAGTTTTGAACAAGATCTTAGGTGTGAAGTGAATATATATCTAGAAAATAAATAACAAATTATACATTTTAAAAAGTTTATAAGTGCCACAGACATCACAACATTCAGAACATGAATGTTCCAGCTTCTGCCTCTGTACACTTGCCCTCTCCACTAGCCACACACTCCTGATGCTGAGCATCAAAGAATACATTCACATGGAGGTAGAACCTCTGGCCCTGTACTTAGACTGTGAAGCCAAACGTGTCCATGCAGGGGGTGTTAGAATATTGCTAGAAGCTTCCCCTACTTGAACAGCTAGCAATAACAATGTAAACATGGAACCAACTCAACTTAACATGATCCCACTTCCTCCAAACTAAACATATTCCCAACTCAGCTATTTTTTTAAAACAAGATTACCAAAGTGTCTGGATCACTCTAATGACACCAGAGAAGTATAAATTGGAGAGACAGTAGTCTCAACTAATTACAAGTAAAATGTGTGATCATGTGAACCCATGGACTTGGAGGGGCCCCTGTTTTTTTAGGCAAGTTGAAGCTTGAACTTCTTTAAACTCCCAGCAAACCCGTGGAAAGAAAATGAAGGAATGCTAGAATTGATGATATCTAGAATCCCAAAGATTTCCAGTGGCTGAATTTACAAAGCTAAGGGTTAGACATTGACCAGTAGGGATTCAACAACATAAAATCTATGCTTGTGGCCCCTTGCTAGAATACCCCACATCACCAAACACCACATGCCTAAATTCTACCAGTCTCTGATATTCTGTAACTAGGGCATGTTCCATTTTCCCCTTTCTCTTTCATACCTCTGGATGCTGCAAAGGAAGTAATAGGAAAGGTCATGAAGGCACCAAAAATGTGAAAGGTATCTTCTGAAAGTTATCTCCATGGCTGTAAGGAGGTCAGAAGAAAGGCAAACAATGGAGTTGGACTACCTGGGTCTGGATTTTTGCACCTCACTAGCTATGAGTCCTTGGTCGTGTTAATCCCTCTGTACCTCATTTTAGTTAACTGTAAAATAAGAATAATAATAGTTCCTCTTCATAGGCTTGCCATAACTAAATGTGCTAATATATGCAAAGCATGTACAACAGTGCCTGGCATACAGTAATCATCAATAAAAGTTAGTTATTATTATTTGGAAAGTAACAGGCATTTTAAAATGTGATTTCCAAAGCAGTAGCAGAGATTTTTGGGCTTATTTCCACTCTCCTCTTTTAATACTAAAATTAGCATCATTTCAAGTCCAGTTCCTGGGTAACTGCTGTTGCTATTCTAGGACATCTGTGATCTTCAATAGCACCATGTTTGGCGCTTCCAAACGCTGGCTAGATCCCGTCACAACTCCTAGTGATCTGTTATCTGTTTATTTGCAGAATTGGTCATAATTTGGTCCTTTTTGTATAAATTGTCTATATTAGCTCTTAAAACTCTGCAGTCGTCTACCAGGGCGCCAGCATTTGGATGGGTGTTATAACACTACATTTTCTCTTCATTACAAGTCCTAAAAATAGAGTGCCACTGACTAACGTTTTCAGCCTTCACAGCAAGATTTGGTTTGTCAGGAAATGGTGTGGGAGTAGTTCTCATATGCACTGAAGGTGCAAAGTGCAAAACAAAAATAACTCAACAAGAGTTTAACAGCCCTTCTTTATGTATGTTATTTACAAAGGCCACAATCTGGAGTTCCAGGCAAAGGCTTGGGAAACTTGGGAGATTCTTCTGGAGGAGGGAAAACTGCCAATATAGATTACACAAAAGGGAACACAGTATTGAGAAAGACATGGTTTAATTTGTTATCTCTGCCCTCTTCATCAGTATTCACGTCTGCTAAAGCATCAACAGAACTTTGAGTTTAATCAAACTTAGAACTTTTCAATAATATAATGCATAAAAACGTATGGAGAAACCTCTAAACCACTGCTTTCATTTCCATATGTATAATTTTTCCTACCTACTTTTCTTTCAGCAGTCTTATTTTCTTATGTGAAACAAGATATGTTGTATTAGCGACTCTTAACTGCATTTTCACTTTCTATGACTTCATGAGGTTCACTAGCAAATATTTTGCAAACATTGAGACACTCTAGAAATATCATTTCTACCCTTCAATAGAAATTCTAAATATAGGCAGGAGACAGAATAAAACAGTTTCCTTTATTAATATGATTTCACTAAAGAAAACAATAAGTCACACTATCAGACATATCCTTTATTCCAGCTCTAGCAAACATCATATTCTTGATTAAGCTAGAAATCTCGGATGAACATAATTAAATAATTTTGCTGCTTTTTTTGGGGGGTCACTTTATTGCCATTAGTCATTCTATTACCAACTTAAAAGAAAATTCTAGCACATTGCTTGGCATTGGGGATAAATTCTATATTTTCATGCCAATGAAATATTGTCACAAACACCTTGTTCAGGCAAAAGAAGATTTAGAATAGCTTTACTTTATCACCGCTTGCAATGTACTTTTGGAGTTAATAGACTCACACAAATGAAATAACCAAAGAGATTTCTTCCTTTGCACTTTTTGAAGTACTTTCTAATCAAAATTTTTTTCAGTTTTATAGTATGGAAAACTTTCTCTTTGTACTTAAAAATCAGAGAGAGAAGAACATATACTATTTTATTCGAGAAGCAAAGAAGATGATGGATTAAAGCAGATGTAGAGTGTTTGCTGTTATATAAGACTATTAGGGACCCTGCTTGTTCTGGTTTTTGTAATTTGTCCATGTCCTACTTTATATAACTCAATCCATTGTGAGCCAAACATGAAATAAGCGAATACAGTATTCCATATTTCACTTTGTCAGCAAATTTTAAAAAGTGTAGAACAAACACAATGGTCATCATGGTTCTTGAATAGAGAACGAAGCATTTTTCAAATCCCAGGGAACTGCAAGAAACAGAAGGTTAAGGAGATTTTTTTTTTTAAACAATGAGCAGATGTGTTTGTTACTGTTGATGGACAAGCTTATCCATTTACTTCAATTAATAACAAGAGTGAGCACATCAATACGTAAGCTTGTCCTGATGCCTTGATTTTTTTCCAATTTGACAGGTAATAGTGGGGCTGGGAAAATGTCACAACAATTTAGTCCTGCCTCACTGGTTTTAACTCGTTCAGTGACAATGAGATTGCATCTTGCTACGATTTCTTATGATTCATAATAATGCTGCATCTGTTGACTTTGTGACAATTAATGGTTTGAAATCAAATCCTTTCATGGGTTATTTATTTGGGCACTAAGTGAAATCAAGTTAAAATATTTATGAACAGTATGAAAATGTGGAAACTTTCTTTAGGAACCTGTCTTTTCACATTGAGTCATAAATGAAACCAACTATGTCTGACAAAGAAAGGCCATTTCATCATATGGCTGAGACACTAACTCTTCCCATGTTCTAAAAGATCTTTTCTAAAACCTAACAGATTTTGTCAGAAAAACTCTAGTGATTTTTAAAAAGCTTATGATTTTACAAATTTTAGCATATGAGAACAAATTATGCCTCTAGTAATACTGACAATAGATACTAAAATCTGTAAATTCCTTCAGTGCCAGCTGATCCAATAAATAAATGCTTCACTTTAACAGTAAAGCTTGAATGATTAATAACTACATGGAAGGAGAAGGGGTAAACTGGTCATTTTTTAAGAGAAAAAATGAAAGCTATTTATATTGTTCCAGTGGCAAAGGAGTTAGTGTAGACACCAGACTCACATGCCACACAGAAACGTGGCAAAGCTCAGAGAATGCTCAGAATACGTGGGTAAATACCACGTTTCTTCAGATCAGGAGCAGCATTATATTCATATCTGTATCTCTGCAGCATCTAACACAACTCCTGCCACACATAAGTAACTCAGCAAATGCTTTTTAGCAAGCAACATTCTTCTAGAGTCTAGACCACTCCCAGCAATCCAGCTAACTAAAGGCCTTTAAGAATGTGTGCATAAAACGTAAAGGTGGTAGGAGATTTGGAGGACGGCCTCACCTGGCTCTTCCCAAAAACCTACCTTTTCACCACTGTACAGTCCTAGCTTTGTCCTGTGTGTTACCACCTCTTTGATCCCTTTCCTGACACCCCTGAGCACCCCAAAATTGAATCACACAGTCTTGCCTCTCTTTAACCATGGTGCCACAATATCATGCTTTTTATTTTCTATTTAAATAATTTTCTTTGTCTCCTCAACCACATGCGAGCTAAAGATACTTTTTTTCTATTTATCTTGAATTAACTGATTCTAGAAACTAGCATGCTTTAGTCTTGAATAAATGCTCATTAAATATTTGAATGGTGGGCTGGGTATGGTGGCTCAAGCCTATAATCCCAGCACTTTGGGAGACTGAGGCGAGAGCATTGCCTGAGCCCGCAGGTTCGAGACAAGCCTGGCCAACCTGATTTACTGGGCAACTAGAGGCATAATTTGTTCTCATATGCTAAAATTTGTAGACTCATACGCTTTTTAAAAATCACTAGAGTCTTTCTGACAAAATCTGTTAGGTTTTAGAAAATATCTTTTAGATCTTTTAGATATTTTACAATAAATCAAAAAATTAGCCAGGCATGGTAGCACGTGCCTGTATTTCTGTCTACTTGGAAGGCTAAGGTGGAAGTACCTCCTGAGCCCAACAGGTCAAGGCTGTGGTAGCCAGGAGTGGCCACTGCATTCCAGCCTGAGTGACAGAGTGAGACTCCAACTAACTAACTAACTAAATAAATAATTGAATTGTGTTGAATTGTTGATGCCAAGCCTAAATTCTTTGGACAATCTAATCACAGTGAAGCTACATTTTTAAATTTTGTTTTTAATTGATATAATGATTGTACATATTTATGGATTTATGGGGTACAGTGTGCTGTGTGTGTATGTATGTATATACAAACACACACATATATATACATACACTGAGTAAACATGAAAACAGTATTAGCATATTCAGTGCCTTACCTATGTACCATTTGTTTGTGGTAAAGACATTCAAAATTCTCTCTTCTAGTTATTTTGAAACATACAACAAGATATGTTACAAAGAGACAGGATAAAATAAAGCAAGAACAACTGTATAGGTTGAATTGTGTCCCCATCACCTATAAAATGAAACCTCCTATCTTGAAGTCTTAACCCCCAGTACCTCAGAATGTGTCCTTATTTGGCAATGTAGATTTAATTACGTTAAAATGAGGTCATTAGGAAAGGACATCACCCAATGTGACTGGTATTCTTATAAGAAGGGAAAATTTAAACACAGACATGCAGAAGCAAGACAATATGAAAACTCAAGGAGAAAATGACCATCCCCAAGCCAAGGGGAAAAGTCTGTAACAGGTTCTTCCATAACAACCCTCAGAAGGAACCAACTCTGCCAACACCTTGTTCTTGGACTTCAAGCCTCCAGAATTATGAGACAATAAATTTTTGTTGTTTAAACCACCCCGTTTGTGATACATTATTATAGCAACCCTAGCCAACTAATACAAGTATTCAATTTCCCTTGCCCATTAAAAAGAAAAAAAAATAAACTAGAAAGAAAGTAGTGTGTAATGGCACTGTGACATTGTCGCAGAAAGTAGATATAGAAGGACTCATATATGACCTCTGCAGAATGCCATAAAATAGAAAAGCTTGCATTCTTCCCTCCTAGAGAAAAACATTATCTTCATGCTATTGCTATCCAGCACTAGCTCAGTGTTCAAATGCTTTGTGTAATATGAAAATGGATCTTCAAGTAGGAGGGAAAATTACATTTGCTATAATCAATCAGCTTGCTCTGAAAAATAGATGATTAAAAATGCCTTCATTTGATTACCTGGGTGAAAATATAAATGGAAAATAACAATTTTAAACACAGGGTAAGTATTGATAATGTGATGACTAGAGGAACTGTATTCATTTCTAACATTAATAAATTTTAAAGTTTTATTAATACTTACAATAATACAGGTTTGTTATACTAACCATGATTTACTTAGACTTATCAACACAATTACTACAGGTTAAAGGGGTACTGTTCCTGAAATGAAAATAGACACAAAGAAACAAAGAGAGGAATGCTTACTAAGATAACAAATGATGTGGGAGGTGGAAATCAAAGTGTACAAAAATGCTTATTTTAAAATTACTCATGTAAAGGAACTGAGATAATATACCTGTGAAGGCAAGACTTGTATATTAGTCTTTGAAAAGTTATGTAGCTTTGTTTTTAGAGGTTTTAACTTGATTCCAGCCACAGAGGGTTTAAATTTGTTTTCTTTCAGACAAAACCAGTCCCCATTCTATGGAAAAAAAAACATAAGAATAAGAAAATATAGAAAGCTGTAACAGGGACGCAGTAAAATTCTTGGCTTTAACACAGCTCATACAAACCTGCAATAATAAACCAAAAGAATCATCAGTATCCAGATTGTATTTCACTGAAGAAAAATACCTGAAATGTGAGCCCTGGTCTGCATTATCATTAAGGACCCAATGTGCCAATGTGCTTTTCAATCATTCATTAAAGTTGCTTTGTTACTGTTACTGCTTTATAAGCCATCACTCAGCAAACATAAAATAGAAAAATGAAAGATCATTAGAAAAGACCTCTATACAAGGGTGTAACAGAGATTCAGATGTAAAAATATTTAAAGCATTCATTCAACAAAAACTAAGAAGATAAAACATTGTGTTATCTAATTTTCTGCCTCCAAAAACACATTCTTATTAATTCAGTAAATACTTATCAATCAATAAATTATTTTAGTATATGGTGGTCATAAGTTATGTTTGCATATGTATGTACAATTACGACATAAGCTCTTATTTTATTCTGAAGTGGAGGCAAATTCCTATTTTCATTTTCTTTAAGTAAATTTATTTTTCTTAAACATACGAACTGCTTCAAACTACATGTATATATCTCAGAAGTCGGTCTAAGCCTATTTTAACAAATAGTGAATTATTTCTACTTCCCACAACCTTATTCTAAGTGTACAGACTTCTGTCATGAAAAATTTTCTTTAAAATCTTTCCAAATCTGCCTCAAGTAATTTTTGATGCCTAGGTTTCCATTCCTATAAGAGGATAATCATGTTACCTTATAATGACAACAGGTTAAACTAATGGAAGTTGTGGGCATTAATACACAATTACTTAGCACTAGGATCAATCCAAACATGTCACTTCTTCACTTGTAGACTTGTGTGGATGGAGATGTACCACACAGCCAAGCTGACAGGAATCTCTCACTTCAGTTAGGTCCTCTATACCACTAGGAAATCTTTCTATAAGTCCTTTGTCAGTTACTTCTCAAACTTGTCTTCTCATAACTTCTGATTCTCTTCTCAGAACTACCACTTTCTCTATCCCCTTCACACTCAAGATGAGTTTTCCTTTACTTTCATGAAAAAAATCAATACCCCGAGGGAATAAATTTCTTTACCCAATACCTACAAGTAAGTATATATCTGTGTATACTTTTTCTCTGTTGAGAATCCCCAAGACCAATTCATTTCAGGCTCAGTGATTTGCTAGAAAGACATGGAAGACTCATATCTACTGTTTATAACAGTAAAACAATACACACTAGAATCAGTACAGGGGGAGACTGCATAGGTTAAAGTCCAAGGAAACCAGGCACAAGTTTCTAGATAGTCTCTCCCAGTGGGGTCACACAGGGATGCTTTTAATTCTACCAGCAATGATGTATGACCACACCTGTGAAGTATTGCCCAACAGAGAAGCTGACTTGAGCCTTGGTCTCTAAGGTTTTTATTGGGGGTCAGTCACGAAGGCATGCGGCACCAGGTTCCATTCCATCTTCCAGCCATGGAAAAGCAAGGCACATGCCCCAGTTTTCTTGCCAGATGGTGTCCACGGAACTGAGCAGAAAGCTAATCTTCTGTGGCTTCCTAGAAGAAGCAGGTTAAGATTTCTATACCCCTTCCATGTGGTGTCAAGAAGAGCAAACCGGCAGCTAATTATTCATTTTCTGTTCCAAGGTCTAGGGAAGAGCTGCACCTATACCTGCCACAGCAGCAAAGAGACCTACCAAGGGAAGCAAGAGTTGGGGGGCAGGGCTAACCATCACTAAGCTTTTCCCTAACACCCCTTATGCAACTAGAGTGCAGTGAAAGAGATAATCCTTCATCTCTACTAGTTGACATTAACTTCCTATTCACTTCCTGTGTTAGACGTGATAATAGGCCCCAGATATGCTCACCTATAATCATCAGCACCTGTGAATATGTTGCTTTCTACGGCAAGGATGACTTTGCATATATGATTAAGGTTAAGGGCCTTGAGATGGGGTGGTCATCCTATATTATACAGGTGGGATCTATCTAATCACATGGGACCTTAAAAGCAAGAATCTTTTCACCTGCAGAGGACAAGAGAGCAGGAACCATGAAATGACTCAACCTTCTGCTGCTGGCTAGAGTGATAAAGGATGGGAGTCATGAGCCAAGAAGGCGGAAAAATTCTCTAGAAGGTAGAAAAGACAAAGAAATAGTTTCTACTTTAGAGCCTCCAGAAAGGAATGCAACTTTGCTGGCACCTTGATTTCAGCCCAGTGAGACTTAAAATTTTGACCTATAGAACTGTGAGATAATAGATCTGTGTTGTTTATAGCCACTGAGTTTGTTGTCATTTGTTAAATCAGCAATGGAGAATGAATACATCTCTCTTAATGGCAGCCGCAGGGACCAGCAGTAACCTTCATTCGGAAGCACATGGTAAAGTGAGTCGATACCCCACTTGTACTAAAAAGATCAGTGAGGAGAAGAAGGGACCTGAGTTTCCAACCCATCATTTGCAAGGAGGCAGTGTGAATTAGTGTCTCAGGGTGGGATTGGCAGGATTCACCTGGAAGCTGAATATACACATGTGGGGACCATATTGGATGTTGGTCCCCTAAAGGTTTGCTGAAAAATCACTGGCATGTGGCAAGATGGATTAACAGGAGAAAAGGCACACCAGTTGTATTTTATATTTATATATGGGAGCCTTCAAAATGAAGACCCAGTTTCCCACTGAGTTACAGAAATTTAAGTACTCTAAAGGTTACACAAAGAATGGGGACTTGGGCAACCCCTTGGGTTGGGTCCCCTCCCCCTGTGGGAGCTTTTCTGTCCTCTCAACAAATCCTGCTTTCTAAAAAAATTAAAAATAAAAAATGGAAGCTTGCATTCTGGTTTAAAAAAAAAAAGGTTATGTGAGGAGAAAAAAAGAAAAATTCTATTGAGGGGTAGTTGATGGTTGGGAATATGAATGGATGGGGAAACAGAGAATGACCTGCAAATAATTTTCCTTGGAAGTTAAATTATTCTTGGTGTTGATTATACTTGTAAAAAGGTTTGCTAGGGTATAGTCTTCTCTTTTGCAATAGGTAACTGAGATAACAGGGAGGAAAAACAAATTATCTGTGACCAATTGGAAGCAGGAATGTCAGAAAGACCTTGGGAAAAAAGTCATATTTGGGATGAATTTCCTTGCACCCCTTCACTCATACACCTGTCCTTCATGCAAAATTCAATAGGGAGACTGAGAAAAAAAGGAGATAATGAGAGGGAATCTAGAGTCTCATAACATAATATTCAGGACACAATCAAAGAATCCCCCAGAAGTTTAAGAAAACACAAATTTGAGCAACAGCAAGTTTTTTATATAAAATCATGAAACCAAAGGAAGTGGCACAACATTAAAAAAAAAGAACTTAAACCATAATTTTTATATCTGGTGAATATCCCTCAGAAAAGAAGGAAAAATAAAGGCATAATTAGATGAATTTGTTGCTAAGTGATCTACCCTTGATGACGGATCATGGAAGTTTTCTAAAAGAAGAAATAAAAGAAAGACTGGAACTCCAGAAAGAAAAAAAAGAACTCCAGAATGGGTACAAATGGCATTAAATATGATGGACTATATAACTTCTAGTGAATTTCTTAAATCATATTTGATTGCTGAAACAAAAATTATAGCACTCTCTAATTTCACTCAAAGGGATAAAGACATTGATAACACTATACTGTGAAAAGTTACATTTATATTGCAACATCTGTAACAATTTCTAAGAAAATTATTCAAAGCAATATAGTAAAAAAACACTGAAAATAAATCAAGATAAAATTTGTTAAAAAATGTTAAAATACACTATAGGAAGGAATGAAAAAACGAAATGAGAAATAGAAGAAATAAAAACAAAACAAACTGTAAAATATATGTTAGAGCTTAAGGCTCTAACATATAATTATTTTAGATATATATGGTCTAAAGATGTCAAGAAAAAAAACAGAGATCAATAGAGTAGTTTTTTTTAAAAAAATGATCCAAATGATGTGTGGTCTGTAAAATCCTCACTTCAAATATAACAACACAAGTAGTAAAAAGGTAGAAAAAGATGTATTATGCAAACATTAACCTTAAAAAAAGTAGAATTGGCTATACAAGTCTCAAATAAACTTCAGAACAAAGAAAATTACTACAGAAGAAAGAGGATATTCATAATGACAGAAGGTTCAGTTTGCCAGCCAAGAAGACAAAAGAAGTCACAATATGTATTTTCAAATACAGTTTCAACCTATATTAAGCAAAAATTAAGAGATGAAAGGAAAATAGATAAATAAAAACATAAAGTTGGAGATGCCAACAACCCTCTCTCAACAACTGATTGACTAGTAGACAGAATATCAACAAGATATAAAAGATCTGTATGATAAAATCAATTAATAGGACTTATGTGACATATGCAGAATATTTAACCCAACATCACCAGAATATAATTTTTTCAAGCTTCCATGGAACATGCATCAAGATAGAAAAACCTAGGCTATAAGACAAACCTCAGTACATTTTTACAAATCAAAATCATAGAGTACACTCTCTCTCTATGACGGAATGAAAATTCAAATCAATAACAGAATGACAACAGGGAGATTCTCCAAACATTTAGAAATAAACAGAAAACTTACAAATATTCTGTGGGTCAAAGAGAAGTCCTCAAAAATTTTGAAAATATGATTTATTAAAAATACAAATATAACATATCAAAACATGTGGTACACAGCAGTGATGAGAGAAAAAAATTGTAGAACTAAATACTTATTTAGAAAACAAGAATGATCTCAAAAGAAAATTCTCATTTTCCATTTCAAGAAACTAAGAAAGGCAGTGCAAAATAAATTCAAGGTAAGCAGAAGGAAGAATATAAAAGAGGAAATCAACAATCTTTTTTAAAAATAGGAGCAGTAAAATTAATGAAACAAAAAGCTGCTTATTTATTATAAATAAATAAATAAGATTGAAAAACCTCTAATGAGAGTGACAAAGTAAAAAGGACAGAAGGCATGAAGCAGCAATATGAGAAATAAAACTATTGGCACTATTGTTGCCAATTCTTCAGTCATTGAAAGAGTAATAGAACATAATGAACAACTTCACACTAATAAAGTTAAAAACAGAAAAAAATGGACCACATTCTTGACAAGCAAAATCTATGAAAATTCAGCCAAGATGAAACAGACAACCTGAACAGCCTTATATGCATTAAAAAATGAATTTATAATAAAAAGCTCCTCAAAAATAAATGCCCAGATCTGGATGGTTTTCCTGCAGAATCCTACCAGGCATTTTGATAATTAATGTCAATTTTGCAAAACCTCTTTCATTAAATAAATAGAAACATCTCCCAATTAATTGTACAAGACCAAAGTATTACCCAGATATCAAAACTAGACAAAAATGGCACAGAAAAGCAAAACTACAGGTCAATAACTTTCAGGAATTTAGGTCCAAAAATTCTCAATACAATATTAGCAAATTATATGAAGCAACATATAACAATAATTATATTCCATGGCCAAATTGGATTTATTCTAGGTATGCAGGCTGGTTCAATATTTAGATATCAACCAATGTTACTTACCATATCAGCAAACTAAGGAAGAAAAATCAGATGATTATATCAACTGACATAGAAAAATCATTTCACCCTATCAGACCTCCATTTATGATTAAAAGAAAAAAAATACTCTTGAGCAAATTAAAAATAGAGGGAAACGTCCCCTACTTCATACAATACCTACAGCTAATATCACATTTGATGAAAGACTGTTTTCTCTCCAAGATTGGAAACTGAATAAGAATGTATGCTTTCATCATTCTTATTCATCATAATACTGGAAATTAAAGTCAGTGTAATTAGGAAAGAAAATTTTTAAAAGATTGAAAATGTTAGAAAAAAATTATATCTCTTTGCAGATGACATGATAGCTACAATAAAAAATCTCAAGGATTCTACCCAAAAAATTAAAACTTTCATAGAACTAATAAATTAGTTCAGGACGGTTGCAGGATACAAAATTAACACACAAATATCAATCTTATTTTTCTATACTAGCAGTGAACAGGTGCCAACGTACATTAAAAAACAATACGATTTTAATCACTCCAAAGAAATGGAAATATTTAAGTACAAATTTAACAGAACATATACAGGATCTGTGCATTAAACATTAACAATTGCTGATTTAGGACATCAAAGATCTTAATTAATAAAGAGAAATACTGTGGTTATAAATAGAAGACTCACCATAGTAAAGACATTAACTAGTTCTCTCCTCAAATTTACCTGTAGGTTTAATCCAATTTCTAACAAAATTCCAGCAAGATTTTTAGATAGATATATATGAGTTTATTTTAAAATTTATGTAGAAAGGTATAACTTCTAAAATAGATATTCTTGAAAAATAAAATAGGAAAAATCATTCTATTCAATATTAAGGCTGTCTGTAAAGTAATCAAGATAGTTTTATATTCATGTAGAAATAAACAGAGCTATGACTTTGGATAGAGAACTAGAAACAGACCTACACCAATATATCCAACTGATTTTTTTACAAAGGTCCAAAATCATTTCAGTGGAGGAGGCATAGACTTTTCAACAAATGGTGCTGGAGCAACTGAATACTCACAGTCCAAAGCAATGAACCTTCACCTACACTTCACACATTGTACAAAAATTAACTCAGAATGCATCAAGGACTTAAATGCAAAATGTGAAACCAAAAAGTTTTTCAAAAAAATTAAAAAATCAAGGGAGGATTCAAGATGGCCACCCAGAAGCAAATAAAGGAAGTGAGTCCCAGCAGTAAAGTATCCCCAGCAGCTGGAGCAGTTTGAGAGGAAGGCACACACCACAACCACAGAGGACCACTGGGACATACAAAGAGCAGTGAGGAGAGAGAATAGGTTTTGGAGTCAGGAAGCCCCCTTCCCGGCTGGCTCTCATTGGAAACAGAGTACAGCCTCTGGATGTGGGAAATGATGAATGAGGGAAATTAGGACTCAGTGCTTGTTACCACAATAGTCTGGGAGAGTCCACCACTCTCCCAAGTCTCATGAGGCCTCAGTCTCACACAAGAAATGGCCTGGATATGGCACAGCTGCATGCTGCCAGAGCTCATGTGGAGCTGGGAACCCATTCAAGCTCTAGACACCTACAGCCAAACCATCCAGGAGAACTTGTTCCGTGTAGGCAGCATTCAGTGGCCTTTCCCAGTCTGGGGCAGTTCTCACTGCTGCAGACAGCTCCAGTTTAGAGAAAGCTGCAGCAGAGTTCCTATTGCTGAAATAACTTTTTTGAGTTCTAAACACGATCAGCCTTCTAGTGAAGGAAGGGAGTCAGGAGGAGTTCCTGGTAACCCCTTTATCCTTGTGTGAATGTTTCTGAAAAATAGACCATTCCTGCAGCACTACCACAGTGGCCAGGAGGTACATTCTTCCTCCAGATCCCCACTGGGTGCTCACAGCTGCAGATTGAAAAGTAGACAGCTGTTTCCAGAAAAACGTTGCTGCAGAAATAAACTTTGAGTTCTGAGCACAGGCAGCTTCACACAAGGTAATGGGAGCTGAAGGCAATGAGATGGAGGGGGCTGTCATTCTGGCAACCCTCTCACCCGATGTGAACAGTTTTGTACAACAGAAAAGACTTGGCCATCCCCACAGTGGTCAGGAGACACATTTCTCTCTGGGGAAACATGCTTACATGGGGAATGGTAGGGAAGATGGAGAGTGGCCCAGTCTGACTTAGCCATTCCTGATCAGCTTTACCTTCCACCATCCCTTGAAATACCAAGGGACTCCTTGGGAGTTCCCATAACTCCATCCATTGCCTAGATAATCTGCACAATTCCTTGGAGGAGGAAAAAGAAAAAAAAGAGGCCAACAAGAAATTCCACACCCACCACCACAGGTGACTCTTTCTTTCAAATGCTATTTCCTGGCTGAAGGACAACTGTCAAGGCCCATTACAACATCTGAGACAATAATACGGTCACTTAAAAGGAGATAAGAATAAAGCTGATGCCGCCTTACGCTTACCAGACCAGTCCATAGACTGAGGCATCAGAAAGCTTCTCCAATGTCCTCCAGAGACATCAATGGCAGCTTCCCCTTAGAATTCAGCTCCTGTGCTTCACATCGTGGAATACCATTCGGGCAACCTCCAACACCTGCCAAAAGGTGGCATTCTCTAAGGGCAGCAAGACCTAGAGGAGGAGCAGGACCCACAGTGGTCAGGACCTCACAGACTATCACCTCTGGAGGAAGGAGAGCAACACAACAGGGGAGTACCCTGTGAAATTAAAAAAAAAAAAAAGTAAATCCTACAAAAGCCCACCCCAATAGTAGCAACCTTATCTAACTACAAAAGACAACAAAACAACAACAAAAAAGGGAAGAGTCTGTCTTCACAGGTAATAAAGACCAGTGAAAAAAATGCCAGCAATCCCCAAAGATTTGTAACTTACAAAAGAACCTCCCAGATCTCAAGAAATGGAGCTCATCCAGAATGACCTGTCATGTGAAAACAGACATAGAATTCAGACAATCAGTGGCAAAATACAGTGAAGGAAAACCATGAGAATATGGAAGCACAGGCTACCCTGGCAATGAAAACAGTACAGGAAATACAAGCTGAGCTGGCCAACATAAGAAAGGTCCATTCTGAACTCCTGGAAATGAAGACTTCTTTCCTGGAATTTCAAAGCACAATGACAAGCCTCAGTAGTAGAGTTGACTAGGCAAAGGAAAGATTCTCAAAGCTTGAGAGTCAATCTATTGAACTTACTCAGTCCAACAAAAATGGAGAAAAAGTTCAAGATGAATGATCAAAGCCTACAAGAGGTTTGGGATTATGTAAAGAAGCCAAATCTACAGCTTATTGGCATCCTTGACGCAGAAAAGGAGACAGAGAGCAGCTTGGAATAAGCCTTCCAACAGGTCATTCAATAAAATATCTCATTTCTCATTAGAGAGTTTACCACACAAATGCAAGAGATTCAGAGAACTCTTGCAAGGTATTACATGGAAAGACCATTCCCAAGACACATAGTAATCCATCTGCACAAGGTTAAGTATGAAATAAAAAAATTCTAAAAACAACTAGAGAGAAGGGTCAGACCACCTATTAGGGAAGCCTCATCAGAATTGCAGCATACTTCTCAGAAACTCTACAAACCAGAAGGGACTGGGATCCCATCTTTAATGTTATGTTAAAAAACTACTTCCAGCCAGGAATTTCTTACCACCATTAAGCTAAGCTTCATTAATGAAGGAGAATTAAAATCTTTCCCTGACATCCAATCCCTAAGAGAATACGCCATCTCCAGGCCAACCCTTCAGGAGATGCTTAAGAAAATTCTTAGCATAGAAACAAACAACAACAAAAATTGTTTCACCCATCTCAAAATCACAGGCAAGCACAGAATGAACAGAGCATACATATTGACTACAGAAACTAAAAAGCAAAGCAGTCTCTTAATAGCAATATGACAGAAATAAAACCCCACATATCAATAAACTGAACGTGCCACTTGAAAGGCATGGAGCAGAATATTAGACAAAGAAACAAGATCCAAACTTCTGCTACCTTCAGAAAATGCCTCTAACTGCAGAGGACACCAAAGGCTCAAGTAAAGGGCTAGAGAAAGAAGAAAACAAACAAACAATCAAAAAAGAGACTGATAGTTATTTTTATATCAGGTGAAACAGACTTTAAGCCAATAAAAGAAAGTATACTGCATAATGATAAAAGGCTCTATCCACCAGCAAGAAATATCCATCTTGACTATATATGCACCCAACATAGGTGCACCCAGATTTATTTAAAAAATTCTATTAAACTGAGAGTTCATAGAAAGCCATACAGTATAGTTAGAGACTTTAATACACTGTTAAAAACCTCAGATAGATCACTGAGGCAAAAAACTAACAGGGAAATCTAAAACCTTAACTCCACATTCAACCAATTGGGCCTAATAAACATCTATAAAACACTTCACCTAACAACCATAGAATATACATTCTTCTCATCAGTTAATGAAACATACTCTAAGATTGACAACATTCTCAGACATAAATCAAGTATAAACAAATTTGAAAAGATTAAAATTATACCAAGCATTGTCTCAGACTACAGAAGAATAAAAATAAATATCATCACCAACAGGAACCTCCTAAAACATATAAACACATGGAAATTAAACAACACACTTCTGAATGACTTTTAAATTAACACAGAAATTAAGATGGAAATAAAAATACTCCTGGAAGAAAATGAAAACAAAGAAACAATATACCAAAACCTCTGGAATACTATAAAGGTGGTACTGAGAGGGAATTTTATGCCACAGATGCATATATCGATAAAATAGAAGGAACTCAGGTCAGTAGCACACTCAGGACAGTTGGAGTCAAGAGTAATCTAATCCTAGATTTAGTAGAAAAAAATGAAATTATTAAGATAAAGTCACAGTTTACAAAATAGAGTCTAATAAAATCAAGAAATGATCAACAAAACGAAAAGCTGGTTCTTTGAAAGGATAAGTTGAATTGACAAACCCTGACCTGATTGACAAAGGAGAGAGAGAGAGAGAGACAGAGAGAGAGAGAGAGAACCCTAAATGAACACTAATATAAATGTAAAAAGTTATGTCACGACTGACTGAAAAATTTCAAAAGA
Organism: Cephalopachus bancanus; assembly: GCA_027257055.1. Classification (NCBI taxonomy): domain Eukaryota; kingdom Metazoa; phylum Chordata; class Mammalia; order Primates; family Tarsiidae; genus Cephalopachus; species Cephalopachus bancanus. The sequence continues at coordinate 3,870,072 of JAPVLO010000096.1, read as the reverse complement.
TTATCAGAGGTTACTACAACCATCTGTATGCAAATAAACTAGAAAATCTAGAAAACATGGAAGAATTCCTGGTATCATCACGTAACCTGCCAAGATTGAAACAGGAAGAAATTGAGACCCTAAGCAGACTCATAACAATCCAAGAGAACTCAGTTATAAGAAACCTCCCCACAAAAAGCACTAGGCCATAAGCCTTCTCAGCTGAATTTTAAAAGATGTACAAGGAAGCTTTGACATCAATACTATTGAAAGTATTCCAGACAATGGAGAAGGAATAAATTCTCCCTAGCTCATTCTATGAAACCAGTAAAACCTGATACCCCAAGTGGCAAAGACTCAACAAGGAAAGAAAACTACAGACCAATTTCCCTGATGAACACGAAGGGAGACCCTCCAAAAAACTAAATTTATTTATTAAAAATTATATATTTATTCTTACATGTTTAAATTTTAGCCACCTTCAAAGTACTATTTATTTGATGTAATACACCTATTGAGATGTTTTTTCCACTGTTCAGAACAGTTTTTGAGCTTGTCAGTTTTGATGCCTTTTGATGCTTCTGCCATTTTTTGTTTCACTTATTCCACACCAGTAAAATGTTTCCCTTTTAGGACTTTTTATAAATCTGGAGAAAACAAACAAACAAACAAAAAATTTGCTCAGGGCAAGGTTGAGTAAATAGAGAGGGTGGGGCAAGGGGGTACTACCATTTTTTATCAAAAACTGCTGAACACTCAGCACAGACTGGGCAAGTACACTTGCAAATCACTCATCATGAAGTGGGCAAACAAGTTAAAAGAATCTCCAAAAAAATTCACTGACGCTTAAAGCATTCTCTCACAACAATGCTGGCTAATACACTGTTGCCACTAGCTTTCTAGAACACCAACTTAGTATACTACGAAGTCCCCTCACACCAAAATTAATTCCATTTTTTGGGGGGGGTCCCCTCTCATAAATACAAAAATTCTCAACAAGATTCTAGCAAATTGCATCTAACAACACATTTTAAGAATCATCAATTATGACCACATTGACTTAATTCCTGGGATGCAAGTTTGGCCCAGCATATGTAAATCAATAAATATAATCTATCAGATAAACAGGTGTAAAGCCAAGAACCGTATGATTATCTCATTAGATGCAGAAAAAGCATTCAATACAATCAGCATCTCTTCCTGATAAAAACCCTGAAACACATAGTTATTGAAGGAGCATTCCTCAAAATAATGCCCTCTATGACAAACTTGTAGCCAATATCATACTTAATGGACAAGAGCAGAATGCATTCCCCAAAATAACTGGAACAGTGCAAAGATGCACATTCTCTCCCTCCTAGTAAACATAGCACTGGAAGTCCTAGCCTGAGCAATTAGGCAGAGGAAAGAAATCATGTGTATTCAAATAGGAAAAGAGGAATTTTAGTTATCCCTCTTTGTAAATGACATGATTTTATACCTAGAAAACCCTGGAATCTGTAAAAAACCTCTTTGTCCTTATAAGTGACTTTGGTAAAGCCTTCGGACACAAAATAAATGTGTAAAAACAGTCACATTTCTATACACCAACAAACAGGCTGACAACCAAATAAATAGCACAGCCCTATTCATAATACCACAAAAAACATTAAAATCAAATACCGTAACATCCACCTAACCAAAGAGATGAAGATCTTTACAGTGAGGACTACAAAATACTGCTGAAAATGCTGCTCAAAGAAATAAAGTATTACACAAACAATGTAAAAAACATGCTCATGGATAGGAAGAATCAATATTGTCAAGATGTCAATTTGATCGTGGTCGTCAACAGATTCAATGCAATTCCTATCAAATTGCCAGCATCACCTTTCACAGACCTAGAAAAGAGAATACAGAAATTCATATGGAAGCACAAAAGAGCCCAAATAACCAAATCAGTCCTCAGAAAAAAGAACAAAGCCATCACACTTTTTGACTTTAAGCTTTACTACAAACCTACAGTAACCAAAACAGCATGGTATTGATACAAAAATAGACACAGCGACCAATCAAACAGATAAATAACCTAGATATATAAATACAGTTCTTCAACCAACTCATCTTTGACAAAGATGACAGAAATAAACTTGGGAAAAGGAAATACTATTTAGTAGCAAATGGTGCTGGGAAAACTGGCTAACCACATGCAGAAGAATGAAACTGGATTCTAACTATCACCATATATAAAAATTAACTCAAAATGGATCAAGGACTTAAATGAAAAACCTCAAACTATAAGAATCTTGAAAAAAACATGGAGAACACCCTCCTGGACATCAAAGTAGGCAAGGAATTCATGACCAAGTTCTCAAAACCAAATACAACAAAGAAGTTTATTCCCAGAAAAAGAATCCATCAAAAGAGTAAAGAGAAAACCCATGGAATAGGAAAAATATTAGCAAACTGTGCATATGACAAAAGTCTAACATTCAGGATCTACAAGGAACTCAAACAAATTGACAGGAAAAAAACCAAACAACTCCACTGAAAGGTGGGAAAAGAGCCAGGCTCGGTGGCTCAGCCTGTAATCCCACGCCTTTGGGAGGCTGAGGTGAGTGGATTGCCTGAGCCTGCGGGTTCGAGACCCGCCTGGGCAACTTGGCGAGACCTCATCTCCACAATAAATCAAAAAATCAGCCAGACGTGGTAGCACATGCCTGTAATTGCAGCTACTCGGAAGGCTGAGGCGGCAGGATCACCGGAGCCCAGCAGGTCGAGGCTTTGGTGGCTGGGAGCAGCCACTGCACTCCAGTCTGGGTGACAGAGTGAGACTCCAATTCAAAAAAAAAAAAAGAAAGGTGGGAAAAGAACATGAACAGACACTTCTCAAAGGAAGACATTCAAGCAACCAAGAAATATATGAAAAAATGCTCAGCCTCACTAATCATCAGAGAAATGCAAATCAAAACTACAATGATATACCAACTAACACCGTAAGGGTGACTATTATTAAAATGTCAAATAGGGAGGGGATCACAGATGACCACTGAGGAGTAGCCGACCTGCATCTATCTCTCAGAATGAAACAGAAAGTAATGAACCCAGCCACCAATGAAGGCAGGTTCAGACAGGTGAAGCCCCCTACACCCTGAAGAGGACTCCTTGAATGCATAGAAGCCAGGGGGAAAAATACCTGTATGACTGATATTGGAACCAGGGTGGCCCATCCCAGCAGGGCACGAGGCTCTCATAGGAATTGCTCCCCTGCCCTGCGTGTAAGAGGGGGTGGGTGAGTGACCCTGACAAGGCATGGGTTGGTTCACCTTCTCCCAGCTGCATGCAGGTCATTGGTCTCATGCAGGAGGAGACCTTGCCAATGACACAGCAGCAGGTGGCCAGAGCCCAAACAAAACAGGGGGCACACCCATACACTGAGATGCCAGCAGCCCTCGAGAGCATGCTTCCACCGGCAGAATCCAGTGGCTAGCTTCCAGGATGGGAAAGCTTGTCTCCCAGTAACACTCTCTCAGTGTCCACCACTGAGTATGGTGGTCTACCTCTCCTTTCAGATCAGGAAGGCACTCTTGACAGCCTCACATGCCCAGGGTACAAGTCTCTCCATGACAGGGAGTTTGCGGTTTTTTTAGTACTGAGTACAATCTTGTGGGGGTGGGGGGAGGAAGGCATCAAAGGCACCCAGAATGTTTCCTAGGGGAAAGTTTTCTGGGCTGCCAGGAGGCCCATTCCTCTCATCTATTCCCCACATAGTTCTGACAAGGGGGGTTGAAAATCAGTCTGACCATAGGGAAAACTCTTCAGCAGAAAATCATTTTCAGTCCAGTCCACTGCCCAGGAACAGCAGCGGATGGCCAGAGCCCATGCAGAGTAGGAAACACACTCACACTCTGGACCACCTGCCAACCTCCAAAGGCATGCTTCCTACGAATGGAGTCCAGAGACCAGCTCCCAGGCAGAGAAAGAAACTCACTACCAGGTCAAACTTACTCAGCACCTGTCACCAGCTTCGGGTGGCTGATTTTCCCCTCCAGATCAGGAAGGCTTTCCAGTCAGCATCACACACACCCAAAGTACAGGTCCCTTCATGGCAAGAAAGTAGCCATTTTCCTTTTTTTTTTTCTTTTTTTTTAATCAATATTTTTTATTTTGATATTGTGGGGTACAGTTAAGGATTAGGCATACAAATATGCTTCATTCAGGCCCCCTTGTTGATAACAGGTGTCTCCCCATCCCAAGACAGATGTTTACTACCATTAGTTCCATTCCCCCCCCCCATAGTTTCCCACCAATGTCAGTCATTTTCTTATGGTAGTGTGTTGGATGATCAAGGTCCACTATATGAGTGAGAATATGTGGTACTCAGATCTTTGTTTATGTGAGAGGTCACTCAGTATTATAGACTCTAGCTCCATCCAGGTTGCTGCGAAATTCATGATTTTGTTCTTTTTTATGGCTGCATAGTATTCCATTGTATATATGTACCACATTTTTTAAATCCAGTCCTCTTTTGATGGGCAGTGTGGTTGGTTCCAGGTTCTTGCTATTGAGAATAATGCTGCAATAAACATTCGTGTGCAGGTACCTTTTTTATAGAGTGATTTGAGTTCTTCAGTGTATATTCCCAGTAGGGGGATTGCAGGGTCATATGGGAGGTTGATGTTTAGAGCTTTTAGGAATCGCCACACTGCTTTCCACAGAGGTTGCACTAGTTTACACTCCCACCAACAGTGTAGGAGTGTTCCCTTTTCGCCACACCCTCTCCAACAACTATTATTTTCTGAGTTATTGATAATTGCCATTCTGACTGGAGTTAGGTGGTATCTCAGTGTGGTTTTGATTTGCATCTCCCTGATGATTAGTGAGGTTGAGCATTTCTTCATGTGTCTGTTGGCTGCTCGGATGTCTTCCTTTGTGAAGTGTCTGTTCATATCTTTTGCCCATTTTATAATGAGGTTGTTTGTCTTTTTCTTTTCAGCATGTTTGAGTTCCTTGTAGATCCAAGATGTTAAGCCTTTGTCAGATCTGGAGTTGGCAAATACTTTTTCCCAGTCTGTAGGCTGACTCCCTGCTCTCTTGATGGTTTCTTCAGACACACCCTCATGGAAATTGGAACTGGCATCCAATTCCTGAACAAAACTCGAAACCCACAGGCCATAAGGGATAAGATAGACAAGTGGGACCTCATAAAACTGACAAGCCGTTTTTCAAGTGCTGAGTGCAGATTGAACGGGGGAGGGAAACACATAAAAGGGCACCTGGAAAGTTTTCCAGCAGGAAGGTTTGTCAGTTGTGAATGGTGAATATCCGTCAGGGTACCTCTCCTCCTACCTGGTCCCTGCATAGTGTTGACAACAGGGGTCAAAAAGCAGGCTGACTGATCTGACCATGGGGAAAACTCTGAAGCAGAAAGTCACTTTGAATGCAACCCATTGCCTAGCAAGAATGGTGGAGCAGAGCCGGGCTCGGTGGCTCAGCCTGTAATCCCGCGCCTTTGGGAGGTTGAGGTGAGTGGATTGCCTGAGCCCACGGGTTCAAGACCCGCATGGGCAGCGAGACCTCATCTCTACAATAAATCAAAAAATCAGCCGGGTGTGGTAGCGCATGCCTGTAATTCCAGCTACTCGGAAGGCTGTGGCGGAAGGATCGCCAGAGCCCAGCAGGTCGAGGCTGCGGTGGCCGGAAGCAGCCACTGCACTCCAGTCTGGGTGACAGAGTGAGACTCCAACTCAAAAAAAAAAAGAATGGTGGAGCAGAAGTGAATATATCTCTCTCTCTTCCTGAGTGAACTTTATTGAACAACAGAAAAGGCCCTGGGGCAACAAGACCGTATCTAGCTTCAAAACAGCAACATTTAAGAGTAACAATAGGAATTGCAACCCTGCCCTGTGTGTAAGAGGGGGTGGGTGAGTGACTCTGACAAAGCATGGGTTGCATTCTTGGAAGAGTTGCTCTTTGCAGATGAGGAAGAATCAGCAGAAAAACAGCAGCAACACTCAAAATCTTAAGGAGTCCTCACCTAACAAAGAAGCTATCATTCCCAAATGATAGAAGCCAGCACAACAATCTGTCCCTGAGGATAAACACAGAATTCAAACATTGAATGGCTAAAATGGCTAAGGAAAACCATGAGAAATTAGAAGCAAAGATCACCCAAGTTATGCAGTAAGTAAAGACTGAGCTGGTCAATGTAAGAAAAGTTTATTCTAAGGTCCTGGAAATGAAGAACTTTCTTCTGGAATTCCAAAGCACAATAATAGACCTAGAAAGCAGAAACAACCAGGCAGAAAAAAAAATTCTCAGAGCTTGAAGATTAAATTATTAAACTAACCTAGGCTGACAGAAACAAAGAGAAGAGGCTCAAAAAAAATGAGCAGAGCCTACGAGTTGTGGGACAATGTAAAGAAGTCAAATCTATGTTTGATTGGAATCCCTGAATCAGAAGAGGAAGCTCATGACACCCTGGAAAAAGCATTCCATGAGGTCATCCAAGAAAATGTTCCATATCTCACTAGAGAGTTGACCATCCAAGCACAAGAGATTCAGAGAACACTTGCAAGGTAGTACATGAAAAGACTATCCCAAATGCACATTATAATCCACCTCTGCAAAGTAGGCATGAAAGAAAACAATCCTAAAGGCAGCAAGAGTGAAGGGTCAGACCACCTACTGGGGAAGACTCATCAGAATTGCACCAGAATTGCATTCAGCAAAAATGCTACAAGTCAGAAAGGACTGAAGTTCCATCTTTAACGTTCTCAAAGATAAGGAATTTCAGCCAAGAATCTCCTGCCCCACTAGGGGTAGGAGATAAGCTTCATCAGAAATGGATAATTAAAATCCTTCCCAGATATCCAGTCCATAAGAGAATATGCCATCTCCAGAGCAGCCCTCAAGGAGATACTTAAGAAAGTGTTGAGCACAGAAACCAAAGAATGTCAGCTCCTATCACAAAATAAGAGCACAGGCATGCACAGAGTTAATAAAGCATGCAGAAGATTAACCACAAATTTACAAATATATATATATATGCAAAGTAACCCCTTAAGAGCCTTATGACAAGTATCCTTGTCATATATCAATAAATAACTTGAATGTGAATGAACTGAATGTGTCACTAAAAAGGCATAAAGTAGTAAACTGGATAAAGAAGCATGATCCAACATTCTGCTGTCTCCAGGAAACCCATCTCACTGCAAAAGATTTCCACAGGCTCAAGATAAACAGCTGTAAGACAGCCTTTCAAGTAAATGAAAAACAAAGAAGTGAAGAGATAGCTATTCTTATATGAGACAAAACAAATTTTAAGCCAATAAAAGTTAAAAAGGACACAGAAGACTACTACATAATAATAAAAAGGCTTGATCCTCCAGTGAGAAATATCCATCTTAAATATATATCCACCCGAAACAGGAACACCTAGTTTTATAAAACATCTGCTATGCAAACTAAGAGAAGACATAGACAACCACACAATCATAGTTGAAGACTTTATTGCCCCAATAACAGCCCTAGACAGATTTTCAAGGCAAAAAAACTCAACAAGTTCCTGAACCTTAACCTGACACTTGACCAAATGGATCTAATAGATATCTGCAAACACTCTACCCAACAACTGAAAAGTGTACATTCTACTCATCAGCACATGGAACATACTCCAAGATTGAGGACATTCTTGGACATAAATTGAACATAACAAATTTCAAAAGGTTGAAATAATCCAAGAATCTTATCAGATCACAATGCAATAAAAATAAGTATCATTGCCAACAAGATCTCCCACCTCCCCCAAAAACACAAAGACATTGACACTAACCAACATACTGCTGAATGACTTTGGAGACGATGCAGAAATGAAGACAGAAATAAAAAGTTTCCTGGAAACAAATGAAAACAAAGACACATTGTAACAAACTCTCTGGGATGCCATGAAAGCAGTGGTGAGAGGGCAATATATAACATTGCATGTTCATATAAAGAAAATAGATCACAAGTAAACAGTCTAACGTCACACCTAAGGGAACTGGAAAGGCAAGAATGATTATGTCCTAATTTCAGCAGAAAAACCCAAACTCTAAAGATAAAATCACAACTGTGGTATATAGAAGACAAAAATATCATGGAATAGATCAAAAGTTGACAAAAAGTTGGCTCTTCGAAAGGATAAATAATATCTCCAGGCTGACCAAAAAAAGAGCGAAAACCCAAATATATACATTAGAAATGAAAAAGGCAATGCCATAACTGATCCTGAAGAAATTTGAAAGATTATTAGAGGTTAATAAGAACATCTGTATGCAAACAAACTAGAAAACATAAAGGAAATGGAAGTTTTCCTGGCATCACACAACCTACCAAGATTGAAACAAGAAGAAATTAAAACCCCAAACAGACCAATAACAATCCAGAAAAACGACTCTGTTTTATGAAACTTCCCTACCAAAGAAAGTCATGGACCAGATGGCTTCTCAGCTGAATTCTACAAGACATACAAGAAGGAGCTGATACCGATCTTATCAAAAGTATTCCAGGCAATTGAGAAAGAAATTTCCCTAACTCGTTTTATAAAGCCAATATCATTCTGATATTCAAAACTGGCAAAGACCCAAGAATGAAAGATAATTGCAGGCCAATTTCCCTGATGGACATAGATGCAAAAATTTTCAATAAGATCCTAGCAAATCGTATCCAACAACATATTTCAAGGATCATCCACCATGACCAGGTGTGCTTCATCCCCATGATGCAGCTGGTTCAACATTTGCAAGACCAAAAATACAATTCAGCATATCAACAGGTGTAAAACCAAGAACCACGATTATCTCATTAGATTCAGAAAAAGCATTTGATAAAATTCAGCATCACTTCTTTATAAAAACCCTCAAACTCCTAGGCATTAAAGGAACATTCCTCAAAATAATAAGAGCCATCTAGGACAAACCGGCAGCCAACATTTGCTTAATGGGAAGCATTCCTCTAAAGATTTGGCAAAAAAACAAGGATACCTACACTCCCACTCCCCCTATTCAACATAGTCCTGGACATTCTAGCCAGAGAAATCATGGGAAAGAAGGAAATCAGGGATATCCATATAGGAAAAGGGAAAGTTAAGTTATCCTTCTTTGCAGATGAGATGATTCCATACCTAGAAAACCCTAGAGAATCAGTCAAAAACTACTTTACACTGATAAATGACCCTGGTAAAGTCTTGCATTAAAAAAAATCAATGCACAAAAGACAGCTGCATTTCTAAACACCAACAAGAAGCAGGCTGAGAACCAAATAAAAAACATAACCCCATTAATAATAGCTACAAAAACAAAAAATGAGTGACCTTGGCAACCACCTAACTCGAGAAGTAAAAGACCTTTACAATGAGAACTACCAATGACTACTCAAAGAAATCAAGGATGGTACAAATAAAGTTTTAAAATATTCCATGCTCATGGATTGGAAGGATGAATATTTTCAAGATATCCATTCTACCCAAGGCAATCTACAGATTCAATGCAATACCCATCAAATTGCCAGCATCATTCTTCACAAACCTAGAAGCAACAATACAGAAATGCATATGGAAGTAAAATAGAGCACAAATAGCCAAAGCAATCCTCAGCAAAAGGAAAAACACTGGAAATATCACACTTTCAGACTTTAAAGTATATTACAAAGTTACGGTAACCAAGACAACATGATATTGGTGCAAGAATAGGCACATAGACCAATAGAACAGTCAGAGATTCCATAAATAAAAACATGTTTTTTTCAACCAACTCATCTTCGACATAGCCATCAACAACAAACACTGGGGAAAGGGAACCATACTAGCAAGTAGTGCTGGGAAAACTGACTAGCCACATGTAGAAGAATGAAACTGAACTCCTATCAATCAGCATACACAAAAGTCAACTCAAAATGGATCAAGGACTTAAATGCAAAACTTCAACTCTAAAAATTTTAGAAGAAAATTCAGAGAACACCTTTCTGGACATTGAAATGGGTAATGAATTCAAGGCCAAGTTCTCAAAAGCAAGTGCAACAAAATCTAAGATAGCCAGGTGGGACCTAATCAAACTGAAAAGTTTTTGAACAGCATAAGAAACCATCAAGAGAGTAAAGTGACAACACACAGAATGGGGAAAAAATATTTGCAAGCTATGCATTGGACAAAGGCCTAACACCCAGAATCTACAAGGAACTCAAAGAAATTGAAAGAAAAAACAAAGAAACAACCCCATTTTAAAAAGTGGACAAAGAACATGAACAGACACTTCTCAAAGTAAGACATTTAAGCAACCAACAAACATAAAAAAACTCAGCCTCACTAATCTTCAGAGAAATGCAAATCAAAACTACAATGAGACACCACCTAACACTAGTAAAAATGGCTATTATTAAGAAATCAAAAAAACAACAGAGGGCATGATTGCAGAGAAAAGGGAACAAACACTTCTACACTGTTAGTGGGAATGTAAGCTAGTTCAATCTCTATGGAAAACAGTATGGTGATTTCTAACAGAACTAAAAACTGATCTTTCTTACAATCCAGCAATCCCTTTCCTGGGAATATACCTGGAGGAACATAAACCACTCCATTAAAAAGATACCTGCACACACATGTTTATTGTCAAATATTCACAATAGTTTAAACATGGAACCAAGCCAGCTGTCCATCAAAAGTGGACTGGATAAAGAAAATTTGGTATGTATACACAATGGAATACTATACAACCAAGAAGAACAAAATTATGACCTTTGCAGCAACTTGGATGCTGTTGGGAAACCATCATACCTCGGTGAACTATCACAGAAACAAAGAATCGAATGCCACATGTTCTCACTTATAAGCAGGTGCTTAACACTAGTCACACTAACACAAGAGTGGGATTGGCAGACTCTGGGCACCGTTTTGAGAGGAAGGGAGAAGGGAGGGAGCACATAGCAACACAAAGGGTACCTGGTCCACTTCCAAGGGGAGAGAGGGCCAACTAGAAGCCCAGACTTTACCTGCATGCAGCCTACTTTTGTAACAAACCCTCACTTGTACCCACATCTCTAAAATAAAAGAAATAAAAATAAAATAATCAGTAGGCTATTTAAAAATGTTGAAAACATAGGTGTTGGATTGGCTGTGGTGAGAAGAAAATACTTCTATCCTGTGGGTGAGAATGTGATCTAGTTCAACATCTATGAAAAGCAGTGGGGTGTTTTCTCAAAGAACTAAAAGTTGAACTACTACATGATCCAGCAATCCCACTTCTGGGAATATACTCAGAGGAAAATAAATCACTTGACCAAAAAGACACTTGCACATGTATGTTCACTGCAGCATTATTCACAATAGCAAAAACATGAGACCAATCCAGATGTCCATCAAACTGGACTGAATAAAGAAAATGAGGCCGGGCTCGGTGGCTCAGCCTGTAATCCCGTGCCTTTGGGAGGCTGAGGTGAGTGGATTGCCTGAGACCGCGGTTTCAAGACCTGCCTGGGCAGCGAGACCTCATCTCTACAATAAATCAAAAAATCAGCCGGGCATGGTAGCGCATGCCTGTAATTCTGGCTACTCGGAAGGCTGAGGCGGAAGGATTGCCGGAGCCCAGCAGGCGAGGCTGCGGTGGCCGGGAGCGGCCACTGCACTCCAGTCCGGGCGACAGAGTGAGACTCCGACTCAAAAAAAAAAAAAAAAGAAAATGAAATACATATAAATAATGGAATATTATGCAGTCACTAAGAAGAACAAATTCATGTCCTTTGCAGCAACATGATGCAGGTGGAGATCATTACACTAAGTGAACTGTCACAAAAACAAAAAAAACTGAATACTACATGTTCTTACTCATAAGTGGACACTGATCACTGGTCATATGAGCACAAAGGTGAAAACAACAGACACTGGACACTACTAAAAAAAGGGAGATGGAGGGGTAAGAGGCACAAAACCACACTGAATACCAGGTCCATTATCAGGATAGAGAGTGCCTGCTAGACGTCATACCTAACCTACAGGCAATTTAGTTATGTAGTTAATCCTTATGTGTACCCCACAACTCTAAAATAAAAAAAGAAAAGATTTATGGCAGCAATAAAAATGTAAATTACCTTGGAACAAATCTAATACTTAAGTTTGTTTTTTGGAGGAAAATTACACAAGTTTAAAAAAATTAAAGATAGTCTAAACAATTGGAGACAATTTGCCATATTTCTAAGTAGGAAGACTCAATAAAATGTTCTTTTCAATTCTATGTTTTAATATAATTCTAATAAAAATTCCAACACAGACACACACACACACACACACACACATACACACACACACACACACAATGAAAAAAATCTCTGTGATGTAGGGCTAAGCAGAGAGTTTTAAGACTCAGCACCAAAAACACAATTCATAAAATGCATATTTGATAAATTGGATTTAATCAAAATTACAAACTTCTGTTTTTTGAAAATACTCTGATGGAAAAATAAGAAAACAAGCCACAGATTGAGACAAGGATTTTGCAAGTCATATATTTCACGAAGGACTATTATCTAGAATTAAAAAAAAAAAAACCTTTTAAAACTCAATAGTTATAAAAATACAATTATAAAAATGGGTAAAATTCATGATCAGACACTACATAAAGCAATATACAGATGACAAATGAACACACAAAAAGATATTCAACACCATTTTCCATTAGAGAAATGCAAAATAAGCTAACAATATACACTACTCTCTGAATGGTTAAAAAAAAATAGCAACAGCACCAAATGCAAGCAAGGAAACAGAGAACCTATATCACTCATATATTACTATTGGTAATCTAAAGTGGTACAACTGTACTGAAAAATAGTCAGTAGTTTCTTTTAAAACTAAGCATTCAACTTCCATATGACCCCAAAATTTTCTTTTTCAGCATTTATTTGAGAAGAACAAAATATTTACCTTCACACAAAAACCTGTGAATGAAAGTCTATAGCAGCTTAACTTCTAAAACCTGGAAAAAATTCAAACGTCCTTCAATGGATGAATGTTTCCACAAACTGTGGACATTCAGTTTATTAAATACTAGTTGGCAATAAAAAAGAATAAACTATTAATATACTTAACAATTTGGGTAAATCTCCAGGAAATTATACTGAGCAAACATTTTTTTTTAAAAGCCAATCCGAAAGCAACCTGATTGTATGATTCCATTTATATTATATTCTTGAAATGATAAAATTATAAATATGAATCAGCTTTATATCTTGACTACTTTAAAATCTGCTAGTCTCCCCCTTCCTTTGGGGTGACATTAAAGTCTCCTAATGGATGCCTGAAACCATATCTAGAACCAGACCTGATTGCCACCAATTGGAACATGTTTCTGTTCATGTCTTCCACCCACAAATTTAATGCCTTTCCATCTTAATTAAACACTTGTCATGCACTGTGGCCATAACTTGCAATTTGAGATGTGACAGCAAAACTAGCATGAAATTCTTTTTCTTTCTTCACAGTTTTGGGGATAGGTTTCTTCTTAACATAGATCTTTACAATCTCAGTGTATAGTTTTTTTTTCTCTGCTCATTACGTCAAGAACTTCTACCTTTTCACCTGAAGAAAGCACTTTATGATTTTTCTCTGGAATATTCAAATTTCCACCATCACCACTCTTGCACTTTGGGGTCATTATTAAGTAAAATAAGGGTTACTTGAACACAAGCTCTGTGATACAGGTACTGTGACAGTGGAACTGATAACCCAGAGGCTACTAAGTGACTAGTAGTGTAGACAATGTGACTATGTTAGAGGAAGGTCTAATTTATTTCTTGGGCAGGATGGAGCAGGACAATGCAAGAATTCATCACACTACCCAGAATGGTGCAAAATTGAAAACTTATGAATTGCTTGTTTCTAGAATTTTTCCTTCAATATTCTTGCCCATAGTGACCACAGGTAAATAGAAACACAAAAAATGAAACCACAGATATGAGAGGACTGCTGTAAGGGAGGACTTTCACAGGTAAGCAAGTTGTGCAAGACATTACCATTAGGAGAAAATGGGTAAAGGATGCATAGGATCTCTGTCTTGATTTCTGCATCTACATGGAGATCTACAGTTTTCTCAGATAAAAATGTTTAGTTAAAAATAAGAATTCTAAAACAAATCTTTGTTGATCTCATATTTCCCTCTGGGTGATGTGCTGAGTGCACATTTATTGCTGTTACTTCCTCAATGGCCGCTCACCCTTTGACTCACAGCTATTAAGCTGTTGACCCCACTAACGTACTTAAACCACCCTAATATTACCAACAACTTTTATATTGCCAAATTCAAAGGCACAAATCAGTCCTTAGCCTGCTGGGCCCTCTGCTGCATTGGACGCAACTCCAGATGAAAACTTTCTTATCTTCTGATTTTCACGGTATTGCACTTTCCTTTTTTCTCGAGCACTCCCTTTAATGTTCCTTTTCTTCTACCTGCCTTTTCAATTTTCAGTGATCCATGGGACTCCATCCTCTTTGCCCTTCTTTTCACAGCCTCTATATGATTTGTGAATAACTTCACCTATATTACTGATTTCAGCTTCTATTTCTAGATATATGACTCTCAAATTTTTATATTTCCCATAAGTCTGTTGAGATGTCCCTCTGCGTCTCAGTTGCAACATGTTTTACTGGAGCTTATCCTTTAAAAATATTTCACACAGTTATCTAGTGCTCTCCTAAATCCTGTCATCGCTAACTTAGAAACTCAGTCTCTGTTAAAGCACTCCTTCTCATTTATGTCTACCTAACAGAAATTCACACTTCTAATACGTTCTAACTACCTGGCATCTCTGGAATCCATATCTTCCTTCATTTATTACAGCTGCTGCCTTTGTTCTGGCTCTCAATGTTTATTGTCTGGATCATTCCATAGTCTTAAATAACCTCCCTGGAACAAATCTGGTTATCTCAAATATTTCTTCCCATCTGCAACCAATGATTTCTCAAAAAACACAAATTTGATAACATCAAACCATTGTCTTAAACTTTGCAATAATTTCTAATTGTTTCCAGATAAAATTCACATTTCTTAGGTCGGTATTCATGCCCTATTGTAATCTATCTCCTGATGTCTTCCCAGTCTTAATTCCTAACATTCCCTCTCACACTTTGCTAAAGTTATACAGGTCTTCAGTACATCATTCCTATCTCCAGACTTTTGTATGTTTTCTTTCTTTGTGCTGTCATATACAGTTGTCCTTTGGTAGCCATGTGGGATTGATTCCAGGACCCTTTTGCCTACCAAAATTTGGGGATACCCAAGTCCCTGATATAAAATGATGTACATCTGCATATAATCTAGGCATAGTCTTCCATATACTTTAAATCATCCCTAGACTACTTATAGTACCTAATATAATGTAAATGTTATGTCAATAATTGTTATACTTACTGTATTGTTTAGGGAATAAAGACAAAAAAATAGCCTGTACATGATCAGCACATATTTTTTAAAAGTATTTTTGATATGGCTATGGAGAGTCAACTTTACATATGTATTTCCTTCTTTATCTAAAAACTCCCATTGATCTTGAAATATAGCACAGATATTATCTTTCGAAAACAACTTTTCCAGTTAGAGTCACTTCCTCTGTGTTTTCTAGTACCCTGTTTTATTAATTGCCTAGGCTGCTGTAACAAAGTAACACAAATTGGATGACACAAAACAACAGAAATTATTTCCGGAATTTCTCAACCAACTCATCTTCAACAAAACCTCCACCACCAACCACTTGGGATAGGAGAACCTATTCAGTAAATGGTGCTGGTAAAACTGACTGACCCCATGCAGACTGACCCCTACCTATCACCAAACTCAAAAATTAACTCTAAGTGGATCAAAGACCTAAACGTAAAACCTCAAACTATAAGAATCTGAGAAAATGCAGGAGACGCCCTTACAGAAATTGGAATAAACAACCAATTCCTGATCAAAAACCCAATAGCCCATACCATAAGAGATAATATTGACAAGTGAGACCTCATCAAACTGTAAAGCTTTTCTGCATAGCATAGCAAAATAAACCATTAAGAGAGTGGGAAGACAGCCCACAGAATGGGAAGAAAATATTTACCAACATCCAGGATCTACAAGGAACTCAAACATGCTGAAAGAAAAGATGAACAAACAAACAAACAGCCCCATTAAAAAGTGGACAAAATATATGAATAGACGTTTCTCAATAGAAGTCACACAAGCAGCCAACAGATACATGAAATAATGTTCAGCCTCACTAATCATCAAAGAAATGCAAATCAAAACCACCCCAAGATATCACCTAACTCCAGTCAGGAAGACCATCATTAATAACAAAAATCAACAGATGGTGGAGAGGATCCAGGAAAAAGGGAATGCTTCTACACATTGGTGGGACTGTAAACTACCACAACCTCTGTGGAAAACAGTGTGGCAATTTCTAAAAAAATTTAAATATCAACCCGGCCATCCCCCTTCTGGGAATATACCCAGAGGAACTCAAATCATTCTACAAAAAAAGATACCTGCACACATATGTTTATTGCAGCACTATTTGCAACAGCAAAAGCATGGATCTAACTGTGTTGCCCATCAAAAGTGGACTAGATTTTTAAAATGTGGTACATATACATGATGGAATATTATGCAGCCATAAAGAAGGACAAAATTATGGACTTCGCAGCAACTTCGATGGACTTAGAATCTATCATACTCAGTGATCTATCACAGAAACAAAGTACTGAATGCCAAATTCTCACTCATAAAGCTTTGAACATCTGTCTCTGAACATTTGTCATAATACTATATGAAAGAGATTGGCAGTAGCAAATCACTGTTGGGAGGGGGAGGAGCACTAGCATTTATAAGCTTACCTGATTCCAAACCAGGCGAAGTCAGGACCAATGGGAGGCCCAAACCTCAACTGTACAATGACCACTTATGAACCTAACCCTGAATTGTACCTGTACCCTACATCTTTAAAATTAAAAAATTAAAACAAGCAAACAAAACACAGAAATTAATTATTACGCTGTTCTAGAGGCTAGACGTTCAAAATCAAGGCGATGGCAGAACCGTGCTCTTTCTGAGGGCTCTAGGGAGAATCCTTCCTATTTATCTTAGGGCGATTGTCAGAAATCCATGGTGTTCCTTGGCTTATAAACGCACCCCTCCAATCTCTGCCCCATCACCACATGGGTTCCATCTAAAGTTCCCTTCTAAAACCAGTAAAATTGGTTTTAGAGTCCACCATAATCTAGTATGATCTCATCTTAGCTTTATTATATCTGCAAAGACTCCATTTCTAGATAAGGTCACATTCACAGGTTCTGCGTGGACAAGAATTTTGTCCTAAGTCACGGGACAGTTTAAAAATGTGGAATAAGCCGGGCTCGGTGGCTCAGCCTGTAATCCCGCGCCTTTGGGAGGCTGAGGTGAGTGGATTGCCTGAGCCCGCGGGTTTGAGATCCGCCTGGGCAGCGAGATCTCATCTCTACAGTAAATTAAAAAATCAGCCGGGCGTGGTAGCTCATGCCTGTAATTCCGGCTACTCGGAAGGCTGAGGCGGAAGGATCGCCGGAGCCCAGCAGGTCGAGGCTGCGGTGGCCGGGAGCGGCCACTGCGCTCCAGTCTGGGCGACTGAGTGAGACTACAACTCAAAAAAAAAAAAAAAAAATGTGGAATAAAGGGGGCACCATAAGCAGTTTTGAGCTTTTTATCTCATCCTTGGAGATCTTTGCTATCACCCAGACCATAACACCAAGTCTGAAATTTCCCCCCAGTGTTATCCCGCACAAGTCCATTCTTTTTTCTTTTCTTTTTTTTTTTTTTTTTTAGTTGGAGTCTCACTCTGTTGCCCAGACTGGAATGCAGTGGCACGCTCCTGGCCACCGCAGCCTCCGCCGGCTGTGCTCCGGCCATCCTTCCGCCTCAGCCTTCCAAGTTGCCAGAACTATAGGCTTGCACTGCCACGCCCGGCTAATTTTTGATTTATTGTAGAGACCAGGTCTTGCCAAGTTGCCCAAGCTGGTCTCGAACCCGCGGGTTCAGGCAATCCGCTCGCCTTGGCCTCTCAAAGCGCTGGGACGACGACTGAGCCACGGAGCCCGGCCTCAAGCCCATTCTTATAGAGTCCTGGCTCTTCCATTTCCCAGAACCTAGACTAGCTCTCACTTTTCTTATGCTCCATTCACCTTCTGTCATCCATTGGCCCAGAATGACTCACCAAATGCCTGGCTGCTGCGTCGTGCCTACATAAGGCTTGCAGTGATGGCCCTCTTGATGATGAACTCCCGTGCCGTGCTTTGGCAATAGTATGATGCCCATGCACACTGAACCTTGTACTTACTGCCTCCTTGCCTGTGATACACCATTGTCTTTAAGACCTCATAGCTTTAACATAGCATCCTAGAAAACAGCTCTCCACCGGCCCCTCCCCTTTTTTAGTAGCCCAGGGCTCACACCTGGACACTCTCAAACCACATCTTTAATATCTGGGCTCTTGAATTACCCTGCTGTAAAGGAAGGGAGTTGCTTCATATAATTTCTAAGAGCTTTTCCATCTCAATATATGGTATATAGTTATATATAATGGAGGCAGTAAGAAAATGTGTAATTAAACCAAGTAACATACGTCCATTCAATACGGAATTGGTGTCACTTTTATGCCTATGTGCGTGTGTGTACATATATGTGTACACACACATGTATTTATGTATACATATATACACACACGAGTACCTATATATAATTTTATCTGTTTGAAAGACTAAATCACATGTCATTATTTTATGAATGATAGTTAAGTATAGCACATCACATCACTCCTTTTTAATTAAAATTAACTGCATTTGGGAGAACTAAGGAAAATATTTACCTTAAAGATTGGCCTACGCGATCTTTTAAAAATGCTTTCTTCCTCTTTGCTTTAATCTAATTTAAGTACATTGAGAAATAAACACATTTTTGCACAATTTTTTTTCCATTTGCACTGTTTCTCACAGGTAATTATATCTGAATTGATGTTTTATCTTACTCACTAAAACACAGGCAAGAAAAAAAATTTCAGTTTCCTAAAAAGTACTGATGCTGTGTTTCTCTAGTGAATCTAACTACAGGAGGAGCGATATATAGCAAAAGAAATGTTTATAATTATAGAAAAATATATAATTATAAAAATTATTTTGTAATGAATAAGAGTATATCAAAATACATAATCATTTTTATTACAACAAAATTTATCTTAATCTGCTATTTTTACTAAAACATAAAATGAAACCTATATCTTAAATAAGGTTATTGTTTTTAAGAATACTATTAACTTTGAATAAAAGTACCTGTGCTTCTTTCCCTGGGGTACACTAAGTAGGTTATTTTGTACAGAAAAATTGATCAGGACATTAGAGTTAAGTAAATATTTTAACTCTGTTTTTTATGTAATTATAATAATGTCACAAGTTAAGTACAAGTGAAAAAACAGAAGAAAATGAAGTAAAAACTTTTAAAAATATATTTTGATATAGTCCCACCCAAGGTAATGCAACAATACAAATATATACCTATGCCACAGCAGAACGGAAATAAGCAAAGGATATAGGCTGATAAAAATTCACTTAATTTCGCAAGGGTTAAATTTTCACAAATTAAATCAGACCTGTTTCACTGGGAGACTTCTTTATACTGAGTAGTAGTTTTAAGATGTAAATGACAAAGAAGTTTAACATTTAGTCGTGCATTTAATTTCCTATTCATGGAATAGTTTCTGTTATTTGCAAGGTAGGTCAGAAGTGAAAAAAAAGTTAAGATTAGAAAAGAAATAGAAATTAAAAATTGAAAGGTATGTTTTTATAGAAAAAGATTGACTTTCTTGGAAATAAGCCTAAGAATTAGTAATATGAAATGAGAAGATGCTTAATTCTGGAGCCCTGCCAAGGTTGCAGTGGTTCTGAATAGTTAGATGCTTGCTCATAGATAACCAGTGCTATTGAACCTTAGCTTCCTTTTCTCTTTTCTTCACTTTCTCTAGAATTTTGCCTTCACTTTATTAAGACCACCACTGAGATTCATTAAATACTTGTTATATTACTGGATGCTGGTTGTACAAATGTCAACTGGCCGCTTGTTCTCTATAGTTTGCCTTAGCTGTAAGCTCTAAGGTATATTTCACTTCATTTTTATTATTATCAAAAATGACCTTTAAAAAATATATTTTGCTCTACTGATATCTGAACTTCAGTTAAGGCTTTTTTTGAAGAAGGTGTTTGGATTTAGTGAACAATGACAAAATGACTAGTGCAAGTGAAAATCACAGTTACTGCAAATAGAAGATCTACATCTCTTCCTTTCCCCAAATCTTCCAGGTTGTAGAAAAACATGTACCTATAACTAAATAGAGGAAGGATACAAGTCAATTATCAATAAATAATCAACTTAAAAAAATAATGATGGTATAGTAAAATTATTTTCTTTGGAGGCATTTAAAAACAGAAAAATTCTCACTGATTTAAAATAAGGTAGGTTTGAATGCAAAGGTATAGATTAATCAGTTATGGTACCATCACTATTAAGGTATATTTTGGACCAAGAAGTCCACTACACTACAGACACAGACACACACACACACACACACACACACACACACACACACGACATTAGAACTCATCCTTGGACCTGTAAAAATAACTGTCTTGAACAAGGCAGAATTGGGGTACCTCATAAGTACATTTTCCAAAAGTGTTGGCTTTTGAAAATGTTGCAGACATGTTAGCTTTCTAGTTTCTAACACTAATGAATAGATCCTGGAACAGCGCTTTTCAAACTTTAGACTGCAACCCACAGAGTAAATAAAATCAATTCAGAGGTTACTAACTAGCACTTTTATTGATACAGAATGCTATTTATTTGGGAAAAAATGATAAAATAGCCAAATCAATAGTTATAGTAATCAATACAGGTAAACATAAAAAGAAAACACAAGTACACGTAAATGAAAAATAAGCATTTCACCAGAGACATTAAAATTTTATGGAAGTTAACTTTGGATAACATTACACTGATGAATTTTAAGTACAAAAGAAATTAATTTTCTATGAAAATAAAGTATATTAAACTTGACCTTGGTATATATGACAGTTCAATTGATCAATATTCATATAATAAACAATTTAAATTATCAAAGTAATAGCCAACCTCCTCCCCCCACCCACAAAAAAAAAATACTAGGCCCGGATGAATGATATTTAAATTGTTCCAGATCTTAAGAAAAAGAAGAGCACCTTTCACATTATTTATCTGCAGAGGTATAACATTAATTCAAAAATCCAATATATATAGCATAAAAGAGATAATCATACACCAAATTTACTCAAGAATATTGAAGTAAAAATCCTCTCTAAAACAGTGTTAAGGAGCAGATTGAAAAATAATCGTATAGGATTCACTCCAAGAGTGCAAAGATGATTATATTTGGAAATCAATCATGAAATTTACCATATTAAATCATTTCATTTGTATTAGAGAAATGGTTGATACCAAGGCTAGGGCAGAGAAAATACAAAGTGAAATAAAATGGAAAGTAGTCAACAATGAATCAAGATATGCCAAAGGATATAGGAAATGAATTGTTGGATTTCCCACTTGCCAAATGGAGAGAGATTGTTGCAAAAATAATAATAATAATGAAGATAGTGATGTATTAGAACATAATGAATAAAAATAAATATAATGAAGATAGTAATGTATTAGAACACAATGAATAAAAATAAACCCATGAGTTCAAAGTGATATTCATAAGTTATGTATTTGGGTGGTGGAGGAAAGGATAAACTATTTCTATACTGAGCTATGAAAATTAATACATGCAGAAGAAATTATAGGATTAAAGGAGAATCAATTTGCAATATGTAGTATAAATTGTTTAAGAAAATATTATTAACCCCAGTAAGAATGGCCATCATTAACGAAACAAAAATTAACAGATGCTGGTGAGGATGCAGAGAAAAAGAAATGCTTCTACACTACTTGTGGGAATGCAAACTAGTGCCGCCTCGCAGGAAAACAGTGTTGTGATTTCTAAAAAGAACTAGATGTTGACCTTTCATATGACCCAGCAATCTCCCTACTGGGAATATATCCAGAGGAAGTCAAATCATTCTACAAAAAAGATACCTGCACATGCATGTTACTTGCAGCAGTATTCACAATAGCAAAAACATGGAACTAACCGTGCTGCTCATCGAAACTGGACTGGATTTAAAAAAACAAGTGGTACATATACACAATGGAATATGACGCAGCTATAAATAAGGACAACCATATGGACTTTGCAGCAGCTTGTATTAATTTAGAGTCTAGCACAACTCAGTGATCCATCACAGAAACAAAGAACAGAGCATCACATGTTCTCACTCATAAGCGGACCCTGAACATTTGCCATAATACTATAAGAAAGGGATTGGCAGTAGTGGGATACTGCCAGGGTGGAGGCGGAAGGGGAACACAACATCAAAAAAGAGTAGCTGATCTCAAACCAGGCAATGTGAGGACCAAACCAAACTTTACCTGAACGATGACTACTTGTGTACCTAACCTTGAATTGTACTCCACATCTTTAAAATAGAATATTTTTTTAAAAAGGAAAAGAGATGAAAGTCCAGTGAGAAAGTGAAACTATTGAATGGCCATCTAAAACCATGAATATTCAAATACTTTTGTCACACTCATTCTCTGTGGGGCCACGCTGTAGACTGTTCCTGTTACCACTAAGTCTTCATTAATGTCAGACATATTTACCAATAAAAAAGAAAGAAAATAGTATTGACAAATGTCAAAATCACTAGGCAAAATGTCGTTGGAAGCAAGATATGCAATGTAACCCTCTATGGATTACCTATTTAGCTTTTGTAAAGGGTAAAGTGTATTATTGTAATGAAAAGATCTGGCATTCATCATCTTGAGCAAGTGATCCATCTGAACCTCACCAACAATGTGACATACTTAACCTCACCGAGAAAGCTAACATGTTTTGCAGTGGGAAGCATACATCAAGGCTTCGGTAATATTTTTGACCCAGCTTTTGGCTCCAAGTGGCCCAAGGTAGACTTGTGAAGAATAAGAAGGACAATGAAATAACCAGCTTCCAAACAATCTTTCTTTAGGAACTGTACTCTACTTTTCTCCAAAGGAAAAACAGTTTAAAATGAGGATTCGTGATTTACCTACGAAACAGAAACTTTCACGTAACATACCTTAGAAGAATTCCTCAAGGATACAGCATTTAAGCATGGTTGATGAATAAATTAATGCTTGACTGTCCTAAGAGCTGCCATTGTCACCTTGTCCGGCGCCTAGACTCATAGGACACTTGTTTTCACTTCTCTAAGTCATATGTCCAGCCTTTTCAAAAAAAAGGAGAAGTTTTCTGAGTCTTACCCTGTCAGAAGAAAATAGGAGTCGTCCTCTGTCAACCTAGACTGAATTTAGGGGATAATCTCTGTTTTAATGTTCAAATGAAGTAAAGTATACAAATGCCTAGGAGTCCTCCTGAAACATGGAAAAGGCTAAAAAGTAAATCCAATACTTCTAATGAATGTTTATATTTCTTTTTACTAATATTTTAATCTCATTTCTAAAAATAAGTCTACTTTCTTCTAGGATTATGCAGAGAAGTAAGTCAATAAAAAAATGTATCTTCTGTAGAGAAGTCTGTTATTTCAGAAGAGAAATTTCTTATTAATGTGTTGGTAGAAATCTCCTACAACTCACCGTGAGTACAAATTCATCTCTCTGATTCCTTTTCTTTCCATACTATGAGAATTGTTAAAAAGGAAAGAAACATGGAGAACCAAAAATAAAAAGAGCCTTGTGTGTCTTTGCCAGAATCCTCTCTGACTTTATGCTGAGAAGGATGACATTTATCAGTTGCTCTCTTCCCTGTGTTCCCATAGTACTCTGTGTATAATCTTATTATAGCATTTATTCATTGCATTGTAATTGCTTGTTTATATGTTGATCTATACTATTGACCTATGAGCTTCTTGAGGGTAGAAAGCCTGGCTTATATGTGACTTATGTTAGCATTCCCCATGATGGCTAGCCTGTGGCAGTTACTCATTAACTGCCCACAGAACAAATATCAACTTATTTTTCCCATCTCTCCACCCCTTCCCAGATCCTGCCTCTCTTTTTTCTCTGCCTCGAATCTATTTATGTCTTCACTACCCTAAGAGGCTACTGTTATTAAAGATAGATCTGTCTTTGATATGATTTTTTAACTTTTCATTTTTCATTTTTATAGAAGAAAGTGTTCATAATATATTTGCTTTATATTTACCAGTTTATGCCATCTTTAGAAACGTTCTTATTTATCCAAGGGTCTCAGTTATTAATGGCTGATGATCTTTGTCAAGTGAGACAATCAATCATGCCTTTCTAAATATGCAATGCTTAGTAAGTCAAACATTAAAATATACTACAAGTCCTGATCAATGCTGAGTCATTGAAATTTGATTACTTTTGAAACAATAATAATGCTTCATGACTTCCAAATGTTTCTCTGAATATTCAAATACTTCTTTTGGTTGCTTTGGAAAGCTGTCTATATGTTCCCAAAGGGTAAAGTGTGCATAACCCTTTAGATGAATTTCTGCATCTCTTATAAAGAGATGAGAGTAAAACTCAGAATTATTTTCTAAGGCATAAATACAATGTAAAACTTATTTTTTGTGTGAAATTATGATCAAAATGCGTTAGATGAATTGATGTTTCTGCCCCATTTATTCTCATACAAAATTATGCAGACTTGATTTTCTTTCTTTAGAAGTTAGAAAATGCTAAATTTAAGTCAATTTTCTCTTGAATCTTTTTCAAGTTATTTTTATATATCATTGATTTTTCTTTTTCTTTTAGAGCAAAGGCATGGAGAACATATAGATACCCAGAAACCCTCACAAAAGGTTTCTAAAACATTTGCTTTCTAAAACATTTATAGTTGCTTTAACAAAAAGAGACATTTGGAAGATTACAATTCTTCTAAAATGCCCTACTTTTTCTCTGCTGTACCTTAAAATCTCTATCATTTTATAGATCAAAGATTGGTGTTCAGAAAGCTCTAAAATGTTCAGAATGGCATAAAGCACACAAACCAAAGTTCATTTCTATGAAGAAAATAATTTTAATTGTTGAAATAAAGGTTTTAATGACAATATCTATTAAAAAAATTTATATCTGAGATGTATTTCTGAAAACATCACTCAATTTCTTGTGAGCAGTCAAAATGCAATTCTTTCCTGTTTTTGCAAATGGGACAACTTCACTCTATGTGCAATGCAGTCACTGATCTTGACTCATGCTAATTTAGTAATCAGATTAACCATTTGGACTTTTCCAGTTAAATATTTTAAAAACTTGCAGCAGAGGTAAACCTAAAATTATGACTGCAATATTCAGAAAATAGTATGTGCTGAAACCTCAAAAGTATTGCATATTAAATTTAGAAAGACCTTAAAAATGAGGAAAAAAAATTACATCTTACTTAAAAAAAAATCAATAAAGTTGATGTATTACCTTACTTTGGCCACATGTTTAAAAGTTCCTTCTCTATGTATTTAATCATTCCAGAGGAAAAATTCTGTATTTATACCTTTTGGTATGAAATTGCATACTCCATGTAACATATATAATAAACCATATTAATTTGGCCATATGTTGGTAGATGATGTAATTATTATTACTTAGCCAATTCACTCTAAAAATAAAATGTCTAAATTTAAAAATAAGAGTTTTCAAGTTGGCAATAATAAT
This sequence comes from Cephalopachus bancanus, assembly GCA_027257055.1. Taxonomy (NCBI): domain Eukaryota; kingdom Metazoa; phylum Chordata; class Mammalia; order Primates; family Tarsiidae; genus Cephalopachus; species Cephalopachus bancanus. The sequence continues at coordinate 3,844,297 of JAPVLO010000096.1, read as the reverse complement.
ACATTATTAAAAGCTTGCTTTTAAATCTTTGTCTATCTTCCTTTAATAAAACAGGGACTCTACTATGTGCTGTATTAAGGAGGTTGAAAAGACATAATATTTTCTCTACAGGACCTGACAGTCTGCATGAGACAAAATTGCTCTTAATAATACTACAAGTAACATGTACATATATCCTCCTTATTGCCATGATTTAAGCAGTATGAGAGGGCTCATAGTACTTGGAAATATCATCCCAGTCCCTGGAATTTAATCTGGGGTTAGCACAGTGTGCCCAAAAGTCAGTATTAAAATCCTCATGGTTTCTGGTGTATAGTAGAGGGTAAAGGAGTGAAAGTCCAAGACACTGTATTTGTTTAGTAGGCGATTTATCTTCAGATAATTTGGTGATGTAAGAAAAGGAAACCAGGTGGACACATGGAATCAGGGTTAATCTTCTCCAACTGTGAACCTTAGATCCCAGCTGCATCGAAATTATCACAAGGCCTCTGCACATCTGAACATTAACCAAAAATTGTCTGTAGTTGAATAAATGATGTGTATCCTTATAAATTTATATGGCAATACTGTGTGGCTAACAAAATAAACTCTCTGTATACTGCCACTGAATTCATAGAATTCTTTAGGTTGTATGCATTTTGAGTCAATGCTAGAAGCATGCACTTTTGTATAAAGATACACAAAAGAATTGATGTGAAAACGAAGTCTTCATAGGCACAAGATTTAAGAAAGCATGATCTATTAAGCTGCTTCAGACAAAGTTTTCTCAGGATCAGTCTTGAAAAAAAATGTGAAATCTGATAATAACCAAAACTGCTGAGTTCAGCTGTATACAAGAAAATATTATTTTTTCTTTTTTAACTGTTCTCTATCCACTTCGACTATTGATATGAAAGGAAACACACCTATTTGACCTTCACCCCAGTCTAATAATTTTACTAGGGTATTATAAAGCAGTCGACTCTCAGATGACTTTCAGTACTTTGTGTTACTAGGGCTATGTAGACCTGAGGTAGACAATTTTCTTTTGCAGAAACACCTGATGGACTTTTTATTTAAACTGTTCAGTGTGAAGTCTCAGATTCAGTTCAATAAATAATGAATTTGATGAAAAATAAAGTACTGTAGCAAAAATTTTGGAATTGTCTTGGTCCTAAGGGATTAGAAAAGTGTCAGGAAAAAGAAGCAAGCCTCAGTTACATATGAATGATTGAGTCCTAAGGATTTAATGAAAGTTTATCCATGGAATGAATTGTTATTAATAGAAAAAGTGATTTCAAATATTCAGTTGACAAATATTTTCTCTTTTTCTAGAATAATCCTGTGTTGTTTTCAAACCTGTAGTAAAAATCTGTTAAATCAGTGGAACTTTGGGGAAAGAATTGAAAGGAAGAATATTTACCTTTGGGACAATCTAGGGTAGAGAAAAGGTGACCACTGCAAAAGGTGAGATCTCCAGAGGAACTGATAATCAAATGGGGAGGAACAAAAATGGGAGTACAAGATGATGGTAGGACATATATAACCCTAGAGGATCTTAGAAATATGCTGCTTTTCCTTCAGTATATAAAATGGAAGCTTGAGCGTTTTGTTTGAATATTAAAGTAAAGGGTGGAGTCAGCATGCCAGAAGATCAAAGACCTGTGAGTTAAAAATGCAGTATGCAACTTGCTCCAATACTAGCATTGCTTATGGATAAAGGGTTGTAACTGTGTGGAATTGAGGATGAAGTGGCAGTAGGGTGTGTGGTAGGGGCACACAGTAGGATAGGGAGAAACGAAGTGTTAGAGATTCTGGTGTAGGGATGAAGAAAAGATGAAATGTGATTTCTATGTCACTGCCTCACCAATTTATCAAAAGTAACCTCAGATTCCTTCGTCAGAATTTTTTTTTTCAAAGAATTGATATTTTCCCATTTGAGGTGAAGAAAGGCCTTGGACACTTATACAAAGAATTCTTAACGGCCAATGACCTCAGGCAACAACTCCTGCTAATCCTTATCCCAAAACACAAAGGATATATAAAAAACAAGAATAATTAGGGCAATATTTTTATTCTTTCTTATTGTAATTGAATTTTTGTTCTAGAAATATCAAATTAAACTGTGGATTGTGACTTTCAAAAGAAATTTAAATGAGTAAGTCTTGACTATAAATAAGCAAAATTCAGAAAACTAGAAATCTGGTTTTTGACAGATAGCTATGTTTGTGATAAATCATGCTCTTTTATTCAATACACCTAAAGGGCCAGTGTGCACATCTATCAAACTATATGACAGTTGCAATTAGAATTGGAGTTCCAAAATGAATATAAACTGCAACCAACAAATAATGCTTGTAATTTTTCAAAGACTGTGGCCATTTCTTAACAAAAATATTTTAACTTTGGGGCACATTGTTACCACCATTAGAGTAAATCAATATGGACATAGAGCTATTACCAGTAAAAAGGTGCTATACTTATCTAGAAATTCTTTATTGTATCACGTACTTAAGTCTTAGTGTTAATTCAAGAATATTTCTGAAATTTTTGCAAAGATACATCTGACCCCATCAGCCAATTAAATTTTCAAAGAATGCTCACATGCATTCAACATTCTAATAAAAATGGATACCATCCACTTCTGATTATACCACAGCTCCCTTTTCCATGTCACTCTATCTCTGAGCAAGAAAGGTGTATTCCTTTAAGTTCCTGTGTCATTGGTATGTCTTTATGCATGCCTGCTCAAAACCTTTTAAATACAGATGAACACAAAATACAGGCATATTTCTCATTATGCAAGCAGACTCCCACATACAAATTCTAAAAGAAAGCACAGAACAGCTGCATTCCACTTTTTTGGCATGAATAGGGCTTTTAATATCAATACTGAAATGGAAGTGATTAGTACTATTTACTGAATTTTAAAGCACCTTAGGATGTTCAGCCAGACAGTTTACTTGATTGGCTGAACACGGGGACACCTCATTTTGGGAAAAAATATGTTGGCACAGGCCAGCAAACAGCTATCTGGCTGCTTTATAGACATTTTAAAAGGATTTGAGCTGATATTTTTGCTTTAAAAATTATACTCTTATAAAGAATAACTTGCTCTTTCTAGCATTATGTGGTCTCCTCTGCCTAATCATGCTACTTAACTCTAAAATTAGGAGTATTGAGTATGCTCTTTTAGGTTTGGCTCAGTTACAAAAATCTTTTCTTTATGATGCTTTGATGTATAGTATCCAATGTAAAAATTATTCATTTACTATAGGTGACAGAATATTGACAGAATATATATAGTATGTTAATACTCCTATTTTATATACCAATCTGATTCAATTCTGGTGTTAAATACTCTTTGGTAAATTATTTGCTTTAAAATATGTACTAATTATTTTTATTTTTTCTTTTCATATGCTAGACTTTTATTGACCATTTGTCTTCACAATGAAGTCACCTTGCTTCCAGTATCTCAAAGAGTTAATTAAGATCAGCATGAAGTTTCCACAGCCCAGTGTTGGAAGAATAGAATTATGATATAAATAATAGAATTGTTTTTTAAAGCTCAACATATTCTGTAAGCCCCCTTAAGCTTTTTCCTAGAATAGAAAGGTACTAGTTGAATAAAACAGAATTCAAAGAAAAAATATTAATGAATATGTGGATAAAAATAAGGTGACAAAAATATTGCTAAGAACAAAAGATAAGATCATTGGGGCACCAAAAAGTAATAGAGCTAGGAGAAAAAAAAAAAAAGAACTTCACTTGTTTCTGATTTATCTGGATTCATTTACCTAGAACATCATTTAAAACTAGTTAGACTTTAAATATTGACAAATAAAAATGTCTATACTGCTAACGATTTAAACATTGCAAATTAAGAATATGGAAGAGATAAATTAACAATTTTTTCAGCTTCTAGGCAAGATGTCCTAGAGAATTAGCACTTAGGCAACCCAGTCTATTTCAAATACATAACTATCACTGATATATAAAAGTACAAACCAAAGATTATGTCCAAATATTTAGGCACCCCACAGCCCAGTCAAATTGACAAATAAAATTAACCATCACAGTTGGGAAAAATAATATACTTACCATTGTTTTTCCTCCAGAATTTTTAGTATATTATATCATAGCATTTATTGTTACTGAAATAAATCTACTGTCAGTCTAATTGTCATAACTTGTAGGTAATCTCACTTTTCTTTCTGATAGCTTGAAGTCATACAAAATGTCTATATCAATAATAAAAGAAAATATAGAAAATTTTCAAATATGTAGAAATTAAGCAAGATACTTCTAAACAACCAATGGGTATAAGAAGGAATCAAAAGAAGTTGGGATGAGATTAAATGATCCCATTACAATATCTAGGTCTTGGCAAAAGAAAAAAAGAGATTAAATGAAAGGGAAGTACAATATATAAAAACCTGTAAGATGCTGTTAAGAAAGTACAAAACCTGTAAGATGCTTTTAAAAAAGACAAAAATTTATAGTTGTAAATGCCACACTAAATAAACTCAAATCAATAACTAATGATCTACCCTAAAAAACTAGAAAATTAACATTAAACTAAACCCAAAACAAGGATAAGAAAATAATAAAGATTAAAACAAAAATTAAAATACAGAATATAAAAATGAGACAGAAGCTCAAAACAACAAAAATTTTTTCCTGAAAGATCAACCATACTGACAAACTTTAATAAAAGTGATCAAGAGAAGAGAAAAAAATGTAAATTACCACAATAAGTAATGAAGAGAGTAAAATGCTACCAAACTTATAGAAATAAGATGGTTAAAAAATATATTACAGGCCGGGCTTGATGACTCAGCCTGTAATCTCAGCACTTTGGGAGGCCAAAGCAAGTGGATTGCCTGAGCCTGCGGGTTCAAGACCCACCAGGGCAACTTGGCGAGACCTCGTCTCTACAATAAATCAAAAATTAGCCGGGCGTGGTAGCACACGCCTGTAGTTCCGGCTACTTGGAAGGCTGAGGTGGAAGGATTGCCAGAGCCCAGCAGGTCGAGGCTGCAGTGTCCAGGAGCATGCCACTGCACTCCAGTCTGGGCGGTAGAGTGAGACGCCAACTCAAATAAAAAATAAATATACATAAATATATAAATAATTGTGCACCAACTATTCATATAACTTAAATGGAATGGATAGTTTTCTAGAAAAATAAAAACCACCAAAACTGACTCAAGAAATATAAAACCAAATGAACCTATAATTAATATAGAAGTTGAATTAATGATTTTTAAAATGGCTCACAATGAAAAACCCAATACTAGCTTGCTTGACTGGGAAGTTCTACCAAATGTTTGCCCTCATGCTAAAATCAGACATCACACACAAAAAAGAAACTATAGATCAATAAACTTAGAAATAAAGACACAAAATGTATCAGCACAAACACAAGTAAACTGAATGAAGCAAAATATAGAAACTTGGACAAGTCATATTTATCTCAGGATTGCTAGGTGGATATGACATCCCAAAATTAATTAATGTAATGTATCAATAGAATAAAAGACAAAAATCAAATGATCATTTCAAAAGATGCAGAAGAAGGACTTGCTACAACACCCTTTCATAATAAAAAGCACACAAGAAACTTATAATAAAAGGCACTTATGAAAACTGAGGCTAATGTATTTATTGGTGAAAAACAAAATAATTTCCCCCTTGAATTCAGGAACAATAAGATTAATGCTCAACCAGCAATCCTCAAAGTCTTAAAGAGTCATCACCTGCAAAAGCAGCCCCCATGCCCCAAATAAAGGAATCTATTTAGCATGACTTGTCTCTGATGACAGCAAAGAATTCAGACAATGGATGACTAAACAGTTAAGGAAACCACAAGAATCTGGAAGCAGAAAACACCCAGCAACAAAAGCAGTGCAAGAGGTAAAGTTGAGCTGACTAATATAAAAAAGGTCCAATCTTAAATCCTGGAAATGACTTTTAAAGCACAGTGGCAGGCCTAGGGAGCAGAACCAAGCAGACAGAGGAAAGAATCTCCGAGTTTGAAGACCAAAATATTGAACTAACCTACTTTGACAAAAATAAGGAGAAAAGGCTCAAAGAGAATAAGCAAAGCCTATGAAAGGTGTAGAACTATGTAAAGAAACCAAATCTAAAATTGATTGGCATCCCTGAAACAGAAAGAGAAACTGAAAACACCTTGAAGCAAGGCTTCCAAAATGTCATCTAAGAAAATTTTCCATATCTCACTAGAGAGATGACCATCTAAAATGCAAGATATTTAGATAATTCCTGCAAGGTAGTACATGAGGAGATTATCCCCAAGACACATAGTAATCCATATTCACATGGTAAGAATGAAAGAAAAAAATGGTAGCCGGGCTCGGTGGCTCAGCCTGTAATCCCGCGCCTTTGGGAGGCTGAGGTGAGTGGATTGCCTGAGCCCGCGGGTTCGAGACCCGCCTGGGCAAGGAGACCTCATCTCTACAATAAATCAAAAAATCAGCCGGGCGTGGTAGCGCATGCCTGTAATTCCGGCTACTCGGAAGGCGAGGCGGAAGGATCGCCAGAGCCCAGCAGGTCGAGGCTGCGGTGGCCGGGAGCGGCCACTGCACTCCAGTCTGGGTGACAGAGTGAGACTCCAACTCAAAAAAAAAAAAAGAAAAAAAATCCTTAAGGTTACTTGAGAGAAAAGTCAGACCACCTATCAGGGATGGCACATCAGAGGTGCAGAAGAATTTTCAGCAGAAACCCTACAAGCCAGAAGAAACTGGAGTTCCATCTTTAATATACTTGAATATAAATGATTCCAGCCAAGAATTTCCTACCCTGCCAGGCTAAGCTTCATCAGTGATGGAAATCCTTCCCAGGCATCCAATTCCTAAGAGAATATACTCCTCCAGACCAGCGCTTCAAGAGGTGCTTAAGGTAGTTTTGAACACGGAGACAAAAGAACAGTTCCACCCATCACAAAAGCACATGTAAGGAAGAGATAACAGAAGATACAAATTATTCACAAAAATCTAAAAAAAATTAAAATAAAAAATAAAAAAGGACACAAAACAGCCTCTTAAGAGTATAGTGACAGGATAAACTCTCACATACTAATAATTAACTTGAATATTAAAGAACTGAAAGCACCACTAAAAATTCATAGGGTAACAAACTGAATAAAGAAACATGATCCAACATTCAGTTGCCTCAAGAAAACCCATTTCACTGCAAAGAAAACCCACAAGCTAAAAGTGAGGGGCTGGAAAAAATCTTCTAGGCAAATAAAAACAAAAGAAGACCAGGGGTAGCTATTCTTATATCAGACAAAATTGACTTCAAACAAGGTAAAGTTAAAAAAAAAAAAGGATACTACAGAATGACAAAAGTTCAATCCACCAGCAAGAAATATTTATCTTAAATATTTATATACTCAGCACACAAGTAACCATATTTATAAAACAATTGTGATGCAAACTAAGGGAGACATAGGTGCTTATACAATCACAGTTAGATAATTTAATACATCTCTAACAACCCTAGACAGATCACTGAGGGGGAAAAACAACAACAAGGAGATATGAAACCTTAACTTGATATTCAAACACTTGGACCTAATAGACATCTACAGGACACTCCACCCAACAACCATAGCACATGGAATACACTTAAAGATTGACCAGATTCTCCAACATAAATTAAGTGTGAACAAGTTTCAAAAGATGGAAATAATACCAAGCATCTTCTCAAATCACAGTGGAATTTAAAAATATCACCAGCAACAAGAACACTCCCAAAACATACAAATACGTAGAAACTAAACAACACGATACTGAATGACTTTTATATCAACAGAGATATTAATACAAAAATAAAAATATTATTGGATGAAATTAAAACAAAGACACAGTATTTCAACCTCTAAGATATCGTGAAATCAGTGTTGAGAGGGACATTCATAGTATTACATGCACATATCAAGAAAATAAGAAAGATCACAAGTAAACAGCCTATTATCACACCTAAGGGAGGTGGAAAGCCAAGAACAATTAAATCCCAATTTCAACAGAAAAATCCAGATTACTAAGATAAAGTCATAGTCACAGGAAACAGAAGACAAAAATATCATTAAAAGGATCATCAGGACAAAAAGCAGGTTCTTTGAAAGGATAAAACTATAAAACACTGCTCAAAGAAATCAAAGATGACACTAACAAATGGAAAATATTCCATGCTCATGGATTGGAAGAATCAACATTGTTAAGATGGCCATCCTAACCAAGGCAATCCACCAATTTAATGCAATACCAATTAAATTACCAGCAGTATTCTTCTCAGACATGAAAATGACAAGATAGGAATTCATATGAAAACATAAACAACCATGAATAGGCAAAACAATCCTCCTCCACCCACAAAAAAATAAATAAAAAAGCAGAAGGCATCATGCTCCCCACTTTAAGCTTTATTATAAAGGTACAATAATCAAAACAGCCTGGTATTGGTACAAGAGCAAGCATATAGGACAATGGAACAGGATAGAGTTTCCAGAAGCAAAATCTCAATTTCTCAACCAATTCATCTTCAACAAAGTCTCCCTCATCAACCACTGGAGAGAGGAGAACCTATTTAGTAAATGGTGCTGGGTAAACTGGCTGACCATATGTAGAAGATTAAAACAAGACCCCTGCCTAGCCCCATTTAGCTCTAAATGGATCAAAGACCTAAATGTAAAACCTCAAACTATAAGAACATTAGAAACTGCAGGAGATACCCTTATGGAAATTGGAAGTGGCAACCAATTCCTGATCAAAACCCCAAGTGCTTATGCCGTAAGAGAGAAGCTAGACAAGTGGGACCTCATCAAACTGACAAGCTTTTGTAAACAAAGAAACTATCAAGAGAATGGGGAAACAGACCACAGACTGGGAAAAATATTTGCCAACTGTATATCTGGCAAAGGCCTAATACCTAGGATCTACAAGAAACTCAAACATGCTGAAAAGAAAAAAACAAACAGCCCCATTACAAAGTGGGCAAAAGGTATGAATAGACACTTCTCAAAAGAAGACACATGAGCAGCCAACAGATACATGAAAAAATGTTCAGCCTCATTAGTCATCAAAGAAATGCAAATTAAAACCACTCTGAGATAACACCTAATTCCAGTCAGGATGGCCATCATCAATCACTCAAAAAACAACAGATGCTGGAGAGGATACAGTGAAAAGGGAATGTAAACTAATACAGCTTTTGTGGAAAACAGTGTAGTGATTCTTAAAAGATCTAAAAATCAATCTCCCGTACTACCTCATGATTTCCCCTACTGGGAATATACCCAGAGGAACTCAAATCTTTACTTTATGAAAAAGACACCTGCATATGTGTATTTATTGCAACACTATTCACAATAGCAAAAATATAGAACCAACAATGCTGCCCATCAAAAGAAGACTGGATTTTAATAAAATGTAGTACATATACATGATGGAATATTATGCAGCCATAAAGAAGGACAAAATTATGAACTCTGCAGAAACTTGGATGGACTTAGAGTCCATTATACTGAGGATCTATCACAGAAACAAAGAACCAAGTATCACATGTTCTCACTCACAAATGGCCCTTAAACAACTATCGTAATACTATAGGAAAGGGATTTGCAATAGTGGAAAACTGCCAGGGGAGGGCTGGGGCAGGGTTGGTAAGATGGAAACTGTCAGGGGAGGAAGTGTGCACCTCATCAACAAGGGTACCTGCATAATAAACATTTGTATACCTAAACCTGAATTGTACCCCACATGTTTAAAAATTTTTTTTTTTTAAAGGAGGGATAAATAATATTGAAACACTCCTGGCCAGATTGATTAAAAAAAAAAATAGAAAGTCCACCAAAAAAAAAAAGAAAAGTAAAAACAAAAGATGATGTTACAACTGACTCTGAGAAATTTAAAAGATTACCAAAAGTACCTATGAACATCTGTATGCAAATAAGTAGAAAATCTAAAGGAAATGAAAAGGATTTCCTGGAGTCACACAATCTCCAAGGGTGGAAACAAGAAGAAACTGAAACCCTAAACAGACCAATAACAATATAGAAGATTGACTCTGTTATAAGAAACCTCCCAACCATAAGAAAGTTCTGGACCAGATGGTTTCTCAGCTGAATTCTACAAGACATACAAAACAGAGCTGATATAAATCTTATTGAAAGTATTTCAAGCAATTGAGAAGGAAGGAATTTTCCCCAACTCATTCTATAAAGCTAATATCATCCTGATACCCCAAATTGACAAAGACCCAACAAGGAAAGAAAATTACAGGCCAAGTTCTCTGATGAACATATGTGCAAAAATGTTCAACAACATTCTAGCAAATCGAATCCAACAACACATTTCAAGGATCATGCATCATGACCAGGTGGATTTCATTCCTGGAATGCAGGGGTGGTTCAACATTCACAAGCCTATAAACATAACTCAGCACATTAACAGGTGAAACATCAAAACCACATGATTATCTCATTAGACATAGGGAAAGCATTCAACAAAATTCAGCATCATTTTTGATGATTAAAAAAAAGTTCTTGAACATCTAGGCATCGAAGGAATATTCCTCCAAACAATAAGAGTCATCTATGACAAATACGCAACCAAGATCACACTTAGCAGGCAGAAGCTGTAAGCATTTCCCCTTGAAACTGGATCAAGATGAGAATGCCCACTCTCACCTCTCCTATTAAACATAGGACAGGCCGGGCATGGTGTCTCAAGCCTGTAATCCCAGCACTTCAGAAGGCCAAGGCAAGAGGATTGCCTGAGCCCAGGGGTTCGAGACCAGGCTGGGCAACTTGGGGATACCTCGTCTCTACAATATATCAAAAAATTAGCTGGGTATAGCAGTGTGCGCCTGTAGTTCTGACTACTTGGAAGACTGAGGTGGAAGGATCTCCTGAGCCCAGCAGGTCAATGCTGGGGTGGCCATGAGCATGCCACTGCACGCCAACCTGGGCACCAGAGTGAGACTCTGACTCAACAAAACAAAACAAAAAACATAGTAAAGAAGTCTGAGCCAGAGCAATCAGGCAGGAGAAGGAAATCCGTAGTATCCAAATAAGAAAATATGAAGCTAAGTTATCCCTCTTTACAGATGATATGATTCTGTACCTAGAAAACCCTAGAAAATCTGTCAAAAACCTCCTCACACTGATAAATATCTTTGGTAAAGTCACAGGGTACAAAATCAATAAAAAGACAATTGTATTTGTATATTCCAGCAACAAGCAGGCTGAGAACCATATAAATAAAAAACACAATTCCATTCACAATAATCACACACACAAAAAAATGAAATACCTTGACATCCACCTATCCAAGGAAGAAAAAGACCTTTACAATGAGAAATTTTAAAATGCTCAAATAAATAAAAGATGACACCAAAAAAAAAAAAAAAAAAAAAAAAAAGGAAAAACATCCCATTCTCATGTAATGGAGGGATCAATATTGTCAAGACGTCCATGCTACCCAAGGCCATCTACAAATTCAATGTATTCCCTGTCAAATTGCCAACATCATTTTTCATAGACCTAGAAAAGACAATACAAAATTTCCTATGGAAGCAAAAGAGAGCACAAATAGCTAAAGTAATCCTCAACAAAAGAAACAAAGTTGGAGGCATTATCCTTCCAGATTTTAAACTTTATTACAAGACTGTAGCAACCAAGATGGCATGTTACTGGTACAGGAATAGGCACCTAGATCAAAGGAACAGGACAGAGATGCCAGAAATAAAAACACAGTTTTTCAACCAACTCATCTTCAATAAGGCATCAATAACAAACATTGGGGAAAGGAAACCATATTTAGCAGATGGTGCTGGGAAAACTGACTAGCTTCAAGCACAGTAAGGAAACTGGACACCTACCTATCACCATATCCAAAATTAGCTCAAAATGGATCATGAACTTAAATGTAAAATTTCAAATGAAAATAATTTCAGAAGAAAATATAGGGAGCACCCTCCTGGACGTTGGAGTAGGTAGTGAAGTCATGGTCAAAACCTCAGAAGTAAATGCAATAAACACCAAGACAAAGGGGTTGGACATTTCAAACTGAAAAGTTTTTGCACACCAAAAGAAACCATGAGGAGAATGAAAAGACAACCCATGGAATGGGAAAAAAATATTTGGAAGCTATGCATCTGACAAAGGCTTAACATCCAGATCTACAAGGAACTCAAATGAATTTAAAGGATAAAACAAACAAAGAAATAAACCCTTTAAAGAGTGGACAAAGGATATGAAGAGAAACTTCTCAAAGGATGACATACAAACAGTCAAAAAAATATGAAAAAATGTTCAGACTCAATAATGACCAGAGTAATGTAAATGAAAACTACAATGATACTACCTCAAACCAGTAAGAATGACTATCATGAATATGTCAGAAAACAACAGGTGCTGGCCCAGCTGCAGAGAAAAGAGGATACTTCTACACTATTGGTAGGAATGTAAACAAGTTCAATCTCAATGGAAAGCAGTGTGGCAATTTTTAAAAGAACTAACAGTAGATCTTTCATATGATTCAGCAATCCCACTCCTGGGAATATACTCAGAGCAACGTAAATCACTCTACCAAAAAGACACCTACACACATGCTTATTGCCTCACTATTGACAATAGATAAAACATGGGAGCCACCCAAATGCCCATCAAAAATGTATCGGATAAAGAAAATATGGTACATATACACAATGGAATAATATGCAGCCACAAAGAGAAAAAAAATCATGACCTTTGCAGCAACTTGGAAGCAGTTGGAGACTATCATACTAAGTGCATTGTCACTGAAATAAAGAAGTGAATACCATGTGTTCTCACTCACTCATAAGCAGGTCCTGATCACTGGTCACACTAGCACAAGAGTGGAATTAGCAGATGCTGGGCACTGCTGGGGGGGGGAGGAAAGAGTGTAACACATTGGGTACCTGGTTCATGATCAAGGGGAGAGAGAGTCAACTAGAAGCCCAAACTTCACCTGCATGCAACCTACATGCGTTGCAATTCCCCACTTGTATTTCACAGCTCTAATCATCATCACCATCATATCATCATCATCATCTCTACTGTGTTGTTGCCAAAGAGTGTCTGACTTTGGTTTCCCTGAAGATTTGCACATCAAAGGCTGCTGAAATACTTTAGCAATTATCTATAAAAGAGGAGCTTTTGTCATTTAATTAGTTAATTTGTTTATGTCTGGTGTTCATTGAGAAACAGTTGCTTTTAATTTTTATATTAATGTACAAAATGACTGATGCTGCCACTTTCCATTTTTAGAAAAGAAATTTTGGAAGTCAGTAGATTCAATGAACTGTTATTATTTAATATTCTTGGAGCTTTCATAACCAGCCCTGAGATCTTAAGGAAGATTCTCTGTCAGTGTGACACTGACATTACATCTATGACACAAAGACATTGACCACATCTGTTCCACCAATCCCTAATATTTCATAGCACAGAACTGAGAGGTGGATGGGCAGAAGGCAAACTGTTTAAGAGAGGGAGAAAAATGTTGGATTTTCCATTTCTCTTTTGCATTGAGAAAATTTTCTACTAAATGTTATATCTCTTTTTCTAATTAAATGAAAAATAACAATAAAATACATCTCAATATTGGCTAGCAAAAAAAAATTAATGTTTACTCATAATTTTTTTCATTATTTTACTAAAAATTCTAGCCTGGACAGTATGACAAGAAATATAAATAAATGTCATTCAGATAGGAAAGGAAGAAAGAAACTGTCTCTTTCAACAGATGTCATAATCATGTTGCTGTGGTTTAAATGCATTCTCCCAAAAGCATGTGTTAGAAACTTAATTCCCAATGTAACAATGTTGGGAGGTGAGGCTTAATGAGAGGTATTTAAGACATGAAGTCTCCATCCTCATGAATGAATTAATGCTGATTATAAAACGGCTTGAGGCTGTCAGTTTGATCTCTTGCTCTCTCGCCCTCTCTTGTCCTTCTGCCCTCTGCCATGAGATAATTGAGCAAGAAGTCTCTCACTAGAATCCAGCACTTTGATACTGGATTTATCAGCCTCCAAAATTGTAAAAATAAGTCACTGTTCTTTATGAACTGTTCAGTGTCAGGCATTCTATTATAGCAACATTAAAAAGAGTAAAACATTACACAGTACACATAAAATCTTTAAAAATCTACTTTAAATTATTAGAACTAATAAATGAGTTTAGAAAAGTTGCAAGAAACAGGATATATACAATAAGCTGCATTTTTACAAACTAGCAGTAGACAATCTAAAACTGCAATTAACAAAATAATTATATTCATAATAGCATACAAAATAATCAGGAGTAAATTTAACAAAAGAATTGCAAACCTTGTATGCTAAAATGAAAAAATATTACTGGTATGTGCTAAAGAAGACTTAAATAAACTCAAAGGCATACCATTTTCATGGATCAGAAGACTTAATATTGATAAGATGGCAATATACCCCTAAATTGATTATAATACCTGATAGTTTTGTTGCAGACATTGACATATTGATTTCAAAATTAACATAGAAATTCAAGAAATCTAAAGTAGCCAAAAAATATTGGAAAAGAACATAGTTGGAAGACTTGCATTGCTAGTAACAGTAATCAAGCTAGTACTCAAACAAGAAGGAGACAGCATGGTACTGGCATAAGAATAGAAATACAAATTAATTGGTTATAATTAAGACTAAAGAAATAAATACTCACATTTGTGGTAAATTAATTTTACAAGGGTATCGAGATAATTAAATAGAGAAAAAAGAGTGGTCCTGTAACAACTGGATTTCCATATGTAAAATAATGAAGTTGGATCCGTGAATATACACAAAATTAACTCAAAATGAATTTTAAAAAATTAAAATTTAGCCGAGCTCGGTGGCTCAGCCTGTAATCCCGCGCCTTTGGGAGACTGAGGTGAGTGGATTGCCTGAGCCCGCGGGTTTGAGACCCGTCTGGGCAGTGAGACCTCATCTCTACAATAAATCAAAAAATCAGCCGGGCATGGTAGCACACGTCTGTAATTCTGGCTACTCGGAAGGCTGAGGCAGAAGGATCGCCGGAGCCCAGCAGGTCGAGGCTGCGGTGGCTGGGAGTGGCCACTG
This sequence comes from Cephalopachus bancanus, assembly GCA_027257055.1. Lineage (NCBI taxonomy): Eukaryota > Metazoa > Chordata > Mammalia > Primates > Tarsiidae > Cephalopachus > Cephalopachus bancanus. The sequence continues at coordinate 3,829,171 of JAPVLO010000096.1, read as the reverse complement.
CACTCCAGTCTGAGCGACAGAGTGAGACTCCAACTCAAAAACAAACAAACAAACAAACAAAACACTAAAATTTAAGAGATAAAATTGTAAAAATCTTGGAAGAAATAGCAGGCAAAAATATTGGATTAGGTAATTGTTTCTCAGATATGTCATCAATATCAGAAACAAGAAAAGAAAAAAATAGAAAACAGAGTTAACCAACATTTTTTATTAATATTCTTCAAAGATTATCATGAAGTTTAAAAGACAACTCATATAACATGATGAACTGAAATTATATTTTGGAGGCGAGGTCCCTTATAGTACAGGCTTCCCCTGGTAGGTAAGTGTTCTAGAAATCCATTAGCATCAGTGTGCCAACTAATGTTGTGAGAGGCTGCATTTGGCTTCAGTGAATTTGTGTGTGTTGGGGGGAGATTTTTGTCTTTTTTACAAAACTTTAATTGTATTTTAATTTTAAATGGTGGGATACAAGTCAGGATTGCATACAGAAGTGGTTTAGGTACAGATGTTTTGGGCCTCCAACTGGACCTCAGTTCACCTGGATTAGGATCAGGCAGACTTATTGATATTATGTTTTCCCCACCCCTCGTAGTGTACCACTACTACCAATCCCTTTTTTGTAGTATTATGGTAGGTATTCAGAGTCCACTAAAGAGTGAGAACATGTGGTACTCAGTTCTTTGTTTCTGTGCTAGATCATTTAGTATAAGAGGCTCCAAATCCATCCAAGTTGCTGTGAAGTCTATAATTTTGTCCTTCTTTATGGCTGTGTAATATTCCATTGTGTATATGTACCACATTTTTTTTGTCCAGCCCAGTTTCGATGGGAAGCATGGTTGGTTCCAAGTTTTTGCTGCTCTGAATAGTGCTGCGAAAAATATGTATGCTCAGGAATATTTTTTGTAGAATGATTTGAGTTTCTCCAGGTATATTCCAAAAAGGGGAATTTCTAGGTCTTATGGAAGGTTAATTTCTAGTTCTTTTAGAAATTACCACACTGTTTTGCATAGAGGTTGAATTAGTTTGCACTCCCACCAACAGTGTAGAAGCATTAACTTTTCTTCACATTCTTACCAGCATCTGTTGTTTTTGTTTATTAATGATGGCCATTCTTACTGGAGTTAGGTGGTTTCCCAATTTGATTTTGATTTGCATTTATCTGATGATTAGTGAGACTGAGCATTTTTTTCATGTGTCTGTTGGCTGCTCATATGTCTTCTTTTGAGAAGTGTCTATTTCTATCTTTTGCCCACTTTTTGATGAGGCTGTTTGATTTTTTTCCTTTTGGCAAGTCTGAATTCCTTGTAGATTCTAGATGTTAGGCCTTTGTCAGATATAAAGTAGGCAAATATCTTTTCCTATTCTGTGGTCAGTCTCCTCGCTCTCTTGATGGTTTATTTTCCTTTGTAGAAGTTTTTCAGTTTGATAAGGTCCAAGTTGTCTATCTTCTCTCTTATGGCATGGGCATCTGGAGTTTTGATCAGAAATTGATTACCTATGCCAATTCCCATGAGGATATCTCTTACATTTTAAAAGATTCTTATACTTTGAGGTTTTATGCTTAGGTTTTAAAAATCAATTTGGAGTGGATTTTTGTGCATGGTGATAGATAGGGATCTTGTTTCATTCTTCTTGGTCAGTCAGTTTTCCCAGTACCATTTACTGAATAGTTTCTCCTCTACCCAGTGGTTGTTGATGGAGGCTGTGTCAAAGATGAGTTGATTGAGAAATTGAAGTTTTGCTTCCAGAGTCTCTAACCTGTTCCATTGGTTATGTACCTGTTCTTGTAACCACGTCAGACTGTTTTGATTATTGTAGCCTTATAATAAAGTTTAAAGTCTGGGAGTGTGATACCTCTGGCTTTGTTTCTTTTGCTGAGGATTGTTTTGGCTATTTATGGTCTCTTATGCTTCCATATGAATTTCTGTATTGTTGTTTACAGGTCTGAGAAGAATTATTATGGTAATTTCATTGGTATTGCACTGAATATGTAGATTGCCTTGGGTAGGTTGGACATCTTAACAATGTTGATTCTTCCAAACCATGAGCATGGAATATTTTTCCATTTGTTTATGTCTTCTTTGACTTCTTTGAGAAGTGCTTTCTAGCTTTTGTTGTAAAGGCCTTTCACTTCTCTGGTTAGGAAGATGCCAAGGTATTTCATATCTTATTGTGGTTATTGTGAATGAGATTGTACTTTTTATTTGGTTCTCTGACTTTTGGTGGTGTATAAAAATGTGACTGTCTTTTGCACATTGAGTTTATACCCTAAGACTTTGCCAAAGTCCTTTATCAAAGCAGGGAGGTTTCTGACAGATTTCCTTGGATTGTCCAGGTATAGGATCATATCATCTGCAAAGAGAGATAACTTAACTTCCTCTTTTTCTATTGGATGCCCCTGATATCCTTGTCTAATTGTTCTAGCTAGAACTTTGAACACTATGTTGAATAGAAAGGGTGAGAGTGGGCAGCCTTGTCTTGTTCTAATTTTCAGGGGAAATACTTCCAATTTCTGTCCATTTAGTAATATGTTGGCTGTGGGTTTATCATAAATGGTTTGTCCTATTTTAACATGTTCCCTCTATGCCTAGGTGTTCAAGGTTTTTTTAATCAAGAATGGATGCTGGAGTTTGTTGAAAGCCTTTTCTGCATCTAATGATATAATTATGTGGTTTTTGTTTTTGCATCTCTTGATGTATTTAATTACATTTATGTTTTGCAGATTTTTTTTTGTTTTTTGGTGGTTTTTTTTTTTTTTTTTTTTTTGAGTTGGAGTCTCACTCTGTCGCCCAGACTGGAGTGCAGTGGCCACTCCCAGCCACCGCAGCCTCGACCTGCTGGGCTCTGGCGATCCTTCCACCTCAGCCTTCCAAGTAGCCGGAATTACAGGCATGTGCTACCACGCCCGGCTGATTTTTTGATTTATTGTAGAGATGAGGTCTTGCTGCCCAGGTGGGTCTCGAACCCGCAGGCTCAGGCAATCCACTCACCTCAGCCTCCCAAAGGTGCGGGATTATAGGCTGAGCCACCGAGCACAGTGTTGTCTTGCAGATGTTAAACTGGTCCTGCATCACAGGAATGAAGCCTACTGGGTCATGGAAGATAATTTTTGAGATGCTTTATTGGATCCATTTTTCCAGAATTTTGTTGAGAATTTTTGCATCTATATTCATCAGGATATTGACTTGTTCACTTTCTTTCTTGAGTCGTTGCCCAGTTTGGGTATTAGTATAATATTAGCTTCATAAAATGGTTTAGGGAGACCCTTCATCATTCTTGATTACCTGGAATACTTTCAAGAGGAATGGTATCAGCTCTTCCTTGTATGTTTTGTAGAATTCTGCTGGAAAGCTGTCTGGTTCAGGGTTTTTTTGTAGGCAGTTTTCTTATGACAGAGTCAGTTTCCTGGGTTGTTATTTGTCAATTTTTAGTCTCTATTTCTTCTTGTTTCAACCTTGGGAGGTTGTGTGATTTCAGAAGGGCTTCCATTCTGCTTGGGTTTTCAAATTTGTTTCCATATAGGTGTGCATGGTAATCACTGATAATTTTTTATTTCTTCAGGATCAACTGTTACTTGATCTTTTGCATTTCTGACTGTGTTTGTTTGGGCTTTTTCTTTCTTTTTCTTGGTCAGTATTGCTAGGGATTCATCAATGCTATTTATCCTTCCAAAACCCAGCTTTTTATTTCATTTACTTTTTTTCTATGATATTTTTATCTTCTATGTCCTATATTTGGTTTACTTTGGTGATCTGGATACTTCTGCTAAAATTAAGGTTTTGGAGGCCTTGCCCTTTTGGCTCCCTTAGGTGATTTGTCAGGCTGTTGACTTGCGATCTTTCTATTTTCTTGATATGTATTGATAGAGATATAAGTTCCCCTCTTTGTACTATTTTAATGATATCCCAGAAGTTTTAGTAAGATGTGTCTTTGTTTTCATTTGTTTCCAAGAACCTTTTAATTTCTGTTTTGATATCTGTGTTGACTCAGTAGTTGTTCAGCATAGTGCTATCTAGTGCCCATATCTTTGTGTGTTTTGAAGGGATTTTACTGGTGGAAATATTTGTGGGTTTTTTTTTCCACTGTGGTCTGAGAAGATGCATGGCAGTATTTTGATCTCATGGAATTTGTTTTTGCTTGATTTATGGCTGAGAATGTAGTCAATCTTGGAGTATGTTCCATGTAGTAATGAGCAGAATGTATATTCCATGGTAATTGGATAAAGGGTTCTGTAGGTCACTATTAAGTCCATTTGGTCAAGACTCAATTGAGGTTTTGGATCTTCTTGTTGATTTTTTTGCCTCTATAGTATATCTAGGGTTGTTAGTGGGGTATGTAAATTTCCAGTTATAAAGTGTGTTAGCATCAATATCCTTTATTAATTTACTTAATAGTTGCATTATAAATCCAGATGCTCCTGTGTTGGGTGTATATATATTTAGGATGGATATTTCTTATTGATGGATTGAACTTTTTATCATTATGAAATGTCTTGTATGTTTTTAAATTTTTGATAACTTGAAGGTTGTTTTGTCTGATATTAAATCACAACTCTTGTCTTCTTTTGTTTTCCATTCACCTGAAAGTTTGTTTTCCATCCTTTAACTCTGAGTCTGTGGACGTCCTTCAAAGTGAGATGTATTTCCTGGAGGTATTACATGTTGAGTCATGGTTTTTTAAATCCAGTTTACCATTTTATGTCTTTTCAGTGGTGTATTTAATCCATTGACTTTCAAAATGATTATTGAAATGTGAGGGTTTATACCTGTCATGAGGCTCTTAAAAGACTGTTTTGTTTTCTTTTAACTTTTGGGTTAATATATGTGTGTGTTTACAATTTTGCAGTTGTGAGGTGTGCTGTTGTTCTTTCTTTTCTTTTCTTTTCTTTTCTTCTGTGCTTCATATCTTCTTGAGTGTCTCCTGTAGAGCTTACTTGAAAGCAGTGTAATCTTTTTGGGATTGGGTGTCTGGGAAGGATTTTAATTCTCCATCACTGATGAAGCTGAGCTTGGCTGGGTAGGAAACTCTTGCGTTGAAATTGTTTATCTTTAAGGACTTTGAGAATTGGGGTCCAGTCCCTTCTAGCTTGCAGTGTTTTTTGCTGATAAGTCTGCTACTATGCTGATTGGTCTTCCCTGGTAAGTAGTTTGACCTTTCTCTCTCACTGCCTTTAGGATTTATTATTTTATTATATAGGTGAATTTCTATGTGTCTAGAAATTGATCGTCTCATTTGAAGTCTTGCAGGGATTCTCTAAATCTCTTATGTTTGGGTGGTCACAACTCTAGTGAGATGGGGAAAAGTTTCTTGGACAACATCCTGGAATACTTGTTCCAGGGTATTCTCCATTTCCCTTTCTTCTTCTGGGATACTGATCAGATATTAGTACAGCCTCTTGACACAGTCACACATAGATTGGAGGCATTGTTCTTTCTTTCTGAGTTGTGTTTCTATATTTTTAACAGATTGGGTTAATTCCATGGTCTTCAAGCTCTGAGATTCTTTCTTCTTCTTGGTTGATTCTGCTTTCTATACTTGTCATCTTGTTATTTATTTCCTGGATGAAGTTTTTTTTGACCAAAATCTATGCTACAAGTTATTTCAGTGTTGCAGCTTGTCTTTCTTGAGTCATATTCACACTTTTCATCCATTCCCTAATTCCTGTTGTATTCTGGGCCAATCACTTGTAATTTCCATTGTTTGGGCTCTGAGATCTGATTTCTCAAGTGTTGCCTCTTTGGTACACTGGGAATTGCCAGTGTTCTTCCACTGACTTTTCCTCATTTGTGATAGATACCTTTCTTTTCTCTTTAATTCTGTTACTTGGTGAAAGTAGGTGGGCTTTCACTTCTGTTGTTTGCTCAGCCCTCTATTCTGCCCTGATCAGATCCTCCAAATTTGTTGTGTTTTGAAACAGGACTGGGGGTGGAAAGCTTTGCTGTTTATTATACTTTTTAGAGTTGAATAATGTGGAGGTATATCCTGAATAATAGGGTTCAGAAAATACTTTCAATTACAATGTTCACTGACTGGTGTATGGGTCTGCTGAGACCCACTCCCTATCACCACTCTGTATGATGATGTAATGGGCACATGTGTGTATCCCACTCCCCAGAGCCCAAGTCATGAGAAGAACAGAGAAAAGAAGATTGCAATAGAATGAAAAGAAATAATAAAAAATAAAATAAAACACAGAAAAATAAAAGCAAAAAGAAAACAAAAACAGACCAAAACCAAAATCAACAGAAAATAAAACACACACACACACACACACACACAAGAAACTGGAAAACTAAACACACACACACATGCACACACACAACACATACACATACACACAACAAAAAACAAAAAAGGAAGAGGAAGAAAAAAAGGGAAGGACTGTAAATAAACCCTCACATACGCAATCCCACACACTAAACCAAAACAAAAGAAGAACAAACAAGACAAAACAAAGAAAAGTGGGGAATGCAAATCAAACCCTCACACACTCATTCAAATACACTCTAATCCAAAACAAAAGAACAACAACCACAAAAATGTGGGATAATGCAAACTTAATCCTTACATCCTCATTCACATGCACACACTAAACCAAAACAAAAGAATAAAACAGAACAAAAGGGAAAGAAAAGCCAGTTTCTGGGCACTAACCCCTCTCTTGTTATAAGTTCTCTAAATATTCCTCTCAGCTGCTCACAGGTAAGTTTGCCTGCCGTCTCCTATGGGTCTACAGGCTTGATCACAATCTCCCCAACAGGTGGCCCAGTGGGGAAGGAGAAACTGGTGGGAGAGGGTGGGGATACAGTCCTACCTTCTCACTCTTGTAAAGTCAAGGAGATCCCCTCCAGTAGGGAGGTGTGGGATTGTCTCCTCCCCAGGTCCTTGCAGTGGGTGCCCCAGCCAGGCTTATCCAAGAGTAGAGTTCCCCCTAGTGCTGCTGCCATCTGGGCTTCACCTGTGTTTGTCCCTCTAAGTCATGCCCCAGCCATGTGGGCCTGATGTTGGAGTATTGCAGGGGAAAAGGGGGTCAGCCCAGCATTCACCACTGTACTCTTGGGGGGAATCTACCTTTTCTTTTCCTGGTCACAACCTTTGTCCCATGACTGGGTCAGGGTAGAGGGCGGGGTGCCTGAGACTCTGCACTCATCCTGTCCCTCTGAAGTTTGTGCTTTCCCGTTATTCCCTCCGTGTCACGATCAACTCCTGAGTAGTGAACCTGCCAGCCACAGAAGGTGGATCTGTTGCTCTGTGGCGAGCTAGCCAGAGCACTTCTCGGTCCAGTTTTTAAGATGATGGTGAGATTCCTGTTTCACCTTCTCCAGTAAGACTATGCCTCTGGCCCCCTCACTGCACTCCCTCCACAATCCATGCTGCCAGTGTCTGGCCCAGTGCTGTGGTGGTTGGGCAGTCTCACAATGGCCCTCACTCCTGGCAGTTTCTCCCTGGGAAAAGGTTTGATGATTTTAGAAAATAATGCTTGGCTTCTGTGTCAAGGGAGGTGCTAAGGTCCAAGCAGAGCAGCTGCTGGCACCAGCTACTTCCCCAGGAGATCCCTGGCCACTTGCTTCCAAGTCCCCATTCAGTCAGCCACTCACACACCCACTTACACACAGACACGCATAAAAACCCATCCATACACTCAGTCGCTTACACAGGGAGACACACAGTTCAATGGGCTCTGCTGTCATCATTTTTCTCCCCTGGAGCTTTTGTCAGTGTGTTTGCTCATTTCACGATGAATGATTTACACGAACAACTTGTTCACACCGTGCTGAATGTCCAGCAGTTTTTGACCAAAAGCTTCATGACCTCCATGCCCCACCCTCTCTATTTACTCATTCTAACTGGAGTGACTTGTTTTTGTTTTCCTGGATGAAAAGAGTCCTCAAAGGGAAATGTTTTGCTGATATGGAAGAGGTGAAACAAAAAATAGCAGAAGCACTTAAAAGCATCAAAATTGACGAGTTCAAAAACTGTCTTAAGCAGTGGAAAAAACATCTTGATTGGTGCATTGCATCAAAAAGGAGTTCTCTGAAGGTGGCTGAAGTTTAAACATGTAAGAATAAATATGCACGTTTTTATAAATAAACTCTGAGTTGTTTGGGGACCCCCTGAATAAACAAGGAGCCAAAAAGAACATAAAAAGAGGCTCAGCATCATTTATCATTAGAAAAATGTAAATCAAAGCTACAATGTGATACCACTTTGGAACTCCTAGGATGGTTAGAATTTTAAATAACAATGATAACCTTTGGTGAGGATGTGGAGAATTTTAAACCCTCTTATGTTTCTAATGGAATAATAAAATAGTGCATAGACATTAGAAACACATTTGACTGCTTGTCAAAAAGTTAAACAGAGAACATCTGGTTGGGAATGGTAGCTCATGCTTGCAATTTCAGCAATTTGGGAGACCAAAGAGAGAGGCTCGCTTGAGGCCATGAGTTTGAAACCAACCTGGGTAACAAAGTGAGACTCCATATCTACAAAATATATATTTTTTAAAAAGGATTCAGGCAAGGTGGCTCATATCTGTAAGTCTTAGCTACTTGGAAAGTTGAAACAGGAGAGTCACTTGAGGCAGAGTTTGAGGCTGCAGTGACAGACCTATGATGATAGAACCTGGGTGACAGAACATGACCTTGTCTCAAAAGTACATATATGATAAAAAATAAAAGCAACAAAAGTTATTGTTAAAGAAACAAGTATGTAATCCATTGTTAAAGAAATATACCCTCCATGAGTAGGGTGGGAGGAGACCCTGTGCAGTCGTCCTAATAAAGTCACATAAAGCTTAATCTGACCTTTGGAGAAGAATTTCATTCTATCATCAGTTAGCTCTCATATGTATGTCTTAGAAGACTTACAGAAAATTTTCATGATAATCTTGAAAAAAAAGAAAAAAAACTGTCAATATGTCCATCAACATGAAATAAACAAACGAACAAATGCACTTATAAGTAAATAGACTGGGATACAATCACACAATAAAATACTATATAACAGTAAAAATAAATGCATATATACCAACATAAGTAGTTTTTAAAGGCAAATCAAGGACTGCTAGCTTCTGGTCCAACAACTAAGGACAATTTCTGATTCATCACTTCCATCCTCACAATGAAAAATATACTGAACAAATTAAAAATCAGTAATTCTTCTTAGATACATCAGAGAACTGAAGTCACAAGGCAAACTGCTAACCCTAAAATTGGAAAGCCAGAAGAACACTGAGAATCAGTTTACCAGAATGGAAGCTGCCCACTGGATCTAGTACTGAGATATTTAAACAAAGCACAGTTGAATTGTTGGAGACTCACTGAGAAAAGTCATGAGAAACCCAATCATGGAAGAGTCACCATGTTTTCAGAGCTTCACCTTCAGGAGCTCTACTAGGGTCTAAGAATGTAGATTGGATAAGAATCTAGGAAGAAAGAAAAAGTAACTTTAAAAAATATATTACTTAAAAAAAAAAACCAAGATTAACTCTGTTCAACTTAGCAAAACTTTGTTACCAAGAACTATTTTACAGAACTTTACCAAAGTGGGAAAAGGGAAATACCCACATTCAAGCCCCACAAACTTTCCAAGTGACAAAAGACAAATACTCAACTCCAGTACCCTTCAGTCTTCCTGTCTTACATAGGTAGGGGGAGGGGTAACCTGAGAGTCATTTGTGCAAGTCACAGTTCACAGGCACAGGCTCACTCAAGAATGAACCTGATCATAGGACTATATATAGTACTTTGCCTCCTCCTATGCCTTCCCACCACAATAATAGGGCTTCTATCTAATAAGAGGGGAATGCAACTCAAAGAGCTGCGTTTCTCAGAGCATATTAAGAAGTCTCTATGGAAATCCTCCTTAACCATCTCTCTCCCTCAGAGGAAGCAAAAACAAGAACACCATCAGAGGAAGCAAAAACAAGAACACCAGAGGAAATTTGAGCTTCTAACCCAGTTAGAGCAAACAGTAATCCGCCTAACTTCTATCAGATGAACATGACATTTCACATTAAGGGCCTTTTTACTTCAGTTCCTTCTTCAGTAACTAATGTCCATTTTCCAACAAAAGTATTACAAAGCATATTAAAAGATGAAAAAAAAAGCAAAAACCCAAGCAGACAATTTGAAGAGACAGAGCAAACATCAGAACCAGACCCTTAGACTCTAATACGGCAAAGATCTTTGAATAAATAATACAAGTTGTAGAAAGTGTGTTCTCAGATCATATTAGAGTTAAAGTTGAGAACCATAACAGATAGATAGCTGGAACAATCCCAAAATGCTTGGAGATTACAAAGCACAGTTTTGTTTTATTTTATTTTTATATTTTAAGGATATGAAGTATAATTCAGAATTACATATACAAATGGTCATTGTGCAAGTAAGGTTTGGTCCTCACTTTGGTCATTCCTTCACCTGGTTTGAGATTAGGCACGCTTATTGATGAAGAACATCCTCTTCCCACCCTTGTCAGTTTCTCTGTACTGCCAATCCCTTTTTTATAGTATTGCAATAATTGTTCAGGCTCCGCTTATGAGTGAGAACATGTGGTACTCAGTTCTTCGTTTCTGTGATAGATCTCTGAGTATTATAGACTCTCAATCCATCCAAGTTGCTGTGAAGTTCATTATCGTGTACTTGTTTATGGCTGCATAAAATTCCATCATGTGTATGTATCACATTTTTTAATACAGTTTTGATAGGCAGCACAGTTGGTTCCATGTTTTTGCTATTGTGGATAACACTACAATAAGCGTGAGTGTGCTGGTATCTTTTTTATAGAGTGTTTTGTGTTCCTCTGGGTATATTCCCAGTAGGGGGATTGCTGGGTTGTATGGAAGGCCAATTTTTAGATATTTTAGGAATCACCACACTGTTTTTCATGGCATTTGTACTAGTTTATACTCCCACCAAAAGTGTAAGAGTGTTCCCTTTTCCCCACATTCTCTCCAGTGTCTGTTATTTTTTGAGTTATTGATGATGACCATCCTGACTGGAGTTAGGTGGTATCTCAGTCTGGTTCTATTTTATATTTCTTGAATGATTAGTGAGGCTGAACATGTTTTTCATGTATCTGTTGGCTGCTCATTTGTCTTCTTTTGAGAAGTGTCTATTCATATCTTTTGCCCACTTTTTTTCCCCAAAGGGTGTAATATTTATTTAATTGCTATTATAATCTTGGTATGAAAAGTAGTCCATGAAAATACAAGGAGGTAAAATTATATACCAAACTGACTTACGAACACAAATGTAAAAATTCTAAGCAAAATATTAGCAAATTCAATCCTCTAGATATTGTAGTATCTTGAGGATCACTTTTGTTTACTGTCACTATGTTATCCTAGACACCCACAATTCTCAAGTTAATATCTCTAGTCATAGGTCTTCTCTGAACTTTCACCTGCTACCTGATGTCTACACCATCATGCTTCACAAGCATCTCAAACTTAACATGTCCAAAATTATCTCTTGATTTCCCACACCCCCACATAAATATACCTGTCCAGTCTTATTCATTTTAGCTGATGGCAGCTTCATCTTTCATTTGGTTTTTTGTTGTTTGCTTTTTTAGGCCAAAGACCTTGGAATTAATCCCTGACTTCTCTCTTCCTCTTATATCCCATATGTTTCTCTTCTATATTCCAGAAAAGATTGTGTAGAATTAGTGTTCATTATTTTTTAAATGTTTTGGTAAAATTATCCGGTGAACCCACCTGGATGTGATTATTTCTTTTTGGTAAATATTTAAATTAGAAATTCAAACTTTTAGTGGTTTCATTCAGATTATCTATTTTATTTTGGTTGGGTATGGTTTTCTAGAAATTGGTACTAGGTTGTTCAAGATTTCTTCTAGGTTGTCAAATTTATGAGCATAAGTTTATTTGTAATATTACAAGGTAGTTTTCATAGCACCACTGAAAAACATTTTTAAATAGATTAAATCCAAACATCCCAAAATATTACAAGGAAAACACATGCATGTGAGCAAAACAACTGTGGACACCTTAGGGAATGATTAAAACAGAGCATGCTACAAAATGATATTCCAAACTTCTCTGCTATATAAATAAAATGCAATAAGATATACTTATCAAAAGATTATCATTTCAATGGGATTTTTAAAAAAGCAAGACAAATATATGCTATACATAAGAGATACAACAGTAGAGAAAATCAGTGAAACCAATAGGTTGGTCTTTGAAAAAATCTCCAGAAAGAATGACGAAAAGAAAAAGAAGACACAAATCACTAACATCAGGAAATAAACAAGAGCTATAAATCCTGCAGAAAATAAAGAACTATTACCCACTTTTCAATAGAGCTGTTTGCTTTTTTCTTTTCAACACATATGAATTCCTTGTAGATACTGGATGTTAAGCCTTTCTCAGATATAGAGTTAGAAAACATTTTTTCCCATTCTGTGGGTTATCTCCCTGCTTTCTTGTTTGTTTATTTGCTTTGCAAAAGCTTTTCAGTTTAATGAGATCTCACTTGTCTTCTTATCTCTTATGACATGGGTATTTGAGGTTTTGATCAGGAATTAGTTGCCAGTTCCAATCTTCATAAGGGGGTCTCCTGCATTTTCTAAGGTTTTTATAGGTTGAGATTTTACATTAAGGTCTTTGATTCATTTGGAGTTGATTTTTATTTGTTTCTCTGCCTGTTTGCTGTTGGTGTCTAAAAATGCAACTGTCTTTTGCACATTGATTTGGTACCCTGAGACTTTGCCGAAGTCCTTTATCAGCCCAGAAGATTTTTGACAAATTCTTTTAGGTTTTCAATATATAAAATCATACTGTCAGCAAAAAGGGTTAACTCGATTTCCTCTTTTCTTATTTGGATGCCCCTGATTTCCTTGTCTTGTTTGATTGCTCAGGCTAGGACTTCCAACACTATGTTGAAAAGGAGGGGTGCAAGGGGTAGTTCTTTCTTTGTCGAATCTTTACCCAGTTTGAGTATCAGTGTGATGTTAGCTTCATAAAATGACTTGAGGAGAGGTCTGTCTTTCTCAATTTCCTGGAATACTTTCAATAGGATTAGTATCACTTCTTCCTTGTATGTTTTGTAAAACTCTGCTAGAAAGCCATCTGGTCCAGGACTTTTTTTTTTTGGCAGGTAGTTTTCTTATGACATAGTCGATTTTTATGGTTTTTATTCATCTATTTAATGTCTCAATTTCTTCTTGTTTCAACCTTGAGATATTCTGTGATATCAGAAAGTCTTCCATTTCATTTAGGTTTTTGAGTTTGTTTCCATATAGATATGTGTAGTAATCTCTAATAATTTTTTGTATTTCTTCAGGGTCTGTTGTGATTTGACCCTTTTCACTTCAGATTGTGTTTATTTGGGCTTTTTCTCTTTTTTTCTTGGTCAGTCTGGCTAGAGCTCTGTCAATCTTATTTATCCTTTCAAAAAACCAGCTTTTTGTTTCATTTGATTTTTTTCTATGATATTTTTGTCTTCTATGTCCTATATTTGGGCTTTTACTCTGGATTCTTCTGCTGAAGTTAGGGTCTTGGTGGTCTTGTCTTTCCAGCTCTCTCAGGAGATTTGTTGCACTATTAACTTGTGATCTTTCCATTTTTTTGATGTGTGTTTGTAGAGATAAAAATTCCCCTCTCAGTACTGAATTCATGGCATCCCAGAGGTTTTGGAAAGATGTGTCTTTATTTTCATTTTTTTTCCAGAAGTTTTTTCTTTTCTGCTTTGATTTCCATGTTGATCCATGAGTTGTTCAGCATCTTGCTGTTTAGTGTCCATGTCTTTGTGGGTTTTAGGGTAGCTTTGTTGGTGTTCATATTTATTTTTATTCCACTGTGGTCTGAGAAGGTGAATGGCAGTATTTTGATCTTACAGAATTTTTTATGCTTGATCTATATTCAAAGATGTGTCAATCTTGGAGTCATGTTCCATGTGATGATAAGTAGAATGCACATTCTGTAGTGGTTGGGTGGAGTGTTCTGTAGGTATCCATTAATTTCATTTGGCCAAGCCTCAAGTTCAGGTTCCAGATCTTTTGCCTCGATGATTTATTGGGGTTGATGGTAAGGTATATTTAAGTTCCCAGCTATGATAGTGTTAAAGAGTCAACATATATACATATGTGTGTATATATATGTTGTTGTTGCTGTTGTTTAGTTTACCTAGAAGCTGTTTTATAAAAGTTTTCTCCTATGTTGGGTACATATATGTTTAGGATAGATTTTTTTTTGTTGATGGATTTAACCTTTTATTATTATGTAGTGAACTTTTTAAATTTCTGAAAGCTTAAAGGATATTTTTCTGATATTAAGACTGCAACTCCTATTTCTTTTGTGTTCTGTTCATCTGAAAATTTGTTTTCTACCCTGTTACTGTGAGTCTGTGAGTGCCCATTCTGGTGAAATAAGTCTCCTGGAGACAGCACATTGTTGCATCATGTTTTTGTTATCCAGTTTTCCATACTATGTCTTTTCAATGGTGCATTTAGTCCATTCTCATTCAGGCTAATTATTGAGATGTGAGAGTTTATTTCTGTCTTGAGGTTCTTATAGAGTTTTTTGTTGTTGTTATTTCTTTGTTTGTTTTGTGATTTTTGCATTGATATGTGTGTATGATTTTAATCTCTTTCTGCATTCTTGTGAAGAGGATTGTTCTTTTTTTTCTTTTCTCTGTGCTTAATACTTTAAGTGTTTCTTGTAGAGCTGGTTTGGAGGTAGCATAAGCTCTTAGGGACTGAACATCTGGGAAGGATTTTAATTCTCCATTGCTAATTGAACTTAGCTTAACTGGGTAGGAAATTCTTGGTTGGAATTGTTTATCTTTGAGAACTTTGAAGATTGGACTCCAGTCTTTTCTAGTCTGTAGTGCTTCTGGAGATAAGTCTGCTATTATTCTAATTGGTCTTCCCTGGTATATATATAGTCTGACCTTTCTCTTTGTCTTTAGAAACTTTTCCTTTATAAAGCTTTGTGTACGTGAATTACTATGTGTTTAGGAGTTGGCCTTCTCATTTGATGTCTTGCAGGGTTGTTTTGAATATCTTCTGTTTGAATGGTCACAACTCTGATGAGATGAGGAAAGTTTTCTTGAATAATTTCATAAAATGTTTGTCTCTGTCTCTCTATCTGCCTCAAGAATGTCAATTAATCATATCTTTGGCCTTTTGACATTGTCACACATCTCTTAGAGGCTTTGTTCTGTCTTTTTAAGCTTCTTATCTATGTTTTTAACAGTTTGAGTTAGTTCCATATTTTGGTCCCCAAGTTCTGAGATTTTTTTCTTCTGCTTTGTTAATTCTGCTTTCTATGCCTGTCAATTTGTTATGTATTTCACTTACTGTATTGCTTATCACTATCCTCTCAGTTATCAACTTCTTCATTCTTTTTTAAAATCTTTCCTCATTTCTCTTCATTCTCTCTATTAGTATATTGATATCTCAGTTGGTAGTTTGAGAACAGTTGTTCTGGGTGTTCTTCATTGTCAGAGTTCCAAAGTCTGTATTCTCAGGTGCTGTTGCCCAGGAGTCTGTATGGGATCTGTGTTCTTCCTTTGGTTCTTCTTCATTTGCTCCCTTCTTTAATTTTGCTGTTCAGTGATGGGGGATAGCTTTTAATTCTACTTGCTCAATCTCCTATTCTTCCTTATGTAGATCCTCTAGATTTGTTGAGTTTTTTAAGCCAGACTGGGGATGTAATTTTTGCAGTTTTGAGATTTGATTAAAGTGTGAAGGAGGGAGTTGTTGTTCAGAATCTATCTGCAGATCCCAGTATCTGCTAACTGGTGTGTGGGCCCCCTAGAATCCACTTCCCTCCACTTTAAAAAGCCTTTAGAGATGAAGGCTTTTGTATGGCCCCTAAAAGCAAAATGAGATAAGAAAAAGGGGAAAAATGGAGAAAGAAAGAAGGGAGGCAAAAGGAAGGTGAAGAGAAAGAAGAACAAGAGGGAAAAAACACAGGTGCACCAAGTAACAAATAAACAAAGAAGGAAAAATAAAAACAAACAAACATACAAACAAAAAAACATGATGATACACTCACCTTCAAAAATACTCACTTACAAACATAAAAACTAAAAAACTTTAAAAAAGAACAAAAACAAAATCAATACAAAGAGAAACAAAAACAGTGAAAAATAAAGAGCTCGCTCTGTGGCTGTTTCTGAAACTGAATTTCAGACTTCAGTTTTCTATTCTTTTTTTTTCTTTTTATTGGCAGTTCCCCAGCACTACTGCCACTTTTGGCTACTGCCTTGGTAGGGAGCGACTCTGATCTCTAGCCCCTCCCTTCTGTTCTCAGCACAGGCTGATCAGTTTGATCTCAGCATGGCTCAGGTACCCCATGGATTGCTGAGTAAGGAGGGTGAATTAGATCCAGACTCACCCCAACTTGTCTGCTGCTGCTGCTGCCTAGTCCCCCACTCAGATCAGACATGTCTATGCCTGGCCCAGTATGGGGGTGGGGTGTTTGTCTCTCTGTGTCTGCTCCTGAAGTTTCCTCCCTAGATCAGTGATGGTCAACCCTAGAGGGGTATAAATATTGCCTCTGAAGCTCAGGTTGGAGGCTGAACAGAATTGAGCAGGCCAACAGAAGTCTATGCCTGGCCTAGGTCAGAGAAAATAGTGGCAGTGAGCGTCTCCTCACTGGTGGTAAGGCTTACCTACAGATTCCCTCTGCACACCTTCTCCACAGTTCCTGCTCCCAGTGCCCAGCCACCTGCCACACCTGGTGACATGGGCCAAGTGCCAGATGCTGAGGAGCAGCAGATCCCTGCTGCCCATTAACTCCTCAGACAGACTTTCACTCACTTACCTGTGTACCCCCATGCATGCAGACTGTCTTTATGGACACTTGCCCTTGCAGAGACTCTCACATTCCACTGGTTCCATTGCCCTCTTGCTGAGATCCCCTCAAAACAATTTTAAATAGCAAGTATGTTAAAAAGAAATCTCGAGAGAAATTTTAAAATATTTGGATAAAATAAAAACAGAAATTATCAAAATTTGTGAAAGCTGTACTTAGATGACAACTTATAACATTAAAAGCATTTATTCTCAAAAAGGTAAGACTTAAAAAAATAACTAAGATTCCACCTTGAGAATATAGAAAAAGAAGAGAAAATTAATTCCAAAGTAATCAGAAGTGAAAAAAGTAAAGATCAGTTAGAGCACAAATTAAAGAAAGGGAAAACAAGAGGATCAACAGAAAAAAAAATCAATAAAAGAAGTTAATTTTTTGAAAAAAATCAACTAAATTGATAAAGTTTTATTCAGACTAATGAAGAAAAAAAGAGATAGAAGATAGAAATTACTAATACCAGAAATTAAAGAGGACCTATAACTACTGATTCACAGACATGAACAGGGTAATTAAGAGATACTATGATTGAACATTTATAACCGCAAATTTGATAACTTAGATGGAAATGGTTCAAATTCTTGAATGAAAAAATCTACTAACACACACACAAAAAGAAAGAAATAATCTGAATAGATTTATATCTATTAGAGAAATTTAATAAATAATTAAAAGCAGAAAACACTAGGCTCAGATAGGTTCATTGGTGAATTTTACCAAATATTTAAGGAAGATATATCTGTTCTCTACAATCATTTTACATTGTAGATTGTAGCAGGGCAAAAATTTCTTTGTAAGGCAACACACAGTATCTTAATATGCCTCTATTAGACATTAAAAAGAAGACATTAAAAAGAAGAAAATTTACAGATATCTCTCATGAACACAGGGGCAAAAATTCACAACAAATTATTATAAAATCTAATTCAATAATGTATAAAAATAATTATATGCCACAAGCAAGCGTAATTATTCCATGTATGAATGAACTCAAAAAGTAATTAATGAAACTCATCATATCAACAGACTAAAGAAGAATAATTATGTAATCAAATTTATAGAAGCAGAAGAGCATTCTGAAAATTAAATACTTATTAATTATATTTTAAAAAACTTATCAAACCAAAAATTGAGGGAAACTTTCTCACCTTGGTAGAATGTCAACAAAAAATCTTCAGTTAATCCTGTGATGAAATGTGAAAAACTAGCTGCTTTTCAGTTAAGATCAGTAATGGAAAGGCTCACCTTGTTCACTACTGTTATTAATTACTATCCAGGAGTCCTTGCTAATGCAATAAGACAGAAAAAGAAAATGAAACATATCCATATCAGGAAGGAAGGACTAAAATGTCTTTGTTCATGGATGACATGATTTTGTTTGCAAATGACATGATTCTGTACCTCGAAAACCCACAAGAATCTGTCTAAAACCTCCTTGCACTGATAAAGACTTTGGCAAAGTCTCAGGGTATAACATAAATGGGCAAAAGTTAGTCACATTCCTATAAACCAACAATAAACAAACAGAAACCCAAATAAAAGGCACAGCCTAATTCACAATAGCACAAATAATTGACATATCTTGGCATATTCCTAACAAGAAAACTGAAAGACCTTTACAACAAAAATGACAAAACAGTGCTCAAAGAAATCAAAGATGACACGAACAAATGGAAAAATATTCCATGTTCATGGATTAGAAGAATCAACATTGTTAAGATGTCCATCCTACCCAAGACAATTTACCAATTTAATGCAATACCCATTAAATTACAAGCAGCATTCTTCCAGACCTGGAAACGACAAGACAGGAATTCATAAATGACCACGAATAGCCAAAACAATCCTCAGCAAAAAATAAAAACAAAGCTCCCAGACTTTTAGCTTTATTATAAAGCTACAATAATCAAAGCAGCCTGGTATTGGTGCAAGAATAGGCATATAGAACAATGGAACAGGATAGAGATTCCAGAAGCAAAACATCGATTTCTCAACCAACTCATCTTCGACAAAGTCTCCACCATCAACCACTGGGAAGCGGAGAACCTATTCAGTAAATGATGCTGGGGAAACTGGCTGACCACATGCAGAAGATTAAAACAAAACCCCTACCTATCCCCATACACAAAAATCAACTCTCAATAGATCAAAGACCTAAACATAAAACCTCAAACTATAAGAATCTTAGAAAATGCAGGAGACAACCTTATGGAAATTTAAACTGGTAACCAATTCAAGACCAAAACCCTAACTGCCCATGCCATAAGAGATAAGACAGACAAGTGGGACCTCATAAGCTGACAAGTTTCTACAGAGCTAAAGAAACCACTGAGAGAGCGGGAAGATAGTCCACAGACTGGTAAAAAAAATATTTTCCAACTGTATATCTGACAAAGGCCTAATACCTAGGATCCACAAGAAATTCAAATGTGCTGAAAAGAAATAAAAAACAAACAACCCCATTACAAAGTGGACAAAAAATATCAATAGACACTTCTCAAAAGAAGACATACAAGCAGTCAAAAGATACATGAAAAAATGCTCAGGCTCATTAGTCTTCAAAGAAATACAAATTAAAACCACATTGAGAAACTACCTAACTCCAGTCAAGATGGTCATCATCAATAACTCAAAAAACAATAGATGCTGGAGAGACTGCAGCACATATGAAACACTTCCACACTCTTGGTGGGAGTATAAACTAGAACAGCCTCTGTGGAAAAGAGTTTGTCAATTTCTAAAAAAAAAAAAAAATCTAAAACGACCTCCCATATGACCTCGCAATCCCCCTACTGGGAATATAACCAGAGGAACTCAAATCACTCTATGAAAAAGATACCTGCATACCCATGTCTGTTGCAGCATTATTTACAATAGCAAAATCATGGAACCAGCTGTGCTGCCCATCAAAAGAGGACTGGATAAAGCAAATGTGGTACATATATACAATGGAATATTACGCAGCCATAAAGGAGGACAAAATTATGAACTTCACAGCAACTTGGATGGACATAGAGTCTATAATATTGAGTGATCTATCAGAGAAACAAAGAACCGAGTGTCACATCTTCTCATTCATAAGCGAACTTTGAATAATTATCATAATACTATATAAAAGGTATTGGCAGTAGTGGGAAACTGCCGGAGAAGGGGCACACCTCCTCATCAAGGGTACCTGCATAATGGACATTTGTATACCTAACGCCGAACTGTACCTCACATATTTAAAACAAAAAATTAATTTAAAAAATTCCAAAGAATCAACCGAAAAAACAAAAACAACTTTTCAGGGACTAATAAGAAATTCTTCAAGGTTGTAAGATACAAAGTTAACCTATAAAAATTAATTACTTTTTTTGATTCTACCAATAAAAAATTGCAATTTGAAATTACTAACACAATATTACTTACATTCTCCCCTAAAGTTGAGCTACTTAGATATAAATCTAACCAATTATGTATAATATTGATGTAAGGAAAATAAAACATTTGATGAAAGAAATAAAATAATATTTTTAAAAAGAGGAAGAATTCATGTTTAAGGGCAAGAAGACTGAATATTATCAAGATGTCAGTCTTCCAAGTTGACCTACAGATTCAACTCAATTCTGCTTAAAATTCCATTACCTTTTTTTGTGAATGCTAGCAAGCTGATTCTAAAGTTTATATTGAGAAGCAAAAGACTCAGAATAGCCAACACAGTATTGAAAGACAAAGTTGAAGTGCTGATACTATCAACTTTAAGACACTATAAAATAAAAAACTTACTGTAAAGTCACAGTAATCATTACAGTATGAAACTGATAAATAGATAGGTAAATAGATAAGTATTTAAAAATATAGACTCTAGAAATAGGTTCACATACATAGAGTCAACTAAGCTTTGACAAATCAACAAAGACAATTCAGTGGTGAAGGACAGATTTTTCAACAAATAGTACTGGAACAACCGAACATCTTTAACTAAAAAAAAAGAATTCAAACGCAGACATGGTATTTTTTTATAAAAATTAACTCAAAACAAATCATAGGCCTAAATGTAAAAAACTAGAAGATAAGAGAAAATCTAGGTGAAATCGGATTTGACAGTTTTTTTAGGTAGAATACCAAAAGCATTATCCATGACACAAAAAAATGATCAGTTAAATTTCATTAAATTTAAAAAATGAGTTATCAAACCGCAAAAACACACGGAGTAACCTGAAGTATATATTAATAAGTGAAAGAAGTCAGTCTTAAAAGCTTATATTCTGTATAATTTCAATTATATAACTTTCTAAAAAAATCAAGACTATGGAGATTGTCAAGAAATCAATGGTTTGCCAGACGAGGGGGAAGGTGGAGAGGATGAATCGGTAGAGCACAGATAATTTTTTAAGGCAATGAAGCTATTCTATATACTACTGTAATGGTAAGTACATGTCTGCATATATTTGCTAAAACCCATAGAATGTACAACACAAAGAGTGAACCCTAAAATAATCTATGAACTTTAGATAATAAGAATGCATCGAAATTGGTTCATCAATTGTAACAAATATACCACCTTAATGCAAGATATTAATAAAGGAAAACTGTTGAGGTGGGATGGCAGTAGGATATATGGGAATCCTTTGTACTTCTCACTTATTTTTTTATTTTTAATCTAAAACTGCTCTAAAATGTAAATCCTTTAAGTTTTTAAAAATAAAACAAAAGCAATTTGAAAAGGTGTAGTTTATGCGAATATTAAAAGCTTATCAAAATTCTGTATATGTTATAGGTACATGAATATGTAGGAAAAGTGTACAAATATGCATAATAAAATCATTATTTTGGATGTTTAGGTAATATGAAACAAAGAGGAGTTTATAGGGAGCATCAGCTGTCTGCTGTTTTTAATTCTTTAAAAAAATTTATGGAACAAATGACATTTGACACCTAAGTGTTTATTCATGTCTATTCTCTCTTGTATTTTAAATTATTTCATTATGGGAGAGTTTCTTTAAACTTTATCCACTTTCAAATGTGAGGATAGGTAATATCTATTTACTAAAATTGTCTTATTTTAAAAATCATAATTAATTTCCCATTATTTCAGAGATGGTAATTTGAATTTACCTTAGCACTTACCTAAAATGAATATTTCTTTTTTAAATATACTGAAAAATATATCCCAATTTTTTCTCTGAATCCAGTTAAGGAACTGGAAGACGTTCACGGAATAGATGCAATCTCCTGAGCTAAATTTCCTTAAAATTAATTTCTTTAAAATGATATTCAATTCACTAAATTCCTACTATATTCATAGATGAAAAAGATTCATAGTTTTTCTAAGGAAAAATTTCTCTTTAACGGACAAAATTCACATTTTTTCCTAATCCAAAGTAACACAAATTTATGAGAATTTTCATCTAACTTTGTGTTTATAAAGAATGTATTTTTTTCTTTAAATTCACAGTCCATTTACCCTGTACCATTTAGGTGAGTCTATCAGCATAGATCTGAGTATGTCAGATAGGTTACAATATTTTCACAGAAAAAGACTAAGGAAGAATTAAATTCTATAGTCACATGTGTTTATTTCTATATTTAATCTAAATCAATTTACTAGTAGATACAATGGTAAAATATAAAATTAACATCTTAATGCCTAGTAGATGTATTAATAAGCTGAAAATATGGGATACAAAATAAAACAAGTAACTTCTGCAGACTATTTTTATGTTGGAAACATAACATTTTTTGCTTAGGAAAATTACACAAATTAAAAAAATCGATTCTGATTCTGGAGAACAATATTGTTATTTAGTTTAAAAAATAAATACCTGTGTGGCTCAATTATTGGCATAATTAGTTTAAAATGTATACAAAATGTGAAATTATATTTTTACTGCAGATAATGATGCCACTCTAATGGATTTGGATATTGCTTCTAAGGTATGCTTATTACAAAAAGGAGTTAGAGTTGTGTAACATGAAATTTCATAAGCAGAATATAATAGTTAAAACATGTGAGAGCTATAGATCAGAGCACATCTTATTTTCAGAAATAAAAGCATTTTCTATTTCCAAGTAAATGATATTTACTTTTGTGCAATGACTAAGATTCTTAAAAATGTACACGTTCTCCCTCTCTTTTAAATGAGAATAAAACAAATGGTAGAATAAAATCCTAGTAGTTGAAGACTACTCAGATAAATTTCTTCTCTCTCTCCAAACCCACTAAAATGGCAGAAGAATTTTAAATATCAGCTCCCTACATAACCCCAAATCACAAAATAGAATTTATCTTTTCTCCATACATCAAAGGTCATTTTACTGTGGTATATTCTAGAAAAATTAGGGTTTTCTCATTCATTCCAGTACTTAAAATAATCCATATTCAAGGCTGCAGACCTTATGTTCAAACGAAAATTTTGGTTTCTGTTCACCATAGAATAGTTGAAGACATACAATTTTAGATCTACATCAATCCCAGAAAAGAAGGTAAGTTCAAATCAAACCTATGATATTACTCCCTCTCTTTTTTGATTCCTCAATACTAACCTGAGGGATGAAAACTGACCGCACTTGTTATGAGCAATATCTCATTGGCCACATATTTCTTGAAATTCTAGCATGTCATGTGTTGTCAGGTCACTTGAACGTTACAACAGATAACATGATAGAGGGGAAAGGAGAGGAAGGCTGTCAATTAGAAGCCACCACTTCCTTCACCACAGAAGTGGACATAAATCTAAACTGGACAGTCAGAATATCCCACTTCCCTGGGATCAGTCACGAATTAGAGATGGGCATTTGAGTCAAGCAAGACCTGCTGTGATCCTCTTTTGTGAATTTGTACAGAAACTGGAAAAGAAATCCTAAGTTGTAATCCACACGCTGTCAAGGACCAATGATCTTATACTTAGATGGTATATGTTTTCCTATACTTTATAGTAATCCTAAATTATAAGATTATTCATTTCTAATTTAAAGCAATATATTGAAATATTTAAAAATCGATATCCAATTTAAAAAGCAAACTAGAACTGCTAATTCTATTCCACACCATTTCACCTTTCTTCACCATCGATCAATGGCAAAGTTACTTTGTTAGCTAAACAGTAGAAAACAGGATGACCTAGGAGATTGGTGATGAATTATGGAGCCATTTTCATCTAACACATATCTTTGAATTTAATGTTACTATCTGAGGGACACTTGGAATCACATGAGGTAAGTTAAAAATTTCTGTTCTTATTCTATAACCAGATATTTATAATGCACTCTTTACCACGTGTGCTCTTAAGCCCTTAAAAAGTCCTTAATAAGTGCACTGGAAATATTTTCATAGAATTACCAGTTTCAGAAGAGAGGCCAAGGGGCCAAGGATTAAATAGGCCTATAAAATGAACAATCTTTTAGAAGTTCCAGAAACAAAATGTGGCTAGGGGAACTGAGCAATGTTCTGGATTCTTCTTATAGACGGAGATTTCTAATCCTGAATAGTTCATTAACTTATTGTTTGCCTAATACTGACATGCAAAGAGAGAGAGGGGGGTTGTTAAGTAAATTAGAATTGAACTAATTACTACCAGCCACCAGATTTTTAAAGTGAAAGTTTGAGATAGAGGCAAATTCTAAACAGGATTTTGAGAAAGAACGTCTACTTCTTCTCTCTCTCCTTTTTGATTCCTCCAATACTAACTTGAGGGATGAATGGAAAGTGTTAGTCACAGAATTTGCCTTTGAATAAACAATGCACATTACTTAAATTTCTTAAATAAACAATACGTTTATTTTGTGTATGTATATGTAAAATTATATTACTTATGCTTACCAAGTCATTTGTGATAATAATTCTCATAATTAGAAATATTTGTGTTCTGGTTCTAACCAGATTACAGTTAATTCATTGATCTCTGTAGTCGACCTGTGCACAAAGATGAATATTATATACAAGTGGGAAAATAATCTCCACACTGAAGATCATGGTCCTTATGACTTTTTGACAATTAAGACCTTTTCTGAGAATAAATAATTAATTCCTAAATTTGTGGGGAAACTTACAACATTAATGTTCCAAACATTGAGACACCATAGCACTGTTCCTGAAAAGCAGATAGTGGAGGAATGGGAAAGAGATACAGTTGATTTTATCCTCCAGAAATCTCTTCTACAGAATGACAGTGGAAAGACAACTGAAGAAAAATAAGCTGAATATTTGGAGTAAACAGTAGCAGAATAATTATTTATTCTCAGCCCACCACAAATCTTTAGTCTCTTTTCCTTATCACTGTGATAGGTGTTAGTACTTCAGATTCTACATATCCATTTTTTTCTCCAATAGTGTAACCTTTTCAAAACTATCTCATCAATGTGTTCACTAGGTAAGCATAACATTAGTATTAATGCATAAAAATAAATACAAAATTATATATATTTTTAAAATGTGTATATAAGTTTTACTGTATTATGTTGTTGATTTATATTTCAGAAGCCAACAAAAAACTGAGTGAGGGATCTTCTTTAATTCATCATGTATTGAATTCATTTTATTATTGTGAAGACTTATAGTGGTAGTTTGGTGACTGTTTACCTATGTTTGAAAGCTTATTGAGTAGCTAATCTAAGTCATTTTTTATATATTGCATTAGGGTGAAAACTGTGTATCAGTTTTTAATATACAGAATATGCATATGATTATACAAAATGCACATTTATGCAAGTGTGTATGTCTCAAAAGTGTTTATAGTCCAACACACGTATGCATAACTTGCCACTCACTACAATCACTAGCAGCACATAAAAATCCAATAAGTCTAAGTAATGTGCAGTGTTTATTCAAAGGCAAATTCTGTGACTAACACTTTCCATTCATCCAAGTTAGTCTTTGAGGAATCGAAAAGTAGAGGGAAAAGAGTAGAGATTCTTTTTCAAAATCCTGTTTAGAATTTGCCTCTAAAACATTAAATTATGTTTAAGAATATATGTCAATGGTCTTTGTATACAGAAGTATATGCTTTGTTCAAGAATTTATAGATAGGTATTTCACAGCTACAAAGAGTATGCAAAAACTTTGTAATAAATTTTCATTGTTTTTTTTACTCAGACCCTTTTGACCTCTTATTTCCTGATTTTATAATTTCTGTCTTTGTGACCATCCTGTTTCACCCTCAGGTCTCTGATAATAATGTTAGACCCTCTTAATGTTTCTGATATGTGCACCTTTTTTTATGGCTTTGACCCTAAGTGCTTTCTCTCAGATAGAATTCATGTTAGTTTCCTATTCTTCTCATGACTGCAGAATAAGGAATTTCCACTACCTGCTTTCATCTAACAGGCCCCTCAATCCCATTCTTGCCAGGTCCAAAAATACGTATATAACAAATAGAGCTAATCTATTAAGACCTTCCTTCATTTCACATGTAGTACGGATATATACGTGTGTATGTGTCTTCTGTTATATATTTATTTCTCTGCCATGATTACCAAAAGCCGATTGCTTTTACTTGGTAGAGGTAACAATATACTTCCTCTACCTTGTCATGGCATTATTTTCAACTTTTTTGTTTTTTGCTATAATTGAGATTACAGAAATGTTCATTTTCTTGGCGTTCGACAAAACATTGCACTATTCTCCTACACTGATGATTGCACACTGATATGATATGATAATCAGAAAGTACCATGCATAAGTACTGTGATGCTTTTCTCAAGCAAGACTATGCTTGAAGATAGGAAGTCAACTATGAAAACGGAGGGTTTACTCCAGGAAGCATGGACTGGAGTATGTCACAATATTCTTTTTAAGAGGAAATACTATCTGCTGCATCTTACAACTCCTCTTAATGGGAATAGCTTCAGATTTCAGAGGATACATATATCATTTTAAAGTGTGCTGCTCTGACTCATTTGACAAAATAATTTTCAAGACCACTAGTTGTGAGTAGTATCTAGAGAAAAGTCAATATACATAGCAAGTCCAGGCCATAATGCAAATTACTCTAACACCTGAGACTTCTGACCCTCAGATACCTGGTGTAAGAGTAGCAAATAGAAATGCTGCATAGAGTCTTTTTTGGACTCTAGTAGAAGTCATAGCATAGACACTTTCAAATAAATATATTCAAATTTCAAATAAATATATACCCTCTTCTTTGTTTTCTTGTAGCATTTTCTATTTTGCCATTGGGCTTTTGCAGAATCCAAACCCATGACTATGGCACAAGTGAACTTCCCATTATGAAAAAAAAGCTCCTGTGTACATATCAGAATCAAGAAGTTCTGACATTCCTAAGAATTTATGTGAGAAGTGATTCAGACCTTCTGGTATTGAATGCTGCAATGCCTCTCTTTTTTTAGTGTATAGCAATATCATGGGGATTTTCTAAATATACCTTTTGAATTATTGACCACGTTAGGTTTTGCTATGCTTTTCCTGTAAATAGAATACAGAAGTTCAAAAACCAAGACATAAAAGTGAAAGATCTCATCATTTTATTTATTTATTTATTTATAACCATATTTTATTATAGAGTTGTGGGGTACAAGTTAGGATTAGGTACATAAGTAATCTACATGCAGGTGAAGCTTGGGCCTCCAGCTGGTCCTCACTTCCCCTGGTTTAGAACCAGGTACATTTGTGTTGTTTCATGCTCCCCGCTCTCTCACTCCTGGTAGCATCCCATGACTGCTGATCCCTCCCTTGATCCATCCACTAAAGTTCCACTCCCATGTATGAGTGAGAACATGTGGCATGTGACTCTTTGTTTCTGTGATAATATCTCATTATTTTAGGAAAAATGTAATGTTTAGAAATATGTATTGATATATTTAAAATAAACTATACTTCCCAAATTTGCGAACAGTATGGATGATTCCTGTTTCTGATAGAGCAACAGTTGTATTATATACTGGTTTATTAGTCACAAAAAAATTCCAATTGTGTTTTATTTTTAAAATAAAGACAAGTGCTCAAGTCACTCAATATTATCTTATTACTCAGATAAAAGTAGTCTTTTTCTAAATATATACATATTTTTCTATCATTTTATTGATTCCAGTTAATCCCATATCTCAGAATTATGTTTTCTTTTAACTTTGTTCTTTCATTTCCATTCATTTTGGGTTTATAAATGTTATTTAAACAAACAAATCTCAAAGCAAACTTGATTTATATTAGACTTCTAGAAATTACTTGTAGGAATTGTGCTTATTGTCTTCTATTGATTTAACTATGAACCATTACATTCTTCTTAGGGGTTTGGTTTTATATCTTGTGGTGTTTTCCGTCTATGGAAAAATGTCTATCCTCTTCTTCTGAAGAGATGAAATATGACCACTTTTTCCCCAAAAAATATTATAGTCTGTTAAGGTCTTGTTCTAAACAAGGAAATGGAACATAGCTCTTGGACCTAAAGGAAAACCCATATGAATTCAAATGTATACAAGGAGTGCTCCTCTCGCTACAGATCACTCTTCTAAAGTAATATATATTTTCTTTTGTTTTGATGGCAGGTGATATAGAGTAGCAACAACCTTTTAAAAGCCTTCTCTCAATAATATCTATTTTATATATATATATTTTTTTTTTTTTTTTTTTTTTTTTTTTGAGTTGGAGTCTCACTCTGTCGCCCAGACTGGAGTGCAGTGGCCGCTCCCGGCCACCGCAGCCTCGACCTGCTGGGCTCCGGTGATCCTTCTGCCTCAGCCTTCCGAGTAGCTGGAATTACAGGCATGCGCTACCACTCCCGGTTTATTTTTTGATTTATTGTAGAGATGAAGTCTCGCTGCCCAGGCGGGTCTCGAACCCGCGGGCTCAGGCAATTCACTCACCTCAGCCTCCCAAAGGCGTGGGATTACAGGCTGAGCCACCAAGCCCAGCTTTCTATTTTATATTTTAATGATAAATAGTGTTTAGGGTAGAAATACCATTTAAGTATGTTTCTTCTATGTCAGATTGATTATCAGTACATAAGCCAGAATGGTGATGAGATGGCTCATGTTCTCTCTCCTCTCTAAATTCTCAAAACTTTTTTTCATTATGGATTCTAATAACAAATTTTTATAGTGAACTCCATGGGAATGTTTTATATTTTAACAAGGATGATAGCAGATGAATGAGGCTGTAATAGTGGTGTTTAAACATCATTCAGATTCAGGAAAAATGTTAGATGTGTTATAAATTTTCAATGCCTCAGTGAAATTCTAAGTATAAGAAATATTCTATGTTGCTTTTGGGGCAGAGTATACACTTATCACCAGGAAATTGTCAGTGCCACAATGAAAGTATGCAGTATTACATTTATCTTAAGGGTATTCTTCAACCACAGAAAAAATATACATTTAGAACTTGCTAAGGAAGGATAGTAATTGTATTTAACAAACATGTAAAGATAAATAATATTTTAGTGTTCTTTAACTGAAAAATATAAAACTTATGAGTTTCACCCTGGCAACATCTCTTTGCCATAATTGAAGAATAAATTTTAAAACTTTCTCAAATTACTTAGAAACCAGTTTAATAACATTTTAGCAAGTATTTAATTGTGTCTTATAAGCCAGGAATTCTGTTAACTTCAGGTGAAAAAAAAAGAGAAACTATTGGATAGGAGGAAAAAGAGATAAAGAAGTACAAAAGTAATTATGACATGCAAGACAATTTTGGTAACAAAAACATGCCATCAAAAGTAGGATAAATTAATTTAGAGAAGTAGGTAAGGGCCATGATTATGTTCAGATTGGTCACAAAAGGAGGCAAGATACAGAAGAATGATGAAGAAATAGAAATTTTCTAGGAAAATGTAATGGAAAATTACATTCTAGCTAGGGAAAAAATATGAGAAAAGACCCAATATGTGTAATAGTTTAGTGTACTCATTAAATAACAAGTAGTTTAGTGTTGCTGTAGCATAGAATTTTAAAAAATAAAAAGAGAATAATCTGGAAAGATGGATTAGACAAATAAAAAGTGGCTCTCTCCATCCATTCATCTAGCCATCTGTTTTTCCATCATTGAATTATATACAATGCTAGGGGCTTGTACATTGTTCTCAAGTCTAAGGGAGAATTTCTTGAGTTCTGACTACACTAGTCACTAGGTGGATTTTGAATAAATAACAGACAAGATGAGAGAAAAGGGAGACAATCATGAGTTTCCTGGAAACCTAACATTGAATTACATAACAAATTACTGAATAATAATGCAGAGTACATTGCTTATTATTATTATTATTAACAGTACTATATATATGATTATATTATACTACGTTATACTTTGCTGTAACTTTGCATTATATACTCTCATAATATGATATATATTTTACACATCATATATAATATATTCTATGTACTTTTTATATGTAATATAGAGAGTATATAGCTATTCCATTTGCTGTAAAATATAAACTTGGTATTCTATTCTTTATATAGTATGTCATATACTCTACATTATTTAGAATATAAATAATATATATAATAACATATACATTATCCTGTATTGTAAGATACATACTATGCATATAGAAAGTTGTATCTAGGGGCGGAGCTTAAGATGGCAGCCAACAGGTCAGGCTGTAAGAGTCTCTGTGGAGGCAAGTGTCAATGGAGACTCTGTGTAAATGGACAGGCACTGGTGGGGTGTGAAAGTCTATCTGAGGAATACTGCATGAACCTGGGTCCCCCCTTTGAGGGTGATTGCAGGCTCCCCCACCACCCTGAAATTGAACTGCAGCCTACAAAATCATGAGTAGAAACATCTGCTGCCTGCAGGAATGCACTTGAGAAAAGCCTGCTGAACCCAGCTCATTCCCCAGCACCTGACTCAGGGCCCACACCATCACCTGTCATAACAGAACAGCTGGAGTGCCGTATCTGATCTGTGTAGAGAGAGGATCAGGAAAACAGAGAAAAGTCCATGCCAGAGAAAAGTAAGGAACCACCCACCACAGCAATTTTCCAGGCAGAGATTTGCATTGCCCCTCCCAGCTCCTCCACAACCTCCAACTTGTTGCCTAAGGTAGTCTGGTCAAACAGAGAGAGACAGAAGTCCCTCCCTCAAGCTGAATTAGACAACTCAACTCTGTGTGGCAGACCTAACACACAGCAAGTCCAGTAACCCAGATCTGATTCATTTGCCTCCCAAGGAGTCCTGTGGCAACTAACCCAAGCTATAAGTAACCCTATCTGCCTGCAATGAAAGCAGAGAGGAAAGGCTAGAGATCAGAGATGAAGGGACTTTGGACACACAGGAAGGACTGCAAAGCCAATCTGGTTTCTTGTTTTTTTTTTTATTTTTGTTTTTTGATGGTTTGTTTTGCTCACTTTTGTTTGCTTTTAGTTTTAGGGTTTTTTTTTTTTTCCTTCTGTTCCATTCTGGTTTTTATAACATTTTCGTACTTGCTTTACTTTTGTTATTTTACTGATTTTTTTCTTCTTCTTCCTATTCTTTAGACTCCCTGTTTGTGTAGGGGAAGAATACATCAATGGGCAGGATTTTATTGGACTGTATGTTTGTGTGATTACCTGTATTATTTAGGTGTAGCTTTGTTTGTTTGCTTGTTTGTTTTATTACTCTTTTCTGTATTTTTGTCTCTTTTCTTTTGGTTAGTTGGTATATCTGTTTGCCCGCTTATTCTTCTCTCTCCACTTCCTCTTGACCCTTCCCCCCATCCTTCTTCCATTATTTTCTTTTGTCTTACCTCTTTTTGTTTCAGGGAGCAAACCCAAAACCCCATTGCATGGACAGATTGTAAGGCAGTGGAAGTGGGTTCCAGGGTGCCCATACACCTGTCAGTAGATACTGGGATCTGAAGATAGATTCTGAATCACAGCTCCCCCCTCAATTAAATCTCAAAACTGCAAAAAGTACGGCCCCCAACCCACAGTCCAGCTTCAGAAATGAACAAAGACAGAGGATTCACATAAGGAAGAATAGGAGATTGAGCAAACAGTAGTAAAAGCAACACTGCCATTCCTGAAAAACAGAATTAAAGAAGAAAGAAAAAAAAAGTCAGGGGGTGGGAAAGGAAAATCTACACAAATAAAAAAAAACAAAATGAAAGAAGACTATAGGTCGCATACAGACCCCTGGGAAGTCAGACACTGAGAAAGCTGACTTTGGAATGCAAACAATGAAGAGTCCCAGATTGACTGGTCACATACTACAAATCCAGACATCAAGACGTCAATAGAGAGAATAAAAAGAATTGAGGAGAGACAAGAGGAAAATAGGAAGGAGTTAATAACTGTGATAACAGCAGTAAAGAATACTGTGATTGAAGTAAATAACAAACTAATAAGCATGGCAAGCAGAATTAACCAAGCAGAAGAAAGAATCTCAGAGCTTGAGGATCAAAATATAGAACTAACCCAAACTGTCAAAAACATAGAAAAGAAGCTTAAAAAGACAGAACAAAACCTTCAAGAGATGAGCAATTACTTCAAGAGAACAAACCTAAGAGTAATTGGACTTCTTGAGGCAGAAAAAAACACAGAGACCACCCTGGAACAAACATTCCATGAAATTATTCAAGAAAACTTCCCTCATCTCATCAGGGATGCAAAAATTCAAACACAAGAGATTCAGAGAACCCCAACAAGAAATCAAAGAGAAGACCGACTTCCAGACACATAATAATTTGCCTAAACAAAATAGGTATAAAAGAAAAAATGCTGAAGACAGCAAGAGAAAAAAGGTCAAATTACCTGCCAGGGAAGACCAATTAGAATAGCAGCAGATTTATCTACAGAAACACTTCAGGCTAGGAGAGCTTGGAGCCCAATCTTCAAAGTTCTCAAAGATAAAATATTGCAACCAAGAATAACCTACCCAGCTAAGCTAAGCTTCATCAGTGAGGGAGAATTAAAATTTTCCCAGACATCCAATCTCTAAGAACTTACGCTGCCTCCAGACCACCTTTACAAGAAACACTTAAGAAAGTATTAAACACAGAAGAAAATGAAAAAAGAACAGCAATGTTCTTCACAAGAGTATAGGGAAAAGATTGAAAACACACATGAATCAATCCAAAAACCAAAAGAATGACACAAACAGGAACAACAACAACTCTATAAGAATCTCATGACAGGGACAAACTCTTACATCTCAATAATTAGCCTGAATGTGATTGGACTAACTGCACAGCTGAAAAGGCATAGAATGGCAAAATTGATAAAATATCACCAGGCAACAATATATTGCTTCCAAGAGACTCATCTCACCAGAAAGGACACTCACAGACTCAAAGTTAGAGGATGGGAAGCAAAATATCAGGTGAATGGAAAAAAAAGAAAGACATAGCTGTGATATTAATCTCAGATAAAATTCCCTTTAAGGTCTCAAAAGCTAAAAAAAATACAGAAGATCACTACATAATGATAAAAGGTTCAATCCATCAGTAAGAATAACCATTCTAAACATATATGCACTCAACATAGGAGCACCAACTTTTATAAAGCAGCTTCTAGGTAAACTCAAAAAATATATTGACTCTAACACTATCATAACGAGGGACTTTAATAACCCACTCACAACCCTAGACAGATCATCAAGAGAAAAAATCAACAAGGAGATTTGGAACCTCAATCTGACTCTTGACCAAATGGACTTAATTGATACCTACAGAACACTCCGCCAATGACCACAGTATATACATTCTACTGATCACCGCATGGAACATACTCTAAAATCAACCACATCCTTGGCCATAAGTCAAGCATAAACAAATTTCAAAATATTGAAATTTTGCCATGCATTTTGTTAGACCACAATGAAATAAAAATAAATATCAAAACCAACAAGTTTCCCCTAAACCCAGAAAGACATGGAACTAAACAACATGAAGCTAAGCAACTTTTGAATCAACAATGAAATTGAAACAGTGATTAAAAGATACCTGGAAGCAAATGAAAATGAAGAAACATCTTACCAAAATCTCTCGGATGCCATGAAAGCTGTAGTAAGAAGGGAATTCATATCTCTACAAATGCACATAAAGAAAATGGAAGGATCACAAATTAACAGCCTAACAAGTAAGCTAGGAAGCTGGAAAAACAAGACCATCAAAAACTTAACTTCAGCAGAAGAATCCAGATCACCAAAATAAAAGCTCAAATCTGGGACATAGAAGATAAAAGTGAGACTGACCAAGAAAAAGAGACAAAAGCCCAAATAAACATAATCAGAAACACAAAAGATCAAGTCACATCTGACCCTGAAGAAATACTGAAGATCATCAGAGACTACTATGTCCACTTGTATGGAAACAAACTTGAAAACCTAAAGGAAATGGAAGACTTTCTGACATCACACAATCTCCCTAGGTTGAAACAAGAAGAAATCGAGTCCCTAAACAGACCTATAACTATCACAGGAAATTGACTATGTCATAAGAAAATTACCTACAAAAAAAAGCCCTGGGCCAGATGAGTTTCTGGCAGAATTCTACAAGACATATAAGGATGAACTGATATCAATTCTACTGAAAGTATTCCAGGCAATTGAGAAAGTTGGAACTCTCCCCAAATCATTTTATGAAGCTAACATCATATTGTTACACAAGCCAGGTAAAGACCCAACAAAGAAAGAGAACTACAGGTCAATATTTCTGATGAACAAATGCTAAAATTCTCAACAAGATCATAGAAACTGGATTCAATAATACATCTAAGAAATCATTGATCACGACCAAGTAGGCTTCATCCCTGGGTACAAAGCTGGTTCAACATTTGTAAGACCATAAATATAATTAAATACATCAGCAGATGACAAAACAAAAACCACATGACTATATCATTAGATGCAGAAAAAGCTTTTGATGAAATCCAGCACCCCTTCTTGAAGAAAGCCCTCGAACTCCTAGGCATAGGTGGAACATACCTCAAAATAGTAAGAGTCATCTACGACAAACCCACAGTCAGCATACTGCTAAAGAGACAGAAATTGGAATCATTTCCCCTGAAAACTGGAACAAGAAAAGGATGCCTACTGTCACCCCTCCTGTTCAATATAGTTTTGGAAGTCCTAGCTAGAGCAATCAGTGAAGAGAAGGCAAACAGAGTTATCCAAATAGGAAAAGAGGATGTGAAGTTATCTCTCTTTGCAGACGACATGATTATATACCTTGAAAATCGAAGAGAATCTGTTAAAAACCTCCTCGCACTGATAAAAGATTTGGCAAAATTCAGGGTATAAAATAAATGTGCAAAATACAATCACATTTCTATACACCAATAATAAACAAAAAGAAACCCAAATAAAAGCACAAATCCATTCACAATAGCCACAGAAAAATGAAATACCTTGGCATCTTTCTAACCAAAGATATGAAAGATCTTTACAATGAAAATGACAAAACATTGCTCAAA
This sequence comes from Cephalopachus bancanus, assembly GCA_027257055.1. Taxonomy (NCBI): domain Eukaryota; kingdom Metazoa; phylum Chordata; class Mammalia; order Primates; family Tarsiidae; genus Cephalopachus; species Cephalopachus bancanus. The sequence continues at coordinate 3,793,992 of JAPVLO010000096.1, read as the reverse complement.
GAAATCAAAGATGACACAAACAAGTGGAAAAATATCCCATGCTCATGGATTGGAAGAATCAAAATTGTTAAGATGTCCATTCTACTTAAGGCAACCTACAAATTTAACACAATATCCATCAAATTACCAGCAGCATTCTTCTCGGATCTGGAAAAAAAGAATGTAGGAATTCATATGGAAACATAAATGACCAAGAATAGTCAAAACAATCCTCAGAGGGGGGAAAAAAAAAGCAGGAGGTATCACACCTCCAGACTTTAAACTTTATTATAAAGCTGCAATAATCAAAACAGCCTGGTATTGGTACTAGAACAGGCATATAGACCAATGGAATAGAACTGAGATTCCAGGATCAAAACCTCAATTTCTCAACCAACTCATCTTTGACAAAGCCTCCACCACTTACCACAGGGGAGACAAGAATCTATTCAGTAAATGGTGCTGGGAAAACTGGCTGACCACATGCAGAAGATTCAAACAGAACCCTTACCTATCCCCATACACAAATATTAACTCTAAATGGATCAGAGACCTAAATGTAAAACCTCAAACTATAAGAACCTTAGAAAATGCAGGAGACACCCTTATTGAAGTTGGAACTGGTAACCAATTCCTGATCAAAACCTGAAATGCACAGGCCATAAGAGATAAAATAGACAAGTGGAACCTCATTAAACTGTCAAGCTTCTGCAAAGCCAAAGAAACCATCAAGAGAGCAGGAAGACAGTTCACACACTGGGATAAAATATTTGCCAACTCCATGTCTGACAAAGGCCTAACATCAAGAATCTATAAGGAACTTAAACATGCTGAAAAAAAAAAACAGCTCTGTTACTAAGTGGGCAAAAGATATGAATAGGCACTTTTCAAAAGAAGACATACGAGCAGCTAACAGATACATCAAAAATGTTCAACTTCACTAGTCATCAAGGAGACGCAAATTAAAACTACACTGAGATAGAACCTAACTCCAGTCAGAATGGCCATCATCAATAACTCAAAAAATAACAGATGCTGGAGAGGATGTGGTAAAAAGAGAACACTTCTCCACTGTTGGTGGAGTGTAAGCTAGTACAACCTCTGTGGAAATCAGTGTGGCGATTCCTAAAAGTTCTAAAAATCGACTTTCCATATGACCCCGCAATCCCCCTACTAAGAATATACCTGGAAGAACTCAAATCACTCTTTAAAAAATATACCTGCACACGTATGTTTATGGCAGCACTGTTCACAATAGCAAGAACATGGAACCAACCATGCTGCCCATCAAAAGAGGACTGGATTATAAAAATGTGGTTCATATACACAATGGAATATTACACAGCCATTAAGAAGAACAAAATCATGAATCTCGCAGCAACCTGAATGGAATTCGAGTTTATAATACTGAGTGATCTTTCACAGAAATAAAGATCTGAGTTCCATATGTTCTCACCCATAAGTAAACCTTAAACAACTACCATAATACTATAGGAGAAGGATTGACAGTAAGTGGGAAACTATGGGGGCCAAGGGGATCAGGGAGGTGGGATTAATGGTAGTCAATATCTGCCTGGGGAAAGGGAGTCACACCTCATCAAGAAGGGTATCAGCACAATGAATATTTATATACCTAACCCTTAATTGTACCCCACAATTTTAAAATAAAAATTAAAAAGTAAAAATAAAATAAAAAAATAAGAATTAAAAATAGGAATTTGTATCTAGAAACATCTTTTTCAAAATTATAAATCTCATAAATAATTCTTGGTTGATTTTAAGAACCATTCCTTGTACTTTTTAGAGTTATTTTAACATTTTTAAATGAATGTTCATTATTTTTTCAAAAACTGATATTTTTAAACATAAAGTCAACTATGCTAATCTAGAAAAAGATTAAGAGAACCCTAAAATGAGGCTACTGAAGTGTAAGTGTAACTTAACAGGCATTTTGGAGATAAAAGTAGCAATGCTTGATGCTTTATCAAACATGTACACTAAGAGAATGAGAGTTCAGTACAACTTTCCAGAGTTTTGTTTTGGGTGAGTAGATCAATCAGTGAGTACAGGAGAACTTATGTGGTGTATAGAGGCAGATATGATGGAAGAAGTGGGAAGAAGGATGAACTTGAGGTGTTCAGTGAACATGTATGAGAAGATATCCAATTAAATGTATGAACCCGGAGCTAGGAGTTGAATATGAAGTTAAAGATATAACTTGGGAACCATCAAACTATATTAATTTGTATAATTCTCACCAATGAGATTATGAGTAAATATTCTATTATTTTAATTTTATCTTAAAATATAATTATTTTGCTAAGTGTTATGGACTGCATTATGTATCCCAAAACTTACATGTTGAAATAAGCACCAATGTGATTGTATTTGGAAAAAGGACTTTTAAGGAGGTGATTAAGTTGGAATGAGGTCATGTAAGTGGGGCCCTAATCCAATAGAACTGATGCTTTTATAAGAAGAGAAGAAAATTCTCTCTTTCTCACCACACACACAGAAGAACAACCATTGGTTGCCTTCTCATTGTGTCCTCAATGAGAAGGCAACCATCTGCAAACTTAGGAATAGAGGCCTCACCAAAAACCAACCACATTGACACCCTGACCTTGGACTACCAGCCTCCAGAACTATAAGGAAATATATTTGTTTGCTTGTTTAAGTCACTCAGTCTATGATATTTTGTTATGGAAGTCTAAGCTAACTAATATGCTAAGATGTATTAGAAATGACCTTCTGTATTAAGTCTCCTATGTATACTGTGTCTTTTCAATGGATAGTTTTAAATCTTCACTCATTTCCCAAAAGCAGACACTGAGGGAGAATGGGTAAATAACATGGCCAAGCAGAGACATTAATACAAAAAAAAAAAGTATTTCCCTTTCTATCAGACTTATTTCCTTAGCCTCACCAAATAAGAGTGATCAACAGGGACTGGAAATAGCTATTAATATTAGATCCCACTGATGCATAGTTAAATTTATGTAGGTACAAATAACTAACTATACATTGTTCAAATATTTCAATCTGTGTATAGATAATACATACATAAATAAAGCAAAACTATAGTGCCTCCTGGAAATGAGAAGGTCAGGGAAAAGAAAAAGTTCAATTAGAAATAATAGCTGAATGTAATTCAATAGGGTAAATAAAGAAGTGGGATCCAGACAGAAAAAGAAGACCAAGAAGAGGGATGCAATTGAAAACTTGAGAAGTGACAAGAAAGTCCCCAGGGCAAAGGTAAAGTAAATTCTCCTTTGCCTTCCAATTGGATGAGGAAAACACATAAGTAGACATTGGTAAATTTCTTGGTTTTGGCTTTCAGTAGATTTTCATGACTTTGATCCAATTTTGCCGCTGCTGGAAGATGAGCTAAGAAAAGAGTAAATTATGTTGGACAAGTCTAAGTTATCAGTGTGGCATGGAAGATCTCTGTAACAGCTCTGGCTTTATGACACCAGACAGGAGAGAGAGGAATGGCCGTGCACTATTTATGTAGCTATCGTGTTTCTCTGACTGCCCTTTTTTATACTGCAAGTACAGTAGTTTTCACTTCCCCAAACTGGGAATAAGTCCAGAGGAATGCATCTGGATAACATTTGCCCATTACCCTCCCCCCAAAAGAATTAGTCAGCAAGGGCCCTATTCATAAAAATGAATTCCATCCATTTCTCCTTGAATGTCACGTCCTGATGTGGAAAAAGTGTGGAGTGAGCCCTTTTTTCTACATAAAGAATGATTTTCTGTGATTCACAGATCCCCCTCCCCCTGCAATATGTAAGTAGACACTTCTGATTATATACCTGAGGGAGCTCAAAGACTACAGACATAGTGAGAGGGTTTGATGTGGTGTTTCTGGACTGAATTGAATCCTTTCTGAAAATAAGCAATGTTGAAGGTACTGATTTCAAGATAAATGCCTTTTTCTTTAACCATAGAAAAAAATAGGGAAGTTTTATTTTGAATGTAAAAACTTGTATTCTTGAATCAGGTTAAAGTTTTACGAATCACAATGTCTTTTCACATTCCAAAGTTACTAGATCCCAGGCTCTCAATCTAGTGTTGTACTTCACCAATGCCTAATTCCCAAAAGTAAGGAGTTAATCTTAATGGAGTAATATAGTTTTAATCAGCCCATAAGGTTGATAAATTGGGTTGATTGGAATCACACCATTAGACAGTGAATTTTAGCAGCTTCTTAATCGTCACCAAGGTTGCCTGAGATTTATGACCTAGCCAGTTTATTATTTTCTTTTGGTTGAATGATCATTTTAATGTCCTGTGACATATAGTATACCTTGCCTGCTGTGGAATTTGCTCAATGACAAAAGACTTTAACTTACTGTAAATCCAGATCATCACATTTCAACTAAAGTGCAGTACAGAGTTAAATGTTTTGCTTTACTTCAGGCACTTCAGGGAGATGAAATATTTTATCGAAGCTATTTAATGTAGTTCCAACTGTTGCACTAAGACCTTGGATAAAGAAGGCTCATGCTAAAGTGAATATTGCCTACCAAAAGATTAAATCGCCTTCAGAAAAATTGAAATTTTAAAAAATGCATTACCAGAATAGTATCTTAGGCTCTTCATGCTATTGCTGCAGCCATATTTATTATAGATGCACAACTGACACTTCAGCCTTAGAGAAATGGAGTAAACAAATGCATGCACAAGGAACCAAGGCAAAACATTTTTACATGTGCACTCATTCATTATGATTTACTCTATGCAGGTATTCTCTCTCTCTCTGTGTGTGTGTGTGTGTGTGTGTGTGTGTGTGTGTGTGTGTGTGTGTGTGGTGCGCACACGATAAAGAAACTCTTGGGTCAAAGTTTTTCATATCATTCTATCTATTATTACAATGTGGTAGAGTTCTCTTCTCAGAAAAGGGAGTACAACAAAATCTCCTTTCCGTAAATGTAGGTTAACTCTGCAATGTACCTGCGAGTACTTCTAAGTGGACTAACTGAAAGAAAATATGAAGATTTAAAGGAAATTGAAGCTATATCACTATAAAAGTCCATTTATCAACTCCAATTATAATACTATATGCAAGTATCATACAAAAGTTGTTTTCTAGGATTAAAGAAAACCCCAGATGTGAAAGTGTCATGATAAAAAATATAAATAAGAAGCATGAGGGCTAGAGAGGTTAAGTTGCTGTGTAACATCAAATGGTTAGTCAGTGTGGCAACCAGAACTCAGTTCCAGATATATCAGACATCAAGTCATCAATCTTTAAACCACATTATTTTGCTTAGGAGTAATCTCAACACTATCAAATTTCATAGTCGGCAGTCATATTAGGCCACAGAAAGTTGTGCTTTCCTTCCTTTTCATCATTTAAAGCCTAATTTGACTGGCCCACTTATTAGAATGTCATACAATTATTTCAACTCTTGACCAAAGAGGTCTGGAACCCAGGTTTATGGAGAGCCAAACTGGTTTCAGAAATGCTGCATGGTAGCACGCACACTATCTAACTACCATTCTGATTGACTCAAGAGGATCCAGGATTGAGGGATTTATGTTAAACTCTTTTAGTGGCAAATAATATTCCCTCATGTATTCTCTCAGAATCTACCTTTTGTTAGTAACTCATCTCTCCAGTATTATACTTTTTCCTAGACCATAGGCCTCCACCACCCACTATGGGCTAATAAAATGTGGCTTTCTCTTTATCCAACCACTGTCTTTGAGCTGCAAGAAAAACATGTGTTCTCTGCTAATGACTAGCAAAATAATGAGTACATTCTCTTTTGCATGACTGATGAGTAAGGAACTAATCATTACCATTAGTCTTCTAAAATTTAAAGTATTTTTACATAGGAATATGGTTCAAATACATAACAAAAACAAAAAAAATCTGTCGATATTCATTAAGCAAGGCAACTACCATTTTGATTTCAAAATGTTTTATGAAGATGCCTCATTGGCTATATAAATATCTAAATGCACATCTAAAGTTCAAATGTTTGATTTCAAATAACGACTCAGATGCCAAAAATGTTGGTGAGATTACTCACAGATGTTTCACAGAAATGGGGAAGAGAGGGCAATATACTGTAAATACAATATACTGTAAATACAGATGTTTCACAGAAATGGGGAAGAGAGGGCAATATACTGTAAATACAAAAACACTTCTCTGGTCAATTTCCTCCTCAGCAGAATACATTTAGTGTAATAAATGCTTCATCTGGAAAGTTTTCCAGATTCATCATTCAAATAAAAAAGTAAGCATAGTTTTTCTTAGTGAATCCTTTTTCCATCACAGTTTCAGTCACATCTCAGAGGCATGCTGAAATGTATTGGTTAGTACAAAAGAGTCAGACGAGAAATGAGAATGTAAAAGAAAAATAAGAGAGGGGTATAGATTTTACAAGGAAAAATGTTACTTATGAAATAAATTTAAGCTTTATGACTCCTTGTCATCAGCTAGGTGATAGCACAGTATATTAGGAGTACATTTTTTTTCTTGCGATGCCTTTGTTCTTTGGCACAGGCCAAAATGATCTCTTTTTTTTATAAATTTCTGTAATATTTGTGAGCTAGTCTGCCTTTTTTATTACTTATTTTTTAGAATCAGACAATAAATTCATTGAAGCTAGGTAACATTTTATAATCTATGGATTCTTCATTGTCTTAGTCTCCTCAGGATGTCATAACAAAATACCAGAGTGGATGGCTTAAACCAGGGGTCTCCAATCCCCAGCATCTGTGACATGTTAGGACCTGGCCACACAACAGGAGGTGAGTGGCAGGTAAGAAATTTAAGCTTCATCTGTATTTACAGTGACTGTTCACTGCTAGTACTACCACCAAATCTCTGCATCCTGTCATATGAGTGGGGGACATCAGATTCTCATAGGAACGTGAACCTATTGTGGACTTCGCACACGAGGGATCTAGGTCGCAGCACTCCTTTTGAGAATCTAATGTCTGAGGTGGAGTTGAGGTGGTGATGCTATATATTTCATTATATATTACAACATAATAATAATAGAAATAAAGTGCACAGGAAATGTAATGTGCTTGAATAATTCCAAAACCATTCCTTCTTCCCTTAATCCCCCATGGAAAAATTGTCTTTTATGAAACCACTCCCTTATGCCAAAAAAGGTTGGGGAATTCTGGCTTATACATCAGAGATTTATGTTCTCACAGTATGGTAGGGTGTCAGTGAGGAATCTCCTCCTGGCTTCTGGAAAACCACTATATCACTGTGTGCTCACATGCTCTCTTCTTTGAGTGCTCCTTCAGAGAGAGTGATCTCTCTCTCTCTCTCTCTCTCTCTCTCTCTCTCTCTCTCTCCTTTTATAAGTGCACTAATACATTATGATGGGCCCATACTCGTGACCTCACCTAAGTCTGATTATCTTCCACAACCATAACTCCAAATACCACAACATAGGGGAGTAAGGCTTCAACACAAGAATTGGGGGAAGGACGTCACATTCAGTCCATTGCATTCACTCCACATTGCACAGTGTCTTACCCACTGAAAATAGTCTATAGACATGAGTTCATTGATGGTTAAAGAGACTTAGTTGGCATGATTTTCATATTCAGAATTAAACATTTTTCTATTTTTTTAATGACTGTTTAATACCAGAATTCAAGAGTCTGGGTGATGCCTTAAATAAGAAGGAGATATTTTGCTGAGAATTGGATTCCAAGGAAAACACATTAAAAAAAGGAGGGGGAGGAACTCAAGGGTAAGTATAGAAGGAAGTCTTTTTGTTATAATCTTGTTATTGTGATTAAAAAATATATTACAATCCAAACATCCATAAAATTTATTTTTCTTATTACCTGCAGCACTGGTTTTTATTTTATTTTATTTATTTGTTTATTTTTATTTTATTTTTTGAGTTGGAGGCTCACTCTGTCGTTCTGCAATGGCATGCTCATGGCCACCACAGCCTCAACCTGCTACAACACTGGTTTTTAAAAGAAAGCACAGTCATTCTATAGAACACAAGTTAATCTGCTAGATATGAGAAGAAAATAACAACAATTTTACCTGTATTTTTCTCTAAAAAATTTAGGAAGCAATTAAGCTCCTATATAACAAGAGGCATCCTAAGGAAAGTGCCCTACTGTGTCTTTTTATACACATTTTGTGATGACTTTTTAGGTGTTTACATGTGCCTGATTTTGTCTAGTATTATGAAATAAAATCTCTCAAAATTGACAAGTGATTTTAAATAACTCCAGTTTGTCAGGACATTTTTGAAAAAATTATTCTTATTTTTTCAAGCAAGTGATTACAAACTACTAGATGGGTTGAAAGAGTAGAATCAAGGAAGACACCACTCGTTCTCAGCTACTAATGAAAAAAATTAGGAAGTTTCTGTTACTACGCAAAGATCGGGCAGTATGGGAAACTGTGACCAAGTTCACAGTCCCCACTGCCTCATGGCCTTGAGAAGATGATGATGGCAAGACCTTGTCACAACTCCCAATCACCAAAGTCCAAGCACCCACCCTTAAGCTAGAGAAAATGAAATGATGTGGAACAGACTTCCATCTTCCAAGTCTTCTGAAGTGCACTTTTTGGCAGAACCTACACTGTGTCCAGAATCCTGCTGGCAAAAGAGTCTGGCAAAGTCTTCCAGCCACTGCAGTAGGGATTGGAATTGTTGCTAAGTGTCAACCTAGAATTTCCAGCAAAGAGGAAAATGTGAATAATGCCAGCATCAGAAATAATGAGAAAATGACAGAGTTGACACTTTAATCATGGTATAAATTTGCATACATATTATAAGATTGTTTTCATAAAAGAATACTTACAATTATAATTTGATATGTCAGTATGGATGTTTTAATTAAATATATATGTGTATATGTATGTGTATTTATACATATGTATTTATTTATTCATATTTACACTCCAGTTGAGTGATAAAATATCCCCAAAGTTATAAAATCATCACAAATAACGTTGTAAACATGGGTTTATAACCACTATTATTGACATGACTTTCACCCTAAGTTGCATATTGAGATTTTTAACTAACAATGATAAGAAGCCAGTATGCATTAGAAGACACTGAAAATTGGCATCCAGAAAATGAGAGCAATGATTATGTTTTTTCAAGGAATATTTAAGGAATGCAAGCCTTGACCTAGCACTTTATAGAATTTCACTAAACTTGATAAATATTTGGAAATCTCTGTTGAAATTTATAAATAAATAATGAAAGAGCAAAAAAGCTACATATCAGTGAGAAAACAATGTTCTTTCTGCCATGGTGAAAGTCTTTGTAATAATAAGTAGAAAATGTGGCCAATAAACTAAACACATCCTTTAGTTAGTAAACACAGACGGATGATGCATAAAGTACTTTTCTGAACATTTGTAAAATATAAATATTATTAAAAATTTTATTTCCTGAGTAGTATTCACTCCAGTTCAGTAACAGTACAAATGTTTCTAGCATTTGTCATGTTATTTCCTAAAATCTATGCCAATGGTGAAAAGCATATTGAAGTAATTATTTTAAGTTACTAAAGAAAAGTCCTAGGTATAATTTAGTCTGAACATTAAAATTTTCATTAATGAAATAATGTTTAAGAGATAAAACTGTATAGTTTTAGCTGCCAATAGTGGAACTGGTTTGATGAAATAAAAATAACATTAACGGTTTCTTGAATAAGTACACAGAGATAGTACCATAAGTGAAATTATCTACAGCATTGCTCACGGAAGAGTATTACGGGAAAGTGACCTATAGGAGAATCAACACACCTAATAAATACAAGTTGGATACTTAAAATACAAAAAATATCTTTGAAATATTTTATTATGAGATTGAGAGTGGTCATGATAATCTTTTGAAACAAATAGAGATTTTTCTCCAGCTTTATTATGCCAAAAATGTTTTTAAAATTGCTATACTTCCTTTTTTTTTCATACACCAACATTCTAGTTCTGTTTATATCATTGGTGGTGATGTATAGATGTCAAATAACAAACTTATAAGTTTAAAGTAAACATATTTCATTGGGTCCCTCAAAATGCAGAAAATGTTTTAACAACGAATTTTAAAACTGCTTTCAAAAGCAGCAAAGGTTATCAAAGAATGTTTTGAAATTACTATTGGGAATAATTCAATCATTATGTTACTTGTTGCCAAAAATGATATGCAGGAACCATAAATATCTTTATCGGTATAATTTTTTTTAACTTGAAAAAAAATTCATGTTCTTTTTTTAAAAAATCAAAATAATGAACATCATAGGATTTTGATATCAAGAATTGTTATCAAGAAAAATGAAAAATATGCGAGGAACTTTCATGAAAAGTCTTAGGATATGAAAAGTAAATACCCTTGGTTTGGTAAAAACCAACAATATTTTTAACTTTTGTATATTTTAGATAAATTTTTAAAATTTATAATAGTCACTAGAATTAAGTATCAAAACAGTGTAAACTTAGTCATTCAAATTTTAGCACTGCAAAATGTTGAGAGTTTAAAAAATTATTGATCATATTCAGTCAAATACTAAATATTTTATTTACAACAAAAACTTAATACAGGAAAATATTATCAAAGAGTATTTTTTATCTCATCATTTTTCATTTCTATTGAAGTGCATTTTTTGCAATTTAAATTTGCATAACAAATTAGAACAGTGTACTCATTATCTCCTGCTGCATAACAAATTACTCCAAAACTTAGCCACTTAAAACCACAAATATTTATTTTCCACAATTTTTGTGGATGAGGAAGGCAAGTGCAGCTGAGCTATGTGACTCTGGCTCAGTGTCTTTCATGAGGTAAAACTCAAACTATTGTCCAAGGCTTCAGTCTTCTCAAGAATTGACATGAGTCAAAGGATCTGCTTCTAAGCGTGGATTTTGGTAGGTTTCCGTTTCTCACTGTCTGGTAGACAGGTTCTCAGTTCCTGACCAGGCCACTTAGGTTTTTTATAGGCTTCTTCCATCATGGCAGCTGGCTTTCGTCAGAGTGAATGAGGAAGAAAATGAGAAAAGATGTGGAAAGATGGAAGCCACAGTCTTTTTTGTGCCCTAATCTCATAGTGACATCCCACCATTTTGCCACATTCATTAGAAATGCATCATTAGGTCTCATCCATGTTCAAGGAAAGGAGATTACACAATGACATGAATACCAGAAAGTGGAGAGCATTAAGGGCCACAGTGGTGGCTGTCTACCTCACACAGTAATGCATGGACAATTTGGAAAGGGATAAATATGTGAATATTGAATTGATGAGGGCTCCTATTTGAGATGATGGAAAAGTTCTGGAAGTAGTGGTGATATCTGCAAAGTCTTGTGAATATTCTTAATGCCACTGAATCATACACTTAAAAGGGCTAAACAATAAATTTTATGTTATACATATTTACCACAATAAAAAGTTTAAACAATTTTTTACAAAATTAACTTCCAATTTTTTTCGATAACCTATAAACAGTGGCAGCAATAAAAGATCAGATTCCTTAAAAAAATCACAAAATATTATATGACTGGGGCTATAAATATCTAAGGTTTCAAAACAACATTTTATCTGAAACCTACAATTCTTTTCACTTCTCATAAAGAGGAGAATAAAGAGGGTAGTTGATCAGATTACAGTTTAGGCGAATGTTTTATTTATTTAGCTCTTTCTAATATATCTTATAAACCCTGCATTCAACAGGTAAAAAAATCTTCAAATGTGATTCTAAAGCAGGCATTTAAACTGAATTAAATATCACTCATCAATCACCTCCTCCTCCCTCCAAAACAAGCACTGCCTATTCTTTTTACATTTTATTTATTTTTTTTAAATGGGGGGTACAATTCAGGCTTAGGTATACAAGTGGTGATGGTATAGGTAAAGTTTGGGCCTCCCTTTTGTCCCTACTTTGCCTGGTTGAGATCGGGTACACTTATTGATATTGTGCCCCTCCCCACCCCACCCCAGCAGTATCCCGCTACTGTCAATTCCTTTCTTATAGTATTATGGTAAATGTTCAGGATCCACTTATAAGTGGGAACATGTGGTAGGTACCCTGTTCTTTGTTTCTGTGATAGATCAGTGAGTATGATTGACTCTAAATCCATCCAAGTTGCTGCGAAGTTTGTATGTTTGTCCTTGTTTATGGTTGTGTAATATTCCATTGTGTATATATACTACATTTTTTCAATCCAGTCCAGTTTTGATGGGAAGCATGGCTGGTTCCATGATTTTGCTATTGTGAATAGTGCTGCAATAAACATGATGTGCAGTTGTCTTTTTTGTAGAATGATTTGAGTTAGTCCAGTATAGTCCCAGTAGGGGGATTGCTGGGTTATATGGAAGGTCAATGTTTAGTTCTTCCAGAAATTGCCACACTGTTTTCCAAAGAGGTTGCACTAGTTTGCATTCCCACCAGCTGTGTAGAAGCATTCTTTTTTCTCTGCATCCTCGCCAGCACCAGTTGTTGTTTGTTTTATTAATGATGGCCATTCTTACTGGGGTTGGGTTGTATCTCAGTGTGGTTTTGATTTGCATTTCTCTGATGATGAGTGAGGCTGAGCACTTTTTCATTTGCTTGTTAGCTGCCCGTTTTTCATCTTTTGAGAAGTGTCCATACATGTTTTTTGCCCACTTTTTAATGGAGCTGTTTGTTTTTTTTTCTTTCATCACATTTTAGTTCTTGGTAGATCCTGGATGTTAGGCCTTTGACAAATATACAGTTGGCAAGTATTTTTTCTCGAATAACAGACCGATCATGAAAGTTTTTATCTAAAATGGAATTCTCAGCATCGTCCCTGACTTCTCAGTCTCGGCAACCTATTGGCAACTAGGGGTTGTCAGTCTTGCCTTCTAACTATATTTCAAACCTGTGCCTTTGTTATCCCCCCAAACACAAATGTCCTAGTACAAGCTCTCAGGTTTTCACATTCAAGTCAGTGAAAAGTATTATAATTGGATTTTCCATGTCTCCATTTCCTCTCCCTCTAGCAGTCATCCTTTACACTGATACAGAGTAATTTTTCTGTTCTCATATATAATCTTTGCTTCATACAAAACCCTTTGTGATCTAAGTCTGCCCTCTTTTTTGACCTCATTATATCCTGATTCAACCATACCCTACTGTCCAGCCAACCATACTATTATCTCTTTTTCTTCTCTCCCTTCCCACATTCGTTCTCTTTTCCTGTTTACTTTCTTTTTCTGGCATGCATCTCATTACATGGTGAGATGAGTAAGTGATGTGTCTGTTGTTTCTAATTGTTCGGGACTTCATAAAAGCCTTATTCACCATTAATATTTAGGGCTTAAACCCAGTGTTAATTCCTGGCATATAGATACAGTCATTGACTATTGTTTAATTTGCAAAAGAATGAATGAATAAATGAATTATGTAATAAGAGAGATATGAATATCAAATGGGAGCTTATATTCAGTGACTTACTCATTCACATCCATCCTTTTTATTCTAGGATTATTTTAAAGATTTTTTTCATGATAATGTGTGGGAAATAAAGAGGTGAATCATTATTTTTTGGGAAAACACATAATCTACTATTATTACTGTAATTAATGCTATTCTATAAATTAACCTCTGTGTGACTCCTCCCCTCCTCACTCTCTTTTTTACTTGTAAAACATTTTAATTCTTATTTTCCATTGCACTTCATGAGAGTTTTATCAGGTGAATACATCAGAAAGAAGTCTGCCCTTGTCCTGGATCAGTATTTGCCTTCCATAACTTTGGTTATGTCACCTTGAAGAATAAAGCTAATTATGCAGATTTAAAGTGCTACTATTATGTAATTTCACAGTGTCTACAAATCTGTATCCACAGTTTATTGAGCATTGCATGATAGTTAGCATTTGTAGAGAGGCATTTTTTTGCTATTCCCCTTGTTGCTGAGGTGTCAACTACAACTTCAGAAAAAACATCCAATGAGTACTATATTAAAGTAATGCTTTACTGTCTTAAACAAAAAATTTTAATAATTTGCATTATTAGCCTTGCTATTTTTTGTATCTCATTCCAAATCTTTATGAAGTGAGTGTTTGGGTTTAAAGAGCAATGTACTATTTCATTTCAGAGTATTTATGCAGGTACTGCTTTCCCAAATAAATAAATTTAAACAAATGCTCAGTGTCATTGTGGACCCTTCTATGTGAACATGGGTCCTTTTCAGCCTTGTCACTGGTGTATTTGAAAGACTATCAAGTGGCATTTCGTCCATGAGCTGCCTAGAAAGTCAGTTGCCTTTAAATAACTCTTTTAAAAGTTCTGTAATCTAGCCAAAGAGTTACAATAAGTAACTTAGTCCTAACAAAATGTTGATAATACTCTTTCCATTCTTTAAGCCTTGCTTTCTTCATAAATATTACTAAGTGCTTATTTTGTCAAATACAATATTTTATAAAAAACACAACCAACTACAATGGTGATTTTCTTCCCTTCAATATGAAGCAAATGTAAAAGACCAGATTTGTGGAATTGAAAATTTAATTTTCTGGTATATTTACTAACCCAACTAATTGCTCTGCAAGACCCCTATGCTGTCTAGTTAATATGTCATTTCTAGAAAAGAAAGCTTCTGATCTTGAAAAAACAGGCCATGGGTGTTGGGTTTTTGTTTCTAGGGTTTTTTTCTAAGATCACCAAAAGGGTTGACAGTGATGAGAAGGAAGCACTGACAAAGCAGCATTGATGAGCAGTCAGATGCAACACTTACTCTAAGAGATGGACCTTAATAGCATCCAGTCTTGCCCTGCAAGCAAGTGGGTCAAACAGACTTAGGACGGCCTCCAAGGTGGTTATGGAGGATGTGGAGAGCTAGGAGATCTGGGTTGGGCACCTGCACTGCTGAAGTTACAGAACCTAAAGCCCTTCTTTTCACCTCCCCACAACTAGCTGTCCATTTTCCTTAGGAACCATGTAGACAAGATCTGAAATGGTCAGGAAAGTTCAAAGAAATCTGAAAAACAAAGCCCATGTTTTACTAATGCAATAAACAAATGTTATACTGTCGGTGACCGGCACCGACCTATTATGGGAGGGTTAGGACCCGCACCGGAGAGTCAAGACGGCGAGAAGAAACCACTCGGAGGCAGTTCTTCTGAGAACAGTCTGATCAGGACTGACGCCAAATTTTATTCGGACTCCTTCCAACTTATATACCATTTTCTATACCCTCCAGCAGTGTGATAATCACTTGCTGGGGGCGTACAAATTCCATGCATATCGCGCTTTACAAACTACGCATCACAAGACCATCACGAGACTTGCAAGTTCCAAGCAAACAATTACAATTCCATGATGCATGACATGCTTCACAAAACTTACATTAAAATCATAGGTGCACAATTTCAATGCAGATTGTTCAAAGTGTTTTCCATAATGTTCAATAAATCATTCATATTATACTCTTTGTTCCAGACCCTGATTAATACAAAAACTTTTTTAAGTTAAATCCAAGTTTACTGACTCAATATTTTTAACGATTAATATTATCAACTGAACACTATACTATAATCTATAAGTTTACTTAAATGACTCAGTTATTCTATTAACCTATTATGGTTCAACGTAGTGTCCTGTAATTCTATAACAATTAAAACTTATTCTTAAACTATAAAACCTTACCATGACTTAAATGAATTTCCTATGTCTAAACTTTAAGTTTTATATAATCTAATGATTGACCTTTAATACTATGCTATATCCTATTAAGCTAATACCTTATCATTAATTCTTTTATAAATCATATAGTAACTATTATATTTGAAAAATGTAGCAAAAGGAAACAAAACAGCAAGCATAAATTTACTCAAATATACTATAAAATGTAAATGCAACTATAAGTATATATGTATATATTTTATCCTAACAAGTCTACTCTAAAAATCAAATAGTAGCTGTCACACTCTTGAACAAGGAAATGCATGGCCACCATGACGATGGCCACGGGCTGAAGCAAACAGAGTTTCGGTATGTAACGAAACTAGAAAAAAACATTCTGCCTGGCTAGAGGCAGGGCGATAGAACTATTATGGTAATTTAGTTTCTAATCTTAGCTCTAGGGGAAACTGCTTTCGGGAACAAGAGCTGGCTAGCCAGTCTACCAGGAAATAGAAGTTTGAAAATATCTAGAAAGAAGTACAACTTAGAAGGGACAAGGTCATATAAAATAATTCTGCTGTGCAACTTTCCATCAGGAGTATAGAGACTTACTTATAAGTTTTACTGTCATGTATGCACACTGGTCACTAATCACACGCCAATATTATAAGTGTTGCTTGTTAGAAGCGATCTTTCAGATGGGCCTTTATAGGCCTCAGTCATGTAGTTATAAATGTTGGCTCCCAACATTATACTTTCTAGCACTGTTATTTGAAGTGTTTAATTTTTTTTCTCCAAATCTGAGAATCACTATAAAAGATGGCTGTTTTCCCAAATAGTCATCTGTTGAACTTTTATTTGTAAGAGTGGGAGATCTCTTCACTGGAGAGCATGTTTACAGATCAGTTTGTAACATCATAAAGGTATCAGAACTCCAGAAGTACGTGGAGCATCCCTGAACCAATTAGATTAGCCTGTGGTCTTTGCACATGTGATTGGAGATTATCTAATTGGCTTGTCCCATAAATAAGTTAGCCTGAGTGTTTGAATATTTATGCATGCATGTTTACAATACCAAAACACATTAGAAATAGTTTCATTTACTCTCTTTTGGCATTAGACCTATTAGAAGAAGCTTGTCACAGTGCTTCCAATGACAAGGGGAAATATTTGGGGTGATTCACCTCAAAGTCCTAAGGCTTTTCCTTCATCTGAAACATCAGCTTTCTTTGAATACCATTTTAAGAGAAGAGGGGCTCCTTCTGAGTCTATCTTTACCTAAACTGTTTTCTGTAGTTGACTTCCCACATGAATGGAACCCTCTCTTATCAGTGTATTCAATTGTTGAAAACCTTATAATATTCCCTTTATTTTTGCCTTCTGTCTAAAATATAAGCAGTTAATATAGTAATAAGAAAAAGATTCAGTGTTTGCAAAAAAGAACATTTGATTTTCATTACTCATCTCAAGATACTGTTTCTAGCTATTAAATTCTGTAATTCTCTGAATATATTGAATGTATATTTCTAGAAACAGAAAGAATGTAATTACCTAAATATTGCTTTTAATAATGGGACACTTCACTGAGATTTTATTTTCTGAAGCTTGTTTATAAAAATTAATGGCAAGATGGCAAAATAGACAATTTGGACCACAAGAGAACTGGTTTTAATTTGCATGTGTGTGTGTGTGTGTGTGTGTGTGTGTGTGTACACACACACATTCACAGAGTTTTATATATATATATATATATATATACACACACACATACACGTCTGTCTCTGCCTTCCAAGCAGCTGTAACTATAGTGCCTGCTAACATGCCCGGCTAATTTTTTAGATTTTTTTTCTAGAGATAAGGTCTCACTATGTTGCCTAGGCTGGTCTTGAATTCCTGGGCTCAAGCAATTCTCCTGTCTCAGCCTCCTAAAGTACTGGGATTCCAGGCATGAGACACTGTGCCCAGCCTTTATGGTTCATTTGCATTCAATTAATATGGGAACCTACCACTTGATATGTAATTGTTATGAACTGAATTGTATCCCTCCCTATATATAGTATATAAATATGTGTATATATTTTTCAAAGTTTTATATATCTATTCACAGTTAGCAAATCTAGACAAATGCATGGAATTGAATTGATAATAAAGACATCATCTAATTGCAACAAAGAGTAAAAAATAATCAATGTGTATGTATTAAACATTGTGACAGTGACTCTATCTAAGGACCTGAATCTAAAATCTAATAGTTCTCACTGTATTTCACGATTCAGTTTTCATTCAATCCAGTAAACCATTTGCAGAGTGAGCACTTCATACTGAACACATATGTAGCTGCCCACAGTCTCAACAAGAGGCTAGCATTTGTAGCCAGGTAAATCCGACACCTGCACTAATACTTAATACCTCTTTGCCTTTGAGCATTCATTATCATTGTTTTATGAGACTGAATAGGCAAGTGTTTTTATTAAACACAAACACACATTTAGCTTTTAATAGTCAATTATGCAAAAATTGTGCAAGGCATAACACCAGAGGGAACACAAGAAACAAAAATGCTATCTTCACAGTAGAATTCATACAATTCTATTACAATAAAAAAGGAGATGTGCTTGCAACACTGCAAGAGCCTTATTCTTTGGGCATTTCCTCATGTTCCTCATTCTCAGTTCTACTTGGAAAGAGAAAAAATATGTCAGTATCCATACTACCATTCTCTTCTAGGAATTTGAATTCTAGAAGAGCATTTCTTTTTAGTGCTCATAAATTTGTTACCTAATTCAATCCTATTATTTGACTGAGTTCCAGAAAACGTCAAATGTTTTATACGTGTGTGTGTGTGTGTGTGTGTGTGTGTGTGTGTGTGTGTGTGTGTGTATTGTCAGAGTCTCACTCTGTTGTCCAGGCTGGAGTGTATTAGCATCTATAGGTGCCTCCTAACATGCCCAGCTAAATTTTTGATTTTTTTTCTAGAGATGAGGTCTCGCTATGCTGCCTAGGCTGGTCTTGAATTCCTGGGCTCAAGCAATTCTCCTACCTTGACCTCCTAAAGTACTGGTAATACAGACGTGAGCCACTGTGCCCAGCCCTTGTGGTTCATTTTAATTCAATTAATATGGAAACCAACACTGTGATATGTACTTGTTAAGAACTGAATTGTGCCCCCCTCAAAAATAATATATCATATGTTGAAGCTCTAATCCCAATGTGACTGTGTTTGGAACTTTATGGAGATAAAGTGAGATGAGGTCATAAGGATGCGGCCTAATCCAACAGAATTGGTGTCTCTGTAAGAAAAAGCAGAGTCACCAGCACTTGAGCTCGCTCTTCACATGCACACAGAGAGGAAACACCATGTGAGGAGACAGAGGTAAGATGACCATCAACAAACTGTGAAGAGAGGCTTCACCAGAAATAAAACATGCTAGAACCTTGACTTGCATCTTCCAGAACCGTGAGAAAAGAAATCTGTTGTTGAAGCTACCAGGTCTTTGGTATGTTATGGTTGCCCAAGCAGATTAATACAACATCAAGGGTTCTTGGTCTCAAGGAGCCCTGAGAGAGACACATATTATAAATCAGCATGGTAGGACCATTAGTGGAAGCATCAGGAGGGGTCAACAAGAGAGTCCAATCAATGTTACTTGGTTGAGTGCACCAGTTCAGGTTCTCTGAGAAGCTGTCTGCAAGACAGAATAAGATGTGTGTGAGACACACTGAGGGGAAAATTTCTGAAGGACAAAGAGGAGAGGGAATAGTAGTAGGTATGACAATCTGTGAAAAAATAAAAGGATTGAAAAATTAGGTGAGAAGAGAGCCAAACTACAAGCCAACTCAAGACCTTGTTGGAGCTAATGAGAAGGCCTAGAGCAAAGATTCTTAGTCCAAGGAGTCCCGTATTGGGACAGAATGTTCCAGCACTAAAACACACACTGTGCGCATCTATTGGCAGGAATTAGTCCAGAGAGAATGTATCCTTGGCTTGAGCATTGATATGGATATGAAGATGTTGCACCTGAGCATTCTGCTACCTGGCCACCTCCAAGCAAGTTGCCTTGAAGAATTGCCAAGTCTCTTGCACACGAAACATCCAGGGAAGACCCAGAAGAGTTCACACTGACAACATTCATTTACCATGACAATGGAGACAGGATTGGTTACCTCTGCTTAGGGCTCACAAGCATTTTTTCTTAGCACTCCTTCTGCAATCTTATTTTACTTTGCCAACCATCACTAGTTCTCTCCTTAGGAAGAAGTTATGTAGAAGATCTACCATCAAATGGACATATGCCAGCACAGCTGAAGGAAAATATTCTGCCATGCAATCCACACAGAGGTGGCAGAGGCTCTGAATCGCCAGTTAGTTTTTCCAGAAAGACTCACACTGACACAGATGTAGTACACACCAGACCTCAAGGTAAGGTGTGTTTCAACCCTACACTACAGGTTTTTACAGCTTTGTATTCACTGCAGACTCCTTCTGAGAATTGTACTAACTTTTTTTCCCAAAGATTTGCTGCTTCTAGGAATGAGATGAGACATTCAAACTCATTTCCCTAGAGGCACAAACCAAATTTGAAACTAGCAGAGAAAGAGTGAAAGACCAATAATTTCACCAGCTGGCTCTCCTACAATAATCTAACATCATATTGGAAGTTGTAATATGTTGTGTGATTACTTCCTCTCTTTTATTTGTTTGCCTTTCTCCCTCTATTTCTGAGTTATCTTTCTTCATTTTGTGAAGAGCAATATAAATATATAATGTTTTTGAGTTGGAAATAAGTTTGCCCGAAGACGCTTAGTTATTTTTATTTCTGAATACTTTGAGCAGGAAGTTATAATTTTCATTTTCCCCCATGTAAAAGGTAAAGAAAGAGTAACCGCAGAGTCAGGTACATAATGATTATAACAAGGAATTATTTTATTGGACTCCTGCATGCTCTTGGTTATTAGGTTACTAGTTTTCTGTGACAGTAGATTCTTTTCAAACTGTGAAATTTGCTCAGTTTTTATTGGAAACATGATGATATTTCAGCCAGAGTTTAATCTTCTACTCAAATTATATTTCTCTAGCCAAAATTTAGTAAGAAATGAATACATATAGTGTAATTGTCTGATTTCCAGTATTACATATATATTTATAAAATGTAAATGCATTATGTCTGCAAAAAAGCCTACCTTGAGTGTGCAGCCCCCATCAGAATTTTGAGTTTCTGAAAACATTTTGCATATTCTTTGACAAAGTATGAATTGCATGGAAATGTAAACACATTAATGTTTAAGTGACTTTTTCTTGTAGGGTATTTTGTATATAAAAATAGTAGCAGTGGTAGGAATATGAATATTGTTTCTAAACTAAATGGGGATTTGATTCACAGTTTTATGTAAATCTTCTCTGATTCTTAAATTATTACCCCTTCCCATGCTATGATATTACTGATTAAGTTACTCAATTTTTTAATGCAGTTCTGCTGCGGACCATGTCAGGTTCTGGTTTTACAATGGTCAAAGCAAAATGGACCTGCCTGCCCCCAGTGAATGTATGGCTTAAGCATGAGCTCAGGTACTGTAGGAAGCAATTCCAATATGCAAGAAGTATAATTTTTCCCAATAATTTAATTTCTACTTTAAGTCTCCATTGCATTAGTTGGTAGAAATGTAACCAATTTAGCAGCAATTTCCTATCACCCTCTTGTTTTCCAAGGTGGGTGTCTGTGTTCGCAGGAGTTCCTAGGCAGTCTGAGCTGCTGGGCAGCTCTGATATGGGCTGTGCCCTGTGATCAGCGGCATTCCCTGAGATGTTCTTTGCTTGTCAAGCATTCCTTCATCCATTCTCTTGAGTCCCTCTCGGGACCAGTTTCTGTCAGAGTCTCTGCCCCTCTGGTATCCCCCCTTAGGTACACAGTACTCACTTTGCTGTGTCACTTAAAGCCGTTTGAGTTCATGATGGTTAATTGTATGTGTCACCTTGACTGAGTGAAGAGATGCTCAGATAGCAGGTAAAACATTATTGCTGGGTGTGTCTGTGAGGGTGTTTCCAGAAGAGGTTCACCTTTAAAACAATAGACTGAATAAATAAGATCCACTTTCACTAATGTGTGTGGGAATTACCCAATCTTCAAGGATCAAAATAGAACAAAATAGCAGAGGAAAGGTGAATTTGCTCTCTCTTCTGCAGTTGGGACATCCATCCTGCCTTCAGACATCAGAGCACCCCCTGGCTTCCCTGGTCCTGGTGACTTCAGACTCTGAGATATACACCAATGTCTCCCTCCATTTTTCCTGCTTTCAGGCCTTCAGCCTTGAGCTGGAAGTTACATCATCTACTCCCTCTGATTCTCAGATCTTCCAACTTAGACTGAATTATGCTACTGGCTTAATTTGCAAACGACTGATTATGGGATTTCTCAGCCTCCAATCCATCACATAAGGTGATTCCCATAATAATAAATTCCCTCTTGTATATCTAGATAAAATCCATTGGCGTGGTTTCTCTGAAGAACTTCCACTAATACAGAACCACTTCCTCTTTCCATGCTTATCTCTGATACTCAAATCACTCAAATTCTCTCATTGTGTCAGAGCACAAAGCAAGGTGTTGAGATCCCTTTGCGTAGGTACATCATTCAGCCTTTCTACTCCCATTTCCACACCTGCACGGGGGAAACCGAGGCTTTGCCACCTCTCCTGGGCCTCCCTGGGCAAGGTATCTTTTCTCTCAGAGTCATATGAAGTATCTGTTGTCCCCTCTCTCGCCAGGGCCCATGGCTCCTTTGGCAAGCACACATCCTCTCTGGACTTTCTTTGCAAATCTCTTCCCACCCCAATCCATGGAATCATTTCTGGATTGGGAAAAGAAGTTACAAGAAGCCCTGCCTCAACTCACGTGTTCTGACTTCCCCTGAGTCTAAGTTTTTTAAATCCAAAAGACTTTTCTCTGCTGTAACATTCTATCCCTGAGGTAAACTCCTTCCTGACAAAGTATGAAGACAATCACAGGTTCAAAGGAAGTATGAAGGGAGAAATGGGACATATCAGTTACATCAAATAGTTACATGTGGCTAGTAGGGTTTATACCAGGTGAACTGCTAGGTACAAGGAGAATCACTTCCCTTGATTTTTGGTTGGAGAATGTAGTGACAGTGTGAACAGTGACAAAGCTGAGACCTAAAAGATTATGTTTGACCCTTGAACAGTGTGGGGATAGGAGTGTCAACCCCCTGTGCAGCCGACAATCCAAGCATAACTTTTGACTTCCACCAAAATGTAACGATGAATAGCCCACTGTTGACTGAAAGCCTTACTAATAATAATGAACAGCAACTGAAAACATATTTTATATGTTATATGTATTATATACAACATTCTTGCAATAAAGTAAGATAAAGAAAAGAAAATGTTATTAAGAAAATTAGAAGGCAGAGAAAATATATTTACTACTTGTTAAGAAAAAGTGGAATTATCATTCATCCTCATTGTCTTCACATTGAGTAGGCTGAAGAGTCAGAGGAAGGGTTGGTCTTGCCGCCTCCAGGTAGCAGAGGGGGAAGAAAAGTGTAAGTGGACCTGCCCTGCTCAAAGCCATGTTGCTCAAGGGTCAGCTGTCT
The DNA here is from genome assembly GCA_027257055.1 of Cephalopachus bancanus. Taxonomy (NCBI): domain Eukaryota; kingdom Metazoa; phylum Chordata; class Mammalia; order Primates; family Tarsiidae; genus Cephalopachus; species Cephalopachus bancanus. The sequence goes on along the minus strand of JAPVLO010000096.1, from coordinate 3,770,799 downwards.
TAGATTTTAGCCAGGTAAAGAGAAATCGGTGGGGAAATCCTCTTCATTCTAGGCGTAGGGGACAGTAAGCACATGGAACATTCTGGAAACAAAAGAAGTTCAGCATAACTAAAATATAATCTGTGCAGGAGGAGGCTGAGGGTAGAGGGAGCATGTCTAAAACCCCGCGATGTCAAGAGGCAGCCTGCAGAGATAAAACAAGGGCTGCAGATATTAGCAGCTGCTTACTCATAGCAATTCCTTTTTCTTGTTGTTAAAGAATCCCATTTTTATTCAGGCCTGGTTGTGCTTAGTCATAAAGAATGGCTGATAGGAGCTAATTATAGCAATCATATGCAAGTGATCATTTTAAGGAGGGACAAAACATCCATTTCTTGTCAACAAGCTGCACAGAAAGTCAGCAAAATATTTAGGGAAAGTTTGTCTCTCTGATAATAGAGAAGTCCACAAGGAAAGTATTCTCTTTCTCATGCTTGTCTTTCCTGCTTTTGAGTGTGATTGTGCATAGGTTCTAAATGAGGAACAAGAGCCAGTAACAAGGGACCACACAGCAACAAACCTCAGGTTACAAAAACAGTATGCTGATGATGTGAAAAGTTAGAAAGAATGACAGAGCTGAATTTTTAGGTTATCCAGCAACCCAAATTGGATATTCTAGTAAACAGCAAATAGCCTTATGGTGTAAGTCATTATTACTTGGGTAATCAGTGATTGTATCTAAATTCTCCCCAATGGCAAAACAGTTCAGGATTTTTCAAGAACAAACAGCATTGAAGATAAGTGACAAGAGAGTAGGAAATTAATTATTTCTGCCATGTGTCTTGCCATATTTTTTTTTAGTTTTATACCTGTTACTTCTATGCAAAGCATCTCTATGAAATAAGATACTGTCCCTTCTGCCTCATTTTTCAGCTAAAGAAAAGTGATTTTCCCAGTTAATGCAGAGTCAGATAAGAACCAGCTTGATCACTCTGGGGTCAGCCCTCTCTCATGATACCATAGCACAAGGTAGTATCATTACCTTGATTCACAAAAGAAATAAAGTAATATGTATTAACAGTCATAAAATCTTTGCATTGTATAAAACCCAATATTTTGCAGTGATGTCTTATAAGTGCTAAAATTAATAAAAATAATTCGATACTGAGAGATGAGTGTGAGAAAGCTGTCTGCTCATTGTAGGTTTTCAACATCAAATTAGAAGCAGGGACATTTCTTAGCTGAAGACTCAGGAATACCCAGGGGTAGTTGTGCCCTTATTTTCAATACAATTAGAAAACAAAACAAAACCACTCAGGGGTGATGTTTCTTTCTTCGGTTTTGTAATTAAATTGTTTTTGAAGAATGGTTCACAAAGACTGAACTTTTGTCAACAACAACAACAACAACAACAAACCATGAAACACATTTTCTGTTAAAATAACAAAATATTTCATATCAGCAATTAGCTAGGCTTTTGAAATGCGTAAAATATGTGAAACATTCCATCAAGCCAGTCATATTCTTGTCATCATCTGTATTATCCTTTTTTTGGTCTACAAATTATCGGTCTATCCTAATGAGGAAATAACATAATATTTTTTGTGTTATTTTTTCCCTCTTAGTAATAAGTCTACTAGTTTGATACAAAAGAAAAACTCATTTTGTATTCTTTGTCTGGCACATAATTTAGTACAACTTAGAAAGGAAAAAACTTAGCTGTTCAGAGCCAACATCTATAGCTACATGGCTGAGGCCTGTAAAGGCCCATCTGGAAGATCGCCTCTGACATAGGATATCAGTTATACCTATAATATAGGCGTGTGATTAGTGACCAGTGTGCATACATGGCAGTAAAACTTATAAGTAAAATCTCTGTACACCTGATGAAAGGTTATACAGCAGAATGACCTTGTCCTTTCTAAATCTTACTTCTTTCTAGATATTTTTTAACTTCTATTCCTGGTAGACTGGTGAGCCAGCTCTTGTTCCTAAAGGCAGTTCCTCCTAGGATTAGGATTAGAAACTAAATTATCATAATAGTTTTATTGCCCCGCCTTTTAACCGGGCAGGGCGTTTTTCTTCAGCTCTTGTTCCCAAAGGCAGTCTCTCCTAGGATTAAGATTAGAAACTAAATTATAATAGTTTTATTGCCCCGCCTTTTAGCCGGGCAGGGCGTTGTTCTTCAGGACATTTTTCTAGTTTCATTACATGCCGAAACTGTTTGCTTCAGCCCGTGGCCATTTCCATAGTAACTGCGCAGCCCATTATCCAAGAGTGTGGCAGGACACTATTTGATTTTTAGAATAGACTTGTTCAGATAAAACATTCATTTAAAATGATATAATTTCCATCGGAAAGATTTAAACAGTAATAAGCATTCGTAGAAAACTTTTAAGTTTTGTTTAAGCTTTTTAAGTTTCCTTTTCTCAGATTATGACTTTAGTTCCTGTTCCTGTAGGCCAATTTTAAGATCCTTTGATTAGTATACCGAAACTTTCCCAACGCTGTAGTTTTTGCTTCTAATATGACAATAGGAAATTTTACACGTAGCCATGTATTAATATACTAGGAAAAAAGATTTAAGTTTTGGGTTAAAGTCGTAGTTTTATTGAAATAGAATGAGAATTATAGTGTTATGATTCTAAAATCATACATCAATGATAATTATAAGATTTGATGATAAGGTATTAGCTTAATGAGATATAGCATAGTATTAAAGTCCAAACACTAGATCACGAAACTCATATAAGTCATGGTAAGAAATAAGTTTTGAATTAATTGTTGTAGAATTACAGGCCACTATGTTGAATCGTAATAGGTTATTGGAATAAATAAAAATTAAGTCATTTAAGTAAACTTATAAATTATAGTATAGTGTTAAGTTGATAATATCAATCGTTAAAAAATATTAGGAGTCAGTGAACTTGGATTGAACCTAGAGTTAACTAAGAAAGTTTTTGTATTAATCAGGGTTTAGAACAAAGAGTATAATATGAATGATTTGTTGAACACTATGGAAGACACTTCTAAACGAACTGTATTGTGCACCTGTGACCTTGATGTGAGATTTGTAAGGCACGCCTGCTTGGAGCTTGCAAGTCTCGTGATGGTCTTGTGATGCATAGTTTGTAAATCACAATATACATCATGGAGTTTGTATGCCCCCAGCCAGTGATTATCACACTGCTGGAGGGTATGAAAAATGGTATATAAGTTGGAAGGAGTCCGAATAAAATTTGGCTTCAGTCCTGATCAGACTGTTCCCAGAAGAAACTGCCTCTGAGTGGTCTCTTCTCGCCGTCTGGATTCTCTGGAGCGGGTCCTAACCCTTCCCTCTTTGGTCGGGACTGGTACCCCAACACTTAGCAAAAACTTTGTGCTTTGCTAGCTCACTATTTGAGTCATTACATTCCGTTGAACTTTTGCAGTTAAGCTTAGGCAGCATATTTTAGGCCCATTGCATATTTTAACAGCATACATTCACTCCCCCAGTCCTGACTTGAGTCATCCCCAGAGACTTTTGCTTCTTCTCTGTGTGTGATAAGCACCACAAAGAAGTCAAAATGAAAGATATCAGTGCAGCCCTGGAAAGCATTTCATTCCTTACAAGCCCTGGTACCCTCCCAGGTAAAATAACTTTCAATCCATCACAATTATTCTTTGGTGGTAGAAGTTAAAGGATTACTCGTGGATGAAAGCATTTATATACAGGTTGAATGCCCCAATCTGAAATTCAAAATGCACTAAAATTTGAAAAAAACTTGAGTGCCTACATGACAATTCAAGAGGCAAATTCCACACCTCACCTCATGTGATGGTCAGTACACCTATTAGTAGCATTTAAATTCAAAGACAGGAATGATAACAATGCCAAACAACCACTAATTGTCTACATGGGTGGCTGAGATAGTGACACCTTTACTTTCTGATGGATAAATGTACAGAAACTTTATTTCTTGTACAAAATTATTAAAATTATAATATAAGAATAACTTTAGGCCATGTACATAAGGCGTCATCAATGAATTTCATGTTTAGATTTGGATTCCATTCTTAATATATCTCATCATGCATATTCAAATATTCCAAAATCTGAAAATGTTCACAATTCAGAACACTTCTGCTCCCAAGTATTTTGGACAAGGGATACTCAACCTGCTCACAAATAAAGTAATAGCATAATACCAAGGGCAGGTAAATTCAATTTTTTCCACTGTCTTTGTTAACATTATCTTATCATTATCTCAGCCTATCCAGAGTTGTCCTGGAGTTGAAGCAGAATGTAACAAGCCAGGTCAATGAAGCCCCATCCTGCTGGGGCCCAAACAAAACAAGAATGCCAGTAATAAAGACACCGAAATGTCTGTGATGAACTCTGCTGAACTGGCAATAGGTTAGGCACCTTGAGAGGACAGTCCACCTTTGGAGTGAGAGGATTAGGAGATTGGTTTGTCTACAAATACAGAAAATGCTTTCCGAGGAGTACAACTTCCATTTGTTCTGAAGGAACTCTATTGCACCTCCCATCAAGAAGACTCCAAAATTATAAAAGAAGAGGGCCCCTTATGGAAATTGCTTTCACTGAACTAAAAGGGTGGTGAACTTTGTTCCACAGTGATATCTTTGTTGTTTGTTTGGTTTTTTTCTGCCACAGGGCCAGCTTCCAAGTCCAGCACTTGCCACTTTCCACTGACACATGTCATTCTACTCTGCCAGCTACTGGGGATTTGGGTACCCATAGAAAGCAAGAGTTTTATAGAAGAGTGGCACTAACTTGATGTTATTAGCCCTCTTTCTTAAGAATTTGGGGCTAATTTTATGACTATCATAGGGGGAAAACATTGTTACTACACTTCCTGCCATATTCCATTCCATAGACAGAGGAGTCTGATAAGATTGTTGGAATCAGGGGAGTATGAGCACTCACCTTAAAAGTCCTTAAAACCCCCACGACAATTTGAGAACATGGCATGGACAAATTTTGTAATGATGACAGATGGCTTCACACTTAAAGAAATGTGTTATCACTTTATTTGCAAATAAGTATGCTTATAATTGTCAACATGACAGAATGACTCACATTACTTTGATTTTCATCTCATTACAAGAAGCAAAGCAAAAGAAAAAATTGTTGACTTTCAAAACACTAAAAATATACAGAAAACACATGTGCTAAGCAGCTTGTCCACCTAGATACAAACCTGCAACTCTCTGTGTGGCATACCTAACATTTCTTTCAATCCTTGATCTTACGGCTTTGTAATGTATTCAATCAGTGGTCCCCAACATTTTTGGCATCAGGGACCAGTTTCATGGAAGACAGTTTTTCCACCAATAGGGCAGGAGGATGGTTTTGGAAGGATTCAAGCACACCGCATTGTGTATATCAGTGTATATCAGTGGCAGCACTAGATTACCATAAGGAGCATGCAACCTAGATCCCTCACTCACACAGTTCACAATAGTGTTCACCCTCCTATAAAAATCGAATGTTGCCACTCTTCTGACAGGAGGTGGAGCTCAGGCAGTAATGCAAGCAATGGGGACTGACTGTAAATACAGATAAAATTTCACTCACCTGCCCACTGCTCACCTCTTGCTGTGCAGCCCAGTTCCTAACAGGCCATGGACTTGTACTGGTCTGTGACTGAGGAGTTGGAGATCCTTGTATTAAATTGAAAGGACCCAAGTCATTCAAGTTTAAGTCCTGATTCTGCCTTGATCTACTGTCTTGCTGACTCTGGGAAGATTTTTGCAAACAAATGTCAAGGCCAACATTAAAAAGAAATCATACAATTCCTGTAAGATGGCGACGGCATAGGTGGGACTGTGAGATTCTCCAAAAGTGAGTTCCCAAAAAGACTCCTACTTTTCTTCCCCAACTCCCCTGTCCACCGCCAGCCACACCTTCCAAGGCCTGGAGACCCTCGGACCCATGCAAGGCAGGCTATTGCAGCTGCTTGGCTGCTGCTGCTCCACTATAGGCGGCCCTGGGTCCCAGCCATGTGGCAATCCCAGCTCCCTCCCTGGCGACAACGTCTCACCCAGCTCCAAGCCACCATCTGCCACCTGTGGAGGCCCTGAATCAGATACAGGCAACTCAGTCCTATCGCAGAACTCTCAGGCAGCAAGCCAAGAGAACCACCCCAAGCTTGGAGTAAATCTATCTGCCTTCAATGAAAGCAAAGGGGAGAGGCTAGAGATCAGAGCTGAAGAGACTTTAGACACTCAGGAAAGATTCCAGAGCTAGTCTGGTTTCTTATTTTGATTTTTGATTTTATTGTTTTGACTGTTTGTTTTGCTAACTTTTGCTTGCTTTTTGATTTAGACTACCTGTTTGTGTTGGGGAAAAATGCATTAAAAGGCATGATTTTATTGGACTATCTTTGTGTGATTACCATTATGCTTTAGAAAATTTTGTTTGTGTGTCGGTTTTTCACTCTTTTCTGGCCTTGTGTCTCTTTTTCATTTGTTAGTTGGCATGTATGTCTGTTTTCCCTCTCACTCTTCTCTCTCTCTAACTTCCTCTTGACCCCCCCCCTTCTCCCATTATTTTCCTTTTTTATACCTCCTTCTGTTCCAGGGAGCAAACCTGAACCCCACTGCATGGACAGATTGTAAGGAAGTAGGAAATGGGTTCCAGTGTGCCCATACACCTGTTGGTGGATACTGGGATGTGCAGATAGATTCTGAATCACAGCTTCCCCCTCAAACTGCAAGAAGTACAGCCCCCAACCCACAGTCCAGCCTCAAAAGTAAACAAAGCCAGAAGATCCTCATAAGGAAGAACAGGAGCTTGAACAAAAGAAGTAAAAGCAAAAACACCTTCCCTGAAAAACAGAATTAAAGAAGGGGAGGGAAAGGGGAAGAGAGAAGAATCTACACAAGTGAAGAAAAACCAAAAGAAGAATATGTATGGATCTCTCCCAGACCCCTGGGAGGGCAGACACTGAGAAAACTGACTTTGGAATGCAAACAATGAAGAGCCCCCAGAATGCCTAGTCTCAAACTGCAAACCTAGATATTAAGACATTAATAGAGAGATTAAAAAGAATTGAGGAGAGACAAGAAGAAACTAGGAAGGAGATGATAACTGAGATAACAGTAGTAAAGAATACTGTGAATTAAATAAATAACAAACTGATAAGCATGGAAAGCAGAATTAGCCAAGCAGAAGAAAGAATCTCAGAGCTTGAGGACCAAAATATAGAACTAACCCAAACTGTCAAAAACATAAAAAAGAAGCTTAAAAAGATGGAACAAAACCTTCAAGAGATGAGCGATTACTTCAAAAGACCAAACCTAAGAGTAGTTGTACTTCCTGAAACAGAAAGAGAGACAGAGGCCACCTTGGAACAAACATTCCATGAGATTATTGAAGAAAACTTCCCTCATCTCATCATTGATGCAAAAATTCAAACACAAGAGATTCAGAGAACTCCTGCAAGACAACAAAGGAGAAGACCAACTTCCAGACACATAATAATTCACCTAAACAAAGTAGGTATAAAAGAAAAATTCCTAAAGACAGCAAGAGAAAAAGGCCAGATCACCTACCATGGAAGACCAATTAGAATAGCAGCAGATTTATCTACAGAAACTTTGCAGGCTGGGAGAGCTTGGAACCCTATCTTCAAAGTCCTAAAAGAGAAACAATTTCAACCAAGAATAACCCACCCAGCCAAGCTAAGCTTCATCAGTGAGGGAGAATTAAAATCTTTCCCAGTATCCAATCCCTAAGAACTTATGCTGCCACCAGACCGCCTCTACAAGAAACACTTAAGAAAGTACTAAACAGAAGAAAAGGGAAAAAAGAACAACAATGTTCTTCATAAGAGTACAGGAAAAAGAGTAAAACACACACGAACCAACCCCAAAATGAAAAGAAAGACAACAAACAAAGAGGACCAACAACAACAACTCAATAAGAATCTTATGATAGGGATCAACTCTCACATTTCAATAATTAGCCTGAATGTGAATGGACTAAATGCACCACTGAAAAGACATAGAATGGTAAAATGGATAAAATATCACCAGGCAACAATATATTGCCTTCAAGAGACTCATTGCACTAAAAAGGACACTCAAAGACTCAAAATAAGAGGATGGGAAACAAATTTTCAGGCAAATGGAACACAAAAGAAAGGAGGAATTGCGATCCTAATTTCAGACAAAATACCATTTAAGCTATCAAAAATTTAAAGAGATACAGAAGGCCAATATATAGTGATAAAAGGTTCACTCCATCAACAAGAAATATCTATCCTAAACATATATGCACCCAACATAGGAACACCAACTTTCATAAAGCAGCTTCTAGGAAAACTCAAAAAAATTATTGACTCTAACTCTATCATAGCTGGGGACTTTAATACCCCACTCACAACCCTAGACATATTATCAGGACAAAAAAATCATCAATGAGATCCAGAACCCCAGTGTGATTCTAGACCAAATGAACTTAATTGATACCCACAGAACACTCCACCCAACGACCACAGAATATACATTCCACTCGTCAACACATGGAACATACTCTAAGATCAACCACATACTTGGCAATAAATCAAGCATAAACAAATTTCAAAAGATTGAAATGTTGTCACGCACCTTCTCGACCATAGTGGAATAAAAATAAACATCAACACCAACAAGGTTACCCCCAAACCCACAAAGACATAGACACTAAATAGCATGATGCTGGGTCAATGATGACATTAAAACAGAGATTTAAAGATACCTGGACAAATGAAAATAAAGAAACATCTTACCAAAATCTCTGGGATGCCATGAAAGCTGTAGTAAGAGGGGAATTCATATCTCTATGAACACAAATGAAGAAAATGGAAGGATCACAAATTTACAGCCTAGCAAGTCACTTTAGGAAGCTGGAAAGGCAAGACCACCAAAACTCTAACTTCAGGAGAAGAATCCAGATCACCAAAATAAAAGCCCAAATCCAGGACATAGAAGACAAAAAGATAATACAAAAAAATCAGTGAAACAAAAAGCTGGTTCTTTGAAAGAAGAAACAAGATCAGTGGTCCCCTAACTAGACTGACCAAGAAAAAAAGAGAAAAAGCCCAAATAAATACAATCAGAAACACGAAAGATGAAGTCACATCTGACCCTGAAGAAATACAAAAGATCATTAGAGACTACTATATACACTTGTATGGAAACAAACTTGAAAACCTTAAGGAAATAGAAAACTTTCTAACATCACACAACCTGCCTATGTTGAAACAAGAAGAAATCAAGACTCTAAATAGACCAATAACAATCAAAGAAATTGATTATGTAATAAGAAAACTACCTACAAAAAAAAGTCCTGGATCAGATGGCTTTCCAGCAGTATTCTATATTTAAGGAGGAGCTGATACCAATCCTACTGAAAGTACTCCAGGTGATTGAGAAAGATGGAATCCTCCCCAAATCATTTTATAAAGCTAACATCACATTGATACCCAAGCCAGGTAAAGACCCAACAAAGCAAGAGAACTACAGGCCAATATCTTTGATGAAAATAGATGCCAAAATTCTCAACAAGATCCTAGCAAACTGGATTCAACAACACATTTCAAAAATCATCCACCATGACCAAGTAGGCTTCATTCCTGGGATGCAAGCCTGGTTCAACATTCTCAAGACAATAAATGTAATTAAATACATCAACAGACATCAGAACAAAAACCACATGATTATATAATTAGATGCAGAAAAAGCTTTTGATAAAATCCAGCACCCCTTCCTGATAAAAACCCTCGAACACCTAGGCATACATGGAACATACCTCAAAATAGTAAAAGCCATCTATGAGAAACCCACAGCTAGCATACTCCTAAACAGACAAAAATTAGAACCATTTGCCCTGAAAACTGAAACAAGACAAGGATGCCCACTCTTTCCCCTCCTGTTCAATATAGTATTGGAAGTCCTGGCTAGAACAATCAGAAAAGAGAAGGTGATTTGGGGTATTCAAATAGGAAAAGAGGAAGACAAGTTATCTGTCTTTGCCGCTGACGTGATTGTATACCTTGAAAACCCAAGATAATCTGTGAAAAGCCTCCTTGCACTGATAAAGGACTTTGGCAAAGTCTCAGGGTATAAAATAAATATGCAAAATACAATCACATTTCCTTACACCAATAATAAACAAACAGAAACCCAAATATAAAAGCACAATCCCATTCACAATAGCCACAAAAAAATGAAATACGTTGTCATCTTCATAACCAGAGATGTGAAAGATCTTCACCATGAAAACTACAAAGCACTGCTCAAAGAAATCAAAGATTACACAAACAAGTGGAAAAATATCCCATGCTTATGGATTGGAATAATCAACATTGTGAAGATGTCAATCTTACCTAAGGCAATCTATAGATTTAATGCAGTACCGATCAAATTACCAGCAACATTCTTCTTAGAGCTAGAAAAAACAATACAGGAATTCATATGGAAACACAAACGACCAAGAATAGCCAGAACAATCCTCAGCAAAAGAAACAAAGCAGGAGGTATCACATTACCAGACTTCAAACTTTACTATAAAGCTACATTAATCAAAACAGCTTGGTATTGGTACAGGAACAGGCTTATAGACCAATGGAATAGAATGGAGATTCCAGAGGCAAAACCTCAATTTCTCAACCAACTCTTCTTCAACAAAGCCTCTACCACCTATCACTGGGGAGAGAAGAACCTGTTCAGTACATGGTGCTGAGAAAACTGGCCGACCACATGCAGAAGATTCAAACAAGACCCCAATCTATCCCTATACACAAAAATTAACTCTAAATGGATCAGAGACCTAAATGTAAAACCTCAAACCATAAGAACCTTAGAAAATGCAGGACACACCCTTATGAACATTGGAACTGAAATTCAATTCCTGAACAAAACCCGAAATGCATGGGCCATAAGAGATAGGATAGACAAGTGGGACTTCATTAAACTGACAAGCTTCTGCAAAGCCAAAGAAGCCATCAAGAGACCAGGGAGACGGCCCACAACTGTGAAAAAGTATTTGCCAACTCCACGTCTGACAAAGACCTAATATCTTGGATCTACAAGGAACTCAAACGTGCTGAAAATTAAAAAAAAACAACCCCATTATAAAGGGGTCAAAAGATATAAACAGACACTTCTCAAAAGAATACATCCGAGCGGCCAACAGACACATGAGGAAGTATTCGACCTCACTAATCATCAAGGAGATGCAAATTAAAACTACCCTGAGATATCTCCTAACTCCAGTCAGAAGGGCCATTATCAATAACTCAAAAAATAACAGATGCTGGAGAGGAGGTGATGAAAAGGGAACACTTCTATACTGTTGGTGGGAGTGTAAACTAGTGCAACCTCTGTGGAAAACAGTGTGTGGCAATTCCTAAAAACTCTAAATATTGACCTCCCATATGACTCTGCAATCCCCCTACTGGGAATATACCCGAAGAATTCAAATCACTCTATAAAAAAGATACCTGCACACGTATGTTTATTGCAGCATTGTTCACAATAGCAAGAACCTGGAACCAACCATGCTGTCCATCAAAAGAGGACTAGATTTTAAAAATGTGGTAATAGCCGGGCTCGGTGGCTCAGCCTGTAATCCCATGCCTTTGGGAGGCTGAGGTGAGTGAATTGCCTGAGCCCACGGGTTCGAGACCTGCCTGGGCAGTGAGACCTCATCTCTACAATAAATCAAAAAATCAGCTGGGCATGGTAGCACATGCCTGTAATTACGGCTACTTGGAAAGCTGAGGCAGAAGGATCGCCAGAGCCCAGCAGGTCGAAGCTGCAGTGGCCGGGAGCGCCCACTGCACTCCAGTCTGGGCAACAGAGTGAGACTCCAATTCAGAAAAAAAAAATGTGGTAATATACAGAATGGAATACTACACAGCCATAAAAAAGAACAAAATCTTGAATTTTGCAGCAACATGGATGGAACTAGAGTTTATCATACTGAATGATCTCCCACAGAAACAAAGATCTGAGTATCACATGTTCTCACTCATAAGTAGACCTTGAACATCTATTGTAATACCATAAGAAAAGGATTGACAGTGGCGAGAAACTATGGGGGGGCAGAGAGGGGAAGGGAGGTGGGATTAAAGGTAGGCAATATCTGTCTGGGGATGGGGGGACAACCCTTATCAACAAGGGTGCCTGAACAATGCATATTTGTATACCTAACCCTTAACTGTACCCCACAATTTTAAAATAAAAAATATGTTCAAAAATAAAATAAAATAATAAAAAAAGCATAGCATAGAGCAGTGAGATAAGTTAAAGAAATTCAGAATGATTGGAACTTAATATATGAGTTTTTAGAAATGAGATTGAGATATAGGTATGAACTTACTCACAAAGGGCCTTATAACCCAAGTAATAATATTTGGATTTTTTTTTCCTAAAGTAAAAGAAATTACTGATGGCATTAAAGGAGGTATGAGATCAGATTTGCCATTTTAGAATTTATTCTCAATGAACATAGCCTATGCCTGATTGCTAGCAGAAAGGTTAGAGAGTAGATCCCAGAACAGGAGATGAAATCAATACAATTTTGTAGTTGATTGGATTTATGTGGTGAAAAAGAGGGAGGAGTCTGGAATTGTGCAAAATTTCTATGATGTGAAAAAGAGGAAGGAGTCTGGAATTGTGCAAAAATTCTATTTCTATTAGGAAGAGAAACAGAACATTTCTAAGGAGGGAAGTCCTTTGTTAGTGAAGATTTTTCTGAAGGCACTATCTTGAATATTAGTGATTGTCTAAATTTGAATTCTCTCATAATAAAGTTACAAACCAAATAGATGCAGAAAGTATTCTGGCATGATTGGCAATAACCAGGAATTTTTAATCAGTGTCATGGAAACAAAATTCTTTTCTGTTTCTTTTCAATAGCTTTAGGGGAACAAATGGTCGTTTGTTATAAGAATGCACTGTATAGTTGTGAAGAAGTCTGGGCTTTAAGTGCACCTGTAACTCCCATTAGTGTACATTACATCAATAGGTGATTTTTTAATCCCTTCTCACCTTCCCATCCTCCTTCTGGGTCTCTAATGTCCATTGTATTATTCTATATGCCTTTGCAGAACCTTAGTTTAGCTTCCAGTTATAAATGAGAACATGCAGTATTTGGCTTTCTGTTTCTGCATTTCTTCACAAATTCTTAAACGTATATCTTCTCCAATGACAACCTTATTTTCTTCTAAAATAAGATCAACCTCTATTACTTGGCTAAATGTCAAGTGTACCCTGGGAGATTAAGAACTCCTCAAAGACTAATGTCTGCCTCAGAGATATATTTACCAATTAAAGTATTTATAAATGTAATATAAGATTAACAATATGTTATTAATATTAAGACCCTATGCCTTAGCTCAGTGTGTTAGTCAGGGTCCCAACAAGAAAAAAAATTGCACACTCAACTAAGGATAATTTAAGAACAGTTTATTTATAAGGAAACTATTTGCAATATGTGGATGGAGAACAAAGAAACTACAAGGGATAATAGGGCTGACAATCCAGAAGCTGTAACCACCTATAAGCCCAGAGGAATAACAGAATTGACCATTTACTGGGACCCACCAGAGTCAGGTAGAGGAGACTGCCTTGAGAGAAGTAATCACTTTAGTCTAGGGACATAGCCAGCAGGGCACAAACTCACAGGGAGCAAACCAGAGGAATGAAATAGCCTAACCTTACTCCCCTCCTGACTTCTGATTTCCTGTCAGAGCTCCTAATGAGTGGAACCCACCTAAAAGAGCTTGACTGAGACACCTCTTTGATGTGACCATGTAGTTCAGCCTGCACCCACAGATGGGGAGCAGAAGACAGAGTAAGTCTGAAGGGGCAAACAGTAGATCTCTGCCATAAATATAGGTGGAAGTATTATCTGAATGTATTATCTATGTAAAAATGGAACTTATATGAAGGGAGAACCCCCCCCAAAAAAACTGGAATTATCCTTTGGAGGGCAGGTCCCTTGTAGTACAGGCTTCTTCCACCAAGTAAGTGTTCTAAGAACCCATCAGCATCTGTGTCAGCCAGTATTGTCGTGAGAGGCAGCATTCAGTATCAATGAAAACTTTTTTGAAGATTCAGCATGTTTGCATATTTCATGATGAGTGATTTACAAGCACACCTGACGACACCACATTGAGTGTTCAGCAGTTTTTGACCCAAAACAGCATGACCCCTGTGCTCCACCCTCCCCGTTTACTCGATCTTTTCCTGAGCGACATTTTTGTTTGTTTCCCCATAGGAAAAAAATTCCTCATAGGGAACGTTTTGCTGATGTGGAAGCGGTGAAACAAAAAATGGCAGAGGCGTAAGGGGCATCAACATTGATGAATTCAGAGACTGTTTTGAACAATGGAAAAAGCATCTTCATTGGTGTATTGCATCAAATAGAGAGCACTTTAGACGTGACTGAAGTTTAAACATTAGAATAAATATACAATTTTCATAAATAAATTCCAGGGACTTTTTTGGTCCCCCCATGTATGTGCATTAAACACCTAAGTTTTCACAAACTGTGAAGATTATTGGCTAGAATAAAGACAGAAAGGTTTTAGCTCAGAAGAGCTGCATTGATAAAATAAGTGCTCATCCAAACCTAATTAATTATTTTTAATTAGCCTATTCTCTTAAAGATATTAGCTCATATTTGTTTTTAGCCCGAACAGCTTTGTAGGTGGGAGAAGGAAACTATAATAGGATTAATTATGAATAAAAGTAAGCAAAATAGCAATATTAAATTATTTGCCTGCTAAGCCATTACTTAAAATTATAATTGTGTTTTTACTGAATTTTACTTTTTTAGTTAGAGCAGTATGATAATTTCTAATAATGAAAGAGAATAATAGCAATGAAAGAGTTTTTAATCTAATTTGGATTTTGGAGAGTATGTTATTCATATTCTACATTGAGTGCCATCTTGGTTCACCATAGGACTCAAGATTGTCTGAGATGTCTGGAGAACCTCTTCCATGGGTTCATTTGGGCTCTACCTACAGAATGAGGCACTGCCTAGACAGGAATGTGTCCTAGAGAAAGATGGAGCCAAAGAAATTCTGAAATATAGCTTGGTGTCTGTTCCATGTTGCTTTTTGGTTGAGCCTATAAGGATTCATATCTAAGTGATAAAACCAGGGCATTTAATAAACAAGCAAGGAAAACTGAAAATTCATTATTTTTACCCAAACCAACAAGGAACAATGAGAGAAGGCATCATACTGCAGTGACCAGTGTGCTACTTTTGACACAGATGGCAGGATACTTTTGTATGATATATAACAGACGTGAGAGGACATTACTATGAATCTGTATCAACAGGAATGCCCTCATCAATTAAGAATATTTGGCATCTCTATATTTGAGGCAGACATAAGAATGCTCTTCATTAGACACCTATGGTCTTGAGAAAAATGTTGATATATCTCGACTGCATGTACAGAAGACATTTTTAGACTATGTTGGAATAGTAGACAGTTGAAACAAAGAAAGTCTTGTGAGGATTATAATAGAAAAAGTGAAGGCAAGGCTAGAGAAATAATTTTATCTACTAGTAAATCTTTAAAGACAGAAAGGAAACAAGAATTAAAGGCACATACAGTGGAATAAGGAATTTGGGGACTGAGAATGCACAGCATGACACAGCTTAACAAATTAGCCTCCTTGTTATCTCTTAGAAATCTTGTAAATGGAGCAATTTAGTCTTTTTATAAACAGAATTAATTCTTGACCAGTTTTGCAATATGCCACCCACCATTACAATTAACATTTCCCCCAACTTTCAAAATTTGTGTTTTATACTCTTCCCTGGATTGGGGATATAATTACATATTATAGCATAACTCTATGCAGACATCCCTTTATAATAATATCTTATGTATACTGAAAAATGGGTAATACCACTAGTAATATAATATACCATGATAAAAGTTATTATTGATCTTTAATCATTCGTTCACTTAAAATATTTATTCAGAGCCTGCTATGTGAAAAGTAGTGTTAGGTTTTCAATGTTATTAATACTTAAATTTGTTTACATTTCTGTAAAAAATGGATAGAAGATAGATGGGCTAAAAGGGAAGGATAAAGACTTATATTTTCCACATGGAGGCCTAAACATTGTCTTTGGATAACCAACAACGAATAATATGATTTAATATATGAGTTGTAATTTATTTGGCTTTTTAAAGTATCTCAAGGAAGGTTAACTCCTTCACTGATTTTGGTTTTGCATTTTTTTGAGACTGATGTCTAAAGTAACTGATGATTAAAATATATATATTTGAAATAAATTACACGGGGAAAGTAAAATAACTGTATTCAGCACTATAAAGATGTTACTTTTACCTCTCTCTGATGACATTATGGCTCTTTTGATGCATTTTCATTATGAAATAAGTGTTACCTCTGGGGAAAACAACATAAACTGAAGCTACTAGCATTTTTCCTGTGGTCATAATTTTTACCAACTCATTTTTTGTGTGTGCAAGTCCTATGGTTTCCATTTAGAAATTTATAACAGAATGATGAAAAAAATAATCACAGCCATAAGATTTTATTTCTACCTGCCAAGTTTACACTCATAGTCTAATATTTAGAAACAAGTTGTTAGGACAATTCCAGAAGAGGTAATATCTGGTTAAGTCATATATGCACAAAGTATTTAAAGTAATAATATTTAATTCACTTCTAAATATGTTTTATCTTTGGAAATTTTGCTTTAAATATTAGATAGAGATTGAACAGATTTATGTAATAAGATAATATAATATTGCAAGCAAGTGCAGATTCATAGTCTTGCCTTCATAAGAATATCTTATTTAAACTGAAAAATGAGTAATACCACTAGTAATATAAAATACCATATTAAGAGTTATTATAGTCTTGGCTATGGTGTAAAATCTAATCTCCATATCTTTGGAGATTAATTCAATAGCAAATTTAATATCATATCTTTAAAGCAGGTAAATATTACAATGTGATACTTTTTATGAGTAATAAAAATAACATTAGAATCTCAGATTAATTGACTATAGCTTTTTTAAAAAAACAATGAATGGGAAAGTATATTTCTTGTGAATAGATCAATCAGTTTTTATATCATATTTCTGCAAGGGTTATTTTCATAGTTGACTACATTCAATAGGATATAATAAAATAATTTGGGCATATTATTTAAAATAATAAAATAAATCTAATAGCATAAGATATGAAGATAGGCCAGTCATTTAGAGTATTTTCTTCATGTTTATAAAATATAGAACAATACTAAAATAACAACAGCAACAACCAAAAACACCTAGAGAAAAAATTGTATCTATTTTGTATCATGCTAATTTAACCAGTAAACACTTGCCAATATTCCATACAAAATATTCAGTCTGCTAGTGCAGGATGAAAAGTGTCATTTTCATGTATGAGAGATCACTTGCAGCAAACTTTTTTCTATAGTTATTGTATACTGATCCTAAATACCTTTCATTAAAATTGTCTACATTTTTCTATGTTTTCTAATAAATATTATAGTGTTGTTTTATTCTTAAGACTAGTAAAACAAAAATAAGTTAAGCCAGTAAAACATTATTCTGTTGATTCCATGTGAATGTATCAGTCTGGAATAAAAACTGAGAATTAAGATATATAGGTATAAAATCAAACACCTAGTTCCCAGGACATGCCTTTGGACTATCTCTTTAATGTAGGAAGCAAAGTGAAAAGCAGTAAAAGCTGAAACGGATTCCAATGGAGAGGTATGGGAGAAACTTTAAAACACTCTGGATGAGTAACTCCTTTGACTTAGAATCAAATTAACCTTGCTGAGAACTCTGTCCTGGACTTATACATCAAGTTCCCTAAGGCCAGAGATCCCTCATTAGATCCCTATCTTTTTTTCCCCCTTTATGTCAGTAGTTTTGAGGATTACAAATAGTTTTTGGTTACACAGTTGCATCGTATAGTGGCAAAGAAGTTTGGGCTTTAAGTGGACCCACCACTCTCATCTGTGGATATTGTACCCAATAAGTGATTTTTGTCCCTCGATCCTTCCCCCTTCCCCCTTCTGAGTCTCCAGTGTCCATTATACCATTCTTTATGCCTTTGCAGACCCTTCATTTAACTCCCACTTATAAGTGAGAACATGTGGTGTTTGGTTTTTGTTACTACGTTAGTTCACTTAGGACGATGTTCTGCAATTTCATACAAGTTGCTGCAAAAAGACACTATTTCATTCATTTTTTCATGGCTGAAGATTATTTCCCGGTCTATATGAAGTCTGACAATTAAGGTCACAAACTTGCCACCATGTGCTAATGTTGGCAGCACTACACAACTTGATAAGATTTCATAACCTTGGTATATCAGTGTCTCACAGCTGTGTTTGTGTCAATGTGAGGTGATATCTTGCTGAGTGGTATTCATTATTGTTGTTGCATGTTTTTGTGTGCTGTTGCAAGAATGTTGGAGCTTGAATTAGAGCAATAAACACACATTCGATTTCTTTTTAAACTTTGTGAGAGTGGAAGTGAAATCAGGAACTTGCTAGTCCAAGTTTATGGGGATAATGCCATGAAGAAAATGGCAGTGTACAAACGGATTAAATGTTTTTCTGAGGGGAGGGAAGACATCACTGATGTAGAGAGGTTAGGATGGTCAGTAATGAGCAGAACTGACAAAAACATTGCAAAAATTTGTCAAATTTTGTGTCAAAATTGTCAGCTGACTGTGAGAAGCATAGCAGATCAAATAAACATTGATAGAGAAACAGTTTATCTGAAAATATCTTAACTGAAAATCTTGGCATGAGAAAGGTGTGTGCAAAAATGGCACCAAAGGAGCTTTTGCATTACGATAATGCACCAGCTCATACAGCACTGTTTATGAGGTAATTTTTAGCCAATAAACAAATAACTACTGGAACTCCTCCCTAATCACCTGATCTGGTCCCCAGTGACTTTTGTCTTTACCTGAAGATAAAGGAAATATTGAAAGGAAGACATTTTTATGACATTCAGGACATCAAGGATAATATAACAACAGCTCTGATGGCCATGCCAAAAAAAGAGTTCCAAAATAGTTCAACAAATGCACTAGTTGCTGACGACAGTGCATAGCTTGCCAAGGGGAGTACTTTGAAGGTGACCATAGTGATGTTCAGCAATAAGGTATGTAGCGCTTTCTAGGATGAATTCACAAACTTACTTGTCAGGCCTTATATACACCACATTTTTAATATCCACTGAGCAGTTGAATTTTAATTGATTCCACAAGTTTGTAATTATGAATTGTGCTGTGATGAACATGCAGATGTAAGTGTCCTTTTCATATAATGAATTCTGATCCTTTGGGTAGATACCTAGTAGTGGTATTGCTGGATCAAATGGTAGATCTGCTTTAAGTTCTTTGAGAGCTCTCCATACTGATTTCCAT
This sequence comes from Cephalopachus bancanus, assembly GCA_027257055.1. Taxonomy (NCBI): domain Eukaryota; kingdom Metazoa; phylum Chordata; class Mammalia; order Primates; family Tarsiidae; genus Cephalopachus; species Cephalopachus bancanus. The sequence continues at coordinate 3,751,368 of JAPVLO010000096.1, read as the reverse complement.
AGAGGTTGTACTAGTTTACACTACCACCAACAGTGTATAAACATTCCTTTTTCACTGCATCTGCATCAGAATATATTGTTTTTGAATTTTTAATGATGGTCATTTTTACTGGTATAAATTGGTATCTTATTGTGGTTTTAATTTGTATTTTTCTGATGATTAGTGATGCTGAGCATTTTTTCTTTTTTTTTTTTTGCCATTTGAATATTTTCTTTTGAGAAATGTCTGTTCTGGTCATTTTCCCACTTTTTAAAAATTCACTTGCTTTTTTCTTGCTGATTTGTTTGAGTTCTTTGTAGATTGTGATATTAGTCCTTTGTCAGCTGTACAGTTTGTGAATATCTTCTCTCATTCTGTAGGTTGCCTGTGTGTGCTTTTTATTTTTACTTTTTTATTTATTTATTTATTTTTGCTGTGTAGAAGCTTTGCAATTTAATTAAGTTCCACTTATTTGTTTTTGCTGCATAAGCTTTTGGAGTTTGAGCCACAAATTATTTTCCTATGTCAATACCCAGAAGAGTTTTTCCTAGGTTTTCATCTAGGATTTTCAGAATTTCAAGTCTGACATTTAAATCTTTAATCCATCTTGAGTTAATGTTTGTATATGGTGAGAGACAAGAATCAAGATTCATTTTTTGTCATGTAGCTATTTAATTATTCCAGCACCATTTGTTGCATAGGGTGTCTTTTTCCCCATGGTATGTTTTCATCTGCTTTGTTAAAGATCAGTTGATTGTACATATTTAGGTTAATTTCTAGATTCTCTATTTTGTTTATTGGTCTATGTGTCTACTCTTGTACCGGTACCATGTTTTGATTACTACAGCATTAGTTTGAAGTCAAGGAATGTGATGTCTTCAGCTTTGCTCTTTTTACTTAGGATTGCTTTGGCTATTCTGGCTCCTTTTTGGTTTTATATAAATTTTAGGATTGCTTTTTCTAATTTTGTGAAAAATGACATTGGTAGTTTGATAGGGATTGCATTAAATATGTAGATTACTTTGGGTAATATTGTCATTTTAGCAATACTAATTCTTCCAATCCATGAGCATGGGATGTTTCTCCATTTGTTTATGTCCTCTACAGTTTCTTTCATTAGTGTTTTATAGTTCTCCTGGTCGAGATCTTTTACCTTCTTGGTTAAAAGTATTCCCTGAAAGTTTAGCTTTTTGGTTACTATTGTAAATAGAATTGAATTCTTAATTTGATCATCAGCTTGATTGCTAGTGGTCTATAGTAGTGCTACTGATCGATGTGTGCTTTTTTGTATCCTAAAACTTTACCAAATTCATTTTTCAAGTCCAGGAATCTTTTGAAGGAGTCTTTAGAATTATCTTGGTATAAAATCATATCATCAACATATAGAGATAGTTTGATTTCTCCTTTTCCAATTTGGAATTCTGTTATTTTCTTTTCTTGCTTCACCTTTCTGGCTAGGACTTTCAGTACTATGTTGAATATGAGTGGTATAAGTGAGCATCCTTCCATTCTTCCAGTTCTGAGGGGTAATGCGTTCAACTTTTCTTCATGCAGAATGACATTGACTGTAGGAATGTCATATATGATTTTTATCACTTTGAGGAATGTTCCTTCTATGCCTATTATACTGAGGGTTTTATTATGACATTAACCTGGATTTTATCAAATTCATTTTCTGCATGTTTTGAAATAATCGTATGATTTTTGCTCTTCATTCTGCTTCATTCTGGATTATGTTATTGACCTGCATATGTTGAATCATCCTTGCATCCCTGGAATAAAACCCACTTGATCATGATGGAATACTTTTTTGATGTGCTGTTAACTTTGGTTTGCTAAAATTTTGTTGAGGATTTTTGTGTCTATTTTTCATCAGGGTTATTTGTTTGCAGTTTTCTCTTCTTGTGTCATTTCCTGACTTTGATATGAGGATGATACTGGCTTTGTAGAATAAGTTAGAGAGGATTCCCTCATCTTCAATTTTATGAAATAGCTCCAGTAAAATTCTTACCAGTTCTTCTTTGAACGTCTGGTGGAATTTGGCTGTGAGTCTGTTAGGCCCTTGACTTATTGGAGGGGAGACTATTTCAATTTTGTTTCTCGTTATTGGTCTGTTCAGAATTTCTTTTTCTTTCTAATTCAAGATTAAGGATTTATGTTTTCCAGAACTTATCTATTTCCTCTAGATTGTCTAGAGTGTTTGCATAGAGACATTCATAATAATCTCAGATAATCATTGGTATTTCTGTTCTTTCAGTTGTAATGACTTTATTGTTATTTCTGATTGAGCTACTTTGAATCTTCTCTGTTTCTTAATTCATCTAGCTAATTTTTTTTTCAATTTTGTTTATCTTCTTAAAGATTCAAATGTCTATTTCATTGATCCTTTGGATTGTTTTCTTAATTTCAATTTTATGTAGTTCTGCTCTGATCTTCATTATTTCTTTTCTTCTGATAGGCTTGGGTTTGGTTTGTTTCTGTTTTTCTAATTGCCTGTGGTGTGACCTCAGGCTGTTAATATGTGATGTTTCAGTTCTATTAATTTAGGTCTTAAGGACTAAAAATTTTCCTCTGAGCATAAGTTTGTCTCTGTCCCCAAGGTTTGATATCTTGTTTCATAGCTGTCATTCATTAAAAACTTAATTTTCATCTTGATTTAATTGTTGACCCAAAGATTGTTCAAGAGCAGATTGTTTAACTTCCATGTTTTTGTTTGATTGCATGAGTTCTTCTTGTAGTTAGTTTCTATTTTTATTCCACTGTGGTCTGAGAAGGTGCTTGCTATAATATTGATATATTTTAATTTATTGATACTTGACTTGTGGCCTATCGTATGGCCTATCTTGGAAAATTCTCCATGTGCTGACAAAAAAAATACATATTCTGTAGTTTTGGGGTGGAATGTTCTATAAATGTGTGTTAGTTCCATTTGGGCTAGGGTGCAGTTTAACTATAATGTTTCTTGTTAACTTTCTGCCTTCATGATCTGTCTATTGCTGTCAGTGGAGTACTGAAGTCTCTTATTATTATTGTATTGCTTTTTATCCTTTCTTCAGGGATAGTAGAATTGGTTTTATAAAGATGTGAGCTCTGGCATTGGGTGAATATAGATATTAAATTGTTATTTCTTCTTGTTGGAATGATCTCTTTATCTATACATAATAACTATATTTGTCTTTTTTTAACTGTTGTTAATTTAAAGTCGGTTTCAGCTGAAAAAAGAATGGTTACTCTTTGTTTTGGGTTTCCAGTTGCGTGGAATATTTTTTCCCACCATTTTATCTTGAGTCTAAAGGAGTCTTTGTGTGTTAAGTGGGTCTCTTAAAAGCAGCAGATATTTGAATTGTTTTTTAATCTATTCTACCAGTCTATACCTTCTAGTGGAGCATTGAGAATAATTACATTCAGTGTTAATAATGATATGTAAAGGACTATTTCATTTATGATTCTGGTTGTTTCCTAGTTAATTCTTTTCTCCATTGTTTTGGTGTTCTATAAGCTTTGATTTCAAGTTTGTTTGTTTGTTTTCTATTGTTATACTTCAACCTTTTGTTTTAGTGTTTAGAACTCCTTTATTTCTCGTAGAGCCAGTCTAGTGTGTTGGCATTTGCTTATCTGAGAGAAACTTTATTTCTCCTTCATTTATGGAACTTTGTTTCAAGGGATACAAAATCCTTAGTAGACTGTTATTCTGTTTGGGGAAATTGAAGATAGGACACCAATCTCTTCCATTGTGTAGAATTTCTTCTAAAATGTCTGCTGTTAGCCTGATAGGTTTATTTTTGTGAGTTTTTTAATGCTTTTGCCTCACTGCTCTTAAAATTATTTTCTTTATATTAACTTTACATAACCTGAAAACTATATGCCTTGGGGGGATGACTTTTTTTTCAATGAATCTTCTGGGGGTTCTTTCAGCTTCTTTTATCTGGATGTTTACACCTCTGGCAAGACCAGGGAAGTTTTCCTCCATTATTCTCACAAATAAGTTTTCTAAATTTGTCATTTTCTCTTGTTCCTCAGAAACATCTGTGATTCTTAGGTTTGGATGTTTTATGTAATCCCACATCACTTGAAGACTTTGTTCCATTCTCTTGATTTTTTTCCCCTTTTAAACAATTATTTTTGAAATTTTAAAATTGTGGGGTACAATTCAGGGTTAGGTATACAAATATTCATTGCGCAGGTACCCTTGTTGCTGAGGTTCTCCCCCACCCCCGCTTCTCCAGGCAGATTTCGACTACTGTTGATCCCACCACTTCACCTCCCCCTCTTCCCTGCAGTTTCCCGCTACTGTCAATCCTTTTCTTATAGTATTACGGTGGTTGTTCAAGGTCCGTTTTTGAGTGAGAACATGTGATACTCAGTTCTTTGTTTCTGTGAAAGATCACTCAGTATTATAGACTCTAATTCCATCCAGGTTGCTGTGAAGTTCATGATTTTGTTCTTCTTTATGACTGTGTAATATTCCATTGTGTATATGTACCACATTTTTTTTATCCAGTCCTCTTTTCATGGGCAGCACAATTAGTTCCATGGTTCTTGCTATTGTGAACAATGCTGCAATAAACATATGTGTGCCGGTATCTTTTTATAAAGTGATTTGAGTTCTTCTGGGTATATTCCCAGTAGGAGGATTGAGGCGTCATATGGAAGGTCAATTTTTAGAACTTTTAGGAATCGCTACACTGTTTGCCACAGAGGCTGTACTAGTTTACACTCCCACCAACAGTGTAGAAATGTTCCCTTTTCGACACATCCTCTCCAGAATCTGTTATTTTTTGAGTTTTTGATGATGGCCATTCTGACTGGAGTTAGATGGTATCTCAGTGTAGTTTTAATTTGCATCTCCATGATGACTAGTAAGGCTGAACATTTTTTCATATATCTGTTGGCTGCTTGTATGTCTTCCTTTGAGAAGTATTTATTTGTATCTTTTGACCACTTTGTAATGGGGCTGTTTGTTTTTTTCTTTTCAGCATGTTTGAGTTCCTTGTAGATCCTTGATGTTGGACCTTTGTCAGATATGGAGTTGGCAAAAATTTTTTTCTCAGTCTTTGGGCTATCTCCCTGCTCTCTTGATGGTTTCTTTGGCTTTGCATAAGCTTGTCAGTTTGATGAGGTCCTACATGTCTATCTTATCTATTATGGCATGGTCACTTTGATTGCCAGTTCCAACATCCATAAGAGTATCTCCTGCATTTTCTACGGTTCTTATAGTTTGAGATTTTACATTTAAGTCTCTGATCCATTTAGAGTTAATTTTTGTATATGGGGATAGTTTTTTTTTTTTTTTTTTTGAGTTGGAGTCTCACTCTGTCACCCAGACTGGAGTGCAGTGGCCGCTTCCGGCCACCGCAGCCTCGACCTGCTGGGCTCCGGCGATCCTTCCGCCTCAGCCTTCCAAGTAGCCGGAATTACAGGCATGTGCTACCACGCCCGGCTAATTTTTTGATTTATTGTAGAGATGAGGTCTCCCTGCCCAGGCGGGTCTCGAACCCGCGGGCTCAGGCAATCCACTCACCTCAGCCTCCCAAAGGCGCGGGATTACAGGCTGAGCCACCGAGCCCGGCTATGGGGATAGTTAAGAGTCCTGTTTCAATCTTCTGCATGTGGTCAGTCAGTTTTCCCAGCACCATTTACTGAGTAGGTTCTCCTTTCCCCAGTGGTTGGTGGTGGAGTTTTGTCAAAGATGAGTTGTTGAGAAATTGAGGTTTTGCTTCTTGAATCACAATTCTAATCCATTGGTCTATATGCCTCTTCCTGTACCAATACCAGGCTGTTTTCATTATTGTAGCTTTATAATAAAGTTTAAATTTGGGGAGTTTGATACCTCCTGCTGTGTGTGTGTGTGTGTGTGTGTGTGTGTGTGTGTGTGTGTGTGTTTGCTGAGGATTGTTTTGGTATTGTTGATTGTTTATGTTTCCATATGAATTCATGTATTGTTTTTTCCAGGTCTGAGAAGAATGTTGCTGGTAATTTGTTGAGTATTGCATTAAATCTGTAGATTGCCTTAGGTAGAATGGACATCGTAACAATGTTAATTCTTCCAATCCGTGAGCATGGAATGTTTTTTCACTTGTGTGTGTCATCTTTGATTTCTTTGAGCAGAGTTCTGTAGTTTTCATTGTAAAGGTCTTTCACATCTCTGGTTAGGAAGATACCAAGGTATTTCATTTTTTTTGTGGCTATTGTGAATGAAATTATGCTTTTTGTTTTGGTTTCTGTTTGTTTATTATTGGTGTCTAGAAATATAATTGTCTTTTGCACATTTATTTTATACCCTGAGACTTTGCCAATGTTCTTTATCAGTGCAAGGAAGTATTTGACAGATTATCTTGGGTTTACAAGGTATAGAATCATGTCATCTGCAAAGAGAGATACCTTGACTTTCTCTTTTCTCCTATTTGGATACACCTGACTGCCTTCTCTTCTCTGATTACTCTAGCTAGGACTTCCAAAACTATGTTGAACAGTAGGGGTGAGAGCGGGCAACCTTGTCTTGTTCCAGTTTTCAGGGGAAATGATTCCAATTTCGGTCTGTTTAGCAGTATGCTGGCTGTGAGTTTCTTGTAGATGGATCTGACTATTTTGAGTTATGTTCCATTTATGCCTAAATGTTTGAGGGTTTTTATCAAGAGGGTGTGCTGGATTTTATCAAAAATTTTTCTGTAGCTAATGATATAATCATGTGGTTTTTGTTTTTATGTCTATTGATGCATTTAATTATGTTTATGATCTTATAAATGTTGAACCAGCCTTGCATCCCAGGGATGAAACCTACTTGGTCATGATGGATGATTTTTGAGATGTGTTGTTGAATCCGGTTTGCTAGGATCTTGTTGAGAATTTTAGCATTTATGTTCATCAGGGATATTGGCCTGTAGTTTTCTTTCTTTATTGGGTCTTCACCTGACTTGGATATTAATGTGATGTTAACTTCATAAAATGATTTGGGGAGCATTTCATTTTTCCCAATCACCTGGAATACTTTCAATAGGATTGCTATCATTTTCTCCTTGTATGTTTTGTAGAATTCTGCTGGAAAGCCATCTGGTTCAGGGCTTTTTCTTTTTTTTTTTGTTAGTTTTTTTATGACATAATTGATTTCCTGCATTGTTATTGGTCTATTTAGGGTCTCAATTTCTTCTTGTTTCAACCTAGGGAGGTTATGTGATGTCAGAAAGTCCTCCATTTCCCTTAGATTTTCAGGCTTGTTTCCATACAAGTGTACATAGTAGTCTCTGATAATCTTTTGTATTTCTTTAGGGTCAGATATGACTTCACTTTTGTATTTGTGATTGCGTTTATTTGGACTTTCTGTCACTTTTTCTTGGTCAGTTTAGCTACGGGATCTTCAATCTTGTTTATCCTTTCAAAGAACCGGCTTTTTGTTACGTTGGTTTTGAGTATTATCTTTTTGTCTTCTATGTCTCAGATTTGGGCTTTTATTTTGGTGATCTGGATTCTTCTACTGAAGTTAGGGTTTTGATGTCTTGCTTTTCCAGCTTCCTTAGGTGACTTTTTAGGTTGTTAACTTGTGATCTTTCCATTTTCTTCTTGTGTGTTTGTAGAGTTTAAATTCCCTTCTTACTACTGCTTTCATGGCATCCCAAAGATTTTGGTAAGACGTTTCTTCATTTTCATTTGCTTCCAGAAATCTTTTAATCTCTGTTTTAATTTCCATGTTGACCCAGGAGTAGCTTAGCATCATGTTGTTTAGTGTCCACGTCTTTGTGGGTTTTGTGGGAACTTTGTTGGTGTTGATATTTATTTTTATTCCACTGTGGTCAGAGAAGGTGCATGGAAAAATTTCAATCTTATGAAATTGGTTTATGCTTAATTTATGGCCAAGGATGTGGTCGCTCTTAGAGTAGGTTCTATACAGTGATGAGTAGAATGTATATTCTAAGGTTGTTGGGTGGAGTGTTCTGTAGGTATCAATGAAATCTATTTGGTCAAGAGTCACATTGAGGTTCCAGATCTCCTTGCCTATTTTTTGTCCTGATGATCTGTCTAAGGTTGTGAGTAGGGTTCAGATCTCCTTGCCTATTGTTTGTCCTGATGATCTGTCTAAGGTTGTGAGTAGGGTCCGGATCTCCTTGCCTATTGTTTGTCCTGATGATCTGTCTAGGGTTGTGAGTGGGGTATTAAAGTCCCCAGCTATGATAGTGTTAGAGGTAATACCTTTTTTAAGTTTGCCTAGAAGCTGCTTTCTGAAAGTTGGTGCTCCTATGTTGGGTGCATGTATGTTTAGGATGGATATTTCTTGTTGACGGATTGAACGTTTTATCATTATGTAGTGACCTTCTGTATATTTTTAAATTTTTGATAGCTTAAAGGATATTTTGCCTGAAATTAAGATTGCAACTCCCTCCTGCTTTCTTTTGTGTTCTGTTCACCTGAAATTTTGCTTCCCATCCTCTTACTTGGAGTCTGTGAGTGTCCTTTCTGGTGAGATGAGTCTCTTGGAGACGATATATTGTTGCCTCATGATATTTTATCCATTGTGCCATTCTATATCTTTTTAGTGGTGTACTTAGTCCACTCATATTATTATAATGTGAGTTTATCCCTGTCATGAGATTCTTATAGAGTTGTTGTTCCTATTTGTTTGTTGTTTTCTTTTTGGTTTTGGGGTTGATTCTTAAGTGTTCTCAATCTTTTTTCTGTACCCTTGTGAAGAATGTTGTTATTCTTTTTTCATTTTCTTCTGTTTATTGTTTTCTTAAGTGTTTCTTATAGAGATGGTCTGGAGGTAGCATAAGTTCTTAGGGATTGGATGTCTTGGAAAGGTTTTAATTCTCCCTCACTGATGAAGCTTAGCTTGGCTGGGTAGGTTATTCTTGGCTGAAATTGTTTACCTTTGAGAACTTTGAAGATTGGGCTCTAACCTCTCCTAGCCTGAAGTGTTTCTGTAGATAAATCTGCTGCTATTCTAATTGGTCTTCCACAGTAGGTAGTCTGACCTTTTTCTCTTGCTGTCTTTAGGATTCTTTCTTTTATACCTACTTTGTTTAGGTGAATTATTATGTGTCTAGGAGTTGGTCTTCTCATTTGTTGTCTTTCAAGGGTTGGTCTGAATCTCTTGTGTTTGAATTTTCATATCACTGGTGAGATGAGGGAAGTTTTCTTGAATAATTTCATGGAATGTTTGATTCAATGTGGTCTCTGTCTCTCTTTCTGTCTCAGAAAGTTCAATTACTCTTAGGTTTGGTCTCTTGAAGTAATCGCTCATCTCTTGAAGGTTTTGTTCTGTCTTTTTAAGCTTCTTTTCTATGTTATTGACAGTTTGGGTTAGTTCTATATTTTGGTCCTCATGCTCTGAGATTCTTTCTTCCACTTGGCTAATTCTGCTTGCTGTGCTTATTAGTTTGTTATCTATTTCAATAACAGTATTCTTTACTGCTATTATTTCAGTTATCAACTCCTTCCTATTTTCCTCTTATCTCTCCTCAATTCTTTTTATTCTCTTTATTAATGTCTTGAAGTCTGTGTTTGTAGTATGTGACCCGTCATTCTGGGGGCTCTTCATTGTTTGCATTCCAAAGTCTGTTTTCTCAGTGTCTGACTTTCCAGGTGTCTATGAGACCTATATCCTTCTTTTGGTTTTTCTTCATTTGTGTATATTTTCCTCCCCATTTTTTCCTTTTTTCTCCCTCTTTTTGAATTCTGTTGTTCAGGGGCGGTGGGGTTGTTTTTACTTCTGTTTGCTCAATCTCCTATTCTTTCTTATGTGACTCCTCTAGCTTTGTTCAATTCTGAAGCTGGACTGTGGGTTGGGGGCTATACTTTTTTGCAGTTTTGAGATTTGAGGGGGAGCTGTGATTCAAAATCTATCTGCAGATCCCAGCATCCACTGACTGGTGTATGGATACCCTGGAACCCACTTCCCACTGCCTTGCACTCTGTCTGTTTGCAGTGGGGGCATAAGTTTGCTCCCTGAAAGCAAAATGAGGCAAGAAAAAGGAAAAGAATGAAACAGGGAAGGGGGGAAGAGGAAGGTGGAGAGAGAGGAGTAAGAGGGAAAACAGACAAACATACCGACTAATAATTGAAAAGAGACACAAAGACAGAAAAGAGTTTAAAAAACCTAAAACATACAGTCATACAGACACACAAGTCAGTCAACCTGTTTGTTGATGTACTGTTCCCCTACACAAACCTTAAGTCTAAAGAAAATTTAAAAATTAGTAAAATAACAGAAACAAAGTAAGTACTAAAACGTTATCAATAACAGTAAGAAGAAACAGAGATAAAAAAGATGCGTAAAACAAGCAAAAAATAAAAATTTAAAAATATAAGGGAACCAAGTATACTCTGAGATCATTCCTCTAAGTCCAACGTCCTTTTAGCTCTGATCTCTAGCTCTCATCGCTGGCTGATAGGGTTGCTCACAGCTAAATTCAGATGCCTCAGGCCTGCTGTGGATGGAGGGTGGATCAGATCTGGACTTAGTTGACTTTCTGACTGTCAAGTCTGCCACTCAGATCTGACCTGTGTCCAATCTAGCATAGGGGAGGGACTTCTGTCTCTCCCAGTTTGATGAGATTACCTTAGGCCCCAAGTTGGAGGCTGTGTGGAGCTGGGGGGGTGATGCAGGTCTCTGCCTGGTTTCAGGGCTCCAGCTGATCTCTGGTCCTGCCATGGTGGGGGGCTGAACCAAGGGAGGTGGTGTGCGAGGCAGCCAGGCACTGCAGGTCAGCGTGGCAATTGTAGGAGACAGCCAGCAGCAATGATAACTGTGGGCTTTCTGCTTGGCCTGTATTGCTCCAAGGAAATGCCCAACCAGCCTAGGTTGTAGGTGAGAGTGTGGGGATTATCCAAGTTCACTGTGTTTTGAACCTTTGAGTGGAATGCAGGGAAAAAGAGCCTAAGATGTCACCTGTTTGTACTCTTGGCTACCAAATGGGGATTGGAAGGGAGTTCCTTCCAATAGGGTAATATTGTTGTGCAGAGGTTGTATGAAAGAGTTTGGAAGTAAATGGTTGCTATGCAATGAGGTCCCACTCATTTCCCTTGCCTTGATCTCAGGCACTCTGCACTCAGAATGTCAAAATGCTGCTGGCCCCTGGGAAGCATGTCCCGGCCAGAAATTGTCTTCCACAGCAGAGCTTGCCCTTGGGTGCTCATCCTTTCTCAGCCTGGCTAAAAAGCAGCTGCCAGCAAGGACTGAGTTCCTGAGATATGGTGGTTAGAGCTGTTCAGGCCTTTTTTTTTTCCTGCATCAATCCACGTGGGTTTCATCAGAGCATAGCTATGGGCTATGCAGTCTTCTGTGAGGGACTGAAGTTCTCAAGGCTAAGAGGGCCTTTCAATTCTCTGGAAAAAAACACAGAACTCCTGAATTTCCCTCACTCATCTTCTTCACTGTGCCTAGAGGCTGCTTTTAATCCAGGCAAGAGTCTGGCTAGCTCTAACCCAGGTCAATAATTTTTTTTTCTTCTTAGCATTATGTGGTTATTATCGCTTCTTTGATGAGTCATGGAGAACGCTGCTGGTCCCATACCTCTCTGGGTGCTGAGGAAGCTCTCTACTTTGGTTTACTGTATAGGAGGAATACACTCTGGGTGCTTCTTGTCAGTCATCTTAATCTCATCCCCTATAATCCTTTCTTAACATCTCATATCCAAAAATTCCCTTAAAAATTCTAATCCTATAGGTGATCTCCAAAGGAAGATGGTTGAATAAGCTTAATAAATGTAATGTGCTCTATCACTCTCTTGAAGATTTATTTTAATAATTAACACATTAAAGACCAAAAATTCTGTGAAAAAAGAAACCTGTTGAAACAATATTTTACCTATTATTAGTCAAACATATTGTATCAGAATATTATGGCACATTACTTAACTAATTCATGCAAAGCAATTCAAGTTCTAGTTCACTGTTGGGCTATTTGCATAAGAATTGAAAACTGCATTCCCCATAAGAGTCTGATTCATTCAGCAGGCCTAAATCCTAGAAATATGAATTTCCAAACAATTTTCATGTAATTCCAGTAGCTTCCCAATTTGGGAACTTTTGACCTGTTCTCCTTTCAGCATGCCCTGCCTGCCATGTTGGAACTGCAACAGCAAACTCTTATTTGATTGAGAACTACTTTAAAGGTCACTTACTTAGTTGACACTAACCAATTTACCAGAAAGCCTCATACTGTCTACTATTATAATGGTTATATTAATGAAGAGCATGTTTTAAAATTACAGGTTGATTATCCCTAATCCAAAAATTCAAAGTCTAGAATGTTCCTAAATCTAAAGCTTTTGAGTACTCACATGATGCATAAAGGAAACACTCACAGAGACATTTGAATAAGTAAGTATAATGCAAATATTCCATATTCTGAAATCTGAAACTGTTTTGGTCCCAAGCATTTTAGATAAGGGACACTCAACTTGTATAATTCATCTCAACCCAGTAAAATATTTATGGAGCATCTACTTGTGCCAGATCTTTTACCAGATTCTGGAGGAAATGAAACTAAATAAGGAAAGCCTCATGTTTTTTAATAGCTAGCATTCTAGGGAAGACAAAAACCAAGACTTTGGAAAGAAAAACCCAAAACATTTTATTTCATGACTTTAGGAAGAACCATTGACTTTGGTGCTCATTATAAATGCTCAGGAACTAAATGAGAGAAAAATATTTATTTTTATGGCGTCTTGGTCACCAAACTGTTACGTGGATACATTTATTCCTCTTCTGATAATTAATATATTCTAAACTTAGCTGGTTTTTCACCCCCTCGAAACTTCCTTCTCTTCTTCACTTAGACATTCTAACTGGAAATTCTAAAGATTTCATTTCTTTCTCCTCTGTCTTATCCACCACAATGAGTTCATTGTTAAGCCATCGTGATCTATGGCAACTGTATCTCACATTCACCTTCTTGCTTCTTCCCCTGTCGTTCCCTTACCACACAAAAAAATTTGTCTTAATTTGAATTTTCATTATTTTGCCTCAGGATAATGAATAACTCCCAACTGGTGTATCTCACCCTCTCTGTTCCTCCTTTCCTTCATCCAGTTACTATGTTGCATCAGTATCATCTATTCTAAATCAACATAAAACAATAAAAGTAAAACTGACCATGTTTGATTCAGTTTCCTGACTCATGTGATAAAGTTCAATCCTCTCATCATACCAAATGATAATTTATACTCCAATTCCAAGATACCTCTCAACACCTTCTACTAATAAAACCAATAGATCAAATATATTCTGTCCCTATGTTTTTCTTTTCTCTGCATTGGAAGATACTCTTGACATGCTTATTTATTTTGTGAGTGGATCTTCATTTTTAAATACCTAGTTCACATTGCTCCCATCTTTGTAAATTTGTCCCTGTGCACTCTAGCAGGACTAGAACATTTCTCTTCTGTATTCTTAGCATTCTACTTATATTTCTATCACAGTATGGTCTCACTACATTTGTATAGAATGTCTTATTTCCAAGATTTATAAAGCTTTATAAAATGCTTTATAAAAGAATTTATAATTGAGTAAATTAAATGTATAATTTGAATATTTATTAAAATGAACATTTATGTTCAAAGAATATACAGCAAAAGCAACATATGAATACAAATTTGCTAAAATTACTCAGTTCTTGTTGCATTTGAATAGACCAGGAAACTTTCAAGTTTCTTGATATCTGTGAAAACTATGACTGGACTGATACATTTTTGTGATATTATTTTCTATTCAAAGACCATCTACTATTAGCAACAAAAACCTTGAGAGAGAAGAAAGAAAAGAAAGAAGTACAGAAAAAAGTACGAAGTTAGAATAGAATGAAAGGAAGTATAAAGAGATAAATGACCACTCTCAGGTAACATGGCAAACATACCATAACATTTACTTTTTCTCCTTCCAAAACTCCAGTAAAGAATAAGGAGAAGGTGTGTAAAAACTCATAGCCAACTTCCTATTTCTGGTCTTATATCTAAAGAATCTAGAAGTTGTCATTCCCATTCTGGACATATTGAAAAATCACAAGAAATACAGTTGATCCTATGAAAACACATGTTTGAGTGTCCGGGTCCACTTCTGTGCAAAATTTGTTTTCAGTAAATGTATTAGGAAATGTATTGAAGATTTTCAATAATTTGAAAAAGCTTACAGATGAACCGCATAGACTAAAAATACAGAAAAAATAAGAAAATGTTGAGCATGTCTAAAATGCATAAGATATATGTACATACTAGCCTATTTGAGCATTTACTAACAAAAAATATACACAAATGTACTATAAATTCTAAACTGAACTGGTTTAAATAGTTAAATGGTTAACTATTTAACTGTTTTAAATAGTCAATATGTTTGAAAACTTATGCACAGAAACACTTATAGCCTGTACATGATGCCATTCACAGTTAATAAAAATGTAAACAAATGTCTGCTGTAGTATTAAATTGCAACTGCATAATATTAACTGTAGTTCATACTGCAATACTGTAATAATTTTATAGCCACCATCTGTTGCTATTGAGTTGACTCAAATATTGCAAGTATTCTCTTTAAAAAACCATGTGATGCTAACCACATGGAGCCATTTTCTCTCCAGTAAATTGCATATCACAATAAAATGTCATCTCTCACAGTTGTCACATATTTGTCATTGTGCATAGCACAATACCATAAATAAACCTTGAATAACACCATGGAATACCATGGGACACATAAAATGCCACAGTGATGCTGGAAGTGCTCCAACGAAACAAAGAAAAGTCATGATATTGCAAGAAGTCAGATTGCTTGATACGTCCCATAGACTGAGATCTGTAACTGTGGTTGCTCACCATTTCAAGATCAATTAATCCAGTTTAAGGACTATTGTAAAAAAAAAAAAAGAAATGAAATTCATGAAGCCATTGCTGCACCTACTCAAGCAAGCAAGAAAGTCTTGCGCTTTTTGTGAATTGCCTTTCTATCTATTATTTAAAATGCAGCTTTTGTATAGGTGCAAGAGTATTAATAAAAAGGGGCAGAACTATGGATTCTAATATACCTTGGGGAAAAAAATGAAGTCATTGTATGACAATATAAAGCAAAAGGAAGTTGAAGACTCTAAAGTTGGAGAATTTGATGCCAGCAAAGGATGGTTTCATAACTTTCGAAAGAGGTTTGGCTTTAAAGATGTCAAGATAACAGAAGAAGCAGTTTCTGGCAACCAAGAAGCAGAAGAAACATATCTAGGCAATATTTAAAAAATTGTTGTGGGAAAAGAATATCTGCCCAAACAAGTTTCTAATGTCAACAAAAGTGCCCTTCTTTGGAAAAAAAAAATCCAAAAAAGGTATTTATTAGTAAGGTAGATAAGTGAATACCAGGATTTAAGGCCTAACTCCACGGTTTGTACAAATGCAGTCAGGTTTATGATCAGAAGCGCCCTTATCTATAAAGCTGCCAATCTGCAAGCTTTGAAGGGCGAGATAAACACTACCAGTTTCTGATTGTACAATAAGAAAGTCTTGATAACAAGAACACTTTATCTGGATTGGTCCCATCAATGCCTTGTTCTTGAAGTTAGGATGTACCCGTAAGAAACTACCAGTTTCTTTTGATATTGAACAATGTCCCATCCACCTGAACTCTGAGAATTCAACATCAAAGTTGTTCACAGTGGTCTACTTGCCCCCAAACCCAATATCTCTAATTAATTTCTATAGTAGAGACTTTAAGGACCTTTAAGCCTTGTTATACAAGGTACTCTGTGGAAAAGACTCAACACCATGGAAAAAACTCTGACAGAATAACATGAAAATTGGGAAGGATTGCACCATGGAAGATTACATGGTTGTTATAAAAGTCTCAAAAGCCATCAAGTCCAAAACAATACATTCCTGTTGGAGAAAACTTTGTCCCGATGTTATGAATGACTTCCCAGGATTTACAACAGAGCCAATCAAGGAAACCAAGAAAGAGATTGCGGATGTGGGGGAAAAAAATGAGTTGGGAGAGAGAAATAGTTTCAAGCTATCAATTTTATAGAAATTCAAGATCCACAGACAACACACCAGATGAATTAGCAAAAAATGACTTAATGGAGATAAGTTCTTCTGAATCAGTGCTATCAATGAAGAAGAAGATATAGAAGAATAAAAATGGACATTAGGCAGTCTGTCAGAAGTGTTCCCATTGTTAAAGGCTGCTTTTGACTTCTTTTACAACGTGGACCCTTTTATGATATGGGCACCAAAACTAAAACAAGTGACAGAATAAAGATTGATTTCTGTAGAAACATTTTTAAATAGGTAAAAAAAATTAAAAAGTTAGATTGAATTATTATATACTGCCATAAAGTACACTGAGTGTGTCTGCCCCTCCTTCTACCTCCTCCACCTCTTCTTTGTCATTACTGAGACAGTGATGCCAACCTATCCTCTTCTTCCTCTTCATCTGCCTACTCAACATGAAGATGAAAATGATGAAGACTTTTATGATGATCCACTTCCACTGCCAGAATAGTAAAAGTATATTCTCTTCCTTACGATTTTCTTATTAACATTTTCTTTTTCCTGGCTTGCTTTATTGTAAGAACACAGCATGTAAAACACATAGCATACAAAACACGTGTTAATTGACTATGTTGTCAGTAAAGCTTCTGGCCAACAGCAGGCTATTACTAGTTAAGTTCTGGAGAAGTCAAAAGTTATGCTCAAATTTTGACTCTGCAACAAACCAGCATCACTAAAATTGGAGAGAGAAAAATACAGAGAATCACAGATTACCAGGAGTAGAAACCCAGGAGCAGACAGATGTCCTTCACTCAACAGTGTACCAATCAAAACAATTATACTATAATTTTAAAGTTGCTAGAGGTTTAATATCAATGAGCTAGAGGATTAAAAACATTGAAGGGGCAGCTTGTGGGCTCGGAAGCACTCTTGGGTGAGCTGTATCTCCAGGAGTCTCAACAGATTTTCAGGATGGCAAAATGGAGTAAAACACCTCATGCTTCCAGTACTTGAACAAGAAATATAACTTATTTGAACTATGCCTGGAGCTCTCTGTTCTATTTATAATGCCTGCACTTAAAAAACTATTGTAGGAGATCCTGCTCAACTTGGTTTCACAAAAGCCTAATCAAACTGGGTGAAGAAAAATATACAACTCCAGCCCCCTTTTCCCTTCCAGCCATCCTAGGAGAAAATAAAACTGAAATCACAAGCTGTGTAGGTCACAGCTCAGGACCACGGGCTCAACGAAAGACTAAGATCTAATCATAAACCTACAGAATGCTTCATCTACCTCCACAACTTACCATTGCATCAATTGGGTTTCTATAAAATAAATGGAGATTACAGTTGAAAGAACTGAAAGTTTCAGACTCTATTTATAAAAGAGTCTCCAGGGAAATTCAAAGACAAGAGAAGCAAAAACAAGGACACTAGAAGATATGTTATCTTCTAACACAGATTGATACAGGAAACATTAATTACAGTCAAACTCCAAGCCACATAAAGATAAAACCTTTCACTGAAGACCTATTTGCTTCACTTTTTAAAAAATCCAACACAATATGTCCATTTTCTCACACACAAAAAAAAATTACAAGAAATCTTAAAAGGCAAAAAGTCCAGATAGAAAAAAAAAAAAAAAGCAAGCATCAGAACCACTTTTAGTTGTGGTAGAGATTTTGCAAGTATCAGACTGGGAATTTATAATAATTATATTTTATATTCTGAGGGCCTTAAAGAAAAAAGTAGACAACATGTAAGAAGGAAGAATTAAAAATAAATGCTACTACTCAAAAACACTGTAGTGGAAATAAATAATACCTCTGATGTGCCCATCAATAAATGTAGTACAAAGGAAAAACAGTGAGCTTAAAAATATAACAATAGAAACTTCCCAAACTGAAAAGCAAAGATAAAAAATGAAATAAAATATCTAAGAATGGTGGAAATGACAAAAGGTGAAATATAAGAACAACAGAAACTCTAGAAGGAGAACAAAGAGAAAAACAGAAGAAACATTTTAGATAAGAATGACAGAGATATTTCCAAAATTAATGACAGACACCAAACTACAGAGTTAGGATTCTTAAGTAGATAAATACCAAAGAAGATACATACACCACACACACACACACACACACACACACACACACACACACAACTATAACTAGGGGTAACATATTTAAACAGCAAAAAGTCAAAGACAAACAGAAGATCTAAAAATAAGCAAGAGAACCAAAAGCAAACAAACACGCCACCTAAAAAAGAACAAAAACAGGAATTCCATCAGCCTTGTTTTCAGAAACCATTCAAGCAAGAAGAAAATAGAGGGAAGTTCATGATTTTGTTCTTCTTTATGGCTGCATAATATTCCATTGTATATATGCACCACATTATTTTATCCAGTCCTCTTTTGATGGGCAGCTCAATTGGTTCCATGTTCTTGCTATTGTGAACAATGCTGTGATAAACACAAGTGTGCAGGTATCTTTTTTATAGAGTGACCTGAGTTCTTCTGGGTATTCCCAAGTAGAGGGATTGCGGGGTCATATGGAAGGTCAGTTTTTAGAACTTTTAGGAATCACCACACTGATTTCCACAGACGCTGTACTAGTTTACACTCTCACCTACAGTGTAGAAATGTTCCCTTCTTGCCACATCCTTTACAGCATCTGTTATTTTTTGTTATTGATGACAGCCATTCTGACAGGAGTTTGGTGGTTTCTCAGTGTAGTTTTAATTTGCATCTCCTTGATGACTAGTGAGGCTGAACGTTTTTTCATGTATCTGTTGGCTGTTGTATGTCTTCTTTTGAGAAGTGTCTATTTATATCTTTAGCCCACTTTGTAATGGGGCTGTTTGTTTTTTCTTTTCAGCAAGTTTGAGTTCCTTGTAGATCCTTGATGTTAGGCCTTTGTCAGACATAGAGTTGGCATATATTTTTTCCCAGTTTGTGGGCTGTTTCCTTGCTCTCTTGATGGTTTCTTTGACTTTGCAGAAGCTTGTCAGTTTAATGAAGTCCCACTTGTCTATCATATGTCTTATGGCCTGGGCACTTCGGGTTTTGATCAGGAATCGGATGCCAGTTCCAACTGCCATAAGAGTGTCTCCTGCATTTTCTAAGGTTCTTACAGATTGATGTTAGAGTTTATGATACTGAGAGATCGCTCGCAGAAACAAAAAGCTGAGTATCACATGTTCTCATTCATAAGTGGACCTTGAACAACTACCGTATCACTGTAGGAAAGAGATTGAATCAGTTAAAAGTCCCTAAAATCAGAATTGAGTCTTCCTAGAAGAAAAAAAGTTAACTATGCATAGCAGTCTCACATGTAACTGAGAGTGCCAACTTACCTTTCTTGACAGCTTGCCCTGTGGAATTCAGACTTGCCATGCTAGTCTGTATAATTGAGTAATTCAATTCCTTTCTCTTAAAAGTGAAGGAGAAATGGATACTTTTGTAGACAGACAAAAATAGAGAAGATAAAATATGACCTTATGAGATACTCAATTCAAACTAAGAGAAGGTAGAAAAAGAGTAAAAGATTCCCACTCCCTAAAAAATGACAGTAACTATAAAGCAGATGCAAATAAGGTATATATTATTCTAACTATATCTTATAATCACATTAAATGTAAGGGGTCTAAATATACCAATTAAAAGACAGAGATTGTGTGTGTGTGTGTGTGTGTGTGTGTATGTGTGTGTGTGTGTTTACACAAGACCCAGCTATATGTTGTCTACAAGAAACTTGTTTTCAATATAATGCACAGATAAATAAAATACAAGGAAATAGGAAAAGATATACCATCTTGCTCCTAAAAAAAATTCCCCTATTATTAACCCTAATCAAAAGAAAGCAGGTGTGACTATATTAAGACAAAGAAATTTCAGAGCAAGAAAAATTGTGAAGGGTAAGGAGGTCATTAAATAATAGCAAAGGTATAGATTCATCAAGAAGACCTAAATTTTAATGTGTATGCACCAACAATAGTGTGGTAAAATAGATGAGGTAAAAACTTATAGAACTGCAAGGAGAAATAGATGGATCTACTATGATAGTCACAGAACTTAACATGCTTTTATCAGAAATGAATGGATTCAGCAGGCAAAAAATGAGTAATGTTATAGTTGAACTAAGCAGCACCATCAATCTCCTGGGTTAGTGTGGAAGATGGGGATGGAATGGGGAGTAGTGTGTCAAAGGGTACACGTTTCTGATAGACAGATAAAATAAGTTTTGAGATGTATCACACAGTAGGGTGACTACAACCAATAATAACATATTATAAATTTCAAATTAACTGAGAGTTAATTGTTAATGGTTATAGAAATACAGTTAGATAGAATAAGATCTAGTAGCATGATAGGGTGATTACACTGAACAACAATTTCTTTAATATTTCAAAATAAATAAAAGAATGAAATTGTAATGCTTCTAGCACAAATAAATTATAAATATTTGTGGTGGTGGATACCCCAATTGCCCTGATTTGATCATTACATATTGTTTGCTTTTATCAAATATCACATGCACTCCATAAATATTTATGACTGTTATGTATCTATAATCATTAAAAACAAAAAAATAAAAATTGAAAATAAACTGAAAATGTTTCACTGTAAAAATAATAAGTAAACAAAGTGAATAATATAATTAGTTTGAATTAATCATTCCACATTGTATACATATATCAAAACATCACATTGTACCCTGTAAATATATACAATTATGATTTATTAATTAAAAATAATATTAATAAAAAAAGAAAAAATGAGCTATCCAAAAGTCATGGAAGAATCTTAAATACATATCACTGAGTGAAAGAAGTCAACCTGAAAAGGTTATGTATCATATGATTTTGACTATATGACATTTGGAGAAAACAAAAATGAAGACAATAAAAAGCTGTTGCCAGGGAGTTGGAGGGATATACAGGTGGAACACAGAGAATTTCTGGTACAGTGAAACTTTTCTCTATGATAATATATTGATGGATACACACCATTAAACATTTATTAAAACCCATAGAGTGTACAGCACAAAAAGGGAACATTAATGTAAACTATACAACTGTAGTTAGTAATAGTTTATCAGTGTTAGCGCACCAATTGTAACAAATACAAGATGCTAATAATAAGGGAAATTTTGTAGGACTAAGAGTGAGTGAGAGGGTGGATATAGGCACTTTCAGTACTTTCTGTTCAATTTTTCTTTAAACCTAAAACTTCTCTAAAAATAAAGTATATCAAATTTTTTTTTTAAATTGTAGTCTATAGAATAAACAAAATGGAAGGAAAGAATAACACTTTGGAATATGGAAAATAAATGAATGAGTGGTAATTAATTAGTAAGCCCAAGAAATCTGAATTCTTAGTGGTCACTGGGAAAGCTGAGAAACAATTACATTTATTTTTTTATTATTTTTTTTTTACATTTTAAGACTAACTTTAATCTCAAAATCACATATCCATACACTTATTTCCTTTATGTTTACTTCACTTAAACTTAAACGCATGGTTTGTTAAACAAAGACTGTAAATAAATATTTACCATGTCTGTTACATGTAACACACAGGAATAGCTTTTAACAGAAATTCATCAATCCCCCCCAACATTGTTTATTATAAATACAGGTATCAAAACAATCCTGAACATATTTTTGATACTACTAGTAGTCAGCACCCACACCGCTTCAAAAAGTAACATTTATGACAATATTCATTATACCTGCTACTTTAAACAATTTCAACTGCAGCTCTTTCACTAAGCAAGATGGATATAGCCTGCCATTTCTGTTTTTCTTTCTTGAGACTTTTACTTTCCAGAAACACACATGCTTCCACTGCCAGCTGACACTTCTCACTACGCTTTCATCTTGTAAACCTGAATTCTCTTTCGGGTACTCCAGGCTTATGTTTAAATGACAGTGCCTTAACAAGAGAAAAAAAAGTATGCCGCATTTTTCCTCCTGTTACCTGAAAACATAATGGGTGTACATAAATTAAATATATTCTTACAAATGTCCAGGTCATGTTTACCAGCTGGAATTCTTTTACTTAATGTGTGGGTATTTCGCATTGTGATATTTAATCAAGACATTAACATGAGTAAAAGGTTGCTGATTTAAGACAAGTTTGAGATCCACTAAAATTAATTATTGTATGTTTGTCCTTCTGGAGGCTGTGGAAGCTTCATATTTTCTTTGGACATCATTAGACGTCTTAGCTCCTGAAGTACAACTTTAATGCTATATGAATTTTGCCATTTTGCTAACACTGGTATGCTCCATACATCCACCATCCCACTGGAATTATTTATTCCATTCATATTAATCTTTGTTACAAATCTAACTGATGGAGGAGCTTCTGGGTATCTAGGTCCACATTCTACTCTCAGGCTATATATTCTGTTTTCATAATTTGTCCCATGATTCCACTTATCAAAGTTCCACATGCAGGCCGGGCACAGTGGCTCACATCTGTAATCCCAACAATGTGGGAGGCTGAGGTGGGAGGATTGCTTGAGTCCAGAGGATTGAGGCTGCAAGAAGCCGTGACCATGCCACTACACTCCAGCCTGGGTGACAGAGTAAGACTCCCAACTCAAAAAAAAAAAAAAGTTCTCAGCCATTACCTTGCTAGAGTCTGGTGTGGCCATGTGCTCTTTGAGCCATGGCTGTCGCCATGCTTCCTGGCTTTCGTCCCTCTCCCCCACCTCGGGGAGGTGAATCTTCTTTCTTCCTTCTCTTTCTCTCTCTTTTTTTCTTTTTTTCTTTTTTTTTTGAGTTGGAGTCTCACTCTGTCGCCCAGACTGGAGTGCAGTGGCCGCTCCTGGCCACCGCAGTCTTGCCTGCTGGGCTCCCGAAGCAATTACATTTAAACCAGAGAACCCCAACTAACCTAAGAATTAGCTACAACAGGTACCTCTGGAGGGGCAAATAAATAAGTAGCTAACAACAAATGGATTAACTGAAAGCTAGTTTAAGTAGCAAATGCATCCCATATTCAGTCCCTAATAATCCATGTGTGAGAGATAACAAGTTACCTGAGTAAGAGTAGCATAATTAAAAACTCAGTGAAAAAAACCTTAGCCTAGAATTTGTATACCAAGACAAACCCTTACTCCTGTGAGAATCAAATAAAGTCATTTTTTTTCAACCGGCAAAATCACAAAATATTACTTTTTTTGTACCTTTTCTCTGGAAGCTATTGGAGGATGTACTCCTTAAAAAGGAAAGAGTAACCCAAAATGAAGGAAGATATCAACTATAGGAAACAAGGCTTTTAACACAAGCGCAAATCAAAGAAGACACCCAGGAGAATGGTGAAGAGAGAGCCATATGATAGGTATGCAAAAAAAAAAAAAAAAAAATTCCTGTATACCAGGTCAGACTAGTCCCAAGAGAGATTGATAGAATACCTGACATATCTGAATATATGGAGAGTGAGACAATCCATGGACCTCAGGATTGGGTGACTGATATACAGAAAACTAATCTAATATGAACTAATCAATTAAACTAATTATCCTAGGCAGATAAAAATTACATAAAAAGACAAATTAATCATTATGCATATACTATATCATTTAGCTGAGACTATCCTATAAATAGGTCTAATAATATAAAAAATATTGAATTAACAACATTTACATATATATTATATATTGCATATTATGTTATTATATGTTATATGTTTACATATATAAACATATATATGGGAGGAGAGATAAAGAATAGAAAATGGAAAGAGTTTCTATGCATAGTAGAATTTTAGGAATGAAAAAAGGCCACTTTCACATTTTCCATAATGAAAAGCCCTACAAAATTTTATTTAAAAATCAAGAATTTTATGTAAGCAATATAGACATCTTATTCAGAGAAATGAAGTTAAATATCAAAACTATGCTATCATATAAATTTACAAAGTAAACAAAGCAGATTTAAATTTAAGCACACATACATTTTAACATATATTTATTGGATTTTTCCTCTGTGACATGTTCTATATAAATACTTTCAATGCATACTTGATTTCTAACTCAGAGTTTGGAAAGAATTTTTTCACTTTAAGGCATAGCAGCATAACAAGATTTATGCTTCTAAAATGCTGCAGACTGCTGCTTTTTTTGAAAGAAGAAACGCTTGTATCTGTAATTCACAAGGATATTGCAAATAATAAAGGAAGCCCTATTTTCCAAGTCTTCTGATGAAATGTTGGCTTATGTTTCTACTATTACAAGTATGTTTTTCTTTGGAGCCTTTTGAGACCAGATGGGAGCAAGAACCCAGGTGGATGTGTTACTATGATACTTGTGAGGAACGTGATTTTTCTTATTTTCTATAGGAATGAGAATAAAATCAGTACTTCAATACGTATTGCTCTTGAGTTTCCCAAATAAAATAATTCACTTTGCTGAAAGGTTCTTGTGAACTTCAAGTCTCTGAATAGATTGAATTGAGTGACATGTCATTTACATTCAATAGTCAAAGTAATGAAAATTAAGTGCACATCTGTGGTGTGTAGAAGATGCTGTGCCCTTCCCTTTTCCTCACTACAGTAATTTTAAAAAGTCATGTTTATATCGCCCAACTCCTTCATGACTGGCAATCTGAGGTTCATTCTGACTGGTTGGACTCTTCTAAATAAACACATTTTGCTTTTTTAATCAAGAGAAATCTGATCAACTCTTAGTCTGCAGCTAACCACAATGTTTAGTTCTAACCTGACCAAGTCTAGTCATAGTGAAACGAAAGATCAGGAACTAGGAAGTTTTTTCCCCCTTGATATTCTTTCAAAAATTAATTTATTACTTTATGAAAACATAAATTAAAAGTTCATTCCTGTAAAATAATTTGTTTCCCAAGTAATTTGTCTATGTGATAATAAAGAACTGTTCTAGAAAAAATAAAAATACTTCTCCCTGAAGACTCAAGCATCACCTATGATAAATACTTCTTAAAAATAAATGGAAAAGACTGGGCTCAAGTGATGTTTATTTCAAGTAAAATTAGTTTGAATTAAATAAACAAAGAAACTCATCAGATTTTTTAAAGAAACTTATACTAAGTTTGGATTGCCACTGAAATTCAATTTCACAAAGAAAATTTCAGTACATCAAATTACTTCTCAATGACTACAATGGAAATATAAACTGTCTTTACTGAAATTGTGTGTTGTTTCCTATAATATAATCTTGACATACTTGTGAACCATTAAAAACCTAATCTGTGACAAAAATTGGATACTTTTTTATTATTTATTTTGGAAACCTTTATCTAGACTACAATATTGTATAATTTGAGAAACTTTCCTCAGGCATTTTTCAAAAATAGACCTTTTACTCATTAAAAACAGAAAACCAAATTGATTTGTTTAAAAAAAAAAAAAAGAAAAGGTTTACTGTATGCTTCTGTATTCCCCCTCAAATTATTTCCACTTGTGTTTGTAAGTTAACACTTTTCCCAAAAGGAAGTATTATTCATTATTATTTAAAGTCATCTTCATATCATTAAGCCACCTGGATCTTGACATGTGGCTAAAACAGTGAAAGAAATATTTCAGAAATTAAAGAATAGATGGTGTCCTTAACATCAAGGGCTTATTATAGAAGACTGCAAAATTATATCTGCTTGATTTCATTTTTACTCTGTGTGTAGTTTTCTGAAACTCTTCTGTAAGAATTATACAAGGCTCCACACATCAACTTTTGTATCGATCGATACTGAACAAATTTCATGATATGAGATACAGATTTTAGAATAAGAAAATAATGCTTCTTTCTCCCATTCAGCTCTCATCATTCTTAATTCAAGCTCAATTCACCATGCTTTTGTACCATTATCCTTTTTCAAGACAGGTATTTCTGAGGTCCGACTGTACAAAGCAGTTACATAGCTTGTATAATATGTAGTTTTCTTTTATATAAAATTAATTATAATAGATCCACTGTGTTGATTTAAATATTTTTCAGATGCAACATTAATATATACAAAAATTTGATATAATTTGCTTGTGTTCATATTTCTTACATATTTTAATTAAAATATTTAATTATAAACAAAGCTACATGTCAGTGAGCTCCAAAGTAAAAACATTAAAGTCATGGATGATGTCTTATGGCTGAACACTCATCACCTATTAGATTTAATAACAGAGAGTTAGCTGGGCTCGGTGGCTCAGCTTGTAATCCCACGCCTTGGGAGGCTGAGGTGAGTGGATTGCCTGAGCCCGCAGGTTCGAGAGCCACCTGGGCAACTTGGCGAGCCCTCTACAATAAATCAAAAAAATTAGCCGGGCGTGGTAGCATGCGCCTGTAGTTACAGCTACTTGGAAGGCTGAGGCGGAAGGATCACTGGAGCCCAGCAGGTCGAGGCTGCGGTGGCCGGGCACA
Organism: Cephalopachus bancanus; assembly: GCA_027257055.1. NCBI lineage: Eukaryota > Metazoa > Chordata > Mammalia > Primates > Tarsiidae > Cephalopachus > Cephalopachus bancanus. The sequence goes on along the minus strand of JAPVLO010000096.1, from coordinate 3,725,030 downwards.
ACCACTGCACTCCAGTCTGGGCGACAGAGTAAGACTCCAACTCAATAAATAAATAATAAATAAATAAATAAATAAATAAATAAATAAATAACAGAGAGTTTAATTTTATGTGTTTGATGCTTTTTTTTTTTAACTGTCATCTTGCTTCTTTGAGTTTTAGTCCAAGGAATTAAGTCATTGCAATTATTGTTACTGTTTTAACAATGAAATAATGTTTAACCATTCATTGGCTACTTCAAGGCAAAAAAATTTAAGATTGCATCAATATGTGACATGAATTTTTAAAAGTATTTTTAATAATTATTTATTGTATACTTATTATTCTTCTCACATTTAACTGAGGAATACAAAAAGAGCATCTGTTTGAGAAGTCCACTCAAAATGTGAACACAGTGTTGACTTTGGAGCATGTTGTTTTGTGTTTGTCATTTTGCATGTATCATGTGATGGTGAGACCCTCCCACCACTTTTTCTGCTAAAATTCTAGTTTTATGTAGCACCAGGACATCTTGTGGCCTCTTTTGGCACAAGTAAGATGGGGACACTAATACCAGCAGAGAGACTGAAATCATATGTCACTATTCTGTCATACAGCTATTTTTCAAATAATTCTAAATATATGTATAATTTTTAGAATACTAATAAAATAAAGACATAAAATATTAAATCCTTATTGTTTCTTGAAATATACTTCTGAAGGAAAGGGGGCAGATGGAGGAAAGAATATCGAGAGTAAGAACTGGCAAGAAATTGTTTCGGAAAAGACCAAAGTTTTGTAAATGAGCCAGAATGAGTTACAGTAAATTAGAAGTCAGAACATGGGAGGCAGCTCAGCATTTCCCCAGTTAAGCCAATGCTGGATTGTCTCATATATGTTTGTGCCCAACCCTCATTTTATGTTTTTAATGCATAAAAATAAAATTGTTTAGTCATAACATTTTAATGAGGAATACATATAAATAAATTTCTAATTGGGACTAAGTTAATGCTAGAATTATATCTTTTATAATTCTATAAAATATGCCCGGGAAAGGTTGGTGGGCTAATATCAATTTTTTTCTTTCTAAATTTTGTTTATACAGCTGAGAAGTAAGGGAAAAATAAAGAATAATTAAAACTAATTAAGTTGCAAATGCAACTTACTAGTTCTGTATGAAAGTATAAGGCCTAATAATATGTGCGATATATTTACCAGCAATATATTTATCAGCTTTGCATCAGCTTGTACTTTAAATAGTCATCTGAAATCAGTCAAACTCAAAAAATTTTATCTTAGCCAACCATTTCTAACTGAGACCCCAATATCCTAAAAGAACAAAAAGCGAGAGGATCAGTCTAGGTTGTTATAAAGAAAAAAATACATATATCTATATTTTTATGTATGTTTATGTGTGCATGCATGCCCTCAAACTTAGCACATGTTACTATCCACATATCAACTAGAAAGATGGAGCATCTTAATGACATAGAGATACAGGAGTCCTAGGAAGATTGTGAAGTGAGAACAAGATTGATAGTCTATGATGTAGATGCCTTAATAGGAAGGGAAAGAAGGAATTTCTCTGCTACCTCCACCAATACCATTTTTCTCTTATTTCTTAACTCCAAATACTCTTCTGGTCATATACAAAAATACTTTTTAAAATCTTTTTTGATACAAAAACATTAAGATATAATGCAATTTCTTATGTTGAATGCGTACAGCTATGTAGAGATACAATGCATCTCTTGAGTTAAGTTCTTGATTAAGATCACTTTAATTTGTAATCTAAGAGCATTGTTTTTCTGAAGCTGTCAGATTTTCAAGGGGAATATTTTTCTTTCTATACTTTTTTTCTTCTCTCCAGTTTGTACCTGCATTTGTCTTTTCTCTCATATTAGTCTGATGGCCAGTCCTCATAGTGCCTCTTATAAATTTCTCCAATTTAAACAGTTTTATTTTAAAATTCTTGACTGATAGAAGTTAAATTTAAATTAAATACAGCTGAGTCTTCTTCAAATTAGAGCATATCTGCATCTGAATAAATTTAATATAACTGCATCTATCATAAACTGTCAATACTTCGGTCAATGTTAGACATAAGATACATGTGTTTCTAGTCTAGGTATCTATATATTACCGTTCATTGCTAGCCTTTCAATAGCCTCTAGAAACCAAAAATTGAGAAGTAGGATAACTTCAAATAATCTTTATAAAAATATTTTAAAAAGAAAAAGTCACTAAAAAATTGATTTATTGTTCTAGAAAGTAAACACGTTTGAGAATTGGAAGCATTAAATCTATATGCTATGGCTATATGGCAGATGAGCTGAATTTATGAGAATGGATTATCCGATTATCCCCCAAAACAGTTGTTAGAAGATGAATATTAGAAGAGAATCTCCCAAACCAGTCTCAAAATGCACTTTCATCAATAATAAGCAAGAATTTTAAGAGTCTACAAATATATATTTTTAAAGAGAGTAGCCAACGACAAGTAACATTGGATTTTAGCCACCAGTATGATATAATCTAGAAATTAAAGGCAGGCAATGTTTTCTTAAAGGGAAGGAAAGTCATATTATCATTGAGAACCCAAATGATTTATAGTGTTATATAATATTCATACTGAGAGAATTTTAATTGAATCTTTAATAGCTTTTGAAACGGAGCTCAAACTGTACTGGTCAAAAAGTCTAATTTTCATTAATGAATAACTGAACCATCAAGTCTCTTTAGGTGGCAAAGCTTAAGGGATTTGGTTTTAAGAGGGCAGAGTGATCATATACAACATCAGCACCCTCATCTTTTTTACCAAATCCTTAAATAATATATAAGTAGCATTGCTCAAAACTGAGATGAGTGCTGTTAGTAATTCAGAGCATGAGAGATATCTGTAAGAAATTAAAAAGTAGAACAGTTGGTTATGCTTCAGTATGGTCTGCACACTGAGGCACTTTCTAGGCTACTATACTGTACTGCTATAGAAGGTTACTGCCATTTGAGAATGACCAGCAATGATAGAATCCATTAGCAAAAGGGAAATCTTTAGAAATAAACAGGATGATCAACTGCACCAACAGAGTAAGAGAAACCAGAAAGACTCCTCTATACCAGCCCTTAAATTTATGGTCAAGCCATACAGAATGGGATGTCTTACTCTGAGAAGGAATATTCATGTTGGGAGTCTGGAGAAAAGAAACAAAGCAGTGATCTAGTTGTAGGTATTGTCCACTACTTTCCTCCCAAAACAGTGTAAACACAACTTTACAATTGATTTCCAGCCCTCCCATATCCTGACTATTCAAATAGAATCTATCAGAGGTAAAGAAGCTTAAATGTGAACCTAAGTGCAAAATACAAAACCATCTAATATTTGAGAAGGACCAACAACATGAAATATCACAAATAATCAATATGAATAGAACATATGCAGGCTTTTTACCATGTAATGCCCTGTGCCACCTGAGGACTCTACAGAGTCCCCAAAAGCAAGGATGTCCTCACCATATGTGGCCCTTTGACCTTGGATTTCTCTATATCTATAGCTGTAAGAAACAAATTCCTCTTCTATATAAATTTTGTTAAAAATGTGAATTATAAGTGAATGACTTAAACTCACTTAAAATATAGACATTCTCAATCTGGACTTATATCCAACTGACTGATAATTATGAAAGACATCTAAAACCAAATAAAGTTGAAAAATTTTAAAAATGAGATGCAGAACTCAGTTATGTATGATGAAATAAATACATAATTTATCTATTATCTCACCCTAAAACTCTTCAAAAAATAGTGAAGAAAAATAAAATAGACATAAGGGACAAAGAGAACAGCAGAGTAGATAAAAGTATCTACAATTTTTTAGAAAGCAAAGAGAATTTAGAAGAATTGAGAATAGTGAATATCAAATGTCTCAGGGGGGTGACTCTAATGAGAAACAAGCCAATGAATATTGCATTATCCCCAAAAGAATCAAGAATTGAAGGTTTAATAAATTGTGTAAGGCAGGGCTGAAAATAAGATTACTAGAAAGTTGAGTACAAAGAAATATGTCTGCCAACTACGAACAATTTTTTAAAAATGATTGAAAGCATTAACCCACATTTTCAAAAAGTCCAGTAAAGCTTAAATGGAGTAAATACAGCTATCCTTTTGGAAGAAATGTTAGCCTTCTCTTCACTACTTGATATAAAACCACTGACTCAGTGGGACCCTTGATTCACAGAAGTTCTCTTAAATATAGGCCTAGTGCACTGGTGATTTGGCTAAGCTAAAATTCAGTGGTGTCTAGTGAATTTCAACAACTTGTAGGATTCAGGGTTCAGGGGAACACAGCAATAAGATTCTGAATCTCTTGTTGCTGCTACTGCTACGAGTAAAAATTCTTTATCTCTGGGTCAGGAATCTTGTGTCAACTATTAGTATTCATGAAGCTACAACAGGCTAACTTGTTAGTTTTCAAAAAGGGCAGATTCTCAGATGCTTCCCAGTTCTTGACAACTACTTTTAAACAACACAGACTTGAAGGCAACTAATGTCACTAGAGGTAATAATATAAAGAGACATTTTATAAACAAGACATTCTAACGGGAAGACATCACAATCTTAAACCTGTATGTACTCAAGATATAGCTTGAAAAAATATAAAGCAAAAATAATCAAAACTGAAAGGCAAAATTAGCAAATGTAATAATTACAGAGAGAAACTTTAACGCACCTATCTCAAAAGAAGTAAAGAAAAAAATCAGCACAAATATGCTAGATATGAGCAACATACTTAACAAACTAAACTTTAACCTAGATAGAACATTATACTAGTAGTCATATAATTCACATCTTCCCAAGAATACAAAAAGATTTATCAAAAAAATTCCATAGGCTAGGGCAAAAATAAAGCCTAAATAATCTTTTTAAAACTCAAAATGTTTAGATTATATCTTTTAATCATATTGGAAGTAAGCTAGGAATCAACAAAAGATGAGGAGAAAAACTCGACATGTCTTGAAATTAAAAATACATTTCTAAATAAACCATGGGGCAAAAAAGAAGTCAAAGTGGATGCTAGGAAATATTTAAAACTGAATAATGATAATGAGAATACAATCAAAATGTATGGTGTACAGTTGAAGTAATATTTTTAAGAAATTTGACTTTAAACACATATATTAAAGACAAAAAACTGAAAAGCAGAACTTCTAACTTTAGTATTAAAAATCAAGAAAAAACAACAAATTAAATCTTAGAAAATTGAAAGAAAGAAATAACAAATATAATAACATAAATTAATGATGTGAAAAGATAAAGAATAAAGACAATACACAAAGCCAAAATTTTTTTGTAAAAAAACTAATAAAATCAATAAAACCCTTAGCAAGAGTGACCATAAAAAGAAAGGAAACAAATTATTAATATCACAAATGGAAATTTATTATTACTTGCAGATTCTCAAGGCTAAAAAAAATAAGAATTTATTATGAACACCAATAAAGTTGATAATTTATATAAAGTAGATGAAATTCTCACCAAACAATAATTCTTTTTCTTGGTGGTAGATAAAAAATATGAATAACCCATGCTATACATACTTGAGAAATCAAACTTGCTAGTATTAATTCAACTAATTAAAAAATTCAGGCCAGGAACTTAAGGAAAAACTAGGAAAAATCTTAAACTCTCCTAGTCAATATTAAAATAGAGATAACTTCATAACTCTCTTTATAAGAATAACAAAACTTGGTTCTGAAACCTAATCAGAACATTTAAGGAAAGGAAAATTACAGACTTTTTTTTAAACTAATACAAAAATACAACTTTAAATCAAAAGTTAAAATAATTTATTTTTAAAAACATAGTGATATATATATATATAAAGTTCAGAATATTACAGCTAGTTAATATTAATTCCAGGAATGAGAGCATGATCCAGCATTAAAAAATAATTTAATTTACTGCATTAAAACAATAGAGAAATTGCATATGATCGTCTCAATAGCATTGTAAAAAATTTAATATACATTCATAATAAAATGTCTTAGCAAGGTAGGAGTGAAAAAGAACATTCTTAATATAATAAATGACACCTTTAAAATCTATAGCAAGTAACACACTCAATGGTGAAATATTGAAATTGTCCTTTGAATTAGGAATGAGGCAAATATGCTTACTCCTACAACTTCTCTTTAACCTTGTGCTGGAGTCCTTAGACAGTGAAATAAAAATGCACATAAACAACATAAAGCTTTTAAGGAAAGAAATGAAATGTCATTATTCACAGTCATGTCTGTTTATCTAGATAATCCAAAAGAAATCTACAGTAAAACTATTAAAAATAGCCAGGCTCGGTGGCTCAACCTGTAATCCCATGCCTTTGGGAGGCTGAGGTGAGTGGATTGCCTGAGCCCGTGGGTTCAAGACCCGCCTGGGCAGGCGAGACCTCATCTCTACAATAAATCAAAAAATTAGCCGGGCGTGGTAGTACGCGCCTGTAGTTCCAGCTACGTGGAAGGCTGAGGCAGAAGGATCGCCGGAGCCCAGCAGGTTGAGGCTGCGGTGGCCAGGAGCGGCCACTGCACTCCAGTCTGGGCGACAAGAGTGAGACTCCAACTCAAAAAAAAAAAAAAAAACTATGAAAATTGATAATCGTTGGTAGCAAGGTCACTGGATACAAAAACAATTGTCCAAATATCAATTGTATTTCTTTATATCATCAGCAAACAGAAAGAAAAAAATTAAAACAATGGTATCTAGAAACAAAAATACCTTAGAAAATTGTAACAAAAAGTATCAAACCTTTATACTGAAAACTATAAAGCATTATTTAGATAGATTTAAAGGATGTAAATAAATAAAGGCATATACCATCTTTATGGGTTGAAATCCTATTACAAAGATATCAATTCTCCCCAGATTAAACTATAGATTCAAGGCAATTTTTCAATATTTCTGCAATACTGGTGATTGAAAAGCTAAAATTTATTTGGAAATGCAAAAGTCAACAATAGCTAAAGCATTTTTAAGAAAGTAGAACAAAGCGGTGGGTTGATATTGTTCACTATGAAGACCAATTATGAAGTTATACTAAGTAAGACACTGCCATTGTTTTGTTTTCCTTGAATAAGAAACACGACACAACAGTTTAATTGGAGAAAGTATGGTCTCATTCATAATTGCTACAGATGGATTGATATTCATATCAGACAAAAATGAATCTTGATCCTCACCTCATCACATATAAAAATCAATTTCAAATGAATTGAAGATAATTGAACATAAAAGAAAAACAATAATGTTTTAGGAGAAAATATAGCAGAAAATACGATGTTGGAATGGGTGAAATTTTCTTAAACAGAGCTCAAAAATCAGTAACCATAAAATAAAAAAACTTAATTGAACTATATTAAAATCGAGAACTTTAGTTCATCAAAAGACATTATTAGGGTAGTAAAAAAGCAGCCACAGAACCTAGGCACAATACATATGCCCAATGAAGGACTCATATTAAGTAAATATAAAGAAATTCAACATTAATAAAAACAAGATAAGCAAATTAATTTTTAAATGGCAAAAGACTTGAACAGATATTTCATATGAGAAGCTATCAAAATGGCAATGAAATATGAAAAGAGGCTCAACTGTATTAGACATCAAGTAAATGCAAATTCAAACTGCAATGAGACACCGCTGCAAAATTACCAGATGGAAAATGCCAATTGTCATCCAGAATGTGAAGTAAACAGAATCTTCCTTCATCGCTGGTGAGAACCTACATTGGCACAGGTATTCAGAAAAACTGTGGCAACGTTTACCAAAGGCGAACGTACACATTTTCTATGACAGCAATTTCAGTCTTAGGTACATACCCCAGATAAATGTGCATAAATATTTAACAAAGTTTATTGAGTAGAATATTCCACATAACACAATTCACAATATACTAAAAATATACTTTCCAAGCAATCATCAATAGTAGAATTGGTAAATAAATGGTTATATATTAATAAGGTAGGATATAATACAGCAAGGATATGGATTGAAATCTCTTTAAGTATATGCAATGATATAGATGAAACTAACTCATACATATCCTGAATAAAAGAAGCCAGACACATAAAAGTATATTCAATATGCTTTCATTTATGTAACTTGTAATAAGAAACAAAACTAATCTACATTATAAAGATTCAAGATATTGGTTTTTCATCATGGGTGGATATTGTTTAGAAGAAAGTTTGGATTCTGAAGTGCTGGTAATTCTCAGTATCCTAATCTGGGTGCTGGTTACAAGGGTATCTTTTGTTTATGAAGATTCATCATGCCATATGCTTATAGCATATGCATTTTTCTTTATGTTTATTTTACTTCAATAGATGTTTTCATTAATAGTTTTTTCACTTTGCCAATAACTATTACCAAAACTATTAAGTTCCTAGAAAAAAAAAAAGTCTATCAGGAAATATACTAGATCTTTTAGAAAAAAAAGAAAATCTATAAAACTTTACTTAACAACATAAAAGAAAACCAGAAGAAATGGGGAGCTATAACATGTTAATGTTTGAGAATACTGAATACTGTAAAAATGTCCTTTTCCCTTGATATGTCCGTAATTTCAATTTATCTCAACTCGATGTACAAAAAAAAAATGTTTCTCATGGCCATTTACAAGTTAATTTTAGATTTTTATTGAATCAGAACAGCCAAGACAGTTTTAACAAGGAAGGGCAAAAGGGGCTCTATTCTATAAAGCAACAGGACAAAAAAATTTAAAACCCAAGCATTTTGACTTCAGAGTCATGCACACATAAGAATTTAGTGTGCACTTCAAATCAGTCAGAAAAGCATACACGTTCCATTAAGTGGTGTTACAAAAACATCATTGTTTAAAAAGTGAAAATATATCCTTTCTCATATAATTCACAATTCAAATTTTAAATAAATTAATGTGTGAAATGTAGGAATGTAAAAAATAGAACCATACAGATATTAAAGAAAAACTCAGAGCATATGTTTACAACCATATGGTAAAAATTTAAAAAGCCATAAGGGAATAAAACATACATTAACAATATAAATGGTGCACTAGGTAATAGCATATATTGCTTACATAATAGACAAAGAATTGGTATTCAGAATACATAAGAAACATCTACAAATCAGTAAGAAAAAAGCATTTATCAACTGAGCAAAGCATATGCACAGGCAACTCATAGAAAATAAAAAGCAAAAGACCGATTAAACCTGGAAAAAATTATAGGCTTCATAATAAACAAGGAAATTCAAATGACAAAAAAAATTTGACACAATTTTTTATCCTTTACATTAGCAAAAATTACAAATTGATTATACAAGCACTGATAAGGGTGTCAGCCAACAGTCTCATATACTGCTGTAAAAGTAAATTATAAATTGCTGTGGGAATACACTGACAGACATTTTAAAAGGAATAATAATGCCACTTATCAATACAAAGATTTTTTTGTCCTAAAGAAATACAGTCACTTCAATACTTATATAGGAAAGTAGAATGTTCATCACAGCATTGCCTATACTAACATTAGAGAAAGAGAGAGAAGTGGAGAGAGAGAGTGAGAGAAAAGGGGGGAGGGGTAAAAGGAGGAAGGAAGGGAGAAAAAGAGAGACAGAGAGAGGGAGAAGAAAAATCCTTAGTGTCCATTAATTGTGCAGTAGTTAAATATGCTGTAGTTCAATATAACTAAATATACATTAGATAAATATATCATTTAAACTATGCAGTAGTTAAGATAGTAGCTTTCTTGAGATCATAATATAACTTATAAACAGATTCATATCTTAAATGTAGGAACATAAAAAACAAAACTGAACAAACAGTACTTACACTGTAGAGGTAGATCCATATGTACCAACATGAATAGTTCTTCAAGATGCAGTGCCAAAAAGCAAGTTGAAGAAAATATTCCTTTATTTAATATAAAAATACATATAAAAGTAAGAATAAAAATTCACAAATGCATGTCTTTTATATAAATTTACAAAAGAAATTTCTGAGTGAATAGCCACAAAACATGTGGGACAGCAATTATCTTCGGGGACTTGGGAGGGATTTAGCATTTGGAAGGGGTCATCAAAGGAGTGAATAGTGGAACTCTATTATTTTTACTCCCCAGTATCTATTCCTTCCTTTTAAGGTACATGATTTTGCTTTTGGAGAAGCTTCTTCTCCATCTGTCCACCAATATGCTTCGGTGTAACTGAACACCGCTGATCCAAGATTGAAACATGTAAACAAGGCTGAAAGCAATCAATGTTTTTCAGTTTCATGGAAACAGTGATTGGCTCAAAACTGTAAATCAAAACAAATGAAACTCGATTCTGGAAAATTCTTAAAAGGTATTGTAAAATATCAAAGTGAAAAGAGGAAAACTAAAGTCATTGCAGTGACTTTGAACCTTAACAAAAGAGTCTCAGAAAAACCAACATTGTGAAAGTGCCAAGACACACACAAAGAGAATGGTGCCCTGCCACCATTGCCACCACTGAGGATACACGGATGAATCCTCACAGCTGCTTATGCCAGTTAGGTTAGCTTCTCAGTCATTTTCCACCTAAAGTTTTCTTTGATAGAGGTCTCTTAGGTTTATTTTGTGTGTGTTAGAATTTTTACGAGAAAAAATATATTCCTCTGCTTAAGAAAAGCAAATAAAGAAAATGTCATGATTAGATTGAGAATTTATTTTCTAATTTGCTTTTAATTGGCAAATAAAAATTGTACGTCTTAATGGTATACAACATGATGTTTTGAAATATACAAACATTGTGGAATGAGTAAATTGTGTTCATTGACATATGCATTACCTCATACTTATTTTTTGTGGTAAGAACACTTAAAATCTACTCTTGTAGCAATTTTCAAGTATATAGTTCATTTTTTAAGCTATAGTACCATGCTGTACCAAAGGATTTCTAAGATCCACTCATATTTATAAGGTTTTTATTTGAGGTTTCATTAGATTATTAGTGAGTCAAAAGGTAATTTTTAAAAAAATATAACACGTAATTTTGGAGGATACACTGTAAGAATGTAATCTCTTAAAATCATTTTTATAATTGTATGTATATTAAAAAAACATATAATCAGAAAGTAAAAATTGTAGGTGGAGTCAAATAAGATCCTTAGCCTGATTGAGCAACAGAGAAGTTGCCATTATTTTTCCAACTCCTTTCTAATTACAGCTAATAGAAAATGGAAATCCATCATTTTTGTGTCACTCTAAAATGGCAAAATTTGTAAGTAAAGAGACAAACTCACTTCTTGTATCTGCTGTGATTACCTAAAAAGAGAACTGAATCTTTGAATAGAGCTGTTAAAATAAAGCCTTTTTTGTCATCTTACTTTTCCCCTTGTGCTTTACAGTCTAATTTCTTTCTTCACATTTTGGAGGAGTCCAAGCACAACAATTCATTCATTTCGTCTCCTTGTGCCTCTTCTCACTTTCCAACCAGTTATGACCTTTCTCTAGAACATCGCATGACTAGTTTCTTGCTATGAGAGTCTGACATTCATCACACCAGTTCAGCCACAGAAGTGCTAGTTCCACCAAGGTGAGGAAGGACACCTGGTTACTGCGAAACAGGCCTAGTCCACAGTCATTTCACATGTATGCTAATGGACCAGAAGACAGTTGCCCAAGGTGATAACCTTCAGTTTCTAGATGCCAATCTGATTTGAGTTACATAAAATATGTAGTCTATATTCTCTTTGAGCATTATTTCCATAGCTATGCAGTCCCTCGATTATTTTGCAAAATGATGCTATTGCTTACAATGCTGGATTTGTATAACCTAAACAAACAGGTGGTCTGTCTGGCACATGCTGGCAAGCCAGATTGTTAATTGTAAATTAAGCTAAAAAAAATTCTTGGTTTGGGGCACAGCATCAATTCACTTAGCAAAGGGGTAATTTTGTAATCTAAGGCTTTGGAAAGCTATGTCATTAGTAAATTGAATTGTATGTTTAAAAAGACAAAACAAGTTAAAATGACATGTGCATACATTTTTTTCTTGAATTTCAAAGGCATAATGCAAACCTGACAAATAGCACCCCACCAGCCAATGTGATGCTCTTGGGTGGTTCCATTTTATTTTATTGGGTTTTTTAAACTTCAGTTTTTTATTACATCTATGGTAATCATCCAACCTATTCGAATTGCTTTAAGTCAGGACCTTAAGATGTTTGCATCCTTCAAAATATAAAGTTGCTTTGCATTGCACGCATTTGTTATTTTAAATTGATATATTGCTTTGATCCCATGCTGATGCTTACTCTTCACTCCATGTGGATCTAGTCCTGTTATGGTATACTTACTACCTCTTAATGCAGCATAGTTTTCCATTGAATGCTATCACCATATTTTGCTTATTTGCTCTGTCAGTAATAAACAGCAACTTCCCTGCTATGGCAAATCACGCTGCAATGGACAGTTTCATACGTATCTATTTGTAACACATGCATGAATGAGTTATTTAATTCAACAAATATGTATTACGCACCAAATAAGTGTCATGCACTATTCTAGGTACATAGGATACACCAGTGAGAAAAAGAAACAAAAAGCCCTGTCCTCAAGAGGTGTGGGTACCAATGGATTTCCTTTAGAGAATATACCTGTGAATGAGATTGCTATATCACATTCTTAATTTCACTAAACATTGTCAGTGTCTCCTCTGAAATACACATACCAAGTCAAACATCCATCAGTAATATGTGAGTACCTGTGTTTTCCTGCCCCAAACTCCATTGACTCAGGAAATTGTACCTCTCTCTAATATTTGGCAATCTGATAGAAACAAAATGATATGACATTTCGCTGATTACCAGAAAGTTTAATGTTTCTACACATATCTTTAAATTATGTGGCTTTACTCTTGTGTAAACTGCCCTTTCTTAATTATTTCCAATTTTTCTACAGTTTTTTTTATTAATTTTTAAGCATTTAAGATAGTTTTGTCCAAAAATAAGAAAGATTGGGAAAACTTAAAGCTACCAAAAACACAATGGAATAAATACAAATAAGAAGGTAGAAAATAAATAAATAACTGTCATTTATTTCTTAAGAGAATAGAGAAAATAAATGGTCCCAGTAAAACTCTAAAGACACCATATTTTTTTTTAAAAATTGATCACTTGGGGGAAAAAAATCACATAAAATAGACAAAATTTTGGCAAGATGTACCAAACAAAACTGAAGAAAGATGAAAATACAATACAAAAACATATAAAAACTTTAATATAAAAATTGCTATCAAAATAAAATGATTTAAAACAAAAGACAAATCATGTCCACGTGTCTTGAGAAAAACTTTAATATAAAAGTTGCTATTAAAATAAAAAATAAAATGAGTTAAAACAAAAGACAAATCAGGTCCACATAGCTTGAGAGGCAAATTCTAACAAGCATTAAAGATGTTTATACAGCCGGGCTCGGGGGTTCAGCCTCTAATTCTGTGCTTTGGGAGGCTGAGGTGAGTGGATTGCCTGAACCTGTGGGTTCGAGACCCACCTGGGCAACTTGGCGAGACCTCATCTCTACAGTAAGTCAAAAATTAGCCAGGCGTGGTAGCACGCGCCTATAGTTCCAGCCACTTGGAAGGCTGAGGCGGAAGGATCGACAGAACCCAGCATGTCGAGGCTGAGGTGGCCGGGAGCGGCCACTGCACCCCAGTCTGGGCGACAGAGTGAGACTCCAACTCCAAAAAAAAAAAAAAAAAAAAAAAAGATGTTTATACAGCTATATATACAAAAGCAAGAAAGTTGGACATGTCATATAGGGTGGCTTAAAATTATCTATTTCAAAACAAAACAAGGACATTATACTATAAGAATATACAAGCTTTAAAGACTAGTTAATTTCACTTTTTCTCATAAAAGATTACCCATTAAGGGAATTGTTTTCCTATAAAACCACAAAGCCAGCTGATGTTTTTGACCAAACAGAACTGTGGGCCTCAAACAAAAGGAAAAGTAGTGACGTGAGTCCTGTAGTCCAGGACCAGAACCCAAAGAAGCTTGACAGTCTTAATCCCTGCCTAAATAGACACTGAATTTCAGGCAATCCAAGGAACCTAGTATTTATGAGACACGGTGATTGAGAGGAGAGGTCTACACAGAAAAATTCTGGCATGAAAGCCAAAGTTTAGGGATGAGTGTGACCCCATTAGTGACAGGCTGTGTTGAAGGAGGGAAAGAAGATTGAACAATTGAACAAGGGGTAAACTTATGAAGGAGGAAAAAGAAAGGACAGATATTGCAGGCATGCCACCAGCTGCAGCTTCAGGTGCTGAATAGACCCACAGCTCAAACTCTGGTGACTCCTTTTAGATGGAAGAAAGAATATTTACTCTTGAAATGTGGCAAGCCCTTTCATTTGATCTCTCTTTATCAAAATGTGTGTCCAAAATTGAGATCACAGGAAAATTTAAATCTTCTCTCAGAAGTATATGTGAGAACTAAGGTAGAAACAAACAACACGTGCTGATCGTAAATTTTAATTGGCTAACAATCTCAGAAAAATACTAGAGATGACTTATCAAGCATATGCTTTCCTAGTACTGACACAAAGATGTTTAGTATAAAGACTTTGGATGAGTACGTTGTGGAATAGGGTCCAAAGGACCCTTCTAGCTTTTTTTAGAGCATTGATTTTGGCACTTACTCCACTGATCCTAGGAAATGCCATAGTGTCCTAGAAATTGTCCAGATTATGGAAGCCAGGAAAAGGGATCAGAAGAAGAAACAAAAACATTAAGAAAATATAGCAAAGGCCCAATGACTGAAAAAGGACTGAAAGGAAGAATAGGCTCTGCAACTGGAGAAAAACCTTGGGAAAACCCTCTATGGTTTCTTCTCTGGATTTAATGATAGCATTATCACAATTCTGACTTACTAGAAGAATCATATTAGTAACTTTTAATCTTGGCTTTAGACTTTTTTTAGCATCTGTTCACAGTCATTGTAAATTCACATTTACTGTTCTACAAGTTCTTTATAAGTTATTAGTCATCTGCCATTTTAGAGCCTAGGTAGTAAAATAAAAACATCCTATGGAGAAAAAATTAGTTTGGATAATTAACTCTATTATTCAAATAATGGCTTAAACTGAGGTCCTACTCGGGACAAAGATAATATACAAGTCAAAATTGTCTTCTCTGACGTAAAAAAAAAGGGGGGGAGGGAGGCGACTTTGGCCTTTAAAAAGATAGACTATATTAATTACACATTGAGCATGATAGCTCAGGGGGTCTTCGAGCCCCCAGGCTGCGGACTGGCACTGGTCTGTGGCCAGTTAGGCACCCTGCAGCACGGCAGGAGGTGAGCTGCGGGCGAGATGGAGCTCTGCCCTTTGTAAGATCAACAGCTGTATTCGATTTTCATAGGAACCCAAACCCTACAGTGAACGTGCATGTGAGGGATCTAGGATGCTCGCTCCTTATGAGAATCCAATGTCAGATGATCTTCCCCCATCCCCCTCCGTGGAAAAATGGACTTTCGCAAAACCGATCCCTGACGCCAAAAAGGTCGGGGACCGCTGTTACAGCTCATTTCTTGGTAGAGAATTATTTCTGTCTTTTTCAAAGCAAAATAATTTTAATCAATGGACATTTCTAATATTTGCATTTTCCCCTGATTTTAGCCTTTGAAATACTGGTAATATATCTATTCAGCATTCTGCATTTTTGTATACCTAATTTTTATAAAGCTTTCTCTTATCACCTTGACTTTGTAGACTACTACTTACTGGCTGTAGCAATTTATGTACTTATAAACATTTTCATTTTCTTAGAAATTGTTCTTGAAGAAAAATATAGCTATGATTTAAAACTGGCAGTAAAAATGTTAAACATTATGGTGGCTTGAAGTCAGTTAATTCTTGCCTGTGCTAAGTAAAAAATGTGAAATAGTTAAAATCTTTTATCAAATAATTTGCTGATAATATAGCTACTGCTTTGCTTTTATTCCATTCTTCCTTTTAACTAATGTGGTACTGTCATGTATACATATCATATATATGTCAAATATTTGTTGGTTAAACAATTTCAAGGTTAAAATTGAATTTCAAGCTTTAGAAAAAAAATCTTAAGAGTAACAATTAAATCTTGTTTCATAAATGGTAAAGAAAGGCTTACATTTGGAAAAATTTTGTTGGGCATACTAGCAGTTGGAATAAAAATAAACAAATTGTGTCAAAATGGAATGTGCTGTAACTGGAAGTAAAGAGTTACAGGATACTTCTCTTTTTTGGTAAGCAATTTAACTGGAATTTTTACTACTAAACATGTATTTTGTAAATGTTCAATCAAACAACTTAATTCACTGTTACTCTTTAATACCTTGCTAAGGTTTTTCCAGCTCTAATATAAATTTCAAGTTATAAAAGTTGCCCAATAGTTGCAGTTTTAAAATAATGCTAGATATTAAAATTGATTTGATATTCTTTTACTAGAAAGGAAAGTGAAATAAATACTTTTTCAGATAAACTAGAGATAAGAGGAATTATTGCCAGCAAATCTACACAAGAAATGTTAACAAAGTTTTCTTAGGCTGAAGGATCAATGATACCAGATGGAAATTTTGATGTACATAAAGAAAAGAAGAACAATAATGGTAATATGTAAGAAAATGTAAAATATATTTTTAATATGTTTTAAAATCATTTGGCATTAAAAAGAGATAGTCTAGATTTTAAAAAACCCACCAATGTATTGTGAAGTTTATAACATTTAACAGTAAAATACTTGACAACAGAAAAACACATGAAATTGGAGCGTTTGATCATTGAACAGTTTGAAGATTCTAACTCTATAATACAAAATGGCATATTTTATTTGAAGGTAAATTTTGATAAACCAAAGGTGTATATCATAAACTCATAGTAATCAATAAAATTTAAAACAAACAAAAGAAGGATAGCTGATAAGCCAGTGATTTAGATAAAAGAGAATCTTAAAAATATTCAGTCAATCCAAAGAAGGCAAAAAAAGTTTTAAAACTGCATTAGGATTGAATAAAAGACAAATAGCAAGATGCTAGAGTTAAATCTACCTAAATATATTGATAATTGCATTAAATATTAATGTCCTAAATAGTCCAAATATGCCATGTACCACAAACTGACATTAAATACAAAGGCACACATAAGTGAAAAATAAAAAATGATAGGAAAAAAAATATAACGACTATTTTTAATTGACATGATTATATTAATGATTTATTATATTAACTAGTATAATATGTTAATAAATCATATTAATTAAGCAAAGTAGACTTTATAATAAGAAATAGTACCAAAGTAAAGTGAAACATCTAATAATTTTTTTGTTAAAAAAGATAATATCACCGTTACTAAGTTTATGAAGTTTGCAGATACAAGATCAATATACAGCAATCAATTGCATTTTTATTTACTAGTAACAAACAATTGAAAATTGAAATAAAGCACTGATGCATTTTATAATAGCAAAAAGCCATAAAATATGCAGAGATAAATTTATGAAAAATATGTAAAGCCTGTACATTGACATTTACAAAAGACATAAGTTGAAAAGCATTTAAATAAGTGGAGAAAGACACCATGACTACTACCTCACATCAAATATATAAATTCACTCAACATGTATCATGGACTTAAATGGAAAACCAAAATCTATAAATCTTATATAATTAAAAATAGAAGAGAAATCATTAGACTTTGTGTTAGGCTAAGATTTCTTGTATAAGACACCAAAGCTATAATCCATAGATAAGACAATAAATTGGACTGCATCAAGATTAAAAGTATTTGCTCTACATTATAAAGTAAATGAGAAGACAAGCCAGAGACTAGGACACTGAAATATACATTATATATATATATGTGTATATATATATACACACATATATATATATATATATATATAAAACCTGGCTATATATATATATATATTTATATATATATATATAATATATATATATATATATATATATTAATATATATATATATATATATATATTAATATATATATATATATATATATATATATAAAACCCGGCTTGGTTAATATATATATATATTATATATATTATATTATACATATAATATAATATATATTATGTATATTATATTATATATATTATATATATATTTAAAATGTATCCAGTGGCAGTACTGGGGGGAACACCTCATCAGCAAGGATACCTGCTTAATGAACATCTGTATATCTAACCCTGAACTGTATCCAACATCTTTAAAATTACAAATTTTTTTAAATGTATCCAGAATGTAACATGATGTCTAACTCCACTTCACGGAAGATAAATAAATGACCAATATGTACATAAAAATACTTAATATTATTATTCCTCAGAGAAATGTAAGTTAAAAGTATAATAAGATACAAAAAGTGTACTTAAAAATAATGCACCATGGTATAAGTTAGCTTATTCCAGGTAAGCCAAGATGGTTTATTATTAGAACATTTTTTTTTAATTTGTGGATAAAGAAAAAAGCAATTGTTAATTTCTACATATGATAAATACAAGATGTGAATTTTATTTACTTTAATACAAGGTGCCAGATGAGTTTGATGAGTTCTTTTGAGATAGGGAGCTAGCTAGATGAGGTCTCTTACCATTGTTCTTTTAAGATAGAAAGCTGGTTAAGGATGATCAGTATCGGCATTGTAATGTTTATCTCCTGCCCAATGCATTTGGGAAGGAAAATTGCTGAGAGGCATGGGACAAAAATACATTATATTTTGCAGAATATTTGAGCATCCTCATAGAGACCTCAGAAGAATGAGCAGACACGCCACTACAACTTGTTAAACCTAATTAGCCTGCAGTCTGATAAAATCCAATTTTTGTTTGCTTGCATGCAGGAAAGAAATTCCAGAGGACGATGGAAATTTGATAAACAAGAAAGAGGAAAAAATCATATTTTTCTCGGCTGGGGTTCCCTCTGAAGGATTCTGAGTAGAGTCTATGAGAAGCATGGAGCAATTTTGGATTGGTTGCCATTTTTTTTTTTTTTCTTTTTTGAGTTGGAGTCTCACTCTGTCGCCCAGACTGGAGTGCAGTGGCCGCTCCCGGCCACCGCAGCCTCGACCTGCTGGGCTCCGGCGATCCTTCCGCCTCAGTCTTCCAAGTAGCTGGAATTACAGGCATGCGCTACCACGCCCGGCTGATTTTTTTTTTTTTTTTTTATTGTAGAGATGATGTCGCGCTCAGGCGGGTCTCGAACCCGCGGGCTCAGGCAATCCACTCACCTCAGCCTCCCAAAGGCGCGGGATTACAGGCTGAGCCACCAAGCCCGGCTTGCTTGCCATTTTTAAGGAGGTAGGTCAGGCGGGTCTCGAACCCGCGGGCTCAGGCAATCCACTCACCTCAGCCTCCCAAAGGCGCGGGATTACAGGCTGAGCCACCAAGCCCGGCTTGCTTGCCATTTTTAAGGAGGTACCGAAGACACAGGGATTAACTAGGGATTGGCTACAATCTTGAGGTGAGAAGGACTAAGCAGTTGGGTATCTCCTATAATTAATGAAACAAGCAAAGCAAATATGGGGTTTCACTGGGAACAAAGCGGTAATAACTCAAAATGGAGCCTTTATGGCATTTTACAACTGCAGCATGACCTTGGAAGATAGATACAGTGTTGTTAAATTTGCAGCTGACTTTATCTGTCTTTGTATTCTCATTGTGATTAATGGCAAAGCTGCGTTTTGCTTTTCTGGTCAGAACTGATTTTTCACTTTTCAGTCCTGCATAGTTTTTGACTCTTACAACTAAAGGAATGTCAATAAGATGGTCAGATACACAATCACTTTACAAATTCAATTATTTGTCTCAAATTCACCACGAATTAGAAATGAGATTGAATAAGCAAAGATATAAGTTTAATATAAATTAAAATGGAGGAGAAACAAGAATGTTAAAACTCCATTTACTGACATAAATGAGCATATAAATAAATGACCTTAAAATATCATATCCTTGATTGAGATAAATCAATATTGCAGAGATATCAATTCCCACCACTCTTTCACATAATTATTTCTCCAATTCAAGTCAATTCATACCAATATTTTGGGGGCATACTTGGAAATACTAACTTTAAAACTAATATGGAAAAATATCTACACTTATCTAAGGCCCTTCATTAAAAGTAAAGCAAATCAGGGGGAAACAATCTACTCCTATTGTAATACAAATCCTATGAAAAAAATCATAGCAATAAAGAATGTGGTATATGTGAATGACTAAGTCAATAGTCACAGAACAGCAAAAAAATCCCAGATACCAACTTATCTATGAAAACTTGGTAAATGAAGGAGACAGCATTATAAACTACAGGAGATTTTCTCTGGGGATAATAGGTTGTATAGTAATCATTGCAGGAAAAAAAATGGCTTGCTATGTTAAAAAAAAAAAGCAAAATTGAATCTCTATTTCACAGAATATACAAATGAAAGTTCCATGTCAATCAAATTGTAGACATTAATTATAAGAGTAAACTTAAAGAGAAGAAACAGAATTTTCTTATTTCTTCAAAATAAGGAAAACTTTACTTTTCAATAGAGGTAAACAAAAATTCTACTCCAAAAGATGACATACTACCCCCAAATATGGTATCTCAGCATATTGAATAATTTAAGATTAACAGATTTGAGTAATAGCAGATACCTTAAGAACTTTCTGACTTTCCCCTGAAGCAGGTCATAAGATGTTCATGTGAGAGGTGTCCTCCCTAGACTCAGAGGAAAGGAGGAACTTATCTCCAAGGACAGAGACATTGAGACGTATCCAGATGAACAGGCCTTACCATGTTTCTCCCATTTACACTTAGCTCATACCAATTGATCCTGTCACATTTCTTCACATCTTTCCATTCTTCATCAGCCCTAGTCTGAAAACACTCAGGTCTAGCTGTTTGAGTCTTCATTTGTTTCTGAAGACTCCTGTGCCACAAAAACTCATTAAATAAATTGTGTACTTTTCTTATTTTTTTTATAGAGATATATTTTCTTTCCCACACCAGAGACAGAGTAAACAGATGGGAGAAGTTACTTACTTCATTGAAAGCCTTCAAAAAGCATATAAAATAATTTAAATATAAATATATATTTGTTTTATGGAACATTGCATAATATAAAACAATTTAAAATCTTCAATAAAATAATATATATAACTGAAATCATTTGCATTCCTCATTGTCAAATCTTTATGACATTTTTGAACTTTTCAAACTATCTGAAGGTTTTCCCTCTGAGAATAGGGGATATGCTTATTACTCATGGGTGATACAAATTTTTTTATATTTGGCAGTCTGTTGAAAAAGTGTAGATCTTAAGAAATGAAAGATAGACACCTATCAAAAATCATGAGCTAAAAAATGAGGTAATAGAAAATTGAACAGTGTAATTGAGATATCAAACTATGGTAATGGTTCTGCCACTTCTTAGATTAAGATGATACACTGAAAGGAATAATAAATATTCTAGCCGCTGAGACCAAGAATTCTTAGCTTTATACTGTTATCATGACAGTGTTACTTCTATAAATTACAAACTCCTATAGGTGTATTTTCTATTTTCTTTCATCCTTATTGAAAAATACTGAGAAACAATTAAGTATAGAAATCATAAGCAGAGTATGTATGAGAGCTTGACCTTAGTCCACTGTGTAAGAAAGGAATGTGTTATTTCATTAATTTCTGTTTTATAGAAGACAATGATTATAATTATTTCAAGGAAAAAAAACAATCAAATGTTTAGACATTTTGCAAATTTCAGCCTCATTGGCAAGGATGTTTTTGTCTTTTGTCATGCTGTTGTTAGCTTAAAGCATCCTGTGTCTTTCAACAGAAATCTTGACAGCTGGTATTTTTTTTCCCTTTTACTTCTACTTCAACTGCTAATTGCATATTTACAATCCTTCAATCAAGAGGAAAAGAGAAAAAGATTAGAAAAATTTTTTATCTGTCAACAGTACCATGTGCTATAATGAAACATCTACTCATTAAATATAGAGAACTTCATGGCATCAATAATAAGTGTTATAAAGGGCACAAAGGTATTATTAATTCTGAAGGAATGCAGGACTGGAAAAACAATAAGTCATTTTGACAGTTGCTATGAAGACTATTACCAAATGTTATGTTTACTTGACTAGGTTCAATTTATAAAACAAGACCTACAAAAAAATTTTGTGGTTTAATCAATTGAGATGTGCTATTATAAACAACTGCTAATGGACTGAAGCTTTGCTTCTTTTCTTAATGATAAAATTGTAACTGCATTTTTAAAAATTAGGGTAATTATAGTGTGGGCAGTTCATGTACATTTTTAAAAGAACCTTAAATCAATGAAATAAAACTATAGAACAGATTTAATGAGAGCATAAATATTTCCTTTTAAAGTTAAATTAAGCTGAAGATGCAAGTCTGATTCAATGCGGTATGTGATTAACTTTTCAGGGAGAATTCACAAAGGTATTTGTTTATCATGCAAATTAAGAGACAATAGTTAATTTAAAACCCCAATCATAACCATTTATTGAATTTCTCTGTTTATTCCAAATAAAAATTAAATTCAAAATCTGAGGAAATAGTATTTTATCCTTAGTTGGATTTTGTTTAGTTTAAAAGAAAAATAGTTGAAGGGTTTGATAATTTAAACAATCTAAGGGGTTAGATGGTAAATTGGACTATAGGCTAGGAAGTGATTTTTTTTTTCTAATTTTCCATTTGGATTGACTAACTCATATGTGGCAACAATAGCTTTTTCTAAAAAATGTAAATTACTCATTCCTGCATTCATTCTATAAAGATATCTTTAATATGTTATTCCTTTGTATGGACTTCTGTGGTCAGTAGAAGACAAAGATTGCACTGAAAATGAATACTTGATTTATGGTTTTATTTATTAAGGAAACATTTTATAACATTTATATGCATTGTCCATTTGTAGTTGTGTGTGTGCATGAGTGAGTCTGAAACTCACACATGTTTGTGTGAGTTTAGCTATATGTGTGTGCATATGAGCCATGTGTGTCTGAAGGGGTTGTGTGTGTGCAGTGTGACTTTACATTTTTAAAATAATTAATTAGGAGGCCATTAGACAGAGGTGGCTCCAGCACTGTGTGTTTCTATGTAAGCAAACTGAAACCCAGCTTAATGCAAAGAGTGAAACAAAACTTAAGCTAAACTAATCAGAAATTGCCAACTAACATCTAGGGACTTTCCACTAGAATGATTCAAATAAAGCTACTGTTCCACTGTAAGCAATTAGATATTTTATTTACCTTGCTTCTGTTTTCACTCTATAGAAGTCTTCACTTGTGTCCTTTCATTGGAACCCCCAACCACTAAGGACTCAAAGTTGCTTGATTCATGAATTGCTGTCTGTTAAAATAAACACTTTAAAATAAAGTACCTCAATTTATCTTTCAATAATGTGAGTGTGTCTTTTAGAGAGTGCACATGTTGTATGAGGAGGACCCAAAAAACACTGAAATTTATTTATAAAAAAAAAATTGTGTTTCTAGTCTTACATGTTTAAGCTTCAGTCACCTTCAACGGAGTACTCTCCGTTTGATGTAATACACCTATTGAGATGCTTTTTCCACTACTCAAAACAGTTTTTAAACTCGTCAATTCTGATGCCTTTTAGTGCTTCTGCCATTTTTTGTTTCACCTCTTCCATATCAACAAAACATTTCCCACTGAGAATTCTTTTTCATTTGAGGAAACAAAAAAAGTTGCTCAAGGAAAGACTGGATGAATAGGGAGGGTGGGCACAGGAGTCACGCCATTTTTTGTCAAAAACTGCTGAAAAATCAGTGTGGTATGGGCACCTGTGTTCGTAAATCACCCATCATAAAATGGACAAATGCATTGAAAGACTCTCCAAACAAAATTCACTGAAGCTGAATACATCCTCTTACGATGATGCTAGCTGGTGCTTTAATGCTGACGGGTACCTACAACACTTGCCTAGCAAAGGAAACTTGTACTTTAAGTCGTCTGCCCTCCAAAAAATAATTTTGTTATTTTTGGGGGGGGTCCCTCTCAAACATGTTTTTCTGTGTATATGAGAAACTGTGCAATGCACAGATGAGTCACACGCAAATGAGTAGTAAAAACAAACTCCATCAAAGTAGGGAGATAATTAGAACAGAATGAGCATACTTTTTGAGGATTGTCTGGATGGGAGTGGTCCTACCAGAAAAGAATGAGCACACTTTTTGAGGATTGTCTGGCTAGGGGTGGTCCTGCCAGATATTTGGTTGCTCCTATTTTAGGGTAATATCAATAATCAATAAGACAGTAAAAGTGATGAGAGCACAGTTTTAGAATCTTTGTGAATTTAAACACACACAAACAACGCATACCAGACAAAGCAAATGGATATCTCATAAGAAGTCTTTAGACAACATTTTTTTTTTTTTTTGAGTTGGAGTCTCACTCGGTCGCCCAGACTGGAGTGCAGTGGCCGCTCCCGGCCACCGCAGCCTCTACCTGCTGTGCTCCGGCAATCCTTCCTCCTCGGCCTTCCAAGTAGCCGAAATTACAGGCATGCGCTACCATGCCCAGCTGATTTTTTGATTTATTGTAGAGATGAGGTCTCGCTGCCCAGGCGGGTCTCGAACCCACGGGCTCAGGCAATCCACTCACCTCAGCCTCCCAAAGGCGTGGGATTACAGGCTGAGCCACCGAGCCCGGCTAGACAACATTTTAAACCAAACTAAATGATCAGGATTTCCAAAAACCCTAACTATGAAAGGTAAAGACAAATTGCTTACAATCAGAAGACTTGCTCGGTATAGGTTTTGTGCAAAATAAAACAATAGAATGAAGAAACCCAAAGAATTTTCCAAGATAATGTATGTCTTTTGGGTTCATTCAATTCCATAGCACATCATTTACAAGTTAATTTCTGTCTCCTAGGTCCATTCTTCAACCTAATGATTATTTTACTACCCTTTGCATTCCCCATCTCTCCTATCTCCTACAAACAAGGGTGCATAAGAATCTCTACCCCATTAGGTTATAGGGTAGTCACATTTCTGTGATTTTTCTCCATTCACGTTAAAATTAATTTGTATGTATTTTTCTCCTATTTATCTTCCTATTGTCAATTCATTTTCAGTGTACCTTCAGAGGATAAAGGGGAAGTTTTCTCCCTTTTCCCCTACAGATTTGGCAACCAAACCTAACCAGATTTACTTTTCTGGAAGCCACAGACAAGGGAAACCAGGACTTGATAAGTCATTTAAAAAGGTAAGAATAAGCCGGGCTTGGTGGCTCAGCCTGTAATCCCGCGCCTTTGGGAGGTTGAGGTGAGTCGGTTGCCTGAGCCCACGGGTTAGAGACCCGCCTGGGCAGCGAGAACTCATCTCTACAATAAATCAAAATATCAGCCGGGTGTGGTAGCGCATGCCTCTAATTCCGGCTACTTGGAAGGCTGAGGCAGAAGGATCGCCGGAGCCCAGCAGGTCGAGGCTGCAGTGCCTGGGAACAGCCACTGCACTCCAGTCTGGGGGACAGAGTGAGACTCCAACTCAAAAAAAAAAAAAAAAGTAAGACTATCTTACCAATCAGACTCTTGAATGTCTGTTTATGGAACCCAGTCTAGCAAACAGTAAAAATTATTATTTCTTTATCCACTGCAAATTTAAGATTAATAGAAGAATGACAATTGCATGCTTCTTTGATGTAGCAACTGTGGGGTACTTTATGGTATAAATATTCATATTGCCTGATTTTTTTCCTTCTAGATATATTCATTTTTTTCCCATTGTCTCTGTTTTCTTGTGTCATTTGTCATTCGGAAGGGGAGCCATATGGTAGAACATGGGTCCAAAGCCCCCATGCCCCTTGTTTGAGCTTATGCACACAGACTGGTAAGTTTTATGATTTTCATCAGACTGGCATCAGTTTTGACAAATTGTGCTGTGTTGGATAAAGTGTTCATTTTGTCTTTTATTTATGTCCTTAAGAGCTTTGCTTATAACCAAGTGGGAGTATACCCTCTTGGTCTCCATCATGTGAGGAGAATGATTTTGAGATTACATCAGGTGGCTAGTCCAAAGAGAGTGGGTACTTGAGAGATATAAAATATTAAACAGTGCACTCCCTGCCCAAACGTGTCAACTTCTCAGGGGGAATTTGTCTTAATAAGAAGTCCTATCCATAGGAAGATCTGTTGTCTTAATCTTTGTTGCCTGGTTAGTGCTGGGAAAGTCTAATCCCAGGAAGGCCCACCCAGTGTCATGCGATCTGTTGCTGGTGACACCCCAGAAACTCATGGAATTGTCGATACACTATGTACATAAATATTACCGTTAACTGTCTGTGGAAATGAGAGTCATTTTGCTTTCTTCACCTATTTCTGGGAGTAAATTTTTGGGGATCAGAGGGGATGCGTCTTTTATGCCCTCTTCAGGAATGTCTTTGGCCTGTATGCTAAAATCTTATTCAAAGCCTGGGAAATTAACTCCTGGTCTTTCTATGAACAGGTCTGTTGGATTCAATTGCTATTGGAATAAGTATTTCATTGGAGATTCAAATCATCAATGGGCAGATGATCAATCTTCTGACTTAGAAAGACTTATGTCTTTGAAAAATATATTGGGCAGCTCCCATTCTAAGCAATTGCCTTATTTGTGTTTAATGAGATGATCAAAGAAAGACACATAATAATATTATCACTAGCTTTAGAAATTTTCTAGAAAAAACTGAAGAGCAGAAATTTAACCAAAAACAACTTAAAAATCTTCCCCTCCTCACCCTTTTGCAAGTCTCCCGCTCACTTATACCCTACTTTTCCTCAACTCCCTATCATGGATCCTTGAGAGATCTTTGGATCCCTGTGCCCTGGTTTAATCTTCTCATTTCCAAGTCCAGCCTCAGTTCTTTAGAAAACTCCTTTAATAACCCCCAAAATGATTTCATCTACAATTTTTCTAGAAAACCCCTTGGACAACCAACTGCATACATCAGCATACCCATCTTTTTAAGATTTATAGAGAACACTAAGACCTGGTCTACAGATCTGGGCACACAGGTTGATTGTGCAAAAGCCAACAAACAGGAATCCTGTCACAGGGTCAGGAAAAGTGCAGCAGGTCTCAGTTCTCTGTGCGTTATGGTAGCTCTTACTTCCTGAGGTTCAGAACTCCCTATACAGCGCCCTTGAGCATGTATCCAGAATCTCCATGTATTAGTCCACTTTGTGGTGTTGTCAAGGAAGATCTGGGGTGATTTAATTTTAAAAGAGGCTTGCTTTGCTTATGGTTTTGTAGTCGCTACAAGAATAGTACTGGTATCTGCTTCTAATAAGGCTCAGAAAGCTTGCAATCATGGTGGAAGGTGAAAAGGGAGCAGGTGTATCACACGGCACAAGTGAAAGCACAACAGAGAAGGATGCTGCCAGGCTCTTTAAAACAACCTGCTCTCCCGTGAGCTAAGAGATCAAGAACTCACTCGTTACCATGAGAACGACACAAAGCCATCTATGAGGAATCCACCATCATGATCCAAACACCTCTACCAGTTCTTATGCCCAACATTGGGGATTACATTTCAATATAAGATATGGAGAGGACAGCAATGCAAACAATATCACCCCACCACAAATTATTCATGTCCTCTGGACAGCAGATCTTCTGAACTATAAAACCCTTTTGTAAACTAGAGTTTACTAAGTTTAGAGACAAGTTAGAGAAGCTAATAGCCTTAGAGAAGCTAATAGCCATTCACAATTCTACTCACAAGGACCCTGAATGGCTACTAAGGGGTATACATCCATCTATAATTATACTTTTGCTATTAGACAAGCCAGGAGGTCTCCACAGATGAACTTTCCCCACAAAGGAAACAGGTGACTAGAACCTCTTCCCAGGTCTGCTACAGATGACCAGGAAGTAGATCAGCTTGATGCTGATATTCAGGGGCTCATAGGGCAATATCAGAGACTTGTCCTCCTCAGGTAAATTGGTCTAAGGTTGAATTATGTACCTAGGAGGATGCAGAGTACTCTAAGCTTTTCAATGAGAGATTAATAAAACTTACTTAGAGTCATGCTATATTAAATCTTTAAGCACCAGAGCACAAAAATCTCCTAATTTCTGCCCTGATCAGAAACCTACTTCCTGATATAAAAAGACTTACCCAGAACACTGTAGTTTGCTGGGCTGATCAACCTCTAAGCATTACAATGGAAGCAACTACATAGTTCTTTGAAAACAACTTGCAGGAAAACAAGAAGGGGAACAAACAGTTAAAATCTATGATCCTTCTTTTCCAGGTTAAGTCTCTACAAAGACAAGAGCAAGCAGGGCACGGTGGCTCACACCTAAAATCCCAACACATTGGGAGGCCAAGGTGAGAGGATTGCCTGAGTCCATGGGTTCAAGACCATCCTGGGCAACTTGGCGAGGCCTAGTCTCTACAATAAATAAAAATGTTTTAAAAAAATTAGCCAGACATAGTGGCACATGCCTCTAGTTCCAGCTATTTGGAAGGTTGAGGCAGAAGGATTGCCTGAGTCCAGTGGGTCGAGGCTGCTGTGGCCATGAGTGTACCACTGCATTCCAGTCTGGGGACAGAATGAGACTCCAAATCCAAAAAAAAGAGAGAGAGAGAAAAAAGAAAAGACAAGAGCAGATCTCTGAAAATAAATCAAAGTCCTCTCATTTTTCTTGTCAGTCACAGAGTGTCTGCAGATGATTTCAGATATTATTTTTTAAAAATTAAGGCAGTGAAAAAATAATTGTCCTAAATTTTAAAAAATGGAAAACCTGAAAAATCCCTTCCCTAAAACTCAGAACCCTCAGGAGATTCATTTTGTTCTCCTCCTGTGGGATGATATTCCATTCATTGATTGATGTGGTCAGTCAATCCTGACTCACACCCCAGAGCCTGCAGTTGAACATAAAGAAGATCAGCTAATGAATTTTTAAGTTGATACTGGTACAACTTTTCTACTATTTGTTAAAGAGAAATTATCTCTACTTGTCACCTCTGATTCTATTCAAGTAATTGGAGCCTCTAGACCACCTATTTTATTGCCTATATGTCAGGCCACCCTGATATTCTTAGGCCTTCTTAACACCCACAATGCCTTCCTATTATCTGACTTCACCAGCAAACTTTTAAAGTAGAGACTTCTTATATAAATGTAATGTCACCATATGGTGTAATAAGAAAGGTGTTTTTATTTCTCTGTCTTCAGACCAAATTTTAAATTTTCTGCTTTCTCTAATGGAGAACCTTCCTGATATAAATTCCTCTGAGAACACAATCTTGAAAGATGTCTCAGCTAGTTTCTGGGCTTCACTTGCAGATGAGGTCAGACCACTACTGAGTACAGGCCTAAACAGATGTCCTGGAAAAAAATAAACCTTTCCCTGCGTAGTTCAGTTCTCCTATTCATGAGATCCAGAGCAAGGAATTGAACTTGTAATAGACTGTTTTATAGTAGGGGGGTAATTATATTTACTGCCTTTCCCTGTAACACCTCAATTTTACCAAGCAAGCAAAAAAGAAAATTTTATTCAGATAGGAATCAACTCTATCAATCGGCACAGAGTATAATGGCCATAAACTTCCTGGTAATTCCTTGTCACCCTGCTGTGCCTAATCCTGCTAACATCCTTACCTCAATTTCTGCAGATGTAGGCTGGTTTACAATAAGTGACCTTTGCTTGGCTTTCTTTTTGATTTCCTTGCACCTTGGCTAGCAATTTCTCTTTGCATTTTCCTTTAAAGGGAGACAATTAACATAGACTCACATACCTCAGGGATATTATTGAGAGTCTCCATCAATATTCTCTCAAATCCTTAAAGTCAATTTAGATTCTATTACCTTTACTGAAGGACCCACCCTTGTTCAGTATGTTGATGATATTTTGTTCTATAACTACACTAAAGAGGGTACCCTTACAGACTCCCTTATTCTCCTAAAAACTCTAGCTGAACAAGGCCATGGAGCACCCAGCTCTAAACTTCAATGGAGGCAAACAAGTATTACCTATTTAGGACATGCTAGATCTCAGGGTATTCAAAAGCTCATCCCAAGATGTTTAGAGTCAAGTTTGTCCATTCCTTGTCTCAAAGTGAAGAAATATAAACTGCTAGGCTCAGCTGCCTCTTGCAGTCAACAGATTCTTAATTCTGCTGCTCTTGCTTAATCATTATAAGCCCTTCTCCCAGATACCATTCCCTGGCTCTCAGGAGCAATGACCTTCGTTGAAGTCTTAAAAGTATCATTGTATACAGCCCCTGCCCTTGGATTACCTTATTTTGAAAAACACCTTCCCGTGAAAATAATGGAATTGCTACTGGTATTCTAGTACAGCCCCTTGCTTCACAGACCTACCCTAAAACATACTTTTCATGCCAGTTGGCCCTTGTAACAGAAGACATGCTCTCATGCCTGCATTCGGTAGCAGCAGCTTTTGACCTTATGTTAAGCTTCCCCTATTCACCTCTTCACCCCTCATGCTGCGTCTGTTCTCTTGCAAGTTCATAAGACGCAGCTCTCAACATGACGACAAACTCCCTATAAACAAGGTCTACTGAACAATATTTCCATAATCTTCCATCACTATGATGATTTAATTTTTTTTTCAAAGACAGTGTCTCAGTCTGTCACCCAGGCTTGAGTACAGTCGCATGATCACAGCTCACTGCAGCCTCAAAATCCGAGCTCAAGCAACTCCTGCCTCAGTCTCCTGAGTAGCTGGGATAAGAGCATAATTATTTTCCAGTGCATTACTTAGCCCTGCTGATGGAAACCCTCACTTCATTTCACCTAATTGCCTCGCAGTTATAGAAATGATTTTGAAGACCCAAGAGGATCCCTCAGACATCTCTTTAGACAACTTGCACTTACTTGCTTTATCTGATGGCCCTGACAAACAAAATTTCAAGGTGAACATAATAACTGGCCTGGCTATAGTTTCCCAACATGAAACTCTTGAGGCATAGTCTCTGCCCTTCATAACGTCAGCACAAGCTGCTGATCTTATATCTCTCACTGGAGCTCACACTCTAGCAAAAGAAAAACTCACTATGTACATTGACTCCAAATATGCTTTTGGAGTCTGCAAATCAGTTGGCACAATTTGGAAATTCCATGGATTCTTAACTTCTGTTGGTATTCCTATTGCCAATGGGCACATAAATGTTGCCCTAATGCAGGCTATTCACCTTCCCACTAAGATTGCTATTGCCCAGCTCATACTAAGGAAGCTAATACTATATTCCCAGGAATTGATACAGCAGACAGGGTTTATTAAATATGTGACCAAAAACAACAACTTCCCATCTTTTCTCACCTAATGTATTAACCTGCCTTTATTCCCGACTGATAGTATTGGTCATCAGACTAATGTCGCACAACACATAAAGAAAAAATGGATGCAAAACACTTATCAGATGAATTGTATGCTGGGGAAAATCAACTTCCGATGGTGCCTTTTCTTTTAACATTTGGCTTGCACTTATCTTCCATCAAATGGGACACCTGTGCAGGCAGGGCATAATTAAGGAACTAAAAGATATTGGTACTGTCCTGGGATCTATAACATTTCTGACATAATTAATTTCCTGTGTATTATTTGTAAATCCCCCTAAATTTCTGAAGAAAACCAGTTCACTTCAGAAAGGCTTCCAAGGCTCGCACTGCACCCTGTAGTATTCCACATAGATTTTATGGATTTATCTCTAGCTTTAGGCTTTTCTTGTGGTTTGGTTATTTTTTCATGTTTAGTGGATAGACTGAATGCTATCTAATTAGACGTGCCGGTGCCACAAAAGTGGTAAAGGAATCAGTAACTGAGATTATTCCTCATTTTGGCATGGCTTTATGGATTTAGTCAGATTAAGGGACTAATTTTACAGCATAAATAAACCACTTGTTTGCAAAACCTCTAGGGTACTCATTAAAATTTCATATGCCTATCATTCCCAATTCTCAGGCCAAGAGGACTGTAAAAACCTAAACATATTAAGGATTTGGGGAAAAGTCTATTAAGATACTGGACTGAAATGGCTAGAAGCATTAGCTCTGGTCCTTATAAAAATCTGAAATACTCCAAGTAGGAGATATGGATTAATCCCTTTTGAAATAGCATTTGCTAATCACATGTCTACTGACACCTCTAAACCTTCCATATGTGGTTTGAATGGATGCTTTGGAGATGTAGGTGAACAATTTGATGTCAAAACTAGCTGTATGGGGTTTACTAGTATACTTGAAGGATTCCGTCAGCAGGTGGAAAGAACATGACCTACAGCAGCTTCCAAGACTTGCCATACTTTTCAACCAAAAGATAGTATCTCGAAGATTTTAGAAGAAAACTCACCCTGTTGCCTTGCCAGGAAGGTCCTTATAAATTGCTTGTCACCTACACTGCCATTAAAAAAGTCTTCCCGAATTCTTGTGAGCCATGCCAAACTACACAGAGACAATTAGAAAACCACCTCTACAGATGACCTTAAAGTAAGGATTACCAGAGCTAATTCCTAAGCCCCTAAAGCAGAAGGTAGCATGATATTTCCAAGATCGTGAATTAGGAAATTTCATTTCCAAACCTTTCCCCCAACTCGTTTAAGTTCCTCTCTTGAAGAGAAAAAAATAAGACCCTTTCAAAAATTTTTTTTTTAATTTTAAGCCTTCCCTTTTGTGGCTCACCCATTGGAAGCTAATTGGAGTTTTTTTCAATCTATTCCATTCTCCTTTTGATCTTTCACTACAGATCATCTTGTAAACTGTGTCCTGTTCTTATTAACCTTTCCTGTTTCTCTAAAAGGTCAGGCATAGACACAAACCTGGCATTCCTTTGCACCAACCTCTCAAGCACTGGCAACATGAACTAATCAGTATAATTGCTGGCTATGTCATCATCTGGATCTTGTGAAATAACCTGAACATATTTTTGTTCCTGTCAATGCCAACACCTATTGGATCCAGTCTGAAAGGTGGATGTATGACAACACGCAGCATCCACAACCAGTGAAACAGTATCATGCTCCTTCTTTCGGTGAGTCAACTGAGCACAGTAAAACTTCTAAAGAAGCTCAAGGTCTACCTTTTGTTTAGATAAAACTGTTAGAAAGAATTTTTTCCCTTTGCATGGAAAACAGAGATGATGCTGCAATTTTTCTAGGTGGCACACCAAGGCAACATTGCAATCAGATATATGGTTTGATTCCACAGATGATATCCTTACACCGCTAACAAAAATCATAGATGTTTCTGACATTGATTCTTATGATGCCAGCAGCTGTTATAAATGGTTCATAAACTGCCGGCCATGGTGGCTCATACCTATAATCACAGCACTTTGGGATGCATAGGTGAGAGGATTGCCTGAATCCAGAGGTACAAGAACAGTCTGAGGAACTTGGCAAGACCTCATCTCTACAATGTGGTTCCAGCTTCTCGGAAGACTGAGGCAAAAGGATCACCTGAGTCCAGCAGGTTGAGACTGTGGTGGCCATGGGCATGCTATTGCACTCCATCCTGGATGACAGAGCGAGACTCCTACTCAAAAAGCAAAACAAAACAAAGACAGACACGTCTGTGTCTATCATGCCCCTGAAATAAACAGCTCACAAGCTATCCCTCTGCTAGTTGGAGTAACTCACTTGTTTTTCTTATTGGGCTTATTAGGCTGTTAGGCACTAAAGATTCCATGCAGACGGACCAAAAGTCTAGAGTGACTTGACCAGGTGAAAAACCAAGCTATGCCACCACCAAAACCAAACTAAAGGCCTCTTACATGAAATACTTCACAACCTATTCTGCTCCCACAGACTGACAGGGATACATGGAAACTGGAGATGTGCCAATGCCAATATGACAGAAGACAAGGCAAAACAAACTCCATTCGGGTGGGTCACAACTTCTACTGTGACCTTAACTGTAAACAACACCAGTCTTTTTAACTTGTGTGGTGACAGGAATACAAGTGGCTTCCACCTAGATGGCCAGAATACTAAGGACTTGGTTACGTGATACTCTCTGCCACAAAATACTCCACTTTTAACACCAGCCAAATAAAAAACTCGAACTTCTGTTTATACAGTGGTGCCACACAAACATACTAGACATGATATAATAGTAAAGCATGTGTATGTCACAATTCTAAGTTCTTTTCGGTGGTAAGATTTTTTTTCTTCACAACATTTGGAACTTATGTGATAGAAAAAGCAGTTCTAAATTTTTCCATGGCAATAGAATAAGAGTTCAATATCACTATGCAAGCATTGGGAGGACTCCAATCAGAAGTTAACAGTCTAGCCTCTGCTGTATTTTAAAATCGTCAAGCACTGAATGTATTGACAGCCCAACAGGGAGGAGCTTGCATGATTATTGGTGAGAATTGCTATTTCTATGTAAATTTCTCAAGACAAATAGAGTCTGATCTGCACCTTTTGAAAGACAAGATAAATATTCTTCATCAGATAAATGAGGCTAAACCATTCTATTGGTCTGACCTATTCCTGGAAATGGGAGGCTGGTTTAATGGGGTGTGGGAAAATGTGCTTAGATTTGTTCTTTCTGCGTATTCATTTTTATTTTAATCTATGTTCTTTTCTCCCTTTGCAAAAATCTCTTGCTACTCAATTACTAACCTGATTTCTCTCTTCACAGTCATCGATTCAGCTTTTAGTGTGTGAAAACTGCTAGAGAAGTTTCAGGCAGGGAAATAAAGGAGCCCAAACAATTTCACACCCAAAATATGATACTCTGATATGATGATTATTTAAATTAAAGGTTCTTGAAGTTCCGAAGATGCTGGAAGAGGCTTTTCTCTGATACTTTCTTATCTACTTTAAGACTGGACCCACGAAAGAGAACATCATTGCTTTCTGTCCCCTCTCTAAAGAGTCATTGTCTATCATGGACAAGGAAAAGAGAGAATGCAACCAAACCCGGATGGGCTTTTTCAAAAGACAATGTCATCTAGAGCCCATTCAAATTCCAAAGAGCATCATTTATAAAGTTAATTTCTATCTCCTTGGTCCATTCATTTTTGCTAGTAATCATTGACTTTCCCTAAAAAAATTGTATATATTTCCCATTTCTCTCTCCCATATTAGGAAGGGTATATAAACATCTGTATCCCATTGGGTTACTAGTAATCACTCTTTGGTTTTTATCCCCCATGTACATTATAATACATTTCTATGTCCTTTTCTACTATTAATCTATCTATTCTCAACTCATTTTCAGCAAATATTTAGAGAATGGAGGGGAAGTTTTCTCTCTTTGCCCCTACAGGGACAATGAGGCATATGATGGATGTGAGAGCAGAATTTCAAAGATACAAAAGGTACTTACTGGATGCAGCAGGACCATTAATTTAAGCTTAAATTAGAAGGAGCCTTGCCCATTTTCTTGTTGGGTAAGTAAGGAGTTTGCATGAGACCTGAGGGGAATAGAGTAACCAGGTCCACATAGACTATGGAAATAGACAAGTAATGCCCTCTTATAGGGCAAGGACATACACAGCAGAGAAATATCTAGAAATAAAGTCAAAATGGAACAGGATGGAGGAAAATAGAGATAGATTTAAAAATCTAAATAAAAATGAGGAAAGAAAATTGAGCTAGAAAATCTCAGTAATGTAAGTAGACACATTTTTCTAACATTGCATTAAAAGACAAAGAAAATTTACTAAATTAAGTACTATCTGATAAATAAATACATTTTTCATAAGAAATAAATTTTATTTATTTTGTGCATTTATCTTGTCCTTAAGGAGTTGAAGTATAACTCCCAATTCCTAAAGTGTGAGCTGAGTATAGTGACTTCCTTCTAAAGAGTATAGTCTGAAAAGGATAGATTTTAAAAATGTATTTTTACAATGGAAGTATTTAGCACACTGTCTTAGGAAGGTGATCAATTTCAACATCATCAATAGTAAGTCATGATGACAGCATGTACCCTTGGCATGAAATGATAAGAATGACATTATTTATGGGCATTCCTCCCTAAACTCATAATCTAGTCTAAACAAGAGAAAACCACAAGACAAATCCCCATTGATAGACAAGCTGTCTAATACTGAGCCAGTAAACCTGAAACTGGTAAGGGCATCAAACATAAGGAAAGTCTAAGAAACTATCACAGTGAAGAAGAGCCTAAGGAGACATGAAAACTAAAGGTAATGTGGTGTCCTGGATGGAATCCTGGGATAATAAAAGGGCACCAAGTAAAAATTAAAGTGATTTAAGTAAGATATGAATAATGTAGCAATACCGGTTTGCTAATTATGACAAATGTAGCATGCTAACGTAAAATGTTAATAATAGGAGAGACTTAATGGAAAATACACGGAAATACTCCATACTATCTTCACAAATTTTTTTGGCATATACTTTAGTATATACTAAAACAAAGCATGTAGCTCTTTAAAAGTTAAATAAACAAAATCTCCTTTAAAATGTTGACTAAATTCAAATATCAATGAGCAACAGATGTGTTTGAGGTCAAATTCCACACAAAATTTACATAAGAGCAAAGAAAATAAAGACCAGAACACCTGGACCAGTAAGCTGCAATACTTACTGACAATGAAACCACTCCAGAAACAAAGACTAAAAACATAAATAACATTAAAAGAACAAATATTCAGGTTATTGGACCTAAAGAAGGAATTAAGAAAGATAAAGATGTAGAAAGGTGAGTCGCTGGGCTCGGTGGCTCAGCCTGTAATCCCACACATTTGGGAGGCTGAGGTGAGTGGATTGCCTGAGCCCACGGGTTCGAGACCCGCCTGGGCAGCGAGACCTCATCTCTACAATAAATCAAAAAATCAGCCGGGCGTGGTAGCGCATGCCTGTAATTCCGGCTACTTGGAAGGCTGAGGCGGAAGAATCGCCGGAGCCCAGCGGGTCGAGGCTGCGGTGGCCGGGAGTGGCCACTGCACTCCAGTCTGGGCAACAGAGTGAGACTCCAACTCAAAAAAAAAAAAAAAAAAAAAGAAAGGTGAGTCAAAGAAATCATAACAGAAAGCTTTCCAAAGCTGACAAAAGATATAAATATCTAGGTACAGGAAGTTCCAATGTCACAATTCAGATCCAATCCAAAAGCCAAAGGCAGAGGTTCCAGAAATAAGTGAGAGAAAAGAAGCAAATAAACAGACAAGGCCACAAATCAATATCTTTGATAAACATAGATGCAAAAACCATCAACAAAATATTAGCAAATCTAATTCAACCAGACATTAAAATGACCCACCATGATTAAGCTGGATTCATCACAAAGATGTAAGAATGGCTCAACACATGCAAATCAACAAGCATGATACATCCCATCAATAAAATCAAAGACAAAAACTATATGATTGTTTAAATATAGGCAGAAAATCATTTGACTACAACTAATATCATACTGAATTGAAAAAATTGAAAGACTTTCCACTAAGATCTGGAACAAGCCAAGAATACTTACTTTCACCACTTATGCTAAACATAATACTGGAAGTTCCAGCCAGGGCAATTAGACAAGAGAAAGAAATAAAAGTCATTTAAATTAAAAGGGAAGAAGTCAAATTATCCTTGTTTGTAGGCTACATGATCTTATATTTAGAAAAGTCTAAAAACTTCATCAAAAAGCTGATAGAATTGATAAGTGAATTCGGTAAATTTTCAGGATACAAAATCAACATACAAAATCTCGTCACAGGGCAACCCCTTCGGGTCCCCTCCCACTGTGGGAGCTTTTCTGACCTCTCAATAAATCCTGCTTTCTCAAAAAAAAAAACAAAAAAAAAAACTAGTCACATTTCATAATTTTATTTTTAGATACAAGGTTTTGCTCTGTCAACTAGGCAGGAATGCAGTTGTACAATCAATCATAGCTCACTACAGCCTCAAACTCCTAGACTCAAGTGATCCTCTTACCCTAGTCTCTCAAGTAGTTAAGACAACAGGTACATGCCATCATGCCCAACCATTTTATTACTATTATTATTATTATTATTATTATTAGAGATGAAATCTTGCTATGTTGCTGAAGCTGGTCTCAAACTCCTAGCATCAAGTGATTTTCCCACCTTGGCCTCTTGAAGTACTGGGATTATAGGCATGAGGCACCACATCCAGCCAAAACCAATAGCTTTCCTATACACTAAAAACAGTCAAACTGAAAAAGCCATAAAAAAATTTTCTATTTTTATAGCTATTGTATAGCTTGCTCAGGGACCATCGCAGAAAAGGAGGACATGTGAAATTTTAAAAGCTAGATTATAGGGGTGGAGTGAGGAGGCTGAAGCACCTCCACCTTGGATGTTAATCTGTTATATTGTATTTCAATTAATTCCAGCTCTAGGAAGCCTCTAAGATTTCCCATTTACCTGTTGTTCCTTGTGTGAGAGCAGGTACTTACCATCAATCCTGCCCCTAGGTCAAACAACATTGATGTTCTTATACTTCAGATGTCTTACGCATCCCTTCTGAATCACTCCCTCCCTAGGGTATGTAACCTCTGGGTCTTGGGAGTAATTGTACAGGGATCCCTCATATTGTCTCACCACCCGACACACAGACATGACATTTATTCAAAATTTCCCATTAAATGTTTCTTTGTAGGAAACTGAATATGTCAACCACTTTATTTAGCCTCTCAGCATTCTTGACTTTGGGAGTAGATTTGCATAGACCTGTCCACCTTGAAATATATCTATTAGTAAAAAGACAAAAAATAATGGATGCTACTGAGAATGCAGAGAAAAGGGAATGCTCATAAAATATTGGTGGGAACTAAATTAGTACTGCCACTATAGAAAACAGTATGAATGTTCCTCAAAATACTCAAGATAGAACTACCATATGTTCCAACTCTCCTACTGCTGGATATATATTCAAAAGAAAAAAAATCAGTATATCAAAGAATATGTGCACTCCCACTTATTGCAGCACTATTCACAATAGCCAAAGTAGAAAATTAACCTGTGTTCATCAATAAATGAATATATACAGAAAATGTAGTGTACATACACAATGAGACAGCATTGAGTCATAAAAATCCTGTAATCTGCAGCAACATGGATGGAATTGCAGATCACTTTGTTAAGTAAAGTAAGCCAGGCACAAAAAGACAAATTTCACGTGTTCCCTCTCATACATGGGAGCTAAAAATGTGGCTCTTTTAAAGGTTGAGAGTGGTGATTACTAGAGGCAGGGAAGGTTGGGGGCAGGAGGAGATGAAGAGAAATTGGTTAACAGGTACAAAACTATAGTTAGAAAGAGGGAACAAATTATAATATCCAACAGTACAGTAGTGTGACTATAGTTAATGACTTAGTAAATACTTCGAAATAGCTGGAAGAATTGGAATGTTCTCAACACAAAGAAGATATAAATGATGAGGTGATAAATATTAACCACCCTAATGTGATCATTACACATTGTGTACTGATCAAAATAAATGTGATCAAAATAACACATTTACCCACAAAATATGTACAGTAAGCATCCTAGATACAAATCTTCAAGTTGTGAATTTTCAAAGATGCAAATGTGCATTTGCATGTCGAATCACATAAAATTGTTCACGAGTCTGGCATATATTGTCACAGGATGTACTATAAGATTAAAATATTCTTTATTTTTTGTGTTGTTTTTATGCATTATTTGAAAAGTATTATAAACTAATACAGTACAATACTATATTGCTAATTGTATCCACTGGGTACCTAGGCTAACTTTGTTGGACTTTCGAACAAATTGGACTTACAAACATGCTCTCAGAACAGAATTCATTTGTATATAGGGACTTACTGTGCAACTAGTATATACCAATAATAAAAGAAAATTAATACCTACACTGTCTAAAAATTATAAAAATAAAAATAACATACTAGTTCTAAAGGAACCAAGAAACAATAAGAAAATTTTAAATGCTTTGTATGAAAACATGAAACAAAATTAGAAAAACTCAAAAATTAGGTGAAAAACTTTAAAAATGAATTGAATTGAACTAAAAGTAAATAAAAAAATTAAGACCTAAACAAGAAGGAACACAGAGAAAATACATACAACAGATAATGCCGTAAGCGAAACAAGGGCAAAAGGAAGAAAGCTATAAAAATCAGAAAAAAAGACATCAAATGGTTTGAGAGAAAGTGGCAAACATTCAGGGTCAACCAGATAAGGAAATCTAGCCTGTAGATAGTAGGAGACAATAAAGAAAAAACAAATCAAGTAAGCAGAATCAATATTAAAGGTTATATTGAAGTAAACTCTTCTGAAACTTTTCCTGAACATCTCATCTTAACTAGGTGGAGTCCACATCCTTTGTTCTTTGTTTCAGAGAAAGGTGGTGTTTAAGCTTGAAGTCAAAACCACGTTTTTGAGGTCTACCCTAGAGCTTTACTCATTTCTCTAAAGTTATATTCCATGCATGCAGGAGGTTTACATGTTAATAAACTTTTTGCTTGTCCCTTTTTATACTGTCTTCTGATACAAGGGAATCCCAGCTAAGAACTCATGAAGAGTAAAAAGTATTATTCCTGCCTTAAAGCTTTTTGTAGATTTCAGGAAAAATGGGGATTTTTAGAAGAAAAAGTATGTAGTGTGCAATGGCTCTATGATCTCAAAAAGAATCCACAATGCAAATACAAAAATGGAGGAGAAAAGGGAGGTTTGCTTCAAAAACCACTTTAATGTGGTATATTACTGTTGTAGGCCAATGCTTTTACATTTCTCATGCTTGATTCAAAGCTGTTTATCTAAATGCACCAAGGTAGCTTATTTGATTGTAGTAACTTTAAATTCTCTTCTTAAGAAACCATACAACTTAAATTCAAGGAAATGTCAGTATGGTTAGAAGATCTTGGGTGATGCAGAAACTGCCCATAGGCCTTGTTAATACAGCCACGGGGATGGGTAAATAAACTATTAGGAGATTTTAAGATTTCATGTGCTTATTAATTTAGCCTTGGTGGTGGGTAAGGATATGTGGAGCATAAATTATGAGTAAGTGTACTGCTTTGGAGTGGATTTTTTGGTAATGATGCCAACCAATCTCCCTGTAACCTGGTTGCAGAAATAAACTTATGTTTCCCTCAGTTTCTGCCCCTCATCTTTGATTGACCATGAGGGAAGCAGATGGAAACATTACTATTGATGTTCTATAAGTCTTTTGGTTTAATATTTAATGTGGGATAAAACATGAATTATTATTTACTGTATTCTTAAGAACTAAAATTGTTAATATAGAAGAAAGGAGAAGCATTTTGTAATACAGGATTTTAAGTAAAATCTCTGAAATCTGAATGAAATTCTATAGGTCAATTGGCTTGACTTCTTCAAAAGAAATGTTTTACAAAAAGAAAGGGATAGATAAACTAATACAGTACAATACTATATTGCTAATTGTATCCACTGGGTACCTAGGCTAACTTTGTTGGACTTTCGAACAAATTGGATTTACAAACATGCTTAGTCTT
The DNA here is from genome assembly GCA_027257055.1 of Cephalopachus bancanus. NCBI lineage: Eukaryota > Metazoa > Chordata > Mammalia > Primates > Tarsiidae > Cephalopachus > Cephalopachus bancanus. The sequence continues at coordinate 3,683,568 of JAPVLO010000096.1, read as the reverse complement.
AATTTAAGAGTAAGACAACCCATCAAATAAAAAGAGATGTTCAAGACTAAACTCGAATGTCAAGAGATGCACACTGGGTGATAAATCCACTCAGAAGTGGTTACCATAAAAGTCACGATGGCCAAGCTCGGTGCCTCAGCCTGTAATCCCGCACCTTTGGGAGTCTGAGGTGAGTGGATTGCCTGAGCCCGCGGGTTCGAGAGCCGCCTAGGCGGCGAGACTGCATCTCTACAATAAATAAAAAAATCAGCCGGGTGTGGTAGCGCATGCCTATAATTCCGGCTACTTGGAAGGCTGAGGCGGAAGGATCGCCCAGAGCCCAGCAGGTCGAGGCTGCGGTGGCTGGGAGCGGCCACTGCACTCCAGTCTGGGCGACAGAGTGAGACTCCCACTCAAAAAAAAAAAAAAAGTCACGATGGTAGTAAATTTGGGAGGAAGAGGTGTGATTTGATGTGATGAGCTCTGCAGAGAGCTTCTTGGATACCTAGCAAAGTGCTATTGTTTTAAGATGAGTGCTTAATGAAGCTATACATTTGTTTTTATACAGTTCTCTGTATCTATTTTATTTTACAATACAAAAGATTTTTTTAAAAAAACTCCTTCTGAATCTGGCTAATATGAAGTAAGTATACTCCTTCTCTACTGATTACTAGTAGAAACCCTGAATAAATATATACAACTATCTGAAGACTGTAAAATTTGAAAACCTACTAACCAACAAACGATAAGGACAGTGAGTTTCTATAATGTTTGTTAATTGCTTGTTTGTTTTATTCCTCCCATATCTTTTGTCTCAACCTTTAGGGCAGATTGAATCTTGGGAGTGGGAAGTAGATGCAAACATTAAAAAAACTCCAAGAAAATCTCTCTTTCTAGTCAGAAGACCATGAGGGTGATATAGGCTGGAGTTTCCCAAAGATGGGATCCTGTCCAAGAGACCCAGTGACTTCACACAAAATTCAAGAATGAGCCCAAAGGATAAAGTGATAACAAGTTTATTGAAAGAAAAGAACATGAAGATTATTCTCTAGGCAGAGCAACACCCACACATCACTAGGATTTCCGTTGGAAAATAAAAACTTTATTGAAATGACAGAGTATTCCATAGGCAGGGTTGCCTGGGTTGGTCTATAGGAAGAACAGCAACCATACATCATTGGGGTTTTATTTTTATAGATATCTGTCGATTGTATGCTAAGCAAAGGATGGATTATTTACGAGTCTTCCAGAAAAGGGGCAAGGAGTTACCAAAATTGAGAATTTCTCTCCTTTATAATGCATACAGGGTGACTTCTGGAAGTGGCCATAGTAATTTAAACTGTCATGGCACTAGTGAGAGTGTCTTTTAGAATACTATTATATTATAATTAGTATATAATGAGTAAAAAGGGCAAGTAGAGGTCACTTTCAGCACTATCTTGGTCTTAGCTGATCTCAGTTGGCTTTGGATGGTCTTCTCACCCATCCGGATATCTCAGGTACTTAAATTCAGGTCTTGAAAATTCTTTCTTAGCAAACTTAGTCCTGCCATATTTCGATGTTAAAGGGAAGACTCTGTAGCACAAAGCATGTAAGGGTAGATCACCATTTCTATTCTTTTCATTTTACTCTCCCAGTCCTGCTTTAGGGCAAGACCCAGTTAGAAGTCTAAAATTTTCTAGCTGTGGCAGTGGCAGCAGCAGCCTTGCAGGCACCAAAAACCCAGATAAAAGAAATCTTTCATTTTTAATAAAGTATTGGGGAAAGGATGTCTGTATCCCAAAGAGTGTGAGGGACAACCTCATAATTTTTCTCTTTTCTCTCATTGATTTGCCCCAAAAAGAGCCAGTTGTGAAAAGTGATTGTGCAAGAGTCTAAAACTCCAGTCATCTAACCAGACACTAGGAAATGGAGCCACTCAGGACCAAATAGGGTAGGATAAGTCACAGCATGAAAAGAGGTACAGAAAAAGATGCTTGAAATCTGTGTATAAATCTCAGCCTTCTTAATCTGTGCACTTGCAGAAGTAACCCAATTTAGCATACCAAAGGCTTTGAGGACAAAATTAAAGTGCAGATAATAGGTTTCATACTTCCCCCCCATAGATACACTAAACAGAATTCCAAAGGCTGTTCAAATAGCTGTATTGATTGCCCATGAAGCAAAAAAGTTAACATTTTCCAAAGAATTTCAAAAGGATCCTAACTCCCATAATATATTATTCAAAACTACAAATTGCCCAGGATACAGTTCAAAATTTCTCAGAATACAAAGATCCACTGAAAACTCAATAACTCTCAAGAGAAAAGATAATCAACAAATTCCACAGCTGAAATGACTCAGATGTTGGATTATCACACACATTCCGTAATATTGATAAGGCATAAAAGAACATTTGGGTCATAATCCAGGAATGAGACTCAAGGTAGCCTCAGAATTTATCTGTTGCAAAGGAGCAAGAGCCTATACTCCATACAAACATAGAAAAATCTGTCAGAATCAGCTTGGTTAGATCTGAAAACTGATTTTAAAATGTAGTGCAAAGTCAACACCAAATGAAGAAAAAGGCAACTTTAAAAGAATAGGGGCCGGGCTCGGTGGCTCAGCCTGCAATCCCGCACCTTTGGGAGGCTGAGGTGAGTGGATTGCCTGAGCCCGTGGGTTCGAGATCTGCCTGGGCAATTGGCGAGACCTCATCTCTACAATAAATCAAAAAATCAGCCTGGCATGGTAGCACGCACCTGTAGTTCCAGCTCCTTGGAAGGCTGAGGTGGAAAGATCGCTGGAGCCCAGCAGGTCGAGGCTGCGGTGGCCGGGAGCAGCCACTGCACTCCAGTCTGGGCGACAGAGTAAGACTCCAACTCAAAAAAATAATAAATAAGGAAACTTTGTGACATTGTTATTTCCCCTTTCCTCACTTGCTTCTAAGCTCAGATGTGGTCTTGAAAACAGCAGCCTGCATGCCCCTATAAGATTCCCATCTCTGGTTCCAGAGGGAATCGAACATACTTTATTTGCTAGAAATTGCAAGCTTGTTCTAACCTTTGTGGGTGGCAGCTATCTGAAGGAGTGATGCAAGGTGTCTCTGTTTCAACTAATTCTGAATTCACAGACAGCAGAAAACCAGAGGGCATGACTTTAAAACATTGTAAGGCAAATAGACAACACTTAGCTGCCTGGGACAAAAGATTGATTGAGGCATACAGTAGAGTGCCCAAAGCCTGGGAGAGAAAGCTGGCAAGGAAGTTTCTTTGAGAAACAGGGCATTGAAAAGCACTTGGGTATATTAGGAAATTTAGAAAATTCTGTGCATGTCTCAGAAAATACCTGAGGAGATACTAGGCTTTGCTTCTGATTATTCTCTAGGCTCAGTGCAAGCAGGAAGTGAAGGGTAAGATACAGTTTCAAATAGTCTCGCTAAGTGTTCAATGGATACCCACAGCACAGAGCTAATCTGCAAAGATTGGAAGAGGTTTTTTTCTTCCACTTTCTCTTCCCCTTCCTCCCTTTTAGACTTAAGAGACCACATATAACAAGGAATGTAAGTATTAAAAAATTTTTTTGAAAACTTCCCAAGCAAGCAAACTGCTATAGCTAAAGTCAAAGCTACAGTAAACAACAAGAACAACCCCTAAGGAAGATGAAGAATATTATTTTTTGAGTTATCCCATTATAACATAAAAAATGCCCAGTTATCGACAAAAAAAATTATAAAGCATGAAAATAAGCAAGAAATTATGACCCTTTTCAAGAAAAAATAAACAAGAATTTTCCCTAAGGAAACATATGCATTGGGCTTATTGAACAAAGCCTTGAAATCAACTGTTTTAAATATGTTCAAAGAACTAAAAAGAAATTCAAGCACAAATAGCTGGAGAAATCAGAAGAATGATGTATGAATAAATAGAGGATATCAATAAAAATATTTTATGGGAAAAAACAACAAAATTTGTGAATCTGAAAAGCACAATAACTGAAATGAAAAATTTCCTAGAGAGTTTTAACAGCAACTTTGAGTAGACCAAAACAAAACAAAACAGGATACACAAAGTTAACGATAGATCAATTGAAATTATCTCACTTAAGGAACATAAAGAATAAAGGAAAATTGAATAGAATCTAAAGGACCTCTGTGACACCATCAAGCATACTAACATATGTTATGAGAACTTGAGAAGAAAAGGAGAGAGAAAAAGAAAGAAAGAATACTTGAAATAAAGGCCCCCAAAATATTAATTTTGACTAAAGAAATAAACATATACATTCCAGAAACTCAACAAACTCAGCAGATATACCCAAACACGATTTATTTGTTGTGGATTAGTTGGTCAAATGAGATGTGACAATTTGGTTTATCTGGAAGACCTCTCTTCTATGATTTTTAGAGTTTTTAAAATGTACTCATTCAGAAATTATTAGGATGAGGATCACTCATCTATGAATAAAAAGACATGCCACTGTTAAGAAAAATTATTGTATTCTATTCCCTAAAATCCTTTCTATTTTTGAGACAATTATAAATGTTTAAAACCTGTTAAATTTGTGAGCTCAAGTAATTCAACTGCAGAATCATTGAACCTCCCAAGTTCAGAAAACTTCTTTATTGATTCCTATTCCATACATCCTCTTCACTTTAGCAAAAAGAAGAGGGTCCCGAACGATGGGTTTCTCAAATTACCATACCATAAATTTCTGCCACTAGCGATATATAGAAAGAATGAAAGTAAATAAGTAAATTTAAATAAAGTGTTGAAATTAAAAGTGGTCATTGTCCTACTTCACTGATACAGCACAATCTGTGTAACTGTTTCTTTCTTATTCATCTTTTAGAAAGGAGGAACATAAGTGTTCTATATAACTAGGATTGGGAGTGATTATGGAACCCTAATGTGTAGAATATTTCAAGATTATATTCAGTCTAAAAATATATTGAAGAGATTCTTGAAAACTTTATTTAAGTTATTAAGTTAACTTTATTTATTTCTATAGTCAAGTCATACCAAAAAACACACACATTTATCCTTTGTTTTTACAATAGGTAGACATTTACAGAGAGGTCAAATTTACTGAGAGGTAAATTTTTGCTCAGTCCAAACAATTTGAACCGTATGTTTAAAAAAAAGAAAGTGAAGATGATGACTGTCTGTTTTTTTCTGAAGAAACAAGCAGCTACTTATTCATTCATTATCAAGCATCTATTTACTCACTGCATGCTCTGTTAGGCATTATATTAGGTATGATAGATTAAGCAGTGGCAAAGTCATTGCTAAACTACTGTCATCTATAAGTTACTCAGGTGTTCTAAACCAGAATTAAAGCTACACAGGAAGTCTACTGAAATTTTCACTGTGTGTGTGTGTGAGAGTGTATGTGTAACTATGAATATATCTTGGAGAAGAGGAAGATAAATGATATCTCTGATCATATTCTTACAAACCATCAACAGTATAAGTTGCTTTTCCAAGCTTTCTTCTAATTTTAACATTCTAAGTTTAGTATTATGAGGTGTCATAGCTAATATTCCACTATCCTCCCCCTCTAACTTTCTAAAATTAGTATAAGATACTAGCTAATATTTAAATTTTAATTTAATCCTAATGGGTAGAATGTACTCATTTGAATTGTGAAAATGTAATTGATTGACAAGGTAAATTAACTAGTCATAGTTTTAAAAGGATTGGAAAAGATATTTTCTTGTGTTTCCATGTTCATGAAATATTAAAATTAGACAAACCTTCAAAGTAATGCTGAGCATCAGGTTATTACCCATCTCCTATATTTGAATTAATAAACATATATGTTTAAATGCATAAGGGCATGTATGTGTTTGTGCATAAATATATAAAAATGCATTTTGCAGTATAAAAATTTCAGCTTAAAAATATAAAGGAAAGAAAAATTTGCAATTCAAAGAAGACCACACTATGTCTAGAAAATCAAAATTTGTAGGGTTATCTCCCTGGAAAGCAAGAGTAAAAAAGGAAAGATAATTGCATTGCAATTCAAGTTCCAAAGCACAAAACTCTATCTAGAAAATCACAGCCATCATGTGCATGAATAAAAATTTGCTATAGCTGAGAGACTGTGATTAAAAAATAAAGTAATATCAGGGAGAATATTGAAGCTGACAGTCCAAATACAGAAAAAAGTTAACTGATTCTTCTAACCTCAGGAGATAGCATCAAGGTTGAAAATGTGCTCTTTTGGTTACTTTTCTTAGAAAAAAATAGAAAAAGGGAAGATTCTGGGGGACTATAACTTTAAGGAAACCATGGAAATAAGTACTGGCCTATGTCTCTTGGGCCCAAAACCAATCAAGTCTGACTTAATAAGAAGCAGGCTTTAGAAAAATGCAATATTCTCTCTACTTCTTTTTTTTTTTTTTGCCATCAAAGATCTGTATTTTTGCTATGAACAATTTTTTTTTTTGTTATTTTAGTCTAACAAGAGAAGTTGTAGAAGAATGAGGGTGCCTATGAAGAAAAAGGAGCAATCCTGACACAGTGATGTTCACACCAGACTATCAACACTCAATTTGCTAAGATTTAAGCTACCGGAGAAAGCAGGGATGAGAACTCTGAAGATAGCAATTCATGGACTTGTAAAGTATATTTGTGGGAAAACAAAGGGCTTAAAGTGATCTCCCATTGCTCCTTTCCTGGTCTTACATTGACTCCATATCATGTTTGATATAATTTGGTTTGATATAATCAAACCAGGCCACGGACAAGATTTAACCAGCATTTAGCAATACACATGCCAAAGACTTTATAGATCAACAAATATATCACGAAAAAGGATGTTGACACATTGGAATGCCACTTCCATGTATTGTACAGACTAAAATCAACAGCACGAGACATGGTACTGGTTAAATCAATTTATATCATTCTAATTTTCTGTGTGTCCCAAGGCAAGGTGCCTAACTTTCTGAGTGTCTGTTCCTTCTGCAACAAGTTAATGTGTGGACTGTGATTCATGAACCTATCCTGTGCTTCATGAAATGTTTTTCCAGATGATCATTACAGTGTATAGTAATCAACCAGGTGTGTGTGTGGGGAGGGTAGGAGGAGCAGAGCACATGCACGTAAAAAAGAACATTCCTGTGTTCTGTTCCAGATTTAACATCAGAATCTTTGGATGAAAACTGGAGTGAAATCTGAGGGTCTGCATTTTAACAAATCCCTCAGTTGATTCTTATATACACAAAAGCATGAGAACTACTAATATAATAATAATGTTTTCCACTTTCCTCATACGCCCTTTTGCAAAGATAATTCTCTCTCTTTTTTTTTTTTTTTTGTATTAAAGATGTGGGATGCCGGGCTCGGTGGCTCAGCCTGTAATCCCACGCCTTTGGGAGGCTGAGGTGAGTGGATTGCCTGAGCCCGTGGGTTAGAGACCCACTTGGGTATCTTGGTGAGACCTCATCTCTACAATAAATAAAAAAATTAGCTGGGCGTGGTAGCACGCGCCTGTAGTTCCAGCTACTTGGAAGGCTGAGGCGGAAGGATCGCCAGAGCCCAGCAGGTCGAGTCTGCGGTGGCCACTGCCCTCCAGTCTGGGTCACAGGGTGAGACTCCAACTCAAAAAAAAAAAAGATGTGGGGTTAAATTCAGTGTACAAATGTTCATGATGCAGGTACCCTTGTTGATTCTCATTTTGAATTCTTTCAAAGTGGCCAGTCCTTTTCAAAGTAAAGGCAGAGGCCATTTAAAGAACAGCGCTGGTTTTAATGAATTTTCCATTCCTCCTAACTTGTTTTCACAATTCCACAGGTTCAGTTCTTTTGATTGTGCTATATTCTCTTTAATATTATATGCTATTATCCAATGTCCATTTGAGACAAGATATATTTTATATCAAACACTTTAGTAATAAGTGAATGTCCAACAGGGACCAGTTTGATCTCGAAGATGTGAACTGCTTCATAAAGAATGGTCTTAGTGACCCAGAGAAAATTTAGTCTTGTTAAAGGTCCTTATCAGTCTACTTCATTCCATTTGAACAAAAAAAGTGTAGAGAGAAATTTGTGCATGCTCTTTGAATACCTTCTTTTCACAGATGGAGTTCCACGCAAACCAGAGGTTTATCTGTCTATTTTTAATCACTATCGCACCAACAAATGTATGCTGCTGTGTTTTATTAGAAAAACTAGTTTTTATTTCATAGTTTACAATGGTCATTAAATTGTTTTCTTTGTGTCCAACATTGCTTTAAATATCTTTATATCGCTCAGTATCTATAGTAGATGCTCAATAAATATTTTCCCTTTCTTCCTGACCTTAAAAATTACATGCTAGCTTGACTTTTATTAATCCTATACTGTATTATTTCAATAGCTCCACATTTAATTTTTAATCTCATTTATTTATCTTCCAGAACAGATAAAGCTTGCTAAAATACTTCTTTGTTCGACTACCCTCAATGACACCGCCAGTCGAATTATATCTAAATTTCTTTTCTGGAGCATAAAATTCTCCATAATCATGTCTGAACATGCTTACTTAGTTATTTTTAAGAAGTTGACCTCTACAAAGCGAGATGTGGTCTCTGTGGCTAACCAAGAAAATGTGCTATATGGAAGATCAGTAAGCTTTGGTGTAATGAGTGGTTGATGCTTGGGGAAGTTAGTGTGACCTAGAGGAAGGGGCCCTAATCTAGAGATATACTTCTCTTTTCTGCCATCTCATTACCCAGCTTTGTGCGTGTGGAAAATTCTCTTAACCACATGATGCCTACATGTAAGCAAATATGTCATATCCTAATCTTCTCAGATGGACTGTTAATAAAATTTTTGTAATACTGCCATTTAAAACGTGATCTGTAGGCAATAAGATATTAAATTTAGCATTTTAAAACCCTCAGACAAAATGCCTTAAATTTACTGAAACCAAAACCATCAAAATTGGTGTTTATCTCAATGATTTGACAGGTTAAAAGAGGCTCAGGAACTTTCTATATTTTCTTTTTCTGTCTGTGTGATTTGAGGTATCTGTTTAACTTTTTTAAAATAACTATATTTTATACACAATTGTAAGAAGTAATAGAGAAACATAACAGATACTCTTCATTCAGTATCCCCCAATGGTAATATATTGTATACCACAAAAAGAAGAAATTGACCATGGACCTCACTTAGATTTTATCCTTGCAACATTATTTAGATTCCACCATGCATTCAGTTTTACATGCATTCCTATGTGTGTGTGTGTTTGTGTCTTTCTGTATGTGTGTTTAGTTATATGTGATTTTATCACATGCATAGACTTAAGAAACCCCAGTCAAGATATAAGACAGTTCCATTACTTCAAATACCTATCTTGTTGCTCTTTTATAACTATGACCTCTTCTCTTCCAATCACTCCACCTACATCTCTATTCCCTGGCAACCAGTGATCTGTTCTCCATTTTCATCATTTTTGTCATTTCAAAAATGTTATATAAATGGAAAGGTGTCATATGTAATCAATGAGCATCGACTTTTCTCATTCAGCATAATTTTCTGGAGGTTCATCTAACTAGGCATGTATCAAGAATTTGTTTCTTTTTATTGCTGAGCAGTATTTCATTTTATGTATGTTCCACAGTTTGTTTAATCATTCATCCATTATAGAACATCTGGGCTGTTTTCAGTTTGAAGCTATTTTGAATAATGATACTGAGATCTCTCATAGATGGGTTTGTATAAACATACTTTTTCATGTCTCTGGCCTAAATGTCCAGGAATGAAATTGCTGAGCTTTATGGTATTTACATGGTTAGTAATTTACAAAACTGCCAAACTGTGTTCCAGAGTGGAATTGCCATTTCACATTTCTGCCAGTAACATACAGTCATATAGTTTATTTCTAGTCTTGCCAGCATGTAGTGCTATCACTATTTTTTCTATGGTATCCATTATGACAAGTGCATAGTGATATTTACTTGTGATTTTAATTTGCATTCCCTTGTCATCAGTACAGTAGGATGCTTTTTTATGTGCTTAATTGTCATCTGTATATTCTGTTTCATATAATGTTTGTTTATAGCTTGGTTTATTTTGTAATTAAGTTGTTTGATTTTTTAGTCACTTAAACTTTGAGAGTTCCTTGTATACTCTACATTCTAGTGCTTTGCTAAACAAATATTTTCTTCCAGTCTGTAGCTTGCTTTTTTATTCTCTTAATGGGGTCTTTTAAATACCCAAATTTTCTATTTTGATGAAGTCAAATTTATTCATTTTTTATTTTGTAAATTATACTTTTGGTGTCATATCTAAGAATTCCTTTTTTTAGCCCTAAATCACAAAATACAATTAAATAGGTAGATCACAAGCAAAAAATAAAAAATTGAAAATGATATATCCTGCTAATTAATTAAAATAAACTGGGTATCTACAGTGATATCAAACAAAGTAGGCATCAAGGCAAAAAAAATTACTATGAACATAAAGAACCATTTGATGATAATTTAGTCAACACACAAAGAAGTTATAACAATTGTTAATGTCAATGCACCAAACAACAGGACTTCAGAATGCATGACACAAGAACTAACAGATCTGAAAGGAGAAATAGATAAACCTCCAATTTCAGTTAGAGACTTGAACAACCAACTAGAAATAAAATGTTAGAACTATACTACAAAAATTAACAAAGCTGTATAAGAATTGAACAAAAATACCAACTAACAGAATCTAATTGCTATCTTTGAAATAGTCCACCAAACTACAAAAAATATTAAAGATTTTTTTCAAGGGACAGTAAAAGAGTCAACAAAATAGCCCAAGTCCTGGGTCCTAAAACAAAATGTCAACAAATTTAAAATATTTGAAATATGTAGAGCATGTTTTCTTGCCATAGTGGAATTGAACTAGAAATCAGAAATAGAAAAACAACAGAAAAATCTTCAAACAAATGAAAATTAAATAACACACTTTTAAACAATCTTTGAAAATTTCAATGAAAATTTTAAAATAAACAGAATTAAATGAAAATGAACATCAGACATAGCAATAAGTTTTCAGATGCTGCTAAATCAGTAAAAATAAAATAGAGAAAATCAATACAAGAAACTTGATTCTTTGAAACAAATCAATAAAAATTATAACCATCGAGTAAGATTGATCAACATAAAGAGATAAAAAGTACCCATTAACAATATTATAAGTGAAACAATATATTACTACAGACCTTGTAACCATTAAAATGTTAATAAGAGAATACTATCAACAATTTTACTCTCATAGATTTGACAACTTAAAATATATTGACAAATTTCTTTGAACCAAAATTAACCAAAACTCAATCAAAAAGAATAGTTAACAGGAATTGTCCTAAAATCATAAAAAGTTAGTCTTCCTCCAAAATCCTCAGTTCCAGAATCTTCATCCAAGAATTTCACCAAACATTTTTAAAAATTAACACAAATTTTATATAATACTTTCCAGAATAGAAGAGGAGGAAGAACTTTTCAATTCATGTTATAAGAGTAGTGTAACCTTAGTACAAAAATCAGACCAAAATTGTATAAAAGGAATATTACAGACCAGTGCCTCTCATAAGCTTAGATGCAAAAAACTCCAAATTTAGCAAATCAAATATAAAAATGTATACAAACATACAGAAAGTAATCAGACAATACAGGAATTCATATGGAAACATAAACAACAAAGAGTAGCCAAAACAATCCTCAGCAAAAAAAACAAAGCAGGAGGTATCATACTCCCAGACTTTAAACTATACTATAAAGCTACAATAATCAAAACAGCCTGATACTGGTACAAGAACAGGAATATAGACCAATGGAATAGAATTGAGATCCCAGAAGCAAAACCTTAATTTCTCAACCAACTCATCTTCAACAAAGCCTCCGTCATCACCATCCCTACTGGGGAAGGAGAACCTATTCAGTAAACAGTGCTGGAAAAACTGGCTGACCACATGCAGAAGATTGAAACAGGACCCCTAACTATCCCCATACACAAAAATTAACTCTAAATGGATCACAGAGCTGAATGTAAAACCTCAAACTGTAAGAACCTTAAAAAAATGCAGGAGACACTCTTACAGAAGTTGGAACTGGCAACCGATTCCTGATCAAAACCCGAAGTGCCCAGACCATAAGAGATAAGATAGACAAGTGGGACCTCATTAAACTGACAAGCTTCTGCAAAGCCAAAGAAACCACCAAGAGAGCAGGGAGACAGCCCACAGACTGGAAAAAAATATTTGCCAACTCCATGCCTGACAAAGGCCTAACATCAAAGATCTACAAGGAACTCAAACATGCTGAAAAGAAAAACAACAAACAGCCCCATTACAAAGTGGGCAAAAGGCATTTCTCAACAGAAGATATACAAGCAGCCAACAGACACATGAAAAAATGTTCCTCCTTACTAATCATCAAGGTGATACAAATTAAAACTATACTGAGATACCACCTAACTCCAATCAGATTGGCCATCATCAATAATTCAAAAGATAACAGATGCTGGAGAAGATGTGGCGAAAAGGGAACACTTTTACACTGTTGGTGGGAATGTAAACTAGTACAGCCTCTGTAGAAATCAGTGTAGCAATTCCTAAAACTCCTAAAAATTGACCTTCCATATGATCCTGCAATCCCCTTACTGGGAATATACCCAGAAGAACTCAGGTCACTCTATAAAAAAGATACTTGCACACGTATGTTCATGGCAGCATTGTTCACAATAGCAAGAACATGGAACCAACTATGCTGCCCATCAAAAGAGGACTGGATTTTTAAAATGTGGTACATATCCACAATGGAATATTATGCAGCCATAAAGAATAACAAAATAATGAACTTTGCAGCAACATGAATGGAATTAGAGCTTATAATACTGAGTAATCTCTCACAGAAACAAAAAGATGAGTATCACATGTTCTCACTCATAAGTGGACCTTGATCAACTACCATATTACTGTAGGAAAGGGATTGAAAGTAGCAGGAAACTGTGGGGAGGGGGGTGGGGGGATAGCTGGGATTGAAGGTAGTCAGTATCCACCTGGGGAAAGTGGGGCACACCTCATCAATAAGAGTACTTGCACAATGAACATTTGTATATCTAACCCTGAATTGTACCTCACAGTTTCAAAATAAGAATAAAAAAATAAGAAAGATAGTAAAAAAAAATTTTTTTTAAGCAGAAAGCAGGAGTCATGATCTCAATATCAGAAAAAATATCCTTTAAGCGATCAAAAATTTAAAAAGATATGGAAGGTCACTACATATTGAAAAAGTTTGAATCCATCAACAAGAAATATCCATCCTAAACATATATGCACCCAACATAGGAACACCACCAACATTCATAAAGCAGCTTCTAGGTAAACTGAAAAAAGATATTGACTCTAACACTATCATAGTTGGGGACTCAAACACCCTACTAACAACCCTAGACAGATCCTCAAGCCAAAAAGTCAATACGGAGATACAGAACCTCAATGTGATGCTTGACCAAATGCATTTAATTGATATCTACAGAGCACTCCACCCGACATACACTCTACTCATCATCACATGGAACTTACTCTAAGATCGGAAACATCCTTGGTCATAAATCAAGCACAAACAAATTACATAAGATTTAAATTCTACCATGCATCCTTTCAGACAACAGTAGAATAAAAATAACTATCAACACTAGCAAAATTCCCCCAAAATCCACACAGACATGGACACTAAACACCATGATGCTAAACAACTCCTGGTTCAGCATGAAAATCAAACCAGAGATTAAAAGAAACCTGGAAACAAATGAAAATAAAGAAATCTCTGGGATGCCATGAAAACAGTACTAAGAAGGGAATTCATATCTCTATGAACACACATGAAGAAAATGGAAAGATCACAAGTTAACAGCCTACTAAATCATCCAAGAAAGCTGGATAAGCAAGACAGCCAAAACAGCAGCAGAATCCAGATCAACAAAATAAAAACCCAAGTTCAGGACATAGAAGAGAAAAAATAAAAAATTTTAAAAATGAAAGAAAAAATTGGTTCTTTGAAAAGATAAACAAAGCCAGGCTTGGTGGCTCAGCCTGTAATCCTGCACCTTGGGAGGCTGAGGTGAGTGAATTGCCTGAGACCGCGGGTTTGAGACCCGCCTGGGCAACTTGGCGAGACCTCATCTCTACAATAAATCAAAAAATCAGCCGTGTGTGGTAGCACGCACCTGTAGTTCCAGCTACCTGGAAAGTTGAGGCGGAAGGATCGCCGGAGCCCAGCAGGTCGAGGCTGCGGTGGCGGGAGCGGCCACTGCACTCCAGTCTGGGTGACAGAGTGAGACTCCAACTCAAAAAAAAAAAAGAAAAGAAAAGATAAACAAGATTGATGGGCCCCTATCTAGACTGACAAAGAAAAAGAAAAAAAAAGCCCAAATAAACACAATCAGAAATGCAAAAGATGAAATCACAACTGACCATGAAGAAATACAAGAAATTGTCAGAGAATACTATGTACACCTATACGGAAACAAACTCAAAAATCTAAACGAGTTGAAGAACTTTCTGACATCATACAACCTCCCCAGGTTGGAACAAGAAGCAATCAAGTCCCTAAATAGACCAGTAACAACCACGGAAATCAACTATATCATAAGAAAACTACTTAAAAAAAAAAAAACCCTAGGCCAGATGGCTTTCTAGTAGAATTCTACAAAACATACAAGGAGGACCTGATACCAATCTTATTGAAAGTATTACAGGCAATCAGGAGAGATGGGACTCCCTCCAAATCACTTTTTGAAGCAAACATCACATTAATACCCAAACCAGGTAAAGTTCCAACAAAGAAAGCAAGCTACAGGCCAATATCCTTGATAAACATAGATGCTAAATTTCTCAAAAAGATTCTAGAAAATTGGATCCAACAACACATCTCAAGAATCAGCCACCATGACCAAGTAGGCTTCATCCCTGGGATGCAGGGCTGGTTCAACATCCTCAAGATCATACACATAATTAAATACATCAACAGTTTAAAGTCAAAAACCACATGATTATATCAGTAGATGTGGGAAAATCTTTTGATAAAATCTCCCCTTCTTGATAAAAACTCTTGAACATCTAGGCATAGATGGAACATACCTCAAAATAGAAAGAATCATCAATGAGAAACCCACAGCCAAAATACTGCTAAACATACAGGAATTGGAACCATATCGCTTGAAGACCAGAACAAGACAACGTTGCCCACTCTCACCCCTCCTGTTCAGCATAGTATTGGAAGTCCTAGCTAGATAAATTAGAGAAGAGAAGGAAATCAGGGGTACTCAAATAGGAAAAGAGGAAATTAAGTTCCCCCTCTTTGCAGATTACATGATTCTATACCTGAAAACCCAAGAGAATCTGTGAAAAACCTCATTGCCCTGATAAAGGACTTTGGCAAAGTCTCAGAGTATAAAATAAAAGTGCAAAAGACAGTCACATTTATATACACCAACAATATACCTATATACACCAACAATATACTTAAATACAAAGCACAATCCCAATCACAATAACCACAAAAACAATGAAATACCTTGGCATCTTCCTAACCAGAGTCATAAAAAACCTTTACAATTAAAACTACAAGAAACTGCTCAAAGAAATCAAAGATGACATAAACAAATGGAAAAATATTCCATACTCATGGATTGGAAGAATCAACATTGTTAAGACATCCATTCTACCCAAGGCAATCTACAGATTTAAACCCTTTTCATATGATAATCTTAAAATCCCACAACAAAGGATAACCTAATCCGTGACTGACATATTCTATAAACCTTTTTCATCCTAAACTGATGGATTTATGCCAAGTTAAGCAATTCTATAGAAGCTTAAGTATTTACTCTACAAACAAAAGTGGCCTATCCCAGAATGTTTGGAATGTGGCCCAGTCCAAAGTTCACAGTGGGCTACCTGCAAGAAACCCAGCCGCATTCTTTCAATAAAATGGCTGTCTTCTAAAACTATATTCTACAATTTACACCTTCAATAAATCCTAAGATCATGACCCAGAAGCCTGTGACCAATACTAAGGCTCTTAGATGTGACACGAGTTTGAATTATAAGTTGTGTGAAAGCCAAAACTGCAGTTTGTGGAAGAATGGGAGCAATGAGCTTCTAAAGTTAGCTTGTGTTCATCCTGGTCTCAGAGCTTTTATGTTTTGAGCTCACAGGAGCTTAATCTGGTTAGTGCTGAGTAGAAAGGGGGAGGAAATGAGGTCAAATAGCTCCCGATTGCATCCTAGTGGTCTCTGGGTCAATGACCCTTCCTGATCCCTAACGCTCAGTGGGCCTCCATGGCTGTCTCCCAACAATATTTGACAAAGTCTCCACCATCAACCACTGGGGAAAGGAGAAACTATTTGGTAAATAGTGCCAGCAAAACTGACTGACCACATGCAGAAGATTCAAGCAAGACACCTACCTATCACCACATACATAAATCAACTCTAAATTAATCAAAGACCTAAATGTAAAACCTCAAACTATAAGAATCTTAGAAAATGCAGGAGACACCCTTATGTAAATTGGAACTGGCAACTAATTCCTGATCAAAACCCCAAGTGCCCATGCCATAAAAGATATGATAGACAAGTGGGACCTCATCAAACTGACAAGCTTCTGCAATGTCAAAGAAACCATCAAAAGAGCATGACACAGCTCACAAAATGGGAAAAAATATTTGCCAACTATATATCTGACAAAGACCTAATATCTAGGATCTACAAGAAACTCAAATATGCCAAAAAAAATAAGTAAATAAACCAGCGCTGTTACAAAATGGGCAAAAGATACGTATAGGCACTTCTCAAAAGAAGACATATGAGCAGCCAACAGATACTTGAAAAACTGTTCAGCCTCTCTAGTCATCAAAGTAATGTAGATTATAACCACACTGAGATACCACCTAACTCCAGTCAGGATGACCATCATCAATAACTCAAAAAACAATATATGTTGGAGGGATGTGCGAAAAAGGTAATGCTTCTACACTGTTGGTGGTAGTGTAAATTAGTACCATCTCCGTGGAAAACAGTTTGGTGATTTCTCAAAGCTCTAAAAATAGAACTCAAGTCACTCTATGAAAAAGATACTCATACACGCATGTTTGCAGCATGGTTCTCAATAACAGAAACATGGAACTAACCATGCTGCCCATTGAAAGAGGACTGGATTTTAAAAAGTGGTACATATACACGATGGACTATTATGCAGCCACAAAGAAGGTCGAAATTATGAACATTACAGCAACTTGAATGGGCTTAGACTCTGTAATACTAAGTGATCTATCAAAGAAACAAAGAACTGAGTATCACATGTTTTCACTGATAAGTGGACCTTGAACAATTATCTTAATAGTATAAGAAAAGCATTGTCAGTAGTGGGAAATCCCCAGGGGAAAAGCAGGATTGGCAGTAGTGGGATTCTGCCAGGGGGAAGGGAGGCATACCTCATCAGCTAGGGTGTCTGCATAATGGACATTTGTTTACTTAACCCTGAATTGTACCCCACATCTTTAAAATAGAATACTTTTTTTTAAAGAAAAAAACATTATTTCTTTACTCTTTCAGGTGCAGATGTTTCATCCTCTTCTATGGGACTCTAATGTTATGAATAGCAGATCTTTCATTGTGTGGTTTTTGGCTTAATTTCTCTCTGTTGTTCAGATTAAGTAAATTCTATTGATATATCTTCAGGTTCACTGATTCTATCTCTGTCATCTGCACACTAGTACTAAAACCTTCTAGCAAGCCATTTACTTGAGTTTCTGTATATTTCTGTTCTATAATTTCTATTCAATTCCTCTCTAAAATTTCTACTTCTGCTTCTGCAAAGCAAAAGAGACCACAGAATGGGATAGTCCACAGAATGGGAAAAAATATTCACCAACTGTATATCTGACAAAGGCCTAACAACTAGGATCTATAAGGAACTCAAATGCACCAAAAGGAAAAAAACAAACAGACCCATTAAAAAAGTGGGCAAAAACATGAATAGACGCTTCTCAAAAGAAGATATGTGGGCAGCCAATAGACACATGAAAAAATGCTCAGCCTCACTAATCATCAGAGAAATGCAAATCAAAACCACATTGAGATACCATCTAATTACAGTAAGAATGGCCAAATAAAAACAGATGCTGGTGAGGATGTTGAGAAAAGGGAATGCTTCTACACTGCTGGTGGGAATGCAAACTAGTGCAACCTTTCTGAAAGACAGTGTGGCAATTTCTGAAAGAACTAGAAACTGACCTTCCATATGATCCAGCAATTCCCCTATTGGCAATATACCCAGAGGAACTCAAATCATTCTACAAAAAATATACCTGCACACGTATGTTTGTTGCAGTTCTATTCACAATAGCAAAAACATGGAACCAACAATATTGCCCATCAAAGATGGTCTGGATTTTAAAAATGTGGTACATATATATAATGGAATATTATGCAGCCATAAAGAAAGACAAACATATGGACTTCACAGCAACTTGGATGGATTTGGAGTCTATCATACTGAGTGATCTATCACAGAAACAAAGAAGAAAGTACCATATGTTCTCACTCATAAGCAGAACTTGAACAATTATAATACTATAAGAAAAGGATTGGCAGTAGTGGGAAACTATCAGGGGAGAGGTGGTGGGATTGGCAGTTGAGGGAAACTGCTAGGGGAGGGAGGGGCATACCTCATCAACAAGTGTTGGGAGCCAGCCACGGAGGCCCACTGAGCATTAGGGATCAGGTAGGGTGTTGACCCCGAGACCACTAAGATGCGTTCGGGAGCTATTGACCCCATTTCCTCCCCCTTTCTACTTAGCACTATAACCAGAATAAGCTCCAGTAAGCTCAAAACATAAAAACTCTGAGACAGGGACAAACACAAGCTAACTTTAGAAGCTCATTGCTCCCATTCTTCCACAAACTGCAGTTTTGGCTTTCACACAACTTACTGTTCAAACTCGGGTCACATCTAAGAGCCTTAGTATTGGTCACAGTCTTCTGGGTTGTGATTTTAGGATTTATTGAAGTTGAGTAAGGTGTAAATTGTAGAATATAGTTTTAGAAATATAAGTTTAGATAGCCATTTTGTTGAAAGAATGTGGCTAGGTTACTTGCTGGTAGCCCACTGTGAACTTTGGACTGGGTAACATTCCAAACATTCTGGGATGGGCTGCTTTAGGTTGTAAAGTAAGTATTTAAGTTTCTATAGAATTGTTTAACTTGGTATTAGTATAAATCAGCATAGGATGAAAAAGATTTATAGGGTAGGTCAGTCACGGATTAAGGTTAGCTTTTGTTATGGGACTTTTAGGTTATCATTTAACTTGGTAGTAGTATAAATTAGCATGGGATGAAAAGGGTTTATAGGCAGTCAAGGATTAAGGTTGACATCTGTTATGGGAGTTTCTTCCTCATATCTGAAAGAACATCTGGTGGGTGGGGGATGCCCCTCACGTACCTGGATTTTTGTTCACGTGAAAGACATGTGAGACTGACTGTGCAAAATTTGGGGATAAAAGACCTATTATAATTCCCAATAAATGGCTTCTGCACTAGACAGGAGTCCAGCCTCTTTCTTTCTCTCTTTCTCACAATCGCTGACGCTGTCTCCACCTTCGGGAATCTCTGAACTCTGCTGGAGTGGGACTCTGGCAAACAAGGGTACCTGCATAATCAACGTTTGTATACCTAACCCCAAAGTGTACTCCACATCTTTATAATAAAAAGAGTGATTAAAAATAAATAAATAAATAAAAATAAATTTCTACTTCCTTGCTAAGACCTTGTTAAATTTTAGTTCACATTTATTTTTTGAAAAAATTTTATTATGGCTGCTCTGAAGTTTTTGTTATACAGTTTCAATATCTGATGCATTTTGGATAGTAAGTTAGTTAATACTTGATCCTATTTAACTCTTCTGGTTTGGCAAGCAGTCTTCTGTTTAGGCATAGTGTATAAAGGCTAGTAATATGCTCCAGATTTCTGATGTCACCTATTGGGCAGATCAGATCTTAAGCTGTCTGCAAAAGTGGGTGACATTTGGATTGGCACTCCTAGGTTTTGATGTTGCCACAGCAATGATCACATTTGACCACCACTGCCACTGAGTATGGGTCTTTCCACCAAGTTTCCACTGTGCTTCCTCTTTCCTGATATTTAGTCCAGTGAGATTAAACTTGTTTGTTCTCTCTCTCTCTCTCTCTCTCTCTCTCTCTTTTATTCTATCTATGCCTGTTGATTATACGTTGCAAGTTTCTCTTCATTCCAGCATGTATGAACGATAAAAATAAAAACTCTGGAACTCACCACAGTTATTCAAGTTGTAAGGCTCCTAGCCAGTCTACTATTCTTTTTCCACATTTTAGAGTTATTTTATGACTATCTGATGAATTATATCAAGAGTATCTAGCTGTATTTAGAAAGAAAAAAGTTGTTTTATGTTATTTTTTTCTCATGTGCAATTATTATTTAGGAATAGTAGTATAAGTAATACAATTTATCTTTCTGTTTTAATATCTATGCCGCTAATATTGATTCTAGATATGATTGACAAATGTGTGACTCTAAATATCTAGGATAACAAAGGGATTATAGAAAAAGCAAATACTCCCATAAAAATATTTTAGATGAGATGAATACACATTCTAATGTAAATTTGAACTATACAAGACATAAATGAGCCATTTATTGTATAGACATTAAATACTACACAAATACACACACATATGCTTTTTAATTTTTTTAGTTATCACCTGTGGGAAAAAAGATACTTTAGTGAAGAATGTGATGTACTAGACTTCTAGAAGCAGAATTCTTAATTTTATTGATTATTGTTTTTAGGACCTTTGACAAGACATAGTGTTTTATAATAAATGATTTACCTCTCCAATATAAACTTGAAAATTTTTGCCATCTGACTTTTCAGAAAATGTCCGTAGTTAGCCAGCAAAAATTCTTTGTGGATCACTAGAATTTGAAGTTTGAGGTTTTAAATGGAAGGTAAAAATACTTACATTCACATTATTCCTCTGTCATCCATAAACCACCTTTCTATCTTTCACTTTGTCTTACAAGCATCAAATCATTTGTTTATTAAACAAGTGTTTTGAGTACTTATTTCTAGCAGGCATTGTGTATAGCACTGAGAAAATAGTAGCAGTGAAAAAAAAGTGGACATGGCTATAGCTCTTATGTTAGTTCACTGTCAAACATCTAGAAAGTGACTATGGAAAAAATCCAAATACTGCCAAAATGTGTTTGAAGAGGTTTATTCTGAGCCAAATATGATTGACCAAGGCCTGAGGCACAGTCCCAACTTATTCGGAGACCATGTGCCCAGGGTGATTTAATTATAGTTCGATTATGTACATTTTAGGAAGACAGAAGTTACAAGAAAAAAAGAACTATGAATCAATACATGTTAGGTTTACACTGGTTGAGCCCAGAAAGGTAGGACCTCTGGAAGTGATGGCAGGTGGCCAAGGCAGTGGTGGGGGTAACAGTACCTGCCTTGTAGAATTATCATAGGAATTAAAATAGTTACAGCAATGCCAAAAGCATGATAAAAGTTCATTAATATTAGCTGTTATTATTTGCCACAATATCAAGTTTAAACTCCTGTGGATGACCTTCAAAATTTCAAGCCAGCAGTTATTCAACCATATTTATCTAAAAGTTAGGCATAAGTATGCTCCTTGCTATTCTCTGGGGAAAAAAAATGCACTCTTAGTATGCTGTCTCTTGAAATTCTCACTTTTTTTTACAAGATTATCCTAGTCATATTTATTTTTCAGCTTAATACCCCAAATCCTATGAAGTATTTTTAAATGTTCCTATATTGATGGAACTATCTGTTCATTCATATCTATCATTATGAACATCATCAGATTTGTATGTTATGAATGATTATAGCATTTATTTTCAATTTTAAAGAATACTATTATGCCTGAGCCTGCGGGTTTGAGACCAACCCCGGGCAACGTGGTGAGACCTCGTCTCTACAATAAATCAAAACTAGCCGGGCATGGTAGTACGTGCCTGTAGTTCCGGCTCCTTGGAAGACTGAGGCAGAAGAATCCCTAGAGCCCAGCAGGTCGACACTGGGTTGGCCATGAACATGTCACTGTACTCCAGTCTGGGCTATGGAGTGAGACCCCAACACAAAAATAAATAAATAAGTCAATACAATCTTGTCTTCCAAATAAGCTGCAAACTCCTTAGAATAGAATCATGTGTTATATTTTTGTGTGGGCATCTATGAGTGTCTGTGTGTTTTTAACATTAAGGCAATGATTACTGACAAACACATGGAGGATGCTCATTACAAAAAAAAAAAAGTCTTCCTGGATGTGAAGTATGGATGGAAAATAATCTTCCTTGAGAATTAATGGTCCAGGCGTTTCCCTTCATGAACTTAGGGTTTAATTTTGTTTTACCTATTTGATTTAGTTATCTGAAACTGAGAAATTATCCTGAAGTTGTCAAGTCTACCTGGAACACATTAGGAGGTAAATACAAATAATTTCTGGGCCCAACCCTTCCATAATACCCATCAATAGCACTCTAATAAATATAATTTCAAAACCATAATTATAAAGCTCCTGTGGAAACAGCCACTATAAACAAGAATGAGTCATCTCAAATAAGTAGCAGAAACTGATAGCTCAAACTTCACAATATAGAAATACACATAATATGAAATAAGTATGTTTTATACATTTAAGAAAATAAAAGATGGCCTGGGAAACATGGAATAGGAACACAACATTTTTAAAAAGCAAACAAGAACACCCCAAAATAATTAAAATTTGTATAATTAAAATGTCAATGATTTGGTCATATACTATATTTGAATCAGAAATTGACTGAAAAAACAGAATTACAGTTATCCCTTGTTATATGCAAAGGATTGATTCCAGGACCCCCACATATACCAAAATCTACAAATACTCAAATCCCACAGTTAGCCTTGATAAACCATAATATAGGAAAAATCAGCTCTTCATATACACAGATTTTTGCATCCTGCGAATACTGTGTTTGTTTGAAAAAAATCTGCATATAAGTGAACACTTGCATTTCAAACCCATGCTGTTCAAGGGTTTATTGTAGTGAACATGAAGACAAAACTAAAAAGCTTCTCCAAAATATAGCACAAAGGGACAAAGTGAGAAGCACCATTACAGAGGACAGAATGAAAATATATAGCACACACATAACTAGAGTTCCAGAAAAGCTGAATGGTGATAATGAAGAAAAATAATATTTGAACTAACAAAAAGTGTGAATGATTTGGTTCAAGAAGTCTAAAGGAATCACAACTATAAATGACAGAAACCAAAAACCTAACAACCAAATAAACAAACAAACAACCACTCTGCATAGATTATAGTGAAACTATAGAACACCAAAACAAAAAGAAATCATTAAAAGCAGCCCTAACTAAAAGACACTTTGTTTTAAAGCAATTATAATTTTAAAGGAATGAGTGCAGACTTTTCAAGAGAAACAGTATAAAAAAGAAGTAACAAAATAATAAATTCAAACTGCTCAGAAAAAAAGTGTCAAAATAAAATCTTATTCCTACTTAAACTTTGATTTCAGAATGATAGTTAAAGACATTTTCAGACAAATAGAAACCAAGCTTGCTTCACTAATGGAAATGCTAAAGAATGTGCTTCAGGTAGATGGAAATAAAACCCAAACAGAAGGGTTCATATTATGTCAAGTAGAACCAAGTCATTGGCCAAATTGAAAAACATACTGAATGTCTAAAATGATTACGATCATAGCACCTTATTTTGCTATTACAAACATGGACATAAAATACTAGACAGTAACTACTTGTAAGGTGGGAACAATAGCACAGCAGGGTGACACAGTGGGAAAAGAACAGTTTCTCTAGGCTGGCTACACCGCAACGGATAAGTAATACTGAGAATCGTGTAATGATAGCTCACTGTGGTTTTAATTTGCATATCTCTAATGGTGAATGATGTCAAATATCTTTTTATGTGTTTATTTCTATCTATTTTTCCACTTTGGTGAAACATCTGCTCACATCCTGCCTTTTTCTAATTAGATTATTTGGATTTGTTGAATTTTGAGTTAAGGCAAGTACTTTGTTGTGAATGTGGTTGGCAAATATTTTCCCTCATTCTTTTCATCCTCTTCACAGCCAGTTACTCAACAATAAAATGTCAATAAAATAAATTAAAACTTGAATGAACCTCAAGGGAAGCATGCTAAGTGAAAAGAGAAAAATATTTGCCTCCATCTTTACATGAATCTTCACGAGGCCTTCTCCTATGTCTCTGTAACGCAAGTTTCTCTCTCTTTTGTTCTTTTTCTCCCTCTCGCTCTCATGCTGTTACTCTCTTCTTTCTCTTACATGAACACCAAGCATCTAGGATACACCCTAAATCGTGAATGATCTCAAGATTCATAACTTAATTAGATGGATAACACTTCTATTTCCAAATAAGGTCACATTCACAGGTACCAGCTGTGAGGAATTGCACATCTCTTTTTGAATTGGACTATTCAAATCACTGCAATCTAGCAGCACCAATAATAACTTTTTACCATATCTACATTATTTCTCATCTATTCTCTTTCTTCCCCCATCATTACCCCTAACCCTAATCCAAATCCTAACCTCTTCTCTGCATGTGTTACCATTTGCAAATTAATTGCAAACATCACACTTCTTTGATCTTAAATATGTCAGCATGTATTTCTTAGGAACAAAAAATAATCCCGTGTATCCAATACAGGAGATAAGGAATATGGGGTCTGTATTCAAATTTCAACAATTGTTCAGTAATATTCTTTGTGAAAGTGTTTTCTCTCTTGATGTAGAATCAAATCCAAGGTTTTGTTTTATATTATTTTCATATATCTTTATTTAGTTTCACTTAGTCTAGAACAATTAATCATTATTTTATTTTATCTCATGATATTGATATTGTTGTATATATTTTGAATTTGCTTTAGTAAATGCATACAAGTTTAGAATTATTCTATTATCTTAGTGCGTTGCATCATGGATTAGTACGTTGCTACTGTCTCTATCCCTAATGATCTCTTTTGTCTTAAATACTATTGTGTAGCTGGGCATGGTAGTACGTGCCTGTAGTTCCAGCTACTTGGAAGGCTGAGGCAGAAGGATCAACCACGCCCAGCAGGTCAAGGCTGAGGTGACTGTGAGCGTGCCACTGTACTCCAGCCTGGTCGATGGAATGGGACTTTGACTCAAAAAAAAAAAAAAAAGAAAGAAAAAAAAAAAAGAAAAAAAAACTATTGTGTCTGAATTTGATATGTCTACATTAGATTTTTGTCGACTATTTCATACTTTTATTTTTAACATTTTTATGTCCTATGCTCTCAGTGTGCCTATTTTATCTGTTTTTAAAATGTGTGGTCATCACTGTTACTAGCAGCAGCAGCATTATCTCTGTGTATAAATAATACATATTTTAAAAATTTTAAAACATCTTTACCATTGGATTTGTTCAGAATTTGTTTTTTCTTTAACACTGTCCCTCTAAAATTATTTTCTCCTTACTTCCTCAATAAATAGTCCAAATAATTATAATGTTGGGTTTATGGAGTCAAATAAACATTGTCTCTCAGGAGTGGATTGGAAACATGGGCTTTGGGCCACATAGACTTGAATTCCAATCTTGACTCTGCAGCTAACTAGAGAATCATTACATTAATCACTGTAATGGAAATGATAACAGTTTTGTCTTTGTCAGTATTAATAAAACATGGCCTCACAAAGGGTATCTGATCCTAAACCAAGGGAAGTGAGGACCAGTTGGAGGTCCAAACTTCTTCACGTAGACTACTTATGTACCTAGTCTTGACTAGTACCCCACATCTCAATAATAAAATAAAGAGAAAAAGATAGTAATGTCTACTTTAGAAGACTCTTGTGAGCATTCTATGCCATTTGTGGAGGAATTAAACTCATTTGTGTAGCTCCCTGGTATGTATTTAGTATTTAACAATTAGTTAAGTATTAGTATTATATGCTTATAACATTAAACATATTAAAAATAATGTTCTTAATAAACAATGTGATATCACTATACTAAAGAAATGACTTTGAAGAGGGTCCTAAACTCCTCTTTGGGTCAGGTTCTGTATCTGGCAAACAGTGCTGAAAGAGAGCAGTGGTCAAGAGGAAAATAGGACAATACCTGTCTCTGACACTGAATAAAAACACACAACTCATTTCTGTCTTCCTTATAATTGACTACTACCCCTGTCCCTTACTAGACTTTGTCTTTTTGTTGTTATTCTTATCAACTTCTGGTTATTAACAAGTTTAATATTGTCGTAATCATTTTTAAATGTTATTGATATCTTAACTAAATGTAGGAGGTGAATAACTGTAAATCATTGAGTGTCACTGAGATTGCTATGTATGTGTGCTATTACAGAAAAGTCAACCCTTTGTTATTAAACTATAATTAATTTTTTTTGAGACAGTGTTTCACTCTGTTGTCCAACTTGCAGTGCAGCAGTGTGGTCATTGCCTACTGCAGCCTCAAACTCCTGGGCCCAAGTGATCTTCCTGCCTCAGCTTCAGAGTAGTTAGGACTCCAGGTGGGTACCACCACACCTGGCTAAGCTTTATATTTTTCTGTAGAAAACTTCTCGCTATGTTGCCCAGGTTAGTCTCAAATTTTTGACCTCAAGTGATTGATCCTCCTGCCTCAGCCTCCCAAAGCATTGGGATTACAGCTGTGAGTTACCTACAATAAATTTTAATATAAATAATTTTATTTTTCGCTACCATAGAAATAAAGTGCAAACCTCTAATAGGAAATGGCTTAAAAATTAAATATTGGGCACTGTTCACTACTAAGAGAAATTAATTTATTTTATCAATGTAAGTTTTTCTCCATTTTAACTAAGCTCTTCTGCCTTCGTTATAGTTATTGGAGTCTGCTAGTACATGATAAAGTTTAAATTTCATGTTCCTGACATTCCAGAATAGAAATTCAGACTAGATCAATATTCACTGATTGTCACCTGTAATCAATGTATGATGTCTTCTTTAAGCTTTTAAATGGTCGTTTTTAATAGCAGATATTAAAGAGAAGTAAAATTTGTCATTTTGCTAATTTTTCTTTGCTACATAAGACATTAGCTATAATAGATATGACCTATCTCTACATACCGAGTAATACAATATGCATTAAAATATGTACATCCGATGTGGCGAATTCGTACATATGTATAAGCGCAGCACACTTCTCAGATAGATAATACATTTTACATGTTCAAATAACCTTGATTATTTTTCCTACGTGTGGGTTGAAGAAGTCAGCCTTCTTTCATGGTGATTTGCAAGATAAATACCTATCTTTAAACACTAAAATCACTGCAGAAAGTGTGTTCAGACCATGAGAAGCACATGGGCAAAGAGACATACGGAGATAATCAGACAATCAGAACTCCCATTTCATTGTCACTAACTATATGCATTGGCTGGCAGAATTATTTAAATTGGTAATTTTTCTCACTTATTTCATTTATTTTGGGGAGCCGATACATATATTTGAATTTATTTTTTTGCCAAGAATAAAGTAAGTAAAATAACATGAGCAAAATAAATGTATGTAGAAACTCAACTGCATTCCCTAGTAGTTAGGAACTGTACTTTAAATCAAGATTGCCTGGGGATCACATCCCAGGCCTCCAACTCCTAAGCTATGTGCTATTGAGTAAGTTGCTCTGCCGAAGAGTCCCCTGCTTCACCACTGTGATGGAAATGATGTTTTGTCTTTGTCACTGTTAATGAAACATGGCATCACAAAGGGTACCCGATCCTAAACCAAGGGAAGTGAGGATCAGTTGGCGGCCCAAACTTCTTCATGTAGACTACCTAGTCTTGACTAGTACCTCACATCTCAATAATAAAATAAAGAGAAAAAATAGTAATGTCTACTTTAGAAGACTTTTGTGAGGATTCTATGACATTTATGGAGGAAATAACCTCGTTTGTTTAGGTCCCTGGTATGTATTTAGTATTTAACATTTAGTTAAGTATTAGTATTATATGTTTATAACATTAAGCATCTTAAAAATAACATTATTAATAAACAATGCAATATCACTGTACTAAAGAAATTCAGTCGATAGTTGTGTCTTCTTGATCTTTCATACATCAAAAGAGTGATGGCAAAGAAAGAGATTAATATCTCTCAGCCAGACTCCATTAAAGATCACCAAGTTCCAGAGCTGCATGCTGCAGATGTATGTTTGACTTATTCTGTTGCTATGCATTATATTTTTAGGGAATGAAGTCATAGATAACTAATGTATAAGCTAAGATACTGACTCATACATTTACACAAAACTACATACACTACCAGAAAGCAGGCTACCAAAGTTGGCTGACACTGCTGTTCCTTCAAATTATTGAGGCATTAAAATGATGAAGACTAAAGTTGCTTTGTGAATATGGCTATTAATTATAGGCTCTGGAAAATAAAATTAACTCTTTCTGCTTCATGATATAGTGAATTTCTCTAAAACTGAACAATTCAACTCTTCCAAAGAGAATTTCTCCTAGTGTTAATAAACATCAGAAATTGTATGCCATCTTGATCCCTGTATTTTAGATCCATGAATAATACCTTTTGTAGAATACTCAGCACAACACTTCTCATTACCTTACCTGTCTATCTTGTTAATATGACAGTTTTTCAGACAAGTTTCCATATGATCGTCTTGTCTGTCTTGCAAACAGCATTTTTTATGACTCAGGGTAGAGTTTCAGTTATTCCCAGTTGAGAACTTCTGTTTCATATTTGTGGTAAAATATATATAACATAAAATTTGCCATTGTCTGATGAGTAAGGATGTAGAACATATTTTTTGCACTTATTGGACATTCACATATCTTCCTTGAAAAAATGTCTATGCCAAAAAATGTTTATACATTTTAAGAGATGTTATCTATGTATTAATTTTAGTTTGCCATAATCAGAAGTACCTGGATACTGATGGTAACCACTTTGAGCACCTCTTGAAATTGCAGAAGTCAAAAGCGATTTGTCTTCATCTTTTGTTATTGGTATATATTAAATATTATCATTTTAATACAGTTTTTTTGCTTTTTAAAGATGTGTATACATTTTTTGGCACCCTCTGTATTTTTAGAGACTTTATTTTATAGCACTTGTATATATTCACACCAAAATCGAATGGCAGGTATAGAAATTTTTCCATACATCTGCTTCCCCTACAAATGCACAGCCGCCCCCCTTCCACTGGTTATCAACATACCACACTAGACTAGAATATTTGTTATAATCAATGAACTTACATTAATACTTCATTAACACCCCAAATCTACAGCTTTACACATTTTAAAATTAGGTTATTTGTCTCTTTATTATTGAATTGAGAGTTGCTTTTATATTATGATCATAAATTTCTTAATAAATATATGATTTTCAAGTACTTTATGTCATTCTGCGGGTGGTCTTTTTCTTGCTGATGTTTTTTGAAACACAAAAGTTTTTAACTTGGATGAAGAAGAAATGATCTGTTTTTTGTTGTTGTTGTTAATGTTTTTAGGGTGACATCTAAGAATCCTTTGCCATATTCAAGGTCATGAAGCTTTACCCTTATGCTTTGTTCTAAGAGTTTTACAGTTTTTGCTTTACAATAAGGTCTGTCATCTCTTTTAAAAATTCTTTTGTATACTGTTTGTATAAAGGTCCAGCTTTATCTTTTTGCGCTATCAACAATCCCACCACTATTTATAAAAGATTCATTTTCCCCCAGTGAATGATCTTGGCACCCTTGATAAAAATCAGTTGATCAAAGACATGTGATTTTTATTGCTTGACTGAACTTTATTCCACTGTCTGTCCTTTGGCCGGTAACACGTTGACTTGATTGCTATTGCTTTGTTGAGAGTTTTTAAATTAGGAAGTGCAAGTTCTCATACTATATTATTCTTTTTGAGATCCTTTTGGCTAATCTGAGTCATTTGTAATTTCATGTGAATTTTAGAGTCAGCTTGTTACTTTCTGTAAACTGAGATTCTGATAGAAATGGCATTGAATCTATAGATACAGTGAAGGAGTGTTGCTACATTAACACTATTAATTTTTTTGATCCATAAACAAAGGACATTTTCCCATTAATTGAGATTGCCTTTAATTTTGTCAAAAATTTTTGTCATTTTTAGAATATGTTTTGTATCTTTTGTTAAAAATTTTTTCTAAGTATTTGATTTTTATGCTATTTTTCATGGAATTTTTTTTCATTTTAGGTTTAAATTGTTCATCATGAGTGTTGAGAAATATAATTAATTTTTATATATCAATCTTATATATTCCAACCTTATTAAACTTGCTAATTAGTTCTAATACTTTCTTAGAGGATTCTTTAGAATTAGAATGTTTTACATAAATATTGGGCCATCTGTAAATACAGATCGTTTTACTGTTTTCCGTAAATCTGGATGGTTATTACTTATTTTTTTGCCAAATTGCCCTGGCAAGTATCTCAGGAACACTGTAGAAATAAAAGCAGAAATTCTTGTCTTGTTTCTAATTTTAGAGGGAAAGTATCTAGTATTTCATCAAGTAGATTAGCCGTAGGTTTTTATAAGTACTCTTTATCATGTTGAGGAAGTCCTCTTTTATTCCTACCTTGTTGAGGGTTACATCACAAAAGTGTTGAATTTTTGTCAAAGGCTTTTTATGTGTCTATTGAACTAATCATATGACTTTTTTTGTTTTTATTCTACTGACATATTATATTAACTAATTTTCAGATGCTAAATCAAAATTACATTTCTGGGATAAATCCCACTTGGTGATGGTGTATAATTATTTTTATCTGTTACTATATTTGGTTTAACAGTATTTTGTTGAGGTTCTTTGTATCTATTTTAATCAGATATTTTGCTTGTAGTTTTCTTGTGAGGTCTTTGGGCTTATTATCAGGGTAATATTGAACTCACAAATGAGGGGATAATACTCTCTCCTCTTCTGTATTTTGGCAGAATTTATGAGGAATTGACATCAATTCTTTTTTAAAATTTGGTAGAATTTAGTGGTAAGGCTATTTGCACCTAAGATTATCTTTGTGGTTAGCCTTTTACAAATTACTACTTCAAACTCTTCACTATAGAAATATGATTATTGCATTATATGATGTGTAAGTGTATCAAAACAACAGTATACCCCATAAATATGTACAATTGTTATGCATCAACCAAAAAGAAAAGAAAATGAAAAGAAATAAGCTTTCTAAAAGTTTTGAAATTGAAGACTTATTATCACACAGAAACTGACACATTGATTTTTATAGCACCTTACTCATTGCCAAAACATGAATGCAAGCAAGTTGTCTTTGAGTAGGTGAATGGATGAATTGTGTTACATAAAGTACATCAAAGCAATGGAATATTCAGTGCTAAGAAACTGTGAACTATCAAGTCATGAAAAGTTGTGGAGAAAACTTAAATACATATTACAAACCAAAAGAAGTCTATCTGAAATGGCTCCACACCGCGTGATTTCAGCAATATGGCATTCTGGAAAAGGCAAAACTATGGAGATAGTCAAAGGATCAGTGGTTGCCCAAGGGTTGCGGGAAGGGAGACATAAATAGGTGAAGCAGAGTATTTTTAGGGCACTGAAACTATTCTGTATGATACTGTAATGGTAAACACATCACAGTATGTTCATTCAAACCCATGGAGTGTACAACAGCAAGAGTGAATCCTATCGTAGACTGTGAACTTGGGTAATACTAATCTCTCAAAGTAGATTCATCATTTGTAACAAATAGATCACTTTGGTGGGAGATGTTGATAATGGGGGAAGTTACACATGTTTGGGAGTAGAGGCTATATGGGAAATGTCTGCACATTTTTGCTCAATTTTGCTGTGGACTTGAAGCTCTAAAAATAAAGTGTATCAGAAAGGAGAGAGAGAGACAAAGAGAGAGAGAGAGAGAGAGAGCAAGAGAGGAAGGGAAGGAGGGAGGGAGGGAGGGAAAATTGCCAGGAAGAAAGAGTAATTGCTAGTTCAAAAAAACCATACTTTTTTCCAAGTAATTTTTTTTCTGTAAAAGAAAAAGATCAACAGAAGTTGACCTATATGATTACCCACTTATGATAGCGTGTTTTTCTAGAAATTTGTCCATTTTGACTAAGTTATCTAATTTATTTGCATACAATGTTTTATGCCATTTCTTTATAATCTTTTTTTAAAAATTCTGTAAATTTAGTTAGTAATGGCCCTCTTTCATTTCTGATTATCGTAAGTTGAGTTTTCTCTCTCACCCCTCTCCCCTCAATCTCTCCCTCTCCTGCTTTCTCCTTTATCCGTCTAATTGAAAATACACCAATTTTGTTGATGTTTTCAAAGGAGTGCAGTGGCACAATCATGACTTGCCACAGTCTCAAACTGCTGGGCTCAAGCAATTCTTCTGCCTCAGCCTCCCAAGAAGCTGGGACTACAGGCACCTGCAACCATGCCTGCTAATTTTTTTTGTTTGTTTTTGTAGAGATGAGGTCTCACTGTTTTGCCTAGGCTGGTCTCAAACTCATGGGCTCAAGGAATTCTCCCATCTTGGCTTTCCAAAGTGCTGGAATTACAGGCATGAGCCATTCATCATCTTTTTCTATTACTTTTCTATTATCTATTTCATTAATTTCCACTCAAATCTATTATTTTCTTCCTCTTATTTATTTTAGGTTTAGTTTGCTCTTTTTTCCAGTATCTTAAGAGGAAATATGTTATTCATTTTCTGCATTTCTTCTTTTTCAATATATGTATTTACAATTATAAATTTCCCTCTAAGTACTGTTTTAGCAGCATTTCATATCTCTTGATAGGTTGTGTCTTCATTGTTTTTTATCTTCTTGTTGATCATTTGTGTAGTTGATCTTTTGTGTAGTAATAAAAGTGGGTTGTTAAAGTCTCCAACTATTATTGCTCAATTGTCTATTTTATCCTTTACTTTTGTGATTTTTTTGCTTAATGCATCGTAGTGCTCTGTTATCAAGAACTTATGTTTATAGTATCTATTACATATGAATGATACATGCAATATAAAAATGTTACTCATATATCTGCTCCTCTTTTCTGTGGTATTACTATTATACATGTTATATTTATTAATGTTTCAAACTTAATACATTGTTATAATTATTAATTTACTACCTATAGTCATTTCCTTATCCTAAACAGCTGTTTCAACCTTTTTTGTGTTGTTATTGGCAACCATAATACAAATATTTTACATTTCTATGTTACCTGCCTAACAATATAATATGACAAATATTATTTATATAATTGCTTTCAAAATAGTTAAGAAAATAAAAATATGCATCTTTCCTATCTTTTATAGTTTCAAAATTACTTTACCAGTGCTCTATGTTTCTTCATGTGGATTCAGATTACCCCCGTCATCATCTGCTTTTATTTTAAAATTTTCCTTTGATATATCATCTAGCAATTTTTTTTTTAGTTTTTGTTTATCTGAGAGTGTCTATTTCACCCTCACTTTCAAAAGATATCTTTGCTGGATATTGAGATCTTGGTTTACAGTATTTTTAAATATTTAAACTCTTTAAATATGTTATCTCACTTCCTTTCTGTTGTAAGGTCAGCTGTCTAACTTATTCAGCTTTCCGTGTAAGTGAAGAGTTATTTTTCTCTTACTGCTTTCACATTTTTCTCTTTTTCTTTGACTTTCAGCATTTTTGCTATGACATGTCTGTTTGTGGATCTTTTTATGTTTATGACTTGCAGTTTGTCAAACCTCCTAAATGTAGAAGTATGTAGAATGTGTTTTCAATAAATTCAGAGAGTTTTTATCCATTATTTCTTCTAATATTTATCTGTTCCTTTCTTGTTTCTTTTTCTAATGCTCCCATTATGCATTGTTTGATGTGATTAACAGTTTCACTATTCTCTGGAGCTCTTTTTATTTTCCTCATTTTATTCTCACTGGTTTTCAGACAGTATTATTAATCTACCTTCAAGTTTGCTAAATCTTCTATTTGATATTTAAAATATACTGTTGAGCCCCTCTAGTAAATTTTTCTTTTTAGTCATCGTACTTTCAACTACAAAATTTCTATTTGGCTATTTTTGGTTATTTCTGTTTCTTTATTGCTATTCTCTATTTGATGCAACATTGTTTTCATATTTTTGTTTACTTCTTTAACCAAGGTTTTCTTTAGTTTTTTGAACATATGTGTAATGTAATGAGTATTTTGATTTTTTTTATTCTGTTAAATTCCACATCTGGTCACTCTGTTTCTACTGACTAATTTTATTTCTTGTGTATAGTCATACCTTCCTGTTTCTTTGCAAATCTCATTTTGTTGTTGTTTCTATTGTTAGAAACAAGACATTTTAAGGTAACATATTACAGCAACTCTGGGGATATAGTTTGGATGTTTATCCCTTCCAAATCTCATGTTGAAATGTATTTCCCACTCTTGCTAGAAGCCCAGAAGATGCCAACCCCATGTAGAACCATGAGACACGGTAAATCCTTTTTTCTTTATAAATTACCAGGTCTCAGGTATTTCTTTATAGCATTGAAAAACAGACCGATGCATCTGGATACTGGTTTCCCCTCATCATGTGGCTTATTTTTATTTGCTACTTTGTCTTGTAACTGGCTGTATTATTTTATTGTAGTCTATTTTCTTTTCCATATTACTAAACCTGGGATGTTACTTCAAAAAGAAGAACAGATTTGGGAATACTCAATGTTACCATGAATTACAGTGATTTTAGCGGGGCTTCTTCTCTCTCCTTGACCACTCTCAGCTGTTAGGCTTCACTAAACTACAGACTGACTGCTCTATTGTTTCAACAATACTTTGTGGAATAAATTGCTCCAAAAATTGATCCTATAAAATTTGGGCTTCCTTGAGAAAATGCTTCTTATGCTCAGCATTCAATATTTGTTTTATTACCAGGAGAGCTACTCCCAACTATCTCCTTTTCCAACTCTCCTGCAAACTAATCAGCCTACAGCTTAGCTTGTATCCTGAATTTCCTCACGCTTGTCCTTCAACACAACTTCCATTTTTTTGTTTGTGTGTTTGTTTGTTTTTGTTTTTTTCAAGGATATCCGTTACAATTTCCTTTTTTTTATTTTAATCAATATTTTTTATTATGATATCGTGGGGTACAGTTAAGAGGTAGGTATACAAATATGCTTCTTTCAGGCGCCCTTGTTGACAAGAGTGTCTCCCCATCTCCAGACAGATATTTACTACCGTTAATCACACCTTTTTTTAAATAATCAATATTTTTGTTATGATATTGTGGGGTACAGTTAAGGGTTAGGTATACAAATATGCTTTGTTCAGGCACCCTTGTTGATAAGAGGTGTTTCTCCGTCCCCTGACAGATATTTACCACCACTAATCCCATCTCCCTTCCCCCCATGTTTTTTTTTTAAAGATATGGCATACAATACAGAGTTAAGTATACAAATGTTCATTATGCAGGTACCCTTGTTGATGAGGTGTGTACCCCTGGCAGAATGCTACTACTGTCAATCCTGCCCCCCGGCCCCCCCCCCAGCAATTTCCCACTACTGACAATCCTTTGCTGCTGCTGCTGCTGCTCTGCTTCTTCTTTTTTTTTTGAGTCAGTCTCACTCTGTCATCCAGACTGGAGTACAATGGCATGCCCATGGCCAAGGCAGCCTTAAACTGCTGGGCTCAGGTGATACTTCTACCTCAGTTTCCCAAGTAGATGAAACCAAAGGCATGTGCCACCACACCTGGCTAATTTTTTTATTTATTGTAGAGGCAGTTCTCACCATGTTACTCAGGCTGGTCTCAAATCCCTGAGCTCAGGCAATCCACATGCTTCCACCTCCCAAACTGCTAGGATTAAAGGCTTGAGTCACCATGCCTGACTAAGAATCCTTTTCCTATAGTATTATGATAATTGTTAAAGGCCCACTTATGAGTGAGAGCATGTGATACACAGTTCTTTGTTTCTGTGATAGGTCACTCAGTATTATAGACTCTAAGTCCATCCAAGTTGCTGTGAAGTTCATAGTTTTGTCCTTCCTTATGGCTGCGTAATATTCCATTGTGTATATCTACCACATTTTTTTATCCAGTCCTCTTTCGATGGGCAGCACAGTTGGTTCCATGGTTTTGCTATTGTGAACAATGCAACAATAAACATGTGTGTGCAAGTATCTTTTTCATAGAGTGATTTGAGTTCCTACAGGTATATTCCCAGGGGGATTGCAGGATCGTATGGAAGGTTGATTTTTAGACCTTTTAGGAATCACCAAACTGTTTTCCACAGAGATTGTACTTGTTTACAAACACCCACAAACAATGTAGAAGTGTTCCCTTTTCCCTGCATCCTCTCCAGCATCTGCTGTTTTTTGAGTCACTGATGATGGCATTCTGACTGGAGTTAGGTGGTATCTCAGTGTGGTACTAATTTGCATTTCTTTGATGAACTAGTGGGGCCAAGCAGTTTTCATATATCTGTTGGCTGCTCCTATGTCTTGTTTTCACAAGTGCCTATACATATATTTTGCCCACTTTGTAATGAGGCTGTATTTTTTTCTTTTCAGCATGTTTGAGTTCCTTGTAGACGCTAAATGTTAGACCTTTGT
Organism: Cephalopachus bancanus; assembly: GCA_027257055.1. Lineage (NCBI taxonomy): Eukaryota > Metazoa > Chordata > Mammalia > Primates > Tarsiidae > Cephalopachus > Cephalopachus bancanus. The sequence continues at coordinate 3,646,925 of JAPVLO010000096.1, read as the reverse complement.
CAGATATACAGTTGGCAAATATTTTTTTTCAGTCCGTGGGCTGCCTCCCTGCTCTCTTGATGGTTTCTTTGGCTTTGCAGAAGCTTGTCAGTTTGATGAGGTCATACTTGTGTATCTTATCTCTTATGGAATAGGCATTTGGGGTTTTGACCAGGAATCGGTTGCCAGTTCCAATTTCCAAAAGAGTGTTTCCTGCATTTTCTAAGGTTCTTATGGTTTGTGGTTTTATGTTTAGGTCTTTGATCCATTTAGAGCTGATTTTTAGGGATGATGATAGATAGGGGTCTTGTTTTAAGCTTTTGCATGAGATCAGCCAGTGTTCCCAGCACCATTTACTGCATAGGTTTTCCTCTCTCCAGTGGTTAGTGGTGGAGGCTTTGTTGAAGATGAGATGGTTGAGAAATTGATGTTTTGTTTCTGGAATCTCTATCCTGTTCCATTGGTCTATATTCCTGCTCTTGTACAAATATCAGGCTGTTTTGATTATTTAGCTTTATAATACATTTTAAAGTCTGTGAGTGTCATACCTCTTGTATTGTTGTTTTGCTGAGGCTTGTTTTGGCTACTGGTGGTCCTTTATGATTCCACATGAATTCCTGTATTACCATTTCCAGATCTGAAAAGAATGCTGCTGGTAATTTTAAGGGTACTGTGTTAAGTCTGCAGATTGCCTTGGGTAGAATTGACATCTTAATAATGTTGATTCTTCTAATCCATGAGCATGGAATATTTTTACATTTGTGTCATTTTTTATTTCTTTGAGCAGTGTTTAGTACTTTTAATTATAAAAGTCTTTCACAACTCTGGTTAGAAAGATGCCAAAGTATTTCATTTTTTTTAAGCTATTGTGAATGGGATTGTGCTTTTCATTTGGGTTTCTGTTTGTTTATTGTTGGTGTATAGATATGCAACTCGATTTTGCACATTTATTTTATACCATGAGATTTTGCCAAAGTCCTTTATCAATGCAAGGAGGTTTTTTACAAATTATCTTGGGTTTTTGAGTTATAGAGTCATGTCGTCTGCAAAGAGGGATAACTTGACTTCCTCTTTTCCTATTTGGATACCTCTGATTTCCTTCTTTTGTCGGATTGCTCTAGCTAGGACTTCCAAGACTACGTTGAACAGGAAGAGATGAGAGTTGGCATCCTTGCCTTGTTCCTATTTTCAGAGAAAATGGTTCTAATTTCTATCTGTTTAGCAGTATGCTGGGTATGGGTTTCTCATAGATAGTGCTTACTATTTTGAGGCATGTTCCATCTATGCCTAGATATTTGAAGGTTTTTATCAAGAAAAGATGCTGAATTTTATCAAAAACTTTTTCCATGTCTAATGGTATTATCATATGGTTTTTGTCTGTACATTTGTTGATATATTTAATTGTGTTTATGGTCTTGTGGATGTTGAACCAGCCTTGCATCCCAGAGATGAAGCCTACTTGGTCATGGTTCATGATTCTTGAGATGTGTTATTGGATCCAGTTTGCTAGAGTCTTGTTGAGAAGTTTGGCATCTATGTTCATTAAGGATATTGGCCTGTAGTTCTTTTTCTTTGTTGGATCTTTGCCCAGTTTGAGTATCAATGTGATGTCAGCTTCAAAAAATGATTTGGAGAGAGTTCTATCTTTCTCAATTGCCTGGAATACTTTCAAACAGGATTGGTATCAGGTCCTCCTTGTATGTTTTGTAGAATTCTGCTGGAAAGCCCTCTGGTACAGGACTTTTTTTTTTTTTTTGGTAGGCAGTTTTTTTATGACATAGTCGATTTCCTGGGTTGTTATTCTTCCAACTAGGGTCTCAATTTTCCTTGTTTGAACCTGTGATGGTTGTGTGATGTCAAAAAGTCCTCCATTTCATTCATATTTTCGAGTTTGTTTCCGTATAGGTATACATAGTAATCTCTGATCATCTTTTGTATTTCTTTGGGGCCAGTTGTGACTTGATCTTTTGCATTTCTGATTGTGTTTATCTGGGCTTTTTCTCTCTTTTTCTTGGTCTATGTAGGGGTCAATCAATCTTGTTTATCCTTTCAAAAAAACAGCTTTTATTTTCATTGATTTTTTTTGTATTATATTTTTGTCTTCTATGTCTTGAATTTGGGCTTTTATTTTGGTGATCTGGATTCTTCTGCAGAAGTTAGGGTTTTGGTGGTCTTGCTTTTCTAGCTTTCTAAGGTAATTGTTAGGCTGCTAATTTGTGAGCTTTCCATTTTCTTCATGTGTGTTCATAGAGATATGAATTCCCATCTTAGAACTTTTTTCACGGCATCCCAAAGGTTTTGGTAAGATGTTTCTTCATTTTCATTTGTTCCCAGGTATCTTTTAATCTCTATTTTTATTTCCATGTTGACCCAGGAGTTGTATAGCATCATTGTGTTTATTGTCCATGTCTTTGTGGGTTTTTTGGGAACTTTTTTGGTGTTATTTATTTTTATTCCACTGTGATCTGAGAAAGTACATGGCAGAATTTCAATCTTGTGGAATTTGTCTATGCTTGATTTATGGCAAAGGATGTGGTCGACCTTAGTGTATGTTCCATGTGGTGATGAGTAGAATGTATATTCCATGGTTGTTGGATGGAGTGTTCTGTAGGTATCAATTAAGTCCATCAGGTCAAGTGTCATATTGAGGTTTCAGATCTCCTTGTTGACTTTTTGTCTTGATGATCTGTCTAGGGTTGTTAGTGGGGTGTTTATGTCTCCAGCTATGATAGTGTTAGAGTCAATATCTTTTTTTAGTTTACCTAGAAGTTGCTTTATGAAAGTTGATTCTCCTATTTTGGGTGCATATATGTTTAAGATGAATATTTCTTTTTTATAGATTGAACCTTTTATCTTTATGTAATGACCTTTCATATATATTTAAATTTTTGATAACTTAAAGGGCATTTTGTCTGATATTAAGATCATGATACCTGCTTTCTTTTGTGTTCCATTCACCTAAAATTTTGTTTCCCATTCTCTTTCTTTGAGTCCATGGGTATCCTTTGTGGTTTGATCCAATTTGCCATTTTATGTCTTTTCAGTGGTGCGTTTAGTCCATTCACATTCAAGCTAATTATTAAGATGTGAGAGTTTATCCCTGTTGTAAGGTTCTTATAGTTTGTTGTTGCTGCTGCTGTTTCTTTGTTTATTTGTTTGCTGTTTTTCTTTTGATTTTTGGGTTGATTCATGTTTGTTTCCAATCTTTTTCCTGCTTTCCTGTGAAGGGCACTGCCTTTTCTTTCTTTCTTTCTTTCTTTCTTTCTTCTTCTATATTTAATACTTTCTTAAGTGGTTCTTGTAGAGCCAGTCTGGAGTTTGTGTAAACACTTAGAGATTGAATGTCTGGAATGATTTTAATTCTCCATTACTAGTGAAATTTAGCTTAGTTGGGTAGGTAATTCTTGGTTGAAAAGGTTTATCTTTGAGAACTTTGAAGATTGGGCTCTGAGCTCTCCTTGACTGAAGTGTTTCTGTAGGTAAGTCTGCTGCTATTCTTACTGTTCTTCCCTGGTAGGCAGTCTTACCTTTCTCTCATGCTGCCTTTAGAATTTTTTCTTTTATGCCTACTTTTTGTAGATGAATTACTATGTGTCTTGGAGTTGTCTTCTCATTTGTTGTCTTGCAGGGATTCTCTGAATCTCTTGTGTTTGAATGGTATCATCACTGATGACATAAGTGAAGGTTTTTTGGATAATTTCATGGAATGTTTGCTCCATGGTCATCTCTCTCTATCTGCCTCAGAGATCCAATTAGTCTTAGGTTCGTTCTCCTGAAATAATTGCTCATCTCTCTGAAGTTTTGTTCTGTCTTTTTAAGCTTCTTTTCCATGTTTTTAATAGTTTGGGTTAGTTTCATATTTTGATCCTCAAGCTCTGAGATTCATTCTTCCACTTGGTTAATTCCACTTTCCATGCCTATCAGTTTGTTATTTATTTCATTCGCTGTATACTTTATCGGTGTTATCTCAGTTATCAGCTCCGCTTTTCTTTCTTCTTGTCTCTCCTCATTTCTATTTATTATCTCTATTAATATCTTGATATCTGGGCTTGTGGTTTGAGACTGGCCATTCTGGGGGCTCTTCATTTTTTGAATTCCAGAGTCTGTATTCTCAGTGACTAATCTCCCAGGAGTCTGTGTGTACTGCGGGTCTGGGCTTTTTTCAATTTGAGATTTAATTGAGGGAGAAGCTGTGATTCAGAAGCTATTTGTAGATCCCAGTATCCACTGACAGATGTATGGGCCCTCTGGAACCCACTTCCCACTGCCTTACAATCTGTCCATGTATTGGGGGTGTTGTTGGCTCCTGAAAGCAAAATGAGATAAGAAAAGGGATTAGAATGGAAAAAGGAAGAAGGAAGATGAAAGGGAGATTGAGAGAGAGAGAAGAAGAGGGAAAACAGACACACATAACAACTAATGAATAAACAGAGATAAAAGCAAAGACAGATAAAGCAAAAAAGACAAAAACATATAGACAATCATACAAACAACCAAACAAAAAAACCCTCTGTTAGTGTACTGTCCTTCAAAAATACCCATACATAAACAGAAAATGTTTTTCAAAAAAAATTAAAATAACAGAAGCAAACCAAGTACAAAAATGTAAGCAAAAACAGAAAGAAAGAGAGAAGAAAACAAAACTAAAACAAAAACAAAAAACAAACAAGAAGGAAAAAAAACTCACTCTCTGGCAGTTTCTGTGAGTCCAGTTTCCTTTCAGGCCTCCACCTTAGGGAGTGGCTCTGGTCTCCAGACCCTCCCCTTTGCTCTCAGTGCAGGCTGATAGGGCTGCTTTCAGCATGGGTCAGATGCCCCATGGACTACTGTGGAAGGAGGATGGATCAGATCCAGACTCACCCTACTCGCTGATGCTGCCAATTCTCCCACTCAGATCTTACATGTTTGTGCCTTTTCCAGCATGGAGGAGAGGTATCTGTCTCTCTAAGTCTGATGAGATAATAGCCTCTGGGTCCCAAGATGGAGGCTGGATTGAGCTGAGCAGGGCCATGCAAGTCTCTGCCTAGTCTGGGACTGAGAAGAAGATGCCCAGCAGCAACCCATCACTGGAGATGGAGCTTTATTTCAGATTTTCACTGTCTGCCTTCTCATGCCAGGTCTGCTGCAGGTGATGGCATAGACCAGTCCCAGTGCTGAGGAGTTGCTGTTCCCTGCTGGCTCCTCTCAAGAGAGCCCCGAGAATGGCTGACAATCCTGCAAGCCCATGTCTCCAATCTCAGGGCAGTGGGGGATCACAGTCACCTCCGAAGGAGAGCCCCAGTTACATGAACCTGAGTCTCCCCTCAGACAGACTTTCACTTACCCACCAGCACACACTCACTCATGCAGAGAGTCTTTATGGACACTCGCTCTTGCAGAGACTCCCAGAGTCTGATGTGCTTCATAGCCATCTTGCCTGGAATTTCTACTTCCACTGTTATTAAGAAAACCTGTAAGCTTAGACCTCTCCATGCTCTGTTACAAATGGAATTAGTTTATTTGGAAAAAACGTAGGTGGTGTATGTTTTACAGTCTGATTCTTTTCCCCAGACCAAATCTCTAAATCCGGAGTCTGAAACTGGGAGTGGAAACAATGACAACCTTCTCTCTAAATGTCATCTCCACTCTAGGAGTTGAATACTTGGAGGAGGGGAATAGACATCAGCATAAAGTCTTCTTGGTTTACTTCGGCTAGTATGGATTCACTGTCTTACAAATCAGGGAAAGAAAAATCATGACCAGAGTATTTTCTGAAGCTTCTTGCTCAAGATAGAAATCCAAGTTAACACATAGATTCTGAGCAGAGGATCAGAGCCGCACTTCTTGACTGCATTTGCTCAGGACTTGGCCTCAAGAACAGATAGTTGGTAGCAGTATGACAGATGCTGACATCCTACTCCTCCCAGGAAGAAATCCCTCCAATTGAGAGTTAGTGAAAGAAAGAGCCCTGTGTCCTTGACCTTGGCACATGGAGTGCAGTTTTCACTTCCTGAGCTAGGAGAGAGGAAAGGAGTGGTCTTGACTGAAATACCACGAAGTCTTGCTTTTTCTACTGATTTTATAGATTTTCTTGAATAGATGTTTCTTCATTTTTATGTTCTGAGACTTTAAATGGTTGTCTGGTTTTTAAAAATTATTTTTACCTGTTTCAACAAGGAGAAGGTCCACAAAACTCCTCACATTTTCACTCTGGAATTTGATTCTTTTTTTATATTTGCATTTTTCAAATTTTTGGTAAGGTTCCTTTTTTTTTTTTTTTTTTTAATCGGAGTCCCACTCTGTCACCCAGACTGGAGTGCAGTGGCACATTTCCGGCCACCGCAGCCTTGACCCGCTGGGCTCTGGTGATCCTTCCACCTCAGCCTTCTGAGTAGCCGGAACTGCAGGCACACACTATCACACCTGGCTAATTTTTTTTTTTATTGTAGAGATGAGATCTTGCCAAGTTGCCCGGGTGGGTCTCGAACCCACGGGCTCAGGCAATCCACTCATCTCGGCCTTCCAAAATGCTGGGATTACAGGTTGACCCACTGAGCCCGGCCTGGTAAGGTTTCTGTACCCCAGCTAATACAAGTAGATAGAAATTAAGCAACATTTAAATCAGACATCAAAACATATTTTTCACTGGAAAATTATCATGCATGTATTTTCTAAATAAAAAAATTACATAGAATGAAAATAGTGATCTTCAAATGTAATATAGCTCACATTGTGCTTTCTTAAAAACATTCCCTTTGCTTATTTTCCCGTTTGCTGTTCTAACCAACACTGCTTCAGCTGCCAACTAAAGCTAGTAAATGAGACTAAGTAACATTAGAGAAACACTGTAAAGAATACCTCTTCCTTAAGGAAATTGGCCTTATGTGAAATTACATACTTGTTAAGGGATAAGAAGAAGCTAGTAAGCAATGAGAACAAGTATTAGAACAAGTCAAAAGATATCTGAGGATAAAATTCATCCACTTAAAATTCTAACGTGAATGGTATGTCATGGTAACACAGACCTTAAAAATGATGTTAAACCTGTGGACATGTTTTAGTGAGATATCAAATATAAGCAACCTATGAAAAATTTTACATTGAAATTTGACAGATGAAGTCCTCTGGATATTAAGCACTTAGTTCAATAATATAGTTGCATTTTGCATTCATGCTTTCTGTTGAATAATCGATACACCTCTAAGCTTGAATTAACCCACATGGGATTGCACCTTAAACAAGAGTATAGACTCTGCCATTAGAGTGCCAGTGAGTGAGAAATGAGACACCAGGAGCTTAAATAATTTTCCTATTTTCTCATGGCAGATTGTCTCCAAGTAATTCCAACTCAGTTTTATTTTAAAGAAAAGAAATTACAAATATGTGAGAATTGTTCTGGATAACTAGGGCCAGGGTCAGTGTTTCTCTGAAAGTTAAAAGGAACAGGGGATAAGAATGAGAGAGGTGAATCAAAAATTTTAGGTGACATTGTGAATATTTTAAAGGCATGAGACATTTTCCTGAAAGCAGACCTTTTCTTCAAAACACATTTAATTTATAGCTAAAATACTGTAATTGAGTTCTCTATTTTTCAGTCCTGCTATGCTTTATTCACCATTTGGGAAGTACTGGTGAGTAATTTTGCTCAAATGTTTTGCTAAAACTTTTGACTGTCACTCAATTCCAACACTTCAAATTGACATTTTATGAAATGATCTCCTGAAACTGCTGAGTTTTGAACTGAAGTTTTAATATTAGGAAATCCAAGTTCTAGTTTTATAGTGACACTCAAGCAGCCCAGTTGAGTCCAAGTTTCATATGAACATAAAACCTAAAGACTAATGAAAACAATCACTCAACCTGGGACATTAAATTCAAAGCCGTAACACTACCTTACTGTCATGGTTATATTAATAGCATGGTTTTAATCTCATTATTAACATCCAAATATCTGAAATGATCTGCAAAAAATTACAACATGTCCATTATGAGAATCAGGTTTTCCTCCAAGTCCAAGCCACGATTATATCCAAGAGTTCGGACCATGAAGTTGTGCGTTTATCCATTCAGCAAACAATAATGAGTGTCTACGAGAAGTGACTTCTGGTTCCAAAGAAAGCAAACTGGCTTGACTACCACTGACAAAAACCAAAAACAAATATACAGTGCCAAGCAATATCCTAGAACAAATAAGAGGATGAGACAGTTCCCAGGGCCACAGAGAAGTAAAAACTTTGAACAGATGGTAAGAGAATTTGACTTTCCTATTCAAGATATTCTTTCTTCCAAGGAAGGATGGACACCTTTCCTGCCCAGCACCAAGTGCATGGAAAAAACTTCCCCAACTCATGGTTTCTACACTGGAAAAAGTGAAATCAATGTGACAGCCAGTTACCCAACTATCTTGGGATCTCTTGCAAGAGACCTGATCCTGCATCCACCTATGGGAAGCATCAGAAGTGTCTGAAGGGAAAAATATCCCTGAAGACAGTCAAATACAAATAGAGGAGGTGGGACTACCATCCCCTGCGCTGGAAACTCTACTATGTAACTTAACCAAAGGAAACATCATATCAGAGTGACTGTTCAGCAGCATCACGTTGTAGAAGATTTGCTCCGTGAGTCTCCTGGGCACAAACCCTTAGCCATCCTTCCCACATTACCAGGGTAACCCTTTTGAGAGCTACCCCATTCTGGAAGGGTAGTAATTTGATTGTTTACGAGAATCAAAGCAAACCTGGGCTTAAGACACCAACTAGTGCAATAAAGGAGGCAGCAACCCAGCAGAGAAAAAGAAAGAAAAGCCAAATGTAAAATACAAAGAAACTCTAAACAAAAATATTAAAGAAGAAAACAAAACAACCAGATAGAGAATACTGAAATAGATAATTAATTATTCGATGCAAAGACACAGAAGTACCTCCATAAGAAACAACAATCAAGGAACCATAATCTCTCCAAATGAACAAAACAAAGAACCAGTAATTGACTCTATTGACAAAATGACATGTAAGTTCTCTGAACAAGAATTTAAAATAGCATTTTTAAGGAAACTCAGTTGTCTTCAGGATAGCACATAAAAGCAATTCAGAAATTTATCATAGAAATTTAGCAAAGATATTAAAGTAATTTTTAAAACTCAAACCGAAATCTTAGAATTCAGATATATATTTGCTGAAATGAAATTTTTATTACAGGCTCTCAACAGAAGAATAGATCAGGCATATCAGTGAGCTCAAACACAGGCTAAAATACAAAGTCATAGGAGGAAAATGGAAAAGGAATAAAAAGGGGGTGAAGATTGCCTACAAGATAAATAAATTTTCTCCAAAGACTTAATCCATTTGTGTTCAATTTAATTATTGGTGTTCAAGAGGAGGTTGAGCAAGAACAAGGAGTAGAAAGCTTACTTAAAGAAATAATAACAGAAAACTTTCCAAAACTAGAGGAAGAGAGAAATATACAGGTATAGAAAAGTCAGAGAACTCCAAAGAAATCTGACCCAAATAAGACTACTCCAAGGCAGATAACGATCAAACTCTTAAAAATCAAAAATAAAAAAAATCCTAAAAGCAGTAAGAGAAAAGAAGCAAATAACATATAAAGAAGATCCAGTTTTCCTCACAACAGACTTCTCAACAGAAATGGTACTGGTCAAGAAGAAGTGGGTTGACAATTTCAAAGTGCTGAGAGAAGGAAAAAAAAAAACTTCCATCCAAAATTATTGTACCAGGAAAGCTACTTTTCAAATATGAGAGTTAAAGTCTTTCCCAGACAAAAACTGAGAGAATTCACCACAACCAGACTTGTATTACAAGGAACTCTACAGGGAGCTTCAATCTAAAATAAAAAACTAAAATAAGCAAGAAAATATTTGAAGATATAAAACTCATTCGTAAAATTGAGTGTATGGATAAACCCTGAGTGCTCTAATATAGTAATTGTGGCGTGCAAACCACTCAAATCTCTAGTAGGAAGCTCAAAAGACAAATCTATCTAAAACAATAGCTACAGTAACCTGTTAAAAGATAGGCAGTATTAAAATGTGTAAATTGAGAAAACATAAAGTGAAAATGTAGTGAAGGATAAAGTTAAAGGGTAGACTCAAAATGAATAGAGGTTGATTAATGGGTATCAATATACCATTTGATAAAAGAAATAGGACACAATGTTTGAAAGATCAGAAGAATCACTATAGTTTACAATAATTTATTGTATATTTCAAAATAGCTAGAAAAGAAATATTCAAATGTATCTAGCATAAAGAAGAGATAAATATTTAAGGTGATGGATATCTTAATTACACTGATTTGATCTTTAAAAATTATGTGAATCATTAAATTATCAACCATATCCTGAAAATATATGTCTTTTATGCATCAATAAAAAAATTAAATTAAAAAAGTTGTGTCTGCTATGTGCCAGACACTGTGCTATGTTCTGGCATACAAAGTTGAATAAGAAGATACTCATCTTTGAAGAGCTTAAGGTGGAAGAAATCATCATACAATGTAATGTGTTATACTTTTAGAATGACATGAGGATGAAAGAGGTACATATAAACCATACTGATTACAGTAGAATTGGGCAAGAAGAAATGTTCTTCCATGAGTGACACTGAGCACAATTTAAGGAAACTACAGGGAGGTAGACATGGGGAAGACAAGGGACCCAGGCAGATATTTTCGAGTGAAGAAGCAAGAAGTATGAAGCCATGAAACAGAAATTCTTAATTGCATACAGTTTTGTATAGAAACAGAAGCATGGGGCACGAGGGGAGAGAGGCTACTCGTGAGACAGGCGATAGGCCAGTGTTGGGAAGGTCTTGTGTGCTAAACAAAAGAGTTTTAAGTCTTACTTTGAAATTTTAGAAGAAAATCGTAAAAAGGTGTGAACACTTTAAAAAGGAGTAAAATGGTTGTATTGTGTTTTCAAAAGATCCCTCTAATGGCAAGGTGGAAGAAGGAGGGACGAGGAGAGGAGAGGCAGGGGACAATTGGAAAGTTATTGGAGCAGCATGCCTGGGAAATCATTAAGAGAAGAACAATATAGTGTAAAGGTGAAAGACAAGGAGCAGATGAATCTGAAAATATTAAAGAAATAGTTTTCAGGACTTGCCATCTGATTGGGTATGGAGCAGAGAAAGAATGTAGTAAGCTAAGATAACCATTTGGATTCCAAGGAATGGACAAAAGGAAATACAAGAGGAAGGAAAAAAATGTAAAAAATTGACTCATGAATGGTGTGAAACCTTAAGTGGAAATATCCTCCCGGTAGATAGATGTGTGGTTCTAGAGCTCTGAAAAAAGATTTTTCAGATATACATTGAGGAGTCATAACACCTAGAATACCTAGTATGTGAAACCATGCAGCTATGTCTTTGGGTGAACATCCTACTGATGGAGTGCAGACCAAGAAGAAAAGAAAATTTAACCTTAAAGAGCAAACATATTTAATGGACATATGACAAGGAAGAGGGACAGGTATACAGGTATACACACACACACACACACACACACACACACAGATACACACACACACACGCACACATACTTATGTGTATGAAGAAGCAACCAGAGAGCTAGATGGAAAGCCAGGATCAGTCAATCAACATCACCGAACCAGACAAGAAGAAAATTTTACAAAGTGAGGTATGGATGTGCTTCATTCATTCATTTACTCGTTTGTTTGTTTATTCATTCATGTATTCATTCAACAATGCATTCATGGCACACCTGGAGTGAGCTAGCACATTCCAGTGTGGGAATGCAGAATGTACATACCAAAAAACATCCTTAATCTCACAGTGCCCTTGGGTCATATTTGACATAAGTCTCCTGGAACACTGCTCATTCGGAGTCAATAAGAGATATTGCATTTACCTTCTTTCTTTGAATCAAAAAGAACCTCCACAGTCCTACTTTAGAGAATAATTTTTAATGTTGTTTGACACTCACTCAATATAAACCTCTAAATTCATGAGTTATGTGTTGAGCTGTATCTCTAAGCCTTTTTACAGGTCCCTCTTTAACTGAAAATTTGAATTTGTATCCAAGGTTCACGAACTTAAAACTACATCATAAGAAATTATTATTGTACAAGGTTTGCAGGCACTTCTGCTTGAAAAGTGAATATTGTGTGCAAAATATATATTAACATTTCTTTAACTGTAATGAAAAGTGAAAAATTAAAAGAAAATTTAAAAAATAAATAATGATTTAAAAAATTAAAAGGAAATCAAAAACATAAAAAATTATGACTCCTGGCAATGGGCAGAGACACCATACTGGTAGTGTTCCTCTTATAACAGTTAGGGGCGAAGCAGATGGGCAGTCCTCTGTTCATCCTAGCCTGATGCCTGGGGCACACAAAAGAAAGAAAACAAAATAAGAAAAAAGAAGACGGAAAAAAAATTGAAAAGAAATCTAGACTAGACATTATTTGTTACCTTCATTTTTGCTGAGGTATTTAGTCTCGGGAAATGTATTTAACCTTGGTATTAAGATTTAAAAATTATATTAACTTTGATACAAAATAATTTACTAATTTTTAAGGGATACAAAATTTCAGATGATGTAAAGATTAGGACAAATTCAGCATATATAGTCTAACCTGTGGGTCAACAAACAGACCTCTATAATACTTTTTCATGCAATGATTTTTTTGTCATTTTTGTCATTTCACTAAAAAGTGAAATATTTAGTCAGCATCAATGTTTAAAGAATATGTTTATTTTATTTTAACATTTTTTATCCTGTCCCCTACTCAGCTACTCAACCTGGAATTTGGGAGCAAAATTGCTTTTTCTCTTGAAATATATTTGTCCTAAACATGAAAGCTATTGGACAGAGGATGGTCTGCTCAACCCTTTCTGAAGTAGCAGCATTTCAAAATACTTTTTTTGTTGTCACAGTCTGTTCTCTTCAGAAGTATGGTTTCAATTTTGTTCTTGAAATATGAGTCAAGCTATGTTGCCAACACATATTTTTCTCCTGTCATAACATTTCACTTATTCTGTAGTCTGTAGACAGCTTATAGGTTACATCTTTTCCCAGTCTTATTAAAGTGGTATCTTCTTGCTATTTGAATTTATTTGTTATTATAGGAGGCAAAATCAGATCCTGCGTCCGATAAACAGAAACACCTGGCCTAAAGATGTGTCACTGATGTGTTGTCCCCTGGTAATGAACAATAGTCATATGCCACTTAGGAAAAGTGAAGACCCCAACTCTTCTGTCTCTGCATGTCCAGTACACTAGCAGTTCAGTACTCCAGTAGGCATTAATGATTTGTCTACCCCTCACCTCTCCCACCCCAACCCAGGGATTAATCAAGTATGTAAAGTACAGAGTAGAAACAACTTGAAACAATAGTACAATGACTGTAATGTAATCAACCATCTTCCTCTATTTCATAGCAGTTTATTAAGTTCACACATTTGGGGTTAAAAGTCCCATTGGAAATTTTTCATGTCTTGTGTAGAGCACCAAGAAAGTACATATAGTGCTCTTAGCTTTAATGTTCTAGATTTAACTAAATGTTATCAAAAATTTAAGCAATTCTGTCAAATTAAACATTTTATGGTATCAGTGCCCTTTCTTAAGTCACGAAAGATGAGTAAAAATATATGCAATATGATAAACTGGCTTGAGCAGCAGAATAATTGTTTTCAATGCTATCCTCATAAAGGAAATATTTCCATTAGGATCGGTCCCTTTAAATAGAAAAGGTACCTGGTCTCACTGTTTTAAAAAATGTCTATTATTTCAAGTCAACATGAAATTATGCATAGTTTCAAAATATAAAAATAATAAAGAAGGACAAGTAGCAACTGAATTTCAATATGAAGCATAAATTAAACAACAAAATTTGACATACTTTGTAACAAAATCTAGTTAGAGTAATAACACAAGAAGAAAAGAGAGTAATAAATGATAAGAGAATCTTATTTTTATATAGCACATTGCCTTTTGCTGATAAAGATGATAATATTAGAAGTAAATTAACAAACTTTGTCCTAAGGAACAACAGCCACAAAGAAACCTTATACGGCTTGAAATAGGTGGTTAAAAAAAGTATGTTACAGTCTTAATTTTTTTATAAAAAGAAAATATAAGAAATGTGAAATTTGACCAAATCATTTTCACTTTTGGTAAATACTACAGGATCTTACAGAGCTGGAGGTTATTATTACCATAGGATTTGTTATGCACTCTCTCAGTTTAAAATATTAATTTCCTTGACAAAGCACTATGTCAGGTATCGAACAAACTACATGTTTAGCAACATTGATGATGTGTACTTATGGATGCAGAAAAAAGAACTGAGACTAGAAAAGGGAGGGGAAAATGTGGTATCAATTACAAGTTCCTCCCAGCTTTGAGCCTAAAATAATGTAAGAAGAGATCATCAGCAGACTATGAATAGCAAGAATCTTCTGGAAAAAAAAGAAAAGAAAAAGAAACCAAGGGTAAAAATGAACTGAATGAAAATGAAAACAGCTTGATATAGAAGAAAGTAGACACATTAAAATCAAGAGTAAAAATAATCAGATTGATGCCCCAGGTGCAACGAAGGTAGAAAAATATTTTAGAGCTCTGAGAAACATTTGAGAGCTGAATTAAACAGGCTAAATTAATCTTTGAGCAATTTTCTTACTGGGGAAGACTGAATTCATTTTTTTCACCTTAGTGAATTTATTAATCTCCCCATAGGCAAAAAAGTCATTTACATTTTTTAAGTACAGAAAGATCTGAGGGTTTTCAAAGCAGTTTTATAAGATATGAGTCATCATTACAAGTGTGTGAACAATTTGATTTTTAAAGTCCTTTAAGTCTACACTTGTGAGTGATTTTAGAAATCCTTAATACAAAACTCAATATTTATATCACTGCTTTTCTTAGCAAAGTAAACAGAGCAGAGGATGAGGGTCAAGCAAAATATAATGAGGTGCTTTACTTATCACTGAATAAAATGTGAATAAGTAATGCAGAGTACCAAATGCAGATTAATTCGTTTTATATAAAATTAGAAAGTATGTTAGATCATTTAAAAAGTATTAGCTGATTCACCTCATTTCTTTTTACCCATAAGTATACATTTAATGTCCTCTACACATACACGCACATTTAGTACTTAAAGTACTTTTATGTTTTACTCCAGAAATAGATAACTCTACAATTTTTTAAATTGCCAAGTTGAGCCTCCAAATAAGTAATAGAAAATGTGCTCTAAAGTTAGAAATTTTAACTCCATACAACTCCTGAAATTAGTGAAAGGTAGTGTTTCCAAATTCCCAATAAATATTAATCTTTCAAATTTGAAAACAAGAGTTTGAATCCTGGAATAATAAAGAATCAGTAGGTAAATGCTCTGCTCTGAATGTTGATGTCTTTCCAAAATGTATGTGTTGGAACCTAATATCCAATATGGAGCCTTTTTGGGAAGCGATTAAGTTGTGATTGGCAAGGAGTTATCTATCAAGCAAAGACAAGCCCTTACCAAACACTGAATCTGCTGCCACCTTTATCTTGAACTTTCCAATCTCCAGAACTATGAGTAATAAATGCCTACTGTTTATAAATTTCTCAAAATTACCTGTTTTATAAAGTATTTTGTTATGGTAGCCTAAACATACTAAGACAGATAGTCATAAAATACTTCCAGTGGTCTTCATTTTCTTTTCTGGTTATATTTCTAGATAGTTTAGTAAATTTAAAAATGTTAAGTTTAATATCACTCACAAAGACCTAGAGCCTATGGCAAACATTCAAATACCAGAAAGCTCTCAAGAACATTATTAGGTAGCGTTTGAATAATGTAATATTCAGACCTCCTATCAAGAGCATATGTTAAAATTGCCAAATTAAGATTACACTTTGCTTCCAGATCATGTCATTTTTTAGGATACAACAAATAGGACTTATAAAAAGTATGTATATAAGCTTACCAATATTTATTTTATTTACCACAATGATATACTTTTAGCCAGGTAGGATCACAAACATGTAACGATAACAGTACCAGTAATAAATAAGGCTGATAGATGCATGGACAACACTTTTCTCCTACCTGATCCTGTTCTTGTTCCTGAAAATGTCAGCCTTAACCTTTCCACTCCACAACGTCAGCATCTTCTGTTCTTGTTTTTGATTCAACATTGGTCGATTTCTTCCATTCAGTAACATCTTTGTGTAGATTGTTAAATTTTAATTCTGTAATGAAAATTATACTTTTCCTCCATTTCTCCTCATTTCCTCATTTCTTACTTATTGATTAGAGAAAAGAAAGAAAGCACTTAAAGAAAACCAGAAAGATGAAAGAAGGAAGGAGGAGGGAGGGAGGGTGGGCGGGAGGGAGGGAAAGAAGGAAGGAAGGAAGGAAGGAAGGAAGGAGGGAAGGGAGGGAGGGAGGGAGGGAGGAGGGAGGAACGATAGAAGGAAGAGGAAGGTAGGGAGAAATGGAGGATGGAAAGAAAAAAAGAATGGATAAATGCATGAATCAAAGTTAAAAAAGATTTCAAAAATTTGTGACACTGTGCTTTCATTTTAATTTTTAGATTGCCAAATCTGTCAGAAGCATATTGAAAATAAAGGTAAATTATAAAAGTTCCTTATACATTTTAGCAAATAGAATGCATAAAAATTATAAAACGTATTTGGATTTAGAATATCACCACTGAGGATTTTTAACAGTCTAAAATGACTATTAGATTCCTTTCTTGAATTAAAATAGATCGTTTACAATCCTTTGTTCTACGATCTTTATTTTTGGATTCATTTTTAACTGATTCCTTCATTTTATACTTGCTAGATGTGTTCAAGTCTCACTATTATGCCTATCTATAAGTTCATCCTTCACGTCTACCGAATACTCCCCTTTCCTAATCTGCTTCTCAAAATTTCTTGGCACCTGATATAACAAATGTGTAACAGAAATTTACCAAAGGTTTTCAAAATAAATTATGTTACAACCCACAGAGCAAATAGGCAAACTACAGAATGGGAGAAGATATTCACAAACTATATATCTGACAAAGGACTTATAAACGGAATCTACAAAGAACTCAAACAAATCATCAAGAAGAAAGCAACAACCCAATTAAAATGTGGGCAAACAACATGAACAGATATCTCTCAAAAGAAGATATACAAATGGCCAACAGAAGTATGGGAAAAAATGTTCAACATCACTAATTATCAGGGAAATGCAAATCAAAATCACAATGAGATACTACCTTACACCAGTCAGAATGGCCATTATGAAAAAATCAAAAAAGCAATAGATGCTGGTGTGGATGTGGAGAAACACGTTCACTTATACATTGTTGGTAGAAGTGTAAAGTAGTACAACCTGCATGGAAACTGATATGGAAATTTCTCAAAGAACTGCAAGTAGATCTACCATTTGATCCAGCAATCCCATTACTAGGTGTCTACCCAAAGCAACAGAGGTCATCATATGAAAAAAACACTTACACCCGCATGTTCATCACAGCACAATTCACAATTGCAAATATGTGGAAACAACACAAATGCTCATCAAATGATCAGTGGATAATAAAAATGAGGCATATATACACTATGAAATATTATTCAGCTATCACAATGAATAAAATAATGTCTTTTGCAGCAACTTGGATGGAATTGGAGAATACCCTCCTAAGCGAACTAATGCAGAAACAGAAAACCAAACACCACATGCTCTCACTTATAAGTGGGTGCTGAACCAAGTATCCACAAAGACATAGAGAATGGCATAATGGAGACACAGAAGGGGGAAGAAAGAGGGGATAGAGGGTTGAAAAATTACCTATGAGGTACAATGTGCACAGATGGAGGTGGAGGTACACTTAAAGCCCAGACAAAAAATCTTTTATACCCCCCAAAGCTATTGAAATATAAAATAAAATAACATGCAAATGGCTGACAAGAACATACAAATAAGTAAATAAATAATGATCACCAGTTCCCTTCTTTGCACATGCTGACTTATACTTCAAAGATCAGTAGTTATGAGAGTCATGGTTATTTTGTCTTCCATAAATCATACTACTAGATATTTTCAATGATTTTATCCTTTATTATAAAATTCATCATCTGTCTACAATAGCAATGTTCCTGCCAATTTTACAAAAGACAATTAGATGAACAGGCTATATGTGTGTTTTTAAAACCAGAGTTCAATTTCCAAAAATATCAGCAACACCAGGAATTTTAAACACACACACACACACACACACACACACACACACACACACACACACATTTCTACACTTTCATATGAAATCTTCTAGTTTTAGAGAAGACAAGTTAAAGAATTAAAACTGCAGGAGGCAAATAATATTTATCTGTGGGAAAAATCTGGCATATATTAGTTTAAATTTTCTCTGAATGTAGTCACTACTTTACATATCACAAGAAACCTAAAGTGCTGAGAAGTAGTTAGAAAGGGAGCCCAGGAGAAGATAGAGGCCACTGCATTCCAAGCAAGGAGCTTGCCATACACTTCTACTCCATGGGAAACGGTGCCGACTTCTCAGCATTATGTCCTCAGAGATTATGGAAATTGTATGAACTACCTTAGCTTATTTATACCTATTTAATTAGCTTTATGTATAGCAAAGCAGTAACTATAGTGATGGTGACAATGTCTTCTCAACTTCAACTTTTTGTTGTTAAATCAGTTACATTCTAGATGTCTTTTCCCATTTTGAAGGTGACATATAGTTTACAGTGTAGCAAGATAGAAGCACAAAAGAAAGCAGAATTTTAATTTCAGTTTCCATAAGGACCAGTTGAAAGTCTATATTCATTTTTTAAATAATGTTTCATTCACTGACTGAAGTGCAACTTTTTCCCTTGCCTTTTGGTTGTGGATGTTTCAGGATAATAATACCGTTTCGTGTGAATTCAGGAAATGCACAATAAAATGCATTCATTCTTTTGGGCAGATGGATGAGAAGCTTAACTCAAATATAAACCACATGTTTGCAAAAGCTTAAGTTGCAGAAGGTGGACATTCTTTTAAAAAATACTTGGCTCTCATTCTGGGGGCAGCCACTATAGGGATGGAGTTCCCTTTGAAAGATCCAGATGTAGTGACTGACCAGACTCTATTAGATTAACTTCTCAAATGAGATTAAGTGTTCAAGCTCTGTAAGGAGTTTATGTAAAGTGCTAGTAATTTCCTCTCAGATGTTATTTACATAGCAGAGTTGGTTGAACTCTGTGCAACAAGACTTGTTTCCAAATTGCCAAAATGGGTCATCTCGGAGATCCATGTACACTTTGCATTGGGGCAAAACTTGAGAAGGAGAAAGATGACTGAAAGCACTGTTCATAGAGGGCCTACCAGAATACTCCAAGTCAGTTTTTCCTGTGGGGATATATCAATGCCTTACGGGGCTATAGAATTTCATGGAAGGAGAGAATGGATCATGTGTTGATATGGGCTAACTTGTACACCCTTGAAATTACTATGTTGTTGAAACCCTAATCCCAGGACCTTAGAATGTGACTATTTGGATTGAAACTTTTAAAGAGGTAGTTAAGATTAAACTGGCTATTAAGAGGGGCTTAGTCCAACCTGACAGATATGCTTACAAGAAGACACATGGGGAGACAACAGGTTTGTGTACACAGAGAGCTAGATTACGTAAGAACAGAGAGAAAAAGCAGCCATCTGAATACCAAAAGAGACTTCAGAAGAAATTAACCCTATGGCAACTTGATCTTGGACTTTCAGCCTCCAGAACTACGAGAAAGTTATTTAAGCCACCAAGCCTGTGGTATTTTGTTATGGCATGCCTCGTAAACTGACACGTGTATTTGACAGTTAGACTATAAGGAAACAACCATGTTTATGCACCTGTCTACTTTCCCAAACTAAACAGACTCTGAAGGTGTGCATAAGGATTTAGCACTCCTGAATAAGGAACATGAATTTTATGAAACAGTCTTTGATTATATCAATGAAAACCTGTTTTTCTTAAGATCATTGCTGGTCAGGTTTTAGAAGCTGGAAGCAGATGGTTAAGGTCAGTGATGTTTTCAAACAAAGTACTCTTAGAAGGGAATGATTTGTAGCCCCCAAGGGAAAAAAAATAATAGATGTGTGAAAACTCTGGAGGAGGAAAAAGATTACAAGAAAATGAAGCTTCAGAAAACTCAAAAAAGTGAAAGGTTTTTGACTTTTCACTTTTCTGATGTAGAAGACAGATGTCTGCCAACAGTTAGAAAAACATAAAATGAAAGAAAAAGTAGCATATTTTAAGCAGGTGCATTTTGACTAATACCCTGGTAACATATGCATGATAACAATCATTGCAAAAACACAGAGTAGACTTACAAAATGATCAGAGGAAATTGTCCTTACTCTATGACTCATTTCCAAGAAGTTAGCAGCCTCTATTTGATAAAACTATTTAGAAAAACAGGTGAAAAATATATTCTACTAATAATTTTAATATTAAAAAGTGACTATTTCAGAACTTTATCACTACTGACAGTTTAAAAATATATTGTGCAAAAGAATCTCACTCACTGAAAGCATTATAAAAGTCAATTTGCCATATTACCTCATCTCTTCAAAAGAATAAATAACAGAAAGAAATGGTTGAAAGACATATTTTCAATGTTTCTATAATCTGATATCAACTCCATAGGCAGCATAACTTACATTTAAAAGTTAAATCGATCTTAAGCCAATAGAGTGATGAGATTGATGAATATAACCATCACTACAATAAGATACAGACTAATCCAGGATTTCTGGCAAGGTGACGATGGAACAGGTCAGACTGTGAGAGTCTCCACAGAAGCGAGTGTACATAAAGCTTCTCAGCATGAGTGAGTTTGTGTCAGTGGGTAAGTAAAGTCCATCTGAGGGGAGACTCAGGTTCATGCACCCTGGACTCTCCTCCAGAGGTGACTGCAACCCACCACTGTCCTGAGATTGGAGCCCCAGTGTACAGGATCGTCTGCTGTTCTCGGGGCTCTCCTGAGAAGACGCAGCAGAAAACAGCTGCTCCCCCTCATCTGGCACCCAGTCCACACCATCACCTG
This sequence comes from Cephalopachus bancanus, assembly GCA_027257055.1. NCBI lineage: Eukaryota > Metazoa > Chordata > Mammalia > Primates > Tarsiidae > Cephalopachus > Cephalopachus bancanus. The sequence goes on along the minus strand of JAPVLO010000096.1, from coordinate 3,625,902 downwards.
TGACAGCAGAGCAGCACAAGCCACAGGATCTGTGGAGAAAGCAAGTCGTGGAAAGCAGGTTAGGAACCTAGCCACAGGTGAGGAAATGCCAACTGTCCCCATTTTCTCTGTTCTGGGAATAGGTAGAGACCTACATTGACCTCCCCAGCTCTGCCTAGTCTTCAACCTGGAACCTAGAGGTTATCTCCTCATCAAACTGGGAGAGACAGATGCCCCTCCTCCCTGCTGGAACAAGCACAGGCACATCAGAACTGAGTGGGAGATTTGACAGCAGCAGCAGCAAGTGGAGTGAGTTCAGATCTGATCCACCCTCCTCCCACAGTAGTCCATGGGGCATCTGACCCATGCTGAGAGCAGCCCTATCAGTCTTTGCTGAGAGCAGAGGGGAGGGTTGGGGATCAGAACCACTTCTTAACGACTTGGTGCCTGCCAAAAGGAAGTTGTAGTTACAGGAACGGTCACAGAGCGAGTTTTGATTTGGGATTTTTTTTTCCCCTTTTTTTTAAGTTTGATTTTTGTTTTAATTTTCTTTTCACTTCTCTCTTTCTTTCTGTTTTTTATTACATTTTCATACTTGCTTTCTTTATGTTATTTTAATTTTTTTTTTGAGTTACTGTTTGTATATGGGCATTTTTGAGGGAGAGTATATAGATAGGGAGGTTTTTGTCAGTTTGTGTGTTTGAATGATTGTCTGTAGGTTTTTGCTTTCTTTTCATCTTTTCTGTCTTTTTTTGTTTCTCTGCTTATTTGTTAGTTGGTATGTCTGTCTGTTTTCTGTCTTCTTCTTCTCTCTCTCCATCTTCATCTCATCTTTCTTCTTCTTTTTTCCATTCTTTTCCTTCTTCTTAGCTCATTTTGCTGTGGGGAGCAAACATCTACCCCCAATGCATGGACAGATAGTAAGGTGGAGGGAAGTGGGTTCTAGGTGGCACACACACCTGTCAGCAAATACTGGGATCTGCAGATAATTGCTGAATCACAGTTCCTTCCTCAATTAAATCTCAAAAATGCAAAGATTGCAGCCCCCCACCCCCAGTCCAGCTTCAGAATTGAACAAAGTGTGAGGATCTACAAAAGGAACAATAAGATATTGAGCAAACAGAAGTAAAAGGTACGCCTCCCATTACTGAAAAACAGAATTAAAGAAGAGGTTAAAAAAAGGGGGGAAGAAAATCTACACAAATGAAGAAAAACCAAAGGAAGAATATGAATCTCACACAGATCCTTGGGCAGTCAACCATTGAAAAGACAGACTTTGGAACACAAACAATGAAGAGCACCCAGAAGGACTGGTCTCAAACCACAAACCCAGATATTAAGATATTAATAGAGAGCATAAATAGAAATGAGGCGAGACAAAAGAAAAGAAAGAAGAAGGTGATAACTGAGACAACAGCAATAAAGAATACAGTGAATAAAATAAATAACAAACTGATAAGCTTGGAAAGCAGAATTAACCAAGCAGAAGAAAGAATCTCAGAACTTGAGGACAATATTGGAACTAACCCAAACTGTTAAAAATATAGAAAAGAAGCTTAAAAACAACAAAACCGCCAAGAGATGAACGATTATTTCAAGAGACTGAACCTAAGATTAATCCCTGAAGCAGATAGAGAGGCAGAGACCACCCTGGAGCAAATAGTCCATGAAATTATTCAGGAAATCTTCCCTTATCTCAACAGTGATGCAACCATTCAAACACAAGAGATTCAGAAAACCCCTGCAAGATAACAAATTAGAAGACCAACTCCTTGACACATAGTAATTCATCTACACAAAGTAGGCATAAAAGAAAAGGCCCTAAAATAGGCAAGAAAGAAAGGTCAGACTACCTACAAGACCAATTAGATTAACAGCAGACTAATCTATGAAAACACTTCAGACTAGGAGGGCTTGGAGCACAATATTCAAATTCTCAAGGATTAACAATTTCAGCCAAGAATCATCTATCCTGCTAAGCTAAACTTAATCAGTGATGGAGAATTAAAATCCTTCCCAAACATTTAATCCCTAAGAGCTTACCCTGCCTCCAGATCAGCTCTACAAGAAACACTTAAAAACTCAAGAAAGAAAAAAAGAACAATGCCCTTCCAAAGAATGCAGAAAAAGATTGAAAACACACATGAATTAACCCAAAAATCAAAAGAAAGACAGCAAACAAATAAACAACCAAATAGCAGCAACAACAAACTCTATAAGAACCTTGTGACAGGGAAAAACTCTCATATCTCAATAATTAGCCTGAATATGAATAGACTAAATACACCACTGAAAAGACATAGAATGGGACAATGAATACAACATCATGATGCAAAAATATGGTTTCTCCAAGAGACTCATCTCACCAGAAAGGACACTCATAGACTCAAAGTAAGAGAATGGGAAACAAAATTTCAAGTGAAAGGAACACAAAAGAAAGCAGGAGTCATGATCTTAATATCAGACAAAATACCTTTAAGCCATCAAAAAATTTAAAAAGAGCCGGGTTCGGTGGCTCAGCCTGTAATCCCGCGCCTTTGGGAGGCTGAGGTGAGTGGATTGCCTGAGCCCGTGGGTTCGAGACCCGCCTGGGCAGCGAGACCTCATCTCTACAATAAATCAAAAAAATCAGCCGGGCGTGGTAGCGCATGCCTGTAATTCCGGCTACTTGGAAGGCTGAGGCGGAAGGATCACCGGAGCCCAGCAGGTCGAGGCTGCGGTGGCCGGGAGCGGCCACTGTCCTCCAGTTTGGGCGACAGAGTGAGACTCCAACTCAAAAAAAAAAAAAAAATTTAAAAAGACACAGATCACTATATAATGATAAAAGGTTCAATCCATCAACAAGAAATGCATCCTCAGCATACATGCACCCAACATAGGAACACCAACTTTCATAAAACAGCTTCAAGGTAAACTAAAAAAAAATATTGACTTTAACGCTATCATAGCTGGGGACTTAAATACCCCACTCACAACTCTAGACAGATCATAAAGACAAAAAATCAACAAGGAAATCCAAAACCTCAGTGTGATTCTTCACCAAATGAACTTAACTGATACCTACAGAACACTCCATCCAACAACCACGGAGTATGCATTCTACTTATCACCACATGGAATGTACTCTAATATTGACCATATCCTCAGCCATAAATCAAGCATCAACAAATTCTATAAGAATGAAATTCTGCCATGCTTCTCCGACCACAGTAGAATAAAAACAAATATCAACACCAACAAAGTTTCCCCCAAACCCACAAGGACATGAAAACTATAACAGCATGAAGGTAAACAACTCTGGGTCAACATGGAAATAAAAACAGAGATTAAAAGATACCTGGCAAGCCGAGCTCGGTGGCTCAGTCTGTAATCCCGCGCCTTTGGGAGGCTGAGGTGAGTGGATTGCCTGAGCCCGCGGGTTCGAGACCCGCTTGGGCAGCGAGACCTCATCTCTACAATAAATCAAAAAATCAGCCAGGTGTGGTAGCGCATGCCTGTAATTCCAGCTACTTGGAAGGCTGAGGCGACAGGATCGCCGGAACCCAGCAGGCGAAGCTGCGGTGGCCAGGAGCGGCCACTGCACTCCAGTCTGGGCCACCGAGTGAGACTCCAACTCAAAAAAAATAAAAATAAAAAAAACATTAAAAAAAAGATACCTGGAAACAAATGAAAATGAAGAAACCGCTTACCAAAACCTATGGGATGCCATGAAAACAGTACTAAGAAGAGAATTCATCTCTCTATGAACACATATGGAAAAAATGGAAAGATCACAAGTTAACAGCCTAACAAATCACCCTAGGAAGCTGGAAAAGCAAGATCACCAAAACCCTAACTTCAGCAGAAGAATCCAGATCACCAAACTAAAAGTCCAAATTCAAGACACAGAAGACAAAAATATAATACACAAAAAAAAAAAATTAGTGAAACAAAAAGTTGGTTCTTTGAAAGGATAAACAAGATTGATTGACTCCTAGCTAGACTGACCAAGAGAAAAGAGAGAAAAAGCCCAAATAAACACAATCAGAAATGCAAAAGATCAAGGCACAACTGACCTGAAGAAGTACAAAAAATTATCAGAGACTAGTATGTACACTTGTAAGGAAAAAAACTTGAAAACCTGAAGGAAATGGATGACTTTCTGACATCACACAACCTCCCCAGGCTGAAAAAGAAGAAATCAAGACCCTAAATAGACCAATAACAATACAGGTAATTGATTATGTTATAAGAAAACTACCTACAAAGAAAAGCCCTTGACCAGATGACTTTCTGACAGAATTATACAAAACATACAAGGAAGAGCTAATACCAATCCTATTGAAAGTATTTCAGACAATTAATAGGGATGGAGTTCTCCCCAAATCATTTTATGAAGCTAACAACAAATTGATACCCAAACTGGGTAAATATCCAACAAATAAAGAGAATTATAGGCCAATATCCTTGATGAGCACAGATGCTAAAATTCTCAACAAGATTCTAGCAAATCAGATCCAACAACACATCTCAAAAATTATCCACCACGACCAAGTAGGCTTCATCCCTGGGATGCAGGGCTGGGTCAACATTCACAGGACCATAAACATACTTAAATATATCAACAGATGTAAAACCAAAGCTACATGATTATATCATTAGATGTGGAAAAAGCTTTTGGTAAAATCCAGCACCCCTTCTTGATAAAAAAAACTTCGAGCATCTAGTCGTAGATGGAACATACCTCAAAATAGTAAGGCCATCTATGAGAAACCCACAGCCAGCATATTGCTAAATAGACAGAAATTAGAATCATTTCCCCTGAAAACTGGAACAAGACAAGGATGCCCACTCTTACTCCTCCTTTTCAACGTAGTTTTGGAAGTCCTAGATAGAGCAATCAGACAAGAGAAGGATATCAGGGGTATCCAAATAGGAAAAGAAGAAGTTGAGTTATCCCTCCTTGCAGGTGACATGATTCTATACCTCAAAAGCCCAAGAGAATCTGTCAAAACTTCCTTGCACTGATAAAGGACGTTGGCAAAGTCTCAGGGTATAATATAAATGTGCAAAAGAGTCGCATTTCTATACACCAACAATAAACAACCAGAAACCCAAATAAAAAGCACAATATCATTCAGAACAGCCACACACAAAATGAAATACCTTGTCATGGCATCTTCCTAAACAGAGATGGGAAAGACTTTTACAACAAAAACTACAAAACACTGCTCAAAGATGACACAAACAAATGAAAAAAAATTCCATGTTCATGGATTAGAAGAATCAACATTGTTAAGATGTCCATTCAACCCGTCAATCTACAGATTTAATGCACTATCCATTAAATTACCAGCAGCATTCTTCTCAGACCTTGAAATGACAATACAAGAATATATATGGAAATATAAATGACCATGAGTACAAAAACAATCCTGGGGGAGAGGGGACAGGAGGGATCCCACTCCTAGGCTTTAAATTTATTACAAAGCTATAATAATCAAAACAGCCTGATATTGGTACAAGAACAGACATATAGACCAATGGAACAGAATAGAGATTCCAGAAGCAGAGTCTCAATTTCCCAAACAACTCCTCTTCAACAAGGCCTCCACCACCTATTGGGAGAGGAGAACCTATTTACTAAATGGTGCTGGGAAAACTGGCTGACCACATGCAGAAGATTGAAACAAGACCCCTACCTATCACCGTACACAAAAGTCAACTCTAAATGGATCAAAGAGTTAAACATAAAACCTCAAACTACAGGAAACTTAGAAACTGCAGGAGACATCCTATGGAAATTGGAACTGGCAACCAATTCTTGACAAAACCCCAAGTGCCCATGCTGTAAGAGATAAGGTAGACAAGTGGAACCTCATCAAACTGACAAGTGTCTGTAAAGTCAAAGAAACCATCAAGAGAGCAAGGAGACAGTCCACAGACTGGGAAAAAATATTTGCCAACTGTATATCTGACAAAGGCCTAACATCTAGAATCTACAAGGAACTCAAACATTCCAAAAAGAAAAAAAAAACAGCCCCATTACAAAGTGGGCAAAAGATATGAAGACACTTCTCAAAAGAAGACATAGGAGCAGTCAAAAGATACATGAAAAAATGCTCTGCATCACCAGTCATCAAAGAAATGCAAATTAAAACCACACTGTGATACCACCCAACTCCAGTCAGGATGACCATCATCAATAACAAAAAAAACAACAGATGCTGGAGAGGATGCAGGGAAAAGGAACACTTCTAAACTGTTGGTGGTGGTGAAAACTACTATAAGTTCTGTGGAAAACCGTTTGGCGATTCCTAAAAGATTTAAAAATCGACCTTCCATACAGCCCCACAATTCCCCTACTGGGAATATACCTGGAGAAATTCAAATCACTCTATGTACCCTCACGTGCATGTTTATTGCAGCTTTGTTCACAATAGCCAAAACATGGAACCAACTGTGCTACCTATTGAAATAGGACTGGATAAAAAAATGTGGTACAGAATAATTCTATTATTTTAGAAAGTTTCTTTGTTCTCTTTCTAATCCTACACACCTCTGACCCTAGTTAACTGCGAATACATTTTTTATCATCATAGATTAAATTCTTAGTTTCTAGGTTTTCATAGATGTAGAATTATGCAGCATGTACTTTTTTGTGCCTTGCCTTTAGCTTTGCACCATGTTTTTCAGATCCACCCACATTGCGAACCATGTCAGTAGTTTGTTCCTTTTTACTACTGAGTAACAAACAACCTATTGTGTGGATATTACCACAGTATGTTTACCCATTCACCAGCTTATGGACATAGGTTGTTTATAATTTTTGGTTATCAGGAATAAAGCTGTTACAAACATTCATATGCATGTTTTTACATGGACATACATTTTTATATCTTTTTGGTAAATAACTAAAAGTGGAATTTTAGATATCATCTGAGAAGTGTATGGTTATCATTAGAAAAAACTGTCAGATGATTTTTCTAAGTGAGTATATCATTTTATATTCCCACTAGGAATATACATTTTCTTTTTAATGTTTTCAATTTCAGATATTCTAGTGGGTGTGTATCCTATTCTGCTTTGGATTTGCATCTCCCTGATGACTAACGATGCTGAATATCTTTCATGTGCTTATTGGTCATTAAAAAAAAATTTTTTTTGGAAGCACCTGGGCAAATCTTCCATTCTACAATATTTGGTTGATTTTCTTCTTACTGTTGAACTATATGAGCTGTGGCTACAAGTTCTTAGTCAAATATATGTATGCAGATATTTTCTCCCATCCTGTGGCTTGCATTTTCATTTTCATAATGAAATCTTTCACAAAAAAATACTTAATGAGGAGTAATCTGTTCTTTTTTTTTCTTTTTTTAATGTCTTAATAAATCTTTGCCTACCCAAAATTTGAAAATATCTTTTTTCTTTTCTAGTTTTCTTTTACTAGTTTTATTTTTTTAGCTGTTACATGTAGACCTATTATTTAAAGTAAATTTACACATATGGCAGGAGATAAGAGTGAATGTTCTTTTTTTCTCTTGTTCCAATATCATTTGTTTAAAAGTATATTCTTTACCTATTGAAAGCTTTGGTAATTTTGGCTGTAACTCAATGTACCCTATATATGTGGTGTAATTCTAGACTCTTCCATTGATTTATACGTGTATCCTTGTGCTAATGTCATACTATCATAATAACTGTTTCTCTATAATAATGAAATATACGCTTAACTTATCTATTTCCTCAATGATCTAAAACAGCATAGATGAAAGGTCTCTAGCTGTATAGGAACAGACTTAGAAATGTTATATTTAGCTCAACTTCAAGATGGCTGACTAGAGGCATCTGGTACTTGCCTCTTTTACAAAGAAAAACCAAAATAGCAAGTAGATAATCACACTTTAAATATATCCTATGAGAGAGAGCACTGGAATTCTACAGAGAAGTGACAAGAAACACCTAAAGAAAAGAAGGAGAGGGAAGCAAGGCAGTCTACTCAACCAGGACTGGCTGGGAGCCAGGCAAGGCTCCCTCCCCAGTGCAAGGAAAGAGTAAGTGCGTGACCCTCAGAGGTCCACATTTCCAGCACATACTCATGCATCGTAGCCATGGAAGAGCCTCTGGAACCTCATGAACCCAAGACTAATATAGGGAGCTGCCTGGAAAACACGCAAAGACATTGCTCCAGAGAGAAGGCTTACACTGAACTCCACACAACTCCTGATACTTAAGCAGCTACAGCAAGGTGCCATGTTGAAAGTCCAGCTCACACCAGACTACATCATATCCAGAAGTCCAAAAGCCCCTGCATCTTCACATGTCTGGAGCCTCACTGACATTCCCTGCCTACAGCTACCACCACAACTGCCCGAAGCCTCCAGTACCGAAGTACAAGTCATTGGCAAAGACCCTGCTATGTCCAGCAGCAAAGATGCCATGCATTTACTGAAAAGCAGGGACAAACTCCCCTTCCTGCAGCTGCTACAATGGACTTCCTTAACTAGGACCAAATTGCAAGAGGAATGTATACTCCCCAGCTGTCTACTGTAGATGTTTCCATTGAAAATCACCTTGCTGTTCCAAGTAGCACCGTGCAGGTCCCACCCAAGCATTCTAGCTTGACCTTGTAGATCACTCCATCGCTGCCTACCACAATCAGTGCCTGTAAGCACCACCAGAGTAGGGGAGAGGGAGGCTGAAGATAGTTCTTCCTAGCTAGGTAATGTCCCTCCAGTGCCAAACATGCCATCTGAGGGCCTGGGTAGTTCCCAGCCCAGTCCACCATCATTGGCACTTGAGCACTATACCCAGGAACCTGAGATCAGGCCTATTCAAGCTGCTGTTATCATTGAGGCTAACACTCACTTGTATGCATGACCTGTAGGCCTGGGGACCAACCTGTCTAGCCTGTTGTAGGTCACTTGGACCCAGAGATTAGTCCTGTCATTGCTACTGTCATCACCCATGCCCTACCCACTGCCCAAGAGCCCAAAAACACACTCATATGCTTATCCTACTGTTGCCACTGCCAGCACCTGAGCAAGCTGCCTGGAGGCCAAGAATTAGTTCATCTGGACATGCTAACTGAAGGAGAGGTATACTTAGCCTGCTGCTGCCATCACTGGGGCATGAGGACAGGCCTACCTGGTGTCTCTGTACCCAGCAAAACTCTACCACAGAGAAACCACTGAGAAAAATCGCAGACACCACTGAACCTATTATAATCAAGAAGCCATACAAAAGCTACACTATAGCAGACATCCATAATCAAAGCCAAATGTCCTACCCAACCAACACCATAGTTACAGCTTCAGAAAAAGTCTTCCCTTATATAAACAAATTCAAAAAATTGAAAGAAGCAACTGTTATGACACATATTCAGATATCAATGTAAGAACACAAGGAGCATGAAGTAGCAAGGAAATATGACACCTTCAAAGGAGCACAGTGATTTTCTAGCAATAAATTCCAATCAAAAAGAAATATTGAAAATCCTGGGTAAATAATTCAAAATAATAATATTAAAGAAGCCTGGTGAGGTACAAAAGAATACAGAAAAAAATACAAAAAATAAGGAAAAAATTCAGGATAAAAATAAGAAATTTTCAAAAACATACACACAAAACAAATAGAAAAGCTAAAACTGAAGAATTCATCAAATGAAATATAAAAATAAATTGAAAAGCTTCTACAATACACTAGATTAAGAAAAAGAATTTCAGAACTCAAGGACAGACAAAAATAAAGGTACAACAATAAAAAGGAATGATCATAGCCTATGCAACATATGATATCAATAAATGAATAAAAATTTGAATTTTTGATGTCTTATAAGGTGAAGAGAAAACACAAGTGCTATGAAACCTGCTTAACAAAATAGTAGCTGAAAATTTCCCAAGTCAAAGGATTTTGACATCTAGATACAGGAAACTCAAAGATCTTGAAACAAACACAATGGGAAAAGTTCTTCACAAAACATTATAGTCAAACCGTCAAGTGTCAAAGACAAAAAGAGAATTTTAAAATCAGCAAATGCTTTAAAATTAAAAAAAAACAGCAAGTGAAAAGTATCTAGTCACTTATAAGGAAACCCACGTCAGACTAAAAGAAAGAAAACAAGGAGGTGATTCCATTTAAAATAACTACAAATAAAATGCAATACCTAGGAATAGATTTGACAAAGAAGGGGAAAATTCTCTACAGGAAAACTATAAGACCCTGATGAAATAAATTAAAAAGGACATAAACGAATGGAAAGACATCCCATGCTCTTGGATTAAAAAAATATATTGTTAAAAAGGCCATACTGCTCAAAGTAATCTACAGATTCAATGCAATCCTTATCAAATTATCAATGTCATTTTTCACAAAAATAGAAAAAAAATTCTAAAACTTATATGGAACCAAAAAAGAGACTGAACAGCTAAAACAATCCTGAACAAAATGTACAAAGTTGAAAGCATCACACTACCTTAATTTAAAATACATTACAAGGCTGTAGTAACCAAAACAGTATGGTATTGGTATAAAAACAGATGCATAGTTCAATGAAAAAGAATAGAAAACTCATTAATAATTTTTTTTTACAGTCAACTGATTTTTTACTAAGGTGCAAGAACATACATGGGGTAAAGGACACCCTCTTCAACAAGAGATGTGAAGAAATTGGATATCCATGTGCAGAAGAATGAAACTGGGTCCCCGTTTCTCACCATACACAGAAGTAAACTCAAGATGGATTAAAGACTTAAATGTAAGGCCCAGAATTACAAAATCACTAGAAGAAAAAATAGTGGAAACATTGTAGGACATTGTTCTAAGCAAAGATTCTATTGGTAAGACCTGAAAAGCACAGTCAACAGAAACAAAAACAGACAAATGGGACTATATTAGACTAAAATTCTTCTATAAGCAAAGGAAACAATCAACAGAATAAAAGGACAACCTGTTGAGTAGAAGAAAATATTGGCAAATTATTAGTCTAACAAGGGACTAATATCCAGAATATGTGAGGAACTCAACTCAACAGCAAAATGATAATAATTCCATTAAAAAGTGAACAAATGACATGAATAGACATTTCTCACATGAAGACGTACAAATGGGCAACAAATATTTTTTTTAAATACTTAACATCACTAATCATCAGGGAAATGCAAATCAAAATCACAATATCATCTTACCCCATAGGATGGCTATAATAAAGAAGACAAAATGGCAAATGCCGGTAACGGTGCAAAGAAAGAAAATTCTTATTCACTGTAGGTGGGAATGTTAATTAGTATAGCCACTATGATTTCTCAATCATATGGCGATTTCTCAAATAACTAAAAAGTAGCACTATCATACAATCCAACAATCTCACTGGATTTGGGGGACTGACCCATCCAATCTGTTGCAGACTGCTTTAATCATTTTGACATTTAATTAGGAGTTACAAAAATAAAATCATTAAAGAAAATGTAGCCTAGAGATGTCTGAAATTTTTCTTTTAAACGATTTTGGACTATTGTGAAAAAAAAATCTAGAAATTGCATTTATTCAAAACAATCAGAATGTCTTCAAAAGCTGCATAGTAAATTATGTGGAATAATTTAATTTCAGAGGGAAATTTATAGTATTAAATAATTATATCATTTTAAAAGTAATGTAAACAAATTAAATTGCCAACTCAAAAAGCTGGCAATTTAATGAAGGAAATAGAAAGCTAAGAGGGAAATTATAAAGACAAAATTAGAAAATAAAAATTTTGAGTTAGAAAACAGAAAAAGCTTTTCATTTTGATGATGCCCAATTTATCAATTTTATTTTTTATGGGTTGTGGTTTTACTGTCATATCTAAGAACTCTTTACCAAATCCTGGATCCAAAAGATCATCTCTTATCAATTAGAAGTTTGATATATATATAAATCTACGATCATTTTAGACTTAATATTTATATGAACTGTGAGAGTTATGTAAAAATTTAATTTTGTATTATGGATATCTAATTGCTCAAAACTATTTTTTGAAAAAAATTCTTCATTCTTTATTGAATTGCCTTTATATATCTTTGTCAAAAATTTGATGGCAATACTTGCGTGGCATTGTTGTTTTTGTTTTTCTTTTTTTTAAATTTTTGCTGTGTTCTAATAATATATGTGCATGTACACATCTATATGTATGTGTATATATGTAGTGTGTATAGTAACTCAATTTTATTAATAGTTATGGGACTGTTCAAATTATCTATTTTTTTTTTTTTTTTTTTTTTTTTTTTTGAGTTGGAGTCTCACTCTGTCGCCCAGATTGGAGTGCAGTGGCCGCTCCCGGCCACCGCAGCCTCGCCTGCTGGGCTCCTGCGATCCTTCCGCCTCAGCCTTCCCAGTAGCCGGAATTACAGGCATGCTACCACGCCCGGCTGATTTTTTGATTTATTGTAGAGATGAGGTCTCGCTGCCCAGGCGGGTCTCGAACCCGCGGGCTCAGGCAATCCACTCACCTCAGCCTCCCAAAGGCGCGGGATTACAGGCTGAGCCACCGAGCCCGGCTTCTATTTCTTACTGGATGAGTTATATTGAAACTTATGCCTTTCAGGGAATTATGAGCCCATTTCACCCAAATTGTCAAATGGATGTATGTAAAGAGTATCCACTTTCCCTTTTGATGCGCCATGAAAGTCTAGGTCTTTTGTGAATCTTGTGTTTTAGCAAGCTCCTTCAACACAACTCCAGTGGGAGAAGGGGAATGATACTTTGCTCTGTCAAGTGGAGTTGGAAGTCCAGGGCTCCGCTAGGCCTCTGTTGACAGCTAGAAGGGTGGGCCTCCTGGCTACTGCCGGGTGGAGGTAGAAGTTCAATCTCTCCACATGGCCTCCACTGACACTGTGAGGGGTTGGCCTCATTACCTCAGAGTGGTGGTGAAAGCCCTGACTCTTCACTTTAGGGCTCCTCTGTCATCACTCACATGGGTGTGGGTGAATTCCAGGTCCACTTCTCATCTCCACTAACACTGTGGATGGAAGGGGATCCCCATTACCACCCAGCGGGAACAAGATCCTTTTTGTCTACTCAGGCTCTATCTTGACTGAGGTATTGGGGTTCCTCTTTACAGCCTGGTGAGTGTGGATGTCCAGGTCCTCTACTCCAACTTTACTGGTGGGGTTGAAGGTTTCCTGTGATGTTTGGCTGGCGTTCAGTGGTCATAATCCAAAAACTCTTTTTCTTATTCAGAGTCTCTTGCCCGGTCCTTTAGCTAAAGCAAATAGTGTTTTTCTTGGAGCATTTTTTTGGTTTGTCTCCATTGGCATTATTAGGCTTCTGGATTCTCCAGTCCCCATCATGGGATATATGAGTCAGAAAGAAAAATCAGGGAACCCATCGCCAGAGTACTTCTTGGTTCCCAAACTCCCTATCTATGGTACCTTCTTCTCTCCACCTTCTAGTCTTCTTATGATCTTTTATTTATAATACACAGGGCATTTGCCATACTTAGTGGGAGGAATAGAAAGAGTATGTTTACTCCATCTGTTGCCCCAGTGTCTTCATCTTGTCAAGCAACTGTTCTCACTAAAAGGCTAACTGTCTTAATCAAGTGTATTTTCTCGGGACACTTTTCTTCATCTGCTACAATCAACACAATTTAATTAACTCGATGTTGGTAGACAGTTTTCCTTGCTCAGCTAACAAATGAGCTGCTCCAAAATGTTACTTTGATTTAAGCCTCATTCCAATTATTTTTCACTTTTCTGGATTTTGCTTTGATGAGATATTTCATTTAAAATTTTCTGATTTTTCTGAAATTCTTTCTTTGTGAGTGAGACTATTATGGAGTTCTTGACCAAATAATTTTGATGTAAATTATATTAATTATCACAGCTATCATGTCACTACTTAATGAGAGCAATACTTTGTCATCAATTTGATAACAAAATAATCCATACTCTGCCATGAAAGCACAGCATTTAAAGCTCACTTTTCTTTTCATGCTTTGACATGGTAGGTATGCACTGGAAATAAGTAAATAAATGTCATGGCAGAGAACCAGACATGCCATTCAAAAGTTGTTGAGTTATAACTGGGTCATTGTCATTTACAGTATGTCAAGCAGCAGTGGAAACTAATGGGCAAACCATACAATCTTTGTCCCAAGTACAGATCATCCTCAACTTGAGATGGTTTGACTTAGAATTTTTTGACTTTACGGTGGTACGAAAGTGATTTGCATTTAGTGGAAACCACACTTGTAGTACCCACACTTGACCATTGTTTTTTGCTTTCAGTAGCATTTAATAATGTACATGAGCTATTTAATACTTTATTATAAAATAGGCCTTGTGAAAGATGATTTTTGCCAAACTGCAGGCTAAAGTAGAGTGCTCTGAGCACATTTAAGGTAGGTTAGACTAAACTATCAAGTTCAGCAGGTTAAGGGGATTAAATGTATCTTTCACTTATGATATTTTCAGTTTAAATAGATTAATTGGTACATAACTCCATCACGACTCAGGTGCATCAGTACTCAGTCCTGCTAGCATATTGCAAAGAGAGCCAGGGGCTATATAATCAAATGATCATGGCTGTTTTGAAATAAAATTTTATTACAGACACTGGAATCCTGAACCATAAGAAACTAAACACAAATGAGTACATACTATATGAGTTCATGTGTATGAAACTCATGAACAGGGAAAGTAATTTATAGAGATAAAAAGTACAGTAGTGTTTTCTTCCAGGGCAGTGCAAAAGAAAGAAGGTTTAGTAGGAAGGTGCATAAAGAAACTTTCTTGGGTAAGAAAAATATTATACAATTTACCCTTTAACAACACAAGGTTAGGGTACTAACCCCACTGCACAGTTAAAAATCCATATATGAATTTTTACTTCCCCAAAACTTAACTAACAGCCTACTGTTGACCAAAACCCTTACTGATAACATCAGCAATCCATTAATGCATATTTGTATGTTAAATGTATTATATATGCATTCTTACAACAAAGTAAGCTAAAAAAAGAGAAAATGTTATTAAAAATAATAAGGAAAAGAAAATATATTTACCATTCATTAAGTGAAAGTGGATTATCGCATACGTCTCCATCCTCATCATCTTCATATTGAGTAGGTTGATGAAGCAGAGAAAAGGGAAGGGTTTATTTTTCTATCTCAGAGGTGGCAGAGGTGGAAAATGGAAGGAGAGACAGACATATTTGGTGTAACTTTAAGGAAATACACTGCAATTTCTGTGTCTTATTTTTTTGTTTCTTCACCTTATCAATCCTTCCTCCACCATGTGCTTAGTTTTAGTGCCTGTGTCCTAGAATGGCCTATGTTGTAAAAGAAGTTAAAAGTAGTCTTGAATAATAGAAAACGTTTCATCAGACTGTCTAATGTCACTTTGTTTTTCTGGCACTGCTTTTTCTATGTCTCCTTCCTCATAGTCTGACAGCAATTCAGTAGCATTCATCCATCAAGTTGTCTTCTGTCAATTTCTCTGGCGTGGTATCTATTAGCTATTGAATTTCTCCAAGCTTTCTATCTTAAAGCCCTTCACTCCTCCAAACCTACTTTTTAAAAAAATATTTTATTTTATTTTTTTACCATATCCACGATTTATTTTGTGATTTCTTTGATTGACTCTGTTGTAAATCCTGTGAAGTCACATGCAATAATTTTTAAAGTTTTCTTCAGTAGAAGCTTGTTACAGGTTTGATAATTTTCATGAATTTTTCTATAACCAAGATGGACTTTCAATGGTGCAATCCTTCTGGATTTTTACGATGTTTTCACTATGAGAGTGTTCTTCCATAGTGTTGACAATTATTCACATAGAGTACTTTGTGTAATTAGCCTTAAAGTTCTTTATAAATTCCTGATCTAGAAGCTAAATTAGTGACATTGTGTTTGAGGACAAGTAGACCACTTCAATGTCCTAGGTGTTGAATTCATGGTTCTGGGTGGCCATAGGCATTGCCCAATAATGAAAAAATTTTAAAAAGCAACTTCTTACAGGCAAGGTACTTTCTAACTTTAGGGACAAAGCTTTGATTGAACTGATCCAGAAAATATGCTCTTGTTCAGGTCTTCTTCTTGTGCTACCAAAAGACAGACAGCTATTGTTTGTCTTTTCCCTTCAAGGCTCAAGATTTGACAGTCTTATAGATGAGGGACATCCTGTTCATTAACCTGAATGACTTTGTGCAAAAGGATAGAGATAGCTTATCTCTTCCTGCCTTAAATCGTGGTTCTCACTTCCCTTTCTTATTAATAAATGTCCTTTGTGGCCTTTTTCCCCCCAGAATAAGACACTTTGTTTGTATTAAAAACTTGTTCAGGCAAATATCCTTTCTCCTTAATGATTTCTTATCAGAATCTGAGAACTCATTTATTGTCTCTTAGTCATCAGAAGCTGTATCTTCTAGTATCTTGTTATTTTTTAAGCCAAATCTCTTTCTAAAATAATCAAACTATCCTTTGCTGGCATTAAATTATCCAGGTTTAGATTCATTACCTTTGTTTTGCTTCAGGTTGTCATATAGGGACTTCATATTAAGATATATAGGTATGCCTTTCTTGTAGCTATCTTGCATCCACATAAAGCTAAATTTTAATGAAAGATGAAAAGGTATTTTGCATAAAATGCAAAGGTTTTGTTTGTTCGTTTGCTTGTTTTTGCCTCTGCTGGCATAACTGCAATGACAGTCTCAATATTTTGTTTTTCTTTTTTTCTAATTGGTCCTTAGACTGGATTCATTTACCTTGACACGGTGAGCAACTGCTGTTTGTAATGTCGTGACTTTTCTCTGCCTCTTGGGAGGACTTCCAACCTTACTAGTGGCACTTTATAAGATCTCATAGTGTTATTCAAGGTTTACCATAACACACTAAACATGGTGAGAAATACACAACAACCATAAGAGATCACTTTTTACTGTGGTATGCTATTTACTGGGGAGACAAGCTATTCATGCAGAGACGATTCGCATAATATACTGTTTAAAACACTTAAAGTGGCTATTTGCAGCATTCGAGCTCACCTCAATAGCAACAGGAGGTGGCTATGAAATTACTACAATAGTATAAAGAGACATATAAGGGAGAGACAGATGAGAGAGAGAAGAGAAGAAAAGAGAGGAGAGAAGAAGAGAAGAGAAAAGGAGAGGAGAGGAGAGGAGAGGAGAAAAGAGAGCATGTTCAAATGTTTCAAAAAGTTAAAAACTGATGAATCTTGGTAAAACAAATGGGTGTTTATTTCACTATTCTTGCAACTTTTCTATAGCTTTAAAATTTTTATTTTACTCTTCTTGAAACTTTTCTATAGCTTTAAAATTTTTCAAATTAAATGTTTAGTAAAATATAAATGCAAATTAAAATTCATGAGAAGAAATAGATTTAAGGCAACAATGAATTGGGTAACCCTTTCAAAAAACCAGTATTTGCTGATCCCAGTGGAAGATGTGCAATAGATGCAATAGACCCTTGAGACATGGAATTGACTGCACTTTGTCATACTAAGAAATTTAAATATAGTAAGAAATTGACCACCAACCCTGGTCAAAATATAGTCATTTATAAATGCTGTTGCATGTCAGTAGTGACCTAGATATATTTGCTTTTCCTTTGGATTGAAATTTTCCAAAACACTAGAGCTTTATAATTAATATAGAAATAGTTTCAAAGTCTTATTTGTCGTTAGATAAAGATTTGATGTTGCAGAAAGACCACAGTCTTAACAAATTTCTGTTGCTAAATCTTTTGAGGAAAATTCAGTAGCATCTAACACTAGATTTGTGCCACGTCTCAACCCAACAGTGGCTTATATTCTTACTTTGAATTTTAGTAGTAATTTATTTAGGGTATATCAAATTCTCAACAAGCAGAGATATTTTACATGTTTTTGTTTCCAAGAAGTGATCATATTATCTATACAGTTCACTTTGCAATTAGTTATGTAGTCACATTTCTTTCTTGCTGCATCAGCAGTCCCCATACTTTTTGGCATTAGGGACTGAGCTTGTGGAAGACAATTTTTTCATGGATCTGGGGTGGGGGGGAAATAGTTTCGGGGTGATTCAAGTGTAAAACATTTATTGTGTATTTTATTTCTATTATTATTACATTATAATATATTGTGAAATAATTATATGACTGATCATAATGAAGAATCAGTGGGAGCCCTGAGCTTGTTTTCCAGCAGCTAGATGGTCTCTGTGTTGCTAATGTCCAGTCTACTCCACAATCTTTTGGTTGCTGTCACTGCAGAAAATCCTGTTTCACAAAGATAGGATCTTGGAATTAGAAGCAGGCTTTCCAATGCTTTTGTGGCAATCTCAGGATATTCCATCTTGACTTTAATCCAAAACATATGGAAATTTAAAGTTGTCTCAAGCATACCTTTAAGGCCACCATTATTTGCGATCACAAGCAATTGATCCCCTTCTAGCACAAAGTCTATTCACCTGGATTATTCACAAATAGTTCACAGATTCATTCCTTCCCAGTTGGGGGTCTTTTATGATTGGGAAGTAATGCTCAAACTCTTTTGAAAGCCGAGACAGGTGATCATGCACCAGCTGGGAGAAAGACGGCCTTGGCTCAGTCTCTTTCAAAATTTCAGCTTATGTTTGAAACATGTCAAAAATTCCAATGTTCACTTGTCACTGCCATCATTCCAGTTTGGTTTTGAATATAGAATTTTATCAGCCGACTCGAACACAGTTGCTGTTCTCCCCTGAAGTGATAGATTGAGTTCATTGAGTAGGGTGAATATGTCACACAAGTAAGCAAGTTTTCTGACCCGTTCTGTGTCACTGAAATGTGCTGTGAGTGGTGACTGTTTTTTCTAAAAGAAATCTCTGGAGTGACTCTCATAGCTCAAAAACTCTGACCAGTGATCTACCTTATAAAAGCCATCTCACTTCTGTGTATAAGAGAAGATGTGTGTGTCCTGCATCCATCCCCTCACAGAGCTGCACAAATAGACACGAGTTAAGGGCATGTCCTTGAACGTGGTTGATAATTTTAACTACATCCTGAAAAACATTGTTAAGTTCAGGTGACATTTTTCAGCTAGACAGCATTTCTCTATGGATGACACAGTGCATGGACTCACATTCAGATGAAACCTCTTTGACCTGAGTAGTGAAACCGTGAAACCAGAAAGCCATCCAGTCATGGCAGTCGCTCCATCCATGCATATACCAACACAAAATTATCAACTCAGTTTTCCTCATGTGTAATCATTCAGTGATTTGAACGGTTCTGCAGTTGTAGTGTTAGCTGGCAACAAAAGTGCAAATAACATATCCTCATGCACATCCTCCTAAAAAATATATCGCACAAAAACAAGCATTGTTGCCTTGTTGTCAGCATCGGTAGACTCGTCAACCTGGATTGTGTACCGTGGTGACTCATTAATCCTCTCTGACAATTGTGCCTCAGTATCCTCTACTATTTCATCAATTTGTCTAGTTATGGTGCTAGCCAAAAGAAGAACATGTAGTTCTTTTTAACTATAGTCTCTCTTAAAAGTTCATGGCAAATGTCCTTAGCAGCAGGCAAGATCAACTCTGTACCAATAGTAAAGGACTAAGCTTTAGCAATGCATTTAGCCACTAAGAATCATGCTCTCAGTACAGAAACATTGGAAGAAGAAATAGCCTTTAGTATTGCTTCTGTCCTTTGTGTACACCATTTCTTCTTTTGAAAAACTCCAGACCCTGTGCCGTGGCTCAAGCCTGTAATCCCAGCACTGTGGGAGGCCAACAAGAGGGGATTGCCTGAGCCCACAGGTTCAAGAACAAACTGAGAAACTTGGCGAGACCTCATCTCTACAATAAATTAAAAAATCAGTGATTGTGGTAGCGCACACCTGTAGTTTCGGTTACCTGGAAGACTGAAGAGGAAGGATCACCTGAGCCCAGCAGGTCGACACTGGGATGGCTGTGAGTGTGCCACTGCATTCCAGCCTGGGCAACGGAGTGAGACTCCAACTCAAAAAAAAAAATGAAAGAAAGAAAGAAAAGAAAAACTCCAAAGGCTTGTCTTTTAATGCAGCGTGCTTGGTCTCCACATGGCAAAGCAACTTTGAAAGGTTCATGGCTTCATTAGATAACTATTGGCACGTATTATACAAAGTGGTCTTGGAGAATGTGAATCACCTGTTGTAATGTACCTATCATTTAAGTAGGACACTTGGACCTTTTTTTAAATGCAACTTTCTTTTTTTTGGCAGTCTTAAAGGCTTCTGTGTCTTATCATTGTGTCTTTCCCCCTTTTCAAAGAAGCTCTCCAGTGACATTTTTTTTGGCTACGGTCAGCTTATGGACTTACTAAAACTGTGACTGAGGCAAGTGTACAGTGTTAGAAGTAGGCACAGAAGAAAGAGGTAGATAATATAATGGGTGGGACACGCATGGACTAAAATAAGTGTCAGAATCTGACTTAAAGCCTGCCACCAGATGCAGCTGTACAATTAATGTACAGCAACTTGCTTGCCTGATAGGGTTTTGATATGAGTCTTCAAGTAACTGATTTATTATGGTCTCTGGGCAGTCAAACTTCACTGCTAATGTTAATCTGTATCTGTAGCTGCCCCTCCAGCACTAACCTAACCACCTTAACCTCACCTCTGATCATCAGGCATTAGATTCTAATAAGGAGTACACAACCAAATCCTTTGCACACGCAGTTCACAATAGGGTTTGCGCTCCTGTGAGAATCTAGCATTGCCACTGATCAGACAAGAGATAGAGCTCAGGTGGTAATGAGAGCAATGGGAAGCCATTGTAAATACAAATGAAGCTTTGCTCACTCTCCTGCCACTCACCTCCCACTGTGTAGCCCACTTCTTAACAGGTCACAGACCGGTACTTCATGTGAGTAGCCAACACTGTTCCACAACTGCTCCCACCCTGGCCCAGGAGAGCTGGATAAGAGCACTGCTCTGAGTAATGTACAGGAAGAGAAGCTTATTTGGGGTTAAGTCATGAAGACTTTGGATGGAAGATACCTTCCCCAGGTTGGTGACAAGATAGGTACTGGTCCATGGCCCAGGGCTTAGGAACCCCTGTGTTACATTAAACTGTCACTTATCTCTTGGACCATGGCAATCTTTTTATTTTGCATTTGTCCTCCACATCCACAGTATACTCCTTAAGATCATGGACCACGCATCATATATTATTGTATTTCGAGTGATTTCTTTACGACAGGCCCTTAAAGTATATTTGTTGATGGATTAGAAATTAGGACTGCACCTGCACCTTTATAAATTTGTGGAATATTTGCCACAGCAGTGTCAGGCAACATCTCCGTTTTTATAAAGCTGTCATGCTACTTTTCAATAACTGATTGTTTCATTGTCAAGGTGCGAGGCTGCAAAAAAAAGAAATCTGAGATTTTTATGTTATAAAGTTATTTTTATTTGAGAAAATAACACTGCAAAAGAGGAAGACATAGGAATTATATCAATTAGGAATGAAGATATCCCAAGGTGGGAAAGTATATTATATTTTCCTTAGGAAAAAAAACAAAAAAAAGTTAATATAAGAAGAAAATTCCCTTGGTAGAACTCTACAGTATACTGCAATAAAACTCTACTCTCAAAAATCTATATTAGGGGCTGGGTGTGGTGTCTCATGCCTGCAATCCCAGCACTTTGGGAGACTGAGGCAGGAGAATCTCTTGAGGTCAGGAGTTCAAGACCAGTCTGGGAAACATAGGGAGACCTTGTTCCTACAAAACAATTAAAATATTAGCTAGCATTGTGGCATGTGCAGGAAACTGGCATGGGAAGATCGCTTGAGCCCAGGAGTTCAAGGCTGCAGTGAACTATGATCATGCCACTGCACCTTCTCCCTCAGCCTGGGTGACAGAACAAGACCCTGTCTCAAAAAACATTACACACACACAAGAAAAGAATAAAAGCAACAAAAAACTATTGTAACCTAAATGTAAAGAAACATACCCTATAAAATCGGTGTTTGAGAAGCCCTTTGCAGATGTCCTAGTGAGGCTACACAAAGATTAATGACCTTTGGAGAAGAATTTCATTCTATCATCAGGTATTTACTCTATGACTACACTTGTCTAACACTATTAGCTAGTACTTTGTAGCTGGTTTTATATACTGGTAGTGATTACATTTATTAGCATAGGAGACATAAACATCAATGACAAAAATTGCCATGGAAATAAAAAGCTCAGAATCCATTACACCAATTAAGGAGAAGATCATTTATAAAGATCTCTTTTTTAAAAATTCAGCTATTCTCCTCCATCTCTCTGTGTTTTCTGATGCATTTGAGCAAGGAATCCCCAGGCCACAAGTATGTTTGGGCCTATGCTCAAGGAATTAGCCAACTGATAGTATTTAGTCAATGCGGCTGCTAGCATAGCTGCTTGTTTTCTCCAAATCAGACCACTACTGATGATTTACTGACTTCTGGTCTAATGCTTCACACTGAGATTGCAAGGCCTCCATCAGGGTTCAGCTTTCTTTTCTTCCCCTTACTCTCAACCAGCCTCAAAAAAAGGCTCCTCCTGCCTTTGAGAGTTAACATTTCTCAGCCAGGATTCTGGAGCAATTGATGCCCAGGAAAAATTGCTGTAGGGCATCATCTCAGATCCTAACAAGAGAAAGAAGAGAACACGTTTGCCTTATGCAGACCACAAAGTTGAGTCTGAAGATAGATTACTAGTAGACAGAAAGTGTGTGCAGGATGAGAGACAAAGTTGGTCACCTTCTTGATCCAAAGCATTCCAAGCTTGGGGCCCCAAGAGGTGGTAGAACTCTTGGATTGGTTGTGAATGCTAATTTTTTAAAGAACAAGTTATACCTTGTATACAGGGGCAACCCTACTATAAGATTGGCACTTTGTTGTGACTTAATAAATTTTCCCAGGAAGGTCAGTATTGTAGGACAGATTATCTGATGTAAGATGTATGCCAGAAACAGAACCATCAATCTTCTGGTGAGCCTCCCGTATGCATCAGACTGAAATGAAGTTGCACTTTATGTGAAAGGACAACATTATCCCACAACCTCACTGGCTCCCACCCTGGCCCAGGAGAGCTGAATAAGAGCACCACCCTGAGTAATAAGCAGGAAGAGAAGCTTGTTTTGGGTGGAAGTCAAGTCATGGAAACTTTAAATGGAAGATACATCCCCCACATTGGTTACAGGACTCAGCACCTAGATGGCATGAAATGTGATATGAAGAGCTGGGTCTGGAGTGAGATCGTGCCCCAGGTGCTACCATTTGATGGTAGGGACTCTGGGTTGGGATCCTGGGGAAAATTTTTGGTCTCCCAAACCCTAGACTTCCTTGTTTGTAAAATGCTGATTAGGTTCTGCTAGAATGTTCCCTGAAGCACATCACAGTTTGTGTGAGGGTTAACTGACATCTATGCAAAGTGCTTAGAGCAGTACCTAGCATATGTTCTAGAAGTGCGAGTCATGAAGATTAAGGGATTATTATAATTAAGGAGATTTGGATGAGAGGAAACTGAAGTCAAAACCAGGAAGGTAACAACATGAGCCACAGTGAAGTGATGGGAAGATCTGAGTGTGGAGATGAGTTGGTCATTGGTTGGACCAAATGATATGCTGGGTATAAAACAGTCTACAGGACTGGGCATTTCCACCCTCTAGGTTGATAGCTGGTATGAGATTCAGTGCCAGATGGAGAGCTTAATAAATACAAAGCTCTAAACAAGTTACTCTGTACTACGCAATCTAAAGGAAAGACTATCTTGCTTAATCACCTGAAACCCTATAACTATGTCTGACAGCATTTTTTCTCCAGCATGAATCTCTAGCTTCAATCTAAAGCAATGCAGCAAGTTCTGGAATGTGTATATGAAGTCTTTTGTAAGAACATAATTGAATAATGAAAAATAAAGTTGCCTTCAAAATTATTACAATAAATGTTTATTTCACAAGATGAGTGGGAGATAATTTCCATTTCACAGGGTAAGTGGGAGATAAGTTTCTTCTAGTTTAAGACACTAGTATTTAATCATTACTATTTTTTTTAAAAACTAAATTTGGTCTGTGTAATAAAACTAATAGGCTATGGAAGCAACCATGCTGCCCATCAAAAGAGGACTGGATTTTAAAAATGCGGTACATATACACGATGGAATACTACGCAGCCATAAAAAAGAACAAAATCATGAATTTCGCAGCAACTTGGATGGAACTGGAGTCTATAATACTGAGTGACCTCTCACAGAAATAAAGATCTGAGTATCAAATGTTCGCACTCATATAGTGGACCTTGAACATCCAACGTAATACTATAAGAAAAGGACTGACAGTGGCGGGAAACTATGGGGGGAGGGGAAGGGAGATGGGTTTAACGGTAGTCAATATCTGTCTGGGGACGGGGAGACACCCCTTATCAGCAAGGGTGCCTGAACGAAGCATATTTGTATACCTAACCCTTAACTGTACCCCACAATATCATAATAAACAATATTGATTTAAAAAAAAGAAAATATCCTTACTTTTTTGGGGGGAGAGGTTGAAATGCATGTGAAAGTATTCAGCTGTGAAATTACGTAGTTTTGTATTTATTTTCAGTTACTCCTGGCAAAAATAAGAAAAGATGGGGTGAGGTGGCAGAGGTGAAAAAAAGAGAGGAAATAAGGCTGAATGTTGCTAGTCATGAAAGCTGTGGAATAGCGCTG
Organism: Cephalopachus bancanus; assembly: GCA_027257055.1. NCBI lineage: Eukaryota > Metazoa > Chordata > Mammalia > Primates > Tarsiidae > Cephalopachus > Cephalopachus bancanus. The sequence continues at coordinate 3,601,271 of JAPVLO010000096.1, read as the reverse complement.
GGATATACCACCCTATTCATTCTACTTTTTTGCATGTTAAAAAATTTCATAATAAAAGATAAGTTAAAAAAAAACTAATAAGCTAATGCAGTCTCTTCTTGAAGATCAATAGGAAATGCCAGTCACTCAATGAATATTTTATTCTAAATGCATTCAATGTGGGCCACGGTCTTCGCAAAGCTATGGTGTGGTCATGTGCTCTCTGAGCTCTGGTCAGGCCAAGTTTCCAGGCTTTAGCACCCTCCCCTACTTTGGGGAGGTGAATCTCCTCTTTCTCTCTCTCTCTCTAATTTACTTTCTAAATTAACTATATTTTCATATCTCAAAAAAGTATTCAGTATTAGAATCTTACTATATAAAATATCAATATTAATGTGACCTTTCAATTTTAGAGATTTTAGTGGTTTTTCGCTTTCTCTTGCTCCTTGTCTAGCTGTGTTTCAAAACAATATTTTTTCATTATATTTTTCTATAAAATAAGAGGCACTTATTTACTGTCTATCTATTTATTTTAAATTCTCAATTAGGAAATATGTGTGTATTAATTCTAGATGTTCCCTGGAGTTTGAAATCAATAAGTTGTTTATATCCTTATGTTATTCTGAACTTCCAACTACTGGTAACATCAGAGGAACAGTAATCTCATAGTTTTATTATCTTATAGATAGAATTTGGTTTGGTTTTTTTTTTTTTTTACTTGTTCATAGTTTTAATCATGGTTATTTAATATTAAAAGAAAATATATTTTTTATTTCATCTAGGTATATAATAGTATATTTTAGATAGGTGAGTAAAGAGTTTAGTAAACATATGCTAGAATCTCTTTACCATGCCTCTCCCCAATAAATTTTTGCTAAAATTTTTCATTAGTCCCAAGAATATAAATATATAGCATATAACTACGTTAAAGATTTTTACTTTTTTTTTCTTTACTCATTTGCTAGTGCACTTAACTACAGCTTTTTACTTGGGCATAGATTTTTAATGATACTATATTCAGTCAATACTTGATACACAAATCAGTGGACTCCACTCCATCTGAGAACAGGTGATCACATATCTCTTGGTGATGGTGGTAAGAAAAACAGGATAAGAAAGCAGCTCCATCCAGTCTGAGTATGAATGATATGTAATGAAGAGAACCATGAAATGGGTTTGACTCCAAGAATATTTAGGGTATGCGAATAGAGTTGACAGAAAAGCAGAATGAGTCTTGGCCAAGGGAGAAGGCTACTGAAATTTCAGTAATCAAAGAAGTTTTTCCAAGTATTTCAAAAATTAGCACGGTGAGGAATGATGAATCATTTTTGTGTTATATTACAAATAACAGCTTTCCATTAAACCTACAATGTTGATTATTATTATCTTAGCACATTTATGTGGATGGAATCCTTCCAAAATAATGTTGTAAACACAAATTTTATATTGCTTCATAATTTACACTTACACCAATCATGTTTCATTAGTATATTTGATGACTTTTGGGCAGAGATCATAGATTGCTGACTAGACTGCACATTGAAGAGAAGAGTTCAGGCACCAATAATCTTTCTATTCTGTAGAAATGAAATTAAGACAGAATTCAGCTGCCATGCTTTAGGTGTCACTTATTTCCATAATATCAATCAATATGAATCAAGTGTCTTTTAATGTCATTAATACGGTCTGCTGTACCTCAGGAGAAGACTGAAAGCATTCCTACTTTTTTCTTTGCATAAGAACAACAGCTTGTGCTGAGCGATAGATTATATCGTGCTAGTTTTGAAGTTATACACTTCCAGGCTACTAAGATATCACTTAAAATAAATACACTCAAGTCAACATATGAGGCATAATGATTATTCCTCTCTGCAGAAGTTAATAATACTAGTAATAGCAAATAATGTTTATTGAGTGCCTGTTGCATATTAGAGCAACACTATCCAATATTTATCCAGTTGACCTTCAAGCAGCATAAAACTTAGAGGAGCTGACCTCTAAGTTTTATGTTGCTTGAAGGTCAACTGGATAAATATTGGATAGTGTTTTTTCTATGTTAAAAATTTACATAGAAATTTCCACTTCCTAAAAACTTAACTACTAATAGCCTACTGTAGAAGCCTTATCGGTAACATAACCAGGCAATTAACATGTTTTATATATGTATTACACACTGTATTCTTACAACAAAGTAAGCCAGAAAATACGTTATCAAGACAATCATAAGGAAGATAAAACATATCTACTATTTACTAGGTGGAAGTGGATGGTCATAAAGGTCTTTACCTTCATTGTCTTCAGGTGAGTCGGCTGAGGAGGAAAAGAAGACGACGAGTTGGTCTTGCTGTCTCTGGGTGGCAGAAGCAGAAGAAAATTCAAAGCATAAGTGAACCCATGCAGTTCAAGTTCATGTTTTGCAATGGTTAACTGTTTAATATATGCTACCATGCAAGCCACATAGATAATTTAAAATCTTCTGGTAGCCACCTTAAAAGAAAGTAAACAGAAAAAAGAAACAAAAAGTAAGGCTAATATAATGAAAATATTATTTCCATATGTAATCAACATTAAAAATTATTAATGAGATACCTTGTACTTTATTCTTTGTGCTGAGTCTTCTAAATTCATTGTGCATTTTATATGCAACAGCTCATTTTTGCTAAGACTAGCTCCCTTTCAAATGCTCTGTAGGCACTTATGGCTAGGGCTCACTGTATTGGACAATAGAGTGTTAGATACTTGGCAAATAAGTATTCTACAAGTTTTGATTCAATTTGGTCCTCATAACCACCTGAAGAAATAGGCATCACCATTATCCTGAATTACTGATGAGAAAGTAGAGATTGAGTAATTTTTTAAGGTCAATAACTCATAAGTCACAGAGTCAGTCTATAACCCCCGGGAGTTTGACTTCAAAATCTTTGTCTCTAGGCTTATATCAAAGTGCACGATTGGATGCTGGCTATGTTGGAAAAATTGATAAATACGTTATGGAGGATCAGAGACAAGAGAAATCCAGGAACCAGTTACAAGAGTTGTGTCAAAGAGGCATAATCATTTATAATCTTTTTATGAGGATTTCAGCCAGGGGCAAGAAAAAGAGTCAAAGGGGACTCAGTTCTAATGCTGACAGTTCAACTTAAAATAAGTCAACTGATTGCACCCCTGGAACCTTAAGACTTCTTCTCTCCAGATAGCATGCTTCAATTGGACCTGATCACCCTGAACTTTCTGGGAAACAGACAGCAAAAAAAAGGCATCCATTTGAGATTCAGCCACTATGGGATCAAATGTCAGCTCTCTCACTTCTTGCTATACAACCTGACGCAAGTATTATTTCCTTCCTGAGCCTCGTTTTTTGTTTTTTGGTTTTTTTTAGGCTCTAAGAAAGTCCTTTCAAGATACACTTTTCCTAGGATGATAATGTAGATTAAAATGTGTTAAAACTCTAATAAATTCCCTTGAATGTGATAGGCATTCAGCATTATCTTACCATATTAGTATTCTCTGGGTAAATTTGTGCTCTAGCTGACAAATTTGACAGAGCTGGATTTGAACCCAAGCATTTTGGTTCCAAAGTCTATAAGCTAAAGCCCTATGCTATCCTTCCTCTTCAGATGTATATTCACATGTATGCATATACATATATGAGTGCATATAAACAGTACGGAATTTGATCCTTGTCTAAATATCTGTGAGGAAATCAGAGAACTATCCCTCCCAAAAAAAGATGATATAAATTCAGCCTTCATTCTTTTTTAAAGCCTTGTAAAAGTTTTATGCTTCAGCTTTATCTCAATCTGCTCTTTACTCAATAAGCTAGATAAATGAACAATATATTTAAGCTTATATAGTTAAGACATTAATATTTATTGTGGAAGTATGGACAACATTAATACTTATTAATAATGCTTATTATGGGAAAAATAATTGTGCAAAGTTTTGCAAAATAAAAAATAAATGTTTTGACTTCTAATTTTAACCCTGACATGCAAAAAACTTGGACATCATCATCCCTTCCATACTTACAAAGAAAACTGGGACAAACTGAAAAAATCAATGGCCTTTCTTGGACCCAAGGGAAAATGGATGTAGCCAGGCAAATCACCAACCCAAAGTCTAGAGAAATAGGAGATCCAAACAGTCACACCGGAAATCTACTGACCAGCAGCAAAAGCCACTGGAACCATAAACTGATGGGAACACTCAGATGGTAGTTTTTCCTGGAAACTGAGTGTGGACTAGCTGGAAAGTAAGAATCTCTGGGGGCTGCAGTCTTAGAGAATCCCCACTCTTTCGTGGACTTTCCCTCCAGCAATTTTACCAGACTCTCACAGTAAAGATCTGAGCAGAATCCGCTCCCTGTCCATAACAAAGGCTTGCTCTTCATGATGGGTGAAGAACTTTGCTAGAACTTTATGCCCACTGAAGGCAGGGTATTTCCCCAGTCTATTTTTTTTGGAGTTGGAGTCTCACTCTGTCGCCCAGACTGGAGTGCAGTGGCCGCGCCTGATCACCGCAGCCTCCACCTGCTGGGCTCCGGCGATCCTTCCATCTCAGTCTTCCAAGTAGCTGGAACTACAGGCGCACTACCAGGCTTGGCTAATTTTTTGATTTATTGTAGAGATGAGGTCTCACCAAGTTGCCCAGGCGGGTCTTGAACCTGCGGGCTCAGGCAATCTACTCACCTCAGCCTCCCAAGGTGCGGGATTACAGGCTGAGCCACCAAGCCCGGCTTCCATTGCCTTTCTAACCTTCTTGTCTCACCTAAAGGAGAAAACAAAACGGTCAACAAAGTCCAGGGCTTCAAAAAAAAAAAAGAGTCGGTAACACTTCTGCTGGAGAAGGGTGAAGGGAGTCCAGGAAATAAAACAGGAGAAATGTTTGTGAAATTCACAACCTTAAGACACAGGCCCACTAAAAGACTGAGATTTAATTAGAAGATTTAATTAGAAGATATTGGAACATTCCTTCTATTTCACACCAGCAGAGGTCCAATATATTATCAGTGGGTTACAGCTGCAAGAGCTGCAGAACACAGACTGTCTCCTCCACAGAAGAGCACTTAGGGAGGGTTGTAGTGAAAAGGGGAGAGAAAAATTAGCTCACTAAAGGAATCTGAAGTCTCCAGCACCTACAGCTACTGCAAACATTAAACGTGATTTCACTCCTAGACCAAGTAACATAAACACACATACTAAAGGCTGATTCACTTCAGTTCCAAGTATATAGTTTAAATTGCTAACTTTCAACAAAAAAACACAAGATATACCAAGACAGAAGACAAAAAAAAGAGTCCGACAAGAGACAAAGCAACTGTCAGATCACATCAGGTATATTACAGATGTGAGAATTAATGGGAAGAAAGTGTTTTTAAACTATAATTAATATGTTAAAGGTTCTAATGGAAAAATAGACAAATGCCAGAGCAAGTGGGTAATATAAACAGAAAGGTAGAAACTTAAAGAAGCATCAAATGAAATGCAATAAATCCATAACTTTGCAGTAGAAATGAATACCTGAATGGGATCATGAGTAGATTCAACTTGACCAAAGAAAAAATCATGAAGCTTGAAGATGTCAATAAAAATATTTTATTCATATGTGACATGATTGCCAATGTTTAAAATAATCATCAAAAAACTAACAAGGAAACATTTATAACTAATATGCAATTATAGCAAATTTTCAGAGTATAAGGTTAATATTAAAAAGTCAATTACTTTCCTGTATACCAGCAATGAACAATTGAAATTTGAAATAAAATAAGTGACACCATTTACGTTAGCACTCCCCAAAATGAAATACTTAACATATAAATCTAACAAAATGTGTTTAAGATTATACAGTACAGAACTCAGATTTTAAAAATCAAATAATCTCTAGGTAAGTCAGAAAATGTTCTATGTTTGTGAGTTAGAAAAATTAATATTTAAAACATTTTTAAGATCTAGCAATCATATTCCAACATATCTACCAAACTGATGTGAAAACTTATGTTCACACAAAAACCTGCACATGAATTTTTATAGCAGCTTGATTCATGATCACCAAAAACTAAAAACAACCAAGATATTTTTCATTAAGCAAATGGATAAACAATCTACAGAACATCAGTAAGATGGAATATTATTCAGTGATTAAAAATAATAACCTTTTAAGCAAGGAAAAATCATAGATGAATATTAAATGTGCATTGCTAGGTGAAAGAAGTTAGTATGAAAAGACACATGATGTATAATTCCAACTCTATGACATTATAGGACACCAAAGTTTGAGAGATTGTAAGTAGATTAGTGATTAATAAGAGTTCAGGGTGGTAGTTATTAGGAAGTACAGGAAAAAAAAACTTTTAGGACATGACACCATTCTTTTGATACAGTAATGGCAGATACAGGACACTATGAATTTTTTAAAACCCATAGAACTTTAATGTACACAAGTTTTTGCAAAATAATTTAGGAGGTTGAAGATCCTGGGAAAGAATGCAGAATATGACAAAAGTTGTGTATATACATTAGTAATCTATGCAACTATTACTAATATATGAAAAAAACCTCACTAAATATAGTGGAAGAAAAGGATGCTGACTAAGGTGGTGGGGGAACAGAGGAGTTGACCTAAGTAACTCTGCAAATGAGTACAGTCTGTATATAAGCAAAGGAATCGGTACATAAGACTCATTTTATAATTGACTAAGTTTTTGTTTGTTTTACCATGGGATACAGGCTATCAATTCTGCAACAACTATACATGTATACTAAAACTAAACAATTAAGTGGATGGATAGTAGCTGGTGGAAGCCAAAGATCTCACTGCTGCAAAGGGAGTTTACAGAAAGCAAGGAAAGGTTAGAATGTGGAGATGTATTAGAGTTGGAGAGAACAGTATGAATCCATGTTTAGCTTAATACAGAGAAACGGTTACATGTTTATTAAAATATAAATTATATATGGGCCATTATATACATACATGTTTCCTTGTTCTCTCATCTGAGAAGACCTAGAAGCAACAACTGCCCAGTAGCAAGAAATACATCTAGAACCAAGATGCTGGTTTCTAATGCCACTTGTCAATTAAAAAACAAACAACAACAACAAAAAAAACCCCAGGGCTCTTTGAAGAAATGGCTGAATCTAGGACTAACTCAGATAATATACAAGATGAACCTGAAGCATTTTTGTAGTGCCAGAAAGTAAGAGAGTGCTCAAAACATGCACATCACACACACACACACACACACACACACACACACACACACACACACACACACACACAAGCACGCACGCGCATGCGCGCGCCCATATGTCAATGGGATGTATGATTCAACTGAAAGAGCTTCCATGGCCAATACTGGAAAAATGTTTGCAACAAAATAAAGTAGTATTGGATTAAAACTGAAACATGAAATAAACATACATGAGTCAATACTCATATAAATAAATAATAGGATGCATAAATAAATGGGAGAATGGATGAATCTCCCATGCAGAAGAATTTTTAATAACTTATGTGAATAGTAGGACCTCAAAAAGGTAGAACATAATTCCCCATTCCTTAAGTGTAGGCTAAGTATAGTAACTACTTTCCAAAAATGAGAGGAGGAGGAGAGGAGAAGGAATAATTTTACAGTAGAAAACCTGCAGACACTACCTCAGCCAGGGGGGGCAACATCAACAGTGATAAGTTGTGTCGATGGTGTGTACTCTTGATATGATGTGATGTGATGAGACTGATACTTCCTGTGATCAGTCTCTGTGATCTTCCTCCCCAAAACTGATAACCCTAGTCTAAAAATTAGAAAAATATCAGACAAATTCTAATTAATAAGCATTCTACAAAATACCTGACCAGGACTCCTCAAAATTGTCAATGTCATCAAATACAAGGAAAGCCTGAGAAATTGTCACAGTCAGAAGGAACCTAAGGAGACATAACAACTAAATGTAATGTGCTGTCCTGGATGGAAGCTTGGAATGGAAAAAATACATTGGGTAAAAATTAAGAAAGTCTGAAAAAACGATGGACTTTAGTTAAGAAAACATATCAATATTGGTTCATTTAATTGTGACAAATGTACCTTCCAAAGGTAAGATGTTAATAACAGAAGAAACCAAAATAAGGATTCAAGGAAACTCTCCATCCTAACTTCACAAATTTTTGGTGAATTAAAAACTATTCTAAAATAAAGTTTGGCAAAAAAATAAAAATAAAAGTTCACTTCCGGCACCTTATAAGCAAGCCATCATGGCCTTTCCTCCCAGTCATTGTTCCACATATGTTTTTGTGCAACTTTTCAAACATTACATTTAGGATACATTCAGCAAAATATTAGAGTTGAGTATCCCTAATCCAAAAATTCGGAATCAGAAATGCTCCAAAAGCTAACTTTTTTTTTTTTTTGAGATAAGGTCTTGCTATGTTACTAAGGCTGGACTCAAACTCCTGGGTTCAAATAATCCTCCTGCCCCAGCCTCCTGAGTAGGTGGGACTACGGGTGCACACTCTTGTGCCCTGCCCCCTGAAACGTTTTGTTTGCCAACATGACACCACAAGTAGAAAATTCTACACCTGTCCTCAAGTTATGAATCCCAGTCAAAATGTTGCTGCATGCACAAAATTATTTTAAATATCGTATAAAATTACCTTTAGGCTATGTGTATGAAGTATATATGAAACATAAATGAATTTTGTATTTAGAATTGAGTCCTATTCCCAAGATACCTCACTATATACATGCAAGTATTCCAAAATCCAAGAAAATTTGAAATCCAAGACATTTCTGGTCCCAAGCATTTTGGATAAGATAGAATATTCAAAATAGAATTATACTTTTTACTATATATTACTATATATATACTGGTGATACTGAAATTATAACAATTATTTAATTATCCTCCAATTTGTGTCTTAATAATTTTTAAAACTTGCATTTATGAATTACTTTTGCATGTATAACTGTATTACATATTCCAGTAAAATGGGGAAAAAAAAGATATTTACGTCATTCTCAAAGCTCAAGGAAAACAGGCTGAGAGATCTGGCACCATGCTCCAGGGAATGTGACTGATACACGACAGCACTATCACGGGATTTGTTCTGGCTCTTAATCTGACTCCTGACTTCCTGTCCCACATGACTCTCCTTGTACTCTCCATTTATAGTATTTAAAACTACCATAAGCAAATAAAGTATTCAACTGTATTAAGATCAAAGAGTTAGTATCTTATTGAAGAAACTTTATCAATAGAAAAATAACTTTAAATAGAATTATTCAAGTGCAGGAATGTCTAAGTCCAGCCAGTGGAAACTAACTAAGCTATCTCTTTAGTCATGCATGCCCACAGCAACTTTTCCTTCTCGACAGGTCAAAAATCAAGACACAATGTTTTTTAAGAAATTAAAGTTGGGATCAGGAATACTTAATAGGGCCAAAGTCATCAAATACGGGAGAATACACAACTTAATCTGAGGTTCTGATTGGCAGCTACCATTTTTACCTTCACCAAGGTTGAGAGAAATACTCAGGACCTGTGTATTTTGTGGGTTTGTGTGTATATTGTGTTTTTTCATCACTATTTCTGTCAAGAGTTATAGAGATAGAGACTGGTCCTCATTTCAGAATATCTTAAATTGTACCAAATGACTTCAGCTGTGAATGAATACAATAAAGACAAGCAATAATAAATAAACTATTATATTTCTGGATGGTAGAAGTGGTTCCAGCTGTTGGTCTAATTCTATCTATGTAGAAAACTGCTTTCAGCAAACTCATTCTAAAATGCTTGACTAGCTTGAATGATTGAGATCTTATTTGCAAGCTTACAAAATGTGGCTCATAACAATTAGGTCAGAAGTGTAACAAAGCAAATGGAAAGATAGATAATTTCTTTAAAGATTTTACATTGAACAGAAGAGGAAAAGGATGTTTATCAAAATTTAATTTAATATTAACTAAGACTAGAAATTCACAAGTACTAAATTTGATTGGAAATGCTTGCTCAGAGCAATTTATTTTCATTAGATATTTGTTCAATGTGTGTATTATAAAATGGTTATGTGTTTTTCTATTTACAAAAGAAACTTCACTCTTAGGGATTGTAATATATCAACAACATTAATATAAACAACAATGTTCTTAGATTTAGGAAAGCAAGTTGATCCTTTCACATTAATTAGACCAACTTTTATTAAATGTTTGAGTTTTACATCATGGTCTGGAAAAAAAACTAGAATTTTGTCAAATTAGCAAGTCAGAAAATACAAACAGGAAGATAGAAGATTTTAGGGCTTCAAGGGACATTAGAGATGGTTTAATCTATTCACTTTATTTTATAGACAAGGATGCCGAGTGCCAGTGTGATAAATCAAATTGCACCACTCAATATAGGTAATTATTAAAAGTTAATTCTTGAATGTCATCCCCTTAAATCACTAGTCATACTCATTGCTGTCCTCTCTGTTAACATCCCTCCATAGAAGCCGAGTTCCACTTGCTGAACATGAGAGTCAGAATTTCTCAAAGTTTGTAGAACAACGGCATCAGATTCAACTGGGTATTTGTGAGTGTTTGTTAAAATGCAAAGCCCTGGACCTAATTCCAGACTTCCTAAACCAGAACCTGGGGAGTTGTACTTTTAAAAAGGTAGCTACCAGGTTATTTTTCTGCATTCTGTTTGTGAATAATTGCATTAATTTACCATGTATCTATCTTGTCTCATTATAACACACCTAGAGGACTTATCAAAAATGCAAAATCACAAAATTACACAAACACACATGCATACACACACATATAAGGCCGGTTTTAAAATGATGAGAAGTGAACACAGTCTGCAGTCTAGTTTACAATAATATACCAATGTCAATTTCTCTAGTTTTGATGCTATATAAGATTCACTACTGGGAGAAACCAGATGAAGAGTACACAAAACTCTGTATAAATGTCCAGGCCCTCATTGAGAGATTCTTATTCAATAAATCAAGGGTAAATATAGGAAATGTGTGTTTGTGTGCATGTATATGTTTGTATGTATATAAATATGTCTGCACGTATTGCATGTATATGTTTATGTGTATATGCATATGTTTTTGTGTGTTTGCGTTTGTACATATGTCTAGTTGGCTCTTGAACAACACAGGTTTGAACTGTGTGGGTCAATGTATATGTGAATTTTTTTCAATACACATATATCGGAAACATTTTGGAGATTTTAGATAACTTGAAAAACTCTCGGATGAACTGCATAGACTAGAAATATCAAAAAAATTAAGAAAAATTAGGTATTTCAAGAATGCTTAAACATATCTAGATACAAGTTTATTTTCATGATTTATTACCATAAAACATACAAAATTCTATATAAAATTTGACAGGCATGAAAACTAATGCATGTAAGCGCAAACCATTTGGCAACACTTGAAGGCTAGAAAAATGTAAACAAATGTAAAGACAGTATTAAATGGTAACTACATAAAATGAACAGCAATATATACTATAATGCTGTAAACAATTGTGTAGTCACCTCCTGATGCTATTGAGGTGAGCTCAACGTTTGAGTACCTGCTTAAAATGTGATATAAGCATCTCTTCATGAGCAGTTCATCTCTCCAGCATATTACAGTAAAACGTCATCTCTCATTATCCTCATGCATCCGTCATTGTGTTTACTGCAATACTATAAATCCTGAATAACACCATGGGACCCATCCAAACTACCACTAATGGTTCTGGAAGTACTCTCAAGATGTAGAATGAAGTCATGGCATTACAACAAAAAAACTGAATTGCTTGATGTATACCATAGACTGAGGCCTGCAGATGTGGTTGCCAACACTGTCAAGATAAATGAATCTGGCCTAAGGAATATTGTGAAAAAAGAAAAGAAGATTCATAAAGCCATCACTGTAGTTATGCCAGAAGAGGCAAAATCCTTGTTTTTTTGGATTGAGATGCAATTTAATCTTGCATTGAAAATACAGCTTTATATGGGTGCAAGATTGCTATAAGAAAGGCATAATTATAGATTCTACTATGATTTGAGAGAAAACCAAGTCATTCTATGACAACTTAAAACACAAGGAAAATGAAAAAACTAAAACTGAAAATATAATGCCAGCAAAGGATGGTTTCATAATTTTAGAAAAATATCTGACTTCAAAAATATCAAGATAACAGAAGAAGCAACATCTGCCCACCAAAAAAGATAGCAGACAAGTTTCCAGATGCCGTTAAGAAAATCACTGGGGAGATAGGCTCTTTGTAGGTTTTAAATGTAAACCAAAATATCCTATTCTGGAAAAAAAAATGCTACAAAAACATGTATTAATAAGGGAGAGAAGTGAGCACCAGGATTTTAGGCAGGAAGGGATAGGCCAACTCTACTTTTTTGTACAAAGGCAGGATATGATCAGGATAGCCCTCATCTATAAAACTGCTAAACTCCGAGGCTTGAAGGGAAAAATCAACAATAGCTGCCGGTGTTCTGGTTGCAACAAGAAGCCCTGGACAATGAGATCCCTTTTTCTGGATTGGTTCTATTCATGCTTTGTCCCTGAAGTCAGGAAGCAACTTGCCAATAAAGAACTGTGTTTTAAAGTTCTTTTGACATTGAACAATGATCCTGGCCACACAGAACCTTGAGTTTAATACTGAAGGCATCAAAGTGGTCTACTTATTCCTAAACACAATATCTCGAATTCAACTTCTAGATCAGAGTTTCATAAGGAATCTTAAAGTTCATTATACATTGAACTTTATGAAAAGAATTATCATTGTTATGGAAGAACACACTGAAAGAGAGAACAACATGAAAATCTGGAAGAATTACACCACTGAAACTGCCATCGTTGTTATAGAAAACTCCATGAAAGCTATCAAACCTGAAACAATAAATTCCTCCTGAAGAAAACTGTCCAAATGTTGTGCAAGACTTTATAGGATTCACAACACAGCCTATCAGGGAAATCATGAAAGAGATTGTGGCAAGAAAAAAAAAGACAAAAAAAAAATCAAAGGGTGTGGGAGGATGAAGGGTTTCAAGATACAAATCTTGGAAAAATTTAAAAACTATTTGACACCACACCAGAGGAATTAACAAAAAACAGGCCGGGCTCGGTGGCTCAGCCTGTAATCCCGTACTTTGGGAGGCCAGGTTGAGTGAATTGCCTGAGCCCGTGGGTTTGAGACCTGCCAGGCAACTCGGCGAGACCTCGTCTCTACAGTAAATCAAAAATTAGCCGGGGGTGGTAGCACGAGTCTGTAGTTCCAGCTACTTGGAAGGCTGAGGCAGAAGGATCTCCGGAGCCCAACTGGTCGAGGCTGCGGTGGTTGGAGCGTGCCACTGCACTCCAGTCTGGGTGACAGAGTGAGACTCCAACTCAAAAACAAAACAACAAAAAAACTGATGGAGATGAGTGTTTCTGAACCAGTGCTAGATGATGAGGAATAAGATGTACAAGAAGCAACGTCAGAAAGCAAAGTGACATTAGACAGCCTGAGAGAGAATTTCCCACTATTCGTGACTGCTTTTGACTTCTTTTACATCATGGACCCTTCTATAATACAGGCACTGAAACTAAAGCAAATGATGGAAGAATGGTTGGTACTATATACAGGCATTTTTAGAAAATTTATAAAGCAAAGACATCAGACAGAAATTATAATGTATTTCTGTAAAGTTATGCCAGGTGTTCCTATGTCTCCTAATTCCCCTTCCACCTTCTCTACCTCTTCTTCCTCTGTCTCCCCTAAGGCAGCAAAACCAACTCCTCATCTTCCTCTGCCCTCAGCCTACTCAGTGTGATTTGGCAAGGATAAAGAAAAACCTTTGTGATGATCCACTTTCACTTACTGAATGGTATTTATATTTTCTCTTCCTTATGATTTTCTTAACTTTTTTTCTCTAGCTTACTTTAAGAATACAGGACATACTGCATATAACATAAGAAATACGTAATTTGTTCATATCATTGGTATGGTTTCCAGTCAATAGTAGACTATCATTATGTTTGGAGAGAGTAAAAAAAAAACAAAGAACCCCATAAAAAGCTGGCAGAAGACATGAACAGATACTTCTCAAAAGAATATATACAGGCAGTCAAAAGACATATCAAAAAGTGCTCAGCCTCACTAATCATCGGAGAAATGCAAATCAAAATCACAGTGAGATACCACCTAACCCAGTAAGAATGCCCATCATTAATAAAACAAACAACAACAGATGCTGGACGAGGATTCTGAGAAAAGGGAATGCTTATATACTGCTGGTGGGAATGCAAACTAGTTCAATCTTTATGGAAAACAGTGTGATGATTTCTAAAAGAACTAAAAATTGACCTTCCATATGACCCAGTGATCCCCCTACTGGAAATATACCCAGAGGAACTCAAATCATTCTACAAAAAAGATACCTGAACACACATGTTTATTGCAGCACTTTTCACAACAGCAAAAACATGGAATCACCTGTGCCATCCATTGAAACTGGACTGGATTTTTTAAAATGCGGTACATGTACATAATGGAATACTATGCAGCTATAAAGAAGGACAAACATATGGATCTTGCAGTAACTTGGATAGATTTAGAGTCTAAAATACTCAGTGATCTGTCATGGAAACAAAAAACAGAATACCACATGTTCTCACTCATAAGCGGACCTTGAAAATTATCATAATACTACAAGAAAGGGATTGGCAGTAGTGGGGAAGCTGTCAGAGGAGTGGGGGTGGGATTGGCAGTTGAGGGAAACTGCTAGGGGAGGGAAGGACACACCACATCAACAAGGGTATGTGCATAATGAACATTTATATAACTAACCCTTAATTGTACCCCACATCTTTAAAACAAAGAAAAAGTTATTCATGGATTGTGGCCTGTGGAATGGGGTCATTACCCCTAACCTTTGTGTTGTTCAAGGACCAGCAGTATTTGTGTGTGTGTGTGTGTGTGTGTGTGTGTGTGTGTGTGTGTGTCTGTGAGAACAAGCCCCAGTGATTCTTCTTACTACATCAGATTTGAGTTTCACCATTCAGCATCTATCATCTCTCCAATAACTCCTATGAGGATATTTTAAAGTAAATTTCCCCAATTTTACACTGTAGATTTTTGTTAAAAATCTGGCTGAAGCCGGGCTCGGTGGCTCAGCCTGTAATCCCGCGCCTTTAGGAGGCTGAAGTGAGTGGATTGTCTGAGCCCGCGGGTTCGAGACCTGCCTGGGCAGCGAGACCTCATCTCTACAATAAATCAAAAAATCAGCTGGGCGTGGTAGCGCGCACCTGTAATTCCAGCTACTGGGAAGGCTGGGGCAGAAGGATCGCCGGAGCCCAGCAGGTCGAGGTTGCGGTAGCCGGGAGCGGCCCACTGCACTCCAGTCTGGGCAACAGAGTGAAACTCCAACTCAAATAAATAAATAAATAAATAAAATCTGGCTGAAATATAAGTACTTACAGAAAAAAGGGATTTGCAACAAAGATTTGTACTCTCTAACTAGGATAGACTTCAAATTCATTACATGAGTGGATGGATATATGTATAAAATGTTGAGGAAATAGCTGTCATCTTGCTCAAGGAGGGTGAAAACCAATACATCATCTCCCAAGGTAATTTTAGTGAAAACCACACAAAGTGTATCCTTTCACCACTGGAATGCTTTGAGATACAAGAACATTTGTTCGGGTTTCAAATAGGATAATTCCAAAATCATAATGAACCCCACACAATTTATTTAAGCACAAAGATGTCATAAAGAAGTAGTACTCGTGCTGGATATTTGCTAGGCATATTTTTAAATTAGGTGATAATCCAGTGATGTAATAATGAGAATTGGTTTCCCAAATGACAAATTAAGGGGAAGCACAGATTCATGAGACTAGCCCAACACAAAACGAACAGAAAGATTAAACACATTGGAATTCTATGGTTATCGACTTCTGTTGAATTTTTTCCCTCCATCCCCAGTCTAACCTACTTTCAATTGCAAATTCTGTTCAAAAGTACAGAGCATTTTGGATATGAGGATCACAAAGTGGTGATCTAAAAAAATAACAAAATACAGCCACTAAGTCTAATTAGTCTCCACTGCAGAAATTCAAGGGCAATCTCCTTCAAATCAGCATTTTAAAATTCTACGGCTTATTGTTTCAAACTGCTGTTTTGTTAGTTGAGTAAGAGATATAATTCCCCAAGACCATGGCTGCTGCCAAAATCAGCAATCACAGCAAGAGGGACAGCCTTTGTGACTGTTCCCCTGGAGAGCAGCTGTCGCAGCTGCTCTACAAGAAGCAAGAGCCACAAGGCCACAAGCACTTGCAAAAAGTCTAGACGCCCCAGATCAGTCCTGAAAACTGTCAGGTGCACCTATTAATAGAACTTTGTTACTTTCATTTGCATTAAGTACAAACTTGGACTTTTTTTTTCTATTGACCTATGTTTGGGTCCAGAGCTTCTAGGGGTATGAAATGCAGATTGTACTTTCCTTGGGCAGTCTATGCATCCCTGACAAAGAATAACCTCTCCAAGCCTTTCCTCTTCCATAGATCATTATCTCATATAAAAGAGTTACAGAGTAGTAGTGCTCCTTTGAGCTAGGATAACGTATAATCTATACCACTCATGTGACATTAAACATTTTATGGTAGTTGGGACATATATATATTATCTATTCTACTATACTGGTAAACTTCTTAAAAGTAACTCTTTCATCTTTGTCTACCTCATATGAATGTGGCAGATGAATTAACGTTGGCTAGTTGATAATTGGACTCTGGTAACAATTAGTACCAACATCAGAACTACCACCATCTACTTATAATAACATTGTAGTAATACGATATTTTACTAATGTATTTGTTAGTAACTGTTTCAGCTTTTCAATCTCTACCATTATATGCCACAGTCCCTCCTTATCTTTAAATAATATAATTCAAGACCCTCCACTGGATACCTGAAACCATGGATAGTAGCAAGTCCTACATATACTATTATTTTCCTACACACAGACATTATAGAAAGTTTAATTTATAAATTAGGCACAGTAAGATAGTAACAGCAATAACTAATAATAAAATAGAATAAGTATAACAATATACCAGAATCACTACTCTTGTGCTTTGGGGTCATTATTAAATAAAATAAGGGTTACTTGAACACCAGAACTAACAGACACAATAGTTGACCAGATAATGGGATGAACACTGAGTAAAGTGGAGGGAGTGTAAGCAGCATGGATATGCTGGACAAGTAGAGGCTTCATGTCCCAGACAGACAGAAGAAAGTGAGACATTGCAAGATTTCATCATGCTACTCACAATGGTGCACAATTTAAAATTGACAAGTTATTTATTTCTGGAAGCTTCCACTTCACATTTTTGGACCATGCTTGACTGAAGATGACTAAAACCATGGTGAATTGCAGATAATAAGGTGACTATTGTATTTAGTTTTTATGTATGCATATACACTTTTATATAGTTATGTGTATATCTAATTAGTATATACATCTTTATATCTGATATGCAATCACTCCTATTATGCATTCATTCTTTTATGATAAGCTTCCAGTACTGTCTCTAGCACATAGGATGCAATCAATAAATATTTTTTAATTAAATAATTAATTTAATTGACAATAACAAAACCCAAAAGGTACATCAAAGATTTTATTTACTCAGAATTCAACAGGGTTTCAATGTTTAGATATTTTTCAAAAATAAATAAAAGGAGTGATTTCTGGTTTGTGATTAACTTCGATGTCTTCTACTTCTCATGATATTAATGCATTAAGCTGGAGACATTAAAAATTACCATGTATATGAATAATAAGCAATTATTCTCTTATTTTTTGGTCCAACCACTTCACACTTTGTTAGAATGCCTTTCTAGATTCAAAGTAAACAAATTTTATCATTGACATCATTTTCATTCAAAACTGTATTTTTATTTATATCAAATTCTTTTTTCAAATGTTAATTCTGTCAATGAATGACTTTATGCAGTCAAATCTCTGTTAATTCTGTCAATGACTTTATGCAGTCAAATCTCTGTTAAAATATTATTACCTTTAGCAATTAATTATGTCAGCCAATTTCCAAAGTTAAGCTTGCCAAGGAGATCTTTCCAAAATATTTTATCTAAATATGAATGCTATTAAAAAATTCCTTTTCAGGCTAAGATTTCACTGTACATAGTATTTGTGGTAACCTGGAAAGATGATTCAATTGACAGAAGAGTACATTGCAAATTTGGTTTCCATTTCCAATTTTGTATTCTGCTATTCATCTATATTTTTATTCATTTACTCATTCATTCATGTATTACTGAGCTTTTATCAGGTACACAATATTCTATCATGTGTATACTGTAAGATATACAAATATTAATAAGTAAGACATACTCATTGTCTTTTTGGCAGTCACAGTTTAAAATGAGAAATAGGTACCCACAAATATGTGCAGTACAATATATACATATCAATTGTTGTTATGTTGTTAACATTACTTATGTCGGTATTTGGCAGTGTCAAAACTCAAAACCAGGAAATCTGCCTAGAGTCTGAAGACTTAGACATTTTACTATACTGAGGGTAGTAATGACTTCAACATTTTAGTTTGGTGTCTGGGAAAATTATGATGTCAGTAAGAATAATAAGGAACTCATAAAGGAAAAAAAGTAATTTAGAAAGTAAAAAGAAATAAATGTTTTAAAACATACAGTATTTATTTTGGCCAGATAACAAACTAGACATATATTATAGACTTTTGTAGGACCAAAGAAAAGAGAATGTTAGAGCTGTATATACAACTCCAAAATAGGACCAAACCCAGTAATGTGATATGCCAAGCCAGTCAAATCATTCTAGCATCACCTAGGAATGTGCATCCTGCTCCCACAATTCTTTTTTTAAAGTTGAAAAAGTATGCAATGGATATTATGAGGTGATTAGCTTATCAATTAAGAAATGATCTAAATGGCAATAAATTTTAATCAAGTATAATTCTTGGTTGTGCTTGTTTTGTAAAACAAATAAGCTAACAAACAAAAGGCAATGCTTATTAGTGAAGTGCTAAAAATCTCCTAGCTACATGATCACAAGTTTTCACTGATCATTGCAATAATCAATTAAAATGAAATTTCATTCCAATTTATAGTCAATAAATAAGAATGCAAGCATGATGATTGAGATCCTGGAAACTGCACCACTTGCCCAATCTAAAAGCAAATGAGCTGTTGCTAAGATACACCATTCATTTCTTTGTTTATATCTATGTCTGGAGCAATGAAGTTTCTTTCAGAGCGGTATGAGTGACTTTGCTCAGTGAGTTGACACTCTACTCAGTTTCAACTGATTTAATTTATTTAAGTGAATAAAATACTAATGGCCCAAAATAAGTCAAACAGAGAGTAACAAGTTCGTACATGTTTTCTCTATTTGAGGCATTTGATGTATAGAAAGTAAAATTTAGAAATCCTCTAAAGCACAATGTGACAAGGCTTAAAAACAATTCTTAACACAGTGCCATCAGAAAAATCACTCTCTCCAGGTTCCCCAAAGGCAATTAAAATGAACATAAATTGCTTAAAGTGGAAGAAAATAAAAAATTAGTTTTTTAAAGAAGAAAAAGGGAATTTAACCTGTCTTAAAGAGCCTCAGACCAAACTGTTAAGAGTCAGGCTTGGACACTAGTTTTTATGATCATTTTTCTCCAGGCCATGGTAGTCTTGAGGAAATGAGATAATTTTTAGGCTTAGTGTTATGTTTTGGAGGGTTTGAAAGACAATTGTTTTTAGGTCTGGGACCCTTTATAATGTGTCTTCTTTCTCTTATGATCTGGTCATCCTCTAAACTAGTTGAAGTTGGCAAATCTTAGAATAAAGTTAGTTGTAATGCAGCTGTTTGAGCATAGGTAAAAATTCCATGAGTGAAATGTAAAAGTGCAATCTGTTTTAAGTTGCACGTTTCAAAAAGACTGGTTGTTCATTGGTGACAAAAGTGAGAGGAAATCCCAGGCCTGAAGGCCTGATCACCCCCATCGGTGTTCTTTAAACCCGTTGACCCCATGGGAAGTGTCCATTGACCATCTCTCCAGGGCAGCTCAAGAAATCCTTGCACAACCCTGGTCTATGCTACTGTTCTGGCTCCTATTGAGACCCAGGGTAGAAGAACTATTTCTCCTCCCCCAAGAGAGTGTTGGAGAACCCATTTTCTATGAGGTCCTATTGGCTCTCACAACTGCAGCATCTGCTGGGGTGTGGACCAGAGTGATGGACAACTGCAGCTCTCTACTCTCCTGTTGTGCTGGGTTCTCCCCATTCTCCCCTCTGATCTAAGGAGAAAGGAGCTGAATTAGACTTCGATTTTATTCTACTCACCCTTTGTGTGTTTTTTATCTTGATGTAAAGCCTCAGTCATTTAGAGAAAGGAATCTGTTCCCTAGTTCCACTTCTAGAACTAGAAACTTAGTGGTGAATCTGCATCACACATGAGATAATGCACACCAAGTACCTTGCACAATAACCTAAAATTATTACATATATAATAAAAATCCTGTATATTGTTTATTGTGTTATACACTGTCAAATACTATGACTATAAGGTATGTACATAAATATGTACACTCTAGCAATCAAACATTACATACCAACTTTGTTAAGAAGACTATACATTCATGTGGGAATTGAAAGAAGCTAGGAGTTAGGGAAAAATATTATGAAACTATAATAGGTGTGAGGGTAAAACAGAATAGATAAGGCACAAGCCAATTCCAGCATGTTCTCCTTAACAGATATCCTGAGAGGTGTAGGATAGAAGATTACTATAAGAATGCAATCTATCCTCAGATAGCGACCTGAGAACCTGGTGGAAACGTGGATTGTTATGATTGCTTCAGGTGAACATTAAACACCATAAATAAGGACCATAGTGTCTCTATATTTTCACTTTTGCACCATTACCAATGCATTAACCTCTGCAGTGCCCCCCATATCTTGTTTATTTGACAGCAGCTTTACCTGCAACTCCATCCACATCAGTCCAAGACCTGCCAGATATTTATTGAAGCTTCTGAGAAATATTGTAGACTAAATTAGGTGACAAAATGGGCTTCTCTTTTGGAAATAAATGTATTATCTTCTTTATCAGATCCTACTCATTTTGATTGCTGCGTTGAGCTCCAGTGGCAAAAATGGGTTAAAGTTTTTTTTTTTTTTTTCTTGCTGAGCCAATTTTTTTCACAGGTTCAGTAGTGCAGCAAAAGTTAATTCATTCTAAAGCACATGGCTTTCCAGCAACATTGTCAATATTATAATGTTCCTTTGCAGCTCTGGCCTAGCCAGTTTATTAGATGAAGGGCTGACAAGCAGGGCTGTACTTTGTTGTAGTGGAAAAAAACTATCAAAGAGCTCTTCTGAATCATTTCCTTTATTCTGATATATAAGCTTCTGCTAAAGTTCAGAAGTCAGTACTTCTATTTTTTTTTTTTTGCCTATTCCCTTTCTATTAGCTGAGCTGTTTACAGATCTTTAAAATAGAGTAGAGCACTTTTTTCCCCTTTAAGACAGGAAAAAAACTCCTGTCAATTATTCTTGTTTTGATTTTAGTGAAATCTCTTTAAAAGAAAAAAAGACTTCAATATGATTCCTTTACAAAGAAAATATCCTCCTAACAATATAGTTATATGCAAGGCAGAGAAAATGTCTGCTGTTTCCTGCAGTAGGAAATGAAATAGCCCGATAGCTCCTGAATGATTGATGGGAAAATACCAAAAGGGTGCATATTGTAGTCTGTGATGTCTGCATTGAAACAAACTCAGCCAGTGTCTGCATAGGTGCAGGACGAGCTCACCACATGCTGGGTCTTGGGAACTTATGGTACCATCTTTGTTTCCTGTAGCTGGGCAGTGAGCAATAACCCACAGAACTTTGTGCAAAGGAATGGAGCCAAAATCAGCTCCACAGAAACTTCCAGAAACTTCCAGCTGATCAGCATAATTATTCTTCATTGACTATACCATCCAAAATGCAGGTCCCTGCCCTTTATTCATCACTGCATTAAATAATGTAATAGTGACTCCAACTTAAAATACTTTATCTACCTATTTTATTTTGTATTGAATTTTGTGCTCTGATCAACCCTTTTCTAGCTGGGGTCCCAGTGGGACAGCAACTTGATGCTCTTTCTGTCTCAAAATTAGGTTAGATATCAGAGCTCTCCAAATGGGAGATTCTCCCTTTCTTTCATCTTCTTTAAGGGCCAAGCTGACTGGAAGTCATCCACTGAGATATTCCTTTGTGCCTCTATAAAAAGTTCTTAGTCTCCATTATTGCTATTGAAAGAAGATAAGGTGCTTGGTTTGTAGAATTAAATAATTATATGCTTCTTAGTAAGTATCAAGCATGATAGGATGTAAAGTATGTAGGCTTTGGAGTAGGAAAGGTCTAGGTTTAAATCCCAGGTCTACCACATACTATTTATGTGACCTTGAAAAGATACTGAATCTCTTTGAGATTTTCCCCTAACATGTAATTGGATCTAAAAATAATTGCCTTATAAGGTTTTTAAAATGTTAACTGACAAAGCAAATATAAATTGCTTCCTATGTAGTAAGAAAGTCTCCTTCCTTTCTAGGACATAAGGCTCAACACTGCTCCTTTAACTTAAGACAGAGAATACTAGGTTTTTGTATAGGGGGAGACAGTTTTATGTTCTTGACAAAGGGTGAAATAGAAGGGGGAAAAAAAGCAAGTACCAAGAAAATGTAAAAGAAAAATGCAGGAAAATATAAGAAGGGAAAATAAAAAAAGAAGGAAAGGAAGTCACTTCCAAGTTCCAATGAAAGCTGCTTTAATTCTGGGATATTTACAATAATGATGACTAAGCTTTTTAATATATGCCACAGTGGAGCCAAGATTCACATACAGCAACATTTAATTTAGAAAGTAGAGAAATGCTACAATCTGGATAGGTATATACCAAGTTATCTCAAGAAAATTTATTTTCACATACAAAATTTGAATAAATCTATTTTAATAAAGGCTTCAATTGTCCCTTCCTAGATTAAACCATATGTATTTTAAAGAATTTCCATGTATTTTATGTTAAAACATCTTTTAAAACTCTGTAAGGCAACTCCTTAAGGTATCTCACACTTTCTGGGCACCCACAAGTGAAGTGTGATTCAAATTAGTCCTCAAGTTTTTCAAATAAGGAGCTATGGTTGAAAGTATCACAGTTTGAAAAGATATGTATATTTTTAAAGTTACTTATATTTTTGAGATAAGGCTAACCAAATGGATTAAAAAGTGAAATTTGAATGAAATAAATTTCATCTAATCCTAAGGGCAAGTAAAGACTATTGAGAAGATAAATATTGCTTGCTCAAAACAAGTGGTTCCTGCAAACAACCTTCTTAAAGGTGGTGCTTGATAAATGGTATTATCTTGAGCATTATACCATTTCAGACCAAGGTAAGCTGCTTGATTTGAATTAGCTTCTAACTAGCCCCACAACCATTGTTGCCTCTCTCCCCTCCCACCCCATCTCCAGTTTTTGTCATAATTCCATAATCAGAGTGTTCAGTGATAGCATCTTCAATTTGCAATTGCTTTTCCTGAAGTGTAAACATCTAGGAAATAGTTCTTATTACCTCCCATTTATCCAATGGAGGAATTGTTATGGAGAAGGGATCCTTCTGGCTTGAGTATCAGGACACTTAGTTCTAGCCTTACCTAGCCTTCAGAGGTATGTCACTTAACCTCACCGGTCCTCATTTCAGAATGAAGGGTTAACTAGTTCATCTCCAAGGTCCTTTCTTGTTCAATCATCCTATGATTCTATCATGTTCTTGCTAAGTGGTTTGCCTAATCACACAATTACTCAGTGGTCCTCCTGAACTTGAAGTGGATGATCACTTGGCAGGGGCATTCTAGAGGGTTTCATGAATTAGCAAGGAGGTCAGATTATAACCTCTGAAGTCCCTTCTAACTCTGATTCTGTTCTAGTATCAGGGTCGGCTGACTTCTGGCCCCAGTGCACTATCCATCAGAAGGACATTACCTCTCTCTTGGAAGCAGCCAATTTCTAGTTCATTAATAGAGAGATTGTAAGTGTTAAAAGCCGGCTGTGTGGGTGAATGATAAATATAAACCATTACCAACATGTCCTCATACTAAAATAATTACATACAGAATTCTTTTCATCTCGTTGTAAAATAATTCTTGCCATGAGAAATAAAGAATAGAAAACAGAGGCATCATTTTGGTGCCCCCAAGTGGGGAACTCTGATGCCTGCAGTCAAATTACACCTTTCTCAGGCATATAGGGGCATCCTGCAGCCACTTGAATGGAATCCTCGACCCTTTTGAACTGTCCATGACTATCTTTGTTCTACAAGGACTTCTGGAGATTTTCTGTCTCAGTTTAAAGAGGCTGCTGCTATCGGGGAAAAAAAGAGACCATTCTGAATATCTCCAGGAGTCTAGGATCTTTTCAAGGATTCCAGTGGACTTGGAAATATTTTCCACTGAATCCAAGCTGATCCATGGATCAGGCCCTCAGATATCCACCTGAGTCTATATGCATTAAGAGTTCAGAAACTATCTCGTTTTCCTTACAGTCAGGATAATGGGCAAATAGAATAGTGATCTCTTGAGATAGTTAAGTCCCAGCCCACATCCTGGTTCCCACAGCATACATTCCAGAGGTTGAGATTCTGGATTACAACTATCTGACAAAGCTTGGGTTTCATTTTACTAGTTGACTTACTGGTATTTGAAAACGTTAGCTGTGCACACAGCTTCTCTGGTGTAATATTGTCAAATAACCAATGACTAGAAACAGTTAGCATTCTAGCTAACTGTAGTTCCTTTGAATAATAGGGTTTTATTTAAGGCATGATTTTCTATCCATTTTTTCAGTGATACTATTGGTACTTCTAACCTGCATTTGAACCAAGTATCTAGCAATTACTATCCGCATACTTTCTTTTAAACAAGTTTTTTAACTCCAGAAGACACTGTTCTGGATCAAAATGTTCTAGGAAGTCTTTATAGAAACAGATACATTTCAAGTGGGAGGGGAGAAAGTAGGTAAGAAGATGAAAAAAGTTTGTAAGTTGGGGTAATATATAAGCAACCATAGCATGAAAAGTTGAGAGATTTGTTTGAAGAATTTGTGAATTTTACTGAAACCAAATGTTGCAAACTATGAATAATTGGAGATGCTAATTGAGATGAAACTATGAGCCACCAGCCATGAACCAAGAATTCAGACTTTGATTTTTTTAACCTAATAATGCCAGTGTTTATCCTGAAGGCCAGGGGTGAACATAGTTAGCACTCATTGCCTAGCTATCTACATTTTCTCTTCTCAGGTCTATGACAGCTATCTCTAAGCAATTATTATACCCTCTCTTACACAGCCTGATGAGACCTCAGAACCCTTCTCAATACTTTACTTTTAGAGTTGGTTCTAAAGATGAAACCAGCTTGCCACTTTTCACTAAACTGGATAATGAAAATAGGAAGATCAATATATTTTAAAGCAGGATGAAGAATTAATTGAGAGGTTACCAGTTGAGAAAAGGCTTACTATTCTAACCTAGAGGTGAGATGATGGGTTGTTCTCAGTTTTGTTCAATCATCAAACATTCATTGAGTGCCCATTGTGTGCAAAGTCACATGTCAAGGGCCAAAACCTAGTAGGAAGTAAGATAATAGCTGTGAGTAGACTAGCTGAATGTTTGTATTTGACAGCCTGGAAAAACCACAATGACAAAAACTGGAATTCAGCCGGAAACTGATCTAGAAGGAAGAGGAGTTTAAACAATATTGGAAATAAAAGAGAGACTGTACAAAAAGAAAATCCAATGAGTCCGATTTAATTATGAAGAAATATACATTTGTAAGTCAATAAACTTAAAGTAATAGCGATCCTGTGAATAAGACAGAAGATTGCTGTTCAAATAATTAGATAAAGGCACACAAGATGGTCTGAAATTCTGGAAAGCAAACTAGGAGAGTTTCAAAAAGAAAGTTTTTATCAACAGTGGGCACAGGATATTGAGATGAGATCGTGTTTGAAATCATTGCAGACATTAAAAAATTTTAACGGAAGAAAAAAAATCTATTCACCTCATAAGGGTGTAAAAAAATACAAGCACTGAAGAATTAGAGGAAATGTTATCAAACCATATGGCAATCAAAAGTTTGAGATGATAGCCCAAGGGAGCACCAAAAAATAGAGGATGCCTGAGTACGTTGAAGGGAGAAGGGGAGAAGTCAGAGTGGGGAAGAAAAGATTGAGGATGTTGGGGAGAGGACGATGGATGGATGTGCCAGGGCCTTAGATGGCCATAGAAGGTAAGACCAAGAGCCTAAGTGACAGATTGGCAAGAAGAACACAACCGATTTTCTTTCATTCAAGGTGGGAGGCAAGAGTGTGGAGATAGAAATGATCAATAAAGTTAATAGAAATACCAAAAGAGAAGAAAATACTGAAAAATGTATAACTAATATCTATTACTTAGTGAAATAGAAAATATATTAATGTGCAGAGAGGAAAGAATGGCACGGAATGTAATCTAGCATTAGACTCAAGTGGAGACTATTTAGGTGAAATAGAGAAAAGGTTTTATTTACCAAGTAACTTTCTGTGTGTTGATCATGGGTCAGACAAGGTGTTAGATGCTGGGGATACAACAATAAATGAGCCTGGTATTGTCTCTGCCTTCAAAAAATGTATGTTCTAAAAGGGAGACTTTTTAAAATAAATAAAATTACAAAAACAGTAAGTTATGATAGATGCTACATAGATAAGCAGGGACCAGATCATATATGTCTTTGTATGAAATGACAAAAGTTTAACTGTTATTTTAAATTCAGTAAAAACCATTTAAGGGTTTTAAGCATAAAAAGGATATGACAGACTGTTTACATTTAAGGGGAAAAAAACTGTTTTTGCAGGTGTGGAGAATGACTTGAAGAAAGGCAACAGTGAAAGCAGAGAGAGTTGGAAACTGGTGACCTAGACAAAGGTCATAGGGTGAAGATGGAGAAAAAAAGGTAAGTCAACATATTTTGGGAGAGAAACTTGGCTGGACCTGCTGAAGGACTGAATATTAGTGAGGTAGGGCAGATTTCTGGCCTATCTCTGTGGGAGGTGGTGCCACTCGCTGAGAGAGGGAAGGTTGATGAGCCAGAGAAGAGATCTAGGGGAAATCCAGGATGTGTTAAGTTTGAGTTGTGTGACAAATTGAGTTATCAACCATGCAGTTTACTCTGAAAGGAAGAGTTCAGAGAATACATTTGACAGAGATATAAATTAGGGACAGATATGCATGAACCAATGGAAAGAATTGAGATCCATGACAGTGTGGAGGGAGAAGAGGAGGGTGAAGAGTCCAAGACCTCTCATTCCATGGCTGGAAAGTTGGTCATAGTGACTAATTGTTAAGCAGTCTGGGTCTGCAGACTATCTGAGTTAGAATCTTGGTTTCATCACAATGTCCTCATCATAAAATGAAGGAGAAAATTCCAATATCTACCTCAAAGGTTTGTGTGTGTGTGTGTGAGAGAATGAGAGTTGCTGTGTGTAAAATGCTCAGAAAAGTGCCAGGTTTATATGAAATGTTTATTCAACTAGCTGTCCTTATTATGAGTATTTGGAGATCAAGGAGCAAAGGAAGAGAAAACAAAGAAGAGTGAGCATCCTTGAAACCACTAAAGGATGTCTGAATTCACAATTGGCAGTAATTGCTATCTTGGATACCTAGACATCACAAGGATATCCCCAGTGATTACAGTGTGAGCAATTTATCCTTCTTGAATCTTATGACATGTAAATACAGAATTTTCAGGTACAGAGAAAAATTATTATTTATTTGTTACACATTGGTTGATCATCTGTTATGTACCAGCCACTTGTTTGCCAACAAGATGCTGGGCATAAGAAGATTTAGAAGAAAGGTCCCCACTTTGGATGGCCTCACAGTCTAACAAGACAGACAGGGCAGATATGTGTCCTTGAAGTCTTTTTGTGGTTAAATTCAAATTAATATTGAAGCTGTCATAGGACCACCTATTTTGGCGGTGTATAAAATGAAAAAGTACTAGAGCAATAGAAGTAAAGATGACAAAATGCTAAGTAAAAGTAGAAGCCCTTGAAAATTTACTACAAAAATAGAGCAGCTCTTTAAACAAAGAACTAATAAAAGAAAAGCCCCAACATTAAAATCAGAAATTTTCCGTATCCCGTGGTTACAAATTTTTATTTAAGATTTTATTCCTACTATACATCCAACTGTAATGACTTTATTCTAGCTATTATGTCGAATCCCAAAACCCCAAGGTGTTTTTTAATACTATAAAGCATCTTTCTGCATTATTAGAGTAAATTAGTTGGCAAAAGAATGAGATATTAATCCTGTAAAGGTCACATCATCTTGATTACAAGAAGCCAATAAAGTGGAATTCTTGCCTTTAATAGTTGAATGTCATAAGAGGGAAAATAGACGGCTTTATGTTTCCCTCTATGGTGGAGAGATTCTTCTATCTCAAAATTATGCTGCTCAAACTGCTGCTGGTGTTTGCTTCCTAAGACAACTGAAGCAGCCTGGCCATTAGAGACACTGCATGATCTGGGGACGAGAATCACATGGTCAACTCAGGAAAACGCTGCTGCCTCCCATTCGTCATAAAATGTTTAGCATGTACATAAATTTTCTTTAGGATTTTGATAAACATGAGCTTCCCTTTTTATTTTCAGTTGGCTTACAAGGCCACCAGGGAGAGAAAAGCAGATCTTTTATTTATTCAGTACCACCAATGAGGGAATCTCATACAAGAAGTATAGTTAAAAAATTAGAGACCCAATCCATTGCTTAAGCATGGGTCTGGCTGCTTCCAGCTCACTTCATCAAAGACAATTTTGTTATGCATTTAGATTTCCTGATTTATAATAAAAGCTGAGGATGATCCCATTTTCTGCTCTGTTTTGGAAGTTGTTCATGAGCATCATCATTAAAAGGCTACCTTTAGCTGAAGCCTCTATGTGCTGGACTCAATTTTAAGTCTTCCAGGTACATTATTTCATTAAACTCTCACAACAACTTTCTTGGGTACATACTAATATTATCCTCATTTTCGAGATCTGGCAATTGAGACCGTGTTTCACTTAAGGCCACATAGCTAGTAAGCAGTAGAGCCAGAATTTGAACCCAAGAAATTGGTGCTGAAAAGCCAAGGATCTTCATCAGTTCATCACACTGACTCACTGTGGGCTGCATATATCATCTCCCTGTACAGATGCATTTGCCAATATACCATACTCAACTCTCTAAGCTAAAACAACAAAAAATAAATAAATGTCACCAAAAGTCTTTGAAGAATAATGGAAAATACATACTGGAGATATAAACGCAAGTGGATCATGTGAAGCTTTTCACAGTCAACTGTGACCAGATTATAAGCCTCAGGAAAAATGAGAGACAGTGAAACAGAGATAGCATCGCTTGTGGTAACTAAGGGTAACTAAGCCAGACAGCCCAAGATTCTGGTTCTATCATTTACTGTCTGGACTCAAGCAGGTTATTTACCCTCTCACTGCCTCAGTTTCCACAAATGTAAAAAGAAAGTTTAGTAAACCAGTAATATCTACGCTATTGTAGTCTTGAACGGATTCCATTACCCAATTCATGTTAAAAAAAAGATCCCTGGAAAATTGTCTGGCACACACACATAGAACATGAAGAGTATGTTAGCTATTATAATTACTATTTACAGGAGTAGAAGCAGCAGGAGGTGAATGTTTAGGAAGAACAGCAGTGATAATAACAAAACTGTTGGCATTCTGTTCAACATGAGAGTCAATTCAGCATGACTATCCCTAGTCAGTCATCAAACTATGGGAGGCGGGGAAGTGATGAACTTCCAGGTACCCAACCAGTTCTCATCAATGTGTATGTACTCTGCTGAAGATGAAAGACTATAGAGAGAGGTCAGTCTTGGTAAAGAGTTTTAGGCAGCTTCTCACTCAACCACAGCATTCTCATTTTCCCTCAATTTCTCCTAATTTGGGACAGTAATATTAAACTATATCAGATGCCTACAAAAACTCTTTTAGGTAACCCATTCTACAATCATTTACCAAATTCCAATTATTCGTGTAGGAGAAGTGGAGAAAACATGCCAAAATGAATAAAACCTATATCTCACCTCATTGAGTTCTCAGTATTATTTTTTGATTTACAACTGAGGTGGGCAGACGTGAGTTTTTCCCCTTTCAGGGGGTGGAGATAAGTGTCATTCAGGACTGCAATGCATCCTCCAACATTAGAGAGGATTCTGCACACTGAAATGTAGTCCCACTCCATATGCCAGCACTGGCCTCTTTGAGAAACAGTGAAGTAAGCTATAGAACACAAGGTTAAAGATGATGCAGCATTAGTCACTTACAAATAAAACTCAGAAATAGAAGGTTACTGTTCACTAAGGAACCCTGGAAAGACTGTGCAGCAACCTGAATTTAAGCAGGATCTTAATAAGATTTGAACATGCAAGAAAAGGGATGAAGAAGACACATACGATTTTTGAATTCCTGACAGTGCCTCATATCTAGGGTAGCCATCTAATTTATATTCCAAACCAGGTCACTTTTAAGAAGAATAGAGGTTTTTAATCATTAGTAACCAGGATAACTGGACAAATTGGAACTCTTCAGGCAAACTGAGAGACATAGTTATCGACTAAAAACACAAGCGAATGGCAAGACATAAAATATTTACCTTACCCTTGAGAAAACTAACACAATTTCCACATTATAATAACATGATTCTTGTATTTGCTTGCTATGAGCTAATTTTCATTAAAGAAGCATGCACATCGTGGAAGGCTTGCCCAGAAGATTTGGACAGCCCCCAAATGAGGCCCAGTTTCCACAGGTGTTGGAAAGGCTGAAACAAGTGTTCCAAGACATAAGAGCTGATTTCAGTTTGTCAATACCAAGTGAAGATTTTTGGCAATTCGTGAATTCCTTTTGGGTGACATTCTTTCAACTGTAAAAGGAATAGGTAGGAATATGTGCTTTTCAAAATCCTCTACAACTCTGACATTATAAGAGTTTTCTTGCTAAGATAGTCAGACTTCTCAAACCATTTCTCCCAACCCTCCATAGGCTATCTTTCTTTCAACTCTCTAGTTCTTTAGTAACTAATACAAGTTTTTTCATCATAATATGTGCATTCCTGAAAAATACTCGTAGGTTCCACAAAATTACACAGTAAAAATAAGTATTTAGGGGGTAAAGAGGACCCTTAAATCTAGGCAATTATATAACCAGAGCACTAATAAAAGCAAATTAAATTCTAGCTCAGAAAAAAAAAGACACGTTGAATATCTAATTTAAAATAATACGACAGTGGATATAAGATTTTACTGTTAGATAAAGGTAATGATGATAGCTTAATTGAAGGGATATATAGAAGAGTTAAGGAACAGTGTCTCTGGATCTGGGAAACCATGCTAGATGCACTTCCAAACAGAGCATATAGTCAAACTGAGCAAAGAAGAAATGCTGGGGACTGGTCGGTTGCTCTGTATACCTGATGCTCATGCCTTATGTGCTTAGTTCTGTTATACTAGTGTATCTGAAGATTGGTATTATTTTGGTGACAGAAATTACTAGAATGCTGGTAAAAAATTGCTTGAGCCCACGGGTTCGAGACCCACCTGGGCAGCGAGACCTCATCTCTACAATAAATCAAAAAAAAAAAAAAAATCAGCCGGGCGTGGTAGCGCATGCCTGTAATTCCGGCTACTTGGAAGGCTGAGGCGGAAGGATGGCGGAGCCCAGCAGGTCAAGGCTGCGGTGGCCGGGAGCGGCCACTGCACTCCAGTCTGGGTGACAGAGTGAGACTCCAACTCAAAAAAAAAAAACTAACACAACTTCCACATTATAATAACATGATTCTTCTATTTACTTGCTGTGAGCTAATTTTCATTAAAGAAGCATTGCACAGGAGTAGAAAAATTTACCCAAGCAGTCCTATTTATTTTAGCATATTAATGCTGAATTCACTCATTCGTTCATTTATTCTCTCATTCCACATATACTGTATACTTGCAAATGCTAGAGCTCACGGGAAGCCAAAACATAACTCTAAATGACAATAAATAATTTTTTTTTCCGAAGCTTGATCACTATTTTTGGTAATGAATTATCAGGTCAGAATGCATATCAACCAGAAAGACTGAGATCATTTTGAGTTGGACACAGGAGTCGTTTTCTGGACTCTCACTGCCACATATGTAATATTCTGAAGTGGGCTGAGGTACCTTTTTCCCTTTTTCTTGTTAAAGTCATTCTCTCAGAAACTGATTTGTTTTGTGCTGCTTTCCATTCACATCACGATCCAATCAAACCACAGAATATAGGAAAGATCAAAGTAGTGCAGTCTAGCCATCTACAGTAATTCATAGAATATATGAGGCATTAAAATTTTCATTCCTCATTCTTGGAAGAAAGACTATAAAGGTAACTGAAAATGATGCAGAATATGAATTCATTCCTGAGACAATGATTGTAGCAAGAATGAGGAAAGGCATAAACCAACAGACCTTTTTTGGCCTCAGTCTTAAGCCTTTTTCGGAAAACAGTTTCTGCCTGTGTCATTCACACTTTCACTTTTATCCTGATCTCTTCAGCTGTTCTCCTAGCTAATGGTACATTTTTTTCCAAAGCCCAGAAAACTTTTCAAGTATTGGCTCTCTGCATTTTCATCCAAAGCAATGCTACAAGCATCCCCATAAACACAAGGAGAAAAAAATCCAAGGTTATAAACTAGCAGATGCAGAAACAATTGATTAAAAAAATAAAAACATTTGCTGGGCTCGGTGGCTCAGCCTGGGATCCCTCACCTTGGGAGGCTGAGGTGAGTGGCTTGCCTGAGCTCGTGGGTTCGAGACCCACCTGGGCAACTTGGTGAGACCTCATCTCTACAATAAATCAAAAATTAGCCAGGTGTGGTAGCGTGCGCCTGTAATTCCGGCTACTCAGAAGGCTGAGGTGGAAGGATTGCCGGAGCCCAGCAGGTTGAGGCTGTGGTAGCCGGGAGCAGCCACTGCACTCCAGTCTGGGCAACAGAGTGAGACTCTAACTCAAAAAAATAAAAGATAAATAAAAATAAAAAAATAAAAACTTTCACCAAACAGCAAGCAAGAGAGGTAGCATGTTAGTCTGCGGTACATTGCTTCAAGACTGGTATCCTCCGCGTTTCATTTCTTTCTGTTTACTAACCACTTTTATTCTATAATATTTTTTTTAATTCATATATTTTTGTTTCATAAAATGAGTCTCAAACTAATGATTCACAGCAAAAAAAATGAAAGTTTCACCCATTTTAGCCAGGACTTTGGCTAAACATTATAGGAAGAGGCAAATGTGCAAAACAAAACAAAACAAAAAACAGTGTCAAAGCAATTAAAAAATTTAAGTACAAAAGTTCTTAAGTCTTTATTTTCTTTCTATTAACCTGTTTTGTTTCCACTGAATAAGGAAATGAGAGAGAAAGCAGTTATAGTCAATTGATTATTCTAACTAAATGTGTAGTAAAGGCCAATGACTTTCTAAAATAAACTTAGTTTGTGAGGTTTTATTTTGAATCAAAAAGCTTCAAAATGTAGGGGGGGGTGAAATCCTCTACATGACAAACACTAAACCACCCATAGGGCATGAGCATCCCTACCAGGCTATCTGTGCTCACATAGCAGACCTAATGTCTGGGGAGGGACAAATGTGGGGCCTTGGACAACTGGCAATACCACAGTGTCCCAAAACTCCCATGGGCCCCAGGTTACGATCAGAGAGCTGGGAAACTTAGCCTTTGGGCCCCCTACCCTTCTTTCAGCGATTATCCACCTGCAATGGTGACTTCTTCCGTGATTCGTGAACCTCTCAGAGGCCTCTGTAGATGAACTTGGCATGGTACAGAACCTGGTATTAGAAAACGATGTCAGAGGAGAGCGTGGATCCATATTAGATCAATCTGGGTTCATATTCCAGCCCTATCACTAACTGACTATACGAATTGGGACACGTTACTTTGTCTCTCTAAGCTAGTTTCTTCATCTGTAAATGAATAATACAACATCTTGCATGTAGTCTTTGGAGAAGGAGATCAGGCAATATACATACAACACCAGGTACAGATTGGGTCTGAGCACGACTCTGAAATGATTCTACCACTTAACTACTGTGAGACTTGGCCAGTGGTCACTGCACTTCTTCTCAATGCCTTGTCTGTGAAGGCAAGATAACAAAAACACCTACCTCACAGGGTGCAGTGATGAGTATTCATTTTTTGCTTATTTTTAAAGTGCTATGAAGAATGCCTGGCACATAATGACAATTTGGTCTTATTTTATACAATATTTTAAAGGTCTGATACTCAGCTGCTATGTAGGATAAGTGGTACTGAGATAAAGCAGACCTTGCCAATAAGTAGGCCACATATTAATAACAAGAGAAAAACGTTTACCTCAGGGCAGACATTTGGTATCAATCTGAGGGGAAATGTGAACATGAAATTTGGCAGTGTGGCATCTTATTGTTGAAGTTGGCAGTACTAAACGAGGAGAAAGGGTCTAAAGTATGGTTCTGGAAATTGACAAGGGTTGGTGAAATTTAGTGGAGAGCTAGAAGAAAAATGGGAAATTTTAGAGAAACTGGATACAAAAAGAAATCTAATAAAGTTGCTGCTATAGATCATGCACTCGGTGAGTCTTCACTTGATTTCACATTTACAGAAAAATTATCTGCACTCAATAACAAGAGCGCTGAGCTGGGAGACAGGAATTCAAAACAGTGGCATGCCAAGTAGGTGGGAAGTAGTAGAGATTTGCCCCAGCAAGGAAAAGTACAATATTACTGACATTGTTTATAATTGCGAGTGTATGATGAGAATAAAAATATGGCCAGCTTTCAGTCTTTACAATTACCGTTTATAAATTCAGACTGTGTTCACTATCCCTCCCTTGGTCCTCCGTGGACAACAAGCTCAATAAGCCTGTCCCCAAAAGGCATGTACCATAATAAGAAATCATGTAGACAAAATAATCATAAGCATTAAATGGGACTCACACCTTTTATATTAATAAATTCCAAATTTTATATTATTAAATTCTCAAAATAAATTCAAGCTGGTATAAATATTTAAATGTATAAAATAAAATTACTTTAAATAAAAAACAGGAGCTACCAGGCAAATTTTTACCTTACGTTGATGTTATGCAAACTGCTCAAAAACCTAATAGTAGAAATGTCAAACTTAGCAAATAAAAATGCATGATGATTAGTTAAATTTGAATTTTATACCAGCAATTTTTAAAAATTAGTATAATTGCAATCCAGATATTGCACACACTACTTCTAAAAATTATTTATTGTTTGTACAAAATTCAAATTTAATTGGGTGCCCTGTATTTTTTCTGGCAAACCTACCAATACGGCAAAATCTATATAGTGAACATTTTATGTAACTAATCATCACTGGGACCCTACTATGTGTCCAATGCAGTTCTAAGTACTGGAGCAGAGGCAGATTCACCATTAAGCTAATGAAGCTTAAGCATCTGCTTCCCTCAGTTTCACAAGTCTTGTCCACCCCCAAGGTCATTGGGGATCATATACTTTTGTTAAATTTACATGAGTAATATATTTTATCTCTAGTTGGTTCAGATCACTGTTTCTCATCACTCTGACTTTCTTGTCATATCACTGTCCCTCTGTGTTTGATGGTATTACAGTAGCTGCAGATAATTTTGTAATTCTACTATGGGGAAGTTAGTTGAGAATATATGTAGTTTGTGTTCAGTGGGATATATTTTTGTCATTTGCAGTCACTTCTGCGTTTACTTCCATTATTGTTAGCCAACTGGATGTGGCTACTTCTTCCATGAATATTCATGTCACCCTTGGAATACATATGTCACCCCTTATGCTAGCTCATCCCACCAGAGCTAATCTCATGATCTGAGAATGTCTGTGACTTTTCACACTAGAAATATATGTAAAGAAAAATAAATATAGGAAGGATTAAAAATAAGGCTAGAAACGGACAGAGCCAGCGACTACCATGCAAAAATTTATTCCAAATTTTCAAACTTCTGCATAAGTGAAAATTGATTGGTGTTTCCCCAAACTTGATAATAATTTTTAGAAGTTTACATGACATTATCAATAATAACAATGAAGCAGAGTAACTTTTCAAACTACTAAAAATATAAAACAAATTTCAATTGACCATGCTAGAAGTTTCCATTTTTTGTTATTCTCTATTGAAAATTATATTACAAAACTGTTATTTAATATTCATTAAAGAATATGAGCAAAAATCTTGGGCAATTTATTTTAATTTTTTAAATTTGTGTGGTGTTGCAGGGATAAGCTTCTTAAAAAGTATAATTTGATTGTAATTTCTTTTATAATTCTAAATCAATTACAACCCAAATTGTGGATGCTCCAGGTCCCATAAAACCTGATTTTTAACTCTAGAAACAGTAACAAACAAAAGAGATTAAAGCACAAACACACACACTCACCTAAAGTTTAAATTCTAGTATGGAAAACAGGCAATAAGTAGGACATGTAAATAGAGTAAATAGTATTTGAGAAAATTATAATTGCTATAGTGAAGAAAAAGCAAGAACAGAAAACGGGAAGTGGTGGGATGGGTAGAGGTGCGATTTTTAAACAGAATATCTCAATGAAAACTTCATAGGAAGGGGACATTTGGGCAAAGCCTTAGAAGGTGAGGAAGTGAGTCCTGTGACTATCTGGGGGGAGAGGAAACCACACGCAGGCAGAAAATCACTGAGCCTGGAGTGTGACTGTCTGAGGAACAGTGAAGAGGCCAGTGTGAGAGAAGTGTAGTCAGAGGCGACGTTAGAGGACTGGGACAGATGTGAAGGGTATCATTGTGCAGGCTCATGGGCCATTTATGGTCTTCACCAAAAGTGAGACAATCAGGAGTTTAAACAAAGAAGTACAAAAAACTGACTTATGACCGAAAAGGATTTCTCTAGCTGCCAGGTTGCAGAGAAACAAGGGCAGGAAGACTAGTGAAAAGGCAATTGATTCACTCAAGAGATGCTGAAGGTTTGCCAAGGTGGTGAGAAGATTTGATAAATGAGGTAATATGCAATGAGAAGAAAAGGGGTGTCAAGGATATCAGCATGGTTATCAGTATGAACAACTGGAAGGAAAGAGTCGTCTTTTACTAGGATAAGAAAGACTGAAGGAAAACCAAACCTTGAAGAAAGATAAACACCATTCGTTCCAAAATGTCAGTTGGACATCCAATGAAAAAAAAATCAACTAAATAGTTGATTATGCAAACTTGGAATTTAAGGAAGGGGTCTGGGTTGGAGATAACAATTTGCAAGTCACTGGCATTTAACGTTGTGAAACTAGAAAATATCACTAGAGGAGTAATTGCAGAGAGAGGGCTGAACATGGGACAGTCTAAGAGATTGGAAGGATAATGAGGAATCCACAAAGAAGACTGAGAAGGAGCTCCTGCTGAGATAGGAGGAAAACCAGGAGAATAACTTGTCCTGGAAGCCTAGTGAAGAAAATATTTCAAAGAGGAAAGGACATTAACATGATCAGATGACACTGTCAATCAACTAAGACAAGGACTGACTATTGACCTTCAGATTTGACAAAATGAAGGCCATTGGTGGCTTTGTAAAAGCAATTTTTGTGAAGTTGAGAGGTAAAAGACCTGATTTGATTGATTTCAAAGTAGAGTGGGAGGCATTAAAGAGAATAAGTACAGATTACTCAGGGGGTCCTATTGTAAAGAGGAACAGAGAAATAGTCCTCTAGGTGGATAGAAAAGTGTGGTAATGACTTTTTTTTTTTTAGGTTAGTGCAAAAATAACTTCAGTTTTTGGCTGTGAATTTTAAATCATTATAGCTAGGCTCCAATACATCTTTATAAATCAAAATAGGAACCATTAAAATCAACACATTTTTGCCAATGAGAAATGTTTGTTTATCCCTGCAATGTAAAAATCCGTGCTTCAGGATTAAACAAACTCTTGGAAAGCATTTTCTGCATGCTGTTGGTTGTGGAAGTGTTTTCCCTGAAAAAGGTTGTCAAGATTCTTGAAGTAGTAGTTAGTTGGTGAGAGGTCAGGTGAATAAGGCAAATGATACAAAACTTCGTAGCCCAATTTGTTCAACGTTTGGTGTTGGTTGTGTGGCATGCAGTCAGGTATCATTATGAAGAAGAACTGAGCCCTCTCTGTTGACCAATGCTGGCTACAGTCATTTTGGTTTTCAGTTCATCTCTTCAATTTGCTGAGCGTACTTCTCAAATGTAATGGTTTTGCCAGGTGGATCAGTCTATAGTGGATCAGACTGGCAGCAGACCACCAATCAATGACCATGACCTTTTCTTGGTGCAAGTTTGGCTTTGGGCAGTGCTTTGTAGCTTCTTCTCAGTTCAGCCATTGAGCTGGTCATCACCAGTTGTTTTATCCACTTTTTGTCACATATCACAATCCAATCGAGAAATGGTTCACTGTTACATAGAATAAGAGAAGACAACACTTCGAAATGATGATTTTTTTATTTTCAGTCAGCTCATGAGGCACCCACTTATTGAGATTTTTCACCTATCCAATTTGCTTCAAATGGAGATAAAAATTTGTAAGTCACTGGCATTTAACACTGTAAAACTAGAAAATGTCACTAAAGGAGTAATTGTAGAGAGAGGGCTGAACTTGGGATGGTCTAAGTCTAAGAGATTGTAAGGATGTGAGGAATCCACATAAAATGGTTGACATTGAGTTCTTCAACAACTCATTGTGTAGTTGTAAGAGGATCAGCTTTGATGATTGCTCTCAATTGATCGTTGTCAACTTCCGGTGACTGGCCACTACTCTCTTCATCATCAAGGCTCTTTTCTCCTTTGCAAAGCTTCTTGAACCGCCACTGCACTGTTAAGTTCGTTAGAAGTTCCCAGGCCAAATTCGTTGTTGACGTTGCAAGTTGTCTCCACTGCTTTACAACCCATTTTGAACTCAAATAAGAAAATTGCTCGAATTTCTAACATCGTGTCCATAGTCTGAAATAAATATAAAATATACAGCCAGTAATAAATCATTAGCAAAAAACATAAAGTGAAAAATACATTAAAATGATGTATAACATGACCACATATATTTAAGAATGTATTTTATTTTTTTATTTTTTTATTTTAAAGATTTGGGTACAATCAGGGATAAGATTACAGATGTTCATTATGCAGGTACCCTTGTTGATAATATGCGCTCTCCCATCACTTGGCAGTTTCCCACTATTACCAATCCCTTTCCTATAGTATTATGATAATTATTCAAGGTTCAATTATGAGTGAGAACATGTGGTATTCAGTTCTTTTTTTCTGTGATAGATCACTCAGTATTATAGACTCTAAGTCCATCCAAGTTTCTGCGAGTTCATAATTTTGTCCTCCTTTATGGCTGCATAATATTCCATCATGTATATGTACCATATTTTTCAAAATACAGACCTCTTTTGATGAGCAGCATGGTTGCATCCATATTTCAGCTATTGTGAATAATGCTGCATTAAACATGCATGTGTAGATATCTTTTTAAGAGTGATTCGAGTTCCTCCGGGTATATTCTCAGTAGGGAGACTGCAGGGTCATAAGGAAGGTCGCTTTTTAGATCTTTTAAGAATTGTCAAACTGTTTTCCACAGAGGTTGTATTAGTTTACACTCCCACCAACAGTATAGAAGTGCTCCCTTTTCCCCTCATTCTCCCCAGCATCTGTTGTTTTCTGAGTTATTGACAATGGCCATCCTAACTGGAGTTAGGTGGTAACTCAATGCAGTTTTAATTTGCATTTCTTTCATGACTAGTGAGCCTAAGCAGTTTTTCACATATCTGTTGATTCTTTTGAGAAGTGTCTATTCATATCTTTTGCCCACTTTGTAATGGGGCTATTTGTGTTTTTTTTCTTTTTGGCATGTTTGAGTTCCTTGCAGATCCTAGATGTTAGGCCTTTGTCAAATATATAGTTGGCATTTTTTTTTTTTCCCAGTTCATGGGCTGTATCCCTGCTCCCTTGATGGTTTCTTTGGCTTTGCAGAAGCTTCTCAGTTTGATGAGGTCCCATTTATCTATCTTAGATCTTATGGAATGGGCACTTGGGGTTTTGATCAGGAATTGGTTGCCAGTTCCAATTTCCATAAGGATGGTTCCTGCAGTTTCTAAGGTTCTTGTAGTTTAAAGTTTTACACTTAGGCCTTTGATCCATTTAGAGTGGATTTTTATGTATGGCGATAGGTAGGGACCTTGTTTTAATCTTCTGCATATGGTCAGCCAGTTTTCTCAGCACCATTTACTGAGCAGGTTCTCCTCTCCTCAGTGGCTGATGGTGGAGGCTTTGTCGAAGATGAATAGGTTGAGAAATTGCGGTTTTGCTTCTGGAATCACTATCCTATTTCATTGGTCTATATGTCCGTTCTTGTACCAATACAAGCCTGTTTTTATTATTGTAGCCATATAATAAATTTTAAAGTCTGGGAGTGTGATACCTACTGCTCTGTTTTTTGTTGGTTTGTTTGTTTTTGCTTTTTGGTTTTTTTTTGCTGAGGATTATTTTGGCTATTTGTGGTTGTTTATATTTCCATATGAATTCCTGTATCTGTAGATTCCTTTGGGTAGGCCAGACAACTTAGCAGTGTTGATTCTTCCAATCCATGAGCATGGAATATTTTTTCCACTTGTTTGTGTCACTTGTTATTTCTTTGAGCTGTGTTTTATAGTTTTCATTATAAAAGTACTTCAAGTCTCTGGTTAGGAAGATGCCAAGGTATTTCTTTTTTTCTTCTTCTTCTTTTTCTTTTCTGACTATTGTGAATGGGATTGTGCTTTTTATTTGGGTTTCTATGTTTATTGTTGGTGTATAAAAATGTGACTGTCTTTTGTACATTTATTTTATATCCTAAGACTTTTCCAAAGTCCTTTATCACTGCAAGGAGGTTTTTGACAGATTCTCTTGTGTTTTTGAAGTATAGAATCATGTCGTCTGCAAAGAGGGATAACTTAACTTCCTCTTTTCCTATTTGGATATGTTTGATTTCCTTCGTTTGTCTGATTGCCTAGTTAGGACTTCCAATACTATGTTGAACAGGAGAGATGAGAGTGTCTTGTTTCAGTTTTCAGAGGAAATGGTTCTAATTCTGTCTGTTTAGCAGTATGTTGGCTCTGGTTTTCTCATAGATGGCTCTTACTATTTTGAGGTATGTTCCTTCTATACCTAGATGTTTGAAATTTTTTTATCAAGAAGGGGTGCTGGATTTTATCAAAAGCTTTTTCCGTGTCAAATGATATAATCATGTGGTTTTTGTCTTTACATCTGTTGATGTATTTAATAATGTTTACGGTCTTGTGGCTGTTGAACCAGTCCTGCATCCCGGAGATAAAGCCTACTTGGTCATGGTGGATGATTCTTGAGATGTTATTGGTACTGGTTTGCTAGAATTGTGTTGAGAATTTTTGCATCGGTGTTCATCAAGGATATTGGCCTGTAGTTCTCTTTCTTCGTTGGATCTTTAACTGATTTGAGCGTCAATGTGATGTTAGTTTCATAAAATTATTTGGGGAGAGTTCCATCCCTCTTGATTGCCTGGAATACTTTCAATAAGATTGGTATCAGTTCCTCCTTGTGTGTTTTGTAGAATTCTGCTGGAAAGCCACCTGGTCCATGGCTTTTTTGGTAAGTAGTTTTCTTACAATACAGTTGATTCCCTGGGTGATTACTGGTCTATTTAGGGTCTCAATTTCTTCTTGTTTGAACCTGAGGAGGTGGTGTGATGTCAGAAAGTCCTCATTTCATTAAGGTTTTCGAGTTTGTTTCCATATAGGTGTGAATAGTAATCTCTTATAGTCTTTTGTATTTCAGGGTCAGTTGTGACTTCATCTTTTGCATTTCTGATTGTGTTTATTCAGGCTTTTTTTCTTTCTTTTTCTTGGTCAGTCAAGCTAGGGGTCCATCAATCTTATTTATCTTTTCAAAAAACCAGCTTTTCGTTCAATGATATTTTGTATTACATTTTTGTCTTCTATGTCTCGAATTTGGGCTTTTATTTTTGTTACCTTGATTCTTCTGCTGAAGTTAGAATCTTGGTGGTCTTGTCTTTCCAGGGTGACTTGTTAGGCTGTTAATGTATAAGCTTTCCATTTTCTTCATGTGTTTTGTAGGGATATTAATTCCCCTCTTAGGACTGATTTCATGGCATCCCTGAGATTTTGGTAAAATATTTCTTTGTTTTCATTTGTTTCCAGTTATCTTTTAATCTCTGTTTTGATTTCCATATAGACCTCAGAATTGTTTAGCATCATGCTCTGTAGTGTCCACGTCTTCGTGGGTTTGGGGGAAACTTTGTTGGTGTTGATATTTATTTTTATTCTACTGTGGTCTGAGAAGGTGCATGGCAGAATTTCAATCTTATGGAATTTGTTTATGCTTGATTTATGGCCAAGGATGTGGTTAACCTTAGAGTACATTCCATGTGGTGATGAATAGAATGTATATTCCATGGTTGTTGGGTGGAGTTCCGTAGGTATCAATTTAGTCCATTTGGTCAAGTGTCACATTTAGGTTCTGGATCTCCTTGTTGATTTTTTTGTCTTGATGATCTGTCTAGGGTTGTTAGTGAGGCATTAAGTCTCCAGCTATGGTAGTGTTAGAGTCAATATCTTTTTTTAGTTTATCTAAAAGCTGCTTAATGAAAGATGGTCCTCCTATGTTGGGTGCATATACATTTAGGATGGACATTTTTTGTTGATGTGTTGAGCCTTTTATCATTATGTAGTGACCTTCTGTATCTTTTTTAAACTTTTAATAGCTTAAAGGGTATTTTGTCTGATATTAAGATCACAATATCTGCTTTCTTTCTCCTGAAAACTTATTTTCAATCTTTTACTTTTAGTCTGTGAGTGACCTTTCTGGTGAGATGAGTCTCCTGGAGACAGCATATTGTTGCATCATGATATTTTACCCAATTTGCCATTCCATGTCTTTTAGTGGTGCACTTAGTCCATTCACATTCAGGCTAATTATTGAGATGTGACAGTTTATCCTTTTCATGAGATTCTGATAGAGTTTGTTGTTGCTGCTGCTATTTGTTTGTTTATTTTTTGTTGTCTTTCTTTTGATTGGGGGTTGATTTACATGTGTTTTCTATCTTTTTCCTGCATTCTAGGGAATGGTGTTGTCATACTTTTTTTTTTCTTTCTTCTGTGTTTAATGCTTTTTTCTGAAGTGTTTCTTGTGGAGCTGGTCTGAAGGTGGCATAAACTCTTAGGGATTGAATGTCTGGGAAGGATTTTAATTCTCCATCACTGATGAAACCTAGCTTAGCTGTGTAGGTACTTCTTGGCTGAAATTGTTTATATTTGAATACTTTGAAGATTGAACTCCCATGTCTTATAGCATGAAGTGTTTCTGTAGATAACTTTGCTGCTATTCTAATTGGTCTTCCCTGGTCGATAGTCTGACCTTTCTCTCTTGCTTCCTTTAGGATTTTTTCTTTTATACCTATTTTGTGTATGCAAATTACTATGTGTCTAGGAGTTGATCTTCTCATTTGTTTTCTTCCAGGGGTTCTCTGAATCACTTGTGCTTCAATGGCCATGTCTCTGATGAGATGAGGGCAGTTTTCTTGGATAATTT
This sequence comes from Cephalopachus bancanus, assembly GCA_027257055.1. Taxonomy (NCBI): domain Eukaryota; kingdom Metazoa; phylum Chordata; class Mammalia; order Primates; family Tarsiidae; genus Cephalopachus; species Cephalopachus bancanus. The sequence continues at coordinate 3,557,546 of JAPVLO010000096.1, read as the reverse complement.
TATGGAACGTTTGTTCCAGGGTGCTCTCTCTATCTGCCTCAGGGATTTCGATTAATCTTATGTCTTGCCTCTTGATATAATTGCTCATCTCTTGGAGGTTTTTTGAAACATCTTTTCTATGTTTTTAACAGTTTGTTAGTACATACTTTGTTTCTCAAGCTCTAAGATTCTTTTTCTGCTTGGTTAATTCTGCCTTCCATACTTATTTATTTCTTATTTATTTTATTCACTGTATACTTTATTGCTGTATCTCAGCTACCAACTCCTTATTTCTTTCTTCTTATCTCTCCTCATTTCTATTTTTCTCTCTATTAATATCTTGATATCTGAGTTTGTGGTTTGTGACCAGTCACTCTGGGGATTCTTCATTGTTTGAGTTTCAAAGTCTGTGTTCTCAGTTGTTTTCTGACCAGGGGTCTGTATAAGATCCATATTCTTCCTTTGGTTTTTCTTTATTTGTGAAGGTTTTCCTCCTCCATTTTTTTTTAAACCTCTTCTTTAATTCTGTTATTCAGTGGTGGGGGGATAGCTTTTACTTCATTTGCTCAATCTCCTATTCTTCCTTATGCAGATCATCTGATTTCATTCAATTTTGAAGCTGGGCTGGGGAAAGGGTTACACTTTTTGCATTTTTGAGATTTGATTAAGGGAGGAGCTGTGATTCAGAAGCTATCTGCAGATTCCAGTATCCGCTGACAGCTGTGTGAACACCCTGGAAGCCACTTCACACCACCTTACAATCTGTCCATACAGGTTGCAAAATATCGTTCTGCTGAAAGCAAAATAAGATAAGAAAAAGGAAAAGAATGGAAAAGGAAGGAGGAGGACAAAAGGAAGGTGAAGAGAGAGAAGAAGAAGAGGGAAAGCAGACAGGCGAATCAAATAACGAATAAACAGAGAAACAAACAGAGACAGAAAAAAGCATACAAACAACCACCCCCCCATTGATGTACCCAAAAAACACATACACAAACAAGAAAATCTGAAAAAAAGTTAAAATAACAGAATAAAGCAAGTACAAGACCATAAACAAAAACAGAGAGAAAGAGAGAAGAAACAAGCAAACAAAAAATACTCGCTTTGTCGCCCTTTCTGCAAGTCTAGGTTCCTTTCCCAAGCACTGCTGGTGCTTTTAGCAGTTGCTGCATTAGGGAGCAGCTCTGGTCTCCAGTCCATCCTTTCCACTTTCAGTGCAGGCTGATAGGGTTGCTCTCAGCATGGGTCAAGCACCCTGCAGACTACTGTGGGAGAAGAATGGGTCAGATCTGGACTCATTCAACTCATCTACTGCTGCTGATGCTGCCAAGTCTCCCACTCAGATCAGATGTGTCTATGCCTGGTCCAGCATGGAGGAGAAGCTTCTGTCTCTCCAAGCCTGATGGTCAATACCTGAGGGGTATGGGGATAGCCTCTGGGTCTCAGGCTAGAGGTTGGACAGAGCTGGACAGGCAATGCAGGTCTCTGCCTGTACCAGGACAGAGAAGATGGCACTAGTCAGCATCCCCTCACTGGTAGTGGGGCTTCATTCCAGATTTCTATGCTCTGCCTTCTTCATGATTTCTGCTGTTAGTGCTTGGACTGCTGCCACAGGAGATGGCATGGGTCCGGTACCAGGTAGTGAGGAGCAGCTGTTCTCTGCTGCCTCCTCTCAAGAAAGCCCCAAGAATGACAGATGATCCTGTGTGCTGGGGGCTCCTATCTCAGTGCAGTGGTGGGTTGCGGTCACCTCCAGAGGAAAGCCTTGGGTGTATAAACACAAGACTCACTCAGACAGACTTCACCCAACCACCAGCACACACCCACTCATGAAGAGTCTTTATGGACATTCACTTTGGCTGAGACTCTCACACTCCGACCAGTTCCATCACCAAACTGCCTCTTTCCTCCCACTAGTTTTTCAACATTCAGGGATGTATTCTAATATCACACAGCAAATAGCAACAATGCAAAAACCTGTAATTACTTTTGCACCAACTTAATAATATAAATGACCTATCAAAATATGTGTATATTGATGGGAATGATCCAGGAGACAGAGAGAAAATAAATAAAAAACAAACTTGTGGTGAATGAGAGGGAAGAAATTATTTTTACTAGATAAAATCTTAATCATTATTATGTATCTGGCATTTCTTTATTGAGTGCTTACTATGAGGCCAAGTGCTATGTGTTTTGTCCAAAAACCAGTGATTTATTTATCACAACTCTAGAAACTAGACATTATTACTTTCATTTCATAAAGAAGAGTTTAGGCCATGTTTCTGAGATTACAGAGACAACACGCAACAAAATAAAAATTTCAATTCTGATTCAAGAATGGTATGACTTCCAGTCTTCATCTTTGTACTTTCTGCAATAGCACAACAGGGACATAGTAAATATTTAGTAGATATTCTGCTAATATATGACTGCATGAATGAATAAATGGTTAATGCATATATACATACATACATGTATACACATCCATATACATAAAGGATTGCAGTAGACAGGCACTTTGTGGTATAAGTGAGGAAAGACTTATTGTTTTTGTTTTTTTACTGGACTAGAAATTCCTCTTCTATGTCATATGGAAGGTGCTAGCAGGAGGAAGTCAAAGGAAGAATGGAAGCCAGTATTCATACCTTCACAATTTTTCAAGTGAGCAATGCTTCAACCAGTTAAGATATAAGCTTTGGGACAAAGACCGTCAACTACTGATACTCTTTCTGAAAATCTCAGGTAAGTAAATAGGATATTCCTTGGTTAAGGGTATATTCGCTCCTTCTTCAAACTCATAGGATAGGTAGTAATCTGTTAATGCAGACATTGTGTTATAAACAGAAAATAGTGTCAGTAACAAAAACTTAGCTATAAAGCATCTTCTCCACTAATGGGAATCGTGTTCCTTCCTTCTCTGCCCTATCTTTCCAAATAGTATAATTTTTAAATTCACAGGCATTGCCTTTAAACAAATGAACAGAGATATATTATAATTTTCAGGACATTTCACAACAGAATATAAACTGGATTTAAATCCTTGTGAAATCTTGACCTTCAGTTAGCTTTTCATTACATTCTGCAAACACAGAGAATACTTGTAAACCATGAGAAATTATGTAGCTTTTAATATTCCAACATGAAATTCACTCTCACAACAAACACTCGCCCTTTGTGAAGAAACACCATGCACCTTCTTGCTTTTTGTTACAAAGGATCATCATTTTTCAGGAGTAATAATGAATCTTTTCTGATAATCCACTAACATGTTAGTACTGTGGAATGATGAGCACATCAGTTTCTATACATTTTTAGATAATATATTTAGCTCTGAGTTGAACAAATTACACAGGCTTGGAGAGTCATTCCACTTTCTTTCCTCATTAAATTTTAGCTTCATTTATGCCATCTCTGATATTAGCAATCATATTTTCAGGAGAATTTTGAACAGCATTATTTCAATTTCAGTGCACAAACAAGTGATATAGCCATTCTTGGCTGCATTATAATCTCCTTAGCTTTAATTATTGTTCCTTAGAATACTGTGTCTTCCTAGTTTACGAGCTTTAAAATATGTTCTCATTTTCAATTCTAAAGCAGTTCCTTCTGGTACATACGTTAGAGGGCACATACATCATGCCATTCTTTTGAAACTGTGCTTCATCATTTCAATGGTCATTATATCTGACCCATTAGGTATTGGAATATGAAATTGTGCAAATATAAAAGAAACATAATTTAGAAAGCCATAGATCCTAACATAAATCAGCAAGTAGGGTGAATTTGGGATCAAACATTGGAAAGTATAGGGAATCTGAAATAAAGCTCTCATTTTGTTACGCTTTGGGGCCATATAAAAATATTCAGTTCTATTTGGAGCTCCTTCATATGAAAGAGATACAAATCTCCACAGTGATTATTAGTGTCCTATGAAGAAAGCATTTTAAGTCAATAAATAATTATTGTACTTTCATAATAACGTTTTGCCAAATCAGAGATGGCAAATAGGGTTAAATTTTCACACCAACTCTCATCATTTGGTAGGGCCTGACTAGGAGTCTGTGTGGAGGATTCATGCTTCAGTGCAGCAAGACAGATCTCCATGTCCAATGGTAATGTCTGCTGGGATGCAACCTGGACACGGTGTGTCTTCCTGAACTAGGTGATACCTGAGGAGTCATGATAGCTCAGCTCCAATCCCGGCTCTATCCCTAAATGCCCCATAATTACTTGCTTGCTCTGAATTTTATTTTCCTCACTGTTTAGCAAGACCTATTTTCTGTAGTTATTGTAGAAACTAAATAAATGAATGTTTTTTTGTTTTTTTGTTTTTTTATATTGCCAAAACACCGAACAAATGTTAATTAACTATGAGGTTATCTCCACAGGTGAAAAGGAACAGGGTGATTAGGCTAAAATATATTCATGAAACATTACAGTAATTATGGAATTATCTTCAAAAGAGTGATCTTAAAGACCCAAATGTCCTATAAAAAGAAATATTGACTCTCATCTGGAAGCCTTTCAAATATCTAGAAACTTTTATCTGCTTCACTGAGGGAACAAGGAGGGGAGAGAGTCAGGGGCTCTGGAGAGTCAGGGAAATGAAAAAGTACAAAAAATTGAGATGGGGAGGTTGATACATGTGAATCCATCTGGTTTTGCTAACCAGCCCTTATCAGTGTTAGGCTTCTGCTCTCCTACAGAGAGTGGGATAGGGCCCCTATCTCCAAATATTACTGGAACAAGCAATATTTTTTTGGCAGTCTTGATCTTTCTAGATAGACACTTTAAAGGGAGCTAGGGTCATCCTAGGAATGCAGCCCTGAAGTATTAGAACCTATGTTAGTGTTTGTTCAAGACTTTATAGGCCAAGGTTGATGCTTAGTCAAGAAGAGGGCTCAGAAGAGTCTGACTGTAGTATTGTCAAGGAGAAACTGTCAGTATGCAAACACATACTACTATCATATATCAACAACAAACACCATTTATGATGTTAAATGCCGTATGTGTCTTTACACCTAATGTGCGTGTGCTCACCTACACACACATTATCCAATTGTCTGCATTATACAGATGAAGAAACCAATGAGTTAGTAGTCACATAACTTACCTAAGATATCAGGTATAAAGTTGCAAAAGCGCCAGGCTCGGTGGCTCAGCCTGTAATCCCGCGCTTTGGGAGGCTGAGGTGAGTGGATTGCCTGAGCCCACGGGTTCGAGACCCGCCTGGGCAACTTGGCGAGACCTCATCTCTACAGTAAATCAAAATTTAGCCGGGCGTTGTAGTGCACACCTGTAGTTCCAGCTACTTGAGAGGCTGAGGCGGAAGGATCGCCGGAGCCCAGCAGGTCGAGGCTGCGGTGGCCGGGAGCGGCCACTGCACTCCAGTCTGGGCGACGGAGTGAGACTCCAACTCAAATAAATAAATAAATAAATAAAGTTGCAAAAGCTTGCATTTGAACTCTTGTCTGTCTGTCTCTACAGCCCAAAGTCTAAGTTACTATGTGAATTATTTCCTATTGCAGTTCTGCCTACAACATACAATCCCTGGGCACTAGTGCATAGGTGAGGTGACGACAAATGCTCACCAATAACTATATCTAAGGGAGGTAAGTCACAAGGAAGATTTCTGTGTTCATAAATCTTGGCTCACCAGCTGTCCCTGCTACTTATTCACCTTTGTCTCTAGTCTTCAGAAGACCTTGATTATGGGCGATGCTTCTGAGATGAATCAACACTACTTTCAATTCCAGGCTACTTGCCATTTTTAGCCTCACTTCGAGTTTCTGAATAAAAGATTGCTTCTTTTAAGGGACTCGAAAATAATCAAATACATTTTATTTGTGACAGCTCATCCTATAAACTTGATCACAGAACTGGTCAATTCATTTCTACCCTAGAAAAACACAAGTGTTTTCCCCAACACAAAATAGTCACTCTATGTCAATACAGTTCTCCATTTTTTTCTAAGTCCACCATTCTTTTTTTCTCTGTTTCCTTTTTTGGGGAAATGCCTTTTCTTTCTGAATATATAATTTATGCACATTTACTTAAAAATTATATAATGAACATTCTTCATGAATATTTGTCTGCAGCTTTAATTAAGATAGAGTTACTGGGTGAAACAACATGAAATTCTTACAGACTTTTGAAATCTGGTGCCAAATTACTCTCTAGAAATGCTGCATTCATTTACTTCGCTATGATCAAAGCCTAAGACCATGGGTTTCACCATACCCACCTCAGCATCAATTATTCAATTTTTAAAGACATTCTTTCTAATTTAATGAATAAAAATATCATATCTTTTTTCAATTTGCTTTAATTTGAATAATCAAGAGGTTGAACATTTTTGCATATTTATGTTTATATTTCATAATTTGTAAATTGTTCATGACTTATCTGTTTTAAAAAATCAGGACTTAAAATTTGTCTTAATTATTCATTGGAGATCCTTATATTTAAGGTAATTAAAATGAATGTGATTTACAAGTTACATTTGTAATATAAATAAAATATAACACAATTGTGTATAAATATATTATAAATATAATATTACAAATTATATATGTAGCAAATGCAATACTCAGTTTGTCATTTGCTAGATTTTCATACTGAATTACAATATGCAGGTAACCATGAGTTAGTTTTAAAAGACAGTTACAACAGGATTCTTAGATGTTACTTTGTCATTGCTAAGGCATACAAAATCCTTCTCAGGCAGGGAGTAAACATTCATGAATATTTTCTTTTAGGTATTTTCTCTTGGTTTCTTTTTCAAATCTAACTGGCTATAGGTTATAAGGCAAATACTTCTTCCCAAAATAGTCCATTTTATAAAAATTATGTAACATTGACGCACTGATTCCTATTGCATTGTAATTGTAACTTTATATCAGTTAATGTTATATTTCTAAAAATATATAATCTTTTCTAGTATATACATTATATTGTTTTAATTATTTTAGCTTTCAGTGCATTTTAGTATATTGGAAGCAAATTCACTAGAAACAAAGGATATACATAGTATACATAGTACAAAATTTTATCTTTATTAGTTCAAACTCATTAATTTGTTACTTAAATCATTAATATACCTACTTTTATATCTTTTCACATTATCTCTCAAAGCTAAAAGAAAGTGTTATGGTCTCAATACTATTAACAGTACTGCTTATTTTAACGTTTCCTTATATTTGGGGGATTTAAATACATATTTTGCTGATATCCTACTAAAATTTAATTATTTTTATTTTATTTCAGGTAGGTGCATTTTTTAAAACAGTTGAATTTTTCTTGTAAACCAATTCCAAGAAGTAAGATTATCACAATTATGTCTTTCACAGCACATATTTTATCTTTCAATAGTAATTTTTAACATTTTATTCCATTTTATGAAAAGTCAAACATGGTAATGTTTGACTCTTATTCAAGCAACAAATAATTACTGAGCTTCTACTGTGTATCATGCATGAAGTTATGTATTTTATTTTTAATTTTAAAAGATAGGAGAAAAAAGAATTTATGTTTTGATCCTTTCATATAAGACTATACATGTTACTAATGGTACACATCCCCAAAATTTTAGTATTTGTTAATACAGTCTGAAATTTCACGCAGGTGCTTATGCTTATCTAGTATCTTTTGCATCGCATATTTTCTCTTTTAATAGTAATTTTTAACATTTTATTCCATTTTTTAACTGGATTAGATTTTAAAAATTATTTGGTTTAAAATAATCATTAACAAAATTATATTTTGAATGGCTTCATGTCATCACTGTTCTTTTATGTTAGGTCTTCACAATTCTTGAGTTCTTAATTTTGATCTACTTCTCCCTTAAGTATTCTTTTTAGCAATTCTTTATAACAATTTATTTTTGGGATCCCTGCATGTCTGAAAATATATTCTGTGGCCTTAATATGTAACAACTTAGCTATCATAAAATTCTTGAGACATGAGACGCTCTCACATTTGGCACCAGATATTGTAGAAGAAAAGTATAAAACCAGTCTGGAGATTATTTCTTTATAGCTCACTCAACTGTCTCTCTTTAGTTGACTTTTTTAAAATTAAGAATGTCTACTTAGTGAACAGTATGTCTCTCCTTAGTTGGTATTTTTCTTTATGTTTTCTTTTTTTATTATAAAGATGTAGGGTACAGTTCAAGGTTAGGTATACAAACACTGATTATGCAGGTACCCTTGTTGACGAGGTATGCCCCTCCCTCCCCTAGCAGTTTCCCTCAACTGCCTATCCTACCCCCCTCCCCTGACAGTTTCCCGCTACTGCCAATCCCTTTTTATAGTATTATAATTGCTCAAGGTCTGCTTATGATGAGAACATGTGATACTCTGTTTTTTGTTTCCGTGATAGATCACTGAGTATGATCGACTCTAAATCCATCCAAGTTGCTGTGAAGTTCATATGTTTGTTCTTCTTTATGACTGCATAATATTCCATTGTGTATCTGTAGATATTTTTCATTACAAATGACTAAGAGCCATGACAAAGTGCACACTCTAATCTCTGCCACTGACTTTGAAAGTCATATTCAACTAGTTCCCAGATTTGCTGCATTTTTACTAGGTCTTGTGTTGTCGTTTTCTGTTTATAAATCTTTAAATGCAATTTAGCAAGAGACACTGACAACTAGAGGTATGTGTGGTGTCTCAGTGTGAGTTTCCCCAGAATTCTTTGAAACAAGAATCTAAGGGCAAGTAGTTTACATGATTGGTGAAGGAATTGTTAGTGGTAGAATAGGAATTTGAGGCATCGAAGGAAAGGCAGCCAATTATACAATGTCAGCTAACTGTGGATAAATGGAACTGAATTTCTGCGAAAAGTCTAAGAAGCATTGTAGCTTTCTGGGACAGAAGAACTTGGGTTATATACCATCTGGCCCAACATCTACTATTGAGCGTGTACTAAGTGCTCCATCTAGACAAATTTGCTGATTTGAGATGGTTGCCTCTCCTGTCCTGACACTCTAAACTGATGGCATTCAATAAAACTCCTGTAAGTCATTAGTTGGGGGCTTCTAGAGGGGAGCGGGTGTTACTTCTCTGGCACATTAGTCTTCAGTAAAGTGACCCATCCACCAAATTGATACAGATAAAGGAATCAAGTCTATACTTATTCAAATGGTCAGCGCAAGGGATGAGGATCAAACATTAATATCTTGCTTGTTTTCCTAGTGTGTTGCTTGTATGTTGATAAGATTCTATCCTGCCCCAGGTAAGTAGGGGTTTCTCTCTTCAACATAAAACACCCATTCTGAGCTGGACTCGGTGGCTCAGCCTGTAATCCCAGCGTTTTGGGAGGCTGAGGTGAGTGGATTGCCTGAGCCAGTGGGTTCAAGACCCGCCTGGGCAACTTGGTGAGACCTCATCTCTACAATAAATCAAAAATTAGCTGGGTATGGTAGCACGCGCCTGTAGTTCCAGCTACCTGGAAGGCTGAGGTGGAAGGATCGCCGGAGCCCAGCAGGTTGAGGCTGCGGTGGCCGGGAGTGTGCCACTGCCCTCCGGTCTGGGTGACAGAGTGAGACTCCAACTCAAAAAAAAAAAAAAAAACACCCATTCTGTATGAATTGCATTTCTGACTTTTCCTATACCTCAAAGATATTTTTTCCTTAATCAATAATTTTCTACTCCCTAATTAAAATAAACCATGTCTTAGTGTTCAGTATGTGCCAGGCAGATTGAAATTGTTTACATGGGTTGTTCAATTTTCCCAACAATTTTCTGAAGAAATTTCTATTAGCATCCCCAATTTCCAAATGGGAAAACTGAAACTTAGACATTAAATAAGCTGTAGAATTATCATTTGACCCAACAATTTACGGTTGCGCTTATACTCTTAAGCAATGCTCCAGTCAGACTAATTTGCTGGTGTGAGATGGTAGCCTCTCCTATCCTCACTCCCAGACACTCTAAGCTGATGGCATTCGATGAAACTTTTGAATACACACACACACACATTCACGTGCACAAGTGCTCATGCACGCGCACATACAGAGTTAAAGGTGCTCTTACTTTCTTTACCCCACTCTATTGTCTTTTTCTTCACTCTTCAATCTCCAGTATACCGAATCACTGTCAATCTCTCCTGAATTTCTGTAAGAATTGCAATATTCCAATGAAACAAAAAAAGATATGTTTTTGCTATGGAGATGATATCAAAGGGAAGTGAAATGCAAACAATTGCACATGCATGGAAAAGACTTAGCTAAGGATTGATGAGTCAGTGATCAGGCACTGGAAAGTCGTGTGATATAACTTTACTTTGGGGAGGGATGTGGTAATGCTTACTTTGGGAAGCATGTGGTGTAGCCCTACTTTCTTTCTAGTGAGTTGACAGCTCTATTTCAAGTGTGACTTCATACTTCATCTATTGTTATTTCACTTTATCTCATGTCTTCTCTTACTTTAGCAACAATCAGCCTTATACTTTGACGATGTGAATTGTCGCTTTTTTATCCTATGTCTTCATTTCCATAAGCATTTTACTGAGAAGATGGAAGCAGTGGCTCACGACTATAATCCCAACAGAGGCGAGAAGATTGCCTGAGTTCAGGGGTTTGAGATCAGCCTGGACAACTTCTTCTCTGCAATAAATGAAAAAATTAGCCAGGTGTGGTGGTGCACACCTGTGGTTCCTTCAGTTATTTGGAAGGCTGAGGTGAAGGATCGCCTAAGCTCTGCAGGTCAAGGCTGCAGTAGCCATGAGTGTGCCATTGCACTTCTGCCTGGCAACAGAGTGAGACTGCAACTGAACAAACAAGGAGACAGAGGAGGAAAAGAAAAGGCAGGAGGAGGGAAATTTTAGAACAGGAAAGTGAATCAAATACCAGTTTAAAGAAACATCTCTCATCTTTTCACAACTACCTTCTAGGCCCCTCCTTATCTTGAGGCTTGAGCGAACTCCTTTTTACTTTCCCTATTCTAGAACTTAAAAATATATCTTTGCATGTAAAGGTGATTATTTTCAAGCACTACAGAAATTTTTAAATACTTAAAATCCAGTTCACTCCTTTGGGAATGGAACCAATTCTGTCATCATTTTGAGGGAGAGAGGTTTTTTTTTTTAAACTTTGACTGAATTAACTAGTTGTTTTCATTTCAAGTGGCTATGGTCATAGTTGATTACAAGTCTCCTAAAAATCTTTATGATAGATATTCATAAATAAACTAATAATTTAAGGTTATTTGACTCAGTTTTAACTTCTAAATCTTCTTGGAAGTTGCTATAATGCCACAATATGCTATTTGAGGCTTTGGTTAACGTGACATTTAAAACAAACTATTTAAAACACAGGATTTTTCAGCTCTGTTGTCTATTTTTCTTCATTTAGTTAGAAAAAGTCATCATTGGTTGTTTTTTTTTTTTTTTTACATATTATTGAAGCCATTCCAATGTGTTATAAAATAGATTACCAAAAATACATAGACTTCTTTTTAACCAGTTTATAATTAGATATATATTTTAATATACTTTTTAAACTTTAATAATATGGCATTAGTATCTGCTGTTACTTAATTCACACCCAATGTCCTCTCTAACCTAAATTAAATCCTTATTGGAGACATTTATTCACACTCTAACTGCTTTTTCTAATGAACTACCAATTCATTTTCCTACACAGCATGTTCTAATTTGTGCTTGTGGTGGTTTCTAGAAACATATGGGGACCAACTGTGGTTATGTTTGGGATCTTCTGTACAAAAACATGGTAATTGCTTTTGTTTTGCTGATTGCTCTCTAAGACAGCTTCAAACCTCTTCAACTTTTTCTTTATCCATGAGGTTTATAATTGCAAATCCTCTTCTGTCTTGTCAGATGAATTTCACGTGACAAGCATATGGGATAGGGCTGGCTAATCTGTCCAGAGTTTCTATGATCTTTAAGAAAAACCAACCCCTTGCTCATAATTGACAAATTGTTCCCAGATATCAGACATCATCAGGCTTGTTATTTCCATAGTGCCATAAACACAAAAGCAACAGAGACATGAAAGGTAAGAGGCCTTTAACAACATGAAAGAGAAAGCAAGAATGGCATATCCTTTGCTTAGGCTTCTCTTTGGGGGGGGCAGTTGTGGGGATAGTGGCAAAAGATACAATAATACAAGCATCTTCCTGATTGATTAAAGTAGTGAAGTGTATTCTTTGGTTCATAAATAATGCTCTATTACTTTTCTTCAAAGACAAGTAAACCTTGACAGACTGACCTTTTCCAGGGCAGGAGTTGTTTCAGTGCCATAAATTATACTGTAAAACGAGTGGAAGTGCTACTGAGAAGTGTGTGACAAAATAAGATTAAAGATTACTACACACAAAAGATTGTTGTTTTATTAATGGATTCCTGTCAATGGGATGAAAAATCCTCGACTTTCTACTGGGTGCTGAGATCGCGTCAAGCTGCAAATTAAGAGCATTTCTAAAAGGTAACTAAATGTGTCAAAATAACAATATCGTGATTAGGTTGTTTTCTTTCTCATGTATTATATGTGATCCTAAAACAAATTCAGTTATTGTCAAATAAGCTTGTACCATCCACAGTCATTTGCTTGCAAAGAGAAGGATCTTGTCGTCGGCTGGCTTTGGTGTTGTATATGCAGGTGTAGTGAGATTAGAGGGAAACCTTTTGCTCAACTGAACTACAACAGCAGTGTTTTCGACAGCAGGTTGTGCATTGCGACGAGGAGAAAGCATATGGTAATTCTCAAACGATTAATTTATCTGGTGAGCACTCAATCTGACAGAACCATCCACGTCACTTTGAAGAAAGGAAGAATAATCACATAGTGGCTTCAGCTATAAGTGACTGAATTTTTCTTATAGTACACTTATTTCAATGTTATTAATTGGTTAAAAAAACTTGAAATTATACAAATGAAAATAAGACCACTTAAAATACAATAAAGGATTTATGTCTACTTAAGTTGAATGAGATCATGAGAGTTCAAGGGCTTTGTAAGCATTCACATTCTGTACAAATACCATATTTGTTCCTCTGAATGCAGTTATTATTGCATTTTTGCTGTTGTAATTATCTCTGTCCAATTTTTCATTAAAATCAAACCTCTGTTTAAACTATTTCTCCATGGGTTCTTTGGAAATATGATTGCAATCTTAAATAAATAAACAAACCATTCAAAACATAGAGTCTATGGTGGCAAAAAAAATTTTTTAAAGGAAAAAATCAACAAAGTATCAGAAAAATATTTTGAATGATAAATTTAATAGTAAAATCATTTCAAAACTCATGGCCCTTCTTTTTGTGGCGCTAACAGACATACAGTTGAGTAAAACAGAAACAGAACCAAAAATCATCCTATAGAATTTAAAGCTCTTAAAACTTTCTTTGCAATTTGATCTAGCATGGTTTATTCAAATAGCAACTCCCCTTGTTAGGTAGAGCATATGTTCAGCATGGCATGTTGCTATAAATCACTCCTTGTCACAAAGAAGAATAGATACACTAGCTCACACTGCTTTGCCATTCTTTATAATTACAAACAGGGTATCAGTGTTACCTTCATTATGGTAAGAACAGAAATGTATGCCTTAATCCTTTACCACTGTAAAGATAGGCGTCAGGAAACCAAATGATGAAACAATGAGATTAGTGTTGCAACGAACATCCATCTACTTTCCAGACAAACATAAAATTCTGGCTAGTGCACATACAGTCGAAACAATGAGTTGAGTAGATATTCTACACATGCTTTCATTGTGCAAAATTCCTGCCAAAGACTTACCCATTTTTTCTCTGGTATACACACTCTGTTTCGCTTAGTTTGTGAGTTTGACGAGAGATTCAACTAGTCAAATCTTACAAGAAGATTTGTCAGGTAGCTCCAATCTTAGTCGTAGCTCGAATCAAACAATATATTAATCATACTAGTTGTAAGACAATAACCCAGTTTCCTCCTTTTCAGACAAAAGAAAGTAATAGCTTAATATGTCCTTTTTCTAGAAAGACTAGAAGTTCCAGGTTGATCTTGTACTATACCTGAGCCTTCCTGATTCTCCTTGGGTATATAGCATGGCCATGTTCTTTTTTACCCTGCAAGATCTCAGACAAGGCAGAAATGATAACACATGTGAAGAATCTTAAGAAGCCAATACAGTCTTAGAAAATGACTATAATCTAAGAACCAGAACAGGAGCTGCGATTCAAAATGTAAACTCAAACTTTGGGGCATCCCTAATCTTGGCACCTAATGACTTGTGCTGAATTTCAAAAAAAGTTTTTCCTGTAACAGCTGATCAATTCACCTAACTTGTCTTTTCATCAAAAAAAAATAAAATAAAATTCTCTCTCCCAGATCTCTTTTCCACCAAAATGTAGAGAAACTATTTATTGATCAATAATATAATAAGCATTTTCCAGGTGCCTTCCATGAACCGCTCAGTGGACTCAGAGCCCTCACAGTTCTTCTGAGCCACCAGTCACTGCCTAAAGTCGTCCTTCTGCTTCTGCTTCTGATCTAGAGAAGCTAATCCCTCCTGAAACTCTAAAGTTTTTCATAAGTAGAAAATTCTTCCTGCTTCCAAATTCTCAGCCTTTAACTTCCAAATTTGGCAAGATTGAAGCTAAATTCCTAATCTTACAGAGTACCATCCTAAAGTACAAAAACTATATTTTCAATATGGTTTCACACAGGTGTTAACTCATAAGTGTCTAACTCCTAATATCTGCAATTGTAAGGTTGAATTCATTTGAGTTGCATGGAATGACATTCTGATACAAATTCTGGAAAGTGCTTCAGATTACTCTTGGAAGATGTAACAAGTTACATAGAAACAATTTATATCTGCTTAAACATTTATATACATCTATATCTTTACAGTCCTAAGTACCTCACTTTTTGTCTTAGAGGAAATTTAATACAGCACTGATATAAATATTAAACACATCTAAGCAAAATCCAGATTTTAAATGACCCTTTAATCATAAAGTTCTCTAGTATTCTGGAAACAACTAAGGAAAGCAAAACAACCAGATTTTTTCACATCTTGATAAAGGGTAAGTGAGTTTTCTCAAATAAAGCAGGCCAAACAAGATATACCATGTCTCTACAAGTGCTAGTGTTACTGCATTTGTTTCTAATATGTATACTGTGATTTGACTATATACCATACTGTTATCCGCTTACCAACCAGTTGCCACTGTGATAAAATGAAGAGATAGCCAGTGGATAACAACATAAGCCCAACACATGTGTGTCTTAAACAAAGGGAGAGGATTCCAGTCTTAACCCACAGCATTCAAAAAACAAAACCGAGTTCCAGATAAAGTTTTTTAAGTATTAAAAATCTTAAATATAGTAGAATAAAATGCAAAATAGTTTTATTAGAGATGTGGAAAGTCTTTCCACATAGAAGATACAATTCAGTAGTTGTTGAAGTTATATTGGTGAATTTTACCTCACTGAAATTTTAAATTCTATAAAGCCAGTAACATCAAGAACTACAGACTGAAAGAAAATACTTGCATTGTAGCAATGTAAAATGTAGCATTCTTCATATATTTTTCAGAGTAGGAGATACTACTCAGTAGTTGTTGAAATTGTATTGGCAAATTTTACTACACTGAAATTTTAAATACTATGAAGCCAAAAACGCCAAGAAAGTTAAAATAGAAGCTACAGACTCAGAGAAAACACTTGCATTGTAAACAACATAAAATGTAATATTCTTCATATATTTTTAAGGCACTTCCAAGTAAGCCAATAACCCAATTGTTATTTTTCTAATAATCAAAAACCATGAATGCACAAGTCACAGAATAAAATAGCAAATGAATATAGGCATAGTGGTTGATAAGCAGGAACATTAACAGATGCATTTATACTCATCAAATTTGTAGATAGGTAGAAGACTATTAACCAGTACTGACTTGGGTTTAGGAAAACCGTTGGACAAACCCGGTTACAGTCGCTGGGAGGGTATATTGGCTTGGGTCACCAAATGAACGGTGAAAGTACTCTCCAAGTCTTACAAAATGTTACAGTAGGTAGGCCAGGAAACCAGGCTCAAAAACTCTAAATGACTAATCCAAAGTCATACAAATCTTGTATGGTAGAGCCTGGGCTTGTACTTGGCCCTCTGACTTCTGTCTTTCCAGACCTCCAATATAATTCTTAGAATTTAATAAGCACTTTTAAAAATTTATTTATTTATTTATTTGAGTTGGAGTTTCACTCTGTCGCCCAGACTGGAGTACAGTGGCATGCTCCCAGCCATCGCAGCCTCGCCCTGCTGGGTTCTGGTGATCCTTCCACCTCAGCCTTCCAAGCAGCCCGACTAACTTTTTTTATTTGTTGTAGAGATGAGGTCTCGCCAAGTTGCCCAGGTGGGTCTCGAACCCACGAACTCAGGCAATCCACTCACCTATGGCCTTCCAAAGCTCTGGGATTACAGGCTGAGCCACCGAGCCCGTCCTAAAATTTATTTCTTATTTCTACTAGCTGTTAAACATTGAGGTTCACTTTTCAGTAAAATATTGTGGTTTTACATGTTGCTTCAATTTTCTGAAAATTTTATTAATTTATATATCTGGAATTAAAAAGCTTATATTAAATGCTTTCTTTAAGGTCTTTTACATTTCTAACATTTTATAATTCTTTTTTATGGATTTTTCAAAGCAGATTCTGTGTGTGTGTGTGTGTGTGTGTGTGTGTGTGTGTGTGCGTCTTTTCCTATGCACTGTATCTTCAAGATCCATGGGTTTCTCGATTTCTAAGTTGTAAGACCAAAATTTAGGAATGCCACTTATAAGAGTTTTCATTATATTTTATTCTGTAAAGTGAAAATTCAGTTTATGTTATATATTCCTTTTTTTAAAAAATCTATGTCTCTCCGACCATTACTGAAATGCATTTGTGGAAATACATTTTATTACTATGCAATGCTTTAATTTTATTATAAAATGTTAAATAAGCATTGTGCATTTAAAAAATAGAGAGCCAGCTACTTTACTAGAAATTACTAAACTTAGGATGATCTTTACAATGAGATGCAAATATTCTCTAAAAGATCTGCATTTGAAAAGATTTGCAAAAGATTAAACTTAAAAATAACTGATGCTAGTTGTTGAAATTTAGAACATTACACTAGAAAAATTTTTTGAACCTTTACTTTTTTCGCAGGATTATAAATTGAATTGAATAATTTTATCTTCCTCTTAAACTTTGGCCCTTTAGAGTTTATAATAAGAAAGCCCAGCAATGTTGATGGACAGATTGGGAAGGATCAGCCGTTGTTCTCTTTCCTATGCAAATGCCTCTTACACTGATATTGTTGCAAGTTTTAGATGAATATGTCCTTGTTGGCATGTTCCATCATTAATTATGCAGTAAACGTTAATATTTTCCTATGCTGCTCATCTCTTTCTGCCAAAAAATACTAGATTACTAATACAGAAAATGGCAAGGTAAGTAGCCATAATCCCTGAACATACACTCTCCATTTTTAAAAAAAAGGCTGGGAGCAGCTTTGCCAGGTTGAATACATGACTGATTAATCTCTGAAAAGCCACGGAAATGTAATTCAAGATTTTGCAAACGTCTAGAATTCTCATAGGTCAAACATGGAATCCATTTTGGGTCCTAGCATAATGGGTAAGCCTGGTACCAGAAGGATTCGTGAGAATGTCTTCAGTGTCTCCAACTGATCTTACTTTCAAGTAAAAATTTCATAGTATCAATTAGTGTCAACCAGGCTGTCAAGAGTCCATCTGCTAAGGGAAGGCCAAATGCAAAATTTCTAACTGTGTTCCCACGACAGTCACCATACTGGATGATCCTCCTCCAGTTCGCAACCTCTTGCTTGGATTTCCCTTCTTCACTCTGTGACTGTCATCCCAAATCCTCCTTTTGTTATTTCTGACCCTCTCTGGTTTGCAGTGCACAACAGTTCCATATTTGGCTCTCAGATGTCAAATGGAAATAACAAAGATTGTTGTTTTCATTTATTTTTAAATTAGGTTTAAATATTTTGTTTTGTAGTGTTTAGGTTTCCTGGATGATAAACATTTTTAGAATTCTGTCACTAGGTTCAAATCCCAAAACCTGTGAGTATATCACCTTACATGGCAAAAGAGAATGTACAGATATGATTAAATTAAGAATCATGGGATCAAAGATTATCTTGGATTACATGGTAGGCCTGATGTAATCACAAAGGTTCTTAGACAAGGGAAGCAGGATGGTCAGAGTCAGATATGGAGATAAGACAACTTAAACAGAGAGAGGTTTGAGAATGTTTTGCTGTTGAATTTGAAGATTGAGAAAGGGGTCATGAGCTAAGACATGTTAATGGTGGCTAAAAGTTGGAAAAGGCTAGAAAACAGATTCTTCCCTGAAGCATTCAGAAGGAACCAACCCTACCAACATCTTGACTTTAGTCTAGTGAGATTGATTTTGGACTTCTGACCTCTAGAAGTGTACGATATTAAATATGCATTATTTTAACTCACCATATTAGTGGTAATTTTTTACAGCAGGAGTAAGAAACGAATATACTTATTGAACACTTGTTAACTTTCCAGTCAGTGAGTTTGTCTGTAGCTAAAGAGTTCAATACTGATTTTGGCTGTTTTGCATATTTTTATTTATAATAAATATTCTAAAGTATTTCCAGATTAAGTGATTGGAAAAGATACAGTGTGCACATTTAAATGATTTGATTAATCTTCAAAATAAGTTCATAAAAGCATCCATCCAGGAGTATAAAGGTAGCAATGGCCCATATTTGGAGATTGTTGTCAGACTTCAACAAGAATGGGAGCCAAGGTTCCGGCATTATGTGGTATGACTCCACCTAAATATTTTTAAATGGTTTTCTTTTCCATGAAATGCTTTTATAAATTCTGGATTATAAGGGACTGGTCGGCTTATCAAATAGATACTAGATATCTACCAGAAGCTTATATAACATCTTTTGGAAGAGTGCAGTGAAGCAAACAACAGCAAAAACATTATCTTAAATAAAGTCTTAGTAGTAAACAGAAAAAAAGAAACCAACTACACATAGTACAATGAAAAATATGTAGTGGTTTAATGTATTTGTGGGATTAATTGATATGTCAATACATTAATACTAATAAGGTTTCCAGTTGTTTCCTTTTTTTTAATTTTTTTTTCTTATTTAGAAACTCACGTTGGCTCTCAGTTGTCATTAAGGCACTCTTTTTACTGTTACTGTAGCCCTGAGATAATGTGATCATAGTTCCTCATCTCCAGAAAGTCATAATCTGCCAAGAACACAGAAAAAAAAACCAAACATTTTTTGTAGGCCTACAAAGAAGACACCAATTAATAAAAATGTTTAAACTTAGTGTTGATCAAAGAAATGTAAATTTAAAACAATGAGAACTATTTTTCAACTACCAGCTTGGCACCTGAGAAGTCTGTCTTCCTTGTGGAAGTCACAGAGCCCTTCATAGCAGAGGCTGTGCTGAACTGGGTCTTCAACACTGAGTTGGAAAGGCCAAATGGAGAGGCAGCAGAGGGTATCCCAGGCAAAAATATGCAGATTAAGCAATGTCATAAGGACAGGGGTGAGTATAGCATTTACATGAATTAAAAGCTTAATACTTACCAAGATTAAAATATGAGATGATAATCATAAGAACTGAAGTGAGTGTTAATGGAAGAAGTCAGATCCAGAAGGGCTTTGTACAACATGCCAGAGAGCATAGATTTTATTCTGTTGCCCAGAGCGAAGAATTTTTAGAAAGGAAATAAAAGGGCTGGATTTGAAACAAACAAATTACATTGTAGGCAGTGTGAAAAATCAATTGGAGAGGAGTAAAAGCAATTATACATGAGGGTGCTTAGAAGAAGACCATTGTAGCATCAAGATGAGTTTAGATAGGACAAATATCTGTCCTGGGATCGCCTTAGATCCACTCAGAGCATGAAAGTAGGAGATGGAATCAATGCAGCAGATAAAATATAAAATCTATATAACTGGGTTATTGATTGCCTGGGAAGAACAACAGAGAAGGAGGAATTAGGGATTATGCCCAGAATTCCTATTTGAACAAATGAAAGAAGTGTATTCCTTCATTTTAAGGAAGAGGACAAGCATATTTGAGATTGGGAAGAGTTATTTCTATTCTAGCCTTGTTAAAAATGCAGTGATCGTGATACAAATAACTACAGATGTCCAAAGTGATGTTAAATAAGAAACCTTGAGCTCAAGTAAGAAATCTTGTGGAGATATTGACTTAAGAGTCAGCAGTGAATATACAAAGGTAGTACTGAAAGTGTGGGACTAAATGATATCATCTAGAAGAGCAAACTGGACCATTTTAAAGAGTAAATTTGAAATAGCTGCTACGCAGAATTAGAAATGAAGGTGTTTAGCAATTACTAAAAAGATTTCATTTGCAAGATATATTTTTGCATCTAACCTGTATGTTTCTAGCTAAAAATAAGTCCTCTTCTTCAGATGATGTTAAATTTGGTTGATTCAAACTACTGATTAGTTCACTAGGTGGAAAACTTATTTAAGCTATTCATCAATTGTGGTGAGTTTTACATCTTTTTAAGCCTATTGATCTGACTACATTTAAATGGAGCTGTGCTTCTCTCTAAAATGTTTTCTGGTCATTAGGTCTTTAATTCATTGATTTTATTTTAACATTAGAAAAACATTTTTACATATGAAACACCTAAATTTTCACTTTTTTACCTTCTGCATTTTAAATGTGATCTACTAATGAAGTAAGATAAAAATGTAATTTTATTTATTTATATAAAATATATAATTTTATACACTTTACAAATAAATTCAATTTTTATTTTTATTTTCAGTGTCTTTCTTATGCAAACCCCTCTCCTACACCTAAGTGTACTAGATGTTTGAGGTCATAAACTCTGTTATGCTTAGTGTTAGGAAGGTTTACCTCAAGTAATATCCTTCATCTAGGGCCCAATCAAAGATATATTTGTTTCCAAGGAAAAGGAAGCATTTATTCTGATTATCTTTAAAGAGGATATATAATGCTTACATATTTCCTCTATAATTATACCTTTGATTATATTGTCTGAAATTGACAAGTTTGTTTAACAATGGGAACAATTGAGTTAATTAAGGTAAATTAAGGTAAATCCTAAGTAAAGTAGTGAATATTTCATCTGATTCCAACAGTAACAAGACCTCTTTCTAAGAACTGGAAGTTGTACTTTGTACAGCGAGGGAGATTTTTCATTCATTTTTGTTGATGTTATTTTGTGATCACATGGCCTAATTTCCAAGTTACTTTGGCTAACTTTGTTATGCTAAATAGCCGGAGCAATTATAACTTAAATAATCAGGAGACTGTCAACATGCAGAGAAAACTCAATTTTTGACTCCCATAGGAAAGGTTTAAATTTAGGAATTAGAAGTGGAAGTTGAAAATGTAGTTCCTATGAGTCACTCTTTGAAGTTTCTGATGCCTTTAATTTGATAAAAAAAGGCCATGTTTTTCTTTTTCTTTTCTTTTTTAAAGGCAAAAGTAGTCAATATATAGTCCTACACATTCCTGATTCTAAAGGAATTCTCCTTTCGAAAATTCTCAAAATATATTTTTCATTACTTTGAACAGTAAGGTCATTCTTAAAGCTCTAAGGAAAGGAACAAACAAGAGTTTGAGAATTAAGAGTTCAACCTACCTATGTATTTTTGTAATTAACAACAACATAAATGCATTGATTAGTTTTTAACATGAAACTATTTATGAAATACATGTAGGGGGATAATTTGGTATTTTTTATCTTTTTCACTAATATATAAGAACAAATGTTTAAAACAAATATTTGTCCTAAGAGTGATGACTCAACATAATAATATAAAATGATTCATAGGCTTTTCCTCTACAAAGAACTGCAAGAATGTGACCATAAGAACTACCACTAAGGGAAAGTAGCTGGTAAAGCAAGCAGCCATGGTTAATAATAAGAAATTATCATTGTTACTAACTGCTACTATATGGTCATAACACATGTCTGTTTGTTATATATTCATTGATCCAATAAAAATTTACACAGCACCTATTAAGAAATCTACCCAGGATACAAGATAGAAATGTAAACAAATTTGTGCAAGGTAATAGGTACAATAACAGACACTTGTTTAACATGATGAGAAATAAAACAATTTCACCTGAAGACTCAGACAAAGCTTGTGAGAGAAGTTTAGCTTTGGTCCTGAGCCTTGATAAATGAATAAGACTTCATTATGAATTTCCTCTGTGCTCTAGGAAGAGGATGAAGAGGCATTAGTGTCTAAACCCAAAGATCCAAATCTAACCCTACTTCAAAACAGCTAAAAGCACTTTGAAAAACTTCAATTTTCTCTCACAGAACGTTTTGATTCAATAAAGATAGGGTGGGACTCAAAATCTGCAATTTTTAAATCTAGCGTTCTGCTAGTATAGGGAATTGGGAAGGAGGTAGAAATGGCCAGTAAAAAATGTTGTGAAGATGTGCTGGGGTTCATTTGATTTGGACTTTTTTGGATCTGGGCCTTTTTTCTAAAAGATTTGCTAAGGCTGTTTTTCTCAAACATTTGTGTGCATATGAATCACCTTTTTATAAGGACAAATTTTGATTTAGTGGGTGATACAACCTGAGATTCTGCATTTCTAATAAATTCCCAGACTATACTAATGCTGCCTTCTATGGATCATACTTTGCTGCACTAGCTTGATAAATCGACAGGTAAAAGGGCATCTATAAAAAATAAAAATGTCTGGATAGGAATGTAGAGATAACCCTCCTGATTTGCAAACTGATGGTTTGATTCTGGCTGAATGTTTAGAACTTTTAATATTCTTTGGTCTTGTGGTATCTTAGATAGTCAGGAGGGAAATAAGCTGCTTTGATTAACTCCACAAACTAAAAACTGTCAAATAGAGAGAGAATATCGTGCAATGGTTTTTTAAAGCCATTCTGAATCAGATTGGCGGAATTCAAAATTTACCTCCACATTTCATGAGCCATGATAGTGTAGGCAAAAAAAAAAAAAAAAAAAAAAAGTTAACCTCTTTGTACTATGCTTCCTTATTTGTAAAATGGAGGTAATAAGAGTACTTACTTCTCTGGAGTATAGGAGAGTTATTAGTTAACACATGGACAGCATGAAGAGTACAGCCTAGCCATTTTTGTTAGTATCTTTATTTTCACAGATATCAATATGAGGTCATATTGAAAGCTGAAATTTTCTGACGGGAGTCAGTGGCTCAGCCTGTAATCCTTGCATTTTGGGAGGCCAAGGCGAGAGGACTGCCTGAGACCGAGGGGTCAAGCCCAGCCCAGGCAACTTGGCGAGACCTCATCTCTACAATCAATCAAAAATTATCTGGGAGTGGTAGCGTGCACCTGTAGTTCTGGCTACTTGGAAAGCTGAGGCGGAAGGATCGCTGGAGTCCAGCAGGTCGAGGCTGCGGTGGCCGGGAGTGGCCACTGCCCTCCAGCCTCGGTGACAGAGTGAGACTCCAACTCAAAAAAAGAAAAAAAGAAAGAAAGCTGACATTTTCAACTTGCTGTTTTTTCTCACAAACTTCTGGTTTTTGGTAAATCTGGCTTTCAGCCTTGTTCCTTTTCCTTGCAACATAATGAACATCCCTCCCATTTATTCCTCATCTAGCTGTCTAGACCCGCCATATTTAAATATATTTAATATGCCTTTACCCAGTTTACTTGTTCTTCTCTCATTATGAGGTCACCTAGTCCTCTATGAATCTGTGCAACTACCTCTCCCTACATCCAGGTGAAACCATTCTTTTCTTTTTTTTTTTTTTTTTTGAGTTGGAGTCTCACTCTGTCGCCCAGACTGGAGGGCAGTGGCCGCTCCCGGCCACCGCAGCCTCACCTGCTGGGCTCCGGCGATCCTTCCGCCTCTGCCTTCCAAGTAGCCGGAATTACAGGCATGCGCTACCACGCCCGGCTGATTTTTTGATTTATTGTAGAGATGAGGTCTCGCTGCCCAGGCGGGTCTCGAACCCGCGGGCTCAGGCAATCCACTCACCTCAGCCTCCCAAAGGCGCGGGATTACAGGCTGAGCCACCGAGCCCGGCGTGAAACCATTCTTACCAAGATCAATAAACTCTTCTTCTGGGAAAATATATCTTATGGCTAGTCATCTGTATCTCAAAATTCCATAGCCATTTCAAAGTAGAAAAGACAATTTCAAACACAAATTATATTCACAAGTGCTATCAAAATTTTAAATGAAGCCAAGGCCACTGCAATCTGGGGTTTAATGGAAAATCCAAATTGGGGAGCAGGTATGCAGATCGGCAAAGAGAAGGTAGGCAAGTATTCTAGGTATATTAGACAGTATTAACAAAGCCCAGTGATGTGTCAGATAGCTATACAATGAGGTTAAAAAAAACAGTTTATGAACAGAAAAAATGCATTGAGATTGAAAAATTAGAAGAGATAATACTGGTCGATAGTATCACCAAATGTGACAAACTTTATATTACACCAGCATGACAAGACTAGAGCTGTGATTCACAAAGTAACTGTCTACAGTTTCAGATTAGAGCTGACCAAAATAAAAAATAAATTACATGAGGTTTGGAAGATGAATGTGAGTCACTAGCCACTACTCCCTGCTGGCCCACATGGATGGAGAGAAGAGAGACAGAGAGGTGCCGGTGAGTCCTTACTCTCCACCGCTCTGCACCCAGCTCTTCTCTCCACCTGTCAGCTCTGCTAACCAACAGAGCTGTCAGAGCCACTGCTTGATGCAGAGACTTCCCTTGGTTCTCCTTTGTATTCTCCTGCATGGTTCCACTCCAGAGGTGATGCATCGGACTCCAGGAGGGCTGCTAAGGGCCTTCTGCCATGCTCCAACACACCTTTCAGGCCTCCATTTCCCCAGCTTTCTTGCACAATTATTTAGGTTTTATTCCCAAAATGAATTCCTTATCTTGTAATAAATGCAACCGTTCTGCTTCCCTGATTGACACTGACTGACAACAGATTTCAGAATCCAGCCTTGACCTCATAGAAAATAAATGAATGTTAAAGCTTTTCAAGCAGGGAGTGACACGGTACAAGTTGTCTCCAGGAGATGACTCTACCAGTGGTTTCCATCCTAGATTGTGAGTTAGCAACCAAAAGTATACAAGATGGGCTCCCATGGCACATCAAGTGCGAGATAGATTACTCAAAAGAGAGACCAAAAAAAAAAATGGATCATCAACTCTTCAGAATCATTGACTCTGGTGTTCCTTTTTTCAGAGTCTTCATGGTACAACATGGCCCTGGGCACGCAGTAGAATCATGCCAAAAGTTTACAAAATTTGAAAATAAATAATATCCATAAAACGCAAGTTGCACTTTTCATTCATTAATATGAATTAAAACAAAACAGTTTCCACATCCCATTGAAATGTAAGCTCCATAAAACTATGGAAGTTGGGAGTTTACTGTGTTTTCAGTGCCTACAATGTCTGGCACATAAAGAGTCTGATTAAGTATTCATTAAATTAATAAATTAATGACTAGTAACACTGGACAGCACAAACCCTTAATTAAATAAGTAAAATGGAACATCTGTTGAGTTGAATTGTTTTAAAAGAAATTTTCCAAACTCATAGTTTACAGAGTGTGCTACACATGACATAAATATCTCCAAATACTTAATCTATCAATTAATCTTAACTTAGAATTTCAGGGTGCAGAATCCTGTTGAAAATTACTTGATAAAAAAGTTTAAGTTCTTCATCTAAAAAAAAGTATATGTTTAATATATTTCTGTCACAGGATTTTTCATTGTTGTTGCTTTTTTTTCCCCTGGACAAGAAATGATATTGAGAGGTTTTTTCCACCATTCAGGAGAATCATTTTTGGGCTATAAATATTAATGGGTTTGGTAATAAATTACACACTTGAATGGCATTTTATTACTTAAAACTAAAATATTAAAAACCTTATTTGAAATGCACAGAGAAATCATGTAATTTAAATCACCTTAGACTTGGAAATGGACTGCAAACCACTGCTTAGAAAGAAATATAATTCTTAAAATATGTATTTTGGTAATGAGCCAACATATTCCACAGAATCATCTAAAACGAAAGTGGACAGGTCTTCTGGTCTAGTATATTTTTCCTCAGATAAGAAAACTCTTTATTTGCTTCCCGGGGCCATTCTTTAAAATTAATAACATAAGCACTGAAGTTAGAATGATTAAGGTCTAATTTTTTGTACCATTAAAGTAGGATTTTCTTCGCTCTAAAAATGAATGTACTGACTAACAATGTTGTAAGCCAAGAGTGTAATTTTCTAAAAAATAAATCCTACAGATTGGCCAAATGAAATACACACTCAAAAGTGTGTCTCCAAATTATATTTCTTCCTTTGGGAAATTTGGAATTAATAATTTAAACATTTATATTAATTTATTTCTTAACTGTATAATAGATGAATTCCTCAGATTAATTCTATCTGATCATTTTAGAGATAGAAATAATAATTTTATTCAGGAATCAATCATTATCATTATACCTTCAATTAATATCATGACTAAGACATAAGATACTGTCCTTGCTCTCAGTAATTTTGTCCAAAATTCTCTGATTCTAATTAGTTACAAAAATACTCCCTAAACATGTGGTTTGCCTCAAGGAGTTTAGTGTAGTAGTAAGTTAGCCTACTTTTACAAGTATGTAAGATAAAATAGATTTTAAATTTAGTTACATGACCTTTTCAGTCACTAATCAGGGTTTATTTTTATGTCACTCCTCCCTTAAGAACTTTCAGTGACTACTCATTGCACACAAAATAAAATCTGGTTTTCTTAGCTCAGTCATCAAGGACCATTCTAATCCGCCCGAAATATTTTTTTTTCATCCTAATTCTCATTCTTTTTATGTTGTTCAAAATAAACCATCCACATCAGAGCTTTTATGGTTCCTGAAGATGCCTCAACTCTGTGCTTCCAGAAATTTCCCACCTCAAGCATTGGTAACATTTTAGACCAGATAATTCTTTATTGTGGCAGGACATTCTGTGTATGATTAGCTATTAAGTCTCATCCTTAGCCTCCATCTCTAGATGTTAGTAGCAAAGGACTCAACCACTCATGACAACCAAAGTTGTCTACAGATATTATCCACTATCTCAGATCAGGAGCAGGGGAGTTAATCACAATATCCTCCCCTCAATCATAAGTCACTGATCTGGTATAAGAGACAGAGATTCATTTTATCCATTTATATTTATACAGACTTGATTTTGGAGAGAAGAGGAAAAATTAACATATAAATATATTTCATTTCTAAAAACTAGTGGAGGTCCATAGAAAGATGCAACAAGTATTTTACATTACATGAAACTATCAAATTGCTCAACTTCAAGGAAATATAATAAGCATTCCAGAAGACAAAACAATATTCAAAAATGTATAGAATACAAGTACCCATTCTATACCAAGAATGACAAAGCTGAATGTATAAAAGACGATCTTTTTATAGCCTGCGATACACTTCACTGTAACCAGTTGAAAAATGAAGATAAAGCCTTGAATAGAGACAGATTGATATGTAAAGAAAAAGAAGGGGTAGAGGTTAATGAATTATTTCTAAATCAATATAATGTAATAAAATTCTCCCTTCTGTGAAAATGTGAAATTTGCATTTATGCCCCGTGAAATATAGATGAACAGTGATTGTGCTTATTACACCTGTCACAGTGAAAAAAAATCAGGGCACATTATCTACTAGTTACATTTCTTCAAAACTGATTAACCTTAATACATTTTTCCCTTCACTGATCTTATGGAGTTTACTGAATACAGCATGTCTTGATTAAAATTGCCCACATCTTAATTCAAGTCATCTTTTTCTCTAACACATACATCTTCGATCATTTCTTTAAATTAGCTGTTTAACTAATGGGAATAATGCAATCTCTTGGTCATGATATACTTAGAAACTCAAATAGGGAGTCTTCCCAAATGAAATTTTCAAGAAAATGAAAAAAATATATTAGAATAACAATACTTTTGCCCAATTGTATCTGTTTAAGATAGGAATTATTTGAGGGTAAGATAGAAGTCTTTACAAATAATCAAAGAAAGAAATGTTCCTTGTGTTCAAAAGTGCTATGTGTTTGCAGTTTGTAAATATCCCAACCTTCTTTCTTTAACTCTGGCATTTTTAAAGTTCTATTATTTGATACACAAAACTTGAGTTAACATACTGTTGTCAACTGGGTGTGTCTTTGTTATTTTCCTACTTAGCAACTGACTGAATTTCTCTAACAGCTAATCTGATTTTATCATTAAGAAAACTAAAAACACCTAATTATCCACCTGTCAGTCCACAGTTTATGAAGAAAATTGACAGCTTTTGTCTTTTCATTTGGGTCAGATTTATTTCTACTGTGGTCAAACCTGCACAACTGAAATATTTGGAGATTCTTTTTCATCACAAATCTACATGGTAGTATGAAGAGTAAAAATACGGCCAAAGGAGTTATTTCAAGTATTACAGATAAGACCAAGAAGTCTTCCAATTAGATTAGTTCACTGGAATAGCGAGCTCTGAATCCATTGTTTCTTTGCAAATGGAGGCTTTTTGATGATTAAATATAAAGTTTATTTTTGGTCTCAATTACATTTTGTAATTGTTCTACTGAAACTATTATTTACAGCTTCATCAAAAACTTTAGTTACACAACCAGTACTTATGCCTACAGTTAATAATTTCCTGGGCCTGTACTTTGTAATATTTTTACAGAGTGAATTCATTTTCTGTTAGTGCACAAAAAGTGTAATATGAACTAAAGCCATCCCTCTATCATTTTAATGTATGATGGTTGATGCATCATTTAACTCATATCCGTCTATAGCAT
The DNA here is from genome assembly GCA_027257055.1 of Cephalopachus bancanus. Classification (NCBI taxonomy): domain Eukaryota; kingdom Metazoa; phylum Chordata; class Mammalia; order Primates; family Tarsiidae; genus Cephalopachus; species Cephalopachus bancanus. The sequence goes on along the minus strand of JAPVLO010000096.1, from coordinate 3,528,691 downwards.
CTTGACCTACACTCACAATCATTATGACTCTCTACCCCATGCGCACTCACCCCCCACTCCACTCCAAGGATTAGACTGCTTTCTGTCATGCCTCTCTCAAAGAAAAGCAGAGGGGTGTGGTATAAACTTAAGAGAAGGAAAATATTAATATGTTGACACAGGACTGAAATAGGAAATATTCTGCTTGGATAAACAAACAATAACTTGTCCTTATTAAGTCTGTTGGATGTAATATAACTGAGTAAGGATAATATACATAGGCATTTTTCAGAAAAAAAATCCTTCTGCCAAGTTTCTTTCAATGTATAGTAAAAAGAATGTTCCCTGGGTGTACACACACACACACACACACACACACACTCAAATAACAGGGCTTCGAAGAATTCCAAATATTCCCATTTATAAGGCACGCTGAAGTAGTCAAAACTGAGTTCTTGAAATATTTTTAAAGTTCATTTAATTAATTTAAAATGTAGAGAATGTTGGGGGAATGCACATTATGAAGTGATAAATGTTTCTGTCTGTTATGAGAGAAATTCTACTAGGAATAAGTAAGAATAAGCACAAATCTAGTTGTTTTTAGAACCTGCTGAGATTCAGTTCCTCTGCAGCAGATCCAAGAAAAAGTGTGAGACAGAATAAATGTCCTATTTTCTTTTTTGTGCCTGGAGATTACTTTAGTTGAATAGGTGACTTCATCATTTTCTTGCACTGTTTGTAATTCTAGGACAATTGCCAATGACACGTTTTTCTCAACTATTCCAAGGCATCAATTCAAACCTTGTTTACACAAAAATTGCCAGAAAACATATTTAACTGCAACAGAACTCTCTCTCTCTCTCTCTCTCTCTCTCTCTCTCTCTCTGGTCAGAACTCATCAGAAGGTGTTAAGTTGTGTTGTTGTCCCCCACCCATGGCAATTAATACAAAATTGCCAACGTCTATCATTTTTAATGCAACTGATATTCATATCCATCAGGGAAATATCTGGCAAACACCCAGATTGCTTAAGGTTCATTTCAAGATCAAACTCAATCCACCAGAAACATTTACAGGCAGCAAAATTGCTTATAATTTGCCAGTAATCTTCTAGAGCATTCTTCAGTAGATAGGTATATCTTTGTAATTTGAAGTGACCAACACAAGTTTTGACTCAAAGATAGACTCAGAGTAGGTTAAATGTAGAGAACATCTTTTTCCCAAGGCAAGATCAGTGGCAGACTTCTCCCTGGATACCCTCTTCCACTAAAGGGATTCACATACCCCTTTGATTTAATAAAATACACCTAAAAATAAAACTTGTACTCCATGTTATAGAAGAAAAAAGCAGAAACAGTGTAGGATTTGAAATATATGCCACGTCTGAACATTTTAATGGAAGATTTACCAATTAAACAGATCTGAGAGAAGGTAAATTTCAGAAACTTAACAAATTTAAAAATGGAATATTCATTTTTACAGCATGTTTTGAAGATGTCAGTATGTATAAAACTAAAATGTCAGGTTTTAAAGATGTCAGTATGTGTAAAAACTAAAATAAAACTTAAAAATTAAGTCTAAATAGCATCCTCCGGTGAGAAAGTAGTAAAAAAAAAATTGACAGTTTAGCAGCATAGACACTACAAGAAATACGCATGCTTTTCTTTTTGATTAAAAGAATGAGAGAACCTGTGAATTAAATCCCCAAGGAAGTCAATTGAAAGGAAAGAGCAAGTATTAATGCCGTTGTACAATTTTAAAATAGCCACAGATTAAAAAGAACCACCAGGTACTTTCATGCTTATTTTTTTCCATGAAGAACAGTTGTGTCAGCTCTGGTAAAGCAGATCAGATGATTTCAGAAACCACATCCTCATTACTCAGAATCAGATTTCACCTTTTAGTATTATTAGTTCTGTGCCCAATTTCTTCCTTTGAAACCATTGCCTGTGTTCTCGGTGGTCCAGTGACCACTACTGATCCTAATCAGGTCCTTCATTTTCATAACCATTGTGATGTTTAACATGAAGTAGGTCAAGCAAGACAGGGACAAGTTATAACTGTGGAGGGGGGCTCAGTGTGTACTAGGAATACGACATACACACACGCACACACGGACCTTTCCATTTTTAAAAAGTGATTATTTTATTAAATGTGGGGTTAACAATTATCTGATTTCCCTCTTCTAATTTTTAATGATACCTTTTCTCTGTGAGCACTCACGTCATTTTGATATTTCCACAGCAGCTCATAACCTTAGAAGCGAACTCCTCTTGCTCTCGTTCCTCTTCATGGTCGGAGAAGTGACTTACCTGATTTGAGACAGGAAAGAGCCAGCTGTTCATTTAGACATAATAATCAGGGCGGTGTCCCTCCTTGGAAACAAGGATATTTTCCCCTCGTCCTCTCCTGCTCTCCTCAAACATAGGATGGTCTTTCATTTCTTTTTACTCGTAAGGAAGGCCAAGAGAGGCAGAACCCGCCTCTAGCTTCTTCACCTGAAACTTGGAGTTTTGCTTGTAAATTCAGAACGCAGTAAGGACGCTCTGATCTAGTTTTACCAATGTATTGGTTATCTACTGCCTCATATCAAATCACTCAAAAGCTTGGTGCCTTAAAGCACAATTATCATTTGTAATCTTTCACTGCCTCTGTGAATCAGAAAATCTGACAGGGCCTGGTAAACTCAGCTCATATCCCATGATTTCTGGAGTCTCAGCAGGAACACTTGAAAGCTGTGGCTTCAAACCAACTGAAGGCTTATTCATTCCTGTGTTTGCAGATGAGGCTGGCTAAGACCTAAGCTGAACATCTACACATGGCTCTTCATGTGGCCCAGGTGTTCTTATAAAATGGTAGCTGGCTTTGAAAGGTGAGTAGAGAGATAGAGATAGAGAGAAAGATAGAGATAGAGAGAAAGAGAGAGAGAGAAAGAGAGAGAGAGAGGGAGGGAGGGAGGGAGAGAGGAAGGAAGGGAGGGAGGGAGGGAGGGAGGATAAGGCTGTCCCCCTTTATTACCTAGCCACAGAAGGCACAGACTATCACTTGTACCATATCCCATTGGTCAGAGCAATCACAAAGGGAGACTTATCTTTCAGTGAAAGAAGTGTCAGTCACGTTATAAGAAGAGCATGGGGGATGGGATAAGTGTATTGGCAAGGATATCTTTGGAAAAAACAATATACCACCACCAGTAATAAATTGAAAATTGTATATTTAATCGCAATTGATTTCTGGAAGTAAAGGTGAATGATTAGGTTCCCCAATTTCCAGCTATTTTCAACCATTTTTTTCAATTGATAAGCATGAATATTTTTTCATATACTGGGCAATATGCTAGGAAGTCTTACAAGAATATTTGTTTTAACTAATATAAAGCACAAACTCTGCCTTCATAAACCTAATAACTGTCAATGTCTTGATTTCCATAGTGCTTTGTATTTTTCACAATGTATGCATATTGACTATCTTATTTGATCCCCTAAGATTCTTATGATTTGCTATCTCTATTTTGTATGTAATTAAACTGAAATTCAGAAGGGTTCAGGAAATTACCCAGAGTCATACAAGTAACACACAATGGAAACAAAACTCACATGATAAAGAAAACTTCCTAGGAGCTTTGTATTGTCAAGTGAAGCCCTTTTCTATATTTTTATCTCCCACTAGACTTTACAATTTTAATTTAATTCAAAAATAAAGTAATTTTAAGAAAACTACTAGTTCAAATACAACTACTATAATCTTATGGTTAATACACCTCACCACAGCCTCTACTCCCCACATTAAATGAAGAAAAAAACTAATTGAGATAACAGTGTAGAAACTACTGAAGCAGAAAAGGTCAACAAGGAGAGCCACTGCAGATAACCTAGCACCAAAAATAAGTTGGAACTGATTATGTATAAGTCAAAAGTTATGGATATTTCACATTCCTACTGCTTCATAGACACATCCTAAATGAGTGAAGCAGATATTTTACTGGTATGTATTTTAAGAATGTTTGAAGCCTACACATAGACAAAAAATAGAAACATGGCAATGTCAATGGAAAGGCAGCTAATACTTATCTGGAGTTTGTATTAATTTTCTAGGAGTGCCATAACAAAATACCACAGGCTGGACTGGACAGTTTAAACAACAGAAATTAATTTTCTTACAAATCTGGAGGCTGAAAGTTCAAAATCAAGGTGTTTGCAGGTTAGTTCCTTCCAAAGGCTCTCTCCTTGATTGCAGATGGTCGTCTTCTACCTGTGTCTTCACAAGGCTTTCACTCTGTGTTTTATTCTCCTCACATAGCATTTCTTCTGTAAGAAAGTATGACGTGTTAGAGGCCACCCTAATGACTTAACCTTAGCTCGTTACATCTGAAATGTCCCGATTGCCAAATAGGTTCACATTTTGAGGTGCTTGGATTAGGACTTCAACATATGGGTTTTGGGGAGACATAGTTCAACCCACAATGGAGCTCCATCAACTCAACTTCACAAAAACACATCGAGAATCCTTACTAATAGCATTTAAGACAGAAAGTCATTCAGCTGTGTACTGATAACTATGACAAAATGTTTTGCCACAGAGAACAGAAAACTAAGCAAAACAAAAAACAAAAGAGGGTTGGGCCCCAGTAATTCATCAATGTGCTTGGATGGGTTGAGTTGCAGTAAAGGAAAATCTGAATTTTCATACTAGGGCAGGAGCCAAAAGAGAAGCATTTTTTCTATTACTTTTTATCTCATCCATTCACCACAATCTATTTACTTAGGTTGTCTCTAGCAGATAAACTTGTGGTTAATTTATGGGCAGCAATAGAAAATTAATACACTCTATACCTATCTATATATTATATCTGCATATGTCTATATGTAGAATAACATGTCAGCAAGTTTGAGATCGAGAGACAGTATAATTGTGACAAATAATATTAGAAACAACAGTTTGAAGGACAAAAGGAAGAAAAGTACACCTTTGGAGCCTCAACAATAGTCCTTGTCCCTTTCTTTCTTGCTAACAAAAACCCCCCTAATCAATATCTCTATTGATTAGGCTAATATATAGAAGGACAAGATCTCCTCAGAAAGCTATTCCATAGTGGTCATGCCAAATGTGCGGGCAGAACCCCAGGATTTATAAATAAATAAGGACAAACCTTCAGACACCTTACCAAATGCATTCAAAAGATATTCTGAAAGAGCTGTGAGAAAGGAGAATAAATTTTGATTCAAGATTAATTCTGAGATTGTGGACCTAAGAATTCAGATTTGACTTTTAAAATTTTAGAAGGTGACTTTAAAATTGGGCTAGTTGCTATTTATTATAAGTGCTTTTCTTTTATGTTATTATTTAGATCTCTTTTTAAAAATCTAGAAGGAAAACAAGCATCCTACCTCATCATTTCTATAGTTTATGCAAGGATTTCAAATGAAAAAGTAAATGCCTAAAAGTGTCACATTTTAACAGCAACTTGGCAAATCCAGTTTTTAAACATTTTATTATGAAAAAATTTTTAAAATATTAAAAATAAGATAAGATAATGGATTTCCATGTATACTCATTACACGATTCAATAATCATCAAGAATTACCTCCTCTATGCTTACCTTCTCGCTTGCTCGCTCTCTCTCTCTCTCTCTCTCTCTCTCTCTCTCCCCCCCCACCTCCTGCCTCTGCATTATTTTAATTCAAGGCCCAGTCATCCTTTCACTTTTACATACTTCTGAACATATCTCTATAGGTTATAAACGTTTTCTTACAGTTCTCAGTGCTATTATCAAACCTAACAATAATTCACAACTCCTCATTCAAATTTCTCAGATTGTCTCCAAATATGTTTATAATTGTTTTGTTTGAATTAGAATCGGAATAAAGTTCTTGCATCCTAGGCACTTTCCATATTCCTTAACAAGTTTAAAGAATTGAATAAAAGGCGTTACGAAGTGAGTGAGTTCATGAGGTTTGTATGAAGCTTTCTCCTTAATTTCCTTTTTAGAGAACTTCCACACCCAGAACCGCCTTGACCTTGCTCCCCCATATTTACTCCAGAAATGCTGACCCCAATCACTATCTCAGGTTACCCAATCTGAGAAAAACTCAAACACCTGAGAAACGGAGGAGAGAGACAAGTCACAGAAGGATAAGACAAAGGAAGAAATGTTCTGGAGCAGGACTTATGAACAGAAATTGTACTTCTTTGGGAAGAATTTGAATTTTTTAAAAGCAAGTAGGTATAGAGGAGATATCGAGAACTAATACACCCACTATACCTTCAAAGGATTTCTTTTCTTTTTTGACTTTAAGTTCAGTTTGGCGCATTCAACTATTCTCCTGACAATTTGTTGTAATAAATGAATGCAGGATTCTTATTATACTAAGATGCATGGACATGTATACTGAATGCAGGGTAAAAAAAAAAAACAACTCTCCTTTCAAAGGAGTAAATTTGCATAGGAATGAAAGCTAATATATTATAACAAAACACATATAGTTTGGTAGACAGAATTCTAAGATGGCCCCCAAGATTCCTACTCCCTGTGGGCACACCCTGTATAATCACCTCCACTTAAGTGTAGATGGAACCTGTGTGTAAGATGAAATAGATGCTCTTGATTAGGTTACATTACATGGCAAATGTAATGGGGTAGTCATTTCTGCGTTTTTGTTATGGAGAGGATTGGAAGTCAGTTGTCATCTTGTGGTCTGGAAGAAAACAAGCATCCATGTTGTGCCTATGGTGACCCCATGACAAGGAACTGCAGCAGCATCTAGCATCTGGGAGGCATTCCTACCTAATGGTCAACAAGAAAATGGGCACCTTATGACTATGCCCACAAGGAACTGAGTTCTGCTAACAAACCGAATGAACTTTGAAAAAGACCCTGGAATCCAGTGTGCCCAAACATTTGATTGCAGTTTTGTAAGATCTTGAGCCAAAGAACCAGTTTGCCTGGATTTCTGACCCATGAGAATAGTGAAGTATTAAATACACAATATTTTAAGCAGATAAACTTGTGATTTTATGGGCAGCAATAGAAAATTAACACACTGTATGCCTATCTATATATTATATCTGCATATGTCTATACGTAGAATAACATGCCAGCAAGTTTGAGATCGAGAGACAGTATAATTGTGGCAAATAATATTAGAAACAACAGTTTGAAGGACAAAAGGAAGAAGAGCAAAGTACACCTTTGGATGCCTCCACAATAGTCCTTGTCCCTTTCTTTCTTGCTAACAAAAACCTGATTTTGTTCAACACAGAGCTATGCCTTTCAGGGAGAAGGCAGCAGCCTTAGAGAGTGGACGCCGTATGGTCTGAACCAGTCATGGGCCCCATTGCTCTAGGTGTGAGCATAACATGAAATTCTGAAGAGCGAGATATGAGGGGAAGTGGCGGTGAAAAGTTCCCCTCGCTGTTAAAAAGTCACCTATAGGAGGAAATGTTCCTTTTTATTTCTCTAGATTACCTGGATGTGGTGGCTGCAATTGCATCTGCTATCTTGTGTGAATAAAGAGAGTCAGCATAAGAAAACAATCCAAAATGCTGAACACGGCAGAATACAAAGATGGAAAATATGAAACTATGACCTTGATGATGTCATTGACCCCCTTAATTAAAAAAACATGAGGTCAACCTACTAGAAGACCTTTTGTTGTTTGAGTTAATAAATAATAAATTAAGCCATTTTAGTTGTATTTTCTGTTATTTGCTGCCAAAGGCATTCTAATTTAGGCTTATCGCAGAATTGTGCACAGTGTATGTGTGGAGAAAGCTCATACTCGGTTAGTGCTTGTTATTAACAGGTCAAAACTCTCGTTCTGTCTCGACACATTGTAAACCCATCCTAAGCAATATGAAACTGATATTTGACTAGAATGTAAGGACTCTGACATTTAACCCATATTTTAGGCATACTTAATGCTTGCATACACATTTTCTTACTTATTCCCAACCATGGTCTAGACATAAGTAAACTTCCTCAGGGTCAACCAGAATCTATGGTTCATCATGAAAATATCCCATAATCTCAAACTTTTCTCTGAGGGGTCCTTCCTCTTCTAGAATGAATTGAAATCTATCGACCTTTAGCCTTTTTAAGTGGCACAAGTAGTTTCTCCCTCGGCCCACTACTTTAAAAAAAGAAAAAAACAAAACTAGATGTGGAGTCTTTGTCTAGCTTGATCTCATCAATGCTTCCAAACTCTTCTCTGCTTATAGCCTTATGAGATTATATTACCCACCTCTCTTATTCGTGTTTCCTACTATCTCCAAGATTTTTTCTCAATTGTCTTTTCTTTTTTCTTCTCACTTCTCATGGCTCACTATTATGCCAAAACTACCTCGTCTTAACTCTTGGCCATTCCATATGCACATAAGCAACGCTTCCAATATCCTAGCTCTCAGTCTTCAATCTTTCTTCACCTTATCTCAGTGACCCAGTGATTTTTCTCTTGTGAATCTACCTCAGCTCTTCTTAATAACTACAGTCTCTCCACAATTTCAATTCCATGAATTCTTCTTTGAGCTCTAACATTTTCTAGCTCTCTTCCCTTAGCAAGCCAAGGCCCATTGGGACTTTCAATCCATTTATCCACCACTTTTCACTCTCTCTCACCTCAATGATCGCCTCTCTTCTCTACTTACCTGTATTAATTTACCCCTCCTAGTGTTTGTTGGACTTATTAGACAAAACCACAAATCCAGACAAAACCAGTTATCTCTGCCCTTCGCACCTGTGTAACAAAAGTACATAGCAAAAGGAAAACATAATCACATTCTCTAGTACCATTTTGTATTGATAACCAAAAACTCCAAGTATTCTCTTAATGATACTAAGTAAAATATAATACGATACTATATTACTATAGTATTATGCTGCAATTAATCAGTCCACTTACTTTCTCACTATAGTGATTGACTTTTTAACACCTCCTCTTATTCCCCAAACCTCTGATATCAGAATAAGAAATTTTTTTTTCTCTTTTAATCAATATTTTTTATTATGATATTGGGGGGTACAGTTAAGGGTTAGGTATACAAATATGCTTCATTCAGGCACCCTTGTTGATAAGAGGTGTCTCCCCATCCCCAGACAGATATTTACTACCGTTAATCCCATCTCCCTTCCCCCCCATAGTTTCCCACCACTGTCAGTCATTTTCTTATAGTATTACATTGGATGGGATCTTGGTAAATTGTACATAATTAGGGTTGGAATAACAAACACCAACTATACCATAAGAATAAAGCAAGCCCAGAATTGGATTAGATTATGCAGGTTGCTAGCACGCCTACCTGCCTTCCAGAAACAAACACATGTACACCCAGAAAAAAGATACCACTCTCAAAATTTTAAAAATATACATTTTTTGCATATATTATGCAGCCTTAGTCAAAAAAACACATACATAAAAAGAAATAATACCACATGAATTTAAAAGAGAAAATAAGCAGAAAATAAAATGTGTATAGAAAACCCATAAAATAGCATTATTATGCATGAGACATCAAATAACTATGCTTAATACGTTTCAACAATGTAACACATTTTATTTACCCATTGATGAACACTTAGGTTGATTTCATTTCTCAGCTAAGGCAAATAATACTGCAAGGAACATGGAAGCTCAGCTACCACTTTGGTATGCTGATTTCATATTCTTGGGATACATAGCCAGTGGTGAAATTACTGGATTATATAGTTTTTAATTTTTTGAGAAATGTTTATACTGTTTTCCATAATGGCTGCACTAACTTACTTTCCTACCAACAATATACAATGGTTCTCCTTTCTCTATATCCTTGTAAGCACTTGTCATCTTTCATCTCTTAGATACTAACAGGTGTGAGGTGATAGCTTACTGTGGTTTTAATTTGCATTCTCTAATGACTAACAATGCTAAGTATTTTTCATATACTCGTTGGTTATTTGTATGTCTTCTTTTAAGAAATGCTTATTCAGGTCCTTTGCCCATTTTAAAATAATGTCTAATTTGAGCAATTTGAGTTCTTTATGTATTTAGATATTAACTTCTTAATCAGTTATATGGTTTGTAATTATGTTCTCCCATTCCATAGGCTATCTCTTCATTCTGTTGATTGTTTCCTCTGCTGTGCAGGAGTTTTTTAGTTTGATATAATTCCCTCTACCTATTTTTGCTTTTGTTGCCTGTGCTTTTTGGATAGTAGGCAAAAATCATTGCCCAGACCAATAGCATGAAGATTTTCCCCTATATTTTGTTCTAGTTGTTTTACAGTTTCAGGTCTTATATTTATATCCTTAATCCATTTTGAGTTTATTTTTGATATGCCGTGAGTTGAGGGTCTAATTTTGTTCTTCTGCATTTGGAAATCTAGTTTTCTCAGAACCATATATTTTTAAACCTTTTATTTTTCCACTCTGTATTCTTGACATCTTTGTCAAAAAATCAACTTACTGTAATTGTGTGGATTTATTTCTGGACTCTATTATATTCCATTGGTCTTAGATGTCTGTTTTAATACCACTAACAGGGTGTTTTGATTTCTCTAGCTTTGGCATACATTTTAGATATTGTGATATTGTGATGCCTTCAGATTCGTGGTTTTTGTTGTTGTTTGGTTTGGTTTGGTTTGGTTTTTGCTCGATATTGTTTTAGCTACTCAGGGTCTTTTATGGTTCTGTACAAACTTTAGAACTGTTTTTTCTATTTCCGTGAATAATGAATAATTGAAATTTTGATGAATATAGCATTGAATCTGTAGATTTCAGTGGGAAGTAGGGACATTTTAAGAATATTAATTTTTTTTCAATCTGTGAATGAAGTCTACAGTTCCGTTTACTTGGGTCTTCAACTTCCTTCACCAATGTGTTATAATTTTGAGCGTATAGATTTTCACCATCTTGGCTAAGTTTATTTCTAAATTTTTTATAGCTATTGTCAAGTGGGATTTTTAAAAATTTCTTTTTTAGATATTTTGTTGTTAGTATATAGAAACATTACTGGTTTTTGTTCATTGATTTTGTATCTTACAACTTCCTGAATTCAGGTTTTAGTTCTAAAAGGTTTTTGGTGGAGTCTTTAAGGTTTTCTCCATGTAAGAACATGTCATTTTTAAACAGATACAATTCATCTTCTTCTATTCATATTCAGTTCTTTTATTTTTTCATTTTGCCTGACTTCCTTGGCCAAGACTTACAGTCCTATGTTGAATAGAAGTGGTGAGAGTGGACATTCTTGTCTTATTTCTGACTTATTTTTTGAATTGTTGAATATGAGGCTAGCAGTGGGCTGACATCTTTGGCTTTTAATGTGTTCTTCTATATCTGATATGTTAAGAGTTTTTATCAAAAAAGAATGCTTAATATTTCCAGGTGCCACTTCTGGATTTATTAAGATGAGCATATGATTTTTATTCTTCATTCTGTTAAGGGAGTTTATGACATTTAGTGGTTTGCGTCAGTTGAACCATCCTTGCATCTCAGGATAATTCCCACTTGATCATGGTGAATGATCTATTTACTGTGCTATTCAATTTGGCTTGCTAGTATTTTGTTGATGTTTTTGCATCTATGTTCATCAGGGATATTGGCATGTAATTTTATTTTCTTAAAGTGTTTTTATTTGGTGTCAGTGTGAGGGTAATGCTGGCTTTATAAAATAAATTTGGAAGTATTTTTCCCCTTAAATTTTTTGAAAGTGTTTAAGAAAAATTGATTTTAATGATTTAAATATTTGGTATAAGTCAGCACTGAAATTGTCAGGTACTGGTCTTGTCTTTAATAGGAGACTTTATTACTGATCAATCTTACTTGTTATTGGTCAGTTTAGGTATTCCATTTCTTCTTGATTGAGTCTTATTAGGTTGTGTGAGTCTAGATATTTATCAATTTCTTCTAGGTTATTGGATTTGTTGATATATCATTATTATAGTAATCTTTTATGGTATTATGTATTGTTGTTGTATCAGTTGTAATGTCCCCTTTTTCATTTCTGATTTTGAGTATTCTCTTTTTCTTAGTCTAGATGTTTGTTGGTTTTCTTTATCTTTTTTTTTTTTTTTGAGTTGGAGTCTCACTCTGTCACCCAGACTGGAGTGCAGTGGCTATTCCCAGCCACCACAGCCTCGACCTGCTGGGCTCCGGAGATCCTTCCACCTCAACCTTCCAAGTAGCCGGAATTACAAGCATGCGCTACCACACCCGGCTGATTTTTTGATTTATTGTAGAGATGAGGTCTCACTGCCCAGGCGGGTCTCGAACCCACGGGCTCAGGCAATCCATTCACCTCAGCCTCCCAAAGGCATGGGATTACAGACTGAGCCACCGAGCCTGGCTCTATCTTTTTTTTTTTTAAAGCAATTCTTATTTACTCTGCTTTTTTTCTATTATTTTTCTAGTCTCTATTTTATTAATTTCCCCTCTTTTTTATTATTTCCTTCCTTTGGCTAACTTTGAGCTTAGTTTTCTTCTTTATTTTCTAAACAAACATTCTAAGAAACATTAGAGTGTTTATTTAGGATCATTCCTAAATACATGACAAAAAAACAACAGTCTAATAAATATTAGACTGTTTACTTAGGATCTTTCTTCATTTTTGATGCAGGCATTTATTGTTGAAAACGTTCCTCTTAAAACTGATTTCATTACATTCTACAAATTTTGGTGTGTTCTGCATTCATTTTCCTTCATCTCAGATGTTTTTAAGTTTATTTGCCTTTGATCCATTTGTTGTTTAGTAGCATATCATTTATTTTCCATGTATTCATAGATTTTCTGAAATTTCTTCAGTTACTGATTTCTGGTTTTATACCATTGTGGTTAGAAAAAAATACTAGATATTATTTCAATTTTCTTTAACATGTTAAGATTTGTGGCCTAATATATGATCTATCCTGGAGATTGTTCCTTCTGCACTTGATAAAATGTATATCCTACTGCTATTAACTGGAATGTTATACCTGTAAGGTCCATTTGACCTAAAATATAGTTCAAATTTAGTGTTTCCTTATTGATTTTGTTTGGATAATGCATCCATTGTTGTAAGCAGATTGTTGATGTTCCCTACTATTATTGGATTGCAGTTTATCACTCTCTTCAGATCCATTAATATTTACTTTATATATTTTGTTGCTCTGATATTAGATGCATATATTTATAGTTGGTATAGCTTCTTGAAGAATATGGGAATAAATTGATCCTTTTACCATTATATAATGACTTTGTCTCTTCTTAAAGTCTGTTTTATTTAATATCAATATAGTACTGCCTATTCTCTTTTGGCTTCCATTCACAAGGAATGTCTTTTTTTCACTCTTTCACTTTCAATCTGTGTGTGTCCTTAAAGGTGAAGTGAGTTTCTTGTAGGCAACAGATAGTCGGGATGTGTGTTGTTGTTGCTGTTGTTGTTTGTTTCTATTCACCCATTCTATGTCTTGATTGGAGTTTTTACTTCATTTATATTCAAGGTAATTATTGATAGGTAAGGACTTACTATTGCCATTTTAAAAATTGTTTTCTCATTGTATCATGGTTTGTTCTTTTTTTTGTTTTTTGCTTTTCTTCTCTCTTACTATTATGTTTCTTGGTTCTTTCCTCTTTGTCCTTAATTTTTGACAATCTAATTTCAATATGCCTTGATGTAGTCTGGATCCTTAGGCCACTGAGGTCACCCTAGCTCTGGGTGCTCAACCTAGAGATTGAGTCTTTCAGGTAGGCCTGGAACCTGGAGTTGCTGGATCCCTCTTGGTGCCGAGAAGGGCCTGAGTCTAGAACTGTGGAAGCCTGCCCAGCATTGGGGTTTGCTATCATGAATGGATAGATGTTCTGTTTCTGACGAAAAACAAACGCTGAAAAGTCCTGTTCCGCCATCTTACTGACTTTGAAATATGTTGACGAAATGTTATAGTCCCAAAATCAGAGTATATTCTCTAACTCTAGAACACATAGATTATAAATAAATAACCAAAAGAAAAATTCCCATAAATTTGTAAAATCAAGGATTATATTTCTAAAAGTAGCCCTTGTATAAAGAAGAAATCACAATGGAAATTAGAAATTATTTCAAACTAAATGATAATGAAAATGCAATATTTCAAAATTGGCAGGATGGAAAGTTATGCTTAGAGATAAATTATTAGAAAAGAAGAAAGACTAGAATGAATTGAATTAGATATTCAAAATGAGATGCTAAAAAGAAAATAACATTAACCGTAATAGTGGCAGGAGAAAATAAATTTTTCCACGGATCCCGGGCTCCAGCCACTTTGCTGTTACAGGTGGTGTGGGCCGGGCTGTGAGGATCAACTGAATGTCTCAGGAGAATCCCAGAGCAGCAGCTGATCCTGTGCTCCGGGGGCTCTAATCTCAGGGTGATGGGGGTTGCAGTCACCTCCGGAGGAGAACCCCGGGTGCATGTCCCAAGCCTCCCCTCAGTTGGACTTTCACTCACCCACCGGCACACAGCCACTCACGCAGAGAGTGTTTAGGGACACCCGCTCTTGGAGACTTTCACAGTCTAACCTGTCCCTTTGCCATCTTGCCGGAAATTCAGACAATAAATTTTTTAAATGATAAAATAGAAAAATCAAATAGAACCATCAAAGCCCAAAGCTTGTTCTCCTAAAAGATTGATAAAATTCCTAATTCCTTAATTGAACTGATAAAAAATAAGGAAATCAGTAATATATGATACAAAAAATAAAATAATAGGGATCTTATAAAATTTAAATGATCATAAAATGAATAATCTTATGATTAAATTTGAAAATTGTTAATGAGTTATACAAATTCATAATAACCTAAGCAGAAAAGAAGAATAAATTGAAAATCCAAATAGTTCTGTAATTATTATTGAAATTGAATATACAATCACAAACCCTCACTTGAGAACTTCAAGACTAGATGGCTGCACCTATATTTTATCAAACATTTAAGAAAGAAATAATGACATTAACAGAAACTATTTCATAGAATATAGAAGACACTTCATCATGAAGAGACCACTGTAACCTTGACAGCAAATGACAAAAATATTTTTTTAAAAAAGGAAAATCACAGGCCCACATTACTTGTTAACACAAATTTTAAAATTTCTATAAAAAATAGCAAATCTTATCCAGCAATATGGAAAAATGATAATACAATAACAACCAAGTAGAGGCTTTTCCAGAAAAACAATGTTAATTTAACCTTTAAGAATAAATCAAAGTAGTTCACTATGTGAACAGACTATAAAAGAAAAATCATTTGATAATTGCAAAATGGAAAAAATGTGTTTAATAAAATTCAACACCCATTCAAGGTCAAAACTCTTGGAAAACTATGACTAGAAGAAAAGTTTCTTCTATTAAAGAAAAACCTACAGCAAACATCATTACCATTGGTGAAAAGTTGAAAACTTTCCTTGATATCTGTCATAAAAATAGGTCCATTAACACTACTTGTGTATAATATTTTTCTGGGGATTCTAGCCAGCACAATGAGACAGAAAAAAAAATTAGGAGTAATCATTGGAAATAAATAAAACTGTAATTTATCAAAATATATAATTTTGTATGCAAAAAATTCTAAAACAATCTACAAGTAAATTACTAGAAATATGAACTGGGTTTGGTACAGAAATATGCATATTTCTACATAACAAAATCAGATCATTAGAAAATGAAAATTGTAAAAGATGTCATTGATAACAATAAAAGTTAGATATTTAAGAATAACTCTAATAAAAGATGTGTAAGAATCTTACACAGAAAACTGTGAAACATTTTGAAATAAATTAAACCATACTGATGAAGGGATATATTATGTCATAGCTTGGAAGACACTATTTGTAAAGATGCCGATTCCTAAAAGACTTAAAAATCGACCTTCCATATGACCCAGCAATCCCATTCTGGGAATATACCCAGAGAAACGTAAATCACTGTATGAAATGATACCTGCACACACGTGTTTATTGAAGCACTATTCACAATAGCAAAAATGTGGAACCAACCGTGCTCCTATCGAAAGAAGATTGGATTAAAAAATGTGGTACATGTACACGATGGAATAATACGCAGCCATAAAGGACAAAATTATGAACTTCACAGCATAAAGGACATAAAGGACAAAATTATGAACTTGGTGGACTTAGAGTCTATAATACTCAGTGATCTATCACAGAAACAAAGAACTGAGTACCACATGTTCTCACTCACAAGCAGATCCATTGAATATATTGATCCATATATTCAATTTAATCTGCACCAATACTTCATATGTTTTGAAAGATAAAAACGACTTTCAAAATTTATAACTAAATGCAATGGGCTAGGTACAGATATATCACTTAAATAAGAACAAAAAGCGATGGTAGGAGGGCCTACTCATAGTTTTTAAACTGATTATACTGCAACATTGCTCAAAACAATGTGACACTGTTGGAAAAAGAAATGTATAGATGAGAAAATGGAATATAGACCAAGGAACCTACTCAGTCATGTAGATTTATTTTATGACCGGTGTGATACGTCAGAGATGTGGAAAAGAAAAGAAATTGTTTGCTTGTTTGTTTGGGGTTTTTTTTTAGTAAGTGGTGCTGAGAAAATTGAATTTCTTTATGAAAAAATTATAATAAAATAAAACTTTTGACCTCTATCTCATGCCATAATTAATTCCAGGTCATTTACAGTTCTTAATGTGAAAAACCACCATAACACCTTCTAGATTATAATAATCATCTTTTTAATAAGGGTTAGGAAAATGTGATAGTATAGAGAAAACATTAAGGATACAAGCAAGAACTGATAAATAGGGCTATATTAAAGTTAAGAACCTCAGCTCTTCAAAAGTACCATTAGTAGAATTAAAAGTAAAAGAACAGAATGTGAGAAGATGGCTGCAACATATATTACCAAGGACTCATATCCAGAATGTATAAAGAACTTCTTTTAATAGGAAATAGGTAGGCTGCCTAATCGAAAAATGCACAAAAAATTTGAGTAGATACTTTACCAAAAAAAATTCAAATGGTCAATATGCATATAAAAGTGTATTCAATTTTATTAATTTATATGGATATGTAAAATTAAATCCAGACTCACTAGGAAGTTTAAAACTTAAAATACACCAAGTTTTGGGGAGAATCTGGGACACTAGGAATACTCACACACTGCCAATGGAACTGCAAATTATACAAAGAAATGATAATAATTGACAATATCTCTTGAATTTAACCTATTGTGGATACCTCTTGACCCGGCAATTTCACCCGTAGATATGTATTTGACAAAAACGCCCCCTACACTTGTATAGTGAAATTTATAACAAGCTAAAAACTCAAAACTAGAAACAATCCAATGCCCATCAACTGTAGAATGGAAAATTACATTGTTTCATGTCACAATGAAATACTCTAAAAGAATCAAAAATAAATACACTACAGTTATGTGCAGCAAAGCGAGTGAATTCTATAAACATAATGTTGGCAGAAATGATAAACTTTATATATTGCATTATTATATTTTATTGAAAGTTCAAAATTAAACCGTGATATAATAATTGAGGATAATGGTTACTTTGGGAGAGGGGAAAGTGCATAGAGATTGTGAAGAAGCATGTGTGGGGTTTCTGGGGTGCCTACGGCATTCTATTGTTTGATTAAGTTGAAGGCTATACTGTCTTCTTGTGGTAGCACCCCTTGATCCATACATTGATGTTTGATGTATGTTTCTGAGGCTTATTTTTTTTTAACAATAATGTTTTTTATTTGTGGCTGCAATCAATGTTTCTTAAATTACTGAAGCAGATTCAGCTTTTAAGAAGACAAATTAGAAAGATTTTATTTTTTTAAAAAATCCACAAAAAGCTACTAAGCTCTGCATAGGCAGAGGGTCTTACCTTACTATACTTCAGAATCAGCTGGGAATTCCTAAAAGTACAGATGCCTGAACTCCACCCAAGAACAATGAAATGAGAATCTCTGAAGGTGTGGCCTAGTCATCGGGTTTTTTTAAAATATTTTATTTTTAAGATGTGTGGCCCGATTCAGGATTTGGTATACAAGTGTACATTGTGCAGGTAAAGTTTGGGCCTTCCTTTGGTCCCTGCTTTGTCTGGTTTGAGATCAGGTACCCTTATTGATGTTGTGTCCCCCAACCCACCCCAGAAGTATCCCAACACTGCCAGTCCCTTTCTTATAGCATTATGGTAAATGCTCAAGATCCACTTGTGAGTGAGAACATGTGGTATTCTGTTCTTTGTTTCTGTGATAGATCACTGAGTATGATCGACTCGAAATCCATCCAAGTTGCTGCAAAGTCCATATGTTTATCCTTCTTTGTGGCTACGTAATATTTCATTGCGTATATGTACCACATATTTTTTATCTAGTCCAGTTTCGATGGGCTGTAGTGTTGGTTCCATGTTTTTGCTATTGTGCATAGGGCTATAATAAACATGTGTGTACAGGTATCTTTTTGGTGGAATGATTTGAGTTCTTATGGGTATATTCCCAGCAGGGGGATTGCTGGGTCATGTGAAAGTCAATTTATACTTCCTTTATAAATCAACACACTATTTTCCACAGAGGTTGTACTAGTTTGCATTTCCACCAGCAGTATAGAAGCGTTCCCTTTTCTCCATATCCTAGCCAGCATCTGTTGTTATTTGTTTTATTAATGATGGCCATTCTTACTGGGGTTAGGTGGCATCTCAATGTGGTTTTGATTTTCATTTCTCTGATGATCAGTGAGGATGAGCACTTTTTAATGTGAATATCTTCTTTTGAGAAGTGTCTATTCATGTCTTTTGCTGTTTATTTTTTCCTTTTGGAACGTTTGAGTCCCTTTCAAATCCTGGATGCTAGGCCTTTTCCAGATATATAGTTGGCAAATATGTTTTCCCATTCTATGGACTGTCTCCCCACTCTCTTGATGGTTTCTTTCGCTTTGCAGAAACTTTTCAACATAATGAGGTCCCACTTGTCTATCTTATCTCTTGTGACATGGACATCTGGGGTTTTGATCAGAAATGGTTGCCTAGTTCGAAATCTGCAAGGGTATCTCCTGTGTTTTCAAAGATTCTTATAATTTGAGGTTTTATATTTAGGTCTTTGATCCATTTACAGCTGATTTTTATGTATGGTGATAGGTAGAGTTCCTGTTTCAGTCTCCTGCATGTAGTCAGCCAGGTTTCCCAGCACCATTTACTGAATAAGATCTCCTCTTCCCAGTGGTAGTTGGTGGAGACTTTGTCAAAGATGAGTTGGTTGAGAAACTGATTATTTCCTTCTGAAATCTCTATCCTGTTCCATTGGTCCATATCCTTGTACTAATACCAGACTGTTTTGATTGCTGTCGCCTTACAGTAAAGTTTAAAGTCTGAAAGTGTGACACCTCCTGCTTTGTGTCTTTTACTAAGGATTGTTTATGTTTAACAATAAAAGAAGCTTTTAGAATGTAAAGCCATCAGAAAAGAATGTTCGGTCTCCCCACGACCACACCAATCCACTTACCAGCAACCACACTTGTATATTCTGTCTTCCTACTGAATACTATTGATAAGGCCAACCTCTCAGTCATGCACTAGATTCTACCCCTTCCTGTGTCCTCAAAAACATCGCTCTAAGAATTATTTTCTGTCTCTTCAACACCATTAACATTTTCTTCTCTTATGAATCATTTGCATCAACAGCGTCCAAATAAAAATTATGTATTCTATTTTTAAAAATATATTACCCAAGCCAGGCTCAGTAGCTCAGCCTGTAATCCCACGCCTTTGGGAGGCTGAGGTGAGTGGATCGCCTGAGCCCGCGGGTTTGAGACCCGCCTGGGCAACGAGATCTCATCTCTACAATAAATCAAAAAATCAGCCGGGTGTGGTAGCGCTGGCCTGTAATTCCGGCTACTCGGAAGGCTGAGGCGGAAGGATCGCCAGAGCCCAGAAGGTCGAGGCTGCGGTGGCCGGGAGCAGCCACTGTACTCCAGTCTGGGCGACAGAGTGAGACTCCAACTCAAAATATATATATATATATATATATATATATTACCCTTGATCTTATTTCCTCCACCATCTAAAGCCCTATTTTTCCCACTACTCTTTGTATTACAATTCCTGGAACAAGTTGTCTATATTTGTTGCCTCCACATCCTCTTTTCTCATGCTCTCTTAAAAACCAGGTTTTCCCCTCACCACTTCACAAAAACTGCCCTTTCGTCGGGGTCACCGGTGACCTCCTTGTTGGCCTTTCGATGACCTTCAACCTCATCTTATCTGACTCATCTGCAGCATTGGTTAAAATTGATTCATCCCTCCTTCCTTCACATTCGTTCTTCTAATAATTTCCAGGGCACCAGACTCTGTTTTTTTTCCTACCTCACAGGAGGCTTCTTTCCTTATTTTCCTTATCTATTTTCCTCTCCCGCTAAGCCACTTAATGTTAAAACTGAGTCTTGGTTTATTAGTGGACAGGCCCACATTCTCCTGGTGACCTCATCTAGTCTCATGGCTTTCAATACCCTCTATCTGTTGACAACGCTCAAACTTAAAATCTCTAGCCCGCATCTGTCTTCCGCATTCCAGATTTATGAATCCAAATGCTTACTTGACATCTTTGGATTTTTGACATCTTTAATTCAACATTTCAAAAACTGGACTTTTGACTTTGTCTTTCATACTGCTCCAACCCTATCTCAGTGACAACTCAATCCTTCCAGTTACTCAGAACAAAATCTTAGGGTCATCCTTGAGATATGTCTCTCTCTCTCTCTCTCTCTCTCTCTCTCTCTCTCTCTCTCTCTGTGAAATTCCACATTTAAACCATCAGGAAATCCTATTAAGCTCACTTTTTAAAAATCATCTCGAGCCAGACTAATTCTTCCTCTCTCCACATCTGTCATCCTGTTTCAAGCAACTATGGTCTCCCACCTGGATGACTGTAGTGCCCTCCTAAAGTGCTTCCTGTCTTTACTTTTCCTTCCTCAAACTACTCAGAAATGGCATCCAGAGTGATATTTTTAAAACTATTTGTCCAATTATATCACAGGTCTGTTTAAAATCTTTTAATGGCTTCTCATCTCACTCAGAATAAAAGTCAAAGTTCTTAGATCTAAAGAACTGCCTCGCGTTATTTCTCTGTCCTCGTTCCTCTGATACTCCTCCTCACCTACTACTTGCTGTTGACCACACATGCCATGCACATCAACAGTCCAGGGTCATTCAACTTGCTGTTCTTTCTGTCAGAAATACAAATTTTTAGATATCTGGGATTATTTTCCTCACTTACAGTCTTTACCCACATTTAAGGTTCTCTCTCTCTCTTTTTATAGATTAGAAAATACAGTTTATATAGAAAGTAAATGAAAGAAAGAGAGAAGGAGAGAGAGAGATAGAGAGAGAGAGAGAGAGGGAGAGAGAGAGGAGGTTCACCTCTCCAAGATAGGGGAGCAAACCAAAGCCCTAAGCTTCTCAATGACACTTACTTTAAACCTTCTATTTCAAATTGCAACCCTCTTTCCACCTCACATTCCTGACTCCCTTATCTTATTTGCTTTTAATAGCAATTCTTATCTTTAAGATAGTAAAGAATCATATTTATTGTGTTTATTAGAATTTGTCTTTCTCACATGAAGCGGTGAGCTCTGTCTATTTTGTTTGCTGATGCATTCCAAGGAGCTGGTACATGGTAGGTGTTCCATAAATATTTGTTCCATAAATGAATAAGCGTGGGACTTTATAGCTCTTTTACATGCTTTGTCAGTAAATCCAGGGATGAGAAAATCCACTGGAAAATTATGAACAAGTGAATATTTTTCTTCAAAGCAAAAAAAAAAAAATGAGAAAAACAAAATTGATATTGATTTTTAAGAAAGAGTGGAATGAACCAGCTATGACCATGTTAGAGAGATAAAAAGGTCCATTAGGTTGACATGGAGAAGAAACCTTTTTTTTTTTTTTTTTTTTTGAGTTGGAGTCTCACTCTGTCGCCCAGACTGGAGTGCAAGTGGCCGCTTCCGACCACCGCAGCCTCGCCTGCTGGGCTCCGGCGATCCTTCCACCTCAGCCTTCCAAGTAGCCGGAATTACAGGCATGCGCTACCACGCCCGGCCGATTTTTTGATTTATTGTAGAGATGAGGTCTCGCTGCCCAGGCGGGTCTCGAACCCGCGGGCTCAGGCAATCCACTCACCTCAGCCTCCCAAAGGCGCGGGATTACAGGCTGAGCCACCGAGCCCTGCGAGAAGAAACCTTTTTATTTTCCTCAGAAAATATTGCTCCAGACTCTTTCAAGGGAAGAAGGTAGGGAATATTAAGCTGAAATCTTGAGGGAAGAAAAAAACAGAGCACCACACGATCATAGGGCATTAAATAAGTTGGAACAGAGAAATGAGATGGCTAGTACAGAGAGATGTCCATCATTCTTCACTATATGAAAGAAAGAAAGCCTCCAATCCACAAGTAATGTGCTAACCTCACTTGTCATGCTTATGCCAATACTGATTATGCCAACCTGGTGCATGGTTGGCACATTTATAAACATCATTTCTCTTAACTATTGAATGTAACCTTTTATCTAAAACTCTCTAAATCCAAATTATTTTCCTAGAAATACTCACACATAAAGACAAGCTATTCTGTTTTTAAAATTTCTACTTTTCACTAGATATTTAGGAATAAATGACAGGAAACAAACAAGCGTCCTAAACTTCAGAAGTCCCAGACCTCAGGCAGACTAAGGGCATCTCATAAACTGGACTTTCTTTAGGGCAATCTTTAATCTATCAAACAATGATAATTCCCCTGTGGCTGATTTTCTCAAAATCTTTACCTAAGCTCTCTGTCACCAAGGTCTACTTTGGTCAGAAATAGAGTAGTATAGTCAATACTACTGAAACATCAAAGAGAAATCAGTGCTTATTTTTATGTAAAAAATACATAAGGCATAAAAAATCCTCTAATTCCTCTATAATATTTCATGGAAAGAAAGAGTCTTCTGCTATAACATTGAGGAGAAAACTAAGATGATTCTACCAGGGCATTTAAAGAACAGACTGAGATTCAGGCATTCAGTCATTTGATAACACTATCTACATTAATTGAATCCCTGCTGTGTGCCAGAGACAAAGATAAAAGCTCGTCAACAAATTAACAATCTATATCTGAGAGAAATAATTCAGCTGGTACTTTGAATGAAGTGTTGTAAATATTATGTTAAACGATAAATAAGAAATAATTTGTGTGCCTTGGGATCAAAGAAGAGGGAAAATAATTTAGTTTAGATTAGAGTAGAGATCAGGTTAGCTTGTCACAAATTCAAAGGAGTTTATAGACAATGAAAGGGTGGAGGAAGAAACAAAGGTGTACATGCCAAGAAGATCACATCCCAAGTGTCTTCAACAGCTAGCAGTCTGTACTTGAAGTTGTCTGTGGTGAGGTTTGCTTGTGGGAGAGAATGACAGCTAATGTTAGAACGAAAGACACGGACCCCATTATTAAATGCCTTGTTTGCCAAGCTCAGCAATTTAGGCTTTCCTGAAGTCTATGGAAACCCATTGACAGAATTTAATTATAGGAAAGCCATGATTTGATTTGCATTTAATACCCCAGGAAAAGTGCTTGAAAAGATGAATTGCAAAGAAAAATAAAGTCTAAAAGAAGAAAGACTATTCAGGAGATATTACAATAATCAAGGCAAGAAGAGATAAAGAAATAAACTAAAGCAGTAACATGGAGGGATGAAATGAAGAGGATGTGTTCAAAATAAGGTATAGGAAGTAGACTCAGCAAGACCTCGTGACCAAATGAAGATGGGAAGAGGATTATAGGAGGAAGGGGTTTAAAGTGATGTTTGTTATCTGGTTTAAGCAACTGGATGTAGTAGTATTACTGATAAAATAAGAGAAGGAGGAAGGCATGGAGGTCAGTTTTGACATGTTGGCTTTGAAATGTGTGTAGAAGCAGCAGATGGGAGAGATCAGTCAGAGGCTGTGCATATGATTTTGAAGTTGGAAGGGAGGGAGGGAAGAAATCTGGGTAGTAGATAAAAATTTGAGAGTTGTTATTTTCAGGTAAGGTCACAGATGATGAATATATAGAATAACAACAGAAAAATATCAAGAATTGTACTCTGAGAAACACTACTATTTCAGGATTTGCTTAAGAAGATAACCCATCAAAAGAGACTGGATATGAGACACTAGGAAATAAGAGAAACACGCAAGTCATGGCAAGGGAAAATCAAAGCAGGAGAGAATGATTCACAAGATGAAATTCTGAGAATGATTATGTAACACAGGACTAGAAGGGTATGTGCATTATTTGACAATCATGAAGTTAATTA
Source organism: Cephalopachus bancanus (assembly GCA_027257055.1). NCBI lineage: Eukaryota > Metazoa > Chordata > Mammalia > Primates > Tarsiidae > Cephalopachus > Cephalopachus bancanus. The sequence goes on along the minus strand of JAPVLO010000096.1, from coordinate 3,504,414 downwards.
TGACCTTGATAAGTGTGGTTTCCATGGAGTAGTGGAAAAACAAGAGGTGCAGAGGGTTGAGAGGTGAATATGTAATGAGGTAGAAATGAGTGTGCAGCGTTTTAGAAGTTTGCTTCCAAATGGAAGGAGACAGAAAGGACAGCCAGAGGAAAATATGTAATTTTTAAGAACAATTTTATAATGGTTAAGATTTTTATAAGGTGGGGAAATGCAGGTAGAAAAATTTCTGATGCCACAAGTGGACAGAACAAATGACAGAACAAGATTTCTAAAATACAAAGGAACTGGATCCAGAGTATAGAAGAAGGTGCTAGTTTGAGCATAAACACTGAAACTTTGAACATGTATGTGCCTTCTGTGAAATAAGTAACGATCATTGAAGGAGTAGAAGGAACCTGGATGCTCATGGTGGTTCATGTCTGTAATCTCAGCACTTTGGGATGCAGAGGCAAGAAGATTGCCTGAGTCCAGGCACTCAAGCCCAGCCTGGATGACTTGCTGAGACCTTGTCTCTATGATAAATCAAAAAAATTAGCTAGACATGGTGACACATGTCTATGGTCCAGCTACTTGGAAGTCTGAGGTGGAAGGATCACCTGAGCCCAGCAGGTCGAGGTTGAACTGGCCATGAGTGTGACACTGCACCCCAGACTGGGCAACAGAGTAAGACCTCTATTCAACAAAAAAGAAAGAAAGAAAGAAAGAGAGAGAGAGAGAGGGAGGGAGACAGGGAGGGAGGGAGGGAAGGAAAGAAAGAAAGAAAGAAAGAGAGAGAGAGAGAGAAATAAAGAAAGAAAGAAAGAAAGAAAGAAAAGAAAGAAAGAAAGAAAGAAAGAAAGAAAGAAGAGGGGAGGAGAGGGGCGGGGAGGGGAGGGAAGGGGAGGGGAGAGGAGTGGAGAGGAGAGGAGATGAGAGGAGAGGAGAAAAGAAGAGAAAAGTATATGAAATGAATAGGTGAATGAAAGATAATGGACTTAACCTTGCTAAGTCTTCATTTCATCCTTTAAAAAGCAGGTATAGAAATACCTATTTTATTGGGACAATGTAACAATTAGGAGGACTGTAGATGTAAAGTAGTTAGCGGAATACCTGACCCATGACAGGTTCTGATGATTGGTAGGTCTCATTCTTGTTGATAGGTCTCATTCTCTATTAGCTTTCAATTCACAAGTAATTATCATTCACAAGAACACTTCACTGAATTTTTCACCAAGCCAGGGTCTGTGACTCATGTACTTCAGCAAAAGCAACAGCAGACATTATGTAGTCAGGGTGTGCCCCAGGGATAGTACAGAGTAAGTTAAAAAAAAAAGTAGTAGCTTCCTTCTACTCCTTCAAGAGCTGAGTTTTTCATTTTTTGGTGTGTGTCCACAAGAGTGACAATAAGGGTAAAACCCAGTTGTTCCCTGAACTGGAAGTTGTCCTTGCTCCATCTCCAACAGGTATCTCCCTTGGCAGCCCTAAAAGCTAATTAATAGCTAAATAAGGGTGCAAGAGGAGAGACAAGACTTCCTCCCAGCCCTCTAGTCCCTCTGAGCAAGGTCTCCACTGAACTCTTCCAACCTGACAGCACAGATTCCTGCATCTCAGATTTACTCTTCTCTGCCTTTTCCTGGTCTATGGAAGTGAATAGTTGTCAAGTTCACTTTAAAAGACACACTTATGTGTCTACATTTTAATGTATATTTTCTCTCCTCAGGTATAAAAAAGATCTTTCCCTCCTAAATGTCCTTGTCAAATCTTATATATATTCTCCATGTCAAATCGTATATACATTTTATGTGTTTAATGTATTATAAATAATTTCACAACTGTATAATAAATGATGCAAGATAAAGAACTACCCAAGGAAATTCTTAACTGAAAAAAGCACTTTCTCAACCACAAATTAAATAGTGCTACTATGACTAATCACTGCAATATAAAGTTGTCTATTTACAGCTGGTGTATATTTAATTTTCTGACTCATTGCTGTCATTTGTTTTGCATTTTATTTCTGTTCTGATAAAAATTGGAAACATGATGAAACCACTCACATCTCCCAATTTTGTACTAACAGTGTAATGAGCTTATTTCTGTCCCAAAGAGCTGCTTTTCTCACTCTGCCAACAATTCATTTGACTATTGACATTAAAAATTCCAGAAAATATGGAACTGTGATCTTGTTAAAAGAAAAGGTTAATTTTAATTTTACCTCCTCCTTTCCCTCCTTTCTTACTTATGTTGTTTCTTCCTTCCTCTTTCCAACAGGTAAAGTATATCAGATTGTTGATGAAGTACTATGCCAATTACCAGGGTAGATATGAAAAATGAGAAAATGCTTCCTTTTACCTAAAAAAGTTCAAGGTGGAAAAGGGACAGAGATGTGAAAACCCAGGCAAAACCTAAGTGAGTATGATGGGGGGGATGGTAGGGAAAAGCAAGAAACTCTGAAAAATCAAGCATTCCAAGAGGAGCTGTCATTTGAATCAGGTTTTGAAAGATAACTAGGATACCACCAGATAATAAAGACAAGAAATATATGGAGGTATTGTTCAAAATAGTCAAAAATAAGAAACAACTCAAAGGTTCTTGAATTAATGAACGGATCAATAAAATTACAGTGTAACAACCCAAAGGCATACTATTCAGTCATAAAAAGGAATAAAGTACATGATACAACAGGGATAAACCTTGAAAACATTATGCTTAGTAAAAGAAACCCATTACAGAAGACTGCATGATGTGTGAACTCATTTATAAGAAATGTTCAGAATAGGCACATCTGAGGGAACCAAAAGTAGATTCGTGGTTGCTAGGACTAGAGAGTGACTGCTAGTGGGTACAGATTTCCTTACAGAAGGATAAAAATGTTTTAGAACTAGATTATGGTAATGCTTCACATACCTGTGAACTTACTAAAAACACTTCATCATACTTTTAAAGAGGTCAATTACATGGTATGCAAATTTTATCGCAATAGACCTGTTATTTTTTAAAAAACAGAGAAAGTATATTTTAAACAACAAGAAAAGCCTATTCCCAAATCTAGTAGCATAAAGAGCAAGGCATGAAGTTCCCACTGGCTGAAGAATAGAGTGTGTGGTTAGGGATGGAAGATGACAGGAGGGACTGCTATTGGCATCACCACTGAGTTGGAGAAATTCATGGGCAACATGGAGACATCACACACCTTTAAGCTGGGTGTGTTATAAGTGTGTGTTTGGAAAGAGAAAATCTTGCAGCAATTTGAAGGAGATCTGAGGAAGAAAAGACACCTGTAAGAGAGAAATCAGGGAGTTTGCCTACAAATCCTTAGTTAACTGTGACCAAGGTAAAGTTGGGGCTTAAAATGAGATTAGGCATTTCAGAATCTGCATTTCTGGAAAAAAAAAAGAGTACAGAAATCAGGAGCCACATTTGTAGTTGCTTTTACATTTATTATCAATGCACAAATCTTCCCTTGAGCGTGCATATCAAATGTCTACAAATGTAAACAAGGACATTTCTAACAAAGGGAGATAGTCATACCTAGATATATACATATTATAGACACTATAAAGGAAAGTACACAAGCCATGTTAATCACATGATTGCAGACCAACAACCTGTAGTCAGACACATTCCAATTAAGAATTTTTATTTCTATAAATGAACAAAGTCATATTGTTTTTAACATTATATAATTGCAACACCATACACACAAGTTCTGGGCATGCAAAATTCTCTGAGATTTCTACTGATGTGACAGGATATTAAAGACAATGATAAGAAAAAGAATTTGCACAATAAGCAACACATAGATCTTTCATCAAGTAGCAGAATTTCTCAAAGAGTAGTTGACAGACCAGATTTCTGGACCCCCTGCTGAGATGTAATGAATTAGGATTTCTGGAGGCAACATGTGGGAATCTGCATGTCAATAAATTGCTCCAGCGTTCTTGGACACCCTAATTAAGTTTCGCAACTCATTAAAGATTTAGAAAGGAGATCATATAACATGGTAACTATTTAGAGACGTTCTGGTTTTTTGTTTTGTTTTGTTTTGTTTTTTCCTGAATATTCCTACAAAGATAGTCCTCATTCAAACTCATCATGGATACGAGACAGGGATTTGTCTTCTTTGTTAACTGTTATATCTTCAGCACATAGAATGGTACTTTGCACCCAGTAGACACTCAGCAAGAAGTTTAATTAATAACTTAATGAGGCTTTGTGTGTATGTGCATGTACTAACATAGACACACATAAAAATTAGGGAAATTAATTTTCCGTACAGGCTTTCTTTCCATTAAAAAAATTCACACAAGATTCTTATTTAATACATCTTGTAGTATTATTATTTTGCTTGAAAGTGGGCATATTGCCTATAAACAAAAGGTAACGAGGAAACAAGGATCTCTTCACTCTGTTGAAATCAACGTACAGCTCTCTCTCTCTGAAGCCTGACTGCGTCTGTCCTTCCAACATAATAAAAGCAAGCATGCTCACAAAGGAAGGGCAGTCCATTAGGGGAGAAAATGTGTTTTCATAACCGAGAACAGTATTTCCTTCTGGAAGTGCAAGTGCAAATGAATGAGGTCGTAGCTGATTTGAGTTGGTAGGAATTATGATTTGAAGTCTCTAGAAACTTCCAAAGAGTTAGATGAAATTTTTGATTTTTAAAACCACAGGCCAAGATGTCAGTCGTGACCTCCAGCTGTCTCTCCTTCACAATAGATTTTTTGATGAAATTTTTACAAGGTAGCTCAGGCTCAACTCTGACATACTTGGAGGGACAAATATGCTCCCCAAGGAGATTCCATAGGTCATTTCTGTAGTCATTTCTTGCTTATGCAAGGACAGACAAGTTAAAAGTAAGTGACTACAAGTATATTTTATGAATTCCATGTGAAAACACGTATTTTATTTCAAGAGAGAATGTTCTCACCTATTCAACAGCACTGCCAAGAGTAAATTAACACCATGTCTCAGTAAGTAAAATTCCCATGTCAACCACACACAATTAGATGCTTGATTATTTAAAATACGTAACAAAAAAGGGCTATTATTTTTTTCCATTTCAACCTGTTCCACCTTCTGTATTCTCTGTCTGAAGTAATTGAATCCTTATTTCTCCTTAGTCCCTTTATTCCACACACATAAGCATCATCAGGCCCAGCTTATTGTATCCTCTATTTCTCAAGTATGTTCGTTTCTTTCTATCTCTACTGTCATTCTCCTAGTTTAGACCACTATTTGTCTTAGCCAAATCACCATAGACTCCTTGTCCCTAATAACTCTGCCTCTAATCTTAGTGTGTTCCCATTCATTTGTCACTCTCTGGCCCACTTCTCATTCTCACAGGATATACCATCCTGTTCTTTCTGTCATCCACTCTCTTTTGAAAACTCTGGCTCAGCCGGGCTCGGTGGCTCAGCCTGTAATCCCGTGCCTTTGGGAGGCTGAGGTGAGTGGATTGCCTGAGCCCGCGGGCTCGAGACCCGCCTGGGTGGCGAGACCTCATCTCTACAATAAATCAAAAAATCAGCCGGGCGTGGTAGCGCATGCCTGTAATTCCGGCTGCTCGGAAGGCTGAGGCGGAAGGATCTCCGGAGCCCAGCAGGTCGAGGCTGCGGGGCCAGTCTGGGCGACAGAGTGAGACTCCAACTCAAAAAAAAAAAAAAAAAAGAAAACTCTGGCTCATCACTCAAAATCCACCAGAAAGAATGATGTACCTAAATCACAGATGTAAATATACCCTCCGCTCATGCTCAAAACCCTACATGAATTCCCTCCACCTTTTGAATGAGGTTTAAGTTCTCTTCCAAGGGTTGAAAGGCTATTTTTGATCAAGCCTGTACTTATTATCTAGCTCTGTGCCTGGCATAGAATACATTCTCAATAATTATTTTCTTAAGAAATAAAGAAATTTCCAACTAGAAATATTGGCATCATCTTCAACTCTTCTTTCTTACCTTTCCATATTCTATGCATTCTTCCTTAATCACTTAAAAGTCAATCCACTCCCCTTCTTTTTAATTCTTAGTTGATCGCATCATTATTTCTTGGTAGGAATCTTGCAAGAGACTTCTATCTGGTTTCGCCGCCACATTTCCTCCCAAACAAAGTCCTAGAGAGAAATAAAGGAGAACTATTTCATTTTGTATTGCCAGCTAGCAGAAGGCAAATAGTCTTATCTGACACAAGAGACTCATCCCAATCTTGCCATGTTCTGCACACCCAAGCTCATCTCCTGCCCTCCATTCCACACACCCTACCTCTGGGTACACTAAAAGTGTCACCATCACTCCCAGTATAACTTCTACTGGGTGCCTCCTGCTCGTCCTACTTTCCATTCTACTCCCCTCAGAATCTTTGAATCTGTCAATCAAATAACCTCTCAATCTTCCCAGCAAGACTTGACCACTCATCATCTATATCTCCATAGCTCTCTGCTCAACACTTTAGCTCTGTGATTTTCATAACGTGTTCTAATGTATCTGTTTATGTATTTGTCTCACTAGAACAATAATTCTTTAAAGTGAGAGTAATAAATTTGCTCCTACTTTTATCATCCAACATCTACCAGAGTGTGTGGAACACAATAGGTTCTCAGTCAATGTTTATTAAATAAATGAATGAATAAAAACTTTAATATAAGTTATTATATAACTTAAGTAAATAAATCCGAAACTGGTTAGTATTTTAAGAGAATCAGTGACTGGGGGGAACATAGGAAAAACTCACTAGTGAGCATCCTATAAATAATACATTCTCCAGAGTAGTGATTTTTTTATTTTCATTAAGATGACCAAACTTAGTTAACCAGGTACACTTATTAAAATAATGTTTTAGGCCAGGTGTAGTGGCTCAAGTCTGCAATCCCAACACTTTGGGAGGCCTAGGTGAGAGGACTGCCTGAGTCCAGGAGTTTGAGACCAGCCTGGGCAGCTTGGTGAAACCTCATCTCTACAATTAAAAAAAAATTAGCTGGGAGTGGTGGCATGTGCCTGTAGTTCCAGCTACTTGGAAGGCTGAGGTGGAAGGATTGCCTAAACCTAGCAGGTTGAGGCTGTGGTGGCCATGAGCATGCCACTGCACTCCAGCCTGGGTGACAGAGTGAGACTCCAACACAAAAATAAAAATAAAATAATGGTGGTCTACTTAGAGGACCACCATTATTACTCCGTCTAAATTAGTCCAATCCAGTCCCGTGCCAGTCCCTCCCTATCATATCCACCAGTTGATTCCTATCATTGTTGAGATTCCTGAATGAAAACATTTTATTTATCAGATGTCTCCCATTTTCACCTGAGGAACTGTCTTTACGTGGTTTAGCTCTGTAGTCAGCAAGTTTCGAACAGATGCAAGCATCTGTTGAGAGAACAGTGTTAACATGGATGGGTGGATGGATGGATGGATGGAATTAGAGTACAACAACTGAATTTTATCTTTCTTTCATTACTTACTAGTTTGACTATGGGAAGTATTTTAGGTTCTATGAATACTTTGCTGGGCTGTTTTGAGAATTAAAGAGGATATATAATTTAAAACAAAACAAAAACATGAACTGTGTTTTTCTCAAGAAGAATGTTTCTTAGGACTTCAGAAGGTATAATGAATAATTGAGACATACTGGGTTAAATGAAATTCAACATGGTTTTTCACTCCCTGAAACTCTCATTTGCTAAATGGAGCACAGTGGAACTGCAACACTACGAGGTGTTTCCCAAGCTAATTTGAAATAAGATTCCCCTTTTCTCCCTCAGATTACTCTATGATATATTAGATTTCCATGAGAAATGTTTTGGAACACAACACACTGAGTCTTAAAATTGTTAGGCATTTTTATTATTATTCTACAATTACATAAATGGATCATTAAATTGGCATTACCTGAAGCAGAACAAATGAAGCCAAATTAGATGCCCAAATCATATTGAATATTATAGCTGGGTTAGATTAATGTGAAAAAGCTTTTCCCTAACCAGGATAAATTTTAATTTGTATCCTATGTAGAATCCCATGATTACCAAGGAATACACCGCAACCTTTTGATAACTAAACAATTCATCATGATAAGAAATGCTTGCAAAAGAAGTTCCCCTTTTATTGTCATTTATGTACAATAATAAATTAGCACTGTATACTCTAATAAGGTATCCAATAAAGCTCTAACTCATAAAGAAATTCAGGGCATTAGGAAGATGAGTAGCATAACTAGCTGCGTCTCCTTACGGTGTTTCAGATAGGCAATAACACTGGCTGTCAAAGGCAAGGGCAAACTTTCAAAATTAAAAATGTTTGCACATCTAATTCTAGGTCCTCCGTTAGACACAATACACTTACTCCTAGTGAGCCTATTAGCCTAGAGGCTAGGCTCTATCCGTGCCTCCCCTTTAATGCGAGGTTTGGATTTTTCTGGAAATGATAGAGCTCAGTGGTAGCACCTGTTTTCATGGGGACAGTATGTTGCCACAAATATATGTCCCAAGACCACAGAGTTTTGCTTGCTTTAGTCTGCTTCTGCACAGTACCCTTTTATTTAAAGGGAGAAACCAGGCTACATAGGAATACCAGAAAAATAATGTAACATTCAGATATTTATAGTTTTGCACCAAGATACGTATTTTACTGAGGAAATTAAAATGTGAGGCCAAAAATCTTTGGATGTTTGCTCACATCTCAATGAATGTCTGGATTGTTTTTTCTCTTTACCCAAATATTGTGGTATTATGTGGTCAAAGTCTGTAGTGAAACCCTTAGGAATCTGGAGTCTAAAAATTTTGACTCAGATCCAACATTCAATTAAATGAAAGATAGCTGCAAGAAACAAACAAGCAATTTCTGGTTTAAAGCTAGTCAGTTTTATCAAAAACTGACAGAAGAGTATATTTCCAGGGGATCGTGTGTTCTAATTTTCTGAGGAGTTTTTAGTTTCTATTCGTACTTATATTTTATATACATGATAATTGTCTCTAATTCTCAATAGTTTTCTTAATTAATATTTATGCTCTTTTCTATGTCTTAGTAAAAATGCAACTTTTCAGTCAACTTTATTGAGGTCTAATTAACATATAATAAACTGAACATATATTTTAAAGGTACAGTTCAATTAGAGTTTTGGCAAATGTACACATCTATTCAGCTACCATCTCAGTCAAGCCATAGCTTTCTATCACTCCAGAAAATTCTTTATGGCTTCTTTTCAGTTAATCTTCCCTATCCCCGACCACAGACAGCCATAGATCAGATTTTAATATATATGGTTTAGTTTTGCTTGTTTTAGTGCTTTATATTAAGGGAGTCATACTATAAATATTTTTTCACAAAAAAATTGCCCCACATTCTATCTCTGTAGTTATAATAAGAATTTGTTATGACATGGAAACTGTTAAATATAGACATTAATTCTTCTGTTAATATCTGTTAATTCTTCCTTTTATGTTTGTAACCTGAGAATCGAGTCCACTTTCTGCAAATGCCTTCCTTGGAAAACGTCATCCACAAACGTTAGTTGGTTGCCCAAAGCTACGTATAGGTTATAAATCATCTAAAGTCTTTTTCTCTCCCTTTCTTTCCAAAATTTAATCCAAGTTTCTACTTCTCAGCCAGAAGAAATATTTATAGTAAGCATTTGTGATCTGTCTAAATATGTGATAGTCCTGTTTTTTATTAAAAATATTAGTAGGTTTTTTTTAGTCTGACTTACCCCAAAAGGCTATAAGAACACTCATATCATTTCCCTCCCTGTCTTCACATTTGTAGCAATCCCTTTTTTAAACTTTGAAAGTTTTTCCCCCTTGACTCATCTTATTAGCCTAATTTTCACACTTGGTTTTTGGGTTTTTTTTGTTTTTTGTTTTTTTTTTTTTGGTTTTTTAATCATAGTTTTATGGTGGAAACTTAAAAATGTGTTTCCCTTAAAATAGAAGATTCTGAAGCACACTCATAATCATCAGTTTTGAAACACACCTCAGCAATTTGCCTCCATATACAAATGAGAAGCAAGTTGTGCTTAAAGAAAGAGTGGGGAACAAAGAAGAAGAAAGAAAATGGTGTTTATTGTGGTGTGGCTAGAATCTCCCATCCCTGAACTGTTTTGGAACTAGAGGGGAAAAAGACACAAACAGCAATGTAAATACGACTGTCAACAGCAATATCTGAATCGTTCCCATATGGCTAATGTGTGTCAACAAAGCAATCCCTATATAAGCAACACAATGTAAAATGACAGAAGGAGGCTGCCAAAATCTTATTGAACACAGTCCGCCCCCACACTCCAGGAAACAGAAAGACTCCCTGAACACGTGAAAGAAAGAATGGGAGCTCTGGCCCTACGGGAGGAACTAGAAGCCAAGACCACACGGGTGGCAAAAGCATGGACTACTGAGTGGCAGGCTGCCTATTTTAGAGTACCCCTCAGTCAGGAGGCAGAGACAAGAAAAGTGTCAGAAGGCAAGCTGCAATAGTCACTAAGGTGGTAATTGCCATATGTGGCTGTATATTCATTGTATTGTAGGCACTACATAGACGATAATGCAAATAGGTGTCATCAGAAAATTAATGGATCAGCAAACTAAAGTTCAGAAAAATTAATTTCCTTGCCCGCCCAAGATCACTTGGCTAGGAAGTAGCTAAGTTGAGTTCTACTTGTATCTCCCCTTCTTTCAAACCAGTTACCATTTGTGAATGTTATTATCTGCCAAGCACAGTACTAAGGTACTTTATGTACATTAAACTACTAACTAATCCCAAGAGTAGAAATGTCATCATTGCTTTTCATAGGAGAAAAGCGGATGCTTGCAGAGATGAAATGATGTTTGTGAAACTGGTTGTAAGTGGCAAAGCAAGCATTCAGGCCCAGGTCTATCTGGTTGCAAACTCCAACTTCTTTCAGAAAAGTGTGTTGTTTTCTATATGGCTTATGATTCTCTTTACATGAGGAAATTGAGAATTTCTTATCAAGTAGAAAGTGAGTCCACTTTTAACATGGAGGATGAATACTTATACTCTTCACCTCATCATGCTATAAATCTATAGTTAGATTTTCCCTATAAGTTTGTAGCTGTGTGATTTATGTTCCACCAAGAAGGAAGAATGATGGACAATCATTGAGAAAGTTCTCAAACATAGTATGCTATGTATAAAAAAGAGAAAATAGATGGATATAGTAACACTATTTTTCTAAGGATCTTTTTTTTCACAACAGAAAATATTCTCCAATTATAAATACAGTTAAGAAAATAAAACATTTCTTTTTCAAAATATAAGCCTTTGAATTAAAAATTTTAAACTATGACTTTCAAAGGAAAATTAAAGTACTCTCATTATTGAACATAGTGGTTATCTAATTCTAAATACTTAAATACAGATTTTTATAATAACAGAAATTTTTATGAAAATAATCAAAATTAACCACTTCATGAAATGTTGAATTGGATTCAGAAAATACTGTAATTATTATTTCAAATCTAAGAAAGATAACTCAAGAAATAGAATTTGAGCTTAATACTATAGGTTTCAGTCTCTTGATGACATTGTTTTCACCAAAATAAAATGTTAAATATACATACAATTTCTTTAATAATATCCACTCTGAAGTGAATTACGGAAAGAAAAGCAATTGACCCTGCTGAAAATTTGCACTTGTCCTGCATTTCTCTGCATATGTTCAGAGTCACAGTCCTGAGCAGGGTCTATGTTCCCGTGTGATTTTTTGCAAGCCACCTTAGCTCAAGTTACCAGAAACAGATGACAAATGGCTAAAAATATTTCTAAATAATGCTAAAGCAGCAACAGCCCAGCTGAAGATAAGCTGACTCATCGAGTTTGGTAAATTCTGCCGAGAAATACTAAAATATCTAACCTTTGGATCAACTGTCTTGTTATGCTGCTTCATCAGTACTAAGTCTCTTGTTCTAGATAGGAGGGCAGAAAGACAACCCTTGAATAGTACTGGAGGAGCTCAAGGACACAGTGTTCCTATCAACAGAGCTCTGTTCCTTTCAGAAAACGGCAATGAGATGGTGGAATAACCACTATGCCTTGAACAGAATACTAGAACACAGCCTTCCTTTGTGATTGCTCATCAGGTAATGAGAGATGAGATGATAGAGCTGACCACAAACAGGCGACAAAAGAGGACTGAAAGATATCAAAGCAGCTGACTAGGCAAAACAATGGACAATGTCTAGAAAAACAAAGTGAAGTAACAAATCCATTGAAAATTGGAGAAAGGGAACAAGAAAAAAAAAGACAACCTCACCTCTCCATAATTTTCTCCAGCTGACAAGTTGGAATCCATTCCATATGGTAGCATTTTGTAGCATGAGCTCTCCACTTGCTACTAATAATGATACCTGCAAGAAAGAAGCACAGAATCTTCTACTTTATCAAACCACAAATCTTAAACTGTCATAACAAGTGCCAATAATATTTACTCTGGGTATTTCCAACTGTAATCTTTCTGAAAGCAAGCATAACTTTACAAGAAAAACTGCTTACATAAAAATTTTAAAACATCTGCAAATACACAATTTTTTAAATAAGTTTTTAATCTTATCTAAAGCAATCTCTGGCCCTGTTGAGATTTAGATATGAGTTTAGTTTGGGTCACATACAATGTTCTCTGAAAGATTTTCTCTCTGGCCTCATCCAAGGGACAATATTACTGTCTTATGTTTCCTTTATTTTTTTTGTGATCAAATAAATTCATTTTTATGTTTTGATTTTAGTATTGATACTGTTATTTTCTCTAAGTTGCCAGACTTTACTTTGTCCCATACAGTAGTTGTGAAATTTTCACTGTTTTTTCCTACTCAGCAACTAAAATGGTCAATTTGGATGAAATAAGTATGTTATTAGATACTGTGGGTTCCCCCTGTGTAAGCAAATCTCCCATGCAAGCTAAGTGCTCACTTATAAAATGAATGAATGAATACATTTGAGACCAGTCAGGTGTGGTGACTGAAGTTTGAGACTTCAATAACCTGAAGTTTGAGACCAGTCAGGTGTGGTGACGCTGGCCTGTAGACCCAACTACCCAGGAGGCTGGGGCAGAAGGATCACCCTAGGCCCGGGAGGTAGAGACTATAGTGAGCTGTGATTGTACCACTGCATTCCAGTCTGGGCAACAGAGTGAGACCCCAACTCAACAAAAAGGTAGGGGCAAGGGTGAAGTGCTGATACACGTTGCAATATGAATGACACTTGAAAACGTTATGCTGGCGGGGCTCAGTGGCTCAGTCTATAATCCCAGCACTCGGGGAGGCCGAGGTGAGTGGATTGCCTGAGCCCGCGGGTTCAAGACCAGCCAGGCAAGTTGGTAAGACCTCCTCTCTACAATAATTTTTTTTTAAAAAATCAGCCGGGTGGGGTAACACAAGCCTGTAGTTCCAGCTGCTTGGAAGGCTGGGGTGAAAGGATTGCCTGAGCCCAGCAGGTCGAGGCTGGGGTGCCGTGAATGTGACCACTGCACTCTAGCCTGGGCGACAGAGTGAGACTCCAACTCAAAAAATAAAAAAAGAAAAAGAAAACGTTATGCTAAGCAAAAGAGGCCAGATACAAAAAAGTATGATATGTATCATATTGTATGATTCCATAAAATATTCAGCATATTAGTGGCTGCTGAGGGCCAAGGCCCTGGGAGTGAAGAAGAAATGGGAAGAGATCGTTAATGAATATAAAATGTCTTTCTGGAGGAACAAAAATTATCTAAAATTAGCTGTGGTGACAGTTGCACAATTCTGTAAATATACGAAAAAAATGAATTGCATACTTTAAATGGATGAATTGTATGGAATGTGAATAACATTTCAATAAAACTTAAAAATGTAAATAAACAAAATAGCAATTTTCACGTGTGAGTCTAATAAACCATTTATAATCAGCAAAAAAAAATCTAAACTGAAAAGTTTTTCTCATATCTAAATCACTCCTGAGTTCTACTGAGGATGGACAATGATTTCCCTTTAGATGACAAACCTAAACGCAGTCTTCTTTAAAACTAAAAATTCTTAACTCAAGAAATAGCAGTCACTCCCTATTGTCATACACTGTAATATGTATTAAAGACTATAGGCTAAAACTCTCAGCATATTTGTTCAAAAAAAATGGAGTTTTGTGTCTAGAATAAGTTAGCAATTGGGGAACAACATATCATATTTATTTTGGAATACCTCAGATTTTGCAAATGCTTGAAAATAAAAAGTAATTTATAAAATCGCATGCTAGTATTCCTCAATATTCCATAATCAGCAACAATACCTCAGAGATTAAAGAAATCAAACACTCATATTTGAGCTGCAAGACACAAAGGAGACAGCAGAGCAGCGTGGACAGTGGACACATCATGGACATTACACGGAGAGATAACAATAGAGCCCAGGTTCTACTATTTGCTGTGTGACTCTAGGAAGCTACTTAATCTTGCTGAGCGTTGACTTTTTCACACATAAATTGGTGGCAGTTATTTTCACTTATGTGTCAGTTGTGAGAGATATAATGATGCTCATAGAATCTTGGCATACGGTGCCTGATGAATGTTCTTTCTCGTTTCTTCCATGTGATCCAGATATGTTCACCATGAGCTAAGGTAGAGTGAACAGAACACGCTTGCTACTCTTTTTCCTCTGCTCCGGCCACTTGGCTTTTCCTTCCCTCAGCAAATGTTCACATCAGGACCAAAGTAAGGCTGGCTCCTTCTCTTCTAGGAGCACATTTCTCCCCAGACATCCTCAGACATAGCACCTCTTACAATCCTTGACTAAAATGTCACCATCTCACTGAGCCTTACCCTGCATAAAATTATAACCCACACCTTGATCCTCCCTGCCACACACCCCTCATCTTTCTTACCTTTCTTACTTTTTTTCCCCACAGCATTTACCATGTTCTAACTTCATTCATTCACTCATTCATTTATTATTTAGGCTTACTCTTTATTCTCAATCTTGCCTGCTACACTAATATCATTGCCATAGAGTATGAATTTTTCTCTGTTTTGTTTACTGATATATCCCAAGTGCCTAGGGCAGCATATTATAGATGGTCGATAATTTTTTTTCCCATTTTGCACTTTACAATATTATATAAAGCTATAGAACTCAAGGTTAAATCTAGATATCTCACTCTACCATAGCTACGGATATTTTTCATGTTTTCGTAAGCTTTTTCCAAGTTTTTGGAATAGTTTTAGACTCACAGAAAAGTGACAAAGATAGTATAGAGAGTCCCCGTATACCCGATGCTTAGAATCCCCTAATGATAACGCCTTACATAACCACAGCATATTCATCAAAACTAGGAAAATAAGCTTCAACAGATACTTTTTAAACAAATGGATAGTTGTAAAACACCAAGACATCTATGAATTTTATGGTCATGTGTTAATGTCAATGACCCAGAATAGACAGTGATGTGAACACAACGTTCTAAAACTATTTCACTTACTCTCTGTTCTCTTTCATATTTTATCATCTCGGAAATCCTTTCTGTGTGAATAACATGTCTATTGAAGAACTTGGGCTGGTAGATTTGCAAAAGCTTTTCCCACCAGAGATGTCTAGAGAACTCCTGAAAATCTCCAGCAGGAAAGCCTTTAAAACTCTTCTCAAAATATCCTGCAAATGTCTTCCTAATCACCAGCCGAAAAGAAATGCTTCTTCGTTTCTGAAATAGCAGGATAAAGCACACAGAGAACATATAATATTCTTCTTAACGAGAAGCTTGTTTTGTCTCTAACATTTAAATGTTTACTCAGTGCCCTGGGAAATGGTTCTAGAATGCCAAGGTGTTGACAAATTGCTAAGGACTTTGCTAAACATCCTCATTAGCTCAAGC
Organism: Cephalopachus bancanus; assembly: GCA_027257055.1. Classification (NCBI taxonomy): domain Eukaryota; kingdom Metazoa; phylum Chordata; class Mammalia; order Primates; family Tarsiidae; genus Cephalopachus; species Cephalopachus bancanus. Next base: position 3,488,610 of record JAPVLO010000096.1, on the reverse strand, counting down.
TTAGATAAAGTAACTCACAAAGCAGACCCCACACTTCACAGTTTGTCAGCAGGGAATCAGTGTACAACAGCTATAACTTTTCCCAGCCCACGGCAAAAGCAACTGGAAGAGGCAAATGCATGATGGCATTTGATCTGTGACTAAGTTAAGCTTGATGGCACAGCTGGGATTTTTGCAACTGCAAGACATTCAGCATTTGCAAGAGCTGGGACTCCTCCCCTTGTGAACCTCTAAGAACGTTATAATCATGCTCGGTTCTGCAGTCCCACCCACTGCTGTCCCGCCACCTAATTCCCCATCCTGCACGGCCTCTAATATCATTTCAGTTCAACTCATTTCATGCACTAATTCAACAAACATTTAGACACCATTTGCCAAAGTGATTTACACATGCTATTTCACTTAATTCTTACCATGACCCTAGGAAACATTACTATTGCTCTTAATAAATAGAAAAGCTGAAGTTCAAAGACCTTTAGAAACTTGCCCATATAAATACTGTAGCAAGTGGCACAGCCCGTATTCAAACTCAGACCTGTGTGACTCGGGGGCCGTTAACCTTTCTATGATCTGCTTTCATTCCGCTGCATCTCAAGAGACATAAGAATTATTAAGGAGTTCACTTCATTTCACATGATTTTAAGAAACCAAATAAGTTTGACAAATTGATTTTTTATTGGGCAAGAGTACCTTATGATTAAGGCTGAGCCAAACTAATGGATGTTTGACATCATGAATTTATCACTGTGCTATAAGATGTGAAGATAGAATAACAGAGCGATGTTTTGGCTTGTCTTCAATGGAAGATGGAGGACTAGACATGAGAAAATGAGCCCTGAAGTTGAATTTCTACCTCAAAAAATGTTGTGAAGACCAAATGGAATGTTATACAATAAGAGAGAGTGCTGTGTACACACAGGAAAAGGATTTCTCTCTGTCTGCCACATTGCCCCTTAGTTGTTTTCTGCACCCCAGCTGAATAGGAAACCTCATGCCCTAAACCCACCCTGGGATCTCCCATCTCAGAGACTTGGCTCTTGAGGTTCCCTGCCCTTATGTCCTCCCCACACCTGGGGCTTTGATTTTGACTTCTCTGCTCTGTCAGACTATATTCTTTCTGAGAATAGGGTCATGCCTTTTTTATCTTTGTACCTTTTAAGTACTTACTATGATGCCTGCATGCTCAGTAAACTTTCCTAGATTGAAAGAAAAACCTTCTCAAGATGGAAGTCCTACGTATAGGCTACATAGATGATATTTTGCTTTAGATACAGCAGTGACCCTCACGGTAGGGGCAGGATGGGGAGTGCTGGAAGAGAAGGTAGTGTAGTTTGAAAACAAAGAAGCGTTTTTCTATTTCCTGGAATTCGTTTTAATCATAATAATGATCAATTCTGGATTTCAGATGTCATAAAAGCAGGTCATGAAATACACACTAACTTTATTAAGTTGAAACACAGACGCCGGACTCGGTGGCTCAACCTGTAATCCCAGCACTTTGGGAGGCTGAGGCGAGTGGATTGCCTGAGCCCGCGAGTTCGAGACCAACCCGGGAAACTTGGTGAGACCTCGTCTCTACAATAACTAGAAAATACTCCAGGAGTGGTAGCACGCTCCTATAGCTCCGGCTACTTGGAAAGCTGAGGTGGAAGGATCGCAGAAGCCCAGTGGGTCGATGCTGGGGTGCCGTGAGTGTGCCACTGCACTCCAGCCTGGGCAACAGAGTGAGATTCCAACTCAAAAAAAAAAAAAAAAGAACATAGAAATTCCATAAGTTTTCTGTGCTTTAGTTTTTTAATCTGTTAACTAGGAAAAATAAACTTGCCTATAAGTATTGAATAAGATAACATATTAATATACTTAGCATATTACTGGCACATAGTCATCACTCAAAAAAAAGAGTAATTATTATCATTGTCGTGTTGTAATTTTATCATTATTATTGCTACTTTCTAAATCTTTGCACCTTGAACAAATCCCTGGGGGGCCTCATTTTCTCTCTTGTCTATAACAAGCATAACATTTAATGTCCCTTCCGAAAATTAACTTCCAAGATTTTTAAACCCCCCCAATATTTATATATTTCAAATTCACCCAACCCTATATGTAAGTTTTAGCCTCCAAATATTTTCTTTGATATAGCTGGTATTTTACATTATAATGTTATTTATATATTTGTACATATAGTGTGTGTGAAGTTTAATGGCAAAGTTTGAGCCAACCAAATTTAATTTGCTATGAATCTATAAAATAAATAACACTGAATTTAACTGGAAATACAATATGCAGATGTAAAAAAGTAACTCTTGATATATCATCACTTTTCTCTTGTTCTTGAATTATGATTTTTTAGCTTATCTATTTCCAAATAGTTTCTAAATAATAGTTTTCTTTGGATGATTGATTATAGGAATTTTACTCATACAGTACCTCCAATGCATGACATTTTAAATCACATACTCCTTTCATTTGTATTGTTTAAAGTGAATTTCATATCATTACACAATTTATCATTTGGAGATGGAATCAGATATTTACATGGATTCCATCTATACCTTTGCAACTGAAAATCTATGACCAAGTGTTATTAAAACCATGCATGCGTGCATGGTCATCACAGCTGAATAGCTATAAGGAAGAATGGGCTTGAATATGCATATTCAAGAACATATGCACAGGTGCCAAAGTCTAGTGACATAGGATGGCCTATGGAGTGTGTGCTTCCTTCCATGTGACTTTTCAGGGGTCTCTGTGAGAAGGAAATCGATCAGCTCCCTACTGCAATATAGCACCCTCTCTCACCTTCACCTACCCGCCCACTGGTTTCTCTCATTCACCTTTTTTCTCCTCTCTTTTTCATCTGTTGGTGATTTCCCGAAGGTTCAGTCCTTATCCCCTGTCCAGTTTTAAACAATCTCTGGATTCTCTCAACTCTTCTCCTGGCTTCTGCTGCCACCTCTACAGTGGTAGACTCCAAAATAGGATCTCTTGTCTACACATCTCTTATGAGCAGCAGATAGGTACAGTCAATGATCTATTGGACACTTCAACTTAGATACCGCACAGGTAAACAAATCTCCATCTGCCAGAAGAAAAAACTAAATATATTTCCTTCATATGCTGTATCTTGGTACTCAGTTTTCTCATGTACAAAAGTTTTAAAGCTGAACTTAGTATTCTGCAAACCTATTAATCTATGAGGCAGGAATTCAAGCAATAAAACATCACTGGAAACCAACAACTCAACAAGCTGATGAATGAAGTAGACTAAGTAGGTGTCTAAAAGGAGGCAAACATATCTCTGTCAATTGAGCGGTTTTTAGACAAACAAAACTTCTGAGCAGAAGGTTGGCTAGAAGATAGAAAGGCAGGGATTTGCAAGATGTGTGTCATGGAAGAATAGAACAGAGAGACTTTGGGTAGGAGTTCAGACTCAGTGGAATAGAGGCTGCAGCTTGGGGAGATTTAGGAAGATTGGCTATATAGGACCAATTGAGAAGGCCTTTAAAAACTCTACAGAGAGCTTGGACTGAATGTGATAGGATACCAAGTGACATTACAATGTATTAATCATGAGGGGTCATTATTTCAAAGAGTGACTGGACAGTAGGATGTAACCTGCTGAGACAGAGGAAAATGGACAAGACTTTTGGCAAGAGTGTTGACTTTATTGAACGACCATGCAGATTTGAATCATAAAGCAGCTATTTTCTATGTCTATGCCTGCGGGAAAGTTTCTTAAGCTCTCTAGGCCTCAATTCCTTCTCTGTAAAATAGAACATAGCAAGAGAAAGAGGAGGAAGGAGAGATGTCTGTGGTGGTTATTGGCAGCAGCTGTTGTGGTTTTAGACAACACGAAGTGTGTGGCATAGGCTTGAACAAATGGCAATGTGATGAAAAAGAAGACACATCTAAAAGGTGCTTTGAAGGATATGCCATAAAGCCCAAATGAAGGAAGAAGAATTGTAAACGTGAATCCCATGTCATGGGAAACTTGAGCTACTGAACCTCAGACAACTGGAATAATCGGGAAGGGGGTTTGCTTGATGAAAGGAAGATGAAATGATTACCCTACTGGTCAATATTTTGCTAGGTCATTATTCCATGGGTCATTTCCTCATACTTTGCAGAGAGGGATATTTGGGAGAATAGAAGCCACTTGTATAACCCTAAAATGAAAAAGAATGATGGTAGTACTAATTTTTAAATTAGGGGAAAATTATCCTCAAGTTTATTTGCAAACAGTTTAGCATTTACTATTTCAGTGATTCTGCATATAACCTTAGATATATCATGTCAAAAACTCTGTACCTGACATATTCCAAATAGATTCTTTAAAGTATTTCAGCTTTTTTTTAAAAGGGAACACAATTTCAAGACAAATGTTATCTAACTACATATTATTCCTGAAAAAAGAAGTGCTAATTTGCACTTCAGGGTTGGGGGAGGGAGAGTAGCTATTTAACTTTTATTGTCCCTAAAGAATTAAAGGGGACATCCAAATTCATCTCATTGGAACAATTGATGTTCAGAGTTAAAAACAAACACAAACACAAATTTTCTACAACTATGATTTGTTCATACACACTCAAACAGAGTTTGGTCAACAGAACACACATAAACTCAAACAAGTGTTTAAAGATACCAGAATTTAACTTTGTAGTGAACTTACTTTCTGTATAACAAAGACAAGGGAATATAATCAAAAAATATTTGAAATGTTTACTAGAACTGTCACTACTGTCAATACAAAACCAGTCTGTGTTTTATAAGATCAGTCTCCAATGATCTACGTAATATCTTTAAATGTAAAATTGCATGCAATTCTAACATATTCAAACACTCAGTGAATATCAATATTTGTGAAGTGCTTACTCATATGTGGCATTATCCTGGGCACAAGAATACATTAGTGAGCAAGAAAAGCGTGGGCCCTGACCTTCAAGAGCTTACATACAGTATGACTTGTGAGAAACCTGAGGCCCAGAGAAGACTAGAATCCAAATCTAATCAATCTAATATTCTGTTAAAAATTACCATTACCACTGCCATTTAACATTAAAACAAGCTAGAAGTCACCTTCTGACCTATGTGATCAGCCCCCAACTCCCGTAACTTCCCTACCTTCAAGTCTTTATACCCATCCTTTTCATGTTTTCTCTACCATTACCTAAGTCTATCTCATAATGAGATGTTTCTATACCACTACAGTTGCCTTTCACCTGAGCATGTGACACCTGATCTGCTCTTATCCACACATAAATGTTAATGTATTTCAATTAGAAGGATCTTGTCAACAAGCATATTTTGATTATGTCTCACTTATCTCTCATTCTCATAACAACAACAACAATAACAAAAATGCAGTGCCTAGCCAGGTATGGTGGCTCACATCTGTAGTCCCAGCTACTTGAGAGGCTGAGGCAGATGAATCACTAGAATTCAGGAGTGTGAGGCTACAATGAACCATGATCCTGCCTCTGCACTTCAGCCTGAGCAACAGAGTGAGATCCCAACTGTGAAACAAACAAAACACACACACACACACACACACACACACACACACACATACACACATACACACACACTTACCTTCTGCTTAAAAGATAAGGAGAGGTCATGTGTTTGCATATGCTTTACAAGGCCCTATAGTTCTTGCCTTCTGAATCTCCTGGTTTTCTCACGCTTGCTTCACCAGTCCACATTTCCACCACACTGAATTTCTAGCAGTTTCTTGGCACACCATGCTCTCTCTCATCAGAGAAACTGCATATGCGTTAATGTTTTCTAGAAACTTCTTCCATTCCTTCCTTTGCTTTTTAACTACTCCTCCTTTGCTGGAGAGCAACTCAACCATTGTGTCCTTAGGGAAACTTTCCCTGATCTCCTCGACAAAGTCATATCATCCTCTGTGCTCATAATATTCATTTGTCATAGTTTTAATTTTACAAATGTACATGCGATTATTAATATTGTGGTCCTTGCAGGGTATAAGTATTATTTACAATAGCGAAAACATGGAACCAACCGTGCTGCCCATTGAAAGAGGACTGGATAAAACAAACGTGGTACCTATACACGGTGGAATATTACGCAGCTATAAAGAAGGACAAAATTATGAACTTCACAGCAACTTGGAAGTACTTAGAGTCTATAATACTGAGTGATCTATCACAGAAACAAAGAACTGAGTACCATATGTTCTCACTCATAAGCAGATCTTGAACAATTATCATAATACTATAAGAAAGGGATTGGCAGTAGTAGGAAATTGCTGGGGGGGAGCTGGCAGTAGTGGGAAACTGCCCCCGGGGGGACACACCTCATCAATAAGAGTACCTCCATCACCTAACCCTAAATTGTACCCCACATCTTTAAAATTTTTTTTTAAAAAATTTTTTTTAAGATGTTTGAATGCAGGTGTATCCCAGGTGACTAGAAATCAACTGGTGCATAGCAGGAATTCATTGATATGAATTCAATTACAGAGACTGTCTCTGTTTTTTGTTGCCATTATGCTCCAGTGACCAAAACATAGTACAAAACCAATAAATATTTAAAATAAGTGACTAAATTTGGCAAATATTTTTTAAGTACAAGTTGTATATTACCCTGGTAGGAATCACAAACAAGAAATAGTGGGAAATTTTTTGCTTAATTTAGCCTAATGTTAGTATAATTTACAATAAGCTAGAAAAAAATTTAAAATTCAATAAATTATTTAGAAAGTAGAAAGGGGAAAAAAATCCTTCCCTCTCTTCCCCAAATAGTGAACAGAATGCATAAAATTAAAATGCAAATATAAGTCCAAATATAGCAATAATAAAAACAAATGTAAAAGGGTTACATTCACCTACCAAATTGCAAACTATGTTTATTAGAGGTTCACAAAAATTAAATGACACAAAAAAATTGAAAATAAAAGCAAATAGTAACCTAAAGAAGATCCTGTTAAGCAAAATACAATTTAAGCAAAAAACAAGTAAATAGACCAAAAGAAACCATTTATGTTGAGAGATGAATGACCCATCAAAAATATATAACAATTATAAGTTTACCTACAATTTACAATATACCTTAAAATAAATAAAATAAAACATAATAGAATCACAAGGAGAAACTGGCACCACAGCAATACTGGGAAACTTTTAACTTAAATGTCTCAAATGGATACACCAAATAGACAAAAAAACTACAGAAAAGATTTGAAAAAAAACTTTAAAAAGCAAATAGATCCAGAAATAAATAATACACATTTGTCAAAGCTATATGTAATATTTTTAATTGATTCAGCAATTCTAAAAAATTAACATTATATACACAGTCTATAACTATAACACAAAAAAGTTGGAATTAAGTCTTAATATGTAGCTTTCCCCACCCCTAAAAAAAATTATGAACAGTAAAAAACACATCCAAATAATGTATTCATCATGGAAAATTATAAAAGATATAAAATAATTAGAACACATAAAAATCATATATTGAAACTTGAATAGTACAAATAAATATTTAGAAGGAATTTATGATATTTCAGATTATGATATTAAAGTAAAATAATAACTGGAAATAATTTATCTAATATTCAATTCAAGAAGCTAGAAAGTGGACAATGAAGTCAAAGAAAAAGAAAGAAAGAAACATAAGATTTAAAGCAAAATTTTTATCAAATAGAAAATAAGTATACACATATGTACTCATAACAGTATATATGAGCAGCAAAACAGAGAGCTAGATATTTGAAAAAAGAGAAGAGACAAACTTCTGACAAGACTGATCAATCATAAAAAAGAAAGGGCATAACTACAGACATTTAATATATTTATTTAAAGTGGAATACAATGAATAACATATCAATAAATGTAAGACAGCTACAATTGACAATTCTCCTGAAATTTCAAACATTTTTATCAAGTAAAACTAGAAAACCAAACAGCTGAACAAGCATTAAAGAAAAATCTCCCTTAAGGAAAGTCACCATACTTACATGATTTTAAAATATACTAAGTCCTTAAGTAAACAAAAATTTCTGACTTGTGTGAATGGAAACACAAGTAAGGAAAAGAAGGAGCATTTTTGTGAATCCCATCCAACAGTGTATTAAAATATAAGATATGACCAAGTAGCATGTAACTTAGGAATTCAAAACTAGTTTCACATCAGATAATTTATTTATGTCAATTTTCACATTGCCAGATTCAAAGAGGAAAAAAAGGCACTCGATAAAATTCAATATCCAATCATAATAAAAATTTAAAAACTCTTGGCAATCAAGTTCTAGAAAGGAACCTCACTAGCTCAATAAAGAGGATTATATCTAACACCATTTGTAATGGTAAAATGTAAAGGCAGAAGTATTGAAGTGAGGAATACAGCCAGAATGCCCACCTGCAATCCTAATATTTAACATTTTACTAGAAGTATTGGCCATTGTAATAAGACAAGATAAAAACAGAGGTAGAAAAACTGAAAAGAAAAGTTGAGACTGCCATTATTTGCACACAATGTGTTTGCTTACACAGGTACAAAAGAATCAAAGGCAACTTTTAAAACTAGTTTGAAAGCCCAGAGATTGCTAGACACAAATCAATGACAAAAAATTAATAACATTTCCACATACCAGCTGTATCCAAATAAAAGTGCAATAAAAATATTATATTTAAAATAGCAATACAATCTATAAGTATTGAGAATGTCAGAAACTGCCTTTATATAATGGCTAGAAGCCATGAAGTCAGATCAATTAGGTTTCAATTCAGCTCCTACAATTTTATGACATCTGTCAGACTATTCAATCTCTTAAGGCTTTGATTTTTCTCTTCTGAAAAACGGGAATAATAATTGGCACTTTTATTAGAGAGTTGATGTGCAGATTAAGTAAACAATACATGCAAATTACCTAGAATGATATGTGACTTAATTCATGAAGCAGTGTAATATATATATACAAACAAAACTTATACTAAAAAATGTTAATATGTCCATTTGTTTATGGACATAAAAGAAGAGTTGACTAAATTAAAAAAATGTGAATAAACATGGTCATTATCGTGAATTTGCCCATATTAGCCTATCAGTTAAATTCATTTCCATTCAAAATACCAGTAGGATTTTACAGAATTTGAAATACTGAATGTAAAATTTGTAAGGAAGAATAAAGGCAAAAGAATAGCCAATATAACTTTTAAATATAATAAGACTGGCACAGGAATTAAAATACATTACAGAACCATAGTAATAGAATAAAGAGTGCTGGTTAAAAAATGGAGTATAAGACCAAAAAAAAAATTTCCTGTGTATATATACACTTGGAATATGATACTATTAAATAGTGGAGATTATTTCTTCGACAAATGGGACAATTGGTTTTCCTATGAAATGTTACAAAAGTAGATCTTTATTTTACCAGACACAAAGACTCTAGAACAAATTAAAGATGCAAACATTTTAATAATTAAAAAGACAATATAGGAAAATGTCTTTAGATATCATCATGGTAAAAGTAAAAAATATTTTGGATAAATTGATATGCTTCCAGAAAAATTTTTACCAAATAAAGTGTATGTAGATTTTTGAAACATACATGTAGCATTTCTACCATCTCTTTTTTACATATATGCATATAAATATATTAAGGCAGCCATTAAGGGCATATGTCAAATCATGATTATGAGCTTGAAAGAAAAGATAGAAAGATTATAGTTAAGGGTAATTTAGCTTTACATTTAATGTTATATTTAACGACATCAGAAAAGCAATAGGAAGAAAAAGCATGTTTTTAAATGTTCACAGCAGAATCTGCAATGGTTAGAACTTGCTAGACAAACATCATATGGGAAGGGGCACACACAGACCACACAGCCTAATTCTATTTCCTAAATAAGCATCTATTTTTCTTTAAGAGTTTATTTTAAACACCAACCACCTAGTTTTGAGGGAAAGGGGGTATATTGCTTCATTTTACATGTTTTCAACCAAGTACACAATATTATTTTCTCGTCCATCTGCAACATAACTAATTTTTTAAATATCAGAAGAGACTTTTCTTCTCTTGGGAGATAGCAAAGGGAAAGTAAAGCTAGTACCACGACGCTAAGGAACCTGGCTCATATCTCAGATGCTCTCACATTTTCACCTACCAAATCACTCTCTGCTTTCTGTCTAGTACCAAAAAATAAGTGTCACTACCACAAAACAGTCCAACCTCCACTTATGTTTCAGCCCTATCCCTTCTCAGTTCTCAAAATTTTTTTCTCTTCTTCCCTCCTTCCCTCTCTTTATCCATTCCATTATCAGTTTTTCTGCCACTAAAGAATTGTTCTCTTTTTTTTTAACCTTTTTTTTTTTTTTTTTTGAGTTGGAGTCTCCCTCGGTCGCCCAGACTGGAGTGCAGTGGCCGCTCCCGGCCACCGCAGCCTCAACCTGCTGGGCTCCGGCGATCCTTCCGCCTCAGCCTTCCGAGTAGCTGGAACTACAGGCACGCCCTACCACGCCCGGTTGATTTTTTGATTTATTGTACAGATGAGGTCTTGCTGACCCGCGGGCTCAGGCAATCCACTCACCACAGCCTCCCAAAGGCGCAGGATTACAGGCTGAGCCAAGGAAATGTTCTCTTTAGTATAATAAACAAACTCTTGCATTGTCTACTTTTAAAAAAACACATCATTTGATCCCATATCTCCCTCCAGCTACAATCTATTTCTCTGGTGCCCTTTATAGCTACCTAAATTCAAGAAATTGATATCCTAAGCTAGCATTTGCTCTTCAAGTTGTTCAAGTTTAGGGTCAATCCCTTTCAGTTCATAATTTAGCTTGAATATTCTTCACTACTAAAATTTCTCTGAACAAGTTCACCAACCTAAATCCTCAAAACTAGCTTGAGACTTTAAATAAGGTCTATATATGGATGACCTTACGTGTTAAATCTCTAGCCTAGTATGTCAAACTCAAATATCTACTTGCTTAATGGGCATAGCCACCCCATACCCTAAATGTTCAAGTTCTTCTCATGTTAAGAGAGGATGTTGGAGACCATCCAAAGTCATTTTTTATTCCTTTTTCTCTTTCCATTCACATCCAGCTTATCAACAAATTATTTTTTTACTTTGTCCCTCAAAACATATCTCAAACTGATGCACCTATTGTCATCTTTACTGCCACGACCTTTCCATGGCACCATAAATCCCTTGTCTGGGTCTCTGCTCTAGTTTCTTACCTGGTCCGCACAGCAGTCCAAGTGGGATTTTGAAACCTAAATTGGGCCTCTTCATCCCTTTGCTGAAAATCTTCCAAGGACTTTCCATTGTATTTAGAATCTAAGAAGTTTAAAATCATTACTGTGGCCCCTACCATCCTAGGTGGATAGGCCCCAATCTCCAGCTCTGATGCCACCTCCTATCACTGTGTCCCTAACCAACAAGAAAAAGCAGACCTTTGCTCTGATCCTTGAACTAACAAACTTGTTCTTCCCCTTGCAATTAAACCTTTGTACTTGCTCTTCTCTCTGCCTGGAATGCTAATTTTTTTTTTGTTTTACCTATTTAATTTCTGGCTTCCTCACTAAAATATAAGCTCCTTGAAAGCAATACCTTGTCTGATACAGACATAATTTATTTTAATGCACCTCGCTTTACTGTGCTTCACAGATATTGTGCTTTTTACAAATTAAAGACTTGTGGCAACCCTGCATTGAGCAAGTCTGTAGACACCATTTATCCAACAGCACATGCTCATTTCATGTCTCTGGGTCACTTTTTGACAATTCTCGCAGTATTTCACACTCTTTCATTATTATTATATCTATTGCAGTGACCTGTGATCATTGATCTTTGATATTACATATTTTATGTAGTTGTAATTGCTTTGGGTCATCACAAGCTGTACCTATTTGAGACAGCAAACTTAATCAATAAATGTTGTATGTGTTCTGACTGCTCCAGAAAGAACCTTGCTGCCGATATGAAGAAAGTTTGGATGGTCTGAATCAAAGATCAAACCAGCCACAACATTCCCTTAAAAGTCAAAACCTAATCCAGAGCAAGGCCGACCCTAACTGTCTTCAATTCTAGGAAGGCTGAGAGATGATGAGGCATCAGAGAAAAAAGCTGAAAGCTAGCAAAGGTTGGTTCATGAGATCGAAGAAAAGTCATCTCCATAACAGAGAAGTGCAAGGTGAAACAGTAAGTACTGACGGAGGAGCTGCAGCAAGTTATCCAGATCTAGCTAAGATCACTGATGAAGGTGGCTATTCTAAACAACAGATTTTCAGTTTTTTACATCTTCACAACATAGACAAACAGCCTTCTCTTGGAAGAAGATGCCATCTAGGACATTCAAAGCTAGAGAGGAGAAGTAAATACCTGGCTTTAAAACTTCAAAGGACAAGCTGACTCTATTGTTAGGGGATAATGCAGCTGGTGACTTTCAGTTGAAGCTCATGCACCATTATGAAAATCCTAGGACTGTTAAAAATTATGCTAAATTTACTCTATGTGTTCTCTAGAAATGGAACAACAAAGCCTGGGTGACAACACATGTTTGCAACATAGCTTACTGAACATTTTAAGTCTACTGTTGACAACTACTGATCAGAAAAAAGGATTCTTTCAAAAATATCAGTAATCACTGACAATGCAACTGGTCACCCAAGAGCTCTGATAGAGATGTACAAGAAGATGTATGTATGTGTGCATGTGTTTACTGCTTGTTTAAAAAAAAGCCATGGATGAAGTAGAAATTTTGACTTTCAAGTATAAGTGTTTAGAAATGCATTTAATAAGGCTAGAGCTGGCATAAATAGTGATTCCTCTGATATATTTGAAAAAAGTAAATCAAAAACCTTCAAGAAATAATTCACCATTCTAGATGCCATTCAGAACATTCACGATTTATGGGACGAGGTTGGGTCTAACTCTCATTGATGACTTTGAGGAGTTCAGACTTCAGTGGAAGAAGTAAATGCAAATATGTTGGAAATAGTAAGAGAACTAGAAATCGAGTTGGAGCCTGAAGATATGCCTAAGTTGCTGCCTCTTATGGATGAGCAAAAAATATGATTTCTACTCCTGGTGAAAATGCTGTGAACGTTGTTGAAATACAACAAAAGATTTAGTATATTACATAAACTCCATTGATAAAGCAGCAGCAGAGTTTGAGACAACTGACTCCAATTTTGAAAGAAATTCTACTGTGAGTAAAATGCTATCAAACAGCATCACGTGCTACAGAGAAATCGTTTATGAGTCCATCAATGTGACAAATTTACTGTTGTCTTAATTTAAGAAATTGCCACACTGCCCCAACCCTCAGCAATCGCCACCCTAGTCTGGCAACAGCCATCAAAATGAGTCAAGTCACTCCACTAGTACAAAGATGACAAGGCTCAGATTGGGCATAATGTTATTGTCTATTTAATGGACTACAGTACAGTGTAAACATGACTTTTACATGGGTTGGGAAACCAAAAGTTCATATGACCTATTAATTGTGTGTTCACTTTATTGTGGTACTCTGGAACCAAATCCACAATATCACTGAAGTATGCCTGTATATTCACCACCGTATTCTCAGCAACCCAAACAGTGCCTGGCATGCAGAAGCATACCAACAAGTATTTTTAATAATAACTACTCAGCTTGCTCTCTCAGACTTCCACACCCAGCCCCATTATATCTGGAATCCCAAGATAAAAAGAAAAGATATCCCAAAAATACTTCCCACCTTTTAACATTGTATTTCCTTACCCCTGTACTTCCAACCTTTTATCTTTCCTACAAAGGAGAAGCACCATATAATAGCAATAACCCTTACCCTACTTCTGCAGAAGAGTTGCCTTACCATGTGATTTGCTGTATGGGAACTGGGAACTCTTCTATCCCTGATGGGAGCACAACCCACAATTCCTTCAACATGCACCCCATATCCACAAGCAAATCTGGGAACCAGGACAAGCTGTATGTTTCTACTCCATTTTCACTGAGAAACATAATGAATTGTGTTTTGTTTTGTTGCCTGCATGATAAAAATTATTTTCCAAATAATCCTCTTGTGAATAATAAAGGCAGGATCATTCTAGAAGTTATACTAATTTCAAACTGATCTGTAAATACTGCTAGTATAAACATATTCAGTTGTATTAGCTGCAGTTTCTTTATATATGTGTGGGCCAAATGCTACAAATAAAACAGGAACAGGTATGGACAGGCAGTGTAAGCATTCTGTCCTAAAAAAGCTTGTGGCATCCTTTAACCAACTAGAGTCACTGTATTATAGCTTTATCCTTTCTATTTTGAAAGACAAATACTCTAGCGTTTCTTATGGTTAATTATCTCTTCTTTTCTTTTTAATTGGAAAGAGGATTTCATGAGATTCCTAACAAAGGCTTGACCTCATTATAAACAGAAATCTTGGGTAGTTGTTAAGCAGTGTAGATATTTGAACAGTTAATATTATTCTCATCCTAATAAAATTTCAACTCTGTCAAACTAGGAAAGTGGCATAAGCCAAGAAATACATATCCTACCACTTTTATGATTTTAGAAACCTTTAAGTAACTGAAAAAAAAATTGAAATGTAGCCAAGTAGGAGAGAAAAGTGGACTCTGTGTCTTTAAGCTAGGGAGAAAAATAAAACCCAATCATTCTGAATGTATTGCTTTAGTCATCTGGTTTCATTCTATTAATGACCTTTAACATCTGCAAAAATATTGTGAAAAGCTAATTTTGTTTGTGCTGAGGTGGAGCAGAACAGTTTCTGGCTGTCACTCTAGGATGTGCTATAAAATAAAATTGTCTTTCTGGGAGTCTGACAAAAACCTACTGTACAGACCCAGTTTATTTACAACATCTAGGAATTAAAAGAAAACAGAATTTTACAACATGCCAACATGGGAAAAATGAATAGTACTTATACATTTGTGTATGTTTGTGTGTGTATGTGTTAGCGATACCACATACAGATATCTCTTAAGATTAGAGTTTTTAAAATAATATTTTATGGCATTCAACAAAAATTCTAACCAGCAAGACTATTTCTCAATAAATGTTATGCTGCTAAAATGTGAGAAAGCAATCTTCAGCAGAGTGTTGTGATTTACTGCAGGAGCTCTTTGGAAAGGAGAAATGGCCTCATTTCCTCATTTTGACAAGCCTTATGTTTCCATTAATTAAATGGGAATCTTTGGAAAAGAGGTAGTGTCATCAGGGTTAATGTATTGGCTTTACATTCCTAGAGGCCAAGGTTAAAAATATACCAAGTAGCCATCAAAAAGAATAAATGTAGCCATACCGGCCTTGTCCTTAGTATTCACTCATTCTCAATTGCACTATCCAATTCTGTGAATGATTTGTGGACTCTGCCATAGTATCTTTAGGCCCAGATTTGTGGGCCTGAAGTATCCAGGAGTTTCATGGTTCAGGGGTTTGATGAGCACCATACGCCTAACTCAGAGATGATAGAATGGTGGACCCTAAAGTTAGAAGAGGGCTTATGGTCATCTAGCCAAGGTTCTCATCAGATTATTAAGTCCTTCTGATTTTTCAATCCTCATCTGATTAAGTAATCCTGATTATTACGCCCTCCTAACAACATACCTGCCCTGAGACCAAATGCTAATGCACCATTGCCCTTATAAATTGGAATTTACTACCTTCTAACATAGTATGCTCTTTTAAGAAAGTCTGGCTTCTAGAAAATTTCAAAATTTTGAGCTGAAACATTTCTTCTTGAAGGTCCTCCTTGGAACCTCAGAGAATTGTCTTTGGCATCACTGTCCTTGGTATATTTGAAGACAGGTAAAATCCGTCCGGTTCCATTAACACGTAGCCTGTGTGTGGCCTGACATAAGATTCACTCATTATCTGAAATTTTCAGTTATTTATAAGTGGATATCAAAAATGGGGATGGGCAAGGAGATGATAGGAAATAGGTAGATAAGTAGATAGGTGCACTTCTATAAGCAACCTGAAAAGGACCACAATGTCACAAAAGACTATCACTTTTCTTGTCTAGATTCAAGGTCTTGCTAATTAAGTGTCGTTTGACAGATACATCACCCTTACTCATACCAAGTTTATCATCTTAGCCAAAATTACTAAGCCTTTTGTAAGAGTTTCTGCTAAACTAATCTTCTGAACCCACAACGACAGTTTTAAGAGCCTATTCGCATCGTGTGTTCAAAGTTTGATTTTATTCCATTTGACCTATAATTCCAAACTGTTCTATAATACCTTGAACAAAACTATAGGGAAACAGAGTCTTTCTGGTTGCTCCATCATCTGCGTTACCCGCACACACTGTCAAAACCATCCAAAAGATGGGGAAGAAAACCAAACTTTCTTATTTGTTCTTGCATAAGAATTTTATTAGCTTGTATTCAGTTTTACTTAACTGTAGTCCTAACTGTAGTCATAGTGGAGGAAGTTTAAAACTTGCGTTAAGCAGTGGCAAGGTAAATACCTGATAGGGTTGACTTCTCTGTATGGCTGACGAGAGACAGTCATCTAGTAAGCAAGCTTCAATTCAGCTGACAAGCTTTCACGAGGAATAAATTTTTATTTTAATCTTTCTTTTCTGGTTGCTTATTCTCATCCCACTCAGTTATCATCTCCCAACTCTGCAATAGCACAATGAATGGACATTAGCGTGATGTATTTTCTTTTCATCTCCAAACATGTACACTCCCATAATGGGCCATCTGTCATTTTGAGTCAATGAAGACAACAATGCCCTAAAGTTTTATTGTCATATCAACCATCCCAGAGTCTCCAAAGCAATTCTGCCGACATCCTTACACTCAGATTCTAACCAACATAGTATGAGGTGGGGGTTAAAGTTCCATGAAATTTAAGTTCCTAATATTTGTTATCTGCTTGAAATTTTTGCTTAACCTAGTTCACCTCCAATTTCAATGAACTGGATCATAACATTATTTTAAAGAAGAAGCAAAGGTGTCTTCTATAAACAGCAATTTTTTCTTAAAAGTTAGTTTTATTAGAGAAAAGTTAAGTCTTGGTTTGAATTCTGGAGAGATACTCAGATGGAGCAATCAGACCTTCCTTTTCACTTTGCTCAAGACCAATTTTAGAAGAACCCAGAAAAAATTCAGCTCATTGTTCTTATTCTTGTCTCCTATCTCATAGTATTCCAGAGCATCTGTGCCATATTATTGCAGGATAAAGGAACCAAGAAGTGTATTCTGTAGAGAAGGAAAGACAAACATAGTTTGTAATCTTGATTTTTCTTTTCTGCAGAAAATATCTTTTACTTATCTTTCACTTTATTCCTGTCCCATGAGCGTGGAAATGATTCATTTTCTTCCCCCTTTTCTTTTCTTTTTTTTAAATTTTTATTATAAAGATGTGGGGCACAATTCAGGGTTAGGTATAAAAACATTGATCATGCAGGTACCTCAGTTGATGAGGTATGTCCCTCCCTCCCAATCCCAACCCCCACCTTTCACAGAAGGTATGTCTGCATGACGCAAGAGAGTATTGTTTCACAGGGAAATTAGTCAAAACTCTTTGCTCCCCTTTCTGTTACCTAATGTTTTTTAAGTGCTTTACAACTTTTCATTATTTTATCTTCAAAAAATTAAGGCCCAAGGCTCAATAAGTTTCAGTTACTCAGGAAACAAAGCAAGCTGCCAGAGCAGTAGAAGGAAAGGAAATGAGTGGGGAGATTTGTCAGGGGCCACCACAAAAAATACTGGCAAGGAGGAGGAGATGTAGAAGCAACGGGAATTAAGGGAAAGATACTGACCACATAAAATATCTTAGAGTATTTCATTCATTCATTCAACTAGAAATAGGTATCATCCAGTTTGCTATAAGAAAAGGAATACAGAAGTGAGTAGAACAGGATCCCTATCACTGAAAGTGCAGGGAGTGGGTTATCTCACACACAGTTAGGGGAAGAAAACAGATACAACTATCTAACAGGGTAATTTAGCAGTGAGTATTATTTGAAGCATATATATTCTTATTTCAGTTGTATTCTACTGATGTTACATTATCATTATTTACAGTATTAAATACATACATATATATATTTAAAATACTCATAGTCTCACCACCTAAAAACAATCATTCTTACATTCCAACATGCATTTTTCTAGCCTTTCTCATGCAACTTTTATGTAGCTGTTATACTATACAACTCTGTGTGTGTGTGTGTGTGTGTGTGTGTGTGTGTGTGTGTGTGTTTATTTCTGGATAGCCTCCCTAATAGATAATATAAGCACTTTGTACATTAACAAAATATTTTATCATCATAATTTTTAAAATTCATGTAATTGTGGCTATATCATAATTTTACCAAACCAAATGTGAAACCTTAAAGAAATGCTCTCTTCTAGTTTTTTCACCTATAAATAATGCTGCAGTCAACATTTTAAAAGTTTTTTTCTTAGAATATATTCACCAAGTAGAATTAATATTTCTAGGATATTTAAAGTGGTATAAAATGTGGTGGGCACCAATTTACATTTCACACCATCCATCGTTTTTGTTTTCTAGTGGCCAACGTGTGATACACCGAGCATTAGAGCCATGTGCTCAACTCACTCCTTCTGGGGTATTCTGAGGACTGCACTTCCTCATACTGTCTGCCATTAGTCACATGACAGAGAGTGTGAGTCACATTGTTCTCTCCTAATGCTTTTTTCCATCAGCTCACAAAAGAATGAAACACTTTTACCTCATCTTCAAGGAACTTCATAAACATCTTGCTAAAATTTCTTAAAGCTTAGCTAAATAGGGGTAGCTTTTCTGGGGAGAAATATTGGAGTTCTCATATGCCAGATACTTTATTATTTTAGGTCATTTTAATTTCCATATTTCCAATGTTTAGCCCCCAACCTATTTCCCCTGTTGGCCTGCTGTAAAACAATCTGGATTTCTTAATAAAGATGTGTCTCCTGCAGTAAGCACGTGCTTAGTAAAGTGAAAATGGTATTATGGACTAAATTGTGTCCTCCTGAAATCTATATGTTCAAGTTCTAGCCCCAATGTGGCTGAGTTTGGAGATAAGGCCTCTAAAGAGGTAATTAAGGTTAAATGAAATCTTAATGGTGGAGCCTTTATCCAACTGGACTAGTGTTCTTTTAAAAAAGGAAAAGGCCGGACTCAATGGCTCAGCCTGTAATCCCAGCACTTTGGGAAGCTGAGGCAAGTGGATTGCCTGAGCCCATGCGTTCAAGACCAGCCCAGGCAACTTAGCGAGACTCTGTCTCTACAATAAATAAAAAAACAGCTGGGTGTGGTAGTGCATGCCTGTAGCTCAGGTTACTTGGAATGCTGAGGCAGAAGGATCGCCTGAGTCCAAGGGTTCGACTCTGGGGTGGCCGTGAGTGTGTCCCTGCACTCCAGCCTGGGCGATGGAGTGAGACGCCAACTCAAAAAAAAAAAAAAAAAGAAAGGAAGGAAGCAATACCAGGAGTGCAAGCACAGAGAAAAGGTCATATGAGGACACAGGGAGAAAGTCTGCAAGCCCAGGAGAAAGACCTCAGGAGAAACCCAACCTTCTAACACCTTGATCTTGGGTTTCCAGTCTACAGAACTGTGAGAAAATCAATTTCTGTTGTTCAGGACACCCAGTCTGTGGTATTCTGTTATGACAACCCAAGCAGACCACTACAGATGTGTAGGACTCTGTCCTCTGGGGATTTAAAGGCTAGTTGTGAGGAAAACATATCATCTGTTTTGAGGCCTTGCTTCAAGCCTCATAAACTCAGACCATACAACAGCAGCATGATAGTAGTCCTTTTCCAGAAGAACCTTCTTCTAAAGAGCACAGCAATATCAGCCTGCCTTATACGCTTCCAACTAACCAAGGAAATGCTCGGGTTCTACTGTAATAGTATCCAAAGTGTGCTGGGAAAGCTACCTCTGGATCCCAAGTGCTATGCTTCCCATTTGTGCCCTGTCATGGCCTTATGAATTCCTTCTCTAGGGTCTGCTGGTGCCACAGCATAGAAAGTCTGGTCTAGCACCAAGGTCCCTGAGGCCCCAAGATGACTGTGGTCTTTCCCTCTTCTTATAGTTGACTATCTGTCCTGGAGAGTTCCTCTTCTCTACCTGTGCCTTGAATCTTCAAGTAGTTACTTCCATGAAATAAGTAGGAAATATCCTCAACCCAACAGCATCGGTCTGCAGCCTGAGCACAAAATCACACTGACATCTGTCTTCAGTTTATTACAGAGATTTCCTTGACACCTTCCTATTGTTTTTAAACGCTATTCAATGGAATCTGTTTATTCCAAATCTTAGGTCAAAACTTTGGGGATCTGGGCCAAAGGACCATTTGAGAAAATCCCCAAAAGCTGTGCTTAAAATTGCCTCTTGGACCAAATTTGCATCCATAATTTTAACCTCCAATACTCAGGCACAACCCTTTCCTGGAGTCTCCCAGAATCCTCACGAAAGCAGATGCTTCGCATACTAAGTTCATATCCCTCTACATAAGTCTGGTAATGCTGGACCCAGTAACATGTGCACATCTTGGCTTCAGTGTGTAGACACCCATGTATAAGGCATATACGCATAAGAAAACCTATGTGATACAGAAGTACAAAGCAAATATGGTAAAAACAAAAGCTAATTTTCATGGAGCACGTATCGTGTGGCCTGACTTGATACTTCACCTGCAACTTGATCCTTCAATCCTCACGGCTTCCTATATGAAAGATAATATGATTGCTCTGATACACAGAGGGAATAAATAAAGCTTAGACATTATACAACCTGCCTGAAAGCAGTGACGGAACCAGGATTCAAACCCAGGTCTGTTGACTCCACACTACGAACTGTGCCTAACGTGTATTGGAGAAGAATGAACCTAAGAAATGCAAAAGAATGAGGAATTGGTATTGCTTAAGCTAATAGTCTGTTGAGAAGGTACAACCTAAAGTGGCCCTCGAAAAAGGGGTAGAGTGCTAATGTATGGAGGCTCAAGATGGGTACGGCGACTTAGAGAAGATTCTGATTAAAATCTTGAAGGACATCTGGGCTTGGTGGCTCAGCCTGTAATCCCGCGCCTTTGGGAGGCTGAGGTGAGTGGATTGCCTGAGCCCGCGGGTTAGAGACCCGCCTGGGCAACTTGGTGAGACTTCATCTCTACAATAAATCAAAAATTAGCTGGGCGTGGTAGCGTGCACCTGTAGTTCCAGCTACTCGGAAGGCTGAGGTGGAAGGATCGCCGGAGCCCAGCAGGTCGGGGCTGCGGTGGCCGGGAGCGGCCACTGCACTCCAGTCTGGGCGACAGAGTGAGACTCCGACTCAAAAAAAAAATCTTGAAGGACACATTCCCTAAGGGGTGTTAAAGGAACTGAGGACTTCAGGTTTTGTGAAGAGGAAGATGAGACAGTCATGTTATAATGATCTTCTCTCCATGAAGGCTGATAATTCAGAGGGTGAGAAACAAGTGTCCTCAACTAACAGAAATTGAGATTTCAAGTTTCATAAGGATGATCAGAGTGGTGAAGTGTCAGCGTGTTTCATTGAGGAAGATGACCACGTTGTGCTCAAAGGCTGAGGGGAACAGGCATTCTCTAAATTCCATGGCGGCCTAGCAAAGTTCCTTATCGTGGAGTTATACAAGTTTATTTTTAGCTCAAATGAGTGAAGTGCAACCCTCCTTCTGTTTGTACAGACCATGCTTCCTCTTTAAAGGTGTAGCTATAAAACAGGAGAGTCTGTTTCAAAAGGATCTGTCTGAAGTTTTACATGTTTGAGGTTAATTTACTTGACGCCTTTAAGTGATATAACCGGTGTGCGTTTGTGTATATATGTGTGTCTCTATGTGTGCGTGTGTATACTTATGTAGATGTGTGTGAAATTGGAAAATTCATAAATTAATCTTTTTACATTGATAGCATGGTCTAAAGATGACAAAAATCAATGTAGGCACTACTCAATCATTGGAAAATATATCTCTTTTCTTGGAAATCTATCACCAAGGCGGACAATGATGAGCAACGTAAGATATTCGTTTGCACTGATACCCATCCCTGCATTCCAAAAGAGAAATAAATGCTGTTCGACACATTCATCTTACTGCCTCAATTACTTGAAGTGGATAATCAGCTTAACACTATAAGGATGGTGTTGAATATGTGTTGATTTTTCTTTGTTATTGATTGCTGTGCTTTGACACACTGTTCCCGTTATTATGCACCAAGGCACCACCTGGCATCATTACCTACCTTGACTATTCACACATCAGGTGATTATTTTCGCAGTTTCTTTCCTCATTTATATGGTTGCCAACATATGTGCCTAGAACTTAAGACATGGCTTATTGGCTTACGTAACAGTGTATATTTTTAAGTACTATTTGGTGAAAAACGATACAGTTTTAGACAAAAATCTTCCCTGAGATTCAATGGTAGATTTTTCAAGAATATATTTTGCTCAAGTTTCCCTCAAATGCTGCTTCACATTTTAGGTAATATTTCATTTTTTGAGAGGTACATGCCCAAATGTCAGTAGTAGATGTACCATGGTGCACATTCTTTACACTGATGTCTTTATGTGAGAAACCAAACGTGTATGTTCATTGAATAACAACTGTGATTAAAAATCATTATTGTCTGCTTCCACAAAGAAGCAAATGCTTACACGAGGTCCTTGTTTCTGTCTCCCTACTGCTCCACCGGGCACCATGGCCTCCGGGTAATAAGAGCAAAGCTTGTTCCTTGTGCCTGGGGCACCGGAGTTCCAGGCATCCCTCTGTAACTCCAGCAACTACATTGCTCCTGAAAAGAGCACTCTACAAATCCGGTCGTTGTCCTTGTGAGCAGTACCAGTTAAGGCAAAACCATGCCAAAAAATTGTCCCAACTGGTTATTCCCTCTCCTCAGTGTGGAAGGGAAGGAATCGGCAGCTTATTTATTGGGGGAGTTACGTGTAGGTTCTATGGATTCTGTGTTTCCATAGTTCACATTTCATATAACGATCAACTGTGTTGATCGTCCATAGTCTGTTGTTCTTGGGAAGCGCCTTCAGCCTTTTCTTGTCCCAGCCCTACCCAGGTTCCTGAAGCTTAGTGTTTCTCTGCCTGTGAGCCAGCAAAAGCCAAGACCCCAAGAGTTCTGAAGGCCTCTGACTCCAACTTTCACTGAGCACAGGTCTGTGGTTGGTCTGTGCCTCCTCGCCTGCTGTCCAATGTGCTTAGAATTGAGCTTCTGAAGACCATTATGAGCATGGACTTTCCACCTCTCACCCAACGTGTCAGTACTACCATGGATTATATGGGTTCTTAACTCGCCCAGTTCTTGGTAATTTGTTGGGCCCTCCCTGGACAGCACCACCTTACTGTGCTGGCTGTGTGCCAGATCTTACAACGCCTTCTGAGACAAGCTACCTTACAACTGTCTAATGATGGGTCCCCAATATGCCCAAGAGCACAGGCTCTTCAGGTGATGGCAGACGCTCTTATGTGGGAATGTCCTTTAGAATTCCTCAACCAGAGAATATGGCAATAGTTTATTTATAGAGGAACTAGAGCCTGCCCTCTCTGGAGATGGGATTTTACTTCAAGACTGAAGAAATTTCCAATGTAAAAATGGAATCTGCAGAGATGAGTTATAGCTCGGGAAATAACACTATGCTGTCTAAACGAAGGGAAATACACCAGTTGTCAATATATTTAATCTAAAATGGACATACTTAAGAAAGGAATCTCACTGGTTGGTGTATATTGAGTACAATAAATTCTTACTACTCTGTGCCAGCTACCAACATGATGGGGCCAGATGACAGCTCTAAACATAGTTTGCCAATGCTAAGAAAGAAGCCAATTTTAAAGAAAAAGTTTCACACTATACCTCCCTTCCCCCCAACATACACCCACACATACAAATGTTTCAATTCTCCTAAGGATTGGCCAGGACAATAAGATTTGGAGTTTCAAATAGACTAATATTATTGCTTCTTTGCTTTATGTTTAAGACAGGTACAACCTGTGAATTGATCAATTTTTATCTTCCTATAAAAATGTTTTTTGGCACCTTGGGCTTTCATAGACATTTATCATTTTGCTTCTTTCAGATAACACAGAAATTGATTTTTTAGTATTCCAGCTTCTTATTTTCCCCTGCATCACTTGTAAGCTTCTAAACAATATATAACTACAAGACAAGCAATGAAGAAGGTGCATTTTCTTGAACTACAGGACTGTGAGATGTTCTAAACTGTTGGTGTCCATTGACACTTGCAACGGACTAAGGGCCAGAAACTTTGGCTTCAGCTGAATTGAAAATATATATATACATATATAAAAAGTATGAAAAGGATGTTGTAAGGGGCTTTCCCTCCTGTGTCTTTTCTTTTCTTTTTTTTTTTTTTGCATAGTATATCACCTTGTCCTCTTTTACAGAAATAAAAGAATTTGTGCAAATCACGTAGTTCCTCTGAGTTTCGGTTTTCACGTGAGAAAAATGAAGGGAATAATGCTTGCTCCACTGAGTTGTTACGAGAATCAAATAAGATATTTCTATGTGAAATTACTTTAATGAATGGTATCAAATGTGTGTATACCTCCCACAAATGGGGCTACTTCCTCAAATGCGTAGCATCCTCTTTCCTGTCTCCATCAAAATACCCCGAATAAACTGCATTCTTAGTAGAATCCATAGAACCTATACATACTCCCCCAATAAATAAGCTGCCTATTAGTATGCACCATGGGAACCAAGTCATCATAATTCCTACGTCTAGTTTTTTTTAAGCTTTCTACTTATAAAAGAAGTCTTTCTCCTAGAATCAAAATTAACATATTCTTTTTTAAAAAAAATTTTATTTTAAGATGTGGGGTACAATTCAGGGCTAGGTATACAAACGTTCATCATGCAGGTACTCGTTGATGAGTTGTGCCCACCCCTCCTCCCCTGGCAGTTTCCCACAACTGAAGATTAACATATTCAAAAGCAGTCATTATCCCTTACACTTTGGCCCCCTAGTAAATAAAGATTTGGAGTCTATCTTAACAAGCACAAGCCTACACTTGGATTAGTAACAATGCAGTCAGAGGCCGCAGAAAGTTAGAATCCATATGATTAGAACCCGAATATGGAAGGGAAATATTATTATTGCGCTTCACAGAGTGAAAGAATGCATTTTGGAGAGTAAAGAGTTCAGACCCTCCCCTGCCTGAGCTATCAGGCCAGCCTGTCGCTCCCTCTTGCTGCTATTAGCCTATCATAATGTAAAACATTTCTTCATTTCCAGCAGATAATACTTTCAGTGAAAAGGTAATTTTGAAGTCTATTACTTGCATTCTTAGCGAAGAGCACAATGTAGCATTTTGTTCTAATATGCCATTGAAATTGTTTGAGTAGGTACACCATGGAATCAAATACAAAATGTCAAAATGGTTTCCATTAGCCATGCACATTTGCACTGCTTCCGTTAATGGCCATGTTTTTGTTCTTTTCCTTCATCTTTGCGTCTATAAGATGAAATGATTCAGTTGATGTAACTGAAAAGTACATTGAAAAGGTAGAGAGCAAATTACAAAAGCATCAAGCCACAATTCCACCCACAGACTTTATTTTATAATGAAGTTTAATAATGATAGAAACTGTCGTTAGATTTAAACATCAGTCATTTCAGCAATTGTAGTTAATGTGAATATCTCATACTGAGTAATGTTTTATAAAAACATGGCACGCATTGTGTATTATATTGAACTGAGATGTCATAATGAAATCTTAACTAGATGCTATTATTGTAATACATATTATGTTAAGAGAAATTTACTTCAACTTGAAAAGATAAAATAAGTACTGTGTCTCCTTCAACATCATAATTCAGATAAAATCTTTTCACTTGGAAGAAAGTTGGGGTTTTTTTTATTTTCTAGATTTCACATGAGCACACACAAGCATATATATATAAAAGCATTATTTATTATACTAGATGTTGTGCTGTTATATCTTGGTAGTAAATACACAACAAAAAAATTTATTTTTCTGACACAAAATTATCTCTAAGAAAGAAATTTGTTATTCTTAAAGAGTATTTGTTTTTAAGCCCCCAAAATATTTGAGTTGCTTTTTAAATCTGTCTTAGAGGAGAAAAAGTATTCCCAATGACAAAACCATAGATCTAAACCTCAACGAGTTCTACCATGACTGGGTCAAGCCCACGAGGAAGCCTGGCCCAGGTAGTCATTCCTACTGAATCATTCAGCTACAATCGTCCTTGCTTTGTTTCCTGATAGTATGAGTTCCTGTTGATGACTATGAAAGAGAATGGCAATATCAAATGAACTCAACATCTGGAAACTCTCTCATTTTCCACCACCCACCCTCTTTCCACCCCACTCACAGCAGTCTCTGTCTGCATCAAAGAGGTTGAGGGAGCCTCTCTAAGAGTGAAGAACATCTCACAATGTCATAGTCATTTGACAAAGAAAAAAGAACGAAGTAAGTTTCCACTTCTGTTTATCATGCCCTCTCTTCCCCAGTGTAGTAGAAAGGATAAGAAGAAAAGTAACCAGGTTTCTCTAGTGCAATATTTCCATAGCGTCCACAGATTGTTCAAGAGCGATTAGGAAGTAAGAGCAATTGATGACAGCAAACAATCCTTGTACCGTGCACATAGCTGGATACGTTTCAACATTTTCACTTCATGAAATATTTTTCCTTGTTTCTTCTGGTTCTCTGGAGTTCTTTGTGCTCAAGTGCACATCTTTGTATTTTAACAGTTTCACAAACGTTACTGGATAAGCTCACCAGATTCCAGGAAACATCCAGAACATTTAGTCTTTGCCACCAGATGGCAGTGTAATACCATTCATAGGTGGAACAAGAACACTAAAATGGGTTCAAGGGACTTTGGATAAGTACTACTACCCACTGTGCTAGCCCCTGAAATTAGATACCATTTTCTCTCAGGATTAATACAGACACATTTGTAAAGAATCGGGGATTCTATGGAAAAAGAATCCTTTATCTACAGCTGTGCAACAAACCACTCCTTAAAACCTACTGGTTTAAAAAATATAATGATTTATTCCAATTCCGTAGGTTGATTGCACTCCACTGGGCCATTGTTCTGAGTTTATCTTCTACTCCACAGAATGGAGCTGAGGTCTTTCGTGTTGCCATGTTCAGCTGGGACTGGAATTTTCAGGATGGCTTCTCATGCCCCAGGGCCTATCCCTGGGTGTCCTCTCACTTTTCTACTCTAGAGCGAGCTTCCAAGCAGCATGACCACTGGTTTCGAAAAGATAGCTTTCTAAGTGGACAAACCCCATTGACCACATGCCAATCAAGTTGCTGCTTGAATCACACATACTAATGCTTTATGGGCCGAAATGAATCAAGTGGCCCAGGCACCTGATGTAAGAGGGCTTCGTGCACACAGAAATACCAGGAGGTGGAGGCAGCCATGAGACAGTCTACCGTAGACTCCTAAAAGGATCCACAGCCTCCTAAAAGGATCCACAGCTCCACAAGCACAAAATCAGAAAATATATATATATATCACCAATTCTGATTTATATTCTAAATATCATAAATCTATACTTCTTGCAGCGGTATATTATAGGTAAGACAAATGGTGCCAACACAACTTGCAAAATGTCAAAAAAATAGACCATCTGATGACTACTCTCGATGGCACTTTAGTCTGCACAGAAGGGCACCATTCTAGGTTCTGACCTCAGGATTACAGGGACCAAATCTCAAAGGCTTAAGAGCACCCATGATTGAGCAAGCGAAAAAGGAAAACTAGGGCTAAGTAAACTTACAAAAGACAACTTCATCAATCAGATGTAAACGCAATACTTTTCAAAGACAGACCCACCTACCTGGTGCATGAATGGAAGCTATTTGCAAACTCAATCCTGGTAGAGAAATCTCCCAGGAAAACAAATCATAAAGGCAGAGATTGCTTTATGAACACAAATTTGGAAAAAGGAAAGCTGGATATTCTCAAGAGATATTTCCATTATGACTGATAAATTGTCCTTCTCTGTTCTACAAACATCTCTATTTTAAGAACTGACTCAGTTCCGTTCAATTACAGCAACATTGCCTCTTACTAAGACCAGAAAACACTGATATAACATTATTTTAAAAGCATAAATAGAATTAAGAACAGAAGTCAAAAGTTTTTCTCAACATTTTGCATTGCACAAAGCCAGTATTTTTTACATTCAAGACAATATTCATTCTGACTATGAATGACTCAGAAAGCGCTGTTGACACATAATGTCGATTCAGTAATGAGTGCACTTCCATTTTTAATCTGATAATCGCCATGGCTAACAGATTGCCATAGCCAAATGGTGCTTCTGTAGTTCAGTTAATGCCTGCCAATAATTGAACCTAAGAGCAGTGTCTATCAACCATTCCAAATTTACTTCTCAGCATCAAGATTAAAACTAAACTGCAAGGCCTTGCATGCTCTAGGGCAGTCTACTCAATTCTTTACATATAAAATGCATATACTCTGTAAACATAACTGATATATACTGCCATTATTCCTGACCTTTCAGTGAATTAGAAATAAAATGAGGGAAGGGGTATCTAACAAAACTCTTCAGTAACAGTTTGTATTTTTAATTAGGCATTAAGGTAACAAATGCATAGTTAAAAATTAGACATGTGAATTATATGGATAGCATTTTCTTCTAAGAATCTTGTAGCTCAAAATTCAGTTTTAATAAAGAATTCAATTTTCCTACAATGATTGTTCTTCCTCCCATGGCAAAATATCCTTCATTGTATTACAGCCTGGAATTAATTGTTTCATTAGATAAAGTTGGAAAAATATCTGACCAATTGATCAAGATTGAGGGGAGTGTTTTTTTTATCATATATAAAAGAGTTTTGTCTTTTCAAACATTAGCTACATCATATGTTAATATCAAAAGGCCAGTTCTCAAAACAATTCTTACACAAGGAACTCTCAGGAAATATGCTTATTTGAACATTTATTGAATGTTAACATTTATTACATGAAGAGCCAGTAAGTGGTTACATATTTGGAATCATGTGAACTATTTTAGGCATCCTATTCTTTTTTTTTTTTTTTTTTTTTTTTTTTTTTTGCTGGCAGAGAGTTTTATTTTTTAAATTTTTGTTTTATTTTAAAGATATGAATATAATACAGGATTAGATATACAGATGGTCATCGTACAGGCAAAGTTTGGGCCTCCTTTTGGTCCCCACTTTTCCTAGTTTGGGATCTGGTACACTCATTTCAGTCCATAAAACATTATTGACGCTATATCCCCCCACCACTAGTGCCCCCTACTGCCAATCCCTTTCTTATGGTATTATGGTAAATATTCAGGGTCCGCTTATGAGTGAGAGCATGTGATACTCCATTCTTTGTTTCTATGGTAGATCACTGAATATTATAGACTCTAAATCCATCCAAGTCGCTGCGAAGACCATGTTTGTCCTTCTTCATGGCTGCATAATATTCTGTTGTGTATATGTACCACATTTTTTTTATCCATTCCAGCTTTGATGGGCAGCATGGTTGGTTCCATGTTTTTGCTATTGTGAATAGAGCTGCAACAAACATGCGTGTACAGGTATCTTTTTTGTAGAATGATTTGAGTTCCTCCAGGTATATTCCCAATAGGGGGATTGCTGGGTCATATGGAAGGTCAATTTCTAGTTCTTTCAGAAATTGCCACACTGTCTGCCAAAGAGGTTGCACTAGTTTGCATTCCCACCAGTAGGGTAGAAGCATTCCCTTTTCTCCACATCCTCACCAGCATCTGTTGTTATTTCATTAATGATGGCCATTCTTACTGGGGTTAGGTGGTATCTCAATGTGGTTTTGATTTGCATTTCTCTGATGATTAGTGAGGCTGAGCACTTTTTCACGTGTCTGTTGGCTGCCTGTATTTCTTCCTTTGAGAAGTGTCTATTCATGTCTTTGCCCACTTTTTAATGGGGCTGTTAATTTTTTCCTTTCAGCATGTTTGAGTTCCTTGTAGATCCTAGATGTTAGGCCTTTGTCAGATACACAGTTGGCAAATATTTTTTGCCATCCTGTGGGTTGTCTCCCCACTCTCTTGATGGTTTCTTTTGGTTTGCAGAAGATTGTCAGTTTAATGAGGTCTCACTTGTCACTTGTCAATCTTATCTCTTAGGGCATGGACATCTGGGGTTTTGGCATCCAATTCTTAAGTTTACAACTTATAACAAGGCATTTCACGCTAGAATAGCTTGCTATCACCTCAAACCCAACAAGCTGAGTAGGAATTGATCAGAAATATTCGGTGTGCTCAGCGAAATGCTAGAGGATTCTCAGAGTCAACCTAGAAACCACAGGATCAAGAGGGAGTCAGTTAGAACTCAAGACTCCCTAGCTTTTTTCAAGCAGAATTTCTCCGTAAGATGTCATCAATTTTGATAAATGAGAGTAAATGTTGAGCACATGGTAGGTGTTCAGCAAGCATTTGTTCTTTGTTCTCATCCAGCCTCACTCCACTCCAAAATCTGGTTTGTTTGCCAAACTCACCTATTTCTAGCAACATTCATATTTTCCCCCTAGTCTTACAATCTTAAGGCCCTGGATTTCACCTAAGTTTTTTTCTTTCCTTCACTGTAGCCAGTCTTAACTATGTCCCACTGGTGATCTTTTGTACATCTCAAACTCATTCCTGTCTCTCCATTCCTCTAATATCGTGCTCCAGTATTCTTGTGCTGAAAGTTCAGCAACAGCCTTAAATCGGAATGACTAGCACTTGCTCTTCCTGACAATCCTGCTAACTTCTGCAGCTCTCCAGCTCTGAAATATTTCCAGTGTTGTCTATAAAGAGGTTCGTAAGGCTGCTTAGATGCAATCTTCTATGTAAAGAAATTTTTTCAGTGCAAGGAGGTTTTTGACAGGTTCTCTTGGATTTCTGAGGTATAGGATCCTATCATTAGCAAAGAGGGATAACTTGACTTCTTTTCTATTTGGATAACCTTGATTTACTTATCTTGCCTGATGGCTTTAGCTTGGTCTTCAAACACTATTTTGAGAGGAGGAATGAGGGTAGGCAGCCTTGTCTTGTTTCAGTTTTCAGGGAAAATGCTTTCAGTTTCTGTCCGTTTAGCAATATGTTAGCTGTGGGTTTATCTTAGATGGCTCTTACTATTTTGAGGTATGTTCCCGCTATGCCTAGGTATTCAAGCGTTTTTATCAGGAAAGATGCTGGCTTTTATCAAAAGCTTTTCCCACATCTAATGATAGAATCACGTGGTTCTTGTTTTTATATCTGTTGATGTATTTAATTACATTTATGGTCTTGTGAATGTTGAACCAGCCCTGCATCCCAGGGTCATGGTAGATGATTTTTGAGATGCGTTGTTGGATCCAATTTGCTAGAATCTTGTTGAGAATCTCTGCATGTATGATATGACTCAGTAATCCCCCTTCTAGGAATATACCCTGAGGTACTTAAATTATTCTGCAGAAAAGATACCTGCACATGCATGTTTACTGCAGCATTATTTACAATAGCAAAAACATGGAACCAACTGTACTACCCATTGAATCTGGACTGGATTTTAAAAATTTGGTCCGTATACATGATGGAATATAATGCAGCCATAAAGAACAAAATTAGGGACTTTGCATCAGCTTGGATGGATTTAGAGTCTATAATACTCAGTGATTTACCACAGAAACAAAGAACTGAGTACCACATGTTCTCACTCATAAGTGGATCCTGAACACTTACTGGAAACTGGTGGAGATGGGCACATAACATAAATAAGGATGCTTGATCTCAAGCCAGGTAATGTGGGGACAAAAGGGAGGTCCAAACTTTACCTGTAAAATGACTATTCATATACCTAGTCCTGAATTGTACCCCGTATCTTTAAAATAAAATTAATTTTAAAAAAGAAACTTTTTAAAAACCTTGCCATTCCTATTTCAATGCTGTTGTGAAACTAACGTTGGTAGGGCACCTAGAAGGTGTTAAATAGCTAGACTGATGACCAGAAGTTAGGGTTGATATTATGTGTTCCAATGTTCAAAGCATATCTTAGAGCCTAAAGAATTTCTTAAGACACTTTCCTCAGGAGACTCGGAAGAAAGAAATCTCATATATAGGTTCAGAATCCCACATATTATAACCTTCAGTGTTAAAATGGATATTGGCATATTGAAGGCTCTGACAAGTACTGTAGTTAAAAAAAACATGCTTAGCTTTTATAACTTTCTACTAGCCCACAAATTTATTTAAAGATTAAACCTCTCTTTTTTTATTTTTATTTTTATCTTTATCAGAATTATTAAAATCCTGCCAAATTTGTGTTTTTAAAAAGCTTAGTTAGTTCAACCTCTATGGAAAACAGTATGGAGATTTCCCAAAGAACTAAAAATTGAACTACCATTTGATCCAGCAATCCCACCACTAGGTATCTACCCAAAAGAAAATAAATCATTGTAGATAGATGATATAGATAGATGATAGATGGACAGATAGATAGATAGATAATCTGAACCATATGCTTATGCAGCATTATTCACAATAGCAAAATTGTAGAACCAACATAAGTGCCCATCAACAATTGACTGGATAAAGAAAATGTGGTATATATAACCATTTTGTACTACACAATGCCGTCATAAAAAAGAACAAAATGATATCCTTTGCAGCAACATGGATGAAACTGAAGAACATCATCCTAAGTGAACTAAAACAGAAAACTGAACGCCACGTGTTCTCATTTATATGTAGGAGATGAACAGCCACAAGGGTGGAAATAATAGACCTTGGGAACACTGAAAAGGGGGAAGCTGGAAGAGGGTTGTGATTAAGAAATTATCTCTTGGATACAATATTCACTATCTGAGGAGTGGGTCACCTGAAGCCTAATCCCCACCAGTATGTAATTTGGCCATGAAACAGGCGTGCACTTGTACCACCTAAATCTAATATAAAACCTTTTAAAAGTTTGATACATGTTGCCTTAGTAGGCACTACAGTGAGCACAAACATTCAGTGCAGCAAATAATTATTACTTATATAAGTGTCATATAGCTTAAGGTCAAAGTCATTCAGTAGAGGCCCAAACTTCACCTGTACGATGATCACTTCTGTACCTAACTCTGATTTGTACCCCATGTCTTTAAAATAAAACTTTAGGCCAGGTTCAATGACTCAGCCTGTAATCCCAGCATTTTGGGAGGCCCAGGTGAGTGAATTGCCTGAGCCCGCAGGTTCGAGACCCACCCAGGCCACTTGGCGAGACCTCATCTCTACAATAAATCAAAAAATTAGTCGGCCAATAGAGCATGCCTGTAGTTCCGGCTGCTTGGAGTGCTGAGGCAGAAGGATCGCAGGAGCCCAGCAGGTTGAGGTTGCGTTGGCCGGGAGCATGCCACTGTACCCCAAGTCGGGGCGACATAGTGAGACTCTAACTCAAAATAAAATAAAATAAAACTTTAAAAACTTTAAAAAGTCATTCTGTAAGTCAATATCCTCTACTATTTAATGTTCTCTTATTTCTTCCCTTATAGCAGTAGCTGTGAAAGCCACTGGTCAAGTTCTGAAGTTGAAATCCTAGCTTTGCCACTTGCTAGTACCTTGGGCAAACTGTTCTTTCTCTTTGCTTCAGTTTCCTCATTTTTAAAATAGATAACTGTGTATTTATTTCCTGAATGCAGGAAATGGGAAGATTTCTGGACTATACATTTCCTGGGTGCAGGACAGAGGTAGATTTCTACACTCCAGCACGGATCTACTAAATCTAGTGCTCTGGGAAAATCACGTGCATCTCTCTCTCCCCCAATGATTTTCATGTGAATGAAGTTAGAGGACGTTGGGTAGACAAAAAAGGAACACCGCTGCTACTTTCAAGTGTTAGTAGAGGTGGTGCGCAAAATCAGAGGATATCTGTTTTGTCCGTGCCCAAAAGACAGAACTGGGATCTTAGCAGAAGTGAAAGAAGGCAAAGTTTAACCCATTATAAGAACTTTCCAACAACCATGACTGTATAAAGACCATGTGGGTTTCTTTGAGAAACAGATATCTGCCCCTTGTGCCTGGGATCACTTATTTAATTGAAGACTTTTCCAGGAGATTTGAGGGAGCATTGAAGCCTCTCTTAGGGTTCTTAGACCTCCTGACCGCTGTTTCCCTTCCAATCCTGAGGTGTTAGGATTCTACCACACATGAGAGCAGACATGTACTAAGTAACATCCACAGCCAAAAACATTTGTTTCTTCCCCACCTTTACTCTTAATCCATTTGTTTAAGGAAGGTTGTTTTTCAAAGAGCTTGGTATTTGGAGTGTATTCTTTGGAAGGTAGTTTCAAATATTCTCAATGCAGGATACTAAATCTTGTGTGCTAAACATGCTTTAAAAATACAGACCCATGTCTCAGAAGAAAACACAGAGGAAGCTACCCCCCTGGAACAGAACTTATGAGACTAGTGTGGAATAAAACTTAGGGGATTCCAGTGGGTTTCCAGATCTACCAGCAACCATTCCTCAAACATCTAGATAGTATAACAGTGCTCTTGGAATTAACCCTTGAATCCTGAAGAAACCATTGTGTTCTTTCTCATAGCTGCTGCTGGGTGTCACATGAAACATCACCTTGGTTATAAGACTGGAACTTTAATCATATATAAGGACTGAAAACACAGCCTAAAAAGGCATAAAATCCAAATTGTTTCCATGCCACTGTGGTGAGTATTAAAAAAAAATGCCTACACACTTTTATAATATAGATTTGTGAAATGATGAAAATGCTGCTATCATTTATATTTTCCTTTCAGAATGGACACTTATTTATAAACGAATGGTTCTGTAATAACCCAATGGCACTTTCATAAATCTCTCCAATGTATAGTAGTCCGTAACACATCTGATGAGAAATGTGTTTACTCTTTCAGGATTAAAAATAGAAAAACACAATAGAACAAGTTCATTGGCAGGTTCAGGTGGCCTCTTAGTTTATAATAGAATCAGGAAATGAAAGTGCCCTGTGGTGCAGTAAAAAACTCCACTAGAACCCAATTTTAGCTAACACAAGCAAAGCATGTTAGTGAGTTTCCTCAGTTGTCAGCATTTAAAAAAATATTAACTGTATACCTCTTTTCAATCAGCTAAATATTTATTCAAATCTTCAGCTTGTTACTTCTTCATTAACAAGGTTTCCCCTGCTGCTTAGCAGACTATGTGAGGAACTTTGCAAATGTCAGAAGCACTCAAGTTGAATCAACCAGGGGAAGTGATAAAAAGGCTCATAATCAAGTGGAACTACAATAGGGGCACATTTCAAGCTGGGAAATAATAGATCAATACAGAAGTCTCTTTCCCATGGGATAATACTGCTATTTGTTCTTATATTGTGACTTGTTTTTACTCATCAAATCACAAGCACAATGCATTTCTGTGTTAACCTTCAATTTGTAAATGATCAGCTGTATTCTAATCCTCAGAACACAACAACAGAGAAAAGAGGGTGCAATTTTGAGAGAAAAGCTGAGTCTTGTGAACAAAGAAGAGCAAAATAAAATAACCAAAGTAGTTTAGGTAAAGAATGAGTGTTTTAAGAGCTCCTGGTTAGCATATGAAAATATTCTAATAGGTAAATCAAGCTTAGTGATGCAGAGTTTGTGAAACACGGACAAATAGAACGAAGGGTCTCATAGAAAAAAAATTTTTTGAGCTTCAGTTTAATCTGGCATCAGGAAAGTCCAATCTTTCCATTGCTTCTTTAGAAAAAAAGAAATTGTTTATCATCTTGAAGGTGCAGATATTTTACATTTAATTTTGTGGTTGATAAAGATCTTAGTTTGGTCAGGATCTTGGTTTGTTCCACCCTCCAGCCAGTGGTGCTTAATACAAAATCGCATTAACTTATTTTACATAATTCTCTGTTATCTTCTGGATCACTGTTCAGTAATAAAACATGCTCTAGTCAATTCACTTTTAAATCAGGTTCTTCACATGACTTCAGAAATATATTACAATCCAAGAACTCCCAATTATTTTTTAAAAAATGTTCCAGAACGTGGGATAAATCTATTTCTTCTCAAAAGATAATGATATGATAGCAAAAAAAAAAAAAAAAACCTTCAAACTATATTTCCAGAGTTACAAAGAAGAAAATGTTTCTATGTGTAGGTAAATAAATACTACCCCCACCACTGTCATTTTACCATGAGAGTGCACATCTTTCTTAGTTAAGAAAATTCTGTGTATGTATTTTTCTCTTTCCAAATATAAACAGGAATGTCTATACCTGAAGTTGTCATTTAAAAAATAAGTACATGACCCACCATAAAAAGGAACAAGTGGCTGTTCATTCAGGTACTCTTCATTGTTAACTGATAACAATGACAGTGGTTGTGTGAGAACTTTCTAAGTCTTTGAACACAGGCAGAGGGAAAAAGAAAGTCAGTGACCACAGAGTAGGTAATGATGATTGTCCAATTCCCAATGCCCATGTCCAGGCCTAGCCCCTCCAAGAGTTCCTCCTCTGGGAAGGGCTAGCACAAACCTTATAGAAGAGAGACATGAAATGAAGGCAAGTTTTTATTGCACCCCCATGCTGCCACCTGAAGACCCTGTCTGTGGTGTGGATACTCCAGTCCAATGGTCCTAAGCAAAGATGATGGTTGATGAGGCTGTCATGTGAGTTGGGGGGAAGCAGAGATGATGGAAGGAGTGAAGAAATGGCTCATAATGAAAAAAGAAAGAAAAGGAGTAATTTAAGGAGCACAATTTGGTCACTCCTCCATATTATAGGAATTGATTTTCCACATTAACCAAATGATAACCATAATTGGTTAACATCGATTATGAGCAAAATGATTGCAAAATCATCCTCTAAGGACAAGGCTACCTCAAGGGATGCAGGTAAAATCAGCTCGTGCTTATATATTAACATCATCCTTTTCTTTGCTTTCAACCTTTGTCCCAGGGTATTCCACAGGAGAGATCACTAGGTGTGTATCTTTTTGTCCAATATTTTCCAAAGAAAGCAAAACTGCTTTGCTGAACTCCAGTGTCTGGGGAGATCCACCTTCCCACGATGTTGTGAGTGGCTGTGTAGAAGAAGATGGTTTCTTTTGTCAAAGAGTTCTCCTTCGAGCTGGCTGAGAGTTTATTTTTTACTTTGTATGGAAATTCTACAGATAGCCTAATAGCACAGAATGGTGTCCGGGAATCATTTGTAACACTCAACTGCAACATGGATTTTATTTTATGCCTCCTTCTAAATAAGTCTTTTCTAAATATATTTTTTGAGGACTGACAGCACATAAAAGGGAGCTATTAAGGAGAGCCACGGGGTGTCTGTGATGGGAGGGACTGATTATCCCTGACAGCCTCCAACTTTTGAATTCCTGGAAAGGCAAACCACGAATATTTCAGTGAGCCGAGCATGCAGATACATTTAATGCCACATTGCCCTTCTCCCCTTTTCTTGTTCTTTCCTCTCCCCTGCCTTCCCAGGCTCTTCTAAACTGGTATGTCTGTTTTGAAGTGTTCTTGGAAGCCTTCTTATGTTATCAGCATCAGCATATTATCAGACCCATCAACAACTATTTTTAAAGGTAAGCTTGCTTAGTCCGATAGCAGCTCCCTAATTAGAACTCGCTATATTTGTTTATACGCTCCTTGGCACTGCGTTAATAGGATACTCTGGGAAAAGCTCCATGCTTTCAAAACACTGAATTTCAGGGAGGTCCTCGGCAAAACTATGAAACAAATTTGAATCTCACCCTTCGTTCAGGTTTCGGTCTGTGACCTTGCACCCAGATTCCATGAATAGAACATTGTCCTCGCAAGGCAGAGGCTCAATAACTGGACATTTTCTGGGTCCCTGAATTTGTACAATGAGATATCAACTCCAATCTGTGAGCACAATGCTCCAGTGACTGCCAGGAATGGCTGCAATATTGATGCCTTTCAATGTAGATCACATCATTCACCGAGCAGAGCTCAATAAAATGATACTGTAGTTAACAAGTTTTATAACACAAAGTTACTTTAAAACATGGAACTAATCAGAGGGAAGCCTGTTTATGCATGTCAGAGGCACATTTAATTGTCAATAAATAAACAAAGATTTGCTTCACCTATTGTCATGTATATCAAGTAAGTCATTAATCTAAACTAATGAAGCTTAAGATATATGACAGACAGTTTTTATGGAGCGCCTTCTTAATGATATGTTTGCTTTTCATTTCAATGCCAAGAAAGCCCATTATCAAGAAAGCAGCACATTATGGTCCAAACTCATTGAAATCTACAGCACTACTCTTTGTTCGGAGTTCACGATAAGCAGCACTCACACTTACATATTCATGTACCCTCTGAGATGAAAAGCATTAGTTAGAAATAAATAGGGGTGGGGTGGAAGGAGGTGGGGAGACAATGCATCTAAGGCTCCTATATTGTGGTGGGGTTTTCTCCCCTTCAGATTTTTAAGCTCACCTGGAAAGAAAAAAGAGACTAAATCCTGCCCAATTCATGCACACATCCATTTTGAAAAACATGAGTGAATATATATCATAAACACAATGAGTCCTAATCACCAGAGAACATCCTGAATCTCTGAAGAACACAAACCCAAGATGCCAAGCTGCAAACAAATAGCTACTAGATAATAAAAATGAGTATTCTACAATTATTTTAATGTGCACATTACCTCTAAAGCTTTGATGGTTTACAAAGATAAAGTAATTATTTCGTCTTCTGTTTCTAGTTAGAGGGAGAATAATGTGGAAAATTAACATCTATCAAATCAAAATGATTCCTATACCTGGTAACATGACAAATTCAGAATATCTGACCATTTGGGCCAATGCCACCAAGAGATTCTGCTGCAGACTCCAAAACCAAATGAAAGATCCCATCATGTTGAAGCTTTATTTATTTACACCTAGAGAAACATGCCTTAAATTGGGTCGGATTATAAGAGGCCACAATATGTCTATATGTAGGGCAGGGCAAGAGACTATGATTAAATATGGTCAGGGATCTTGACTATCTTGTCCATCAATGTAGTTCCAGCACTTTCCACAATCCCTGGTTCATGGTAGGTATGTGTGAATATTTGCTAAGTTTATGAAAGGAACCATGATATAAGGATCAGAATGATTTTCAAGAACTTTCCAAGAAGCACTTTGCTCTCCTCTCTCTTCCCAATCTGTACTTCCTCTAGAAAAACAGGAAGTAAGCTCTCCACTGTCAAGTGCTTTCTCTTCCCTGTCTTCAGAGTCATGCAAGATAGTCCTGTGTGAAGGCATCAGTCCAGTCCTTCTTGATTTCCCTGTTTGCTCAAAACAAAGCAAAATTCAATTCATTCCTTCAAGAGATATTCAGAGCATACGAGTCTCAAGGGGATGTGGGCCTTTCGTGGAGTTCAGAGCCACACATCCAGCTCATCGGAAAACCTACACATTAGAGGTGCATAAGCAAAGTCCTAAGTGTCACAGGAGTATAGAGGAGGTTGACTGGAAAAGAAGTTTCCAGGGCATGTGTCATTTGAACAAGTCTATGTAAAGTGACTTAGCTTCTCTGACAGGCACGTACATGGCTGTTCTATGAAGAAATGAGCAAATGAGCAGAACATGATAGATCTCTGAGTGTTCAGGAACCAGCAAATTGCTCCAATGTGTCAAAACATTGGGTATCATGACATGAGACTGTTAAAGATCATCAGGACAGGTCCGGAACAACAACCCTAGTCATAACTATTGTTAACATTTATTGAGCACAGGCATTGACTTTTCACAAGAATCCTGGTTTTCTGAGTAACTGACTTGTCCGAGGTCATCAAGCTGCATTTACCCACGGACTCAAGGCCACGTCTCTGGGAATTCAGAGCCCAGGATCTTAATCAACATTTTTTTAAAAAAACAAACGCAAAGAGTAGCCTGAATGACTGCATACCCTAGGAAATTTTAATGACACCTCCCTAGGCTCCTACAAACCTTCTCTTAGGCTTCTGTGCAGGAAAAGAATGTTGAGAATCAAGGTAAAAATTAAGGTAGAGTACACCTTTACATTCTCTAGGCTTTTTATGAGTGACCAAGTTGGGTGTTTAAGAACAAGCTTGGCTTCGGGGAAGAACTATTTTCCTGCTGTTTCCAGAACAGCCATGTATGTCCCAGGATTCCCATTGCCATATCAAGTGCTTTCTATGAAACGAGAATCCTAAGACTGGAAGTAAGCAAAAAATAAACATTAAAATAATTTAACACCTCCTAAACTCTGTAGCTCAGACTGTGCCATGGGCCTCCTGTACAGCAGGAAGCATCCTTAGAGCACTAGAAAGTCATCCTCTGTGCTTCCTCATTCATTTATTCCAGTCTTCTCAAACTTTGTGATCAAGAAAATATTCCTAATGCAAAAGCCTCAGTGACATGTATTAAGTGTATTATTCATCAAGGCTGAAGAAATAAAGTATTGTTTCTGGTAGACAGTTTGGGGGTATATAAAAAAACTGTCTATAATTAGTCCCTGAAAGGACATAACATGGACTTAATATACTCAATGAGCAGACATTTTAACATTGCCTAAATCTCATGTTTTTCTAGCAGTTCACTTAACTAACCCTCAAATCACTAGTCAAGGACAGAACCAGTTTCTCAGAAATACCTGTTGATAATTGTTTTACAACTCCCTCTCCCCATCTTGTTTTGCACTAATCAGCTTTTCTATTTCAAGAATTTGCCTCCACCCATGAAGCCCAAGTTAACCTAATCAGCCCTTTGCAACCTTCATAACACAGACAGACTTCACCACCATGGCAGCAATCATCTGCCTGCTGTCCATCACCTGATGTCAATACCTGCACTTACATGCCCCTTCACGATAATTAGACCACCACCCAACTACCTTAACAGCCTGTCCCCATCAAAGGGTAATGTTTCAAAACATTGAACCTCGAGAATCGTTCGCCATTGCTTTACTAAACTCTGGTGTGCCCATGTACTCTTTGAGTTATGGCCGCCACCATGTTTCTTAACTTTGACCCCTTCCCCTGCCTTGGGGAGGTGAATCTCTCTTTCTTTCTCTAGCTCCTCTGTCTTTTCTCTCTCTAATTTACTTTCTAAATAAACTGTATTTTCCAATCTCACTTCTGTGCAATTCTTCGCATCTTTCACTTTGGGCGGGTCTGACCTAACATTCTGGAAGTCCCCACTGGGAGTGTGACCTAACATCCCCCAAAATATAATATATTAAAACTCTCTAGACTGGGCTTTCTCAGCTTTAACATTATTGACATTTAGGCTGTCTTGTGCATTGTAGGATGTGTAACAGAATTCCTGGCTCCTATCCACTACATGCCAGCTGAAACTCTCAGTTGTAGCAACCAAAAATGTCTCCAGACATCACCAAATATTCCCTAGGGGATAGAATCACTCCCAGCTGGGAATCACTGCTGTAAATACTCATATTTAACAAACAGAATTTGGTCTTGTTTTGATGATTCAAAAATCACATCAAAATCTAGCTGTCACTTAGGGTGGACAACAATGGCAGGAACAGAGGCAGTCCAGTGTTCCAATTAATGGAACATCAGACAACAGAGCTAAAAGTAATAATAACAAACAGTAGATACATATTAGTTTTTTAGATTGCAATAACCACCTATGAATAAAACATTCATTATTTACATCTTGCAAGTGAAAAACTCAAATCTCAAAGAGATGAAGTGACTCCTCCTATGACATTTTAGGAAGGCTTCAGAGGGCTTGGATGAATGTTCTAGGCTCCCCAATGGAATCCTGGAGGGCTACAGATTCTGCTTCTCCATTTAAACAG
Source organism: Cephalopachus bancanus (assembly GCA_027257055.1). Classification (NCBI taxonomy): domain Eukaryota; kingdom Metazoa; phylum Chordata; class Mammalia; order Primates; family Tarsiidae; genus Cephalopachus; species Cephalopachus bancanus. The sequence continues at coordinate 3,446,855 of JAPVLO010000096.1, read as the reverse complement.
TATTTAAGGCTCTTTAGCCTGCATTTTCTTAATGATTACATAAACTATCTGATGAAAATGCCCACTTATGTTGATCTGAATTATTTTTCAACTTTTTCTTTGTTATATAACATATTTATAATGCCAGAATTTCATCAGATCAGAGAGAGCAACTCAAACTCCAGTTGTATGGATCCTTTGGTACTTTGAGGAAAGTGAAGAAAATCAAGATGTCAAGTGCCCATAAAGATTAGAAAGCCTTAGCCCTCCTTGGGAAATGGGCAAGTGTATCAGAAACCAAATGCAAACCAAAATGGAAAATATATTGGATTAAGACTTAGCAAGGATATCACAACATTACATTTGACTTTAATATTGAAGGAGACATATTCTTCATTATTTCCTCTTATCTCACAACTGCATGATGCAGTCCAAATCCAACTCTTCTTGTCCTAACTAGATGTCTTAAAAACAGTCATTCTAAATTTCTGGACTATGCATTACTATTGAAATGATTGAAGTCCTGAATCTATAATACTCACAGTCAAGTATTATATTAGCTATGGTCCCCAAAATATGTGCTATAGACTGAATTGTATCCCCCCTCCAATCCCCCTAAAAAACATATGTTGAAGTCCTAACCCCTAATGTGATGATATCTGGAGATGGGGTCTTTGGGAAGTAATTGGATTTAGATGGGGTTAGGAGGGTCCAACACTCATGAAGGGATTAGGTCCTTACAAGCTCGCTTGCTCTCTCTCTCTGCCATGTGAGAACACAGCAAGAAGGCGGCTATTTACACATCAGGAAGAGAGGTCTTACCAGAACCCAATCATGCTGGGACTCTGATCTTGAGCTTCTAAAACTGAAGGAAAACAAAGCTCACCTCTGTTGTTTAAAGCACCAAGTCTATGGTGTTTTGTTATGGCCGCCCACATCGACACAGACCAAGATCATGTGCCAACTTCCATGGCCCCAAGTTAAGCTTATCAGGAATGCTTACATGTGGAAAGGGGGTAAGTCCCCTAGAAACCCTTCCTGAAGGCCCCTTCCCACAAAAAGAAGCCACTCAACCACTTAGCTTCTCTAAACACCCTGCTACTTCCACTCCTCAATACCCACTTCAGGGTGATTAACCGCCTAGAATTATTTCTCCAAGAGATAATGAGCCAAGAAGTACAAGCTTCCTCATTCTGCTTTTAGAAGAATCATCGCCCAAAGAGAATGTTCCACCTGTAAGACAAAACAGGTGCATGATAGGGCCTTTCAATTCTGAAGAGGATTTGTGCCACCAAGACTCACAGGGTCCCTTGTGACTGTGAAAGCTAAACCGCCTTTCACATTCAGCTAAACATGTCTCTCCCGAGGTCTCTACCACCCTTCCCTCACGTAGGGTACTCTGCTGAGCTCTTCCAACTTATAGCTGGTGGGATGTGAGAAACCGGAGAAAAACCCCAGCCACAAGGTCTTCTCTGCACCTAGACTTTCAGGTCGTCCATAAATACACTCCAGGGGCTGATTCCATGAGGACTTTATAGTTCTTTTTCTTTCCTGGTCAAGAGTAAAGCTAAGCCTTTAACTGCTAACTTTTATTATTTTATGCTCGCATTTTTGTAGCACTTGCTCTCTGCCAGACACGAGGTGCTTGATATGCATTCACTTATTAAATACAACAGTGTTACTATGTAAGTTGTACTATTATTCTTACTTTAAGGAGGAAGCCAGTATTTACCACTTAGTTACACAGCTAGTAAGTGTCCAAGCTGGGACTCGATTGGGGCTATCTGCACCAAGAGTCTTTCATCATGTGACAAGTTTTCCTTCTTTCTTTTCTGGACTTTTTATTTTATTTTATTTTATGTCAGAGTCTCCCTCTGTTGCCCAGGCTGGAGTGCAGTAGCACACTCACAGCCGCCATAGCCTCAACCAGTTGAGCTCAGGAGATCCTTCCACCTCAGCCTTCCAAGTAGCTGGAACCACAGGCATGCACCACCGCACCCAGCTGATTTTTTTTTTTTTAACTGTAGAGACAAGGTATCGCCAAGTTACCCAGGCTGGTCTCGAACCCTGGGCTCTGACAATCCTCTCACCTCTGCTTCCCAAAGTGCTGGGATTAAAGAGTATCAATGCTATGGGCTTTTCATTTCACTCAACGGGAAATTCATTATAATCTCTCTCCCCAAGACTGGAAGAGACCAGTCTTACTTAGGCACATGCCTGAGATTCCCAAGACAGGGGACAGTGGCACAGCTCCAAGGCTTTGTTCTTCCTATCCTCTTTCCCCTTAATAGTAGATCAGATTCAGGATCCTGAAATTGTTTCAGGTTGCCTTCATGCATTCAACCAGCATGCACTAATCCTATGGCACAGAATCATAACCTTTCCTCCTGAAAAAAGAAATAACACAGTCATACCTTTTAGGTCTATATTAGTAAGTACATCATTGCCTCTTTATCAGGGAAAAAAATTGTAGCCTCTGTACTGTGGCTTAATCTTTTAGGTTCTGAAAGATTTGTATAGGTACCTGATGAGTTCTGGTCCTTGAAATGGTTTAGCTTACTTTATCCTCATCAAACTATGAATTTATTTTCAGTTATTCCATTTTTCTGCAAGTTATTAGAGTTTAAAAAACCTGACATGTTGAATCAAGTTCTCTTTGCTGGTGGCAGCAGGTTTTGAACACCAAGATCACCCTCCTACCCACTATACAATCTCTCCTCTTTGTGGGGCCTACTAGGTAGAGACATGACTATCATAGCAGCACTCAAGTTCCTTGAAGGCAGAAAGTTGATGGTGTTAATTCACTATGACAGAAATGCCTAACCCTTAGTTGATAAGAATACAAATTTGTTGTATGAAATGGATTGATGAACATTAAGAGAATAAATTTGGTCTTTCCTTAGGGATCCTGGCCTCTAAAGTTGATCGTTAAGTTGGAATCAGCCTCTACTTCTTACTAGGTAATTCTAGTTGGATCACTGAATCTCTCTATGCCTCCAGAGTTTCCTCTTCTGTAAGATTAGTATTATATAATAGCATCTAATAGACTTAGTGTGAGAATTAAATGAGTTAGTCCATACAAAGTGCCTAGAACACAAACTAATGTGGTCTAGTACAAATTAAATATTTTTTTAACTCTGATCCAATTTCCCAGTTGCTGCTCAAATTGCCTACATTTTTATGCATCATCATATATGTGTGTGTGTGTGTGTGTGTGTGTGTGTGTGTATGTATACACACGTGCATGAAATTAGATAATTGTAGTGCTTTTTGATGTCAACAAAGGGCATACAAGCATCCACAAACAAAATTTGGTGAGAATTAATGCATAAAGTCCGTATAGTTAATTTTGTCATTTCTATAGTTAAATCCAAGTTAAGTCCTCAAGAAAGACGAAGTCTGCAGGCAAAATGTTTACATTCTCTGCTGGTTTATTTCCCCTTTTCTTACTCTGTTCTTACTCTATTCCTCTTCTCATATCAAATTTCATTGCCCAGTGTTTGCTGTCTTATTCACAGCCTAGCATCCTTACCCCAAAAGTGCTTCTCTCAATCAGATAAGAAAACTTACATAGCAGTCAATTATAATTCTTCATTGATTTAATAGCTATTTTCCAGCATAAATGTTTTTCAAGATGTAAGCTTACACACACCTTCTATTTCAACCAGTAAAATAAAAGGTCTATTTTCTGTTAAAAGAAATTTCATAAACTAACACTAGTAGAGAAGAAGCATAATCAGAAAACTTTCTCCAGAAAAAGTAATCAGAGAAAATTTTCCCTCCCCTCCATTCTCTACAAAAAGTGCCAGACCACTTTTTTTTGTATGTCTAAAGCATAAAATAGAATGATATTTTCTAAATCTTGTCTATAAAACAAGTATAATATATGGTATATAGCTAAATCTGCTAAATATAGTAGTACATTTACACAACCCGCAAAACAATTTTACTTACATTATCAGTGAGAAATTCCCAAATAAAAATATTAGCAAATAAAATTCAGAAGCACATTTAAATATAATACATATGCTCAAGTAAAATTTATCCCAGAAGCACATTTAAATATAATACATATGGTCAAGTAAAATTTATCCCAGTAATATAAGAACTCATGTTAATGGAACTCATCATATTAATAAATCCAAGTTGAAAAATAATATAATATTTACTTAAATGCTAAAAGTTCTTCAACATAATTCAACACTCATTCTAAATATCCACCATATATACTTTTCCATAACAAGAAATCACCAGCTGTCTTTGCACTAAGTCAAGAATAAGGCTAACATGTCCTCTCTCCACTACTATTTTACTATTTACAGCTAGCTGCACTGGAGGCAAGAGCCATGCCCATCTGAGAAAGAAAAATATTTTAAAAACACAAAAGTTGCCAGGCTCAGTGGCTCAGCCTGTAATCCCGTGCCTTTGGAAGGCTGAGGTGAGTGGATTGCCTGAGCCCATGGGTTCGAGACCCACCTGGGCAACTTGGCGAGACCTCATCTCTACAATAAATTTAAAAAAAAAACAGCTGAGCGTGGTAGTGCACGCCTATAATTCCGGCTACTTGGAAGGCTGAGGCGGAAGGATCGCCAGAGCCCAGCAGGTCGAGGTTGCGGTGGCCGGGAACGGCCACTGCACTCCAGTCTGGGCAAGTGAGTGAGACGCCAACTCAAAAAATAAAAATAAAATAAAATAAATAATAAAAATAATAAATAAAAAAATAAAAACACAAAAATTGTGCAGAGAAAGAAGTAAAACTATATTTATTTGGCAGATTATATTACACTGGATCTTCAAAACCTAGATAATCAATGATAAAACTAACAAACTTTAAAGAAATTCAATAATATATCAGGATATAAAATCATCATACAAAAGTAAATAGACTTCATAAGCACAAGCTTATAACCGGTTGGAATATATATTAAAAGGGGGAAAAAAACACTTACAATAGCAAAAATAAAATATACTTAATAGACTTTAAAAAGAAAATGTTAAAACTCTCCTAAAAAAACAGACATAGAGAAAGGGAGAGAAAGACTAGAACAAATGCAATGGCATTCCCTCATCTTGGATGGGCAAGTTAATATTATAAAATTTCCAATCCTCTTCAAATTAGAGTACCAATTCAATGCAATCTCAAGAAAAATATCAAGAACTTAATTCTTTTCCAGAGCTATATGAATTAGTTCTAAAATACATATGCAAAATTAATTAAAAAATGACTAGGAAAATCCTCCAAAATATGAACAAATAAATTAATAATAATAATAATGTGACTACTAGACAATAAAACTCTAAAGATCAATAACTGAAACAGTGTGGTACAGGCGTATCAACAGACAAACCAATGGGGAAAGGACATTACAAGTCAAAACTGGAACATCTTGTAACGCAAAACAACGACATACTCAAATACATACAGGAATCAAAATAGCAAAGAAATCAGCTTACAAGCGTTCCCACTGGCTGATTTTTCTAATGGTTTGAGCATAAAAAAGAATCATGACTCTAATGGATAAGTCTCTAAAGATATTAAAGTGACAAGAGGGAAGATGAGAAAAGGTTTTCTTTACAGAAGAATGACAACTAATACACTCAGAAGGAATGACAGAATTGTAAAGTTGTCATTTTCAAACTCAAATGTAATCATTTGTTAAGCCAAGATCATTAGTGGATGCTAAAACCATTATGTAATATGATTGCAGAACATGATATTCACGTGTTCTCAGTGTATTACAATTTATATTTTACTTAATCATTACAAAGGAAAAAAAATCACTTTCACATTGAAACGTTCTGACGGATGCTATCTTAACCAAGCTATCAAACAGTATTACAAATAATTATGTGACTTTGCCTCAGTTTACTTGGGACATGTCCGAGTTTCATTTGTTTTAGAGTACACCCTTTCACTCTCAATAGTGTCCCAGGTTGAATGACAAAGTACATGGCTACTTTTTTGACAGTATCTAGATAACATCTATATGGTATTCTTTCCAAATATTTTTAACCCTTATTTAATCAGAAGGAAACAATCAAACAAATCAAAATCATGGGACATTGTAAAAGAAAACTACTTTGGGCTCTTAAAAGTGTCAGTGTTACAAAAGAAAAAAAAAACCTTTGAATGTATTCGTTATATTATGAGTAGGTAGGAGAATATCCTTGTTTCTTAGGAGATTAATGCTGATTATTTAGACAGCAAATAGTTGAGTCTTGCTTTTTGTCAAATCTGATAGTTTCTATCTTTAAACTAGAGTACTTGTATCATTTATATTTAACATAGTTATCAATGTGTATGAGTTTAAATCTATCATTTTGCTAAAAGTTTTCTATCAGCCTTCTCTACTATTTGTTTTCTTGCTCCCTTTTTTCCTCCTGGTTTTGGATTAACTGAGTATTTTTTCATGTTCCATTTTATCCTCTGTTTTGACTTAACAGCTTTGAGTACCTGTCTATGTTTACCTGTTTAACTTGTTGATCTATGGTTTTCAGGATGCATATTTAACTTATCACAGGACACCTTCAAATGTTAGTATACCAGTGCATGAATAATACACACTTCCATCTCCTCCCTCCCATTCTTTGTTCTAGTGTTATTAATCTCACAATACATTATTATTTTTTCTTCTAACAATCAAGAACATTATAAAGCAATGAAGAAAATGAGTGGAAAAAATGTTTCATACTTACATACTTATCATTTCTGGTGTTTATTTCTCTATTAAAAATTTTCACTTGGTATCATTTTCCTCTAGATGGAAGAACTTTTTTTGTTAAGACTTCTTGTAGTGCAAGATTACTGGCAACAAATTTTCTCAGCTTTAGTTTAGAAAGAAAGAGTTTTTTTTAAAGGATATTTTTGAAGAATACAGAATTAGTATGACAGATTTTTTTTCCCTTTCAGCATTTTAAAGATATACCATTGTCTTATGGCTGGCAAATTTCTTTTGGGGTGAGTTTTTCTTTTATTTTAGAGTGGTGGGGTACATGTGAGGATTTGCTACATAAGTAAACTGTTTGCAGATAAGGTTTGGGCTTCTAGTAAGCCCTCTCTCCCTTTGGTAGTGAACATGGTACCAAATGGGTGGTTGTGTGCCCCGTTCCTTCTCTCCTCCCACTAGCAATGTCCAGTGTCAATTGTTCCCACCTTTGTGTTCACGTGCCCAGCATTTAGGGCCTGTTTGTGAGTAACAACATACAGTGTTTAATTTTTCGTTTCTGTGATAGTTCACTTAGAATTATGGTTTATAGCTGCCTCCATATTGCTGAAAAGGACATGATTTTATTCCTTATCACTGCATAGTATTCCATCATGTATATGTACTACATTTTCTTTATTCAGTCCACTTTAGATGGGCACCTGGGCTGGTTCCATGTTCTTGCTATTGTGAATAGTGCTGCAATAAACATGTGTGCATGTGTTATTTTGGTAAAGCGATCTGTGTTCCTCTGGGTATATTCCCAGAAGTGGGATTGCTGGACAACACAGTAGCTCAATATTTTGTTTCTTTGAGAAAATGTCACACTGCTTTCCACAGAAATTAAACCAGGGTACATTCCTACCAATAGTGTGGAAGCATTCTCTTTTCTCTGCAACCTGACCAACACCTGTTGTTTTTTGACTTCTTAATGACAGCCTTCGTGACCAGTATGAGGTGGTATCTCATTGTAGTTTTGATTTGCATTTCTCTGATGATTAATAAATCTGAGTATTTTTTCACATGTTTGTTGACTGTCTGGATGCAGTCCTTTGAGAAATGTCCATTTATGTCCTTTGCCCACTTTTCAATAGGGTTATTTTTCCTGTCAATTCATTTGAGGTCCTTGTAGATCCTGGATGTCAGGCCTTTGTTGGATGCATGTCTTGCAAATATTTTTTCCCATTCTGTGGGTTATCTCTTTACTCTCTTGATGATTTATTTTGCTGTGCAAAAATGTTTCAGCTGATAAGTTCCCATCTGTCAATTTTAGCTTTTGCTACATTTGCTTTTGTTTTGACTGTTAATTATGGTGTTGGCTGCAGGTTTGTCATAGATGGTTCTTACTATTTTAAGGACGGTTCCTTCGATGTCTAGGGTTTGAAGGGTTTTATCATTAAGGGATGTTGGATTTTATTGAATGCTTTTCTGTGTCTAATGAGATAATTATGTGGTCCTTGGTTTTACACTTGTTTATAGGATGGATTATATTTATTGATTTGTGTGTGTTAAACCACTCTTGCATCCTGGGAATGAAGCCCATCTGGTCACGATGAATAATCTTTGAAAGGTGCTGTCAGATGCAGTTTGCTGGAAACTTGTTGAGAATTTTTGTATCTATATTCATCAGGGAATTGGCCTGTAGTTTTATTTCCTTGTAGGGTATTTGCCATTTTAGGGTATCAGGATGATAATGACTTCATAGAATGAGCTAGGGAGAATTCCTTCCTTCTCAATTGCTTAGAATACTTTCAATAGGATTGTTATCAGCTCTTCCTTGTATGTCTTGTAGAATTCAGCTGAGAAACCATCTGGCCAAGGGCTTTTTTTTTGGTGGGGGAGTTTCCCATGCTGAGTCCATTTCTTGTACTGTTATTGGTCTACTCAGAATTTTAAGTTCTTCCTGTTTAAATCATGAGAGGTTATGTGGTGCTAGAAATTCCTCCAGATTTTCTAGTTTACTCACATACAAATATTCATAGTAATCTCTGATAATCTTTTGTATTTCTTCAGGGTCGGTTGTACCATCACCTTTTTCATATCCAATTGTGTTTATTCGAATTTTCTCTCTCTATTTTGTTTTATTGTTGTTGTTGTTGTTGCTGTTAGTTTGGCCAAGGGGTCTGTCAATCTTATTTATCCTTTCAAAGAACCAGCTTTTTTTTTTTTTTTTTTTGGTCTCTATTTCATTTAGCTAAGATTTTAATGATTTCTATTTCTCTACTAATTCTGGGATTAAATTGCTCTGGTCTTTCCAGCTTCCTTTGGTGTGATGTTAGACTGTATGCTTGAGATACCTCTATTTTCTTGATATGAGTGTGCAATGTTATAAACTTCCTCTCAGCACCACTTTTAAGGGACCCAAAGGTTTTGGAATGTTGTGTCTTTGTTTTCATTTGTTTCCAGGAATCCCTTGATTTCTGCCTTGATTTCCATGTTAACCCAAAAGTCATTCAGAAACACATTGTTTAATTTCCATGTATTTATGAGTTTTTGAGGGTTCCTGTTAGTGATGATATTTATTTTTATTCCACTGTGACCTGAGAAGATACTTGGTATAACTTTTAACCTTTTAAAATTTGTTCATACTAGAGTTAATTCTGACTATGTGGTCGATCTTGAAGTATGTTTCATGTGCTAATGAGAATAATGTATATTCTACGGTTGTTGAATGAAGTGTTCTGTAGATGTCTGTTAGGTACAATCGGTCTAGTGTCAAGTTATGGTTCTGGATTTCCTTGGTAGGTTTTTGCCTTGATTTGTCTAAGACTGTTGGTGGGGTATTAAAGTCTCTGACTCTACTTGTATAGGTGTCTATGTCCTCTCTTAGTTTAATTAGCAGTAGTTTTATAACTATGAGTACTCCTGTGTTGGGTGCATATATATTTAAGGTGGATATTTCTTGCTAGAGGATTGAGTCTTTTATCATTATGCAGTGTCCTTCAATGTCCTTTTTAATTTTATTACTTTTAGTCTGCTTTGTCTGACAAAAGGATAGCTACTCCTGCTCTTTTCTGTTTTCCTTTTGTCTGAAGGATCTTCTCCTGTCCTTTACCATGAGCCTGTGGATGGCATTTGCAGTTAGATGGGCTACCTGAAGGCAGCAGAAGGATGGATCATGCTTCTTTATCCAATTTGGCATTTAATGCCTTTTGAGTGGCACATTCAGTCCATTCACGATTACGGTATTTATTGATATGTGAGGGTTTGTTGTTGTCATATCACTATTAAGAGGCTGCTTTGTTTTTTACATTTTGTGGTTTATCTATATGATCTGTTAACTCTGTGTTTGCCTGTGTTTTTGCAATGGGTGAAACCATTCTTTTATTTCTGTGCCTAGAACTTTCCTAAGTATCTCCTAAAGGCCTGGTGTGGAGGCACCATATTCTTTTAGGGACTGGGATGTCTGGGAAAAGTTTTTATTCCTCTTTGGAATGATCTTCTCTTGTAATACCTCACAGGAGTTCTCTGAATTTCTTGTATCTGCATGGCTGCCACTCTAGTGAGGTAGGGAAAATTTTCTCAGGTGACATCTTCTTAGACGTTCTCAATTTTCCCTTCTCTCTCAGCAATGTCAAATACCAGTAGATTTGATCCTTTACATAATCCAAACCTCTCATGTGCTTCCTCTTGTTTTTTGTTTTTTGTTTTTTCATTTTGTTTTGTTGTGTTTTTTTAAGCTGAGTTAGTTCAATAGTTCTATCCTCAAGCTCTGAGATCCCATGCCTGGTCAATTCTGCTGTTAAGGCTTGCTAATGTGTTTTGGAATTCCAAGAGACAATTCTTCATTTCTAGGAGTTCAATTTAATCCTTTCTTTTAATGGCCAGTTCTTGCTGGCAAATTTCTGATAAGTCTATCCTTTTTATGTTTTTTTCCTATGCTCAGTGATTCTCGATGTTAGGCACTTGTTTTCCCAAAAGACATATGACAATGCCTAAAAACATTTTTTATTGGCACTTGGAGGGGGGTGTTGATACTGACATCTAACGCATGGAGTCTAAGGATGATATTGTACATTCTACAATGAAACTTCCACAGCACACAACAATCCAGCCCAAATTTTCAGTAGTACTGAGGTTAGGAAACCCTGCTCCTTACGAACTATGTCAACTTTAATCAGATCGATTTTAATGTTTTTCTCTTTGTCATTGATTTTCAGCTATAAATAATTATGATGGGTATTGGTGTTTTTTGTGAATATGTATATGTGTCCTGCTTGGAATTTATTGAGCTTCTTAGATTTATGGGTTTATATTTTTTATCAAATCTGAAAATATGTTGGCTATTAACTCTCCAAGTATTTTTTTTCGGCCTATCTTTTTCTGAGATTCCAGTTATACATATGTTAGACCACTTGGTATTATCCTACAAGTATCTGAGAATACATTCGTTTTATTCTTTTTTTTTTTTTTTAACATATATGCTTTCTTTTAGACACTGATTCTATGGCTTAAAATTCTCTGATCTGTTCTTCAGCAGCAAAATAAGTCCTGCTTACTTTTCATGACATCCAGTGAAACTTTTATTTCTTTTTTTTTTTTTATCAATCAGTATTTTTTATTATGGTTTTGTGGGGTACAGTTAAGGGTTAGGTGTACAATTATGTTTCATTCAGGCACCCTGTTGATAAGAGGTGAATTTTTTTTTCAAAACTATAACTTTAGTCCCTGGAAATTCTGTTCAGTTCTATTATGTATCTCCTATTTCTCATCTCATTATGTCTATGTTTTCCTTTAAATAATCATATATTATTATAATAGCTGTTTTAAGGTTCTTGTTTGTGAGTTCTAACATCTCACTGATTTGTAAGCCTCTTTTTATTGACAGACTTTTCTCCTGGTTACAAGCCATGTTTTCCTACTTCATAGCATACCTAGTGGTTTTACTGGAGCCTGGACATTTTGAATGTTATACTGCACAGTCCCTGAATTCATTTGTATTCATTAAATAATATAGGGCTTTGTTTTAGCAGGCAGATACATTTCCTGCACATTAATTTGATCCCTTCAATGCCTTTTTGTAAGGTTGTGTGGGGTAAGTCTAGAGGCCTTTACTCCAGTAATAGTTCAGCATCACTATTAAATCATGACCAATCTGGACTTTCTATTTAATGTCCCAGTGGATAAACTACTTTAATGAATTGGAACATAAAATTATCTCACTTTGTGTAAATTCTGGTAATTGCTTAGCTCAGCTTACAGTTTTTTGGCCACTGTTCCTCAACCATGTGAGAAATATTTGGTAAAGTATAACAGAAAAATCACTGTGCACATTCCTGGAGCTCTTTTTCTTTTAGACACTTTTTCTTTTCTGCCATTTTGGTGTTCAACTGCTGGCTACACCATTTCCTCTGAACTCTGATTTCTAGTTCCTCAACACATTTGTATGGTTTAATTTGAGTTCCCCATTCCTGTGCTCCAGTCCAGAAATTGCCTCTGGGCAGAATCTGGAGTGATTTTAGGACTTACCTTATCTTCTTCCCTTCTCTCTGTAATCATAGTCCCATGCTACCTATTGCTAAATGTTTCAAAGCAGTTGCTTTATACATTTGGTCCATTTTTTAACGTTTATTATGGCAAAAGTCTATCCTTTCTTACTCCATCATGGTTGAAAGCATAAATTAATGCTAACGTGTTTAGGAATAAAATGTCATGATGATTGTAACATACTTTCAAAGGGTTTAGCATAAAGAGTGACAAGGAAGAATAGAGAGAAAGCAAATGTGACAAAATGTTAACAATTAGCAAATCTAGGTTAAGACTATAAATTGTTCCTTTATATTATTTATTCAGCTACTCTCACAGGCTTGAAATTTTTCCAAACAAAAAGCTGGAGCAAGAAATGGCATTAGATTATCATCCCTTATCACAATAGTCTGGAGTCTGGATAACTTTTACAAAAACATTTTAGAATAATATTCTAATTGCAATTTTAGTAGCTGTATAGAAAAAAATATCTGGAGATTTAACTGTGCTTTCCTTCATGAAATAACATTATCTCTCTTTCCATGCATAATACATGAAGACATTTTGTACCTAGGCTATTGCCTGCCCCCTGCAAGAGGTCCAGGTCTATATCAACTAGGGAAAACTCTGATGCTTTATAAATGTGTGACTGTTAAAGAAGTATAAGCCAGAATTCTGTTTTTTCTCTTTCTCATCATTTACATTTCTACAAAAATTCAGAGACTACAACTCCCAGAGACAAAAGAACAGCAATAAGGGAGATTTTGGGGGCAACCTTGCATTAAATTTCACAAAACTAAAGCACTTACAGGCAAAATTTTAAAGATTTAAAAATGATGGTAGCAGTGCACTATGAGGAATGCATTTCTTTTCTTTTCTTTCTTTTTTTTTTTTTTTTTTGAGTTGGAGTCTCACTCTGTTGCCCAGACTGGAGTGCCGTGTCCGCTCCCAGCCACCACAGCCTCGACCTGCTGGGCTCCGGCGATCCTTCCGCCTCAGCCTTCCAAGTAGCCGGAATTACAGGCATGCGCTATCATGCCCGGCTGATTTTTTGATTTATTGTAGAGACGAGGTCTCATTGCCCAGGTGGGTCTTGAACCCACGGGCTCAGGCAATCCACTCACCTCAGCCTCCCAAAGGCGCGGGATTACAGGCTGAGCCACTGAGCCAGGCAAGAAATGCATTTCTTAATGGACTCATTGCTTGTGCATGCCAAGGAAGCCAGGTATAAGAAACAATGGAGACAGGGTGGTCAACAAACTTCTCGCCTTTGTACAAGGCTGAAAAATTGCTAAACCTGATAGTCTGAAATCCAGGCCCTCCAGCTGGCTGCCTAGCTACAAACTTGAGCAGAGAGTTCATCCTGCAGTCAAGAAGATGGATGAAAGTCAAGATAAATTGAATAAACTGCTTCACATCTATGATTCATACATATAAGACAAATCAGTGAGGACCTATGGAACAATAAACCATAACAAGAAAAAGGAAATATAATGATGGTCTAGAGGATGGGATTATCTTTGAAAAAACTTTGTCACAGGAACCAGAAGTAAATTATTGTCTTAACATATGACATCTTCAATAAAATATAAGCAGACATCTCCATAAAAAAGGACAGAGAGCCTTATGGAGACAGTTGGGTGATTTGATTGGAAAGAAGGATGAGACTAAAGCACTAAGAACTGAAAAGGAAATGGAACCAGGATGAGATAAAGATGCATTTAGAGGGTATTATCTGACTTTAACCCACTTTGGAAGTTGTTTAAAGGAAAATAAAAGAAAGCCAAATTAATCGTATAAAAGACAAACCTTATGAGTTTCTCCAAAATACAGAAAAAAGAAAATAAGAGATATTACAGAATAAAATAAAATAATAGTGAAGAAAATAGCTAGGAAAATTGGGGAAAAGTCAACAGAAACAAAAATGAAATAAGTCTTCAGAATACAGTCCCAAATTGCTCACTGTGTTCCCAAGAATATTAATGGAAAGAAATATACACTTTGATATAACACTGGGAAAAATTAAATTTTAAAAAATAAGAGATAATCCTACAAGTATTTTTTAGAGGGAAGAATGGTTGCCTAAAGCCATGAGATTTTTTTTTTTCACATATCAAGTTGACAAACATTTTATGATGTCCTGGTTAAGGACATAAACTTTGATGGAATTTAGATATAGATTCAAGTACTGGCTCTGTCATGTTTAAGTTGAGTGACTTGGGCAAGCCACTGAATGTCTCTATGCCTTGATTTCCTCATCTGAAAGAGAAGGATAAAAATAGTGACAATTTCAAAGAGTTGCCGGAAGGCTTACATGAGGCACTATGTCAAGTGACAATGCCCATCTGTAGTAAGCCCTCCATAAAAGGTAATGATTATCATAGTTAATGGTGAGGTTGTGGTGAAACAGCCTTTCACACACTATTGGTTAATATGTATTAAGAGCCTCAACGTGTTGGTAGACTTAAAACTAAGAATTCCTTAAAAATTGATCTCTAGGAAACATCAGAAAATAAGGAAGATTTATGTACAGTGATATTAATTACAATATATTTTATGTATGAATATGTTAAAATGCATAAAATAGTAAATGTACTTGAACAAGTATTAAAATTATGTTGTATTTTCTGGAGGACTTTCATTTTTCATTCTTACAAATAAAATATTGTGTATAGCTAAAACTCTTCATGTTTTTCCCTTTCCTAAATCCTTAAAGATACCACTATTCTTTTTTTATCTCAACGCAGCATTTATTGATAAAACTTTTAACTATCTCAACAATCTGAGTTGTTTAAAAAAGTGAGGACTATGAATGACATAAAATCTGTTGCTCTTTACTTAGAGCCCACAGTAGGTCCACATTAGCATTAAATCAGAGGAGAGCAGTGGCAGAAAAAGAGAACTGGAAATTTGCTATACAGAGAAAGGTCCCACTCTACTAAAGATGCTATTCAGCATGCCCATGATACATTCCCATCCTTACTGCCCATTATTCAACAGTATCAGGTGAGAGCCTGCTATTCAAACTGGAGCTTGGTCCAGGTGTCTGGGATACATCAGTGAAAAACAGAGACAGCAGTCCCTGCTGCTCTGATAGAAATGGAACTTAATTTCTAGTTGGGAGGAGACACAATAATCAATACACTTAAAAATATATTCTATAATATTTAAGAAGGTAATGAACAAAATACAGCAAGAGGAGAAGGATTCAGAGTGTTCTTTGACTTTTTCTTTTTTTCCTTTATTTATGTTTTATTTATTTATTTATTTATTATTTTTATTATTATTTTTTTTTTGCACGTGCCGATAGTTCCAGCTACTTGGGAGACTGAGATTTTCTTTTTAAAAGATAAAAGTGGCCGGACACAGTGACTCACGGCTGAAATCCCAGCACCTTGGGAGATGGAGGCGAGAAGTTGCCTCTGCCCAGGGATACGAGATCAGTCTGGGTGACTTGGCAAGACCTCATGTCTACAAAAAAATAAATTAATTAACTGGGAGTGGTAGTGCATGTTTGTGGTTTCAGCTACTTGAAAGGTTGAGGTGAAAGGATTACCTGAGCCCAGCAGGTCAAGACTGTGGTAGCCATAAGCAAGCCACTGCACTCCAACCAGTGTGGCAGAGTGAGACTCCAACAAAACAACAACAAAAAAGTGATCTAAGAGAGCAGGAAAAACTGACAGTGCAGAAGAGAAAGGGTAGAATTACTGCAGCAAAGTCCCTGAGCAGGAAAAAGGGCTCAGGTCTTATGTACAAATGAGAGGATTGGCTTTGGATAAGAACATGGATATTTCATTTCTAGCATCAGTCAGGAAGGCTACTGGGTGGGTAGAAATGCTGCTGGGATATCCATAAACAATATATAGCAACTTTGTATTTTTAAATTTTCATAACATATACTATAAATCCTTTTGTCACTTTCTTTTTTACCCTAGCCTTATGCTGTAGGGAGTCATTCACCATTAATTCAATAAAGATCTAATTTGTTCAGTTTATGCTCATTGTACTCTACTTACTGTATGCTATACTCGCTGTGCAAGACTACATATTATTCCATGGCATAAATAAACCACAATCTTTAATATAATACACTGCTGGCAGAACAATTAGTTGTGATTTGTGAACAATGCAGTAATGTCCACTTTTTCTTTAGTAACACATCAGTAAGAGTTTCTCTCAAGTATATACCTCAAATTATACTGCAAGGGTATATGACGTACACAACTTCAATTATATTAGATGCTGCTACTAAAATATAGACTGGAGCATCCTTTTATACAAAAAAATAATTATAAACTATGTAGTTTTCCAAAACAACAAAGCTAAATAAACTTTTGTACATTCGTAGGATAAAATGCCACATAACCATTCAAACCTTATTGAACAATGTTTATTATATCACTTTGTATTTTAAAAGCAGAACAGGAAATAATACTATTATATATATATGATTAAAAGACTGATTCTTTTGTGTGCCTTTACATAGAAAAATGATTGAAAGTAAATATTGTCAGTCTTTTAATTGTCATTATTTCTCAATGACAAGTGGCAATTTTTTTAAAATTTTTCTGGGAATCTTAAATTTTTTACATAGACAGATATTCTTTTAATAAAGATAACATATTTGTATTGATATTAAAAGAACTTTACGATAAATATTAAAACTGAGCAATAAAAAAATACAAATTAAGACATAATCAGAAAAATTTCTAAAGCTTTTTGGTTTGTTGTTGCTGCTGTGGTTGTTGAAGTCTTGTCAGCACCTTCACCCACCTGTTTTCACCACCTTAGGGCACCACGTGAAGGTAAGAGAGCCAGTCAGCCTCAGGCTTTTGTAGTATCAGAGAATATTGCCCAAATTATATCCAAGAAATTAAAATGCAACTTTCTCTTTCAGGATATAAACACAATCTACCTCAAGCCACAGCTGGACTATACCCAATTCTTTCTGTTGTAAGTGATTCCCCATCCTGTCAAAAATTCAGATAACAAAAATCACAAGTCACCTTAACACCCTAAGCACTTGACTAGAAAGTGAGTGCTGATCAAAGTACAGCTGAGTCAAGAGGACTTGGAAATACTGCGTGCTAATGACGCCCCATCGTCATTATGAGGACTCTTTCTTCAGAAGCAGGTAATTGGGTTTTTATTCAGTCCTTAATACGAAAATAACACCTAAAAATAAAATGACTCCAAGGAATCGGTGTAGGTCCACTGTTTTATCACCTCTACTTAGACATATTCTGTCCATTAGTCCTTTATGAAAATGTCATACAAACGCACCACCTACAAAAAAAAAGCAAATATTACTAATTATATCACAATTCTATTTTTGTTACATCGAATTTAAACCATTTTAAAAATCACCTTTGGTTTGTCTGGCAATTTTTTTTCCCTATGTTCATTTTCTAACTCCTATGAAATAATAAAATGAAAACTCCCTATTTTTATAGAACCATTTACATACAATCTCGAAGTGAACAAGAGGGCCACAAAGTCTATTTCCATTAGTGCAAGAAACTAAGAGAGGCTTTCAACCTAGAAATGTCAGGCACCATTACTTTCTGTATGGTATGAAAATGCTACATCTGTTGATGCCAAAGATGGCAATGTGTCTATATACATATGAACATTGATGACTGTGGGATGCTTCAGCAGACTCCAGGCAGACCACAGATTATAACTGTTTTCAGAAATGGCCACCATAAAAACCAGTGCATGCTAAAAACAAAAGTTTGGCTTTTTTCAACAAAAATCATCAAAACTGACTTTTCTGTAATGTATCAGTGAGTTTGCCTTTATGATTAGAACATTTTGCAAATAACAAACGATTAGAATAGAGATTCTCTTAGTTTCAGTAATGGCAAATTGCATCATACAGACTTTATTGCAGGTGTGAGTGTGGACCTGTGTGTGATATAATACACATGTTATTTTTCTGCATGACAGCAAATATATGTAGCACAATAAAAGTGCTCAGCTACAGGTCTAAATCCTTGTTGGTTATCGCAGTGGGAAATTCTCCTTACACAAATAAAGTTATATAGAAAAAGAACTAGCAAAACAAAAATACACACCAAAAAATTTCAAGGTCATATTTTAAGCCACCTTCCATAAAGCCTGTTTATTTGTAATTTCAGTTTCTGTCTCAGATGTCTTCTACCTATGCAACACGTTTATTTGCATCTGAATGAAAGAGTCAATAGGGCATTTAAAGCATCATTAATACAAGCAAATAACCAATTTAAGTATTGGACTCAACCAGAAAAGATAGACTTACCTTTGGATTTTCCAAGATTTTTTAATTAATGTGAAAAATAATGTTCAGCGTCTATGCAGTCAGAGACAACATGATAAAGATCTTTTGTCTTAGTTATCCCTAACCTCAGTCAAAAGGACACTGACAGTTCCAACTACTCAAAAGAATCTGAATAAGACTGGGTCTCAAAGACAAATGGTAATGAAGAGTTCATTCAAATTCAGGACTGTCACTTTGTTTCTCCTTTCTACTGATAACTTGCCTCTTTATCACCCATGCAGCCCCACCTCTTTCACACAGGATGTACAGTTTCCTACCACTTCTGGCCTCCTAGAGGGACTACTATTCTTTTATTAGCTCCTAGGTTCTTAAAAAAAAAATTGGAGGAAGACTCAGATTTGGGTCAGTTTGGGTCATATATGCCTAATCCCAAACCAATGCCTGGGGCTATGGGATTGGAAACCAGAACTATCCTAACTCAAAATAGTTGCACACACCTCACCCAATCACTTTGGCAGTAAGGAAAAAGTCCTATAAAAAGATAATGGTATCCACTGAATTCTGTGGCAAAGAATTGGAGGAAAAGGCACTTTGCTAATGAGGAGAATCCTTTTGCCAGAGGCTGGGAGGGGTGCTGGCAAACCTAATAATATACATAAACAGACAAACACATTTCTCCCAACTTCAACTCATCAAAATAAATGTTCATAGAATATGCTGGAGTATATATTTTTTCCAACTATTTGGGCTTTTAACAAAAAGTAAGAAAATTGAAAAATATCTAAAATTCATTGAACACAAATTAGTCTCACTTAGGCAACTCTTAAAAGATCAGTTTTCATGGAGTCCAATTTAAACTGAGTCAGATTATAATTATCTGGTCTAGAAAAATATAAATCTCATAAATTTTCTCCTCCTTAATCTTATTTATTTCAATTTTCTTCTTTATCAATCTATTTCAACAAATCACATTCTCACAGTTACCTTGAAAATGTAAAAACTCATAGAAGCGTTAGAAATTCTATATGATGTTTCATAGACATTACTAATAAATGTGCTTATTTTGAAAAAAGAAGGCTGTCTATGATTTTAGAGATGTTTACTCCTACTTCTTGTAAACACATTTGATGAATATAATTGCCACCATGACCATAAGTCATATTTTAAAAAGCTTGTTTATAGCTGTGAAATTCATCCTCTTAACTGAATTATAGATTTTTTCATTGTAAATATACTCTGTGCTCTGAAAATTCTTGCAACACAGTTGTGACCAAATAGTCAATAGGTCTTATTGTTCTTCAGGTGAGGAAGATGATGAGAGAAAAATAATTGTGCTTAAAAAAATAAAATATTGCATGACGCTTAATTTTATGTGTCAACTTGACTGGGTCATGGGATGCCCAGATAGCTGGTTAAATATCATTCCAGGTTGTATATATGAAGGTGTTTCCGGAAGAGATTAGGGTTGAATTGGTGAACTGAGTAAAGCAGTTAGCACTCTCCAATGTAGGTGGGGATCATCCAACCCATTGAGGGTCTGTTTAGAATAAAAAGTCAGAGGAAGGTTGACTTCGCTCTCTCTACCTGATGGCTTGAGCTGGAGTATTCATCTTCTCCTTATCTTGGATTGGGACTTTGGATCTCTTGGTTCCCGGGTCTTTGAACACAGACTAGAATTTATAACAATGACTTTCCTGGGTCTCTAGCTTACAGACAACAAATCATGGGACTTCTCGGCCTCCATAATCCTGTGAGCCAATTCCTTATAATAAAATCTCTTTTATGTATTATATATACTTTATAATAAATATCACTTATATTCTAGTAAGACTCAGAACTAGAAAGTGTTGGCCAAATGCCTTCCTAAGCAAATAAAAGGAAAAACAGGAAAGTCACATTTTTACTTTTCACCTGGTTTTTTTGCTTGCTTACTGTATCAAGGAAGTTTTTAAAATTATTGTTTTGAATAGCAAGTACTCATTTGCACATATCTCTAACCTTAAATTTCTAATTTTCTCAGGGATGAGAGGAGCTAGTTCAGAACATCTGTGAACACAGAGGGAGTGGAAACCTCACTTTCAACATTATTGACCAACGTCCCTCCATTACAATTCTATCTCAAGATCAAGGTCATGTGAGAAAACCAGCAGGTGTGATTCGTCCTCTCTGATCATCTACTTTGTTTTTCTATTATTATGCTTTATCGAGCACTATATAATTAACTTTCATAATGGCCCTAAAACTACTAGGTAAATGTATTCAATGAGTTCCTATCCATGTTGATAGAAAGGAAATATGATAATGATCAGATTTGCTCCTAGGAAACACACCAATACTCATGGGTTATTGCTAAAAATATCAGTCTCCTGCATTGCAGATTTTAAGCCAGCTTTTATCATCCCCTCCAGCTTTGAAAGAAATTGTAGCAGTGAGGAAGAAGCAGCTGCAGGCATTCCTGGAAATTTCAGAGGGATTTCTTTCACTCTGAAAAGATCATGACATGATGTGGCCATGGTCCCAATCATTTATGCTCCTGCTGGAAGTGGAAGCAGAAGGATAAAAGCAAACCAAACTCTTGGTTCGACCAGCAAGCATTTATAGAACACTTGCTATGTGCCAAAACTGATCTAGGCACGTTCAAGGCTACTGTTGCAAAACCCTCCCAATAGCTTTCCATCTCACTCAAAGTAAAGGCCAAAGACATTACAGGGACCTAAAAATGTCACGCGTGATCTTTCTTCTACCCCCTCCACTCTAGCCACTGATGATGTCACTATCATAGTTCCTTCTTAATCTTGCTTCCCATGATTTCTACTCCCTGAGAAGCTCTTACCCCAGATACCTGCATGGTTTGGCTTCTCCTTGCATCCAATCTTCACCCAAGTATAGCCATCTCAGCAAGGTCTTCCCTGGCCACATTTCCAAAGCTGAAGCATCCCTATGCACTTTCTAATTCTTTCTCTGATTTTCACCCTTCTTTAATGCTTGTCATTCTCTTGCATGGCATATATTTTACACATTTTTGTCCATCTCTATTATTAGACTATAAGATTCAAGCAGGTGAGAACTTCTGGTTTGGTTTTGTTCACTGCTAGCGCCCCAAAATGTGCCCTGCATGTAATAGTCACTCAATAAATATTTTTAAATTAATTGACTTGTAAATATTTATCATAACAACTCTAAGAGGTTGATATTATTTCTTCATTCCAATGAATAAAAAGAGGTCCAGAGATTAATTTACCCAAGTTTCAGAAACAAATACATTGCAAAACCACTTCTTATCTCCAGATTTCTAGTATAGGACTTAATCCTCTCTGCCACATACCTAAGAAGCACAGTCCAAAGTGAAGGAGGGACAAGGTGAAGAAATGTGTTAGAGTTGGACATTGGGAGCAACATCCATGCCCTGAGGAGCAGATGGACTGAGTATGTATCATGTAATAATTCTGAATTTAGACGCTGTGCTTATTGACGAGAGGCAGCAAAATGTTTCAGGTTGCTATCTTATAAGTTAAAAACGTTTTACTATTATAAATATGCTCTTCTCTAAATGTTTAGTAAAGATCTACAGAAAATCTAGGTTTGTTCTCATGCAAAAGAAAAAACTGCTTTGTCTCTCATCTGCCTTCTGTAGTATGAATCCCACCATGTTATTAAATGAAGTTTTGAGTAGTATAGTGGTGGCGCACAAATTCTTCTTTGCATTTCATCCCAGTCGAGGCATCCCATGAGGCAGATCGAAGACGAGAGAAAGTTAAAACAAACAAAATATGAATCCCACACATGTGCCAGTTCTTAAAATTTAATATATATTATAATAAAGATAATCTATTATATGTTAACTATTATTAACATATATTTAAATTTTAATTTTTTTTTTTGAGTTGGAATCTCACTCTGTCGCCCAGACTGGAGTGCAGTGGCTGCTCCCAGCCACCCCAGCCTCAACCTGCTAGGCTCCAGTGATCCTTCTGCCTCAGCCTTCTGAGTAGCTGGAATTATAGGCACGCGCTACCACGCCCGGCTGATTTTTTGATTTATTGTAGAGATGAGGTCTCGTCAAGTTGCCCAGGTGGGTCTCAAACCCGCGGGCTCAGGCAATTCACTCACCTCAGCCTCCCAAAGGTGCGGGATTACAGGCTGAGCCACCAAGCCCGGCTTAAAATTTAATATTTTTTTGATCCACAAAATAAATACATGTAGACACTCATCAGGTTTTAGTCAATTAGGCAGATATTACTGACACTTCATAGTGTAGCACCATACTCAAACAGGTGGACCAACTTTTTTGGTTTAATAGAACCAACTTGCTATTACTAGTCCCTAAATACTTCTCCCTAGTTTATAATTTATAGGCTATATGATTCAAGACTCTTTTACTTTAAAGTGCAGAAAGTCAATCAAACCAGCTTGAGTAAAGAGGAATGTATTAAAAATCTGAACATGTAACAATAAAGAGGCCTGAATACAGCCATATCATAGATACAACTGGAAACAGGAATTTCTACCCTCCAGAACTCTCTATCTCGTATCTGTGCTTCTCTCTGAGTATGTTGTTCTCTCTGACCAGTTGCTTCCATATGTTGAAAATACAGCCACCAGATGCTTCTGTATGTTATATCTCACAGCTCTGTCACCATCAAGAGACTCTGTCTCTTTCTCCTGCTTCATTTTGCCAAACCCCCAGGGAAGAATTCTGATGGGGCAGATTTGGAAGTCCACTCCTGCATCCCAGTCATCTGTGACCAAAATCAAGTTGCCAGCAGATTTGGTGCCTGATAGGGGCTATTTCTCTGCTTCAGAGATGGTGCCTTCACATAGTAAACAGGGACAAGAGAGTTCCTTCAAGCCTCTTTTATAAGGGAACTAATTCCATTCATTAGGGTGGCTCTCTCATGAATGGATCACCCTCCAAAGGCACCACCTCTTAATACTATCACAACAAGTATCAAGTTTTTTTTTTTGGGGGGGGGTTGAGTCATAA
The DNA here is from genome assembly GCA_027257055.1 of Cephalopachus bancanus. Taxonomy (NCBI): domain Eukaryota; kingdom Metazoa; phylum Chordata; class Mammalia; order Primates; family Tarsiidae; genus Cephalopachus; species Cephalopachus bancanus. The sequence continues at coordinate 3,423,463 of JAPVLO010000096.1, read as the reverse complement.
CCTCACTCTGTTACCCAGGCTGCAGTGCAGTGGCATGCTCACAGCCACCGCAGCCTCGACCTGCTGGGCTCAGGTGATCCTTGTGCCTCAACCATCTAAGTAGCTGGAACTACAGGCACAGGCTGCCATGCCTGGTTTATGTAGAGATGAGGTCTCGCCAAATTGCCTGGACTAGTCTCGAACCCATGGATTCAGGCAATCCTCTCACCTCGGCCTCCCAAAGTGGTGCGATTACAGGCGTATCAAGTTTCAACATGGCAGGGGTCAGACAAACATTCAGACTACAGCACTATCTTTCTGTTAAAGTACCTCAAAAAGATTTCCTCAGAGCCCAAGACATCGGAAGTCCAATGCCATGAACAAGTAAGTTACTGCAAAGGTTTCCAACAGCTTATATTTAAATATACTCATTTTACTTGATCCCTGTTAGTTCATTTTTGTCAATTCTCGGCAGAAGTTAATTGGAATGTAGTGTGCATGACTGGATCTAAAGTCCTCACTGAAACAAGATTTTCATGTAATTATTTCACTGAGATGTCTATACATGATCCTTGTTTATATCCTGTGCTCCTTTATACACACTAAAACAGACCCAGCATGTCTCCTGACATCTCACAGTACAGGATGCCAGTGTCTTTGGGCCACGTGTTCACTTCTCTGGCATACATGCTCTAGGCTGATAGTAACTGGTATTGAGTTTAATAATCATCACATATTTGGAACTTCATAAACTTGTATCAACTGACCCTTGTGTTACAATACCTTCCTTTATGGCTTATGCAGACAATATTCAATTCAGGAAAATTTAAAAGACATGTAAAATTGTGTCTAGTTTTTGCCAGAAATAAATCACAAAGTAAACCATGATTGTATATATACACACACAAACTCTCTCATACAAACACAGAGACACACACCTACCTTTCTCTGTGCTTCACAATAACTGTATTTAGGAATTTTGGATTCACTTGGAGGAAAATAGCTGTTTTTAAACAGAAGCTTTGAGAACTTACTGATTTTTTAAAATTTATGAACATGTTCAGCTTCTAACAAAGCTAGTGTTGATTCTATTCAACTACATGATTTACTGCAAACCAGTACACATGAGAAAAATCGGAGTCCAACAATAGCTACAGATTTATAGAATATGGTATAAAACATCAGCAGAAAAATTGCACTTGTGCTACAAATGACTACTCTCCAAAATACAATCACTTTCTAAATAATAGTCACAGAAAAAAAGCAAGGAAAATTCCATCTGTTAATCAACACCCAAAGAATGCATTCCATTTCTATCTCAACCACAGAAATCTATTAAAAGGAGACACAGCCATAGTCATTGGTGAGTCCATCATTGTATACCAGTTTCACTGTTTGCAGTTCATTAACCTCCAGAGGTGAAGCATTTGCTAGGAACCATACAAAGAAAATCTGAAACAGTTCCCACACCATGGGCTTACAATCAAGAAGAAACAAATAAGAAAATATTCAGTGAGGCCTTTAAAAAAGGTGAGAAATGCCACAGGGAGAAGAGAAATTCAAAAAGGAAATTTAAGCTATGGCAAAAAGAACATTCAACTCTGGTTTCCTCCTCAGGGTTAAATTCACCATCAGATATTGGAAAAAAGTTCAAATGCTTGAGGAAATATAATATTCTGGTGGACCAGAAGGAAAAGTTGGAAATAAAAGAAATGGTATATTCCTTCAGATCAGAGGCAATGGTTTACTCTTTTTTTATTCTCCACAATCTTTAACAGAAGAGTAGCCACACAAAACACATAGTAGGCTCACAATAATTATTAAATAAAAGAATGGGTAAAACAATTCTTTAAAGCAGTATTACTTAAAGATTTTTATGAAGCACAGTACGTCAACTAAATGATCTGTACACAAAGGGCTGTGTGGTCCAGTAAACTCCCAGTGCTATGCTATACAATGTCACTTGCAAGATACATAAGACCCATGGCCATATTAAAGACTTGTGAAATTCATCAGTACAGTAAGATTTTAAATTTATTAATCTAATTTCTCTCAACTCATATGACTTTAGGATCTTTCTGGGTTATTTCGTGTGTGTGAGTGTGTGTGTGTGTGTGTGTGTGTGTGTGTGTGTGTGTGTGTGTTACTTCATTTAACACCTGAGAAATATTGTCTTTATTTTATATATATATATATTTTTTATTTTAAAGACGTGGGTACAATTCAGGGTTAGATATACAAACATTGATTATGCAGGTACACCTGTTGATGGGGCATGCCTAGCAGTTTCCCTCAACTGCCAATCCCAACCCTCCCCCCACCCGCAGTTTCCCACTACTGCCAATCCCTTTCTTATAGTATGATAATTGTTCAAGGTTCACTTATGAATGAGAACATATGGTACTGTGTTCTTTGTTTCTATGATAGATCACTGAATATGATCCTATAAATATTTAAATATTGCCTTTAAAAGCCTACCAAAACCTGGACAGAGAAATATAAGAAATGGTTTTAAAAAATTAGCTTCAAGAGGTCAAAGATTGTGTCTGTTTGATTCACTAGTTATATCTCCATAGCCTATAATAATAGCCAGACACAAAAAGTGGTTAATAAATATTTGATGAATGAATGAAGGAATGGAGAAGAAGAAAAGGTTAAGATAATTTGACTTACCTCATAAATCCTGGTTCTGTTAGCCAAGACAAGGGAAATAATTAGTCCAGTAATTGACAGGTTGAAGTTCAGGCAACTGTAGAAAATCTAGATGGAAATTTTCAGTTGGACACATGGGACTCAAATCAAGCTTAGGATTTGAGATAGAGTTAACCAATAGTATCTGCCTTAGTCTGCTTGGGTTGCAATAGCAAATACATCACAGACTGAGTGGCTTAAACAACAAGCATGTATCTCTCACAGTGCTGGAGGCTGGTAGAGTTCTGGTGAGGACCTGCTTCCTGGTTCATAGATGGCCATTTTCTCAATATGCCCACATACGGTGGAGAGGCAAGGGAACTGATTCTCTAAGAACTCATATAAGGTCAGAAATATCGTTAATGTGGTATCGTCTTCATGACATAATCACCTACACCATCTAATATAATCACATTGGGGTTAAGTTTCAACAGATGAATTTTGGAGGAACACAAATATTCAGCCTCTAGCAGTGTCTAACGCTTTAGAATCAATGAAGTCACCCAGAAGAAAAGAAAGTCTAACACTTTAGAATCAGTGAAGTCACCCAGAAGAAAAGAAAGCAAACCAAGAATACATTCCCGAGGAAAGCTTTTAGTTAGTTGCCAAGTGGTGGTTAATGACAGAAAGGGGTTCATCCATTGTCTTCCCACATGTTTTTCCTAACCTCTCGCTTCTCTCTGCTCCTTATCCTATTTTCTCTCCCTGAAAAAATGCCACACAACCATCCTGCCCCATGGTTCAGAAACCTGAGACTCACCCTCATTCACAAGGCCACCCCCATCAACACTCCAGCCCCAAATCTGACTTCTACTTGATGTTGAATGATTAGCACCAACAGATGAAATAAATGATATCAATAACATTATTATTCTGCTTTTACATTGTACTCTACAACACATTTCAAAGAGCCTATTTCTAATTTTGTCAACAACTCTGTCCCCTACATCATTATCCCCAAGAGGAAAAACCTGAAACACAAAAAATAAATTACTATACTCAGGTTATACGGCCAATAAGAAGATGATGCAGGAATGGAAACAAGAGGACATTTTGTTGACTCTTTCATAATTAATCATCAGATATACACTTAGCATATATATCCTAGAACCTCTACGAATAAAAGAAACGTAAGGCCTATCCACCTTCATATGCTGGCTCTCTGAAAATATCAACAAACCAACTTAAAGATGAGGCAAAATAGAGATTATTGCTCATCACTGTAAAGTCGAACTCTCCCTTGACACAGTCTTAGTACACATTGGAGGGGACAGATGAAGTTGGGATATTTACGAGGTTTTGGCGTCCAGACATTAAAACAGATCTTTCAGTGTGGGGGCATGACTTCGATTAGGTGAAGCTCATGGTTTGATAGTCTAGAATTGGTGGATAAAGCAAAGTGAAGAAGGCTTTGATGCACAAGTAGAAGAGTTGTAGGAAGTAAACGGTGCTTTGAGGTTATCTATTCTGCAATGTCCTTTTTAAATGGATTTTTCCAGAAAGTTCCTGGTAGAAAGAACAAAATGTATTTTTGTCTTCCTGGGCAAGAGTCTTCTAGAATAGCAAAGTCATGTTGCTGAAACAAGTAGAATAGTAAAATGAGTGAAGAAAACCAAATAATACCATTATGTTAATATGAACAGAAACCTATGTGGGTATAGATTATTTTACTTCTTATCACGAAAGTAGTACTGATGGTAGAAAGAGCATGTACTTTGGAGTAATCAGACTTAGTTTTGAAAAAACAATTGCCACCATTGCCTTTGTGAACTTAGCCAAATTCACAACCTCTCTGAATATCACTGCACTGTGTAACTTTATTTAAGATGCTTTATTTAAAAAAAAAAGGAATCCATCAGAGGCTAAAAAAGACGAAAATAATCTAATAACCTAAACCATGAGTATTTTGAGTTAAAGATGGAATACAGAGGTGGTCTATCACACTCTGGAGAAAAAAGCACAGTAAAAGAAAATATCTTTGGCCAGGTGCAGTGACTCAAGCCTGTAATCCCAGCACTTTGGGAGACCAAGACGAGAGGATTGTCTGAGTCCAGGGGTTCGAGATCAACCTGGGCAACTTGGTGAGACCTCATCTCTACAATAAATCAAGAAATTAGCCAGGTGTGGTGGCACATACCTGGAGTTCCAGCTATTTGGAAGGCGGAGGCGGAAGGATCACCTGAGCCCACCAGGTTGAGGCAACAGTGGCCATGAGAGTACCACTGCACTCCAGCCTGGGTGACAGAGTGAGACTCCAACTCAAAAAAAAGAAAAAAAGAAAAAGAAAATGTCTTTATCAGTAAGCTAAAACCTCCTAAAAATCCATGCCTTTAGTTATTTCCCCTCTGAGTACCATTTTTTATAAAATAAGATGACACAGAATTCTTTAACTGTCATCAAAGGGAAAAAGAGAAAGGGTGAGGCAATCCATCACAATTTTATTAATAAACAAATTTTATCATGCTTAACAAGATTAATATTTTACATCAAACACTGGAGTTAATTATAATCATACTAAACTCCACTTAAGTTCTATTAGTGTGCTGACCCTTAAGCCTGTTGAAAATGTCAGCTAGTCCTAGAAATTAAAGCACATGCACTAACAATGCCTCCTTTAATATATTAATTGACCTAGAGTAAAACTCCCTTACTCATAAGTACCGATTTCCTCATTGCTTTCAAATATGGAAAATACACGGCAGATCAAATATAAATGCCATGATCCCCAATTGAAGCATGCAATTCAGAAATATAAAATGACCAACTTAATGAAAATCGTGCAAGAAAATGAATAAGAAGACATTTCCTTTTTGAGTGAAAAAAGGCAAATTTAAGGAAGCTAATTATTCAGCCATTGAAACTGTATAACTTGTCACATACAAGTATTGAAACAAAAAAAGTTGTCATACTTTGGAGAGAGAGGGAATAAGCAATACATGAAGCAGTTTTGCACTATGTGGCAGCCTATCACCAGATCTGAATTGAAAAGCAATTGGAAATAGGGACTTTAGAAAATAAAGTTCTATTACCATTGAGAAAACTGAAAGGTTAGACACAGAGACTCATTCTGTGTATTGACTTTGGCAAAACTCACATACTCTGTCATGACAACAAAGTTATTAAAATTGAAACTGAAATTGAAATTGAAATTGAAATAGTGCAGACACCAAGAATCAGAAAAACAGTACAGAAACTAAGGGCCCAAGCTTTTCCCTAAAGAAGGTAGATTTGAAAGTCATTGCTGTAATGAAACATGAAGAGATGATATTTGGGGATATGTCAAAGAACTTCTTTTAATTTAAAAGACTGTTTAGTGGAATAAAAATACTAGTTTATTGGAAAGAGAGATTTTCTGGATAACCAAGGCATGGTTTTCATGGCAATCAAATGTTGATTAGGATTAAGGAGTAAGAAGTGAGCATTTGAAAAAAAGTGTTTTAAAAATTAAGTCAAGCAAATTTTGACCTGAGAGTGTTAATTCATTTCACAAACTGGGCAATTTAAAAATATATATAATGACTTTCTACCCCTGAAATTAGCCTTGTCCCAACCAGCCCTACAGTAGAATTGCCGCTCATATGGTCTGATCCAAAGAAACATCAAGATCTACCTGCCAAAATATAGCCCTACCAGTCTGCCATCGTCTATTCTCCATTCTCTTGGGCCTACAATCCACTCCATAGACCCACTGACTCTATCCTGAGATCATCTCATGTATGTCACTCCAGCAAAAGAGCCAAATGTAGAGGAATACTTAAAGTAGGCCAATTATCTCAGTGTGTATTTGCTCTTGTCTACAGTGGTTAATAATCTGAGTATTTTATGTTTGGAGATGAAATACTCTTTCCTTCTCTGACATTCCCATGTCACTTATCTTTCTTTTTTTTGTTGTTGTTTTTTGGAGTTGGAGTCTCACGCTGTCGCCCAGACTGAAGTGCAGTGGCTGCTCCCAGCCACCGCAGCCTCGACCTGCTGGGCTCCGGTGATCCTTCCGCCTCAGCCTTCCAAGTAGCTGGAACTATAGGCACGCACTACCACGCCCAGCTAATTTTTGATTTATTGTAGAGATGAGGTCTCGCCTGCCCAGGCGGGTCTCGAACCGGCGGGCTCAGGCAATCCACTCACCTCAGCCTCCCAAGGGCACGGGATTACAGGCTGAGCCACCGAGCCCAGCTACTATCTTTCATATGCTTGAAATATCTCCACTCTAGAAGGTTGTCATGCTCCCTCCTCTCTTCCCAAGTCTCCAACACAGAACATGCTTCAGAGTTTTTCTAGATTTTGAAATTGGCTATGGTCAGTCTCTAATGTATTGAAAAATATGATTCCAGACTTTTCCACCCACACAAATTTATGGAAGGCAATTTTGCTGCCACTATTATGTTGTCAGACAATGGCAATATTTTAGATTCCCCCAGATAAGGGATTTGCAAGAAATCTCTCACTGTTATTTAGAAGCTATAGTCTTCATGGTGGTTTTACAAATGTTCCACTTTACTGAGCCAATGTAGAAATGGACTGAACATACAAATCATCACTAGCTAACAGCAGAGAACACAATGGTAGTCAAATAGAGATCTCAGACATCTCTATAAATGCACTGGAAAGTTCTGCTCACTTCTTAGGATGTTATAATACATATAATACATTTACTTGAACATAAGAACCTTATGAGAATTGTTATGGTTGTGGCAAATGAAATCTGTAACATAAAATTGTAGGGCCTCCTATGTTAGAAAAACCTTCAAACCTTTAATTGGGGCAAAGTAAGAATTGTTTAAAATTGTCATTTATCTAACAAACTTTTAAAAAATTAAACAGGTGCAAGAGCATTATGTATGTGTAATATATGTGTATACATACACAGGCACACATATATATGAAATCACAGATGTACCAAGAGATACTATTTCCTTGGCAATTGAACATAAAGAAATGTATTCTAAAAATTATAACTGTAAAAAGTAAAATTCTATCTGATATAGATAGCAAAAGTGAAATCCTGTAAATTATTTTGTAAACTGTATGCTTAGAAAAATGAAGGGAAAAGATATATGATTATTTTCTAGCAAGCTAAATGTATAAACATCAGGAATAATGAGAATAGTAATGCAAATATGGTAAGGAAATACGTGCAATAAAGCTACACATAAAAGTAGCTTTAGGTAAACCAAATCACTCAATCATAAAATTGAATTCTACTGTTAAGAAAAAGCCATCTCCTAAATTTGCAGCAATACATTTAGGAAGAAGCAGAAGAAGTTGAAGTGAAAGTAACTACATCTAGATCTTTGAGAAATGTAAGTAATCTAATTTTTTATTAAAAAATAATTAATATTTATTTACTGGTCCCAATTTTAGGCACTGGGGAATAGAAAAGGGACTACCATTCTAATGTACAGGTTACCAAGTTGCAACAGCCTTATCCACATGGAAATATTAAAATCTTTGCAGCAGGAGAGGAAATTGGCTTTATTTACTTTCAGCTTTATTTTAATTTATTCTCAAACTGTTCTTTTCTTCTATTATGAGAAGAAATTTCCAGGAAAAAAAAAACTCACTTAATTTTAGCACATCAGCATTCCAAATATTTCATCTTTAACACTGTTTATAGCTCACAGTAAATCAGTATGTACTGGCCAGCAATACACAAACTAATTTTTTTTTATGAAAACATCTCAGAAATTCTAGAGTAAAACTCAAGGAGCTGGTATGATAACACAATGTTACCACTGTGTGGTAACACAATGTGCTTGGTTACCATGTGTGTCAAAACAATAGAGACTAAGTTTTCAATGTACTTGACACTCCACAAAGCATACAACATATATTTTCCTTAGTAATGTCAGCATCTAATGTGTGGAAAGTGGCTCATTTATCTCACAATTAAGAAAACCTCCTATTTAAAGGTAAACTTTGAGATTCAATTTATTCTCTAGTATTCTCTGCATTGGATTACAAGTCAGCAAAAAGTATAAAACTTAAAAGCAAACAGCAAAGTTGGCACTGTGAGACCAATTGCCACTCACTCTGAGACTTGATGGAAACAGGATGATACAAAACCGTTTGCATACCTATTGCTGATATTTTCTTATGAGCATTTACGTTTGTGGCCCCCCTTTCCTTCAGAGGCCTACCGTTAAACAATTTCAAAGGTATAACACTGGGAAAGCAACCAAAAAGAGAAAAAGCATAAACTAACAGAAAATTTTCAGTTGTTCTCAATCACAACCACTAGGGTGAAAATCCATTAGTCAAATGGACCATGGTTTTTCTCTGCCTGTGGAAAGAGTTTTAAGGAAACCAAAAAAAAAAAAAAAGAAGGCAAGAAAAAGAAACAAAAGAAAGCCCACAGAGTAGTTGATGGGCTGTAGGGCTCATTGCAAGTGCCACTACCGCCCAGACTGTGACTTCTCAGGCTTTCTGGATGGGTCTCATAGAACTGGGGAAAGAATGGCAACAAATGAGAGGAATCTAAGAGAATGAGTGGGAGCTGAGAGGCTGAGAGGCTGAGATGCTGAGGCAACAGTCAATTCAGGCAGGAATAACCAATTCAGGTGGGAAGAAATTCAACCAAGATAAAAACAAATAAGGACTCGATGCACATTAAGGTCTTTTTTGTAGCAGACTGATAGCATCCATGAGAGAACTTCTACCTTTGCGAGAAGCAGCAAAGGAATTTTTCTGAAAGTACACAGGAGATATTGAAATAAATACTACCCATAGCATTAGTAAGAGAAAAATAGCACTTAACCAAATCAGAGGCAATAATGTATTAAAGCTTTTGTTACAGATATTTGGTACCTAGTAGATAATTAGCAAATGTTAACTCTCCACGACAAGATGAAAGATACATGAAATTGGAAGTTGACAAAAGATTAAGGACAGTTTGTCCAACCATTACTCATTTGTTATCATTGTTCTGTTCATCAAAACTTTACCTTTAAAACAAAATCCTGAAAGAAATAGATTATTTCCTCACAGCTCAATTTGCGTCAGATTAAAATTTCATTGCCAGGACAGAGGATTAAGATAGCCCACATGAGGCAGCTAGAGGGAGTTTCTCCTACCAAGTAAACCAAAATAGTTTCCTCAGCACTCAGAAAGGACCACCAACGTGCCCTATCACTCTTTAAAGAAGCGTTAATCACCACAGAAGGCAAAGAAGAGAAAAATCCATTGACCTGATTTGGATTTGACCAGACTCACCTCCACCACCACAGTCCACCAGCAGCCTTCAGACATAGTGGGGAAAGTGAATGAGGGGAATTCAGGAGTTCTGTGCTCCTGCCACAGAATTGGGGTTGGGGGCCTCTAAGGCTTGCAGGACTCCAGTCCCTCACTGAATATTGCCTTACCCATGGCAGTACCCTGCCATAACCCGCTTGGAGTGGTACAGGAAAAAAGAAAGCTTTGAGCTGTGCCAGCCACCATTTTCCAGTAATTCAGTCCTTGTGGACAGCTGCAGGAGGTCCTGGCTAATGTGGGTTGCCTGAGAGCACCTGAGGTCCTGAGGCCAGACACACTTTGAAATTGACAAGGTAAACTGCCTGACGCCAAGGCGTAAGCCAGGTGGGACTCATTGTCATAGCAACCTCAGTCCCCAGGTAAATTCTTCTGTGCCCTCTCTGCACAACAGCATCACTCCAGTGGCCTGGGACTCCCTCCTAATCTTCACTGGAATAACCAAGAGTGTACTCTTGTGGGATGCTCAAGCTCCTTCCCCCTACCCTGGCACTCTCCTTGAAGGGTCAAAACAAAGAATTTGGGTAATTCCCAGAGCCTCACCCTCCACCTAGGTTTCTGGGCACTTTCTTGGAGCAACACATGCAATGGAAAAAGCCCACAGCCACCATTGCAACTGGGTTTCTTTCACAAGCACCACAGAAGGCAAAGAAGAGAAAAATCCATTGACCTGGTTTGGAACTAGGCTGGAGGTCAACAGTACAGCACACCACACAAGATATAATACCTAAGTTTGAGGAAGGGCCGAGCCCAAACCCCAACTAACACTGCTCTCCAAGCCACTCTGACCTCTCCCATGCTCACGGTTTGGAAGAATGAATATTGTAAAAATGGCCATATTACCCAATGTACTCTGCAGATTCAACGCAATCCCTATCAAACTACCAATGTCATTTTTCACAAAATTAGAAAACAATCCTAAAATTCATATGGGATCAAGAAACAGCCAGAATAGCAACAGTACTCCTAAGCAAAAAGAACAAAGCTGGAGGCATCACATTACCTGACTTCAAACTATACCACAATGCTGTAGTAATCAAAACAGCATGGAACTAGTACAAGAGCAGACACATGGACCAATGGAACAAAATAGAGAATCCAGAAATAATCTGAAATACCTTTAACCAACTGATCTTTGGCAAAGCAGACAAAAGCATACTCTGGGGAAAGGACATACTATTCAATAAATGGTTCTGGGAAAATTGTATAGTTTCCTGCAGAAAAATGAAACTTGACCTCTATCTTTTCCCATTAAAAAATTTATTGAAAATTAGTTAAAGATTTAAATGTCAGACCTGAGACCATAAAAAGTCTAGAAGAAAACCTAGGAAAAACTATTTTGGACATAGATCTAAACTAAGAATTTATAGCTAAAACCTCAAAAACAAATGCAAACCAAACAAAAATAAGCAAGTAATAAATAAACTTAATTAAACTAAAAACCTTCTGCACAGTGAAAGAAATAATCAACAGACCAAATAGGTAACCTAAAGAATTGAAGAATATGGCCAGGTGTAGTGGCTCATGCTCATAATCCCAGCACTCTGGGAGGCCAAGGTGAGAGGGTTGCCTGATTCCACAGGTTCAAGACCAACCTAGGTAACTTGGCAAAACTCATCTCTACAATAAATTTTTTAAAAATTATCCAGGCATGGTGGCCCATGCCTGTAGTTTCAGCTACTTGGAAGCCTGAGGCAGAAAGATCACCTGAGCCCATCAGGTCAAGTCTGCAGTGGCCGTGAGCATGACACTGTACTCCAACCTGAGCAATAGAGTGAGACTCTAACTCAAAAAAAAAAAGAATGGGAGAAGATATTCGCAAACTATACATCTGACAAAGAACTTATATCCAGAAGCTACAAAGAACTCATATCCAGAATCTACAAAGAACTTAAGCAAATCAGCAAGAAAAAAGCAAATAACCCCATTAAAAAGTGGGGAAATGACATAAGCAGACATCTCTCAAAAGAAGATATACCAATGGTCCACAAACATGAAAAAATACTCAGCATCACTCATTATCAGGGAAATGCAAATTAAAAACACAATGAGATATCAGCTTTCACAAGTCAAAATGGCCATTTTTAAAAAATAAAAAAGAGGTGCTGGTACAGATTTGGAGGAAAGGGAGCACTTACACATTGTTGGTGAGAGTATAAATTAGTACAACTTCTATGGAAAGTGGGAAGGGTGATTTCTTAAACAACAAAAAGTAGATCTACCATTTAATCCAACAATACCACTACTAGGTATGTACCCAAAGGAACAGAGGACATTATATTAAAAAAGACATCTGCCCTTGCATGTTCATTGCTGCATAATCCACAGTTGCAAAGATGTGGAATCAACCCAAATGCCCATCAACAGATCAGGGGATAATGAAAATGTGGTGCTGGTTGAGGAAGATGGCAGCCGAGCCAGTCAGAATATGTGAGTCCCAGTGCGAATGAGTGAGTGCATGGAAAATGTTGTGTATGTGTTGGTGAGTAAGTGGGCGTGTGAGTGGTTGACTGAGTGAGGGCTCAGGAGCAAGTGGCCAGGGCTCTCCTGGTGAAGCAGCTGGTGCCGCAGCTGTTATGCTTGGACCCTAGGGATTCCCAGGATGCAGAAGCCAAGTGCCATTTTTTTTTAATCAACAAAACCCTTCCTGGGAAGAAGCTGCTGGGGGAGACTGACTAAATGGGAACTCATAAGCAGGCAGCCAGGGCTTTCCTGGTGAAGCAGCTGGTGCTGCAGTTGCACTGCTTGGTCCCTAGCACTTCCTGGGTTGCAGAAGCCCAGCGCCACTTTTTTTTCTTAACTGACAATGGCCTTCCTGGGAAGAAGTGGCAGAGAGAGGCTGCCAGCTCCAGGCTCTGCCTCACCACTGCATCTCCTTTCCAGACACTGGCAGCAAGTGCTATGGAGAGACCTCAGAGGCAGAGCCCTGCTAGAGAAGACAAAAGAAGCTCCCTGTCACCATCTTGAAAATGGGGCAGGAAAGTGCTCTGGCCTGCTCACCACGGAGCAACAGACCCGATCTCTGTGATAGGGATCAACTACTCCAGGGATGATCGTGACCCAGGGAAAATATCCTGAAAGCACAAACTCTGGGCAGGACAAGTGCTGAGTCTCAGGCACACCAGCCCCTACCCTGATCCAGCAGTGGGACAATGGATGTGGCCAGAAAAGAAGGAGGAAGACCTCCAAAGAGATCAGTGGTGAGTCCAGGGCTGACCCAACCCTCCCCTCCCCAGCAATCCTCTGAATATCAAACCAAAATGGTTGGGGATGGGATGGGAAAGGGATGAACTCAGGAGGAGCCTGGACATCAGCTGCAATAGGAGGACTCCACTCCAGGTTAGGCCTGGCTGGGACACTCCCTGCCAGTACCTTGCAGGAAGAGACAGTCCCACAACTCCCCACTGAAGGGCCCCCCCACAACCATACAAGAGTGGGAGGGGAGGACAGCAGTCCTACCCACTCCCACTTTCCCATCACCCTTCCCTGGTCCAGACACTAGGGAGAAAGTGAATGAGGCCAAGCTCTGCAGGAGACAGCAGGGAGGAACAATTACGGAATGTGCTACAAGAGGGCAGGTTTGTTTTTTTTAATCTGTTTGCTAGTTTTTCTAATTTTTCTATATTTTTCCTTTGTGCATAAATGTGTATGTGATGGTTCAGTCTATAACCCCCTCACTGTTTCTTCCTCTTTCTTCTTTCATTTTCTGTTTTCTGTTCATGTGTGTATGTGAATGATTGAGTGTTCATCTTTCCGTTTTTGTTATTGTTGGTGGTGGTGGTTTGTTTTTACTCTTTTGTTCTTCTTCTTTCTTTTTTTTTTTTTTTTTTTGAGTTGGAGTCTAACTCTGTCACCCAGATTGGAGTGCAGTGGCCGCTCCCGGCCACCGCAGCCTCCACCTGCTGGGCTCCGGCGATCCTTCCGCCTCAGCCTTCCAAGTAGCCGGAATTACAGGCATGCGCTACCACGCCCGGCTGATTTTTTGATTTATTGTAGAGATGAGGTCTCGCTGCCCAGGCGGGTCTCGAACCTGCGGGCTCAGGCAATTCACTCACCTCAGCCTCCCTGAGGCGCGGGATTACAGGCTGAGCCACCGAGCCCGGTTGTTCTTCTTCTTTTTTTAGTTTAATGTGTATGTGAATATGTGTGTGAGGGTTCAATCTGAATTCTAATTTTTTTTCTTTCTTTCTCTTTTTCTTCTCCTTTCTTTTTGTGCTAGGTGTGTGTGTGTGTGTGTGTGTGTGTGTGTGTGTGTGTGTGTGTGTTTGGTTTTCCTGGTTTTTGTTGTTGTTGCTGTTTTATTTTGCTTTGTTGTTATTCCAGTTTGTTTTGGTGTGTGTGTGTGTGTGTGTGTGTGTGTGTGTGTGTGTGTGTGTGTCTGTATGTGTGCCATTGTTTTTTGCTTTGGTTTCTGCTTTCATTGTTCTGTGTTTTTTTCCACTTTTTATTTTTTATTTTTTAAATTTTTGTCTGTCTTATTTCATTCTGCTCTTCTCTGTTCTTCTCATTACTGTTACTGTATCTTTGACTCAGGGGGTACATACATGTATCCATTGCATCATCACATAGAGCGGTGGTGGGGAGTGGGTCTCAGGGAACCCATACCACAACCAGTGAAATTGTGATTTGCAAGTAGTTTCTGAATCCTAGCTCTCCATCTTCCACCCTACTTGACTCTCAAAACTATAAGAGACAGCAAAGCTTTCCACCCATAGACATGTTTCAAAATAGAAAAAAATTCAGAGCCTTGATCAGGGAAGAACAGAGGGCTGAGCAATCATCAGAAGGGAAAGTCTACCCACTGCCACTGAATAACGGAACTATAAAGAAAAGAGAGAGATCTGTCACAAATGAGGGGAAAAACCAATGGAAAACCACAGGTAATTTCCAGAATAACAAAGAGGAAACACATGAAAAATCATACCTCAGAGCCCAAACAATGGAAGTCATCAATGATTGGCCCCAGAATGCAACAGGGATTAGGGAGTGGATGGAAAGAGTGAATATGACTCAAGAAAGACAAGATACAATACTGAAAGAACTTGTAACAGAGATTTTGGTCATACAGAATTTCATCCAGAAGATAAGTAATAAAATGACGATCATAGAAAGCAGAAGTAATCAAGCAGAAGAAAGAATCTCAGAACCTGAAGACCAGAACATGGACTTAACCTGATCTGTAAAAAACATAGAAAGAAAAATCAAAAAGAAAGAACAAAACCTACAAGAGATGTGCGACTATATCAAGAGGCCAAATCAATGCCTGATTGATGTCCCAGAAGAAGAAAGGGAAATCAAGAACACCTTGGAGCAAGTATTCCAGGAGGTTATCCAAGAAAACTCTCCCCATCTCACCAGAGATGTGACCAGCCAAACACAAGAGATACAGAGAACTCCCACAAGACATCAAATGAGAAGACCAACCCCTAGACACATAGTAACTCACTTACACAAAGTAGGCACAAAGAAAAAGTCCTGAAGGCAGCAAGAGAGAAAGATCAGACTACCTACTGGGGAAAACCAATCAGAATAGCAGCAGACCTTCAGCAAAAACACTACAAGTAAGAAGGGAGATGAGTCCAACATTCAAAGTTCTCAAAGATAAAAAATTTCAACCAAGAATTTCCTACCCAGCCAAGATCAGCTTCATCAGCGATGGCAAATTAAAATCCTTCCCAGACATCCAATCCCTAAGAGATTATGCAGCTTCTAGACCAACTCTACAGGAGAAGCTTTAGAAGGTGTTAAGCACAGATGAAAGAAAAAAAAGAAAAATAAGAATGATCACACACTTCCCAAGAGAACAGCAGAACACAGAATCATCAGAGAAATCACAATACCAAACTTGAAAACACACACACACACACACACACACACACACACACACACACACACACACCAAAGCTAAAAGAAAACAAAGAAAGAAAGAAAAAACTTTATAAGAACGTCATGGCAGGGATAAATGATCACATATCAATAATCAGCCTAAGTGCAAATGGACTAAATACACCACTGAAAAGACATAGAATGGCAAACTGGAATTAAAAAACGTGAGCAAATTATATGTTGCATCCGGGAAACTCATCTCACCACAAAGGATGCACACAGACTCAAGTTAGAGAATGGAAAATGAGTTTCCAGCAAATGGATTACAAAAAAAGGCAGAGGTCATTATCTTAACATCAGTAAAACAACCTTTAAGCTACCAAAAATTTAAAAAGATAAAAAAGGACACTACATAATGATAAAAGCTTTAATCCATCAACAAGAAATATCCAACCTAAACATATATGCACCCAACACAGGAACATCAGAATTTATAAAGCAACTACTAAGTAACCTAAAAAAAGATATTGACTCAAGCATTATTATAACTGGGAACTGAAATATCCTACTAACAACCCTAGATAGATCACTGAGGCAAAAAATCAACAAAAAGATGAGGAACCACAACTTGACACTGGACCAAATGGACTTAATGAATACCTACATAATATTCCATCCAACAACCACAGAATATATATTCTACTCTCCACCACATGGAACACACTCCACAATTGATCAAATCCTTGGCCATAAATAAAGCATAAACAAATTGCATAAGGTTGAAATATTGCCATGCACCTTCTCAGACCATAGTGGAATAAAAATAAACAGCCCCATTAAAAAGTGGACAAAAGACATGAATAGACACTTATCCAAAGCAGAAATATGGGCGGCCAACAGACACATGAAAAAGTGTTCAGCCTCACTAATCATCAGAGAAATGCAAATCAAAACCACATTAGATTACCACCTAGCCCCAGTATGAATGACCATCATTAATAAAACAAACAACAGATGCTGGTGAGGATGCAGAGAAAAAGGAAAGCTTCTACACTGCTGGTGGGAATACAAACTAGTGTAACTTCTTTGGAAGACAGTGTGGCGATTTCTAAAAGAACTAGAAATTGACCTTCTATGAACCAGCAACCACTCTATTGGAAGTATGCCCAGAGGAATTCAAGTCTTTCTACAGAAAAGATACTTGCACATGCATGTTTATTGTAGCACTATTCACAATAGCAAAAACATGGAACCAACCGTGCTGCCCATCAAAATTGAACTGGAAGCCGGGCTCGGTGGCTCAGCCTATAATCCCGTGCCTTTGGGAGGCTGAGGTGAGTGGATTGCCTGAACCTGCGGGTTGGAGACCCGCCTGGGCAGCGAGACCTCATCTCTACAATAAATCAAAAAATCAGCCAGGCGAGGTAGCACATGCCTGTAATTCTGGCTACTTGGAAGGCTGAGGCGGAAGGATCGCAGGAACCCAGCAGGTCGAGGCTGCAGTGGCCCGGACAGTCTGGGCGACAGAGTGAGACTCCAACTCAAAAAAAAAAAAAAGAAAAAAAGAAAATGTGGTGCACATACATGATGGAATATTATGCAGCCATAAAGAAGGACAAACATATGGACTGTGCAGCAACTTGGATGGGTTTAGAGTCTATCATACTCAGTGATCTATCACAGAAACAAAGAACAGAGTACCATATGTTCTCACTCATAAGCAGACCTTAAACAATTATCATAATACTATAAGAAAGAAATTGACAGTAGTAGGAAACTGCTGGGGGGGGGATTGGCATTTGAGGGAAACTGCCAGGGGAGGGGGACACACCTCATTAACAAGGGTACCTGCATAATGAACATTTGTATACATAACCCTGAATTGTATCCCACATCTTTAATAAAGATTTAAGAAAAGAAAATGTAGTATATATACAGCATGGAATACTATTCAATTATAAAAAAGAATAAAATGATGTCTTTTGCAGCAACTTGGATGGAATAGGAGAACATCCTTCTGAGTGAACTAACTCAGGAACAGAAAACCAAATACCGCATATTCTCACTTATAAGTGGCAACTCTAATTTAAGGGTACGGGAAGACATAAAGAATGGTATAACGGACATTGAAGACTCAGAAGAGGAAGGAGCAAAGGAGTATAGGCTCAAAAAATCACCTATCAGATGCAATGTGCATAGGTGTGAGTGGTGGGTTCATTTAAGGCCCAGATCAAAACTATTTGTATCCCCAAAAGCTATTAAGATAAATTTTTTAATTAAAAACATTTATGACAAAGTTCTTTAAAACAAAAAAACCCCAGCTTTATACAGATTCTCCTGTAAAGGACACATGCCAAATGAGACTCTTGATTACTATGAATATAACACCATGACGGTGATCATTCATTTGCTCACTCGTTTATTCAACAGGATACGTGTGTTGCATACTCATGACTGGTTGGCGGAAACTAAAAAATAAGAATATGAAGCACATAATTTGACAATACATGTAAAACTTCAAAAGGTTAAAAAGTACCATAGAAATGCCAACGTTGATGATGATCATAATACAATCATATCCTACTGGGGCAACAGCAACCTAGTCCCTTTAAATAAAGAACAATCATATCTGTCTATCATGTACAGAAAAGGCATAATTTATTATCACATTTTATTTTGATTTTCAAACAGCTAGTGAAAGATTCTATAGAAAGCCTATTGGTCTGTTTCACATCAATTAACATAGGATTATGGGGAACACTTTATTTGAATGAGAAGCTGGTAAAAATGAAGACCCTTCATGGTATAGAGAAGCATCAGTTAGTATCCTCTTATTGAGCAGTTTTATAAATCACTCAGAAGAGAGTTCAGAGTGAAGTTTTCCTATTTGCAGACACTCGACTTCCAGGCATCTAAATAGCATGCTGGCTGTCATCAATTAGATCTCAAGAAGCTGTAGCATGAAAATTGACAAGTTTAATTATCAGGAACAAAAGGGATGTGTAAGGAGAGAATTATGAAATAATGGTTTTGATAGGATGGCCTCAAGTGAAAAAAACAGAGAAGAACCTGTCGTGACATTATTGTCATTTCCTGTTTGTGCATGAACATGGTTGTTGCTGTCTCTTCAATTGAATTATGTGAACTGTTGTTTTGACACATCTTTTTCAAAACATTATTAAATGTTCTCAGTTTGCCATTGAAATGAAAGATTATTGTGAATACAAAAAGATACAGAAACAATACAGGAGTATTTGGTTTGGTATTCATGTTGCAGGTATTTGTCATTGGAGGAAAGACTGCAGCTCCATGTTTTCTTTAAAAGCAACAACACAGTGCATTTACAACATAAGAAAGGCAGGTGCTCACAAGTGGCAGAAACTGGGTTATGCCTTGTTACTGATCAAGGTGCAAAAAGCTGGCTTCTCACACACCACTTAATGCAACTGAGAACAGGAAATACTGCCAACACCTTCAAATACCAGAAAGAAGTTTCAGTGCAGAAATAGGCTGAGAAGGCCTAATTTTGCAACACCCAGGGTTATTATTAAGACACTGAGTCATGATTTAATTGGCAGCTTTTTTCCCTTCATAGAAAAATAATGGTGCTCTTCACACCTAATAGTGTATTCCTTCGAGCAATCGATGAATACTTGGGGGTTGAGAAAGAGCATGTGAAAAGTGTTCCATATGTGTAGAGAGGACAAGACAGGTGGGTTAGAGGCTGCCAGGAATGAACCAACGAAGGTAGAAACATGTACCCAGTCATGCAGGGTCACGTCAAAGCTGTACTTTTTGTTCTAAGAGCGATAGGAACGCATGAGACATTTCCATTGGGAACAGGGCTAGGGTAGATGAGGAAAGAATAGACTCATGTCTAAAGCTCATTCGTGCTGTGGTGTGCAGAAATGACTCCAAGCCAGCCCTGTGTGATTGGTCTACATGAGGAAAGGAAGTCGGTCATGGTGCTCCAAACCAGAAATACAGTAGCTAGGACTTAGGAAGTGACAGACAGTGAGCAGACATTGTCATGAGATATTTGAAAGTATTTTAATAAAAATATGCACTATGTTTTTTTCAACTTTTGTCTTGACCCAATTTTGCGTCCCTGGCTAGAAACTAGTCGATTCTCCTGCTTGAGCAGCTAATTAAGTCCACATTCTCAGCTACCTACCTTATCAGGTCCTCACACGGCCATGACATGCGTGTACTAATCACCCCAAGGCCAGGTATCAGAGAGCTGGGGCAGCCCCTATGCCCAGAGCCTGCTGAAAATATTCACACTAGCCAATCCTAACTCTGCCTCACCTGCTCCTTCCCATGGAAACCACAATAACAGCTCTCACTCACATTTTTCCCCTCACTTTTTCTACCTCCTGACCAAACCGAGCTTTCGCATGTAGGCCTGCACGGGATGGGATGCTTTGTTTTCCCCAGGAACACTGAGCAAAATCACACTTAGAATCTTTCTTGTTTCTCTCTCTTAATCTGCATCTGACCTCACCACACCATGTCCAAGGAACAGTATAACCCTGTTAAAATCTGAAAAGTAAATGTGAATTTAGTCAAGTTTCAATTAACCAGATAATTAGGTGATAGAGGGAAAAGAATAGTAAAAACTTAACGTTGCTTATTTAGTTACTCAGAGGCCAAACTTATTGAAAACTCATAAAAAAGGAGAGAACCCTCCCGAAAAGTTACAATGTCCTTTCCTACCAAATTTGCCAACAAGTAGCAGAATTGTTTGATCTGATTTTTATTTCATTTTATTTCTCCTGTCCATCATCAGGCACAGTTGCTAAAGAAAATGAACAATTAAATGTTCAAAAAGCAAGCAGAGAAAGAAGGAGGAGGAACAAAAGACCTGCTTAATCTTAAAATTAGATAAGTAATATTGGAATAATGGCAATTTGAATGGAATAATAGCATAGCTCTTGTCCACAACAGACCCTTGATAAATGTTTGCTTGAGTGAATAAAAGAACTGACAGGATTCTTTAATTGTAGAAATGTCATTAAATTAATATTAATTATAGAATGAAAAGCTCATATAAAATATATAACTCAAAATATATTACATTCAAGAAAATTAGACATGTGCTTTTTATTATTGTAGAGATGTGGGGTACATGTCAGAATTAGTTCCACAGGTAGACTGCACGCAGGTGAAGTTTGGGCCTCCAACTTGTTATCACTTCCGCTGGTATAGGAACAGGTACCTCTGTGTTGTTATGTCCTACTCCATACCTCCCCTGGTAGTGTCCAACGACTGCCTCTCCCTGCTAATGTGATTAATGTTCAGATTCCACTTATGAGTGCGCACATGCAGTATTCAGTTCTTTGTTACTATGATAGATCACTAAGTATGATGAAGACAAGTCCCTTGACGTGTGTTCATCTGTTAAGAATCCTAGAGTTGTGTTCACAGCTTAATCCAACTGACTTTATCGATCTCCATATATGTATGCTTACATATTTGAACAATTTTGTACATATTCAGTTTGGGACCTAATTATTTGGCATGATCATCATGCAAATTCAGGTCTTTGATGAGTACAAACCCAACAACAACACATGAAGCATTAAGTTCAAATTTCTGAATGTGTTTGCAGTTTTAAGAAACTCTGGTTAGTTCAAAAGAGGTTATTTTGTTAATAGAGATTCAACTGGGGTTTAAGATATTATGACATATACACTCCTAACAGATAAAAGTGGGAAGAAAGAGGCCACAGCTAAATAAGAATGTCAGGATGAACTGCACACCATCCTTGAGGATAACATTTTTTCTCACCTGTGGGGAACCATCGCTAATGTCCAAGACAAAGAGATTTAGTTTGAGATTTCAAATTAGAGGCTTTGTACACAAAATAAAAGTTAAAAATGAAGTCCTTGAGCTTTAAAAGGAACTCAAAAATGACACAATTAGCCAGATTTCTTTTCTTTAGTAGCAATTGGTAGCTAGAGTGTTTGTGCAGGAGGCATGTATGACTGTAGCCACATCTGATTATAAAGTCTACTTTTACCTTCACCATAAAAGTTAAGATTAAGCATTCCTGTTAGCTGATATTATAGGTGTCCATTTCTGGGTAGCTCAGTTGCATGAATTTTGCTATAAGGGCCATGTGGCAGGATTTATTTCTGTTCAACCATTTAGCCATTTTTTTCTTGTTATTTCTACAGACTACAGACAGCCCATAAATCCATGACTTTGCTCATAAGCAAGACTGGCTAAAGAGTATAAATACAATTTTACCAACCAATTATAAAAACAGCTCAGTGTGTACCACAACTGATAACAACAATGTCATCCAACCCATGAAGGACAGTTCAACCTTGGCATCGATTCTTGCCATCCAACTCCCATTCTCCTGCCCTAGAAACCTTTCAGAAGATGAATCTGATCACACTCTGGTTTAAACTTACTGTGACATACTTCCCACTGCTTTTCAAGTGAAACCACCATTCTTAACACGTGGCCCAAGTCCCTGCATGCTATACCTCTCAGCCTTATTTTCCACTATTTCTTTCTGATTTGTTTTACTCCCACTTCCCTAGTTTCCTTCCAACCTCCATTAGTCCCATCTCAGCCATACTAATCTTTCTGTGCTCCTTAAATTTACACAACCCCACTCTTTGTCTTTCAGTGTTTCTTCTCTTTCAGCTGGAAATTCTACCTGCCGGTCAAGGCATTGTACGATATGGGGTTTAATGCTAATTTCTCTAAATATCTAATAAGTACATGAGAGTAGAAACAGTGTCAACATCTGTCTCTGCTAAGTATCCAGGACTAAGCAAAGTTCCAAGGATTTGACAAAAATTGAATAAAGATTTCTTGAATGAATGAATGACAACAATTTCTTATAAATAACCACTTCATTATTAAAGCCTTGTTGCTCTGCAAGCCATGTCCTCTTGGGTGTTCTTGTAGGGTGCTATTTTTAATATGTAACTACGTCAGAAAGACTTCCTGCCCCTGCTTGCTCCAACCTTATTCCTCCCCACTTAAAATATTTATCACTCACACCCCCCAAACATACCAGTTTTTCCTCAACTCTGGGTACACATTTCATCTACTGTAATCACTTTCTCTGAACTTCACTTCCACCTCACTTTCTTCATCAGACTATAAAATGTATCCTCCTTGGAACAGCCTTCCTGGACAATCCAAGACCCCCTCTAGAGAATTCTATACCACATTGTGCATATACTTATTTTATCACTTATCAAATATTGTTTACTTAATTTCCAAGTACAATTTTAGTTATCCAAGATCTAGGAATATATCTTATCTCCCATGGGAACATTCAAAACTTCTCAATAATATATAAATAGTTCATAATTGAAATTTTAAAAAATATATTATATGCTCTCATAGCCTATTAGTACTAAGGTATAAAACACATAACAAAACTAAAATATAAAACACATAACACAAAAAAAATTTGAATAATTGAATAAAAATTGATCCTACTTTCTAATGATATTTTATTATATTTGGGAAGAAATAACATAAAATGCAATATATTGGCATTAACACAGCCAGTCACACCCAGTAAAGCTCACTGAGACCCAGCAGGTATCAAATCATCTGTCAATAACCATCAATAATCAAAATATTACTCCAATTGATAAAAACTAAATAGCTCCCTTCATGTCTCCAAAAATCACATCCAATATACAATAATACCATACATGGAAGTATATGCTCAAGTTAATTTTCAATTTCCTTACTTTATGCACATAGGAATTATCTGGGGTAACAGTTTTCACAGTTTTTCAATAAAATCTGAAGAACTATGCTCATGCTTCTGCTTTCTAGGCCAATTTAAAATATCTGTGTATAACAAAAATTAAGATTATCAGCAAAGATATTGGTGCACTCAAAAGTCTATTATTTTTCCAAAATACATGGACTATAGCTCCTTCTAAAAGAGAATTTTGCTTCAGCAGCTCAAATGTGTAATAAATGAAACAGAGTTATAGTTAACCTGGGAGATGTTGGGAAGAAGTTTTCATACTGAGGGGCTACTGGGTAATTCAGGTTAACGTCTTTGGTGTGAGAAGATCAACATTGGCAGAGAAAGGAGACATGTCCCAGAGAGTACAAATGACAGCTCTAGCTAAGCTAAAGGAAAATCCATCACATTTCTCGTGCTCAGAATTGTTCCTGACTAAGATGTTCCCATTATTTCCATTATTCCTTACATTTACAAAATTAAGAAAATAAAACTTCATAACAGGTCAGAAACAAAAAGCAAAAAAAGAAATTACAAGCTATAATAATGCCTAAAGTACAGCAAACCTTTTTAAAAAAATAGTTAAAAGAGTGAAATAGAAAGTTGAATATGATTAAAAAGTTTAAATATAATAGCAAATTTGTAATAGGGAAAGAAAATTTTATGTGCTTTTAAGTTTAAAAAATGAAGATTAATGAGTTTACAAAATAAGTAACATCAAGTAATAAAAAAGTGGCAGACACTGTTAGCTGTATAGACCAACAATCTTGCTCTCTTTTCTATTTAGTGACAGAGCCCTGTTTTCTCTGGGTACGGTGTTCCCTTTCCTCTTTTAAGGTAAAAGTATATTCACTAGCCCACTTGAAGTTAGGTTGCCGCTAAGAATTGGGTAGGACTTCCAGAATGCTGCTTAAAAAGTTAATCTTCTGGGAGGGGCCCTTTTTTTGACTTCATAATTTTATTTCTTTTCTAAGCTGGACCACTTATGACCCAAGCCATCTTGGATGCTAGTTGAACAGGAACGTGGAAACCACACATCAGGTCATTCGCTAGAAAGACTGGGCCCTGATTCTCAATGACAGCAACATCCTCAATGATGGCTGCCTGACCAGCCATCAAATGCTGCCTGTGAATCTTTTCTGCAGTGAGAAGTCAGCTCAGTTTCTATCTTCTTTCAGGCCCTATTATTTGGGATTTTCTCTGTGGCCCTGAACATAATCCTAACTAAAACAGGGATAAAGTTTAGAGAAATTGGATGTAATCAGTAAAAATTAAAACTGAAAATGAGCAAAAGTCTGAACAACCATATGTATTAATATGATTGAGTCATTAAGATGAAGAAAATAATACAAAAATAAAATAATGAAAACTATTGAATGTAAAATAAAATGCTAAACACACTAAGATAAAACAAAGTTTAACAAAAGGTAATAGTTTAAGACAAATGAACTGTGTAAACAGCATTGAAACCAACCTGGATAGGCAATAGGCACACATTTCCACAGCAGTTTCTTTTAACAGGGTCTCTGGTAATTGGGACATAGTTTTTTCTCCCTTCAGAGGACAGGCACCCCACTGTTTCTGAAGTAAGAGGATATAGTCATAAATTCAATTGCTCCAACCAAGAATATATGAGTGCAAAACACTCACATCTCTAACCAACAGCAGCAAGTGAGGATAAGGGAATAGTTAATAGCTCTAAAGTTTGAATAGAAAAAATAATACCTGCCAGCTTAAGAAACTCAAGTTCAGTTGACTATTTGGAAGCAAAACAATACATTTATTAAAGATCCCAGATAGCACTTTTTTTTTAAGCCTTAGTTTGTTTTGAAGTTTGGGTTTTAAGAAAATGTTAAGTAAAATGTAGACTTTGTCATGCCTTTATTTTCAATTTTGAAGTCTACGGGTTTTAGACAAAGCTGTGGGGGTAAGAAATAGATGAATTCTAAACTGAACTTGAGCTGACAGTGTTCAGAGACACCAGATGAATTTATCTAAGGGTGCAGGCTCCCAGCTCCCACCCACTAGGTCTGGCCCCCTCCTTTGGTCCTCAAGGAATGTGATGGGCAGCATTACCAAAACTTTAGGCCTTTTTAAGACTTTTTTTTTCCAAGTGTCTCAGAGACATAATACAAAATATATGTATATATCACTAAATTTTACTGATCAGTCAAATCAAGATGATTATTCAAATGAAGATGATCATTTTTAGAAAACGCACAATAATTTCCATATAAGGACTCTGTAGCTTATGATTATCATAGCAATGCCTCCAACAGTTCATTATTAAATGTGTGTGCCCATACCAGTGGTTGAAAAGAAAAACGCAAATCTGATATATGAATTGTCTTCCTTTCTTCCAACTTCTTAATTCAACCTTTAACCTATACAATATTAATGGCACTGAAATACCAACTTTTGTTTTAGCTGCTGGAAGCTTTAATCCTGTATCTGCAGCTTCAGCTCGTGCTGGTTTTCACCACTGCCTCTTACTCCACACCGGTCCCTGCACCCTTCCTCACCCAGCCAGCTGGCTTAGGTGCTAGAGCACATCTGATCCCATTGAATTAAGTCATTGTGACATGGAGTGGCAGTCCTTTTCTACAGACACATCTGGACAGACAGAGGCAGAGAACATTGTCGAGCGGTCTGCGTGTGGGGCTGGGAAAGGCAGGTTAAAGGGGCCCCGATAACACAAAGTTAGCAGCAAGAGGTTAAAGAGTCTCTAGAAACTTTGTACATTTGAAGTCCAAGAGATATAATCCCCAAGCTAAATGGGAGGATAAATGCTGCTCCAAATAAAATGCTCAAGATGCAGCAACTATATTTCCTAATCAGAATATAGATTGACGTGTGTACACTGTGGGTGAGTACATTGCTGTGTCTAGTTGTTTTAGGAAGCGATTCATTCTACATAAGCAACTTTCCTAAATACTTTAAGCTCTATCTCTTGGAGCAGAAAAAGACTGTGTATGTGTTTGTATGTATACGTATGTTTAAGTGTTAACCACCTAAGATAAAACTTTTTAAAAACATATTGCATTCGGTTATATTTTTAAACAAACATGTTGAAACAACCCCATCTCTTCTGAGGATGTGTGGTGATAGTTTTTACTATATCTGGGTCTCTGCCTTTTCTATTAATGAACCTGAGTACTAACGCGCCCCACACTTAGTAGCGCAGGCTGCTGGATCTCTTCTATCAGCCTTGATTTGGGTCCAGTTCGCTCTGCAAGTATACGTTCTCACAGCGCCTAGCTACTCCGTAGTCATGTGCCTGTCTACCTCCTTGACTTGGAACGGGATTCCTTATCTGTTACAAGAGAAAGAAAAAGGCCATTTTGACAGTTTTTCCTCACTGCTGCTCACTTTTGCTCTTATCTTTGGGGTCACCGCTGTGTTCAAGACAGTTAGAGCTCATGAAATTCTTGAAGCTATGAATAAGTCTGTTTATTAAACCACCCAATACTGGTTTTAATATAGAATAAAAGTAGCCTTTTGTTGAAAAATATGTTTCCAGTGGGCTAATAAGATTCCTAAAAATTCCATTCTAAGGGATAATCATTTGGGTTGACACATTTTCTTCTGTGAGTTTATTAGATAAGGGAATGTCTACCATCAGAAAACAATGTTCTGAAGGAAAGGAAATAGGACTGAATTTTTCTGGTCGGGCAAACAATGCTTTGAAAGAGGGAAGACAGACTGAGGGAAAGAATTTGAAGGGGTCTTTAGGAAGCCAGGATGGAGAAGGCTGGCAAGCACTAACATCAATAAGAGGTTGACTGGCAACCAGAGAATCAGGTGACCCTTAACACTCACCATTCCCTTCTGTGGGGTCAACCCTTGTTAGGAGGGGTAGGTACAGGGAGGAGATACCAAAGAGAAGCCAGACCACCTTTCACAAGAGGCTCTGATATACAGACAGAGAGATTTGTGTGTGCGAGAAAACAAAGCAAATACGTCAAAAATGGGTTTAAAATGGTGGGCATGCTTAAACCAATGCCTGTGTTACCCCTGATGGACTAGTGACAGGTGCAGTAAAAACTGAAGAGCCGAAAACATCGCTATCTAATAGTTTGCTTTAGAAGGAATTACTGTTTAATTTCAGCCACGGTTTATTATTTTAAAAAATCCAATTCACTCACGATATATAAAGTCGTATTTTTGGCCTTGTAAACAGCTAGACTGGTAAATGTTGGGGGAGTGCTGGCAGCAAGAACTTACCTTCAATATTTTGATTAGTTCCGCTTGGCTTGTGCAAAATTGCACACGTTAAATAGAGCAATGCCTTCACAGTAACTTAGCAATTATTCTGCCATTATATCGGCCCCCCAAACCTGCAGATTTCACCAAATAAATGTTTTAAAGAGACCATCATTAGATCTTAACAATTTTATTCCCAATAAATACTGTGAATTCACTGCTGTGATTATACCTCGGAAAACATCACATGGCTAAAATCCATAAGCAATATAATTGTTCTCAGGCTCTCTGAGTAGAAATTTTCCCCTGAAAATCATACTAATTCAAGCAGGCATGAAATAAAATAATTTAAGACTAAAAGTTGGGGATTTGTATGTTCAAAAGTAAGTCCAGGTGAAGGAATAAGCCTGTTAAAATTAAAATAAAATTAAAGTCTGATTATTTCAGTTAGACATGAGAAATAAGTTCAAGAGCTCTGCTGTACATCATGGAGACTATAGTTAATAAAAATATATTTTATACTTGAAAATTACTAAGAGAGCAAATTTTATGTCCTCACCACACAATATGGTGTGTGAGGTAGTACATATAACAAGTAGCTTGATTTAGCCAACTCACAATGTATGCAAATATCAAAACATTATCTTATACACTGTAAATATATACAATTTTATTTGTCAATTTAAAGATGAAACGATAAAGAAATATAAGAAAATGAAAAAAACTAAAATCTGATAGATATACAAGTAGAATAAAGATACCATCGGGAAGTGAGAGAAAGTCTGTCGCTATAAAATTCTGCACATGGTTTCTTAACATTTTGTGGTCTCTTCATGAAGAACACACTACCCGAGTGTTTCAGCCATCTATTGCTGTGTAACAGACCTCCCCAAAACCTAGTGGATTAAAACAATGACTGGTGATTTACCTGGATTCCCTTGTGGCCTGTATGAATCTTCTGCTCCACTTGACATAGCCTGGTATCACCCACGGGCTGAAAGACCCAAGAAATCTGGGTCCCCTCCATGTGGTGTCTCTTCCTACACAGCCTCTTCAAGTAGCCTCTCTATCTAACAGAATAGTCTGGGTTTCCATAAAACATGGCATCTGGATTCCTGAAGAAGAAGGGCAGAAGTTTCTAGACTTTTAAAGGGCTAAGTCTGGATCTACACAACATCACTTCCACCACATGATACTGGCCAAAGAAAGTCACAAGGTCAGTTTCAATTCAAAGAGAAAAATGGACTTTTCATAAAGCCAGTTCAAACTCAAGGGGAAGGAAAAACAGACCAAATTTTGATGAAAGGAACAGCATGAGAACATACTGAGGGGAGAAATTGATGGCCCTCTCTGGAAACAAGTTAACACACTGGGTCATATTTAGTAGCATCTCATCCTCTTATAGTCAAGAATCACTCACTATTTCATGACTTAGGGTGTGTGTGTCATTATAAAAAGTACTGCCAATGACTTTGTTTTTACCCAAGAACAGAGTGGCAAGAGACTGAACATATGAAAAATAGCACATTGTCTAAATATATAAAAATCAGTGCCCATAGTGCTTTTGTCACTGTATTATTATTATTGTAGTCTTTGAACAAACAAAAATATATTTTTTAAAGTGCACAAGTGATTGTTTAAAGAGTATAATTACGTGCATTAGGATAATCTATACTTTTACTTAAAGAATTCTCAATTAGAAGAGGAAATTCCACCCCATGAAAAATAAACTTATGAAATATACTAAGATAGATTGATTCTGTATACAGCAGGTCCTCCAATAATGTCATTTAATGCAACATGTTTTCGTTCTAATATTGCTGAGGATGAATATCCAATTCCTGGCCGGGGCCACTCTCTGTGTGGGGTTTATACATTCTCCCAACATCTGCATAGGTTTTCTCTCTGCAGATTCCTTCCATATTCCAAAGATGTGCCCATTAGGTTAATTGGCATGCCTAGCTGGTTCCAGTGTGAGTGTGTGAGAGTGTATGCGTGCTTGTGTGTGTGTGTATGTGTGTGTTTGCATGTGTGTGCTTGTGAGTGTGTGCCTATGTGTATGTTTGTGAATGTGTGCGTCTGTGAGTGTGTGTGCATGTGTCTGTGTTTGTGAGTGTGTGTGCACCTGTGTGTGTGTGTGTGTGTGTGTGTGTGTGTGTGTGTGTGTGTGTGTTCAAAGGATGACATGCTGTCCTTGGTGGTTCCTGCCTTGCACCCTGAGCTGTCAGGACAGATTCTGGACATTCGTGACCTGAATTGGAATAAGCAAGTTGGAAAATGAATAAACAAATAAAAATGTGTAAAGTCTGTGATAAAAATACAGATGCATGGCAGTGAATGATTCAGGATGAAAGTACTCCTTGAGCCCACGGTGTGTGATTGTATTTGATCTGTGTCATAGGAGAAGTTGCACCTGACAATTTTCTCTCTGTAAACATTTATTTCTTTTTTAATTTTATTTTTTAATTGACAAATAATAATTGTACATATTCATGGGGTACATACTGATGTTTCAAAACATAATGTATAATGATTACATCAGGGTAATTAGCATATCTATCATCTCAAACATTTATCACTTATTTGTGTTTGGAACATTCAATATCCTCCTTCCAGCTATTCCTTAATTTAATTCACCACCGTTATGACCACAGTCACCCGCTGATGCACCAAAAATTGAGCAAATAAAATTATCTTACTTGTTTTTATTAATCTTTCTTAAATGTATGTGTAACTTACATTTATTTCAAAAATTAATATTAGATGTGCTTTAGGTCTTTATTTAGACGTTTGGTGATGTTTTTTGTTATCAGAAGAAAGCCATAACTGTTATTTTTATCAATTATCCTGTGGTAGAATTGATTTCATTGTATGTTGTTTTGCTTAAAGTTACAGTTTCCAAGAACCTCTGGTCGACATTCAGTGAGGACTTACCATAAAGGCACATAAACTCAGCATGTGCGTGACTGAACTCATCTTTGCCTTCTTCCATGTTTCCTAGCTCTGGGAAAGATAACAGGGTCTCAGTCAACCAACTGGAAAATGTGAGGTCATTCCTTTTATTGATCTTTCCAGAGTCCATCATGACCCAACCAAATCCCCCTGGGTTCCAGTGAAGTATACTGTATCCCACAAAAGTGTTTGATGTATATGCTTAATGATTGTTCTGCCCTCAATCTACCCCCCTTTTTTGCAATAATGCCTATTACCTGGCTCATCTCTGGCCTTATTTCTTCTAGTCCATAATACATATGTCTGCCAGGTGTATCTTTCTAAACTCAGGACATATTATGTCACCTTTTTTTTTTTAACGAGTTCAATGGAACTTCCAGGTTAGAAGGAAGACTAATTAACAAATGCAAAGAAATGCATTACATAGCTTCCTTTTGATACCCAAGAAAGCACACAAATAAAAAGAATCCAGTGAACTTATGTTAGAGTCAAGGAAAGATTTTAGAATGTCAGTGGGAGGAGATGTGAAAAATTCCATTAATAGCTGATGCACATTCTGCCTCCTGAGTCAAAATGAAAGATATCAATCCCTAGTGCCAGCTCCAAATATGAGTACAAGAAAGCTGCACTAACTTAGAAACAATAAGTACAAAAACAAGAGGGTGCAGGGAGACTGTAGTGAAGTGGCATATTAAGAAAAAAAATTAAAGACTTCCCTTTTGTCTTCTGTTATCCTTCTCTGTGCCAAATTTTTTATGCTGCACCAAGCATGTGGCTTCAGACTGTGGAGTCATGGGATACGTATATTTTACTCAGGACAGCACGCAGGTGCCAGGACAGGCCAGGGGCAGGAGAGACCTGCCACGGCATGCTAAAGACTCCGCTTGATTTTGTAGGCACTGAAAATCATCCTGGGAAGGTATTTCAAGGAAGGATGAGGAGAGCAGGCCTTGAGGCCAGTAATACGGTTACAGAGAAAGACGAGTGAATTGAGACCGAGGACTTGACAAGGAGTGAAAGGGAGTCATATTAGAGGTACTAAATAAGGGGAACTCACAGGATTTAGTGTGTGCCTGTAGGAGCAGGTGGACTACTGTAAGAGTTTATCATCATCACCAAACTGTCTCAATGGCAGCAAACAATAAGTATTGTCTATGCAGCCCCATTTCACAGATGAGGCACAAAGATAAAATAACTAGTTCATGGCTAGACGGTGTAAAAGGAAGAGCCAGAATATGAATCCAGATGGTCCAGAATCTGCCTTCTTAACCACTTCACGACCTTAAATGTAAGTAAATGGTTTTGACCTTGACATGTGCTCCAGCCACACTGAATTACTGATATTGGCTTCATTTACATCAGGTGTTGCCATGCCCGGGCCCCTTGGATGTGGTTTTCAATTACTAGAAGACCCTCACAGCCTAGCTGATCTCGTCCATCCTGCAGGGCAGAGGAGCTTTCTCTTTCTCAAAAACCCTTCAAATGCTAAGCAGTGATATCCCTCTTTCTCCACACATTGCTGTTACAGCAGTTACCAAACTATTGCAATTATTTCAGAGAAAGGAAATGTTGTTGTTTCATGATGAAATATTTTCGCTTTTTGAAGAGTGAAGGAATAACCACCCGTGCATGAATCTATCACTCACAAATTGAGATATCTTGAGTACATCTCCCTGATCCCGTTTTCTGCACATATTTACTTTTATGATGTGTGTCCTTATATTTTAGTTTCATATACACATATAAACATTAGATAGTTTTTATCTGTTACTACCACCATATACCCTGTACACCATAAATATATTTTTTGCATCTTACTATTATTTAGTCAGCATTTTTTTTCTACATTAATCTATGATGTGATTCTGCTTCACTCACTTTAATTGTTGTTTCGCTGTATTACTCTGCACCACATTTTTTCTTACTGATAGACATTTCAGTTGTTTCCAGTATTTCATTCTTCCAAACAATATTGAAATGACTTTATTCATGTTTGAATATGCTTGCATAAGAGCTTCTCTGGGTTACATACATAAGTCACAGAGCATGTGCACAATCACTTTATTAGTTATTGCCTAATGTGCACTAGCAGTATAGAAGACTCCCCGTTGCTTCACATACTTGCCAGTTCTTTGAATTGTGGAACTAGAACTTTTTTCCAAAATAATTGATATGAAATTGCATTTCATGGTTATTTTAATTTTCATTTCTGTAAAAATTATTGAGGTTGGGCAACTTTTCAATCATTTGTTGGCCAATTGCACTTCCTATTCTGTGAGTAACCTGCCAACTTTTTGATGAAATTGTTTGATTTTTGCTAACTGATTTGGAGTGCTTTTGATTTCCCAGATAATAATCCATGAACTTGTGAATTCTGTCAATACCGTCAGCAGTCCTTAGCTTTACTTTTCTTTTCTTATGAAGTACCATGAAGCTTTTTTAAATTTTTTGTATGGTAAGCTATCATTTTTTTCACTTATAATTTTTGTTTCTGATTTGTTTAAAAAAGACTTTCCAACTTCATCTGTAAAATAGTTCTCCTATATTTTCTTCTGAAAGTTCTATTTTTCACATTTATATTTATATTCTTAATTTACCTGTAACTATATTTACATATGATATAAGATGCTGTTTATTTTTTCCTTTAAAAATGCTCAGCACCATTTATTAACTAGTCAATTTTTTCACCACTAATTTTAATATCTATTAGATCGTTTTATAATTGTTTTTTTAAGATTATACTATTACTCCTCAGATATTTATTTATTTTATTTGTTATTGTTATTATAATTTATGTTATTGATACAAGATATTTTACATATTTGTGGGGAACATGTGAGTACTTGTTACATGCAAAGCATGTGCAATCATCAAGTAAGGGGTATTCAACTTCTTGAGTATTTATTATTTCTATGTGTTGGGAACATTTCAAGACCTCTCTTCTAGCTACTTTGAAATAGACAATATATTTTTACTATTATAACTTCTCTCCTTAAATGTTAACAAACACTTATATATTGATAACTGTGTGCCAAAAACTGTTCTAAACACACGATAAATATTATCTCCTTGAGTCCTCATTCAAGTGAGGAAACCAAGAATCAAAGAAGTTAATTGACTTGTTCTACATAACATGCCTAGAAGATTCAAACCCAGTCTAGCATCAGAATCCACACTCTTGCTATTAGGATATTTATGACGTTATACTATATAGGTTTGTTTGTTTGTTTTGCTCAGACTTATCAAGCCATTTGCTCACTGTTCCTTCTTCTTCTTCCTGAATAATGTCCTTCAGCAAGAGTCTGAGAGTGAGGAAGTCACTCATCTCTCTATCTCATGTTTGTTCATCTGAAGGTATCTCCATTGCCTTTACTTTATACACATCTTTTGATGAAAGTTTAGCTGAGTATACAATCCTAATTTGACTATTACTCCCTCTCAATGCTTTAACAATATTTAATTATCTGTGAGTTTTCTTTATCACTGCTCAGAAGTCATTTTGCTCGTTTCTTTGTCTTTGTCGTTAATGTTATACATTTCTACTATGATTTGACCATGTGTGGATTTAGTTTTATGTATTTGCTTAGAAATCATTAGGTCTCCTGAATATGAAAATACAGGTTGTTCACAAATGTATAAAAAATTATTGCCTTGTATACCACTTCTTTCAATTATCTCCAATCTACTAGATATACTGTAGATTTTTTTTTAACCTTATCCTGTCTCTATATACTCTAGAAAAATGTGGTTTAGTGAAAGGTCAAGCAGTTTTTGTTTTTTTATGAAGCTAAACAAACATTTATCCTATGACTCAACATAGAAGTGTTTACCCAAAAGAAATGAAAATCTATATTCACAAAAAAACTTGTATAAGAATGTTTATAGCAGCTTTATTCATAGTAGGCAAAATCTGGAAACAATCTAATGTCTGTTAACAGCTGAATAGATAAATTAATTTTGATATTTCTATACAAGATAGAGGAATCTCAAAAATATTATTTTGGGTGAAAGTAATCTTTATGAAAGAGTACATGCCTAAAGATTCAACGTGTATGATTGTTTAGAATAAGCAGAATTAACAGGAGAAAAAAGAATAGTGACTGTCTCTAGAGGAAGGGTTGAAGGTGGGAATATGAATGACTGAGAAGTGATATGACGTTTTTAAAAAGTTCTATATCTTGGTAAGGGTTTGTAATTTCTTCTATACAACAGTTAATATATATAGTTAATATGTGTTTAATTGTGTAAGCATCAAAAAATAAAACAAATTTTATTAATGACACATTTTAAAGCAAAAGTTAAAAAATGTCAACAATACTAAACTTTTAGATATTCTATGTAAAATTCTTGTACTTTTTCTCTATGCTTGAAAGTTCTCTTAAAATGGCAGAAAATGTGTCTGTTTCAAGGTATCTTGTTTCTTATGTTTTGATTCTCTTTTACATCTTTAATTATTTTTCAAAGGCTTTTTTTCATAGTTTCTATCTGAACTTCTATTTGACGCTCTTAGGGACCGAATTCTATTTTTTGCTGTCTAATGACTCTCATGGTGAAGTTCTTCCTTGCAAAATTTTAATTCTGTATTGTAAACTCATATTTAGTTGGGCATAGGTTGAGGATATTTCCTTCCAGATAGATTTTCCTTTTTCTCAACCTCATTTCCCAAGGTTATCTTTCGGTTTTTAATGTTACTTCTCAGCACAAGATCTTCAAACTCTAGCAGATAGTCTAGGTTCTATCCAAATCTTCATTATAATAGGCTAATCTATTTCTTCTTATGTCACCTCCATGCTCAGGGCAAGAACAGCTTCCATTTTCCTGATGTGACAGTCAGTTATTTTCCTGATCTTTCCTTTACCTGAATAAGACATCAAAAATTTTGAATTTTATATTGGAATTTCATCCCAACACCCTACTTCCTTTGGACCCAATGCCCCTTCTCCTAAAACTATTAATGGTCCTATACCCCCAAAGTCTTGGTTACCAAGAGGTACAACATCCTGCTGGAGCAACAAAGAGTTTTCCATTTTTTATTACTCTTTATTATGATTCCTATGGATTTAGTTTACTCTTCTATAAACTCCAGAATTTCTAGGTGTTTTATGGCAGGAAGATTTTTGTGCTTTTAATCTCTTATGTCGCCATATATTGCAGTCATTCATAGCTTACAGGTTGGTCATCACTAATGTATGGTCTTAGACTATCTGATTTATATCATCAACAACTTACATAGCACTTAATATATGGCATATAATTAGAAATACTTATTGAATGAGTGATTTTGACTGTATATTACAAAAATTTTGAAAACATAATAACTAACCTTTATATTCAGGATCTCACTTAATTCTCACAACAGTATTGTGAATTAGGTAATAGAAGTCTAATTCACAGACTAGAAAATGTAAGCTTAATGGGAATAAATAAATTTCTCAGGGTCACACATCTAGCAAATAGTAGATTTGACTTTCAGCCAAAGGGCTCTTTGATTCTAGAGCCTACACTACCATGTAAATTATTTTAAATATACTAAAATAGAGTAACTGAATAAATGAGTTACTAAGATATAAATTCATTAATATAATTATTAAGATATCTGTGAAAGGAAAGGCTCCTAGTTCTTGAAATTTGGCATTTTTTAACTCTCTAATAACAAATAACTCCCATAAAATGTAAATCATTCTTCTGTACCTTTTTTAAAAAGGCAAAAAGTGACCTGAGTAGAATTATTTTTATCAAATATCATAGGTTCAGAGAAAGTGCATTTAGTATATAAAGAGCTCATACAAAGGCCTGTTATACTAGTATAGCTAAAAAAGTAAGTAAAATCTTGTACCTAACAATTACACCAAGGACATAATCTCAAATATGAGGGAAAATAGCAGATACAAAAAAATTAATTTAAAAATTATTTATAGCAAAAATATAAAAAGAACCTAAATATTCAGCAACAGAGTAATAGTTAAGGAAGCTGTTACATAAATCCAGTAGACAATTGTGCTGGTATAGCAAGAGGATAAATTAAAAATTTTAAAAGCATTGAAAAATTCTTATTGACTTAAAAAAAGAATAGCAAAAAAAATTGAAGAATGTTTACAATCTGCTAAATATGTGTGGAAAAATACTAAAAAAAGTATACCCAATGCCAGTAATATTTGGGGGGTTTATTAAGGAGACTATGAATGATATTTTAAACTAATTTTCTTATTCTTCAATTTTTTTAAATGAAACTTTTACTGTTATGAAAAAATGTCTGAAATATACATATATTTAATTATTTATAGACTGTTTCTCCCGTTTTTACTAAATTTAAATGGGCCACAGGGTATTAGAAACCCAGATTCGTTAGCTCAGCCTGTAATCCCAGCACTTTGGGAGGCCAAGGCGAGTGGATTGCCTGAGCCATCAGGTTCAAGACCAACCCGGTCAACTTGGCGAGACCTTGTCTCTACAATAAATTGAAAAATTAACCGGGCGTGGTAGCACAGCCTGTAGTTCTGGCTACTTGAAAGACTGAGGCGAAAGGATCTCCGGAGTCCAGCAGGTCGATGCTGGGGTGGCTGTGAGTGTGCCACTGCACTCCAGCCTGGGCGGTGGAGTGAGACTCCAACTCAAAAAAGAAAAGAAAAGAAACCTCCTTTTAAAACCTTAATATCAACTATTTGCCATCTTGAATTATCTGCTTCAGAGAACGAGGGCCTCCTGATATTTCCTAAATCTAACTCTGGCCTTAACCTCTTTTCCTTGTTGGGTTGCCCTCCACTTGAAGTCTCCTGGCCTCATCTTGTCTTTACCTGTTAAAAAGCCTACACGTTGTTTAAGTTACAGCTCAAAGGTCAACATCCTTACCAGGAATTTCCTGATCCCTCTGCCCGTTCACAATCATGTAAGTTTTACTTACATTTAGTCTTGGCAAAATTATTTGTGCTATGGAGATAGTGAGGCCTTTGGCGAAGCTGACCTTAAAGCAAATGACAGTCTTCAAAGACACAAGTTTTTTTTTTGTTTCATTGGTTGGAATTTTTTTGTATTGTTTTGTTTTGCTTTGTTTTGTATAACCTCAATATAAATTTCTGTCTTTGTCATAATCTTTCCTAGTCAACATTGTTTTTCTTGTATAGTTAAACATATTGCATAATTTTCATCACTTCATTCACCATTTACTTTTTCAATTGATTTCTATTGCTTCTAAGTAGTTACACACATTATCCCTACAGCTCCATTCCAAAGGCCGTCAGAGCTCTGCATATATTGTTCAATGTCATATCCATGCCAGGTATCCCTCCCTTGCTCTCTGTGAAATGCATCCATGATTGAGAACTGATCATATTATCTTGTAAGGGCCTGGTCCTTTGTCTGCATCCTTCTCTAAAACTGGAACCTGGAATTTTCTCTTTCACTAATGTATTCCCAGCATGTACACACATGATAAATATTTGCTCAATGGAGAGTCGAATGCATGAGCATGGTATGATGAAAACAGCTGAGTTCAGACTAGTTGAAGTAATTGGTCATTCCCTTGGTCCAATTCCCAGTAACCCAGGTTTGCAAGAATTTGCAGAAGTTGCTCTGGCTGTGAAGTGATGCTGTGAACATGTCGTATGTTACTTACTTTAGAATCCTTTTAACTAAAAAAAAAAAAAAAAAAGCTGACAATGTCCATTTCAATATTTGGTTTTAATGGCATGGCATCCAAATATACTTTCTGACCCTAAACTGCATATCTCATAGTGTATGATTTTGCAAACTGTATTTGATTGAAATAAACACAAAGCAAGAACATGCTTATACAGAAAAATTAAGTGTTCTGCATTCTTCAGTTCCTCAAAGCGGGTGTTTATGGGGTTCACCTTGGGTGGCCAAAGGTCTTCTGCAGCATTTATGCGCATGAGAAAAACCCTTGGGGTGAGAGTCAGCCCTATGGTGGATGAAGCTGCCACTGTGCTTTGACTAACATCTTCACTCCCTGCTCACTCCATCTCGACGCTCCCTTTTTATTCCTTTCTCTTCTCTCTTATTATCAAGAACAGGGCTGCATATTAGCGTTTAGCACTGGTGAGTTATATATAGAAGATATTCTACATGTGTTGAATTGAGTTTTAAATAAATAAACCTGGGTATAGATCGCTAGCAAATGCCAACTCATATAGCAGAGAAAATCTTAACATTGGGGATATACTAAGATGATGAATAAAATGCTTGCACTGCAATCTTTTCTTAAAAATGTAAATGTATTATTGTATATTTATCTGAGATGTTTCACAGACCTTTTTTTTTGAAGTACACATTTCTAAATAAATACTTTGGTCAAAGATCTTGGATCTCTCTCTCTCTCTCTCTCTCTCTCTCTCTCTCTCTCTCTCTCTCTTTCTCTTGCTCACATTCGCTGAATTGAAAAGAACTCTCCAAAGATATTAATGAGTAAGCAAGAGACCTAGGAAAACTGCCATCTAAAAGTTGGACAGAATAAAAGTGTTTATTTTCCTAACAGAGCCATGATCCACTAAGGCAAAGGCTGTTTTTAAGTGTCCAGGTAAATCTAACTCTTCCAACACAATCAGTCCATCAACCTAATCCATATTCAGCATTTTCAAAAAACAGTCGTTTTCAGTTTTGCAGGTTTCTAAGAGTCTGCAATGTACTTTGTGCAATGAAATAAAACATATTTTTAATATTTGGCCGAGACTTAAATTCTCAAGAGCCAAGATTTCAGAGCAAATATTTCCACATTAATTGAAAATTTTATTGTCAAATATATTTCATGGTTTATTCATGCAGAGTAGTGCTTCTTGTCTCCAACCATTCATTCTGATGATTTTACGGAGAAGCCAGAGGCTATTTTCACAATTGGGGTGACATTTAAAATCAGGGTGACATTGTTTTTCTCATATGCAAGAATAATGATTTCTTCCTTTATACTATCTTCTCCACTGGATTCTTTTGTTGATAATAATATCTTTCTTGCTTAGCTTACAGGAAAGTTATAAGAATTTACAAAGAGACAGCATGTGTGCATCTACTATATAACTTATAAGTAATTACATTATCATTATTATTATTGTTATTCATCCAAAATAAGATTCAAGTGTCAAGGACTCATAGAACCCTTGAGGAGGAGGAAGAAAGAGACATCTCTTGATTAATGCACGCTTCTGGGAAGATTCCCTGTGTTCAGTTTTGCCTTCACCCATCACGACCTGTTTAATCTTGTGCAAGATATTTAACTGATCTATGACCCAAAACCTTCAATTTATAAAATAGGGAAATAAGATATTTGTATTAGATTATATATTGGCAATGTAGCTATACCATGTGAAGTTGGTTGCTATATGGTATAAACGCCCATTTATTATTTCACTAGAGATTAAGTACCACAATAGGAATAAAGGCATTCATTTATCCATTCCATAAACAAATTCTTATTGCCAGTCTCTGTTCTAGGCACTCTGTATACTGCAGTGAGGACAGACAAGGTCCCTGCTCACACACAACGATCGAGTAATTAAAGTAATTTCAGGGAGCAGCAAGTACCGTCAAGAAGCTAATATAGACTAATCACATAGAGCTTCAGGAGTGCAGCGCTGGAAGCAGGTACTTTAGGCGAGATGGTCAAAGCAGGCCATCTAAGAGTAGGACTCTCAACCTAGCATCTAAAGGTTTGGAAGGTGTCAGGACCCAGGCACCAGTCATACGAAGGTCTGAGGGAAGGGCATTTCAGACCGAGGAAATAACGTTTGCAATATGTCTGGAATAAAAACTAGCCTGTTTTGTTCAGAAGACAGAAGGGTCCTTATGTGTCTTGAGTATGATAAATGAGAGGAAGAGTCATATGAGGTGGAGGTAGAAAACAGAGTGGCCACATCACACGGAGTAAGGTAGACCCTACCGAAGAACTAGATTGTGTTCCAATTGTATCATAACTCTGAATCCCATTCCTTGCATGGTCTAGACAATATTAGATGTTAGGTAAATATTTCTGATAACTTAATACACAAAATATTTTTGAGTATTATACAAGGAGGACATTTAGAATACTGAGAGATTTTGAGACTCCCAAGAGATGTCTTCTATCAAGGAAAAGCCAGAAATTAGTCATGCATTCCATTCTTAAAATAAGTCTCTGTTTAATCCGGCCGTTACTCCTAGAGATAAGATCTCTTCTTTGTTCATCACATTCCTTAAAAATGACTAGTATAACCATCGGGCAAATGTGAGATTTTGCTTTTAACCGGGAGTGAAGGCTGTCACGTTGGGAACGGTAATGTAGATGGTTCATGTCTGTAATGATGGAAATGTTCTCTTCCTGCTGTCCAGAGTGGTAGGTAGTAGCCACATGTAGCTATTGAACACTTTCTATTTGATTGTGGAACTCAGATGTTTGTTTTATGTATTTTTATGATTAATTTGAATCAACTTTAATTTTAAGAGCCCTGTGTATACTATACTGAATGGTACAAGTTGTATTGTCTTTGTCTTTGCCATTAACCTTCCTTAGTTGGTTCATCAGCATCCTATGTCCAACTCTTCCTCAGTCTCACTACCAGCACATGCTGTGGCCCACTGACTGAACTTTTTCAAGCCACATCATCAATAGGGCTACTACATGAGCTGATTACATGCACCCTGATGCTTGGCACTTACTTGACCCCACCCCAAAGGGTTTCGTGTCTCTCACATCTGTGGTAAGATTATGGGGAAGACCTGGTGAGACCACACAGACACATGAAGCATCCTCACCTCTGCAGTTCAATAAATAACTCTATGCTGATGAGTCAGAGGCATCATTCTTTTTGCAAAGGATGGCCTCAAACACTGTCAATTAATGCGCTTGGGGTACTTTTTCCAGGTTAGAAGACACATCTGCTTCAGCCAAAAGCAAGATGAGTGATGTTCCAGAATTTGCCTACACTTAGTTACTCTAAAATTCAAGGAATTCAATTAGTTAAAGTTTCCAAATCTGTCATAGTCTCACTACTGATAATAATAAAACAACTGGATAATCATTTTTCTTTCAGAAGTGAAACAGCTGTTTGAACTTAATTCCAAATAAAACATTTTACTTTCAAATATAGCGCTCCATTGTTTCTTCAGTGGGGAGGCAGGAAGAAAATACAGGTATCTTGCTTTTCTACTCAAATTTGTCTATATCTAAAGAGTGAGTTAATCAGAAAGATGATTATAAGGAACTTCTGGCAGATTACCAGAGTAATATTTGGGACAATTTAAACTGGCTCATTCATGCTTTATTTTGTGCTGGCAAACACAATCTCCAGAGTTAAACATTTTTAAAATG
Source organism: Cephalopachus bancanus (assembly GCA_027257055.1). NCBI lineage: Eukaryota > Metazoa > Chordata > Mammalia > Primates > Tarsiidae > Cephalopachus > Cephalopachus bancanus. The sequence continues at coordinate 3,381,539 of JAPVLO010000096.1, read as the reverse complement.
CTATTTAAGAACATTTTAAAGTATCTTTTTAAAGTTCAAAGAATACTTTAAAAACATATTTCGATGAGTCGGGCATGGATAAATCAGAGGAATGAATATTAAATGTCTACGAGGTGAAAAAAATCTAGAAGAAATATACTTGAGAAAAAAATCGAGATTCCCACCAAACTATTTTAAAAGAATTTTTCAAAATTTGCCTGTTACAAAATCTACAATTAAAAACTTCTTTGGGTACTCAGATAAAGAATTTCATTGTTCCCCTGTATCATCCACGGTAATCTTAAACCCTCTCCCCCACCATGGTTAAGTTATTTTTGCTACGCATAGACTCCTCTGTGACTGAGTCAATGACAGAATCTTCCTTGATTTCTACAGAAGACATGATAAATTCCTTCAACAACCCTAAAGCCATTCTCATCCAGCAAATGGCAATGGCAGCATCTCGCAGTATCTATGATGTTAACAGTGTAAACTTCTTTTAAGTAATTCATTTTCTAGCAGCATAAGGAGTAGATAATGATTCTCTGACCTAAAAGGAGGGTGGGGGTTCTTGCAGGCATTCTATCCTCTGGAGTGACATTTGTCAAATTCAGATATCTAAGATCCAGGAATACATGTTGAGCATCCCTAATGAAGTCTAAAATGCTCCAAAATCTTAAACCTTCTAAGTGCCCAACTGGCGCCACAAATGGAAAATTCCATATCTGGCCTCACGTGATGGGTCGCAGTCAAAATATGGTTAAAACTGTTTCATGCACAAAATTACTTAAAATGATTGTTTAAAGCGATGTTCACGCTATGTGTATAAGGTGCATATGAAACATAAATAAATTCATGTCTAGACTCCATCCATCATTCACCACCTTGCAATACTGCAGTAATCTAATCTTCACTTGATTCATTATTTATGTGCAAATACTCCAAAACCAAAATAATTTGAAATCTGAAACCCTCTGGTCCCAAGCATTTTAGACAACCTGTATATGTCTTTGGAATCCCAGAGAGGCAAGAACATCAGTGTGAAAATGTTGATGTTGTCTTAAAAGTTAATAGAAACACAGACACTGAAAGTATATGATAACACTCAATGTGAAGGTCATCTGAGAGATCCAGAATATCCTAACTGGATGGGGAGAGTTGCTTATATTATGTTTAAGTATCTTTACAATGCAAACACAAAATGAGAAACTTTCCTAGAGGGCTATTATATCTTGGAGAAGGAAACCAAGAACTTCAATTCAAAAAGCAGTACTCCAAAAGATGAATGTTTAGTCGATTACATGATTTAGTGAAACACTGTATTACTTTAGGTGTATTTGTAGAAATACAAACTCATCACCACTACAACCTCCTCAGTTATCACAGAGCCTGTTAAATAAATAGCAATAATTTTGCCTAGATAAATTCATAAGTTAAGGAGGGAATTTATAACTAATTGAGTTAGCAATAAATCCAAGGAAGTTCTGTCCATCACTTACCACCTTGTAATAAGCAAAAATCTAATCACCACTTGGTTCTTGGCACTGCAAGTGTGTGTTCACTGAGTTTTTTAACTTATGAGTGTATTCATGGTGTTCTTCTGTTGGCCAATTAACAGAAAACAATGTTAGTCTATTAGAAAATGTTTTGGCCAAGAGTACATCTTTGTCAGAAAGTCTGGGTCTATATGGTCCTATCTTATTTTCCACAATTAATCATCACTGAAATTAACACATTAACCTCAAAGTCAAATAGGAAGCTGTTGACAGAATGAATTGGCTCAGACATTAGTAGAAACTTGCTTTATAGCCAATTCTTCAATATAGAATAATGAATCCATTCAATATTTGTTGATTATTTATTACATGCAATACAATATAAATAGATGCTTAAGGGATATAAATATGTATGAGACATCACATCTTCAAAAGAAATTTATTAGGTGACCATGGATGGATAGAATGATAGGCTAAGAGATGGACAAAATACCTTCAGAATATTTTCTAGAAGCCTCTTGGTAAACTTTTTTATCTTTGGGACAAAAAATTATTTAATTACAGTGTTAATGCTTAATAACAAGATCTTTCCAGAGAAAAAAATTAATTGTCTCAAACACAATCTCCAGAAATTTGCCCAAGTGGCATAATTTTCCATTTGCTCAGTCCTGCCATATCAACCCCATATTAAAACAGTTCAATAGCAGCTAGCACTATACTTCATTTGGGGCAATTACTGTCAGCTCTATGCTATTGAGTAATGTTGTTCCATAATGACACGATACTGTAGTACTATTAATATACCACATATTAATATTCTTGTAGAAGCTATTTTATATAGAAATATCTATTAACCAAGAATTGTGCACATGTACAGTACAATGAAAATTAATGCCTGAAAGCATCTGGAGATCTCAAAATGCCTTCTATGAAATCATATCTAAAGCCTAAAGCTATTAAATTCAATCAATCAGCAAATTTGTATTAGTCTTATTGTTATAGCTAGAGACAATACAAAAATGTGCTACGATGTGGTTTCTACTCTCAAGACATTTACAACTATAAAAAGATTTATAACCCACTTAACAAATCTTTAATAAATACATTGTGAATGTTTAAAAGGAGGACTTTTGTCCCTGTCCCAATTCCTTTTTCTGTCCTCAAATAAAGAGAAGTTGCCATTGGCCAAAACATGAGACTTTCTGGGTTTGTTTTACTAGCAAGAAGGGATAGTACCCCGGTTGTGTGGCCGTCTTTCACTTTCTGTCTCCCTGTGGTAAACAGATTTCTGAGATACAGTTTCCTAGAATCAGAGGAAAGGCCTAAGGCCTGAACCATGTTCTCCTGCACAGGTATTACCAGGTGGAACTGCATTGCAGGAGACAGGATAATTATCAGCTGTTAATACGTTGATATTTTATAAAGAATTGTTATATGCAAATCTATTTTTATGAAGCCATGAAGGAAAGAGGGTTGAATAGTAGATTTACCAAAATCCCACCTTAAACCTCTGACATGCTATTTGACCAAAAAGTAAATCTGAGTTCATATTTACCTGTGTATTCATAAAGTTACTATTTGCATTTTTTTACTTTAGTTGGAAAATGTATGTGATTTCCATATATTAATTTTGTTTAGTTTTGTTTTTAGAAAGTAGGATTTATTAAGAAGATAGAAAAGCTCCCACAGTGGAAGGGAAACTGAAAGAGGTTGCCCCATATATTAATTTTGTAAACAATATCTATATGTGTCTATGTGTCTTTTATTAAATGTTAGATTCAGAGAGTATGCATGCATGTTTGCTGCTTAGTCATATTTTTTAGCGGTGGGAGTTGGGTCTCAGGTGGCCCATTCCCCAGATGGTTGTACCCCATGGGTCATTTCTGAACCCTAAATCACCTTTCTGCCTTTTCCCTTATTTTTATCCCAGTGTCTATTATTTCCATCTTTGTGACCATTTTAGCTCCAATACATGAGGGAGAACATTCAGTGTTTGGTTTTCTGTTTCTGAGTCGGTTCATTTAGGATGATGATCTCCAACTCTATGTATGTTGCTGCAAAGGACATCATTTCATTCTTTTTTATGACTTTATAGTATTTCCATAGTGTATATATACCATTTTTTCTTTATCCAGTCAATTGTTGGTGGGCATTTAGGTTGGTTCCATAATATTGCTATTATGAATAGTGCTGAAATGAGCATATGAGTAAAGGTATCTTTTTATATATTTATTTATATTCCTTTGGGTGGATCCCTAGTAGTGGGATGGTTGAGCCAGATGGTAAGTCAATTTTTAATTCTTTGAGAAATCTCCACACTGTTTTCCATAGAGGTTGAACTAGTTTATAATCCCAACCGTGGATAAGCATTTTCTTTTCTCCACAACCGCACCAATATCTGTTGTTCTTTGACTTTCTACTAATAGCCACTCTAACTGGTGTGAGGTGATAGTTGATCAGGGTTGTAATTTGCATTTGTCTGATGACTAGTGATGTTGAGCATTTTTTCATATGTTTGTTGGCTGCTTGTGTGTCTTCTTTTGAGAAATATCTATTCAGAAAGTCCTTTGGACTTTCTGATGAAGTTATTTGGGTTTTTTTGTGTTGAGTTGTTTGAGTTTCTTATAGATTCTGGATATTTGCCCTCTATTTGAGGAATAATTTGCAAATATTTTCTCCCATTCAATAGGGGTTCTGTTGACTCTGTTGCTTATATCTTTTGCTGTGCAGAAGTTTTGTAGTTTAATTAAGTCACATTTTTCTAACTTGGCTTTTGTTGAAATTGCTTTTAGAATCTTTGTCACAAATTATTTGCCTAGACCAATGTCCAGAAGAGTGTTTCCTGGTTTTTTTTCTAGGATTTGTATAGTTTCAGGTCTTACATTTAATTCTTTGATTCACCTTAAGTTAATTTTTGTATATGGTAAGAGATAGGGGTCCAGTTTCATTCTTCTGCACATGGCTAGTCAATTTTCCCAGCACCATTTAATGAATAGGATGTTCTTTCCCCCATTGTTTATTTTTGTAGGCTTTGTTAGAGATCCATTTGTTGTAGGAACGTGGCTTTATTTCAGGGTTCTCTATTCTGTTCCATTGATCAATCTGTCTAGTCTTGTACCAGTACCATGCTGTTTTAGCTAATATAGCCTTGTAGTAGAATGTGAAGTCAGGCAGTGTGATGTCTACAGAATTGTTCTTTTTTGCTTAGAATTGCTTTAGCTATTCAGGCTCTTTTTTTCCTTTATAAACTTTCAGACTGTTTCTTCTGTGAAGAATGAAGTTGACATTTTGATCAGAGTTGCATTAAATCGTTCTGGGCAATAGGTCATCTTACCAATATTGACTCTTCCAAACCAAGAAGATAGTATGTTTTCCCATTTGTTTGTGTCATCTACAATTTCTTTCATCAGTGTTTTATAGTTTTCCTTGTAGAGATCTTTCACTTTCTTAGGATATATTCCAAGCTGTTTTATTTAATTATTATTATTTTTATGTATTTATTTGTTGTTAGTGTGAATGGGATTGACTTGATTTGGTTCTAGGCTTGAGTGTTGTTAGTGTATAGGAGTGCTACCAATTTTTGTACACTGGTTTTGTATCCTGAGACTTCACTGAAGTCACTTACCAGGTCTAAGAGCTTCTTGGAGGAGTCTTTAGGGTTTTCTAGGTATAAAATCATGTCATCCACAAACAGGGATACTATATATATGACTTCCTCATTGTTGAATTGAATAACTTTTATTTCTTTCTCTTGCCAGATTGCTCTTGCTAGTGTAGCAGGAAAAATAGAGAGATTGTGACACCGAGACTATTATAGGAAGTGGCACTTTATTACACTGGCTAGCACGGCACAGCGGGCCCAAGAATTCCATGCATCCAAATCAAGCTCGAGCACCCCAGAACAGGAGACATGGGGTCTTATACCCTCGTTTAGGTAAGGGAGGGGGGTCGTGTTGAGTGATTACATACTTCCTTTGGAATCTTACAAGGTTGTACTTAGCAAAATCAACTTCAGAAGGGGGGTTTTAGATAAGACTCTTTTTCATTTCCATGAACTAGCCAGTCTCTGGGCCATTTGGCCTTTCTTAAACAAAACCTGCCTGGCTCCGGGCGGGACTTTAAAGTTGCAACTTGCCTTTCAAAAGGAAATACCTTTTAACCGCTATCAACCTTTCCTTCTTGCCGCTGGGCTAGTGGCAGCTCAGGTGAGGCCAACTGCTGATCCCGAATCAGCCACATGTGTTTCTGTGTTATTTACTCAATTACACAAGAAATATATTTGAGCATATGCCGCTTCCTGCCACACTAGGACCTCCAGTACATTGTTCAATAAGAGTGATGAGAGTGCACGTTCCTGTCTTGTTCCTATTCTGAGGGAGAATGTTTCCAACTTTTCTTGATTAAGTACAATGTTGGCTGTTGGTTTGTAATATATGGCTCTTATTATTTTCAAATATGTTCCTTCAATTCCCAATTTGTTGAGGATTTTTTTTTATCATACAGGAATGTTGGATTTTATTTTTTTATTTTAAAGTTGTGGAGTACAATTCAGGGTTAGGTATACAAACGTAGATTATGCAGATACCCTTGTTGATGAGGTGTGCCCCTCTCTCCCGGAGCAGTTTCCCTCAACTGCCAATCCCTTTCTTATAGTATTATAATTGTTCAAGTTCCGCTTATAAGTGAGAACATACGGTATTCTTTTCTTTGTTTCTGTGATAGATCACTGAGTATAATCGACTCTAAATCCACCTAAGTTGTTGCGAAGTTCATATGTTTGTCCTTCTTTACAGCTGCGTAATATTCCATTGTATATGCATACCACTTTTTAAAATCCAGTCCAGCTTCGATGAGCAGCATGGTTGGTTCCATGTTTTTGCTATTGTGAATAGAGCTGCAACAAACATTCATGTGCAGGTATCTTTTTGGTAGAATGATTTGAGTTCCTCTGGGTATGTTTCCAATAAGGGAATTGTTGGGCCACATGGAAGGTCAATTTCTAGTTCTTTCAGAAATCACCACTCTGTCTTCCAAAGAGGTTGCACTAGTTTGCACTAGTTTGCATTCCCACCAGCAGTGTAGAAGTGTTCCTTTTTCTCTGCATTCTCGTCAGCATCTCTTGTTGTTTGTTTTAAATTACAGCCATTACAGTTTTTCCTTTGTTTATGAAGATTAGTTTGGCTAGATACAAGATTATTGGATGACTTTATTTTTCTTTAAGGAGATTAAAAATATGCCCCTCCCCATCCCATTCTCTTCTGGTTTCTAGGGTTTCTGTTGAGAGTCTGATGTTAGTCTAATGTACTTTCCTTTATAAATGATTTGGCACTTCTCTCTTGCTGCTCTTAGAATATTTTCTTTCACATTGACCTTGGATAATCTGACAATGACATGCCTTGGTGAGGTGCATTTTGTGATATATATTTTGCAGGAGTTCTTTGGGATTCTTGTATCTACATGTCTAGGTTTCTCTTGAGACCAGGGAAGTTTCTTTAAATTATTTCCTCAAATATATTTTCCATACTTTTTACTATAACTTCTTTGCCCTCTAGAATGCCTTTGATTTGTAGGTTTGGTCACTTTACATGATCCCATAGTTCTCATACGCTTTGCTTATTCTTTTTTCTTTATTTCTATCTGACTAGTTTACTTGAGAGAGCCTGTCTTCCATCTCTGAGATTCTTTCTTCCACTTGTTCTAACCTGCTGCTGTAGCTTTGTACTGCGTTTTATATCTCCTCCAGTGAGTTTTTCAGTTTTGTCTGGATTTTCTTGAAGTTGTCAAACTCTCCTTTCACCTCTTGCGTTGTTCTGCTAATGTCTTTGTGTTGGTTATCGGCTTTATCTTGCATCTCACTGAGCTTCTTTATAATCAGTATTTTAAATTTGTTATCTGACATTTCAAGAATTTCACTGTGGTTAGTTTCTGTTATTGAGGAATTGGTGAGCTCTTTTGGAGGGGTAAGACTTTGTTTTCCAGACTTTCAGAGTTGTTTCTCTGGTTCTTCTCATCTGGCTGAACTACCATGACTAATCTCTATGAGTTCCTTTGATGTAGATGGCCTGTGTAAAAAAGCCTTTCCAGGTGTTGGTTGTAATGGTGATGTAGTAGGAGTGAGGGCTGGCCTATTGCTTCCTGTGAGGCTAGGGTTAGGGGGTGGGGGGGTCTTGGGAGGCTTACTTTGCTCCTTACGACGGTATATGCTGCTGTGAGCAAATTATCTGTCGTGATGTACTGTTCAGTCTTCAGGCCGGCCGGTGGCACCTTTAGGTATGGGCTGCTACTGTCAATGTGGATGCGCATCTTTGGTCCTTCTTTACTGGAAGAGGTCCTCTGTTGTGTCAGCAGTGAATTTGTAGAATGCACTCTGGTCTGTGTTCCCAGTTCAGAATTGGGGAGGGGAGAACCAAAATGAATGGATCCACAGATGTCAGGTGCAAGAACTCACTCTGAGGCTGGATATGATGTGCAGCTTCCAAGTGCCCAAAAGTGTGCCTTGGTGAGGTGTTACGGGACCTCTGCTACTTTGAGTTCTCTGCTCAAGAAGGGGAAGTTGTCCTGAGCTCCTAATCTAGAAGAGTGGGAACTCCAGGTACCTGGAGATATGTCTGGGTGTTGAAGAGAGAGAGTAATGAAGCACTAAGGATTCTGCCCCTGGGGGAAGGGATGGTTCAGGTTCCTACTCCAGGTGATTGAGTACGGTAGGGAGTGGAGCACAGGAGGCCTTGTTGTGCATGAATGGTTGCCCAGGAAGGGTGGGGCAGCATAGGCTACTAATCCCTGCGTGTGTGTGTGTGTGTGTGTGTGTGTGTGTGTGTGTGTGTGTGTGTGTGTGTGTGTAGAGATGGGGTCCTCCTGACCCTTGGTGCTGACAGATTTAGGGGGCAGGCTGTGGTGCCTCGATTCTGGGTCATGGAGCTGGCCTTGCTTCAGGCTTCATGACTCAGAAGAAACTACAGGATCAGGAACTCTCCTGCTACTCAGACTGCTGATTCACATGCTAAGTGAGGTCCCTCCTGTTGGTCTTCTGTCACTTAGACTGTTTTACCAGTTGTGCAGAAGTCGGGAACCTTCCTTTTCCCCAGTACTACTAGGTCACCCCACCCTAGTTAGTCTGGGAAGGAGGCTGGGATTCTTAACAGTGACGCTCGTTGTGAAGTTTTAGGTGGAAACACTGACATAGGTGGTGGCACTCACTGTTCATGAGAAACCACAGCTGCCACAATCCCCTTCTGCTCAGGATACAGGTTCCAGAATGTGGGAGTGGGGGCCACCTTCTAGACTCCTGTCATTTAGGCTGATATTCTGGGTGTTCCTTGGGGCCCCTTGCCACCACTGCCTAGAGGGGTGGGGTGCCTAGGTAGTGACACACAGAAACCAATTCCATGTCAAAGATCTGACCCTGGCAGCCTGTCTTTCCAGGACGAAAACACAGCTTCTGTGGGTCTCCCATTGCTTCCACTCACAGGGTGGAATGAGCCCAGGTCTGGTCCCAAACCCTGGAGCAAATTCCTAGCTCCCACTTAGTTCCAGGGTTAGGAAGTCCCTCCCCCCAGAGACAAGTGAGCAGTCTCTGGGCAGAAAGCCAAGTGTCTGCAGAGGCCATTGTTGGCCAACAGTGGGCCCCAATCAAGAAACGGTTTCTTCCTTACCTTTCTCTCTCATCAACTCTTGACCTCCCCTTGAGAGAGCTCCAGGATCCAGGAGTAATGGGGTGTCCTCTTCTGGCCTGAGTTACCCAGATTCCTCATTGGAATGGCCGCCTCAGAGGGCAGTTTTTAGTCCTGTTTCATGGTCTGGTGCTCACACTCACTTTTTTCTGTGGAGTGCTGCCACAGGGGCTTTTCACCCACCTTCTCCTGCCTGAGATTTGGGATGTCCTTTGTCATTCTGATGAATATCCATTTTCCTTCTTGGACTGGGGTTCACTGTGTTAGTTTTTCCACTCTATTTACAATGTTCCAATGGGTGAAGCATGCTTGAAAGTCTCTAATGTGCCATCTTTAAAAACAAAACAAAACTTATATATGCCTTTCCTTAGCTTATGTATCTCAAGAGGAAATGACAGAAAATGAAAAGTGTATTTCATGACACAACATGAATGAATTCTTATATGACTAAGGTTCCCACCTTAACCATACCTCTCTCATTCTTTCTCTTGACTATGAGCACTTAGAAGGCAAACTGTAATTTCAGTATTCAGCTCAGTGGCTGACGCTTAGCAGTGCTCAAAAGTGCTTGTTGAATGAATGAATGAATGAATGAATTTCTAACTAGGATTGAAGAACATTAGTTAAAATGTTCCCCAGTGTCTATTGCCCATGTGACCTTTCCATTTTGATCCATTTGCTTTAACATTTTAGGACATATTCATGAACTAAGAGGTAGTCACTGAGGTGTTTGATTTGTGAATGTATCTGGAATTTCTTTTCATCAATAAGTAAAAGAGTCTTTTATTAGATTGCATGATGTCTCTGACTTAGAGCAACCCTTGTGATACAGATGAACTTAATGCACATCCCAAATAATATTCATCGCTATATGTATATACATATAATTATACATAATATTATTTAATATTTAGTATAACATTAAATTTTAATATTTAATGCTAAATTATTTGGTGATAATTCCTAATAAATATTATTTATTTTAATTATGTGAATATTCATTATTAACTTAAAGTACTATTATTTCATATTAATATAACTTGATATAATTTAAAATTATTAATATTATTAAAGTAATATCAGGGAGTGACAAGTACTGCAATACTCATATTACAATTCTTTTTGAGTTCTGGGAGAGCAGTCGTTTTGGTTGTTAGTTTTATAAGACTAGGGTGAGTAGAAGCACAGGGAAGAAAAAAATAGATGTTTTTAGGGAAATGTAAGTTTTCCTTCTATAATAATAATTTCTCAATCTTGCTTTGTTTCTTACCCTTGATATTTCTGAAATGTACAGGCAGTTATCTTTTATAATGTCTGTCAATTTGGGATGAATAGAATATATCTGTCACCAAAATCATACTAATTGAATTCTAGTCCATGCTCAAAAATCAGCTTTTAATCCCACCTGTTCTTCATACCCAAAGACTGCATCTGTCCTGAGATAAAAGATGAAGAGTGGCTCTGTTTTGACAGTTTCTAAAAGTGAGTTTATTCCACAATTATTTTGACAAATTTACTTCGGGGAATATTTAGAGTGCTGGAAATGGGCCCAAAATGAGGGGTCACATGCATGAACACCCTGCCAAATGTTTTGCCAATAGCAATGATCTAATTGACAGGCCATATTCAAGTACAAGTGTGTCGTTATTGATGCTGTTGATGATTTTCAAAGTAGAGAAAACTAGGCTTCTATCTGGTTTTCTTTGTCAGTTTTTATTTTGACGTGGTTCTAAACTTACAGAAAAGTTACTGGTTTATATACTACCCTTTATTACCTCAGTTCGCCAATCGTTTCCGTTTTGCTCTATTTACTTTAGCATTCAATGTGTGTGTAATGCAGTATGTATATGTGTGTGTATGTATGAATATTTGCATATTTTTTTCAGAACTGCTTGAGAGTAAGTTGCAGACATCATGACCTTTTAACCTTAAATACTTAGTGCTAAGCACAAGAATATTTTCCTGCATAACTACAGCATGGTTTTCAAAATCAAGATCTTTAGAACTAATGTTATTTGACAGCCCTGTTCACATTTTGTCAATTGTTCCAATAATGTCTCTTATACTCTCTTCCCCTCGTCTAAGACCACATATCGCATTTAGTTGTCATGTCTCTTTAGTTTCCCTTAATCTGAAGTAGCTCCTTAGGCTTGTTTTGTGTTTCTTTCCTTCGATATTTTTGGAATGCACAAACCTTATTATTAGGATTGGTTTGCTATTTTTGACGTGTAGTTGGAGGAGTGCTATTGGATACCCATTACCTGAATGGAGTTGCCTTGTCAGCACGCTTACATTTATGCATCTTAGATGCCCAACATCTGGATAATTGCTTTAATTTAAGACACTCTTTCTTGAACATCCCTGTGAAGTCATTTGTATTATCTTGAGTCAATATTTTAAAACTCATTCTACTACTCTGTGACTGTATAAGTCACAAGATAGGTTACGCAGCTATAACAAAGAGACCCAAACACAACTTAAACAGACTTTCACTTCTTTCTCATGTAATATGCCAAGAAAAAGTCTTCCTGAGCTTTTTGGTGCCCCTGACATGTTTGCCACATGGCTTCTATCGAGTCCAGAGCAGTTGTTTCAGGTTTTGCTATGACCCAACCAGTGGGAAAGGCCAGAGATGTGTGACATCCGTTTTTAGAGGCATGAACTTGAGATATATCAGCACCCCGTCTGCTTATACTCCATTGCCCAGAACTTAGTCACATACAACACACAAGCCTGCAAGAGAGGCTGAGACGTAGAGTCCCTGCAATCCCATTATTAGAAACAGTGAGAATGGTACTGGTGGGCATCTGACAATTTCTGGCTCAGAAACCATCAACACACAAGAACACTTCCTGATTAGTAGATTGCCAAAGGTATAATGTATTGGGAAAGGGGGATTTCATAAAAAGCCCAATTTACAGAAAGTCTGCCAAGGCAATATATCCCTAAATGGAAAAGTGCAAAGGGAATTGCTGAAAGAAGAAGCCTCTTGAAGAGTCATTAGATGACCAGAAAAAGAGTGCAGTTTGCATACCTTTCAACCTTATTTCTAGCAAGCACCCTCCTTTGTATATTATACTTCAGTAATACAGAGTCACTTGTGAGGTTTCCCTTACATGCCTGTTGCTTCATACATCTTCCAGCTTGGGCCTCAGTTGTACCTCTCCTTCTCGTCCCATTACTATCCAATTGGCAAATATCGACTCATCTTTTAGCATGCATTCAAATCTCACCTCTGACAAAGCACTCTTGACTCTTAGAATGAGCACTCCCAGCTTACATTGACAGTACTTAGTGTCCCAAAGCATCTGTCTCATGCTACTGGACTCTAAGCTTCTTGAGGCAAACATTGTGTCTTACTGGGTTTGTAGCCCTAGCACTTTGTGGTTCAGAAATGTAGACCCATGTTACATACTCTTCTAACATATTTCTAAGAGCTAGGAGAAAAACAGGAAGTCATAAGATCAAAGGAAGGAGAAAAACAGGAAGTCATAAAAATCAAAGGAATTCTAGAAAATTAGCATGGTAAGCTTGAGGATCATCAACAGTGAAGGGAAAAAGCCAGTGAAGAGGGAGAAACTATAGAGGTAGAACAGAGAGAAGAACTGAGTCAAGAAAAGAGGAGACAATAGAAACAAGAACATGGGTCTTGTCAAAGAAGAATGTCTGGAGTTAGAAACGAGAGTTAAGGAAGACACGGATATACTGGAGGAAGTTAGAGAAACGCTAGAGTAGAGAAAAGGTAAATTGAAGTTGCTTTTTGTATATATACATACATATAGCAAGAAGTCATGTGCAAAAATTCCCTTTACATTCATACGTTTATGTTCAAAATTAGATTTTGACTCCCTACCAAAATATACAATATAAATTTTGTCCTTAATTTGTGGCCCAAATTTTCTTTGAGGTAGCATTTTATTTATACGCACTTGACCTGCACGTACAATTCTTGTAAAATTTAACAACCCTTGATAGTAGTTACTTTAAACCAACTAGCATAATAATTTTAAAAAATAAAATGGAGAAGAGCATGAGGGGAAAGTCTTGATAAATTCATTTTTTTCTGAGAAGTATTGATAGGATTCAAATATTTTTCCCCAAATGGCTTGTTAAATATTTTTTAGAATACTATGTTGTTTCGTAATGGTAAATATCAATGCTATAGTGCAGTCTAGAATCTCATTTAGCACAGAGAAGCCTTTTTCAGACACATCTCCTCCTCTCCAATCTCCTCCCTTCTTTCCCATTAAGAACAGGCGTTTGGTACATGCACTCCTCAAGTTCTGCCACCTGACAGCAGCACCTTCCGGTGAACCCAGCACAGGCCTGCTTTGCCTTAGACTTGGGCTTCCATTGCTAGCCTCAACAAAGAAAGATTCACTGCTGCCAATGTCACCTTCATTCCTTTGATAATTATCAGCCTATCCTGAATCATCAGGGTGGTGACAGTTAAATGATAGGATCTGTGATTCTGGTGAGGTGTGCTCTAGGAAAAAGACTGGAAGGGCTTCCCATGGGATTTTCTTTTCAAATAATTCCAGTGATTCTTCCAATTTTCTGAAGATGAGAATTTCTACTCCCTTGCACCAAACCCAATGAAGTTGTTCTAGGTGTGGCTTTTCAGAGTACCACTAATTGGCAAGATATAAAAATAATGAAATAATAATAGTCAATACTTACTGAATGCTCACTATGAGCCAGACATTGGCTACTTACTTTATGTTTATTGTTTCCCATCATTTTCACAATAATCCTATGAGCTATTCCAGCCTACCATTGCCTAGAGGGTCTGCATTCCATAATAGAAAATAACGGGCAAGAGGTAAGCAGTGTGGCAGCAGGACGCCAGGTGCTATGTTGGACATCGCCTCACGGCATTACTGGGAAAGGAGGTATTTGCCATGCTCTTCAAGTCCCATAGGACTTACACCCATGATCTTGATCTGTACCTAAAGTCCATCCATCCACTTGCTGCATCCCCTGCCTATAGAGGTCCACTTCCCAATTCTTTTTGTCCTAAGAACAGCAGCTGTCACTAAAATTTGCACAGTTTAATTATTTCACTACGAAAATCTTATAAAACATAAATGAGAACCTTATAAAAATAAATATATTGCAGCACTGTTCACAACAGTCAAAATGTGGAAGCAACCTAATTGTTCATTGATAGATGAAGGGAGAAAGAAAATATGATATACACAAGCATACACGCACACACAGTGGAATATTATTCAGCCTTAAGATAGAGATCTGCTATCCAACACTGTGCCTATTGAACATTATACTATATCCTGAAAACTTTGTTAAAATGGTTGCTCTCATGTTAAATGTCTTTACCACAATAAAACAAATAAATACACCCTTTTATTTAAACATAGAGACTCTCCTTAAAAATGTTTGTTGGCCAGGTACAGTGGCTCAAGCCTGTAATCCCAGCACTTTGGGAGGCCGAAGCGAGAGGATTGCCTGAGCTCAGGGGTTTGAGACCAGCCTGGACTACTTGGTGAGACCTTGTCTCTACAATAAATCAAAAAATAAGCCGGGATTGGTAATGCACGCCTGTAGTTTCAGTTACTTGGAAGGCTGAGGCAGAATGATTGCCTGAGCTCAGCAGGTTGAGGCTGTGGCGGCTGTGAGCGTGCTACTGCACTCCAGCCTGGGCAACAGAGTGAGACTCTGACTCAAATATATAAAAAATGTTTGTTAAAACACACGCCCTTAAACCTGAAAACATTTTTGAACTTTTTCATGTGTGCATGCGCGCACATAAAAATAATGAAATAATAATAGTCGATACTTATTGAATGCTCACTATGGGCCAGACATTGGCTACTTACTTTACGTTTATTGTTTCCCGTCATTTTCACAATGATTTTTGCCTTTCACAATATATTACAGTTACTCATTGTAATATAATTCACATATTCTTGTGTTCGTGAGCATGAAGAAAAAATATAATTTATATAACAAGGTAAACTGATGAAAAGCAGGTTGTTTTTCAGCTTAAATGTATATTCTGTGGAGCTGACACGAGATTCAACATCTAAGTAGTTTCTGACACTTGACATTTGATAGCAGACCTTGCTGCAGTATATCAGTTTTTAAAGCTCTTATCTACAATAGGTACTTTTGCTACCCTTTTGATGGTATTTTACAGCTTATTTTCTGGATGAATGTAAAGCATATTTCTCCATTATTTCCCTTCCCTATCTGAAGAGCACTCACTAAGCTAAAACTGCCCTTTAAAAAATTCTTTTCCTCTTCCCTGTGTCTCTACCTACCCTCCGTCTCATCACAAGAATTACAGTAATTAAATAATAATTTAAAATGTATCCACCAAAATGGTTGTTTTCCCCAAAATCTAAAAGAATTGTAGTGTGAGTAGCCTAGCTATTTTCTCTATTAATCATGCAGTCAAGGACTAAATATGACAGATTTCTCAGAAATATCTTTGCTTGTCAGTATCACGGTAATGATTCAAGAACAGTTAAGCTAAACGCCTCAGACTTTTCTAAACACATAGCTGATGCCATGTTCTTTTCCATTTTATGAGCTGCTGTTGACATTGAGATTTTCCACATCCTCGGAGCCGTTACGCTACCACTGTTGGAAGGACTAGTTATTTTTGAACACACGGTGTTGCTCTGACAAAAACGTGCCTAGAACATCCTCTGGTGGTGATCGTGGGAATCATCCGTTTCCACACATCTAAAGGTCCCTGGTCCAGCCCCATTCCCCAGGACTAACGCTTCCCAGGACACATTCCCACAAATGACACTGCCCAGGAAACGTGCACAATGATGGTAAAACAGGTTGTTTTGCAAATGTTACAACTACCCCGTCACCTATTTTAGGCATTCTGCTTAGAAGTTCTTAACAGAGATGGCACCGTCTTACTATTTCTACCACAGCTGTAAATCTGGAAGTGAAAAGTGAAGGGACCTTACAATTCTGTTTTTAGAGAGGCAAAGTCTCATATGATACCTTTTTGCAAATTTCCACAAATACAAACAATTTAGCAATCCAAATGATTTGGATTTCTTTGTCATGAAAATTAAAATATCATAAAAGATATTTGAGGTTTGGAAATGGTAAGGTGACACTTCCTAACTGATAATTGTGGTCTTCAGTGATTTGCTTCAAAACTGTAAACCCATAGAGACTTTTTTTTTCCTCCAACAGTAAATTATAAAAATCAGTAAACAATGACAGTCCTTCAGGGATGGAAGGGCTAAGGTGTCAATTATGAATTAATTAAGCCTATGTAGCAATCAAAAACTGTGAATTAGGTAAGAAGCAATATTCATTTAAACCAGTGACATGAGCCATTGAGAGCATCCTGCTACAGGCCACATGTTCTTTGTGTTTTATTACACATCATAGAATAAATTAGTTCTAATGAGGCTGGCTCATGTTGCTAATTTCCTTAATGATTTTGATTAATGTGAAGTTTAAAGGATGTGGCACGTGACTATCTATTGAATGCCATGCTAAGATAACATTTATAGGTCACCTGGCTCATACAGAAGTCATCATCTACAGAAATTACTAATTTGCCAATGTTTCTTTAGTAAATGGTTTAGGATGTGAAGAAGGTAAATATGGTCCTAATTTTCTGATTCATGGGCTAGAACACTAAACTTAAGGCAGCAATTGACTGAAAATAACAACACTATGATAAAGATGGAAGTATCCTTTGCTCGATGTAAAACAAAACAGGTAACTGACAGCTCTTTTAAGACAATGCATCTCTCCCCACTCCTTGCCATTTTTACTGGTGGAGGCTTTTTCATATGCAAATAACAAAAGCTGAACCCTGGCTAGATGAAGCATAGAGTAATGTATTTTTAAAAACCTGGGAAAGCTCCCAATTCTGGAGGGAAGACTGAAGGAGCCAGCTTGGAAAAGTCAAGAAAACACAGCTTTCTGGAGTGTCCATGGTTCACCCTTGCTTTGCCCAAGATGGTAGAAGGAGACCCGGGGATTCTTCTAACTTCCCTCACAGCACAGCAGGCACCTGAATTTACCATCCCATCCAGATGAGGCACAGTGGAGGAGAAGTATTTCTCCAGTGAGGAAAACTGAGTAGAGAAGGGGTAATATACACTGGGTGACCAGAAAAAAAAATGGCAACTGCCCACTACTCAAACCATGGTCACCCACCTGTGTTAGTGTGTGCCTCTTCAGCTGGTCTTGGATATGGAGCCCTGTGAACTATGGATCTTGTTATTCCACTTAGAATCCTTTTTGGGTACACTTTAAATACTTTGGCTTTTCTTATTGTACATTTTCAGAATTGTAATTTGTCTTTAATCCTAAAATGTCACAAGTCTTCTGCAAAATAGATAAATACAATTTTTAACTGAGGCTTGCCTACAATTTTGTGTGTCAAGCACAAGTGGGTGGGATATAGATGACACCTCTCTTCCTTAAAATAACAGTCAAGTCAATAGTCACTGTTGACCCATGCACTGGCTTAATCACCTGTCTGAAGCATAATTCAAGTAAGAAGTTGAACCTGAATAGTGGTAGCCTCCAGGGTCCCAGCCAAGAGAAATGGGGTTCATGGAAAGGCTCTCATCCACCCGAGAGCTGGAATGCATACCAGAATCAAATCTAAAGACTGAACACAGGCAGAGAGTTAGTAAGAAAGGGTGCACCTCAAACAGCAGACCCAGCACAGGACTCTAAGGCTAGCACAACCCCATTGGCAAGGACTGAGTCTGAATACGCTTCCTCACATGACCTACAGTGGCCATAAAGGAGTGTGCAGAGCTGAGCTTACAGAGGCAAATCTTCAAGTTAGTAACTGAAAAGCGCAACATTTGCAAAGTAAGAATTCTCATGTGTGATGACATCCAGAAGGTAGGTAAACTTTGAAATGGTGCTATTAGTCTGCCACTCACCAGACAGTCATACGGCCCAGATTAATGAAGTAGACACACACACACACACACACATTTTACACACACACACAGAGTATGGCTTCAGTCTTGCTCTCCCTGGTCCACCCTCCAATGCAGGAGTCCCCAGTATCTGTTCCATGAACTAGTATCGGTCCATGGCTTCTCAGGAACCGTGTTGCACAACAGGAAGTGAGCAACAGGCGACTGGAGCTCCATGTTCTGTCAGATCAGAGGCGGCATTAGAGTCTCATAGGCACACAAGTCTTATTGTGAACTGCTCATGCATGTACTGTGTTTAGACCTAACGAAAACTTATGATAAATGATACTGAAAACAGCAAGCAATCAGAATTTTTGCCTAACATTTACACTCCAGCATATTCCAAGACAAACCTTTTTATCACTTTGCTTTGCATTTATGCAGCAACAGGAATCTAGGTTGCACACTCCCTATGAGAATCTAGTGCCTTATAATACTCCCTTCCCCACCCTCCATCTATGAAAAAATTGTCTTCCATGAAACCAATCCCTGATGCCAAAAAGGTTGGGGACCATTGCTCCAAGGGATAAAAAAAAGCATGTTGAGTTTATTAAGGGAATGGAGAGGAAGGAGATCTAATAATTTTCTAGCAAGTAAAAGGTGAAAAATATAAATCAACACCTGTTCAATTGTTACACTAAGATAGACTAACTTAAGAATCTTTAGCATGTTTTCTGTATTCCCTTTATTGTTAGTATTTAAATAACCGTAAATAATATTTATAAGGATCATTGTATATTTAATCCAAGCATTGTCTAACAAACATTATTATGTGTGCCTCAGAAAAAAATGTCCCTCGAGGGTGGGGAGAAAAGTTGCTGCATAAATGTAAAGCAAAGTGATGAAAAGGTTTGTCCTGGAATATGCTGGAGTGGAAATATTAGGCAAAAATCCTGATTGCTTGCTGTTTTCAGTATCATTTATCATAAGTTTTCATTAGTTCTAAACACAATACAAATATATGGCAGTGGCTATACTTTATTTCGATCTAATTAACCCATTTTTCCCAATTCAGATCGTAAAATATTTATTGTCCCCAAACGTAAATAGGTGTTATAAGGCTGTAGTTATAAGGTCACCTGACTCCTGCCCTCAGAGAGGTCACAATCTAGTCTAGACAGATACATCAGAACTACAAGACTGAGTGTTACACAGGAAATAACCACAAAACGTTAAAAGGAGCACAGAGAAGATAATTTATATGGAATGTGATATCCCCAGAAACACAGAACAGTTTCTCACAGATGTTTTATTTGGCAGGATTCATTCTTATTCTCTCTTATAAACGAAACAGTACTCTTCATACCAGTGGACTTCAATTTCAGTTTGCATCAGGATACCTAAAGATGATAAACATGCAGTTGCCACCCCACTTCTAAGTGTCTGATTCAGTGGGTCTACATTTTAATGTGTACTCAGGGTGATTCTGATAGGAGTCCTTGACCCATACATTGAGAAATATAATTTTGACATTGCTATTGTTCAATGTCCTTTAAAGATTTTACCATTTAAAGATTACTGAAGTGAAGTGATGAGCATGTGGTAAAGTCTCATTACATATTTTAAACAGATACGGCCTTGCTTCCAAATTACACCAACGCCATAGAACATTCTGGCACAACTGTGCTAATGTTGCCTATTCTTTAGGTTAGAGAAGAATGCAGCTGCATTTTACCAAGGTTAATGGAAAATTCGAAGATGAGTTTTGAAGAGCAAAATTCACACACCTTAAAGTATCATTTGTCCACAAATCATGCTTTGAGAAGTAGACATATTTAACAAGACTTAGGAGAGACAGACATAAACACTTTCTTTGCATTGCAAATTTTATGTGCTACCTTATCATTGTATTAAAAAAAGTTATCAGGTTTATAGGCATTGATCTGTTCTTAATAAATACACACTGCCTATATCGCAATTCATTTGATTGTAGAATTCTGAATAGACTATAAAAACAAATTTCTGGAGCTAATGAACTAAAAAATTACCATTAATTGAAGTACAAGCATTTATTTCAATTAAAGAATGTCACAATATTTAGTTTACATTTCATAGCTGCCACCATAAATCTAATCAATGGCATAATTTATACTGAAGAGCAATTTGAATAATTTGATACACTGTATTTAATGTTGGTCATTAGACGTAGTTGCAAATTTACACTCATAAATATGTGCTATACCATTTTTTATTCTGTTTATCTCCCGTCATATTACTTATTATTACTTACTATTCATGAACAAAATATAGGAAACTATCTCTTTCTTACCAAATAGCCTCAGGGAAAGTTTAACCAGTTTAAAACCTCTGGGCAAAATCCATCTTTCATAAATAAACTCATAAAAACAGCAGACTTTATAAATATTTAACATGCAATTACTCAGATTTATCAAATAAACTCAATTATCTGTATTTCAACTTCTCTTTCTATGCCAAATAAGTTTTTGTTAGTGCTATTTAATTTCTACAGAGGAAAAGTAAAAAACAGATGTATATTGCAAGTCTGTGATTTACCTAACACTTTCTATTTCAAGCACGCCCTTCCTCAGGTGAGGAAGGTTAATATTATCATGAGTCATAATAAGAGTATGTATCTTTGACATGATTTTGTGAGAATGGCACTTCATCTCTATGATCTTCTTCCTCAAACCACAAGCCCAGTTAAAACACACACATACACACACACACACACACACACACACACACACACACACACACACAAAATTAGGCAGGCCCAAATTGAGGGACATGCTACCAAACAGCTGACTCCTCAAAACTGCCAAGGTCAATGAAAATAAGAAAAATCTCCCTAGCTCTCATGTGAAATACTCTTCCAAATAAGAAGGCCTCATTATATCTAGAATAATGAATAGTTTGGTTATAAGCAATCAGTGTGCAAATAATTTTGTAGAACTAAATGATTCATAAAAGTTGTTGCAAAAAATGGGGCTATTTGAGTCTAAAGCACAGCTATTTTTTCTGTTTAGTTAATACATAAAATGTAGAGATATAGCTTCTATGTATCATTTCACAAAAAGACTTACTACATGCCTACTGTGCACAAGATACTTTACTAGGTGCTAGGCTGAATACAAAGTTAAATATTATGTAATCAAGTGGGCCAGGTACATGTTGGAACCTGTAGCAGTTTCAGCAGATATACAGTTTTGGGGGCTTTCTCTTTTTCCCTGAAAGTCCTCAAGGACTTATTCAAAAAAAGAACAAACTCAGAAGGCCTGTAGAAGTTTATCTCAGATGCATGGTAATCAGACAACTGATGAGGAATATGTCAGTATAAAAAAACAAGACTGAAGAAGAGGAAAAAGAGATTGACTCAGCTGCACCTGTGATATGCAGAATGCTGAATTCCAGTTTGTAGAGCTTTAATTGTGAGCTGTGGCCTACAAATATCCTAACGGTTCTCAAGCATTCACACCATCATGAAGCTCCAGCATCATTCAGATATTGGGGTTGTAAGTCAATATTCTTTTTTTTGTTTCTTTTTTTTTAAAGATATGGGGTATAATTCAGGATTCGGTATACAAGTGGTCATCATACAGGTAAAGTTTGGGCCTCCCTTTGATCCCCACTTCGCCTGGTTTGAGATCAGGTACCTTTATTGATGTTATGTGGCCACCCCCACCCCTAGCAGTATTTCATTACTGCCAATCCCTTTCTTATAGTGTTATGGTAAATGTTCAGGGTCCACTTATGAGTGACAACATGTGGTACTCAGTCCTTTGTTTCTGTGATAGATCACTGAGTATGATAGACTCTAAATCCATCCCAATTGCTGTGAAGTCCATATGTTTGCCCTTGTTTATGTCTGCATAATATTCCATCGTGTATATGTACCATATTTTTTTTAATCGAGTCTAGTTTCAATGGGAGGCATGGTTGGTTCCCTGTTTTTGCTATTGTGAATAGTGCTGCAATAAACATGCATGTGCAGGTATCTTTTTGGTAGAATGATTTTATTTCCTCCGGTTTATTTCCAGTAGAGGGATAGCTGGGTCATTTGCAAGGTCAATTTCTAGTTCTTTTAGGAAGCACCACACTGTTTCCCATAGAGCTTGAACTAGTTTGCATTCCCACCAGCAGTGTAGAAGCATTCCCTTTTCTCCACATCCTCGCCAGCATCTGTTGTTGTTAATTAATGATGGCCATTCTTACTGGGGTTAAGTGGTATCTCAAGGTGGTTTTGATTTTTATTTTTCTGATGATTAATGAGACTGAGCACTTGTTCATGTGTCTGTTGGCTGCCCATGTGTGTTCTTTTGAAAAGTGTTTATTCATGCCTTTTGCCCACTTTTTAATGGGGCTGTTTGTTTGTTTCCTTTTGGCACATTTGAGTTCCTTGTAGCTCCTGAATGTTAGGCCTTTGTCAGATATACTGTTGGAATATATTTTTTCCCATTCTGTGGGCTGTCTTCCCACTCTCTTAATGGTTTCTTTTGGTTTACAGAAGCTTTTCAGTTTAATGAGGTCTCATCTGTCTATCTTATCTCTTATGGCACGTACTTCTGGGGTTTTGATCAGGAATTGGTTGCCTACTCAATTTCCGTAAGTGTGTCTACTGCATTTTCCAAGATTCTTAATGAGGTTCTATGTTTAGGTCTTTGATCCATTTAGAGTTGATTTTTGTGTATGGTGATCGATAGGGGTCCTGTTTCATTCTTCTGCATGTGGTCAGCCAGTTTTCCCAGAACCATTTACTGAATAGGTTCTCCTCTCCTCAGTGATTGTTTGTGGAGACTTTGTTGTTAGTCAATAATTTTCAAGCACCTATTATAATTATGCTCAAAGAGATTTAAGGCAATATATTTGTAATGATTGAAAAGGTAGTGAATCTCAGGATAAAAACAGAAATTATAAAGAAGAACCAAAGGCAAATTGTATAACTAGTTGTATATGGTACCAGATCTAGGAAATGTACTGGATGAGCTGAACAGCAGCATGAAAACAATAAAAAGTATCCAATCTGAAGAAAGAAAAAGATTTTTTTTAAATGAAGAGAACATGAGAGACAATTTTTAAAGGTCTCTAACACATAGGTAAATAGAGTCCTAGATAAAGAGAAGTAAACAAATGAGAGAGAAAATGATTAAAGAAATAATAGTAGAAACCTTTTAAATTTGGTGAAAGAAATACATTTACAATTTGTAGATTCAACAACCTCAACAATCTGCAAACTGGATAAATTTGAATAAATGGATGCATGAGCACTTCATAATCAAATTGATTAAAAAGATAAAAATTTAATTATGAAAATGACCACAGAAAAAATGATATATTACAGAGGAACAGTGATTTGAAGAACCACATACTTCTTATGAGAAATCATGAAGGCTAAAAGATTTCGGAACATTTGTTAAGTGCTGAATAAAAGAAACATTTTTAAAAATCTGTCAACCTAGAAGTATGTATTCAATTAAAATGGCCTTAAAGAATAAAAGTGCATTTAAAACACTTGTATCAAGAAAAACTGAGAGATTTTTGCACCATCAGTCCAGCACTACAAAATGTGCTAAAGAAAATGTTTGCAGAGCCGGGCTCGGTGGCTCAGTCTGTAATCCCGTGCTTTGGGAGGCTGAGGTGAGTGGATTGCCTGAACCCACAGGTTAGAGACCCACCTGGGCAATTTGGTGAGACCTCATCTCTACAATAAATCAAAAAATCAGCTGGGCATGGTAGCGCGTGCCTGTAATTCCGGCTACTTGGAAGGCTGAGGTGGAAGGATCGCTGGAGCCCAGCAGGTTGAGGCTGGGTGGCCGGGAGCGGCCACTGCACTCCAGTCTGGGCGACAAGAGTGAGACTCCAACTCCAAAAAAAAAAAAAAAAAAAATGTTTGCAGATGAAGTGAAATAATACCAAGGAGAAATTCAGATTCTTTTAAAGAACATTGGACATGATAGAAATGTCCAAGGATGCATAAAGATTTTTTTTTAATTTAAATTTTGAAATATGGTTTGAAGCAGTATTAAGACATTGTCATCAGAAATTTACAATATATTTATGACAACTATAGCATCAAGAACAATAGATGTAAATGAAAATATTCATTGCAAGGTTATTAGATGTTTCAAGTGGTAAAATATTAAAGTGTGAAAAGTGGATATTTTAATCCTTAGAATAATTTTTTTTGAAAGCAGGATTTATTGAGAGGCAGAAAAACTCCCACAGTGGGAGGGGACCCGAGGGGCTTGCCCAGAATAATTATTTTAAAATAATGTCATAAGGTGTAGCTAAAAATTCAGATAAATTAAAATGGAATTTCAAAACATATTCAACTATTCAAAAAGAAAGGAAAAAGGTTGAAATGAAAACGGAGGAACAAGCTAAAAGCAAGTGTGATAATATTTAAAAGTATGTTAAAAGTAAGTGGAATACACATTCCAGTTAAAAGAAAGAGATTCTGAGAATGGCTAAAGAAACAAAACCTAAATACAGTAGTCCCCAACCTTTTTGGCATCAGGAACTGGCTTCATGGAAGACAATTTTTCCATGGATGGGAGCAGGGGACATGTGCAGCCAAACCTCACTGCTAGAGTTAATCTGTATGTGTAGCTGCTCCCCAGTGCTAGCGTCACTGCCTCAGCTCCACCTCAGATCATCAGACATTAGATTCTCATACGGAGCATGCAACCTAGACGGCTCACATGCACGGTTCACAATAGGGTCTGCGCTCCCATAAGAATCAAATGCTGCAGCTGATCTGCCAGCAGATGGAGCTCCTTGGGTGGTAATGCCATTGTAAATACAGATGAAGCTTTCCTGGTTCACCCCCCACACTCACCTTCTGCTGTGCGGCCCAGTTCTTAACAGGCCACAGATGAGTCCATAGCCTAGGGGTTGGGACCCCTGCCCTAAGTATACTGTTGTCTACAAAAGATGAACTTTAATATGAAGACACAGTTAGGTTAAGAAAAGATTCTTTGCACATCATAAAAATGCTGTAGTGATCATAACTGATAAAATAGACTTCAAAGAAAGATAATTGCAAAGATATAGAAGAATATTTCATAATGATAAAAGGGACAATCCATCAGAAAGACCTAGCAATTATAAAGGTATATGTACCTTACAACATAACCTCAAAATACATGTAACAAAAATCAGAAGACACAAGGAAAGAAATAGGCAATTCCACAAGCATTGTAGGCGATTTTAACATTGATAGAACAACTAGACAAAATTAAATAAAGACATGACAGAACTAAAAAGCACAATTAAGCACCTTAATTCATATTTGTAGAAACCTTCAGCCAACAAGTACATAAAACATATTCTTAACTTAAAACATATTAACTTATAGATAAATGGAACAGAATAGAGCCCAGAAATAAGCCTATACATATATGGTCAATGTAAACATGTCAAGGAATTTCAAAGGAGAAAAGAAATCTCAACAAAACAGTGGCAGAACAAATGGATATCCAGATTTTCAGTGTGGGGATGACAATCAATATCCACTCTTATATTACATTATATAGAATTTTTTTAAAAAGGTCATAGGACTAAATGTAAAATCTAAAACTGTAAAATTTTACAACTCAGTAAGATAAACTAATAAGATCATTTTTAAAATATTTGAACAAATGCTTCACAAAAGAAAATGTACAGAAAACCAATAAGTATGAAAAGATACTTAACATTATTAGTCATTTGGCAAATTCTAATTAAAACAATGAGATAGCACCACATACCAGTTCAAATGCCTAGCAGTTAAAAAAACTAACAGTGCCAAATGATGGCATGACTATGGAGCTACTCAACTCATATAGTTGTAGGAACGTAAAATGATGCAACCTCTTTGGGTCCATCTTTGGCATTATTTATAAAACTTAAAAACCCAGCTAGCATACCAGCCAGCCATTCCTCGGTATGTACCCAAGAGAAATGAAAGTCTATATTTATACAAGGGCATAAAGCAAATGTTTATAGCAGTTTTATTCACAGCCCAAAGTGGAAAAACCCAAATGTCAACAGGTGATTGATAACTCATGGTGTCTACTTAGTGACAGTTATGCTAAGTAAAATGAGATAAACATTTAACGTGTCACATCTTAAGATTCTATTTACATAAAACACTAACTAACACATAATGACAAGCAACAGATCTGTAGTTGCCTGGAGCCAAGGGCAATTGAAAAGGTGAACTGCAAACAAGCATGAGGAGTATGAGGAGTATACAGAACGATGTTCTGTATCTTTATTGTGGAAGTGTGTTTTAAGGACTATACAGCTGTCAAGGTTTATCTCATTTTATACTTAGATATAGTTGATGGTGTGTAATTCTTTTTCAATAGCGTTGATGGGGGAAAAAACTCAATAGAAGTGTTAAAAAAAACAGTTTAGAAATTTCTTAGGAAGTAGAACAAAAGAACAAAGAATGAAAAGATTAGAGGGAGAAAGAAATAAGACTGGTCTAGGAACTTCAGCTTCTGACTCACAGAAGTTTCAAAAAGGCAAACTATAGGAAACAGAGGGAGCCACTATCAAGAAAACTCCCCAGCATGATATTCCCCAGCACTGAAAGACATGAATGTCTAGGTGGAAAGGGTCCACCAAGTGCCTAGCTCAGTGGATGAAAAGAGACCCATACCAAAACATATCAACGTGAAATTTTAGCACATAAAGGCAGAAGATTTTACAAGCTTTCAGAGATAAAGAAAAAAAAAACCATAGAACTTATCAGAATGGTATTAGACTTTCTCAAAAGCAACACGAAACTGAAAAACATGGAACATTGTCTTCAAACTTATTTTGGGGATGTAATTGCTTTTCATTTGAAATTTTACATACACTCCCGAACTATTTGTCAGATTTGAAAGTAGAATACAAATATTTTCAGATACGCAAGACTTAAGACTTCTCATGAATCTTTTCTCAGGACCATCTTGGAGGATATACTCCCTCAAAATGAGCAAGTCACCAAGAGGAAGGAAAACATGGCATGCAGGAAACAGAAAAGCCATTATAGCATTGGAATAAAGAGAAAGTTTAGAATGACCAACAAAGAAGGCAGTCAGACCTGACAGGAGCATAACAGAAGGTGTCTGAAGATTCTTCTTAAGGAAGATGACAATAACAAAGCTCTTGATTGATGAAGTTTAGGGTTTTAGACAACTGACAGAGAATTTGAGGTTAAATTAGTGAAAAGTACACAGAAAATTAAGCAACCAAAAACAAGTTAATCAGATAATAATATTAGTACAAGGTAAGAGTCAACTACTCTTAGCCTGGATGTATTAGAAGTATTAGAATCATTAACTATTAGTATAACTGAAATTACAAAATAATAGTAATGGAAGGTTGAGAAGGGTGCTCCTTGGGTGCAAAGAATAGTAACAAAGAGCTAAATTATTATTATTATTTTTTTTTTTTTTTGAGTTGGAGTCTTACTCTGTCGCCCAGACTGGAGTGCAGTGGCCGCTCCTGGCCACCACAACCTCGACCTGCTGGGCTCCAGCGATCCTTCCGCCTCAGCCTTCCGAGTAGCCAGAATTACAGGCATGCACTACCATGCCCGGCTGATTTTTTGATTTACTGTAGAGATGAGGTCTTGCTGCCCAGGCGGGTCTCGAACCCGCGGGCTCAGGCAATCCACTCACCTCAGCCTCCCAAAGGCGCGGGATTACAGACTGAGCCACTGAGCCTGGCAATTATTATTTTTTTAAGGGAGTGATTCATAGGAATTACTGAAACCTTTTTTAAAACAAGCATCAACAGCCGGGCTTGGTAGTTCAGCCTGTAATCCCACGCTTTGGGAGGCCGAGGTGAGTGGATTGCCTGAGCCCGTGGGTTCGAGACCCACCTGGGCAACTTGGAGAGACCTCATCTCTACAATAAATCAAAAAATTAGCCCGGCGTGGTAGCATGTGCCTGTAGGTCCAGCTACTTGGAAGAATGAGGCGGAAGGATCGCCGGAGCCCAGCAGGTAGAGGCTGCGATGGCTGGGAGCGGCCACTGCATTCCAGTCTGGGAGACAGAGTGAGACTAACTCAAAAAAAAAAAAAAAAAAAAAAAAGCATCAACATATAGACAGACAAAGAGGCAAATACCAAATGAAAGTATAGTGTCATTGACCTCACAAATGGGTGAGAAGTGATACAAGGGACTTATATTATTTGGCACTTATATAGCTTTTTTAGAAGGAAATAAAAAATAATTGATATAAATGTTATTAAGCCATAAAAATTATAAAGTTTCTGAACCATGACTAGTAAACTTTTGAATATTCCTCTACCTTCATTTTTAAAATTAAGATAATTATTTTACTTAATATGCTTTTAAAACATACAGGCAACAAATATTAATAATTGTCATTATGTATGCACAGCTGGTACAGTAAATGAAATCACTGAGATTTGTTACTATGGTTACACATCATAAAGAGTAAAATTTTGTGGTAAAAGATAAATAACACGTTTGAAAGATTTAATTAAAATACTGTCAGTTCCTGTTACTACTTTCTGACTAGTTTTAGGTAGATATTAAAAATACAAATAATAATAAGTTATCTCTATATATAGGACACTTAATCTATTCATTCTTGTGGTATATTCTATGCCATACTCCCTAATATATATGATGATATAAATCAATGTTGAAGAATGGTTAAAAAAAAAAAAAAGGAAAGTCTGAGAACATTCTACAATTGAGAGGAGGCAAAGAAGTTTGATGACTAAATGTAACTTGGTATCTTGAGTGGAATCCTGGAATAGAAAAAAAAGGTGTTGGGGAAAATTAATAAAATGTGAACTAAGTATGAACTTTTGTTAATAATAATATAATGTCGCTTCCAGTTATTCATTATGACAACTGTATCACAGTAATGGAAAATGTTAACAATAGAGAAACTGGGCGAGGGATATACAGGAACGCTCTGTACTACCTTTGCAATGTTTCTGTAAATTGAACACTATTCTAAAACAAAATTTATTTCAGGTGAGAAAAAAAACAATAATATCAAGGGATAATCTGGGAGAAAATATCTGCCACATAATAAAAAAATGATTTGTATCTAGAATGTAGCCTACAAATTGGTTAGAAAAAAAGACAAAAAATAGAAAAGTGGGAAAAGCACCAGGACAGGCTGAAACATACAAATATCCAATAAACATGAAATTACATTAAGCCTCGGTAGTGATTGAGAAAACACAATTAAAATGAACACTTTTTATCCATCATCTTGGCAAATGTAAATTGACTACATCGAGGTCAAAATTAGAGAAACTGCATTGCCATGCGCTGCTGGTAGAACTATGAATTATTATAGCCTCTTCGGAAAGCAATTTGACAGTGTATATTAGAATTATAAATGCTTATGCCCTCAGACCCAGAGATTTCAAATATCATTACTTACCCTCGATGCACAGTGGCCAGAAAGCGGGTACAAGGACATTCACTGCTGCATTGTTTGTAGTGATGAAAAATGTAAAACTATGCACATATTCACGAATAGAGCAATTGTTCCACAAATTAGGCCATACGCATACTATATATATATATATATATATATGATATATGGAATATTATAGTTTTTAAAATGAGGTATATCTGTATGAGATAACATGGACAGATCTCCAAGATTCTACTGAAGGGAAAAAAGGCCAAGTATAAAACAATAAGTTTATTGTGACTCTTCAAAAAAGAAAAAGAAAAAAATGCTAACGAAGTTATATGTTTTATCTGGGAACCCAAAAATGTATGTACATAGAAAGTAATGTGAAAGATGTACACCACCTTGATTGTGTGGGTAGACCTCGGTGGGGAGGGGGCGGGACAAGCCACCTTGTCCAAGAGGGCTCTAACAGGAGCACTCTGATAAAGCTGCAGTGACCGGCTCTCCCTTTGTAATGTCTGCTGAGGTCTAGGGAGTAAATACACCCATTGTGGATGACTTCATGGTGCATAAAATGCCTACAATTTTAATAACAGTCTTTTCCAAGCTCATACCAGTAGACTCTAGTGCTTCACTGACTCTAGCCTTACATCTGTTTTTGAAACTTGTGACATTAGAAATTATTTTTAAATAAATAAAAAAATTCTATCTGAATGATTTCAGAGCACTCCAGAGGCAAGACATTCCTGAATTGTATTAAAACCTCTAAATACCACAAAGTGTTTGTGATGTCACTTAAAATACCTATGTCCATGTTGGTAATTGCAGTTCCAGGACGCTGGTTAGTAGATGCTGTCTTTCTAACAATAGTGTAAATAAATTTAAAATAATTTTCAACAAACACCTTGTCTGCTTTGTCATCATAGGTTTAATGATCTGGTTGAATGAAGGATGATATAATGAGGTATTTCTATTATTTTACTTTTTGTATTCGTCTTCTATTCCTGCTGCAACAAATCACCACAAACTTAGTGGCTTAAAACAACACAAATTTATCTTACAGTCCTGTTATTTTCAAGTTCAAAATGGGTTTCATTGGGCTAAAATCAAGGTGTTAGCTGAGCTATATCACTTTCTGGAAGCTCTAAAAGAAAAACCACTATTTTGCCTTTTCCTGCTCTTAGAAGCTACCCACATTCCTTGACTGTAGCCTTCTTCCTCCATCCTCAGAGTCAGGGCGATAAATGGAGCACAGGTGTCCCCATCCCCCATCTACGCTATGCTGAGCTGGGTTGAAACTGGTCAGTGGAATTCTTGAGCCAATGAAGTGTTGAAATCTGTGCATACCCTGCCTGTTAACACTTCCCTAACACAATAGAGAGAAGGAATAGTTTGTCCAGATTTAAGCACCAAAGACATGCAATAGCATTACCAATGGACTCGTCAAAGGCAAAAACTATCCAACAAAAGCTCTAACAGCACTAAATGGGAAATCAGTGTTGTATTTATGAAAGAACGAAGGGGAACAGGATATAATTGAAGGTTTCCGAATAATTTCAGTACAAAGATGTTAAACACATATTCATTGTATAGATAATAGATAGGCTTCATCAAGGAGGGTTAATCAAGGAAGAGGGAAGAAACGGGCATAATATTATTCCTTTCAGATAAAAAAGGAATCGGGTCTTTAAAAAATACTATATTGTGTTTTTAATTCATTGATGTAGATACCATGATATAATCCTAGCCTATTGATGAGTATCTTTTGTATCTAATTTAGTCCAACAACAGTTTGATTAAAGTGCTCAAAAAATTTAAAGTTTGTGAGTTATTGAATCTGTAGTGAGGACCAGATCAAGGACCCAGGAGGGGGCTCTCCAGTAATGTCGAGGCTCAGATGCCCACCCTGAGAGCCAAGCCCCTGACCCAAGGATGAAGCTTTGGCTCTATCTTGAACCTTCAGTGGATTTGGGGGAATCAAAGTACCTGTGAGGCTTAATGAAATATAATCTTAGCTGCCTTGTTAGATGGCTTTAATAGCTCCCTTGTTCTTTCATTCTCCCTCCTTTTTATACCCCTGTGATATTTAGGGATCTTTGTTTCATAAAAAGACCAAAGTATTAAGATCTTAGGTACAAACCTTACAAAGAGAAAATGCTCTTCAAATTTTTGAGAACACTAATGAGAAATTGAGATAACTTTTGGTTCCAAAAATAAAAAATTGAAATGAGAAATTGCTACTCTATTCTACCAAGAAGAGAGTACAAAGAAAAGTTAAATTACTTTCTCCCCAAAGTGGATGTGTAGAGTTTTTTCTGTTTTTGCTTTTGGTATATGAGTGAAGAAAATATCCATTTCTGTATCTACTATCTTCTTTGTTTGCTTGTTTGTTTGGTTTGGTTTTAATATAGAATCTCTATGAGGAGAAGGTCCTACCTAGTAAAAAGGCATGGGGTAGAAAGGAAGATTGGGTGTAATTTTGTCCCCTATGGAAAAAGAGAAATATATCTGGTGATCCAGTTATAAAGAGAAGATATTTATTCTTGTGTTTTGAAAGAAATAAATTGTAAATAAATTGTAAACTCATATGCCTACTACTTTTTTGAGTAATATTTTATTTCCAATTCTGGAATCATTTGGAAAATAGTATAATTTAAAACCTCATTTTTTTCCCCAAAGAACAATGTTATAATCAGAGGGATAACTGTGAAATGCTCTTGGTTAGATGGAATAAAGCTGGAAAAGAGCTGGGATAAAATAAAATGATAGTCTGGCAAGCAATGGGAGTGAGAAGAAAAGAGAAATTCGTTTGACACTGCAACTTGCTTTATCTTTTTATTGGAATGAATGCTGAATTTAAGGAGACACAGTTACCAGCAGATCTTAGAAAAGGTAGGACTTCACTGCTTGATAATTAGTAACCTTAAATTATTTCAAAGTAACTTCTAAAACATATTTCTTTTATCAAGAGCATTTTGTGATATCAGAAAGGCAGACATTAGAGAGATTCTCTAAGAACACATCACTGTAATCGAAATCTCTCTGATTCTATAAAAATGCCATCAAAATAATCAGGACAAATTAAGGGACAATATCTCTTTGTGCTTTTATAAGAGTATTATTACTGTCCCATTAGTTTCACTCCAAATTATCTTCTAAAGTAATAGGAGAAAATAGAAATGATGTATAGAAATCATTTTTTTAAGCTTTTTGTCTTTTTTAAAAATACTTTTAAATTGTTTATTTTAAAGATGGGTACAATTCAGGTTTAGGTATATAAATGTTCATTATGCAGGTACCCTTGTTGATGAGGTGTGCCCCCCTTCCCTGGCAGTTTCCCTCAACTGCCAATCCCATCCCCAATTCCCTGGCAGTTTCCCATTACTGCCAATCCCTTTCTTATAGTGTTATGATAATTGTTCAAGGTCTGCTTATGAGTGAGAACATATGTTATTCTGTTCTTTGTTTCTGTGATAGGTCACTGAATATGATAGACTCTAAATCCATCCAAGTTGCTGCAAAGTCCGTATGTTTGTCTTTCTTTATGACTGCATAATATTCCATTGTTTATAAGTACCACATTTTCTTTATCCACTTCAGTTTTGATGGGCAGCAGGGTTGGTTCCATGTTTTTGCTATTGTGAATAGAGTGGCAACAAACATGCAGGTGCAGGTATCTTTTTGGTAGAATGACTTGAGTTCCTCTGGTATATTCCCAATAGGGGGATTGCTAAGTCATATGGAAGGTCAATTGCTAGTTCTTTCAGAAATCGCCACAATGTTTTCCAAAGAGGTTGCACTAGTTTGCATTTCCACCAGCAGTGAAGATGTGTTCCTTTTCTCTGCATCCTCACCAGCATCTGTTGTTGCTAGTTTTATTAATGATGGCCATTCTTACTGGGGTTAGGTATTATCTCAATGTAGATTTGATTTGCATTTCTCTGATGATTAGTGAGGCTGAGCACTTTCTCATGTGTCTGTTGGCTGCCTGTATGTCTTCTTTTGAGAAGTGTCTATTCATGTCTTTTGCCCATTTTTTTAATGGGGCTGTTTTTTTTTCTTTTGGCATGTTTGAGTTCTTTGTAGATCCTGAATGTGAGGCCATTGTCAGATATACAGTTGGCAAATATTTTTTCCATTCTGTGAACTGTCTCCCCACTCTCTTGATGGTTTCTTTTGCTTTGCAGAAGCTTTTCAATTTGAAGAGGTCCCACTTTTCTCTCTTATCTCTTATGGAATGGGCACTTGGGGTTTTGATGAGGAATTGCTTGTCAGTTCCAATTTCCATAAGGGTGTCTCCTGCTTTTTCTAAGATTCTTATAGTTTGAGGTTTTACATTTAGGTCTTTGATCCAATTAGAGTTAATTTTTGTGTATGGTCCTGTTTTAATCGAGTGCATGTGATCAGTCTGTTTTCCCAGCACCATTTACTAAATAGGTTCTCCTCTCCCCAGTAGTTGTTGGTGGAGGCTTTTTCAAAGATGAGTTGGTTGGGAAGTTGAGGCTTTGCTTCTGGAATCTCTGTCATGTTCCATTGGTCCATATGCCTGTTCTTGTACCAGTACCAAGCTGTTTTGATTATTGTAGTCTTATAGTAAAGTTTGAAATCTGGAAGTGTAATACCTCCTGCTTTGTTTCTTTTGCTAAGGATTGTTTTGGCTATTCGTGGTCGTTTATGTTTCCATATGAATTTCTGTTTTGCCATTTCTGGGTCTGAGAAGAATGATGTTGGTAATTTAATGGGCATTGCGTTGAATCTGTAGATTGCCTTTGGTAGGAGGGACATCTTAACAATGTTGATTCTTCCTATCCTTGAGCATGGAATATTTTTCCATTTGTTTGTGTCTTCTTGGATTTCTTTCAGCAGTGTTTTGTAGTTTTTGTTGTAAAGGTCTTTCACTTCTCTGGTTAAGAGGATGCCGAGATTTTTTATTTTGTGTGTGTGAAACACAGTTTTTAAATCACACATATAGACATATTATTAATTAATTAGAACTCTAAAAGTCACATGACTTAGAATGTTAAATCTAAAATATATTTTTTAAACATTTGCAGCATATAACATGGAACTTAAATGGAAAATCAGAACATCAATTAAATCAATTTTCATCAAATATGCAAAAAACAAGAATCTAAATGTCTAGTCCTAAGTTAGATATTAGACCAAATTTGTTTCCCTAAAGTAAGGGATTTAATGATATGACTACTTAAACCAGATCTCCATATACATTCCACAATAATACAGTGAAATCTCATTAATTTGTAGTTCGCTAATCAACCCACACAGGCTCTACAGTATGTTATAGCAGTCATAAAGGTATTCAAGAGAGGAGTATATGACCTGGGACCTCAAATTATTTCTATAATTTCGATGTCCAACAGGGTCAGAGATAACCAAACATACAAGGAAACACAATCGTATGAACAAAGAATAGGAGAAATATTGGAAAACAGAAATAAACCAACAAGAACTCTACATGGTAAAACTATCAGAAAACAAACTATGGAACAACTATTATTATCATAATTGAGAAAATAAAAGCCAAGCTTAAAATTATCAGCAGTGAGATGGAAACTATTAAAAAATGACATAGATGATTTGGAAAGAATCCAAATAGAAATTTTAAAACCAAAAATTATAATAACTAAAATTAAGAGCTCAGTGGAAGGGTTTAGCGGATTATACTCAGTTGAAGAAAAAATTAGTGAACCAGCAAGTAGGTTAGAAGAAATTAGCTGAATAAAACATGAAGAACCAAAAAGATAGAAAATATTTTTTAAAATATAAGACCTATAGCATATACAGTAAGAAGATCTATCTTATGCTTGATTGGAAGCCCAGAAGGAGAGAACAGAAAGACTGAAACAGAAGCAATATTAGAATAAACAATGGCTAAACATTTTCCAGAAATGATGAAGGATATCAATTCATTTATTTGTGAAACCTAATAAATAGCAAGCAAAAAAAAATGTAAAATGAAATACACACCTATACTTATCATAGTGAAACATCAGAAAATAAAAAATATATACAATTTTAAAATAATCCAGTGAATAAAATATAGGTTTAGAAACGAAAATGACTTTCAGCTTTTATTGGTTTGAAAAAGTCTCTATTTTGCCATTATTTTTTTTTAAATATTTTGCTGAGTATAGGATTTTGTCACTGGCTTTCTAGAGGAAAATTCTTCCAGCAAGGTAAACAACAACAGTGTTACTGAAATTGCTACCTGATCATTCTGGACTCTTTACCCACTGAACCATCAGATCTTTTAAAAGTGTTAGTCCATTGGCTGGAGTGATTTATCTCAATTACCAAAGAAAATTGGATTACAATGATAAAACAGAGACAAAGAACACTCTAGATAGAACCCAGGGGATCCTTGGGAATGTCCTTCAGCACTTCCATGCCCAATAGTAAACATTATTTAAAAGTTAAAATAAAAAGCAGAATGATTAAGGTCTCAGACCATTTAGGATTGAATGTTTAGGTTACTCCCCCAAGAAAAGAACCTGCAGTAGCTAAGATTTTGACTGAAAGCAAAGAAAATATATAGGATGAGCAGTTGAAGAAAAAAGAGATAGATATTACCTACAACCTCATGATCAATCACAGAAATGAGGGCTGTAATAGCTTTGTGTATTTTCTCTGTTATGGGCATATGTCTGTTTTTATACCTTAGCCACCTTCTTTCTTTTTTCCATTTTTATTTCGTATACTGATAATCAGATACTAGTTTTGCATTTTAGCATTTTAGGTAACAAAATATTCAATGTGTCTGTCACTGAATTTGAGGAGGAGTGAATATGGCCAAAAATGGATACAATGACTATTGAGACTTCCGTTCCTTTTGGGGAAAGGGTGAGAACTTTCAATTGCAGATGTATCTTGTTAGGCGCAAATAAACAAGATATTGTATACTGTCTCAGCCTTAGAGGTAGCGACTACTCCTTACAGCTGTTCAGCTGTGTATAGAAAAGTGCATTTAGAAGCTGTGTAATCAATAGGCGAACTGTACCAGTTATCAATTTATTGCCTCTCAACTCCAAATTCACACTTCACTGCTCTGCAAAAATGAATCTCAGCCCTTTACATTTTCCTTTGCCAGTTGGTTATAAATTTTGTCAACACGGGGTACTAGAGAGACATTGCAGGAGGAATGGGCTTTCTGTCTTGCTTTTGGTGGGCTCGTGTGGCAGAGTCACGCAGCACATGCAGTTTCTCAGTGCCCAGCTCCTGAAGCACATGGTGGGCAGCAGCACTCTACACCAGCGATTTCCCCTGGCACCCTCATCCCAGATGGTTTTGTCACAGAGTGCCTTCATTGAAACATCTCTCCAGAGGTAGCAATTCCATACACCCTAGTAGACATATTTCCAGCAAGTTCCACCAGCATGGCACAATAGTCACTTATTTGCCATCAATGAGCCACAGTCATGCTTTCTCTAAGGAGGTCAGAACCTCAGCCCTGGGAAGATCTCTTCCTTGAGTACATGTCTCGGTAATAACGTATAGAATGCTCCTTACAGCTATTTCTGGATTCTTTAGAAGTTTCTTTACTTCTTATTAGCCAATCCCCCCATTACATTTAATAATTATTTATGTTAAACTTTCTTGTTCAAATTACTGTGTGACTTATTTCTTCTAATTGGATCTTGGCCAAAATATTATGATTTTTTTTTTCTTTTTGAGTTGGAGTCTCACTCTGTTGCCCAGACTGGAGTGCAGTGGCTGCTCCCGGCCACCGCAGCCTCGCCTGCTGGGCTCCGGCGATCCTTCCACTTCAGTCTTCCAAGTAGCTGGAACTACAGGCACGCGCTACCACACCCGGCTAATTTTTTGATTTATTGTAGAGATGAGGTCTCGCCAAGTTGCCCAGGCAGGTCTCGAACCCGCGGGTTCAGGCATTCCACTCACCTCAGCCTCACAAAGCGCTGGGACTAGAGGCTGAGCCACCGAGTCCGGCTGATTTTTTTAATTTTTATTTTTATTGGAAGTTTGTGATTTTCTTGGATCTTAAAATATTTTTTTCTGTACCCCTCACTCTTTCTCCTTTTATTCTGAAACTCTAATTAAACATATGGTAGACTGCTTAATATAGCACCATAGGCCAAAAAAGTTTTGCTAATTTTTTTAGGTCTTATTTTTTCTCTGTGCACTTTATTTGAAATCGTTTCTGTTCCTCTGCCTTCAAGTTCATTGCTCTTTTCTTCTGCAGTGTCTAATATGCTATTAATCTCATTCCATCTATTTTCTGTGGATGTTGTATTTTTCATCTTTCTTTTTTTTTTTTTTTTTTTTGAGTTGGAGTCTCACTCTGTCACCCAGACTGGAGGGCAGTGGCCGCTCCCGGCCACCGCAGCCTTGACCTGCTGGGCTCCGGCGATCCTTCCACCTCAGCCTTCCGAGTAGCCGGAATTACAAGCACGAGCTACCACGCCCAGCTAATTTTTGATTTATTGTAGAGATGAGGTCCCGCTAAATTGCCCAGGCGGGTCTCGAACCTGTGGGCTCAGGCAATCCACTCACCTCGGCCTCCCAAAGGCGCAGGATTACAGGCTAAGCCACCGAGCCCGGCTTTTCACCTTTCAATGTTTGATTTGGTTATCAGATTGAGTATTTCTCTCCTCATCATGTTCATGCTTTATATCCTGGTGAGCATATTTAATCGCTATTATAAGATCCTTGCCTTCTAATTACTTCACCTCTGTCATTTCCGTTTCTTTTATACTGATTGGCTTTCATCCTGACTATTGGGTATCTTTTCTTGCTTATTTGCAAACAGAGTTTTTTAAAAAAATAATTTATTGCCCACTGTGAATTCCATGTCATTGATTATTAAATTTTGTTGTTTTCCTTTCATGAGTATTTGCTTTTGTTACTGCATTTTTACTAACACACCATATTGAGCATTTCAAGTTTTGTCATTAAGATTGATTAGGGGAGGTCCAAAAAGTTGCCTTCACTCTAGGGTTAATTTATTCCTGTGACAACCGCACACAGCACAAGATTTCTTTATTCAGACTGATGACAATGTGAACTAATCCCAGTCCTATGTGAGTTCTGGAAACTTTTTAACCCACTGCTTTCTGGTGGCTCTTCCCCTGGTTTATGAAGGCTTACCCCCTGCATGTGCAGTTGAATATTTAGCCAAAGACTCAAAGAGAACTGCCTACAGATCTCTAGAGCTCTCTGTGTAGTTCTCTTTGTCACTTTTCTGATAACTCTACCCGTGTGACTGCTTCTGCCTTGTCAAACTACAACCTCTGACTCCTCAAGTAGCTCAGCTACTCCATTTGAATTCTCACACCCCTGTGCAGCCTCCTGGAAACTGCCTCTCAGCAGTAGGTGGGGCAATTTTAAGGGCTACTCCATTCTTTTTCTTCTCTTAGGAATCACTGTCTGGTTTTCTAGGTTTTACAGATGGAAAGCAATTCCCGAAGAATTTAATGCTTCATGGGCAAAAGTGTAAGTCCTGCAAAGCTTTCTTTTTTTGTATTTCTTAGTAATCAGTGCAAATACCCCCTCTGCTTAACTTATTTAAACAGGATACCAACTTGTATCTATTTCCAAAATTATAATAGTCACAAATGATTGTTTTCAATCTTAGCAAAGCATCTCTAAAAGTGATATTAGCAATATTCTGTTATTTGTGTAAACTTATTCTTTGGAATTGACACTTATGATTTTCTTTTAAAATGTCTTATAAGGTTTTTTGCTCATTCACTCAACCACAGCCTTTCAAAATAGCACTAAACTTTTTCTGAAACTTCAGAGCATACATTTGCTACTTGTTAGAGTTCTGAAGAGGAAACCAGACAAAAGAAAAGAAATTGATGTTTGTGGTGAAATGTGAGGATCACCCTATACATTTAGTATATGTATAGTAATAGCTAACTTTACTCAGAGGGATATAGAGGCACTTGCCCAAGTTCCCACAGTTCATGAGAGACCATTGCGATTCTAACTGCAAGTTCAAGGCCTTCAAGCCACCAGACTATCTATATTGACCATCCTGCTCATTTCAATGACATTTAACACTTACAACATGCATAGGAAAGTGAAGTATTTATCTTCATTGCTTCAGTGGCTTCACTGACTGATGACTGAACCTCACCATCACACTATGGAGGCAGCACTGATCTTGGAGCAGCTGACATGCATTCATATATTGTCTTGCCACTGTTAAGATCCGTGTGGCTTCCATGCAAGTCTCAGTCTTCTCTTCACAGACCAGATAAAAACAGAGTAGTGAAATGTAAAGGTTCTGTATACATAAAAATAAAAATACCTCACTATTTGTGTCTGGGAGGTTTTTTTTTTTTTTTTTTGAGTTGGAGTCTCACTCTGTCACTCAGACTAGAGTGCAGTGGCCGCTCCCGGCCACCGCAGCCTCGACCTGCTGGGCTCCGGCGATCCTTCCGCCTCAGCCTTCCAAGTAGCTGGAGCTACAGGCACGCGCTACCACGCCAGGCTAATTTTTTATTTATTGTAGAGATAAGGTCTTGCGAGGTTGCCCAGGCGGGTCTCGAACCCGCAATCCACTCACCTCAGCCTCCCAAGGCGTGGGATTACAGGCTGAGCCACCGAGCCTGGCTTGGGAGTTTTAATCCAATCAATTATGTGACCCAAAACTGGCCAAGATCTCCTCCCTCCTCTCCACCCCGCCACTTGTTGCTATTATCCCTTTTGCTCTTTCAAATGTTTGCTTAATTACCTGGCTACCAACATAAAATATTCAGTGATGTGGTCTGACACCTCATGATGGAATGAATGTGTGTTGTATGCAGTGAGCTGCCTGTAGCTGCCATTTAGGAAGGAGTTAGGAAATCTTACCTGTGATAGTCTGAATGGTCAGGGGTTAAAGATGAGCAATTTCTGTTTCCAAATGACAATACGTTACTTGTCACTTCCTGAATCTAAGTCATTCATATCAACCTGGTAGTTGGCGTTTTAAAGAATAGATTTCTCTCTGTGATGTTTTCCATCAGATTTATTTTTGCTATTCCTGAGGAAACTATCACAAGAAAGTATTATGTATGTATGTCCTACGAGAAACCATTCTGGTTAAGGCTCTAATGGAATGAGATGTTGGCTATGAGTAGAACCATGGGGACAGGGGTCAGAGGACACGTGGAAGGATGAAGGGAATTGGAAAGGGAAGATAATGAAGGGAACTTGAAAATTTAGCCAAACAAAACACCATCAATGCTGACAAATTGAAAAGTTTTAGCATCAATATAACCCTACCGCAGAAGAAATTCTAAGGTTTTAACATTGCATCATAATCTTCCTTATAGTGCAAAATTTGTAAATGCCATATATGTTTGAAATAGTCTGATACTAGGGCAAAAATAGATATTTTTAACATCACTGGATAGAGGCAATCTAAGTGACCATCAGGAAATAAACAAACAAATTGCAGCCATAAAATAAAATACTATATAGCATGCATAGACATTGAGAGATCATGTTGGGTGGAAAAAAGCAAGGTAAAATGATAATTTCATAATAAATAAATAAAAACATGCAAAGCAATAACATATAGTCAAATATATGTATTTAAATGAACTGGGAAGCTGCACACTATAACACAGGGGTTGCCAAATGGACTGGAAGATGCAACTGGTAAGAAGACTTTAGCTTTTTGTTATGTTTCACATCTTTAAAAAACAGGTTCAGCAAATATGGCACATTTAAAAAATATATTTGTTAACTCTTGGTAGTGGAAAAAGGGGTTCTTAATTTTATCATCATTATTTTAACTTCCTACAAGTTTTAAGTTTATAAAATATGTTGTTCAAAATAAAGATTAA
The DNA here is from genome assembly GCA_027257055.1 of Cephalopachus bancanus. Lineage (NCBI taxonomy): Eukaryota > Metazoa > Chordata > Mammalia > Primates > Tarsiidae > Cephalopachus > Cephalopachus bancanus. The sequence goes on along the minus strand of JAPVLO010000096.1, from coordinate 3,340,286 downwards.
AAAATAGGCTCAAAGACTGAAAGCTTAGCAGCGACTTTCAGTAGTTTGTCTGAAGTGTAATGAAGAGAAAGGGTCATGACTGGATTAGAGTGAAGTAAATGTGACTTTACATGATCTGTTTCCTCGGCTGTGGCCATGAGGGATTCTGGTATATTGTGTACACTGGATTTTGTAGAGACGAAGCTGTTATACATCCAGATATATGTATAACAAAACTGGTATACTGAGATGTACAATATGAACTACCAAAGAGAACCTCAACTGAGGGGATAAAAATCCATTTAAAAAAGATATTTCCATAGCCTGGGATGGAAGCGCTCATACAATTTACATATCTGAACAGGACCCTGAAAGAAAAGCAGGGGAAGAAGCAATGGGCAACTATTTTCTTTCCAGCCTATTTTTTAGTATTAACAAATGGAGACTTCGGATATAGAAAATAGTAAACTATAATCAGGGAGAAAGGTGGGAAGGAAAAGAAAAGAAAAAATAAGGACTTAGAAGAAGGTCAAAATAATCAAAGCAAAATAAATAGGGAAAAAATCTTTTTAAAACATTCATAACTTTTTAGAGATCTCCTTTTGAAGTTTAAAAATTCCAGTAAAACACACATATTATGTATACATTTATCACTCATTGATTAAAAATAATCACAGAGCGCTATTAGGTAACATTTCTAAATGAGTTTTATTTCTTACTCAAGATTGTCTTTACATATTTGAAAAGCAGATATATACAAAGTACATATATGAGGCATTATTGATTTGGCTTATAGGCAATTTTGAAGTATCTCTAATTCTGCAGATCCCTTATAACTTGTTGACTCCTAGCCCCTTCCAACCAGGTTATGATAAAAGGGATAGCTTTTTACTTTGGACGTAGGATGACCAGAATAAATGGAAAAACAATCATTCTACAGAAATTTGTAGCATAAATTCAGGAAATTTTTCTCTAGACCTAGAAATTGATGAAGAAAGTTTATTTTTCCAAACACTAAGTGACAGAGGCAGGACTTAAATTAATCTGATTCCAAAACTTGCATTCTTTCCACTGAACGTCCATATTGCTTTTTGAATACTACATTTTCTACACAATGCTAGAATGAGTAAAACACAGTTAAAGCCAAATTCAATACATGCCCTAAAATGAAGAATTAAACTTCAGATAAATTAGTTGATGCATTATTCTGGTAGAGTTATTTTTCATTATTGCAAACGAGATTGTTTCTAATAGCATGAGGGTGAGCAAATAAACCCGGTACATTTAGTGTAGCAGTCTGGCAATGTGGATGAGGCAATGCTGAATGGACAATGTCTAAATCTGACTTACTGTCTCTGCATTGGTGAGTGCCTCATTCATGAATCCTGAGACCATCTGCAAATCTGCCTTTCCGTTTTGCCAAACTTATTTGTTTTTATTTTTTAATCACTCCGGCCAATAATTCACCTAGCTTTCATGCCTACTTTCCATAAGGTGTTTTTATTTCTTAAAAACATATTAAGTTGACTCTTACTATTTTAGAAGGGAGTTTGATTTGAGACACATGATATTTTTACAGTTCCCTTAATTTTGGAGAATGTACATTCAGGAAGGGATAAATACAGAAATGGAAAACCAAGAAATAGAAAACCATAGTTTCCCTACATTTTGGGAATCTCCTTCTCACTCTTAGTCTTCTTCAATTCTTTCCAACAACCCAGTTTGTTAAGCACCTGAAGATATGAATCCATTCTGATACAGTCATAACTTTGGATGCATACATGTTACTGAGCCAAATGGTTTGTGCTTATGTATATATGGACGTATCATATTTGTTCTTGCTCCTCTCGCAGTAAATTATGATGCTCATTGATTCTGTTTTCTTAAGGACAAGTGATTGAATGGAACTGTGTTGAATCAAATACATATGGACATGGTGACTGTAACAGAAGGAACATCTGGAGATACATATATCAATTGATGTATTACACTGGTAGAGGGTTTTGTTGGTGGTGTTGTTGTTATTCCAAGCAAGATCCTTCTTGGCAGTATAAAGGTGAACAAATATATGTATGGGGCAACCACCCAAAAAATGAAATTTATTTGTAAAAAAAATTGTGTATTCTTAATGTTTAAACTTCAATCACCTTCAAAATACTCTCCCTTTGATGCAATACACCTATCAAGATGCTTTTTCTACTGCTCAAAACAACGTTTGAACTTCTCAGTGTTGATGTCTTCTCATTCTTCTGCCATGTTTTGTTTCACCTCTTCCACATCAGTAAAACATTTCTCTTTGAGGACTTTTTTTTATCTGGGAAAACAGCAACAACAAAAATGACTTGGGGTGAAATAGGGTGAATAGGGAGGGTGGAGCATGGAGGTCATGCCATTTTTGGTTAAAAACTGCTGAACACTCAGCAGTGTGGGCAAGTGCACTCATAAATCACCCATCATGAAATGGGCAAACACATTGAAAGAATCTCCAAAAAAAAAAAAAAAAATTCACTTGAAGTCGGGCGCAGCCTCTCACAACAATGCTAGCTGGTACACTGATGCCAATGAGTTCCCAGAACATGTACTTAGCAGGAGAAGTCTATACTACAAGGGGCCTACCCTCCAGAAGAGAATTCTGGTGTTTTTTTTTATGGCCCTCTGTATATATTTCCCCATTTTTGCCAAATTTAATGAAAGATCAGGAAAGCAGGATAAATCTGTAGCCTATGTACATGCATGTAACTGAAGAAAGGAATCAAATCACTGGCGCTTAACCTCCTAGTGTTCCCTAACAGGAACACAATCTGTTAAGCAATGCAACTGGAATGCTTATTCATATTTCCAGGACCCATAAATGCTGACCCCAAAACCATTTGGAGCATGTTTCTATATAAGCTGTTGCATCTACATTGAAGCGTAAGCACCATGAGAGCATAAATCAATTGGTCACGTTCTGGGCTGTCTTTCCAGAGTCTTGAACAGTATCTGATAGAGGCATTCATGAATATTTATTGAATGAATGGATACTAGTGGCTATGGGGATTATATTCTTTTCCTGTTAGAATAAATTATTAACATAATTCACTTAGAATATTGATACCTCAGAGCAGATGACCAAGATTTATCTTAATAACTGATAACTACCCTAGAGAGTATAAAACTTTAAGCACAAGGCTTACTCTCACTCTTCTTCTCAAGGTTAGTGGGCCTATACCAAGTCCCCCACCTAGGCTCAATGATGCATACCACAGGTAAGGTGTGTATTTCACTTTCACCCTATTATGTCATTCAACAATCACAACAAGTCTTCAAAGTAAAAACCATTATTCTTCCAATTTTATCAATCAGGGCCCAGGCCCAGAGTGTTCTCTCCAGTGTTCAAACTAGTCTAAACAAAATGAAACAAAAAAGGTAAAAGAGAAAAAAACTGATTCCATACAATTGAAATATCCAGGGATGGATCCAGGTAAGATGCAGTGACTCAAAATATTGTCAGAGCTCTTGTGGGCTTCCTTCTCTTCAGCTCTGTGGACTTCCTTCTCTGTGGGTTGAAACTTACTCTCAGATAAGGTCATACCTGGAAACTCTAAGTTAATTCCATCTTTACAGTTTATAATCCTGAAATATAGCCTACCAAATCCTCAATTCCAGGAGACTTCAGCAAAATTTCCAGAGTGGCCCCTTTGGATCATGAGTCCATACCAAAGTGATCACTGTGGCCATTAGGGTTGAGTATTTAGATTGTCTTGCCCAAGTCATATCAAGGAGGAGGCATTCTATGGCTTGAATATCCCCTCCAAACTCATGTTAAAATTTAATTTCTACTGTGACCATATTAAGAGGAGGGGCTTTTAAGAGGTGATTAGCCCAAAAAGGCTTTGCTCTCATGAATGAATTAATGTCATTGTCACAGGAAGGCATTAGTCATCTTGCGAGTGGGCTTGTTATAAAATTGAGTTTGGTCCCTTCTTGCTCTCTGGTTCTTGTGCTCTCTGGCCTATCTGCATTCTGCCCTAATATGATGTAGCACAAAGCTTTTGTCAGACGCCAGTACATTGATCTTGGACTTCTCAGCCTCCAGAACTGTAGGAACTTATTTTTGTTTTTATAAATTACCCAGTTTGCAGCACTCTATTATAGCAACACAAAACAGTGTAAGAGAAGGTAAGATATTAACAACCTTGTTAGATGGGAAAGAGGATTTACTATGTGGATTGACATGAAAAATTAAAACAAATGGAATTCTTACAAGAACAATGAGTCATAATACTGCCCCATTGTCAACGCTTTCTAATACTCTTGGTTGTAAGAATTTGGTCATTGATCTTTCTATTACTTTGAAAATAAAGCATTTTCAGGGCACTTAGTCCACCAACATCAGAGACGGTTTAGCTCAATAAGAATAATGGGATATGCATCCTTAAGAAATAAGAAACAGGACCATAATGTTGCTACCTTTTTTATCTGTCTTTAATCTATTGTGTTTCATCTTATCTCCTTTTCTCAGATTTTTCTATAAGGACTCTTGATTTGAATTAGTGAGAAAATGAAAGGCTAGTGTAGGTAAAATGTCTTTAAATCTGTTTTATCTTTTGAAAATCAATATGACTTTTACTTTTCCTTCAAAGTAAACAGAGAGAGAGAGAGAGAGAAATCTGAAAAATATCAAGCACAGATGGAGACATTTGCATTTATGCTCCAACATTAAGGTATTTTTCTAGTGTCAACAAATGGAGAACTTTATGTTAAATGTTGTCAGGTTCTGCCTCAACTTCATTATTCCATCCTGGTCCACTACAAAAAGGAAAAAAAATCCCAGATACACTTTATATATGTATGATATATAAAATATAGGATTCCTGGGGAAAAAATTGAAGCATACTTTCTGGCTTTGAGGTAAATGTGTGACTTTCATTAGCATTAATGGGAGTACTTCCCACCAAAAGCACAGGCTCCTTGTTTTTAAATGCTTGAGTGAAGTTTCACACAAAGCTGGAAAAAGGCTTTTGGTTTTACGCAGCAATGCCCACTGTTGCAGCTCTAGGATTATGAATCACAGTAGGCTGTCCTTTTAAGACAGTTCATCCATCCAGTCACTTCAGAATGCTGGTGCAGAAAAAGATGTCATGGTAAAGCAGAGCAATACAACAGGCACGGTTTATCACTCCAACATGAAGAGAGAAGGCTTTCAGGCAACCCTCTGGCTACAACCTCTTTTTGTTAAAAGGCTAAGCTAATTGAAAAAAACCACTTTGGGCTCTACCTTTTCTCTGGTGAGTTCAAAGTAAAAGAAAAATAATAGTATTGCTCTTGTATCTGCAAAAGCTGTAGAAAACTCACTGAAACACATGTACACAGCAAACTAATCCTGGTAATTTTTTTTAATCTTGCATTTAAAACAAACAGAATGACACTGGGCTTTTTTTTTGTTTACGTTCACTTCTAACTAAGAAAAAATATGACAAATTTTAAATACATTAATATGGAATAGGAATAAATACTAATGGTTTTTTAAAGGTCGAATGAATCATATAAAGTTCAAGGTTTTTCAAAGCTTTGTGTGAGTTGCTAAAGATATGAAGAGAAGAAGAAATGACCGAAATTAATTCTCAAGACAAATCCCCATCAAAATGAGAAATAGCACACTAGCTTACATTAAATGAAAAATCACTCGTGTGGCATAAAGCTGACAGAATAAATCAATTTTTTAAAAGAATACAAATATTTGAAAGCAGTGCTGTTAAAAAAAATAAAAAGGAAAAAGAACATTTGAAGACCTTGACACTGACAAAGAGGCGGGTGGGCCAGGCCAGTGCACCAAGTGAGCCTTGCCAACTCTCAAGGGCTTGCTCTGAGTCTCACGGGAGTGAGCCTCCCTCATTCCTGGCCGGGTACTGTTTCCCAGCCTTCCAGCCCCTACCAATTCAAACATCTGCTGCTGCCACTAGCTGTCCCTTGGCAGGAGAAGGAACACCTAGCACACGCTTCCTCACCTTTGCCCTATAGATGCCCATCTAGAAAGTCTTCCTAGATTGGTCTCATGCTGCATGGATAAGATTGGATGGGTCCGGAGCAAATGGAGTCTTGCAGGGTTACAAGATGCTCAGGAAGAGCTGAGGAGGGCACTTTGTGTGTGACAGCTGACCCGTGCATCCTCTTAGAGAACACTTTGACTAGAAACACGGTCAGAGGCTGACAGGACAGCCACATATCCGTTAGTCTTTATCAAGACGACACTCCCATCCTGAGTGTATGACTCAAGCAACTGTGTTGTCAGCAAGTTGGAAAGAAAAAGGGTGATATGGCTTTAGGATGCTATTAATGCCATGAAGCTACTGAGTATTTTCCAGATTACAAATGTTTTTACCATGAAATCATGGGTTCAGTAATGATTGCTAAGAAAAGATGTGGGGGGAAAACGAACACACACACAGGTCATATTTTATATTTCCAAAAGATAAGTAAATTTGTATTTTCTTGTTACTGAGGTTGGTTTGTGTCTGGTAAAACGTTCAGACTCTTATCACACTGGGAAATCTGTCAGGCAACAAAGGTGTGTGGGAACAGTGTGTAGTGAGAATTATCAAAGAGATATAAAAAACACAGTCCTTGCTTACCTTCAAGGTGATTAAACACTACCCAGGAGAATCAGATATGGACATAAAGTTTTTTAAAGACAATTTACAAGCAAGATATTTAAAGATAGGTATTTTCTACTTCTTGGAGCCTGAAGAGATTTACCCAAAACTCCTCTGGAAAAGTAAGCTGAGGGTCAGCAGTTTACTCATATCTGGACTCATCTACTTATTTGTTAGATGAGGGATTTATGAGAAGAAAAGCTTGGGAAGAGGGGAAGGAGACAGTCTCAGACACCAACTTTCAGGCCTGGAGGTGGAGCAGGCATCTGTCCAACTTTGCATGTTTCTCCATTCTGCTTCTTGGCCCTGATGTCTTTCAAATGCCCATGCCTTTGGGAGACAGGACTGCCCGTCCCGTTTCCCCCATTCCAATCCACCATAAATAATGTGTGAGGCTAACCTCCGGAAGACATCAGTCCCACATTTAAAATCCTTCCGGGCCTTGTTATGGCCCTTATTTGAGGCTGAGTTTGTGTGTTATTTATCCTATAATATCATCAGTGTCTATTATAGTGTCTGCTACTTAACTCAATAATTAGCTTGTAAAATGAATCCATTAACTCCAATAAATAGGTGAAGGCCCAATTTCAAAATCTAGCTCTCCAAGTACTTAGTCTGACTCCTTTACCTTGTGTTTTATGGTAACCTCTCTACATTTTCGTGTAGATCTTAAGGACCATTCACCAACTCTCTACGAGGCCTCCTGTTTCCTCCTGCAAAATTTCGTTTCTGATAGTCGACACACCTGGATCACTTCCCCTCACCTACTTCTCCAACTTTCCTCTGCAACTCTCAAGTCATAGGCCAACTTTCCTGATCACTTCAGCATATGTTTTATTTATTTTATTTTAAAGATGTAGGGTACAATTCAGGGTTAGGTATACAAATGTTCATTATGCAGGTACCCTTGTTGATGAAGTGTGACCCCCCTCTCCTGGCAGTTTCCCACTACTATCAATATCACCCCCCCACAATCCTCTGGCAGTTTCTGGCTACTACTAATCGCTTAATTATAGTATTATAATAATTGTTCAAGGTCTGCTTATGAGTGAGAACATGTAGTACTCAGTTCTTTGTTTCTGTGATAAATCACTCAGTATTACAGATTCCAAGTCCATCCAAGTGGCTGCGAAGTTCATAATTTTGTCCTTCCTTATGGCTGTGTAATATTCCATTGTGTATATGTACTTTTTTTATCCAATCCAGTTTTGAAGGGCGGCATAATGGGTTCCATGTTTTTGCTATTGTGAATAATGCTGCAATAAACATGCGTGTGCAGGTATCTTTTTCATAAAGTGATTTGAGTTCCTTCAGGTATACACCCAGTAGGGGGATTGCGGGGTCATATGGAAGGTTGATTTTTAGAACTTTTAGGAATCGCCAAACTGTTTTTCACAGAGGTTGTACTTGTTTACTTAAACCCATAATTCGTGCCATCCACATGGCTTTTAAAAGATACTCTGAATTAGGTGGGTTTAGGACAAGGATTGCATTTTTTCTTAGCTCCAGTAGAGTAATTACATACCGCAAGAATTCAGTAAGCACTTGTTAAATAAATCAATGACAGCATTGCATCCTGTCCCCTTCACTGCCAAGGAAGAAATGTCAAAACATTAGCAATCTTGTTTAACTTAAAGCAATGAGAGGAAATAGAGAAACAAGACAGATGAGGGGGCTTCAAGATTGCACTTGGCTTTGCCCATCTTTTCCATGTCCCCTGACAGCCACCCTTCACATCCCCTTCCTCCTGCCCAAAAGCCCCTGGATTGGTGGGTACGTACGCTTGCTCACCAAAACATAAAACCTGCATTAGGATACATATCGCATTAAAGACACAACAAAGCTTCTGACAAGGACTAAGCAAAATCATCCTAGTAGGCTTTTTCTTATCCCAAGCAACATGCAAACCCTATTTTATTCTATTTTCTGTTCTGTAGTGAACCTGTCATTATTCCAGGAGGCATCTCAGTAAGCAGTAATGCTATTCCCTTTCACTTAGGAACTCTTGCTAGTGGGACTATTCTTCAGAAATCTCTGCATCTCTTAAAAAAAAAAAAAAAAGGACAATGCCTCAACCAGATGCATGAAAATACTTTCTTCATGAATCCTTTCAATTATCATATGAGACACTTGTCAAGAATTTTTTCATGGGTTGAAATGGAAAGGCATATAATAATATATTGCTACCAAAAAAAATTCACTGGTCCTGACTAGAGGGTGGATACTGGAATAAATAAAAAGTGTACACTGAGAAAACTTATGTAAGATGACTAAATTGAGGTTTTGTGTTATAAATCTGTAAAAGAATATAAAATTAAATAGTGGTCCTGTAGGGTGGGATTAGTTAGGAATGTGGGGGATTCTAATTAAAGGACTGTTAACCCACACATGTTCTGATCACCTCCCGTAAACCAACATCCTGTCCAAGAAAGGACTTGTCCATTGTGTAAGTAAATGAGAGTTTTAGTCCCTGAGTGACCCTAAAGTCTCCCTGTCACTTAATTTTGTACTCTGTGTGCTGCTTTAAAGAACCCTGCCCATTTCCTAACTATGCAATTCAATCATTCTGTAATTGTTTTTTTTTAAGCAGTGAAAGAACCTTGCCTAAAATTCTATTTAAACAAAGCTCTGTAAATTATAATGTACTATACCAAATTCAGTAGCCTACAGTTCATATTAATCAAATGACCATCTATTTAGCTGCCTCAGGTTCTCGTTAGAGTGTTGTTATATAGCTTTGAAATGATTCCAAACACTTACATAGTCTTCTACATGAATGATATACGTTTCATTTTCATAAGAACTTGGAATGTATTCCCTCCTCTTTTGAGAATGTGAAGTCTCATCAAACCCCATGTGTGAGAAACTGGAGTGAACTCCCCACTTTCCTTGAGAATATGACCTTATCAGACCCCATATTTAAGTTATTGACCTTTAATTAAAAATTAGATTTTACTTTCCATAGAGGCCTGCTTCCTAATTGAGCAACTAGACTTTAATAATTTTGGAACTCACTCACTATGTGGTTAATGTGTCTTATGTATCTGTGTCTTCCTTGTGAGGTCTCTTCACATTATTCTTTCTTTAAGCAAATGGTTTCACTTGTGCTAAAAAAATTCTTTCATCATCTTCCTCCAAGTATTCTGATATCCAGGCACTTACCCATTCTAGATTCATCCTTCCTAAACAATACTGCAACTCTTGGTGTCTAGTGTGGGAAATTTTTTTTAAAGATAGGGGGTGGGTGAGAAGAACCTCAAGTGATTCTGCCTTGGGCCGTGATATTCCTCTCCTGGTACCTGAGCATGTACTAATACAGAAATACACTACAGAGAGAGATCCACAGCCATCTGTGCAGAAGGTGCTTGTGGAGACTACAGGCCATGGAATGACAGCCCTTGCAAACAGAAAAAGTGAGTGAGAAAGAAGAGAAGTAAGATGGTGCCTGTGTGAGCAGCACCTTGTGAAGTCCTGTTCCGACAACCCATGGCGCTTGGTGTGGGCAGTGCTTCCTTCATTCATGAACACATGGAACTGCCAACCATCAAGAGGAAAGCACAGCACAGAACCACAAGACTGACCTGTTCCATTCTCATGACAAAATTAATACTGATCAAGGCCAGGCATGGTGGCTTAAACCTGTAATCTCAACACTTTGGGAGGCAGAGGCAGGAGGATCACTTGGGCCCAGGGTTTAAGACCAGCCTGCACAACATAGGAAGACCTCATCTCTACAAATTTTTTTTTTAATTATCCAGGTATAGTGGTGTGTACCTATAGTTACAGCTACACAGGAGGCTGAGGCAAGAGGATCACTTGAACCCAGGAGTTGGAGGCTACGGTGAACCATGATCATGCCACTGCACTCCAGCCTTGGTAACAGAGCGAGACTCTAACTCAAATTTTTTTAAAAAGATTAATACAGCTCATACAAAGTAAGGTAACTAAGGCACCACACAGTTCTTTAGTCTTTACATCTTACTCAACATCATGAGAGATTTTCATGTTTGTTATTTTGTCATATCACTATTAAAGGTTAAAGAAAACCCACTTCTTGGTGTTCTGACTGAAGAATGAGAAGTTGTAATTGGATGTCATCCCTGCCAATCATCTTATATAGGAAATGAGACCTGGGAAGATGAAAGAGATAGACCCATTTGCGTAGTAGAGCCTGATAGACTGAGACACTGAACACGGATGTATTTAAATTGCAAGTTTCCAGGAAGGGTGGGGAGTGTTTTGCTGAACTGAGGTCACCCAAGCAACCTATCAACTTAATGTCTGTCAAGCCCACGGGGGCAGATACTCTGCTTCATTCAGCCCAATATTAATCTTGCCTAGCACAGTGCCTAGAGTTTTAAAAAGTACTCAGTAGCAGTTGTTGAATGAATTCTTTTATGAAATATTAAATAACTGTATGGTAAAAAGGCTTTTCTAATGCTTTATGAGTGGTGGAGTAATAACAGTAAATACTTATTCAGATAGTCCCAAGAAAGCTAAAATAAAACAAACAATTAAGATTCCTGTCTTGATGTTAAAGATGAAGAAATTGAGACCCAATGAGACTCAGTAAGCCAAGGCCAGACATTGCTGGTAAACTTAGAGCCAGGATTCAAAGCAATAAGTCTGGCTCTAGTCTATGCCCGAAACATTGCCCACCCATCTGATTATATGACTTGGGGTTCGTTTCAAAACTATGCCCAGAGAATGGTGTTACAAATACCACCTCGATTCACCTAAGGTATTGACCTATGCCTTCCACTGGGAGTCTGGCTGCACAGAAATCCCTTTTTGTGAAGTCTCCATGGCTTTTTCCATTTCTGCACCTACACCAGGAGCATTCACTTGCTGTATATCACCTTCTGCTCAGAGGCACCCCTTTCACATTTCAGCTGGAGGAGATGTACCACAGCTTCCTGTTACTGACTCACTAGGTGATGGTGGGAACTAATGATGGTGGGGAAAGTTTGTGCAATCCATAGGAAAGATCCTAAATGAATTCAAAATATAAATAATTATTCTTTGACCACACACATACGTAACACACTTTTCTTCCTGGCCAAATAATAATAATGATGATGAAGATGATGATGTTTCCCTCAGCTAAATTAGAGAGAAGACAGAACTAAGAAATCCCAGATATCAATAATGTCATCTCATCTGGTCAGTTTTTAAAAGATGGTTTAGAAAGAAAAAAAAAAGTTTTTTAACTCAAACATTGCCTACATTCTTTAAACTGATTTCCATAATATTGTGATTATGATAATTTTAAAAAGTTGATAAATACATATATACATGTTGATAAAAATAAGCAAGGCCCCCCCAAGGATAGTACTGAAAATATTAATACATGTTCTCTTACCAAAGATGTATAAGTTAGCAATAATAGACTTAATGGTCATCTCAGGGAGGCTCTGAGAACAGAGGAATGCAAGGCTGAAGTCCAAGGGTCAGAACTGCACTGAGAAATAACAGGCATGATCAATGTCCATAAAATGCTTCAAATACATGGTTTTGTGAAAGCACTAACAGCAATAATGGTCCCAACTGATGTGGGATGTACTGTTCCTTGGAGTTAACTGCTCACCTGCTACTTGTGTCTCACAGCAGAGTGCCACTTAGGACATTTTCTCATACTTGTATAAATGAGAAAATCATCTCCTAGTGCTCCAGATGCATTAATTCCTCTTCTGGGGAAGACCAATGCACCCACAAGATATGTGTTCACATTTCCTTTCTGCAGAGGCGGAAGATAAAAAAAACCTGCAGAATGACAGCCTTATTACTTGGTCCCTCCCTGTTTTTTACAAACTGCTTCATGTTTTTTGGGTACACATGAAGTTGGACTTGGCCATTATGACTACTGAGCCTAAGAAGGAGATAGTCCCCCTTCTGCAAAAGCATCATGAGATTTCACTGGACTTGAGCGTGAATTTTTAAGATAAAGTCTCAAAAATAATTCCTTACTATCTGGAACTTTTTTTTTTTTTTTTGAGTTGGAGTCTCACTTTGTCACCCAGACTGGAGTGCAATGGCCGCTCGCAGCCACTGCAGCCTCGACCTGCTGGGTTCCAGTGATCCTTCCGCCTCAGCCTTCCAAGTAGCTGGAACTACAGGCGCACGCTACCACGCCAGGCTGATTTTTGATTTATTGTAGAGATGAGGTCTCACCAAGTTGTCCAGGCGGGTCTCGAACCCACAGGCTCAGGCAATCCATTCATCTCAGCCTCCCAAAGCGCTGGAATTACAGACTAAGCCACCAAGCCCAGCTATTTGGAACTATTTCATATAATTTCTGAAAGTGAGTAGAAAAAAGTAACCATGTATATTATAGGATCTTTAAAAATATTAATATTATTTCATTCTAATAAGACTTGTCCAAAAAAGTATTCACAAGGAAATTTATTTAATATGGCTGGACTTTCAAAGGGTCAATTTTCATCCCACTCTTGTGCTACAATAATACTGATTTTCTATATGCCATAAAGCATCTTCCCATTATAAAAGATAAAATACTTCCATGCAATGTATAAGCTTTGAGATGCATTTTTTAAAAATCCCTTTGGACTAAATTCTAACATATTTCACAAGAAAATTCCTATTGAGGCTGTCTGAATTCCAATGTAATATGAAAGCAATTAAAGTTTATTAAAGGAATCGTGTAGTAGGGTTATTCTAGAAGGAAGTAAAACAAGCAAGTCTAGATCTTTGGAGCAGCTCTAAGAATTCTCTTGGGTTCTACTCACCCACTATAACCACAGTGTTCCAACTGGGGGTAAAGCATCACTCAAAGTTCAGAAATGGAGACGTTTCTACAAACCCAAGAGCATCATTTCCAAATGGGCATTCTTGCACATGAAGTGTACACTTCTAGTAGTCTTTATTAAAATATGATCTAAAGCTAATACAGCACAAGATTTTCAATTTAAAACCCTTTCTTCTGTGTTGTTTTTGTTTTTCTTAAAAATGTTTGAAGGATCAGTCATGTCTCACCACCTCACAGCCTTAGTGAGTGCCAGGTAAGAGTTCGATACAAAAGTACCACAGGAAATAGCTTTATACAAAGGAAGGAAACAGGAAAAAAAAGGAAAGACTATTTCCTTGTACATATCTTTAGTGCTGCATTACATCACTGGCAGATAATACCTCATCTTCTTCATAATACTCTACACTATGACCCAATATCATAAGCTGCATTTAATAGCTTGCTTTTCATCATGTCTATATTTGCTATATTGACATGTTTTAATAGAAATAAGTGAACAGAATTCTAAGGAAAATGAGATTTTTCCAGATGCTTGAGGTTGTTTGTGAGGTTAAGACTTGAAAATCATTAAGCAGCAAATGCTAACTAATCCCTTTTAGTTAATTAGTTAAAACAGAAACAAAATGTAGAAATAAAAATTTCAGAGTAATTAACTCAATAAGATAACAACTAATATTAAGTTATGCCAACTTTATTTTCATTTTAAGAAGCATCCCCTTTTAAACCTTAAGTTATCAAAAAGCATCACTCAACCTTCATCATAATGATGATATATGGCACAAAATTTTTTAAAAATTTGCTGATTCAAGCAAAAATTCCAAAAAAGACCTGATAGCCTGACATTTTGAGTTATGTACTATCATATATGACAGAGAACAACATTCGGGATGGTAGCAGGAGCCAGATCCATGCTCTTGCTTTCCAGTTATTCAATTGTAACTGGTGGAAATTATAAGATAAAATAGGTGTCTGAAAACTGTCCTAAAAGAATATAGCAACTGGTGAAACATTTATCCAAAAAGTCTACTACATCTCAGTAGGAACAGTGAGAGTAATTAGAAATTTGAACAACAAATCCACTCCCTCCTTATACCCAGTTTAGCATGATTAAAACTCCACTCTTGGTAGGAGCAACAAAATGAAGCTCCCTCTTCTCTCAGCAATCAGTCAACGGATACTACAAGGGTTGTAGAGCTAAGTCTCTACTATGACTAAGAGGTCATGAGCCCCCTCCCTTACTCAGCCCCCCACTGACAGAGCAGAGGTTCTATGCCAGGCACAGCAGGCTGAGAATATTGGGCCTTGATCTCACCCATCCTAACTCGCTAATATGGTGGGGGTTCCATGCTGAGAGAGGCAAACCACAAAGACAAGAGGCATCCTGCTTGCAAGTAGGAATGTCACACCATAAGAAACAGGCAACTAACCCCAACCACAGCTCTTAAACTATGGATGGCTCAAAGATTTTGCCTAGGGAAAGCGGCAGTCAATAAAAACAAAGAACACCAAAGCTCCATCCGAAAGAATGGGTGTTATTAGAAAGAGTATGGGAAGTTCAAGTCTAAGGGTGCTCCGGAAAACAATGGGGATTTTTGTGGCAAGTAATTAAGAGGAGGCTATCAGCTGTCTGAGGGCAACAAGTTAAACTGCAGGCCAGGTAGCTTATGAGAGACAACCAAAGAAAGTGACAACTAAGAAGAATCCTTCTGGAATCAGAACAAACCTTAAAAACTAGCGTCAAAACTAACCTCACAAAGGAACCCAAATGTAACTGAATCAGATGTGGAGCAGCTGATGCCCTGCAGCATTACCAAAAAAGAAAAAATGAGCCATTGGCTAGCAATGAGTGGAACCTAACAGCTAGGTGTGATACCAATGGAAGGAAATACCTTGGCAGAAAAGTCAAGGAAAGAGACAGTCAAAGAGAATCCTATAAAATTACAGTCCTCTCAGAGTGACTATGTACAGGATCAGGGCTACACTCTCTGAGAAACCACATTACAGGTTTCATAATACAAGAGTAATAGACTCAGTTAAGATAGTACAGATAAGTAACTGAGCAAATAAACAATGAAAGCAAGCCCAGAGGGGTGGTAAGGGATGGGGCAAAAAGGAACACACAATCTCAGAGAAATATGGAACTCCATTAAGTGTGTCAATATATCATAATGGGTACCAGAAGCATAGAAAAAAGAGAAAGAAGTGGAAATAAATATTCAAAGAAATAACAGCTCAAACGTTTCAAAATTAATTTTTAAAAAACCAACAACATTCATTCACAAGCTTAACAAATTCCAACTTGGATAAA
This sequence comes from Cephalopachus bancanus, assembly GCA_027257055.1. NCBI lineage: Eukaryota > Metazoa > Chordata > Mammalia > Primates > Tarsiidae > Cephalopachus > Cephalopachus bancanus. The sequence continues at coordinate 3,324,598 of JAPVLO010000096.1, read as the reverse complement.
CATTCACACCCAGATACATCACAGTACAAATGCAAGGGGGAAAAGAAATATTTGGAAAGCAGGGACAGAAAACAGATTTGTCACGTAGAAGGGCATCCCATTAAGCTTAACAATTGGCATCTCAGCAGAAACAATAGAGGCCAGAAGACAACAGGATGTCATATTTAAAACTCTGAAAAAAAACTCAATTAAGACTTTTAAATTCAGCAAAATTATCTTTCTCAAATAAAGATAAAATAAATTCCATATAAACTATATCTAATAGGATTTGTTGGTAGCAGACTTGCTATATAAAAAATACTTAAAAAAAAATTCTTCTGCCTAAAACCAAGTGACTGCAGACACTATCTAAATTCACTCAAAAACACATAGGGTACTGATAGGTGTAACTATGTAACTATAAAAGACAGAAAAATGCATGTTTCTTCTTTTTCTTAACTTACTTAAAAAGTGACTGTATAAAGCAATACTACATAACTGTAATTTAGGCCTAGTATATATACAAATGTGTCATATTTGACAATGAGAACACCAAAGAGGTAAATGAGAACAAAGAAGTACTAGAGTAAGAAAATGATACCAGATGGTAACTGAAATTCACAGGATAAAATGAAAATAACCAAAAATGGCAACTAAGAAGGTTAACAGCAGAAACTCTATAAATATAATTCGTTCTCCTTTCTTTGCTCAGCTTCTTTAATATGCATACAATTATATAAAGTAAAAATTATAACATATTACTAGGTTTGCAGCATAAATAGGTATAATATATATATAACAATAATAGTATTAAAATGGGAAGGAAGGTATAGAACCAATTAGGAGTAACTAAACAATCACTGTAATTGGGTCAGTATAAATCTGAAGTTGATTCTGGTGAATTAACATGTATACAATGAGCCCTATAGCAACCACTAAGAAAACAAACTAAAAAAACACAAAAAACAAAACAAAAAATAATTAAAATAGCATACTAAAAAATACTGACTTTTTTTTTTTAATGTTAGTGATAAGGAGGAACATTTTCTAATGATAAAAGGATAATTCCATCAGAAAGATATAACCATTTTTTAATATAAATATGCTTTACAAGAGTCCAAAGATGCATGAAGAAAAATCTGATGGAACTGAAGAGATAATTCAACAATAATAGAAAATTAATACCTTACTTTCAATAATAGACAGAAATAGGCAGAAGATGAAGAAGAAAATAGAAGACTTGAACAATACTATAAGTCAAATGGAGCTAATAGACAACTATAGAACACATCACCCAACAACAGCACAATATATTTTCTTCTTAAGGACCTATGGGACATCCTGCAGGATAAATCATATGCTAGGCCATAAAGGAGACCTCAAAAGATTTTTAAAAATTGAGATCATATAAAGTATGTTCTCTGACCATGTAGAAAAATTATAATTCAGTAACAGAAATTTGGGAATACATAAATATGTGAAAATTAAACAACACACTCTTAAATAACCATTGGGTCAAAAAGAAATCACAAGGCAAAGTATTTTCTAATATTTTGAGATGAATGAAAATAAAAGCATATGCAGCTAAAGCAATGCTTAGAGGAAGATTTATAACTGTAAATGCCATTATTAAAAAAAAAAATCTCCTGTCTCTACACAATTTTTTTTAATTAGCTGAGCATGGTGGTACACAACTGTAGCCCCAACTACCCCAAAGGCTGAAAAGGGAGGATCATTTGAGCCCAGCAGTTCAAGGCAGCAGCGAGCCATGATCACACCATTGTACTCCAGCTCAAGTGACAGAAAGATCATATCTCCAAAAACGGAAAAAAGAAAGAGAATCTCAAATCAATAATCTAGCCTTCTACCTTAAAATACTGGGAAACACACAAACTAAATACAAAGCAAGTAGAAGTTAGGAAATAATAAAAATTAGAGCAGAGATTAATGAACTAGAAAACCAACAAAATCTATTCTGTTTTTTCAAAAAGGTCAACAAAACTGACAAGTCTTTAACTAAACTGACCAACAGAAAAGAGAAGACTCAAAGTTTCTTAATTGACAAACCTTCTGACAACAATATTATTTTACATATTGTCAGGAATATTAATTACCATGAAGCAGAGGCACTTATATAAGCTACGTGAAAAGGCACCTCAGTTTGATGCCTTCTTAAATTGAACTTCATAAACAAAATTCACCTTAAATTTCAAGATCTATAAAATTTGTCATTAATTCCCTCTTCATTTCTGCTTTGAGAAGCTTCTTCCCCAACTATAGGGTCCATCACATAGCTTTTACTTTTCTTTCTCATCCCACCATGAAAACAGAATAGATTTGAGATCAGCTATATGCACTTTTGTTGATTGACCAATTACCCTTTCAAATTCGTTACTAAGAAAGAATATTACTGAACAGCATTCAATTTCTGAGTCTGAGGTACCTAATGGTAGAATGAAAGGGTTTTCCACATTAAAGAATATTAAGCCTCCACACAATCTCACCAATAGAAACCACAAGCTGAATTAAGTCGTTTTCAGTCCTTTGACTCAAAAAATACACAGTACACAAGTTTGATTCCTTCAATAAACACACACACATTTTTGAGGATGAAATATGAAAAACTAGACCTTACCCTGAAAGTCATTTGAATTAGTACTTGCTACTAATAAATATCTGTTATATTTGTTTTCTTTGTATATTTCAGGTAAAGATGATAGGAGACTCCAAGCAGCCTCAGAAGTTCAGTGCAAGAACAGTACTTGGCTCTTCAGTGCCAACCAGGTCAGGAGTGGAAAGGCTGGGTATATACAGTTTTGTTCCAGGACCCGAACACAGAGTCTACTAAAGGAGTGCCCAGAGTGCCATATGACTGGCCTCTCATTCATGGAAGGTTTCGGATCTAGTCTTTTGGTCTTCAAAAGAGGCTAAACCTACAGCCACTGTTGGAAATGTGAGTGGTCTGTAAGATGTAAATGTGTATGTCACAGTTTTGTGACCATTCTCTGCCATTTCCTCATCATGGAATACTAGGAACCACAAAAGGGAATTATCCAGGACCTCTCTGCCTTCAGAGACTCTACCAGATGTTGTTCCAATGTGGTCCACAGCTACTGACAGATCCTGACACTTAGCAAGCCCTTACATTTCCTCATTTTGTCACAGTTCTAGTCCTTTCTCTCCCTGCCCACAACTCCATGATGAACCTTCTTTGCTTCCATTTTCAGAGATGTCTGGTGTGAATTTTATTTGTATTTAATACTTTCATTATTACAACCTCATTTCAACACATCTAAAAATTCTGAACAAATACGTATTTCATTATTTTCTATTATTTCTTAGATATTTTGCATCACAAAATTCCTCCAAATTGGGACTGTGTTATTGAAGTCATGAGTGTTACAACAACAGTAATCACATTTATTAAGTGTTTGCTTTGTGCCAGGCCCTCTACTGCTTTTCATAAATTATCTCATTCTGTCACATTTAACTGCAGCTAGGTACATACTTAAATTGGCTAGTAGCACTTAAAATAAGAATGCTGTTGGTCATCTTTGAAAGAAACATCTTACCATACCAAACAAAGGTGAGTCCATAGAATAAAATATTTTAAAGTCTTACAAAGTATATAACACTAAATTAATATAGGATACTATTAAATTTATATTCCTATTCATGGAAGATAAAACTATTCCTGGTACGTTGTACCTACCTTCTTATCCTATTATTCCTTTCTCAAATTCCTATAAACCACAGCTTCAAATATGTGCCAAATGACTAGATTTATATATTCAGCCACATCCTTTAACTAAGAAAGTAATAAACAAGTATTGTGTTGTTGCATTAACTCTCAACATGTTTTCCATGACAAATCACCTGGACATTAATTGCCATATGGGTACTGAAAAACAACATGAGACATGATTTTCACTAATCCTTCGTGTGTATTTTGTATTTTGAAGCTCTACGCTGTTCTTGATCAAAACTCTTATTTTATTACCAAGAATTGCACTAGTCTCCAAACAAGTGACTTTTTCTGTTGGAGATGTGAAATGAAGAAGTACTAACACTGGAAATGAGTTTTTCCTGTCTCAATATTAACATATGATATATATTCATATTAATAACCCTGGAAACTAGTTTCATTTCTTCTGCACATAAGCAATAAACAATATTGCAAAAATATAAATCCTAGAAGCAGTGATGTGGATATATAACAGGGGGTTTCTTTGGAATGTACAGCCATTTCTAGTATTTCATTACAGCATGTATACAGGCAACTGTCACAGATGTCCATCAAAGCTGGATTAGATGACGATAAACAATGCAGGCTTTGAGGATAAACTGAAGCTGCAGTTCAAAAGTTTCGGTTTCTCATCCAAGGGCACTGTAGGACCATTGTCTTCCTCCTTGTGGCAAAAAGAATGAATCAATTATGTTACTGACATTCCTCCACAGCAGACTGAAAAGTCTTTTCACAGTCCAACAAGACATAGTAAAAACTAAAAATTTCCTAAGAAAATTTCAAAATCCTCTTCACGCCCAAGTTATCACTGCAACTCAGCCACAAATTTTTATCACAGTTTTTATTCCTATGACAGAATCTAGTAATGTCAAAGTTCACAAAAAACAAATATTTCCAACCAAGATAAATAAATTAATGCTGGAACTATCTTATAAACAAAAATGTGTATGTATCATGTATGACAGAAAGCTTTACGTTCTTGTCATTAATTTCGTGTGTAATAATCACAGATGGTAACTCAAGCACCCAGAGCACTTCCTAATCTAATGGCTTTATAGTTCTATTAAATAGACAAATAATAAACACAGAATAATACACGAGACATAGCATTTTCTTGAGACAACAAATAGCATACTTCCCATACACGAAAATCACATCAGCTAAGATTTTAGTTCATTGATACTTCACCAGCTGATATTGAACTAGTGGTGCCAGCAATGGTAGCAGGAAACTGGCACTCTTATCAGTTGCCTACAGTGAACAGGTTCGATATTTTAGGCAATAAGTATCTATTAAAATTTAGAACACATATGCTTTTGGACTTGGAATTATACTTCTAGGACCTTATACTACAGAAATAATCATTCAATCATACAAAGATCTTATGTATAAGGATACTCACTGCAACGAAAAATTGAAAATAAACTAAATGGTCTTACTTCCTTAATCAATTGTAATACAATGGAATATTTCAGAATTATCCATATGTGGCATATATATCTGTATACACACAGATACACATACATGTTCACACATGTGGATGTGTATACATATAAATATATAGCATGTCTGCAGCAATTTATTTTAAAAATTTATAATGCTAGGTTATATATTTTCAAACTACATTTCAAATAAGTTAGTCACAATCAAATCTTTTTAAAAATTTTATTTTTGAATGCTTTAAAATTGATAAAATTATGTATTTATTGTGTACAACCTGATGTTTTGAAATATATATACAGTGTGGAATGGCTAAATCAAGCTAATTTACATAGGTATGACTATATAATTATCATCTTCATGGTGAGAACACTTAAAACCTCTCTTCGTACTTTTCAAGAATGCAAATGTTGTAATTAACTATAGTCACCACGTTGTACAATAATAGATCTCTTATTCCTCCTAACTGAAATTCGGTAACCTTTCACCAGCATCTCCCCAATGACCTCCCCATCAAATCTTTAAGATTATGTCTCAAAGATGCATTTCAAAGGTAAAACACTATTTATATGTATATATCTGACAAATATACACCTACAAATTATAAATAAAAGTGACATGAAACTGATAAAATTGTAAAATCACAGCATTTCAGAGATAATAAGGTCTAAAGGTCACAATGTATGAATTTTCTGCAAAAGGAAATAGCCTGGAATTCAGCATTTCCCAAAATGGCTTCCATATAATAGTACAAATCAGCTGAAGAATGAATCCAGGTCCAAAAACATCGCAAGCACTCTAGTAAAACATGGTTAATTCAAAAACCATCTGAGTCTAAACATGCTAATGTGCATTTGTACACCTTCAAAAAAATAAGGATATTACATCCAGCACTCTCTGGATATATGCGGGCAGTTACCTCATAACTTAACAAACATTTTGGAGGACAACTGCACTGCAGAACTCATTTGGGAAAGGTTAGTCTAGAGACACACATTCTAAGTTTATGAAATGAAATTTCACTTTAAGAATATATCCAAATTCTAAAAATTAAGCTGCCATGATCTAAAACTTCAATTAAACAAAAGATGGAGCCAGGTGTGGTGGCTCACACCTGTAATCCCAGCACTTTGGGAAACGGAGGCGAGAGGATTTGTCTGAGCCAAGGGTTTGAGACCAGCCTGGGCAACACGGCAAGATCTTGTCTCTACAATAAATCAAAAAATTAGCTGGGCGTGGTGGCACATGCCTGTAGTTCCAGCTATTTGGAAGGCTGAGGTGGAAGGATCACCTGAGCCCAGCAGGTCGAGGCTGCAGTGGCCATGAGCGTGTCACTGCGCACCAGCCTGGGCAACAGAGTGAGACTCCAACTCAAAAAAAATTAAATCAAAAAATAAAAATAAAAAAGATGAGTAGGTAAATATGTAGTCTCTCTAATCTTACAAGGTCAGGTCTTAACCCAAAGCAGAAACATTTTAACATTAGCATACTTTCCACAGTGCAACAAATGCACACGTGTCCCACTCACTTGTAAAGCTCTCGGGGCATGATTCAGGGGGTTCTCAGTAAATGCTGAATGACTTCTAACTTACCTAGGTGTGAAATCTGCTGGTGAATTTGGGTATTCACTCAGGTAAATTCTTCCTCACAAAGGAAACAAAAAAATAACACCCTGTGCTTATTGAGTCCCCCCTCCCATATATTTTTCAAACAAAAAAAAAATGGCACCTTCCAAAGTCAAGGCTTTCTGAAGATGATCTTTAAATCAGCCCTCTCCTACAAAATGTAATTCAATCTTGTTTACTGTAGGTAGTAGATTAACTGGAAAAAGTTTTCAGTCGATCACAATCTGAGGTATGGATTTGGAATCCAGGAGCCCCAAGTTCAAATTCCAGCTTTTCCACCCAATTGCACTAAGATTTCAGGTAATTTACTTGCTCCTTCTGAGCCTCAGATGACAACATCTAAGGAATGTGTGAGAATATATTATGACAGTGGATATAATATGCCAAGCATAGTACGTTCCAGGCACATAACTGAGCTAATATTGTCAGCTAATTTTAAAGACATCTCACGAAGCTGAAAATTAAACTACAATGCTGTGTCCCAACATAAACATGAAGTACGGCCATCATTTTCCATAGCATCAGATATGAAATTTACTTTTCAGTGTTTCAGAGAAACTTTTCATGGAATGAAATCATGATTGGTCTCATCTGCACTGTATTTCCAAGTTCCAGCCCAATACCTGACCCAAAGCAAAGCAAATGTATGCATATGTGGGTACACTCATTAAAAAGTGTAAGAAAATGACAGTAGCAATGGCTCCTATTTTGACTTTTTTATTTGTATCAAAATTATATATGCATATCATTTAAAAAGTTAAACAGTTCTAAAATATTTCTCATAGAAACTATCAGTCCCCTGTGTCATCAATTTTCACTCCTCCAGTCTTTTAGCTGATTATTTTAAAACCACAAAGCTAAGTGGTATGAATGTATTGCTACTTTTCAATTTTCTGTTTTAGGATTATGTATTGATTTTCCCTATGGTGAACGAAGACCTGCTCTTCTTTCCTCCTGTCAGCATTTCTCTCTCCCACGTGTGTGCACGTGCGTGCGCGCACACACACGCTACCCCATACATTCATCATGAATCCTTTCTATCACCTCCTCCTCCAAATATGGTCATTTAGTAATTTTGGTTGGATCAATATTCAGTTTCTATTATTTTAATGCTGTAAATGTTATTCAGAGCTGAATCTTCCGTTCCTGCACAACTTTTTGTTTTCTCTGGAGTGAATAAGCACCTTGGGTTTTTCCCACCTTGGCGTTCTATGTACTCATAATTAATTCAATTCAAAACTGGCTACCAATTGTCTAACTCCTCTCTCAAGAAGACATATCATGCATTGTATTAACTTCAACTTCCAGGAGAAAGCTCACCTAAAACGCTTTCACCTGCTCATATCTGGATTGACTGCCCACTATGCCTAGTTTCTCATTCCATCATCATTCTGGGCATTCCCTTTGCCTTTCGCTTTTGCTGAATCTCCTGTTTACTGGATCCCACATCTTTTTCTTGCTTAGCTTACTCTATTTTGGTGAGGCATGTTTAGTGGTTTCCTGGAAAATAATACATTTTGATGACTCTGATAACTGAAAATGACTAGTCCAACCATACATGTGGTTGAGAGTTTAGCTGGGTAAGGAATTCTACGTGGGTTGCAAAGGTTCCTCAGAATTCTAAAGGTCATGCTCACTGACTTGTAGCTTCCAGTGCTGCTGTTGAGAAGTTTAATATTCAAATTCCAGGTTCTTTGATTTTGACCTCTTTATTGTTTTGGTTTTTGCCTTTCTGCAATTTCTTCCTCAATGTTACGAAGTTTCACAATGATGGTACCTTGGTGTGGGTGTATTTTGATCTAGGAAGTAAGTGGGTCCTTTCAAACTGTAAATTTATTCCCATGAGTTCTGGGGAAATGCTTTGAATGATTTTGTTGCTGGATTTTTGTTTTCTTGGTTCTTTCTCTAGTCTTCTTGTTATGCGAATAACAGACCTACTGGACTGGTCCTCTGACTTTCTTACTATATTCTAGTTTTCACTTTCTTGCCTTTTGTTCTATCTTCTGAGAAGTTTTTTCACTTATGCCTTCTGATTCTTCTACAGACCTTCTCATTTTGCTTTGATGTTTTAGATTTCCAAAAATTCTTTGTTTTCTGATTATTTCCTTTCTTAACAGCAGACTGTTGTTTCATGGTTACAGTTTCTTCCCTTACCTGTCCAAATATATGAATAATGACTTCTTATAACTTTTCTATTTATTTAGCTCACCTTGTTCTGTTTGTTTTGAGCTCTTTCATCTTAATCTTTCTTCAAATATCCTTAACTGCTCAAGAGTGTGAAATGACTGCTACAACAAAACCAGAGTGGAAGCTAAGAGCACAGAGTAGGCTCATCTGCCATGCTTCCACTACACATGAGCTCATTGGTCCATTTCTAGAGAGAAGTCCCTTAGCTGGTCACGTTCTCCACAGAAAATCCTGTCAGCCACGTCTGGAGTGTAGAAGCCTTTCTGCCAGTGTATTTGGGGTGAACGTCGGTATGAGGATATTACTTAAATCATTCAATTGTGTCTATGTCTTCTAGTACATAGATTCTCTCTTTCTCATCTCCAAAAGATAAGTAACTTTAGGCATCCACCAAGGCTTGGGAGGGGACTATTGGAAATACAACTGTCTCTCAAACAGCTTTCAACCAATACAGATTATTTTAGCCTTTTTTCACTCCAACTTCCAGAGATACCTATTGCCACCAACTCCTGGGACTTTAAGAGATTCTACCATGTAAACAGGCTTGTTCCTCACGTCTGCTAAATCTATAACCATACAACAATCTGCTTCCAGTTTCCAAAATGTTGTGGCTGTTGTCTTCTCTGTTGCCTTCTATATCCTTGTGGGTTAATACACCTAAAAACAAATCTTTTTCCTGTTGTTCTAATGAAGTCTATGGTGGAAACAAAACTAATTGCCTATCTTTAATCAATGATCATCATTTAAATAAAACAGAAGTTTATTTTTATATGTTTGAGTATTTTCTAAAGTTTCTGCAATAACTGTTTTACTTGGTAATCAGAATATAAAGATATTTGGTAAAACAATCTAAAGAAGTGACACTGTGAATATATAAAGGTAATAATCCCTTTGGGATTTCCTCCAAATACATATTGATCTGTATCTAAATAAGAAAATTTAAAGAGAAATTTTCTATTATACAATAATCATTGTTCATAATGATGACCTTGAAGTTTGGACACATCATAAGGAGGTTTCTAAGTCATCAGCTACTGCAATATAATTATAACAGATGCAATCTTTCATGTGACTATTTTTGAACCTTAAATTATCTTCTATGAAGAGGCCCTAGGGAATGAGTGCAAATTAAATCACTATTGGGGAATTTCCTGAAAAGCAACCAAAAATAAAGCACGTGTGCATACACATCCTACTCCTCAAAGGCCACTGGAGGTCACAGAGCTGATGTAAGTTCCAGTGAGTTTGGCTCAACTAATTGATACTCCACTAAAGCAATAATAGTGTAATAATTCAATATAAAATCTTCAAAATAAGAGTCTTTTAGCAACAGAATATAATTTAAAAAATGAGCACTCTCTCCTTCAGCGTGGGCCCTTTCTCCTGTACGCTAGCGGAACACTTCCTCTGGCAGCTGGCACATGCTGCTCTGACGCAGAGTTAGCTGTGTACCTGATTTACCCCTGACACTAGGCTGTGACTTCCTTCGGGGGAAAGTCAATATCTGCTCCTGTTTATATTTTCACCCAGCACCTAGACATACACCAAGCAGAAGGTTAAAAACAAATGCCCTTCCAATAACAGGCAAGAGCATACAGCTACCTTCCTTTTCAATATACTCACTAATAACAGCATCGGGTCATGAGAAAGGAAGATAAAAAGAGAAAGAAGAAAGAGAACGAAAGAGGACAAGAGTATAAAATGCCTTTGAAGATTCAAAGGAAGAGAGTGGAATCCTTGCCACTGGATTTGGAAATAAAAATTCCATCATATTAGAAATAAGAAAAGGGAGTCAGATACTACTGTCGATTATTAAATGTTATTCTGGATGTACTAGATTATGCAACAAAATGAGTGTTAAAATTATAAAGGAGGAAATAAAATTGTCATTGTTTGTAGATATTATCATAGTCTATCAAGAAAACTCAAAATAATCAGCTGTAGTCTTATTGGAAACAATATCAAAGGTTAGGAAGAAAAGGGACAAGTCTAATCAATTCAATTATTTGTTCAATGATAAAATATCAACCAACATAAAAACGCCATAAAAAAAGATGCTAGTCAAATATACAATGATAACAATAACATTTTAATTGCTCACACAATGAATGCAAACTCTCTGTTAAGCTCTGTGTTGCACATTCTGCATATCTCATTTAATCCTCACAACAACCCTATAAGGTTATGACTCAGTATATTCATTTCACAGAGGAGGCTGAAAAAATATCAATAATTTTCCCAAGTTGTGGAGCAGCAAGTGGAAGTGCCATGTTCTCTATGAAGCCATACTCCAGCTGACTACCATACTCAAATGTGCAACTTGGAATACATTTTATGAGAGAGAATTATAAAATGTATTACAGGTAAAAACTTTAATAAATGTAGATCTACTCAATGTTCCTTGATAGAAACACTTAATGTTATAAAGGTATCAATTCTCCTGAAATTACTCTAGAAACTCAATGCAAATGAAAAATTCTAGCCAGGCTTGGTGGCTCAGCCTGTAATCCCATGCTTTGGGAGGCTGAGGTGAGTGGATTGCACGAGACCCACCTGGGCAACTTGGCGAGACCTCATCTCTACAATAAATCAAAATTTAGCTGGGCGTGGTAGCGCGTGGCTATAGTTCCAGCTACTTGGAAGGCTGAGGCGGAAGGATCACCAGAGCCCAGCAGGTCAAGGCTGCGGTGGCCGGGAGCGGCCACTGCACTCTAGTCTGGGTGACAGAGTGAGACTCCAACTCAAAAAAAAGAAAAGAAAAGAAAAATTTTAACAATATTTTCCTTTCTTTTTCTTTTTCTCAACCTCTTTCTTTTTTTTATTTCTATCCTTCTGCTAAAAAGATTTTATAAAAATATCCAGAAAAATTCTGCAGAATAGATGGGTTAATAATGAAATATATACTAATGCCACAAACACTGTGGTGAATGCACATGATTAGATGTATTGATGGAACCAAGTATTCATGGGACTTAATATAATGTAAAGGAGCCATTCTTGATGAGATTGGCAAGGATGAAAAAATACAAAATATTAAATTCTGTTGAAAGTGAATAGTGAACACATGGTTAATGGGAGCATAAACTCTTGCAACTCTTGGGAAAAGCAATTTACATATATATTACAATAAAACACTCTGATCCAATAATCTCAATACCAAAAAGTTTTTAGAAAATATGCAAGTTAGCCGGGCTCGGTGGCTCAGCCTGTAATCCCGTGCCTTTGGGAGGCTGAGGTGTGTGGATTGCCTGAGCCCGTGGGTTCGAGACCCGCCTGGGCAGGCGAGACCTCATCTCTACAATAAATCAAAAAACTAGACAGGCGTGGTAGCGCGCGCCTGTAATTCCGGCTGCTCAGAAGGCTGAGGAGGAAGGATCGCCGGAGCCCAGCAGGTCGAGGCTGCGGTGGCTGGGAGCGGCCACTGCACCCCAGTCTGGGCGACAGAGTGAGACTCCAACTCAAAAAAAAAAAAAAAAAAAGAAAATATGCAAGTTAACCATAGTATTGTTGATTCCAGCAACCTACTAAAAATTACCTAAATGTACAATAATAGAGGAACAGTTCAACAAACTTTGGTATACACTTAAAAGCAACTTATGTAAAACCACTTAAAAGTATGACATATGGTGAAGAATTAAGATGGTGGACGTAAGGCAGCAAGAGTTTGTTTCTCCTGTGGAATAAATCAAGATAGAGTTTCCTCAGCACCCAGAGAGGAATAGGACCAGCATCATGCCCCACAACTCTCCAAAGAAGTGATAATAACCATACAGTGCAAAGAAAGAAAAATCTATCAACCAAAGCTGGACCTAGCCACACTCTCGCCTGGATTACCACAGACCACCAGCAGCCTCCAGACACAGTAGGGAAGGTGAGAGAAGGGAATTTAGGAGTGCTGTGTTCCTGACATGAATTTGAAAGACTCCCTGAGCCTTTCAGGATTCCAGTCCCTCATGAGAAACTGTCTTACCACAGCTGTGTCTTGCCAAAGCCCACGTAAAGTGGTGCAGGAAAAAAGAAAGCCCTGAACGACTCCAGCCACCATATCCCAGGAACTCAACCCTTGCAGGCAGCAGGGGCTGCTTTATAGCTGGCCAGGGAGGGGACAGGCCCCAAAGGGCAAACTCCTCAGCAGCACATACTTCTTAGTTGGGGAGAGCTACCACGAGAATTCCTGAGGCCTGGAGGCCAGGTGCATTTTGACATTCAGAAGGCAAACTGCCTGAGGCTAAAGCAGGGAGCTGGGTGAGATTCACTGCCATAGTGAACTCTCATTCCTCATGTAAACTCCTCTGTGCCTACTCTGCACAACAGCATTAGCCCAGTGGCCTGGGACTCCCTCCTAATCACTACTGGGGTATCCAAGAGTGCAGGCTTGTAGGGTGCTTGAGCTCCTTGCTTCCTGCACTCCCCTTGAAGGCTCAAAACAGATAGAACTCGGGTAATCCCCAGAGCCCAACCTCCACCTAGGATGGCTGGGTACTTCCTTAGAGAAATACATACCACGGAGAAACCCTACAGCCACCATCACAGCTGGCTTTCACCCATAAGCACCACCTCTTGGTCAAAAGTTAACAGAATCGCCCACCACACTGGATATAATATATCATCTTTGGGGAGGGCCTGATTCCAGACCCCAGCTAACACCACTTTACAAACTATTCCAATCACTCAGGAAGCCATGAGCCAATGCAGGTATCCAGCAGAGGACTGCCACTGCTGGCAATTAAGAAACTCACCACACCAAGGCTATATATAATCAAGGAAACGCTACAGTGTCTTTGTTGGCTCCCTGCCAACTTCAATTAAGAAGCAATGGTCTACCCCAATGAGAAGGAAACAGAAAAATAATTCTAACAGTATGAACAGAGTTCTCAAAAACCACCAAGAGACCCCACTAACTCTTCAGCAATGGATCCTAACCAAAATGAAATCTTTGAAATTCCAGACATAGAATTCAAAAGATTGATTATAAAGTAGATCAATTGACATCAAGAGAAAAGGGAAAACCAACATAAGTAAACTAAAACAACAAAAACTACTCAGGACATGAATGAAAAGTTCTCCAAAGACACAGACGCCTTAAAAAAAAAAAGCTGAAATTCTGGAAATGAAGGAATCACTTAAGAAAGCACAAAATGCAGTCGAAAATTTTAACAGTAGACTAGAACAAGAAGAAGAAAGGATGTTGGAACTTGAAGTTAAGGCTTTTGAATTAAACCAATCAGACAAAAATAAAGAAAAAAGAATCAAGAAAATGGAACAAAATCTCCAAGAAACATGAGATTATGTAAAATGTCCAAACCTAAGAATCACACATGTTCCTGGGGAAGAAGAGGAGGCAACAGGTTTGGAAAATCTATTTTGAGAGAATAATGGAGAAAAATTTTCCTAGCCTTACCAGAGATTTAAACATCTAGATACAAGAAGCCCAAAGGACTCCTAGAAGATTCAATGCAAACAGTTATCCCCAAGGCATATAATCATCTGGCTATGCAAAGTTAATGTGGAAAAAAAAAAGAATTATAAGCACAGTGAGACAAAAACATCAAATAAATTACACAGGAAAATCTATGAGACTAATAGCAGACTTCTTAGAAGAAACCCTAGAAGCCAGAAGGGATTGGGGCCCCATTCTCAAACTAAGTGACAGTCAGTCAAGGATTTTGTATTCTGCAAAACTAAGTTCCATAAATGAAAAAGAAATGAAGTCTCTCCCAGACAAGCAAATGCTGAGGGAATCTGTCACCACTAGACCAGCTCTACGAGAAAGACAAAAAAGAGTTCTAAATACTGAAAGATAAGACTGAAATACACCATGAGAAAAACACTGGATATCATAAAGCTCACAAGCCTTGTGGAACACCAACACAACAGAGAAAATAAACTAATAAAATAATAAGTAAATAAATAAATAAAGCAACCATTAACAATACTCTGCATAAAATTGGTAGTAATCAAGTCTCAATAAATTTTTGAAAATCAAAATCAGATCAAGCGTATTCTCAGAGCACAGTGAATTAAAACTAGAAATTAAATCCAGCATCCATTCATGATAAAAACTCTCAGTAAAATAGGCACCAAGGGAACATTCCTTAAAATAATAAAAGTCGCCGGGCTCGGTGGCTCAGCCTGTAATCCTGCGCCTTTGGGAGGCTGAGGTGAGTGGATTGCCTGAGCCCGCGGGTTCGAGACCCGCCTGGGCAGCGAGACCTCATCTCTACAATAAATCAAAAAAAAAAAATCAGCCGGGCATGGTAGTGCATGCCTGTAATTCCGGCTACTTGGAAGGCTGAGGCGGAAGGATCGCCGGAGCCCCGCAGTCGAGCTGCGGTGGCCGAAGCGGCCACTGCACTCCAGTCTGGGCGACAGAGTGAGACTCCAACTCAAAAAAAAAAAAAAAAAAAAAAAAAAAAAAAAAAATAATAAAAGTCATACATGACAAACTCACAGCCAATTCAACTTAATGAAGAAAACTTGACCACATTCCCCCCAGAACTGGAACAAGGTAAGGATGCCCACATTCACCACTCCTATTCAACACAGTACTGGAAGTCCTAGCCAGAGTAATCAGAAAGAAAAATAAATAAAGCCTTTCTAAAATGGAAAATAAGAAATCAAACTAACTCTGTATACTAACAATATGATCTTTTAACTAGAGACTCCTAAAGACTCCTTCAAAAGATTATTGGATTTGATAAGTGAATCCAGTAGTTTCAGAATACAAAATCAACACACACAAATCAATAGCACAGCTATACACCAATAGTGACTGAGCTGAGATCAAATCAAGAAAATTCCATTTACAATAGCAGCCAAAAAGCTGAAATACCTAGGAATATATTTAACCAAGGAGGTAAAGATCTCTACAATGAGAACTACAAAACCATGATGAAAGAAGTTGCAGCAGACACAAGTAAATGGAGAAATATCCCATGCTCATGAATTGGAAGAATTGTTAAAATGACCATAATACCCAAAGTACTCTGCACACTCAATACAATCCCTGTGGAACTACCAATGTCATTTTTCACAGAATCAGAAAAGACAACCCTAATATTCATATGGTAACAAAAAAGAAGCAGGACAGCCAAAGCAATCCGAAGCAAAAAGAACACAGCTGGAGGCATCACACTACCTGACTTCAAATTATACTACAAGGCTTTAGTTACCAGAACAGCATGGTACTGGCATAAAAACAGACACATGGATCAATGGAGAATCCAGAAATAATCTCAAATACCTACAAACCAACTGATCTTTGACAAAGCAGACAAAAATATACTGGGGAAAGGACACCCTATTCAACAAATAATGTTGGGAAAATGGGATAGCTACATGCAGAAAAATGAAACTTGATCTCTATTTCTTCCCATATACAAAAATTAACTAAAGATGTTTGATTAAAGACTTAAAGGTCTGTGCAGAAACCATAAAAAATCCTAGAAGAAAACCTAGGAAAAACTCTTTTGGACATCAGCCTAGGCAAACAATTTATGGCTAAAATCCCCAAAGCAAATGCAACAAAAACAAAAATAAGTGGGACTTAATCAAAATAAAAAGCTTCTGCACAGCAAAATAGATAATCAACAGAGCAAATAGGAAATCTACAGAATGGGAGAAGATATTTGCAGACTATACATCTGACAAAGGACTAATTTCCAGAATCTACAAAAAACTCAAACAAATCAGCAAGAAAAAAGCAAATAACTCCTTTAAAAAGTGGGCAAATAACATGAACATCTCTCAAATTACAAACATCTCTCAAAGAAGATACACAATAATGGCCAACAAACAAAAGAAAAAGTGCTCAACATCACTCAGTCAGGGAAATGCACATTAAACCACAATGAGATACCACCTCACTCTAGTCAGAATACCATTAAAAAATCAAGAAACAATAGATGCTGGCACAAATGGGGAGAAAAGGGAATACTTACACACTGTTGATGGAAGTGTAAATTAATACAACATCTATGGAAGCATTTTGGAGATTTCTCAAAGAACTAAAAGTAGATTCACCATTTGACTTAGTAGCAATCCTGCTACTGAATATCTACCCTAAGGAAGAGAGGCAGCTTATATAAAAAAAGACACCCACATGTTCACTGCAGCACAACTCACAACTGCAAAGATCTGGAATCACCCTAAATGCCTATCAACTGATCAGTGGATAATGAAAATGTGATACACACACACACACACACACACACACACATATTGTGGAATACTATTC
Organism: Cephalopachus bancanus; assembly: GCA_027257055.1. NCBI lineage: Eukaryota > Metazoa > Chordata > Mammalia > Primates > Tarsiidae > Cephalopachus > Cephalopachus bancanus. Next base: position 3,307,386 of record JAPVLO010000096.1, on the reverse strand, counting down.
AACTATCAAAAAAAATGAAATAATATATTTTGCAGCAACTTGGACCGAACTGGTGAACATCATCCTAAGTGAACTAACTCAGGAACAGAAAACCAAACACACCATGCTCTCACTTATAATTGGGAGCTAAATGAAGGACCCGCAAAGACACAGAGAATGGTATAATGGGAACTGGAGACTTGGAGGGGAGGGAAGAGGGGCTGAGGGATGAAAAAACACCTATCAGATACAATGTGCCCAGGGTGGCAGAGGTAGGTACACTTAAAGCCCAGACAAATGAACTATTTGTACCCCCTAAAGCTACTGAAACAAAGAAGAAAAAAATCCAACATACCTATTTAATTGACAGGAAAAGATATATCATCAAGCTGCTAGTAAGATACTAAGCACAATACAATTTCATAAGAAAAATTATACATCTACATTGGCATATGTGAAACATATGTAAAGAGAGATCAAATGGACAAAATGATACGGGTAACATTTACTGAACACTTACACCATGGACAAAAAAACACGTTTAGCTCTTAAACTGCATTACCTCATTGCTGTCTTCACAACCACCCAATGAGACAGATGTTATTATGGCTGTCTCTTAGATGATAAGAAACTCAGGACAGCAGTAACTTTTTCAAGGTCACACAACTACTTAGTGGTGGAATGAAGGGAACCTGAGCCATCCCCAACTGTGTTCCAGGGCCTCCATGTCCACATACCTTAGTGCCAGTGATGCTGTCACTGAGAAGAGGACTTGAGAGATGTTTGCTGCTACTTTGTTTTATTCTGTACTGTTTGAAAATGCTACCATGAACATGTGCTATATTCAGAGGCAAGGAAACAAGAAGGCAAAGAAAGAAATCAAAGGTGACCTTTTCGATGGCAATTTCAATAGGAAGACAGAAATAAACACACTTCAATAAACTGATGAGTAAAAAGAAGAAAGAGGTGGAAGGTATACTGAATGACTGATACAAAATGGCAAAAATATCTTGTATACAATATTCAATCAATAAATTAGCATAACCCTCAAAGAGGGTATCTCAGCAATGTTATCAGAAAATGAAAGCATATATGTTCTTTTTTTCCAGAAATCTCATTCCCAGAAATTTATCTAAAAGAGATAAGGAGGCAAAACTACACAAGGAAGTTCCTAATTTTCTGCTCTTTGTTATTATGAAATGTGTAGGGAAGAAAAGAACTCAGCGTTTGAAGTTAAACCTACCTGGATCTGAATCTTTGTTTTGCACTTTAGTGGCTGTAACCTACTCAACTCCCAGCCCCTGTTTATCTCTAAAATGGAAATAAAAATGCACTCAGTGCACTGTTGCTCACATCTATAATCCCCGCTACTTGGAAGGCTAAGGTGAGGGGATCACTTGAACCCAGGAGTTTGAGGCTGAAGTAAGCCATGATCATGCTACTGAAGCAGAGCAAGGCCCTGTCTCTTAAAAAAAAAAAAAAGTCCCGCAGGATTGTTTTCAGAATTAAATGAGATGATGAAAATACAGTACAGGGTCTGAAATATAAAAAAGCTTTAGTTATTTTTCTTCTGATTATTCATGAATATAGTAACTTGTTCATATGAATGACAAACTGGTCAAAACTCAAGGATAAATAACTTGCTAATTTCTGCATTATGCTGCACTGAAGTATTATGAAACACCAAATGTAGCTTTTAAAGTTATTCAGAAGTGATATTTTGACACTTTCTCAATCTCAATTAGCACAAAACTAATTAGCAAAACTGTTTTCCACACTACAGTGAGTCACATTTTTCTTCCTTCTTCTCTAATCCCTGGTGTGTTGTAAGGGTGATTGAGTATCTAATTACTTCTTAATTGAATGCACATATTATACATTTTTCACTATTTCAAGCCTAATGCTTTTATTCCAGAAATCAAAGTCAATGAAATTAAGTTGAATTGGGATTTAGGCAACTATTATAATGAAAGAAGGGTTGTATTATGTCTAATTGTAAGTAAATGTGTGTTTTAGCCTTATTTCCTACGGAAATATTTTAGGTACAGAAATGTTCCATAATGACTAATATAAATGATTAATAACACTGCTATTCTTATTTACAATCTTTATTTCCTCATTAAAGTAATTTTATTTATTTCTGAGACCTACTAAATATAATCATTTTTTAAAGGAAAGATACCATTAAAGAACCATTGGTTATACCCATACTAAAATCAGAATGAACATTCATATCTGCAAAAAACTACAGGAGTTCCTCTGCAATGTATAGGTTGTAGGAACTGTCACATGCTAAGAGCAGGAAAATAAAACCCTTGGAATACTTTGAATATAACCTGTAACTTTCATCAAAAATACTTATTTACAGAAAATTATAAAAATATTACCATCAAAATAGCATTCCAACTCAATTAATACTTATGGGGAGAGTATTTCATGAAGATATTGTTTACTCTTTTTTCATTATACAGGAGTAAAAAACAAAACAAAACACTGAGGTAGATATTCTCAGACAACAAAGGTTTATTTGCTTGTTTTTTGTCTAGGTGTGTGGAGTAACCATCTGGAATAATTTAGTTGAAGACCTCTTCAGGCAAAAATTAGATTAAAGAACTTCTTGAGATCCAATTCCATGCTTCTGAGATGCCTCCAAAAATATTTTCTGTAGACAAGCCCTGAATACCTTTATGAGTTTCTAATAAAACTTATAAAAGCATAAGCAATAAGAATTCAAAGATTTTGAAGGCGCTTTAGGAAGCACTGTAATGGAGAACAGACCAAAACCAATGTGGTTTTATTGTTTTAACAACTTATTTTGAGACAGTGTTACCAAGCAGCAAATTTCTTGATTGGAAAAGCCTCTATATCATCTAACAAATATTTTAGATTCTGTCTAAGGTACTGGGCATTATTATCGAGATTACTTTAGCTTTGTATGTTACCAAAACTAGTTTCAACTATAATGCTTAAGTAAGACTGAAGTAGCCAAAAGAATGAGGCTGACCTATATGCATCAACATAAAAATATCCCAAAGAGACATTTAATTTTTAAAATGTTGTGCCTGGTGTATTCTTGTTAAAAGTATTTTAAAACAGATTGTTTCTCACTGTTGTGAGGGTCATGTCAGTGTCTACCCTTCTTTCACATGGTTTCTTCTCTAACTTGCAAAATGTTTACATCCCCTCCAAAATTTGAATGCCGAAATCCTAACCACCAAAGTGGTGGAAGTGAGGCTTTTGGGAGGTGATTAGATCATATGGGCAGAGTCCTCATGTACTGGGGTTAGTGACCTTATAAAAGAGACCCCAAGCCGGGCTCAGTGGCTCAGCCTGTAATCCCGCGGCTTTGGGAGGCTGAGGTGAGTGGATTGCCTGAGCCCGCGGGTTCGAGACCCGCCTGGGCAGCGAGACCTCATCTCTACAATAAATAAAAAAAAAAAAAAAAATCAGCCGGGCATGGTAGTGCATGCCTGTAATTCCGGCTACTCGGAAGGCTGAGGCGGAAGGATCGCCAGAGCCCAGCAGGCGAGGCTGCGGTGGCCGGGAGCGGCCACTGCACTCCAGTCTGGGCGACCAAGTGAGACTCCAACTCAAAAAAAAAATAAAAATAAAAATAAAAGAGATCCCAGAAAACCAGCTAGCCCCTTGCTCCATATGAAGACAGTGAGAAAGTGCTATTCTATGAACCAGGAAGTGGGCCCTCACCAGACACCAAATCTGTCAGTGCCTTGATCTTGAACTTCCTGGGCTTCAGAACAGTGAGAAATACATTTCTGTTGTTTAGAAGCTACCTATTTTATGGTATTTTGTTAGAGTAGCCTAAATGGAAGAAACATAACCCTTTCCCTTCTTTACAAGATGGCTAATGAAGGGATCTGGGTAAATTCTTCCACACTACTCTGCCATAATCCTTTCCTCATCCTCATATAATTTCATTTCCATTCTGAGATTTAGATCCTCTAGGTTTTGCTCTATGTAAGCAATTTGCTAAGTATAAGCATCAGTACCATAACCTATACACATGAGATTAAAATATTAACAAGAAGGTAGATTGGGGGATTTCAGTCATTTTATCATGATCTGTATTTCCTTAATAATTTCTAACATCTAGCTATATATCAAATCTAATGTACATCAATTTTCCAAAGCTCATTTTCAATGTCACACTTTATAGCTGAGACATTTAAATCAGATCCAATAATACTACCTTACATTGAAAATGACAATAACAAACCACAATAATCCTTCCTCACCAGGGACAAATATTGCCAACCAGTCACATCATTCTTTCCCACTTTTGCTCAAACGTGGATTTAGAATCCTTCTCAGCAATCTCCAGACAGCTAGTACAAATCAGAGATGGCATACAAGTTTGAGTGCTATATGCCATTATGTCTTCTATTTTTATAAGTCTCGCTTTAACAATCCTATATAGAAGAGGGGATATGTTCTTCCTAGAGTCTAGAGGAGATGATTCTAACTTTATGGGTTGTAATGACAAAGGTGGGAATACGTAAATGGCTTTGGGAAATATCAGAAAGCAAATCTGCAAAACTTGATGATAAACTGGAAATAAGGGGTGAAGTAGAGAAGACAGGTGCCATACATGACGCAGATTTCAAAGAAAACAAGAAGAGAGGCAGGTCTGTGCAGAAAGATCATAATTCAGTCACGTATATGTTGAGTTTGAGAGGCCTGTGACGTATCCCAAAGAAAAGTTATACAGACAGTGAGCATTCAATTCTATGACTTAACTGCGTGATCTGGTATATGAGTATCAATGAATGAGTCACATGCATTCAGTAACAACCTGTAAGTGTGGACGAGTTCACCTACAGAGAGAGTCAGTCCCAAAGGCTGAACCACAGGGATCCTACATTAAGTGGCCCCCTAAAAGGACATTCATGCAGCCTGCAGGGGATGTAGAGGTGATGCAGGTAGCAAGAAAATTGTGTACTATGAACAGCAAAAAAAAAAAAAAAAAAGAGTGTGGCAAGAAGTCAGTCAGTCTCAGAGGCTACTGAAAGATCCAGCAAGATGAGGCTGAAATGACCCTTGAAATATACTGTCCTTAAAAAATTTGCCATTTATTGGTAAGAAATATGTGAACATTCATTTTGTTATGTCATTAAATAACAATAAAATATCTAAAATTAAAGGGGAGAGTCAAAAAAACCTGGACTTTATTTATTTAAAATTATGTATTTATTCTTACGTGTTTAAACTTTAGTCACCTTCAAAGTACTCTCTGTTTGATGCAATCCATCTGTCAAGCAACTTTTTCCACTACTCAAAACAGTTTTTGAACTTGTCGATTTTGATGCCTTTTAGTGCTGCTCTCATTTTTTGTTTCACCTCTTCCACACTGGCAAAATGTTTCCTTTAGAGTACTTTTTTCATCAGGGAAACAAAAAAAAAGTCACCAGGGGCAAGATCAGGTGAACAGAAAGGGGGGGCATGGGGGTCTTGCTGTTTTTGGTCAAAAACTGCTGAATGCTCAGCACGGTATGGGCAGGTGCACTTGTAAATCAGCCATTGGGAAATGGGCAAACACATAGAAAGTATCTCCAAAAATAATTCCCTGAAGCCAAATGCAGTCTCACACAGCACTAGCTGGTACATTGATGCCAATGGGTTCCTAGAACACTAATCTAGCAGGGGAAGCCTACACTACAAGAGGCTCACCCTCCAAAAGATAATTCCATTTTCTGGGGGACTCCCCCCTTGTATGTAAGAGACAACATACCAATGATCACACTGCAATTCACAATTTCCAAATAATTCAAAGCTAAATATGAAGCTAACAGAAGAAAGTAAATACTTGGCTTTAATTGACAAGTATTTGCTATTAGCAAGGTATGAGATTTGATTCTCGATTGGTCAGCTAGTTATCCTTCATTATTTCCCAACCTAGAAATTTTATGTTGTACTTTAATAAACTATAATCATCTTCTTGAAAGCTGTTTGTATAAAATGAGAAATGACTGATATAACAAAATATGTGTTCAATTTTAAGAGCATCATTTTTAAATGACTTTCTCCAATTTCACTGGTTGTATAGTTTAGTAACTTCTTATACTTGGGAAAGGCAGTTACATTTTATGGATCTCAGTTTCTTTATTGATAAGAATTTTAAAAAGCAATGCCCAGAATTGTTTTGAAGTGATATGAGACATATATGAATCACTTGCATAGTGCTTGGCACAGAACCACTACCACTTATTGAAAACAAATTATTATTACTGTTGGAAGGTTTTCGTGAAAGGTTTGTTTGCCTTTAACTCAAGTGTAAAAATATCAAAAATCTTTTAATCCTTTGCACTCAGATGTCCCCTCTGAGGTGACATCATAAATCTAGCAAACTACTCGGATGTCCCCTCTCATGGGACATAAAGAGACTGCTGGTGATCATATACGACAAACTGATGCAAGTGCAAATTTTTCAAAAATTTACATTTCCTTGAAGTTTTCCATTCAAAAACAATGAAAAACTAATGTCCCATTTGAAATGTGACAAGCTTCTGATCAATCAGCTGAGAAGTGTGTCCTTCCACGTGGTCTTCAAACAACAGACTGAACAAAAAATTACATATTATTAATATTGGAAGAAGAAAACGAGACTGCATTGTCTGTTCAAATAGAAAACACCAGGTAGAAGATGTCAAATGAATTACTATTGCACAACATGGGTCGATGTACGAGCAATGCATATCAGTGACTGTTTCACATTTAACCGCACATAAGAAAAAATATAAGATATAAAATTATGACTTTTTGTCATAAATAAGTTCCTCATTGACAAAAATTCCATTATAAGCTAAATATCATTACAATAAAAATAACTGGTTCCCAAGCTATACTATGTAGTATGAAACAATTCGCTTTTTCATTATTTCGCAAAAAAGTGTGGTCACAGTGCTAGTGGGAGACCTGCAAGATGTCTCCAAGTACAAAGTTTAATCTACTCTTTGTGCTGTGTCCAAGGCAGCTTAACAAGCTCTCAGGACACATCCCGGACCTGCTCTTACTCCCTAAAGGACACGTGGAAAAGAGGCAGGGGTGTTCGTGGGTTCTGAGTCCACCTGTAGATGCTACTCATACTTCAGGTCCTTCAAGATCACAATGAATGCCCTGGATTACCACTCACTTACCAAAACATTCTGCGTTCTTGTGTCACTCTGGTTAAATACATTTTTTAACTGCTGCTGATACTTTCTTGGAGATTCACACAGGACCCTGGCATATTAAAGGTTCTCAGATGTCTTGTATTAAGAAAACCTGCTTCATGTAATAGGTTACAAATTTATTTGACTTTACTACATAGAAATTTATAGTTTGGTAGAGTGAAACACTTATTGTTAAATAAAATAATCAAAAACTAAATTAGCATGAAACTAAACTCAGAAAGCAAAAAGAGAAAGATTCAGAGGGCCAGTTTACTAGGGAAAGACCTCATGGAGGGAAAACCTGGTCTTTAAAATATCAACAGCATAGACTTTAGGGCAGACAAATTTCTGGGGGTGACAAAGGGCAGACAGTTAAATGAACAGCTAAACAAATTGTCAATGTGCTAAGGAATCAGAGAAGCAAGCGAACAAAAAAACAGAAAGCTGGAGCCAGGTAAAATTTTACTGAAAGTTACAGAAAATGATCATTTCCCTGACTCTTGCTATTCTTATACAACTGAAACATCAGTTGTTTCTGCTTACCCTTTTATAGTTTAATACGAACTTGTTATCTCTGCCTAATAACAATCTAGTTTTTAATAGGCATTCAATTAATTAACCCCCTATATTTTGGTCTGACTGAGCCAGATTTCTAAGTAATTATCTGAATTTTTCCTGTTGCAAAAAGTATATATTAATCTATATATAAATCCTATTTTAGTTCTATTTTTATTTTTAAGACTTTTAATCATAACAAAATTCTGACATAAAAGGTTCTGTTTGATAATGTTGCTACTACAATACCCTGTTTTAAGAAGTACAGAAATAGAAAAACAAACTCACTCACTATCTTTAAAAAAGTAACTCCTTAAACTTTTGATTAAAGTAGATGGTTTTGACAATGAAGTCTGCATTGCTATGATTTCTGCATTTTGGTAATTGCCTCAAATCAATTTTTGAGCTTTATGTTTCCATTTGGATACCTAATAAAACCACGTTATTCATAAAGAAGCACTAATTTCACTTTCCTCCTCATTTACCTGTTGCCTACTCTCTCTGGTTTCTCTTTTTTCATGATCAAGTTCATAGAGACTGAGGAAAGTATATTCACCATATAACCCAGGAACTATAAAAGCCCAGCACTCAAAGAACACTTGCGAGGTCTGACTGAACACCCCATCCAGGTAGGTTCCCATCTGAACCATCCAGGAACTTCAAGCATCTAATGCTTTGGTCTTCCTAGAAAATCCACCTGAGGTTTAAACCACCTATCTTCAGGAATGGTCTTTCTTGTAGCCTCTAGAAATATATTCTTTTCTTAGCTAATCCAAATTCTTTTGCTGATATTTCAAAGCCATTTTTTATGTCAGCATATACTTTTTGAGCATCTGTGAGGTAAAAGGCATAACAGAACATGTTTAGATAACATAAACTGCTCATAGTGGTTTTCTTATGGAAAAATATATTCTTTAGGTTTAAAATAATGAAATCAATTATATTTACGTCTAAGTATGCTATACATTTAACATACAAGTTGACTCATTATTGCAAAATGCTGTCTTTTCTTCTTCTCAAATCCAATTTTGTTTGAATTCTTGGGGGAAGAATAAAATCATTCTGGAATTTTTACATTACACACACACACACACACACACACACACACACACACACACACACACACACACACTTATATAAATATATCCAAAATAATAAATGGAAATAAAAGGAAAAGAGACCTAATTCAAAACAAGAATTATTTTGCTTATTCAGTAATCTTGAAGAAAGCTTACACAGTTTTGATATTTTTTCATTCCTGGGCTAATAATAATTTTTATATCACACAATCAAAATATAATAGATAGTGTGAGCATCCTTGGTGTTTTGAGATTTTACTGAAATCATTTTGAGATTTAGGAAATCCATTCCACTTTGAAGAAATTCTCTATGATACAGTAAATAGAAAACAGTTATATCCATAGAGTTTTCAATTCTCAACTTAATGCTGTGCTTCATGTTAAATTATTAAAGTGAGAAGAGTCCAAGTTCCACTGTCTGAAACTATGGCTCTGAGTTTTCCATTTATCCTGGAAAGAAAATAGCTTTCATCATCTACTTGGTCACTCAGAGTGGACATTCTCACGGTCCTCACAAACCCCTCCTTCTTTATGTTTTATCCTTTTCTAATCTTTTATCATTCTTTTAGGTTATAAAAGAAAACTGGTATGAAATTGATGCTAGCTATTGCTTTATTAAAGCTAAGAAGACAATATTATTAACTGCAAAAATACAAATAAAGAAGAGTCCGACAGAATTAAGGATGACTTCAAAGACCCAGAAAGAAAAACGAGGGCAAGTTAGACAAGATGACTATTTAGAGATGCTGAATAACCTCTTTTTTCTTCTCTTTTTCCATTCTTCCCAATCTATTTGGGACATACTTATTTTTCCAACTTCCAGATGGAAAAAATGAAACTAAAGAGACTGGTGTCATTGGTTTTTACAGAAAATAATTATAATTCATTAACTGCAAACATGTGCACAGTTTAACAATGTTTGGGTCACAAGCAAAATAGTTACAAATGGGCTAATGAAACAAATAGGAAAATAATCATTTTGTTGGAAATCAGTACCAATATTTTGGTATCAAAAGCAACAAGTAAACTGGACCTTGTTTATTATTTGTTTGTTATTTTTAAAATAGATTTAGTTTTCCTGCATCATATAGAAAATTCAATGGGAAAGATCATTGAATATCAACTGGCGCCCATAAATCTGAACTAGCGCCTGGGTGAATAGCATGATAATTCTTTAAACAAGTACAAAATCACAGTTCAGACTTCTTAAATGATAATATGAAAAGTCTCATATTACTCATGGCAATAAGTTGTGTCAGTTATCAAAGTTCTTCAGGTGTCTAGATATACCATTCAAAAAAAAACCCTGCCATTTTAAGTTTAAAAACTAAAGTTATTTCAGTAAGACATAGCTAAAATAAATCTGAATTATTTTAAACATTTTTTACTTTTTATTTATTTATTTTTTTGAGTTGGAGTCTCACTCTGTCGCCCAGACTGGAGTGCAGTGGCTGCTCCCAGCCACCACAGCCTCGACCTGCTGGGCTCCAGTGATCCTTCCGCCTCAGTCTTCAGAGTAGCCGGAATTACAGGCGCGTGCTACCACGACCGGCTAATTTTTTGATTTATTGTAGAGATGAGGTCTCGCCTGCCCAGGCGGGTCTCAAACCCGCGGGCTCAGGCAATCCACTCTCCTCAGCCTCCCAAAGGCGCGGGATTACAGGCTGAGCCACCGAGCCTGGCAACAATTTTTAGAGAATAACTAACTACCAGGGAATTTTCCTTTTTAGTTCCAAGAGCTTAAATGAAACATTCATGAATTAAATTCCAAGTCTGGCTGTCAAATCATTTCACGTTAATAAAAATTTGAATTACCTGCCTAAGGGCATTATTAAATATCAAATAAAAAGCACACATCCATAAGTCTGATTTCCCCCAATATAATTCTTATGTAGAACTCTGACTAGATTTGTATTACACATTTTAAGATAAAAGGATAAAAAAATGTATTCATAAAAGAATGAAATCAGAATTAAAGTAACCTTAGAAAGAATTCTTGTACCATGCTTAGGAATTTTGGGGAAAAATTGCCCCCTTTAAGTAATCTCAGCCACCAAGAACATAAATCCATCCTTTTTTCTAAAACAGCACCTAAACTGTAATTAATTCAAAACTCTGAAAAAATACACATAATATAAAGATTATTTATGAAGTGCTTGAAATATATAAAATCTCATAAACAACATTTCAGTCTGTATGTGTGTGAGGAAAAGAGATAAAATAGTGATAGTTATTTAGAGAACAGCAACTCTGGTCTAGGACCAGACGTGAATCAAACATTCAAGGAAATAATCTTCCTTCACTAAAGGCGTCATTTACAGTTATGACATTCACAGAAAGTATACTGGTCATGTAAACTAGAGAAATGCTTACAGTCGTGCTCACCAACTCTCAACTGCATCTCACATTGCCCCCTTCTTGGGCATTTCCCGGGGCACATCTTCTCCCTTCCCATCTTTCCTGCTACTCTCACCCCTCCTAGCTGTACCCCATTCTTCATTAAATAATAACAGCATGTCATGGACACACTAATTCTATAAACCACCATCTTCTTCCTCCTTCCTATAATGACACAGGAAGTGTCAGTCCTCGTAACAAATCAGTCTTCAGGTGTGCTCAGGATTTTATCCTCTTCACCTTTTCATGGACTTCACTGCTTAAGCCCCTCCCAGAAACATAGCCTTCAGCCTCTCTCTCCATCTACTTGCTTCTCCCTGACACTAGCAGACAGACAAATTCTGGTATTTTTTGGTTTTTTGTCTTTTTTTATTAAGGGGTGGGGGGAGAGAAAGAGTTCCCTCAATCTCATCCCTTCTCTGTGGCTGCAGCCTTCGGCCCCTCGCCCAGCCCAGTTCATCAAGAGTTGCCATGACAGGACATCGCCAGCTCCCCTGCTATTCACATTTGGTCTGCTGAAGTTAACATCCCTCATTGCTGTGCCACTCCGACCACCAGTGTGGAGGGCCCACTTTGATCTCTGCTCATGTAATGGTTAAGAAAAAGGACACTGCTAGTCAAGGAACCTGGATCTGACTTCCAACTCTGCTGCTCAATAATTGCATTACTTTTGGCTCATAGCCAAACTTCTGTGTCTTGATTAACTCATCTACAAAGGCTCACACAGATTTTATGAACACTTAATGAGCCTACCATATTAGATCCATTAGAACATTATATGTACATATATGTGTGTATATATAATCTCTCTGCCAAATACTGCTATATTTCAGCCCAGACCTCTTTACTGATCTCTACTCAAAACTCTAATGACCTTTATGACCAGGAGATGACGGGCATCTCTCACTCACTGTGCTATCTCCATCCAAAGAAGGTCTCCCCATACCTTCCCTGACACTCAGTGGCACTCCATCCAGTTTCTAACACCCCAAACACCAGAAGTTGTCTCTGACACTTCCATCTCCTTCCACCCTCACCCAATTCATCACTATGTATCACCTACGATTCTATTTCAGAACAAGCTATTGAAAATATATATGTGGGCCGGGCTCAGTGGCTCAGCCTGTAATCACTTTGGGAGGCTGAGGCGAGTGGATTGCCTGAGCCCACGGGTTCAAGACCCACCTGGGCAACTTGGCGAGACCTCATCTCTACAATAAATCAAAAATTAGCTGAGCGTGATAGCGTGCACCTATAATTCACTCCTCTGAATAAATATCTTTATAGGGTCACAATTCATCAACAACAAAATAAAGATTACTTAACGAGGCTGACAAGGCCCTTTAAGAAAGTGGACCTTGAACAATTATTGTAATACTATAAGAAAAGTATTGTCAGTAGTGGGAAATTGCTGGGGGTGGAGGGCATAATTGGCAGTAGTGGGATTCTGCTGGCGGGGGGCAGGTGGCACACCTCATCAATAAGGGTATCTGCATAATGAAAATTTGTATACTTAACCCTAAATTGTACTGCACATCTTTAAAAAAAAAAAAAGATATGGACCCTTCCTACCTCACATCTTCAGTTTCTTTTCTTTTCTTTTCTTTTTTTTTAATAAGTTGGAGTCTCACTCCATCACCCAGGCTGGAATGCAGTGGCACGCTCATGGCCACTGCAGCCTTGACCTGCTGGGCTCAGGTGATCCTTCCCCCTCAGCCTTCCAAGTAGTTGGAACTATAGGCACACGCTACCATACCCAGATAATGTTTTGATTTATTGTAGAGATGAGGTCTCGCCAAGTTGTGCAGGCTGTTCTTGAACCCGTGGGCTCAGGCAATCTTCTCATCTCGGCCTCCCAAAGTGCTGGGATTACAGGCTTGAGTCACCACATCCAGCATGCCTTCAATTTCTATACCTCAGACTCATGGGGCTTTCTTTCAGGTGCCTCAATGCATCAGTCTCACTTCCTCCATAGTCAGCACCACCTAAGGGCCTTTGCAAAAGACATTCCTCCTATCTAGAATCTCCCCCACATGCTTTGTTCTTCTCATTCATGAAATTTATTACAATTTGTAATTGTATATTTGGAGTGCTTACTTGCCCATTGTCAAGTTCCCTATCTCAGACCCTAAGCTCTTTGAGGGCAGAGATCGTGTCTATTCTTCTTACCACTGTATACCCAGAACCAATCACATAGTAAGTGTTCAATAGTAATTTCTGACTGAACATTTTAATTCTTTAGCTCATCCATTATAAGGTTTAGCTTAATGCATGTGTTCTTCTCCCTTGTTATCATATATGACTTAATGAAAGTTTCTTCTTATTCCTATCCAAGATGACCTTGCCTGACCCCCATCATCTCCAAAATTAGAAAAAACAAGGTAGGGGATGGACTGCACTGGCATACTTAGAAGCCGAGAATGAATGAACGGCCAGAATGAGGCTGACTGATACACAACATGGAAAGTTCAAGGAACTTCTAGTTTGCCTGAAGTCACTCAAAGCACAGAGTGTTATGTGTTATGATGGATTCAAAATAAAACAAACACATTTCAACCTTTAAGGAGTCTGAAATAGGACAGTAAAATAAGAATACTTTAATAGCTATGTAGAATAAAGAATGCGAAACAAGAGATTCAATTTAAGGGAAAAGCAGAGGTTCCACCGTGAGAACACTATTTGAGCTGGGCCTCTAGGGAGGCTAGTATTTCAACAGGCAGAAGGAAGGATGGGAAGCACGGGCTGAGCAGAATACATTCACAGAGGAGAAAAGACAGCTTTGGCTGGAGTACTGGGTACACACACTGCAATAATAACAAAGAAGCAAGAAAAATGGATTGAGAAGCACATGGATAAAATGACCCACCTTTCAAAATTCCTGTGTCAACTGTCTAGCTCATAAGACTTGCGTTCCTTGAGACCAGAGACTTCTATTCCACTGTGACTCCCTAGCCACTCACTTGGTGTGTGAGTTCATACAACAGACACTAAACAGTCAAACAGACGCCTTCCTCCTACAGAAGCCATAGTCTACCTGCAATGTATAGTCACCTATGCACTCAAGTAACTTACAAGGTAAAGAAATAATCCAGTATAGGCCACTTAAAAAAATATTTTACCTTTTCTACATTTGTGATATTTTGTTTTGTTAGTTCCTTAAGGGTAAAGTATATATACAATGAAATCCACATATTAAAATACATAGATTACGTTTCAATTCATATACCATATTCAGATAGTTAACAAGTACTTCTTGATCTTTCAGATAAAAAGCACTTCCACAGTACAAGTATTCCAATTCATGCTAGGTTGGCCCTCATCTTCCCCAAGAAACAAGGGGATCAATTCTGCATTAGACAAGGAGGGTCAACATTGAGGCTGACACACTCCTCGAGTCCGTGCTTTGTGCTCCTCAGTCATTGGGAGGTGACTAACAGCTGCTTCAAGGGGTAACAACGTCTTTTACTTAAGAGGTCCTTGAATGTCTCTGTTTCTCTGCTTCAAGGTGTCTTTTTTTTTTTTTTTTTTTTTTTTTTACGAATGCCATCAAAACTTGGAATTAAAGGCTGTTCTTGTAGGAGAATATGTGAATTATGTATTTTTTAAAACACTGCCCCAGATTAAAATAACTTCCTGACCTGTAATTAACAGGGCTTGAGAATGTGTCATAAATTTTATCAAAATAAAGTGTACATGTTTTATTACTAAATTATCAAATTTGCTAAAGATTAACTTTGGTATGTCAGGTTTATGTAACTGTGTGCACCTCATTTTCCTTACTTCATCTGAACATACCCCGATGAAGGTAGATTTGTTCCTGTTCTCTTTGGCTATTGAAATGCAGCTCTAATGACTCTGTCACTAAGTGGTTGAGTGGGTCGAAAGTTGTCTCCCAAAATCCCATCACAACCTTCCACAAGTTCTGCCCCTTTAACATGTGTCCTCAGCCTTCGAAATTCTTCTATCTGAAAATAAAAGCAGAACAAGATAGATTAGTCAATTATCAAACATTAGAAGAATGAAGCTTAATAAATGACTTCAAATATGCAGAAATTACAACAATTAGAAAAGAAAAAATTAAACTTCAAAAAGGCCTTAATTCTTCTAGACCTAAGACATTCGACAAAATCCATTCAAGAGACAGCAAAAAAAACAGAGGTATCAAGATCTCTGGACAAATCAAACAGCCATAGAAACCTGTTGGAATTGTAAATGTGAAAACAACATAAATCTATCTCCAAAAAAAGGTTTTATGTCTGTCATAACGTAATTAGAATGAACAAATTAGTACGTGTTCTTATATATTTCCCAAGTATATTTTCAATTAATAGATTCTGATATTACTGTACATTTAATATTGATTAGATATTAGATTTATTAGATGGATTAGAGGTTTCCTTCATCAAAAGACTTTCTTTGCCACGTGTCTAGCCCTTTGGAGAACACAGGCTCAAAGAACACCTATGATTTTCCAGAAGTTAAAACCCAACTTCCTATCTTGGCAATACTGATTTTCAAGTTCATCTCCCTTTCTAGGGAAGCATTTCCAGCTCCCATGGCTTCCCCATTATATGTGAAGAGGGTCCCAGAGTCCAGAGAGCCTTTTTCCATCAGCCACAAAGCAGTTTCTCTCACTCTCCAGCTGTAAGCCTCCTAAGAACCTGGAGTCTGCCAGACTTGATTCTCTGGGAAGTACTGAAGCAACAAGCAAACATGTGATGAGCATTCTCGAGGTTCATTCCCATCTATTTATTGATTTGCCTACAAGGCTCATCATCTGTTATTTCACTTAAGTACCTACATAGTCACATGACACACAGACATTCTTCATTCTTCTTACACAGAAGGGGAAAGCAAGGCTGGAGAGGTTTCAAGTCTCCAAATTAACTAGAGGGAGAAGTCTGAGACTTCCAAGTCTATCTGCCCTTTCCCAGCTCCACAACCACCATCTAAGGAATTCTAATCAAGTCAGCAAAATCTATAGCCTGCAAATATCCTAGGGTATTGAGCAAATGTGACTGATTTGAGCAGCATCAATTCACCAAAAGTTCACCACCTATGTATCAAACCACCATACCTACAAAGGTCCCTAACATGACACACCTGTAGAACTCTGTTATTTATAAAGAGAAATGATATGCAAGAGATTAACTAATTCAGGGATCCTAACAAAAGTCTAGAAACACCAAGAGACTTTAGGGGGTCCATGAAGCCCCTGAATGATATATAAAAGTTTACATGATATATAAAAGTTTGCATTTTACTAAGGAGAGGCTCCCTGACTCCCAGAGTTGAATCTCAGAAGACTCTAATTCTATCCACTCATAGACAAAGTTGAGGAAAATTAAATGACTTGTTAGATTAGAACCCAGGTTAGAAAGTTGTCTTCTAAAGTTCTAATTTGTCATGTCTCCAAATACTAATTGATTTTCCTGAATAAGATAAGTGTGACCCAGTTGAGACTGCCCTGTTTTGTTGTTGGTGGTGGTGGTGGTGGTTGGTTTACACTAACTGCTTTCTGTATTTATATAGAGGTAACAGTCAGATAAGCAATTAGCAATCTAATCTGCATGATGGTTTTTCATTTGTCCTTCTTAGAGTGGAAACATGGGTAGCTTTTAATGTTTGCTGAATCTGGAAAATTTCTAGAGCTTAGAAGTTGCATGAGAATCCTGTATGGTGCTTTTACCTTAAAATTTTCCCTAACTACAGAGTGGAAAAGAACCTGGGTAGTGAGAGGAATTTACACTTTCTCAAAAAGAAGAATACGATTGCAAAGGCAGTGGGCTCTATGACCAAAGGCTAGTTCTCCCCATGGCTCTGCCACTTAAGACCCAAATGACCAAATGACTTCACCTCTTTAAGCCTCAGTTTCCACAAGTGTACAACAGAGATGATAATAACTGTATTCATAAGGATGGCCTAAGAAGTAAATAAGAAAATTTATGAGAATCACTCAGCATGGTCCCAAGCACACAGGAAGTGTCTAAAACAGTACTAGGACTTCTAATACACAGTTTCTTTTGAAGTCATGCCTTTAGCATTTTCAGATGAATATTAAGCTACAATTGCATATGCAGAATGTAGATAAGCCAAGTCACTGAGGAAATTTAGTCATCTCTCCAAGCCTTCCCTTTCCATGTAATCATACTTAAAACCTGCAACCAGACTCCATAAGTCATAGATGGGATTACTCATGAGCAATGTGGGCTCGGAACTTTACTGCCTAAATATATTTTAAGAAATACTCCGATTTTTATTGACTTTGAAGATTTTTTTTGTATAGCTGGGTTAATTTTATATTTATGTATTCTGAACTGAAGATAAGCCTTTCAAGCCCTAGGCCTTGGCCTGAAGTACATCCTGTGAAAACAACTTCTTCCAAAAGAGATGATCTGAATCAACAGCTAGCCGGTCTCAAATCACTGTACTCTCAGAGAAAACTATTTCACAAGAAATGTTTTTCTCTGATCACAGCAACACTTTGAAGACTTCAAACATCAACAGAGATCGAGGGGAAAACATGTCTTTCTGAAATGCCAATTTTTCTGAAGTAACCATCCCTCAAAACCCTTTAGTCACTTCAAATGGTTTCCAGTGCATAGTGAATCAGCCCACACTGAAAAGGAGAGATTGCAATAAATGAACAGAATAATATTTCAGGATAAAATCCTTCAACAAAATTCAACTGTCAGGGCATTACAGAGACCATCATTATCACATATATCTGAATGTTTGATTGCATCAATTTTAATGCTACACCACTTAAACATGGTGTTAATTTTTAACCAATTTAAGAGAGAATGGTGGTGGGGGTGGACAGAGAGATCCAACACTTCAGGGAGAAGTCCCCGTCTTCTGAAGGTACTAGACTGAATAGTCACTGTTCTCTGACCCAGAGATGGGCTCCAACTGGTCCAAGACATTTATTCCAACTGTCACCAACTCATAAACCAAATTATTCACCAGAAGTTAGGCTTCAAAATTGCTCATTTATGAGGACATTCAAAGGGCTCATTTCCAGGGTTTGCAGATTGATGCCACTTATCTTTCAGAGCTCCCAAGTTCCTATGCCCATCCTCTAACAGACTTATTCTGACTTATGTTACATGTGTCATGTTAAAAGAGAAAAACATAATACAGGAAAATCAGTGTGTTCTATCTCTTCTTCATCTATCTATGAACATTTAAGTTGTTTTCATGTCTTGGCTACAATGCACATGGGAGTACAAACATCTCTTCAAGATATTGACCCCGATTCCTTTCAATCTATACCCAAAAAGGGTAATAAGCCAGACACAGGAAGACAACTATTAAACGATTTCACTTAGAATCTGAAATAGTCAAACTCACAGAAGGAGAGAGTAGAATGGTAGCTGCCAGGAACTGGTGAGAGTTGGAAATGGGAAGGTGATAATGAAAGGGTACAAAGTTTCAGTTATGCACCTTAAACAAGTCTTGGAGATCTGCCAGACAGCACAGTGCCTATAGCTAACAAAACTCTATTGTATACTTAAAATTACCAAGACAGTAGATCTTACGTCAAGTGTTCTTACCAAAAAATAATAATAATGATAACAAAGTATAGGGGAGGAAACTTTGGGAGGTGCAAGAAATGCGTCTGGCTTTGATAAAATGTGTTTTTTTTAAGTTGGTGTTCTCATTTTCCTTTATTATTAATAAAAATACATGAGCCAACAATTTGTTCCTACAGTACTACTCAAGTAAAACAATCAAAAGCAAATTGTGCTTAAATAGTCCATATAGGAATATACAGTGAAATTGATACAGATAGAACTCCCCAGACTTCATGTACTGCAGTCTTGTTTCTGTTTGTTTTCATTTCTTCTACCCCAGTATCTAACTTTCCACCTAAAATTGTAGCTCCCTCTTCCTTCCTTACCTCTCATCCACAAACCAACTCTCACTGTCACTGACTCTTCGATCTTTGCAATTTTTTTGAGGACGAGTCTAAGGAAGACAGCCGCACTTGCTCCCCAGCTACACTGCTATCGACGTTCCTGATTCCCATCCCAAGCCTATAGAAGTCTGGCCTCGGCTGCTGTCCCCTCATCACCTCAGGATAGTACTGATGAGCCTCACAGATTGGAACTTATTCAAGAATTGCAGATTACAGAGCTTTGGACCACAGGGAAGTGCTGCCTACCACAGAAGACACTGAGAAAATACATATAAAAGTTTCCACAAGCACCTAAAGATACCACATTTTAAGAAAGGGAAGAGGGAGTCTCCTAGGAGAGAAAAATTATTGATTTTTACTATCCAGGATGGCAGCCACCAGCCCTCAGGTAGTTACTGAGCATTTGAAATACAGCCAGTCCAAACTGAGCTATGCCACATTGCAGAACACACACTGAGAGTCAAAGACTCAGCATGAAAAGAATAATGAGAGAACTCTCATCCATGCTTTTTATATTGATTACATGTTCAAATGATAGTATTTTGGATACACTGGGTTAAACATATCATCTGAATGAATTTCACACATTTGACATTTTTGCTATGGCTACTAGAAAGTTTACTCCTACAAGTGTGACTCCCAATGTGTTTGCACTGGGTAGGGCTGCCCTACACTGTCCTTCACACTCACCTTCAGACTTCAGCATCCTGGTGTTAAGAGTGCTGATAAAAATTATAGGTAGAGACGAATGCAGTTAGATGTGAAACAGTGGTCCTCAAAGTACTTGCTCCAAGAAAAATGCAGTTATCAGCAACTACTTCAGACTTACAGAACCAGCAGCCCTAGGCCAGAGCCCAGCAATCTGTGCTTTAACAAGCCCTCCACAGGATTCCCATGCACACTCGAGTTTGAGAACCATGAATGCCTTAGGCTGCATTGTACTACCATAACAGAATATCTGAAACTAGGTAATTTATAAAATACAGAAAAATATGTTCTCACAATTCTGGAGGCTGGAAGCAAGATCAAGGTGCCAGGATTTGGTGTCAGGTGAAGGCCTTCCTGCTGTGTCCTCGTGTGGCAGAAGGCAATTCAGCCAAATGCCATGTAAAGCCATTAATGAGGAAGAAGCCCTCCTGGTCTAATCACCTCTTAAGGGAATACCTCTTAATCCTATCACACTGGCAACAGTTGAATTTTGGAGGGGATACATTCCAACCATAGCAATGGACATAAAAGAAAATCTACAACAAATGTTCCAAATCATTTGAAATTATTTTCCAACATTACCATGCTATGGCCCTACAGTAGCCTGAACTTTAGAGAAACAGCCCTTCCAATCTCATATGGAGCACAAAGACCCCTGAGAAAAGCTGCTGCTTCCTGAATGTGACCAGACTTCCTCGGCTGGCATGCTTCTAGATTCCACAGGCTGAGCACACCCTAGAGCTGTCGGGGCTAGATAGAATCCCACTTTTCAACTCATAGGAAATATGAAATGGAATGAAATGGAATGAAATGGAATGAAAGAGGCAAGACTATAAGAAGAAGAAAAAAAACTAGTGGTTTTCAAAGTTCTAGGAGACATATAACCACAGAGTGAAAAAAAATAAACAGACATATTCCTTCCTTTCACTGGTATTACTAAGTTGAAAGAGAAATGAAACAGCAAAGGCAGATATTTAATATGAGAATGTAGATAAACTAAGAAATAGATACAGATACATAGGAGGGAAATGCAAAAAATAAAAAAAGACAGGAAAAAGAGAGTAAAGCTTAATTATCAACGCCTTCCTTGTGTGTATACATACCTATTTGTACAGATGCCCTTGTAGCAAAATACCATGTTTTATCAATTCTAAGGTGAATAGCTATTCACATGTTAATTGGAGCCCAGGAGGTTGAGGCTGCAGTGGCCAGAAGCAAGCCACTGCACTCCAGTCTGGGTGACAGAGTGAGACTCCAACTCAAAAAAAAAAAAAAAAAAAATAGTCTGTTACGTCAGAAAATGCCTCACAATTTCTATTGTTAGAATTGATGAAGTTGGTATTTTTATTCTGTTCTTGAAATCTCATTTCCAAATACAACAATCCAGCTGAATTTTTTTTTTAACTTTGGCTTCCTAAAGCTCAGACCACTGTTTACCTTAAAGCTATTTAATGATTATGGGTCATTTTTTAAAAAGGAAATTACACTCACTCAAATTCATCCAATTTAAAAAGAAAATTACACTCACTTAAATTCATGCTTTTCCCCCTAGCACATAGTATGGCCAACAAGGAATAATATTAAAAATTTAAATAAGCAAAGATTTTCAGTCCCATATTCTAGAATTCTTAGTATTCAGGACAATGAGAATGCTCCCTGTTGGGCTTAATAGTCTACACTACACTTTAGCTGAGTCCACTCCTCCTGAATCACAGCTGCTATGGACTGAATAGGAAAGCATTATGATTCAGGACTTTTCCTTCAAGGATCCTAGTACAAACATTATTTTCCTATGGCAGACAATGCATTTCAAGAAACCAACTGTTTCCATAATACCAGCAAGAAACTTAGTTACATACCTTAACCCTATGATAAGGGGAGACATTTATCTTTAATTCAATGCAAATTTTTTATGTTTCTCAATATAATCAACTATGTAGAAATTTCACCTAAAATTCCCTATTCCTTTTGTTATTTTACATATCAAGCATCTGTGTGTGAGTGTCTTTCTCTCTCTTTCTCTCTTCCCCCTCCCTTTTAAGTGCAATAATATGAGAGTTCTCAATTTTTCTTGGTCAAAATCCTAGAATCACATCCTCATCCCTTGCTTCCTCTCACTTTTGCTGCCTTCTCTGGACCTTTTCCATTTTTACTCTGCTTTCTGAAATTATTTTAGCAGCACCAAGTGAAACATTCAAGTCAAGGACAGACTGATTTATATATCCTCCCAAGATTATATTTTTTTTCTAAATCATTCTAAATTGCATTTTAATGTGTGTGTGTGTGTGTGTGTGTGTGTGTGTGTGTGTGTGTGTGTCTATATATATATATATCGGCGGTTTTTTTTTGAGTTGGAGTCTCACTCTGTCACCCAGACTGGAGTGCAGTGGCTGCTCCCGGCCACTGCAGCCTCGACCTACTGGGCTCCGGCGATCCTTCTGCCTCAGCCTTCCGAGTAGCTGAAACTACAGGCGCGCGCTACCATGCCGGCTGATTTTTTGATTTATTGTAGAGATGAGGTATCGTCAAGTTACCCAAGCGGGTCTTGAACCCACGGGCTCAGGCAATCCATTCACCTCAGCCTCCCAAAGGTGCGGGGTGTGTCTATATTTTAACACTGCTGCCCTCTGAGCAGACACCATAATGGAGCTACATGCTAATAGTACCTAAATCTTTTTTCTTGAAAAGAACTGCTAATTGCAAAGTCATCTATTCTTAAGAGTTCTTAAGATTATTCCTTCCAATACATATTCCTTTAGCTTTGGCCCCTCTTTAGGAAGACATGGTTAATCTCCCAACAGGCAAGGAGCATGACTTTAGTAAGTCAGAGTTAAACTTTGTCACGGGCCTTATTCGGAAGAAAAGTACAAAGCTAGCTTCCCTTTGAAGACAGAGACCCAAGGGCACAATGGTCTCTCTCTGGATCTTACAGTATCACACTGGTCAATATGGTAGTAAAATATTATATTATGTCTACAGGACATCAGTTAACATTCTCCAGATAGGTCAACGTTAATATTACCAATGCTGGCAGGGAACTCCTTAATGGAATTCTAGGTGGAACTAAGAATTTGGGGGGCCCACTAAGTTGACCTAACTGACTTTCAGTATGTTGAAGTTTGTTGTGATTATGAAGAAAAACTTTATTTTTCACTAAAAGATTTGAGCTTTCTTTTTTTTTCTTTTTCTTTTCATGAGTTTTTTTTATAATTAATCAGTATTTTTATTATGGTTTTGTGGGGTACAGTTAAGGGTTAGGTATACAATTACGTTTCATTCAGGCACCCTGTTGATAAGAGGTGTTTTCCCAGCCCCAGACAGATATTTGCGACTGTTAATCCCATCCCCCCCCATAATTTCCCAGTACTGTCAGTCATTTTCTTATAGTATTACATTGGATGTTTAAGATCCATTATATGAGTGAGAACATGTGATATTCTGATCTTTGTTTCTGTGAGAGGTCACTCAGTATTATAGACTCTAGTTCCATCCAGGTTGCTGCGAAATTCATGATTTTGTTCTTTTTTATGGCTGCGTAGTATTCCATCGTGTATATGTACCACATTTTTTTAAATCCAGTCCTCTTTTGATGGGCAGCATGGTTGTTTCCAGGTTCTTGCTATTGTGAACAACGCTGCGATAAACATACGTGTGCAGGTATCTTTTTTATAGAATGATTTGTGTTCTTCAGGGTATATTCCCAGTAGGGGGATTGCAGGGTCATATGGAAGGTCAATTTTTAGAGCTTTTAGGAATCGCCACACTGTTTTCCACAGAGGTTGCACTAGTTTACACTCCCACCAACAGTGCAGAAGTGTTCCCTTTTCACCACACCCTCTCCAGCAGCTGTTATTTTTTGAGTTGTTGATAATTGCCATTCTGACTGGAGTTAGGTGGTATCTCAGTGTGGTTTTGATTTGCATCTCCCTGATGATTAGTGAGGTTGAGCATTTCTTCATGTGTTTGTTGGCTGCTCGAATGTCTTCTTTTGTGAAGTGTCTGTTCATATCTTTTGCCCATTTTATAATGGGGTTGTTTGCTTTCTTCTTTTCAGTATGTTTCAGTTCCTTGTAGATCCAGGATGTTAAGTCTTTGTCAGACCTAGAGTTGGCAAATACTTTTTCCCAGTCTGTAGGCTGTCTCCCTGCTCTCTTGATGGTTTCTTTGGCTTTGCAGAAGCTTGTCAGTTTAATAAGGTCCCATTTGTCTATCTTCTCTCTTAAGTCCTGTGGGTTTCGGGTTTTATACAGGAATTGGATGCCAGTTCCGATTTCCATGAGAGTATTTCCTTCCTTTCCTAAGGTTCTTATGGTTTGAGGTTTTACATTTAGGTCTCTGATCCATTTGGAGTTAACCTTTGTGCATGGGGATAGATGGGGTCCTGTTTCAATCTTCTGCATGTGGTCAGCCAGTTTTCCCAGCACCATTTACTGAACAGGTTCTCCTCTCCCCATTGGTAGGTGGTGGGGGCTTTGTCGAAGATGAGTTGGTTGAGGAATTGAGGTTTTGCTTCTGGAATCTCAATTCTGTTCCATTGATCTATATGCCTGTTCCTGTACCAATACCAAGCTGTTTTGATGATTGTAGCCTTATACTAAAGTTTGAAGTCTGGTATTGTGATACCACCTGCTTTGTTTTTTTTTGCTGAGGATTGTTCTGGCTATTCTTGGACGTTTGTGTTTCCATTATGAATTCCTGTGTTGTTTTTTCTAGGTCTGAGAAGAATGTTGTTGGTAATTTAATGAGTATTGCATTGAATTTGTAGATTGCCTTAGGTAGGATGGACATCTTCACAATGTTGATTCTTCTGATCCACGAGCATGGGATATTTTTCCACTTGTTCGTGTCAGCTTTGATTTCTTTGAGCAGTGTTTTGTAATTTTCATTGTAAAGGTCTTTCACATCTCTGGTTAGGAAGATGCCAAGGTATTTCATTTTTTTTGTGGCTATTGTGAATGGAATTGTGTTTTTTATTTGGGTTTCTGTTTGTTTATTATTGGTATAGAGAAATGCGATTGTCTTTTGTACATTTATTTTGTATCCTGAGACTTTGCCAAAGGCCTTTATCAATGTAAAGAGGCCTTTGACAGATTCTCTTCGGTTTTCAAGGTATACCATCATATCATCTGCATAGAGAGATAACTTGACTTCCTCTTTTCCTATTTGAATACCTCTGATTGCCTCCTCTTCTCTGATTGCTCTAGCCAGGACCTCCAATACTATGTTGAACAGGAGGGGAGAGAGTGGGCATCCTTGTCTAATTCCAGTTTTCAGGGGAATTGGTTCCAATTTTTATCCATTTAGGAGTATGCTGGCTGTGGGTTTCTGGTAGATGGCTTTTACTATTTTGAGGTATGTTCCCCATATGCCTAGATGTTCAAGGGTTTTTATCAAGAACGGGTGCTGGATTTTATCAAAAGCTTTTTCTGCATCTAATGATATGATCATGTGGTTTTTGTTTTTACATCTGTTGATGTATTTAATTACATTTATGGTTTTACGAATATTGAACCAGCCTTGCATGCCAGGAATGAAGCCTACTTGGTCATGGTGGATGATTTTGGAGATGTATTGCTGAATCCGGTTTGCTAGGATTTTGTTGAGAATTTTAGCATCTATGTTCATCAAAGATATTGGCCTGTAGTTCTCTTTCCTTGTTGGATCTTTACCTGGCTTGGGTATCAATGTGATGTTGGCTTCATAAAATGATTTGGGGAGAGTTCCATCTTTTTCAATCACCTGGAATACCTTCAGTAGGATTGGTATCAGCTCCTCCTTGAATGTCTTGTAGAATTCTGCTGGAAAGCCATCTGGACCAGGGCTTTTTTTGTAGGAAGTTTTCTTATTACGTAGTCGATTTCCTTGATTGTTATTGGTCTATTTAGGGTCTCAATTTCTTCTTGTTCCAACCTAGGTAGGTTGTGTGATGTCAGAAAGTCCTCCATTTCCTTATGGTTTTCAAGTTTGTTTCCATACAAGTGTACATAGTAGTCTCTAATGATCTTTTGTATTTCTTCAGGGTCAGATGTGACTTCATCTTTTGTGTTTCTGATTAATCTTATTTGGTTTTTTTCTCGTTTTTTTCTTGGTCAGTCTAGCTAGGGGACCATCAATCTTGTTTACCCTTTCGAAGAACCAGCTTTTTGTTTCATTGATTTTTTGTATTATCTTTTTGTCTTCTATGTCCTGGATTTGGGCTTTTATTTTGGTGATCTGGATTCTTCTGCTGAAATTAGGGTTTTTGTGGTCTTGCTTTTCCAACTTCTTTAGGTGGCTTGTTAGGTTGTGAATTTCTGTTCCTTCCATTTTCTTCATGTGTGTCTGTAGGGATATAAATTCCCCTCTTACTACAGTTTTCAGGGCATCCCAGAGATTTTGGTAAGATGTTTCTTCATTTTCATTTGTTTCCAGGTATCTTTTGATCCTGTTTTGATTTTGTTGTTGATCTCAGGAGTTGTTTAGCATCATGCTGTTTAGTGTCCATGTCTTTGTGGGTTTTGGGGGGACTTTGTTGGTGTCAGTGTTTGTTTTTATTCCACTGTGGTCCGAGAAGGTGTTTGGTAGAATTTCGATCCTTTTAAATTTGCTTATACTTGATTTATGGCCGAGTATGTGGTCGATCTTAGAATATGTTCCATGTGGTGATGAGTAGAATGTGTATTCTGTGGTCTTTGGATGGAGTGTTCTGTAGGTATCAATTAAGTCCATTTGGTCCAAAGTCACATTGAGGTTCCGGATCTCCTTGCTGATTTTTTGTCCTGATGATCTGTCTAGGGTTGTGAGTGGGGTATTAAAGTCCCCAGTTATGATAGTGTTAGAGTCAATATCTTTCTTTAGTTTTCCAAGAAGTTGCTTTATGAAAGTTGGCGCATCTATGTTGGGTGCATATATGTTTAGGATAGATATTTCTTGTTGATGGATTGAGCCTTTTATCATTATGTAGTGGCCTTCTGTATCTTTTTTGATTTTTAATAGTTTGAAGGGCATTTTGTCTGAAATTAAGATGGCTACTCCTCCTTTCTTTTGTCTTCCGTTCGCCTGGAAGTTTGTTTCCCATCCTCTTACTTTGAGTCTGTGGGTGTCCTTTCTAGTGAGGTAAGTCTCTTGACAGCAATAGATTGTTGCCTGATGATATTTTATCCATTTTGCCAATCTATGTCTTTTCAGTGGTGCATTTAGTCCGTTCACATTTAGGCTAATAATTGAAATGCAAGAGTTGATCCCTGTCATAAGGCTCTTACAGAGTTGTTCCTGTTTATTTGTTGTCTTTCTTTGGTTTTGGAGTTGGTTCATGTGTGATTTTAATCTTTTGCCTGTACTCTTGTGAAGAATGTTGTTGTTCTTTTTTCTTTTTCTTCTGTGTTCAGTACTTTCTTAAGTGTTTCTTGTAGAGGTGGTCTGGTGGCAGCGTAGGCTCTTAGGGATTGGACGTCTGGAAAAGATTTCAATTCTCCCTCACTAATGAAGCTTAGTTTGGCTGGGTAGGTTATTCCTGGTTGAAATTGTTTCTCTTTTAGAACTTTGAAGATAGGGCTCCAGGCTCTCCCTGGCCTGAAGGGTTTCTGTGGATAAATCTGCTGCTATTCTAATTGGTTTTCCCTGGTAGGTAGTCTGGCCTTTTTCTCTTGCTGCCTTTAGGATTTTTCCTTTCATAGCTACTTTGTTTAGGTGAATTATTATGTGTCTGGGAATTGGTCTTCTCGTTTGTTGTCTTGCAGGGGTTCTCTGAATCTCCTGTGTTTGAATTTTTTTATCCTTAATGAGATGAGGGAAGTTTTCTTGAATGATTTCATGAAATGTTTGTTCCAGTGGGGCTTCTTTTTCTCTTTCTGTCTCAGGAAGCCCAATTATTCTTAGGTTTGGTCTCTTGAAGTGATCATTCATCTCTTGCAGGTTTTGTTCTTTTTGAGCTTCTTTTCTATGCTTTTGACAGTTTGGGTTAGTTCTGTGTTTTGGTCTTCGAGCTCTGAGATTCTTTCTTCTGCTTGGCTAATGCTGCTTTCCATGCTTATTAGTCTGTTGTTCATTTCCATCACAGTATTCTTTACTGCTGTCATTTCTGACAACAGCTCCTTCCTATTTTCCTCTTGTCTCTCCTCAATTTTTTAATTCTCTCCATTAATGTCTTGATGTCTGGGTTTGTTGCATGTAGCCAGTCATTCTGGGGACTCTTCATTGTCTGTGTTCTAGAATCTGTTTTTTCATTGTCTGATCTCCCAGGGGTCTGTGTAAGACCTATATTCTTCTTTTGGTTTTTCTTCATTTGTGCGGTTTTTCCCCTTCCTACTTATTCCTTTCCTCCACATCACCATCTTCTTTAATTCTGTTATTCAGGGGTAAAGGGATTGGTTTTACTTCTGTTTGTTCAATCTCCTATTCTTTATGTATGTCCTCTTACTTTGTTCAATTCTGAAGTTGCACTGTAGGTTCGAGGTGGTCCTTTTTGCAGTTTTGAGATGTACTTAAGGGGAGAGCCGTGATTCAAAATCTGTCTGCAGGTCCTGGTATTCACTGACAGGCGTGTGGATAATGTGGAACCCACTTCCCACTGCCCTGGAATCTGTCCGTGCATTGGGGCTGTAGGTTTACTCCCTGAAATAAAATGTGGTTAGCAGAGGGGAGAGAATGGAGCAGACAGTGGGTTGAAGAGGAGAGTGGAGAGATAGATGAGTAAGGTGGGAAACAAACGAGTGTGCCAACAAATAGAGAGAGAGGCCTATACTGAAACAGATAAAAACAATAGACCACAGCTACAGTCGAATCAACTCTCATACAAACAAAAATAAAACATATAGTGATGCTAACATACCAGCTATCCAACCACCTTATTAGTGTGCTGTTCCTCTATACAAAGACATGGTTTACAGACAGAAGAAAAGAAAAGAAAAGGAAAAGAGAAAAAAAAAGGGGGGGAACAATACAGTAGGAATAGAATTAAGTCATTAAACTAATAGAATCAATGAAGCACACTGAGACATTTCGTTTAAGTCCAATGTCCTTTCAGGTCTGATTTCTAGTTTTCTTTTCAAGCTGGTAAATTAGTTTGCAGTTAGGGTCAGTTCCCCTGATCTGCTGTGAAAGACAGTTCAGATTAACCTCGGTTCAGAAGTTTGGTCTACGTCTTTATCAAGCTTGTTTCTCCCGTTTCGGTGTTGTTACCTTGAATCGCCAGCAGGTGGTGCTATCTCATCTGCTCGCCCCAGAGGGAGTGGGGCTGGAAAGGAATAAGATGGCTGCCTGCCTCCGAGCAGGCAGCAGGAGCCCCACGCCGGGCGGCCAGGACAGTCTCGGACGCAGGAGAGGTGGCAGCAATCCCAGCAGATCTTCCTTGAAGCGGTTTGGTGTGGATCTTCTCTGGCCGGGTTGTGATGAGCTACCTGTCCCAGAGCCCGCGGCGGCGACGGGAGCACCGGCGGGGGGGGAGGGGCTGTGGCGGTGGCAGGACAATGCAATGCAGTAAAACTGTCCAGTCATTGCGATGTTCCAGCGGTGGTGATGGCCGAGCTCTGTCTGAAGAGCAGGCTGCAATGCTGGGGTCCCCAGCCCTCCAGGGCGAGAGTCAGAGACCCACTGCAGATCTCCCTTGCAGAGGGCTTCAGATGCCAGGTTGCCCGGTCGCCATCTTAAACAGTTTCTGATTTGAGCTTTCTTTAGAAAATCACCCCTCAGCAAAGTAACATTGGACAAGTATGACTGTACACACTTAGAACTTCCACTTCATTTTCAAATCTATAACCTCTCCTTGTGGCTAAATCCAATGAATACTTTTCAGGACTTAACTGAATGTGTGCAGAACTCTGATACTCATGGTCTCTCTACTCCCTTCCCAAAACGTGTCTTTCCCTTCGCTTCTAGACATCACATGAGCTTCTTGACTTTTCCCACCTCTCAAGGCATTCCCTGGAGACACCTCTTGCAATGCACACCCCTATCACTCCCAGTTACCTGGATTGCTTATTTTCTCTCTCTGAAAAATGTTCTTTTCTACACTATGGCTTCACCCACTACCTATATACCATATCCCTTTCTTGGATGTCTTAAAGTAGCAGTCCCCAACATTTTTGGCATCAGGGGCCAGTTTCACCAAAGATAATTTTTTCATGGATGGGGGGTAGGGGAGGAATGGTTTCAGGATGATTCAAACACATAACATTTGTTGTGTACTTTATTTCTATGATTATTATAATGTGATATATCATGAAATAATTATACAACCCACCATAAAAAAAGAGGCATGGACAAAAGTGGTAAATAAAATAACGGGTGGGTCACACACAGACTGAAACAAGGGTCAGGTTCTGACTTAAAGCCTGCCACCAGATGCAGCTGTACAATTGAAGTACATCATAAGTCCAGGATAGTTGCTGACAACTTGCATTTTTATTGGAGCACGCACTTTGAGAACCACTGTTTCACATCTATGTGCATTTGTCTCTATGTGTAATTTATATCAGCACTCTTAACACCAGGATGCTAAGGTCTGAAGGTGAGAGTAAAGCACATCGCAGGCCAGTCCTGCCCAGTGCAACATGATGGGAGCCATACTTGTAGGAGTAAACTAAAGTACAGCAACTTGCTTGCCACTCACTGGTAGGGTTTTTATATAAGTCGGCAAGCAACTGATTCATTATGGTCTCTGCACAGTCACACCTCACTGCTAATGTTAATCTGCATTTGCAGCCACTCCCCAGCACTAGCATCACTGCCTCAGATCCACCTCAGATCATTAGGCATTAGATTCTCGTAAGGAGTGTGCAACCTAGATCCCCCACATATGCAGTTTACAATAGGGTTCCTGCTCCTATGAGAATCTAATGCTGCTGCTGATCTGACAGGAGGCAGAGCTCAGGCAGTAATGCGAGTGATAGGGAGTGGTTATAAATACAGATGTCGCTTTGCTCATTCACTTACCACTCACTTTCTGCTGTGTGTTCCCGTTCTTAACAGTCCAAGGGGTTTAGGAGCCCCTGTCTTAAAGGCCATCTCAAACTCTCAGTCACTCTCAGTAAAAGGTCCCAGGGATTGTCTTCTCCCATCCTCTCCACTCTACTGTTCACTGTCCATATTCTTTTCTTGGGTATCTCATCTGTTTTACCACTCAGCTCCTTCTTTGATACCAACAATTCCTAAGTCTGTACATCATCTCTGAGGCTCTTGTTATAAGTTTTCAACTATCTGAAAGAAATAAAGCTCCAACTGAGGATACAAAGGATAACACACAGAAAGGTAGAAATCTTCTGTAATACCTCTAAAGTCTTCCTGACAAGGACTCACATAGAAAGAGGGTCTCAAAGGAATTGCAATGTTGAAAAGGGCAGGAGCCACAAGGGGGCAGGAGTTAAGCACCCAGCACTGACATAAGACACAACTGATTGGATCCCAAACTCTACCCTTACTACCCTGCAACCCAGGCAAAGGTTTCTTAATCTCCCTATCATCTAACATGGGAGAGTAGAATAACAACAGTAGTTACTATACTATGGGATCAACTGTTCTATGCACTACTATTTTTTCCAATATGCCTACAAAAGTTCTAGAGTTTCCTAAATCTTAATCACAAAGCAAAACCCAAAACAATTCTCTAACTATTGTCTCTAAATCCCTTCTTGCTTTGCCCATAAAACTTCTACAAAGATCACCTATGGTCTACATTCATACTTGGTTCCTCTCTAGTTTCATCTCACCATTCTATGGAAACCCTTTCCTTGGATTAAAAATGACCTAACTGGCAATTACAGTTATTTCTTGTTCTTGTGTCTTGTTTGTAATGCTGGGGCAAATCTAAAAAGAAATGAAGGCTTTCTACAAGGCGGGAGCCTCAAGGCAAACTAGTTAGATAGGCTAAGGGGTTTACCCCTGGAGAAACCGGAAACAGCATAATGGAAGGGATGAAAGAGGAATAGTGTTGGAGAAAGGAAGTCAAAGATCAATAGCCAAGGAGAATATTGCAAGACTCAAGCAGTAAATATACCTAGCCAAGGAAAACATTAGATACCAAAATTATCAAGAACAAGTCAAGATCCAGAATTTAAGCCAGATAAAAGCCAGAAGGAACCATGGGCATCAGAGCCCACTTTTATAAGGTATAGTTAGTTGACAGTAGGGTGAGTAGTACTCATCCTACTCAAATTTTCCATAAGTGTGTCAGTATTAATCTCCTCTTCCTCCAAATCTTGGAAACAATCTCTCCTGTTCCAAATCCAAGGACAACACTCCTTCCCAGTTCTCCTCAAGCCTCTTGATCCTTCTTAGTTCTCAGGCGGGTACCAACTCTCCTACTTGCACTGCAGTCCATCACTCAGCTTGGGCTGTCTTGTCTTCCTACTCAACTTGGGCTATGGTGACATGGTGGCAACAATCACTAGCTCATCTGATCATGAATTTATTTTTTCTTCTCGGACTTGAAGCTAAAATGCACTTCCCAGCTTCCCCAACAGTTAAAGTAACTGCACATGACCAGTTCTAGCCAATAGAAAGCAAGCGTAAATGGAGTTCACTAGAAGCAACCCCTAAAAAATTCCCCTTGAGATCCTTCACACTCTTCCCCTTCCTGCTGGCTACATGCCCCCACTTAGGGAAACCTTGAAAAAAAGGCACTGAAGATGGAAAAGTTTCTTTCAACTCTCAACTCCTGAATGACTGAACAGAGAAAAGCCTTCATTATAAATCAGAAACGTGTTGGATTTTATGTGACTATAAAATAAATTTTGTGAATATAAAATAAATTATGTGAATATAAAATATATTTCAATTAATTTTTTTTCTTTATCTTAACTATTTTAGGGGATACAAATGGTCTTTGCTCTAGGTTTTAACTGTACCCACCCCCCCCACCCCCATTTACCCAATAGGTGATTTTCCATCCCTCCACCTCTACCCCTTTGAGTCTCCAAATTACTGAAATTTTGAGGTTTACCTGTTATAGCAGCCACTATCTTTATTGTTAAGTCCCAGATCTAGACATTAATAATCCAAAACACATTCTTAACATTAGATTCAAATTTCTAACATCTTCCCTCTCCTCCACCAAATTAACTTCTAATATTTTTCAAGGTTTATTCCCAAAACCTCCTGGTCCAGGTTGAGTTTCTCCCATGTATGTTTCCAGAGCATCTTACTTATCACAGTTATTACTGTCTATACAATCACCTGTCTTCCCAACTCTATGGTGAACATTCTGATGGCAATGGCTGTTTTAATCTTGGTATCCTCTGTGTCCAGTTAGTATTCAGGTATAGTTTTTTTTACAAGAACAAACAGATGAATGAATAAATAATTAGCATTGGTCATATAAAAAATATGAAGGCCCAGAGATGATGTGGTCAAGTTCATAAAATATGAAAAGTATCGGAAGGAGAGATTAAATGGAGAACTTTTAAAACGAATCCCTAGAAATATAGAAATCAGGAGAAACTGTGAAATGTTGAAAGAAGGATTTTTAAAGATTTAAGGATAAACAAAAAAAAAAAGGCTTTACTGAGAAGTTAATAAACTTGAGTGTTAACTTCAAGAAATGATGGCAGATAAAAAAGTTTATAAAAAGTTACTAAAGAAAATTTGGTTTGCTAAGAGTATAGTCCAAGTCTCTTGAAGTTGATCATGAAGGAACAATACAGTTTTCTAGAACAAATCCCCTGTACAGATCCCTGAATGACAAGAGACATTTAAAGCACCTCTTTTGTAATTTGTAGTAAAACTCAAAATCATTGTTCAACCCTCCCCATTTAACCTGAGGATACTCGCCAGCAGTGCTTGCAGTTGCAGTGATTACCCCGGGATTTTAAAGAAAGAAAGAGAGAGAGAGAGCGAGAGAGAGAGAAATACAAAATATAGTAATTCTCTCTTTTTAAAATAATTCTCATTAGGATTAGAGACAAGTTCTGTTTAGAAATAACTCCAAGAACAGTTGTTGTATTTATTTTCACATTGAAAACCAGTCAGATTTGCTTCAGCCTCAAAGAGTGTGTTTATGCAAAACTAAATGAATGCAGTGGCGAGCTGCATTTTTATATTCTAAATGAGTAAAGGGTTAAATACATTACAGTGATGCATCATATTCCACCAGCTAACAACCTGGTGACAATTCATTCAGGGGCTCCCACACCCTGTGCAATAGCATTTACAGCACCAGTGCAGAGCCCATGGTAGGAGGTGAGTGACCAACAGTGGAGCTAGAGAGCATTCCAAAACTTTCCAGGCCTTTCTTCTACCGTCCTCACTCCTCCACACACAGAATTTTTCTGTACATTCCAAGAAAAAATGCAAAGCCCACGTGACTTACAGAAATAACCAGCATTCCCACCTTACTCTTACTGCCAGCCCTTTCCCTTCTCCACACCTGGGAAAATCCACATAAAGGAAAAACTAGACTAATAAAAAGTTTGCCTCTTTCAGTGACTTTTATTTACTCTCTAAAAGCTAATTTTTTTTTTTGAGTCGGGGTCCCACTCCATTGCCTAGACTGGAGTGCAGTGGCACGCTCCCGGCCACCGCAGCCTCGACTTGCTGGGCTCTGGCGATCCTTCCGCCTCAGCCTGCTAAGTAGCTGGAACTACAGCGCACTCTACCACGCCCGATTAACTTTTGATTTATTGCAGAGATGAGGTCTCACTAAGTTGCCTGGGTGGATCTCAAACCTGCAGGCTCAAGCAATCCACTCGCCTTGGCCTCCCAAAGTGCTGGGATTACAGGCTGAGGCACCGAGTCTAGCTAAAAGCTAACTTTTAAAATACAGAGCATAAATGAGCATTGGGGTTTGTACATACTTGACCTTTCAATTTACTTCCACCGGCTTGAGACATTTAGCTTTCTTAGAAAAGGAATGACCGATCTGAGGGGAGCTAAAGCTTAAAACAGACACTTTGCCTCCACAGAAACAACAGTTAACCTTTAACTCAGAACTTCGCTCTGAATGATTCAAAGTAGCGTACTCACCTGTAGCTGAGATATAGTTAAAGGGTATCGGAATAAAATCCAGGTAACACCTTCACTGCAAGGTGGTATCGTAAGGGAGCCTTCATATACCCAGTAATCCCGGAGCAGAGGATCTGTGCAACCACGTGGACACGTCATAGAAAAGGCAAGTTAATTTATAACAATCCTGAAGATGCCAACAGCCCTTGTCAAAATTACAGACAGTCCCAATAACACTTCTAAGATGGATGTCATTTTTAAACCAAAGCCTCACATATGACATGTGTATTCTTTTTGTGTGTGTACGTGAGTGGGGGATCTTACTCTGTCTCCCAGACTGGAGTGCCATGGCATGATAATAGCTTACTGCAACCTTGAACTCATGGGCTCAAGCGATCCTTCGGCCTCAACCTTCTGAGTAGGTGGGACTACAGGTGTGCACCACCACACCTAGCTAATATTTTTCATTTTCTATAGAGACAGGATCTCAGTATGTTGCCTAAACAGGTCTTGAACTCCTGGACTCAAGTAATCCTCCTGCCTCGGCCACCCAAAATACCCAGTCCACTTATGTGTTCTTAAACTAATCATCGTGGAGAAAATAATCAATACAAACATGATGAATTCTCTTTCAGTTATTTACAGTGATTTTCATCAATGGATTACTATTCCTATTTGTCAAGTTTAATCACTTTATAAGTGTATCCATGTTTTTTTTTTACTTTATTAAATGATTCACCAAATTCATACCTAATATTTATCAAATGCTTACAACATGCCAGACACTGATCTAAGCATTTTACATTAATTCATTTAACCTTCACAACATATGGGAAAACTGAATAACAAATGATTAGCAATTTGTCCAAGGTCCCTCAGCTAATTATAACTGGAAGAGCCAGGATTCAAACCCATGCATTCTGGCCCAGAGCCTGTATTTTTAACCATTCAGTTCTAGCTACCTTTACATTATTTCTTCAACAGTAAAATATAAAAATAGTATTATGATAGGATAAAATAAATCATTCTTATGAAATCATTTAGCTCCAAATTAGAGAAATTTATGATTAAATGTGATAGGTATATATTTAACATATGACAGAAACTAGGTTGTTATAGAACAATTAAGTGTAGAAAGTAAAATATACAATACAGCAACCTATTTGGTTTTGTTTGAAACACTAAGAAACAGCATAGAATTTAGGCAGAGAAATGTAAAAACTAAAATTTCATATAAAACAACTTTTAACTCCAAATTATATCTTGATTATTTAAAACAATTCAAATAACATCTAGATAATAGTATTACTACAAAGAGGTAACCTTATAAAATTAGATATAGTTTACTTCCCCCTAGAGATTGACAAGAACCTTGCTGATCAATCTTAGAAGTATATCAAGGTTATTTTCTTATACTGGTGTTTTACACAGAAGAAGCCAATTTTTAAAATCACAATAATAAGAAAGTTCTTCATGGATTGATGGAACTATAAGCAAAGAGTTTTTTTATTATTTCAAAAGGTTTACTTCCATAGTTAGAGTAATCTGGAAATGGTACCTGCTACAAAGACTATTTTGCAAAGACTAAATTGTAAAGAAATGCAAAGAAACTATATTAACTAATATATATACATATATATGTATGTATGTACATATGTGTGTGTGTGTGTGTGTGTATATATATATATATATATTCCTCAGTATAACTGAGGAAAACAACATGGTTATAGCCACAGTTAAAATACAATGTATGTAATCACATTACTCACCTGGTAATAAAGTATTAGGATTAAAGCAGGGTATTGTTTTGGACTTCCCCTGAAGAAAGAAAAATATTTACTCTTTGTTAATGTACATTTTCTCAATTTCAGAATAAAACATTCATTAGGACAAAAAATTCACAACGTTTTCTGAATGGCCACATCAGGTCCCACAGGCTTGTGGATGTCTCCTCTGTCCTCTCACTGGAGCAACGCTGGCTGGTTCCAACAAGATACTCTGCCCTGATTCTATGATTATTTTCTTTGCCACCAAAGTTCAATTTTCCCCTAAAAGTTCTGGCATGGAAGAACTTCAGCTGGTGTCCATCTGCTCCAGATCAGTTGCTTTTTCTGCTCCCAGGACATTCATACCAGAGACCTGGGCTGAATGTGTTGAGGTAAAACACCCCAACCCTGGCTGGGGGATTTTCAAAACAACTTTCCTCCTAACTTGCTTTCAGCTTAGCTCCTAACCTTCTTGGAGTCAGAACCTGGTACCCAGTGTCTCATATGGTCCCATTTGGATTTAGTAATTCAGAGCTGCTCTAGATGCTCTCCTCATCAGGAAAGCAAGATCTGAAACAGATGAAAATACTCTATTTCAATTAACTTTTATCAAAGCTAGATTTAAACTTAAAGGGAAATATCTGTGCTCTTATTCAACAATTCACAGACAAGATTATTATTTTAAATCATGTCATTCAAATTTCTTAGAGTTTAGAGGCAGGCAGAATCAGATTTTTCTTAAAAGATTACCTCTGTTAATACAGATGAAACCAGAAAAGTTATTGCCTAACCTCTAAGTATCTTCCTTCCCTCCTGAGACTATTTTACACATTATTTTACACTACTTGCCTGAATTCCATAATGACTGATGTCCTAAGTCAATGAAGAAATAAAGGAAATGTTCTTAGCCCATTTCCATTGGAAAAATGTGAATCTAAACGTGTCCTAACCCCCTTTAGATCACCAGATTCTGTCTAGGTTGGGTTTTCTTTGGAAGCTGGGATTATTCTGAGCCTGCTTGAGAGATTGTCAGTGCAGGTTCTACTTGGTTCAAGATGTCCTGGGCTGTGCTAGTGTAGAGCTAATTAGACTGATTTCCAAACTGATTTTTCTTAGAACTGGTTGTGGGTCTCTGGATCCCTTGCAGTCAAGCAAGGGAGCAGA
The DNA here is from genome assembly GCA_027257055.1 of Cephalopachus bancanus. Taxonomy (NCBI): domain Eukaryota; kingdom Metazoa; phylum Chordata; class Mammalia; order Primates; family Tarsiidae; genus Cephalopachus; species Cephalopachus bancanus. The sequence continues at coordinate 3,269,738 of JAPVLO010000096.1, read as the reverse complement.
AAAATGTAGGGAGAAGAAAAAGTAGCTTCTCTGGAACAAATGGACACCAGCTGTAGTTCCACGCTTTGCATCTCCAGCAGCCGTTCAGGACTAAACTACTCCCCTACCTGAGACTACTTGGATTCAACTGACTCTGTGAGCCTAGAAGGTATTGACAACAGAGCTTGGCTTCTTAGCAATGCTGGGTCATAACACTGCAGTGTCATATTGATCTAAATCATCTTCTCTGGGATACTGTCATATGGTATACATGTATTTATTTTTTTAAATGCATTTAACATAAATACTTTGGAGTATGGTTCCCTAAATTTTTGTTTCATTTATACCACCTTCCTATAACAAGGGCATAAAAGGGTTAACACAGCAGGCCTAGGTTGCTCAAACCCTGCATATCCCATATAAAAGCCTTTGTTCAGAACTAACTCTAGGATCCAGGGATATAATTTCTGAGCTTGGAAAAGTCTACCTGATAAGAGTGTTCTGCAAGGCTGAGGTCTTGGGACATACCATACCAGTTCGAGCAGATGAGTTTATCCTGACAATGTGATCTTATGGTGAAAACCTGATTTTGTGGGGGTTGGGAGTTGGAGCAGCAAGGTAGGGGTTGCTGCTGGAGTCTGGGTAGCTGAGGTCAGTTATGTTACAGGTACTTTGTGCTTGCATGGCAGACCCTTAATAAATCCCTGGACACCAAGGCTAGGATGAGTTTCCCTGGCTGATGACATTTCACACATGTGGTAATACATCACTGCTGGGAGAATACAGAACAGCTCCGTGTGATTCCATTGGGAGGAGACACCTCAAAGCTTATGCCTGGTTTTCCCTGGTCTTCACTCCATGCGTCTCCACTGATTTTGATATGTATCTTACCACTGTGATAAACCATAAGCATAGGGATAGCAGCTTTCTGAGTGCTGTGAGTCCTTCTACGCAATCAGTACTTTTATTTTAAATGACTTACCTTATACTGAATATCCTGGAGGATTTCAGTCACAGCCTTCAGGCCAACATGTTCTTTTCCTATCTGAAATATATAAAGCATAAACCACAACAATATTTTTAAAAGCTTAGCTTTCACTCAAAATAACTAACAGAACCAAGGCCCCAGTCTATCTGAATGTCCCTTCTTGGAGAATAATTGAATGACCTTTTTATTAATAACTAGGTCAACACCTACTAAAGATGATTAAAGTTTTAACAGAAGCTAGTACAATAAAGTATTAGATATGTAATGTCCAAGATTCCATTCTCAATTCTTCTTGCTGTGTATATGTATCACTGACTGTGCTGTATATCACATATCAAATCATAAAATACTAGTATATAAAAATGTCAAGGATACTTTTGAATTAAAACTATTCAATACGTGTCCAAACCCTTCCATTTTTATCTTTAGCATTTGTAGATCACTGTTTTAAAGATTTTATTATCAATGTTGGAAAAAACAGTACTAACTCAGAAAAGTAGATATGTGATTTTGTGTGTTAAAGTCACCAAAGTCAGGGCATTTCTTGACTACCATTGGACATAATTCTATAACCACATTTCTATTCTTAAACCAATAAAAAATATGCTTTTCATAGGTGCCTATTTTAATACATTACACATCACTGTAAGTTTTTAGAGTATAGATTTCTCCAAAGACATCTGAGACTTAAAACAATTCTAATGTTTGGTATTCTTGACTTCAACTTTAAAAACTAACTGCAATCTAACCAACTTTCAGTGGTCCCTGATAATGGAGAATAATAACAGAGATATTTTATAACCTCATATAAATAATCAATGTTACCATTAGCTCTTTATTTTCTACACAAACACTTGGAGAATGACCTAAATTAGCTGGAATAGCTGTCAACATGTTCACATACTCTGTTTCTCTTGATATTAACCAACTGTGAAATATACTGGGTGAAAGGGCAGCAAAAAAAAAAAAAAGGAGAGACAAGAAACACTTAGCCAAAGATAGGCCAATCAGTTCAAAACAGTCAAGACTTTATCTTCCAAGTGTTTGCAATTCCGGCAATAGGCTCTAAAGACAGAAAATTAATTCCCTGAAGTTAAAACAAAACAAAATCTATATATGTATTTTGAGTGCAGAAGCCTGAATTTTTAGGCATTAGTGGATCTTCAGGAGAAATGTATCTCTGTCTTATTATTTTGACCATGATATATAAGAGGGGACCCAAAAACACCAGAATTTATTTAATTAAAAATTGTGTATTTATTCTTACATGTCTAAGCTTCAGCCACTTTCAAAGTACTCTTTGTTTAATGCAAAACACCTATCCAGATGCTTTTTCCACTGCTCAAACAGTTTTAAACTCATCAATTTTGATGCCTTTTCGTGCTTCTGCCATTTCTCATTTCACCTCTTCCACATCAGAAGATGTTTCCCTTGGAGGACTTTTTTCATTAGGGGAAACAAACAAAAAAATCACTCGAGGAGAGATTAGGTGAATAGAGAGGGTGGGGCACAGGGGACATGCCAGTTTTGCTCAAAAACTGCTGAACACTCAGCTCTGTGTGGGCAGGTACTCATAAATCGCCCATCATGAAATGGGCAAACGCATTGAAAGAACCTCCAAAAACCAATTCATTGAAGGAGAACACAGCTTCTTACAACAATGCTAGCTGCTACATGGATTCTGATGGGTTCCTAGAACACTAACCTAGTGGGGGAAGCCTGTACTACAAGGGGCCCACCCTCCAAAAAATAATTCTGGGGGTTTTTTGGGTCATCCCTTGTAGATGATGCAGCATTTGAATGCCTATGCCTGCAGGTACCTCCTGTCTCATGCAACGCCTGTCGTATTACAAACTCTTTGAAGAATTTACATCTGATCACTACAGGACCATAAAATGCAGTGGGTCAGGAGCAAGCTCACTTTGCTTGAACTGCCTGGGTTCTGATCCCGACTCTGCCACTTCTCAGCTGTGTGACCTTAAGCAAGTTTACTTAATCCCAAAGGACTTAGAGCAAGTCCTTCCACTTCCTCATCTATTTAGTGAGGACGATAAAAATGATAGGATCGAAGACAAGATTAAGTCAAAGAACTTAGAACAGGGCTTGTGTCATCATTATTAAATTAATATCACCCATTCTTATTCTTAATCTGAATGACCTACAGCACCTAAGGCAGTTTTTACATTGCAGTAGAGCGCTTAATAACTATTACTACTCCTTCTGTCTGTAAGGACTCTACTTTATGAACAAACCTTTATATCCTGCAACAAACTTCAGCTATTACTCCATCTCTTTCCTTCCTTGGCAAATTTTTGTATAAAGAGGTTATAACCAACCAACAGCAAGAATCAATAATTATCGCGACACCCCCAACTGCTAAAATCTTGCGACAATATGGGTAACACAATCTGGTGCCAAGAGTCTGCCAGGAACTGTGAGACCAATTAATTTCTTATTTCTCACATTTGCCATCCTTCATCATCACTGAAAATGAAAACCACTCTAGTCAATTCTCTCCTGGAATCTCAGCCCTGCAACTACCGGGGTCTTTGCACTTCTAACTCAATCTCCCCTTATTTTTTACTGCACTCTCTAGAATAGGATGGTGCCATGTCTTTGACAAGCTCTCCTATCACCTCCTGGTCTACCTGAACCCCTCTATCCTGCACAAGGCCACAGCTCTCTCAAGTGCTTCTGAATGGATACTGCACACTCGAGACAGACTGGAAGCCGCAGTCAGTCCTTTCCTGTTCCCTCTGGTTTGGAACTCTCTGACTCACACACACAAGCTACCCTTCTGAGTGGACTGTCCTCCTCTGATGCTGCCATGTCTTCTTTGTCACTTACTAGCCCACCGAACGCTCCGCCCTGGACATCTCCTCCTGTTGCCCCCCTGGACAACTTTGGTATCCAGGGAGTGACCCATCTTCTCCCAGCCTAAGTCTCTTCACCTGTCAGTCTGTGGCCTTCTGCTCCATTCCACCACAGCAAACCAACCCTGAGGACATGCATCAGCCTTCATTCTGAACACTTCATCTCCAGAAGACTGCCCTCTCTGTTCAAATGCCCTCACCCATCCCGTTTTCCCGCTCTTTTCTCTCTCCCCTTTACTAATCACCAGGAGTCAGGGCTCTCAGGCACTCAAGGCTGCCCCTCCTACTGCCTGCTAGATGAAAGAACATCTCTTCGACCACTCTCAATTCCTTAATTCCTTGATCCACCTAAGTCATGAGTTCTGCGATGGACTGACACAACAATTTACTAGAAGTGTCTACTCCTTTTCTGGATAAAGAACAACCCACCAGATGTTGTCCTGGACAATCTGGGACGCCCATTCTCAAGGGGGTATCTTTCACTGACTGCCAAGTCTGTTATCATCCCCTTCTGGGCTATTTTAACACTTAATCCCACGCCTGCATTTTGCTTGCTCTATAAATAATTTTGCTTCACATGTCTCTGAGATAATAAAGGTCATCAGGCATGAACTCCCCTCATTTCCTGCCTTTCTTTTTCTACAGATCAGCCCTGTTTGTGCCCACCCTTTCCTCCTGACCCTCTATTTCAGGGAAAGGGTGGGTTCCCTCCTATCTAAGGTTAGCTCTCTATCCTACTTCTCCTGCTTCCTCCAGGACTCTTCTACCTTAGTGATACTCTCTCTTTCCAGTATTTTGAATCTAGGAAGCTACACAAGTTCTTCATGCTCAAAGTAAAAACACAGGCAGCTCTCAGATCTCAAAATCACTCTGTGGACATCAACACTAGTTATTGCCCCATCTGTCCTTCCGTCAAGTCGCTTGGAAGGGAAGTCTACACTTACTGCCTCCCACTTCCTCTCTTCCCACTTTCCCTCCTCTGGACTGAGTGCCAGACCCCCGGTGGATTTCAGTCCCTCCTCTTGATCATCCCTTCCTGCCTCCATGAAAGTTAACTTTCAGTTCCTGCCATGTTACTGTCTCTAGAGAAAGGCACAAAATGTTCACACAGATAACCTAAATGTTTCCCTCACAGAAACTGCGGATAGTTAGAGCAAGTGTGCTTGTTCTACAGGCTTGCCCTTGCCTGCAAGAAGGCAGCCTGCTCCTGGAAATACTGAGGTTAGTTCTAAGAGGCTGGTTTTCAGTCCAGGGCCCTGAGAGTCTGGGCTACCTGCTACATGTTAAGAATCATAAGCAAAAATATGAAGTTGTCACATCTAATCCTAGCCACAAATGTTTACTGAGTACCAGCTCCAATGATGAAACTACTAACAACATGTTCTCTTCCCTTTTATATATGATATATTCTTATTTTTATTATTTTTGATTATCATTTTTAATAATGAGATACTGCCTCAATTTCCCAGATTTGGATGTTTTATTACTTCTCCAAGTTATAAGAGTTATTTAAGAAACATTACTTGATATACTAAATATTATCAAAATGTATTTGTATAATTATGTTTTTCATCCATATTTTGTGATTCCTTTCTATTACATAATGCAGTTATAACCTAATAGGAACATAGGGCCCTGCCTGTGAAAAGGCCATGAAATACACAGTGAAAAAAGTGTTTATTTAAAAATTTGCTTTTAAATATTCTATGATATGTGTCATACTTTCAGGATGCTGATTGTAAGATATTAAGAGGCTAAAACTGGACAGCTTTCAACCCTCAGTAAAGAAATATCTTACTGATAGGTATAATAAAAATTGTTGCAATTAATAATATTCTTCATATCTATGTCACACACAAAAAAATGTTTAAAACAGCCCACTGCCTTTATTTTTCTTTGGAAAACTAAGTTACTGAAGACAACTGTGCTAACATTACAGATCTAATCCCAAGTTACCCAAAAGGCAGCCTGGAACCCGACAGGGTTGAAACTCTGGTTTCTGGTCCCTACTGGTAGCATTAAATTGCTGAGTGATAAATCGCTGTGACAATTTCTTGACCTCTCTGGGCCTTAGTTTCTATTGTATAAGATGGTAGCAGAAAGGCAACCCCTTTGGGTCTCCTCCCACTGTGGAAACTTTTCTGTTCTCTCAATAAAAAAAAAAAAAAAAAGATGATAGCGAGAGAGGGGCAGCTAAAATTTCCAGGATCTCTTTTACCTCTAAATCATTTCTCAAATCAAGTAGATGATAAGACAAATTTTTAAAGATTTACCCTAGAAACTGGTTAAGTTTTTGCCTTTGACAGTATGTGGCCTACTTTCTAATATTTTCATATTTTTGACTACATGTATATAATATTCTTTGCCTATGACAGTGCTCCAACCTAAACTTTACATTGACTATATCTGCCAAGGTCTTTGCCAAACTTATTTTATCAGTGTTTTCTATATGGCACTTCAAATCATCTCGGAGCAAAAAATATTAGCAACAAAGAGTTTAGTAACCTGATACATGATTATATTATTGATTCTTCTTAGATTTTTCAGTAAGCCAAGGTCTAAAAACGTTTTCTGAAATTATTTTTCATAAATAAAATGAACCCTGCCTTCGGGTAATATTTTCTAACTCATTTCTCCAGATTTCTCCTGGACGCCACTATTAAGAATATTTCTAATAAGTAAAGGAACTATTTTCTACCAATGGCTATGAACTATAGATAAAGATCGCGTCTTCTAGTTTTAAATTAGCAGTGTTCTCTGTATATGTGTTTGATTTCACCTCTAGGTAATAACACTGAGAGAGAACAGAAAATAGTTTATGAAACTATTTAGAAATAAGCACCTCTAACCAACAACGACCATCAGAGCAGACCATTTACCTGAACAAACAAAGCAATAATGGCGATTCCATGCGGCTTCCCCACGGCCTCATCGATACTGCCAAACAGAGTGGAGTTCCAATGGATCAGGTGGAGCTGGATGGGTAGCAACAGAGAGACCGCACCATTTAGCTTACTATTCAGAAAAGGAGAGACATGTCAACTTCTTCACTATATACAAAGTTACAAGTAGACACAAATGGCCTACTGGCTTAATACAAGTTCTCTCCACGAATTCCATTCTTCTTGATTCTGAAGAGAAGCAGTGCTCAGTGGTTCACTGCCTCTTGAGTTCGGTGTTAGTCCTGGCCAGAAAGAACACAATTGGGAGCTCACAGATTTCTCATGGATTTAATTCTCTTTCCTTAAATGCCACCCCCTCTGCATCTCAATAAAAACAAAACACTAGGTCTGGGCACAAACACTAGAACTCATTCAAAGGCTGAATACCTACATAATCATATACTGCATCATCCAGTATTTCCATCAAGAAATATACAAAGCCAGTCTCTAGGTCTGGTAAATTACTCCAACTTTCTAAGAATATCCACAGATAGCATCCTATAAAGAATGCTGCATTTTTTAAAAGGCATGGTAAAATAATGAATGCTGATGTAAATCTCTAAAAGAAGGCTATTTCCTGCGCTGAAGATAAAATTTTATCTGTGAAGAAATGACAAACAATGCTCAAAGGACTCCCTCACTCCTAGCCTCATAAAGCTTTGCAGCTTTCAAGTTTATCTAGAATATGCACTTGCTCCTACAGCACTGATAAAATACTTGCACAAGGCAAATTCAATTTCCTAGTTAAAAATCAAATGGCCACTGAGGTTCTTAGTATAATAGTAGCCAGGTAAACCTTCTGCCCAGAATATTGTCATTAACACTATAGCTTTTAATCCAGCTATAATTACTTACCATCTTATAACGCTGCCTCATTTAGAACTCAGTTATACCCAAACAGACATAACTAAAATTTAACCACTATTTATTTTAACACCTTTACTAAAATATTCAGGAAAATTATCACAAAGATTGCCACAAATCTGATTTTTCCACTGCTGAGTAGAATTTTAGGTTATACAACTGGCCACTAGAGGGAGGTAATAAAGTTCTCTATCAATAACAGAATTGGTAATCTAGCAATAGACTACACCCAAAGCCTGGCCAGGTCAGGCTATAAAAAAAAAAAGGCTGTGACCACCCAGTAACTGTAATTGTAAGGTACTGCCTTCAAGAAAACCATGTTCTGTAGCCTCTCAATTAATAATAAAAGACAGACTAATTTTAATCTTTCCTTCTCTGGTTGTAACAATAGCATAGGAGTCCTAGTGGTATAGATAAGAACTGATTGCCTTAATTAAACTAACAAAGATGATATATGCCCAAGTCTAAAAAAATTTTTATTCAATAAATTACAAAGTTCAACCCAACATTTTTCTTATTTCTCATAGCAACATCATGGGGTATTTTTTAAAAAAACCAAAACATTAATAAGTCAAAAAAGTTTGGGTTTTTCTTTTTCGCATGCCTCACAATTCAGCAACATCATCACTCACACCTGCTCTTCAAAAACCATTTCTCGTTTTTTGTATTTAAAAAAAAATTAGAGTCACATTCCTTAAGCATGTGTTGTACATGGCGATTTTGTTTCCAAAAGTACGTGGAAAGGGATTTTTAAAAAAGTGACTTTACAGTGGAGAAACATAACAAACACTATCTGATCAAGGTCAACATCAACAGTGATTAGTCATATTAATAGTGTTTATTCTTAAAATATGATAAGAATGGCACTTTACCACTGTGTTCTTTCTCCCTAGAACCCCATCTAGTCATGAGAAAAACATCAGCCAAATCTCAGAGACACTGTACAAAATACCTGACCAGCACTTCTCAAAACTGTCAAGGTCATCAAAATCAAGAAAAGCCTGAGAAAAATATCACCGCTAAGAGAGGCCTATGGAGACATGAGAACAATATGTGATAGTGTCACAGGTCAGATCCTGGAACAGAAGAACAATATTAGGTAAAAACTAAAAAATCTGGGGGGAAGATGGACTTATTAATGTAACAACATTGGTCCATTAATTGTAACAAATGTACCTTGCTTCTATAAGATGTTAGTAGTGGGGGAACTGGGTATAGGTTATATGTGAACTTTCTGTGCTACCTGCATAACTTTCCTATGGATCTAAAACTGCTCCATCATCTATGACAAGCCTGCAGCCAACGTCAGACTTAATGGGCAGAAGCTGGAAGCATTCCTCCTAAGAACTAGAACAAGACAAAGATGCTCACTCTTATCCCTCCTATTTAACATAGTACTGGAAGTCCTAGCCAGAGGAATCAGGCAGAGGGCGAAAAAGGGAGTACCCAAACAGGAAAAGAGAAAGTTAAATTATTCCTCTTTGTTGACAATAAGATTCTGTACCTACAAAACCCTAGAAATCTGTCAAAAACCTCTTCACACTGATAAATGACTTTGATCAAGTCTCGAGATACAAAATCAATGCACAAAAAAAATTTCTATGCATTTCTATACAACACAACAAGCAGGCTGAGAACCAAATAAAAAAGGCAATCTCATTCACAATAGTCACAAAAAATAAATAAAATAAAATACCTTGGCATCCACCTAACCAAAGAGGTGAAAGACTTTTACAATGAGAACTACAAAATGCTGCTCAAATAAATCAAGGAAACACAAACAGATGGAAAACATCCCATGCTCACGGAATGGAAGAATTATTATTGTCAAGAAGTCCACCCTACCCGAAGTAATCTACAGATTCAATGCAATCTCTATCAAATTATCAGCATCATTTTTTAAAGACCTAGAAAAGGTAAAACAGAAATTTACATGAAAGCAAAAAGAGAGCCCCAAATAGCTAAAACAATCCTCAGCAAAAAGAACAAAGTTGGAGGCATCATACTACCAGATTTCAAACTTTACTGCAAGGCTACTGTAACAAAGTCCATATGGTACCAGAACAAAAATAGATACACAGACCACTGGAACAGGACAGAGAATCTGGAAATAAAATCACAAACAATTCATCTTCAACAAAGCCAACGAAGCAAATATTGGGAAAAGGATCCTATTTAGCAAATGGTGCTGGGAAAATTAGCTAACCACATGCAGAAAACTGGACCCCTACCTGCCACTATATACAAAAATTGACTCAAAATGTATCAAAGACTAACATGTAAGACCTCAAACTATAAAAATCTTAGAAGAAAACTAGACAACACCCTCTTGGACACCACAGAAGGCAATAAGTTCATGGCAAGGTCCTCAAAAGCAAATGCAGCAAAAGCTAAAATTAACAGGTGGGACCTTATCAAGCTAAAAAAAACTTTTGCTTAGGAAAAAAAACCATCAAGAGAGTAGCTGGGCTCGGTGGCTCAGCCTATAATCCCGCGCCTTGGGAGGCTGAGGTGAGTAGATTGCCTGAGCCCGCGGGTTCGAGACGCGCTTGGGCAACTTGGTGAGACCTCATCTCTACAATGAATCAAAAAAAAAAAAAACAAATTTAGCCAGGTGTGGTAGCGCGCGCCTGTAGTTCCAGCTACTTGGAAGGCTGAGGCGGAAGGATCGCCAGAGCGAGCCCAGCAGGTCGAGGCTGCGGTGGCCGGGAACAGCCACTGCACTCCAGTCTGGGCAACAGAGTGAGACTCCAACTCAAAAAAAAAAAAAGAGAGAGAGAGAGTAAAGAGACAACACAAAGAATGAGAAAAATATTTGCAAGCTATGCATCCAACAGAGGCCTAACACCCAGGATCTACAAGGAAATCAAACAAATTGACAGAAAAAAAAATAATAGTAACTCCATTAAAAAGTGGGGAAAGGTCAAGTGCAGGGACTCAAGCCTGTAATCACAGCACTTTGGGAGGCCGAGGTGAGAGGACTGTCTGTGTTCAGGGGTTAGAGACCAGCCTAGGCAACCTGGTGAGACAATAAATCAAAATCTCATCTCTACAATAAATCAAAAAATAAGCCAGGCATGGTAGTGCACGCCTACAGTTCCAGCTACTTGGAAGGCTGAGGCAGAAGAATTGCCTGAGCCCAGAAGGTTGAGACTGCAGTGGCCGTGAGCATGCCACTGCACTCCAGCCTAGGCAACAGAGTGACTCTGACTCAAAAAAAAAAAAAAAGTGGGAAAGGACAAGAACAGATTCTTCTCAAAGAGAGACATTCAAGCAACCAACAAACATGAAAAACTGCTCAGCATCAATGATTATCAGATAAATGCAAATTAAAACTGCAATGAGATAACCCTTCAGGATGGCTATCATTAAAAAAATAAAAACAACAGGTGTTGGTGAGGCTGTGGAAAAAAAGGAATGCTTCTACACTGCTGGTGAGAATGTAAACTAGTTCAACCTTGTGGAAAGCAATGTGGCATTTTCTCAAAGAACTAAATATTGAACTACCATACAATCCAGCAATCTTCCTTCTGCGAATATACCCAGAACATAAATTGCTCCATACGTGTGTTCATTGTAGACTGTTCACAACAGCAAAAACATGGAAGCAACCCAGATGTCCATCGAAAGTTGACTGGATAAAGTAGTACATATATACAATGGAATATTACACAGCCATAAAGAAGAACAAATGATGTCCTATAAATTACAGCAACATGAACGCAGCTTGAAACCATCATGCTAAGTGAGTTATCATAGAAACAAAAAACTGAATACCACATGTTCTCACTCATAAGCAGGCCCTAAACATTGGGCACACAAGCACAAAGATGGGGACAATAAACGCTGGGCACTGCTATAAGGCACACACTACCATCCATTGGGTATCACGCCAACTACCAGGACAGAGGGCTTGCTAGAAGACCAAACGCTTCCTCACACAAATCAATTTATGTAACAAACCTTCACATGTACCCCATAGCTCTAAAATTTTAAAAAGTAAGTAAAAAATTAAAAACTGCTCTAAAAAAAGTCAATTTATGAAAGAGAGAGAGAGAAAGAGAGAGAGAGAGAGAGAAAGGAAGAAAGGAAGGAAGGGTGAGAAGGAGGAATGGAAAAAATATTAAGGAGAATGCTGGTACTTCAACCAACCCAAGCTAAAAAGTATAATGGAAAATGGCTATGCCCCCCAAATGTCTAGCAAAATAACACAAAATGAAAGCAACAAGACAACCTCTGCCACCTGTCCTTCTTTCTGCCATCTGAGTCTTCAATAATTACCAGAGACTTGACAGTTCGAGGACAGAAGAGAGTCTCCTTTCGCAGTCAATAAGTGGCCCAAGCTTTAAAAAAACCAAGCTCTGCCCTGATAGTGAGAAATGTTGTAGCTTGAGTTGGAAGGCTGGAAACTCAGGCAGAATTTTTATTTTGCAATTTTTATCTGGAAATAGAATTCCTTCTCCTTGTGGGGACGTCAGTCTTGGCTCTTAAAGCCTTCAACTGATTGGATAAAGTTCACCCGTATTGTGGAGGATATTCAACTTTCCTCAAAGTCTGTTGATTTAAATATCAATCACATATTTAAAAAAATACCTCCATGGCAATACCTAGACTGATGTTTGGTCAAAAAATGGGGTACAATAATTTAGTCAAGTTGACACATAAAATAAGCAATCTCACATCCCTATCATAATGCATGCATTTTCAGCCTCCAGCCTGTCTTGCAGATTTCTGATTTGCCACTCCCCACACTCACAAGAACCAATTACGTAAACTAAATCCCCATTTCTCCTTTATCTTTCTCTCTCTCTCTCCCTCTTCTTCACGCTGTTTCTCTGGAGGACCCTAACTAATAAAAGTTGTGCAAACAAAAAAGTGGGGAAACCATGGCAGTTTAAATTTGAAGAAGACTATTGCCAATGGGAATAAAGAAAAAGGACCCTAACAATTAAAGTGACAACATCTGGAATTTATTCTTCTAAGACTAAACATAGGCCCTATGGGAAAGAGGGTTGGAGGGAACAAAACAATCCTCTGATGATCAGAAATAATACACTACTAGCACGTCTACTTATACCCATTTTTCTCTAATACCTTATTTTGATTTTCTTTTTTTTTTTTGAGTTAGAGTCTCACTCTATCGCCCAGACTGGCGTGCAGTGGCCGCTCCCAGTCACCGCAGCCTCGACCTGCTGGGCTCTGGCGATCCTTCCACTCAGCCTTCCAAGGAGCCGGAACTACAGGCGCACACTACTACGCCCGGCTAGTTTTTGATTTATAGTAGAGATGAGGTCTCGCCAAGTTGCCCAGGCGGGTCTCGAAGCCACAGGCTCAGGCAATCCACTCACCTCAGCCTCCTAAAGAGTGGGATTATAGGTTGAGCCACCGAGCCCGGCCTATTTTGATTTTTCTATGCTTCAGAAAAATATACAATATAAATACATAGTAGTAGTGCATGAATATATTTATTAGGATATATACACACATTAAGGACATGTGCTCCAAAGTTTGTTCTACTGAGAGTGTTTAATTAAACAAAGACATTTGGAAACAAATGGAAATGGAAAAGCAGACGATACTAAGGGCATGGTTGAGAAATTGATAAAGCGGTCCACTGAGCCCCAAGAGAGGTGGAGCAGTCTTTCCCAATCATCTTATGAACTGGCTCATTATGGTCCAAGTAGACAGTTATTATCAGCTGAGGGGACTCAGAAGACTGACTTCAAAGCCTAACATTACAGATGTGCTCTGGGGTGTGTCTGGTCTATGGAGAGGGCAGAATGGAGAGGTGGCAACACTGCACACTTTTGCAACTCTGCTGATAAATCCTTAGAGGCAGTGTGCTCTTATTAAAGACCTCTGAGTCAGGAATCACAAGTCTTAGATTTCTGTTTCAGATCCACAACTCTTTAGCTCTGAGAACTTCACAAGTCACTAACTTCTTTGAGCATCAGTCTCTGTAACAGAAGACAGCTGCACCTTAAAAGCTTAGATCATTCACACCTTTCTGTCTTCCCGTACCACTCTCTTTCTTCCTATCTTCTTATCACATTTTGCTGTCATTAGGACTAGTTAGATATAGCCAGCAAAGGCGCGGAAGCAGGGTGATGAATTTGGAGAACGGAGAGTAGCTTACCATTACAAAGAGAAAAGGCCAAGAAGAGAAATGCTGCTTACCCTTTCTAAGGAGTACAAGAGTTGGATGGCATTAGCACTGCATCTGCTGCCTAGACACAGATGGCCCACTGTGCAGGGTCACCTGGCTCCTTCAGTGTCCACTGGACTAAAGGTGACCCCAGGCAGGATTCGGCCTCACAGGCCTTCAGGAGCCTCGACCTGCTTTGCCTCGTACACTGTACAGCAGGTAGTCAAGGTGCTGCCTCTTGTCATCTGAACCCAAACACCTACTATGGCTACAAACAACAGTAGTTGAAAAGGGAGTAGGCAGACAAGAATCCTTCCTGGGCTGAAATAACCGGCAGTCTCCAGGCTCTCTTAATGGACTATTCCTCAAAAGGCAAAAGGTTTGGCTGCCTCCCAGCTTTGCCGTGTCAGAGTAGAAGAAAGTGATTTTCTACAACAATTAAACCTGAGTCTCTCCTGGTTCCTTATCACTCTTCCCTCCACCCCCACTGCTCCCTAACCACAGAGGCCTCAACAGGAGGCGTGTGTTGCAAAGACATAAAAGAGCAAAGAACTACCATTACTTTAGCATCATGATGACTATCATACCTTCCAATTAAAAAAAAAAACCACATCACAAGAAAACAACCGTCAGGCATCCTTTTATAGTTTTAGAGAAAATCTTTGACTGAGCCTTTGCCATAGGGCTCACAAATTCATATTCCCTGCAACTGATTACGCTGCTCTACCATTAGTACCTGTGGGACGTTAATCTTAATGTACTTAACTCAGCAACAGATAAATTTGTCCAAAGTTATGAAACTGTGACAAGCCATAGCCTTATAATCATTTATTTGTCAACGAGAAAAATAAGCTTGAAGATTTCATGGCAGCTTAACAGAAAGCTATCTTCAAGATAAATGAGGTTTATTATTAACATAAATAACACGACAGCATTAAAGTACCAAAGAATGAATCATGAGGAATGGAAAAAGTAGTAAAAAATGAAAAGGCAATTATGACTCACAAATTTCTTTCCCCAGCCCTGGGCACTCATACAAGTTCTGTGACGTCTCCTATCTGCAAATGTTTAATGGACATTTCCTTTCAGATGTCTTCTTGTCATCTCAAGATGAATATTTCTAAAACTGACATCAACTCACTTCAAAGGAGCCCCCTTACTGAACTCTTAATAGAAGTTCCAACTCCCAGGCTTGAGACCTGGGACCCTCACCCCTTCATCTCCATCTCAACAAGGTCTCTCCTGGCCCCCAGAATTTATGATACAAATACAAAGCATAACTAGTCTTTCTCTTTTACACAACTTTCAGTATATTTCCTCTGTTCAAAAATCTCTGACTTCCTTTATTTCCCACCCATCCTGAGCTTAGATTTCTCTAACCCCATTCTTCCCCACCCTAACTATTCCCAGATGCTCAAATTATATGTGATCCTGGCTCTTCACACCTCCCCATTCTGCTTATGTTCCACTTACCTGAAATGCCTTTTCCCACCCTGTGCCGACATCTATCCAAATCCGACCTATCCTGCTAGGTCTTGGAGGTCATTTGCTACAAAGAGAGACAGACAGGAGATGGAGATTCGAGATGACAGAGCTGAAAGGAGTTTGTGGAGTATGATGGGAGATGAAGATAGAGACAGAACTTGAACCAACAGATGTGGAGGGAAAGGAAGAGAAAAAAGGGGTAATGACTGGGATTTCCACAGAGAGCACTTATCAAAAGTAAGATGAGTTCGGTTTTAGGTAAGAGTTTAATTTTACACAGTCAAACTAGGGCCCCATTACTGAAAGACGTAGAACTAGCACTGCCTTAGGAGGGACTAAAGGTACAGGTAGCCGATACCCCTAGAGAGATGTGGCCTTATAGAGTCAGTTCACCCATGGATCAAGTCTTGAGAGAAACTGACAGAGGGCCAAGGACTGAGCTTTGAAAAATGATGACATGATGAAAAGGGGAATCTCAAATACACATGAAGAAACCTAGACAATTCCAGACTGCTGTCAGGAGAAAAGAGAAAAGCCTTTCTAGAATAAGGTGTGGTGATCAATGGTGTCAAGGTTATCTACACTAGCAGCAAAGCTATGATAGTTGGAAAGAAACAGAGGAAAATGAAGGCAGACAGAGACTTTGGATCTATTGTTTTTAAGATCACTGAGATGGCAGTTCCAATACAGTGAAAGGCACAGAGGCATCAGGATAAAATGAATGAGGAAAGACCAACCATCCAATAAGGTGAGCAGGATTCTCCGAAAACAGAAATTAGAAAGTAGCTGAAATCAGTATGCTCAAGTGTGAGCAAAATTCACCTCTGATTTTAACATTCTTTTTTATTTATTCTTTTAATGATAAAAAGTAAAATCTGAAAGAATCATAGGCTGCAATAAATTTTGATACATCATAAGAATTCAATGTAACCTACAGACTCCAATGTAATTGAATCTAAAAATCATTATCTCTACCAGCCTATAGTCATTAAGAACTTTCCTCTGAGCTAGGCCACTATATAGGACAGATTCACGAGGAAAAGACACCATCAAGAAAAGATTTTGGTTGGGCACAGTGGCTCACGCCTGTAATCCCAACACTTTGGGAAGCTGAGGCAGGAGGATTGCTTGAGCTAGGAGTTCAAGACTAGCCAGAGCAGCATAGTGAGAACCTGCCTCTACAAAAATAATACAAAAATTAACCAGGCATGGTGGCACACACCTGTAATCCCACCTACTCAGGAGGCTGAGGTGGCAGTATCCCTTGAGTCAGGGAGTTTGAGGCTGCAGTGAGCTATGATTGCACCACTGTACTCCAGCCTGGGCAACAAAGCAAGACCCTGTCTAAAAAAAAAAAAAAAATCCTAATTTCTGTGTCCTAGTTTTGCTTAATAGCTTTCCTCAGTCCCAAAGAAAACCAACTATAGAGTTGTAGCAGGTCTCAACAGAGTGTGAGTTTCAGAAGCCAGGTATCTCACTCAGCCACAATCCTTCACACCCAAACAGCTGTCCTCAGAGCACTCAGAGAGGGCTACAAAATGAGAAGAAAAAAAAGGAGGGAGGGTTATGTCTCAACCACCCTTATGATACTGGAGATTGATAGAAAGAAGATATTGAGCACTGGAATAAAAAGAAAAAAGGTAACTGGATGTGAAACATTTGAGTAACAAAATGGGTCATTAAATAACTGAAAAGTCGTTAACAGAGAAAGCACCATCTCCATACCCACTCTTAATTATATGAAGCAGCCCATTCATCTGCAGATAAATTGAGATTTAATGTAGATTATTTACAGGTGCTGTTGCACTTTTAGATGTCATCCTCAATATATTATGCAGCTGTTGTTCAGAGGACATTCAAGGTGTCGACAGATACAACAGTGACAAAGTACTGAAAGCATGGAATGGAAAATAAATTATTTGAAATTCTATCTCTAACTGTCACCTACTCGTTATGTTTGCCTAAACTTAATCAGGTATCATTTTATACAGGTAAAAGAGAAATAGGAGAATGTGTTAGAGGGCCTCAGAGCAACTTCATCCATAAACAGATTAATATCAAAAAGTACTCCTAGTGTTCTTAGGGCTCAGAATCTTTCATTTAAAAAGCACGAGTTATCTGTAATATGTAAAAAGATTTTCCTTCAAACAGAGTGATCACCTCTTTAAATGCCGATTAATTTCCTTTTGTTTAATATTGCTGGCTTCTGAGGAACAGGGCATTGTAGCACTGTTGGTATGCTTTTCTCCCAAAGATGAAGCTTCCTTTAGAAAATTCACATGAGAAGTTGGAAAAGACTTGCTAGAGCAGGCATTGAAGTCATAGAAAAGAGAAAGTGCATCATTTTTATATATTTTATAATTAATGTATGATCCGAAGCAATTAAAATTGATTCTTTGACACCAGTTTCTGGGTTTTTCAGGAATTATCCTGCCTCTTCTTTAAAAAAAGAAAAAAAAGAAATCTGAATTGTGGGTTATGGCTGCAGTTAAATTGCTGCAACTTAAAATTCTCTATACATCATTTATTATTTTGTTAAACTGAAGGCTAACTAAAGAGACTGTCAAAGGGTTCTTGGTGTTACAGAATATAAGTCATTTAAAGATCGGATCTGTTCATTCTATGCAGTGAATCGGTGAATAATGGCTGCAATCTCCCCCACTCTCATTCCCAAATGAGAGCCACAATTGACAAAAGAGTTCTGAAATAATGACAGCACTCATCTCAACATTTGTTGAGCACCGACAGTATTTAGGGTTTTAATGTTCACTCCTTCAGACATTGGAAATACAAAGACCTCAAATCCTGTTATAAAAATAATCTAGGGTGTAAATAAATTAAAAAATATGAAATGTATAGCCCAATAAAAGAAAAAGATGAGTGAAAAGTGTTAGTGCACAATAAAAATGACAGAGGATGTTGTGGGTATTTTTATTGATTTAATAAGCACTGATGTTACATTCTCTGCCAAGCACTGGGGTGTTTTTTACAAATATTACTTCACTCAGTCCTCATTACCATCTTTATAGCAGTGGACTCCACGACTATCGTCAACACCCCATTTTAACAAGAAGAAAGTGGAGGTACAGAAGGTGAAGTAACCTACCCAGGGTCAAGTGCATACATGACAGAGCCAAGACATAATAGATGCAAGTAGTGTGGCTCCCCCACCCTATGACACACAGTTACTCTGTATGTTCCAAAATCTTTCCAGAGACTATTTCTTGCTTTTGTAATAGTATAACACACTAGAAAGGCTGATCTTTCTTTTACAGCTGAGATTCAGAGAGATCAGGTGGCTATTCCAGGAACAGGACTAAAAGTGTGGTTCACCCACAGCAGGTGAGCAGTTGGTGTACTAATCACACTTGGGGTTGCACATTCTCCGTTTCTTTCCCTGGTTTTTCTTGTCTCTACCGAGAACTTTGCTTTAAGCTTTGTGAGAACACTCACACTGTGAGATCTGCCCTACTCAGTCTTTCCCGACCTTCTCTCTCCTGAAATTTAAAGATCGCTAATAATGCTTTCCATGATAGAAAGTCAAGTCACCTCCATAGTCGCAACCTTAAATGTCTCCAGGAAGTGGGAACAGGGAGAGCTGTGAAAAACAGAAAAAGTGGGGCTCTGCCCCGAGAAGTTTAAATTCCACAACTTATAAAACACGGTGCCAGCTGGAGTCATCCCCACATCCACCCGAAGGCCAAAGGCCCACCTGTTAGCAACACTGCACGTGCATCACTAATATTCTAACGCCAAGGTCACCGGCCTCCCAGAGAAAATGAAGCCATCAGAAGAACTGTCTTTGCTTCCCGCCAGGACCTGCCACTAGTCTTTCCTCTCTGCTCCAGATGTGATGGTTGAGGTGTCCATCCTCTTTTCTAAGTGTAAACACCTGCTCCACTCTGCCACAACCCACCCACTCACTCAAGGGTCTTTGGTCCACCAGTTCTTTTCTCTTCTGAGCCTTTGACCCGGTCTCCCTCTCTGCTGGTTCCTTCTCACCACCACATAAGGATGCATAGCATTTTCTTAACTTAAAAAAAGACTTCCTTGATCCCTCATGTTCTCCTACTACTTTCTCTTGACAGCAGACTCATTCAAAAATATAGCTTTACAACTCAACACCACCTCTCCTCTGCTCACTTCCTCCACAATCCACTGAAGTCTGGCTCTCGTCCCCATCACTTCAGGGAAACTGCTCACCACATTCCCAGCTAAATGGCCTGGGCACAATGGCCTGCTGCTCTGCAGCATCTGATATCCTAGGCCCATCCTTCTCATCCCACCCGTCTCGGTGTACTCCAGGGTGTCACACTCTCTGGCTCCCTTCCGCTTTGACAGCCATTCCATCTCTGGCTCCTTTACTGCTTCTCTTTCCCTGATACTCTTTAAGTGCTGGTTCTATCAGGGCTCCACCCTCATCTTCTCCTTGTTTCCCTGAGCATATTCTTACTGACTGATATTATCTACTCCCATGTCCTCAGCTGTCACCTAGATGCTCAGGACCCCCAAATCAGCACCTTTCATCAAAATCTCTGTCCTGAGGTTAGATTCCTTTATTCAACTGCCTAGTGAAATACCTACGGTGGGATATTTTAAAGGTAGCATTTCACAGTGGAATTCTCTCCTCCACCCCTTAGACTGTGCCTTCCTCTTTGTTTGATGGTACCCAAGCCAGAAATCTCCTCCATCATCCTCTTCCCTTGCAAACAACCATGAGCTACGTCCTGCCATTTCTACTTCTGTAAAATCTCCCAAATTTATTCATATGGCTGATTCCCATCACCAATGCCTTAGTTTAAAGAGCCATAATCTATCACTAGACTTACTGCGCAAGTTTCTCAACTAGTCTCTGTGCCCCTGAACCTGGCATCTCCAATTCATTCTCTGCCTTGCAGTTACACAGTACAAATCTGCTCCTTGGATGCTCCTTACTGTCCATGGGATACAGTCCACATTCCTTAACACACAGTACACTAAAAGAATATGTCTTTCTACAGCCTTTGTAAGTATGACAAATTTGGTTTATTATGTATTAACTATTTCAGGTATGTTGGTGATAACAATTATAGTAATAAGTTCTTTTTATTAATAAGAATGCACATAAAGTCATTTTAATTGGACTCAAAATTCAGCACAATTTCATTTATCTGTGAAAAACCACTATCAGTTGTCACACTCCAATTGTATATACCTAATACCTTGCCTAACCTGCTTTTCAGAAACAGTATTTTTTAAATCCAATTACAATATTCAAAATATTACAATTTCCAATAAAATGCATTTATCTGAAAGTGTTTAAAAAATGCTCTATTCTCATCCTAACTATACCTGAAAAGGTACTTGTCTGTTAACATTGCATACTCAGAGGCTTTTGCTTTTTGAACTGCAATTACCTAAAGCAAAAATCAGAACCATTTTACTAGAAGCACAGAAAGGCACAGAGTATAGAAGAAAGAGAATGGTAGTTGGTCCACATCTCAGCAACTACCTGAATAACCTTGGCCTACTTATTTAATGTCTTTTGACCTGATTATTCAGCTGAAAAGTAGATATAACAATATCTACCACTAAGGGATATTTCAATGACTAAATAAGATATAGTACGCATTTGGCAGAAAGATGGTCATCATAAACATTCCCCCCATTCCCTGGGGATTGTAGTAAAATGCATCCTGCATTAACTCCATGGCCGTGAGGTAACGCAAGAAACATAAAGTGTTCCAATTATATAAAAACCCTATACCTTCAAAATACTGTGAGAAGAGTAGACTTCGAAAGGCTAAGCTAATAAATATAAGCATAGAGATACACGTAACAGAATTCTACCAAAAACATTCCTTGAAATGGAGCAATGTTTCTCCCCTACAACTAAAGGAAACTGTCCTAATCTGAAAGACAAAAAGCTCTGTGAACATCTACACCTTTGTTTTCCCACAAAGTACTTCCTTATTTATATAAGTTTTGTAATTTACCGTAAAATCATAACAAACTAATCCAACTCACTTGTTGCACAAGAGAGTTATACAAAGAACCATTCTTTAGCAAACTCATCATAAACCACATTATTTCTGGTGTGAATTCAAGAAAATCATGCTTCCCTGAGATCTTTAAGACTCTCCTGCTAATACAGTAACAGTGCTGTAGGCAACCAAACACTAACCAACTTACTTTAAAGGCCAGTCTAGAAAACTGACTTTTAACACACTTGTGACCTAAAACTTGACTGAGGTGGAACTTGTACCAAAACAGCCTGGGGTTAAAAGAGGGTCAACTAGGAACAGGAAAGGCATCAATGGGTGTGAACCAAAAGAGCACAACAATTCAGCTAGGAAATTTTACCTATGTTTACAAACCAATACACTTCAATTTTTGTACAGCTCATACTGACCTGGTGGGAAAATGTTTCTTAAACAAGATGACTGCATTATGCACATACTCCAAAGTGAATAATCATCCATGATGAAAGTGCTCGAAAAGTACACAGGGCAGGTACAGGAGCACCAGTTAGGAAAGGAGGACTTCACTTACACCTGAACTTGCCCAACCCAGAGCCGGCTCCTCTAGGACTGACTAGGGTCTCTGCTTCCCAGTGCTGCTCAGTTCCTGGTCTGCGTAGCCACAAGTGCCTAACTAGTACTATAAGCGCTGTTCAATGCTCCAGTTTAGCTATCCACAGCATTCTCAAAAACCTATGTGCATTCAAATAAAAGAAACAAAATTATTATTTTCTAAAACATTTTTGTCATGGCTAGCATATGTGCTTTAGATAGAAAAATAAATATCAATGAATGAGACTGTATTTTTAAGTGTACATGTACTCACTGAGACAGGGTCCTAACTAAAAGTAAGGACATTCCTTGCTGTACAGTAATGAGCTCAGAAGATAATTTTGCTATCTAAAATTATAACAGAGGTACAGTCATTTTATTACCTTTGCTTTTATATAGCAATATTAGCTATTTTAAATTTATTTTTTGTTAAGCCTTTAACAGGAATGAAAGCTTAAGACAAACATTGTTTCTGTGGGAAAAACAGTAACCACCTCACAGCGACCATTTCACAGCACATTTTCAATAAGGCACGGTGAGGCAGATAAAAGTGAGGACCAGTGATAACGTTCAGAGGCAGATATTCCATTGATAATGGCAGGCCTAAGGAAAATATAATGCTAGAGAAAAAGTGCAAATTAAAATGAGAAAAATATAATCACAGAGAAAACATCTGTTGCGCACTTACATTTAGCTACCCTGAAACTAAAAGGCCAGGTACTTTTCAAACCAATGTCAGAAGAGACATCTTGTGGAGTAAAAGGTCACTTTTTCAGACAGGCATCTAATTGGTTTAACTGGATGTTCCTTCTTTGGGCACACGTAGTTGACATCTACCCACCAGCCATTCCCCCCTCCCCTCTCCTCCTTGCAACAGAATCCAAATTCATTTATCAGGAAGCCAAGTGCTTGCAGAATGTTAGACCCCCTCCTCAGCCCAACAGGGTGAATCTTGATATGGCTAGACAGTTACAGCCTTGTCATTTCCCTTGAAATGACTGTTTTAGGAACCTCCAAATACAGAAATTCTGGCCGATTAAACATAACAGCAATTCTGCTGAAATAGGGGTGAGAGTACAGAGAGAGGGCTTCTGGGAAAACACTTCCTAACCCTTAAAAAGAGATCATACAACTGGAGTAGCATGGCTTGGTGCAGCCACTTTGGTTAACTATTTGGTCATATCTACTGGAACTAAACTCTGCCTAACCTATAACCTAGGCTCCAATTATAGATATATATTCGGCAAAAGGCCAGAATATTCAGAGAAGCTCTGCTCTAACAGACTAGACCTGAAGGCAATCTAAATGTCTATCAGCAGCAGGGTAAATATACTGTGGAAAGCTCCCATGTGTGGCCTATCCATTAACAGAATACTCTGTGGCAATAAAAAGGAATGGAGTACATACTGATATGATACTTGCTAATATGTGGATGAATGACCATGAAAACTTTATGCCAAGTGAAAGAATGCAGTCAGAAAAGACCACATATTACTTGGTTTATTTATATGAACTGTTTAGAACAGACAAATCAATAGAGACAAGATTAGTGGTTGCCCAGGGCTAGAGGGAGCGGGGATAGAGAGTGACTGTTTCTTTCTGGAGTGATGAAAGTTCTCAAATTAGATTACAGTGATGGTAGCATAACAATGTAAATATAATAAAACCATTGATTTGTATGCTTTAAATGGGTGAATTTCATGGAATGTAAATAATATCTCAACAAAGCTATTTTTAACTGCATGAGAATAAACTCTTTCCTCTTACAACATTTAATGGTTAATTAGTGAGGATTTGGTGCTTAGAGATGACATCTCGCAACCATGAGTGAACATAGCAAAAGGGAAAAGCCAAAATGTTGAAACGGCTTAGCAGAAAAACAGAAAGAAACTGGCCCTGGGAAATATAACTGAGCAGTTGCATTAACCGATTCTGGGACTGTCCTTTGGAAGTTCTTGTAACATAGGGGGAAATATTTCCTATTATTCCTCCATTGTGACTTCCTTGACTGACCTGAAACCATGCACTACAATAGAGATAAAGGATGCTGAGCAAAAACACTCCATTAGTTATTTACAAAACTTTTAGATATATATATGGCATAAATAATGAATAAAATTTTCATTACATACTTCACTACAATCCAAATGTAGGAATTCAATAGAAAAAGTATAATATTTCTTAAAATTAAAGTTGTGCCTAAAAGTAGACAAGCGAATTGAACTTTTTGCTCTGATTTGAAGCTTCTCACAAAAAATTCTAAAAGGCATTTGTTATATCATCATTTTATAATATCCCAAAAAATAAAGACATGAAGAATGCAAACCAATTATCAATGATCACAAAATACATCATCAGCTAAAGCAATTTTAAGAGTATAAACCTAATCCCAAATCTCTTATATTTACATCAATATTTTCTAATAATCAAGCAGTAGATTTTTTTAGTAGCAGTTTATTACTGTGAGTAGCCTAGTAAGTTTCAAGAATGGATTGATTACTGATGTGGCTAAGGATAACATATGCTACTATTATAGGTGCAATCATAGTATGTAAACTGGGGATATAAAATAACCATTAGCTAGAATCAATATAATTTCCCTTTGGTAAAGTACTGCACGATTGGACTTAGGAATGTCACATATTCCTGTGATGCCAGTAAGCACTGATAACAGGATACCAAATTAAAATTACAACTGTTACCCATGGCATTGGGTGAAGAAGAGATACTCTGTGTTCTTATATTAACTAATTTACCTAGAGCCAGATTTAAATAGAAAAATATGTAAATATCAGCTGCTACAATAAATCCTGGTCTCTGACCTATCTTCTGTAATGCAGATGTACATTTCCAGCCCCTTCCAGAACTGCTAAATTCAAAACATATCCAACTATCCACCACAATTTTCCAATAAAACAGTCCTCCTTTTTGTCATGCCCTAAAGTTTCCACCATTCTTCCAGTTACCAAGGCTCAAATCTTAGAGGAATCAAAAGTTCCTCTCTTCTCCTCAACTCCAAACAAACTATCAAAGCCCTCAATAGGCTCTGAACATTCCTCTTCCCCCCCGCCCCCCCCCCACCCATTGCTTCTAACACTCCCTTCTTTTTCCTTTAGTCAAGGCCATCATCCCAATTCAGATTATCTGAACATCACTCCTGGTTTTTGACAATGATCTCCTAAAGGGCATCACCTCTTCTGATCAAGGTAATTCATTACATTTCATTTCACTAGAAGAAAGTTTTGGTTTTTTTAAAAAGTGATTTTTGCTTTTTTTTTTTTTTTTTTTTTACTGTGTTCCTAGTACCCAAAGCCATCTTGAGCACATACAGAGCTCAATAAATATTTCGTGACTGAATGAAAATCTTATAACTGTGAAATGTCAAACAGGGATGCCCCACTGCTCTTGGTCAAATACACATAAACATCATACATTTGACCAAAGCACAGCTTCTGTGTAGAAACCCGACATTCAAAAGCTTCCACTCTATCCCCAACCTACCATTCTAAATTTATCTCCAACTACTTAATTTACAAATCCCCTAAACTCCAGCTAGAATAGGCTATTATAAAATAGCATATTTATAGTTTATACACATATAGTATATATATATATATTACTATGTTTATTTATACTTATACGCCATTAAATTACTAAAAAATGCTATGAAGAAAGACCAGTTAGAGGAATAGACACAAACTCAAAATGTGTGTCTACAGACTAAGGAACATTAGAGTTAGCCTCACAGATTACGTGACATCTGAACAGAGACCCAAAGATGCTACAGGAGTAAGGCATGTGGCTAACTAGAGAGAAATAGTCCAGAGAGAGGACACAGCAAGGGCCAAGTCCCCCAAGTGGATTTTGTTCTCTCTGTTCTCTCTACATCCTCAGCTCCTGGCACAACAGCTAGACTTCCCCACCCACTCTTTCACCTACTTTTTTACATTTATTTAAGTTTCGCCATATGCCAGGAACTCAAATTATGTTAAAAAATCAAACCAAACTTCCAAAAATGAAAATTCCTAAACTTTGCATTTGAGTTTAATTACATAAAAACTTCAACCACACTCACATTCAGCATGACATTTGACCACGAGTTTCCCTCAATCCCCTTTCACTCCTGCCCCCACCCACCATGTGGTTTAACAACAGATAGTACTCTTGAGTCTCATGCTCAGAATCTCAATTCGTGCATAACAATGTGCACATGCTCACTGAATATTTTTCTTAAAAAAAATTATAGTATCTGATCATACCAATGTCACACCTGCTATCTTTTCTCAGCCCCCACACACAAGGTCGGGAAAGAAGGGCAAAGTCATCTGCCATTCTCTCAAATCTTTGCCCCATAGGACTCAATATTTACTCAGTAGCAGACACAATCTAAATGCTTCTGAAATTATACTCAAGCAACCAAGTATAATTCTTTCCATAACGACAGCTCAAATTTAAATGGAATCAAGAAGCAAAGGTCTAGTTCTCCACAAGCTTTCAGTTCACCCCGGATCAGTAATGCCAGTAGGGCAAATTCCTTTTCTTTTTTAAAATAGAGGTGGGGTCTTGCTATATTGCCCAGGCTGGCACTTAACTCCTGGGCTCAAGTGATCCTCCCCACTTGGCCTCCTAGAAAAACTCTAAAAGTCTACAACAAAATTCTGTATTGCTTGCATAAACTGGTTTTCACATCAAAGTCAAAATCAAGTCTCTACCAAAATTTAGAGAGAGGTATATGTGAAATATCCATGTGATTTTTGATGTATCTTCATTTGTTGCTTTCACAATCAATATTCCTTATCTTTATTTTCTGCCATTTTTAAAAATTAATAAAAATACAGAAAGTCATGAGAGTTTCAAGGTGCACTGGCAGGATGTGGACATCTAGGTTGAAAAATAACATGCCCAGTAGAAAGACTGTGACAGAGAAAGGGAGTAGTTCTAGGAATAGCAGTTAACAACTGCAAACTGTAGCAATTCCAAGGAATGTAGCTATCAAGACAAAGTTCCTCAAAAAAAAAAACACCCCAGAAAGAAAAGATTCTGCTGGTATTACCTAAAAAACCCAGGTAGAAATACATATTAAATTTAAACCATTAGACTAAAAAGGGGGGATAAATTCCAAAGCTGAATTTTTTCCCTTGAGAATACAAACCAACTTCTATTAACAATACAAACAAACTAAAATCTACTAATCCTTAGTTTAATTTACTCTTCTGTTGTGTGTAGAAAGATTAACACTGTTCTAAGACTCAAATTACACAGGGCTTAGTATAGCTTCAAACATTTCAATCTCTTCACCCCATCTACAGCTAAAGACATTGTTACAACTTCTCAAGGAACTGCAACCCCAACTAGTACAATGAGCATCCCAAATCTGAAGTCTGAAATGTTACAAAACCTAAAACATTTCAGCACCAACATGACACTCAAAGGAATGCTCACTGGAGCATTTTGGATTTCAGATTTGCAGATTAGGGTTGGATGATCAAAGGGTAAGTATGCAATGCAAATACTTCAAAACATGAAAGAAAAAAAAAATCCAAAACATATCTGGTCCCAGAGCAGTCCAGATAAGAGATACTCAACCCAACCCGTGTTGTTGTTTACCTAATTTGAAAGTAGTTGGGATTAAAAGCAATAAGGATAGTAAAAGGGTGGTATTACTGTAAAAATAGTACCAGCCCAAATTCATTAGCTTCTGCACAAAGGTACTTCTGAAACCCTCTGATGTCCTTTCGTTTTCTATTTATTGTACCACTGTTATTCCAATAATTCCAATCCAGTAATACTTCATTTCCCAGCATCCTTCTGCCCTTTTCTAATTATTCAAGCCATATCCACTTGTCCTCAACAACATCTCTCATATCCACCTCTTCCTTTTCCATCTGTCTTCTTTTTTCCCACTTTAGTTCCACCACCCTAGTCCAGTCCTTGATACCACCTACCTGCTTAAAATTCCCTGTGACCTCAAGAAGGCAGAGTGTAATTCTCAGGCAGAAGTTGGGCTCTCCCCAACTTGACTCTAGAATCCTCTGGGGTTACCTGCAGTGTCAATCCCACACACCATGAGAAGTCCAGAAATTCTGCCCTGGTTCATGCTACTCTCCCTTCCTGAAATGGCTTCCCCAGTCTTGTTTACCCAGCTAACTCCTATTCAAATGTCAAGGCCCAGCTCCAATAACCAAACCTCTACATTCTCTAAGCCCGGCAGAAATCAACTATTCTGTGATCTGTATTCTCGTTTATATCCCATCTCCTAAAGCTTTTTTCAAACATAGTAGCCATTTTGTTAATAGGTCTGGCACCCCGAGGGAATGTAAACTTCTTCTAGGCCTGGATTATTTCTCATTCATTGTCACACCGTCAGCACCAACCACAGCAGCAAATGCACTGCGGTTGCTTCCTGAGTGTGTTTTGAATTAATCTGGATTGTCATTTAACCCTTCCATCATTATTTTTCCACATGTTTCTGTCTTACTTCCACCTCTCCCAACCAGACTACAGAATCATGAAAAACAAATGCTGTCTTCTTATATTTTATATTTCTCACAGGGTTTGGCTTTAACTATAAACACTTCACAAACATATGTTAGCTGAATGTTCTATACCACCCTCACAGACTCCTCCCTAACAGACTCAACACTCAGTAACAACTTTCTCCTCACTTGTTCATGGGGAAAACAGCCCCTGGAACAGAAAGAGCTTACAGAGGGCAGTCCAGGGGAGCTCAGTTGAGGAGAAGGCCACAGACCATAGCTAATGGGATACTCTTGACTCTGCCGTCACCAACGCCACTGCCTGTATGTAGCTACCTTTAATACAGCCAAGTTCTAGATCAGCAAGATCAGAAAAACAGCAAGATCAGGAACACAGTTAAACAAAGCACGTCAGGGCTGATACGTTCATTAATTAAGCACAATGCCCACTGATAAAAATCTGTAATATTTGTTCTCCATAACAAAGTGGATAAGTGACAATTTTTTTTTAATTACTGCAAAATATTTCCAGTGCCACACAACCCAAATTTGAAAGAGAATTAGTAAGTTAAGCCCTGGACCAGGGTCACAGTCTTTGAAAAGTACACCACCCTTAATTATACCCAGGGTTCAAACAGTGGTGGTCCCAGGCCAAGATGCTGAACTGGGCAAAAACTCACCCACATATATTAGAAAGAAGGAGGAAAAAAAAAAAGAAAACCTAGACCCTGAAATGATTCAAAATCCCAGCTCAGCTACTACACCCCCAAATTCTTTAAGGGGTAGAAAAATTGTGTGACTCTTGGGTACAATAGAACAAGCAAAAGATATGTATGTGGTCCCAGATAGTTAAAATGAACAAATCTGCAACAAAAGGAAATAGGATTTCCTTTACTCATTCCCAGACACGACTGTCCTCTTGCTAATGTCTCATGCCACAGTTTTAAAAGGTAAGTGGAAGAATTTTAAAGAGTCTCACTAACAGGAAAGGCATCTTCCCTATTCCTGGTTTTTATAAAGAGGGATTATTCCCTAAACAAAGACGACTTTCCACTCCTTCAAGTAACTCCTCCCTCTTTTTTCTTTTTTAACTCTTGTGAAATCTGAGCTACTCTTAGAGAGAAGAGTAGTAAATCCTACCTGGAATACCCCTCCCCACCACCCACAATCTGTAACTGCATGGCACATTTGTCTAATTCTGGTCAGATACTCGTTCTCACACTTAACTGTGTCTCCAATACAGTTCTATCTACAATAGTGGTGATGTTTTGTTCTTTATCTAATGACTAAGAATACTTTATTTCCCAATTTTTTCAGAACTCAGACCGGGGAGAAGGGATCTCTTTACTGGGTCTCCTCAGAGAACTCACCAATTTATAGTTCCCAAGACATATTCATGGAAAATACATTAACTCTGGAGCCAAATAAATTGGTTCCACTGAATAAACTTTCTCATCCAGAGGTTTAAGTGATTCATTAAGCTGAGTTTAAAGAATTTACTTGCCTTCAGGTCCCCAAGTGAAGATGTTAATTGATGAAAGAAGGTCTACATTTCATTTGTCAGGTCTTAGAATAAATACCTTCTGTACTTAATGCTTATATTCAACAATTTAAAATCTCTACTTTTTTCCTATGTATTTCAGGTCTCTGTAAAAACAAAACAGCTATCTTGCCCTATGTTATAACATTTACATACAATACACCTAATTATGCCCCAAAAATGCTTTTAGAAAGTACTCCAAGTGAATACCAGATTTTGTTTTACAACAACATTTTCTACTACTGTATGAGAAATTCAGTGCAAGGTGCTTCCAACATTACACTTTTAATTTTTACAGCCTCTCCCTAGGTTTCATAAGGGTAAATGCAATTTTATGATCCTTATATGCCAATGAAGGAGCTGAGGTTAAACAAATATACCGAAGTCAGATAGCAACT
This sequence comes from Cephalopachus bancanus, assembly GCA_027257055.1. Lineage (NCBI taxonomy): Eukaryota > Metazoa > Chordata > Mammalia > Primates > Tarsiidae > Cephalopachus > Cephalopachus bancanus. The sequence continues at coordinate 3,239,497 of JAPVLO010000096.1, read as the reverse complement.
ACCATGGTGAACTGGAATCAGGCTGTAGTTCTCTCTGACTTGTAAATTACATCACCAAAGCAGGCTACCTTCTAGGGAACCACGTCACACAAAGAAGTCGAGCTTCTCATGTGACTCAGTATGCTGCTCTAGGCTTCCATAATGAAATTTTGTTGTGTGGAGCCCTACAAAGCTTAAAAGAGAAAATATATTCAAGCACAGCAAAGCAGTAGCAAAGACACAATTATCTTACTAACAGCTCTGTGCCATTTTAAGCTGTCATTCTTAAATATCAGAAGGAAAGAACATAGTTTTTATACAGGTTAAGAATTTATGGAGTTAAAAATCTCTTAACATTCTTTCATTTAATTGAAAGTTTTATCATACTGTTACCCAATTAATCTTTCTCAGGGCAATATCTACTTCATTTTCCCTACAAAATAAACTGATAGTATAAATTACACTGCCTATGCATGCATAATAATCATAATAAAAAGGTGTGTCAGGAAAATGACCAGGAAGTGTCATTATTGACTAGACTTACAAAAGACAACATGTTCAAATACAGGGAAAAAATGTTTTACAAGGGGAAAAAAAGACTTCAATTTTTTTTCTCCATTCACTCTCTCTTATTTGTAGTAACAAAAAGTTTTCTGTCTCTCTCCCAGGATAGTTTCACTGTATTTTTATCATCACAACCAGTCACAGCTTTGATGTCCCCCAAATCTCTTCCTAATAACAGGATATATGAAATGTTTACTCTTTTCCCACGTTTAATAGACAGAAAAACATCGGGGTTAGAAGGAGCTTACTAGATTGCCCAAGATTGTAGAACTTGGACTTAAATGCAAGTTTTCCTGACTTTGGAGCCTAAACTCTCACCATATACCATTCCAACTCCCCTTTACAATGTCCTCAGAAAGGCAGCCACACAGGTCCCAAGTTCTCTAGTGGCTTTCCAGAACCAACACCTTTCTCTTCTCCATCATGAAAACTTTCCTATCCTGTGTCTTACTGATTCTAATTTTGTTAGGTTACTGAAATCAATCTAGCCTAAATGACTTATGACTGGGTTATGTCCAGCACAATGCCTTTCACATGCTAGTTGTTAAATATTTTATATGGCTGACGATCATTTACATCTCAAATGACATATCTGCATTTGAAGGCATAGATGTCTTCAAAAAAATCTTCCTCTAATTAGCTTCTTATGGCCTAAATTGGCATGCTGCATGGACAGTAATTGAGTGTTTTTTTCGATGCCACAGAAACACTCAATTACTGTAGACTTCCCTTATCCATGGTTTTGCTTTCCGCAGTTTCAGTTAACTGCAGTCTGAAAAATTCCAGAAATAAACAATTCATTAGTTTTAAGTTCTGAGTGGCACGATCAAATCTCATGCCATCTTCCTCTGTCCCACTCCATCAAGTCCAGGATATGAATCCGCTCTTTATCCAGCACATACACAATGTACGCACTCCCCACCAGTGAGTCACTTAGTAGCCCTATCGGCTATGAGATCAACTGTCATGGTATCATAGTGCTTGTGTTCAAGGAATCTTTACTTTATTTAATAATAGCCCCAAAGCTCAAAAGTAGTGATGCTGGCACGCTGTCATAGCTGTTCTATTTCATTACTGTTGTTGCTAATCTCTTATTGTGCCTAATTTATAAATTAAACTTTATCATAGGCATCTATGTACAGGAAAAAATATATTTATGTAGGGTTCAGGACTATCTGTAGTTTCAGGCTTCCAGGGTCTTGAAATGTATACCCTGTGGTTAAGGAGAAAATACCGTATATCTTCTAAAAATTCACCCATTTAGGAAAAAAAATCAGGGAGGAGACTAATCGCATACACTGCATTTGAACCTCCCGCTGTACAAAAAACTCCCAGAGTCGTCTATTGCACTTACTGCTGTCTCCTTCGCATTTATTCCAGGGCCTGAATAATAGATTCTCATTAAATACTTGGATGGATGGATGGATGGATGGATGGATGGATGGATGGATGGATGGACGGATGGATGGGCGAACAGATGGACAAAGGATGAATGCATGAATATGAGTTATTTATAGATGGACACATAGTTATAGACTATACATTCAAATCAGAGTCTATTATCTGTATGTATAATGAGAGGAAATGTATTTTATTGTAGAATTTAGGTCTATTAGAACCCAATTTAAAATATCTTCAGTGTGTAGCAAATCTATAACCACTCATGCATTAATTATACAATATACTCATTTAAAGGAACTAATTTTAAATTTTTCTACAAATTTGGCTCATATCATAAAATCAGCTACAGTATAATATTTCTTTCAAGTTTAATTATTTTTTTATTTTTGGTAGAAATGGATTCTTGCTATGTTTCCCAGGTTGGTCTCGAACTCCTGGCCTCAGGCAATTCTCAAATCTTGGCCTTCCAAAATCCTGGGATTACAGGCATGAACCACCACTCACAGTCTTCTTTAAAGTTTAGTTTGCCAAAACAATCTTTCACACGTCTCCAAGCAATGACAAAAAAATGAGCTACTAAAAGAAATGCTCACAAATACAAAGTCAAAGGTATGTTTAATGTGGCTCCTCAAAAGTCAAGTTGGCCTCACACACTTCTATTTCCGAGTGGGAATGGCAGATTGCCCCATCCTGTGGTACAGCTAAAAGGACACTTCTGTTTATTTAACCTTGTAATTTATTCTCTATTCAGTAAATGGTGAAGTTTCTGCACTAATATGTTTTAACAAATGAAAAAATAAACATGCCAAATCAAAGCAGAAACCATGATTTTTATGAAGTAAAAGTGCAAGTGTTCATTAGAATTCAGGAAACATAAAATTCCTTTGTTTGTTTGTTTTTTTTTAATGTGAGAGAGAGTTTCCGCAATTATGACCATCGGAGAGGTCACTGCACAAGGTTCTAATTCCTTCAACTGTTTACCCATGAGGCCCAACTGTCTAGCCCTGTGGGAGATTACAGGGTACCAAATACAAATCATAATAATTATCATATTTAGAGACAAGATGTTCTACTTTCTGGTCAAAATAATTAAAACTTCACAGAGAAATTGAACTTCAAATTTCAAATTGTTTCCTTCAGGGTCAGTCCTGACTCCTAATAATGGAAATGTTTCCTTTTTCCCCCCTAAAGCAACTTCAATCTAAAGTTTTAACTACAGCTAAAGATAAAATCTCAAACTAGGATTCTCTCAGTAAGAACTGGCTTTGGAAGGTGAAAAAAGCACTGCCTACAGCATAAGTCAGTTCAAGGGCATTTCTGAGGTGTGTGGCCCTGAGCTAGGTTCTTTCCTCTCCAAACCCTGATGAGCACCTCTGCGAAGTGGGCAGGACAAGACCAATCCCTAATACTCCATCCACAGTTCTCAAGAAACAGCAAGAGTTCCACCTTTGAGACACACACTCCTTTGTTCTCACAAAGCCACTCTGATTTCTGGCTTCGCAGCCTGTAGGTCAGGAGCAGGGTGCCACAATCTCACTACTATCCCCCTGTGCTAGGCTAAAACACATGCCCCTCTGAATCAGGGATGCTAGCAAACATAAAAGCTCCTACAGAGCCAGGGGGCTCAAGGAAGAAGCTCATTGCATCATCCCTCTCCATCTAAAACATCAGCAAAAAAGAGCACTAGTAGAGGATAAGTCATCCGTAAATGAAACATTTAATTAACCAAATATACTCTTCTTCATCCAGGCCATAACAGAATTTCCCATAAGCTGCCCGGTGACCTTTAACCTTTGAACCTTCAGATTCCACCTACATCAGATAGGAGTTTGGACTAGATAATCTTGAAAGTTCCTTTTAAATCTAAATTTTTTAAATTATGTATCATATATATTTAATCTTTGTAAGATTCGGTCTCACTAAAGTCATCCTATTACATTTTCTTGGGAAGTCAATGGAAGTTCCTATTTTATAAGAGATTCACAAACAGGAAGCTCTCCTTGATATGTTTCTTGTAAAGGTCCTCTTTCACTATTAACTAGGCAAACTCTTCCTAGGAGCTCCTCTGAGTAGGAAAATCAACTGAATAAAAATAAATGCCTTTCCCTCAGATTAATATGCAAATGACTTGGGAGACAGCAAATCTAAAGACCAGGTCACTGTTACTAGGAAAACACTTAAATGGTAGGTACTACCATTTGCCTGAAAAGAAAAGAAGAAATGTAGGATACCTGGCAACCTGGCACACAATTTTTTTTTTCTTTTTTTGTGAGGAGAAGCGTGGAAAAGAGACAAATGTAACATCAGGAGTAGCACTCTTTTGTGAGATATAGTCTTCAAAATATTTCGGTTGGCCTATTTTGCAACCAAGGCCTGGACTCCTCACAATTAAAGATTCCTGCTCTGCACAATAAACTTTTTTTTTCTATTTACCTAACACACTCAAGTTTCCATAAACAGCTGGTGTATGGCTCAATTATTACTGAGACCTTTCAGAGTACACAGAGCAATAGCTGCTCTTTAAATACAGTATAAAGATAAGGGTCTGGCCTACAATATGGCTGGACTTTTCTCTTGGCAATGTGTTCTTTTTTTCTCTCCCCCCTTCCTCCCCATGCAATGCATTCTTAAAGCATCAACTTTTTAGCCCTAAAGGGCAAAAAAGTGGCTGTAGGCTCAGTGTCTGTCTCTAACAAAACTATCATTCATCTGTAGTGAACTGAGAAAAATAGAAATAATATAGTATGGTTTTTAAAAGAGAAATCTATTCCATTCATGAGTCCATGCTTTATTCTGAGATCATATCCTTCCTACATTTGGCTATTAAAGACCCTCGCTTTTCCATCACAAAATGGACACAAAGGCATAAAACCAGACATGGTGTGGCATGCCAATAGTCCCAGCTACTTGGAAGTTTGAAGGCAGGAGGATTGCTTGAGACCAGGAATTCAAATAACGTAGTGAGACCCTTTCAAATAAAAGGGGAAAGAAGGTAGCACGATTGTTTTTCTATCTTATCAAGTCACTGTCATTTAGGCATAAACCTGGTGTGTTTATAACAGATTATAAAATGATGAGGACAGCAGAAAGTTAATGCTCTTCCTTGGAAAACTTACGACTTGATCATGCTCTTGGTCTCCCCATCACTTTTTTTATTTTATTGATTCAGCATGAAATCAAAATGCCTAGGAAGCATTCTCCTCTAGAATTAAGAATAGCTAGTCATTTGTAAAGCTTAGTCATAAAAAGTACACAGACCACAGAGTTAGCAAAGATGGCAGTGACCAGAAACAAATCAGAATATATAGCCTACAAGATGAATGTGAACCCATGAGCCTAAATACCCAGAAGCCACAGATTTGTACCAAAAATTAATGTGCATGGAAGAAACAATTCCAATGGAATGGGGGGTGCCTGGAGCATACTGGTGTTAGCAAATGGCAAAAATAAAATAAATAATAAAAAATAAATCATATAGCATTAAAGTTGGACTTCAAAGGCTAAAACACCTATTGATGTCCAAAGAAATAAGCAATTTAATAGCCACCAGAAGAACAAGCATACAAGAATTAATTTTAGTAGATCTCAAACTTGTCTTGAATCAACAGTCTTCTTCTCCTATCACTGTGTTGACTGAATATCACAATGCAAAATACCCACACAATAAGTATAAGAATTCTGACTGGAGCCAGGTATGGTGGAGCATGCCAATAGTCCTAGCTACTTGGAAGTTTGAAGACAGGAGGATTGCTTGAGACCAGGAGTTCAAATAACATAGAGAGACCTTCCCAGTAAAAGAATGCAGCACAATTATTTTTTCCTCTTATTAAGGCACTGTCACTTAAGTATAAGCCTAGAGTTTTTATAACAGAATTCAGGTTTATAAGATGAAAGTGTAGTGAACAGGCTCAGATGGCTGTGGAAGCATATGTGTTCTTAGAAACTAAAAACCTCAACAAGGAAAAACACAAATATGGAGAGGAATGGAAAGGAGACAAATGTAACATTTAGGATTAGCACTCTATTTCTACAAAAACATGAAAAAAATTAGCCAGGTGTGGTGGCACGTGCCCACAGTCCCAACTACTTGGAAGGCTGAGGTGGACGGATCGCCTGAGCCCAGAAAGTCGAGGCTGCGATGAGTCATGATGGTGCATTCCAGCCTAGACAACAGTGAGAACTCAACTCAAAAAAAGAGAAAAAAAGAAAAAAGGTCATTCCTGTGTGTTATGTGTAACAGACATAGTAAATATTTGTTTGCAGTGTTTGTTTAATGAGCCATCTCTTTAACTTTAAGTGAAATCAACAAAAAGGCCATAGGTGCATGGACGTGAGGTTCAGATTAAAGTTAGTCTTAAAATAAAAATAAAATATGAACAGTGTCTTCAGAAAAAAAAAAACTAGAAAAAAAATCATTTACCCAAAAGGGTATACGTGGTTGTACTTTCCACTGTCCTGTTGGCCATGCCCGTCTGAGGTGGCCTTGGTAGCAGTTTAGGACCAGGAAACCAGTAGCAAGTCATCTGTCTCTGCATTAGCCAACTCATTCCTACGCCCAAAGTGTTCTTCCACATAGGGACCCTCTTGCCTCTCTTTCAACACTCCACAAGAGCCCTCTCCTCCTCAAAACCCAGTTCAGTTTTCACAGTCTACACACACACACACACACACACACACACACACACACACACACACACCCCCTCGGCTTAGAGATCTCTCTCTAATTCTGCTACCCATTATATTTACATATTCAATAGGACATCAGATGACTGATACAAGTATTTTCTCTAGGATTGGATCAGGGATAATCTGGGATAACAAAGAATCTAAATATTATTCATCAAGTATTTTGGAAAAATTACAGTTGGCGATTCCATTATTCTAAGTATAAATATTTCTGCAGAAACAAAACCTCACTATCAGAATTCAATCTAACCTCAAAACAAACCATTACCTGTGCTTAATGGACCAGAGCCATGAAAATGCCACCAAGGAACCGGACCCATCTGGGCATTTGGTCCAGAAATTCTGAAGGCAGAGCAAAGAGCCCAGATTGCTGACTCCCCTAATTAAACTTTCCCAAGGCTGTATATTCTGTGTGTCACAAGCAAAGCCCTGGAATTCCCATCCAGAAGTTCTTACCTACCCAATTATGCCCATCTCTCCCTAAAACCTATGTTACTAGAGTCTGTCTTTGAGGACTGATTGACACAAAATGACTAAATGGACTTTCAAACCCAAAGAAGAGGGCAGGCGGAGGCCCTGACGATCTGGGCCAGTCCTGTCCTTCACTCTGGCCACCACCACCTAGTGGGGTTAACTGTTTGGGATTGTTTTGTGTCCTTTCTCCTCTTTGATGCACACTGGTTGGCTGAGGACCGGGCAGTAGCCAGAGCTGACACAAAATCATCTTTTTTTTTTTTTTAATTGGAGTCTCACTCTGTCACCCAGACTGGAGTGTAGTGGCTGCTCCCAGCCACCGCAGACTTGACCTGCTGGACTCCGGCGATCCTTCTACCTCAGCCTTCCAAGTAGCTGGAACTACAGGCGTGCACTACCATGCCCGGCTAATTTTTTGATTTATTGTAGAGACGAGGTCTAGCCAAGTTGTCCGGGCAGTTCTCGAACCCGCAGGCTCCACTCACCTCGGCCTCCCAAAGCGCGGGATTACAGGCTGAGCCACCGAGCCCGGCCAGAATCATCTTAAGGAAGTAAAAAGGAGAAGATGTCTACAGGCATTGAGAAAAAAGCTCCTAGGAAGGTAACTTCTGAAGACCTTCCCCAGCAAGGTCTTTAGGAAGCTGCCTCCCCTCACTGTCCTCACCAACACACACCTCATATGCTCTTCAACATACAGCAATTGGGATTTTACTCTCCAGTAAAATATTAAAACATTTAACATTTCGCTTCTAAGGCTTGGGTCTTTTTCAATGAAAGGGCTATCCTGAGCTTTTAAAGAGATTTTTTTTTTAATAGAATTAAAGTAAGGCTGAGAAACACTTCAACTTAATCCTCTAAAGTACATATATCACTTACTTGATATCCAGCCACTGAGGTGGTACAGATGTGATGGTATCCAGCCATGAACAATTTTATATTTAATATTAAGTGTATATGAAGTTGGGAATGACAGAGAAAGACTGGCAATCCAGAAGCCCAAATATACTCTTACATGCCATGGAAGGGCTACTTGCTGGGACGAAATGAGGTTCCTTATAGAAAGAAACATCTACAAGGCCTGGTCCAACAGAGACATCCCTCAATTTACCAACATGGATTGTCTGTCTATGGGCTATGGGCAATGGGCTAAATAATGAGAATAAAAGTGAGGTGAGAGGGAAACCCTCTCTTCAGGAGCCCACAGTCAGTAAGAGAGATACACTGGACACCAAATGTTACAACCCATGGGACAGTGACCTGGTAGCAACCTATCAAGTATACTTGGAGCCCAGAGAGGGAGAAATACAATCTGCCCAGGAAAGGAACTCAGAAAAACTCCCATAGACACAGGTCCCCAACACCTGGGCCACGGACCAGCATCTACCAGTCCATGGCCCATTAGGAACTGGGCTGCACAAGAGGCAGTGACCAGTAAGCAAGCAAGCAAGCAAAGCTTCACCTGTATTTACAGACTCTCCCCCTCACTCACCTGAGCTCCACCTCAAGTTAGATCAGCAACATCAGATACTCATAGGAGTGTGAACCCTAGTGTGAAATGTGTGTATGAAGGATCTAGGTTGTACACTCCCTTTGAGAATCTCATGCCACTGCAGACCCGCACAATGAACACGATGCACTTGAATCATTCTGAAACCATCGCCCCCACCCATCCGTGGAAAAAGTGTCTTCCATGAAACCTATCTATAATGCCAAAAAGGTTGGAGTTCGCTGCCATAGAAGATACAATACTTCAACTGGATACTAAAGAAATAGCAGGAGTTAACTAAAAAGGTAAGTGTGGGAAGGAATCCTTCAGACAAAAGAATCACCCTCTAAACCTCTCTTTCTCTCCCTCTCTCCCGTCCCCTCCCATGACATTGGGTGAATAAAACTAATCTTCCAATTTTAAACTAGCTAAACTAGACTTTTAATTATTCTTGAGTTTTCTCCAATAGCTATTTGTTTTCAGCTCATAATCTATTTTTAACATCTACAAAAGTGATCTAATAAATCTGCAGAGGGAAGACTTCTGGCAAGATGGCAACGGGGCAACTGGTCTGTGAAATCCTCTGCAAAGGAGAACTGCAGCGGGTCTCTGGCTCTCGCCCCGGGGGATGCGGACCCCAAAATCGCAGCCTGCTCTTCATACAGAGCTCGGCCGTTGCCACCGCTGGGGCATTGCAGCGGACTGGACAGCCACTGCAGCGCAGATGCCGCCGCTGCCGCCGCCGCAGCCACCACAGCCGCCACCGCCGGTAGCACATCGCACCACCCGGGCCGGAGGCGATCCCGACTTCAGTCCTTGAAGCCCCTTCAGGGAAGATCTGCTGGGATCGCTGCCACCTCTCCTGCGACGGAGACGTCCTGCCCGCCATGAGTCTCCTGCCTGTGCCCTGAGGCAGGCACCCATCTCCAGTCTCTGCTGGTTCCTGTCCAGCCCCACCCCCTCTGGGGCGAGCAGCTGAGATAGCACCACCTGCTGGTGATTCAAGGTAACAACGGGAGAAACAAGCTTGAAAAAGACATAGGCCAGAGTAGTGAACGGAGAGTGATCTGAAATATCCTTCACAGCAGACCAGGGGCAACTGACCCTAACTGCAAACTAATTTACCTGTTTGAAAAGAAACCTAGAAATCAGAACTGAAAGGACATTGGACTTAAACGAAAAGTCTCAAAGTGTGCTTCATTGATTCTGTTAGTTTAATGACTTAATTCTATTCCTACTGTACCATTCCTTTTTCTTCCCCCTTCCGTTTCTTCTCTCTGTAAACCATATCTTTGTATAGAGGAACAGCACACCAATAAGGTGGTTGGTTAACTTGTATGTTAGCATCACAGTATGTTTTATTTTTTTTTGTATGGGAGTTGGTTCATCAGTAGCTGTGGTCTATTGTTTTTATCTGATTCAGTATAGCTCTCTCTCCATTTGTTGGCACACGTTTGTTTCCCCCCTTACTCCTCTATCTCTCCACCCCCCCCCTTCAACACACTGTCTGCTCCATTCTCTTCCCTCTGCTAACCACATTTTATTTCAGGGAATAAACCTACAACGACACTGCACGAACAGATTCCAAGCCAGTGGGAAGTGGGTTCCAGATTATCCACACATGTGTCAGCGAATACCAGGACCTGCAGATAGATTTTGAATCACAGCTTCCCCCTTAAGTAAATCACAAAACTGCAAAAAGGACCACCCCCAACCTACAATGCAACTCCAGAATTGAACAAAGTAAGAGGGCATACATAAAGAATAGGAGATTGAAAAACAGAAGTAAAACCAATCCCTTTACCCCTGAATAACAGAATTAAAGAAGACGGTGACGAGGAGGGAAGGAATAAGTAGGGAGGGGGAAAAACCACACAAATGAAGAAAAACCAAAAGAAGAATATAGGTCTTACACAGACCCCTGGGAGATCAGACAATGAGAAAACAGATTCTGGAACACAAACAATGAAGAGCCCCCAGAATGACTGGTCACATGCAATAAACCCAGACATCAAGACATTAATGGAGAGAATTAAAAAAATTGAGGAGAGACAAGAGGAAAATAGGAAGGAGCTGATGTCAGAAATAACAGCAGTAAAGAATACTGTGATGGAAATGAACAACAGACTAATAAGCATGGAAAGCAGAATCAGCCAAGCAGAAGAAAGAATCTCAGAGCTCGAAGACAAAAACACAGAACTAACCCAAACTGTCAAAAGCATAGAAAAGAAGCTCAAAAAGACAGAACAAAACCTGCAAGAGATGAATGATCACTTCAAGAGACCAAACCTAAGAGTAATTGGGCTTCCTGAGGCAGAGAGAGAAACAGAAGCCCCACTGGAACAAACATTTCATGAAATCATTCAAGAAAACTTCCCTCATCTCAAGGATGAAAAAAATTCAAACACCAGAGATCCAGAGAACCCCTGCAAGACAACAAATGAGAAGACCAACTCACAGACACATAATAATTCGCCTAAAAAAAGTAGATAAAAAAGAAAAAATCCTAAAGGCAGCAAGAGAAAAAGGCCAGACTATCTACCAGAGAAAATCAATTAGAATAGCAGCAGATTTATCCACAGAAACCCTTCAGGCTAGGAGAGCCTGGAGCCCTATCTTCAAAGTTCTAAAAGACAAACAATTTCAACCAAGAATAACCTACCCAGCCAAACTAAGCTTCATTAGTGAGGGAGAATTGAAATCTTTTCCAGATATCCAATCCCTAAGAACCTACGCTGCCACCAGACCACCTCTACAAGAAACACTTAAGAAAGTACTGAACACAGAAGAAAAAGAAAAAAGAACAACAACATTCTTCACAAGAGTACAGGCAAAAGATTAAAAACACACATGAGCCAACTCCAGAACCCAAAGAAAGACAACAAACAAACAAGAACAACTCTGTAAGAACCTTATGACAGGGATCAACTCTTGCATTTCAATTACTAGCCTAAATGTGAACGGACTAAATGCACCACTGAAAAGACACACAATGGCAAAATGAATAAAATATCATCAGGCAACAATCTATTGCCTTCAAGAGACTCACCTCACTAGAAAGGACACCCACAGATTCAAAGTAAGAGGATGGGAAACAAACTTTCAGGTGAACGGAATACAAAAGAAAGGAGAAGTAGCAATCTTAATTTCAGACAAAATACCCTTCAAGCTATTAAAAATCAAAAAGGATACAGAAGGCCACTACATAATGATAAAAGGCTCAATCCATCAAAAAGAAATATCTATCCTAAACATATATGCACACAACATAGGTGCGCCAACTTTCATAAAGCAACTTCTTGGAAAACTAAAGAAAGATATTGACTCTAACACCATCATAACTGGGGACTTTAATACCCCACTCACAACTCTAGACAGACCATCAGGACAAAAAATCAGCAAGGAGATCCGGAACCTCAATGTGACTTTGGACCAAATGGACTTAATTAATACCTACAGAACATTCCATCCAAAGACTACAGAATATACATTCTACTCATCACCACATGGAACATATTCTAAGATCGACCACGTAATTGGCCATAAATCAAGCATAAGCAAATTTAAAAGGATCGAAATTCTACCAAACACCTTCTCGGACCACAGTGGAATAAAAATAAACATTGACACCAACAAAGTCCCCCCAAAACCCACAAAGACATGGACACTAAATAGCATGATGCTAAACAACTCCTGGGTCAATAATGAAATCAAAACAGAGATCAAAAGATACCTGGAAACAAATGAAAATGAAGAGACATCTTACCAAAATCTCTGGGACGCCTTGAAAGCTGTAGTAAGAGGGGAATTTATATCCCTACAAACTCACATGAAGAAAATGGAAGGAACACAAATTAACAACCTAACAAGCCACCTAAAAAAGCTGGAAAAGCAAGACCACAAAAACCCTAATTTCAGCAGAAGAATCCAGATCACCAAAATAAAAGCCTAAATCCAGGACAGAGAAGACAAAAAGATAATACAAAAAAAAAAAAAAATCAGTGAAACAAAAAGCTGGTTCTTCGAAAGGATAAACAAGATCTATGGTCCCCTAGCTAGACTGACCAAGAAAGAGAAAGCAAAAGCCCAAATAAACACAATCAGAAACACAAAAGATGAAGTCACATACAACCCTGAAGAAATACAAAAGATCATTAGAGACTACTACGTACACTTGTATAGACAAAAACTTGAAAACCTTAAGGAAACGGAGCACTTTCTGACATCACACAACCTACCTAGATTGGAACAAGAAGAAATTGAGACCCTAAATAGACCAATAACAATCAAGGAAATTGACTACGTAATAAGAAAACTTCCTACAAAAAAAACCCTGGTCCAGATGGCTTTCCAGCAGAATTCTACAAGACATTTAAGGAGGAGCTGATACCAATCCTACTGAATGTATTCCAGGCGATGAAAAAGATGGAACTCTGCCCAAATCATTTTACGAAGCCAATATCACATTGATACCCAAGCCAGGTAAAGATCCAACAAAGAAAGAGAACTACAGGCCAATATCTCTGATGAATGTAGATGCTAAAATTCTCAACAAGATCCTAGCAAACCGAATTCAGCAATACATCTCAAAAATCATCCATCATGACCAAGTGGGCTTCATCCCCGGGATGCAAGGCTGGTTCGACATTCGTAAAACCATAAATGTAATTAAATACATCAACAGATGTCAAAACAAAAACCACATGATTACATCATTAGATGCAGAAAAAGCTTTTGATAAAATCCAGCACCACTTCTTGATAAAAACCCTTGAACATCTAGGAATACGGGGAACATACCTCAAAATAGTAAAAGCCATGTACGAGAAACCCACAGCCAGCATACTCCTAAATGGATAAAAATTGGAACCATTCCCCCTGAAAACTGGAACAAGACAAGGATGCCCACTCTCACGCCTCCTGTTCAACACAGTATTAGAAGTCCTGGCTCGAGCAATCAGAGAAGAGGAGGCAATCAGGGGTATCCAAATAGGCAAAGAGGAAGTCAAGTTATCTCTCTTTGCAGATGATATGATTGTGTACCTTGAAAACCCAAGAGAATCTATCAAAAACCTCTTTACACTGATAAAGGCCTTTGGCAAAGTCTCAGGATACAAAATAAATGTACAAAAGACAATCACATTTCTCTACACCAATAATAAACAAACAGAAACCCAAATAAAAAACACAATTCCATTCACAATAGCCACAAAAAAAAATGAAACTACTTGGCATCTTCCTAACCAGAGATGTGAAAGACCCTTTACAATGAAAATTACAAAACACTGCTCAAAGAAATCAAAGATGACACAAACAAGTGGAAAAATATCCCATGCTCATGGATCGGAAGAATCAACATTGTGAAGATGTCCATCCTACCTAAGGAAATCTACAAATTCAATGCAATACCATCAAATTACCAGCAACATTCTTCTCAGACATCGAAATGACAACACAGGAATTCATATGGAAACACAAACGTCCAAGAGTAGCCAGAACAATCCTCAGCAAAAAAAACAAAGCAGGTGGTATCACATTACCAGACTTCAAACTTTACTATAAAGCCACAATCATCAAAACAGCTTGGTATTGGTATAGGAACAGGCATATAGATCAATGGATTAGAATTGAGATTCCAGAAGCAAAACCTCAATTTCTCAACCAACTCATCTTCGACAAGGCCTCCACCACCTACCACTGGGGAGAGGAGAACCTATTCAGTAAATGGTGCTGGGAAAACTGGCTGACCACATGCAGAAGATTGAAACAGGACACCTATCTATCCCCATGCACAAAGGTTAACTCCAAATGGATCAGAGACCTAAATGTAAAACCTCAAACCATAAGAACCTTAGAAAATGAAGGAAATATCCTCATGGAAATCGGAACTAGCATCCAATTTCTGAACAAAACCTGAAACCCACAGGTCATAAGAGAGAAGATAGACAAGTGGGACCTTATTAAACTGACAAGCTTCTGCAAGGCCAAAGAAACCATCAAGAGAGCAGGGAGACAGCCTACAGACTGGGAAAAAGTATTTGCCAACACCAGGTCTGACAAAGGCTTAACATCCTGGATCTACAAGGAACTAAAACGTGCTGGAAAGAAAAAAACAAACAACCCCCTTTTAAAATGGGCAAAAGATATGAACAGATACTTCACAAAAGAGGACATCCGAGTAGCCAACAAACACATGAAGAAATCTTCAACCTCACTAATCATCAGGGAGATGCAGATCAAAACCACACTGAGATACCACCTAACTCCAGTCAGAACGGCAATTATCAACAACTCAAAAAATAACAGCCGCTGGAGAGGGTGTGGCAAAAGGGAGGCACTTCTACACTGTTGTGGGAGTGTAAACTAGTGCAAACTCTGTGTAAAGCAGTGTGGCAATTCCTAAAAGCTCTAAATATCAACCTCCCATATGACCCCGCAATCCCCCTACTGGGAATATACGCTGAAGAACTCAAATCACTCTATAAAAAAGATTCCTGCACATGTATGTTTATCGCAGCATTGTTCACAATAGCAAGAACCTGGAAACAACCATGCTGCCCATCAAAACAGGACTGGATTAAAAAATGTGGTACATATACATGATGGAATACTACGCAGCCATAAAAAAGAACAAAATCATGAATTTCGCAGCAACCTGGTGGGAACTACAGTCTATAATACTGAGTGACCACTCACAGAAACAAAGATCCGAGTATCACATGTTCTCATTCATATAATGGACCTTGAACATCCAATGTAATACTATAAGAAAATGACTGACAGTACTGGGAAACTATGGGGGAGGATGGGATTAACAGTAGCAAATATCTGTCTGGGGATGGGGAAACACCTCTTATCAACAGGGAGCCTGAATGAAACGTAATTGTACACCTAACCCTTAACTGTACCCCACAAAACCATAATAAAAAATATTGATAAAAAATAATAAAAATAAGTAAATAAATAAATAAATCTGCAGAGGTAGCAGAATTTTTACAACAGTAATAACACTGGGATGAAACTCAATACTATAGATTACCTTTATGGCCACGTGTTCAGGTTCACACTTCAAGCCCATTCAGGTAGAAAGGAAGCTTCACTTGCTACCTCAAGTTTTCACTTCATTTAGTACTTTTTAAATTCAGTATGAATTAATAAAATTCAAGAATTATGCATCTACTTTCAAACTAACATGTTTTCGGTAAATCGCTGAACACTTTATTTGAATAACAAGATTTTTACAAGATGATTTGTTATCCTTACCTCCATGGGAAAAGCTTTGAAATTAACCGTGTGCTCGGAACCACGCTGGTTTTCTCTTCCCCAGTGAAATCTAACTTCGTATAGTTCAAATTCATGCGCTTGAGGCAATGGTCCTCCTGACAGAACTGAAAAAGAAAATAAATTTTACTGAATTAGATCACAAATTTATTAGCACAGCATTAAGACATCAGAGACCTTCTTTATTTACCAAATAGCTTTCATAAGCTCTACGGATTAAATTCGCAAAGCCAAAATGAGAAATATATCTTGACTGTGAGGTGAATTTGAACTATCTAGGTTTGACTGAAATTCTTCTAGTGGCCATTCAGGCACAGTAGAAGTTCAAAACTAAAAATCTTGGTAATGACATGTACCAAGTTTAGGAGTAGACAAGGAAAACAAATTCCTCCCTGAGACTGAAACCTAGCACAGATTAGAAGAGAAGACTATGGTTTGAGTCTCAAACTGACCAATCATTTGTATAGATCTATCAATAAATTAAATCATGTTGCAGATCATTTGCACTAACAGGCTTTCCATTTAGAGAATAGGTGTATAGACTAACAATATTATCCATGAAGAGGATCAGTATTAAATCAAATGACAATGAAATCACACTTAAAAGACAGGTGGTCAGTCAGCATTACAATCAACACAAACAAAACTGCGATAAAATATTAACAATACTCAAAATATTAACATCAGTCCCACAAAATTCTCTCTTTTTCTCATTTCTAGATTTCATCCAGAACTTTGTCTCCAACAAGGGCACAATGAAGGATGATGAAAAACATATTTGCAAGAGAATGTCTTAGAGCAATAAAATACTTTCGTTAGTTAAAAATGCCCGACGGCATAAGCACAAACTTGAAATAAAGTTATTTTTTTAAATGGCCAATTTCAATATAAATAAAGGTTGTTTAACTTGGGGCATTTTTCCTCTAGCAACTCCCAATTCTAAATGGTATCAGCTAAAAATTTTAGATTATTTAGCTAAAAAAAAAAAATGCATCACCACCCCACCCTAGAACTAGGTTCTGTGAAACAGAATATCATTCACACTTGGATTGTCTTTGAGGAAAAAGCAGGAGGACACAACAGAGACCAAACTTCTCTCAAGGAAGAATTCTGTCATTCATTCCCTAAAACTCAAAGGAAAAGAAAGTGAATTAGTGCAGCAGTAGTTATTTGTTTGGCTGGTTTTCCAACTAATAACTTGTTCCAAAAAAAATCTAAGGCTGCTTAGGTTAAGATACATACAATAGAGCCAGATAGCATAAATTAAGAAGAAGAAAGGGAAACAAAAAAAGAGGAAGAAAATAGATGGAGAAGCAGGGCTATGGTACAAAATCACCAAGTCCAAGTCTTTGCTAAAGGTGCCCTACAAATCTGGTCCTAAGCTTTCTTCCAGCTCAAGCAAAGACGAAAAACAGCACCCACAGCAAAAATTTTAATTTCTCAAGTGGATACATGTAACGTGGAGGGGAATGGAAGGCGAGGGACATGGCTCTTAGGATAAGGCGGTCTCATAAGATTTTAGCACTCCTCCTCGGAAGTGGTCTCATGTAAGTCACACAACAAATTGGAGGGATTAGTGTTAACATCTTCATGGTAAAAGGAGAAAAGCAGAATGAGAGGGACTGAATGTAGCCTGCCATGGTCAGCCCCCTAGCAAGCTCCAGGACAGCCTGGAACTCGAATCTCATGACCCTGTCTGAGACACAGACAGGGAAACCCAAATTTCAGTATCAGTGAGCATGAATTAAAACACTGTGACTCCTCTGAGCCTAGGTTTCCTAACTGCAGTTCCTCTTTAGAGAACTACACTTCATCCTATTTCCCAAGACAATAACAAAAAAGACTATTTTAATATATGGATCAGAAATGTTTACATATATTCAGAACTACAGTGTAGACTCACTCCATCTTCCTCTTCAGTAAACATCCATTCTAGGGACTTAAGAATGTATGAAATGTTTTATTTCAGCCAGAGTGCCACAGTTCTGAATAACCTCACAACTCTCTCCTTTCCCTTGCTTGTCCAAATTTGGTCTTAAGAAAAATCGGGAAGGAGACTGGGAGTCTAGCCACTGTGCACCCCACCTCCCAAACTAAAAAGAAAAAAGATTCTTCTAAGTCTCACACTGCACCCTAGCATGCATTATCAGAAGTAGAAAATACACCCCTCACCATGTGCAGCAACAACCTAACCTCAGGCCATAGTAGGTGAGTTCTGTGACCATCTATTTCTAAAACAAGACAATAAAATTGTCTTAGAGAAGGCTCAGTTCTACATGGCTAAGGAAAAAGAAAAGAAAGAGAATTGTGAAATGAAGCACATGTGAAATGGAAAGAGGATTTTACAAATCTCTCCCCAAAACCCCTTCATCACATACACTAGAACACATACACACACACACACACACACACACACTCACACATACCCCTACTAGTGCTACCTTATGGAAATGGATGATACAGCTGGTCTTGACAGTGATTTCAGAAGGTCAAAAAAAATTTATGATTCAGAAATCTATTCCCCATGTGACCAGTGCACAATATTCCTTTAACAGCAATGAAACCTTTCATTTAAAAGAGATAGCACTAATACTTTTTAAAAAAACACCCTGGAAATTCAAACTGCACAGATCCATGTTTTGAGAAGTTCAAGGTCTGTCAGGAGTCCATTTACTCTTCCTTTCAACAGACATTTTTTGATCATCTACTACGTTGTACCAGACAATGTATTAAGTGCTGAAGGTACAATGGTTTTGACAAAACAGACAAAGTCCTCTAGTGTGGATTTTACATTCTATTAGGTTGAAATACATATTCATACATTATGAAGACCAAGTTTTTCTGAGTGATATTTGGTCACTACATGGCAGGCTCATTGGCTATGAGGTCATTAGGTTCAATAAAACTACAATGAAACAATGACATTCTATGAGGCTGAAAGGAACACAGAGAAAGGAAACATTTTGACCAGGCCTGGTCTCCCAGGGAGTGGTGACAAAGAGGTGGCTTTCAGCCAGGATTCAGGCTGTGGGCACCTTTCACTTCTGCTGCAGATGAATAATCCAAAGTTAAACCACATTAAAATCATATGGCTGTACAAAGCTATAAAAAATGGCAACATACTCAATTTAGACTTTTTCGAGGTACCAAGTAAAAATAAAAGCATTACCTGTTTATCCCCAAGAATGCTGGTGTTGATAGACTAAAAGTAAATATCAACTCTGTTTTATCCATTTGTCAACATTCTCTTAAGGTATTATTCTCCTTTTTTACAGTTCACAAAAAAAAAAATTCATAAGGAAACCAGTCGTATCAAAAGAAATACACTTTCCCTACATTTATGAAGACCAAACTCTGCTGAGTGATAGTTGGTCACTACTTGGCAGGTTTATTAGTTGTGATGTCATTAGGTTCAATAAAGTTACAATGAAACACCATGAAACTTGTCCTGATGACATGCTGAATTTCCTTAGAATAACAAACTTGTGAAAAGAATATAAAATACACTGACGCCATTGTCATGGCCTCCATATTCCCTAATGTTCTTTAATAGGCTTGGTCATTACACTTATGAGACGTGAAAAGAGCTCCCTGAGGGAGCGTCTGCAAGACTTGAGAATGCCATAAAGATTTGATGTATATACATTTATCCAAATCTATCTATGCCTCTGTAAACCTTTGCTGAAAACAAATTACCAGAGAACTCAAAGGCTGTTGCTCAAGGTTATACCCTCTCATTCATTTGCGTTCAACACACAGCTCTGAAATGGACTCCATGCCAGGCCCTGTGCTGACCATTAAGTGTATAAAGCAAGAAGGATCCGGTCTTAGTGCTGGCCAGGCAGTCTCAGTGCTTAAGGAACTAAACTTAATAGTCTAAATGGAATACAACAGTAGCAGTAAAGGGAAGTGCACCAGTACTAGAAGAGCACCAGGCAAGAGACAAGCCAAAAACAAGCGGGGATCACAAGTCAGGGAAGGCTTTCCCAAGAAGACACCTGCCAAGCTGAGTCTTGAAGTGTGAGCTAGAAATGAAAAGTGCATTCAGAGCAGAGAAAAGAGGCTCAGAAAGGCTCAGAGATATGAACTAGCTTACATGTGTTCCAAGAGAATAAAATTAGAGGTTACCAGCAATGAAAGGCAGTTTCATTGAGGTGGGTATCAGGGAAGACTTGCAATCTGTGCTCAGAAACTGGAGTTTATCCTTCCAGAAACCACTGAGGGCCTTCATGCAGGGGACTAATATGATCATATTTGCATTTTAAAGTATTAGTCATACAGTGTCTGCATGGACAACAAAATAAAGGGCACACCCAACGAGCTAGACAGTTCCTGTCATAGCCCAGGAACAGACGGCAAGGCCAAGAGATGGAGCCTGCAGAGCCATGCTCCAACATGGAGGGGCCCCATACCAGGAGGTCCCCTGAAAGATCTAAGAGCCCAGACTGTTCATTCTTAAGAGGCTTAAAGATTTTATACACTCAGAGTACTTTTAAGGAATCCCAAATGCATTTGTAAAACTTTCTGAAAACAGCATTAATGGGTTCCTTTTTTAATATTTGAAGCCTTAAGAGCAAAAAGTTTCAATATTTTTACTGTCTTTAACTTTTAACCTACAACTTTATTTTATATTAAAGAATACACTTCTTCAGCTCCTAAGGGTAGAGATCACAGCCATGGCACCAAGAAGAAGCCAGCCAAACTGGAAAAAGTGAAGCAGATTACAGCAACTGTCCAGGTAATTCAAGTCCCCTAAAGTTAGCCAGTCATAAATGTAGTAGTCATAAATAAATTCAGCCTTGACATTTCATATAAATAAAAAATACAGAACCTCTTTTCAGTGAAAACAACTTTAAATAATTTCATCTTTAAATCAGCAAGGTTGCTAAGAAACACTGTAAAAAGTTGTCATGTTTTTGGCAAAAAAAAATATGATTAATGATAACAATCACCTAGGTTAAAATTAGTATTGAGAATTATAAGAGACCCAGAAGTAAAATTTTCTAATTAAAGTTTCTATAACAAGTTATAGCAAAGGGCACAAATGACCTGTCTTGATTAGCAATCTCCCATAACGATGGTCCATTAAAAATGTCATTACCCTTAAGACATTGCTTACAGTCAGATGGAACGACATTCTATCGCACAAGCTTAGAAAGTCTCAAACTTTCTTACTACTTAAGTATCAAAACCACTAAGGCTAGAAATTTATAATTGTATTTTTAGACTTACACTACTCTTTATACCACTGTAGAGATGTTAAATTTTAATTCATTTGTGTACCTTAAGTATTAAGACTCCTGAGTGCAGTAATCCATTTGTTCTACTGAGAAATTAAATGATATATGCGGCGGCCTTAATAAAATTCTCCATACTCAGGAGATAAAAGGACCAGTAGTCTGATCAAGTCACACCTGAAATGCAATGTTTGGTCCAACTCCATGTTAGGAGAGACTCTGCTACCTTGAAACACATCCAGATCAGAAGTACATGAACAGTGACAGGCCCCAAAGCGTTTTCCAGTCACGGGGTTCCACTCCTGGCCATCTCTCTAACAACACCATCCTCTCCCCTGACCTCCATAACTAACCCCTGAAGTTCTGTGGATTGCATCTCAGAAACCCCTCGGGTCGTCTCTCCTTTTCCACTGACACAGCAATGACTGCAGTCTTGGTTAACTGAGTCTCTTGCACTAACCTTCAAACGGGCTCCCAATCTCTCCCAGATCCCATCTCATTCAGTGCTGCCAGGTTAATTTGCCTAAAGCAACACACTAATTATGACTTTATCCCATAGGAAAAAAAGACTCTGTTCTGGATCTCTCATTAATTTGCTCCAACATTTTCTCTCTCTTCTATTTCCCATTAACCAGCATTATTGTGAATACGTCTTCTCTGCTAAGCATCCTGCAGAATGCACCTCTCTGCATATGATCTCTATTGAACTTCCCATATCCAAGTATTTTTTGCAAGCTGTCCCCTCTTCCGACCCAACCCAGGCTCTCCATATCAAAATGCTATTTGAGTATGATTTCTATCTTATTCATGTATGTAATACCTTGAATCAAAGATTACCTCTGCAAGCCAGGTGAAACCAGTGAACCTGTATGTTCAGTTCACAGGTGCACAACTCCAGCTTCTCCTAACACAATAAACATCTGGAAAACTAGGCAATACTTCCAACGCAGTTTGCCAGTTTCCCGCAGTCCCCATCAGGCCCTACTGACTCCCAACACTGCAAACAGAGCAGAGGGTCGACAGATATTTACAATCTTTTGCTCTCCTGGTTGCTCTCATTTGTAGCATCTGCCTAGCTCTCACAGACAAGTGAGTATTGAGGGATGAAAGACTGCCACATGAACAACATTTGAAGGACATAAGTATATCTGAAAGGAAATAAGTCAACTGCATGATATGATAACTACAGTCAGTGTTTCAAAGGATGCCATGTAGAAGAACAACGATATTTTTCTATGTAGGTCCAGAGACCTAAAACTGAAACAATGGGGGAGATCACAGGACCTTCTGACTTTCGGAACTGTTCAAAGGCAAAACAGATTTCCTCATGAGGAATGAACTTCCTTCCCCGAGCTGTTCAAGCCAAGGCTGCCCAACTTGCCAGAGGGCCTAGGTCAGGGTCAGAAGGCTGAACTGGCTGTACCTGTTCCATTCAGAGAACCTGTCACTGCAGCTCTTTTCCCAAGCTGTATTATGGGAAGACAACACTGAGTGAAGTAATGTACAATCTACATGGATGCAACACTCATGAGGTGTGTGCAGTAAGGAAAGATGGTGAAGGAGAAAACCGTGAAAAACCCCATTATTTAAGAATAGTGGAGCGTAAAGAGCTGACAGAAAAATGCAATCAAAATTAGGAAGCAAAGTTAAGAAACCATGTGACAGAGACTAACAGGAGAGTGAGTTTCCAAATATTCCATTTCCAATGGAGCGTAGTTAAAGTATTGTAAACCCATTAAAGTACCCATCAGATTTAGTAGATGCCGACATCATTAGTAACCTCCGTCAGAGAAGCTCTTTCCAGCAAAGTCACAGGACTAGTGGGTTCATGCTCATGAAAACCCTCAAATTTGATTTAAGGCTACATCTCCAAATAGGATTATTATATACAGGGACAATATCATTAGGATTATGTTAAAAGCTTTAGTTTGATGGGTCTTTTTTTTTTTTTTTTTTTTTGAGTTGGAGTCTCACTCTGTCGCCCAGACTGGAGTGCAGTGGCTGCTCCCGGCCACCACAGCCTCACCTGCTGGGCTCCGGCGATCCTTCCGCCTCAGCCTTCCAAGTAGCCGAATTACAGGCGCGCGCTACTACGCCCAGCTACTTTTTTGATTTATTGTAGAGATGAGGTCTCACCTGCCCAGGCGGGTCTCAAACCCGCGGGCTCAGGTAATCCACTCACCTCAGCCTCCCAAAGGCGCAGGATTACAGGCTGAGCCACCGAACCCGGCTGATGGGTCTTAATATTTAAATTATACTACAATTGTTGTAACCCTTTTTGGCAATTCTTTAAAATTTTTTAATATCAATGGGGCAGGAAAAAAGAAGAAACTAAGCAGTCTAGGCCATCAACAGCCTTGGAGAGGACTGAGATTTCAGCAGAGCGGTGGGTATGAAGTCAGCTTTAATTTTGAAAAAAAAATACAAAACTATGCTTATTGTGTAATCTTTTTAAACTTAAAAGTACAGCATGCTGTACTTGCAGGTGGCACCTCCAGTTAGACAAGGAGGGTTGCACTCAAACATTTATCTTCCCTCCCTCCTCGATCCTGGCTAAATAAAAAAGGCACAAATCTGCCAGGGCAAAATGAAACAAGAGTGAGATAATAGCAAAAGAGAAATGCCAAAAAAATTGGGGTAGGGGAAAGCTGGAAACCAGACTGAAAGGCAGTTGATTTAGCAAAACAGAGATAGCCAAAAGCTAAACATCTATAGAAAGACCACAAGAGACAAGCAATTCCTATCACAGAATCCAGGTGCTGTGGTTTGAATGCTCGCGTCCCGTCCAAAATTCATGTTGTAACTTAATCCTTAGTGCAATAATATAAGAGGTGAGACCTGTAGGAGGGTGAATGGGAAGAGGGATTTGCTCTGTGAATGCAGTAAGACCCCTTATAAAAGGGCTCAAAGAAAACCGTGTGGTCCTTCTGCCTTCCACTGCATGAGGACAAAGCAACAAGGCACCAACCATGGAGCAAAGGGGAACCCTCACCTGACACCAACTCTGCCACTGCCTTGATCTTGGACTTCCTAGCCTTCAGCATAATGATAAGTAAATTTCTAATACTGATAAATCATCCAGTGCAAGGTATTTTGTGACAGCAGCAGTAAAGACGGAGGAGGAAGAAGCATTGGATACTCGTGAATGTGAGGTATACAGTAGAAAACTGAAGACAGAAAAACAGTTTTAAAGTCTCTTAAGGAGCAGTGAAACCTCTGAAGTCCATCCCACTGTGGTTAGGTAACTACCTTTTACCCTCCCTGGCAGAAGATGAAGGGAATTTGGGCATGCCAAATGGCGACACTCTCCTATCTGTGCCAGCAACTGGAAAGCTGGTGAGCCATAGGCAGCTGTGAGCTACCCCAATCCCCAAACAAAAACAAAAAACCAAAACAGGAATTAGGAAAATTCCAGAGAAACTAACATAAGCTACAAAGATTCCTCGAACAACATGGCTAGGGCCTTACCTGATCATGTTACCATGAAGCCCATCAGGCCTCAATCGTTGCCCACATGCACAGAGCTTCTGATCCACTTCTTAGACCTATTGTTAAATGTGAACCAAGAGCCAAAGATCACTAGATCTTGGAGAAGAACCTCTGAAATAAAAGAGAAAAACCAAAACAAATAGAAGGAACCCAGAATAAACAGAGATAGGCAGAGAACACAAAAGAAGCAATACAGAAAGAATGAAGAAAAATCCCACATTCATGAAATAAACACTGGCTGTTGTATTTTAAATTTAAAAAAAATTCATAGAATAAGCACTTTTTTTAGAAATTAAAAATTAAGAGAGCAGAAATTAAGAGTTTAGTACAAAGACTGAAAGATTACAAACTGAGGTAATCTACCAGAAAATAAAGGAAAAAGGCAAAGAGAAAGTAGGAGTTACAGAAAGAGTGGGGGAAAAAGAAAAAAATTATCAGTGACATAATACAAGAAATTTAAGAAAATGTCTGACAAATCAAAGATACAATTACCTGAATTGAAATGACCTGCCAACTGCCCAGCACTGAGTGGGCAAAAAAAGATAAAACACCAAGGTATAGGGTTGTAATATGTCAAAACAACAGCAATAAAGAGAAAACTGGAAAAGATTCCAGGAAAAGAAAAAGGAAAAAAAAGGCACTAGAGGGAGCTGAAACGCAGAATGGAGCTAGATCGTTCAACCGCAACACAGGAAGCTAGAATGGCATCCAACATCAATCACATCAAGAAACACTTCCGACAAGGCCTGCTCCTCCAGGCAAATTCCAGTCAAATACAAAGTATAATAAAGACACTTGCAGACACACAAGGCACCCGAACGTGTGGCCCTCATATGCCTCTTTTCCAAGGAAGCTCCCGGAAGATGAACTATAGAAGACGATAAGCCAAGGAATCCCCTGAAATGAGGAAGCAACCCAAAAAAAGGATGGCACGGTATCCAGGAAAAATGGGATCTGACACAGGACACAAACAGAGGGCCGTCCTCAGCAGGAGGCCCGGGAGTTGCAGGTGGAGGCTGTCGAGGAGGCCTGGAGAGCAAGCGCTCCAGAAAAGGCAGGAGGAAGAACAGCCTTCCCAGGGAAGAAGGAAGGACAAGGAGGAGCAAGTAAGGAATACCACTTGAGGCCTGGGAATGTCCTGAGAGAAGATCAGCATTCTGTCAGAGTCTGAAAACAAATTCATAACAGGTAAATAAAAAACTCAATAAACAAAAATACATTCATCCCAAGAAAAACAACACATTGTTCAATAAAGGAAGTCGAATGTAGTTTCAGCTGGAAACAATAGTGGGTTGCATAGCTGTAATAATGAAAACACTGAGTATGAATTTAAATAAAAATTCATTTAAGTGGGTTGGGGTAGGGGGGATGAGAAATTATTTAATGGATGTACTGTACACTATTCAGGTGATAGCTATACTAAAAGCCTAGACTTCACCACTATGCAATATATGTGGGGGGAACCAAAAAAATAAAAGCCCGGAATTTATTTATTAAAAGCTGTACATTAATTCTTACATGTTTAAACTTCGGTCACCTTCAAAGTACTCTCCATTTGGTGCAATACACCTTTTAGAGGTTCTGCCACTTTTTCTTTCATATCGGCCAAACATTTTCCTTTGAGGACTTTTTTCATCCAGGGAAACAAAAGACAAACATCTCTCAGGTGAGATGGGGTGACTAGGGAGGATGGAGCATGTGGGTCATGTGTTTTTGGTCAAAAATTGCTGAACACTTCAGCACAGTGTAGGCAGGTTGTTCGTGTAAATCACCCATGATGAAATGGGCAAACGCGCTCAAAGAATCTCCAAAAATAAATAAATAAATAAAATCACTAAAGCCAAATGCAGCCTCTCACAACACTGGGCAGGGTATAACCAGAGGCAGGGAGAAACACAGTACTATTCAACTATTTAAATTACGTTTATATTCTCTTTTGATATAGATAAAACTTCATTTAAGTAAATGAATGACGAGGTGTTCAGAGTTTGCAGACTATTCCTTTGAGGAGCTTAAATATACTAGAAAAAAATAATAAACCAGTTGAGACGTGGTATTTTTGGTTACCTTTTTTTAAGTCTGCAGAAATATTGAAAGGGGAGAAAAAATAAGGAAGAAATTATGATGGTGACAGAAAAGAAATAGGGAATCTGAAGGAAAAGGTCTCCAGGGAGGCAGAGAATAAGAGCTCCAGGTCACGTGTATCCAAATCAGGCTTAGACAGAAATACAGACAGTCCTTCCTCAGTGGTCAGGAAAGAAAGAGAGACCAGGATAAAAGCACAAAAAGCTAGCTGAGGAAGAAACACACCTCATGGCTAGAGGGTCAGATGCTGTCTTTTGGGGTAAGACAGAACATCAACAAAAATTGTGAATGTTTGAGAAAGTACCAAAGAAAATGGTAAATTCAGTTCGATGAAGTAAAGTTTATCTTAGCACAGGACTGAACACACACTACGTTCGTAGAGTATTTGTACTTAGTCATTCCCTAGGCTCCCACAGTCCTTTGTATCATATCATATGTACACTAGCACTTTATTTTATTTTATTTTATTTTTGAGTTGGAGTCTCACTCTGTCATCCAGACTGGAGTGCAGTGGCCGCTCCCGGCCACCACAGCCTCGACCTGCTGGGCTCCGGCGATCCTTCCGCCTTGGCCTTCCAAGTAGCTGGAACTACAGGCGTGCGCTACCACACCCGGCTAATTTTTGATTTATTGTAGAGATGAGGTCTCGCAAGTTGCCCAGGCAGGTCTTGAACCCACTGGCTCAGGCAATCCACTCACCTCGGCCTCCCAAAGCTCTGGGATTACCGGCTGAGCCACCGAGCCCAGCCTACACTAGCACTTTAAAAAATTGTATTTTCACTACACTGTGAATCCTCAAGAATCAACTTATACCACCAACACTCACCATGGGGCTTGACATGATATGCACTTCTGTTGTTTGGATAACAAACATTTATTTCCAGAAGTACAAACGCATGTCCACACATCAACACATACATAACACACATGTGCTACCTTAAAATGTTTTTTGTTTACCAGAATAATCAGCATTCAATAATTTTACAATATAACTTTTAAAATAGTAAATAATGCCCCACTATAAACCTATACCCTTAAAAAATTCTGACTTAAGTTGATATTTACATTTGAAACTGTCTCTTTGAGCACATATACAACCTATAATCTCTTGGATGATGTCTATACCTTGATTAAACTCAGAACAGCAAGGAAGACTACATGAATCTATGACTATCTCATAGATTCTAAATTAAAGCTCAGAAACATTCACAATGAATAAAAAAGTCATAGCTGAAAAAGCAATAACTACTTTGCCTAATAATAAACCTAAAGATGTTATGATTTGAAACATCAACTTTTATCACTTAGGAATTAATTTGAGCAGTTTGTTTATCATGCACGTCCTGATATTTCAGCATACTCTAATTCTGCATTCTTTCCAAGAGGGAAACACAGTTATCATTCACTATGAAATGCATGATATTTGTGCTAATTTTTTTTTTAAATCTGCTTTCCTCTCCCCTAAAATTAAGCCCAAAACCAATTTCCTTAGTAATTACTCAACCTCTTTTCCACAAAACACTTTAGATTGATCCACCTCAAATAGGTCAGATAGAAGATGGGAGCAATTAAAAAAATAAATAAAGGCAAGAACTTTGTCACCTAAATCTCTGGTTGAGCTTAGAGAATGTTTTTGATTGCTGCTAGTTTAAATTATTCCTGACATATTAATATGGCAGAGAAAATTAACTTGAACAGTCTATCTTGAATGCCAGATCACATCAATAAATTGTAATATTTAGTTTCACAAAGTAGTAAAACAGAGAATTACGAACATCTAAGTGATTTAGCTAGTCAACAACTTAGGAAAAACGCAAATCGGTGCACCCATATATGCCTTTCCTCATATTCCACAGAGTATAAGATGACCAAACTCAAGTTGTTCCAGTAACAATACACAAAGCAGAACAACCAACTGGTAACTTCATAAATTCACCCTTGTATCCTTTCAAGAAAATAATTCCCAAAGGATACATTTTATAATATATAAAGCTTTCCTGAAAACAGAGCCATATTAGTTGTACCTTTAAAATCATACAGGTTAAATCAGAGTTCAATAGCTCCATGCTGACTTCTAGTTTACAAGAGCACACAAATGTTATCTTCTGAAATACCTGATTTTGACTTCAGGATAACCTGAATGGTATGTCCGTCATTGGTGACTTCACAGTCGCGGCAGACCACATAATTTGGAGAGAGGCGGACATCCAGCAGCGAGGGGTCATATCTCGCTTCTCTTGAATTTAGGTTAATAGGAGACTGGTATTCCCCATTAGCATCAGGAAACACCAAGCCCCACTCAACACCTAAGGACAGATGAAGCAAATTAAGAGCAGGTTTTTTAAAAAAAGTTACAGTAAACTGTATCATGTAAAAACTAGATTTAAATGCCTTTATGAGCCTTGACATTATGAAGACAACTATGACAACCATCACTACACAGTTGAATCCTCTAATTTCATCAAATACCTGGAATAACATACAAAATCCTGGACAAACAAAATCCTGGACTAACAAAATTCTATTTGTATTTGTCCACATAGGTGTAATAATTCATGACTCTAGGAAATTTAGACCACCTTAAATGATTAGAAAAATACCACAACAAAACTTTGCTCATTACTTCAATTAGATTTTGTACTTGGGAGATAGCTATAACTTCCAAGATGCTATCTGATGCTAGTGAATAAACACCTCATCAAAAATGCAATACGTTTCCAAAATATACTCTTTCCAATTTTTTTATAATTACAATTATATATTCTCTATTTGTTTCAATACAGATAGCAAACATCAGCACCAATTCATGATAAGCTTTAACAGGAGCCCTACGTCTTCAGGGATCAACTTAGGAAACTAAGTTCTTTGCTCGTTTTTTTTTTTTAAAGGCAACCCCTCTGGCTAAGTCTCCAGACTCAGTCTGACTAGGTAGGACAAGTTTTAGGAAGAGCTGAGCGTTGCTAGTGTCCTCCGCACAAAGACTAGAGGCACAGACACCCTCTCCCCACAGAGTCCTCTAAGCAGCAAGAAATAAAGTTCACTAACGCTGCCTTCTCGAGGCGTGGAGTAAATCGTCCCGCTGCTCTCCTTGGCTACTCCGAAGAGAAGGTCCGGCCTAGGCTTAAAGGTTCACTCGCCCTCCCTCTGGACCGCAAGTTCGACGGCCAGCGCCGCGGCCGGCTCCCGGGCACGAACGCAGGCGGCGGGAGAACGCAGGCGGCGGGCACACCTCTACGGAGCGCCTCCCGCCCCGAAAGGGGCCAGGAAAGGGCCCGAGACCCCCGTGGGAACGAGGGGCCGTGGGGGTGCTGTGAGCACGCGACAGCAACAGGGCGAGAGCCCCGCGCTCGGCGGGACGCCGACACGCCGTCGCCTGACCCCGGACCCCGCCTCCCCGCAGCCGATTACCTTCCTCGTAGCCCCACTCCACGCCCTCCTCCTCCTCCTCCTCGTCCTCCTCTTTCTCGGGAAAGGCGACGGAATCTTCGATGAAGCTCAGGTCAGCCATGGGAAGGCCGCGGGGCCCCCGGGCGCTCTCGCGGGCGGCGCCTGCGCCTCCGGGGGGCGAGCGAGCCGGGGAGGGAGCGCGGGCGACCGTGGGCGCCCGGACGCGCGGGAGCGTGGGCGCGTGTGTGGGCGGGCGGGCGGACGCGCGCGCGAGGGGCCGGCGGGGTGAGCGCCGGCGCGCGTGGCGGGTGCGGGCGCGCGTGGCGGGTGGGAGCGCGGGGGGCGAGCGCGCGTGCCGGCGGCGCGAGGAGGGCGTGCGTCCGGCCCGGAGTGCCCCGGCGAGCGGCGCGCGGGGAGCGGGTCCGCAGTCCCCGGCCGAGCGAGGGAGCCGCCGCAGCTGCGGGCGCCAGCGCCGGGTCCATTATAAACCCGGCCGGGGCGTGGCTGGCGCGCGAGGGCCCGCCCCCTTCGCCCCGTGGCCACCGGGCCGCGGGAGCGCCCGGCAGGAAGCCAGCTTCGGGCTACCTGGCCGGAACCTCCGAGACAGAAAGCGAGCCCCCCGCCCTCCCGTCCCGCGGGGTCGCCCCCGGCACCTCCTGGCGCTCCCCACGCCGCTTGCTCTCTCGCTCCGCCTCCCGCGCTCGCCTTCCAGAACCCCGCAAGTCTCCCAAGGTCAGTCCTCGGGACCCCGTGTGCCCGGCCTAGGCCAGGGACTCTCTCCCCTCGTACTCCAGGAAGTACCAAAAAGGGGGGGCGGGGGGGTTGAAGGAAAGAGGGAGCTGGGAGACCCCGTAACAAAATAAAAAGGGGTTCCCCAGCCGAATCTCTGTTTTATTCCTATTTACTTTTTAATGCGTCTTAGAGCACAGTGGAAACAAGTATGGAAATTTTCCCGAAAAGCCTGTCGTCTCTAAAAATGTTTAAGAAAAAAAAAATTGTAGTCTAGAGAAGTAGATATAATTAGGGAAATTTTTTCATTAAAAAAAAAAGGCAGGGCTAGCAAAAGGCAACAAAGAGAAGCTGTCTGGTGTGTTTCAGAGTCTAGGGTGCTACTACAGGCTCACCTTGCTTGTGTACACAGTTCCCAATCGCCTAGCGAAATCGTGTAAATAATGAAGTGTACACATTGCGTAACAAAGAGGAACTTTCCTGATCCAAAGAGGTGGCACTGTTACCTCTTAAACATGCTTCACAATCCAGAGTTCATGACTTCAATTCTCTGTTCCCGCGTGTTTTTAAAGCCCTAATCAATAATCCCTAAGCAGGTCACCTCCACATTTTTAGAAATATATGTGCATAATAAACTCAGATTTGGATCTGAAGTACAATTTGTTTATTATATGCTCTATGCATACACCAAAATGTCTATTAGCAGCTTGGCTAGCCTATTCCTATTTCATACCATCCTGATGAATGGTTAATTCCTCCATGAGGATGGAAATGAACAGTCTGGGAATTTGTAGGGAATTTGTCCTGGGATCCTTCACTGCCTGCTCAGCACCTCTACTTTTTTAGAAAGGCATTTCACAAGCTATTACAAACTTCTCCAAAAAGTGGATTGGGATCCAAAGGGGAAAGGGCGTGGAGAGGAATCTCAAATTCATCAGTTCTGCCACTTTCTGGAAGGTTTAGTCAAATAAATGAAACCACTGGCCAACTTTAGCTTAAAGGATACCTGTGAATTTCAAGCATTCTTGCCATTTCTCTTTCCCCTTTAACACAAAGACCTCTGGCCTCATC
Organism: Cephalopachus bancanus; assembly: GCA_027257055.1. Classification (NCBI taxonomy): domain Eukaryota; kingdom Metazoa; phylum Chordata; class Mammalia; order Primates; family Tarsiidae; genus Cephalopachus; species Cephalopachus bancanus. Next base: position 3,207,629 of record JAPVLO010000096.1, on the reverse strand, counting down.
TTCCATTGTAGGGAGTTCTCAGATAGCTTAACAAAGCATGACACCATTCAGAAGACTGAACCAGTCTGAGAAACTAAGTTATTTCTTCACTCACTGCATTCCAGGTGTTTTTCAGCAGACACTCTTCTGCATCTCTGGAAGCATGGGACTGAGAGAAGCAGAAGCCTGCCCTAAAGTCATAGCTATTAAAAATTATAAGCACTACCGAAAATATAAACCACTTTCCACTAAAGTTCTTCTAAAAAAGACGTTTCACTTCTTTTTCCTTTCTTATAAACTTTTTAACAATCTTCAATTTGTTTCTTTTTAAAAGTGTGTTCACACATTAATCAAATGTCACAGCTAATGTAGCCCATACAAAGGCTATGAAGGACTTCGATAATAAAATCACTTTGCTAGCCGGGCTCAGTGGCTCAGCCTGTAATCCCGCACCTTTGGGAGGCTGAGGTGGGTGGATTGCCTGAGCCCGCGGGTTCGAGACCCACCTGGGCAACTTGACGAGACCTCATCTCTACAATAAATCAAAAAAATTAGCTGAGCGTGGTAGCGCGCGCCTGTAGTTCCAGCTACTTGGAAGGCGGAGGCAGAAGGATCGCCGGAGCCCAGCAGGTCAAGGCTGCGGTGGCCAGGAGCGGCCACTGCACTCCAGTCTGGGCGACAGAGTGAGACTCCAACTCAAAAAAAAAAAAAAACCTAAAATCACTTTGCTACTCTGAGCTTATCAGCAATGTCGATTCTTCTCTGCCTCCAAATGTGCCTAGATGTGATATTGTAGCCATTTTGTGACCACCAATTGCATTTAAAGTATAACATAAATCATTGAGATATTTGCCAAATGATAAGACAGCAAAATCACCATAGGAAAAAACTGAGTTTTCTATGAATAAATAGTGTGCCATATTTACAAAAGATAGGGTGAACGATCTAATTATTAATATTGAATCTTGCAGTGAATAGGCAATCTTGCATATAGCCAACAATGTATCACCATTCAAAAATGCAGTTGACTATTAGACAAACCTATGTTGGCCCATATTTGTTCTTTTTAAATTGTTCAACATCATTTGTACAATGTGGCTATCTCGTGTATGTAAGCTAGGTCTCCCTGTTCAGCCACATAAGCCATTGCATTAAGCATCGACATATTCAATTAACAGCCTTAATTGCTTTGAGACTGTGGGCTTCAGATTTCTGCTAATTAACAGCACCTTAAGACCTTCTCTTCCCAGGTCCCTGTACTATATTACCACCAAAGATGGAATTTCTATTTCTAGTTATTATAAGGTGTCTGTCACTAAAATATCTAAACACACAGATCAAAGATATAGGCCAATGCTTTGATTTATGAAATAGAGCACACACATCTAAATCCAATATCAGAGAATCTAAAAATACTCATGTTCTGTATTGTGAACATAAGTACTCCACATATCCTTTTAATGAGTTTAAATCACCTCTCAACCTAATATTATATCTGATCCTTTAAATTAACTTTATATTGCTCGCATTTAGTGTTTCTATAAGTAAGGCCAAGCCACATCAGTAGAACGATTTATTAAAACTAAGACCTATATAACTAATTACCATTTGATATTGAGGGAATAGAAATAGAAACACCTGAAAAGGACATAGTAATCTAGGTGTCAGAGGAACAGAAATACTAAGATTGCTTTCCAGCATCCCAATGTACCTACAGAGCCCTCTCCTCTCTATCTTTCTCACTGTTTTACTACCTTACCAAGACTTTCTTATTGTATTGGTAAGTTTGGGCCCTACAGTAGCATTAGCAATTATTACCTTCTTCTTTTTGTGTGCACCTTATGCTCTGGGATCACCTGGAGGCTACAACTAACATGCATGTCAGGGGGTTCCTCTACAGATTGCAGTGCACAATCTTCAACAGCAGTGAAGTGTTGTTTTCCTTCGTGTGCCCCGCTCTGCACTAGGCACTGTGAGAGAGTCAAAAATGAATAAAACGCTGTTTCTGCCCTCAAGGAATTCACAGTTCTCTGGAGGAGAGTAAATAATTTACTGTAATACAAGACAATACAAAATATGTTCAATAGAAATGCAGTCACCACTATATCTAAGGAAGATGTGGCTTTTACACCAATGAATCAGGAAAGTTTCTTGGAAATATAGTATTTGGAGCAAACTGTAAAAAATGAGTAGAATTTGGGTGGTCAGTAAGTGAGCAAATAACATTTGAGACACGAACAATAATGCCAAGTCACAGAAGTGCTCATTGTGGGTCCACTTTCTCCTTATATACCTTCTGTGACCTCCCAAAACCAATTCATATACACTAAAAATGTATGCTTAAAGGCAACGTCAGAACTAAGACACTTCTCCAATGGCTGTATAGTTTATTAGGTCTTTTTGTTTCTTCAGGAAGGACGTTCAAATTTTCTTCATTATATGCATTTCTGTTTCTGAAGGTTTTAAGCTTTGTTGAAAAGAAAAAAAGTTTTGATTTTTTCTTTTGAATTTCTTTCTTCAATAGATGAATCTTCTATTTTACCTGCTTAAAGTTGTGTTTATAAACCTCCTTTTGCTTTGTTTTACCTCTTCTTGATCTTTTGCCTTCAGAACCATCAGCTTAGGGTTCAATGTAGTTATGATAGATTGTATTATCATTCCTATCATTTTCCACCTCTTCCCTGGTTGGCCACGTGACTTGCTTTCAGCAAATAAATATGAGTAGAAGTGCATGTGCCACTTCCTAGAAGAAAGATTTAGGAGTTATCAAAGCTGACTGTTAAGAGCGCATCAGGCAAAGGTAAGTTCAAGGTAGCTTTTATTTGCTCAAATGCTGTTTTTTCCTTTATCTTTTTCTTCAATGTAAAGAAGACTCTGGCCCACAAAGAAACTAAATCTAAAACAATGCCCTCACCTGCAAGTTTTTTAGACTCCCTGGCCCTGAAGCCCTCACAACTTTGTGTCAATGAGAAAGCCCTTACCTATAGAAAACCCCAGTCTTCTCTAAGGGACATGGGCCATAGCTCTTTACACTTCTCTGAGACCACATCAATTAGGCCTGGGACCCTATACCCACTTCAGCACCAAAATGACTTGTGCTGAACTTGGGATGTTCAAGATCATTATATTGATGACTCCTAAGTCCACAGTGATAGCAAACAAAACCTTCTCCAGGGAGCCCTCAGCCAAAAGAAAACCACCTGCCACAGTGGTTACAGTAATTCTTCCATAATACTCTATAGATCTCTAGCCCTGAAACTAAGATTGTATTTTAAATATGTATTTTATGACCTCCTCCTGTTATAGACAGTGAACTCCCCAAGAGCAAAGGGTTCATTGTATTCTTTTTGTATCACCGCATGTGGAACATGGTAGGCATTTAGGAATTAGTTTCCTTGTGCTATTAGCCATAAAGTGACTTGATTAACCTGTGTAAATATATTAGTGCAATAAAAGTTATGGTTACTAAGGTGGAAAATTTCAGGGGGCTGTAGAGCCACACAAAAAAAGGAGTAATCACATTTGCCTGGTGGCAGGTGTGTCAGTTAGGGCTTCATAAACGAAATGACAAAGGAGCTGGGTCTTGAAAGATAAATAAATGCTCCTTTGCCCACCCAAGAGGGAAGAAAGGAAAGTAAGAAGGATATTCCAGTCAAAGAAAAAAAAAAGAACTCAAATATAAAAGTCAATATGTGTTCACTTTTTTTATCAAGTTTTCTTTTTTCTATGGTGTTAAGGGTAAAATGGCATTTTAAGGAGTATGTCTATTTTTGTTTTAGTGGTTTTTTAAAAAAAGAAACATGTTTTAAAACAATAACGATGTGAGATAAAATACATAGCATGTGGAATGCTTAAGTGAGTGCATTGCTGGCTGAACAGCAGTACTGAAAATGTATTAAGCCATTGTCAACTTTAAGAGAAGATGCAGTGGCCAAGTAAGAAAAGCCCCCCCCAAAGCTGGGCTCGGTGGCTCAGCCTGTAATCCCGCGCCTTTGAGGTGAGTGGATTGCCTGAGCCCGCGGGTTCGAGACCCGCCTAGACAGGCGAGACCACATCTCTACAATAAATCAAAAAATCAGCCGGGTGTGGTAGTGCATGTCTATAATTCTGGCTACTTGGAAGTCTGAGGCGGAAGGATCACCAGAGCCCAGCAGGTCGAGGCTGCGGTGGCCAGGAGCGGCCGCTGCACTCCAGTCTGGGCGACAGAGTGAGACTCCAACTCAAAAAAAAAGCCCCCTGGTCATGCCCATACTTTAGTTCCCACGCAGCTGTCTACCTTGCAGTACTCTGTAGGCTGGCAAAGATGCAACTATACTTATTTTGCAAGATGGCAAACCAAATCACAGGAAAACAATAACTTGAGCACTGTGGTCACCTACAATTCCTGGCATGTGCTGTTCTTTCCTTCGACAGGGGATACCATTTTCTCTCCCCTTGAATCAGAGCTAGTTTTGTGAGTTACTTTGTCTAACAGACCATGGTGGAATGACCCTATGCCATTTTGGGGGCTGAGTCTTTAGGACGACTGGCCAATTCCTCTTTGCTCTCGGAAGCCAGTCACCATGTAAGAAATCTTGAGAGCACCATGCTGTGAGAAAACCCAAGCTAGCCACGTGAAGCAAAAGAACACATGGAGGAACAAAAAAAGCACAGACATGTGAGTACTCAGACCTTCCTGCCCAGCTTAGCCAGGGCTGAATGCAGCTGAGTGAATGCCCAGACTGATACTACATGGAACAGATAAAATGTCCATGGGAGCACTGCCCGAATTCCTGGTCCACAGAATCATGAGAAATAATAAATCGGTGTTTTAAGACACTAAGCTTTGGAGCAGAGCGGTTTATTATGCAGCATTGATAACTTAAGCAATCTCTCACTATATATTCACTATATGCCAAGCACTTCCCACAGATTATTCTCTCTAGTTCTCATAGGAGGATCAATAGTATCATGAAATATTCAGATGAAAAAGTGAATGTGCAGACTTGTCTACTCTTCTAGACAGAGCCAGTGGGTGATCTGAGGTCCGTCTCACTCCAAAACCTGTGCTCTGAGCCACCAAACCCTACCGTCTTCAGAGTAGGTAAACTCAGCCAATGCTTTCCATCCCAGAGAATGCTGTTGGGAACCAAGCACCAACTTTCAAGCACACTCCAGCCCTACTGCGTCCTTCCTTTGGGCAAACCAGGAGATATGTTGGACCAGTCCTGGCAGCTGGGGTCAAAAGGGTCAAAAAAGGAGAAATGAAGGAAGTAAGGTTGAAAAGTACAATTGAAACATTTTAAAAATTAGTAGACTTTTTTTTTAACGGTTTCTTATTGTAGAAAAATTGAGTAGAAATTACAGAGTTCCCATACACCCCTCACCTCACCCCAGTTTTCTGTATTACTACATTTGCCTGGTAGATGTGTTAGAATCAATGTAAGAAATATTGATACATTATTATTAACTAAAGTCCATAGCTTACATTAGGGTTCATTGTGTGGAGCATTCTATGTATAACTTTAAGACTCTGTTTAGGTACAGAAAACGGAATCAGTGTGTAAAACTAAAATGTGTGTAAAATGAATTTACTCATTAACTCATAATAATGTGACCAAAGATTTTTTTTTAATAGATGGAGAAATGGAAACTCAGAGAATTAAATGCTTTGCCCATGATCACACAGCTAACAAATGAAGGAGTTAAGATTCGAACTCAGATCTGATCCGCTCAAAAGCCAGAGCTCATTTTATAACCCCTTCCCACCTCTCACTGACTCTCGGTGTCAGGTTTTAGTCACTGTTGTACCAAAAAGCCCTTTGAAAGTGTCATTAGCTATTCATCCATTCACATTTGCAACCAACTCTCAATGGGATATGAATTGTTAAGTGCCTACTTAGCAATCTAAAATGCCACTCCTCAAAAACCAAAAGCATTCAAGATGTTTTATATGAAATATTTCTATTCCATAAAGAGTTTGTGTAATGAGGAGGAACCAGGGACACTAATGACATACACAAGGCAATAAACATTTATAATGCTAATGGAGCACAGCATGTTTACATTATGATTGGAACCCCATTGATTAGACTTCACTGAATATTCTTTTAGCATAATTATCAATGATGAAATAGAAAGTCAAGCTTGGTGCTGAGTACATGCTGAGCACTCAGCAAGACTGACTACATATGTTTTAACTGGCCCTCAATTATCTAAGAACCAGTAACACCACATGATAGCTCAATATTTCCCACCTTGACAGAGGAGATAACAATAGAATTAAATAGACAAAAAATATAACATCAGAGATTTAAGTCAGATATAATAATTATCAGATATTAAGAGTTATTTAAATAATTATTTAAATCTTGATGGAAACACTTATTAAATGTATTATTATGTTAGCATACTATATATGTTGAAAGCCAGTATAGCATAATGGCTTTGTCGCTTAGTGAGTTTTGATCTTGATCAAAATTTTTTTTTTTTTTTTTGAGTTGGAGTCTTACTCCGTCACCCAGGCTGGAGTACAGTGTCACGCTCACGACCACCCTAGCATCGACCTGCTGGGCTCCAGCGATCCTTCCGCCTTAGCCTTCCAAGTAGCCAGAACTAGAGGCACATGCTACCATGTCTGGCTAATTTTTGATTTATTGTAGAAACAAGGTCTCAGCAAATTGCCCGGTATGGCCTCGAACCCACAGGCTCAGGCAGTCCACTCACCTAGGCCTCCCGAAGTGCTAGGATTACAGGCTGAGCCACCGAGCCCGACCTGATCAAGCTATTTAATCTCCCTTTGCCTTAATTTTCTCATCAATAAAATGAGGACAGTAAAAGTACCAAAACAAAAAAGCTTCTGATAGGATGATAAAATAAGTTAATATAGATAAAGGACTTGAACTAGAACAATCAGTTCTACTATAATACTTGTTTTGAAAATGTAAATTTTTTCCAATGAAATTGATATATTAGGGAACAGTCTGTGCACAATAAGACTTTCACGTTTGTTTATGCCACCCACATAAACAGTTTTCTGTGGGAAGCACAGAAAAGTGAACCCAGTTGAACAGAGTCGCGCAAAGAAAATGCAAAATGCACACATGCACACACCTCAAACACCTTCCAGCTACCTCAATTTCAGTGTGTGCTGTGAGCCACCCTCCTCCTCATCAGGTGTTACAAGTTTCCCTCAGATTTCAGCTCTCTTTCCACCCCTTCACAATAACTCACAAAGTGCAACCTCTTTGACACCCACTTTTACAGGCAAGCATCAGGTCTTTTCCAAGTTCAAATGCCATACTTATTTTAGTATGTATACACTTCTTAACCATTGAACTCTTGTAACAAACTGCTGCCATTTTATCAGGCTCCTTTGTTACTGTTTTTCGATGTGTCACTAATTAAGTTTTTGAGGGTTGTTTCCCAAACCCATTTTCCCCATAAGCCCTGTAATTGTTGTTGCTGATTTTGCACAGTACAGTAGTTTTTAGGAATGGTATGTTATAGTATAGCAAAATTGACTGTATCAGGCATATAGTAAGCACTCAAATAATGTAATTATTATTGTTGCTATTATTATAAGAAACAGTTTATTTATATGACCTATATATTTTCTCAGATCCTTTTGTGTTTGCGTTAATGTGATTATCATCATTATTTGTTTGAATGTTGTTATTATGATTATCATATTTATATTCAGGAGTGTCTTTATGATTTGCACATTTGTGAAACTACTTAAAGTTTATAAAACAATACAAGAATTGTCTGTTACTTCAGGATTTCAAACATATCGAGTGCCCTAGTAACATGACCATAACCCTTTGAGACCACAGATAAAGATAGGACCTCCGTGGTAAATAACAAGCAACTAGGTATTTACCATCAGAATTAGTCTGGTCGTAGACTCCCACAGGTATTCTGACTAGTAATCTATAAAGCCTCCTTAACCCATGATCACATAAATAGGGGATATTTACATTTCAGGTGCTAAGGAAGTCATCAGCAGGTCCATGGGGAAGCTGAGGTCATGGGGAGAAGGCAAGAAGATCTGCACATTCAAGATGTGATGAGAACCCAAATATCCAAGTCCTAGGGTTTTTCTAGGCAATTAGCACTACAGCTGTATTACTCTACCTAAGCTTTGCTGACTTGAACGTGCTCATTCCTACATACATCCATGCATCAAGGCAATATTTATTTATTAATACTCTAGAAGACACTGTCCTAAGGCTTGGGATACCATGATGAAAAAAACTGGTCTTTGTCCTCAAGGAGCTTACAACCTTGAAAATAGTGTACCCACACCCAGAGTGTCTCAAGGGATGACACTGGAAAAGGTCCTAGAGCTGGAAGCTTTTGGGTTTCACACAAAGCCATCATCAAAGAAAGCCTGATGTGCAGAAGCTCTGACTTAAAAGACAAACTTCTGTGCCCTCACCCTGAAAATAACCACATACACATGTTGCTTCATCCACATTTGTGCACTATGATATTAACATTCTTTCATAAATGAAAGACAGAAATATAATACTGTAAAGTCAACTCACAAATACAACTTAATAATATGAAGGTGCTTGCAAACTTTTAGTAATTAGTATACAAGTGTAAATTAGTTCATAATTATTATTGTTAAGCTGCTTCTCAAATCACATATCTGAAATGAGACTCATTGCCAACTTGACCCACCTGCCCTCAGCGCCTCACTTTACTTAGACTCTTGGTAGGAGCTGGGAAACCGTCATTCATGCAATGAAGAAAGCTTAGAATCAACTTGTGCTACTTCTCACAACTCCAGTGTTCCTCCTGTAATTCAACCATGTTAATTCCATTTCAAAATGTGTCTCTCAACCCCTCCTTTCTTTTTATCTTCCCAGTTACTGCCTTAAAAATCTGTCAGTTCTCACCTGGACAAGTCTCCTAACACTCTCTCCTCTATTGCTTATCCTCCACATCAATGGAAGAAGTAACATCATGTCTCTTTCCTGCTTAAAAGTCCCTACTGACTTTCTGCTGCATATAATATAAGATCCTCTTTCCTAGCTATGGAGTACAAGAGCTTTAAAGAGGTAACCAAATCATTTAGCCTCAGTAAATTCACCATCTATGAGTAACCACAAACTATTCACACAAACATATTAACTATAAAATATTCAAGAAAATATTTATTTTCTTAATGCTCCTTGTTCAACCCATTTCCAGTTCCTGGCTGGGTTTGAAAAAGGTAAGTGGGTGGGTGGCAGGGGCATAGGTGAAGGAAGACTCAATGAGTATATATGTTTTTTTGAAGCTAGAAGCTGATTGGAAGCCTATCTCTTACATCTTTGCATTCCCAGTATCTAGTAGGTTGCCGGCCTATAGTAGCCACTCACTAAATTTATAAAATAATGACTGTAAAACACCCTTTCTGCGTCTCTCTCCACAGAGTTGTAAAATAGATCAAAGACCATCAAAGGGTCACACCCCCAAAGAAACATACTATCCTGGAAGGGTTCCTTGGACAATGACCAGCTTCCCATTGAAAGGATACCAAAGACTCTTTTGCTCATTTCAAATGTCTTCTATGACTTTTTCTGACAAAAGAGGTCTTGAAGATTCCTTAATTTTAAAGGCAGTACTCAGAGGTCTCGTGATTCTTCCAAGTTTACAACGCTGGTTGGTGAAAAACCAAGTTTTAGGTCTCTTTTTTACGACATTCTTTCCACTCTCTGTAGAGTCATTCAGCATTTCTCTAGCTAGAACTCCCCAACCTGGAGTTTTGGCAGAGTTTCCTTTCCTCATCTAATTGTTGCTCTCTGGGTTTCCAAGTTTCATTCTGACAATGTACTTTCTTGAATACTTTTTTTTTTTTAAGATATGGGGTCTCACTCTGTCACCCAGGCAGCCTCAAACTCCTGTGCTCAAGTGATCCTCCTGCCTCAGCCTCCCAAGTAACTAGGACAACAGGTGCATGCTTCCATGCCTAGCTAATTTTTAAACTTTTTGTAAGAACAGAATCTCATTATGTTACCCAGTCTGGACTTGAACTTCTGGCTTCCAGCTGTCCTCTCACCCCAGCTTCACAATCTTGGATACTCTTAATTGGGGCTCCATACAAGTTCCCTTGTAATTGGTGGAGATACCCTAGATATTCATAAGACAATATCAAATCTAAACACTTCCAGTAATAGCTAATAGCTTCGTCCTCTTTTTTCCTAACAGTCTTACGTTTTGCTAACATAAGAGCTGTGTCTTGCCCTGTAATAAAGAGTCTTTTAATCTAGACTAAATCTGAAAGTCATCACAGGAGAACAAGATTAACTAATCTTAGTGTGTGATTTCTGTCAGAAAAAAAAAAGAGTCCTAGCTCATTTTGTGATTCAGAAAAGAAATCTCTCACAAATAAATTGATTTAGGCAAAAAGGTATTGGGGGAATAGTCTCATAACCACTAAAATGCCTTTCTAAATTCTCAACAGAATTCTGCAAATTCATCATAGATTATGAATGAGCAACTTGTGGACTTTATTCAGATTATCTAAGATTGATCAATAGTCTGTATGAAAAATTAAAACAATGACCCAAAACTAGTGTGATCTTCAGAAGAACTCCTTTAAGTGAATTAGCAGTGATTCAAAGCCATGGAAGAGGGTGAGAATCAACATTCTAAAAAGATTTTCCAATGGATATTATATAATAGAGCTAAGAGTTACAGGCTAGAAGTCACTGGGCTAAAGCAAACCTCAACAAAACAATCTCACAAGCGACTTTTATTTTTTGAGGAACTTGCCCGTGGCTGGTCTTTCTGCCATGAATCTTCCTTTTTCCTTCACTTCTTGCCTATAACCTCCATTTTAAAACTTTAAAAAAAAAAACTCACAAATGTCTCCAATTTCTCCAGAGATGCCACAAAATTCTAAGAGCTATTTAAATAAATTCAATGCTAAGCCTATAAACAGGCATGGAAAAACCACACTTCACACCAAAACAGGAGAAAGAGGGCAGGAGCAGGGATGAGCCCTTTTGACACCAGACATAAATCAGTACTGCTGGATTTATTTACTCATTTAGCCCACAACAACTCTGTTTTAGAGATGAGAAAACTGAGGCTCAGGGAGTTTATGTAATTTACTCAATAATACTGAAACAACAGGTGTAAAGTTAGAATATGCATGAGATCTGCTAGCTTCAAAGGTGGGTGACTTCCATTACTCCAATAATAAAATGTTGTGACTCCAAAAACAAGACAATCAATAAATATCTGCTGATTGCTAACAGGCTAAAATCTGTTTTTCAAAAATAAATTTGACATTCAAAATGTGTCAGATTCTAAACAGGTATGGCGGCTTACACCTGTAATCACAGCATTTGGGAAGGCCATGGCAGGAGGGTTGCTTAAGCCCAGGAGTTCAATACCAGCCTTGTCAACATAGCAAGACCTTGTCTCTACAAAAATATCAAAAAATTAGCCAAGTATGGTGGCACACAGCTATAGTCCCAGCTACTTGGGAGGCTGAGATGGAAGGATCACCTGAGCCTAGGAGATCAATATATATACCATATATATATGCTAGCCCACACATATATTCATGATTTCTACTGATAAAAAGAGTAGAGTATCAGCATGCTGGTTCATTAGACATCATTATTTTTTACCTTAACTGCGGCAGTTGCTTACTAGCTGGTCTTCCTTCCTCAAGATTCTCTCCATCCTCAAAATCATGCTCTCAAAACTCTCTTGCCCTCCATACAGGAAGTATCTCAATTGGATTGAACCTACCTCTTCAATAACCCAATATCAGATACTAGCTGGTCCCCCAGGACATCCCATAGTTCTGATTATGTGTACTGCGCCTGGTGTTCTCTCAGTCCAGATCCCGACACCTTTCACTCCTCATCCTGTTCCTCCCTTCTCAGCCCACTTCATTCCTCATTGCCTACAAATTATACTCAAATTATTTCTCCTGTGAAGCCTTCCTCAACTCTCACACTGTGCCAGGAACTTGCTATTCTTGAAGCATGTGCTTCATAATAGTTGCTTCCATGTCTTTCTCTGGCACTTGAGTTTATGCTCCCAAAAGACAGTGACTACATTGCATTTATTCTTAAATCCCAAGACCCAGTAAGAGTCAGATTTATAGTAGGTACTGAATAAATGTTTATTGAGTAATCCACATAACTAGATCTTAATCATTTAAAACAAAATAACCGATAAATATTTCGAAAACATCATAAGTTTGATTCTCTAAAATGAAAATTTTAGGTCTGATGAGAATTATTTAGAACGCTCCCAAGCAAAAAATAACTGAACTACATTGTTTCATCTGCTACATATTATGAATTCTGAAGTTCTATTCTTACATGGCATCTCTGAACCACAAAAGATCTGAATTCATTCTTCTTTATGGAAAGCATCATTTTAATTTACATTTTGAGACTGTTTTATTTTATATTTTTAAACTATTAGTTTTTGTCCTTCTTGGGAAGAGGTCCAGCTTGAATAGCCCTCCCCTCTGTAACAGACGCCTGATGAGAACCTTGTGTTCCTATCTTGCATACACATCCAAGCCCATCTATATTTGGAGTTGATAGAAACCTTGTGCCTTGGGGGTGACTGTGAGAAAATGGCCCCTGCTGTGTTCCAGAACATCTTAACAAGAGGAAACTTTTGTTTCTTGGTTACATGAAAATAAAGAACTGTCTTTCCTTGCATCTACTGAAAAGAAACTTTTGTCTTCTTGGCTACCAAGAATATCCAGGCCTAACTCGTTTTCCATTAGACTGAAATACAATTCCACCTGCCCTCACCCTTTTTTTTTCTTTTCAAAATGACTCTGGTACTAACAGATGATTGTAAAGGGACCAAACCAAAATAATCTGTGCAAGAAATATGAGTTTTGATAGCTTAAATTGAGAAAGAAATTCCTTATACAGTAAGTCCTCTATGTACAAATGAGTTCCATTCCAAGAGCATGTTTACAAGCCAAATTTGTTCATAAGTCCAACAAAGTTAGCCAAGGTACACAACTAACACAATCGACTATATAATACTGTACTGTAATACATTGACAATACTTTTCACACAAATAATACATCAAAAGCAAACAAAAAATAAAGAAAACATTTTGATCTTATAATATAGTACCTTGAAAAGTACAGTAGTACAGTTCAGGATAACAGCTGGCATACAGGGGCTAGCATCACTTTCACATTTTTGGAAGTTCACAACTTGAAGGTCCATATGGAGATATAGATCCAGTGGATAAGCACCAATGAGTAAGACCCGATCTAAAGTTCCCAAGAAGGATATCTGGGCACATTCTAGTTGGGAAATTATGTGATATCAGTACATTAGATATAGATAGTAGCTAATAGATGTATTACAAAAGAAAAATGTAGGAGCATTTATGCCTCTGGGATCTAACACATTGGGAAACTGTGCCTCATCACTGGATGCCCTTTACAATAATACAAGAATGCCACCTTTGACTTATTCTTACACTAATGTTCATATACACTCAGTGAAATTTATAAAAGTACTTTTGTTGAAAGTGTTGGGACTCAAAATTATACCCCAAAATATGGCACTTTGGCATGCTGAATACTTTGAACTAAAGGAGATTAGAAACCCTTACAAGCAGCCTCAGAAACATTTTCACTTTTTCTCTCTCTCTCTCACTTTCTCCTCTTCCCTGTCTCTTGCACCTGTTTCTCTCCCAGAGTGAGTCATAGAAACCAGACTTCTTCTCCAAGGCGGGTTGTAGAAATAGAAACTCTCTCTCCCAAAGTAAGCCATAAAACCAAGAAAAGTCACTCTCTCCTTTCTTCCTTGAAGACCCTTATTCCAGAGGGGCTGTCCCACACCTAGAAGGAAGGAATGCTACATAGAGAGGCCAAGAAAACTCTGAGCAGACGGCCCTGTTGCATTTCCCTTCTCAGTCTATTACCATTATTATATCATACACTTTGCCAGTCACATTTCTGCATGGGTGTCCATTCTTCATTAAACCCAAGTATAAAAAATAGACAATTTTCCTTGTGTCTTTGGGTCTTCATTCTGAAAGAGCCCATGTCATGTAAAATTTTGATTAAGTAATTTGCAAAATTTGGTTGCATTTCTGTACACCTACAACAAGCAGGCTGAGAACCAAATCAAAAATACAATCCTTTTCACAATAGCCACAAAAAAAGATAAGATGCCTTGGTATTCAACTAATCAAAGAGGTGAAAGATCTTTACAATGAGAACTACAAAACACTGCTCAAATAAGTCAAAATGACATAAATGGAAAAATATCCTATACTCGTGGATTGGAAGGATTAATATCAAAATATCCTTTCTTCCCAAAGAAATCTATAGGTTCAACAAAATCCCTATCAACTACCAGCAACACTTTTCACAGACCATACTTAAAAAAGACAATACTTAAATTCACATGAAAGCAAAAAAGAGCCCCAATAGCTAAATCAATTCTCAGCAAAAAGAACAAAGCTAGTGGCATCACATTCCAAGACTTCAAACTTTACTACAAAGCTGCAGTAATCAAAACAGCATGATACTAGTACAAAAGTCGACACCTAGGCCAGTGGAACAGGATAGAGAACCTGGAAACAGAACGACAGAACTTCAACCAATTCATCTTTGACAAAACCAACAAAAATAAACACTGGAGAAAGGAAACCCTGTTTAGCAAATGATGTTGGGAAAACTAGCTAACCACATGCAGAAAAATGAAACTGGATCCCTATCATCATAGACAAAAATTAAAAATGGATTAAGGACTTAAATGTGAAGCCTCAAACTACAAAAATCTTAAAAACAAATCTAGGGAACACCCTCCTAGACATTGGCCTAGGCAATTAATTCATGGCCAAGTCCTCAAAAGCAAATGCAGCAAATAAATTGACAGGTGGGAACTTATCAAGCTAAAAAGTTTTTACACAGCAAAAGAAACCAACAAGAGAGTAAAGAGACAATCCACGAAATGCAAAAAAATATTTGAGAGCTATGCATCCAACAAAGGTCTAACATCCAGGATCTGTAAGGAACACAAACAAATTGACAGGAAAAAACCAAATAACCCCATTGAAAAGTGTGTAAAGGACATGAACATATACTTAACAAAGAAAGACATTCAAGCAGCCAACAAACATATGAAAAACTGCCCAGCATCACTAATCATCAGAGAAATGCAAATTAAAACTACAAAGAGATACCACCTCACACCACCCAGGACAGTTATAACTAAAAAGTCAAAAAACAACAGGTGTTGGTGAGGCTGCAGAGAAAGGGGAACACTTGGTGGAAACGTAAACTAGTTCAGCCATTGTGGAAAGCAATTTGAAGATATCTCAAGGAACTAAAACTAGAGCTACCATTTGACCTAGCAATCCCACTTTTGGGAATATACCCCAAGAAACATAAATCACTCCACAAAAAAGACACCTGCACATGTATGCTTATTACAGCATTATCCATAACAAAAACATGGAACAAACCCAGATGCCCATTGAAGGTGAACTGGAAAGAGAAAATGTAGTACATATACATGATGGAATATATGCACCCATAAAGAAGAACAAATCATGTCCTTTGCAATAATGGATACATGAATGTAGTTGGAGACCATCATTCTAAGTGGACTGCTGCAAAAACAAAAATCTGAATACCACATGTTCTCACTCATAAGTGGGCACTAAACATTGAGTACACAAGCACAAGGACAGGAATGACAGATCCTGGGTACTGCTAAAGGAGATGGAGAGGGAAGGGGGATAAGGGATACTAAACCACTCATTGGATATCATTTCCATCACTGGGGGAAAGGGCTCATTAGAAGTTCAAACCAACCAGGCTCAGTGTTTCAGCCTGTAATCCCAACACATTAGGAGGCCGAGGCGAGTGGACTGCTTGAGTCCGCAGGTTCAAGACCAGCCCAGCCTCGTCTCTACAATAAATCTAAAATTAACGGGGCATGGTAGCGTGCCTATAGTTCTGGCTACTTGGAAAGTTGAGGTGACAAAGATCACCAGAGCCCAGCAGGTCAACGCTGGGGTGCCCGTGAGTGTGCCACTGCATTTCAGCCTGGGCAACAGAGTGAGACTCCAACTCAAAAAAATAAAAGAAGAAGAAAAAGCTCAAACCTTGCCTTCACACAATATACTGATGTGGCAAATCCTCACATTCTAAAATGTAATAGAAATAAAAATAAAATAAATAAGGTAACCTATATTTAGTATTGAACTCCAAAATCTTTTTAAAAAATCTGCTTTGCTGTAACTTCCTCTTCTTTTTTTCTTTATCCTGGTTCTGGCCTCTGGAACTACATAGAATGAGAATAGCCCTTTGCTTCGTGACAATTCTTCAGTATTTTATAATTTGAATCACCGTCAACATTGTGTCTTATCTTTGCCAGGCTGAAAATATTCCTTGTCCTATCATTTGTTCACATAATGCATGATTTCAAGAGCTTCTGCTTCCCTTGTAACCCTCTCCTAAGCATTCTCCTTTTCAGTAATATCCCTCACATAAGAGCATTAGTCCAAGACTTGGAAATAGATCAAAGTGATGCCTGATGTCCTTTCAGTGGAGGGCAGGCCATTGTTAGCAGACCCTCTTGGGATTGTCTAATTTTATAAGGTGTACACTTTCAATTGCCTTTGATTTACTGGGTTATTTTACAGCTCTGTAGGAATAGAGTTTAAGTTATAGAAAATGTATAACAATGCAAATTTTTTCTGCCCATGGCAATGCAAATGATTTCTGTGCATAGAAATGCAAATGAATTTTATCTGGCAGAGAATATAAATCTTTGTAAGTCAAAATCTCATTTTAAGTGGATTTTAATTAATGAGTTAAATAAAATATTTGACACATGCTTATTTTATTTTTGTGACTTTATCTTTTTGAAAAGTAACCGTTCAGCCATGTGTGGTGGCTCAAACCTGTAATCCCAGTACTTTGGGAGGTCAAGGCAGGAGGATTTCTTGAACCTGGGAGTTTGAAAATAACCTGGCCATGATCCTGCCACTGCACTCCAGCCTGGGTTACAGAGTGAGACCCCCAACAAAAAAAAAAAAAAAAAAAGGAGGGGGAATAGAGAGGAAGAGGAGGAGGAGGAGGAGAAGAAGAAAAATAAACTTTAACCCTCAGGAAACAGGATTCCCAGAACACCATGAGATACACTGGATGTGGTCTGAGCACAGCAGACCCTCATTGCTTGCCTGGTGACTCCATAGGTAGTAACTCAAAAACTTTTTAATAACCTCATCAACATTACTGACACTTTGAGTATAGAATGAAACAAAGCAGGCCGGATGCAATGGCTCAAGCCTGATTATAATTCCAGCATTTTGGGAGGCCGAGGTAAGGGGATTGCCTGAGTCCACAAATTCGAGAACAGCCTGGGCAACTTGGCGAGACCTCATCTCTACAATAAATAAAAAAATTAGCCAGGCATGGTAGCGTATGCCTATAGTTCCAGGTACTTGGAAGGCTGAGGCGGAAGGATCACCTGAGCTCAGCAGGTCGACGCTGGGGTGACCACGAGTGTGCCACTGCACTCCATCCTGGGTGACAGAGTGAGACTCCAACTCAAAAAAAAAAAAAAAAAAAAAGGAAAAAAAGCAATTCTTTTCTTCATAAATAATATACCAAGTTTCTCCTATCTTGTACCTTTTATTTTGCAGCACAACCACTAGATTTTTTTCCTTACATTTATTTCTTATAATTTTAATGTTAAGAATTTGATTTCATTATTCTGGCCTGAGGAAACATTGTCACGTCATTTATGTCTTTATCAAAGTGCAGACCAAATGCCCAAGACACACATACGGGGAACATACCTCAAAGTAGTAAAAGCCATCTACGAGAAACCCACAGCCAGCATACTCTTAAGGGTATGCTCGAAAGAGGGCTTTGGTAAGCAGCAAAGCAGCATCTACTTCCACGGCTGGAATGGAAGAGAGAGAAAGGCTTTCTTTCTAGAAGCAAGGCCCTTCAAAGGCTGATGCAGGTGTTGTGACACCTGAAACTTATACAATGTGTGGGTGGGGGATCCTCTCCAGGAAGAACAGTGCAAAATTCTCCATTTTTCTTTATGTAATGTTATACATACTTAAATAAAATCACTCTCCTCAGCATATAAAAATTAAGAATATAAAATTGCTAAGAGTCCCTTCAAGGGCCTTGCAAAGAACCCTGCGGAAGTGAGGGACCCTAAACCTATGTTTCTTTGGCTTCCCCATTAAGCCTTCTCTGAAGGTCCACTAGTGTGTGCCAGCACAGTGAATGCTCTCAATACCTGGGAGTGATGATTTCATGCACATCTCACAATTTTTATGTCTTCATTTCTGTGACCTCCTACCTCTTAACAAAAGATATGTATGAGACTCTGCACCTATTTTGTGAGTGATTATGATTATGATTATTCAGACTTATGAATTCTTAGACATCATTTGGGGAAATAAAGGTTTTGAGTCTAATAAAGAAAATGTAAGTTTTCAAAGCTGTTGGCCTTATTAAAATCTGCTCTCCATGCAACTTTTTTTAATAATCATTTGTCAAGTGAAGAATCACAAGGTTCATACATTTGGAAAGGAGAGCTTTATTTCTTATAAAGGGTTGCAGCCTGCAGACTAGCCATCCTGCAGGCTGGGAAACGTAGCCTCTGGCAGGAGCCAAGAGCAAGCACTTTGAGGGAGGAGTAAAGGGAACAGGAGTTTATGCTAAGCAAGATGGCTGTATATACATATTTAATAAACTATAGGAATATTTATGAAAGGGAAAACATGCACGTACTCAATTAAGCTCATGCCTCTACATGAATCACATGTTCTTTTTAAAATTGCACCATAATAAAAAAAAATGTGGTACATATACATGATGAAATATTACACAGCCATAAAGAAGGACAAAATCATGAATTTCACAGCCACCTGGTTGGACTTAGAATCTGTAATACTTAGTGATGTATCACAGAAACAAAGAACTCACTCATAAGTGGATCTTGAACAATTATCTTAATACTGTAAGAAAAGGATTGGCAGTAGCAGGAAACTGCCAGGGGGTTGGAGGGAGACAGGATTGGCAGTAGTGGGAATCTGCGGGGGGGGTCACACCTCATCAACAAGGGTACCTGCATAATGAACTTTGTATCCCTAACCTTGACCTGTACCCCACATCTTGAAAATAAAAAAAATTAGGAAAAAAAATTGCACCATAGGCCTAACATCTAGGATCTACAAGGAACTCAAACGGGCCGAAAAGAAAAAAAACAAAGCGCCCCGTTACAAAGTGGGCCAAAGATATGAATAGATACTTCTCAAAAGAAGACACACGAGCAGCCAACGGATACGTGAAAAAATGCTCACCCTCACTAGTCATCAAAGAAATTCAAATTAAAACCACACTGAGATGCCACCTAACTCCAGTCAGGATGGCCATCATCAATAACTCAAAAACCAACAGATGCTGGAAAGGATGCAGGGGAAAGGGAAACACTTCTACACTGTTGGTGGGTGTGTAAACTCATAGAACCTCTGTAGAAAACAGTGTGGTGATTCCTAAAAGATCTAAAATTCGACTTTTATACCCAGAGGAACTCAAATCACTCTATGAAAAAGATGCCTGCACACATATGTTTATTGCAGCATTGTTCACAATAGCAAGAACATGGGACCAACTGTGCTGCTCACCAAAAGAGGACTGGATTTTAAAAACATGATACATATACACGATGGAATATTATGCAGCCATAAAGAAGGACAAAATCATGAACTTCACAGCAACCTGGATGAACTGAGAGTCTATAATGCTGAGTGATGTATCACAGAAGCAAAGAACTGAGTATCATATGTTCTCACTCATAAGCAGACCTTGAACAATTATCATAATACTATAAGAAAAGGATTGGCAGTAGTGGGAAACTGCCAGGGGGTGGAGGGGGAGAGGCGATATTGGCAGTAGTAGGAATCTGCCAGGGAAGGGGGGGCACACCTCATCAACAAGGGTACCTGCATAATGAACATTTGTATACCTAACTCTGAATTGTACCCCACACCTTTAAAATTAAAAATTAAAAAATAAATAAAAATTGTACCATTAGCACGATTCAAGAGCAAGGTTTTTGACCATCTGACGTCAAAAGACGAAGCAGAGGAAAGAAAAACCCTCACTGCATATCCTCTATGAGTCAGCCAAAATGAGTGCGGAGATAGTGGTTAGATGTTAGGAAGAGATGAAACAGATGCGTTGTCACGTGGAAACTGCAAAGAGGGTGGAAGAGTCAGGTCACAGCCACAGATTGGCTAAAGGTGATAAATTTCTTGGTTTGTGAAGCTGATTTCTGCTTATTCCCTAGAAAAGAATTCTGGGTAAAAGTTAATGAGGAAGGGGCATACTGACCTGTCGCACCTCCTGTCCTGTCATGGCTAAGACCTCAGTTTTTACATTTTGTCTAGGATCCCCTTGAACACGAGGGGGTCCATTCAGTTGGTTGGAGGGCTTAGGGTCTTAATTTTATTTCTCATGTTTAAAATTATTCTAAGCTTTTAGTCTGTTTTCTTTTTTAGATGCCATATAGATAATAGCAAAAATTCTTTCTGGAGTAAAGATCACACTTTACTCAGGCCCCTTAACTTCTCCCGGCCCCATCTGTGTACTTCCTTACAAAATCCAATTCTAGCAAGAACTCTGTTAAGTGTTCTTAAGTCCACAGTACTATAATAGCATAAATATTTAATAATCAGAGTCTCTGTTCAATAACAGTGGAATTTGGAATGTCTTTCCCCTCTGTTCCCATGATTTAAGCCTCAGTTTCCTCATTTGTAAAATGAGGGTAATAATAGTATTTACCTTATATGTGATTATGGAGATAATATTTAAAGAGCTAGTGCTGGCATACCCTCAGTGCCTAGAAAAAGGCTAGCTGCTATTACATTTGTCGTTTTGGTATTATAGCGATTTTTAACAGTTATTGAAATACTGACTATATATGTTTTGCATAGCATAAAGTTTACCTGTTTAAAGTATACAGTTCGATGATATAGAGTATATTTACAGAGTTATGCAAACATCACTATAATCTAATTTTAGAACATTTTAATCATCTCAGAAAGAAATCTTGTATCCATTAGCAGTTACTCCCATTCCCCCACCCTGGAGAACCTCCAGAATAATATTGAATAGAAGTGGTGAGAGTGGACATTCTTGTCTTGTTCCTAGTCTTTATGGAAAAGCATTCAGTCTTTTTCCATTTAGTATGATCTTAGCTGACTGTGTGTCATAGATTATCAGTTTGGGGAAATTCCCTTCTAGTCTTAGTTTATTGAGTGTTTTTAATCATGAAAGGGTAGCAGATTTTATCAAATATTTTTCTTCATCTATTAGGTTATATATGTTTTTGTCTTTTATCCTATGAATGTAAATATTGCAATAATTTATTTTCTGATATTAAACCAACCTTGCATTGCTATAAAAAATCACATTTTCTCATGGTATGTAATTATTATTGTATGTTGCTCAGTTTTTCTTGTTAGTATTTTGTTGAGAATTCAAAAATAGGATTGTGTGCTTTCATTAGGTCTAAATACCTAGTCATATAGCCTAGTATACTGCAACATGTGTCCAGAGGGGTTACAACTTGGGGAAGTCACATCCTACTCTTAATAAAGGATACTGGGGCCAAATGAACTTAGAGCAAAAATTCCTCCCTGAAATAATTAGCTTATAGAAGTCTATTGAGTTTTGCATTATTGACTACAGGCACCACCTTCAGCCATAATATAACAATGTAAAGATATATTTAATAAACAAAGAAATATATCCAACACCATGCGTGAGTTCTCCATAAATATTGATTGATGGTGATAATATTATATTGTAAGGAGGAAAACCTTTCCCTCTACCCACTTGGGTTTGATAGCTGGGTCTATGAGATAAACTGACAACAGGCAGATTAACAGGAAAAAAGTTATCCAAATTTTTTTATTTACTTATTTTAGTCAGAGTCTCACTCTGTCACCCAGGCTCAGGTGACCCTCCTACCTCAGCCTCCCAAATAGCTGGGTCTACAGGTGCATGCCACCACACCCAGCGATTTTTTTTTTTTTTTTTTTTTTTTAGAAATAAGTTCTCGCTATGTTGCCTAGGCTGGTCTTGAACTCCTGGGCTTAGGCAATCCTCCCACCTTGGCCTCTCAAAGTGCTGGGATTACAAGTGTAAGCCACTGCGCCAGGGCCAAATTTATTAATATTTAAAATTACTTGCATGAGAGTATCACAGGGGGGAAAAAAGTGTATGCCCTAAAAAGGAGTGAGATTTGAAAGTTTATATTCTATCTTAATAGAAGGGAGAGGAAGAGGTAAGCCAATTGGGGGAGAGTAAATGATTTTCAGGAAAAATGAGTAAGCCTTAGCAGAATGGATAAGAAAGTTTGCCTGGATTTGATGTCAATTTCTAGTCCCCTCTTCTGTGATGACTCAGTCTTCTCTGGTTGATGGAACTCTGGCGGGAAGGGGAGGGGGAGTGAGGAGGGGTTATGCCAATTGACAATTTAGTTTATTTTGGAAGTTCTGTCTTTAGGCAGATAAAGGGAGTTCAGAGAAAGCCCCTCCCTGCATTTTATTGTATTTCAAGTATCTTCAGCATAAAATTATAATAAGTGGCATATTTGGGGTGGCATATGCTGGTCTTTAACAATATAAAGAGGAAAAATGCATGAGAGAAACAAATAAATGTGTGGACCTTCAGAAAGATTAGGAAATAGTGATAAACCAAACATCAATTCATCCATTTTATAAGTATTTGTTGATACCGAAAAGTAAGCTAGAGTTCTTGTTCCCAAGAGCTCATAGTGTAGTCTACTGTGGGAAACAGGCCAATAATGACATTGCAGGGTTAAGAAGCACAGAGCTAATGTGCAACACTCAGAGGCAGCTTAAAGGTGGGATGGAAAAATGGTGGATAAGAATATGGAGAAATTGGTCAATGGGATTTGGGAATCATTTTCATAAATTTATTCTTTAAAGAAATTTTAGGATATTTTAGACAATGTTACACTGAGCTTTGGAAAAATGTTATTTATCACCACTTATATGGCATTTAATTGCTGTGTGCCAGTCACTGTCCTAAGCATTCTATAACCGACTGTTAATTCAATTAGCAGTCCAATGAAATTGTATTGCTATAATTCTAATTTTACAGATGAGAGAATTGTTTCTAAGAGGTTAAGAGAGTATGATTCAGATGGTAGGTGGTGGAGACAGGATTTAAGCCTAAGCATTCTGGTTACAGGTTCCATGTTTTTACTGCTGCACCTTGAGTTTTAACCTGATATGTTTCTAGGGAAGTGCTTCTAGAACTTTAATAGGCATACAAATCCCTGTGGATCTTGTTAAAAAGCAGAGTTGGATTCAGTAGTCCGATTTGGGGTCAGATATTCCGCCTTTCTGACAAGTTCCCAGGTGATGTCAATGCTGGTGTTCTAAAGGCCACATTTTGAGTTTCAAGGATCTGGGACCTATTGTAGTTTTTGGTTTTTCATTTTTTATATGATATACTCATTCATAGACTTTTCTCTCCATATCTTCTCCTGTGCCTGTGGGAAAATGATATGCAGTCTTCTCATTCTCATCACCACAATGAGTACTTGTGGCTCCAACCAACACCCTCTAGCACCAGCATATCTGTGTTTTAAGGATGTGAATGGAGCCAGGAAATCATCCAAGGGAGGTTGCTTGGGGTTTGGGAAAGCAGCAAGCAAGAAGTCAAGGGAATGGGGCAGCATTAGGGAAGCAGGAGGAAAAAGAGGAGCCTGGGAGCAGATACACTCAAGTTTCTTGGGCAAGTTGTAGTGTGTGTGTGTGTGTGTGTGTGTGTGTGTGTGTGTGTGTGTGTGTGTGTATGTGTGTGTGTGTGTGTGTGTGTGTGTGTGTGTGTGTGTGTGTGTGTGTGTGTACAATCCTTTCTGGGCTTTTATTCCAAAAGAGATAATCAATTTCCAGTCTTTATAAACAAAGCATTGTTGTATACATATTCTACATGCTTGTTAATTAGCCCACTGAAAATGATTGCTTTTCTTTCTTTTTCTTTTTTTTTTTTAGGCAAGGTCTTGCTGTATTGCCCAGACTGGAGTTCAGTGGTGTGATCATGGCTCACTACAACCTTGAACTCCTGGGCTCAAGTGATCCTCCTGCCTCAGCCTCCTGAATTGTTGGGATTTACAAGCATGCATCACTATGCCTGGCTAATTTTTAAAAAAATTTTGTAGAGATGGGATCTCACTAGGTTTCCCAGGCTGGTCTCGAACTTCTGGCCTCAAGCAATCCTCCTGCCTTGGCCTCCAAAAGTGCTGAAATTATAGGTGTGAGCCACTGCACCTGGCCTGAAAATAATTGTTATTAATAACATCTATGAGGTCATTGTGACTATCTCTGCATCATCACGGGGCACATACATTGATCTCCTCTATATAGAAAACTTAAATTGCATTCTCCTTTGACTAACAGAGCTGACTTTTCCACAGTGCCTCGGTTATTTTACAAATTGCAGTTCTTCGAAAGTTTGCTAAATAATTCTGTAGTAGCCTCATCTCACTTATTAAATAGACAGTTTCTCTCTTTTTCCTAATGCAAGACATATCTCCATTCTTTGACTACAAAATGACTTCTGAAGACTTTGTAGAGAGTAATCTTTTTTTTTAGGAATTTAAGTCATGGATTACTCTTTCCAAAAGCCAATATATTCTGGTGGGTTATTTCACAATTCTTGGCAAATTCCATAAATGTAAATTGAAGATTGTTGTCCCAGCTCAGGAAAGCATCTTGATTTACAAAACGTTTGCTTTATGTTTGTTCAAATGACATTGTGATAATACTGTGTAGCTAAAGTTCACAAAGTGATCACTTGGAGCCAGGCATCACTTTAAATCCTTTACATGTATTAACTTCCTTGTACCTGAGCACTGCAGGACTGTTGTCTTTGTATTCCTGATTGTTTGACATTCTAAAGCAGCTAACCATTTCTAGTCCTTCTAAATAGGCATACATATTCTTTGGTTCACAATATTAGTCATTTTTTTATCCAAATTTTTGATGTGCAGATGAAGGAGACATAAAGAGGTGACGCAAATTGCCCATGGTCACACAACCGATAAACTTCAGAGCCAGAACCCAAAACAGAGGGTCCAGTGCTAAGCTCTTAACCACCATGTTTTTGGGGGGAGTTTTTTGCTTCTCAATAGTGAACTATGTCACGAAATCGAAAAGAGCCTTTATCAAAAAAAAAAAAAAAAATGGTGGCCTCATTAATAGGTAAGCTTTGATTTAAAAACCAACAAAAATAAAATGTTTAATGAGTCAGTCAAGAGTGTTACTAGTCAGCTGCAGGAAAATGGAGCCATTGTTTTTGCAAGCACGAAAACAAGAACAAAAGCACCACAGCCCTCCCCTTCAGAGCCCACAGAGACCACGGTCTCTGACCTGAATGAAGGGAACTAGGAAGACTGGGCTCTCGAGGGGAAAACTGAAGTGGGTGTTCCATCCCTGAAGAGCAGTTTCACAGGAAACAAAGTGGCTGCATTTGAGGCGTCTAGATGGAGTTTACAAATGGACAACAAGAGATGGCAATTTTAAGCTATAACAGTTAGAGATTTTAAGTGAATAAGGCAAGGTCTGCCCTGAGTAAATTTGCCAGGATGAAGCCTCCCTTGCATAATACATTCTCTTTCTCGCTGTGGCCATTTCCCTCACAAACTCTTTTGAATTTCTGCCCATCTACTACACTTGTAAGTAGGCATTCAATTAACGTTCAGAGACAGCTAGTTGTAGGATTTTGCTTCAGTCACATTTGCCCAGTGGGTAGCAGGAAGACCAATCCATGAACATCACTAAAAGACAAAAATGGTGCTTGTCTTTGCTATCAATTGTTGTGGAATAAATTACTCCACAACACTGGGGCTTGAGCATCAACATTATCTTACAGTTTCTGCAGGGCAGGAATCTGAGCACAACTCAGATGTACACCTTGGCTCAGGGTCTCTCGCCAGGTTGTAAACAAGGTGTAAACTGGGGCTGTATCATCTCCAGGCTCAACTGGGAGAGGATCCACTACCAAGCTCATTCACATAGATGTTGGAGGCCTCAGTCCCCAGTGACTGTTGGCGGGAGACATCAGTTTCTTTCTATGTGGACCTCTCCATAGGGCAGCTCAATACATGGCACAGGTTTCTCTGAGCAAGAAAGTTAGGGGAGTTGTGAGCACCAAGACAAATCCCAAATCTTTTTATGGATAATCTTGAAAGAGGCATCCCGTCATTTCTGCCCCATTCTATTGGCTAGAAGTGAGTCACAAAAACCAGCCTACACTCACGGGAAACGGCGAGCACAAGGGCCTGGATACCACGGGGGCATCTTAGAGGCAAAGGAAGCAGTGGGAGTGGCAGAGATTTGATGAGGGGAAAGTCTTATCCAGTTTTATGATTCTTTATACAAAATCTCTTCTCTATATATCTAAACCTCAAGAAGTCTATCAATCAAATGATACAAATATACAGGAAAAATGCACTGGCATTTTCTTCCTACAGGTACCACCAGCTGTCCAATATCTGCAAATCCTTGGCAATGTTCCTTCCTGGCTGTACCATGTGACCCATTACAGTCCCCAGACTGGTTTCTCATTGTTACGTATGCTACTGGCATTTGGGGCATGTGTGTATATAGACTGGCCACTTATCAACCATATTGAGAGAGTTTCAGAGTAAAGAGACACTATTTCTTATTTTTATTACTATTTTTATTTTTTAATTGGGGTCTCACTTTGTTGCCCAGACTGGAGTGCAATGGCACAATCCCAGCTTACCACAGCCTCAACCTCATGAGCTCAGGCAATCCTTCCACCTCAGCCTCCCAAGTAACTAAACTACAGTTGTGAGCCACCGCCTCCAGTTGAAGGACACCATTTCTAATTCTACCAGAACCACAGGCAGACCAGGATGTATAGTCACCCTCCACCTAGACCAAGTCAGTCTTCAAGAGGTCCCTTCCTTCCACCCTCATTCTTTCTCTCTCTCTCACCCTCCATGTCACTCTGGTCATTTGCTCTCCATTCTCCAATCTCGGTACACCCTTTCTAGAAGTGAGCTGGAGACAGATTGGAGACAGGTATCTGTCTCCCCACATATCCTCTCTCCCTTTCCTGGGTACCTCATCCTACAGGTCCCTAGGAGGTGAGGGAGCAGCACTACTCTGCTCCCTTCTCAGACTTAGTTTCCAAGCCCCACTCAGTCCTTTTCCTGTCACAGTTTAGTTGACACTTCTGCCACTGCAGGGGTGTCTCCTTCCCCACCACCACCCATTCAAGGGGCCACTCTGTGTGCGTATTCGTGTGTATGCATGGGTGTATGTGTGTGGTGTGTACCCATGTGCTTGTGTGCCTGTGTGGTTTGTGTATATGTGGGTACCCAGGGGTATGTGTATAAATATGTGTGTCTGTATGTGTCTTGTGTGGGGTGTGCACCTATATGTGTACACATATGTGCAATGTATGTATCTGTGCATGTGTGTGGTATGTGTTTTCTATGTGTATATATTCCTGTGTGTGCATATCTGAGTGTATGTGTGCATGTGCACACATTGTGCATGAGTGTGTCTCTGTGTGATGCATATGTGTCTATGTCTGTGTGCCTGTGTGTGTCTGTGTCTATGTGTGCCTGTGTGTGTGTATGGAGTGTTAGCAGACCATCCAGGGTATCAGAAATTTGAAAAGAATCAGAGTAATGCTGCCGGTGTTGATGGGTTGATTTTGTTTTTAAAAAGCATTACTTAGCTGGGCTCAGTGGCTCAGCCTGTAATCCTGCGCCTTTGGGAGGCTGAGGTGAGTGGATTGCCTGAGCCCGCGGGCTCGAGACCCGCCTGGGCAGCGAGACCTCATCTCTACAATAAATCAAAAAATCAGCCGGGCGTGGTAGCGCACGCCTGTAATTCCGGCTATTCGGAAGGCTGAGGCGGAAGGATCACCGGAGCCCAGCAGGTCGAGGCTGCGGTGGCCGGGAGCGGCCACTGCACTCCAGTTTGGGCAACTGAGTGAGACTCCAACTCAAAAAAAAAAAAAAAAAAGCATTACTTAAGCATCTCTTGTGTGCACGTGTTTTGGCCAATGACCACCACCTTGTGGGATTGTTTAAATAATGCAATTAGCCTATTAAAAAAATAGTACCTACTCTGATGTCTGCCCCTAACCCAGGAATAGGAACTTTGTTTCTAAAATTGAATATAAAGATGAGAAACCGTTGGCATCACTTACCCAATGTATCCAAGTCTTTCTCTTTCTAAGGAAACAAATATTTAAAATCTCTTTTAACTGCCACAGATGGACATGAGCCAGATTGTTGTTTGATCGGTGAAATTAAGGAAACTACCTCCACCAACTGAGATATTCATTAAAACAATGCCACTTCCTCACTAAAAAGAATGATGTTTATTCTCTCGTCTTTCTTAATAAATATCTTTTAACTCATTCTAAGAAGACATGAATATGAATGGAAGATTATTGCTTAAAAATAAATATGATCTTAACAGCAATCATTTTTGGATCCTAAACACAGAAACAACACATGTGAAAAGTAACAGTTACCATTTTCAATGATGTAGAGAAACCATATATCTTTTTAACGGTTTAGTCTTTCAGGACAGATGAGCACAGAAGTGAATTTTCTGCTTTTTCTCAACTCATCCAAATTGAATGGGCAAAAATATGAAATCCATTTTTCAGAGCGATTTCACAGTGCATGTACAGTATTACCAAATACAGTCTAGACTGCTATTAGTTTTGCAGCAAAGAAATGTTTATATCAAACTGTTCTTATCAAGAAAATTAAATAGAAGGATTGATAACTGGATGGTGATATTTTCTCATGAGCCAGCTTACAAGTGGGTCACATTGTTCTCCACTTCATTGGAAACTGAAAATAGATGCTATATCAGCAATGTTTGTGAAAAATAGTACATCATCTAGAACTGACTGGGGAGAGGGACAGTGTATTTCTTTATAAATTAAGCATCTAGAAGAACCACAAAATTATTAATCTGACAGTTTTATAACTCATTCATTCCAAGCCCTTCATTTTCTATGAGAAAGCAGATTTCCAGAAATATTAAGAAGCCAACATAAAACACCTATTTAATACCAGAATGATCAGTTCAGCAGTTGAAGTCCGTTTCAACTTAAGTACATCTCACATAATTTTTTTTCTGAATAGACAAGGGTAGAGAAGAAAGAGTATTTACCCCTTACGTTTTTTTTTTTTTTTTTGGTAATAAATATCCTTTATGACTTTTTAGGTTTTACCCCTTGGCGAATCTTAGCTATAATAAAAGTCAAAGTGTTGAAACAGAGAAAAACAACACAGAGAATTCCTTCCCAATAAGATGGAGGTCGCCCTTTTCTCCCTACTCTCCACTGAGAGATGGAGAAAGGATTCAGAGAAGGCTTTTTGCTGCCGACTCCAAGGGGGAAATATTAACCTCACCATGGCTAACTTCCCAGGGTTGAGGGAACTTGCAGGCCCACCCCTTTGAAAGCCAGCCTGCAAGACCAACTTTTGAACAAGATCAGATTTTTCCCTGGGGTCAGATTATCTCTGACCTCTCGGCCACCCATCATTGACCAAATACATTACAGGTTGTATTTTAAGTATTTGGAGCTTAAAGAGGACTGAAAGTGAAAGTTTTGTGTCCAGAACACATGATATCAAACACCAACTCAGAAGGACATTTTTCCTGTCTCCTGCTTGCTGCTGAGAGCCATTTTGAAAAACAAGAAAACGAACAGCTGGAAGGCTAAGCAATTCGTTTTTGGATGTTTTTTTTTTTTTTTTTTCCTCCTTGATCTCCCGCATCTTAGCTCAAGGACATATGGGGAGACTCTCAGCTCTGCTAAATTAGTAGCTAGTGAAAGTCCCTTGATAAATTAAGAAGAAACGAATTAACATCAGTGCTCTGCAAAGTGAGGCCTGAAGCTCCTCTCTGGCAGAGATAACTTAGGATGACCCAGTTATGATTATAATGAAGAGCTAGATAGGATGATATTCTCGACAGAATTTTAAAAATTAGAAGATTGTGTAGTAATGGTAACCCACTTATAAACAATAGTCAACATTTATTGAGCACTAGCTATCTAGCAGATGCTGTGCTATCGTCAAACATTATCTCATTTAGCTTCCTAATAACCCTAAGAGATAGGTTCAATTATCATCTCCATTTTAGAGATGATGAAACAGAAGCCGACGGGGTGAAGTCACAAACCACAGGTCACACTGCTGGTAAATTGTGGAATCAGGGCTTTGCATCTACTGCAGTCTCAATCCAGAGCTCCTCCTTGAGCTGCTGTGCCATGACCCTGTTAAGAAAGACACTTCATAAGCTATGATCTGTTCAAGGGTTGATAGGATGCACAAAAAATTATTTAAAAGACCAGAGTCAATGAGCCATTGTGTCTCCAAAGTTGCAAAGAAGAAGGCCCACAAAAACAGGCTGAGGATGAGATAAAAGTAGAAAACCCCATGCAAAGCCAGAGGGGTGATTTTGTCAAGTGGTTTAGGAGAGGAGGAAGTACAACACTCTTTGTTTTGTCATTATCAGAGACAACACAGAGTGAATTTTTTCCCTTCCCAACGGCTCTAATTCCAAGTAAGTCAAACTAAATAGCTTTACACAGCCAGTTCTCATTGCATTTCAACTTCATTGTTCTGGTCTTAGAAAATGTAAGACCTGATTAAGAAGGAATTGGGGAAGAAAGTCTGTGGGGCTCTCCTTCTAGAATTCAAAATATGTGCTCAGGCATGGAAAATTCTTTTTCTATATTTCTGTCTTCTCACACGGGTGTAGCAGTCTGTACCTTTGGTTTCTAAGAAGGATCTGAAGATACTACGTAGCTGGGGAAAATGGTGAAGAAGGCCGGGCTCAGTGGCTCAGCCTGTAATCCCAGCACTTTAGGAGGCCGAGGTGAGTGGATTACCTGAGCCCGCGGGTTCGAGACCCGGCTGGGCAGCTTGACGAGACCTCATCTCTACAATAAGTCAAAAATTAGCCGGGTGTGGTAGCGCGCACCTGTAGTTCCAACTACTTGGAAGGCTGAGGCGGAAGGATCGCTGGAGCCCAGCAGGTCGAGGCTGCGGTGGCCGGGAGCAGCCACTGCACTCCAGTCTGGGTGACAGAGTGAGACTCCAACTCAAAAACAAAAAAACAAAAAACAAACAAACAAACAAAAAAGAAAATGGTGAAGAAATATTAGGAACAAATAGCAACCTTAGATTAAAATGAACCAAATTTTAACTTTGAAAAACAATCTCCTGTTTTTCTTACATGAAAAGGCCTATTTCAGAGAAAAGTAACAGCCTTTTCCCTCAGTTTGTGTCATTCGTGTTGTTTAATTTGGGGTTTGCACATCTGAGACGTTCTAAGGTTTAGTTTCATCTTATGTAAACAGTTTCTAAACCTGGGTAACAAGGTTTCACTGTGGCAGAGAAGATGGAACTTCCCACACACATACCATTCATTTGAAGTATTCCCAAGGTCCATTTTCCTCTGCAGAGCAGCTATTCAGTTAGTTCAGCAGTGTTTGGACTAAATCATTTTGCCAACACTTGTACCAAATACTGACGGTTTTATTGCAAATTACAAAATTAGAAAACCACAGGTATAGACTTTTGCACACTTCTAATTTATTTAGTTTAGCATAGGATCATTTTCAGCTTGCCACAGTTATTTTCACTTGTTGAGAAATAGAAATATACATTGGATTACAAGGTGCTTTTCAATGATCGCTTTGTTAAGGGGAAAATTACAACGTTGGAAATAAATCCTGTGTTCATTTGTATACCTTTCTTTAACCATGCATTGTGGCTTTTGCTGACTTAAGAGAGGCCACATGCCTACAGAAGTTCAATCTCTGCTGTATAAACAGTGTGGTAATCTCCCAGAGCATTTCTTAAGTCATTAATAACAGTGCCTGAACTACACATTAGAGGAACTGAACTGGACTTAGACAACAATATTATTATTTCATTTCTAAAAGTACTTTAAAAATTGAGGGCCACCTCCTTGGGTCCCCTCTCGCTCTGGGAACTTTTCTGTCTTCTCAATAAATCCCGCTTTCTCACACACAAAAAACTGAAAATATTTATTGATAAATGCAGTTTGACCCAAATGAAATATATTTGTTAACTTAACCTACCAACTGCAGAAGGGTAAACAGAAGGATAAAGAAATAACAAATACGGGTTACATGCATTCTTTGGGGCAGGCGCTCTATGAATGATTTGGACCCTGGATACAATATCTCTTGAGATAGTTCTAGAACAACCACCTCTTCCAGAGTTTACAGTTCAGCTTGGGGCTGGAGGAGGCACAGGCAATGAAGCCCTCAGTGGCAGGGGTCTGTGTTAAGTGCTGGCATCCAGAAACCCAGAGGACATCTTGCTAAGTGAAGTAAGCAGGCACAGAAAAGCAACTCTTGCATGATCTCACTTATATACAGAATCTTAAAAAGTGGCACTCCTAGAAGCAGAGTAGAAGCGTGGTGACAGGAGCTGGGCGTGGGGAGAAATAGGGAGAAATGGTGCCTAAAGTTAATAATAATGTTTTGCATGCTTGAAATTTACTAAAAGAATAGATCTTAAATGTTCTCACCACACACACACACACACACACACAAAGTAGCTGTGTAGGATGATGGTCGTTATTAGACTTGATGGTGGTCATTTCATTATGCATACATATACAAAAACATCACATTGTCCACCCTAAGAATATATATATATATATTTTTTGAGTTGGGGGTCTCACTCTGTCTCCCAGGCTGGGAGTGCAGTGGCATGTTCAAGGCCACTGCAGCCTTGACCTGTTGGGCTTAGGCGATCCTTCCGCCTCAGATTTCCAGTAGCTGGAACTACAGGTGCACACTACCATGCCCAGCTAATTTTTCTGATTTATGGTGGAGATGAGGTCTCGCCAAGTTGCCCAGGCTGGACTCGAACCCCTGGGCTCAGGTAATCCTCTCGTCACCCTCCCAAAGTACTGGGATTACAGGCTTGAGTCACCACACCCAGCACATATACAATTTTTATTTGTCAAGAAAAGTAATTTAAAAAGTCGAGTTTAACCGGGCTCGGTGGCTCAGCCTGTAATCCCCGGCCTTTGGGAGGCTGAGGTGAGTGGATTGCCTGAGCCCGCGGGTTCGAGACCCGCCTGGGCAGCGAGACCTCATCTCCACAATAAATCAAAAAAATCAGCCGGGCGTGGTAGCACACTCCTGTAATTCCGGCTACTTGGAAGGCTGAGGCGGAAGGATCGCCGGAGCCCAGCAGGTCGAGGCTGCGGTGGCCGGGAGCGGCCACTGCACTCCAGTCTGGGCGACAGAGTGAGACTCCAACTCAAAAAAAAAAAAAAAAAGTCGAGTTTATGAAGAAGTGGGGGAAAAGTGTTGCCATCCAGGAAGCCCAGGCCAGATAGGCTGTGCAAGTGGTAGAGGAAAAGGAAGCTCACAATGTGGGTCTGGGAGCAAAGGGAAGGGATCCTTGCCTTCGAGTGTGATCTGGAGAAGAGGATATACATGTACTGAGTAAAATTTTGGTAACCCAAGCCCAAAGTGATAAGTTCTGTGTGCTTTGAGCCCAGTTGAGAGGATCAGAGAAGGTTTCTTCTAGGAAGTGGTATTTGAACTAGACCTTAAAGAACAGGTCGGATTTCCAGTAGAGCACAGACTTGGAAGCAGTAAGAAACAAGGAGTATTTAGGACACAGCAGGCAGCCCTGCTGGAGAGCAGAGAGCGTGCTGAGAGATGGAGGCGGGTGAGGCAGGTAGACATGATTTTCAGTAAGGTATCAAAACCCAGGACATGTAAAGCTAAATTTTCCCTAAAGCAAAGATATAACTTCCTAATATGACTTAGCTCAATTTTACACCATTAATTTAATGTGAGAAAAATGGATTATTTTGCGTTCAAAAATCTCTCAAATCAGAACTCTCCCAAAGGCACGATCAGTATTTAGAAGATGCCAGAAGCAATTCCTGTTCTCTTTAATGTTCCACTTGCCATCAGATGATTTATTGAGCATTCAGAGAGTTCAGTTATCTATTCTTGTTGCCTGGGGTACAAGAAGACACACAAATCTTCGGCCACTTGCTCACAACATTACAAGATGATCATTTTTTATCGTAAAAGATGGAGGAGAGTTTGTCATATGTTGTAGCTACATCACACCTCAAGGGGTCCTTATAAGATGGTGTCTCTCTAGGGCAATCATACAGGGACCTTTTTGGCTGCGGGTCACTTTATTGAAGCTCAAACTACAAGGCAGGGTAAAGTTTTACAAATCTTAAAACCCCAAAGTAGGTTTATTCCAAGTAAGCAGTCTTTATCTGAATGCTGAACCTCCAGATAATCCCTGAACTGGTTCAAGGATTGCTTTTCCCAGTTGAAATTACTCTGTTACCAAGAATAGATTTCTCAAAAGTTAGACATCTATGAATTCATCATCTCGACAGGCTGCAGACATTATGAATATATGTTCTTATGTGTTTTCAGCTATGGTACTGGTCTTTTATGTGACCAGTGGCTTGTGTGTAAGATTGCTTTATTTCTTTCTCTCAAAAATATTGGTCTTTTTAAAATATGAACATCCTGTGAAGTATGAACATCCTCATCTAGATGTGATATAGTGAATTGATAAAAAGTCATATTCATGCTTTTGCATTTTCTTACAATAATTGAGATATGTTTTTATTTTTAAATGGCGGAAGTGGAGCTTTAAAGAAAGCTGACTTCTCGCAGATGGCACTTTGCATTATCCCTCCACTCTGTTTTCTAACACAGGATTTCTGTGATATTTTTTGTGTGCTGTTAAAACTGACCTCTTCAATAAACATCAATTTACAAACTGTCTAAAGGCAACCAAGAGAATTTTAAGTCAAATTATATTTCTACAAAGACTGAAACTGAATTTGGGTAGCTTAGCAAGGGAAAAGCTTTCTTTAAGAATTCTAAGTATTGCGGTAATATTTGAAAAGTGAATAATCTCTCGGATTTTTCAAGAAACTGTTCTAAGAGAATCTGAGGCCCTGTGTTGTAAATGGTCAGTCAGTCCCCTGGCAGGGTCTTTAAGGATCTCTCCAACATGGCTTAAGAAATTACACTCAGAAAACATATTTTTTAAAAGGATTTATTATACTCATAAGTCCTAGGGAGGAGCACAGGCCACGCCACACGGGGGACCATATGGGAGGAGCACCAAGCAAGAAGGTAGGGGCCATGAGAATGAACACCCTTTTTTGGGAGCCTGGGTGGAGTACACACTGAAAGGGGTGAGAAGATTTCACTGGTGCACTTGAATGTCACTAGGTCACTGTCAGGGAAGGGTAAGGAGAGGAACTTGTGTCAGGAACTTGTGTCAGGGACCAACCTGATTTCCCTGGCACACCTGGACAGCTGGGCCTGTGTATGGAGTGGGGTGAGACTGGATGGGCACCAGGACAGGAAGTGACATCCTAGAGAAGATAGATGTTCTCAACACGGTGCTCTTCTCAAACACTGATAGTTTAGACAGGGGCAGCAGCTAGATGGGAGTCTGTGCCGTGAGCCCATGCATGCCCACCATAGCCACTGTGTTCATGGGCTCATTGAGTCAGCTCCCAGGTGACCAGTGGTAGTTGCTGGCTGATGTCAACTGGCTGGACCATTCGGTCTGCTCAGTTTTTTAATGCCTCTTCCATGGATACTCTCGTGAGTATTAACACGCAGTTGTGTAGAAGATCTTCACATTCGGGCCCACTCC
Organism: Cephalopachus bancanus; assembly: GCA_027257055.1. Lineage (NCBI taxonomy): Eukaryota > Metazoa > Chordata > Mammalia > Primates > Tarsiidae > Cephalopachus > Cephalopachus bancanus. The sequence goes on along the minus strand of JAPVLO010000096.1, from coordinate 3,171,866 downwards.
ATGTGTCCATCCTTTTGCATCTATGACTTTCCAGACCCCTGACCAGCTGGCCAGGCCATTCACCACTTTTCATGATTCTCCTTATTGTCTGAGCACAGGCCACTTCTCTTTTGTTATAAAGATGGTGACCAAGAATACTGTCAAATCTCTGCCCATTAGGAGGATTTTCTATCACCACACCCTACAAGGCCACCTTGTGAGCCTACAGCATTCATCAAACCTTCAATTTGCACTCACATAGCAAGCCCGCCCTCTGGAAAGCATGCTTAGGCTTTTTCTTCCTCTTGAAGGATCCCCTATATAGCTGCTACCATAAACAGAAAGAGAACCATACAACAGCTGTGAGTGCCATTGGCTTGTGCTCACATTCAGTCCTAGATGTACTGCTTTAAACAAAATTAAAAACAAAAACATGTGAAATAAGCCAGACACAGTAGTGCATGCCTGTAGTCCCAGCTACTTGGGAGGCTGAGACAGGCATGTCACTTGAGCCCAGGAGTTCAAGGGCACGGTATACTCTGAATGTGTGAACAGCTGGTATACTCCAACCTGGACAACATAGTGAGACTCCATCTCTAAAACTACACACACGAAATGCTTTCTACTTCCTAGTAGACACAAATGTTTGCTACTTATTACCAAAAAGATAAGGTAAGATTTTCTTCTTAATAAAAACACATAAAATAATTCAAAATCTATGTCCAATGAAGTTACACCTAGAGAACCTCCTGTTTATTGCATATCATCTCTTCAATCTTTTCTTGCCTTTTAAAAGTAGATATTTGTACCTAAAAAGAAATCTGAATCCTGAAAGAACAGTAAGTGCTGGAGTATAATTGGGAGGAGCTGATACATTTATCTTGTTTATCACTTCTAAAAATCTATATGCTTCACTACTGACTAAAAATTATAGTCAGTTAAATTTAAGCACACATATTTGTTTCTAGTTCTAAAAGAAAACAATGAGCTATGGAAACATCTCCAGCATAATCAAACATAAGTTTGCTGAAATGAACCATGTAGAATTTTCTAAACAATGTAAGAACATAGTCGGTGATTTTAATAGTAATCAAATCTTTACAGCTTCTAAAATCTGCTCCTGTAATAGTAGGAGAGTGGATGGAGTATTCAGAACTACAAATGAAAAAGGAGGCCAGGCTCGGTGGCTCAGTTTATAATCCCAGCACTTTGGGAGGCCAAAGCAAGTAGATTGCCTGGGACCGCAGGTTCAAGACCAGCCCAGGCAACTTGGAGAGACCGCGTTTCTACAATAAATCAAAAATTAGCCAGGCATGGTAGCACACACCTGTAGTTCTGGCTACTTGGAAGACTGAGGCAGAAGGATCGCCAGAGCCCACCAGGTTGATGCTGGGGTGGCTGTGAGTGTGCCACTGCACTCCATGGCAGCGGTGACGGAGTGGAACTCCAACTCAAAAAAAAAATAAAAAGGAATGAATTTTCCACCAACCACCTGGCCATTTACATTGACAATTTGTCAGATTAATCAACAATCCCTTTGGCCAAATAACAACTGAATTATAGAGATATATTCTTTTGGTCTCAATTCTGACATGTCCCACATGCTTCTTAACACCAAAGTAAATATGCATCTCTGCAAATATATATGTACGTATTGCAATGGCATGGAAGCCCACATTGAAAATTAACGACTATTTCATTAAGGGTGTCCTTTCTTGTAATCCTCCTTAAGAATTAAAATATTCCTAGAAGGGGTAACATACATTGTCATCTTTCTGAAAATTTGCTTATCAGATCCTTGTTCTCTGTGACACAGGTTGCAAGAAAGGAAGTGGAAACAGTAGAAAGTGATGAAAGTGTCCAAGAAAGGGAAGTAGTGACCTCAAAGACAAACAGTCTCCTGCTTTTGCCAGCTCTGGTGACCAGCACTTGAAATGCTTGCCAATGTGTGAGTTTTAGCACAAGCACAATTTCCAGAGTAAATATTATTTGTTACCACCACCAACCACTCAGAAGATAAAGAAGGACCAAATTCTTGTCTTTGTGACAAATTTGCGCATGCATGAACTTAGAATACACACAGTAAAAGTTTCATTGGTGAAAAGAGGGACTGCCTTTGCTCTCTGCCACCTGCTTTGTTCAGACCCCAAAAGGAATTTTTGATGTGGCATATAAATCCTACAGAACGCTTCCTTGGATTTAATTTACTTCACATGCACACCATGGAAGTGGCAGGTGAATGGGCCTGACTGCTTCTCTATTGCTAGATGTAAACACCACATATCTCTCCTAAGAATGGATCCTTAATTTCTCTCTAAGCAGGAATATTGATGTGGTGATAGTGGTTGTTTATCTTTAGGTATAATGGTCACAAGTTGATCAATGATATTAGTCACTGATGACACAATGGATCTTTCCAAGAGATGGAAATAGATCCTTGGGGCTGCAGATACAGACTTGCTGTACTAAATGATTCTATTTTATCACTAAGAAGAATGCACCCAATGGAGCTGTACCTTGCAGCAACCATACTTGCAAGCATTACCTTTTTAAAGTAAGTATTTCAAGCTCTAGATTGAGTATTATTTGAGAATTTGGCCAGCTAATGGAAAGATGGCAGGTTCTGATTTAAACATTAGTGTAAAGTGTTCAAAAGTCACCATCCCATTATAGCCATTATTCCAGGCAAGTTTAAGTATACATCCTAAGCATGATCTGGAACTTGCTCTGGGAAAAAAATGGGTCCCTTATGACAGTTACCCAGACAGAGCTCCCTACCTCAAATTTTGTTCTAATGCCCCCTTATCTTTCTGCCATCAACATTTAAAGACTAAAGAGGTAGTGATTTCTCTTCTAAAACACTATTACTGAAGTATATTTCTTTGGGCCTCACCCTGCCTATGCACCATACTACTGATACGTTTGCTGGTGTGCAGAAAATTCACTTAAAGAGTAAAAGATATTTGGATGCTAACCAATATTTACACTAAAACTGGGTATAAGTCTTTCAAAGGTCTTAAAAATTTGCATATGGTTAATCATTTATTTTATTTCTAATAAATTTTCCAAAGGAAATAACCAGAGACTTGTCCAAGGAGTTTGAAACAAGAATTTTTATTGTAGAGTTGTTGTATAATTTCAGGAATAAGCAAACAGCCTGAATATACAGCTGTATGAAATTCTTAAATACTTTGTGATAAACCCATACAACAGAATATTTTGCTGTTATTTAAATAGTATTCCCTGAATTGTACCCCATATTTTTAAAATAAATTTTAAAACAATAGTATTAGCTGCATCCAACAAAATAGGAAAATATTTGTGGCATAACATTAAGTTTTAAAAAGCTTGAATGCAACATTACGAATATAAATCATAGAAAAGAAAAACTGAAAGGACATATTCAAATCCTAGGAGGTGTTACATGTGAGTGATGGAACTGACAAACATCTGTTATAATCCTCTCTTTGCTTTTCTGTATTTCTCAAAAATAGCCTATGATGAATATGTATCGATTTTGTATTCAGAAAAAAGCAATGTCTGAAACATGAAGTGAATTGGAAAGTGCAGTTGTCAGTGGCTGATAGCTCTGAAATCTACCAGCTCTCCAGGAAAGCAGAGGATTGCAAATCAAGGTGCCTTTACTGACTTAGTAACCTGTTGGAGGAAATGTGTGCTGTTGCTAACACATTTGTGCTCTTAACAAAGTCTCTTAAACGATTGCAAACAGATTTTTTTTTCTTCACAAAGTTGTGGATTAACATTTAATGTTGCTGATGAGTTGAACTAAAGAGCATTGAACTCATAGAAGTAGGAAGTAGAATATTGGTTACCAGAGACTGGGGGCGGGGAGAGATGGCGAGAGATTGGTCAGCAAAGGCAAGGCTACGGTGAGATAAGAGAAATAAGCTCTGGTGGTCTATTGCATAGTAAGATGACTAGACTTAGCAATAATGCATATTTCAAAATAGCTACAAGAGATTTTTGAACATTCAAAACATCACAATGATCAATGTTTAAGGTGATATATATTATTTACCCTGATTTGATTATTATACAGTCTATACATGTATCAGAACTTCATGTTGTACCCCATAACTGTGTACAATGATTGTGTGTCAATTACAAGTTGAAAAATGTTGGTCAAGCAAGTCCTAAAAGAACAAAAATTGACCTTCCATATGATCTAGCAATACCTCTGCTGGGAATATACCTGGAGGAACATAAATCATTCTACCAAAAAGACACCTGCACACACACATTTTTAGCTGCACTACTTACAATAGCAAAAATATGGAACCAACTCTATTGCCCATCAAAAGTGGACTGGATAAAAAAAGTACATATGCATGATGGAGTATTCTGCAGCCATAAAGCAGAGCAAATCATGGAATTTGCAATAAATTGGATGGAGCTGGAGGCCACAATACTTAGTGATCTGTCACAGAAATAAAGTGAATACTGAATGTTCTCACTCATAAGTGGGACCTGAACATTAATCACATTAGCAAAAGGGAGGAATTGACAGTTGCTGGACACTGTCAGGGGAGGAAGAGGGGACACATAACAACACAAAGGGTACCTGATCGTAAACCAAGGAAAATGAAAACCAGTTGGTACCTGATCATAAACCAAGGAAAATGAAAACTTCACCTGCCCACAGTCTACTTGTGTAGCTAATCCTGACTTGTACCTCACATCTCTATAATAAAATCTGTTTTAGAAATGTTAGCCAAGGGATAAAATGTAGACAATAACACTCAGAATTTCTGGGAGTAGGAACAAAGATTGACAATTCCTTTGACCCCATGCGAGGATTGACTTTTCCTCTGCCCCCCTCCTCAGATTGCCCACTTCTGCAGACACTCTAGATGCCTATGCCCTTGTTGACTGAGATTAGAACATGATATGCAGCAGAGAAGTCCCAATGCCCAGCTCTAACTATAGTCAGAACCAACACCAATTTCTGTATACCAGTGACATCCAGGAAATGAGACCGATCAAACTCGATGTAGAATAAATATTTCTCAGAATTCAAACACCAAAGTAGAAAATATAAACAACAGGAGACAACGGAAAAGAGCAAAAGACAATTCTAGACTAGGCAGCAGGGCACTGAGGTCATTAAACTGAACTGAGGTGAAGTCAACTTAGATCCAGAAGGCCTTTGAACATGGGACCCAGGTCTCTGCTTCCTTTTCTACAAGATGGAGATGACAGTTGATTCTCATGGTTCATGGCAGTTATGTTCTAAAGTTGCTGCAAACACTGAATTTGTGAATATTGACCCATTACTTCCATGAGAAATACAGGGTGAGTTTCCTGCAAACCTCTGGTCACAACACTTTCTTCAACTGTTAATACATAAGCTTGTTTTATGTGTGTTTCTGTTTACAGACATCATATTTAACATACAGCATATTGTTGATTTACTGACATTGAAGTCACAGGTACCAGCACTATAACTCCTGCCTGAAGGAAACTTACCTAGCACACGTATTTTCTCCATAAGGCATGTCACAACCTCTTGCACTAGGATCACGAGACAGCACTTCAGCACTACCCTTGGGAGGTCATTTTAAACAGCAGAATCACCAACAAAAAGCACAAAAGTGTGGAAAACACAACTCTAAATAGACTGCGGAAAAGACGCCTGCCCATAGTATAAGCTGGAACAAGATGACAGAACTGTTCCATCTCAGCTGGGAAGGTGTGCATCAGGCAACTCAAAATTCTCACTGCACTGCTTATATTCAGGATTGACTGTGAAAGTGCCACCAGCATTGATTTGGGGGTTACAAATAAATTTTTGCAAATATGTACATTTAAAAATACAGAAGCAGTGAATAGAGAGGATTGACTGTAATAACAGTCCCTCCCTCAACAAGTTGTTGTGAAGATGAATGAAAACATCTGTGTCAAGTGTTAAACACAACATTTGGTACATACCAAATAGGCACTAAACAAATTAACTGTTTTTGCAAAATAGTCGAGATCCCTATTAAGGTTGTAAGCATATAATATGCATAGCCCCACATATTGTAAATGGATACTCTAGAAAAAAGACTATAAAAATAGCCTAATATTAAAATTACCTGATAAATAGGTACTATTTTTTGCCACAACTTTTTTCAAATCTACTTTAAAGAAAAAAGATGAAGCTACCTACATGTTTTCCATATTCCATAGCAGTTAGTTTAGTTAAAATCAAGACCCCTGGGAGACTTGGAAATAGATGGAGGGGGGGCAATTTTTTTTGCAATAAAAACTTCCTCCACATCCTCCAATCCCTAACAGAAGCAATTAACCCTTACTTAGAAGTAAATAGTGATGTTTCCTCAATAAAATATTAATAGGACTCAGTAAATGGCATTACAGTATAATTTTTTTTAACTTTAAAGCCACCTTGTTTGGCATTTATTTTTACTTTGTTGTAATAGTAAACACAAGGGATCCCCTTTATTTAGCATAGAATTTCCTTGCCAGAAAGTAAATATTTGATGATTATGCAAGAAACTATAAACACAATTTCCTGAGAGATTTTTCTAGAAAGAAATTTACCTGCCTGAACCAAATGGATTGAGATGATTTAAAAACTAAACTTTCTTCCCAATGTGACGATGTGGCATGTTCTAATTCATCCTTCACAACTCTCTACAGTTGTGAAGGAGTTTAAAACTTTGCTAAACTTTTGTTTGTTTGTTTGAAGTTATTTATAACACTTGTAAGTAATTACCTATAGTATCTGTAACATCTCTCTTAATCATCCCAACACCAAAATTCACCTTTTCTGCTTTCCTGGTTTCTGTTATGGGATCACCACACTTGCAGTTGCTCAGCCTTGTAATCTTGGGTTCGTTGCCACAGGTTGAACTCATGTAATTACTTCATCCTAACAAAACTACATTTACAGGGCTCATTATATCCATCCCCATCTCTCCATTCCCATGACCCTTGTCCTAACTGAGACCCTCAATTCTCACTGCCTAAGCCAAAGCAACTGCTCTTTAAACACCCTTCCATCATCTCCTCTATCAAATTATCCTCTGCAGGGCTACCAAATTATTATTAATGAGTCAGAGTCTCACTCTGTCACCCAGGCTGGTCTTGAGCTCTTAGGCTTAGGTAGTCCTCTCGCTTCACCTCTCAAAGTGCTGAGATTACAGGCATGAGCCACCATACCCAGCTCCCCATTATAAAGGACTGTTCTATTCACATTCCTGCTTGGAATTATTCAATGACTCCCCGTTGCCTACAGAATAAAGTGCTACCTCTTCTCTGCTTAGAAGCAAGACTCTTCATGTGCCTGTCTCCAGTCCTTTACAGATACATCTCTTATCGCTGCCTTTCAAGAAGCCTGGGCCAGGCCAGAGCAACCTCTTGCAACTTCCCATCCTTGCATCCAGAAGCCATGACTTTGTCCCTGGTTTGCGACATTCCTTCCTCTTGCATGTTCCTTTGCCCTAACTCTTGGGTGCACCACTGCTGAAGTTCATTTCAGGCCCCAACTCAAATGCCACTCCCTCCATGATACCTTTTCGAATTCAGGCTCCTCCAGCGGTTGACCTTCTTCATGAGGTCACAGTGCTCCCTCTGAGCCACACTCCACAGCCTTGCTTTGTGGTGACACAGATATTTCAGTCTGGATCCTTCAACAGGATGAATGGGGATGTTTGTCTGTGTTGTGGAAGGGAATTAGGAACTGAAACATTCAAGAGGAGTGAAATTTGAGGCACAAAGATATCAAATATATCCCAAGGTCATTCTATGGAGGAAAAACAGAAGGCCTTTTCTTCAGTAGTCACTTCCCAACCTGTGTTTCTTCAGGCAACTATTTTCTACAAGAGCCTGAAGAACAATGTCCTCTGCTTTTTAAAAGACATTTATGTCACCAATAGGAGAGGGTTAATTTAGATAAAATGGAAGATTGTGTTTCGACTCTAAAAATAATCACAGTTCCAAAACTACAGCATCTCTGATGAAAAGGTTTATGGGTAAGCACACAGTGTGGGGAAAAGATCACCTTCATTCCAGAAAGGAAACATTAGATGGCTGCAAGATGGAGACCCGAAATGCCTCCAGGCAAGGTGATCCACTGCATGTTGAAGAACTGAAACTTCAACTGCTGCCTGGTGGGCAACCTCTTACGTGGAAAACAATAAGATGTGGGAAGGATTTAAAGAGGGAGCCCATGTGTTTGGGAGGTTGCCTTGGTTCATTTGGTGCTGTTGTGTGAGAATATCTGAGACTGGGTAACTTATAATACACAGAAATTTATTGGCTCATGATCCTAAAGGCTAGGAAGTTCAAGGTTGAGGGGCAGACATCTGGAGAGGCCCTTTGCTTTACCATCCCATGGTGGAAAAGCAACGAGAGGGCAAAAGAGCAAGAGATTGAACTGGAAGCCTTAAACCCCTTTTATAATTGATATTAACCTATTCATGAGGGTGGGGCCCTCATGAACTAAACACCTCCCATGAGGCCTCACCTCCCAACACCATTGCACTAGGGATTAAGTTTCCAACATATGCTTTTCGAGGAACACAAACCATCGCAGAGGTGTTTTTTTTTCCTTCATTTTTGACTAATGGCTTTAGGAAAGAGTCATATTCAGAGACAGAACAAATTATAAAAGATAAACTTTTTTAATGTATCACTTATTAGGTTACAGAAATTAATTCCTTGTTCTGTTTTTTAAAAATCTCTTAGACTTAGCTAGAGATAGAAACAGAGAGACATAGAAAACCACCGTGGCAATGATCATTATTTTTGAGTAGTGGGATCACTGCTTTTGTTTGTTTGTGTGCGTGTTTGTCTGGCTATAGATTTTTATTTTTTTATAACAATGTTAGCTTCTAGGACAGTGGCTCTCAATCCTGACTGCCCCTGTAATTAACTCAGAAGCTTTCTTAAAAATGTCTAGGTCCCACTCCCAGGGATTCTGTTCAGTCTGTGGTAGGACCCAAGTGTCAATATTTTTTTAAAGTTCCTCTAACAAACAGGTTGGGTTGAAGACTCAGTGCTAGGAGTCCTTTTTCTCCCTATCCGGCCGCTTTACTCTATCCTAAGTAAGAAAATTGTTCAGATTCTAGAGATGGTGACAAGGGAGTAAATATGCTTCCTACTTTTTTCCCTCCAGCTGGCATTAGGGGTTTTTACCCCACTTAAGTGCAAATCCCCAGACTTGTGTGTGTACAATAGTGCAAGTCAAACAGGGCAGCGCTTCAGTTTGCCTTGGTTCCAGGCCAGAGTAACCAGCCTAATGGAGGCAGAGACCACCAAGGGGTCTTGCCCAGCTTCCTGCTGTCTTCATTAATGTTTGTAGCTAAAGCCTCCACTTAAAAAAGGCATTTCTTCACAATTTGTAATGTCCTTTATTCCCTGGGATTATCCTTGGTCACCAAGGAGGAAATGAAGTAGATGAATCAAAATAAAGGATTCAGGAATTTGTGTCCTTTAATCAAAAACCATTTATGATCAATTCAGTTAAAACTTGACTTTTCACAAACATGTATTGCTTATGTAATAAGAAATAAATTTGAGGTCAAAGAAAAGTACTACTTATTTGGGGAATGATTCATACAGCTCATTTCAGTTACTCAGCAAATGATTCAGGGGAAATTTGCCATTCTTTGATTATTGTTGGATTCAAGGTTTACTTGACAGTTTTCTATTAGGCAGATTTAATAAAGATGATATCCAAAAACAAATGATGAGGAGACCAAAAAGTTTCAGTACTACTGGTAGAATCTGTAGTGATAAACCAATAGGCACAAAGGATGGGATCAGAGGAAGGCAAGAAAATGTGCTTCAGTCATAAGTAAAATATGGAAATCCGAGTTCTGACCTGCCAAATAATCTTTCCCCAAACAGTGACTCTATAGAAGGCAGAGCCTGTCACTTAAACACTAAGCCAAAAATGGCCTACTGCTCTTTTGATACTAAAGGTCCAAATAATATAAGAAAACCTCAAGGGTTATCTGAAGTTTTTATTTACCTAGAATCAAGTCACCAGAAATTGCTTAAAATAAGTGGACATGAGCTTAGAGTAGGAAATTGTCATGTATTCTAAGAGTCCAGTGTTTCTGACCTATATACATATAGGATGCTTCTGTGGCTTCTTTCAATTATTCATAGTCTCCAGGCTGACACATTTTTCTCCACATAATTTCTCAGAAATCTGTTAGCTTTATTTTAATGTTCAAATATAATAATGGAAATAATATTATCATTGATTAAGCAACAGTATACATCTGGCACAGTCTTAAACACTTTCCAGTTATTATTTCAACTACTTACGCAGCAGCTTTGTGAAGCAGGTGCCTTTGTTTTAAAGATGAAACTCAGAGAGGCCAATAATTTGCCTGAGGTCAAAAATGAATAACGATAACCAGACCTATGTAACTCTATTAAACAAATATTAACTTTACTTATTAATTAAAATAGCTGAAGCATTTCCTTTGGATTAAATTAATGAATCCCATCTTCTCTCTCATACTAGAATTATAATCTAAATAAAACTAAAAAGTAACCCAAAGTCTTCTCAACAAATCAAAAGTTCACAAAATAGTAGCAAAATCGTTTTAACTTTTTTCAGAAATAAAATCAAGACCAATGTCACACAGACTATGCATGTCAAATAATATGCAAATTTTAATTTTCCCAACAGCCCTATGAGATAAATATTAATATCCTTACTGTAGAGGTTCCAGAAAAGTTAGATAAACTCTTCCAAAGTTCATAGAACTATTAAGTGTTGGAGTTTGAATTCAAATCTATCATTATTTGACTGTAGTATTTGAATTATTAACTGCTGTGCTAGTATGTCTTTCAAGTAGTCAATGACAGAACAGTTACTAGAATTTGTAAAAAGAGGATGAGCATGGTGGCTCAGTCCTGTAATCCTAGAACTTTGGAAGGTTGAGGTGAGAGGTTTGCTTATGCCCAGGAGTTGGCAACATAGTGAGACCTTGTCTCTACAAAAAAAAAAAAAAAACAACAACCCCAAAATTAGCCAGCCATGGCGACTCAAACCTGTAGTTCCCGCTACTCGGGAGGCTGCAACAGGAGGATCACCTGAGTCCAGGAGGTTCAGGCTGCAGTAAGCTGTGATCATGCCACCGCACTCCAGACTGGGTCACAGAATAAGACTCCAACTCAAAACAAACAAACAAACAAAAAGAATTAATGGAGGGATAATTTTCATACAAAATCATGGTTTTGTATCTGCAAAAGATGACGCATTTAGGGAACAACATTTCTCTTCTCTCCACAGTCACACAAGGTAGCCTTATGTGTATGATGGGAGGATCATGGGGCCACAGTGAATTTCACCGAAGGCAACCAACCACCCTGCAAGATGTTCCTGAAATGAGATAAATTAGGTGCATGGAGAAAAAACATATTGCTCAATAGATTTCATCATACACTTTCGAAAGCTAAGATCCAAAGATTAAAGTAGTAAACACGTTCAAATGAACAGGTAGAAACTTTAGGGCTTCGAATAACTACAATCTCTCACCTTTCACCGGCATCCAGAAGTGAAGGGGCCAGGAAGAAGTAAAGGGACATATTGCTGTTGCTGAAGTTGTTCAATATTGTTGTTGTCGTGGATGTATTTCTTATTATTTTTAAAACTCCTCACAGTAAGTCCTCACTTCACATCGTTGATAGGTTCTTGAAAACTGACTTTAAGTAGTGGAAAACTGCCGTGGGGGAGGGAAAACGGGACTGGCAGTAGTAAGAAACTGCCAGGGGAGCTGGGGGACACCTCATCAACAAGGGTACCTGCATAATGAACATTTGTATACCTAACCCTGAATTGCACCCCACATCTTTAAAATAAAAAATTTAAAAAAGAAGCCAGGCTTGGTGGCTCAGCATGTAATCCCGCGCTTTGGGAGGCTGAGGTGAGTGGATTGCCTTAGCCCGCGGGTTCGAGACCCGCCTGGGCAACTTGGCGAGACCTCATCTCCACAATAAAACAAAAATTAGCTGGGCATGGTAGCGCGCCTGTAGTTCCAGCTACTGCGGTGGCCGGGAGCGGCCACTGCACTCCAGTCTGGGCGACGGAGTGAGACTCCAACTCAAAAAAAAAAAGAAAGAAAGAAAGAAACTGACTTCAAGTGAAACAAAATTAATTTTTCCGTAGGCTATTTGATATAAACAAGAGTTAAATACCTACTCCATATTTCTGATCACAAAAATATCACTGAACTTCTAAAGATCCAAAACATTCCTAATATTTACCATAGAAATAAATGGGAGGCATACATATGCTTAAGAAAGATTAATGAAAATAAGTAAGATAACTATTTGCCCAATTTTTGATGAATCAACGAGTGATGACAGTCATCATGGTAGCAGGTTAAATCAAGGAATAAATGTTTGCAAAGCAAAATGTCAGGTGCGTCTCCTTCTACCAGGCAGTTCAAAAACAATCACAAACACAGTGGGCTCACAGAGTGCTTTTGTACCACCTTGTTTATTGTTGTGCATCTGTACAATTATTGTAGACTTTATGTATTTTTATTTGACAATAATTTGTATTGATTCACTCATTCATTTTCCAACCCAGTGCTGGGTTACAGGTGGCAGAAGTCTGTTCTGACAACTCAGGGCATCAGGCAGGAACCAACCTGCACAGGACATCATCCCATGACGGGGGATACTCTCACACACCAACTCACTCACTGGGACCCTGTCGACATCCAGTTTACCTAGCATGCACATCTTTGGGATGTGGGAAGAAACTGGAGAACCTGGAGCAAATCTATTCAGAAATAGAACATGCAAACTCCACACAGACAGTGGCCCTGCCAGGAATCAGATTTCTTTTTCTCATCAACGTTATAACAAAATCATGTTGAATGAAACAACGTTATTTGAAGATGTGCTGTCTGTGATGAGTGCTGATTAACTGTAGACAAAATATAAAACACTGTGTTTTTCATCAATTTTTATTTTAAAAATAGAGCTCTCATCCCAAATGAGGTTTTGGTCCAATTCTTCGAAGATTCAAATGAATGCACTTAAGAAACATATATCAAAAGAAGCAGGCTTAGCTGTCAGCCCTGAGAGTATCTGAATGCCAACAATAAGCAATTTGGATGTGGATTCAAAGGAAATTCATAATGTTGAGAGAAAATAGCTCTGCAATAATGCAAGGAAGCTCTAAAACCTTCTTCTGAGAATTTCTTTGTTTTTTGACATAAAATTAAATAAGGATTTGATGAAATTCTATGACTTAGGATATTGAAAAAAAAAGAAATTCAGACTCAATAGGCCTTCCATTTTCCTTCTAGACTAAGCTGATTGCTTTTGCTTGTGTAATTTTTTTTAATTCTAGAGTTTTTGTTTTTAAAAAACTATTATATGGTAAAAATAAAAACTTTTAGTAGCTCTTCACTTCATGCTCATTTGCTGATTTTTTATATCTGTTCATTCTCTCACTGCTCTGACTTCATCCAACTTCACTATATTGCAAATTCTCCAAAATGTAAGAGTAGAAAAACAGTAAAACTTGTCCCTGATTCAAAGTCCTTTGTGAAAAATGATATTTAAAAATATCAAGTAATTGGTAAGTAGAAATGAAAGGTGAGGCCAGGCATGGTGGCTCATGGCTGTAATCCCAGCACTTTGGGAGGCCAAGGTGAGAGGATTGCTTGAGCCCAGGAGTTCAAGACCAGCCTAGGCAATATAGCAAGACTTCCTCTCTACAAAAATTTTTTTAAAAAGAAAATTAGTTGGGTGTAGTGGCACGCAATGTAGTCCCAGCTACTTGGAAGACTGAGGCAGAAGGATTGCCTGACCCAGGAGGTCGAGGCTGCGGTGAGCCATAAACATGCCACTGCACTCAAGTCTTTGTGACAGAGACTCCGACTCAAAAAAAAAGAAAAAAGAAGAAATGAAATATGATAACTTTTATTACCTACAAGATAGTATGTATCTCCTAAACATGAAAGAATAGCTAACTTGACTCGAGTTAATTTTAAAATGTTAGGCAACCCATTCCAATTCTCCATGACCCAATCTCACAGCTGAATCAATAGATCTTTAATACCAAGTACAGATGAAAAATTCAAAGAGCTATTTACTTGGGTGTCTAAACAAAACAGAAATTCCTCCTTCCCTAATACTAATCCTCATATAAAATAATTTCATGACCTGGAGACTCCTCCTCAGTATAAATATAGCTGAAAACACATAGGAAGTTATCCTTCTCTCTTCTTGGATTGGTGGCTGGGGATGGGGTTTGTTGATCCACTTGTTCTCTGGGGGAAGTATTGGTATCGAATTGAACTCAAACACCCTGCACAAGTCAGATGTGCAAGAAAGAAGCTCCACTGCCCAGCCTCTGCTGTACACCTACTCATAATGCTTCCTTCTTCCTTCTTCCACACCCTCAGCCTCCTGTCCATCAAAGCCAGACTAGCCTTCCAGGGGTCTTTGTCCCCTAAGGTAGAAAGCCTTCCTGTATGCTTGGGAAGAAAAGATTTGGCAATGGTGCAAATCAAAATATTTCTCTAGCCTGTAGAGAATGATCTGTTATCTACTCTGCAAAGCACACTTGTTTATAAACCCTGGACTTCTCTCTTTTTAACTGTGGGGGAGAAAATATATGATAATCCTTTATATCAAGAGCTCCATACACAGTGTTACACTTTCATCTGCAGCTCCCAAACTTAATTATTCAGCTAACTTTTATATCTATTTATCTGCAAGATATGGAATGATCTCTTTTGTTTCATTAGTCAATTTACAATTCAAGAGCCGGGCTCCGTGGCTCAGCCTGTAATCCCAGCACTTTGGGAGGCTGAGGTGAGTGGATTGCCTGAGCCTGCGGGTTCGAGACCCACCTGGGCAACTTGGTGTGACCTCATCTCTACAATAAATCAAAAAATTAGCCGGGTGTGGTAGCGCGCACCTGTAGTTCCGGCTGCTAGGAAGGCTGAGGCGGAAGGATTGCCGGAGCCCAGCGGGTCGAGGCTGCAGAGACCGGGAGCGGCCACTGCACTCCAGTCTGGGCAACAGAGTGAGACTCCAACTCAAAAAAAAAAAAAAATTATAATTCAAGATATAGCTTTAATGTATCCAATGTATTTTGTATTTTAAAAACTGTATAAAGTGTCTACTAGGTTCTGTTTGTCTCCAAGACCAGATATTGGTGACTATAATTATATTTTGTATTGATGTGACCACACTAACATAAGCAACGAAATATAATAACCAGAATGCTTTCTATTACTCCTAAAAGGAGAGGAAAAGCAAAAGTTTTCAGTATTATAATAAGAAGGCTAAAACAGCAAAAAGGGATGTTTGTTTAATTTACCTCTGAGTTTTGTGGCAAAAGTAAATAAACCATATTAAGTTAGACTGCTACTGGTCACAATAGTTGGTCATTAAAAGTAAAGGAGAGTTGAAGTGGAGAATAAATTTCAGAACAAAATATGTTAAGGAAATGTAGGTGGGTGGAAATATTTAAGAGATGTCACTTTTCATTAGGGTATTGTCACAGGGAAGGGAAATCAAGAACAATAATTTCCAAATCACACAAAGATTAGAGATTTTTCTATTTGAAAAATTTGTAATTCATGATATAGTTTTATAATTCAGGATATAGCTTTTTATAGTTAGAGATTTTTCAATTTGAATGCCTTTTTGTCTTCTTGATATCGTAACTGACCTTAAATGCCACATTCTTGTTGTTTCTTGGGAAAATTTTGCTAACTACTTTTTCCATTCACAAATTTGATTTGTTAAAATAATTCACATTGAAAGAACTACAAAAAATCAAGAGCAGCATTGTTCCCCATTCATTCTTTATTTCCTCCCTCTTATTATCTCTTCCCTGACTTTTTTTCTTCTCTTTTCCCTTCAATTGCCGTGTTCTAGTTAATCATGAGAAAACAACATATTTCATGCTTTAATTCAATTCCATGCACTAATCCTATTTCTGAAAATTAAGTAATTCAGTGAAAGAGAGAAATTACAACCCAAATAAGCCAAACAAGTAAAATAAGTGACTAAAATCATAGTCAGTTTTAGATTTTTTTTTTGCAACCTAAGGAACTAGAGAAAAAGTAATTTGGGGGATGTCTCATTTGTCCATTTGCAAAATAACTTGTAGTATCTTGTGAGTTTCTGTTATCAAAAAGTCATAATAGACAGAAATATGTATATAGTACTTGCCACTTACAATACAAATAACTCTGCTTGAATCTCAGAAATATCCAGTGAGGCAGGTGTTCTCATTCTTGATGTGCAGACTGAGGCTACAGAGATCATGAATCTTCAAGCGTCATGCAATTAGGAAGGGCTGGCCAGTGTTGAGATCCACTTTTGATTCTACAACCTAGATTCAATTTACATACTGCACTGCTTCCAAGGAATGGCTATTAATCACCAAATCTTCCTGTGTTATTGAAGGATTACCATCTACTTTTTAGGCCACTATGCTGTGGGAAGTGCATAAAAGATTTAGCATCTGAAAGAAACAGAAGACAATGGTAGGTGTTCCAGCTTGGGCTGCCTGAACAAAATACCACAGACTGAATGGCTAAAACAACAGACATTCATTTTCCCACAATTCCAGAGGCTGCAAAGTTCAAGATCAAGGTACAACAGGGGTGAATTTCTGGTGAGGACCCTCCTCCTGGCTTGCAAATGGCTACCTCTTGGTGTATCCACACATGGTGGAAAGAAAGAAAACTCTGATCTTTCTTCCTCTTGTTATAAAGACAGTTATCCCATCATGAGAGTTCTACTCTCATCACCTCCCAAAGGCCTTCCTTCCTAATGCTATTACTTTAGGGATTCGGGCTTCAACACATGAATTTTGACAGGAACAAAAACATTTAGCCCGTAATAGTAGGTCTGATGCAAATGTATCTGCATGCTAAATTACAAAGCAAAATAATTACTAGAATTATATAATTTTAAGGTGATCTCAGAAATCATCTGGCCCAATTCTGTCTTTACAGAAGACAAATGGGAAAAAAAAAATTGAACAATCTACTCAGCGATGCTCAAGTTATCATTTGTGTTTGGTTCTCTCCCATTTTACCACTACAACTCCTACCTAAACTAATTACCTTCTCTCCCTATGAAATCCTTCAGTTTCCAGCAAGCTGACTTACACCTTCACCAATCCACTAAATTGTCTACTTAGCCAAACCCATTATTTAAAATATGCGTAAAAACCAATGAGATATGGATTTCTCTAGAAACCATTCCCTGAGCCCCTAGACAAATAAAGCCAAGATTGTGCTCAGGATCTGGCCACTCCTGAAGGGTAAGATTAACTCAAACTCCCTTACTATAGACCACAAAAACTCTGTCCCATGCCCTCCCCAATTTCAAACTATCTTCGAAGTCCAGGAGCACTTATGCTCTCCTCTGCTCAAGCTCCAGTTCCCTTCTGCCACCAAATTAGCTCAGTTAAAGGAATTTCTCACAGAGCTGTTACTCTGGGCTGGATCAGCTCAGGCCTAGGATGCAGATTTCTTCTTCAATTTCCACTAAATACAGCCCTGCACAAGCATTTGTGTAATAGAATATGAAAGACAAGAGGGATTTACTTTGCAGCTTGGACAAGAGCTTGATATTAACTGTCGGTTTATCTGCACAGGCCACAGCTGCTGGTAGAAGTCAGGCTTGGGCCTAGGGCCCTGGGTTCACCCCTCCTATCTTCTTTCATTCTCTTCCCCTAGCACCCAGCTCAACTCCCAAGTGCAGCTAGTCAGTTCATTCTCCCACTGGGAAGTTAGCTATCCCTTCTTTTTTTTTTTTTTTTTTTGAGTTGGAGTCTCACTCTGTCACCCACACTGGAGTGCAGTGGCCGCTCCCGGCCACCGCAGCCTCGACCTGCTGGGCTCCGGCGATCCTTCCGCCTCAGCCTTCCAAGTAGCCTGAACTATAGGCGCGCACTACCACGCCCGGCTGATTTTTTGATTTATTGTAGAGATGAGGTCTCGCTGCCCAGGTGGGTCTCGAACCCACGGGCTCAGTCAATCCACTCACCTCAGCCTCCCAAAGGCGCGGGATTACAGGGTGAGCCACCAAGCCCGGCTGATTCTTAGTCTTCAAATTGTGGTTAGCCAACCTGAGCCTGCCATTTTCTATCTTCTACGTACCGCCAGGCCAGCAACAGCTATTCAATTCCATTGTCCTTGTATGTTCTACTTCCTTGTATGTTCTACCTTTCAAATGACAACGATATCACACAGCAACACACCCCCTTCCATTTGTATTCCATTATCACTCACCACGTGTGAGCGTCTCGGTCCTGGCACACCACAGAATGTCGGGGGCTCTGTCACCTCCCTACACCAGGGCTGGCTCTTCATTGCCAGCCAGCAGGCAGTGTCCCATTCTTACTGTCTCCTTCTAGGACCTCCTGGGAACAGCTGCCTGAAGTCAGGTTTCCTAGGAGCATAAACGGAGACCAAATGTATGTGAATGCAATTTATGAAAGGATAACCCTTCAGGAAAATCTTGGAAGAAGTGGGAGAGAAGTAACACAAGGAAAGGGAAAGGAGCAGAGCAAAACTGTCATCTTAGGACAAATCTAAACCTAGCCTGAAGTCGGAAGGGTTGAGTGTCCTGGATTATAGATTCCACTCAGAGCCATCCCACCTTTGAGGAAAGAGGGTTGAGGTTTGCACCCCGTATGAGTCATGCCCCACTCCTGGGAATATTGAGTCGGGAGCAACATGGATATCAATACAATTTGTCAATGTTTCTTGCCTGCAAATCCTACAGGATTGTTGTAACACTCAAAAACACGGGCACACAGATATGAGAGTACTCTTTCTTTATTTTTTTAATTTTTTGTAGAAATGAGGTCCCTCTACATTACCCAGGCTGGTCTTGAACCCCTGGGTTCAAACGATCCTCCCACCTTATCTTCCCACACTGGTGGGGTTGCAGGCATAAGCCACAACTCTCCACCGAGGGTACTCTTACAACTAAAAATGACATTAAAATTTAATATTTGCTATCCTCAATCATGTTTTGCTGTTGAAAATCTACTTTTTTTCTGAGTTCAAAAATTATTAGCATATTCATTTTATTATAAACTTTTCATTGAAATGCAGCTTTGCAGAACTTGAATTTTTTATTATTCTGTTGATATGATGCTCTATCATATGAATGAAAATAAGGAGAATCATTATGTATATTCTGCATATAAAAATAAAAGACTGAATTCCAATTGCAAACATAAATAATTTTTAACCCTTAATATTAAAATTTAATTTTAAATCCAGGCAAACATGACTTTATTTTCTCTGAATAAATTTATAATCCAACTTCAACTTATTAACTATTGAATAGACCCTGTGTGAAGTATCATTAATATAATTTCTTACATTTTTATTTGAGATAAACAGAATTATTTTCAATTGGACAAACATGACAGATAATACAAATCACAACATCATAACACCTATCAAAAAAGTAATATCTTTTGTTAAAAGTTGACAGGTGTGTATTTGAAGACTCAGTCCTACATCTGAAAAGGTGTTCTGTTCCAAAATATAACCTTAAAAAAGGATGCCTCTTTTTTAAATTTTTCTTTTACTCTTTCTTAAGCAGTAAGTCATTTCATAATATGGTTTATTTTACTATTAGTTTTAGTGGTTGCTTAGTACCAATGACAGAGACTGTACATACACACACACACACACACACACACACACACACACACAATTTTTAATATCAGCAAAAATGACAGAGTAAGGATCTTCAAAAACTCTCTCCCTCATAAAAACAAAAACGTATAAGAAAACTGGGGGAAAAAATTGGTCAGAATCAGCTTTCTTAGAACATTAAAAACTAATCAAAGACTTGCAGCAACCCAGGTAGTGCTTATTCAAATAGCTGAGTAAGAAAAGCAAGCTATGTGGTGGTTTAAATTATTCTATTTCTATCTCCCCTTTCCTAGTTCCACAGTAGCCTTCAAAAACCTAGAGCCCATGAGAACAATGAGTACCAACAGCACAGCAGCCACTGGAGGGGCAGAAAAGGATTAGATCTCTTTCAAAGCCCCATTCTAAAGAGCTATCATCTTTTAATCTGTCCAGTGGTTCCCTGGAAGACCCCACTCATAAGACCTTCTTTATTTGACCTATCTTATAGCTGACCCAGTGTGAGAAGCCTTTTCTCCACAGCGTTTGTATAAGACTGCAGCTGCCTGAGATGATAGATAACTGTTGAGACAAACAATAAGCTAACCAAAAAGCTTTAAAAAAGAAAAGCTGGGAAATGGGATGTTTATAGATGCTTTGATAAGCTGTGACGTATTCCTGGGAACCTGAAAGGTCATGAGAGTGCACAGAGTTGTGCCTATGCTCAGGAAAGACCTGAGAAGGGCCTAAGCCCTTATGTCTGGCTGACTGTCAGTCTCTGCCTAAGTAGGAAGTGAAGGCTGAAAAAGAGTTGTCAACTACCTGGCTATGTGTTGAAGGCTTGCCCCTATACACAGAACCCCTTGGCAAAAACTAGGAGACTTACTGGCTTCAGGTATTTAAGAAAATCTCTGTTCAATCATTAGCTGACCACCAAGATATCTGAGCAGAGACCATATATTAATGACCACATATGACAAGAATGCAGACTTTCAGAATTAGATGAGAAGGTCACTAAACAAACTACAACAAACCCAGGGAAGGAGACGAATCTAATTTCCAGAGTTGCCACATTGTGTTATTTTGAATGTTCAGTTTTCAATAACAAAAATAATACAGTAAAAAAAAAAAACAAGCCAGGCTCGGTGGCTCAGCCTGTAATCCCGCGCCTTTGGGAGGCTGAGGTGAGTGGATTGCCTGAGCCCGCGGGTTCGAGACCCGCCTGGGCAGGCAAGACCTCATCTCTACAATAAATCAAAAAATCAGCCGAGCGTGGTAGCGTGCGCCTGTAATTCCGGCTACTCGGAAGGCTGAGGCGGAAGGATCGCCGGAGCCCAGCAGGTCGAGGCTGCGGTGGCCGGGAGCGGCCACTGCACTCC
The DNA here is from genome assembly GCA_027257055.1 of Cephalopachus bancanus. Classification (NCBI taxonomy): domain Eukaryota; kingdom Metazoa; phylum Chordata; class Mammalia; order Primates; family Tarsiidae; genus Cephalopachus; species Cephalopachus bancanus. Next base: position 3,150,880 of record JAPVLO010000096.1, on the reverse strand, counting down.
AGTCTGGGCGACCGAGTGAGACTCCAACTCAAAAAAAAAAAACAAAAACAAGAAAGTATGCCCCATACATAGGAGGCAAAAGTGGTCGATAGAAACTGTCCCAGAGGAAGCCTAGGTATTGACCTTATTAACAAAGATTTTAAATTACCTATTTTAAATATGTTTAAAGAACTACAGGAAACTATGTCTAAAGAACTGAAGAAAAGTGTGGAAATGACGTCTCACCAAAGGAAAAATAAAAATAAAGAGATTAAAATTATTTTAAAAAACAAATAGAAATTCTGGAGTTAGACTGAAAAGAATAATGGACTATAGAAGCTTAACAGCAGATCTGAGCAGGCAGAAGAAAAGAAATCAGTGAACTTGAAGATAAGTCAATTGAGAGTAACCAGTCTGAAGAACAGTAAGAAAAAAAATGAAGGAAAATGAGCAGAGCCTCAGAGAGCTGCAGGATGCCATGAAGTATACCAATATATGCAAAATAGGGTCCCAGAAGAAGAGAAAAAGACAGAAGAAATATTTGAATAAGTAATAGTTTTAAAATTCCTAAATTTGGTGGGAAACAACACTACACATCCAAGAAAATCAGTGAACTCTGAGTAGGATATAAATAACACTAGGAGGGAATTAACTTAGAGATTTAATGTTCGATTTTGTAGCTGTATACTCTAGGGAATTCTACTTTATAATTTGGTTACTTGAGTCTTTTTGCCTTTGTCATCTCATCCTATGGGAATAAATTATATTCTAATAGTGTATGTGGACAGGGAAAGGGCATAAAAAAGAAGTATGTCTGATTCAAAATCTAAGATGGTGAGGATATGGGGAGCAGGCATTTGAAAAGAATAGAAAACGACACCAGTCTTCAAAGGCAATATGTTATTAAAACATAAAAGTAAATTAAAGCATAAATATGCATACACATGCCATAATTAGTTATTTAGGCTGTCTGGACTTAAGTTGAAATGTTTTTAAATAATATATAAATAAGTTTATGGATGATATCTTATATTCTTAGCATTGCTGCCGCAAAGACTATAGTCATGACCTAAAAGTCCAACATTTTGCCTTAAGTTTTAAAAGTCTCTATATTAGGATGCTTAATTTTGGTGGGAGTAAGTTTTAAATAACATAAAATTGGAAATCTTTACATTCCTCAGAATAAATGCTATTTTGAAGAAGTTTTATGAATCTTACACAATTTAAGACAAGAGTGCAGAACCAAAAATCATAAATTGTCTCAGAAATTTGTGATTAAAAATGGAATAATTAAAACAAGTCAATTTTTTGAAGTTGCAAAGAATATTTACAGAAGGTGAGTCATTCATTTTTAGCTTTTGCTAATTAATCTTGACTTTGCATTCCCACCAAAATTAAAAGTGAGAAGAATAGTCTGGAAAATAATTTTTGGTTGTTTTTTAACTTTATATTTTAAAAGAACTTCAAACTTACAATTTACAAGAATGGTATCATGATGTCTGTATATCTTTCACTCAGTCTCCAACTATAAACAGTGTTCTCACTCTCTATCTCTTGTCTCTCTCTCTTTCTCTCATAAATATGATTTTATTCTGAACTAATTGAGAGTAAGTTGCAAACATGATGTCCTAATTATTTTGGTGGGTATTTCCTAAAATTCAATAGCACTATTCTTTATAACATTGCCATTTCTGTCATGAAATTGATACATTGCTACAGTCTAATCCACAGATTCAACTCATATTTTGTCTAGTTTCTCAATAATTCCCTTTATGGAAAAAATATATTTTCTATACGTATGAAATTCAGGTTCATGTGTTATATTTAGTTGTCAACTCTTCGATCTCCTGAAATTTCAAAGTATTCCTCAGTCTTTTGTTTCCTTCCTTGAACTTTCAATTTGGGGTGAGCACAGATCAGTATTTTATAGAATATTTCTTAATTTTGATTAATATGTTGGAAAAAACTTTTTAAAAAACTAACAACAAAAGGAAACTTTAAAATCATTTTTAAAAAATCAGAACTATCTCTTTATCCTGTATTTCACCTCTATGCAACGGTTTACACAAGACAGAACACCCCCACCCTGGAGAGAGAAAACAGGACAGAAAGAGAGAGAGAAGAGAGGACGGAAAGGGAAGATGAGAAGAAAAAGTTAACAAGAGCATTTTCAAAACAAAAGAAATAACTTTCTTACAGCCACAACCTTTTGTTTGAAATCTCATACATTTTAAATCCTAAATACAATTCAGTGAAAATAAATAGTAGCTATGTATAAATAGGCCACTCTAGTAAGAGCTCAGTACATCTAAGTATGCTTATTTCTTTCCAGACTTGAAATTCTAGCTTCATCTTTGCATGTTGCATAGCCTAGAGCATTTACAAAACCAAACTATGAACATTTGTCTCTCAGTTTTCCCCCAGAGAACAGCTTTCACCTTGATGGAACTCACGTTTCTCTCCTTCGTTATCGTCTGATTTCCAACTGGTTGTCTCAGCAGTTTAACTGTGGGCATCTCGATTGTTTCATTACTGGAATTGTCATTTTATTATTTTACTTTGTTATTTATTTCTCAATAAAGTAATTCAGCCAACAGGGAAATATCTCTTGGATGCAATAAGTAGGCTTTTATAATTATAAATATTATTTTCAGGAGGCAATTTTCTGTTATATATTTGTGGTGTCAGACTCAAACTTTTCAAAACTACACAAACCTAGGAATCCATTTGCAGCGGTGACATCAAGAGTCACACGACACTATTTCTAAAAACGATACAATTATTTGATCAACATGGCAATGATTCATTAGGCTCTCACTTTTTTACAAATCCTGTTGTTCGTAACATGTTACTCACTGATTTTGGTTTACCAAGGTTTTGTAGAAATCTTTAAAGTATTAGCTCTGAATTAGATGGAAATTTTATAAGTCAGAATGCTATTTTAGTTAACTAAAAGGATATATACTTTAATTACTTTGCATTTCTATCATTACTCATGTATATTCTTTTTTTCTATGCTACTTTATTATGCAATCTCATATACCAAAAAGATGGAATAATATAGCAGGCAAGAACTTTAAAAGTGATTGTATCCAATATCCTCATTTGAAAGGCAATTGAGAGGGAGTCAGAAAACTGTGTGTCCAGATTTGCTGACACTAGGTCTACAATCCTTGCTGCTATACTACACAAAAAGGGACTTGCAAATCTTCTTAAAGATGATACGTTTTATGCACAAAGAAAGCATTGGCAAAGATCATGCTTTTTATATCCTTGACAGACTACAGGAACATCCTCTACTTGAGAAGGCAAACCTGCTTACGATGAGTGCATTTGGGGAAAGCTGAGGTGACAGCCAGTCAGTCAAGGGCATCACAGCCAGATCACTCTCTTACAGAGGCAGATTGTGGATAAGCCCTGGTCTCACTAGCCTTCTGTAGCCTCACCCCTAAATAATATTTAACAAGTATTTCATGAGTATTCATGGGAAGGGAAAGCAAAATAATACCTGCCCACAAGTCTCCATCCAGCCTTGCAATATTTGAAACCATTTCCTGTATCAGGGTGCAAAAATAGAGTTGGGATGCAATTTTATCCAGCTATTGATGCAATTTCAAGAAGACTTTCTGTCAGGGACTTTAACCACATAAACAAACGCAATGGATATTTAAAAACTCATCTGAAAATTTAAAAGGAAAGGGAAAGGAATGAAAGAAAGGACAGGATTGGAATGCAAATATAAAGTAAAGCAACCAGATGAATAGTGGAAAATGTAACCAAGTAAGCTGCAGTTTTGTGCGTGTGATTGCAGTTTGTTAAAGCAATTATTTTACTAACTGATGGGACTTGCCTTTGCTGAACTAAAGTAACCAGACTGTGTCCTTTTGCATCATATGACATGACATATAAAGGAAACACATTTATTATTTAAACAGAAGAAACATTCATTCAGCAAATTCACGTTCAGTTAATATTTATTGAGGACTTCCTATTATTGAACACTCTACTTGGCCCTTTCATATGTGACTTTATTTAATCCTCATAATCATTTAAATAAATATGATTTCTATTTCTTTAAATCATGTGCTAATTGCTGCAAAGGTGTTACAAGTTAGAGTTGGGAGGAAGGATGAATGATTTTAAAAATTTACACATGCAACTACATGTGCTTTTGTATTGGCTTTCTATTTATTACTGTATGATAAATTAACTTAATGACTTAAGAGCCAGAGTATGCTTCTCCTACAGAATAAGCCAAGATGAGAGAGTTTCCTCAGCACTCAGAGAGGAAGAGGACTAACAGCATGCCCCAAGACTCATCAAAGAAGTAATAATAACCACATAGTGCAAAGAAGAGAAAAACCCATTGATCTGGACAGGAACTAGCCAGATTCTTGCCTGGATCACCATAGATTACTGGCAGCCTCTGGACACAGCCTATGGGAAGGTGAGTGAGGGAAATTCAGAAGTTCTGTGCTCCTGTTGTGAACTTGAAGGATCTCCAGTCCCTGATGGAAAACCACCTTAACCACAGCTGTGCACTGCCAAAGACCATGTGAAGTGGTGCAGGGAAACAACAACAAAAAAGCCCTGAGCAGCTCCAGCTGCCAGATCTCAGGAACTCAGTCTTTGCAGGGGGCTACTTTCTAGTCAGCCTGGGAGGAGATGGTCCCCAAAGGCAAATTCCTTGTCAGCAGACAGTTCCTGGCTGGGGCTGGCTACCCTGGAGAACACCTGAGGCCCTGAGGATGGCTGCACTTTGACATTTGTTGACATTTGAAAGGCAAACTGCCTAAAGCTAAGAAGTTGAGTAAGGTTCATTGTCATAGCAAACTCTCACTCCCCACATAAACCCTTTTGTATCTGTCCTGCACAAAGCATTACCCTAATGGCCTGGGACTCCTTCCTAATCTTCACTGGGGTAAACAAGAGTGCACACTTGTGGGGTGCTTAAGCTTTCCACCTCACATACCCCTCAAAGGCTCAAAATAGGCAGAGAATATAGGTAATCCCAAGAGACCTACTTCCTGTCTAGATTGGCTAGGCACTTCCTTAGAACAACACAGGTCAGGCAGAAAGTCCACAGCCACCATCACTGCTGACTTTCTACCACAAGTACCACCTCCTGGCTGAAGGTCAACAGCAGAGCCCATCATATTTGACATAATCAACTTTAGGAAAGGCCTGATTCCACACCCCAGCTAATACCACTTTCCAAGCCATTGTGGACCAGGACACTGTGAGCCAGTGTAGGTACCCTAAACAGAACTGCCACAGATGGAAATTGAGAAACACCACACCAAAGTTATCTATAACCAAGGGAACTCTACAGAGCCTACATCACCCCCCTTTCAACTTCAAATAAGAAGAAATAATCTGCCCAAATGGCAATATGAAAACAATAATTCTGACAATATGAAAAACAGAGTTCTCCAACACCCCCAAAAGATCACACCAACTTTTCAACAATGGACCCTAACCAAAATGAAATATTTGAAATTCCAGAAATAGAATTCAAAAGGTTGATTATATAATTGAACAATCTTCCTAATCAAAGAAGCAAAAGACCTTTACAACACAAACTACAAAACACTGCTCAGAGAAATCAAAGATGACACAAACTAATGGAAAAATTTTCCGTGCGCATAGATTGGAAGAATCAACATTGTTAATATGTCCATCCTTCCCAAGGCAATCTACAGATTTAACACAATATCCATTAAATAACCAGCAGCTTTCTTCTCAGATCTGGAAACAATACAGGGATTCATATGGAAACATAAACAACCATGAATAACCAAAACGATCCTCAGCAAAAAAAAAAAAAAAAAAAAAAAAAAACAGGAGTCATCATGCTTCCAGACTTTAAGCTTTATTATAAAGCTACAATAATCAAAACAGCCTGGTATTGGTGCCAATTTTACAGAAGCTATTCCACAAGCTATCCCATGTTCATGGATTGAAGAGGAGGAATTTTCCCTAACTTGTGCTATAATGTCAGTATCACTCTGATATCACAGCCAGGGAAAGACACACAGAAAAAGAAAACTGCAATCCAATATCCCTTATGAATATAGATACAAAAATTCTTAACAAAATATTATCAAACTGAATTCAACAGTATATTAAAATATATATTTTATGACCAAGTAGGTTCTATCCCAAGGATGAAAGGGTGGTTCAACATACACAAGTCAATAAACATGATCCACTACATAAACAGAATTAAAAACAAAAGTCACAGGATTATTTGAATAGACGCAGAAAAAGCATTTGATACAATCATGACAAGACCCTCAGAAGAATAGGCACAGAGGGAACATTCCTCAAAATAATAAAAGTCATATATGACAAACCCACAACCAATGTCATCCTAAAAGGAGAAAAGTTTAATGCATTCCCACTCAGAACTAAAAGGCAAGAATGCCTCCTTTCACCACACCTATTCATCATAGTACTGGAAGTCCTAGCAAGAACAATCAGGCAAGAAAAAAAAAAATAAAGGGTATCCAAATTAGAAAAGAAGAAATCAAGTTATCTCTATATGCCAACAATATGATCTTATACCTAGAGAACCCTAAAGACTCTTCCAAAAGACTCCTGGATTTGACAAATGAATTTGTAAAAGGTCAGTATACAAAATCAACACACACAAATCATTTGCACTACTATACACCAAGAGCAACCAAGCTGAGAATCAAGAACTCAATTTCATTTACAGTAGCAGACAAAAAGCTAAAATAACTAGGAATATATTTGTTTATTTATTTTTTTTTTTTTTTTTTGAGTCGGAGTCTCACTCTGTCACCCAGGCTGGAGTGCAGTGGCAATGTTCATGGCCGCTGCAGCCTCAACCCACTGGGCTCAGGCAATCCTTCCTCTTCAGCCTTCCAAGTAGCTGGAACTACAGGCATGCACTACCATGCCCAGTTTATTTTTTTATTTATTGTAGAGATGAGGTCTCACCAAGTTGCTCAGGCTGGTCTCAAACCCCTGAGCTAAGGCAATCCACTCACCTTGGCCTCCCAAAGTGCTGGGATTACAGGCTTGAGCCACCATGCCCAGCCTAGGAATATATTTAACCAAAGATGTAAAAGATCTCCACAAGGAGAACCACAAAACTCTGATGAAAGAAATGCTAGAAATTTCAGAAATTCACAAACAAATGGTGAAGCATCCCATACTCATGGATTGAAAAGATCAACATTGTTAAAATAACTTTCTTAGTCAAAGTAATCTACAGATTCAGCGCAATCCCTATCAAGCTATCAATGTTATTGCTCACAGAATTAGAACAAATAATCCTAAAATTCACATAGAACCAAAAAAAGAGCTAGACTAGGTAAAGCAAACCTACGCAAAAAAAAAAAAAAAAAAAAAGGTAGAGGCGTCACATTACCTGACTTCAAATTATATTGCAAGGCTGAGGGTGTACCATTACCTGACATCAAATTATACTGCAAGGCTGAGAGGCATCACATTACCTGACTTCAAACTATGCTGCAAGGCTGTAGTAACCCAAACGGCATGGTACTGGTACAAAATCAGATATATGGATCAATGGAACAGAATAGAGAATCCAGAAATAAACCCAAATACCTACAAACAACTGATCTTTGACAAAACAAAAACATGCACTGGAGAAAGGACACCCTATTCAACAAATAGTGCTGGGAAAATTGGATAGCTGCATGCAGAAAAATAAAACTTGATCCCTATCTCTTCCCATACACAAAAATGAATTCAAGATGGATTAAGGACCTAAATCTCAGACCTGAAACTTTAAAAATCCTAGAAGAAAACCTAGGAAAATCTCTTCTGAACTTTGGCCTAGGCAAAGAATGTATAGCTAAAACCCCAAAAGCAAATACAACAAAAATAAATAAGTAGGACTTAATTAAACTAAAAAGCTTTTTCACAGCAAAAGAAATAATCAACCAAGCAAACAGGCAATCAAGAGAATGGAGGAAGATATTTGCAAACTGTACATCTGGCAAAGGACTAATATCCAGAATCTACAAATAACTCAAACAAATTAAGAAAAAAAGCAAATAACAAATTAACAAGAAAAAAGTGGGCAAATGAAATGCATGAGAAGACAGCTCTGGAAAAAAGATATATATATGGCCAGCAAATATCACTCACTGTCAGGGAAATGTAAACCAAAACCACAATGAGGCCGGGCTTGGTGGCTCAGCCTGTAATTCCAGCACTTTGGGAGGCTGAGGCAAGTAGATTGCCTGAGCCTGCAGGTTCGAGACCAGCTCAGGCAACTTGGTGAGATCTCGTCCCTACAATAGATAAAAAAATTAACTGGGCACAGTAGCATGTGCCTGTAGTTCTGGCTACCTGGAAGGCTGAGGCGGAAGGATCATCGGAGCCCAGCAAGTCAACACTGGGGTGGCGGTGAGTGTGCCACTGCACTCTAGCCTGGGCAACAGAGTGCGACTCCAATTCAAAATTTAAAAAAAAACACACAATGAGATGCCACCTTACACCAGTTCCAACAGACATTATTTAAAAATCAAAAAACCTTAGGTGCTGGCACACATGGGGAGAAAAGGAAACACTTATGCAGTTAGTAGAACTTCTATGTAAAGCGGTATGGAGATTTCTTGGAGAACTAAAAGCAGATCTACCATTTGATTCAGCAACCCCACTACTAAGTATCTCCCCAAAGGAACAGAGGTCATTATATGAAGAAGACACCTGCACTTGAGTGTTCTTTTTTCCTAATATATTTCATTTTAGAGATGTAGGGTGCAATTCAGGATCAGGTCTACAAGTGGGCATCGTACCAGTAAAGTTTGGGCCTCCCTTCGGTCCCCACTTTGTCTGGTTCGAGATCAGATACACTCATTGATGCTGTGTTCCCCCACCCCAAACCCAGACACCTGCATGTCATCACAACATAATTTACAATTGCAAAGATGTGCAATCAACCTAAATGCCCATCAACCTATCAATGGGATAATGAAAATTGGTAAATATGTAATATGAAATACTACTCAGCTATCAAAAAGAATGAAATTATGTCTTTTGCAGCAACTTGGATGAAGTTGGAGAATATCGTCCTAAGTGAGCTAACTCAGGAGCAGAAACCAAAAACAGCATGTTCTCACTTGTAAATGAGAGCTAAACTAAGAATCTGCAAAGGCATGAAGAATGGGATAATGGACACTGGAGAAAGGGAAGCAAGGGAAGGGGTGGAGGAATAAAAAAATCACCTATAGGGTGCATGTGCACAAGTGGGGGTGGTGGATACACTTAAAGCCTAGACTTCTTCACCACTATACAATGCAACTATGTAAACAAAAACTATTTTTACCTCCTAAAGCTATTAAAATAAAGAAAAAAAATTGAGTGTGTTAAAACAATGATTGGCTGGGCGTCGTGGTTCATGCATATAATCCCAGCACTTTGGGAGGCCAAGGAGAGAGGATTGCCTGAGCTCACAGGTTCAAGACCAGCCTGGGCAACATGGTGAGACCTCGTCTCTACAATAAATCAAAAAATTTAGCTGGGCGTGGTGGCTCATGCCTGTAGTTCCAGCTACTTGGAAGGCTGAGGCAGAAGGATCACCTGAGCTCAGCAGGTCGAGGCTGCAGTGGTCTTGAGCATACTCCAGCGTGGGCAACAGAGTAAGACTCCAACTCAAAAATAAACAAACAAAAAAGCCCACAATGATTGTTTATTATCTCTTTCAGCGTCTTTGAGTCAGGAATTCAAACAGGGTGTACAGGGAGGCCTTTTATTTCTTCTGCTCAATGACTGGGACCTCAGTTGGAAGACTGAGGCTGGAATCACCTAAGGTTCATTTACAGGTCTGGTGGTTGATGCTGGCTATGAGCCATGGTCCCAGTAGAGACCTACCCTTCCTTACAATACAACAGCTGAGTTCCAAGAATAAACATCATAAGAGAGGGAAAGTGAAAGAAACTCTCTCCTTTTTGTGACCTAGCTTCTTAACCACAGAAGCCATGTGGGATCCCTTTCATTTATACCCTGTTGGGACACGTGGGACTGTCACAAGACCCTGGCTTGATTCAAGAGGGAACATTACTCCCATCTCTTAGTGGGAAGCGTGCCAGTCACGTTGCAAGAAGAGCATGTGGGATAGGATAAGTTGCAGCCACCAATGGGAAATACAATTACCACATTCTTACTCACTGGCAAAAATCATAAAATGAGCCCCGGATTTAATCGACACCAGGAAATACATCCTATGTCAGGAGTCTATAGACAGCCAGAAAATGGAAGGATCAGAGATTGTTCATGACTGGGGGATCCAGGTCTCTTCACAGAAGAGGCAGATTGGGAAGATTTCTATTTATTTATTTGCTTACTCACTTACTTATTGGGTGCCTACCATGCTAAGTGGGGAACATAATAGAAAATTCTATTTCCAAGGCACAGGCTGGGTGATATCATAGAGAGGGGCTCAAGGCTTTCCTCTCTAGTGAACTATTCACTGCTACCCTTAATTCTCTCCTTTCATGGCAATGTTTCTTCCAGCACTGCTGGAAGCCAGGAGTGCTGCAGAGATTCTGAGTCATGTTTCCATGGCTTCCCTTTATTCTCTACTCCAAGAGCTAACAGGACCCTGAGAAACATATAACCAAGGAATTTGGGGAACAGGTTAAAAACATTTATATTACTAAAGGAAAAAAAGTTCTATAAGACACACTAATCTTTAATTCTATTCTATGCTGAATAGAATTAAACAGTCTATTGGGAGACCATTAAGTTGCCGTTTTTATCATCTTCAAAAAAACCAAATGTGGGCAACCCCTTTGGGTCCCCTCCCACTGTGGGAGCGTTTCTGTCCTCTCAATAAATCCTGCTTTCTAAAACAAAACAAAACAAAACAAATTTATTGGGACATACAAATTCAAGTATTTAAAATATATAAAAGTGAATGCCTTTCTAATTTTTATTTTCTGTTTTGTTTCACTCTTTCCCATTCTCTGTCTCTCCCTCCTTGTGTGATTCTACACGGAACAAAGATCAAAAACTTTTACTTATTGGTAAAGAAATACACAGGAAAATCCAAGTGACATTTACAGTAATTAATAATTCTACAACAAAACTAGAAATGTCAAAGTCATAATTGTGATTTTTAAAAAAACCCATCACTTAATTTTTCTTGAACAATGAAACTTTCAACTATGCTAGGGCATTGGGTTTTTTAAAAATAGCTCTAAGCCTTATATTTTATTACAGAACAACTTTCTAAAGTAGGGTATGCCCCAGATTTATACATTTGGTGTTTTAAGAAAGCAATGTTCACTATTTTAAACCCAGACACATATAAAATAACTGACTTAGAGAACTCAGTGTAAATTCCATGTCTCTTTTCTGCGAATAAAAAATTGACTATAAATCAACTGTAATTTCTTTCCTCATGTATATGATTAGCTTATAACTTTAGGCTTATCTTGAAAATAGATCATCAGATAACTTTACTGTTCAGAAATTTGTGACAACCAACAGATGCATGAAAAAATGCTCAGCCTCACTAGTCATCAAAGAAATTGCAAATTAAAACTACACTGAGATACTACCTAACTCCAGTCAGGATGACTATCATCAATAACTCAAAAAACAACAGATGCTGGAGAGGTTGCAGCAAAAAGGGAACACTTCTACACTGTTGATGGGAGTGTAAACTAGTATAGTCTCTGTGGAAAACAGTGTGGCAATTCCTAAAAGTTCTAAAAATTGATCTTCCATATGACCCCGCCATCCCCCTACTAGGAATATACCTGAAAGAGCTCAAATCACTCTATAAAAAAGATACCTGCACACATATGTTTATCACAACATTGTTCCCAGTAACAAGAACATGGGACCAACCATGCTGCCCATCAAAAGAGAACTCGATAAAAAAAATGTGGTACATATATATGATGGAAAACTACATAGCCATAAAGAAGAACAAAATCATGAACTTCACAGCAACCTGGATGGGTTTAGAGTCTATAATACTGACTGATGTGTCACAGAAACAAAGAACTGAGTATTACACGTTCTCACTCATAAATGAACCTTGAACAATTATCTTAATACTATAAGAGAAGGACTGGTATTAGCGGGAATCTGCCAGGAAGGAAGGAGGGGAGAGGGATTGGCAGTAATAGGAATCTGCCTGGGGAAACGGGGGACACACCTCATCAACAAGGGTACCTGCATAATGAATATTTTTATACCTCACCCTGAATTGTACCCCACATCTTTAAAATAAAAAAAATTAAAAGAAAAAATAAATTTGTGAATCTTAGTACTAATAGAGGATCAAGATCTAGTTATTTAAAAACAAAGTGATTTTAAGAGACTAAGAATTTTATTAGGAACAAATTTTTTTTTAGGTTGAAGAATATTTTTTAACACACAAAAAAGCAAAGATTCCAAATTCCCATTTCTTCCTTCTGAAGCTCATTAGAATTGGTTCAGAGATAAAGTTCAAATGCAGTAAAATGTAGATAAACTAGCTCATCGAATTTAAGCAGATTCAGTGGCTTCCTCATTATGAGAAATCACCTAGATAATCTGCTATCTCCTCTCTGCTTCAGAAGTAGTTTTCTGCAGTTCACATCAAGATTTAAAAGTACAGAATGATTTCTAGGTGTGGTCTAAGAAGTTCAAGGAGGTCACATGTGTATTCATAGTGGTCTCTAGGGTAAAAACATACTACCAAAACTATATAAGGGTCTACAATGAAATCAATGGATTAAAAACACAAGAATATGAGAAGTGTAAATGAGCAACCATTAGTGATAAGACCTACTTGACACCCACGTTCATGTGAGAGCAAGTAGAAGGAGGAAAAGGGTGTCTAAGTGCCCTGAGAACAAAAGCATCTAAAATCATCAACAGGAACTGCTTAAACATAGCATAAGACTACAAGGAGTTCTGCAAATTCTGATGCACAAGGGACAGCAAGGGCATTGTGGGAAGGTCAGCAGGTGCAGAAATGGTCTTGGTCCCGGAATTTTCAAAACTTGTAATCCTGAGCTCATGTCTAGGGTAAACAGCTCTGTCTTAGTGTGCTCAAGCTGTCATAACAAAACACCATAGACTGGGTGGCTTAAATAACAGAAATTGATTTCTTACCATTCTAGAGACTTTGAAGTCCAAGAATAAAGTTTATACTTCTTTAAAGAACCTTAATGCAGGGCTCCATTCTTATTATCTCATTTAATCTTAATCACATGCTTAAAGGCCCTATTGGTGTAGGGTTAGGACTCCAATATATGAATTTGGGAGAAGAGGGCATAATTCAATCCATAACACTCTCATTGAGGAGAAATTGAATTTCACTAAGGAGAAGTCAATAAATTGAGCAGGTCAAGGACATGTGGAGAAAAGAAAGGAAAGTTCAAATAAACACGGGGGAGAAGAGCAGAAATCACAGACAACCTTCTGTTTTTGTTGTCTGTAGCTCACACAATCAGAATAACATAAAGAAAGAGAACATGAACCGGATCCAAGATGGCCACCATGGAGCAGCAGACCAACTCCTCTCTCACTGAGCAAGGAAGAGAATAGGGAGCTAGCCAATGACAGACAGAGACACCTCAAACACTTTTGAATGAATGAAAAACCCTGCACCCAGCAAAGTCTTCTTTGAACAAATGAAGAACAGAAAGTGATGGCAGACACAGGAATCCAGGCACCCCATCCCCCACCATGTGCCAGACTCACAAGAAATGATGTCCTGACCAGCAGACAAAAGTGGATGAGTGAGGCAAAGACACTTTGGAATGGTTCATCCTCTCCCAACTTGCACAGGTCATTGGTCCCATGAGGAAAGAGTCCTGGGCAGGGCACAGTGGTGGGCAACTGCAGCCCAAGCATAACAGAAAAAGAACCTGTGCTGGATAAATCTCTATAAGCATGGCTTCCCATAGGGCTGGCAATGCATGAGCAAGGAAGGCCTGCCTACAGAGTGAACCCAACTGATATGCACTGCCAACAACTGGTGGCCATCTCCCCAACCAGATCAAAAAGAAACACCTCCAAACCCTACGTCTCTACAGACAACTTGCTCTATTTCAAGAGCAAAGTGCAGACCTGAACAAGGAGGGAGCAACACACAGACAGCAGACTTATTCTCTGCTCACTATCCAGGTAACAGCAGCGGGGACTGAAAGATGCTCCAACAAATTTAACAGTGGAAGAGAAGATCCACAGTGACAGAAACTACCCACAAGGCGGAACAAGGAACAGAAGTGAATGCTTCTTCCTCTCTCGTTGAACAATATATATTGAACCACAGAAACGAGGTTAATTGAGTAGCTGCACACCAAATAAACCAATAAAGTAATTACAAAGAGTGAAGAGAGGCCTGTCACAAATAAAGAAACTCAATGAAAAACTACAGGAAACCCTGGGTCCTAAAGAGACAATGCCCAAAAAAGCAGCTGTCAGAGCACAATAGAAACCTCCCAAAATGACCTGTCCTATATGACAGGTACAGGAATCAAAGATTAGATGGTAAAAATGAAGAGAAACTAGAAGTGAAACTCACTGAAGTCATACAAGAAATAAAAGTGGAGTTAGCCAATTTCAAAAAAGTCCATTCTGAAATAATGGAAATGAAAAATATCTGGAAATTAAGAACACAGTAACAAGCATAGGAAGTAGGGTCAACCAGGCAGAGGAAATAATCTCAGAGCTTAAAGATCAAAATATGGAATTAACCCAATTTGTTAGAAACATAGGAGAAAAAAGCTTAAAAAGAAGAAACAAAGCCTCTGAGAGATGTGAACTAGGTTAAGATGCCAAATCTACTCCTGATTGGTATACCAGAAGCAGAACAGGAAACAGAGATCACCCCAGGACAAGCATTCCATGAGCTCATTTAAGAAAACTTCCATATCTTGCAAAGAGAGGAGGCAAGAACAAGAAATTCATCCAAGACCAAGAAATTCAGAGAACCCCCCCCATAAGATATCATATAAGAAGACCATACCCAAGGAACATAGTAATCTGACTCTACAAAATAAGCATGCAAGAAAAAAATCCTAAAGGCAATGAGAGAAAAATCAGACTATCTACCAAAGAAGACCCATCAAGGTCACTCCAGACTAATCTGCAGAAACACATTCTTAAAGACAAGCAATTCAAGCCAAGAATTTCCTACCTTGCCAAGCAAAACTTCACCAGTGATGGAAAACTAAAATCATTTCCAGACATCCAATCCCTAAAACAATACACTGCCTCCAGACCAGCCCTTCAGGAGATATTTAAGAAGGTGTTGAACACAGAAAAAAAAAAAAAAAGAATGGTCATACTCACCAAAAAAACACAGACAAGCACACAGTTAACAGTGTATACAGAGTGCTCACAAAAAATTAAAAACACACATATATAAATACAAAGTAAAAAGGAAACAAAGCAAGTCTCTAAGAGCCTTATGACAGAGATAAACTCTCACATTTCAATGATCAATTTGAATGTGAATGGGCTAAATGTGCTACTGAAGAGACATAGAGTGGCAAACTGGATAGAGAAGTATAATCCAACAGTCTGCTGCCTCCAGGAAGTTCATATCACTGCAGAGGACACACACTGGCTCAAAGCTGGAGGCTAGAAAATGACCTTTCAGGTGAATGAAAAATAGAGGAGGGCAGGTGTAGCCATTCTGATATCAGAAAAAGCAGTCTTCACCCAGCAATTCCCCTATTGGGAATATACCCGGAGGAACTCAAATCATTCTACAAAAAAGATACCTGCACGTGTATGTTTGTTGCAGCTCTATTCACAATAACAAAAACATGGAACCAACCATGCTGCCCATCGAAGCTGGACTGGATTTTTTAAAATGCGGTACATATACACAATGGAATATTATGCAGCCATAAACAAGGACACACATATGGACTCTGAAGCAACTTGGATGGATTTAGAGTCAATCATACTCAGTGATCTATCACAGAAACAAAGAACAGAGTACCATATGTTCTCACTCGTAAGCAGAACAATTACCTTAATACTATAAGAAAGGGATTGGCAGTAGTGGGAAACTGTCAGGGGAGGAGGAGTGGGATTGGCAGTTGAAGGAAACTGCTAGGGGAAGGAGGAGCACACCTCATCAACAAGGGTACCTGCATAATCAACATTTGTATACCTAAATTGTACCCCACATTTCTATAATAACTTTAAAAAGGAAAGAAAAAGTAGTCTTCAAACCATCAAAGTTAAAAAGGATACAAAGGTCACTACATAATGATAAAAGGCTCAATCCATCAGCAAGAAGAATTCATCATAAACATATATTTACCCAACATAGGAGCACCAGATTTTATAAAACAACTACTAAGTAAGGCAAGAGAGGACACTGGCTCTCACACAATCATAACTGGAGACCTAAATACCCCACTAACAGCTTTAGATAGATCATCAAGGCAAAAAAAAAAAAAAAACAAAAACTAACAAGGAGATGCAGAGCCTTTACTTGATGCTTGATCAAATGGATTTAATAGACATCTACAGAACACTCCATCCAACATCAACAGAGTATATATTCTACTCATCAGCACATGGAACATACTCCAAGATCAATCACTCTCTCATACATAAATCAAGTGTGAGCAAATTTCAAAAGATTTCAATAATACCATGCATCTTCTAGGATCACAGTGGAATAAAAATAAATATCCCCACCAATAAGAACCCCCCAAAACACACAAAGAAGTGGAAACTAAACAACATGCTGCTGAATTACTTCTGGGTTAACACAGAAATCAAAACAGAAACAAAAAGATTCCTGGAAACAAACAAAAACAAAGACACATCCTATCAGAATCTCTGAGATGCCATGAAAGCACTGTTAAAAGGAAAATTTATTACATTGCATGCCCCTATCAAGAAAACAGAAAAATCACAAGTAGACAGCCTAATGTCACACCTGAAGGAGCTGTAAAGGCAGGATCACCCAAATCCTAACTCCAGTAGAAGAATCCAGATCACCAAGACAAAATCACAGTTGCAGGATAAAATAGACCAAAAATATCACAGAAAAGATCAACAAGAAAAAAAGCTAATTCTTTGAAAGGGTAAATAAGATTAATGGACTCCTAGCCAGATTGACTAAAAAAAGAGACAAAGTCCAAATGAACACAATTAGAAACACAAAAGGCAAAGTCACACAACTGACACTGAAGAAATTTAAAAGATTATCAGAGATTACTATGAATATCTGTATTCAAATAAACTAGACAACCTAAAGGAAATGGGGGGCTTTCTTACATCACACAACATCCCAAGGTTGAAACAGGAAGAAACTGAAACTATAATCCAGGAAATCAACTCAGTAAAAAGAAATTCCCCCACTAAAAAAACCCCAGACCCGATGGCCCCAGCTAAATTCTACAAGACACATACAAGGAAGAGCTGATACCAATCTTATTGAAAGTATTCCAGGCAATTGAGAATGATGGAACTCTCCCCAACTCATTTTATGAAGCCAAAATCATACTGGTACCCAAACCTGGCAAAGATTCAACAAGGAAAGAAAAGTACAGGCCAATCTCCTTGATGAACATAGATGCAAAAATTCTGAACAAGATTCTGGCAAATCAGATCCAACAACACATCTCAAGGATCATCCACCATGACCAGGTGAGCTTCATTCCTGGGCTGCAGGACTAGTTCAATATTCCTAAGATCATAAATGTAATTCAATGCATTAACAAATGTAAAACCAAGAACTGCATGATTGTATCATTAGAGACAGAAAAAGCATTCAACAAAATTCAACATCCCTTCTTTTTTAAAATTTATTTTTAATTTATTTATTAATTATAAGGATGTGGGGTACAATTCAGGATTAGGTATACAAACAGTGATCATGCAGGTACCCTTGTTGGTGAGGTATGCCCCTTCCTCCCCTAGCAGTTTCCCTCAACTGCCAACCTCACCCCGCCCTCCCCTGACAGTTTTCTGATACTGCCAATCGCTTTCTTATAGCATTATAATTGTTCAAGGTACCTTCTTGATAAAAAACCCTTGAACACCTAGGCATAGAAAGAACATTCCTCAAAACAGTAAGAGCCATCTATGATAAACTCACAACCAATATCTTGCTCAACGGGCAGAAGTTGGAAGCTTTCCACCCTAAGAATGGGAACAAGATAAGGTTGCCCACTCTCGCCCCTCCTATTGAACATAGTGCAAAGTCCTAGCTATAGCAATCAGGCAAGAGAAGAAAATCAGGGATGTTCAAATGGAAAAAGAGGAAGTTAAGCCATCCTTCTTTGCCTACAATATGATTCTATACCTTGAAAACCCTAAGGAGTTTTTCAAAAGCCTCCTTCCACTGGTAATCAAAAGACAGTTGCAAAAGACAGTTGCATTTCTATATACCAGCAACAAGCAGACAGAGAACCAAATAGAAAGCACAATTCCATTCACAATAATCACAAAAAAACCAAATATTTTGGAATCCACCTAACCAAATTTGAAAGACTTTTGCAATAAGAACTATAAAACACTGCTCAAAGAAATCAAGGATGACACAAACAAACAGAAAAACATTCCATGCTTATAAATCGGAAGAATCAATGTTGTCAAGGTGTCCATCCTACCCAAGTCAATCTACAGATTCAATACAATATCCATCAAATTATCAACATCATTTTTCTCAGACCTGGAAATGACAATACAGAAATTCATATGGAAACGAAAAAGAGCATGAATATCTAAAACAATCCTTAGCAAAAGGAACAACTTGGGAGGTATCACACTTCCAGACATTACGTTTTATTACAAGTCTACAGTAACTAAAACAGCCTGGAATTGGTACAAGAATAGGCACATCGATCAATAGAACAAGACAGAGATTCCAGAAGCAAAGACATGGTCTCTCAACCAACTCATCTTTGATAAAGCCACCAGTAACAATCACTGGGGAAAGGAGACCATGTTTAGCAAATGGTGCTGGGAATACTGGCTGACCACATACAGAAGAATGAAACTGAATGCCTACCTATCACCATAAACAAAATCAACTCAAAATGGACCAAAGACCTAAACATAAAACCTCAAACTATAAGAATCCTAGAAGAAAACATAGGAAACACCCTTATGCACATTGGAGTACAACGAATTATTGACTAAGTCCCCAAAAATGAATGCCATAAAAGCTAAGACAGACCTCATTGGCTAAATGGGACCTCCTCAAACTGAAAAGTTTTTACACAGCAAAAGAAACCATCAAGAGAGTAAAGAGATAACCCACAGAATGGGAAAATATATTTGCAAATTATGTATCTGACAAAGGTCTAAAATCGAGGATCTACAAGGAACACAAATGAAGTGAAAGGAAAAAGAAACTAACAACTCCTTTAAAAAGTGGGCAAATCTACTTGGACGGCTGAGGCAGAATGATCGCCTAAGCCCACCCAGCAGGTCAAAGCTGTGGTGGCCGTGAGTGTTCCACTACACTCCAGCCTGTGCGACGAGAGTAAGACTCCAACTCAAAAACAAACAAAAATAGGCAAATGCCATGAACAGTTACTTCTCAAAAGGCAACATACAAGCAGCCAACAAACGCATGAAAAAATGCTCAGCCTCACCAATCATCAGAGAAATGCAAATCAAAACTACAATGAGATACCACCTAACTTTGGTAAGGATGGCTATCATTAATAAATCGAAAAAACAACAGATGCTGGTGTGGGTCCAGAGTAAAGGGAATGTTTCTCCACTGTTGGTTAGAGTGCAAGTTAGTTCAACTCCATGGAAAGCAATGTGGCGATTCCTAGAAGAACAAAAAACTGACCTTCCATACTCCACCAATTCCTCTTCTAGGAATATACTCAGAGGAATATAAATTGCTCTACCAAAAAAGACACTTGCACACGCATGTTTATTGCTGCACTATTCACAACAGCAAAAACATGGTGGAACCAACTCTACTGCCCATCAAAAGAGGAGGGGATAAAGAAATGTAGTATATACACACAATGGAGTGTTATGCAGAAGAACAAAATCATGAACTTCACAGTCAATCAGATGGAGTTGGAAACCATAATATTAAGCGAGCGATCACAGAAACCAAAGAACTGAATACCACATGTTCCCATTCATAAATGGGCACTGAATATTTGTCACACTAGCACAGGGAAGGGATCAGCAGTCACTGGGCGCTACTAGAGGAAGGAGTGAGGGGGGAAGGTGGGGAGAACATGTAACAACACAAAGGGTACCTGGTCCACTACTGGGAGAGTAGGGGCCACCTAGAAGTCCAAACTTAACCTACATGCAGCCTACTTATGTAGTTCATCCTCACTTGTACCCTACATTCTATAATTAAAATTTAATAAAAATTAAAGAAGAAAGTGAACAAAGAAAAAAATGGTTCCTCAGAGAAATATTAGATATATTTAGTTGCACCAACATATGCATAATAGTACTACCAGAAAGAAAAAAGAATGAAAAAGGGGCATAAAAAAATTCAAAGAAATAATGGCTGAAAACATCCCAATTTTGCTGAAAAACATTAATCAACACATTCAGAAAGCTCAGCAAACTCAAAGGAAGAAAAAGGCAAGGAGGTTCACACCCAGACACATTATAGTAAATATACTGAAAGATAAAATTTTTTAAACAGAAAACTTTGAAAGGAGCAAGAGAAAAATGACTCATCATGTACAAGGAAGCTTTAATAAAATTAACAGCTAAATTTTCAGAAACATGGAGGTCAGAAAACATGGCAGTCTTATTAAAGTGGTAGAACAGAGAGATTGTCAACTGAAAGAGTGAAAATGAAGACACACATAACAAAACTTACGGGATGTAGCTAAAGCAAAGCTTAAAGGAAATTTATAGCTGCAAATGTCTACATTAAAAAAGAAGAAAGACCTTAAATCAACAACCTTACCTTATTCTTCCATGTTAAGACACTGAAAAAGGAAAAAAAAAACTAAACACAAAACAAGCAGAAGAAAAGAAATCATAAGGACTAGTGTGGAAATTAATTAAAGAGAATAGAAAAACAATAAAGAAAAGCAACTAAATCAAATATTGGTTCTTTAAAAAGATCAAAATTAGCAAACTCTTTAGCTAGACTGAACAAGAAAAAAAAGAGAAGACTCAAATTCCTAAAAGCATAAATGAAAGTGGGGATATTACTATCAACATTACAAAAATAAAATAAGAGAGCACTATGACCAACTGTGTGCCAACAAGTTAAATAACTTAGATAAAATGAAAACTATTTTTTTCCTTTTGTGTATATTTTGTTTATAAATGCATATTTTATGAGATATATCTTTCACTGTTCAACATTGTATAAGAAGTGTTTATACTAGGTACATGTTTTATAAGGTGTGTCTGTCACTGTTGCAAGTTGTGTAAGAAGTGTTTATAACTGGCTACCTGTTGTATGAGATGAGTCTTTTTTCTATGTCTTATAAGAGGTGTTAATACTGGCTGTATGTTATATAAGATATGCCTGTGACTATTGCACTTTGTATATGGGGTTGTAATGCTAGTGCATGTTTTAGAAGATGTGTCAGTCACTGTTGCACATTGCGTAATAAGTGTTAATATGGCTACATGTTGTATGAGATGAGTCTGTCACTGCTGTACATTATGTAAGATGTGTTTATAACTTGCTGCCTTATGTATGAAATGTGTCTTTCAATAAAATGGACACACTTCAAGAAAGACACAACCAACCAAAACTGACTCAAAAGAAATAGAAAGTCTGAATAAACCTATATCAAGTAAATAGATTGAATTAGCGATTTACAAACTTCCCACAATAAAAAGCCCAGGACCAGATAGTGTCACTGGTGTTTTCTATTAAACATTTAAAGAAGAATTAATAACAATTCTTCATAAACTATTCCAAGAAACAGAAGATGGAAGAACAAGGGAACACTTCCAGCTCACTTTTGCATGTCATATATCTGATAAAGGGCTTGTTTCCACAACTCTTATTATAACTTAATAATAAAGAGACACCCTGATTTTAAAATGGGCAAAGATTCAGAGTGGACATTTCTTCAAAGAAGATACACAAAGGACCAATAAGGACATTAAAAAGATATTCAACATCACTAGTAAATCAAGACCAAAATCAGCACCCTCAAGGATATCTATAATCAGAAAAGTTAGATAACAACAAGTGCTGGCAAGGATGTGGAGAAATTGAAAACCTTTTGCATTACTAGTGAGAACACAGGATAGTACAGACACCTTGGAAAACAGCCTGGTAGATCCTCAAAATGTTGAACATAGATGTACCATATGATCCCAAAATTTAACTTTCAGTATAAACTTGGGAGTAATAAAAATATATGTCCACACAAAAACTCGTACACAACTACTCATAGCAGCATTATTTATAATAGCCAATAATGAACACAAACTAAAATGTCTATCAACTGATGAGTAGATAAATAAGATGGAATATTACTTGGCCATTAAAAAAAAAAGGCTAACAGATGCTGTTTCTGAACTCAGACACACCAGCACCAGGCTTCCTTGCCCTGGTATGAGCTTCACTCCTAAGGGTTCCTTTTAGGCAGCTAAGTGACAATAACTCTAACCTGTTCCTAACCTGTTCTCTTTATTCTCTCAGTCTGAAGGGTGTAGCTTGTTTCTGTAGCTGCTACTCTGATATCTTTGTGTTTTCTGCTTACCTTTCACTTGCCTGTTAACAACTTTGTACCTATTAACAATGATTTATATTTAATTCTCTGTGTTCAGAATGTGGTGTTACTCCTAACTGGACTTAACCACCCACCTCCTAAGAAGGAAGCCTTCTTGCCAAAAAATATCAACCAAAATCTGGTAGAAGAATGCAATCAATACTATCTATTAAAATTTTGCCAAAATATTGCATCTGAATCGAAAAACACTTCTAGATATCAATTTATAAGAGATACGGGGGACTGGGGTCATATAACTCATACCACAGAAATGCAATCTGCAAAACACAAACTATAGAATATTTACAAAAGTGACTTGGTTTCTTCAATGACAGAAACAACCACTTGCCAGAGGAAAAAAAGCCTTTAAAAATATTTGTTTACAGGACAAACTGGAAATGTGAATACTGACTGAATAATTAAATTACTATTTTTTTAAAAGGACGTGAACACTGGAAATATGAAGTATGAATTGGAGGGAATAAACTTGTGGTAGACAGACTAATGGCCCCTGTTTTGATAAAAACTCTCAAACTATTTTTTTTCTATTCTCTCACCAGGAAAACAACAGCAATCATCAACACAGAAGAAAACTCCTGTGACCAAATGTGGGTGGGGGAGACTGAGTCATTGATTCCACAGTGGAAAATCAGTAGGGTGTCCGCCAATGCAATTGCAACACCATCTACCTGGAGATAGTGTCAGATCCCTCAGGTTGAGGGCTTAGTTGCCAAGACTGCCTCTTTATCAAACACCACTCACAAGTCTGGACCTCCAGAACTGCTAACCTACTGGCTTCAAGTTGGGATTCCCACAACTCCTTCTTTAGGTTTTATTAACTTACTGGAATAGCTCAGAGAACTCAGAAAAAACACATTTACCAATTTGTTTTTTGTTTGTTTTTATGAGTCAGGGTCTCTCTATGGCAGCCTCAACTTCCTAGACTCAGGTGATCCTTCCACCTCAACCTCCCTAGTAGCTGGGACTACAGGTGCACACCACCATACCCAGCTACCTTTTTATAAAATATTTTGTAGGGACAAGCTCTCACTGTGTTACCCAGGCTAGTCTCAAGATTCTGATCTCAATCCTCCTGCCTCAGCCTCTCAAAGGGCTGGGATAACCGGTGTGAGCCACCACGCTCGGCCTATCAGTTTATTATAAAGAATATTATAAAGATACAGATGAAGACACACATAGGGCAAGGTATAGAGAAAGGGGCACAGAGCTTTCATGCCCTCTTTAGGCACACACACCACTCTCCAGGAATCTCCACGAGCTCAACTATCTGGAAGTACTAAAAACTCTTTTCTCTTAGAGATTTATGGAGGCTTTGTTACATGGGCATGATTGATTAAGCCATTGGCCATTGGTGATAAACTTGACCTTTAGCCCCTCATACTTCCTTGGATGTTGGAAGGTGGGGCCGAAAGTTCCAACCTTGAACCATGGCTTTGTCTTTGAGGTGACCAGTCCTACCCTGAAGCAGTCAGTCAACATTAGCATACCAAAAGACAGCACTTTGGAAATTCCAAGGATTTTAGAAGATGTTTGTCAGAAAGTGAGGATGAAGACCAAACATAAATTTCACAGTATTATAGTCCCCATAGCCACCTATGACCTCTCCCAAGAATTTGTATGTTATGTTATGTGGGCGGGGGAATTAAGGTTGCTGGTGGGATTAGGAGTGCTAATCAACTGACACTGAGATAGGAAGATTATCCTGGATAATCTGGGTGGGCCCAGTATAATCACAAGGGTCTTTATAAATAAATGAGAGAGAGAGGAAAGATCAGAGTGATACAACCTCAGTCTTTGAAAATGGAAGGGAGATGCCAGCCATGGAATGAGGGTAACCTCTAACCGCTGGAAAGGGCAAAGAAATGGGTTTTCCACTAGAGCCTACTGAAGAAACAAGCCCTGATGACACTTGGATGTCAACCCAGTGAGACTTATTTTGGACTTCTGACCTCAAAAGCTGTAAGATAATACATCTGAGGAGCTTAAAGTCACTAAACTTGTGGTAATTTGTTACAGCAGTTGTTAGGGCTCACTCCCAAAGGGACCTCCAGAATGTTAGGTCAGGCCCACTGGGGGTGTGGGTGTGTCTGGTGTGCAATACGATGCCACATGAAAGATGCAAAGAATTGCACAGAAGTTAGATTAGAAAATATAATTTATTTAAAAAGTAAATAGGAGAGAAAGAGAGAGAAAGAAAGAGGAGATTCACCTACCCAAGGTAGGGGAAGGGGTCAAAGCCAGAAAACATGGTGACGGCCATAACTCAAAGAGTACATGACCACACCAGAGTCTAGTAAGGCAATGGCAAAATGACTGTTTGTGGCTGAGTCCTTCTAACCATTTCCCTTGGATGGAGGATGGTCATTAAGTTGATTGGGTGGTGGTCTGCTCCATGTCATCACGAAGGGGCAGGTAAGCGCAGGTACTGATGTCAGGTGATGGACAGCAGGCAGATGGGTAGGTTGGTCACATGATTGCTGGCACGGTGGTGGACTACATGGAAGACAAGGGGAGAGGTTTTTCGTGCAAGAGACTTGTCAGATGTTTGCAATCCACAAACTCCTTAGCAAAAAGGTGGTCTATTATCATTTCTATGGCTTTGACCAGTCAAGGGGTGATCTTTGATCTTCTACCTTGACAAGGAACCTGAAAAGTTTCCTAGAGATTATTATGCTAAACCATGGGTAGAACGGTTGGGTTGTTGGACTGTCCTGGTCTTGCATCTGATGGAGATTTGCCGAGGGGATGGGGTTGGCTGCCAACTTGGCCTGCAGTAGAATGTCTGAACACTTTCTAAAACCCTACCTTTTGGAAATTTATCTTATCTATGTCTAACCTGTGCTAGATTCAAAGCGTGTCAACAGTAAAGTCTAAGCAAAAATGGCTATGTTGAGGCAAAAAGACTACATTAAACTAAGTTTATTCTAGGTTTCTATAGGTACCTCGTTTCAGCAGCAATGGGAAACTATGACAAACCCAAAGGGGCAAAAGAAGGAATTGGGAGGTGACAGAGAAAGATAAATCTTAGGGACTGAAAGGTAGGAACCCCAAGAATCTTAGAATAGAAGAACTTGGTAAAATAATCCTAGCAGCAGTGCAGCCATTTTGTCTCAACCCTAGCCCTGTCATGTATTGTTGAAATTTTCTGATGACCAACCTAGACTTTTACCTCTTAATCATTAGCAGGAAGTAAAACCGGCCTCCCAGGGTTAGGAAATGGTAATTATTTCTAGTCCCTTAAGCATGTTTAGTCCTGATTGTTCTTCATGGCATCTACGTTTCCAGTAAGATGTATTGTTTTCAATCTTCCATAACCAGCCTCTGACCCAGCCTCTGGCCCACCTGGAGTCACTAGATACTGGTGCCTGGGATATCTAGAAACAAGACTTATGTGACTTCTGTTATCTATATCAAAGAATGTAACCTCCAGACTTACTTCTTAGCCCAAAAAGGGAGCCTTAAATATATTCAGCCACTCAGCCTTCGAGGCCACACTCACCTATTGAGTGCTGGTCCCTTTCTGTTTATGGAAAGTAGTTTGTAAATTTTGCATCTTTCTCCTTTGCAATTGTTTGCATTATTCCCATGGCACCAGCCCACCTTGCCTTAGCTTACCCTTTCAGGGACTGAAATGTATTATTCCATAACCCTGCACAAACCTCTGTAAGAAGGTTTCTCCTCATTACATAATTTTGCTTACATATCTTTCTTCTACCTGACTAAGATATCTTTGAAGTCAGAAGTGAGACTCAATAGTGTTTGCATCCTAAAAGCCTTCTTGGGAAGCTCTGCCTCCCAATAAATGCTTATGGGAGGAAGGAGGGATCTTAAAAGATCTAGAATATAAAATTTAGTCGGATATTTTATCAACTCCACAGAATACAGTTCTAAGAACTAGTGCACGCTACTTTATTGCATTATCTACATGCAATAAACTCACACTTACTATATAGACTCACATTCAATGCACACTCACTACCCACACTGGCAAATAGATGGCACATGAGGTGTTGAATCAGTTTTAACTCTGACTGGCTATATCTGTACTAAACCTTGGTTTGGCTATCCTTGATGTACCAAAGTGCTGGATGATGGAAGTCAAGGGTAATACAGATAATAATATCTTTAAGGAACCTGTCTGCTTTAATGGGTCATATGGAATTCTGGAAACAATGTGTAAGGAGCTGAGCTCAGTGGCTCAGCCTGTAATCCCGCACTTTGGGAGGCTGAAGTGAGTGGATTGCCTGAGCCCACAGGTTCGAGACCCACCTGGGCAACTTGGCAAGACCTCATCTCTACAATAAATAAAAAAAGTTAGCTGGGCGTGGTAGCGCATCTGTAGTTCCAGCTACTTGGAAGGCTAAGGCGGAAGGATCACCGGAGCCCAGCAGGTCAAGGCTGCGGTGGCCAGGAGTGGCCACTGCACTCCAGTCTGGGCAACAGAGTGAGCAACTCAAAAAAAGAAAATGTGTAAGGTATATGATGTTACTAACATGCTTTTACCTTCTAATAATGTCCCAATATGCTGAATTATGTATTTTAAAATAAATACAGCTTTTTTAAAGTATAGAACATGTTGAGATCCTTGTAGTGACAGTTGAATCAAAAAAGTTAAAAACTTGTTGCCAGATTTGGACATTTGGCTGCCACACAGACATAACAGATGACAGAGAAATAATTATTCATATAATTAAGTGAAATATGCTTTAACATGTTGAACTATAATTGAAATATAACTTGTGAGATTTGGTAACTAGAAAAAGTTCACAACACAAAGTCACTGCCCGAAGACCAGAGTAATAGTCTTTATTTATGGTTTTTTTTTATTGTATCAAGGTTATACTTGGTTCAGGATTCATGAGATAGTATTTTTAATACAGAAAATATCATAGCAAAACAAACAAGAAAATGACTTGCAGCCTTGCAGTGCGCTTAGGGCAAGAAGTGGGTGACCCTCTGATCAAAGAAAATAAGTAAGAGCCAGAAATCACTTCTTGTTCTAAGTATAATAATCAAGTCACAATCACAGCTGTTAATTAAAATTCTTAGGCAGTTGCTCCATCGTGATATTTATTTCTGCAACACACTATAGATTGAATTTTGGAGTTAGAAGTGGAAACTCTTGAAGGACTGACTAACTAATATACAAAAACAATTCTGAAGACTTTAATTGAAGAAGCACCTTCATACAGTGTTCCCAGACTCAAGGAGTTTTAAAAGGGAGCTGGGTATGGAATAATCCAGGATGCAGAGAGACAGAAGGGGGAGACAAAGGTACAAAGAGGTAGGGTCCTAGGCTATGAAGATACCTTCAACCAGAAGAGGTCCACAAGAATTCATTTTATGAATTAGGGTTGTGCATGAGATTGCTTTTAAAGAATGCATTTACTTACTTTAAAAAGAGAAAGTCCAAAAGTCACTGACCTAAAGAATGGATATGCTTTGTTAAAAAATTTGTAATACAGTGATGTTAAGGAAGAAAGCTAATTCCTAAACTATTGCCTACACTTCTGTTGACTTAATTCCATTCTCTCTGAGCCATCCTGGTGCTTCCATGATGCATTTCAGAGCACCCCCGTATCTTACACCACCCAACAAACACACACACCACACAAACAGAATCATGAGATTCCTGCAGTAGATTTGGGATTCTGGTTTACATGGCAATTATATATGGCAGAAACACCTAGGATGCCATCTCAGTATGTTTACATTGTTCCTTTCTGGATTTGTGTTGCCTTTTTTCTTACTGTGCTTATTAATAAGTTTGATAAACCAAGACCTTCCTGATCATGGTATTATTCCATTTAGAAACTAGCTCCGGCCAGGTGCAGTGGCTCAGCCTATAATCTCAGCACTTTGGGGAGGCTGAGATGAGAGGATTACCTGAGCCTGAGGGTTCAAGACCAGCCTGGGCAACTTGGTGAGACCTTGTCTCTACAATAAATCACAAAAACTAGCCAGGTGTGGTGGCATGCACAATAAATCGCAAAAACTAGCTGCGCATGGTGGTGTGCATCTGTAGTTCCAGCTTCTTGGAAGTCTGAGATGGAAGGATCTCCTAAACTCAGCAAGTTGAGGCTGTGGTGGTAGTGGATGTACCACTGCCCTGCACAAAGGCAAGACTCCAAATCAAAAAAAAAAAAAGAAAAGAAACTAGCTTTGCTTCTCCTGGTCTCTTATAGATCAAACACTACAGTAATTCTGTCTCCCTATCAACTCTCTGGCTTTCTACACGGTCCATGCCTTCTGTACAACTAATTTCAACCTAAAAACGGTGTCTCCTTATTCTGGCCTTGAATGTGTCCTGGAATAAATGCCCATCTCTTTCCATCTCTCCACGGTCAAGTGCTTGATCCTCCCTTAAATGTTTTTTCTGATTCCCTCTCACACACCATAGCCCATAATGCCTACTCTTCTCATTTCTGTGCCGGGTTCTATCTCCTGTTGACATGCCCAAGTGTCAGCTTTATCCTTTATATTATCTGTTTTGATTCGTGTCAACATTCTTTATGAACTATGCAGTCTTCACAAGTCCAAAAAGGGCTATAGTCATATGAAAACATGAGCTAAGAGTAGAAATTTTTCCGAAGATCTCACAGGAGAAATGGAAGAGAAAGATCAAATTCACACTACAGAATAGACTACTTTTTAAAAACCTTCATTAAGTGAAATCTCTAAAGTTTGGTCCTCCCACCAGGCCACCCATGAGGATAATATTTCTCCATTGCTGCCCTACTCAGGGCCCAACATCACTGGTTCCTGTTTTCTTCCTCCTGGCTTTATTTCCTCCATCTCAAATGTTCCACACTTTAATATGTGAAACAAGTCATCCTGCCTCATCTCCATTTTCTACCTTTAAACATAATGTTCATGGTGCTTATCAAGCAAAAGGCTTTCTGGAGCCCAGGACTAACCCTCTTTGTACCCCATAAACTGTGGGGATTAAAAATTACTTGTTTAAAGTTAGCCTCTAGGGTAAAATATGGCTTTGAATCTCAATAATATATTTTAAGGGACATAATTTGAATGTTGTTGCATCTAAATCCCATGTAACAGTCAGTATAACTGTAATGAGTTTGCCTATATCAAGCATATAAATGTGTTCTTATTAACAATAAACTTACTACGAGCATCTGCCAATAATTCCTGACAAATTTCAACTATGAAAGACTTGTTAGCTGTGTTGTTTAGCAGGTGGGATTTTAGAGACAATGTTACCAAGTAATATCTCACAGAAATCAAAAACATTAATATGCTTTTTTTTCTTCAAATAACACTCACTGATTTTCATTACTTAAATAATAATAGTACAAGATTTGTTTCACTGCTGCAGTCACAGGATTGGAAGAAGCCCCAAACATTACTCATTTCTTTACTTTCAGTAGGTTGCCACTTGAATGGCCCAAACAGGTATCACTTGCTTTTGCAAGAAATCCCAAGGATGAGATTCCAGTCATTCAGTCAGTTGCATCCAGGTATATAACCTGGTGGCCTCCTCTAGAAGAAGCCTGGCTTCCTGGAGCTCCCAGCAGTGTTGACACTGGGTACTCTAGACTCTGTGTCTTGGGAATGGCTAACTGGACATGGACAGCATCACCAGAGATTTGGGCATCTAAAGAGTCAAAAAGAAAACCATAAGCATTTCTATGGTCTGAATGTCTGTGTCCCCCCAAAATTCATATATTAAAATCCTAATCTCCAAGATCATGGTATTAAGAAGTGCCTTTTGGCCTTCTGGGAGGTGACTAAGTCATGAGGGCTTTGCCCTTATGGGATTAGTGCCCTTATAAAATAGGTAAAAGGGAGCTCATTCATCCCTTCTACCATGTAAAGACCCAGTGAGAAGGTGCTATCAGTTAGCCAGAAAGTAAGTTTTCCTTAAACACTGAATCTGTTGATGCCTGGCTCTTGGACTTCCCAGCCCCTAGAATTGTGAGAAATAAGTGTCTATTGTTTATAAGCTACTCACTATATGATATTTTGTTATAGCAGTTCAAATGGAGTTAGACAAAATTAATAAACTCAATTACTTTCTCTGAAAAGGAGAATGAATTGAGACCATCTGAAATCAAGTAAAATAACTTAGCAAGAACTTTTCAGGATGTTAGATGCTGTGAATATCTAGCAGACATATGCAACATTTGCCCATTGTCCTCTAAAGTTAAAATTAAAATAATGTGCCAAAGTCCTCTACATGGCATCTGGGACTCACAAGTTATCACAAATAAACAGAAACCTTTTCTGAAAAGTTGGACACTGGGCACTCCTTATAAAACATCTCTATAACTTACATATCAAGTTGTGGTCATTATAAGGACTACTCTGCAGCTTAACTATCACATCAAATAATAATGTGGCAAATCAACTTACAAAAGATGGAAGCCAGAAGGAGGACTCACCACATGTTGAAGAAGGTTGTGGTCAGTGTATTTGGCCAATAACAGGCCTAGGACATGGGGCAAGAGGACATCTCAATCCCTTTAAACACTTCACAAGATGAAGCTGCCTGCCATTTTGAAGGACCATGGCTCAAACAGGTACACCGAGTTAGACTGCATACCCGTGGTTAAAGCTTCAAAGTGAAATGCAAATTTTCTGTCAGGGAGAACTGACTATGGGCCTCAAGACATTAGCTGGGAAAAGATCTGTGTCTATTCTGACAAGGGTCCTCGCAGACTTCATGGAATAGTATCTGAGTCCAAGGGACGAGGGGCTGAAAGCAGAAAAGGCAAAGGATGTTGTGACCCGACATCTCCGTGGGGCCCTGGACACATTATTTTAACATCCTCCTGACAAGTATAGAACTAGGTGTGAAGAACCAGGCATGTGGACTGGGGTAGAACTTTGTGTATGGGACAGTGGCAGAGTTTGACTTCGGGGAACAACCCAGGGAGCCAGGGTGGTGGCAATGAAAGTGGTGGGTACCTTCCTCAGCTTCATAGTCATGGAAGTCTGGGTCTTGGAACTCTGCAGAATTGGTCAGTTCCAGGGACACACCCAGGGAACTCTCATTCCCATAGCCAGGATAAGATTCCAGCTTGTGAGTCAAACCCCTTTGGGGAAAAATTGGAGCTATTGGCAGGTAGCTCCGGCACAGCTGCAGACAGAAAGTCCCTGTGCTCTGGTTACTCTGGGTGTTTGTGTGGGATCTGAAAGCATTGGGCAGTAATAAAGAAAATAGTTATGAAGCCTGGGGAAAATATATGGTAAAGGCAGAAAAAAGTAAGGGAAGAAGGTAGAAAGTTAAGCTGAGTGAGAATTATTGTCAATAAAAGCGAGATTGAGGCCGGGCTCCCTGGCTCAGCCTGTAATCCCAGCACTTTGGGAGGCCAAGGCTAGTGGATTGCCTGAGCCTGTGTGTTCGAGACCAGCCTGGGCAACATGGCGAGACCTCGTCTCTACAATAAATCAAAAATTAACCTGGCGTGGTGCACGTTCCTGTAGTTGCAGCTACCCGGAAGGCTGAAGTGGAAGGATCACCGGAGCCCTGCAGGCCGATGCTGGGGTGGACGTGAGCGTGCCACTGCACTCCAGCCTGGGCAACAGAGTGAGACTCCACCTCAAAATAAATAAACAAACAAATAAATGCGAGATTGAGGCATTGCTGGAAGAAACAAGAAGTCAAAAGGGACTATCTTACCTAGCATAGGACTTACAGCTTCCTCAGTTGTGGAAGAGTTTTTTGACCATAGCACATTATAAAAATCCTCTCTTCTATTATTTTGTGATTTTTTTCTCTCACTTTCCCTGCCGAGACCCTATGTCCTACACCTTCCTCTATAACAGGCTCTGTTTCATGTTCTTTTAGACAAAACCATTTGATAGGCCCCTTCCCACGCATTGTTAGTGTTACCCAAAATGTCACTGTGTTACCTTCAGACGTATCTGGTTTTTAACAAAATCTTTGAAAATACAAAACTTTCATTGTGAGGTGTAAGTTTAAATCATGGCGTGTCAGACTTTGTAGGAGGTTAGTGGAGATGGAGTTTCCCTTAAAATTTATCATAAAGAACTGCTTACTACTTTGGGAGACAATTTAGCATATGTCTCTTTAGGCCAGCCCGATTTGGGGTTTAAAATAGTCCAAACAGTAGTGATGCCTATTCCCCGACTCCATCTGTGATTGTAGCCCCTCCTGTTAGAAAGCACTTCCAACCCCAGTTATTTCTGGGAGGATTTTTGTTGGGGTGTGAGAGCTCATATCCTTTGTGCACCTGCCATTGTATTGTTATTTTGTTCCTGTCCTCTTTAGTGAAGGCCACAGCCTGCTGTCTGCCAAGCTGTTGAAGTCCCCACCTACTGCCATGAATGCTGAAGTCACCTCCTATCGCTAGGACCGTACCTTGGGAATATTTTAATTGGTTCTAAACCCAAAAAAATGTAATTAGTTCTGTGCTATTTTTTTTATTTGTACCTTACCTACTTCCTAAAGGGCTTAACATTTTAAAATGTGTACAGTGAAACTAGATGTCAAAAAATGACTTTGAGGGGGGTACATACAACACAAAGGATACTTGGTTCATTACTAGTTTGAAGTCTAAACTTCACCTTCATGCAGCCTACTTGTGTAGTTAATCCTCATTTGTATCTACATTCCTATAAGACAACAAACTTTTTTTTTTTTTTTTTTTTTGAGTTGGAGTCTCACTCTGTCACCCAGACTGGAGTGCAGTGGCCGCTCCCGGCCACCGCAGCCTCGACCTGCTGGGCTCCGGCGATCCTTCTGCCTCAGCCTTCCAAGTAGCCGGAACTACGGGCGCGCGCTACCACGCCCAGCTGATTTTTTGATTTATTGTAGAGATGAGGTCTCGCCAGGCCAGGCGGGTCTCGAACCCCCGGGCTCAGACAATCCACTCACCTCAGCCCCCAAAGGCGCGGGATTACAGGCTGAGCCACCGAGCCCGGCTAACTTTTTTTAAAAAGAAATTAGTTTATAGAAACATAGTTAGAAAGATAAAAATGAAGGTGTACATGAAATTAGCATATAAGATGCATGCCATACAATCATGTACTCTTTTTTGGGTTGGCCTGTATTGTTGGCTCGGAGCTGTCTAGCAGTCACTACAAAAAAATATAACAAAAACATAAAAATCTGTTTCTTTCTCTGTATCTGAAATCTGAGAGAAATGTCTCCCATGAATAGATCTTTATAAGTAGTTTATCTTCAATTCAGTACCCTTTATCTTCACCATTATTCTTATGGCAAAAACAAGAATATTCATAAGGTCATTTGTAATATTCCTTCAAAGTATATTTATGGCATGTTATACCAACTGACATCTGTAACTTCAATGTAGAAAAACAAAAGTCATGTGGTTTAGGTTTGAGGCAGAAATAAAAGTAAATATGTGGAAAGTGGTCTGCATGTCTTTCAGTCACATCTCCATAAATTCTGTCTCAGAGCATCCTAGAATCAGAGTAACCCTTCTTGACAATTTCTTGGAAGTGCAAGTATTCTGTGTTTCCATTTAAAAGTCAACACATATACTTCCACCGTCAGCTGAGTTAAGAGTAAGGTTAACAGGTCCTTAAAAGTTGAGGCATCTAAAAATGTCACATGCGGAAGAGAAGCCTTCTCCCCTGCCCTGGGGTGGACTGAAAATACAGGGGGACAGACACAGGCAGATTTTCTATGCTAATACACAGAAAAATCAGCAATTGAGCCTCAAAGCTCTATTATTTAGACCATGGAAAGAATAATCTTTGTACACAAAATGATTTGCCACATTCTCAGCAAAACAACAATCACAATCAAAAACACCGCCTTAAAGTACCTATTGAGCACCCAACCGTAAGCAGTGTTCACCACCTATTGAAAATCATTGGCTGAATTGACCCCATTGTAATTAACTGCATTTGCCTGTTTTGTGGGGCTGTTAACTGCAGGCCAGTTATAGGTTGGGGAAGTCTATTAAAAATTAAGAGTTTAGCCGGGCTCGGTGGCTCAGCCTGTAATCCCACGCCTTTGGGAGGCTGAGGTGATTGGATTGCCTGAGCCCGCGGGTTCGAGACCCGCCTGGGCAACGAGACCTCATCTCTACAAAAAATCAGCCGGGCATGGTAGTGCGTGCCTGTAATTCCGGCTACTCGGAAGGCTGAGGCGGAAGGATCGCTGGAGCCCAGCAGGCGAGGCTGCGGTGGCCGGGAGCGGCCACTGCACTCCAGTCTGGGCGACCAAGTGAGACTCCAACTCAAAAATAAATAAATAAAAAGAGTCTATTAGCAACTCAAATGTAAAAGAAAAATAATAGCAAACCTCATTAGAAGGTACTGGTCAGATGTTGTGGTTTGACTTTGAGCTTAAGAAAACAAAAGAACAGACTAGGTCCAGGGGGAGGAAGGGGCTGTTTATTCATTTATTTACAGCAGTTTCAGCAACAGGAATATTTATTTGGCAAAGAGCTCAGAGCTGTGTCAATCTGCAGTTAGACCACCTCTTTCTCAATTTCATCCAGTTAGTGACAAAGTCAGAGACTTGAAGAGCCCTCTGGGGGCGGGGAGCAGAGAAGGGGTTAACCTTTAATCTATGAACCTGCTAAACTGTTTGGAGATAAGTTATGTCAGCCTTCTGTTATTTGGCCCTACTTCACCATCTGGCCATCTTTACCAATGCAAAGCATTGTCAGATTATGCCAGTTTATTTTAAAGATCTAAATACAACATCCTGGGAAAATGTATAATAGAGAAAGACGGGAATTGACACCCCTAACTATGCATCATTTCTGCAGACTCTCTTTGATTCTGGTATCAATACTGGAGCCAAATTTCTATTCATCCCACACAGCCCTACCATTATCTCAGTATTATTTATTAAATAATTATTAAAGCCAGACATTTTAGATTATGAAACTTTGTCTCCATAGCAGATGATTTCAACATCATTTATGGTTTAGAGGGAGGAAATCACATAATTTAGACGGAGCACCATAGATACAATGTTACTCTTGCCAGTAAAGACACTGAAATTTTCAGAGAGAAATCCAGGTTGTTTCTCCAGATCACAAAGTAAAGAATATATTTCCCAAACAATCTAAAACAAAGCCACCAAAATGGCTCCAGAAAATACTGGGGACGCAATGATGATATAGAAAAGTATATTGTGCCTTAGAAAAAGTGAACCCCCGAGCTGTAAACCCCAAGTTAATAGTCTACTCTAAAATATGAGTTACAAAATGAAGCACTAATCTGGCTGAAAATACGAATGAAATCTGGAAATGTAGTCAACATATTTTGTAAAGTCATCATGGATCAAGACATTTGATAAGTACGATTTCCAACTTATATAGTGTAGTTTTTAAAAAATCCATCACAGTGAAAGAGAGGCCAGAGTTCAAATTGATGTGTAAAACCCAAGACTCTAATACTTCATTCTCTGATACGTCTCATGTCGTAATAAATAAATGTCCCGAAATAAATGTCGGGAGAGCAGAAGACCTTTCAACTAGATAGAACATTGTGTTAGAATGAGAATTAAGGGAATTTGATTCTGACATGACCCCATCAAATCCCAGACATCATTTTGCTGATAGAGATTGGAGAAAAAAGCAAAAAGGTTGAATCTACACTTGTGAGCCAGAAAAAATTCCATTGCAAGTTTTACAGAGAGAACAACCAACATTTGGGAATGTATAGGGAACGTGGCTAAAATGCCAAATGGAAGTCTGCAAAATTAAACTTACTTCCAGCAGGAACATAAGCAGTTGAAAAGCAGAGTAAAACTTGCTGTTAGGAAATCCCTTGTTCCTATCAGCAGGTATCTTTATATGAGATATCGCACTTGTTGCTGTTGTTGTTTTCTTTTAGAGACAGAATCATACTCTGTCACCCAGGCTGGAGCACAGTGACTTACTCATCGCTCCCTGCAGCCTTCAATTCT
Organism: Cephalopachus bancanus; assembly: GCA_027257055.1. Classification (NCBI taxonomy): domain Eukaryota; kingdom Metazoa; phylum Chordata; class Mammalia; order Primates; family Tarsiidae; genus Cephalopachus; species Cephalopachus bancanus. Next base: position 3,114,337 of record JAPVLO010000096.1, on the reverse strand, counting down.
TTTTTTTTTTTTTTTTTTGAGTTGGAGTCTCACTCTGTCACTCAGACTGGAGTGCAGTGGCCGCTCCCGGCCACCACAACCTCGACCTGCTGGGCTCCGGCGATGCTTCCGCCTCAGCCTTCCAAGTAGCTTGGAACTATAGGCGCGTGCTACCACACCCAGCTAATTTTTTGATTGCAGAGATGAGGTCTCACCAAGTTGCCCAGGCGGGTCCTGAGCCCGCGGGCTCAGGCAATCCCCTCACCTCAGCCTCCCAAGGTGCGGGATTACAGGCTGAGCCACTGAGCCCGGCTTAGCCTTCAGTTCTTAGTCCCAAGTGATCTTCCCACCTAAGCTTCCTGAGTAGCTGGGACTATAGGTATGAGCCACCACGCCTGGCTAACTTTTGTTTTGTTTTACTGTGTTTTAGGAACAGGGTTTTGCCAAGCTGCCTAGACCGGTCTAAATTCCTGGCCTTGAATTCCTGGCCTCAAGTGATCCTCCCTCCTTGGACTCCCAAAGTGCTGGAATTACAGACATGAACCATTGGTCCCAGCCTACCACACCTGTTAAATGAGAATACCATATACAACAAAATTACCTAAAGCAGGCAAAGTCCTGGCAGTTGAAGTCCAATATTTCCATGAAACCTTAGTCTTAGTGATTGTGCAAAAGAAAGACAACCTTCAAACTGGGGTAACATGAAGTAAAAAGAGATCGTGAACTTTGTGAATCATGGCTAAACTAAATCATATTTCCATTAGTGGGCTCTTAAGTCTTATTTTTAAAATGTTTCAAGATGTTCTAAAACTTTCCATTTTGCAATACTAGGTAACTTAAGAAGAGAATAGCAAGCTCACTCATATTCAGCCTGCTCCCGAGTCCTGTGGGGTGCTGAACTCCACATCAGAGTGGAATACATAATTCTTCAGGTGAAACCTATTAAAATCTCTCCTCATTAGCATGGTTTCTAAGCGATTAGCCAAAGAAATAGTTGCCAGGGTTTGTTGTGAAAATATTCATTTAAAATCCAGCTAGCCTTCCTGCACAGCTGTTGTGTGTCAGGCCCTGGAGTTCTAACGGTGAGCCCCTGCCTCCAGTGCCTTTGGAGCTCGTTTGGAGACAGACACTAATCATGTGCGGAGGCAATGACAAGACGATGTTGCCAGGTTCTTGTAATCCACACAACCGTGTCTCTTACAGACAAAGACAGAGAACAAACTCGGTTAAATAGGGATGTCCTAGAAATGACACACAGAAATAGACTTAACATAATTTCCGTAAATAAAACAGGACATTGAGAGCAAAATGCTGAATCTGGAGTTTTCTAGGAGAAGGATATAAATCTGAGCTTCAGGCCTTTGCACAACCTTATCACCAACTAATATCACACAAGATCCAGCAATTGTGATGTGTGAGGGTACCTTAAGGTGCAGGAGGCAGGGAAATTCAGAAGCCTTTTGTCCATGCAATAACAGACAATAAGGGAGCTAGATGTTGCTGACTTCCAGAAAAATCACCAGGAGATAGGTTGGTAAAGACATGAGAGTTGCTAAGAAAAGTTAAGCCTGAATCCCATTAAAATCCAATAAACAACAAAGAGGGTTATTGCTCTGTATTCTTATACCTTGGTAGAGCCTGTGATTTTTTTCAGGTTCACTAACTGCTGGTTTCTATCTGGTTTCCCAGAAAGGGGGCCCACAAATAACACAGAAGAGTCCCAAGTGAGTGAATATATTTGAGAAGAGATTCGGGAATTTCCCAAGTCCCTGATGGCCGTGAAGCAGCGGTCCAGAATCATCCTAATAGGGCGTCAGCCTGGTGCCTGGACAGAAACACACACCCACCCTGAGTGGACAGCACCAAGCTGATGCCCACCTGGACATTCAATGACAGGAAGTGCCTATGGTGCACTGGGTATTCTTACAGACCTTTTGCTTGTCAAAATAATTTAACTTGGGGAGACACCTTTTATCAACAAGGGTGCCTGAATGAAGCATATTTGTATACCTAACCCTTAACTGTATCCCACAATATCATAATAAAAAATACTGATTAAAAGAATAAATAAATAAAAAATAATCAACCAACTGGATTTCATCAAAATAAAAAAATAAAAAATAAAATAATGGTAATTTAACTTCACAAAAGTCCTTTACCAGACATGTTATTTTTCCCCCTCACTTTACAGATAAGGAAACTGCGTCTCAGTACCCAAGAACACTGAACCAATTAGCACCAGCCTCATGGTTTAAGCCAGATCTTTCTAACTTGGGCCCTGGGCCGTTGCTGTTTCTATTCTGCTGCAGGGAGAATACACAGTGGCAACGTGTCCAACAGTGAGAAATCGCCACGTGCCAGGCCTGACACGAACGTGCTTTGTGGTTTTTGCTGGATTTTAAATAGATTCAGGCTTAACTTTTCTTAGCAACTCTCATGTCTTTACCAACCTATCTCTCAGTGACTTTTCTGGAAGTCAGCAACATCTAACTCCCTTATTCTATGTTATTGCCTGGGCAAAAGGCTTCTGAATTGCCCTGCCTCCTGCATCTCAGTCCACCCCTCTGTCTTTCCAGCCCTTCAGCTCTAGCATGTCCCCTCTGACAGTTCTTTGTGACCCCTTCCTAGTCGCTCTTCCCACCCCATCCTAGCTTTTTGTCACTACCACACCACTGACCTCCATTTAGAAGATCAAATGGTCCCCTTTCAGGTTGTGTCTTGGCTGCTGGCACACCTTTCATACGATTGATATCCCCTCGTCATTAAACACTTTCTCCCACCAGTTTCCACAGTTTCCTGGTTTTCCTCCTACTTCGATGGCCTCTTCTTCCGCTACTTTTGACTTGATCATCCTCTTCCCAGTCTCTGAATGTTGCAGGGTGCCAGGGCTCAGCCCTCCTCAGTCTGCCCCTCTGCTGTTTCGGCCTCAGGCTTGCTCCGCCAGCCCCTGTGGCTTGAATAACAGCTCTATGCTCAACAACCCGTGACGTTCCCCCCAAGATGAATCAAAGACTGGATTCCAGATTTGTGTATCCAACTATGCACTCAGTATCAACAGTTGTGTATCTCAAAGGCACCACCGAGTTCACAGGTCTACAGTCAAATTCTTGATAACCTCCTAAAAGCAGCTCTGCCAGGCAATCCCTTTTACGCAGTGAAGTCCCGAGACCTAACACCGCCCAGTGTGACTTGTGTCCAATGTGACTCGCAATGTGGCTATTGATCAAATGGATAGATCATGAAAAGTATGTAGTAGATTTCAAAGACTTCCTATGAAAAAAGAACAGAAATAATTTCATTAATAATTTCTTGTCGAGGACATGTTTAAATGATAATATTTTGGATATGTAGGTTAAATCAAATATTTCATTCAAATTAATTTCACTTGTTTCTACTTCTTTAATATGGCCACTAGAAATTTTAAAATTATGTATATAGTTCACATTGTATTTTTGTTAGGCAGTATCAGCTTAGACTCTTGAGCCAGAGAAAACTGAGTTTCAATTCACATATTAGCTGTGTGATCTTGAACAAGTTACCTAACCTGCCTAACCACGTTCTATATAGAGATACTGGGTTTTTTGTTTGTTTTTGTTTGTTTGTTTTTGTAGATATGGGGCCTCCCTTTGTTGCCCAGGCTAGCCTCCATCTCTTGGCCTCAAGAGGTCCTCCTACCTCAGCCTCTGAAAGTGTTGGGATTGCAGGAGTGAACCGCTGCCCCCAGCCTACCAGGACCTGTTTCAAACAGTAGGGACGCCTCAAAGAGTTGTTTTCAGAATGAACTTGTTCAGCATAAGTCTCCAGTAAATGTTAGCAAATATTTTCAAAACCCTGTCTGCTATGCAGTGTCCTTTTTTATTTTCCACTTTGCTGCTTGCCATTACTCTGAAAATCACATGATCTAAAGCAACCTTGGATCTTTTGATAAGGAGTAGTATTTTCTACTTCATGTAAATTACTGTTTCCAACCTTTCCTATTTGATAAATTCCTACTCATCCTTCAAAACCTAACTCGGGTACATTTTCTCTAATAGCTCCCCTGACTTTCCTGCCATATTAATTATTCTCAACACACTTCATCTGATGTTCATTTAACAAGTTTTTATTGAGCATCTACTAAGAGCCAGTTCTGTTGTAGGCTCAGCAGATAGAGCAGTGAGCAAAATAATAATTTCCTCCCCCAGTGGTGCCTATATTTTTGTGGAAAAGACAGACAACAAACAAAAGCCTGCATAGCATAATGCCAGGTGAGAAGAAGTTTAATACAAAATAAAGTGGGTAAAGAAAGAGAAAAGGACGGAGTCATGGAACACAGTTTTGAGTAGCGTGGCCCACAACAACAAAAGCTTCTGGAAAGCTGACGAGCAAAAACACAGGATGCCCCACCTGACAGAAGTGGGTGCAAGGACTGGTACCAAGGACGAAGTGTGCACCAACTCCCACCCAGAGAGTTGCAAAGGCGGTAGTCTCCTCCATGTTGGCTGGAAATGTCCCAGAAAGCAACAGAGCAACTGTCGATAATTTCTCCTGGAGGAAATAACGGAGGAAGCTGTGAAAATAGCTCGCCCTTGGAAACTCCGCCTTGTGACTGAACATTGAGATGTTTTCCTGACTTCACCAAAAAGCAAAAGACTGACTAGAGTGTTTGGAGTCCACTGTCCTGTGCCTATGATGAAATTATTTTCTTAGTATTAGAAATGATGCATAATTTTTATAGTTTAGCTGGTTGCATTTTTGCTTAATAGAAGAAAGAGTAAAGCAAACTTGCATTTTATTAAACTGTGTTTAATGTGATTTGTTCATTAGCATTATTTTAAATAAATATATATTAAATTTTTGCAAAGTTAATAAATGCTCAGATTTAAATAAGATAGAAGGTTTTAAAGCAAGATAGAAAAGCAACAATTCTTTTTCTCAGGCCACCACAGTCTCTGTTATATTAACTCTGATAGTTGCTCTGTTTTTGGTTTTTCTGATAGCTACCTGCTTCTCTAAATAACAGACTTAAATCACTATTATTTGATATATCAAGTCTCAACATCTACGGACTTCTTACTAAGATAGCTGCAAGACTGTCTTCTTCCCCTCTTCTCCTGCCTGCGAAGATAAAAACGGTCCCTCTGTTGATTATCTCTTTAACTTAAATATAATAAATATGCAAATACCTCTTGAGCTCTCTCTTAGTAAAGGAAATAACTAATGACCTTATTCTTTCTCTTTTCTCTCCACCTTACCTTGCAAATTCTAGCACTCATGCACCTCGACATTTTCCTTTTTGTGTGTATGCATAATTATCTTCTTTTCTTTGCCAATTGGTTGATTCTAGAAGTTGAAAATCAGCAGACAGTACTTATGATATTATGACTACACAGTGTTATTGACCGCACAGCCAAGCGGTATATTACTATTACATTCCACATGTTTGTTTTCCTTGAGTTTTTGTCTTCCTCCTTTTCTTCCTCTCTGTTTGTCCTCCTTCCTCTGCTTCTTTGCATTGCTTGCCTTTAGCAAAACTTTCTTTTCCAATATCTTAAGGATTCCGCAAATCTCTGGATTCACATTTTTTCCAGATTATCTCCTTCCTAAAGCTATCAGTCTAGATTTAATGTCCTCCAGATCTGCTTCTCAACTATGATGCTGGAAACTCACTTGTTAATCCTCTAAGTTGTATACTCCGCCTTCATCTGCCTTGACTTAACACTTGTTTAGCTGGACCATGACCTCTAAGAGACTACATGGAACGAGAAAACTTGCTCAATTCTACACACCCGAAAATGTGTTAATTCTTCTCTTACTCTTGATTGAGAGCTTTATTAAGTATACAATATGAGATCAAAAAATAATTTTGCCATTGGGCATGGTGGTGCCTATAATCCCAGAAATTTGGGAGGCCAGAGCAAAGGATTGCCTGAGTTGGAGATCAACCCAGGCAACTTGGTGAGACCTCATCGCTACAAAAAATAAAAAAAAAAAAGCCGGGTGTGGTTGCACGTGCCTGTAGTCCCAGCTACTTAGAAGGCTGAGGTGGAAGGATCACCTGAACCCAGCAGGTCAAGGCTGTGGTGGCCTGAGTGTACCACTGCACTCCAGCCTGGGCAACAGAGAGAGACAGCAACTCAAGAAGGAGGAGGAGGAGGAGGAGAAGAGGAGGAGGAGGAGGAGAGAAAGAAGAAGAAAGAAAGAAAGAAAGAAAAGAATTTTGCTTTATAACTTTGAAAGCACATTCCATTATTAAGAAGAAGAAGAAGAAGAAGAAGAAGAAGAAGAAGAAGAAGAAGAAGAAGAAGAAGAAGAAGAAAAAAGAAAGAAAGAAAGAAAGAAAGAAAGAAAGAAAGAAAGAAAGAAAGAAAGAAAGAAAGAATTTTGCTTTATAACTTTGAAAGCACATTCCATTATTTGCTAACAATCCAGGATTGCTTAGGGAAAGTTCAAATGATAATCTGATTTTTGTTCTTTTGTAGGAGATTTTGTCTGTTTGTTTGTTTGTTGTCTGTCTGTCTCTCTCTCTCTCTCTCTTTTTCTCTTTCCCTCTCTCAACTTCTTGATGTTCTCTTTTAATATTTTTTGAAATTGTATATGGTCAGTTAAAATAAGTCCATTATCTATTCATTGTTTGGGAAACTAGCATCTTTCAGCTGTAGGAAATCTCCTTTTGTTATTTCTTGAGTTATTTCCTCCCATCCATTGGTTCTGTTCTGTCTTCTGAAATTCTTATTACAAGTTTTACAAGTTGAGTATTTCTAAGATCTCAAAAATCTGAAATCCAAAATGCTCTTAAATCTGAAATTGTTGAGTACCAACATGACACTACCACTGGAGTATTCCACACCTGACCCCATGTGATGGGTCACATTTTAAAAGGCAGGCACACAACACAAAATTTATTCAGCATTTTCCAGGAAAAAAGATCCTCCCAGCCTTCTTCAGCTTCACTGTATGTTTTCCACACATTCCCAGATTCCCTCACACAAGCACATCTACAAGAATATCCCTGTTAGGACCACTAAGATACAATTATGTTTCTTTTTAAGTATGCCAATTGTACTTATTTTTTAATTACAAAGCAATTACAGTGGTCCTAATGAAGTATTTTATATACTGGTAAAGATAACAAAAGCACAAATTAAAAGACAAGTCATTTACAAATATTGTCAAATTAATTGTTGATAATATAACTAGAAAAATTCATATGAGAGAAATTGTAGGAATCTAAAAGGATTCTGTATTCAAAAGCTTTTGCAAGTTTCCCCCTTTTTTTGAGTTGGAGTCTCACTCTGTCTCCCAGTCTGAAGTGCAGTGACACACTCATGGCTACCCCCAGTGTCAGCTTGCTGGGCTCCAACGATCCTTTCCGCCTCAGTCTTCCAAGTAGCCAGAACTACAGGCACATGCTACCAAGCCCGGCTAATTTTTTTATTTTAGAGATGAGGTCTCGCCAAGTTGCCCAAGCTGGTCTTGAACCCACGGGCTCAGGCAATCCACTTGCCTCGGCCTCCCAAGGTGCTGGGATTACAGGCTGAGCTACCGAGCCCAGTGCAAGTGTTTTTATATCCAGGAATTTTGGAAGTCACAAATAAGGCATTATAGATGCACTTTATGCAAAAAAGGCTAAGGGAGTAGTCATCAATGGACTCAATCAAAGAGAAGCTCTGGCCTTCCACCAAATGGCTGAAAAGCAAATATAATGTTTTATGTTTGGGATTAAAATAAAACAGTGTGAAGTGATGGAGTGGGCTTATTAAAGTATGAAAAGCATTTGCTATCTGGCACGTAGACATTCCATAAATGATAGATATTATTGTTAATTAAGGAGATTTGTTATTTTATTCAACAAATATTTATTAAGAGTTTACTCTTTGCCAGAACTTAGGCATACAGTGGTGCTCACAACAATGCTGGACACTTCCCTATGTAGCCTACAATCTAGAGAGAGGAGCAGACATTGAATTGTCATACAGTCCTTGATTACAATGTCTAGGAAGGGCTATGAAGGAAAAGTACAGTAGGTAATGGCCACAACATCACGGACCGTGAACTCTGCTGAGGGTCATTAGGAAGTCTCCTTTGAACTGAGCTCTGCATGGTGAGTCAGTTAACCAGACAAGGCAAAGGCAGGTTCCAGGCAGAGGGAACAGCAAGTTCAAATATCCTGCAGCCCAAGAGGTTGGCTACAAGACATCTAGTTACTCATAACTGCCCAGCCACACGCTGGCTTGAATCAGTTGTAAAAACTATGAGTGCCATGAGGTTCATGCCAGCATCTTTTATATGCTTTGTCCTTCTAACCAAAAATATATATTCTGTTTTGTTTTTAAGTTGGAGTCTCACTCTGTAGCCCAGGCTGGAGTGCTGTGGAACGTTCACGGCCACCCCAGTGTTGGCCTGCTGGGCTCCAGCGATCCTTCCCCCTAAAGCAGGCTGGTCTCGAACCCACGGGCTGAAGCAATCCACTCGCCTCAGCTTCCCAAAGTGCTGGAATTATGGACTGGGCCACTGAACTTGGCCATAAATATATGTATAAGTCTTGTCTACTATATTCTTCTTCCAACGATCATAGCTAAATGCAAGAAGGCAATGGAGAAAGAAAAGAGAAAGCACGTGTATCTTGGATGCTAAAGAATGAATCATAATTTGTCTTCCTCAGCCCTAGATAGAAAGAAATTTGTAGGGTCTAACTGTGGTTATGTGGTGTACAGAGGTGAGAAACATCCATTCTTCCTGATTTCTTCATGTATATAATTCCAGCCTAGTCTGTAATCTTCCACAGTGGAATAATACTTACGGCTTCCGTTTGTTTTCTTTCCACTTGTTGAAACAGTTTTTCTACTATTTCATGCAAGTAATTAACACACTGATTTATTTTGTCTTGGCAGCCTGGAGCAATAGTACTAAGGGTACACATTTTTATGTCAGACACATACAGGGACCTTTTGAAGATGAATCACACTAGATTCCCTTGTTTTCAGACTCTCCTGAAGTTAGGTAATAAGAATTCTGGCCAAAAAGATTTTCTCAACCAACAGTAATCTGCATAACTAACTATTCACTCTTTAAGACCATTCCCCCAGTCAGCTGATTTCTCTCAGAATACATCCAATGTAATCGATGTGTGCATGTTCATATTTCAGTCAAGGAGGAAGCCTAAGAAGCTGTGACCCTGAAAAGTACATTCGCCAGAGTTCTCTTCTGTCAGATCATAAGGGGAGAATGTTGTATCATTGATAAAATGCTTTTGATCTTAGTTGAGAGTAAGTTGCTAAGCAAGCCAGACTTCAGGATTCAGAAAATCTACCCTGGACAACCAATCTTAAACTTAACAATGGTCCTAATTAGGGGCTAGTGAGTTAAATGGAGTCTTTAGAGGCCTGTTTTTTTTTCTCCTAATTTTAAATAAAGAACAGTTGTTCAGTGTGATGCTGCCAACAGGATTTTGCTCATTGTACAGGTCTCTCTTTTACAACTCTGCGTGTAAACCAGCCAAATCCCTGTAGTTCATTCCAGAACCACGTTGGGAACAACAGTATGAATTAATAGTAAGTCCGAATTACACAATAATTGGTAAACAGCACCCCCTTAGTTGCCAGCAAGAATTTGCAAAACAGTCATGGCTAACCAGGTGTGGCCTAGAAAAAACACTGATGGCTTTTAGTGCAAAAGTTGATGTCCAACATAGCCAAAGGAACATGGTTCGGGGGGTCAAGTGGCCTGGATTCTCATCTCAGTTTTGTTGTACCATTCTGTGTGAGCTTGCATAAATCAGTTGACCTTTTTCAATCCCCTATTTTCTTAGCTGTAAAGTGAGGGGGGGTATGCTAATTATCTCTATATTCTTTCTAACCGAAAAATTCTAATTTTACAACTCCAAATCGTTTCAAGTAGCACATGGTCTCTACATAAACAGATCCTGCTAAATTGAATCTACCAGAATGTTAAAGTTTACTTGTTTAAGTAGGTTAAACATCCCACATTAGGAGTCTGAATCATGTTCTCCCTATTAATTTTCTCATAAATAGCACAAAAGTAAGTTGCAACCCAGTTTTGCTTGCAATACCATAAAATCTAAATTAGTTGAATTTAAATTGGTGAATTGTGTGTGTTAGATTATAACCTAGTGTCAGTTAATTGTGCATGTTCTGTCTTGGGTCATTGTCTCTTTCTCTACACCATCTACCCCGAAAATTGTAATTTTCCAAACTTCCACTGGTATTTACAACTCCTCAGAGTCTAATTCCAGACAATTTCTCCCCTGAATTCCAAACTGATATTTAATAATAATGGTCACCACTTACTGAGTGCTTCTTACAAATCTGGTGCTAGAGCAGTCATTTTAACCACACGGTCACTACCTTTTTTTTTTTTTTTGAATCGGTGTCTCACTCTGTCGCCCAGACTGGATTACAGTGGCACGCTCCCGGCAACCGCAGCCTCGCCCTGCTGGGCTCTGGCGATCCTTTCTCCTCAGCCTTCCAAGTAGCCGGAACTACAGGCGCATGCTACCATGCCCAGCTAATTTTTTATTTATGGTAGAGACGAGGTCTCGCCAAGTTGTCCAGGTGGGTCTCGAACTCGCGGGCTCAAGCAAGCGGTCACTACCTTTATACCACTCCCTCAAGGTAAACATTGTTATTGCCATTATGGAGATGAACAGTAAAGTGTGATCAAAATCACACCATCGGTCATTGTTAAAGCTGTGTTTCTAATCCAAGGCTTGATGACTCAGAAATCCACGCTCTTTCTGCTGTTCCACAAGAGCGAACCACATCAGTAGAGAGGCAGGATATAAAATCACGAAAACTGTGCCTAATCAGTTTTCTTTTTGACACAGAAGGGAGCTTGTGAGAAAGGCATCAGTCCAGTAAGGATGAGTCGTGGAATCTGAGGTTGAGAGCTGTGGCGGGGCGGGTGGGGAAGACAATTCATGGGCCAGCATGAAACAACAGGGGGTCATCAAAGGGTTTCGAGAGGGAGCAGAAGATGATGTCTATTGTCAGTTTCGTATTTTCAGGAAAACATCCTGGAAATAACTTTAAGAATGGTTTAGTCCGGGTACAGTGGTTCAAACCTATAATCCCAGCACTTTGGGAGGTCGAGGCCAGAGGATTGCCTGAGACCAGGGGTTTGAGATCAGCCTGGACAACATGGAAAGACTTCATCTATACAATAAATAAAAAAAATTAGCTGAGTGTGGTGGTGCACACCTGTAGTTCCAGCTACTTGGAAGGCTGAGATAGAAGGATCACCTGAGTCCAGCAGGTCGAGGCTGAGGTGGTTGTGAGCATGCCACAGCACTCCAGCCTGGGTGGCAGAGTGAGACTCCAACTCAAAAAAAAAAAAAAAGTTTAGAAGGAAGTAAAGAGAGATCAGAGTAGGAAGATGATTGAGGAAACTGTTCTAATACTCCAGGTGAGAGGTGATTCAGGGCTGAACTTGGACAGTGACAAAAGGTAGGGATAAAGAAGAATTGCGAACTTGGCACATAATTACATTGAGGACGTGGCTAAGGTTGAGGTCAGGATGACCCCATAGCAATTCTGATATGTCTTTGTCTTGCCACCTAGTGCCACCTGAGGCATACCTATTGCAAAGGCTACCACCTCATGGAGAAAGTCACCAGACGACCAGAACCAAAATATACATTAAAAGAATACCTGGATCAGCCGGGCTCGGGGGCTCAGCCTGTAATCCCGCGCTTTGGGAGCCCGAGGTGAGTGGATTGCCTGAGTCCGCGGGTTTGAGACCCGCCTGGGCAACTTGGCGAGACCTCATCTCTACAATAAATCAAAAATTAGCCGGGCGTGGTAGTGCGTGCCTGTAGTTCCAGCTCCTTGGAAGGCTGAGGCGGAAGGATCGCCGGAGCCCAGCAGGTCGAGGCTGCGGTGGCCGGGAGCGGCCACTGCACTCCAGTCTGGGCAATGGAGTGAGACTCCAACTCCAAAAAAAAAAAAGAATACCTGGATCACATTGAGTTACTATGTATCTTTTCTCTATTTTTAATAAGAGAGAGTTCAGAATACATAATTCCCTGTCATTGAAAGTCTGTGTCTTATACTAGGGTTAAGAAAGACAAGGAACCACTAAGGATTACAGAAAACACACAACTGAAAGGCACTCTTGGAGTATTGCATGTGTAAGTCCACAACCCCACTAAAGAATGGTTTATCTCTGTGGAGATGACAAAATCGCCTAGATTAGTGTGTGCATACATCCAACTCCACCCCCATAGACATATGCCAGAAGTAGTTCAAACTCAATACAAACAAATTTCTCACCACCTCCACTCACAGCCCGTGGACCAGCAACCCCTACTTCACATCTGGACTCTCACAGTCATCTCCTAACTGTTCCTCCAACATCCACCCTGGCCCTACCCCTAGACCGTTCTCAACACAGCTACTCCCAAAAGCTTTTAAAGCCTAATTTGGATTATCTCACTCTTCTGCTCAAAACTATCCCCTGGCTCCATGGTCAAAGTCCCCCCAATAGCGACAAGACCCTACACTCCCCAGCAACCCACGATCACTGACCTCACCTCCTTCTACTACCTTCTCTTCACCCTGCTCCAGCCTTATTGGCCTCCTCATATCCACCAGCCATACTCTAACTCAAGGCCTTTGTACGCTAGAACACTCTTTCTTCCCTATACCCTATGCAAATGCCCTCCTCGACACACGCTGCTTTGTGTTTCTCCAAAGCGTTATCACACTCTAACATACTGCTGAAGGTTGGGCAGAGTCCCTCCGAAATATGTTGAAGTCCTAAATCTGTGACTGTTATCTGATTTGGCAAGAGGATCTGCTATGGTTTGGATATTTGCTTCCCCCAAAGCTCCATGTTGAAAATTTGATTCCCACGTCAGAGGTAGGGCCTGATGGCAGGTGTCTGGAGCATGGGAGTGGATCTCCCATGAAGGGCTTGGTGCCATTCTCACGGCGGTGACTAAGTTCTTGGTCTGTGGGCTCCCATGAAAATGGATTGTTAAAAATGTATGATCTCTGCTCGCCAGCTCCCCTTCACCATCTGCCGTGAGTGGAAACAGTCAAGACCTCACCCAATGCAGATGCTGGCACCATGCTTCTTGTACAGCCTGCAGGACCATGAGCTAAAGAAACCTCATTTCTTTATGAACTAACCAGCCTCAAATATTCCTCACAGCAATACAAAACAAGACAAGACCAGGTCTTTGCAGATGATCAGGTTAAGATGAGATCATTAGCCATCATTCATAAAACAAACAACAGATGCTGGTGAAGATGCAGAAGAAAAAGGAACGCTTCAACACGGCAAGTGGGAATGCAAACTAGTGCAACCTCTTTGAAAGACAGTGTGGCAATTTCTGAAAGAACTAGAAATTGACCTTTCGTATGACCCAGGAATTCCCCTATTGGGAATTCACCCGGAGGAACTCAAATCATTCTACAAAAAAGGTTACCAGCACATGCATGTTTGTTGCAGCTCTATTCACAATAGCAAAAACATGAAACCAACCATGCTGCCCATCGAAGCTGGACTGGATTAAAAAAAAGTGGTACCTATACACAATGGAATATTATGCCACCATAAAGAAGGATAAACATATGGACTTCACAGCAACTTGGATGGATTTAGAGTCGCTCATATTCAGTGATCCATCACAAACAAAGAACAGAGTACCGTATGTCCTCACTCATAAGCGTACCTTGAACAATTATCATAATACTATAAGAAAGGGATTGGCAGTAGTAGGAAACTGTCAGGGGACGGGGGTGGGATTGGCAGTTGAGAGAAACTGCCAGGGGAGGGAGAGACACACCTCATCAAAAATGGGTATGTGAATAATAAATGTTTGTATACCTAACCCTGAATTGTACCCCACATCTTTAAAATAAATAAAATTTTAAAAAGAGCATTAAACAGATGAGGCCATTAGAGTGAGCACTAATCTAATATGACCATATACTTATTAAATATATATATGAACACAAACACACACACACAGGAAAAACACCATGTGAAGATCAAGGTAGAGATCAGGGTGTTGCTCCTATAAGCCAGAACACCAAAGATTGCCAGCAAACCACCAAAAGCCGAGAGACTTCAAGGCCCTCCACAGGAGCTAGCCCCACCAACACCTTGATCTTGGACTTCTAGCTTTCAGACTATGAGACAATAAATTTCTGTTGTCTAAATGACCCAGTTTGTGGTACTTTTACTAGCAAACTAAAATATACTCTGTATAATTTGCCTGTTTTTCTTGTATTTATTATCTGTCTTTACTCTAACCCCTTCCTGCCTCTGAAGATGAGCTCCACATGGGCAGAGATTTTTTTTTTTTTTTTTTTGAGTTGGAGTCTCTCCGTCACCCAGACTGGAGTGCAGTGGCACATTCACGGCCATCCCAGCATCAACCTGCTGGGCTCCAGCGATCCTTCCGCCTCAGCCTTCCAGGTGGCGGGAACTACAGGCGTGTGCTACCACGCCCGGCTAATTTTTTATTTATTGTAAAGGTGAGGCTCACCAAGTAGCCCGGGCTGGTCTCTAACCTTCAGGCTCAAGCAATCCACTCACCTCGGCCTCCCAAAGTGCTAAAATGACAGGCCGAGCCACCGAGCCCGGCCAGGCAGAGATTTGTTTATCTTTGCTGTTATTTCTCCAGCAGTATTTGTTGAATGAATCTACAATTGGGCCTCAGTCCACATTTCTAGGCTTTTCTCCCACCTTTCCCAAGACAAAGTCATTTCAACTTTCACCCCAAATACCACGGAAGCTGACACCTTCTTAACTTTGCTGATGTTTTCTCTGCCACCTGCCCTTCCCTACCTGTCAAGGTCTCCTTATCATTTAAGACACGTCCATGTCATTCCTTCAGGGGTGAATTCCCTTCTGTCCCCCCTTCTGTTTTATTATCCGCTGTGCCTGTGTCTCTTCGCCTGCAAACGGTGACCTCCTTGAGTTCTGGAGCCGTATCCTATTAATCTTTGCGTCCCCAGAACCTGACCCAGCGTCTGGCACACCGGAGGTGCTCAGTAAATGTTTGCTAGATTGAATTAAATCTGTATCCTGCAGCTTTCACTCTCGCTGCCCTTCCCTAGACTGCTAGCCACAGCAGGGTACAAGAGGATTAGAAAGGACTTTGCAGAGCAGAACTCAGATTAGAGCATTCAAGCGCTACGGGCTGTGCCTCTCTGCAGATTCTTTGTCTTCATGCAATCTCGTGAGAGTTTCTTAAATTGGAACAGTCGGCGATGTATCCAAATCAGTCAGCTAAGCCCTCGGCGACATTTGCCAGAATTCACACCAACATAAACAGCTCGATCAAAGAAGGTGTGTGAATCCCGCTTCTTTTGATAAAAACGGAGCAAGTATCCTGTTGGAAATAAAAAGGGACAATCATTTGAGACAGTACTTCCCAGGTTGCCGGGCAAGAATACGGTAGCTTTGATTCCAGGTAATTGTCCTGTCTGTTTTCCTTTCTGTCCTAGTTCTTTCCAATAGGAGGGTGGGGTCAAGACCAAATGGCTGGATGAAGAAAGGATGAATCTAAGCCAGATCCAGAAATGAAGGGTGTGTTGCGTGGGTTTTCTGTTTTAGATACAAGGGTCTTGCTATGTTGCCCAGGCTGGAATGCAGTGGCTATTCACAGGCACTGTCATGGTGGACTGCAGCCTGGAACTCTTGGGCTCAAGGATCCTCCTGTGTCAGCTTCCTGAGTAGTTGGAACTACAGGCACGCCTCTGCAAGGGCTGAAGGGTGTGTTTTGCGTGAACATTCATTAGGCCTATTTGAATACTCACATGGAGTGGTATATAAAAAAGGGTGGAACAGACTCCGAAATTCTGAATGGAACTCACATATTGAACATGCACTTCAAGGGCTCACTATTTGGTCTCAGAAGGTTCTCTGCCCTTCTTTCTACGAGGCATTAGTAAACAACAGAGCAGGCTCTAGGAAGCACAGGAAATGGCTAATAACATAATGAATAGCCTCACTCCCTGTAGGTACCAGCCTGGTTAGGTCAGCCTCAAATTCATAAGTATAATTAACTTCATTAACTCTAAATACGTGCACTGAACGGCAACCTGTTTTGTGTTCACATGGGTCATTCAGATATAGGCACAAACGAGATGCCGATTCTGTGCCAAGGACTGTGATTTTCTCAAGTGTGCCAGAAAGGGTGCTCCTGTTTTTGACCTATTCAATAGAAAACATACTTTAAGGATCTAGATGACCATTCTGTTCTTCACTTCCAGTACAGTATTCAATAAGTTCCATGAGCTAGTTCACACTTTATTATAAAATAGGCTTTGTGTTGGATGATTTCCTCAACTGTAGGCTAATGTACGTGTTCTGAGCATGTTTAAAAAAGGCCGGGCAGCCGGGCTCGGTGGCTCAGCCCGTAATCCCGCGCCTTTGGGAGGCTGAGGTGAGTGGATTAGCTGAGCCCGTGGGTTCGAGACCCACCTGGGCAACTTGGTGAGACCTCATCTCTACAATAAATCAAAAAATCAGCCGGGCGTGGTAGCGCATGCCTGTAGTTCCGGCTACTTGGAAGGCTGAGGCGGAAGGATCGCCGGAGCCCAGCAGGTCGAGGCTGCGGTGGCCGGGAGTGGCCACTGCACTCCAGTCTGGGCGACAGAGTGAGTCTCCAAAAAGGCCGGGCTAAACTGAGATGTTCAGTAGGTTAGGGTGTACTCAATGCATATTTGACTTATGATACTTTCCATTTATGAGAGGCCTATTGAAATATAAATCCATCATAAGTTGAGGATGCTGTGTGATTATGACTGAAGAGCTATTCTCAAGCCTTTAATAATGTAATTCAGCCCTATGCTTGGTCCCCTAAATTCATGGTGGCCAATCTTTTGACCATTCTTTATATATTGGCCCCATAATACTTTGTGCCATTATTATTATTGCTACATGGCATTGAATAGGCCTTTGTGGAGCGAGACTGATTGTTCTTAACAAGCTGGTGATCACAGTCACCCTTCAGATCAAAGAAAGTCAGGTAACTTCTCTCCCAAAAAAATCCCTACATGCGCCACACCCCATCTTGCCTACCATTTTAGGAGGTGTAAAACGTTAATATACTTCAAAAGATATGTCAGCAAACTTTTTCTGTCAAGGTCAAATAGTGAATATTTTAGGCTTTGTTGGTCAAGAGGCAAAATAATGAGTATTACACAGATGCTTAAATAACAATGAGAGAAAACAAATCCCCACAATATATAATAAAATTCAATATATAATAATTGAGTGTTTTTTTTTTTTTTTTTTTGGTATTATAGGTCTACTATGAGTAGAATGGACCAGGGGAGGGAAAGAACATTCCCTTGTGAATGTTAGTACTCCCTATCATCAAATTGATTGCAAATGTTTGTTTGTAGAAACTACTCTACCTTAAAAGCACAGGCAGTGAGCTAGATTTGGTCGAAGGGGCACAGTTTTGCTAACTTCTGCCATAAAACCGTAGACTGGGGTTTAGTTTGTTATTGGAAAGCCCTGCTGGAGCTGTGCATAGGATCGGCCATGGTCCAGTCCAAGGCTCTGGACTTTGGTGGCAAGAAACAAGCCCACGGAGCTGCTGCTTCTGGGGCCTGCAAGGATTTCTGGTGCAATGTTCCTGCAGCAGGGCTGGCAGGCTGCTGAATTGGGGCCACATTCCTACTGCTCAGAGCTGCAACCAGGAGCGCACAGTATACTAAATTCTATTAACCTACATTCTGTGACCTCAATAAAACTTTCTCAATAATCAGCAAAAATAACAATGCATATGAAAAGAAATTCCTTGGCCCGGAGTTTGAAAATTGAAATGCAGAAAGCACATCAATGAATAAGGCTTTTTAATGAATAAAATTGTTTTCTTAATCTGCAGTTACCTTTCAATCGATACTTCCAGAAAAAAAAAAAAATTATCTTGCAAATCTAAAAGAGCTTAGAATAAATCACAATAAGCTAATCAAGAGGCAGTGTTAAGCAAAATGATTATGCGGAAACGTTAGCCTTGTCCTCACAGTTCATCTCTTCCTACTTAAAACGTACCATAGCAACAGTCAATCACAAGGGAAATGTCAATCTATATAATGTTTTCAGGCCTCAAATGTATGAAAAGCTTAGGACGCGAAGAAGAATCATAAATGCATCTCATTGTCGGCTAGAACCTATCATTTGATTTCAGTAATGGCTAAATAAAGAAATAAATGCCACTCCCTTGACTGTCTAGCTAGGCCGCGGGTCTTGGGTGGCAAACTTGATGCAAGTTCTCCACCTAGTGGAAATTTTGAGCACTGTGTAATAAAATTAAAATGTGCTCACGTGTTTGTGACATGTAGACAGAGATACAGAGGCAGACAGACGTGGTAAGCATTCTGTATATCAGTCAGTGACATCCTGTCGGATGCTCATCTTTCTTCTTTCCTAGTTCCTCTTCCTTTTGTGTCTCTCTCTTTCTGTCAGAGGTCAGGTTCCCCAGGAAGGATAGGAGGCAGATATTTGCATGCAGGAAATTAATCAGGGCATGCTCTCAGGAAGGACAGGAGGAGTTAAACCGCAACCCAGGTGCTGATACACAGTGCAATGTAATCCACCTGCTACAGGTGGCGCCTTGGAGGAACCTTGCGCTGATCTTAGGTAGACACTCATAGCGATAGTCTTGGTGAGTGGGCCCAGGCGTTGCCTTGAATCTCACCACACAGCTGCCTCATCTGTGTTGCACTGACATGTGGCCGGCAGTGAAGTGTCCAGTGACAAGTCCAGCTGGCTTCTGCTAGTAAACCATCCTCTCTTCTTGCTTGTCCAGTCCTCAGGCACGGTAGATGCCCTCTGGCAGGCTCTAATGTGGCAAAGACCTTCAACAGGTGCCCATTCACTTGCTTCTGCCCAGACCTGCTTGTCCGGGCTTTCTCCTTGCAGGCCTCTGACCAACGGGTACAGCCATCTGCCCCTGCTCATGAATCTCTGTGCCAGACTCCTTAAACACTCAGTGGATGGTTGAATGCACCACCTAACTCTCTGCCCCTTGAGTTGCCCTCACGTCCATTGTTCAGGGCCTGCCAGCAGTCCCATGGCAGCTTGCATCTTACCCCATCTTATGCTAAGCTGATTCATCTGTGCACTAAGCTTGGCCTTCCTTCCACACCGTGCAGTCGTAGGTACCAGCAAGTGGGGGTGGGGGAGTCGGTACGCCAGTGGGAGCTGAATGGGGATCTCGAATCCCACCTTTTGTACCTCAGGTTGATTCTGGCACTAGCACCCCGATGTGAGGTACTGAAATAAGGAAGAGACTGAGACTAGGAAGAACAGGACAGTAATAAGAAATGGTTGAAAGGAAGAAGAGACCACAATGAAGGATGTTCTGGGGCGTATCTACATAAAGAACCAAGGAGCAGAGAATCAAGAACCTTCTCCACTTGCCTTCCATGCATCGTGCTTTCTGATTTTCCACCTTCTCCGGCTCTTTTGGTTCCTTCTTTCCTGAAACCCGAAGTGCTGGAGCGTCCCAGAATACAGTCCCCAGACCACTTCTCTTTACGTCTGATTGTTTGTTTATTCTTGGTGTTATAACTATGACATCAAGGGCTATAACTATCTATTACTTTTACACAAGCCCTACCAGTAACTGCAGAGCAAAAACCTACAGGAGAGGCACAAAAGATAAAAGGTAAGCATTAAAGCACACCAGTAGAGGGGATCATCTAATTGCAAAGGAAGACAGCCAGAGAGAAAGAAAGGAACAAAAGATCATAAAATAGCCAGAAAGCAATTGACAAAATGGCAGTAGTACATTCTCACCTATCAGTAATTACCTTGACTATAAATGATTAAATCTTTGTTTTGAGACAGGGTCTCACTCTATCACCTAGGCTAGAACGCAGTGATGTGATCATAGCTCACTGCAACCTCAAACTTCTAGCCTCGAGGGATCCTCTCGTCTCAGCCTCCTGAGTAGCGGGGACTACAGGTGTGTGATACCACGTCCAGTTAATTACTGATTTTTTTGTAAGACAAGGTCTTGCTAGCAGGTCTCGAACTCCTGGCCTCCAGTAATCCTCCCACCTCGGTCTCACAAAGTGCTGGGATTATGGGAGTGAGCCACTGCGTCTGCCCGACCAACTTCTCTTTCCGTACTTAAGTACCTTCTCTATACTTGTAAGTCCCAAATTTGCGTGCCTAGCTCAGACCTCCTCTGTTCTCCAGACTTGTATGCTCAACCGTGTCCTCATCCAAATCTGCAAGATCAGTAGGCCTCACCACTTAGTTGTCAACAAGTGAGCTTGATAACCCCAGTCTTCCACGTCTCACTAAATGACAGCTTTGTTTTTTCCAGTTGCTCGGGCGAAGAACGTGGAATCTTCCTTAATTCCCCTTTTCCTCTCACTCTCCACGTCAGATCAGTAAGCAAATCCTGTCAACAATGTCTTTAAAACACGTCCCTAATCACTTGTGCAGCAACCTCTGTGGTTCAAGCCACGACCCACTCCCTTGTCACTACAGTGTCTAAACAGATCTTGTCTCTGGGGTCCATACACTTGCTTCTGCCAGAGACCTGCTTGTCCTTAGTGGTCCTCCCTGGCGGTCCAGGCTTTCTGCTTGCAAGTCACTGACCAACCAGTCCAGCTCATGCCCCTGCTCAGTGGGAGTTGAACGCACTACACAACTCCCTCCCCCTTGAACTTGCCTTACATCTGTCTTCTCTCTGCATTTGCCTTTTCTATCTGGTCACATAGCAGCCGGCATTGGCACGGTAGACAAAAAGCGCACAGTTAAACATGGTTTTAAAAGCACAGTTAAGTCAAGGTCAGGTTGTGAGTTGACCTGGCCGGGTGGCACACCCAGCTACTCAGGAGGTTGAGGCAGGAGGGTCACTTGAGCCCAGGAGATCCAGGCTGTAATGCCCAATAACCATGCCTGTGAATAGGCTACAGCCTGGGCTTCATGGTGAGACTCCATCTATAAAATACTTTTTAAAAATTTTCAACCTACATCATTACCTGGGCCTGGATGCTCACCCAACGTGGTCTCTTTGTTTGTGAACAACACAGGCAAGTACTTCACACTTGCCGTTCCTGCTTCCTGGGCGCTCTGCTCCAGAAGCCTACAGGTTTCCTCTCTCACCTCTTTCAGATCTTTACTCAAATGTCTCCTTTTCTGAAAGACCTTTCCTATAAAATCTAATTTAAAATTTGTTTTCAAAGACCCTTCTTTTCTTCCTTACAATGGGTTCAATAGTGGCCCCCCAAAAAGATATGTCCATGTCCTAACCCCTGGAGTCTGTGACTATGCCCTTATTTGGGAGAAGGGTCTTTGTAGATCTAATTAAACTACAGGTTTTGAGATGAGATTTTCTTGAATTACCCATGTCGTCTCTAAATCCAATGACAAATGTCCCTAAAAGAAAGAAAATACCTATCCCCATACACAAAAAAAATCAACTCTAAGTGGATCAAAGACCTATACGTACAACCTCAAACTACAAGAACCTGAGAAAATACAGAAGACACCCCTGAAATTGGAACTGGCAACCAATTCCTGAACAAAACCCCAAGTGCCCACGCCATAAGAAATAGTATAGACAAGTGGGACCTCATCAAACTGACAAACTTCTGCAAAGCCAAAGAAACTATCAAGAAAGCAGGGAGACAGCCCACAGACTGGGATCTACAAGGAACTTAAACAGGCCGAAAAGAAAAAAAACAAAGATCCCCATTACAAAGTAGGCAAAAGATATGAAATAGACACTTCTCAAAAGAAGACATATCAGCAGCCAACAGATACATGAAAAAATGCTCAGCCTTACAGGTCATCAAAGAAATGCAAATTAAAACTACACTGAGATACCAGCAAACTCCAGTCAGGATGGCCATCACCCACTCAAAAAACAACAGATGCTGAAAAGGATGCATCAAAAAGGGGAACGCTTCTACACTGCTGGTGGGAGTGGAAACTATACAGCCTCTGTGGAAAACAACGTGACGATTCCTAAAAGATCTAAAAATCGACCTTCCATATGACCCTGCAGTACCCTTATTGGGAATATACCTGGAGAAACTCAAATCACTCTAAGAAAAAAGATACCTACACATAAGTTTATGGCAGCATTGTTCCCAGTAGCAAGAACATGGAACCAACCATCCTGCCCATCAACAGAGAACTGGATTAAAAAAAAAAATGTGGTACATATACACAATGGAATATTACACAGTCATAAATAAGGACAAAATCATGAACTTCACAGCAACCTGGATGGACTTAGGGTCTATAATACTGAGCAATGTATTCACAGAAACAAAGAAATGAGTATCACATGTTCTCACTCATAAGTGGAGCTTGAACAATTATCATAATACTATAAGAAAAGGATTGGCAGTAGTGGGAAACTACTGGGTGGGAGTGGGATTGGCAGTAATGGGAATCTTCCGGGAAAAGAGGGGCCACTTCTTCGACAAGAGTACCTGCATAATGAACATTTGTATGCCTAACCCTGAATTGTACCCAACATCTTTAAAAATAAAAAAAATTTTTTTAAAGAGAGAGAGAAAAGAGCCAGACACAGTGGCTCACACCTATAATCCCAGCACTTTGGAAAGCCAAGGCGAGAGGATTGCCCGAGCCCATGAGACCAGCGTGGGAAGTTGGTGAGACCTCATCTTCACAATAAATCAAAAAGTTAGCTGGGCATGGTGGTACACGCTTGTGGTTCCAATCACATGGAAGACTGAGGCAGAAGGATCACCTGAGCCCAGAAGGTAGCGGCTGTGTTGGCCATGGGCATGACACTGCACTGCAGCCTGGGCAACAGGGTGAGACCCTGACTCAAAACAAAAAAAAGAGAGAGAGAGCAAAGAAGACCGACACCCAGAAAACAGAAGAAGACCATGTGACGATGGTCACATAAAGATATATCAGGGTGGGCACAGTGGCTCACGCCTGTGATCTCAGCATTTTTGAAGACTGAGGCAGGAGGATGGCTTGAAACCAGGAGTTTAAGACTAGCCTAAGCAGTAAAGCAAGACCTTGTCTCAAAAAAAAAATGTATTAGCCTGTCATAGTGATGTGTGCATATAGTCCCAACTTCTCAGGAGGTTGAGATGGTAGGATTATTAGAGCCCAGGAGATCAAGCTACAGTGAGCTATGATTGCACCACTGCACTCCAGCCCAGACAACAAAGCAATACCCTGTCTCAAAAAAGCCATGCACATTTTAAGAAAGAAAAAAACGGTATTAAAATTGTAAGATGAATACAAGTTTGACTTCTGCAATTACAAGAGGTGCTCAAAGTGGTTACCATCAGCATCCAGACACTTCTGAAAAGTGCTTCAAAAAATAATCCATAGATAACATCTCTTAAAATGTGTATACTTTAGCCGGGCTCGGTGGCTCAGCCTATAATCCCGCGCCTTTGGGAGGCTGAGGTGAGTGGATTGCCTGAGCCCATGGGTTCGAGAACCGCCAGGGCAGAGAGACCTCATCTCTACAATAAATCAAAAAATCAGCCGGGCATGGTAGTGCATGCCTGTAATTCCGACTACTTGGAAGGCTGAGGTGGAAGAATCGCCAGAGCCCAGCAGGTCGAGGCTGCAGTGGCCGGGAGCGGCCACTGCCCTCCAGTCTGGGTGACAGAGTGAGACTCCAACTCAAAACAAAAAAGTGTATACTTTTTTGGCACCCCCAGTATGTGTGTTGTGTGTGTGTGTGTGTGTGTGTGTGTGTGTGTGTGTGTGTGTTTGTGTGTGTGTATGTATATATCACCATCCAATATAAAATGTATTTCCACTCTACTAATCTATAAGCTAAAGAAAGCAAAGATTTGTATCAGTTTTGTTCACTGCTGTATTCCCAGCATCTAGAACAGTGTCTGGTACATAGTGTTTAATGAATATTTGTTGATTAAGAAAGCAAATAGATGAATAAATAAATGAGTGATGGGTCCTTAAATATTGCATCTGAGCAAACAGGAGAATTGTGGATCTACTGATAAGAAAAATAAGGAAAGAAATCATAAATAGAACCGAGATGGGAGTCGTTACACAAGTTCAGTTTGGGACTTGTTCAGGTTGATGTAACAGAACTAAAAGTAGAAATGTATATGCTTTTGTTAATTTAGGATTTCCCTGTCCAGACAGCTCTACTTATGCTATGACCTTAATAGCATAATTATACATATATATGTGTATGTGTATATATATACATATATATATCATACACACACACACACACACACACACACACACACACACACCATATATATTTTTTTTAGTTGGAGTCTTACTCTGTCGCCCAGGCTGGAGTGCAGTGATATGCTCCCGGCCACTGCAGCCTAGACCCACTGGGCTCCAGTGATCCTTCCGCCTCAGCCTTCCAAGTAGCCGGAACTACAGGTGTGTGCTACCACGCCCAGCTAATTTTTTATTTATTGTAGAGACGAGGTCTCGCCAAGTTGCCTGGGTGGGTCTCGAACCCACAGACTCAGGCAATCCACTCGCCTCGACCTCCCAAAGTGCTGGGATTACAGACTGAGCCACCCACTAAACCCCGCCTATTATAATTTTTTTAAGAAATGAGGTCTTACTATGCTGACCAGGCTGGTCTCAAACAATTCAAGCAATTCTGCCTCAGCCTCCCCAAGTGCTGCTGGGATTACAGGCATGAGGCACCATACCTGGTCTTAATAACATATTTAATAAGACATAATAAGCCCAAAGCAGAAGAAGCATGACACGCATCGGAGATATTGAACTGATACTTGGGTGAAATGTCAGTGTCAAAGATACGTGAGTTAGTAATTAAATTTTAGATATACCTCCTTCAAAATCCTATATTAGCCAGCGTCTCTTGCACCAAAGTTTTATTATATGAATTCAAAATCGATTTGCTGGTTGATTGACCTTATATCCGATATGTTACCTCTTCTATACACAGAGGCAATCGTAGTGATCAGGAAGGTAGCCAAGATTCCGATTACATAAAAGGTAAGGGAAAGCAATAGGTCTAGAAAACATCAGTAGATCCACAGGAGAAGCTGAGATTGTAGAATTTCCACCGGACAGCACTGGTCCAAGGATCTGCTCACAGCCTGAGGAGCCAGGACACATGTAGGACACACAGGACCATGTGTGGGGTCAGGATGCAACTCCAATACTGGCCCACCTTAATTCTCCCCACCACCCTTTGACAATCCCTATTTAATGAGGCGCTTCCACCAAGGTGGAGTTTTCCAAAATGATTTCTGACGTTTCATAAATGCACCCCTTCCTTGTTGAAAAATAAGTCTCTTTAGACAAGACCATAGGAGACAAGAATAAAAAGTAAAATAAGAAAGAAAAAGACATCATTCATAAATCTTAAAGGTAGAATAGATCTCACCTTTCTGCATGTCCATTTCAAGTTTTTATGACACCTTTCAGATGGTAAGTGCCACTGAAAGAGATACACATGGAAGTCTGTTTTCTTTATTTTGCATGACTGCAGAGCCTCAGTTATATCCTTGTGGAAGTCCACGGGCCTAAGTTGTTAATATTTGGTCATATCCCAGATGGGCACAGCTGCTCACACCTGTAAACCCTGCAGGCCAGCGTGGGAGGACTGCTTGAGCCCAGGAGTTTGAGACCAGTCTGGGCAATACCGTGAGACTTTGTTGCGACAAAAATAGAAAAAAATAAATAAAATTTTTAAAAAAATAGCCAGGCATGGTGCCATGTGCCTACAATTGAAACTGCTCAGAAGGCTGAGGTGGGTGTCTGAGCCCAGGAAGTCAAGGCTGTGGTGAGCTGTGACTGTGCCACAGCACTCCAGTCTAGGGAATAGAGTGACACTCTGGCAAAAAGAAAAAAAGGAAGGGGGGGGGAGATAGGGAGGGAGAGAGGGAGAAAGAAAGGGAAAAAAATTGGTTGAATTGGTCGTACTCTTTTTACAGGTGTCGTGGGAGGCACCAACGCCAGTTCCTGGCAGGACTCAGATGACCTTGTTTTCTTAGCAGCCAGTAGGAGGCAGCGTCATCACGCAGCTGCCACCTGTGTTTTTGAGAACTTAAGAGATGGGAAAAAAAGTCCTCTTAAAATCTGAGAAAATATTAGCCTCCTAGGTGAAATCTGCATTTGGTGTTGATTTTTTAAAGGGCACTGAGTGAGGACATGAAGCATACTTTCTTGCGATATCTGGTGTACATTTTGTATCTCAGTGCCCTAACATATAATAAGCCATTTTCTGTTTTTTTAACTTTTGAGTTTATTTTTATTCCAAATATAAAACAAAAAACTTGAATTGCTCTTAATTATTGTATTTTTCACCAAGAACGTCAGACTGCACTTGTATATTTCACATGGCTTTAATAACATTGCAGTTATCTTTATGACAGGAATATTTTGCTTTATTTAAATAAAATGCCTAGCTAGGCCTTATCGTGGAAGAGAAGTGACTTCTGGAACCCTCTCTGGAAAGACATAAAACCACAGACTGGATGGGTATTAAGACCCCCTGGGTACCAAATTGTGAGACCAATTTTCCATTAAAAAAGGAAATAGATATCGTTATGTTATTTATATTTTCTTTTTTGTGGAAAGCATACTATTTGTGTATTATATATTTATATTAAACCTGACCTTATTTTTAAATTATATTATAGTCTTACTATTTTATATGTTCTATATACACACAAATTGGAATTTTGAGTAATTTTTCTCATACACATCATGCTTTGAATCACTGGAAAGCAAGACTATGAACTGACAAGTCAACACATGATTACCAAACAAGGGCTGTAAGCAAGGCATGGAGAAAGATTTCCTCAGAGTTCACTGTGCTGAGACAGCCCACCAGGGAGTAATCAAGACCTATGGCTCTTGAGTTTCTTCCCTCTGGGCATTTGCTGAATCTCGCTAATTCACACAATGCTGCTCCTGGATGACAATGAACGCATTATCTCTTCAAGGGCATCTGTACTGCTTACAATTAGTGGGATCTCTACTTTGCCGTGACTGATCCTGGGGCTGTCTGTAAGTCTAGAGGAGAAATCCACAGTCAGGACCATTTAGCACTTGGAAGTTTTCCTGCCTGACGTCAACACTGAATCTGACCGTAGAATCAGTCCTCGCCCTGAGAGCTGGGGGTCATAAGCCAATCTGAGAAGAGGGCAACTGCAAGTTATCTACATTTCATTCTGGCTAAACTGTAGATTTAGAGCATAGAACTAGAATGATCTATAATCAATTTCCAGGTGGCCATCAGTTGCTAATTTTTTTTTTCTTTTTGAGTCAGAATCTCACTGTCTCCCAGGCTGGAGTGCATTAGCATGCTCATGGCCACTGCAGATTTGACCTGCTGGACTCAGGTGATCCTTCTGCCTTTGCCTTCCAAGTGGCTAGAACCACAGGTGCGCAACACCATGCCCAGCTAATTATTTTTTTTCATTGTAGAGACGATCACTCACCAAGTTGCCCAGGCTGGTCTCGAACCCCTGGACTCAGGCAATCCTCCTGCCTCTGCCTCCCCAAGTGCTAGAATTACAGGCATGAGCCACTATGCCCGGTCAGTTGCTAAATCTTAAATCTACGCCACTGGGACAGTTTTTGATTTCCCTAACCCCCAGTTTCTTCATGTGTAAAATGAGGATAATATTGGCAGGGGTTTTGTTAACAAGTGTTATGATATTAAGATCTTAGTATAGAGCCTGGAACCCAGAAAGCGCCTCATGAACGGTAGCTAGGATCATTTTACGTTATGAGTTGAGACTAATTAGTTCTGAAATCATAACTATGCAGGCTAGAAAGGACCATCAAGGTCTCCCAGGCCAACCACCACTCTCCAGCATCCAGCGAAGCAGTTGTGTCTATGCAGGACATCGTCCAAGATATTCAACATTTGACATGAATCTCTTTCTTTGCAACTATTGCCAACAAAGGCAAAGAGGAGAAAAAGTGCTACAAAGACACATTTGCCAAAATGGGCTATATGAAAATATAACCTGATTTTCCTTGTGGGGTTGGATTTCTGTGTGGCAAGTTATCCTGCTGAAACGGCATGGAAACTCCAATCTGAGGTATTACTTTCTGAAAGGCACTTTGAAAACAAGCTCCCTCTCAAATCTCTTATAAACCACAGCTGTTAAAATCCAGAGGCACCCAGTTAGGTGTTAGAGATTTCTTTCCAACACAACTAATAAATGAGAGGCTGCTCTGAAAACCTCGGCAGGCATCGCTTAAGCCTGGGAGTTGCACGGTGACACTCAGTTGGTGCCTGGCACCGGCAGAGATGATCGCTGAAGCGTTGAAGGTTACGCCAAGAATCACAACATTGCCACCTGCATTCTGACTGGGAACCACAAGCCTGCCAGGAAAAGTCAGTGCAAGCCTTGCGTGTCCTTCCCCAGTGCCAGGGGGCTGGAGGGCACCGCTGGGTATCTGCTCCACTTCCCACCTGCGATTCGACCTTGTTCCTGAGTCATTGTCCCCCCTCAGCCCCAGTGTGTCCCCTTGCCGCGTGGTGACAATTGTGAGCACCGATTATTCAGGGCTTGAACAAATTTCATTTTCATCAAGTGCTTTCATATCCTTGATAGAACGTCGCTACCCAGTGTAAGGAACAAAAAGTTATCGTGATTGCCCTCGGAGCCAAAGGACACACACTTTTTCAGGCTTGCTTACTAACAAAACGGCAGCATCTAGCATTTCCATCATGATTTTCATCACACAGCATTTAAAAGTTTACCATTTTGAAATACGAATTTGTTGTATTCTCCAGTCTGGGTAGTTACAGTAAAGAGTCGCTCTCATGATTCCAAGTACAGATGGCCAGAGCTGGCCCCTGGTTCTCAGTTCATTAAACAGTCCTCCCTTTGACCAACAGGCCTCTCATTGTAAGGCAGCCTGGGTCTCAGCTGATGTCAAAAGCCCCATTCTATCCTGAGTGGATTGTTCTCATCAAAGATGCCTATACACATTCTGCTGCAGATAGGGCCTGGGCTAGCTCTGCAGATGTCACTGCCGCCACCACTGTCACTTTTGCTCATCACACGATCTCGGGTCTCTTTCCAGAGACTTGCACAAAGCTCAATTCAGACTTTGCCTGTGACCGATGCACACTTGGCCTGCAGATGGACAGAGGAGAAGAAAAAGGCCTCCCAGTGTTCCTCCATGCCTGCCTGGGAAAGCTTGGGAATTCTTGGTCTCTTTAGCCAGCGTCGACTCGGGGTGAAAAACGAATCAGAAAGTTGCCAATGGTTTCATTCAGTCTATGAAACTGGGTTAATGCGACTCTGTGAGTGAAGCCATCAACGCACAAAAGTCAGGAAACCCAAGACTGCCATTCCCACAACCCGCAGAGGCTCCCAACACACAGGTGACCTGGGTCCCTGCTTAGGCTACCAACTGCATCCTTGGTGAAATGCAGAGCCGGGGTGCAAGTCATCCTAGGGGAAGGCCGGCGCCAGAGGACTTGGACGAGGGAAAAACGGTCTCTGTATTCATTATGCTGTCGTTCCAACGTTTAGAAATTTTCATTTATCTTTAATTGACTTTTTAATGAAGTGTCATATATTTACTGAAAAGCACACAAATGCTCAGTGAGCAGCTTGATGAATTTTTACATGAATACACCCATGGAATCAATACTCAGTCAAGAAATTGAGCATTGCCAGCATCCCAGGAGACCCTGACATGCCCCGTCTCTAATATGATGATGAAA
Organism: Cephalopachus bancanus; assembly: GCA_027257055.1. NCBI lineage: Eukaryota > Metazoa > Chordata > Mammalia > Primates > Tarsiidae > Cephalopachus > Cephalopachus bancanus. The sequence goes on along the minus strand of JAPVLO010000096.1, from coordinate 3,084,705 downwards.
GCTAACTACAAAATTAACAACGGGGTGGGGTGCAGTGGTTCGTGCCTGTAATTCCAGCACCTTGGGAGGCCAAGGCGGGAGGATTGCTTGAATCCAGAAGTTCGAGACCAGCCTGAATAACATAGCGAGACCTTGTCACTACCAAAGGTCAAAAAATAAGCCGGGGATGGTGGCTCACTCCTGTGCTCCCAGCTACTTGGGAAGCTGAGGTAGTATGATCACCTGAACCCAGGAGGTAAAGGCTGCAATGAGCCATGATCGTGCCATGGCACTCCAGCTTGAGCAGCAGAGTGCGATCTTATCTCTAAAAGAAAAGTAATAAAAATATTTTTTAAATAACAATAATAACGAAATTAACAAGGGAATAAGATGTAAATCGACTCTGGGACTCTAAGGGAGATTAGAAAAGCTTATTTGAAAGCGTCTCCTGAAATTGAGACTACCTCCCTGGAACACTGGCTGAGGTTGTGATCATTGGAATTCTCATTCAGCCTGCAGGATGAAGGGTGAGGTTATTTTGAAAGACTCCACAGGTACTATCTTCAGAGATGGACAGACATCACTTGCAACCTTTCTTCCACTACCCAGCTATTCCCCGTGGAGAAACACACGTAAAAACACCATGCTAGGACATCATAAGATGCTCTGCTGAGCTGATCAGTGCTGGGCCCACCTCAGATCTCCAAGTCAGTACCTGAATATCTGGCCTGGCCACAGAAACTTCACATACTTCCCAAAGAGATGCCGAGGTGGACCCCTGGGTGAAGAACAGCTTTCTCCAACTGTTACTCATTTTCCTCTTTTATCAAACACTTCCCAAGCCCACTTCCTCTGACAGACAAAAGAATGAGTCCATGGAGGCACAGGAAGGGGGCTCAGGTGATTTCTTCTCCCCTCCCTGACTTTATCTGGACTGATCTAGGATGCTGCTGGGCCCTGGATACCCACAGAGTTGGTCAAAATCACAACCTCCAGAAATCGGCTCCTTTTTTAGGCAACTCCAGGCCCTTCTGTGTGCCAAATATGCTTTCTGCCTCTGCTCCACATGGCAACTTTTACCCATTCTGCAAGACCCAGACCGAACATTCCTGCTCTGTATGTGCTTCCTGACTTAGTCCTTCTTCTGCATGCCCTCTTAACCCGTCAGTGACCCCTTGATGGTTCTTAGTGCACCACATTGTAATCACTCTGTGTGATGCCCGCCCCACCAGATGGGTTGAGATCTTCATTTTTCCACCTCTGCATTCTCGAGTCCTCAGATGAAACATGGGATATGCTAAATAATAATGGATCCATGGGTGGACAGATGCTTGAAAGTGCTTTGTAAAATCGGTCCCACTTCCATTCCTTCTATAGCTACCACATCCAAGGCTGTCTGGAATCCAAACTCCGCTTTTTCCCCAGACTCTGTCCTTCTTACCCATCAAGTAAATAGCCAATGCTTACATTTATTAAAATGTATTTTATATATACATTCTGGTGCCCATGCTGGAGTGCAGTGGCATGATCCCAGCTCACTACAGCCTTGACATCCTGAGCTCAGGCAATCCTTCTGCCTCAGCTTCCCGAGTCGCTGAGACTACAGGCATGCATCACCATGCCCAGCTAATTTATTTTTATTTTTTGTAGAGATGAGGTTTCACTATGTTTCCTAGGCTGATCTTGCACTCCTGGGCTCAAGCAATCCTCCCACCTTGGCCTCCCAAAGTCCTGGGATTGCAGGCATGAGCCACCACACCCAATCAGTTTTGCCATTTTAATAGCAGCGAGACATACCACACCTTCACCATGTAACTGTCAGCAAAGTTTCGTTTCTTTTTAGCGTCACTATTCTCTCAGACTCACTTCCATAGTCTAACATGACAACAGACCTATTGCCTCTCTTCTTTCACCCAAAAAGCAAATATGGAGTAAACAGACCCCTTGGGAGAAAAAAGTCTATAAACTGTTCCTGAGAACTGCTACCCAAGGAACAATGGCACCAAGGCCAACCTTGGTTGCATGTCAGTCAGCAGGTGGTTCCATTCCAGCCAGGTATATACACACAGCAATTCGCTTCTCAGGGAGTGTTGGGAGCCGGCCATGGAGGCCCACTGAGCGTTAGGCATCAGGAAGGGCCGTTGACCCCAAGACCACTAGGATGCGTTCGGGAACTATTGACCCCATTTCCTCCCCCTTTCTACTCAGCACTAACCAGATTAAGCTCCTGTGAGCTCAAAACATAGAAACTCTGAGATCGGGATGAACACAAGCTAACTTTAGAAGCTCATTGCTCTCATTCTTCAGTTTTGGCTTTCACACAACTTATAATTCAAACTCATGTCACATCTAAGAGCCTTAGTATTGGTCACAGGCTTCTGGGTCATGATCTTAGGATTTACTGAAGGTGTAAATTGTAGAATATAGTTTTAGAAGACAGCCATTTTGTTGAAAGAATGTGGCTGGGTTGCTTGCAGGTAGCCCACTGTGAACTTTGGACTGGGCCACATTCCAAACATTCTGGGATGGGCCACTTTTGTTTGTAAAGTAAACACTTAAGCTTCTATAGAATTGTTTAACTTGGCATAAATCAATCAGCTTAGGATGAAAAAGGTTTATAGAATATGTCAGTCACAGATTAGGTTATCCTTTGTTATGGGATTTTAAGATTATCATATGAAAAGGGTTTAAAGGCAATCATTGATTAAGTTTTCATGGATTAAGATTTCTGGTGGGTGGGGGACGCCCCTCCCACATCTGACTTTGTGTATAAAAGACCCGTTGTAATTCCCGGTAACACTCACACATCACTTCTGCACTAGACTGGAGTCCAGTCTCTTTCTTTCTCTCTCTCTCTTCTTCCCCCCAATCACCGACGCCATCTCCATGTTTGGAGTACCCTGAACCCGGCTGAAGCTGGTCTCCGGCAAGGGAGAGTAAACGAAACTGCCCCAGGAGGTGACGGTGAGCTGAGAACCCCACACACAGAGTATTCCACAGCAGCCAGCAGCTTCCTCTCTGGAGGAAATGTTTTAGGATCACAATCCTTGCCCATGGTGTTTTTTCCTGCATTCTAAGAACAGCCACATGGCAGAAGCATGGCCAAAACAGTGTCTGAGGAAGTAGAATCAGAATGGTAAAGTTAGAAGAAGAAGGAACTGAACCATCAGATATAATATGATCTAGGATGTTCCTTACCATGAGAAGCCAGTGTAGGAAGACTTCAACTAAGAAAACATGTAAATAGCATCATTTAAAAAAATTTTTGACTGGGCTCGGTGGCTCAGCCTGTCATCCCAGCACTTTGGGAGGCCGAGGGGAGCGGATTGCCTGAGCCCACAGGTTTGAGACCAGCCTGGGCAACTTGACGAGAACTCATCTCTATAATAAATTAAAAATTTAAAAAAACTTAGCCAGTCATGGTAGCGCACACCTGTAGGTCTGGTTACTTGGAAAGTTGAGGCGGAAAGACCGCCGCCGGAGCCCAGAAGGTCAATGCTGGGATGGCTGTGAGTGTGCCACTGCACTACAGGCTGGACAATGAAGTGAGACTCCAACTCAAAAAAAATTTTTTTTCTATTTTGATTCAAGGGGTCCATATGCAGGCCTGTTACCTCGGAATATTGCATGATGGTGAAACTTGGGCTTCTATTGAGCCCATCACCCAGGAGATGGACATGGTACCCAGTGGGTGGTTTTGAGTCTTTAACTCTCTCCCTCCCTCCCCCTTTTAGGAGAGCTCCAGTGTCTGCTATTCCCATCCTTGTGCCCATGTGAGTAGAGTGTTTAGCTCCTGCTCACGAGGGATAGCATACGGCATTCAGTTTTCTGTTTCTATGCTAATTTACTCAGGATGATAGTCTCTAGCTGAATCCATGTCTCTGCAAAGGACGTGATTTTGTTCTTTTTTTATGGCTGCATAGAATTCCATGGTGTATGTGTACCATCTTTTCCTTATCCATTGCACTATTGATAAGCACCTAGGTTGGTTCCACGTTTTTGCTGTAAATAGCATCACTTACGATGTGTCGGAATATCATGTTAGAAGAATTCCGGAGCTGGACAGAACATTCGAGACCTTATAAATCAGACCCATAATTTTATATGTGAGAGAAGTGATTTACCAAGACAACTGTCAGCAACTTTCATAGCATGGTCAATCATGATATCCATGAATAGAGTTTGATTGAAAGGTTATTCAGAAGACACATCTACCTGAAAAATTCCCATCTGGTGTCTGTTACGATGTCTCATATATTCTCAGCATTTTTTCATTCTTTTGTGGAAAGTTATTGTGTTTCTAGAAAGTGCATGTTAAAAAACAAATCTTTCAAACTGAGGGGCAGTCCACAGAATAAATGGCCTGTATTCTAAAAGTCAAGGTCATAAAAATAATAAAAATAAAAAAGCTGAATCATCTCAGTTGAAAAAAGACTAAAAAAACACGACAACTAAATGAAATGTGGGACGCTGGATTGGATATTGGATTTTGAACCAGAAAGGGAACTATTTTATTTTCCTATAAAGGACATAGTGAAGCAATCAGTAACATTTATGTTAAATAAGATACACTTATGTTAAATAAGATCTATAGATTAAATATGTTAACTTCTTGATTCTGATCATTTTATAATGATGCTGTAAGAGAATGTCCTTGTTTTTAGAAAACACACACTGAAACATTGCGACATAAGAGATCATGTGTCACACACATTAAATTCACCCCCACACATGTCTCAGTAGGAATAAGGTGACAGGTACCTACATGCCCGAATGGAGGCACCACAGACCCTCAGGAATGCAGCGCCCTGATGAGCCACCCGGATGCGCCCTTCATGACAGGGTCCGAGGAACTGAGCAATCCTTGACACCTCCGCTGTCCTTGTTTCCTCGTCTGCGGACGCCAAGGATGATACCAGCAGTCAGCACTTACTATCACCTTTGTCGGTCCCAGGCCCTGTTTCAAGTACTTTAAATGCATTGCCAACAACCTTTTACCGATGAGAAGACTGAGACACAGGGAACGTCACATGGCTGAGTGTCACCAAAATTGAACCACTCACTTACACCTTGTCTCTTCTCCTGGCATTTCTGTGAAGCCTAAATGAAGTTGGCCAAGCCCTGAATTGAGGGCTTGTGTTACAGAAAGCTCTCAGTAGAGGTGAGCTGTCAACTTCACTCCACCGTGGGTGATGCCTTGAAGTACACAGGCATCAGCTGAAGTCCAAGTCCTCAGTGTTAAGGGTCCCTTTCCACTAATTCTCATAGAGTTTTATCAAATCATGTATTCCACAAGCTCAATCCCAAGTATCCCAGAAAAGCTAATGAAAAGGTACAGGTAACAAGTGAATTTTTTGATAATTATTGGTAACTTTTTAACTTGATTGCATAAAACTTGTATGATTCACTTGGACTTGAGAATGTTTTTTGTGCTATTTAAGATTCCTTCCACAGGACATCACAAAGCCGAGAGATACAAGATTATATATTCAATCCTAACTGTGGTGGATTCTGGACATGTATTTGGGCTTTTCTCCAGAAGTTATGCAAATATATCTTGTCTTATAAAAAGACAACTAGATGCCATTCAAACAAGTCACTTTCCTGGCTTGTAAGGTGTTTGGTTCCTTGCAGAGTGGGCGCTGATGGTTTCTACTTGGCTATTGTTGGTGCTTAGTGGACGCACCATCCACTCGTGTTTCCCAAGTTCAAAAGCAGACTGGATCAGTCAGCTGGGGTTGCTGTAACAAAGCAACACACACCAGGTGGCCCAGAAGTATACTTTCTCCAAGCTTTGGAGGCTAGAAGTCCAAAATCACGATGTCAGCTGGCTTGCTTCTCTTGAGGCCTTTCTACTTGGCTTGGAGATGTGTCTTCTCCCCACATCTGTGCACGGTCTTCTCTGTGTGAGTGTCTGTGTGCTTGTCTCCTCTTCTTCTAAGGGTGCCAGTCATATTGGATCAGGGTCCATCCTAACAGCCTCATTTTATCTTAATTACTTCTGTAAAGACCCTATCTCCAAACACAGTCACATTTTGACATACCTGAGTCAGGATTTCAACATAAGTATTTGGGGGTACATAAAATTCAGCCCACAACAGCGGCTTAGAGAGAGGGAAGAATGAACCCACAAAAATGCATCTTTAGTTCCATGAATGAATATTCCTTGGAAGTTCATTGTTTGTAAAACACCGCTTCTTGCTTCTAATGCTGCCTGTCTTCTGAATCCGCCTCCCTGGGAACTAGTCCAATGGAGGTTCTATCCTAGCAAAGTTTCCAGAACCTTCTCTGGCATCTCCATGAACTCCTTGAACTCTGCTGAACACCTCTTGACATCCTCACCCAGCCAACCCCACACCACCATCTTTGACATAACTTCTAGTACCGAGGAACACAAGATTGTGTGCATAATATGTTGGCACCATTGCTGAATTCAACACTCAGCCAATATGGCTAAGCAACTTGGAAATAGTCCATCCTCTTAATAGCTGATATAATTTTAGTACTTTATTTACTGCAAACATTGAATTTTGCCTTCAGGCCTCATAGAGAACAGCATTGACAACTTCCAGAAACATATTTGAAATGCCTGACATAGCATACACAGCTGACTAGAAATGTTCTGAGTGTGCCGTGACAAGAATGAGGAAAAGTCAAGCAGAAACCACTTGTCCAAAATGAAAGCTCTCTAGCCCTGCCCAGACCCTGCTCCCTGCCTCACAACTACCTTCTGATTTAGGGACCAGCATCTTGCTCACCTGAGTTGACTTCCGACTCTGAAGGCCTCTGACTCTGTTTCCATGTCAGTGAAATCGAAATCAAAAACATAGCATTCTCTTTTCCCCAAACTATACAAGGAGGATAAGATGGAACTCTAAGTCATACTTTGATAAAAACTAAAATAAATTAAGTAAATATAATTTCAAGTCTCCACTGTCAAAACCAGTTGAAATCCATTGAGTCTGTTATTTCACTTTTCTTTTTTCTTTCTTTTTTTTTTTTTTGTGTGTGGGTGTGTTTGAGTCTCCCAAGGTGGCATGCAGTGGCATAATTATGGCTCACCACAGCCTCAAGCGCCTAGGCTCAGATGATCCTTCTGCCTCTGCCTCCTGAGTAGCTGGGACTGTAGGTATACACCACCATGCCTGGCTTTTTTTTTTTCCCCCTATAGAGACAAGGTCTTGCTATGTTTCCCTGGCTGGTTTTGTACTCCTGGGCTCAAGCAATCCTTCCTCCTCGGCCTCCTACAGTGCTGGGATTACAGGCGTAAACCACTGCCCCTGGCCTAAATTTGTTATTTTTATTCTGGCATTTTTTACCAATTTATGCTTACTACCAGATAAAGATGAAGGGCTCCCACAGTAAAATGTTTATCTTCAACCCCATGAGAAGGTTTAGGTCTACAATTCTATTGCTCTTAATCTATCTTTACTGAATCTCCATAGCTCTAGACTTTCATACTTTATAATGGAAGATGTTACAGGGCCGCCGAAGCTGGGTGTAGTAAAATACATGACCACCAGGGGGCAGCATAGACTTGATGCTCTTGTAGACCTCGTTGCTAGGCTTTTGCGGTGGGTTTTCCCTAATCTCAGTGTTCTCCCTTCCCCCAGGAAAACCTCTCTGTTCTGCAGGAATCTGGAAATGGCCAGTTGTGGCCCAGAGTCCCTTGATAGCAGAACCCAACCCCGAGGATGCCCAGTGCTGGGCAGGGAACTCTAAGCATCTGGTCAGGGCCTAAGCTGGCTGCCTTTTGGCGTTGAGAGTGGTCCCAGCAAACAGGCAAGGGGAAAGATACCAGGCACAGGATCAACATACAACACAGGCATCGAACACACCACATGTATGTTGGTGCTGACCTCACAATTTCCTGGGCCCCTGGCTCTTTCTGGAGTCTCTATGGGGGGTGGGAGGAGGGATCCAGGCAGCCTGGGGCAGGCCTCAGACCTGGTCAGCAAAGAACAGGAAGCAAACAGCCCTCAGGAAAGCCTGTCAGTAAAGAGCAAACAAGGATCCCCATTTACGTTTTGCTGTATTTTCAAAGTGTGTTATCCTCTCTCTTACACTTTATTTACTAATAAGTCTGGCCCATCCCCTCTTATCAGACACGAAAGAAACAGGACAAACCAGCAACTGAAGCAGAAAGCGATAAAGCAGCACTTCTACCTCCCTGTTAAACACACAGAGCTTGCCAACAACATATCTCTCCTCTCATAGTAATCACAAAACCCCAGTCTGGGGACACCAGGTTGGGGACACCACTGGAACCAGGTGAAAAGATGGTGTTACAACAGAAACAGAAATGAGCATACCTCGGCATCTATGGGGCGCTCAGCACTGATGCCTCAGAAGTCTCTGTGTACCTGGGAACTGGCCTAACTTGTTCTGTCACCCAGAGCTGAGAGCAGGCAGTAGGGAGCTAAGGAAACTTTGCATGGCCAGACGCAAGCTTGGCGACAAGCTGGGGGTGACCAGGTGTACTGCACCCTCTCCCTTTGCAGTGCCCACACACGGGAGTCCCATTCATCCCCGTGACTGATGCTCCTGGAACCAGCCTGGAAATCCTGTCTTCCCGCTCATTATTCTGGGGAGTGACCTGCAGCCACCGCTCAGGAGTGAGGAAGGAGATGGGTAGGTGAGAGTTGGCTGTTCACAGGAGGGCAGCTTTGATGCGAGCAGAGCAGAAAGTTTGGCCGAAACTCAACACCTCCTAGAAGTAGAGATTAGTCAAGAGGAAGAAAGGAGAATGCATTGTGGAAGTTTCCAAGAAGGAGACAAAGATGCCTGTGTTTTGCGTCGCTCAGCTGCCTCAAGAAAATGTCCATTTGTTTTCTTTACACTCCTTTTACATTCTAAGTGGAATCGAGTGAATGTGTCTTTTCAGCACTCCCAATCTCACCATTTTCACTACACCTCATGTTGCCATTTTAATGAAGCATCGTTTTCCCAGAGGGTGTGGGAACAAAATCTATTTAATGACCTCTCAGAGCAAACACTGAGTTCTTCGAATATTTCCCTGAACTGAAACCCCCCACCCCACAATTCACTTCCTTTTTGGAATGTCAGTTTGCCAACCACTGCAAGCCAGTAAACAGGGCTTCCCTCCACCCTCAGGCCAGAGGGCTCCAGCAGAGGGTAGCAGCCTGGGGAGTCCACAGAAACCCCAGATCCCAGCCCTCGGCTACTGCCCTCGAGGACTCGGGTGTGCAGCAGCAGTACCCCTGGAAGCACATCGCACCTTTCTTCTCTGCAACGCAAGGTCTAGGGGACTCAGCAAAGACTTGGCATGATCTTCGAGATTCTCTAGTCCAACCCTTCACCGTACAGATGAGGAAACTGAGACCAGCAAGCAGAGGCCACAAAACATGTCACAGGTAGAACAGGAAGACCATAAAGAATAAGCACAGCGCTGGGCGTGTTGGCTCATGCCTATTTGGGAGGTCAAGACAGGAGGATTGCTTGAGCCCAGGAGTTCAAGACCAACCTGGGCAACATATCGAGATCTTGTCGCCACAAAAAATTAAAAATTTAGCTGGGTGGGGTGGTGCGTGCTTGTAGTCCCAGCTACTCAGGAGGCTGAGGCTGAAGGATCACTTCAGTTCCGGAGGTCGAAGTTCAGTGAGCCATGATCGTGCCACTGCACTGCAGCCTGGGTGATAAAGTGAGAGCCCGACACAAAAATGAAGGGAAGAAAGAATTAGAGAGAGACAGAGAGAGAGGGAGGGAGGGAAAGAGGGAGAGAGGGAGGGAGGAAGAAAAAGAAAGGATGGTTGTCTCACATGGCCTCAGCATCACTTATAGCTGTTGTGCAAACTGCACATTCCTGGGCCCCTTCCAAAACCTACTGAAATGGAAGCTCTGGAGCATGAACTGGGAATTTATACTTCAACCACATCCCACACAATGGTTGTAAGATACACTCATTTTTGGGAAGAACTAGTAGTAGAAAGAACAGGGTTTGAATCCCATCTCTGCTGCTTACCAATTCAGCACCTTTGGTGTGCTAACATCTTGGAGCTCATTTCCTCATCAGTCATGGGAGAGACTGCTGCGGGGACTCCATGAGCTGGTGCGTACAGGTACACTCAGGCCCTGGGGGCTGATGCACTTACCTGTGCTCTGGAGGTGGGCGCAACACACAACTGCTGGATTTGAGTCTCCTCTGAGTCTCAACTTCCTTATCTATAAATTGAGATCATAATATTACCTCCTCCCAGGAATGTTGTGAAGGTTAAATGTAATATCATGTCATAGCAGCTCAGTCCTGTCATGAAAGAAAACCACTCTAGGTCTTTCAATGGACAGAATTCAAGACAGAGATTTGGTTCCAAGGGGGATGGAAGAGACCAGCTAGAGGCCAGCTACTGAAAGGACAAAGAGAGGCGGTAGTTTCACGGAGCCCTGGAGTCCAGCCAGGAACCCTAGTAGGTGCTGGAGCATGGTATGGAGGGAGCTAACACCACAGAGAAGAATTAGCTACTGCTAGATATAGAGAAACACACAAGGCAGATGGGAAAGGAAAAAGGCCCTGGCTTTTCTCTTCTCCTGACCCTGAAGTGCCTCTCTTTGACCAGAGGAAGTAGAAGTCAGAAGATACAAGAGACTGGGAAGTATATCTCCCAGAGATACAGAGCAGAGAGAAAGGTGTGACACTGGGTCTGAAAGCAAACAGGCAAATGCCTAGCACATACACGGAAAAACACTGACACAATCTCAGACACAGAGGAAGCATTCTGTCAGCATTTGTCATTGTCACTGTTAACAATGAAATATAGCAGCCTGGAAGAATAGAGTCTTGGCAGGAAAAGGGTGTGTCTGGGATGCCTGCCTTTCATTAGTCACACACAGGCACTATTTCTCCAGAAGTGGCCACCCCAGGGAGGGAACATTCTGAAATTAGGGTCCCAGATGTGTCACTTATAAAAGGAGCCTCTTTATCTGTGAAAACATGAGTAATGCACTATTTCACAAAGTATCACAGACTGTACTGAGATCAGGGACATGAAAGTACTTTATACACTTAAAAATACTATATAAATGCAGGGGATGTTTGTACTCTCCAAAGGGAACATTTTTTAAAAACAGCTATCAGATTCACTATCATGTACACTCAACATAACTATTTTTCTTCAACTAATTTTTCAAGTTCATTGTTGCCTTTTCAGGGATTCAGCTAGACCACTTTTGAGCTAATAAAGTTAAATACTTAGTTTAGTACTACAAAAGTAATGCTCTAGTCAAAAGCTCTTGTGAGAACCACTTAAGCTAATGTGATGACAATTTGGTCTGCAAGAAGAGAATCCTTACATATTTTCACAAGTCATGATTGCCCTGTTTCCCTGTCTCCACTGATTAGTTAGATAAAACTGTTGCTGCATAGTAATATGAATATATACATCTTTATTACGTATTATCTAGAAACTATCATTTGGCATGTGCATCATGATTTTTTTATTTATTGCATAATGATAAGAAGAAGAAGATGATTTGGTCATGGTGACATCCAACTGCAGTCCTAGCTATGAGGGAGAATGAGGTGGGAGAATCACCTGAGCCCAGAGGGTCACTTCAGGAAGTCAAGGCTGCAGTGAGCTATGGTCACACTACTGCACTCTAGCCTGGGCCACAGAGTGAGACCCTGTCAAAGAAAAAAAGAAGAAGAAAAGAAGAATTTTCCAGCTTCAACACTGGAGGAATTTCATAAGCTCCTGATTACTCAACAGAGTTCTAATGACATATGCGCTACTGTTTTGGTACAGTATTTACACACAGTAACTACACTTGATATCTTTAAAGTAAAAAACTGTTCACTTCCACAATTTTGGTTCCTTGCTTTTATGTTTTATTAGTCCAGGTCATTGCAGTAGGCATTGCAAAGTATTCAGAAATTAACTATTTTTTACTATACTTCTAAGATATTTTATTTTTCTCCTAAAGTACTACATTATATCTTCAGGCACATTTTGTTTTGTTAGTTTCAACAAAGCGTGTTCTGGGATGTGACTGAACTGCTGGCATGCCCGTGAGTGTCAGCGACCACACAGCAGCTGGCAGAGCTTGTAGAGAGCTGAGAGGTAGGCAAGGGACCTGGAGTCTGGCTCACCCAAGGGAGCAAGTGTGGTGACTCAAGAGGGAGAGGACAGAGGGCAGAGTCTGAGGACAGTACAGGGACACAGCCGAGATGGAGCATTTGGAGGCTTGAGCAGCTCCACGAGCAGGTTTGGCCTTTTTGCTTCTGTAGGGAGAAACGAAGCCCCAAATTTGCATGGCTTGACATTTGCCAACAAAGAAAGGTGAAAGCCAAGTGTCTTAACATACGTATCTTAAGACAAATTTCCTAGAGGGTGCAAAGAGGAGAAACCAGAGATCAAGAGTATTTGGAGTTGAGCAAAGTGATCATATCTCTTACTGTCCCTGGACCATACACAGAGAGCAAAAAGGAATGACACTAAGGGACTTCCCTTACCCAAGAGCATGAGAAAAGCTTGTCCTTAGAGAGCTAAACCAGCCAGTCTATACATAATGTGAGAGCTTAGTCACCTGATTACTCCAACAGACAGCTGACACGAGTTTGAAAACACCCACCCAGCACTTTGGGAAGCCAAGGCGAGAGGATTACCTGAGCCTGTGGGTTTGAGGCCAGCTGGGCAAGATGGTGAGACTTCATCTCTACAATAAATCAAAAAACTAGCCAGGTGTGGTAGCACATGCCTGTAGTTCCAGCTACTTGGTAGGCTGAGGGGGAGGGATCACCTGAGCCCAGCAGGTCGAGGCAGCAGTGGTCGTGTGCATGACACTGCACTCCAGCCTGGGCAACGGAGTGAGACTCCAATCCAAAAAGAAAAAGAAAAAAAGAAAACACCCAAAATGCCATTCAAGGGGACCCAAGAATCACCACAGGAAAGCTAACTTGGACTGTGACTATAATTAGGTAAGCAGGAATTTGGTCAGCTCCGCTGAGCCCTGATAGGAGAAAAGCTGTTAGAACTTGAAAGCACAGTCAACTTCACACACAGAACTTGGAGGTGCAGAAGAAATAGTGCTCACACAAACTCTGATGAAAGCGGGAGGGGAGCAGCCCGCAGACCCCAGCACTACAAGAAGTGGACATGAACACACGTAGCCTCTGAAGCCCACTGTGATTAATTATTAAATTAGACAACTTCTCTTTGTTCTGATTCCACATTCACCAGGGACCCTCCTGAATATAATTTTTACCCCCCTAGGAAAGCTGCCGAGACAGATAATACGCTCAACATATTGGCTTAAACATCTCAATCAAATGTTCTTATTGCAAAATAATGTTGGGACTTTGATTTATACATCAGTCTTTTGTCATCTTGGTCAATGGGAGTCTGTCCCAGAAAGCTAAATTCACATCAAGTGTGTTTAAAATATTAAATGTTTGAAGTTTCAAGGTTGAAAACCTGACCTAGAATAATAGTGCAGATTTTGCAGAAGATAAATGTCAACCTAGGAGACTGAGCATTGACACAGCCACCCTTCCTTGATAACATCCCAACACAGCCACATGCCATCTTTTAAATTTAAACAAATAACAGCGTAACAGTGTTGGGTGTGCGTGTGCCAGTTCGTTTCCAGTGCTCCACATTGTAAAACAGCTTGACGCCTATAAAATTAGAGGAATTATTGTCTTGGGCCAGATCTGTGCTGCATGAAAGGGCTCAGGGTCTTTGAACTATAAATAAATTCAGTTAACACTGGCCATTAAACTGTGAACCACTCCAGCAAAGCTTCGATATGGTAAGACACACAGCAATCAGAGCAGTTTTCTATGAAACTCCAGCTGCATTCTCATCAGAGTCTCACTTAGATGCTTCCAGGACCTTTTCGGTTTCTTAGCAATTTAAAACTGAGTGTACCAAATCTCGTGCTCGGGCCATAAACAAATAACATTTTAAGGGTCAAGAAATAGGAGACACTAAAATTAAATAGACAGACAAATTTCACCATATGAAAGTTTTTAATTTCTGTGAAGATTTAACTATCAAAATTAAAATGGAAAAACAAAACAGACTGAAAAACAGCAAATAGGCAGTAAATGAAAAAAATTATTTTAAAGTATTTTAATGTCCTAATAAATAAAGGAAAATAAAAAGAAAGAAATTATATGTCTATTAAAAATTAAGCAAGAATATCTAGCAAAAATGAAGAGATCCATACTTATTGCCAATGCAGTTGGGAAGAAAGTCAGTTTCTCACAAGCTTCTGTAAGCCATGCATATTTACACAACTCTCTTTTTATTCCATTACACATCAAAAGTAATGGAATCATTTACATTCTTTTACTACTATGACTTCTAAAAATGTTTTGTCTTTTACTCATTGATGAATGGATTTTATTTTTTTGAGTCAGGGTCTCACTCTGTCGCCCAGGCTGGAGTGCAGTGGCACGATCACAGCTCACCACAGCCTTGACCTCCTGGGCTCAGGCAACCCTTCCACCTCAGCCTCCTGAGTTGCTGGGACTACAGGTACACACTACCACGCCCGGCTAATTTTTCTGATTTTTTGGAGAGACAAAGTCTCGCTATGTTGTCCAGGCTGGCCTCGAACTCCTGGGCTCAAGCCATTCATCCACCTCGGCCTCCCAAAGTGCTGAGATTACAGGTGTGAGCCACTGCACCTGGCTCTTTTACAACCACTCTTGACTTTAAGATATTTATCCTGAGGGAAAAAAAATTGAAGGAAGAAAAAGCTAAGTGCATTAACATAATTATTTTAGGATTATGTATAATAGAGAAAATTGAAAACAGCCTAAATTTCCAACAACTGAGAAACAACCAAGCTGATGGTGACACATAGTTTAGTAATGTGATGCAGTCATTTAAAATTGTAATGTGTAGGCCCATGTAACATTTTGGGGAAATGTTTGGAATATACTAAACAAAAATCTGAGTACCTGATTATAAGTGCATAACAACTACAGCTATGAAAATATATGTGTCTGAACAAAGTGTGGAAGAAAACAGGAGACAAGAAAACTCTTGAGACATATTTGAGTTCCAGCTGTACCACTCACCACCTTTAAGACATTGGACATGTTACTTAATCTCTCTGTGCCTCAGTTTCCCAGTTTGTAAAATGAGGATAGCAATAACACCTACCTAATAATGTTGATATATGGACTAATTAGTTGTACATTAAAATTCTTAGAAAACTGCCTGGCATGACATAAGTGTTATATGAATGTTTATGATTCTTGGCCATTAAATTGTTTCCCTTCCTATTATCGTATTATCATAAACTTTATAATAAGTAAAAGCAAGAAAGGATTCTTAAAATTCTCCTCTCTAGTGCTTACACATTGTAAGCTCCTCCTGGAACTAACAGTCAATTAAAGGAGAAAGAATCATACAGCCCTAGCAGTTCAGATGCCTTCAGCTCTGCACATCACTCTCCTACCCTAAATCGAAAATACCTCTCCATAATTCTCTCATTTTTTGCCCTGAGCATTTGCATTACTTTCTTTCTTTTTTCCCTCTTCTTTTTTTAAAGAAATACGGGTTTACTCTGTCACCCAAGCTAGAGTGCAGTGGCATAATCATGATCACTGCAGCCTTGAATTCCTGACTCAAGCAATCTTCCTGCCTCAGCCCCCACATAGCTAGGACTTTAGGTGCACACCACCATGCCCAATTAATTTGAATATTCGCTTTGTATTGTATTGATATCAGTAGCCCGCCCTATGTTTCCTAAAGTGTTCTCTCTGTTGTTCTATTCTTACTAGATTTGAACAAGTGTAGTAGTTGTAATATTCTGTCATTATTTAACAATCACCAGTCTACCCGGTTGTCATGTAGGTGTTGACATAAAAAAGTGTGGTATTTCATAACATGTTTAAATCTCAATGTTTTTAATATCTTATCCTTCAAAATTAACACAAAATCTTCATTCTGTAAAGGTACAGTGTATTCCCATTCCGGTTTCCATGTTTTCATTCATTGGGTATGTATTATGTATTGAACATGCACAGTGTTAGACGTGGGAGTGAGAAGACAGTTTCAGTCTCAAGGATTGCTCTGTCTAAGGGGGGAGACTCCAATCACAACATGAGGAACAAGAATGACAATAAGAGTCTGTCCTGAGGCTATGAGAAAGGAGGGGTAGCCCAAGGGAAAGCCTTCTGAGTCTTTCTAAACAGAAGAGTTAAAAAGAAGGTTTTTGAAGTCAGTCTTGGAGGACAAAGTCTGCTGACCAGACACACAAAGCAAAAGGAAACTTCCAGGAAAAAGAACACTGATGAAACAAAGGTAAGAAGGCCTGAGACAGAGTGGCATGTTTCAAAAACACTTAGGTTAGATGCAGCAAAGCATGAGTAGAGGGCTAGGTAAAAGATGAAGCCAAAATTTCCACACAAATCCTACTGAAGATATTGAAATTTATCCTTTTGGGGAGGGAAAGTCATTAACAAAACAAAACTGGAGGTCTGGGAATAGAATCTTCAGTTTCGAATCACAGAAAGATCCAGTAGATCAAAACAAGGAAGAGCAGGAGAGACGACAGAAGAAAGCGTTCAAGCCAGGTGCAGTGGTTCACGCCTGTAATCCCAGCACTTTGGGAGGCCAAGGTGAGAGGATTGCCTGAGTCCAGGGGTTTGAGACCAGCCTGAGCAACTTGGCGAGACCTTGTCTCTACAATAAATCAAAAAAATTAGCTGGGCATGGTGGCATACACCTGTAGCTCCAGCTACTTGGAAGGCTGAGGTGGAAGGGTGACCTGAACCCAGTAAGCTAAGACAGCGGTGATCGTGAGTGTGCCACCGCACTCCAGCCTGAGTGACAGAGTGAGACTCCTATTTAAAAAGAAGAAGAAGGAGTTCAGAAAAGAGGCTTGTAAGGCAGTAAAACACTAAGTTAAGAGGGCCTGAACAACAACAGTGACCATTGTAAGGATTGGAGAGCAAGTCTACTTAGGGCAATATGGAATTTATAAACTTAAAAGAAAGCTCCATACCTAAATATTGTCTGGAATATCACAATTGCTTGAATGTACAGAATACCTCATGAGAAAGGAGAGGGCTGCACCTCAGGAAAAATAAAGACGAGTAAACTCTGCACCTGAACACAAGAAGGTGACAAGGAAGGTGACTGGTCTGTCTTAGCATAAGCTGTGGCAGAAAGAAATCATTCCCTGAGAATTTGAAACAATGGATCTTCCCTCACCTGAATTAGTGCCAAAATGTACACTCTGCAAGGATTTGAGAATGCGGAGCCCAGAAAATAACATAAAGCATGGGGCACTATGGAACAAGGCCTATGGGGGTTAAAAAAATTAAAAAAGCAAGATACAAAACAGTGCAAGCACCATTCATGTAAAAACTAATCATAACCATGTGTATATATGTTGTATGTGCACAGATTATCTTCAGAGAACAGTGGTGTGTCCCCAGGCCCGGTCTTTAGTTCTCATATCCCATCTAGTGATAGTCACTCTACTGGTGTCTCACCAGGTCTCAAGGCTTATGGATCATTATAAATTAATTGTTCCCAAATTTTTATCTCTGGCCCAGACCTCTCTCCAAAGTGCCAGACTTGGATAGTCAATGGCCAACTCAAAATCTCCACTTAGAGACATAAAACATCTAAAGTTCAAAACTTTCCTTATATTGTCTCTAGCCTATTCCTCCACATCCTTTGCCATTTTTGTTGGCAGTAAACCCAACTTTCCAGTTGCTTGCTCCTAAAACCTTGGGGTCATCCTTGACTCCACTCCTGCTCTCACGTCTCACATCTAAGTCATCAGGAAAGTCTGTTGGCTCTATCTTCAAGATGGGTCCAGAATTCTATCACATTATACCTCCATCATGGCCACCAACCTGGTCAAAGTCATCATCATAGAGGAATGCCTGTGTATTGTAAGTTCTAAAACTTCAGATTTTTCCACTCCCTCAACATTCCCACCAAAGGCTGTGAACACTCCACCTGACAACCAGGTACACTGGCATGATAAGCATGGCACAAATTCCCCTTCTTGATCTTTCTTAACTATTACCCAGTGACATTCAAACACACCAATGAAATCCCTTTGTTCCTTTTTTTATATACTCTACCCTGACCCCCAATAAAGATACTTCGCCAAGGGTTCTCACTCTTCCTACTCCCCACTGCTTGACTGAGTCTGCTCCCTGGGTGCTATTCTGTGATAGATTACTCAGCCCAGGTCTCACAGAATTCCCACATAGAAAAGCCAGCTGAAGATGAGCTCACACTCCAAAACTACGGGACACAAGAACAAAAGTCTACCAAAAGTAAATGTCAGGCCTAAACAGCCCCTATGAACTTCAGATAACATATAATCACATAGAAATCACTAAACATATATACTTACATGGGTATATGGGTTCAGGTGTTGTCAGTCTGATTCATTCCCTTATCAAGTTTCCAATAAACTGTACACATAATAGTGTTAGAACCACTGATGATCATTGCTTAGATCCATTATTGCAGCAGTGCTGCAAAACAATGCTTTGAAAATTATGCCATTTCCCCCACATTTATTAGCTGGAGTTCTTCCATAAAAAACATTCCCTCATCAACCATTTGCTTAAACTGACATACAGGTAACATATGAAGACAGTATAAATGCTTAATTCTTTTATTAATCAGTTTCAGAATAGTAATTTGCTGTCCCAGCAAGTTTTTTGTTTGTTTGTTTGTTTGTTTGTTTGAGAGTTGAAGTCTCACTCTGTCGCCCATATTGGAATGCAGTGGCACACTCCCAGCCACCGCAGCCTCCACCCGCTGGGCTCCAGAGATCCTTCTGCCTCACCCTTCCAAGTAGCTGGAACTACAGGCGCACGCAACCACGCCTGGCTAATTTTTTTGATTTATTGTAGAGATGAGGACTTGCCAAGTTGCCCGGGAGGGTCTTGAACCCACAGGCTCAGGCAATCCACTCACCTTGGCCTCCCAAAGTGCGGGATTACAGGCTGAGCCACCGAGCCCGGCCTTTATTTTCATTTTCAAATTGAACTCATAGATTTATATATTTGATTTCTATCAGTTAATTGCAAACATTGTTATTTTTAACTCTCAGTTAGTCCCATTGTTGACTAATTTGCTCTGGTGTGCTTTCAACATTCTCCTAGTAGTCTTTGAATATTTCCTTGCTTTCTAACATGAAAGGATATCTTAGGTTTGCCTTATACATTTCTTGCTCCAGACTCGGAGTTAGCAATTTCTCAAAAGAGCATTGTTTTCTTTATTGGGAAATGCTATTTAGAGAACACAATCTCAGCACTAAAGGTACACATCATTACAGGGTTTTCATTGCTTTTAGAGCTTTCATTTGACATAGCTAGGAAATAAAAATTTCTTACAAATAGAAAATAAATATTCTGTGTTGATATTCCCAACCACTTGATTTTACTTAACTTCTTTTTATATATTTATACTCCATTTCTCTTATATTACAAATCTTAGTTCCTAGTGAAATTCACATTACTTACTAACTTAATATATATTCATATTTATACTTTAAAGATGATAATACAAAAAATAAGGCTAAAATACAGGCTAATTTATTATTGTTAAAAATAAAACTACTGAACGTCGCAAAGATTTTTTTTGTAGATCTTTTTGGATAGGATATATCTAATTTAAAACTTATCATTCAAATTCTTAAATTAAATTCTTAATTTAAAATATTAAAGTCACTTGAGATAGTTCTTCTCTGTGTGGTTATGCCACCAACTTCACATCAGGTACATTTGTTTCTACTTGTCATTGATTTGAGGGTTATATCTTGTTTGGGTTTTTATTTAATTTGTAAATGTAAAACATTATATTGGTTCATTGTGAAACTGCTAAACAAGGTATATTTAGAGAAGTCTAATGTCTATCTGTGACTCCTCCTTCACACCTCTTTCTCCCCTTATAGGTAACTATTATTTATTAGCTTTAGGTTTTTACTCTCCGATTGTCTGTGTTTTAATATATAAGCAAATATTGCATCTATTTTTTATTTCTCACCACATTTCTTAAAGTACAAGCATATAATGCACACTACGTATGTATAATATATATAACATATCATATATATAAAGATTATGTATATTATCTAGAGAGAGAAAGAGTGAGAGAGAAATCTTCCACATCATTTTCTTTTGGTTTTATAATGCTCCATTAGATACATGCACCATAGTTTAAGAACGCTATTGATAAGTGTTTGGTTTGCTTCCAGTGTTTTACTATTATAAGTAGCATTACAATTAATAGTTTATTAGTAATTTTGTATTTATGTTAGTATATATTTAAACTAAACTCCTACAGGAGGGACAATTGAGTCAAAGAGCAAATCAATTTGTGATTTTTTTTTTTTTTTTTTTTTTGAAATTGTCAAATTCTCCTCCATAGGCATTGTCACTTTGTTTTCCCACCAGGAATACATGACACTCCCAGTTTTCCCATATCTTTTCCAACAAATGCATTATCAAACCTCTGAATTTATGCCAATATGACTACTAAAAAATGGTATATTTGTATAGTTATATTGCTAAATGCTTTTTTCCCATATTGATATTTCTGATCATCTCAACAGATATAGAAAAGACATTTCAAGATACTGATAGGCCGGGCTTGGTGGCTCAGCCTGTAATCCCAGCGCTTTGGGAGGCCGAGGTGAGTGGATTGCCTGAGCCCGCGGGTTCGAGACCCGCCTGGGCAACTTGGCGAGACTTCATCTCTACAATCAATCAAAAATTAGCTGGGCGTGGTAGTGCATGCCTGTAGTTCCAGCTACTTGGAAGGCTGAGGCGGAAGGATCGCTGGAGCCCAGCAGGTCAAGGCTGCAGTGACTAGGAGCGGCCACTACACTCCAGTCTGGGCGACAGAGTGAGACTCCAACTCAAAAAAAAAAAAAAGAAACTGATAGCAAAAAATTATAATTAATCATAAAAAATTAGAGACATTCTTATTATCAACAACAAGAGAAGCATTCCCTATATCATTCATCTATTTGACATTATAATAAATATACACTAACCTATATGGTAACACCATAAACAAAACTATTATTACCTGAAAAAAATCATGAACCACAGAAAATTCAAAAATATCTTCAGATCAATTCCCAGAAATAATAAGAACATTCAGCAAGTTTCCTGATTATAAGGTTAATATACAAAAAGTAATTGTATATCATCTGCAACAACTAAAGACGTCATTTAAAAAATAAATTCAATGTTGTTTTCATGCATTACGTTTGCTTTTTAACAAAACTTTAAGGAAATAGTGTTCCTGAACAGAAATCTCAAGAAAAAGGAAGAGGCCCCCGACAGGAAGTCTGCATGAGGACGAGAAACTCAAGAGAGAAGAGAAGATAAACTCCACCCCTCCAAATGTGGACTGAGAGAGAGAAAAGATAGAATATCAAGAATGTAAAGAAGATGAGAGGAAGGGACCATCTTTATCTGCAAGCCAAGAGCGAAAGGACTACATTGGAGACCACAGGGAAAGCTTTGAAAAGAAACTTGGTCAAAGAAGAGCTAAGAAACAAAGGAAGTATACTCTATGGTCTTCCTCTCTAGTAAAAAAAATCATCTGAGGTGGAGCATGGCTACTTATGCCTATAATCCTGGCACTTTGGAGGCCAAGGTCAGAGGATCACTTGAGCCCAGGAGTTGGACACCAGTCTGGGTAATGTAGCAAGATCCCACCTCTAAAAAAATAAGAATTAAAAAATTAGTTAGGCTCGATGGTACATGCCTGTTGTCCCAGCCACTTGGGAGGCTGAGGTAGGAGGATTGCTTGAGGCCAAGAGTTCAAAGGCTTCAGTGAGCCATGATCATGTCACTGCACTTCAGCCTGGGTAACAGGACAAGACCACATGTCTAAAGAAAATTAAAAACAAAAACCAATCATTCAGTCAATCACCTGGGAGCTCTTTGCCACTGTTACTGACAGTTAATGGGTTCGTGAATGTGTCTTGACTTTCCTGAGATTTTGTCTCTTGTAAAGTAAAGGATACTAGTACTTACCATAGAAGATTGTCATTAAGGATTAAATGGCATTATGAATGTGAAAGATTTAATACAGCACATTTCTGATACAAGACATTCAGCAAATGTCCGTTTTTTGCCCCAAACCTGTATGGTTTCTTATCACCATTTGACAGAAGAGCAACCTCGTGTTGATAAAGTCATAAAGCTGGTAAATGTTGGAGCCAAAATGTAAAAGCTAGTTTTCTGATGATAAATCTCACATTCCTTCCACTGAACCATAAATATCTTGTATTTCAATTCTGTGTTTTTTAGAACATAAAAAGAGGGTGTTGGCCAGGCACGATGGCTCATGCCTATAATTCCAGCAATTTGGGAGGCCAAGTTGAGAGGACTGCCTAAGCCCACTTGTTCAAGACCAACCTGGGCAACTTGGCGAGACCTCATTTCTACAATAGATAAAAATATTAGCCGGGCATGGTGGTACACACCTGTAGTTCCAGCTACTTGGAAGGTTGAGGCGGAAGGAACACCTGAGCCCAGCAGGTCAAGACTGTGGTGGCCATAAGTGTGCTATTGCACTCCAGCCTGGGTGACAGAGGGAGACTCCAACTCAAAAAAAAAAAAAAGAAGGTGCTATGGGAGTGTGTGAAGCATTTTGAATCACAGTTCACAGACAACATTTTGGAGAAGTTTAATTGAAATGATTTTGAGTTAGCAGTTTAGAGGTAGGAAGTGAGAGGACTAATGCAGAAATTGTTACATGTGGTCCCAAAATATAATAGATATTTGCAAAGAATTTGATTGTTTGCTGATAAGCAAGGAATAAATGAAAACAGCTTCTTCTTCACATTCACAGATGAACACTCAAGCAATATGCAATTAATCACAAGCTTTTTCTTATGCAAATATTACTTCAATATGAGATCATTTCCATAAGTGTAACTGTGAAGTCCTTTAGGAAACTGAAGCAGAACACAGTTCAGTTGTTACCAGTGTGCTTTCCTGAAAAAATAGCTGAATTCCCAAATATATTTTCTCATTGACTTTCATTATAAATTTGAAGATGTTTTCCGAATTTAAAGATGCTTTTCAACTAAAGTAAATATTTTTGGCTTCAAACTGTGTAAGTATGAATGGCAGTATTTATCACTATATTCAAAAGAACACAATCTGATCCATTTTATATTTTTAGAGGCAAGATCTCACTCTGTCATTCAAGCTGGAGTGGCATGGTACAATCACAGCTCACTATAACCTCAGACTCCTGGATTCAGGCTCCCGAGAAACTGGAATTGCAGGCACCATACCGAGCTAATTTTTTGTTGTTGTTTTGGGGGTTTTTTTTGTACCAATAGGATCTCACTATGTTGCCCAGGTTGATCTCAAACTCCTAGACTCAAGTGATTCTCTGGCCTCAGCCTCCCAAAGCATTGAGATTACAGGTGTGAGCCACTGCGTCCAACCCAATATGACCCATTTTATAATTAAAGCCAAGAAATATGAAAAGGTGATTTGTAACAGCAACATCCTATTATGATGATTGAATGTATGAATTTAAGACTGGCTATCACCACCATTTTTATTTCCCATCCATCACCCTCACCTCCAAGTCTGACTTTCCTTGATTCACTCCTGTTCACTGCTCAGATCATAATTTTAAAGTCACAGAAGGTCTTCCCTGACCCTCTCATGTCCATATTAGCTGTCTCTGCTCACTCTATAGTATACTATATATACTTCCTTTGAAAACGCTTTTCACAATAATCATACATAATCTCTGACTCTTGCCCATTAGACTTTAAGCTCTTTGAAGACAGGAACAATGTCTGTCTGTGTCCACCATCCCATTCCTAGCACAAAGTGCTACACTAAGTACAGAATAAGAACTCAGTGTGTGTTCTTTGAAAGAGGGAAGGAGGGGTGCAGGATCAAGGATGAAGCAATGCCCCAAATATGACACACTCACTTAAAAAAAAAAAAAGGTCAGCTCGTTTGGTTACCTATGGAAGGGGAGAAACCAAAATCCAATAATAAGCCAAAGCTCATAAATGTGTTCATGACCCCCCTCACTCCTGGTCCAGGACTGATCTTCAGAGTGATGACGATCAGGAGGAAACAGAGGACACTCCACTGTCTCTAAGGAATGCACTTGCCTCCAACGTTTGGATTAATCAGTTGCACTGGGAACAAAGGAGCTAGAAAATGCAGAGACAAAGAAAGCAAAAACAAAATCTCCCCCACTGTGAGGTATCCCCTCTATTTGTGAAGGATTTGGGGGGCTTCAGAGCTAGATGAGATGCGCCCTGGGGGAGGGCTCTAAAACTGAAGCAGAAGGCAAATATGAAAACCACAGGAGCGTCACAGTCTAAACTGTCAAGAAGGGAGCCCAAGGGCTGCAAGAGAAGAAGATTAATTCTGAGTTCAGACTATGAGTTCGACCCAGAAAACTAGAGAGTGAGTATAACAGACGTTTGGAGGGAGGAAAGATACACATTATTTAGATATTACCAAATTGTGTTTGATAGTAGATATTGTGCTGGGCATGGTGGCTCATGCCTATAAATCCCAGCACTTTGGGAAGCTGAAGTGGGAGGATTGCTTGAGGCCAGTAGTTTGAGATCAGCCTGGGCAACATAGCAAGGTGTCATTTGGACAAGAAATTTTTAAAAATTAGCAGGGTGTGCCAGTAGTCCCAGCTACTCAGGAGGCTGAGGAGGAAGGATCACCTGAGCCCAGGAGGTTGAGGCTGCAGTGCGTCGTGATTGTGCCACTGTGCTCCAACCTGGGCAACAGAGTGAGACCAGACTCAAAAAAAAAAAAAAAAGCAGATACTATTTAAAATATGCAACTACTTCACCCAATAGCATGCGAAGCTTATTTCTGCAAGCCAGCCTAAGTGTTATGTGTGGGCGAGTCTGTCCAGTTTCAAGTGTTGGAGAATAATGGGGTGAATATTCACTGCTCTGTGCTCAGCTTCTCATTCCTGAGGCCTAAATAGGCTGTCCTGAAGACAGCCTTTGTGTGCAAGGATTCTAACTAACACTTGCATGGCAAACAAAGGTGATGATGCTTCCAGTAGAAATTGGGGCAACATTCCAAGGCAGATTAGAGAAGAATACTTACCTCTTCAGCTGAGAGTCAGGGGGAGGGAAAGAGAGCCCAGCCCTGGTGTTAAGAAATAAAGACACAGGATTGGGGGTTTGGGGTGGTGGTAATTAGCAAAGGGAGTCCCCACAAATGAAACAAGGGGCTTAAGTGAGTTCACTGTGCCAGGAAAACAAAATAAAACAAGCCCAGTGCTCAAAATGTCTCAGTGACTAAAGAAATCTCAAAGCCCAAGTATTTTCACCAACAGAAAACATACTGCTTTGTTAGTACAGATCCCACATGACCTCAAAGGCCACTCTCAGATGACCCTGAAAGGCACTCAGCAAGGGCAATCCAGCAGTCATAACCTGAGACAGCCAGATCAGTTGGCCAAGGAATTCACTCCCCTGCCAGCAATTGGATGACTGGCAGATACCCTTGAGATTTGGGGACCCTGTAATTTATTAACAATAGAATACATGATCTCTGGATCTGTTGTCAGGATAGGTTTTCCCCTTTTTCTGTTTTCTAAGTGGGATGTTTATAGTGAAGTTTATTTTATTTTTTCCTCCACCATTTTATATCAGATATGTTAGAAGTGTTTATCTTTAAATAGTCCATGGGCTGCAAGGTAGTAAGATATCACATGTAGAAAAAACAAGACTTAGCTGGAGAAGGAAGGAAATTCATCAAGAAAACCTAAGTTCTAATTCTGAATAAGATCTCCACGAAGACTTTTTTTTCGTTGGGCATGGTGGTGTATGCCTTAATCCCAGCTACTCAGGAGGCTGAGGTGGGAGTATCACTTGAGTCTTAAACCCAGGAGTTTGAATCCATCCTAGGCAACATAGCAAGATCCTGTCTCAAAAAGTGAAAACAAACAAACAAACAAAAACTTCTTTTGGATGCACTGGCAGATTGGGGTATCCTGCATAAGGAAGCGGTGTATACTGTATACAACTGATGTCAATTGTATCAGAAGATATTAGGTGTGGGTTCTTTAAATGTAAATGAAAAAAAAGAAGTGTGCAGGACAGGGAGAAGTCTTGTAGTTTACCCAGTTCAAAACCATTTACACAGCTCCGGGAATGCCCTGTATGTACCCCTAAACCTATTGCCATCCTCCCAGCCAGAGCAGCAGGACTCCTGACAGCCATTTTTATACAATGTGATCTCTTCTCCAGATCATATTTGATTGGACCAAAAATATACACCTGTCCCACGCTGAGCTGATACCCCCCTTCTCAGAGGAAACTGGAAGTGTAATCACAAGATTATCACTTCAGCATCGGTCGGTCCCTACTGAATGGAGGAAACAAAACCCCAGGGCAGTGGTCGTTTTCCAATGAGAAGCAGTGGAGACCAGTCTACAGAGAGGAATGAGCAAGTCCACAAAGACCTGCTGAAACTGACACCGCAAGACCAGTGATGGACTTCCATTCCCTGTTTCCAGCTGGAGGCCTAGGTTGCACTCCTGCTCTTGGATTTCATGAGGCATTCCCTTACCTTTCAAACAAAAGTCTCCCTTTTAACCTCATCAAACTGACAAGCTTCTGCAAAGCAAAAGAAACCACCAAGAGAGCGGCGAGACAGCCCACAGAATGGGAAGAAATATTTGCCAACTGTGTATCTGACAAAGGTCTATCATCTAGGATCTACAAGGAAGTCAAATGCACTGAAAGGAAAAAAACAGCCCCCATTAAAAAGTGGGCAAAAGACATGAATAGACACTTCTCAAAAGAAGATATACGTGCTCAGCCTCATCCATCATCAGAGAAATGCAAATCAAAACCACAGTGAGATACCACCTAACCCCAGTAAGAATGGCCATCATTAATAAAATAAACAACAGTAGATGCTGGCGAGGATGTGGAGAAAAAGGAACGCTTCTACACTGCTGGTGGGAATGCAAGCTAGTGCAACCTCCTTGGAAGACAGTGTGGCAATTTCTGAAAGAACTAGAAATTGACCTTCCATATGACCCAACAATTCCCCTATTAGGAATATACCTGGAGGCATTCAAGTCACTCTACCAAAAGATACCTGCACACATATGTTTGTTGCAGCTCTATTCACAATAGCAAAAACATGGAACCAACCACGCTGCCCTTCAAAGCTGGACTTGATTTTTTTAAATGTGGTACATTTACATGAGGGAATATTATACAGTCATGAAGAAGAACAAACATGGACTTCACAGCAACTGGATGGATTTAGAGTCGATCATACTCAGTGATCTATCACAGAAACAAAGAACAGAGTACCATATGTTCTCACTCATAAGCAGACCTTGAACAATTATCAAAATACTATAAGAAAGGAATTGGCAGTAGTGGGAAACTGTCAAGGGAGGGAGGGGCACACCTCATCAACAAGGGTACCTGCATAATGAACATTTGTATACCTAACCCTGAATTGTACTCCACATCTTTAAAACAAAGAAAAAAAATCCCGCTTTTTGCTTAAGCCCGCTCAAGTCAGTTTTTGTTGTTTGCGACTAGGTGAGTCCTAAGTAATGAAGAGCTCCATCCCAGGATTTGAGATACTCCTTTTTCTTATAGAAAAGCTTCGTTTTGTGACTTCTCTGTCCACAGGAATAATCTAGTGATTGTAAACACAGATGAACCAAAGACACTGGATGAGTACATGGGTCATTAGGTCATTATCTCTTTATGACCATGTCTATACCAATCTATTTCTGTCATGGAATCAAAATTTCCTCACGTAGTCAGCCACTGTAAAAGCGGATCTCACCTTCCCCCAAAAACAGTTTTCCTTAGTGCTAGCATAATAAAAGGAAGAGACTTGGGGGCACTAGAATAGACGGCTTTGGTCCCACACAACCCTGCACTGAGTTGTCCTGGGAGCAAGGCTGCCAGCTTCAGAACTGAATTTCAGTAGCTGTACTTCTCAGGAAGTACGAGCCCAGGAGGGAGCAGTTCAAAAAGTTCATCCTGAGAAGACGGAAGGTGTAATCTGTGAAGTAACATGAAACACAGAAACCCAGAGTCATTGCAAGACCATGGAGAAGAAAAAATCAGATGTCTCCAAAAACACCAAGGTCAGAGAGATACCCTTATTTCCTGCCTTGGAAAGTGTTTCATTTTACGAGGCTGGGAAGCAAAAGGATTCACTGACCAGGAAAAATTACGGGGACCCTGAATGAGGAAGAGCATAACTGCACAAGCGACTATAAAGCAGCACAGGGTAGATTGGGAAGACTCGCTTCCTTAGGGAGGATTCAGTCTCCTGGGTGTTTATCCCAAAGACTCTTCTGAGAGGAATTTAGTCACGTATGTAGGGTGTCTTTTTTCCTTCCTTCCTTCTTTCCTTCCTTCTAGCTTTCTTCCTTCCTTTCCTCCCTCCCTCCCTTTCTGTCTTCCTTCTTCTCTTCCCTCCCTCCATTTTCCCCCTTTATTTTGGCTCAAGAACCAATTTAAACAAGAAAAATGTAAGGAATTCATTCCCTTTCTTCTGTCCAGATAAGGTTAGCGTCTGTTTACTGCTCAACATGGCAGAAACCTGTTTGACCTTTATCAAGTGATAGGGTAAACAGTTTTCTTTTAAAATCACTTTAATTTAGTAATTATGTATTTAAGGAATTGATACAGCTTAGTTGTTGAAGTAGAGAGATGTTTTCCCCAATAATTTTTTTTTTTTTTTTTTTGAGTTGGAGTCTCACTCTGTCGCCCAGACTGGAGTGCAGTGACCGCTCCCGGCCACCGCAGCCTCGACCTGCTGGGCTCCGGCGATCCTTCTGCCTCAGCCTTCCGAGTAGCCAGAATTACAGGCGTGCGCTACCACACCCAGCTAATTTTTTGATTTATTGTAGAGATGAGGTCTCGCCTGCCCAGGCGGGTCTTGAACCCGCGGGCTCAGGCAATCCACTCACCTCAGCCTCCCATAGGCGCGGGATTATAGGCTGAGCCACCGAGCCCGGCTCCCCAATAATTTTGATTAGGTTATCATGAATTTGGGGAATTGATGAAGAGTAAACGTTGAAATGTTAAGAAATAACTTTTGTATTTTTTTGAGTCGGAATCTAACTCTGCCACTCAGGCTGGAGTGCAGTGGCATGCTCATGGCCACCGCAGTCTTGACCTGCTGGGCTCAGATGATCCTTCCAAGTAGCTGGAATTACAGGTATGCACCACCACACCCAGCTAATTTTTTGATTTATTGTAGAGATGACATCTCACCAAGTTGCCCAGGCTGGTCTTGATCTCTTGGACTTGGGCATGAGTCACCATGCCTGGCGAGCAATAACCTTTTCTTATTTCAAAGTAAAAATGAACTAAATAAATAGGAGTCAAAATTAATTTAGGGAATTAAAATTAAATTTACTTTTTTTTTGAGTTGGGGTCTCTGTCGCACAGGCTGGGGTGCAGTGCTCACAGCCACCCCAGCATCAACCTGCTGGGCTCCCGCGATCCTTCCACTTCTGCCTTCCAAGTAGCCAGAACTACAGGCACACACTACTACACACGCTAATTTTTTTATTTATCATAGAGATGAGGTCTCGTCAAGTTTCCAAGCTGTTCTTGAACCCGTGGACTCAGGCAATCCCCTCATCTTGGCCTCCCAAAGTGTTGGAATTTCAGGGTTGAGCCACCACATCCAGCCTTGATCTGCTTTTAAATATTGCCTGTAAATATTATAATATTGAGATTTAAATGCCAATATACATGAACCTTCAAAATTCTTTCTATCCACTTAGCTTATAAATAC
Source organism: Cephalopachus bancanus (assembly GCA_027257055.1). NCBI lineage: Eukaryota > Metazoa > Chordata > Mammalia > Primates > Tarsiidae > Cephalopachus > Cephalopachus bancanus. The sequence continues at coordinate 3,054,947 of JAPVLO010000096.1, read as the reverse complement.
CAACTCAAGAAATTGCTGTGCAGATTTCAGTCAATTATCTCTAGGTCATCTGGTGACATTTAATCATCTTTGTGTAGCTTTGGCTTTTAAGTGCAAACACCATACTCATTTTCCCACACACAGTATACTAAGAGCATATGGTACAGTATGTGATTCACTAGAGAACTGCTTGCAAATGAGGTCTGTCAAATGAAGATTTCTCAGACATCTATGAGGATTCTTCTACTCCTGCTGTTAAAGCATTTCTTACAGGTTTAAAATATATTCATGGAACCAAGTCTTCGGAGTTTTCGTCTTCTATGACTGGGTTTCTCAGTATGCCGAGCATTTTTTTTACGTTGCTCATTTCAGTAAACCTTCTTGCGTCCCCTAAGTTCTCAATGGGTTGACACTCTGCCCATCTGTTCCTCTATCTCCTCTGTAAGTCCCCTGCTATGTTGCCATGGCAACACTACCTGCTACGACATCATAACGAGTGGTTATCCCTTCACTATACTTCTGACAGCAAATGCAATATTTGGCTTTCAAAACCACAGCTTTTTATCCTTAGAGTTAGGCTTCTTCTTTAAAAGATACTTGCCTGGGGAGGCAGCAAGCATTCTCAGAGGTCATCTCCCCAGTTTCCCTAGCCAAGAACTTTTTTTCACATTTAGGAACCCAAGAGCTCTAAACCACTACCATCCCATCTTTCACCCAAGCAGATTCCATCTCTCACAAACGCACCTAGAAATGCTTGGCAGGAAGAGTCGCACCAGTGCTTTTCAAATGTCGATGTGCCTCAGGATCCTCTGGACTGCACATCAACAATATGTCTGACTCCATCTTTCTCAGATCTGTGGGGAATACAGGTTTCTTTTCAATAAGCTCCTGGGAGGATCTTCAACAGAGTTGAAGACACAGTGGTCTCAATGTGCTACTCAGGGCCCAGCATTGAATAGTTAGTGTTTTTCAGTGTATAGGATTTGGGTTACCTGCACCAGCATTGCTGGGGAAATTACATGAAAGTACAGAGTCTAGCCGGGCACAGTGGCTCAAGCCTGTAATCCCAGCACTTTGGGAGGCCGAGGTGAGGGGATTGCCTGAGTCCACAGGTTCGAGGACAGCCTGGGCAACTTGGTGAGACCTCATCTCTACAATAAATCAAAAAATTAGCCAGGTATGGTAGTGCATACCTGTAGTTCCACCTACTTGGAAGGCTGAGGCGGAAGGATCACCTAAGGCCAGCATGTCGATATTGGGGTGGCCATGAGCATGAGACTCTAACTCGAACAAAGAAAAAAAAGAGTGCAGATTCCAGGGCCCCACTTCCTAAATCAGAATCTAAGCATGGGATCCAGGAGTCTGCATTTTAACAAGTATGCTGGAGGTGATTCCAATGATGCCAGGAAGATCAATCAGAACTGGATTCACATCCCAGCTTTGCCACCTAAGGAAGCACATTGAAAAAAAGAAAAAGTCTCAGTATCTGTTTCATCTATAAAAATGAGGATGATAATATCTACCTCATGAAGGGACTGTGCACATTAAACAGAAGCCAAGTATTTTGGGCTGTTTCTGAATTAGACATGGTACAGCTAGAGGGAATAAAATAAAGTTTAGCAAAAGATCATATCATCTGGTCATCATTTCTGAGTACTGATGGAGTCTTTTTAAGGACAATCAGGAGATAACTTTTTGCAACTAAAAAGTAATGCTATAAAACTCCAAAACAGACCCAAGAGACAGAGCAAAGAACACAGAAATAAAGATATAATTTTAGTCATTTCAAAAATCCATTAATCCACAAAATGTTTCTGTACTTCATCAAAATCTGGAAACTAGAGAATTTGTCACACGAATATAATTCCAGAAAAAAGGAAAACCACTGCCTTGAAGAATAGTGCTAGGATATGCTTTCTTCCTCTCTGGGTGCATTCTACTAGCAGAATATTTCCTGGACTTGAAAGGAACAGCACTTCAGGCTGGGTACAGTGGCTCATGCCCATAATCCCAGCATTTAGGGAAGCTAAGGTGAGAGGATCACTTCAGACCAGGAGTTCAAGACCAGCTGGGCCACATAGTAAGACCCTGTCTCTACAAAAAAAAATGTTTAATTATCTGGGTGTGCTGGTGCACGCTTGTAGTCCTGGCTAATTGGAGGCTGAGGCAAGAGGATCGCTAGAGCCCAAGAGTTTGAGCCTGCAGCGAGCTCTGCTCATGCCATTGCACCCCAACCTGGGAAACACAGCAAGACCTTGTCTCAAAAAAAATAAAAATAAAGAAGACGATCACTTCACTCCACCAAACTCTGTTTCCTGAGCTTAGTCAAGTTAAGAATCTTCTCTTTTAAAAATGCTATTCTAATGATTCACCCAGAATTGAGGGTGCGAATCACTTCCCATGTATTTGCACTGGCTAACTCACAAACTTTGGGGTACAAAAATGGTCTAGCAAATCTGGAATTAGGGTAAAAGCAAAGCATAACATTCTGAGTCCTCTGTTTCTAATTTCAGGGTGGCAGGATGCTATTCCGTTGAAGGTGGCTGTCCATTTCTAAATGACCCTCTGAAAATAAACAACTTGTAGAAAAGGACTCCCTGATAGCGGTGGTAGTGACTTTTAATGCCCATAACCATTCAAAACTGTTCAGCCTTCTCAACTTGAAACGTGCAAAAACAAAGTCTGGTGTTGAGAGTAACACTATGAAGACAATTAAATAATTGGAAAATAAAACCTTTTGGGAAGGGCTAAAGGAAATCAGATATTTAGCCTGGAGAAGAGAAGGCTGAGGAATGACCTAATTATAGGCTTCAAGTACATGAAGAATTAATCTACAGCAGATGGTGACCAGCTGTTTTCAATTCCCATTGAATACAGTACAACAGAAAATTGGCTTAGAGGGTAATACAAAGGATTTAGGATAGATAAAAGAAGGAATTTACTGGTTTTTGAGGGTCACAAAGGTTAAGAGGAGATAGGCTCTATTGCTTAGGGAGGTAACAGCCACTCCTTCTCTGAGATTTCCTGGTTCAGATTGGTTTATTCAAGTGCATTGAGGGGGAAGGAGCTTTATTTCATTGTGGTGCAGGCCAGCCCCAGCCTATGGCTATTCATTACACCTGTGCATTTTAGTCATTTAGCTTCTCATGGTCGTGTGTTTGTTTTCTGTAAATCATTAAGACCACACGGAGTGGCATTTATCAAGTGCCATATGTATGCTGGGTACTGTGAAAGAAAACTACATAGGCTCCACTATTTAGCCTTCAAATCTTTGCCATCTGACAATCATAAGCATTTATTGAGTACCCTCTGAGTGTCAGAAACTGCCTCAGGCATTAAGGAGATACCCAGATGAATAAGACATTGTGTTGTCAACAACTGTGGAGTGAGTGTGTGTAGATGGGGAGAGGTAGCAAGAGAGATATGTTATAATCAGTTGAGGAACTTAAAAAAACACACACATCTAGCCATTGTCCTCCCTCCAGAGATTCTGATCTAGAGGAAGATCATTCTGATACATTCTGCCAAACCATAGTTATCACTTGCAAGTTGAGAATCCCATATTTTTTACTCCAAAGTGCAGTAAGAAATACATTTTATTTGTTTGGATATTTTAGAGGCAGGGTCTCACTCTGTCACACAGGCTTGAGTACAGTGGCATGACCAAGGCTTACAGGAACCCTGAACTCGCAACCTCAAGCAATCCTTTTACCTCCACCTCCTGAGTAACTGATAGAACAGGTGTGCATCATCACACCCAGCTAATGTTTTCAGTTTTTGTAGAAATGGGGTCTCACTATGTTGCCCAGGCTGGTCTTCAACTCCTGGCCTCAAAGGATCCTCCTACTTTGATCTCCCAAAATGCTGGAATTACAGACATGTCTGTGTACCTAGTCGAGAAATACATTTTATTTTATTTTTAAAAAATATTTTTTTTGAGTCAGGGTCTCACTCTGTCACCAAGGCTAGGGAGCAGTGGCACAATCACAGCTCACCACAGTCTTGACCTCCTGAGTTCAGGTAATCATCCCTCTGTAACCTCCTGAGTAGCTGGGACTACAGGCATGCACCACCACACCTGGCTAATTGTTTAATTTTTTGTCGAAAGGAGGTCTCTCCATGTTATGCAGGCTGGTCTCAAACTCCTGGGCTCAAGCAATCCTCCCACCTCAGCTTCCTAAAGTGCTGGGATTACAGGTGTGAGCCACCACACCCGGCCAAGAAATATATCTTAAATTGTGATCCAGTATACACTCACATGCACATATGTACACATACCTATACACACATACACATACACACATGACTAAAAAAAGATTTCACAAAACAGTACTTTACTACGATTTTTGTATTTTATAGTCTATTTTTTTTAAGTGCTGGTCTACTCCACTAGGTTAATTTTACAATCTTCTAATTGGTCATAGCCAAGTGTTTGAAAAATGCTGCTGTGGAGAATGGTTCAGCTTTGTTCCAGGCCTAAAGAATAAGAACTCATATTTTCATGCCTCAGTCAGAGGGCAAAAAGTAGGGTGTGGGTTGAGGCTAAAAACATTTGGCCAAGGGTCTCTCAACCTTTCTAGACCTTAAATTAAAAGCAAAAAAATAAGCTTAGAGGTACAAGTACTACAGCCCAAGTCACCAAGGCAGAAGAGATAAGAATAAAAGCCCTCATTGGTAAGAAGGCACACATTTGCTGGAATTGTCCACTGTGCTCCATGAATCCATCAAGATGCTTGGGGTGAGGGGAGTTGACAAAGGGGCTTAACAAATACTCGTTTCAGACACATTTGAAGTCAGGAAGACACCAAGGATGGAGGAAGTCTAGTCACTGGGGAGAGGAATATTGAGTTCCAATCCCGGCTATGTTGCTAATTAGTTCAGTGGATCCAAGCAGGTCACTTAATGTGTTAGGAGACAAAGCAGCAGAATCAGTTGCAAATGACTGCAGGCGTCACTAGTCTCAGTGACTGCTACAAATCAAAGGTCGTTCACCCTTAGCACAAAGTGAGGGGAGGACTGCAGTCTATTAGTCACCTAGACTTGAAATAATGACACTGTCGTTCAGCATTTTCTCTCGATACCTGAGGAGCCTTCTCAGCCTTCTCTTTAAAGTCATGACTTAGCAAAGGCTGAGTGCCGAGCGTTTTGTAATGGAGACAACAGCAAAGGTTAGATTACAAGGGCCAACCGGCTATCCATCAGTGAGTTGTAGATGCAAAATATGAGCCTCCATTTCCTCATTTGTAAAATGGAGATAGTCATACTTCTAACATCAGAAGCAGATCCTGGCTCAGGGCTGGGCCAGGCACTACACGTATGTAATGTCAAAGCCCCTTTGTTGTTTTACTACGTCTGTTAAATGATACCTGGACCATCAGAGAATAAGCAAAGAATGAAGCCGTGAGGGCTGGAGCCTCCAACAGGAGAAAAATTGTATTACACACACATATACATGTGGATTCAAATGGGATGGTACATTCGGACAAATCTTGATCCCTATTCACAATGCTCACAGAGTAGTAGGAGACAGAAGTGAGAATGAATAATTGAAGCAAGGTATTTTGTAGGCGATGATAAAAATATGGTCAATAAAAAATGGGGGTATTCTACTCTCTCACCACAACCTCCTGTGTTTCCAGTTCATTTCCTCTAGCACCGGTTCTCAGTCAGGCGCTGCCCTATATCTTTCCTCCTAGGAGACATATGCACTGCATACATTTGGTTGTTAGATGACAAGAGGGTGCTGCTGGCACATCCTCTGGCCATCATGGAGCTTACACTCTAGTGAGAGAGGTAGAGGATAGATCAATAAACAAATAAGTGAACAATAGCATCAGAGGCAGGAAGCGCTATGAGCAATAAATAATGAAGGGTCAGAGAATGACTTAGGAGATGGGTCACTATTTTACATAGCAGATGGTCATAGAAAGCTTCTCTTTTGGCTAACATTTGAGTAAAGACCTGCATTAAGTAAGAGAGTGAACCATGTAAGAATCAGGGAGTGGAACATTTCAGGCAGAAGGAAGACCAAATGCAAAGTGTCTTGAGTCCGGAGTGTGCTTGGCAAGCTGTAGGAACAAGGAGACCGGAGGGCAGGATGAGCCACGGGAAGAGCGATGGAAGTGGATGGAGAGTTAGCTGGCAGTTGGCCATGTAGGACCTCAGAGACCACCATAAAGACTCTGAATTTATGATGGAAAGTCATAAAGAGATTGTGAGCAGGGAGTGGCATGATCTGACTAACACTGTTTAATGAGCAGTCTTTGAAAATGAAACTGAAGGACCAAAGACAGAAGAAGGGAAACCAAATTTAAAATCCCAAAGGGAACAACTGATTAGCTAAACACACATCATGCGACTCCACCACAATGGCCAAGGATAGAGAAGATGGCAAATATCCAAAACACTATGGACTCAAAAGGCCTTGGTGACTGGATAAGGCAAAAGAGAGGGAGAAGTATAGGCTGAAAGCCACGTCTCTGGCATCTGTGCCTAGGGAGGTGGTGACATTAGTTACTCATCAGCCTAAGAAACACGGAAGGCAAAGCTGTTTTAAAGGGAAGGATGCGAAGTCCCTTTTGAGTCAAGTTAAGCACATCCAGAAGGGAATTGATGACACATGTCTACAGCTCAAGTGAGAGATCCAGATGTGGAATCATTGTGTATGTGTATCATTGTGTATCAGCCATAAAAGCGAAGGAGACCTACTGGGGAGAGTGTAGAGAGAGAAGAATGATGAATTCTCAGCTCAGATGCTAGAAAACACCAAAGTTTATGAAGTAGACAAAGGACAAGTTGCAAACAAAGGAAAGAAAAGGAAAGGAAATAAATAGTCAGAAACATAGGAGACCCTGGAGAAAGAAAGAACCAGGTACTGGTCAGTAGTGTCAAACACTATAGAGGGCTGAGAGGGCTCCAGGAAACCTGGCCTAGCTCCCTTATTTCCCGTAATGTGGTCCTTAGCGCACTATATTCTGAGTTTCCCTTCTGGACTGTAAGTGCTATGAGGTCAAGGTTTGCATCTATTTTGGTCATCACTGAATCCCAAGTGCCTAACATACCTGACTTGTAGTCACCCTGAATAAACAATGTTCAATTACCAAATAGACCCCTGAGCTACAAACAGACAGTTATTCATGATCTTTGCCAGAGCATTTGTGGTGGAACAGCAAGGGCAAGTCTTGTCACAATTAGTTAAAGTATGAATGAGAAAATGAAGAAATCAAACATACAACTTTCTTTAACACAGGTAGTTAATTACAAGGTACTCTAGTGCTTGGGTTGGACCATTGTCTGTTTGTTTTGCTTTTTTTTTAAAGCATATTCCTTCATTGGTAAAAGACTAGAGAGGAGGAAGGGTTAAAATGGAGGAGAAAAGAAATCCTGTAGCAAGGTCACAGAAAAGTAAGAGGATATGGTATCAAGAGTTCAGACAGAAGGAATAACTGAACTGAAGAAAAGGCAATTTCCAGGCTTGAGGGAGAGATCCCTGTGGAAAAAAGACAAAAGAACATTTATAGATGTGAAGGCAGAAATAGTGGGAATTCATTTTTCCTAAGCTGCATTTTGTCTATACGATAAGGAGGGAAGAATAAGAATAGAGGGATCAGTCTCTGCAAGAGATCACCCTCACTTCTGACACCAAGTGCAAGGAAAAGGATTCCCAGAATCAACCTCACTGTAGATAATTCACTAGTAGAGCCCACTGAAAGCTGTTATACTCATGGATACAGAATAAAATCAATCAAATGAAGAGACACAGGGGAAGGGTCCTGATGCCAAGCTGCCAGCTCTCCTCTCCCAGTGGAGGCAATGACAACATCACCTTCTCCTGACATCGATGTACTGCTTACCAGAAAAGCTCTCCCCAGCCACTGGTGTCCAGACTTTTACTGGGGCTCCTTCACACACTGCCCATGGAGCAGAACAATATTCTGACCCTTTCCTGAGGTCAAGCTATTGCCTTTGGTCTTCAGTCCTTGCTGGAGACACAACATACACCATGGTCCACAGCCCCTATCATAAATCACATTGTTAGACTATCTGGTGGCCAAAACTCCCAAGCAAATAAAGGCACTCCTATCAGGCAAAATATTCTGAGGGCCTAGAGATCACATCCAAGTTGCTCAGGGCAGTGGCCAGACCTCTCTTTAGGTAACGTTAATTCTTCACCACATCCAAGGTACTATGTGGATAAAGGATGGAATAAGAAGAAAGATAAAAACTTGAAAGGAGTGAAGTTTTGAATAGTGGTACAGGAAGCAAAAAGGTAATCACTGACAAAGAATACTACATAATCATGGAAGGGTGGCCAGCCCTGATGATTTGCCTTGGGCACAAAAGAGCACTGACATGATAGCTCTTCAGACCAGGTGCTTCTCAGTACACAGCCAATAAACTGTGCACTGCATTTTTCTAAACGATTATGATTCCCTGGAGTGATATCACACAGCAGTGCTAGTGCCCTTAGGTGACTCATATAATGGATAACATCTATTTCATAAGTACACCTGTTCCCTAAGTATACCTATTCATAAGAAACATGATTTACAGTTTACCTGCTATAATTGTCTGGTTTAGCCAATTTAGGTAGTTCTCCTAAATCATATCCACTGAGGCTGAGTCAGAACAACAAACATATCTTGGGGACCTACCAAGAGTAATGTATTGTGCTAGACTCTGATTACAAAGATGAAAATTGTGGGATACTCACCCACGCTCTAGCTAGGAAGATAGCACATAAGCAACTTGGGATTTTATAAAGAAAGCACAAGGCTTAACTTAAAAAAAGAAACTCACTGTAGAATAAGCCATATGTAGTAAGGTTCAGGAACACATTTCCAGACTGTTTTATTCACCACCATAGACCCAACTCCCAGCAATAACTGGTGCACACCAGGCATGAAATATGCACTCATTACATGAATGAATAAATAAATGTAATATCATTTTAAAGTTACTGTAAATATATACACATTTTGAGTTATACCTCTTTGTTACTCATATTTTGGATATGTGGTAAAGTGGTCCAAATCTAGTTATTTACTACCCATCCCTGCTCACTAGCAGGTTTTAAAGCTTTTAGCCAGGAATAGTTACATAAGAGTCTGCTCTAATTTGGGACCAGATCTTCTTCTCTCGCACCCTGTTTTTTCATCCTCTAATTTACAACTGAGTCCCACACTATTTCTGCTCTGTCATCATCATTGCACAAGTCTGTACTACAGAACAAACAGGAGAGCTCTGAAAAAAAGCCCCTTTGCCTGAAAATATTCTTTATAAATGTACTGTGTAACTGATATGAGGGATTTTATTTTTTCAGATTACATATAGCCTAAGAGACCATTTTGAATATGTAGAAACACTTTCCTCTATGGATGTGCAGTGTACTCTAATGTCTAAGTGCAAGGGATTTGGGATCAGACAGATTTGGCCTAAATCTTAAATTTTCCACTAAAAAAAAAAAAAACTTTGGAGATGTTGAGTTTGTTATTTTTTTTTTAATATGTGAAAAAATAATATACCAGTTCCCAGACTTGCATTCGCCACTACTTAAGGGAGGTGGGGAAATGCCACAACTCCCACCAAAACAATGAGAAAAATGAAATAAAACTAAAAAACAAATAAAAACCATTTTCATTAAAGCTACCAAAGACCTGTGAATGCAACAAAGTATAAAATAACTAAATTCCAGAGTAGGATGGGCATTCCTAGGTGAGCAAAGACCAGCTGCTTTCATCCTTGGGTGCAATTGTCTATTCCAGGTGTAGATGAGCATAGATGCGGCCAGTGGAGGGGTGCTACTAGGACAAGGAGAACCCAACTAAATTTTTATGGCTACATGCGATGCTGTGATGGATTCAAATCTGAAACAGCCCCAAACTAAGATTTCATCCTTCTTCCTTCCTAATTCTCTCACCACCCAATTTTGTTGGAGTAAATGATGATTTTGGAGGTCAAGGTTTAAGCTGGAAAGCAGAGCGATCTTGTAGTCTTTCAGCTCTCATATTCCAAAGGCTGTAGGAGGGATATGTCTGAACTTATCCTCAAAGTATCAGAGACCAGAGATAAACAGGCTGGGTTTGGTGGCTCATGCCTGTAAACCCAGCACTTTGGGAGGCCAAGGTGAGAAGATTGCTTGAGCCCAGGAGTTCACAACCAGCCTAGGCTGGGCTCTCGGTGGCTCAGCCTGTAATCCCGCGCTTTGGGAGGCCAGGTGAGTGAATTGCCTAAGCCCGCGGGTTCGAGACCCGCCTGGGCAACTTGGCGAGACCTCATCTCTACAATAAATCAAAAAAATTAGCAGGGCGTGGTAGCACTCGCCTGTAGTTCCAGCTACTTGGAAGGCTGAGGCAGAAGGATCGCCGGAGCCCAGCAGGTCGAGGCTGCGGTGGCTGGGAGCCACCACTGAACTCCAGTCTGGTCAACTGAGTGAGACTCCAACTCAAAAAAAAAAAAAAAACAGCCTAGACAACATAGCAAGACCTCATCTCTGCAAAAATAATAATAATAATAAATTAGTTGAGCTTGGTGGCACAGGCCTGTAGTCTGGGAGACTGAGACGGAAGAATCATTTGAGCCCAGGAGGTCAAGGTCACAGTGAGCCATAATCATACCACTGCACTCCAACCTGGGCAACAGAATGAGACTCTGGCTTAAAAAAAAAAGAAAGAAAAAGAAGAAGAAAGACACCAGAGGTAAACAGAAAATAACTAAAGTGGCTAAATACCCCCAATCCAGCAAAATTATTGTTTAAATTAGAGATCAGCTCCTCAAAGTAGGAGTCTAAAAGAGGAAAGTAGTAACCCTTTCTGGGTATAATATAATCTATTGTGCCCTTTATACACAATATCTTATACACAATAAAAAATTATGAGTCATGCAGGAAAATTTAATCCATCATCAAGAGAAAAAAAAAAGTAAATACAAACAGATCAGCAGTTATTCCAGATTTTGGAATTAGCTTTAAAATAACTATGATAGCCAGACACAATGGCTCACACCTGTAAACCTAGCACTTTGGGAGGCAGAGGTGAGAGGATTACCTGAACCTACAGATTCGAGACCAGCCTGGGCGGCATGGCAAGACCTCGTCTCTACAATTAAAAAAAAAAAAAAAAACTAGCCGGGCATGGTGGTGTACGCCTGTAGTTCCAGCTACTTGGAAAGCTGAGATAGAAGGATTGCCTGAGCCCAGCAGGTCAAGGCTGTGATGGCCATAAGCATGGAGCCTGGGCGGCAGAGTAAGAGTCCAACAAACAAACAAACAAACAAACAACAAAAAAAACCTGTGATAAATATTTTAAATAACTAAAAGAAAAACATGGACAAAATAAAGAAATTTTAAATGATAAATGAAAACTACAAAAAACAACTGAGTGGAAATCTTGTACTGAAAAATATAGTATCTGAAATGAAGACTTCATTACACAAGATTAACAGCAGAAAAAGCACAGTAGAAGAAAGGATCACTGAAAATAAGGCACATCATTAGAAATCATCCAAATTGAAACACAAGGAATAAAGAAATTAAGTTTAAAAAACAGAATGTTAAAAGCCTGTGGAACAATATCAAACCGTCCAACACATATGTTACTGGGATAACAGAATGAAAGGATAGAAAGATTAGGAAAGAAGAAGTAAATGAATATACAATGGCTAAAAATTTTCCAGTATTAAAAAGACATTATTGCCAGGTACAGTGGCTCACGTCTGTAATCCCATACTTCAGGAGGCTGAGGTGAGTGGATTGCCTGAGCCCGCGGGTTCGAGACCCGTCTGGGCATCTTGGCGAGACCTCATCTCTACAATAAATCAAAAAATTAGCCAGGTGTGGTAGCACGCACCTGTAGTTCCAGCTACTTGGAAGGCTGAGGTGGAAGGATCGCCGGAGCCCAGCAGGTCGAGGTTGCGGTGGCCGGGAGCATGCCACTGCACTCCAGTCTGGGCAACAGAGTGAGACTCTGACTAAAAAAAAAAGACATCATCCTCAAATCCAATAAACTCAGTGAACCCCAAGTAGAATAAATTAACTAACAAAAACACAAACTATATCTACATGCATCATAGTTAAATCAATGGGAATCAAAGATAAAGAGAAATTAGCCCCCCAAAAATAAACACATTACTTTAGGAAAATAAAGCATCATAATCAGCCATACTAACACTAATCAAAAGAAATCAAGAGTGGATATTTTAATATCAAAGTAGAAGTCAGGTCAAAGAAGTTTATTAGGAATAAGGAAGGTCAACTCATAATGATGAAGAGGTCAAATAAGAGGACACAGCAATTCTAAACATGCATGTCCTTAATTACAGATAGTTTCAAAATATACGAGGCAAGACTAATAGAAAAAATTAGACAAGATGTACATTATTAAAATTAAACATTTTTATACTTTAAAGGATACTGTTAACAAAGTGAAAAGACAATACACAGAAATGGAAAAAAATTTACATATTATAGATCTTATAAGGGATCTTATATACTAGTACCAATAGTATATAAAGAACACTTACAACTCAACAATGAAAAACAAATAACTCAGTTAAAATATGAAAAAAATTTGGATAGACATTTCTTCAAAGAAAATATACAAAAACCAACAAATACAATAAAAGCTGTTAAACATCATCAATTATTAGGAAAATACAAATCAAAACCACACCAAGATACTCCTTAACTCTCACTAGAATGGCTATAATCAAAATGACATATAATAACATGTGTTGGAAAGAATATAGAGTAATTGCTGGTGGGAATTTAAAATGGGTGCAGCCACTGTGGAAAATAATTTGGCAGTTCCTCAAAAGGTTAAACATAGAGGTATCATGTGACCCCGCAATTCCTCTTCTAAATATATATTCAAGAGATTAAAAAACTTGTGTCCAGACAAAAACTTATACAACAATACTACATTAAGGTATTATTCATAATAGCCCAAAAGTGGAACAACCCAAGTCCTCATCAGTCGATGGATAGATAAACAAAATGTGGTATGTCCAAATGATGAACAATTATTCGTCCATAAAAAGGGAGGAAGTACTGGTATATACTAGAACATGGATAAACTCTGAAGTTATGCCAAATGAAAGAATTCTCACACAAAATGCTTTGTATTGCATGGCTCCATTTACATGAAATGCCTAGAATAGGTGAATCCAGAAAGACAGAAAATAGATTAGTGGTTGATGAGGACTAGAGGAATAAGGAGGGAAAAATGAGTAATAAAAACATTTAGGAATTATAGCGGTGATGGCTGCACACCTTGTGAGTATATTAAAAGCCACTGAATTTTATACCATAAAAGGGTAAACTTTATGGTGTGTAAATTCTGTCTAAATTTTAGACTGGGCATGGTGGCTCGTGCCTGTGATCTCAGCACTTTCAGGAGGCTGAAGCAGGTAGATTGCTTGAGCCTAGGAGTTCGAGACCACCCTAGGCAACACAGAGAGACTTCATTGCCACAAAAAATAAAATAAAATAAAAATAAAAAACTCAGCCAGGCATGGTGGTGTGCACCTATCATTCCAGCTACTCAAGATGATGAAATGGAAGGATCGCCTGGTTCCAGGAGGTGGAGGCTTTTGTGAGCTGTGATCATTGTGATCATACCACTGCACTCCAACCTGGGCAAAAAAGTGAAACACCAACTCAAATAATATTAATTAATTAACTAATTTTAAAACTTATAGAAATGTGAAGAGAATTAGACAATCCGCAATGGTAGTCACAGAGTTTAGCAATTAATAGGGCTATGTGCACTGGCTCACATCTGTAATCCTAGAAATTTGGGAGGCCAAGACAGGAGGACTACTTGAGGCCAGGAGTTGGTGACAGCCTGGGAAACAGCAAGACCTGTCTCTACAAAAAAAAATTTAAATTATCTGGGGCATGGTGACATGTGCCTATAGTCCTAACAACATGGGAGAGCACTTGAGCCCAGGAGTTCAAGGATGTCTGGGTGACAAAGCAAGACCCTGTCTTTAGAAAAAATAAAAATACACTGGGCATAGTGGTTCATGCCTGTAATCCCAACTATTGGGAGGCCAAGATGTGAAGATTGCTTGAGATCAAGAATTCAAGCAGTAAGCCATGATCAAGCCACAATACCTCAGCCTGGACAACACAGTGAGACTCTGACTCAAAAAAAAACACATTAAAATAAAAACAAGGCCAGGCGCAGTGGCTCACGCCTATAATCCCAACACCTTAGGAGGCAAAGACGAGAGGATTGCCTGAGCCCAGGGGTTCGAGACAACATGGTAAGACCTTGTCTCTACAATAAATCAAAAAAAGTTAGCTAGTTGTGGTGGCACACACTTGTAGTTCCAGCTACTTGGAAGGCTGTGGCAGAAGGATCACCTGAACCCAGCAGGTCAAGGCTGCAATGGCCGTGAGTGTACCACTGCACTCCAGCCTAAGCAACAGAGTGAGACTCCAACTCAAAAAGAAATAAAATAAAATAAAATAAAAACAAATTAATAGAAAAAGTTGATAGACTATCAGCAAGCTTATAGTAGACTGGAGCCACACTACCAAACAACCGACCAAAATGATACTTATTGAGCATCCCATGCAAAATAGAAAAATACTATTTTTGAAAAGAAGAAAAGTCTTAGTCAATGATCTCAACTTTTTCCTCAATAAAGTATAAAAAGAAGAGCAGATGAAACCTAAAGTAACAAAAGAAAGAAAATACTTAAAATGAGAGCAGATATCAATAAAATAGAAAACAAAAATAATCTTTTGAAAAAAATCAGTGAAACCAAAGTCTGGTTCTTTGTGAAAATCAATAAAATTAATAAATTTCTATTCAGACAGATAAGGAAAAAAGGGAAAAGATACATTTCTGATACTAGGAATAAAAGAGATGTCATCACTATAGATTCTGAAAAAATATGAAAAGGATAATTGCTTGAAAGACAAAAACTACAAAACTCCTCTGAAGAAGAGATTGGTGACATGAATAGTTCTATATCCATTACCGAAGTGGAATTCATAGTTTCAAATCTGCCCACAAATGAAACTCTAAGTCCAAATGACTTCAATGTTAAATCCTACCAAAGATTTAAGTAAAAAATAAACCACTACAACAGAAAATTTAAGTGAAGGGAGTCCTTGCTCAATGAGGTTTGTCCCATAACAAAATCAAAGATTAAAAAAAAGAAAAGCCATAAACCAGTATCTGTCATGACTATATTTGCAAAAACAATTTTTTTTCTGAGTGGGAGTCTCACTCTGTTGCCCAGGCTGGAGTACAGTGGCAGGCTCACCACCACCACAGCCTTGACCTGCTGGGCTCAGGTGGTCCTTCCACCTCAGCCATCCAAGTAGCTGGAACTACAGGCACACATCACCATACCTGGCAAATTTTTTGATTTATTGTAGAGATGAGGTCTCGCCAAGTTGGCCAGGCTGGTCTAGAACCAGTGAGCTCAGGAAATCTTTTTACCTCGGTGTCCCAAAGTGCTGGGATTATAGGCATGAGCCACCATGGGCAGCCTATTTGCAAAATTTTTAAACAAAATTTCAGCAAATGGACTCAAATAATGTAAAAAAAAGGTACAACTGTCTTTATTTATGAATGACATATTTATGTTGAAAATTCAATAAAATCTACCCCCAAAACTTACTATAGCTAATAAGTGAATGTAGCCAATTTGCCAGATACAAGACCAAAGTGTACATGTCAATCATATTTCTATATACCAGCAATAATCAAGAAATAGAATCTTTATTTTTATTTATTTATTTTTATTTTTATTTTTTTGAGTTGGAGTCTCACTCTGTCACCCAGACTGGAGTGCAGTGGCCGCTCCGGCCACCGCAGCCTCGACCTGCTGGGCTCCGGAGATCCTTGCGCCTCAGCCTTCCAAGTAGCTGGAACTACAGGCACGCACTACCACGCCCAGCTAATTTTTTGATTTATTGTACAGATGAGGTCTTGCCAAATTGCCCAGGTGGGTCTCAAACCCATGGGCTCAGGTAATCCACTCACCTCAGCCTCCCAAAGTCGTGGAATTACAGTCTGAGCCACCGAGCCTGGCTAAAAATTGAATTTTTAAATATGAAAGGAGATACCTATAGAAAGCTAGAATAAACTTAATTTAGCATAGTCTCTATTAGGGTTAGGGTGCAGTGGGGCGCAACACCACCAGAGCAGGCATGCCGGAGTTGTATGCTGATAATGAGAGATCTGAGTAATGCGAAGATTTGCAACACACAAATAGGCGAAGAATGAAAAGATTTATTTAAGAAAAAGATCAAGGTCGGCTCAGTGGCTCAGCCTGTAATCCCAGCACTTTGGGAGGCCAAGGCGAGTGAATTGCCTGAGCTTGCGGGTTCGAGACCCACCCAGCCAACTTGGCAAGACCTCATCTCTACAATAAATCAAAAATTAGCCAGGCGTGGTAGCGGACGCCTGTAGTTCCAGTACTTGGAAGGTTGAGGTGGAAGGATCGCCGGAGCCCAGCAGGTCGAGGCTGCAGTGGCCAGGAGCAGCCACTGCACTCCAGTCTGGACAACAGAGTGAGACTCCAACGCAAAAAAAAAAGAAAAGAAAAGAACAAGATCAAGCCAGGCTCGGTGGCTCAGCCTGTAATCCCGCTCTTTGGGAGGCTGAGGTGAGTGGATTGCCTGAGTCCGCAAGTTTGAGACCCGCCTGGGCAACTTGACCAGACCTCATCTCTACAATAAAACAAAATTAGCCGGGTGTGGTAGCACGTGCTTGTAGTTCCGGATGCCTGGAAGGCTGAGGCAGAAGGATCGCAGGAGCCCAGCAAGTCGAGGCTGCAGTGGCCGGGAGCGGCCACTGCACTCCAGTCTGGCTGACAGCATGAGACTCCCACTCAAAAAAAAAAAAAAAATTAAAATTGAAAAAAGAAAAAGATCATTTCCCCGAGACAGGAAGAGGGCCAGCATTCTAAGATGAGTGTGGCCCGTAGCCCCCAAGCCCCTGACTTAAATGCCTTCTCTGGAGATGTTGCAATCAGGTGGATGTGACTATGATGACTTCCTTGTTGATCACTTACAGATGTCTTGGAGACCCTGAGTGGGGTGGTCCTGGTCACCAGGCACCAAGTCATACACAGTCTCATCACCCTCAGGAGTTTGTTTTAAGATTACAATGGGCTAAAACTGGTCATGCTTGAGAGATCTAGGTTTCTAGAAAGACAAAGTCAACAAGGTTAATCTTCATCTGGAATGTGCACTCCTCTAGGACATAGTTTATACTTTCTCATCATTGTGTAAAGATCTAGGAACAAAACAAAATGGCTTCCCCTTCTTGGTCCGTTCTTTCATTGTCTTTGCTCCAGCATAACCATTTTTCCTTAGACTTTATCCCTGACATGCTTTGAATCTAGCAAAGGTTAGATATAGATAAATTTCCAATAGGCAGGTTTTAGGAAGAGTTCAGACGTTCTACTGCAGGCCAAACGCAGCATACTCCACCCCCTTGGCAAATCTCCATGAGATGTAAGACAAGGACAGAGTCATAGAAAGGATAATAGACCACCTTCTAGTCAAAGAGTATGTGGTTTGCAAATGTCTGGCAAGTCTCTTACAGGACAAACCCCTCCGGAGGCCGGGCATGGTGGCTCACGTCTATAATCCTAGCACTTTCGGAGGCCGAGATGAGAGGATTGCCTGAGCCCACAGGTTCAAGACCAGCCTGGGCAACTTGGTGAGACCTCATCTCTACAATAAACCAAAAACTTAACCAGGCGTGGTGGCGCATGCCTATAGTTCCAGCTACTTGTAAGGCTGAGGTGGAAGGATCACCTGAGCCCAGCAGGTCAAGGCTGCAGTGGCCATGAGCTTGCCACTGCACACCAGCCTGGGTGACAGAGTGAGACTCAAACTCAAAACAAAAAACAAAAAACACCCCTCCAGGCCCAAACCCACAAGTTAACCTAATCAGCCCTTTGTGACCTATGTGACACAGAGATGCCACCATGGCAGTAATCATGTGACTAGCCCACCCATCTCCTTGCTGTTCATCACCTGACATCAGTACCTGCGCTTACCTGCCCCTTTGTAATGACGTGGAGCAGACCACCACCCAATGACCTTCCCCCATCCAAGGGAAAATCGTTAAAAGGATCATTGCAGCCATTGCCAGACCATTGCAACCATTGCCTTACTAGACTCTGATATGGTCATGTGCTCTTTGAGCTATAGCTATCACCATGCTTCCTGGCTTGGCCCCCTTCCCTGCCTTGGGGAGGTGAGTCTCCTCTTTTGTTCTCTCTCTCTCTCTCTCTCTAATTTACCTTGTAAATAAACTAAATTTTCTAATCTTACTTCTGCGCAATTCTTTGCATCTTTCATGTGGCATTGGATCGCATACCAGGCACACCCACACTCCTAGGGAGGGAGCCTAGCCTAACATTCTGGAGGCCCTGCTGGGAATGTGACCCTAACAAAATATGATTTACAAAGCATCAAAGATATGAAAAACTTATGGATAAATATGACAAAAGATATGACAGAACTATGTAATGAAAATAACAAATCATTATGAGAGAAATTATAGAAAAGCTAAAAAAAAATGGAAAGAGATTCCTTGCTCATGAATCGGAAGAATAAATGTTACTGAGATGTCAGTTCTTCCCAAATTGATCTCCATATTTAAACAATCCCAATAAAAATTCCAGCAGTGTTTTTTTTTTTGTACAAATTGAGAAGTTGATTTTAGAACTCACATGAAAATGTTAAGAACCTAGAATAGCCAAAACAACTTTGAAAAATAAGAACCAAGGCAGAGATCTAATCCTAGATAATTTTGTCTTGTTATATAATTACATTAGTCAAGACAGTGTTGTATTGACATAAAAATAAACAAATAAACCAATAAAACAACAGAGATTTGAGAAATAGACCCACCCATATATGGGCAACTTTTAAAATAATGGTGAAATAGCACATATTTCAAAGCGAACTTTCAATATGTCTATGCAGTAGCAGCAGGAGCAACAGCAGTACAATCTTGTACTTGTAAATGCCTCCAGGAAGAAAAAGAAAAGAAAAAATGGAAAGGAAGGAAGGAAGGAGGGAGGAGTGTGGGAGGGAAGGAAGAGAGGAGAGAGGGAGGAAGGGAGGAAAGGAAAAAAGGAAGAAAGAAAAAAGAAAAAAGTAAAGAAAAGAATAAAACGTCATGTAGTTTGGAAAGAATAAGTAAAACTGTCTTATGTATAGGTAACATATTTGTATAAATAGACAACCCAAATGAATAAAAAATAAACTACTAAGAACTTATAAGAGAATTTAACAAAGTCACAGGACATACGGTTAATATTTTAAAATATATTACATTTCTATATATCTTCCACAAAAATTTGAACATTAAATTAAAAATTAAGAGAGTATAAAACATAAAATGCCTAGGGACAAGTTTTTAAAAGATATGCACAATATGAAGATGGCCAGTGGGAAGCAGCTAGGTGAGTTCCTCCATGGAGTAAGCCAAAATAGAGGATTCCTCAGCACTCAGAGGAAGGAGACAAGAAGCACACTCCATGACTCACCAGAGAAGCAAAAAGATCCACAGAGAGAAAAGAAGAGAAAAATCAATCAACCTGGGTTCGAACTAGCCTGACTTGTCTAAATCACCTCACAAACCCCAGAAGCTTCTGGACACAGTGAGGGAGGTGAGTGAGGGGAATTCAGGTGTTCTGTGCTCCCACCATGGAATTTGAAGTCCCCCTAACCCTTGTGGAACTCCAGTACCTCAAGGGAAACTTACTTACAGGGATGCTCTGCTGAAACCTATAAGAAGAGGTACAAAAAAAAAAAAAAAAAAGGCCCTGACAGTCTTTAGCAGCCATACCCTGGGAACTCAATTCTTGTGGGTAGCTGCTTTCTAGCTGGCCAAGAAGAACCAGAAAATCTGATGCTAACATTTTACCTAAGGGCAAATTCCACTGCAGCAGACAGTAGCTGGCTGGGGCAGACTCCCAAAGAAGACTTTGTCCCTACAACACTTACATTCTGAATGCAGACTGCCTGAGGCCAAGACTGAAGAGCTGGGTAGGACACATTGCCCTAATATCTTTTTACTCCCCATGTAAAATCCTGTATGTAGCCACTGCATAGCACAGCAGTGTTACTCCAGCAGCCAGGGATTCCTTGCTAATCCCCACTCAGGTAATCAATCATGTACACAGGTGAGGAGCTTGAGCACTTCCCTCCCTACCCCCACAAGCCCCTCAAAAGCTCAAAACAGAGAACTTGGGTAGTAGCCCCAGCCCTGCCCATCACCTACATTGGCTGGGCACTACTTTGAGGAAACACAAGCAAAGCAGTAAGCCCACAGCCACCAATGCAGCTGGCTCTCACCTATTGGGCAGAAGTCAACAGGCACAGCCCATTATATCTGATATTATACCTTAGCTTTTGGGAAAGTCTGATCCCAGACTCTAGGTAGCACCACTATCCAAGCCAGCCTGGCCACTCAAAAGACCTTGAGCCTCTGCAGGTACCCAGCACAGCACCACCACAGCTAGAAATTGAGACTCAGCACACCAAAGCTATATATAACCAAGGGAACCCTACAGTGTCTACATCAGCTCCCCACCAACCTCAAATAAGAAGAAACAGTCTACCCAAATTAGAAGGAACCAGAATAATTATGACAATATGAAAAAACAGAGGTCTTCACCACTCCCAAAAGTCCACATTAACTCCTCAGCAATGGACCCTAACCACAATGAAGTCTTTGAAATTCAAGAAGTAGAATTGAAAAGGTTAGGCTGGGTGCAGAAGTTCAAGCCGTAATCCCAGCACTTTGGGAGGCTTAGGTGAGAGGATTGCCTGAGCCCAGGGATTCGAGACCAGGCTGAGCAATTTAGCAAGACCTTGTCTCTACAATAAATCAAAAAATTAGCCAGGCATGGTAGTGTGTGCCTGTAGTTCCAGCTACTTAGAAGGCTGAGGCAGAAGGATAGCCTGAGCCCAGCAGGTTGAGGGTGTGGTGGCCATGAGCATGCCACTGTACTCCAGCCTAGGTGACACAGTGAGATTCTAACTCAAGAAAAAAAAAGGTTGATTATAAAATTGATCAATGAGATCCACAGAAAATTGAAAACCAGCATGAAGAAATTTTAAAAATAAAAAAAACTATTCAGGACATAAATGAAAAATTATCAAAAAACAAAAACAAAACCAAGTTGAATTTCTGGAAATAAAAGACTCATACCAGGAAGTACAAAATGCAGTGGAAAGTTTTAATAGTAGACTAGAAAAAGTAGAATAAAGGATGCCAGAACTTAAAGACAAATCTTTTGAATCAACCCAACCAGACAACAATAAAGAAAATAGAATCAAGTGAACTGAACAAAGCCTCCAAGAAATGTAGAATTATGCAAAATGTCCAAACCTGAGAATCATAAGTGCTCCTGAGGAAGAAAACAACAGGTTTAGAAAGCCAATTTGAGGGACTAATTGAGGAAAACTTCCTTGGCCTTGCCACAGATCTAAAGACCTAGATTCGAGAAGTCCAAAGAACCCCTGGAAGACTTATTGCAAAAAGGTTATCCCCAAGATATATAGTCATCAGGTTATGCAGAGTTAATGTGAAGGAAATAAGCACCAAATAACTTACAAAGGTAAACATATTAGACTTACAGCAGACTTCTCAGCAGAAACCTTACAAGAAAGGAATTGGGGTCCTATCTTCAAACACAATAATAGTCAGCCAAGGGTCTTGTATCCTGCAAATCTAAGTTTTATAAATGATCACAAACTATACATCTATAGATCCAGGAATCCCATTACTAGGTATCTACTCAAAGGGACAGAGATTGTTATACAAAGAAGATGCCTGACCTTGGAAGTTTATCATGGCACAACTCACAATTGCAAAGGTGTGGAATCAGCCTAAATGCCCATCAACTCATCAATGGGTAATGAAAATGAAAATACACTATTGAATACCCTTCAGTCATAAAAAAGAAAGAATGTTTTTTGCAACAACTTGGGTGTAACTGGAAAACATCATCCTAAGTGAACTAATGCAGGAACAGAAAATCAAACACTGCATGTTCTCACTTATAAATGGGAGCTAAACAAAGGATCTGAAAAGACATATAGAATAGTACAATGGATACTGGGTACTCAGAAGGGGGAGGGTGGAAAGGGGAAGAGGGATGAAATATTACCTATCAGGTATAATGTGCACAGATGGGGGTAGTGAGTACACTTTAAGCCCAGACTTCTTTGCCACTATACAGTGCACCCATGTAACCAAAAACGATTTGTACTCCCTAAAACTGTTGAAATAAAAAAGCAATAAATTAATAAAAGATATGCAAAATGTCTACATTGAAAATGTTGCCAGGAAATATAGCATGTTCATGAATTGGAAGACAATATTTTTAAGACACCCACTCTCTTCAAATTGATTTATAGATTCAACAAAATCCCCATCAAAATACTGGCAGGGAGAGAGAGAATTAAGATGGCCAATGTGAGGTAGTGAGAGTGTGTTTCTCCTACATAGGAAACCAAGATAGAGTTTCCTCAGCACCCAGAGAGTAACAGGACCAGTACCATGCCTTATGACTCATCAAAGAAGTGATAATAACTACATAGTGCAAAGAAGAGAAAACTCAAGTTATCTGGGCTGGAACTAGGCAGACTTTCCTGTGTATCATGGCACAGATCACCAGCAGCCTCTGGACTCAGTGGGGAAGCATTATCTCAGTAGCATGAGACTTCCTCCTAATCCCTACTGGGGTAGCCAAGAGTACACACAGGTGGAGTGCTTCAGGCCTTCCCCACCCCACACTCTCCTCTCATAGGCTCTAAACAGAGAACTTGGGTAATCTCTAGAGCCCTATCTTCCACCTAGGTTGGCTGGGCATTTCCATGGAGCAACAAAGAACCAGCACAAAGCCTACAGTCACCATCACAGCTGGTTCTCTCCCACAAATGCTACCTTGTGGTCAGAGTTCAACAGCACAGCCCATCACATCTGACATAAAACCTCAGCTTTGGGGAAGGCTTAATCCTAGACCAATTAACAAACACTTTTCAAGATATTCCAGCCACTCAGTATACCGTAAGTCAGTCAAGAACCCAGCACAGGACTGCTGCAGCAGGTAATTGAGAAACTCACCACACCAAGGGAAACCTACAGTGCCTGCATCAGCCCCCTGCCAAACTCAAATAAGAAGACATAGTTTACCCAAATGAGAAAGCCTGAAAAATAATTCTGTCAATATGAAGAAGCAGAGTTCTCCAACACCCCCAAAAGACCACACTAACTCTTCAGGAATGGGCCC
This sequence comes from Cephalopachus bancanus, assembly GCA_027257055.1. Classification (NCBI taxonomy): domain Eukaryota; kingdom Metazoa; phylum Chordata; class Mammalia; order Primates; family Tarsiidae; genus Cephalopachus; species Cephalopachus bancanus. The sequence continues at coordinate 3,031,682 of JAPVLO010000096.1, read as the reverse complement.
TAACCAAAATGAAATCTTTGAAATTCCAAAAATAGAATTCAAAGGTTGAGTATAAAATTGCTCAATGACCTTCAGGAAAAAATTGAAAACCAACATAGGGCCTGGATCCTAGCAATTCCTGGGATGCAGAAGCTGAATGCCATTTCTTTTTTAATCAACAAAATCCTTCCTGGGAAGAAAATGCTGAGAAAGACTGACTAAGTGGGAGCTCATGAGCAAGTGGTCGGGGTCCTTGTGGTGCAGCAAATTCTCTGCTTGGTCCCTGGCACTTCCTAGGTCACAGAAGCTGAGCACCTTTTTTTTTTAATGGACAAAAATTTTCCTGTGAAGAAGTAGCAGGGAAAGACTACTGGCTCCAGGCTCTGCCTCACCATTTCAGCACCTGGCTAGATGCTGGCAGGAGGGGCTTTGGAGGGAGCCCAAGACAAAGTCTCCCTGGAGAGGACAAGAGAGGCATCGCCACCATCTTGAAGACAGAGCAGGAAAGTGCTCTGCCTTTGCACCATGGAGCAACAGACCAATCTCTGTGACTGACAGATCAACTGCTCAGGGGTTGAGCATGATCCAGAGGGAAAATCCTGAAAGGACATACTTTGGAGGGACCTGACAAGTACTGAGTCCCAGGCACCCCACCCCCTACCCTGATCCAGCTGTGGGACAAAGGGTGTGGCCAGAAAAGGAAGAGGAGGAACTCTAAAGAGATCAGTGGTGAGTCCAGGGCTGACCCAAGCCCCCTCCTCCCCAGCAATCCTCTGAATGTCAAACCCACACAGGTGGGCCACGACTGAGAGGAACAAACCCAGGCAGAGCCTGGATGTCAGTGGCAAGAGGAGAACTCCATTCCAGGATAGGTCTGGCTGGGGAACTCCCCACAAGTAAATACTTGAGGAAGAGACAATCCTGCACCTCCCCATGGGAAAAGATCTCCCTGATCATACAAGAGTGGGAGGGGAAGACTGCAGCCCCACTCACTCCCTGCTCCTGATACTGGAGAGAGAGTGAAAGAGGTAGAAACTGCAAGAGAGAGCAGATGAGAGGAACAATTACAGAGTCTGCCACAAGAAAGCAGGGTTTTTTTTCATTCTTTTAACTTTTAATTTTTTAATTAAAATAATTTTTTTGCCTGTTTGTTAGTTAATTTATTTTTAAAATATTTTTCCTTTGGACATGTTTGTGTATGTGAGGGTTTGATCTGTATCCCACATTCTTTCTTTATTTCTTTTTCTTCTTTTGTTTTTTGTTTTCTGTTTATGTGTGTATGTTAATGATCGAGTGCACCTTTCAGTTTTTTTGTTGTTGGTTTCCTTTTGATATTCTTCTCTTTTATTATTATCATTATTTTTAGTTTAATCTGTCAATATATGTGTGAGGGTTCGATCTGAATTCCTTTTATTTCCCTGGTCTTTCTGTTTCTCTTCTCCATTCATTTTGTGCTAGGTATGCGTGTGTGTGTGTGTGCGTGTGTGTGTGTGTGTGTGTGTGTGTGTTTAGTTATCCTGGGATTTTTTTGTTGTTTGTTTTGTTTCACTTTGCTGTATTTTGGGTGTGTGTGTGTGTGTGTGTGTGTGTGTGTGTGTGTGTGTTTCAATTGCTTTTTGCTTTGATTTATGCTTTCATTGTTCTGTGTTTTTTTCTTTCTTTTTAAAAAATTCTTGACCATCTTATTTCATTCTATTTCTCTTTGTGCTCCTCATTGCTGTCACTATACATTGGACTCAGGGGGTAAACACACATACCCATTGCATCATCATATACAGTGGTGATGGGGAGTGGGTCTCAGGGAACACATATCACAATCAGTGAATATTGCAATTTGCAAGTAGTTTCTGAATCCTAGCACCCATCCCATGCCTTATTCGACTTTCAAAACTATAAGACACAGTAAAGCTTCCCAACCACAGTCCTGTTTCAAAATAGAACATATCCAGAGCCTGGATCAAGGAAAAATAGAGGGCTGAGCAAACATCAGAAGGGAAAGCCTCTCCCACTGACATTGAATAATGGAACTAAAGAGAAAAGCAAGAGATCTATCACAAATGAGGAAAAACCAAAGGAAGACCACGGGTAATTTCAAGTGTAACAAAGAGAAAATTCCTGAAAAATCAGACCTCAGAGCCCAAACAATGGAAGTCACCAATGACTGGCCCCAGAATACAACAGGAATTAGGGAATTGATGAAAAGAATGAATAAGATGCAAGAAAGATAAGTTGCAACACTGAAACAACTTGTAATGGAGATTTTGGGAATAAAAAATTTCATCTAGGAAATAAATAACAAGATGATAAGAATGGAAGGCAGAATTAATCTAGTCAAAGAAAGAATCTCAGAACTTGAAGACCAGAACATGGAATTAAACCGATCTGTAAAAACATAGAAAGAAAACTCAGAAAGAAAGAACAAAGTCTAAAGAGATGTGTGATTATATCAAGAGGCCAAACCTACACCTGATTGGTATCCCAGAAGAAGAAAGGGAAATGGAGAACACCTTGGAGCAAGTATTACAGGAAGTAATCCAAGAGAACTTTCCCCATCTTACAAGAGATTTGACCAGCCAAGCACAAGAGATACAGAGAACCTCCACAAGACATCAAATGAGAAGACCAAATCCCTAGACACATAGTAATTCACCTACACAAAGTAGGCACAAAGAAAAAATTCTAAGCCATGCTCAGTGGCTCAGCCTATAATCCCGCGCCTTTGGGAGGCTGAGGTGAGTGAATTGCCTGAGCCTGCGGGTTTGAGACTCGCCTGGGCAGTGAGACCTCATCTCTACAATAAATCAAAAAATCAGCTGGGCATAGTAGCACATGCCTGTAATTCCGGCTACTTGGAAGGCTGAGGTGGAAGGATCACTGGAGCCCAGCAGGCGAGGCTGCGGTGGCCAGGAGCGGCCACTGCACTCCAGTCTGGGTGACCGAGTGAGACTCCGACTCAAAAAAAAAAAAAGAAAGAAAAGAAAAAATTCTAAAGGCAGTAACAGAGAAAGGTCAGACTGGGCAAAAACCAATCAGAATAGCAGCAGACCTACTGGCAGAAGCACTACAAGCAAGAAGGGACTGGAGTCCAATATTCAAAGTCCTCAAAGATAAACAATTTCAACCAAGAATTTCCTACCCAGACAAGCTCAGTTTCATTAGTGGTGGAGAATCAAAATCCTTCCCAGACATCCAATCCCTAAAAGATTATGCAGCTTCCAGATCAGCTCTACAGGAGACACTTAAAAAGGTATTAAGCACAAAAGAAAGGAAAAAAAAGAGTGACCACACACTTCCCAAGAGAATAGCAGAGCACAGAATCAACAGAGAATACAGTGCAACAACAAACTTGAAAACACACACATACATCAATCCCAAAGCCAAAGAAAACAAACAAACAAAAAACTTTATAAGAACTTCATGACAGGGATAAACAATCACATTTCAATAATCAGCTTGAATGTGAATGGACTAAATGCATCACTGAAAAGACACAGAATGGTAGACGGGATAAGAAACCATGACCCAATTATTTGCAGCATCCAGGAAACTTCTCTCACCACAAAGGACACACACAGACTCAAAGTTAGAGGATGGAAAACAAGTTTCCAGGCAATAGATTACAAAAGAAGGCAGGAGTCACGATCTTAATAGCAAACAAAACAATCTTTAAGCAATCAAAAATTTAAAAGATACAAGAAAACACTACATAACGATAAAAAGTTCAATCCATCAACAAGAAATATCCATCCTAAACATATGCACCCAACCCAGGAGAACTAGCATTTATAAAGCAACTATTAAGTAAACTAAAAAAAGATCTTGACTCAAACACCATTATAGTACGGAACTTAAATACCCCACTAGCAGCCCTAGATAGATCACTGAAGCAAAAAATCAACAAGAAGATCCAGAACTTAAACTTGACACTCAACCAAATGGACTTAATAGATATCTACAGATTATTACACCCAATAAACCACAGAATATACATTCTACTCATCACCACATGGAATACACCAAGATTGGTCACATCCTTGGCCATAAATCAAGCATAAACAAATTCCGTAAGGTTGAAATATTGCCATGCACCTTCTCAGACCACAGTGGATTAGAAATAAATATCAACACCAACCAATATTTCCCCAAATCCACAAAGACATGGACACTAAACAGCATGACACTGAACAACAACTGGGTCAACACTGAAATCAAGGGAGAAATTAAAAGATTCCTGGAAACAAATGAAAATGAGAAAACATCTTACCAAAACCTCTGGGATGCCGTGAAAACAGTTCTGAGAGGGGAATTTACATCTTTATGAGCACACATCAAGAAATGGAAAGATCGAAGAAATAAAAAAGATCATTAGAGACTACTATGTACACTTGTATGGAAACAAACTGGAAAATGTTAAGGAAATGGAAGACTTTCTGATATCACACAACCTGCCCAGGTTGAAACAAGAAGAAATTGAGACCCTAAATAGACCAATAACAATCAAGGAAATTGACTATGTAATAAGAAAACTGCCTACAAAAAAAAGCCCTGGACCAGATGACTTTCCAGCAGAATTCTATAAGACCTTTAAGGAGGAGCCGATATCAATCCTACTGAAAGTATTCCAAGCGACTGAGAAAGATGGAACCCTCCCCAAATCATTCCATGAAGTTAACATCACATTGATACCCAAACCAGGTAAAGACCCAACAAAGAAAGAGAACTACAGGCCAATATCTTTGATGAACATAGATGCCAAAATTCTCAACAAGATCCTAGCAAACAATACATCTCAAAAATCATCCATCATGACCAAGTAGGCTTCATCCCTGGGATGCAAGGCTGGTTCAACATTCGCAAGACAATAAATGTAATTAAATACATCAACAGACATCAGAACAAAAAATACATGATTATATCATTAGATGCAAAAAAGGCTTTTAATAAAATCCAGCACCCTTCCTGATAAAAAACCCTTGAACACCTAGGCATACATGGAACATATCTCAAAATAGTAAAAGCATCTATGGGAAACCCACAGCTAGCATACTCCTAAACAGACAAAAATTGGAACCATAGCCCCTGAAAACTGGAACAAGATAAGGATGCCCACTCTCTCCCCTCCTGTTCAATATAGTATTGGAAGTCCTAGCTAGAGCAATCAGAAAAGAGAAGGCGATCAGGGGTATCCAAATAGGAAAAGAGGAAGTCAAGTTATCCCTCTTTGCTGATGACATGATTGTGTACCTTGAAAACCCAAAAGAATCTGTCAAAAGCCTCCTTGCACTGATAAAGGACTTTGGCAAAGTCTCAGGGTATAAAATAAATGTGCAAAAGACAATCACATTTCTTTACACCAATAATAAACAAACAGAAACCCAAATAAAAAACACAATCCCATTCACAATAGCCACAAAAAAAATGAAATACCTTGGCATCTTCCTAACCAGAGATGTGAAAGACATTTACAATGAAAACTACAAAACACTGCTCAAAGAAATCAAGAATGACACAAACAAGTGAAAAAATATCCCATGCTCATGGATTGGAAGAATCAACATTATAAAGATGTCCATTCTACCTAAGACAATCTACAGATTTAATGCAATACCCATCAAATTACCAGCAACATTCTTCTCAGACCTAGAAAAAACAATACAGGAATTCATATGGAAACACAAACGACCAAGAATAGCCAGAACAATCCTCAGCAACAAAAACAAAGCAGGAGGTATCACACTACCAGACTTCAAACTTTACTATAAAGCTACAATAATCAAAACAGCTTGGTATTGGTACAGGAACAGGCATATAGACCAATGGAATAGAGTTGAGATTTCAGAAGCAAAACCTCAATTTCTCAACCAACTCATCTTCGACAAAGCCTCCACCACCCACCAATGGGGAAAGGAGAACCTATTCAGTAAATGGTGCTAGGAAAACTGGCTGACCACATGCAGAAGACTCAAACAAGACCCCTATCTATCCCCATACACAAAAATTAACTGTAAACGGATCAGAGATCTAAATGTAAAACCTCAAACCATAAGAACCTTAGAAAACGCAGGACACACCATTATGGAAATTGGAACTGGCATCCAATTCCTGAACAAAACCCAAAACCCACAGGCCATAAGAGATAAGATAGACAAGTGGGATCTCATTAAACTGACAAGCTTCTGCAAAGCCAAAGACACCATCAAGAGAGCAGGGAGACAGCCCACAGACTGGGAAAAAGTATTTGCCAACTCCAGGTCTGACAAAGGCTTAACATCTTGGATCTACAAGGAACTCAAATGTGCTGAAAAGAAAAAAACAAACAACATCATTATAAAGTGGGCAAAAGATATGAACAGACACTTCTCAAAGGAAGACATCCGAGCAGCCAATAGACACATGAAGAAATGTTCAACCTCACTAATCATCAAGGAGATGCAAATCAAAACCACACTGAGATACCACCTAACTCCAGTCAGAATGGCAATTATCAATAACTCAAAAAATAACAGTTGCTGGAGAGGGTGTGGTGAAAAGGGAACACTTCTACACTATTGGTGGGAGTGCAAACTAGTGCAACCTCTGTGGAAAACAGTGTGACGATTCCTAAAAGCTATAAATATTGACCTCCTATATGACCCCGCAGACCCCCTATTGGGAATATACCCTGAAGAACTCAGATCACTCTATCAAAAAGATACCTGCACACATATGTTTATCACAGCACTGTTCAAAATGGTAAGAACCTGGAACCAACCATGCTGTCCATCAGAAGAGGACTGGATTTAAAAAATGTGGTACATATACACGATGGACTACTATGCAGTCAATAAAAAAAAAAAAAAAAACCAAAATCATGAATTTCACAGCAACCTGATGGAACTAGAGTCTATAATACTGAGTGACCTCTCACGAAACAAAGATCTGAGTATCACATGTTCTCACTCATATAGTGGACCTTGAACATCTATCATAATACTATAAGAGAAGGATTGACAGTGGTGGGAAACTATGGGGGTGGGGGAGGGAGGGGAGGAAGGTGGGATTATCGGTAGTCAATATCTGTCTGGGACAGGGAGACACCTTATCAACAAGGGTGCCTGAATGAAGCATATTTGTATACTTAACCCTTAACTGCACTCCACAATATTAAAATAAAAAATATTGATTTAAAAAAAAATGAATTTCAATGGAGCTTTGGGTTGTGACACAGAAAAACATTCATGCTATGTAAATGAGAAAAGCATCTCAGGTAATATGTACAGAATAATGCCATGTTTTGTTGTTCGAAGAATGTTTATATGTGTGTTTGTTGTATACATATCATAAAAAAATCTGTAATGACACATCAAAGTGTTTTTAAAACACTTTGAGCAACTCTGAAAAGTGGGATGTGATATGTTGATTTTTACTTTTTGCTTTAAACACTTCCGTATAATTCCATGTGTCAAAATTAAAATGTATTGCTTTTAACCACGAAAAACCCAAAAAAGAAATGGAAAGATCACAAGTTGAGAGCTTAACAAATCATCTAAAGGAGCTAGAAAGAGAAGACCACCAAAACCCTAACTTTAGCAGAAGAATCCAAATCACCAAAATAAGAGCCCAAATGCAGGACATAGAAGACAAAAATATCATAGAAAACATCAGTAACAAAAAAAGCTGGTTCTTTGAAAGAATTAACAAGATTGATAGACCCCAAGCCAGAATGACCAAGAAAAAGCCCAAATAAACACAATCAGAAATACAAAAGATCAAATCACAATTGACCCCAAAGAAATACAAAAGATTATCAGAGATTACTATGTACACCTATATGGAAACAAACTTGATAACCTAAATGAAATGGAGGACTTTCTGACATCACACAACCTCCCCAGGTTGAAATAAGAAGGCATTGAGACACTAAATAGACCAATAAAAACCTGGGAAATTGACTCTGTCATTAAAAAAAACTGCCTACAAAAAAAAAAAAAAAAAGCCCTGGACTGGAAGGCTTTTCAGCAGAATTCTACAAAATGTACAAGAAGGAGCTGATACCATCCTATTGAAAGCATTCCAGGCAATTGAGAAAGATGGAATTCTCACCAAATCATTTTACAAAGCTAACATCACACTGATATCCAAACCAGATAAAGATCCAACAAAAAATAGAACTACAGGCCAATACCCCTTATGAACATAGATACAAAAATCCTCAACAAGATTCTAGCAAATTGAATTCAAAAACACATCTCAAAAATTATCCACCATGACCAAGTAGGCTTTATTCCCAGGATACAAGGCTGGTTCAACGTTTGCAAGACTATAAATATAATTAAATACATCGACAGATGGAAAAACAAAAACCACATGATTATCCCATTAGATGCAGAAAAAAGCTTTTGATGAAATCCAGCATCCCTTCTTGATAAAAACCCTCAAACATCTAGGTATAGAAGGAACATAACTCAAAATAGTAAGTGCCATCTATGATAAACCCATAGTCAGCATACTGTTAAATGGACAGAAATTGGAAATATTTCCCCTGAAAACTGGAACAAGACAAGTCTGCCTACTCTCACTCATCTTGTTCAACATTGTGTTGGAAGTCCTAGCTAAGGCAATTAGGCAAGAGAAGGAAATCAGGGGTATCCAAATAAGAAAAGAGGAAGTCAAGTTATCCCTCTTTGCTGATGATATGATCGTATACCTTGAAAATTCAAAAGAATCTGTAAAAAACCTGCTTGCACTGATAAAGGAATTTGGCAAAGTCTCAGGGTACAAAACAAATAGGCAAAAGACAGTTGCATTCTTATACACCAACAACAAGCAGGCAGAGAACCAAATAAAAAGCACAATCCCATTCACAAAAGTCACACAAAAAAAGAAAAAGAAAAGTAAAGAAATACCTCAGCATCTTCCTAACCAGAGAAATGAAAGATCTTTACAATGAAAACTATAAAACACTGCTCAAAGAAATTCAACAAGAAACAAACAAATGGAAAAATATTCCATGCTCATGGATAGGAAGAATCAACATTGTTAAAATGTCCATCTTACCAAAGGCAATCTATAGATTCAACGCTATACCCATTATGTTACCTACATCATTCTTCTCAGACCTGGAAATGACAATACAGAAATTCATATGGAACCACAAACGACTACAAATAGCCAAAACGATCCTTAGCAAAAGAAACAAAGCAGGAGGTATCACTCTTTCAGATGTCAAACTTTATTACAAGGCTACAGTAATCAAAACAGCCTGGAATTGGTACAAGAACAGGCATATAGACCAATGGAACAGGATAGAGATTCTGGAAGCAAAGCCTCAATTTCTCAACCAACTCATCTTTGAGAAAGCTTCCAACAACAGCCATTGGGGGGAGAAAACCTATTCAGTAAATGGTGCTGGGAAAACTGGCTGATCACATGCAGAAGATTAAAACAGGACCCCTACCTATCACCATACACAAAAATTAATCTCAGTGAATCAAAGACCTAAACCTAAAACCTCAAACTATAAGAATCTTAGAAAATGCAAGAGACACCCTTATGGAAATTGGAACTGGTAACCATTTCCTGATTAAAACCCTAAGAGCCCATACCATGAGAAATAAGATAGACAAGTGGGACCTCATCAAACTGATGAACTACTGCAAAGCAAAAGAACTCATCAAGAGAGCAGGAAGACAGCCCACAGAATGGGGAAAAGATATTTCCCAAATGTAATATCTGACAAAAGCCTAGCATCTAGGATCTACAAGGAACTCAAATGCGCCAAAAAGTAAAAAACAAACAGCCCCATTAATAAGCGGGCGAAAGACATGAATAGACATTTGTCAAAAGAAGATATACACAACAGGCACATAAAAAAGTGCTCAGCCTCACTAATCATCAGAGAAATGCAAATCAAAACTTCATTGAGATACCATCTAACCCCAGTAAGAATGGCCATCATTAATAAAACAAACAGGCAGGGCTCGGTGGCTCAGTCTGTAATCCCAGCACTTTGGGAGGCCAAGGTGAGTGGATTGCTTGAGCCTGCAGGTTCGAAACCCACCTGGGCAACTTGGCAAGACCTCATCTCTGCAATAAATAAAAATTAGCCAGGTGTGGTAGTGCGTGCCTGTAGTTCCAGCTGCTTGGAAGGCTGAGGTGGAAGGATCGCCGGAGCCCAGCAGGTCGAGGCTGTGGTGGCCAGGAGCAGCCACTGCACTCCAGTCTGGGCAACAGAGTGAGACTCCAACTCAAAAAAAAAATAAATAAATATATAAATAAATAAATAAAACAAACAACGGTTGCTGGCGAGGATATGGAGAAAAAGGAATGTTTCTACAATGCTGGTGGGAATGCAAACTAGTGCAACCTCTGGAAGATGGTGTGGTGATTTCTGAAAGATCTAGAAATTGATCTTCCATATGATCCAGCAGAACTCAAATCATTTTACACAAAAGATACCTGCCCTCAAATGTTTGTTGCAGCTCTATACACAGTAGCAAAAACATGGAACCAACCATGTTGCCCAACAAAGCTGGACTGGATTTAAAAAATGTGTTACATATACACAATGGAATATTATGCAGCCATAAGAGAAAGACAAACATATGGACTTTGAAGTAACTGGATGGATTTAGAGTGTATCATACTCAGTGATCTATCACAGAAACAAAAAACAGAGTACCATATATTCTCATAAGTGAACCCTGAACAAGTATAATACTATATGAAAGGGATTGGCAGTAGTGGGAAACTGCTAGGGGATGGGGGTGGGATTGGCAGTTGAGGGAAACTGCCAGGGAAGGGAGGGCTCACTTCATCAACAGGGATGCCTGCATAATGAACATTTGTATACCTAACCCTGAATTGTACCCTATATATTTAAAATTTTTAAAAAACCAACATAAAGAAATTTAGAAAACTATTTAGAACATCAAAGAAAAATTCTCCAAAATGATAGACACCTTAAAAAAAAAAACCAAGTTGGAATTCTGGGAATAAAGGAGCCATTTAGGCAAGTAAAAAATGCAGTTGAAAGTTTTATCTCAGAACTTGAGATTAAATTAACCCAATCAGACAACAATAAAGAAAAAATAATCAAGAGACTAGAACATAGTCTCCAAGAAATGTGAGAAGTGTTTGAAAACATGCAATGTCCCAACCTTGAATCAGGAAGAACTAGAAACCCTGAGCAGACCAATAACAAGTAGCAAGATCGAAACATAATTAAAAGTCTCCCATTTTAAAAAAGTCTATGACCTAACTGACTCAAGCCAAATTCTACCAGACTGTCAAAGAAGAGCTGGTACCGCTTTTACTGAAGCTCTTCCATAAGACTGAAGAGGAGGTAATTCTCCTTACTTCATTCTACGAAGCCGGTATCAAAGCCAGAAAAACACTCCACAAAAAAAGAAAACTACAGACCAATATCTGTCACGAACATAGATGTGAAAATCCTCAACAAAATACTAGCAAACTGAAGTCAATAGTACATTAAAAAATCATAATCCATCATGACCATTGGGTTTTACTTCAGGAATGCTAGGGTGGTGCCACATATGCAAATCAGTAAACATGATCCACCACATAAACAAAATAAAAAACAAAAGTCAAATGATCATTTCAACAGATGCAGAAAAGCATTTGATAAAAAACCGTCATCTCTTCATGATAAAAACCCTCAGCAAAATAGGCATAGAGGGAACCTCAAAATAATAAAAGCCATATACAACAAACCCACAGCCAATGTCATCCTAAACTGAGAAAGGTTGGATACATTTCCCCTAAGAACTGAAGCAAGACAAGGTTCCCACTTTCACCACTCCTATTCAACATTGTACTGGAAGTCCTAGCCAGAGCAATTAGGCAAGAGAAAGAAATGAAGAGTATCCACAATAAAAAGAAGAAATGAAGATATCTCTGTATGCCAACAATATGATCTTATACCAAGAGAATTCTAAAGGTTCCTCCAAAAGACTCCTGGACTTGATAAATGAATTTGGTAAAGTTTCAGGAAACAGAATCAACATACAAAAATCAGTAGCTGCTATATACCAATATCAGCCAAGCTGAAAATCAAATCAGGGTCTTGATTCTGTTTACAATAGTAGCCAAAAAGCTAAAATATCTAGGAATATATTTAACCAAGAAGGTGAAAAATCTTTACAAGGAGAACTATAAAACACTGATGAAAGAAATTGTAGGGACACAAACAAATGGAAATACATCCCATGCTCATGAATGGAAGAATCAACAATGTTAAAATGACTAGTAATCTACAGAAATAAACTCAAATAACTCAAATAATCCAAATAACTACAACCATCTGATCTTTGACAAAGCAGACAAAACTTACACTGGAGAAAGGACACCCTATTCAACAAATGGTGCTGGGAAAATTGGATAGTTACCTGCAGAAAAATAAAACTGGATCCCTAAATTTCCCCATATAAAAAATTAACTCAATATGGATTAAAGACCTAAATGTCAGGCCTGAAACCATAAAAATCCTAGAAGAAAACCCAGGCAAATCTCTTCTTGACATTGGCCTAGGCAAAAGCTTATGACTAAAACCCCAAAAGCAAATACAACAAAAACAAAAATAAATAAGTGGGACTTAATTAAACTAAAAAGCTGTGGCACAGCAAAATAAATAATCTACAGAGAAAATAGACAACCTAAGAATGAAGAAGATATTTGCAAACTATACATCTGACAAAGGACTTATTTCCAGAACCTACAAAGAACTCAACTCAGCAAAAAGAAAAAAGAGCAAATAATCCCATCAAAAAGTGAGCAAACAGCATGAACAGACATCTCTCAAAAGAAGATATAACAAATGGCCAACAAACACATGAAAAAATGCCCAGCATCACTAATCAACAGGAAAATGCAAATCAAAACCACAATGAGATACTATTTACACCAGTCAGAATGTCCATTATTTTAAAAGTTTAAAAAATAAATGTTGGTGTAGATGCGGAGGAAAGAGAATGCTTTTACACTGCTTGTGGGAGTGTAAATTAGTACAACATCTTTGGAAATTGCTATGAAGATTTATTAAATAACTAAAAGTAGATCTACCATTTGATCCAGCAATCCCACTATTAAGTATCTACCCAAAGGAATAGAAGTCACTATATTAAAAAGACCTGCAAACACGTGTTCATTGAAATTCACAATTTCAAAGATGTGTAATCTGTCTAAATGCTCACAAACCCATCAGTGGATGATGGAAATGAAAATACACTATGGAATACTATTCAGCCATAATAAGGAATGTCTTTTGTAGCAACTTTCATGGAATTGGAGAACACTGTCCTAACTGAACTAACTCCAAAACAGAAAACCAAGCACCAAATGTTCTCACCTAAAAGTGGGAGCTGAGCTGAAGATTTGCAAAGGCATAGAGAATGATATAAAGGACACTAAAGACTCAATGGGGGAGGGATAAAAAATCACCTACTATGTGCATAGGAAGAAGTGGTAGGTGCACTTAAATCCCAGAGTTTTTCACCACTATACAATGCAACCATGTAACCAAAAACTATTTGTGCCTCCTAAAGCTATTGAAAGAATACATAAATACTGGTAGGCTTTTTTGTGTGTAAGTTTTATAAAATCTGTATGGCAGGAAAAGGTCCCTAGAATAGCCAAAACCATTTTAAAGAAAGATGACATTGGAGGAGATCAAGATTTACTCTCAAGCTCCAATAACTTAATAGCTGGTATTGGAGTACAGAGAAAGAAATAGATCAATGGAACAGAAAACAAAGTCCAGAAATCAACTGCCACTTGATATTTGACAAAGGTATCAATGCAAAGCATTAGGTTAAGGAAGGAGTTGTCAATAAATGTAGTTGGAGCAACCAAATATTTGTATTAAAAAAAACACAATATGAGTCTTCAATGCCTACCTTCCATTACACAAAAAAATTAAACTGAGATGAATCACCGATTATTTGAAGGGCTAAGTCAGTTTGAGCTTGGGAAGGCAATTAGCAAACTTGAGCACTAAATAAAACTGGTATCATGCCTAGGGTTACTCAGCCAATTCATGTATAAAGAAAAATACATGTTCTTCTGTTTTATCTTGATGCAGTTGTTTTGATGGATACCAAGCATTAACTTTCAGATTATTTTTACTACTAAGAATTGTGCAAAACAGATACCCTTTCCCTAGGGACTGGAACAAGGCTTAAAATGGGATGAGGGAGTGAAATCCAGGAGTATTTGCTTCATGTGTTAGTTGGTAAAGAAATAAGCCATTTTCAAATTTTGGTGCATCCAGATGTTCCTCATTTCAAAATGTCTGCATCAAAATGTCCTGCTTCCATTCCTGATCACCTACTCTGTGAAGTACCCTAATAAGCACCTATGAATTCCACAAAGATGTGCAAGCTTGGTCCCTGCCACAAGGAGGTTTAAAATATAGCAAGGATGGATAGGCAGGCACATAATTAACTATTCCCCCTAGAATGAAGTGAATGTGCAAAGGACCAAAATCACATGTGGTACCAATATCACAGTTCAATAAATCATGAATTCACCAGAGGCACAGGCAAGTTTCCTGAGCCTTCTGTGAAGGGGAATATCATGTACATCTTGTCTCTGAAGTCCTTGAGGTCACCAACAGGGCTAAGAATGCAATTCTGAGCACTCTTTCCAAAATCCCAGAGGCCTCAAGATTTCTTAGTTTCCTAGAAACTATGTGGAAAAAGCATTTTTTGAATATTTATGTGCATTTTTCTGGGAAGGAATTCATAGCTTTTATTAAACTCTCATATGGCTCTATAAGTCAATAAATATTTTTCCTAAATTTGTTCTAATAATCATCTGCATTTATCTATGACCTCCCATCACTCACCTGACTGAGAGTTGGCTATAACTTCAATGCCAAGAATTGTTAAAATCACAAAGGTGAACAAAAGGTGTTACTCAGTTGATTTGGTTCCACTTACTGTACACTATAGTTTCAGTATTCTTAGAAGTCTCTGAGTATCCCACATGATTCTGACAGGTCAGTTTGCAATTGAGCTGAAAATATAAAATTAAACTGACTTTACTCCTAATTGAGCATCTTAACAGTCATAATTATATTTTTACCTTCCTTAGTAAGTGGTCTAAGCTATTTATTAACCATGTGCCTTAAAAACTATTTACCTAAACTTTGTGCCTCAATGTCCTCATTTATGAAATGAGAATAATAGCAAAATCTACCACAGAGTTGTTTAAACCAGTGCCTGGCACAAAGTAAATGACATAGAAGTGATAAATAAATACCTTTGGCATTATTGTCAAAACCTATGGATTTACTCTCATCTGAATCATGGAATATGTGCAGTCGAATTCTTGACAAACTTTCAGGTGACTCACTTCTTATTAAAAGATTAGAAGTGCCGGGCTCGGTGGCTCAGCCTGTAATCCCACGCCTTTGGGAGGCTGAGGTGAGTGGATTGCCTGAGCCCGCGGGTTCGAGACCCGCCTGGGCAGCAAGACCTCATCTCTATAATAAAATCAAAAAATCAGCCGGGCATGGTAAGCGCATGCCTGTAATTCCAGCTACTTGGAAGGCTGAGGCAGAAGGATCGCCGGAGCCCAGCAGGCGAGGCTGCGGTGGCCGGGAGCGGCCACTGCACTCCAGTCTGGGTGAGCAAGTGAGACTCTGACTCAAAAAAAAAAAAAAGATTAGAAGTAAGATTTAGTGTTCGAGGAAACTTATCTAAAGCATAAACAGTCTATTCATTTCTTAGATATTCTAAATTAGGATTCTGAATTAGATTAGGTCTCCACAGAGATTTATACTTTGTCACACTGTCTTGGCACTTAATAGGATTGCTTTTTGCTGAATTGCACTTGTCCCATACCCCACCTTACCTAGAGAGGCCCTTCAAGAAGCAGTTATTCTCCCTTTGTGCTTGGTAGGGATATCAGCAGGAAGTTATTCAC
This sequence comes from Cephalopachus bancanus, assembly GCA_027257055.1. Taxonomy (NCBI): domain Eukaryota; kingdom Metazoa; phylum Chordata; class Mammalia; order Primates; family Tarsiidae; genus Cephalopachus; species Cephalopachus bancanus. The sequence goes on along the minus strand of JAPVLO010000096.1, from coordinate 3,015,779 downwards.
TCTAGAAGGTATTGTTGGTGCTCTACTCACAACCCTTTCCCAAGCTCGTGCACTTACCATTTCTGCACATCTGAGGCTGCCATGCATGTCAGCTAACAATAGCTACAAAGCTAACTCTTCTCCAGAAACTTGTTCTTGACTAACAGAAGACTTCTTATGTGGAGGAGATGACATATCACATCCCATGCCAGTGTATGAAGGTACAAAAGGCCAGTCTTCTTACATCAAGGCAGGACAACCTCTTGCTGCCTCTCAGACTCTCAGACCATCACCGGACCAGGTTGCCTTCAGCTGAAACCACATCGTTGCTGGGATTTTTTCCCCCGTTCCATCCTGTTTTGCTCACTTGCTTCCAGTTTTTTTCCTGAGAACTCTCCCTCATTTAATCATTTGAGAAACACCATCTTAGACTCCACTTCTAGGAAACCCAACCTAAGACATCCATTATATTACACAGGAATAGCATATGCTAGGAGTGAAAGTGGATTCCTGCCCACCCCCAGGCTTCAGTGGCAGAAAATAATGTTCTCCTTCAAAGTAAGTAGTTCATGTTTAACATAATCCTATGAATTTCTGAACTGAAAATGCTTTCTTCTTATCTTTAGTTACCATGAATCTTAGAACCGAATTTCAACTCATTTCTGTTATATTTCTGAGTAGCAGTTTCACCCTTAGCTTTATTTTACTGGTGCTTTTTTTTCCTTCTTCTTCTTTGCCAAAATCAGTCCATCAATATATGCTTTGAAGTAGGTGGGATATACATAAACTTTAAAAGGAGACTTGGGCCAGGCATGGGGGCTCATGTCTATAATCCCAGAACTTTGGAAGGTTGAGGTGGGAGGATCACTTGAGGTCAAGAGTTTGAGACCAACTTTGGTAATATGGTGACCTCCATCCCTACAAAAACAATTTTAAAAATTAGACAGGTAGCCGGGCTCGGTGGCTCAGCCTGTAATCCCGCACCTTTGGGAAGCTGAGGTGAGTGGATTGCCTGAGCCCATGGGTTCGAGACCTGCCTGGGCAGGCGAGACCTCATCTCTACAATAAATGAAAAAAAATTAGCCGGGTGTAGTAGCGCGCGCCTGTAGTTCCAGCTACTTGGAAGGCTGAGTGGAAGGATCACCGGAGCCCAGCAGGTCAAGGCTGCTCCCAGGAGCGGCCACTGCACTCCAGTCTGGGCGACAGAGTGAGACTCCAACTCAAAAAAAAACCAAAAAACAATTAGACAGGCATGGTGACATGCACCTGTAGTCCTAGTTACTTGGGAGGCTGAGACAAGAGGATCACTTGTGCCCAGGAGGTCTAGGCTACAGTGTACTATGATTGTGCCACTCCACTCCAGCCTGGGCAACAAGAGTGAGACCCTGTCCCACCCCTGCCCCCACAAGATAAAGAAATTTTAAATGGAGTCATGGTTCATTTCCCTACTTTTTATTTTGCAGTCTGTGTAAGACACTGTTGTCTGGAGCTTGCCCAGTTGTCAATCCCCCTCTTCCAGTGCCAGCACTTTCAATTGTCCTTTGGGAATTATAATGTCTGAATTCAGATCACGTGGTTCAGATTTGCTGACTCCTTTCTCTTACTCCAGGAAGGGGCCTGGACTGGTCAACCCAGAATTAGAGAATCATATTACTAAATAAGTTTGGAACAGGAAAATATAGAGTATAATTAAAACCATGGGATTCAATTCTGGGACTTTTTACTGAAGTAATGGGAAGAAAATACCTTTCTTTCCCCAATTCTCCTCCTGGGGTTGCTGAGAAAATATGAAATAAGCCTGAAGTGGCTATCAGCTATTAATTCCGTACCTACAAAGGAGAGGCTACCTGAAGTGGAACCATTGTTGAAAAAAGCAAAGATTACATGTCTTAATGACCTCAACTGAGCTTTCATTCTTTTCGGTTACATCTTTCTTTTGCCATATTCAATTTGAGCTGGATTTCTGCTGCTTGCAACCAAGATTCCTGGACAATAACAAGGGCACAAAAATATAAGCTTATTTTAACAGTTGATATCTATAAGGGACAATGGCTATTTTTTCTTTTTTTTGCAACTTGTTCTAACATTCAGAAAATTCAAGGATAAGAATGCTTATAACTTAAGTTTAAAAGCTACATTCTCGCATATGTTTCTTTTCCTTGTTACACAACTTTGAAAGGCTGTGCTATGCATCTTGAGAAATTAGAATTCTTGCATCAGTTGTACCAGTTAGAATTTATTTTACAGCATTCAAATTTTAATAAGTTCACAGAGGAGTGACCTTGGGCAGAATAGAGAATAAAGAATTTAAGCTAACTGGCAAAAATGGCAAATTTTGGTGAAGAGAGTTGCATGTGCAGGAAGACAACAGAGACTGCATCAATCTTGACTATCAAGAAAGTTGGGCCAGGTTCGGTGGCTCAGCCTGAAATCCCAGTACTTTGGGAGGCCAAGGTGAGTGGATTGCCTAAGCCTGCGGGTTCAAGACCAGCCCAGGCAAATTGGCAAGATCTTGTCTCTAAAATTAAAAAAAAAAAAAAAAATTAACCGGGCATGGTAGCACGCACCTGTACTTCAGGCTACTTGGAAGGCTGAGGCTGAAGGATTGTCGGAGCCCAGTAGGTGGACGCTGGGGTGGCTGTGAGCACTGCACTCCGGCCTGGGTGATGGGGTGAGATTCCAACTCAAAAAAAAAGATTGACTACTGCATGGTGTTCTACTATCATGTTAACCAACCTCCATCGTTGTTTGAATGGTACTATGAAATTTACTTTTTTTTTTTTAAGACAGAGTCTCACTCTGTTGCCCAGGATGGAGTATGCAGAGGTGTGATCATAGCTCACTGCAGCCTCAAACTCCTGGGTTCAAGTAATCCTCCCACCCCAGCTTTCGGCGTAGCTAGGACCACAGGTGCATGCCACCACACGCAGTTAATTTTTATCTTTTTATTTTTTGTAGAGACAGGGTCTTGCTGTTGCTCAAGCTGGTCTTAAATTCCTGGGCTCAAGTGATCTTCCTGCCTCAGCTTCCCAAAGCACTGGGATTACAAGCATGACCCACCACTCCCAGACAAAATGGACATATTTGTAGTCTCTGCCCATAAAAAATTTACAGCTGAGAATTTTTTTAAGTTTTCAAAATTTTTTTATTTTTTAGGATTTGATTACATGCCTGAGCCCAGAGTCTAATAGCTTGGGTTTGAATTCCAGTACTACTATCTACTAACTCTGTGACCTTAGGGAAGTTACATTGCCTTATTATGTTTATGTTTTCTTTTCTGTAAAATGGGGATAATGATGGCGCCTTTCACACAAGATCAAATGAACGAATACATTCTAAACACTGAGAACTATGCTTGGCACATAGTAAGCACTCAACAAATGCTAACTTCGAAGAGTGTTAGAAAACTCAACCCTGACTTAAGGGAAATGATAATTAATTTTCATACTGATGAGAAGTTTTTGGCAAAGCTTGATTTGAAGCCACAATTACATCTTCAGGGCTTGGTCTCTCTCACCTCTTGGCTCTGCTTTCTTCCTTATCGGTTTTAGGCAGGTTCTCCTTGAGTTGGCCCTGGCAACTCCAGGGTCACTTCCTCCAGCACAGTGTGAATTGAGTTGTCATCCACACAGCCTAAAGTAAGGTCCTGGAGCTTGGTCACAGTAGGCCACCTTGGCTCATACATTCATCCCAAAGTCAATTGTGGCCAGAGAAAATGGATATAATGCTCTGAGTAGCTAACCCTGGGTGACATGCCCACCCACTGGAGCATGGAATCAACCCACTTGGAGCTCATGCATGAGAAGGAGGGGTGGGTGAGTCCCTAAAGAACACATGGGTTTTATTACCTGAAGATGGGAATAGATGCTGAGAAGGTAAAGCCACACGTGTCAATTCATCATTGTCGTACATTTTTCTTGATGGATATTAATCACAGGACTGAAAGTCTGCTTGGTTCCATTCAGTAGTACCACCCTCTCGATATGAAGAGGATGGTCCTAGGAGGCTATTGTAGGTAGGTTATCTGGATGTTTATTAGGGAATACTTTAGGGACAACCACCATGGAAGGAGTGATATGGAAGCAGGATGGAGCAGGCTGTAATACCGTTTCAGTGGCAGCCTCAGTTGAACCCTCCACCACAACCACGGGAGACTCTGGAGCTACAGTGGTTCTGCAGAGTCGTCCCAAGTTGGGGCATAAGAATAGGTCTTCATATCCTGATAACTATTTGCTAAACATATTCCACACTGAGATGGAAGCGCCATCCTGAGCAAGGTGGTTTTCCTCAGCTGCGGTGACTCTGAAGGGACTGAGCAGAGCGCTGAAGACACAGGTTGCCCGAAGACAGTATCCCCAGCAGGGGACCAGTTCCTTACTCCTGAAGGGGACTGGAGCCACGCATCAGAGAGCACCACAAGGACACACAAGTAATGGTGGAGTGACAAAGCCTTGTCCCAGGCCCCCAAAATGTAGTGAGTACACCACTTCAAGTAACGATTTTGTAGTGTTGACACCTAATCAGTAAGAATGATTAGTTAAAATCACAAAGTTGATTTTCAGGCTTGAGGGACATTTTGTGCTTTTTGCCCCCAAGTATCAAAATTGCTGGCTAGGGATCTGCCTGAGGGCAAGTTTTGTGGTTGTACCTGTGGATATTCTGAGTCAACCATGAAGAGCAGTCATCTAGAACTGGGACGCCATTTTCAAGGAGATCAAATAGAAGCTGGCAGTGTCTGAAACCTGGAGGTGTTTGATTCCCAAGGCTGGAAGTAGCAGCCCGTCTTAAGGGCTTATGGGGACAGCTAGGACCTTCTGATGGAATTATCCCTCTCTTGATTGATAAGCTGTGTGGGCAGAGAATGAGCTTAATTTTTCCCGCTGCCATCTGGTGCCTGTAATTCTCAGAAAAGCCAGGTATCCTCACAGCATGGGAGTGTTGGTGGGAGGGCTGGCCTCACGTCAGTGTTAGAACAACCAAACTAGGGGTAAAAACAAGAATGTCTTTTCTTTACCTTCCAGACTTGTCATTACCCATGATGCACACAAGCTGGCAGTGAAAGATCATTGAGCATGAGAAAAAGACCAAAAAAAAAAGCCGGGCACAGTGGCTCATGCCTATAATCTCAGCACTTTGGGAGGCGGAAGCGAGAGGATTGCAGCCCGGGAAACTTGGCTAGAGCTCGTCTCTACAATAAATCAAAAAATTAGCTGACTGTGGTGGCACACACCTGTGGTTCCAGGTACTTGGAAGGCTGAGACAGAAGGATCGCCTGACCCCAGCAAGTCAAGACTGTGGTGGTTGTGAGCGTGCCACTGCACTCCAGCCTGGGTGACAGAGAGAGAGTCCGACTTAAAAAGAAAGCATATGGTAAGAAATGGGGCTTAGAAGAAATGAACTTGTAGGAGTAGGGGACAAAAAACATCACTGGAAATTTAACATATTTAAGCAGTGGTTGCTCAGAGCCATTGGTAGGAAAAATATTCATCTGACAAGTCAGTGAGACATGCAGTGAATAATTTTTAACACTTTCAGAGTTCATGAGTTAGTCTTTAACTGATAAGGTATTTGGGCATGAATTGCACATTGAAGGTGAAAAATGATTCACCAAATGACTCAAAAATCTGAAAACCTGTGGCTTCACCAATATTTAGAATGTATTTTTGCTTAGGGCAAAAGTTACCAACCTTAGAGGTTTTTGTCTGTTGATAGGTTGGTTGATTTTTTTCTTTTTTAAATAGAAAAACTCAAGGACATAATTTTTCAAATTGTTGTAAGTTTTCTTATAATTCTCTGTGACAGCATATAAATCTGTTCAGTCAACTCAAAGATTTGAACTCAAGAAATGTAAAAGATAGAGTGTATGCTACAGACTTAGTATAGTTCAGGAGAAACAGAAGATTCTATGGTTAAGAGGAATTTGGAGCCAGACAGACCTGGGTTCATTTCTCAGTTCTGTTTCTTTGTAGTTGTGTGGCTTTGGCAAGTTTCTTAGTCTCTCTGAGCCTGTCTATTCACCTGTAAAATGGACATTACAAAAACACCTATCACATAGTGGCACCACAAGTATTAAATAAGGTAATATGGTAAAAATGGTTAGCAACAGAAAACACTGCTAACTAAAACAGTAGCTGCTACAACTGCTGCTACTGCTGTCACTTTTGTGTTGTCACTGTCATCACTGTGGTTGTCGTTATGGAATATCTAAGCCTAAAGTATAAGATCCTTGGTAGAAAGAGGCACATCTTGAGCAATGCTTCAAGAAGAAGGTATTGAAGAAGGTGCTCTCTAACATTTCAAGATCATTGTGCCATCAAGGAAAAGGAAATTAAAACAAAAATCAGTTGCAAATCTATCTTTTCTTTACACTTGCTTTCCCCCAGTAGTTGAGTAAAAGCAAATTTGAGTGCAAGTTTCTTCTCAAACAATAGATTTGCCCTAAAGCCTTGGAAAGATTCAGGAAACCCAAGAGCCATCCAGGGTTTCTGGTTAAACATCACAGATGGAGCCGGGCTTGGTGGCTCAGCCTGTAATCCTGCACCTTGGGAGGCTGAGGTGAGTGGATTGCCTGAGCCTGCGGGTTTGAGACCCGCCTGGGCAACTTGTTGAGACCTCATCTCTACAATAAATAAAAAATTAGCCAGGCATGGTAGTGCACGCCTGTAATTCCAGCTACTCGGAAGGCTGAGGCAGAAGAATTGCCAGAGCCCAGCAGGTTGAGGCTGCGGTGGCTGGGAGTGGCCACTGCACTCCAGTCTGGGCAATAGAGTAAGACTCCAACTCAAAAAAAGAAAAAAATCACAGATGGGGCAGCCTCATTGTCATGCACCATGTGTATAGGGCACTTCTTTGCCTCTCCAGGTATGCAGGAGGCAAGGGGAAGCCCCTTCTCAGTCCTATAGTAGTTACCAAAGAATGTAGTAAGGAAGCTAATGTCAATTCCACCACTGGTGGGACTTCACTCCCTGACTTCTTTTCTTTTTTTTTCCCCCCTGAATTCTATTTATCCAGGAGTTCTCCTTTCTTATTCTCCAGATTGGTAGGAAGGAGATTTGTTTTAATTTTGCCACACAAATTACTCTTAGCCTCAGCTCTTCTGGAATTCAAACCTTTGACACAGCACAATGTGGATTATTGCCATAAGATGCATATTGATAACAAGTAACTTTTAGAGGCTCTTGTGACAGCCTCAATACACTATGCATACTGGTTGTCATCACTTGTTCATGTTTTCACTAATTCCTTTCCAGTGAATCCCAAGGCTACCTGTACTGCACGTGGTAAGTTAATGACTCATTCGAGGTAAATTAACAAGTAAGAGGTTGAGCTAGGAGTCGAATCATGTAATTAAATTCCTAGAACAATGCTGTTTCCACAATAATTAATTCATTTACTTACTCAACAAGCACAAATACATAATCTGTATTATATGTCAGACTCTGTGCTGGGTACTCCCAATATAAAAGGGAAAAGTTAATTCTTAATCTAGTAATTCTTTATTTGCTATTTATTTAGATGCCACACATAGAAATAAATAAGTACAATGAAGTTTTTCAGATGCCATGTTCAAAGTAAGTCTTGGAAAAATTTATTTTACCTGAGAATATCAGAAAAAGGCTTGGTACCAGAGATGACTTTTAAATCTTGAAAGATGAAAAAGAGACTCTGGTTCTCTCCCCGGAGGCTGCAGATCCCATCGTCAGCAGCCTGCTCTTCACATGGCGCTTGGCCGTAGACGTCACTGAGGCATCAACGCAGTCTGGGCAGCTACTGTGGCTACCGCTGCCGCTGCTGCCACCACAACCAGCAACCATTACACATCGCACCCACGTGTGCCTGAGACAAGCCGCAGCCGCCACCGACAAGGCAGCCAATCCACATCGCAGGGCCGTGCCTGGGGCGATCAATGACTTCAGACCTTGAAGCCCCTGGGAGCAAGATCTGCTGAGGTCTACTACCACCGTGACATCCTGCTAGGCCGTGGGTCTTCTCCCGTGTGCCTTGAGGCAACATCTCCCTCCCCTTAGGGGTGGGCGAGCAACTGAGATAAAGACCATATGGAGCGAGGAATAGCACCACCTGCTGGCCATTCCAGGTAACAACACTGAAATGGGAAAAATGGAAGCCTGACAGACACAGGCCAGATCTGAGTGGTCAATGGGGCAATGGTGAGCTGAGTGACGATCTGAAATGCCCTTCACAGTAGGCCAGGGACAACTGATCCTAACTGTGAACAAACTTACCAGCCTGAAAAGACAGCTAGAAATCAGAGCTGAAAGGACATTCGACTTAAACGAAAAGTCTCAGAGTGTGCTTGATTGGTTCTGTTAGCCTACTGACTTGATTCTATTCCTTCTGTTTTGTTCCCCCCGCCTTTTTATTGCTCCTTCTTTTCCCTTCTTTTCTTTTCTTCTCTCTGTAAACCATATCGTTAGATAGAGAAATAGCACACCAATAAGAGGTTGGTAAACTTGTATGTTAGCAACATTGTATGTTTTAGTTTTTTTTGTATGGGAGTTGGTTAGTTTGTAGCCGTGGTCTATTGTTGTTGTTGGGTTTTTTTTTTTTTTTTTTTGAGTTGGAGTCTCATTGTGTCACCCAGACTGGAGTGCAGTGGCCACTGTCGGCCACCGCAGCTTCGACCTGCTGGGCTCTGGTGATCCCTCCACCTCAGCCTTCCAAGTAGCTGGAATTACAGGCATGCGCTACCACACCCGGCTGATTTTTTGATTTATTGTAGAGATGAGGTCTCGCTGCCCAGGCGGGTCTCGAACCCACGGGCTCAGGCAATCCACTCACCTCAGTTTTTGTCTCTCTCTCTCCATTTGTTGGTACACTCGTCTGTTTTCACCCTTACTCCTCTCTCTCTCCACCCTCCTCTTCCCCCCACTGCCTGCTCCATTCTCTTCCCTCTGTTAACCGCATTTTATTTCAGGGAGTAAACCTACCACCCCACTGCACGGACAAATTCCAAGGCAGTGGGAAGTGGGTTTCACATTATTCATACACCTGTCAGTGGATACCAGGACCTACAGATAGATTTTGAATCACAGTTCCCCCTTAAGTAAATCTCAAAACTGCGAAAAGGACCACCCCAAACCTACAGTGAAACTCCAGAACTGAACAAAGTAAGAGGACATACATAAAGAAGAATAGGAGATTGAACAAACAGAAGTAAAAACAACCCCTCCACCCCTGAATAACAGAATTAAAGAAGACGGTGATATGGAGGGAAGGAAAAAGTAGGGAAGGGGGGGAAAAACTGCACAAATGAAGAAAACCAAAAGAAAAATATAGGTCTCACACAGACTCCTGGGAGGTCAGACACTGAGAAAACAGACTTCGGAACACAAACAATGAAGAGCCCCCTGAATGACTGGTCACATGAAACAAACCCAGACATCAAGACATTAATAGAGACAATTAAAAAATTGAGGAGAGACAAGAGGAAAATAGGAAGGAGCTGATGTCAGAAATAACAGCAGTAAAGAATACTGTGATGGAAATAAATAACAAACTAATAAGCATGGAAAGCAGAATTAGCCAAGCAGAAGAAAGAGTCTCAGAGCTCAAAGACAAAAACACACAACTAACCCAAACTGTCAAAAACATAGAAAGAAGCTCAAAAAGACTGAACAAAACCTTCAAGAAATGAATGATTACTTCAAGAGACTGAACCTAAGAGTAATTAGCCTTCCTGAGGCAGAGAGAGAAACAGAGGTCACACTGGAACAAACATTTCACTTCCCTCATCTCATCAGTGATGCAAAAATTCAAACACAAGAGATTCAGAGAACCTCTGCAAAACAACAAATGAGAAGGCCAACTCCCAGACACATAATAATTCACCTAAACAAAGTAGGTATAAAAGAAAAAATCCTAAAGGCAGCAAGAGAAAAAGGTCAGACTACCTACCGGGGAAGACCAATTAGAATAGCATCAGATTTATCTACAGAAGCCCTCCAGGCTAGGAGAGCTGGAGCCCTATCTTCAAAGTTCTAAAAGATAAACAACTTCAACTGAGAATAACCTACCTGGCCAAGCTAAGCTTCATCAGTGAGGGAGAATTGAAATCTTTCCCAGATATCCAATCCCTAAGAACCTACTCTGCCAACAGACCACCTCTACAAGATACACTTAAGAAAGTATTGAACACAGAAGAAAAGGAAAAAAGAACAACAATGTTCTTCACAAGAGTACAGGTAAAAGATTAAAAACACACATGAACGAACTCCAGAACCAAAAGAAAGACAACACACAAACAGAAAGAACAACAACTCTGTAAGAACATTATGACAGGGATCAACTCTCACATTTCAATAATTAGCTTGAATGTGAACGGACTAAATGCACCACTGAAAAGACATAGAATGGCAAAAGGATAAAATATCACTAGGCAACAATTTATTGCCTTTAAGAGACTCACCTCACTAGAAAGGACACTCACAGACTCAAAGTAAGAGGATGGGAAAGCAATTTTCAGGCAAACGGAGCACAAAAGAAAGGAGGAGTTGTGATCTTAATCTCAGACAAAATACCCTTTAAGCTATCAAAAATCAAAGGGTATCAAAAAAAGATTCAGAAGGCCACTACATAATGATAAAAAGTTCAATCCATCAACAAGAAATATCCATCCTAAACATATATGCACCCAACATAGGAGCACCAACTTTCATAAAGCAGCTTCTAGGTAAACTAAAAAAAGATATTGACACCAACATCATCATAGCTGGGGACTTCAATACCCCACTCACAACCCTAGAGAGATCATCAAGACAAAAAATCAGCAAAGAGATCCAAAACCTCAATGTGACTCTTGACCAAATGGACTTAATTGATACCTACAGAACAGTCCATCCAAAAACTACAGAATATACAATCTACTCACCACCACATGGAACGTACTCTAAGATCGGCCACATACTTGGCCATAAATCAAGTATAAGCAAATTTAAAAGGACCGAAATTTTACCATGTACCTTCTCAGACCACAGTGGAATAAAAATAAACATTAACACCAACAAGTTCCACCAAAAACCCACAAAGACATGGACACTAAACAGCATGATGCTAAACAACTCCTGGATCAACAATGAAATCAAAACAGAGATTAAAAGGTACCTGAAAACAAATGAAAAGGAAGAAACATCTTACCAAAATCTCTGGGATGCCATGAAAGCTGTAGTAAGAGGGGAATTTATATCCCTACAAATGCACATGAAGAAAATCGAAGGATCACAAATTAATAGCCTAATAAGTCACCTAAGAAAGCTGGAAAAGGAAGACCACCAAAACCCTAATTTCAGCAAAGGAATCCAGATCACCAAAATAAAAGCCCAAATCCAGGACATAGAAGACAAAAAGATAATACAAAAAAATCAATGAAACAAAAAGCTGGTTCTTCGAAAGGATAAACAAGATTGGTGGTCCCCTAGCTAGAATGACCAAGAAAAAGAGATAAAAAACCCAAATAAACACAATCAGAAACACAAAAGATGAAGTCACATCTGACCCTGAAGAAATACAAGAGATCATTAGAGACTACTATGTACACTTGTATGGAACCAAACTTGAAAACCTTAAGGAAATGGAGGACTTTCTGACATCACACAAACTGCCCAGGCTGAAACAAGAAGAAATTGAGACCCTAAATAGACCAATAACAATCAAGGAAATTGACTATGTAGTAAGAAAACTACCTACAGAAAAAAAGCCCAGGTCCAGATGGCTTTCCAGCAGAATTCTACAAGACATTTAAGGAGGAGCTGATACCAATCCTACTGAAGGTATTCCAGGCAATTGAGAAAGATGGAATTCTCCCCAAATCATTTAACAAAGCTAACATCACATTGATACCCAAGCCAGGTAAAGATCCAACAAAGAAAGAGAACTACAGGCCAATATCTTTGATGAACACAGATGCTAAAATTCTCAACAAGATCCTAGTAAACTGGATTCAACGACACATCTCAAAAATCATCCATCATGACCAAGTAGGCTTCATCCCTGGGATGCAAGGCTGGTTCAACATTCATAAAACCATAAATGTAATTAAATACATCAACAGATGTCAAAACAAAAACCACATGATTATATCATTAGATGCAGAAAAAGCTTTTGATAAAATCCAGCACCCCTTCTTGATAAAAACCCTCGAACATCTAGGCATACAGGGAACATACCTCAAAATAGTAAAAGCCATCTAGAAGAAACCCACAGACAGCATACTCCTAAATGGACAAAAATTGGAACCATTTCCCTGAAAACTGGAACCAGACAAGGATGCCCACTCTCACCCCTCCTGTTCAATATAGTGTTGGAAGTCCTGACTAGAGCAATCAGGCAAGAGAAGGCAATCAGGGGTATCCAAATAGGAAAAGAGGAAGTCAAGTTATCTCTCTTTGCAGATAACATGATCGTATACCTTGAAAACCCAAGAGAATCTGTCAAAAACCTCCATACACTAATAAAGGAATTTGGCAAAGTCTCAGGATATAAAATAAATGTATAAAAGACAATCGCATTTCTTTACACCAATAATAAACAAACAGAAACCCAAATAAAAAGTACAATTCCATTCATAATAGCCACATAAAAATGAAATACCTTGGCATCTTCCTAACCAGAGACGCAAAAGACCTTCACAATGAAAACTACAAAACATTGCTCAAAGAAATCAAAGATGACACAAACAAGTGGAAAAATATCCCATGCTTCATGGATTGGAAGAATCAATCCAGTGTGAAGATGTCCATCCTACCTAAGGCAATCTACAGATTTAATGCAATACTCATCAAATTACCAGCAACATTATTCTCAGACCTAAAAAAAAAAAAATACAAGAATTCATCTGGAAACACAAATGACCAAGAATAGCCAGACCAATCCTCAGCAAAAAAAAACAAAGTAGGCGACATCACATTACCAGACTTCAAACTTTACTATAAAGCTACGGTAATCAAAACAGCTTAGTATTGGTATAAAAACAGGCATATAGACCAATGGAATAAAATTGAGATTCCAGAAGCAAAACCCCCAATTTCTCAACCAACTAATCTTTGACAAAGCCTCCATCACCCACCACTGGGGAGAGGAGAACCTATTCAGTAAACAGTGCTGGAAAACTGGTTGACCACATGCAGAAGACTCAAACAAGACCCCTATCTGTCCCCATACACAAAAATTAACTCTAAATGGATCAGAGACCTAAATGTAAAACCTCAAACCATAAGAACCTTAGAAAATGCAGGACACACCCTTATGGAAATTGGAACTGGCATCCAATTCCTGAATAAAACCGAAAACCCACAGGCCATGAGAGATAAGATAGACAAGTGGGACCTCATTAAACTGACAAGCATCTGCAAAGTCAAAGACACCATCAAGAGAGCAGGGAGACAGCCCACAGACTGGGAAAAAGTATTTGCCAACTCCAGGTCCGACAAAGGCTTAACATCTTGGATCTACAAGGAACTCAAACATGCTGAAAAGAAAAAAACAAACAACACCATTATATAGTGGGCAAAAGATATGAACAGACACTTCTCAAAGGAAGACATCCGAGCAGCCAACAGATACATGAAGAAATGTTCAACCTCACTAATCATCAAGGAGATGCAAATCAAAACCACACTGAGATACTACCTAACTCCAGTCAGAATGGCAATTATCAATAACTCAAAAAATAACGGTTGCTGGAGAGGGTGTGGTGAAAAGGGAACACTTCTACACTGTTGGTGGGAGTGCAATCTGGTGCAACCTCTGTGGAAAACCATGTGGTGATTCCTAAAAGCTCTAAATATCAACCTCCCATATGACCCTGCAATCCTCCTACTGGGAATATACCCTGAAGAACTCAAATCACTCTACCAAAAAGATACCTGCACATGTATGTTTATTGCAGCATTGTTCACAATAGCAAGAACCTGGAATCAACCATGCTGTCCATCAAAAGAGGACTGGATTAAAAAAATGTGGTACATATACACAATGGAATACTATGCAGCCATAAAAAAGAACAAAATCATGAACTTTGCAGCAACCTGGATGGAACTAGAGTCAATAACACGGAGTGACCTCTCACAGAAACAAAGATCTGAGTATCACATGTTCGCACAGCGGACCTTGATCGTCCACCGTAATACTATAAAAAAAGGACTGACAGTGGTGGGAAACTATGGGGGGAGGGGAAAGGAGGTGGGATTAACAGTAGTCAATATCTGTCTGGGGACGTGGAGACATCCCTTATCAAAAAGGGTACCTGAACGAAGCATATTTGTGTACCTAACCCTTAACTGTACTCCACAATATCAAAATAAAAAATATTGATATATATGTAAAAAATCTTGAAAGATGAGTAAATGGTCACTGAATGTACATTTTGGGTGAGGATGACAGAGAACACATGCAGTTTAACAGGGTCTTGAATATTCAGAAAACATGATGTGTCTAAGTAGCTACCAACGGCTTGGTCTGGCTAAGCCTATATATGAGTAGGGAAGTATTCCCTTAGAGTAGAGCAGATACATGCCTTGTCAAGTTGACATAAAGTTAACCATCACAGGTGAGAAGGGAAGGAAAAAAAAAGTAAAGAAGGTAAAGAAAGAGCCCTAAGGGGCAACCACACTGAAGGACTGAGCAAAGCAAGAGAAGGTCAGAGAAACAGGGCAAGGAGGATGATCCGGAGCCCCTGGAAGAAATGCAGTGTGGGGTCACAAGAGCACTGCCCTCCCTCCCCCAAAAGTATTGCTGTGGTCAACAATATCAAATAGCACAGAGAAATCAAGAAGATGAAAGGTGAAAAAAAACCACTGGATTTGATCTTTGACCTCTGATGACGTGCCAAGCAGTTTCAGTGATTTGGTAGAGGTAGAAATTTGATTGAGGTCAAATGGGGTAGGAGTCATTAAAAAACAAGAGCCAAGATTAGAATTAGTGAAGGTAGAAGGGATGCTCATATACTGCTAGAAGTATAAGCAGCATGAATTTTTTACCACAGGTTTTTAAAATGATCATACCAATTGGCCTAGCTACTCTACTTTTAGAAAATTTTCCCAAGGAAAAGAATATATATATATCTATGCCAAGATTTTTTCATAGGCTATTCATCTGAATATGGCTTTAATGGTAAAAAAATTTGAAAAAAAAAAAAGAAATGTATAATAATAGAGTACTGGGTAAACTGTGTCCTATCTAGGGCAGATTTACCATGAACCTAATGAAAGTTCAGCTTTGGGCCCCTAACTTTCATGGACCTCTTTCAATGCACTGGGAAAAAGCTGGGCATGGTGGAACACATCTGTAATCCCAGCTAATTGGAAGGCTGAGGTGGGGCGGATCCCTTGAGCCCAGGAGTTTGAGTCCATCCTGGGCAACACAGACAGACTTCATCTCTAAAGCAAAACAAAAATACACTAGGAGAAACCATTGCAATTTTATATAGTCTTTTCCTTTACTTATTTATTTATATTTGAGTTGGAGTCTCACTCTGTTGCCCAGGCTGGAGTGCAATAGCATAGTCACAGCCACCTCAGCCTTGACCTGCTGGGCTTAGGTGATCCTACCACCTTAGCCTTCCAAGTAACTGGAACTACAGACATGCACCATCACATCCGGCTAAATTTTTTGATTTATTGTAGAAATGAGGTCTTACCAAATTGCCCAGCCTGGTCTCAAACCGGTCGGCTCAGGTAATCCTCTCACCTCAGCCTCCCTAAGTGCTGGGATTATAGGAGTGAGCCACCATGCCCAACCAATAGTCTTTTCCTTTAAAAGAACTTCCTTAATTGTATGAGCTTTAGGCCTCTCCAAACCTGGATCACCCTTGAGTTTATTCAGATAGTTATAAAAATAAAGTTGCATTCAATAATACAAAAAACCCGGGCTGGGCTCAGTGGCTCAACCTGTAATCTCGTGCTTTGGGAGGCCGAGGTGAGTAGATTGTCTGAGCCTGCAGGTTCAAGACCTGCCTGGGCAACTTGGTGAGACCTCATCTCTACAATAAATCAAAAAATTAGCCCAGCGTGGTAGCACACGCTTGTAATTCTGGCTACTCGGAAGGCTGAGGTGGAAGGATCACCAGAGCCCAGCACACTGAGGCTGCAGTGGCTGGGAGCAGCCACTGCACTCCAGACTGGGCAACAGAATGAGACTCCAACTAAAAGCAAAAAATACAAAAATCCCATCAACTCCTCCCCAAAATATAAATGATTTGAGCAGACATTTGATCACAAAAGAGATATTGATGGCATAGGGAAATGCAAATTACAACCACAAGGAAAAACTACTTTTTACCTATTAGAATGACTAATTTTTTTTTTAATGCTGGTGAAGATGTAGAGCAACTAGAGCTCTCCTACACTACTGGCAGGAATGCAGAATGGTAGCACCACTTTGGAAAATAGTTAGGCAGATTCTTATAAAGTTAAACATGTACTTACCATAGGACCCAGCTACCTCACTCCTAGGAATTTACCCAAGAGAAATTAAAATGTAGGTCTACACAAAGGCCTATATATGAACACGTACAGCAGCTTTATAATAATTGTCAAAAACTAGAAACAACTCAAGTGTTCATTGACTGGTGAATGGAAAAACCACCTGTGGTATATATAAACTATTAAATATTACTTAGCAATAAATAGAAACGAACTACTGATAAATTCAACTGTGTAAATGAATCTCAAAAGCCTAATTCTAACTCAAAATCCTAATTCAAACATATACACAAAAAAACTACGTACCGAATGATTCCATTTTTTTTTTTCTTTTGAGAAAGCAGGATTTATCAAGAGGACAGAAAAGTTCCCACAATGGGAGGGGACTGAAATAGGGACTGAGCACTTAATTCACAGACACTGACACCAAAAGTACAAATTATAAAAAGGAGAGGCTTATTAGCCAAGAGCTGGCCGGTGGCCACTTGTTGCTGAACATGCAAGTCCCACAGCAAGAGCCCCCATTTGCTGTAGGAGCTTGCTTAAATGGGGAAAAACCACATTGGGACTTTCCAAGTGGACCAAACCGCAACATCCTGGAGGCCTAGGTACTTTTCAAGCAATGCTAGCGGGGTTCACAGAAGCAAAAAAAAAGTTGTTAAACAGTTTAACCTAGCCAGCAGGTGCTGTGGCCAGTTTAAGGAAACTTTTTTTTAACTGTGCAAAGACTGAGTACAAGCTTAGCCTAATTTTTGACATTGTAGATGTCTTTTTAAGCCCCCTTCCACATTTCCCCCTTTCACTTCTTCCTGGAGTCAAATCATTGACTCTTTATACAGGGGATTATACTGAGTTCTGAGGACTATTAATTTTATTGATGGCACTATTTTTAACATTAACCAAGTTCTTTTATGTAAGGGTCTCAGTTTTTTCAAGGAGCAATAGTTTTACATCCCCATGCAGCACAGTGATATTGTCCTGCTTTGTGGCAACGGGCTGCTCCCAATGCCAGGCAAGCATAAAAACCAACAGATTTAAGTCTTTTTTCATAAGCTAAGGTGCTGCATTCATTAGTGTGTGTGCCCCCAAGGATTAGACCTGGCCATAATTTACAAACGTCAAAATTAAAGACAGGCTGCCTGCTTCCTCTGTAGGTGGAAATTACGATCCCAGTGATGGTATTTCTCAGTTCCCAAGAATAGTTGCCTGGAGTATAGGGATTATGCAGGTTGGGCCAATAGGCCTTAAGCTGGGGAAAGTATGCAAGGAATATGATTAAGATACTGGACCCCGCAAAAGTTTTACCTTTAGAGGATCTTTTCCAGTAACTGGTTTGATGATTTTCCATGTCTCCAGAGGTGTGGCAGTGGCTCCCTTTACTTGTGAATGATGAATCCAGGGGCAGACACCGCTGACTTTGACAGCCACAGGAGTAGTAACGATTACTATGTGGGGCCCTTTCCACCTTGGGGTAAGAGCCTCAGCTTTGTGCCGTTTTATCCAGACCTGGTCACCAGGCTGGAATGGGTGTGAATGTTCTGGAACTGGTTTCGGAAGGCTGCCTGCACGGTCTCAGTGACAGCTTGCTGAACTCTTTGAAGAGCCTGCAGTGACTGAAGCAAATTATGGTTAGACAGTTCTAGTGCTTTTTCCAGTTCAATTTTTGGAAGTAACGGCAGGGGCTGTCCAAACAGAATTTCAAAGGGGGTTAGACCCTTGATGTAGGGGTACACCTGGCCCTTAAGAGGGCATAGGGAAGGAGTGTCACCCAACCTTCGCCAGTCTCCAGGGTTAATTTGGTCAAGGTTTCTTTAAGCATCCAATTCATTCTTTCTACCTGTCCTGAACTCTGGGGATGATAAACACAATGTTAAGTTTTAACTTATTTCCAAGGTTTTTGCAATACCTTCAGTAAGTTTAGAAATAAATGCTGGGCCATTATCTGAGCCTATTGAGATAAGTAGACCATATCTTGGTATGATGTCATTTAAGAGTTTCTTTACTGTTATAGAAGCAGTTTGTTTTTGTATGAAATGCGTTGACCTATCCCAAGAAGGTGTCTACCAAGACCAATAGGTATTTATATCTATAATGCCCAGGTTTGACTTCTGCAAAATCTATTTCCCAATGTCTCCATGGGTTAGTCCCCTATCTCAGACCCTTGGGTGGATACACTGACCTTAGCATTATTAGTCTGCTGGCATGACACACAGCCTTGAATGAGCTCCTGGGCAAGCTGGTCCAGATGAGGGAGATAGAATTCTTTCCTTACAAGTTTGGTTAGTTTTGTCCTTCCCAAATGAGTACCTTCATGGAGCTGTCTTAGGATTTGTTGTCCCAGGACTCGAGGGAGGAAGGTTCTGCTGTCCTAAAATTGAAGCCATCCATCTGGGTTTGAGTTTGTCTGCAATTTTTGTATAGCGAGGAGGTTCTCTTCTGTATATTTTGGTGGCTTACATAGAACCAAAGGAGGCAGCACCAGCAGGCAGGTGGCTCTGTGATAAGCAACTTCTCTGGCTGCTTGATCTGCTTTTCTATTTCCTATTGCCTCTTTTGAGTTTCCTTTTTTGGTAGCCTGGGCAATGGATGATGGCAACTTGTTTGGGGGCCAATATTGCTGCCAGGAGGTCTAAGACCTCCACTTTATTTTTTATAGTTTTCCCCTCTGTGGTGAGCAATCCCTGCTCCCTGTAAACTGTCCCATGAACATGTGCAGTTGCAAATGCACACCTGCTGTCAGTGTAGATGCTGACAACTTTTTCTTCACCTGCTTTTAGGGCCTTGGTTAGGACAATTAGTTCTGCTTTTGGGGCCGATGATCCCTGTGGAAGAGGCTCAGCCCAAATAGTTCCCTGTAGAGTGACCACCGCTGCCCCTGCATACCTTACCCCATTCTGGATGAAACTGCTATCATCCAAGAAAAGCGTTAGGTTGGGGTTTGTTCTCGGGACATTGGTTAGGTTCCAGCGCAGCTTCTGGAACTCAGTTGTTTCATAACAACAATGTGGTGGCCCCATGGGACTTTTTTAGTAAAGTTGAGAGGTTTAAGCTGGGGGTATGCTGGAACTTGATGCAGGGATGATCTAAAAGCAGCACTTGATAATGGGTTATTCGGGCATTCAACATTCATTTGTCAGGGGCCCCTCAGAGTAAAGACTCCACTGCATGCGTGGCCATGACGGTCAGATTCTGCCCCAATGTTAGTTTGTCCTTTACTAACATGGCAATGACCGCTATAACTCGCAAGCAGGGCAGCCAGCCCAAAGCTACCGGGTCCAGTTTTTTTGACAGGTAGGTGACCAGCCTGTTCCATGGGCCGAGATTTTGGGTTAGGACCCCCCAGGCGATGCCTCATCTTTCATCCACATAAAGATGGAAAGGTTTTCCAATATCTGGCAAGGCCAGGGCCGGAGCTGAGACCAGGGCATTTTTAAGGGCTTGGAAAGCTTTGTTCCCCTTCGGTGTTTATTTAAAATTAGCCTCTGGTTCCTTGGTTATTTTATAGAGGGGTTTTGCAAGTTCAGCAAACTTAGGGATCCATAGTTGGCAGTATTTTACAGCTCCCAAGAATTCCCAGACCTGCCTTTTGCTTCCTGGGGCCAGGATGCCTGCTATAGCCTGAATGCACTGGGCAGTCAGGGATTTTTTTGCTGGTGGAGTTTTTCGCCTGGTGCCAGTTCTTCTTTTCCCTGTTGGCTGCTTGGGTTTAACTTCCTGTAAAGCTGCTGCTACTATTTTGGCCATCTTTTTGGTTTGCTGGTCTTCAAACAAGTCCCTGCTATTATAGACCTTCTGGGCTACCTCAGTTATTTCTGATAAACTTTTCCCTTCAAATCTTTCAATTTTCTGAAATTTCTTTTTTATATCAGGGACCAACTGGGAGACAAAGGCTATAACTAAAGCCCTCCAATTTTCTGGAGCCTCTGGGTCTATGGGAGTATATGTCTGATAGGCTTCCATAAGGTGTTCCAGAAAAGCCATGGGAGATTCCTGTGGGTCCTGAGTTACCTCACTTACCTTAGACAAATTTGTGGGCCGCCTGGAGGCAGCCCAGAAACCCCCCATTAGAGTCTGGTGATAGGTGGTGAGACACTCCCTACTGTGATTGGTGTTCGGGTTCCAATTAGGCCTCTCAGTGGGGAAGACACAGTCCACATGATCCTGCTCTGCCTGTCTGCCATCTGGTTCCAGGACCAACTTCCTTGCCTCCTGACAGATTCATTCTCTTTCCTCCACAGTAAAAAGGGCTTAGAGGAGCTATTGGCAGTCATCCCAAGTGGGCTGGTGGGTGAAGAAAATAGTTTCTAAAAGGCCTATGAGGCTCCGAGGTTTTTCAGAGAATGCCGGATTTTGGTGCTTCCAATTGTAAAGATCACTAGTAGAGAAAGGGACATAAATCATAAAGGGCTGGCCTCCTGAAGCTCCTGCGTCTAGTCCTGGGGCCTGTCTCAGGGGGAGGACTGTGGAAGTTTGTGGCTCTGAGTTTCCTGAAGATGAGTCAGGGCTAGTCGGTTTATCGAAGGAGGTTGGGCCCTCGGAAGATGCATGGGGAAGAAGGGGATAAAGGGGCTGATACGAGGACCCACTCCTAGTGAGTGACAGGCTGAGAACCTTGTGGGCCTCCTGCTTCCATTCAGATGTAGAGTAGGGTGGGAGAATTTCATCATCCTCCAGTGGCCTCTGGAAGACCAGAGGTTTGGCTTTTGGAATTTTCTGTAGGGCTAAAACATGAGAAGAATTAGCTTTCTTTTTGGCTTTCTTCATCCATGATGGCTGCTGCATTACCAGGAGGTACCAGGCATGATGTACGGGATCAGGTCTGGGTGGCATCGATAGACGAACTGTCAGACCTTCCCCACTATGGCAGGGTTGAAGGTCCCCTCCCATGGCCAGCTGAAATTAGGAAATGTGGGCCATTTGAAGGAACAAAAGGTGGTTAGGTTTCCTTGGTTTACCTGATAATCCAACTGCTGTGCTGCTCCTAGGAAATCTTTGAAGTGGCACAAAACCAGTTGCAGAGGGGTGTTAGGCTTAGAGCACTGCTGCCCCATAATGTCAATAACAATGACAGACACAACAGTGACTAACACTGAACAAATAAAGACAATAACACAAACTGAACAGACAGACCTAACTGCCTGAGGGCAATACCAGAGGGCCCAGTGACGTCTCACTGGGACCTCAGACCCAGGAATTAGTGCTGCATCCAGTTTTTCTGCAGGTCCAACCAGAAGTGCACACAAACAGAACAGGAACTTGACTCACCTTTCAGATGGCTCTGGGGACGTTGTGAGTCTGCCAGAGATGACAATCAGCTGTCTGCAAGTCCACAGACTCACCAGGCCCGATGAACACTGAGGTTCACAGGTATGCAGACCCACAAGGTCAGTTGGTGATTGGGGCTGGGGATTAATTCTCAGATATCCTGGATGAGCCCCCAAATGAAATAGGGACCGAGTGCTTAATTCACAGATACCAACACCAAAAGTACAAGCTATAAAAAGGAGAGGTTTATTAGCCAAGAGCTGGCCAGCGGCCACTTGTTGCTGGACATGCCAGTCCCACAGCAAGGGCCACCATTTGCTGTAGGGGCTTGCTTAAATGGGGAAAAACCACATTGGGACTTTCCAAGTGGGCCAAACCACAACATCCTGGAGGCCTAGGTACTTTTCAAGCAACGCCAGCAGGGTTCACAGAAGCAAAAAAAAGTTGTTAAACAGTTTAACCTAGTCAGCAGATGCTGTTGCCAGTTTCCAAGACGGGAACTTTTTTTAACTGTGCAAAGGCTGAGTACATGCTTAGCCTAATTTTTGACATTGTAGATATCTTTTTAAGCCCCCTTCCACAGGACCTGAGGGGTTGCTCTGAATAATTCCATTTCTATGCCATTCTGAAAAAGATAAAACGAGAGGGATAGAAATTAGATCCATAATTGTCAGGGCCTGAGGGAGGGGAAAAAAATTTGGAGATTACAGAAATGTTTTGTATGTTGGTTTTCATCATGCTTATATGACTGTATTTGTCAAAATTACCAAACTGAGCCCTCAAAAATGGTGAGCTTTACTGCATATAAACTATACCTTAATAAATCTGACCTTAAAAAAACTGAGGCTAGCCTGGTGTGGTGGCATGTGCCTACAGTTCTAGCTACTCAGGAGTCTGAGGTGGGAGGATCACTTGAGTCTAGGAATTCAAGACTATAGTGTACTATGATTATGCCTGTGAATAGCCACTCTAGCCTGGGCAACATAGCAAGACCCTATCCCCTAGGGGGAAAACAAATGGAGTTGTAGAAAAAATTTAATGACATGAAATAGTAGTCATATAGGATTAATAAGTGAATAAATCAGATTATCATATAATCTATATTCATTTTTAAAAATCAAGCATTTTATACAAAGATAGAAAATACATGAATACATTTACAGAGTAAAGAACAGAAAGACCTACAGAGCCAGGAGTGGTGACTCGTGCTTGTAATTCCAGCACTTTGGTAGGCAGAGGTGAAAGGGTTACCTGAGCCCAGGGATTTGAGACCAGCCCCGACAACTTGGCAAGACCTTTTCTCTACAATTAATCAAAAAATTATCGGGGCATGGTGGTACACGCCTGTACTTCCAGCTATTTGGAAGACTGAGGGGAAGGATTGCCTGAGCCCAGCAGGTCAAGGTTGTGGTGGTCATGAGCAGTGTGTCACTACACTCCAGCCTGGGCTACAGAGTGAGACTACAACTCAAGATTTTTTTTTAAAAAAAAGGACAAACAACAAATTTCAGCTACAATTGCTTTTGAGGCATTGGATGGATGATGGGTGAATTTTAATTTTATACTTTTGCTCATGTTTATTTTCTAAATTTTCTTTAATAAATATGTATCTTGTGATTTTTTTAAAAGTAGGTTTTTGTCACTGATGGTGGAGTTGAGAGTTTTTCATTTATTTTTTAAATATTTACTTATGTACTTATTCGCTTTTTTGTTTTTATGAGTCCAGGGTCTCTCTCTGCTGCCCACGCTGGAGTGAAGTGGCATGATCATGGCTCACCACAGCCTTGACCCCCTGGGCTGAGGCAATCCTTCCACCTCAGTCTTCTGAGTAGGTGGGACAGACACGCACCATCACATCTGGATAATTTTTAAAATTTTTTTTTGTGGAGATGAGGTCTTGCTATGTTGCTCAGGCTGGTCTCAAACTCCTCAAGGAATCCACCTGCCTCAGCCTCTCAAAGTACAGGGATTACAGGCATGAACCACCATGCCCGGCCCTGAGGGTTTTTAAAGAACACATCACAAGTGGGGAAATTAGAGACAGAAATTTTTCTGATGGGCTTGGTTACTTAGGGAGAAACTTACTAGAAGGGGATTCAGTCAGAAATGAGATTTTTTTAATCTTAAAAAGAAGAGACAAGATGCCCATGAAATCAAGAGCTACTGACATAGTACTCCCTGAGAGATAGTCATGGAACAGTGTTGAGAGCAAGTCCCAATTATGCTCAAAAGCCTGATGACTCATCCCTGTCTAAAAGAAGCTTTTAATGATCCTGCCCCACTCTTTTGTTCAGTCTTTCTTCCTGGTACTCACCCACATATATTCTATGCTCAAGACAAGGGTTCACTCATTATTTCCAGTTACAGCCTGAACTCTCCTGCTCAGTGCCTCTACTCTGTTTCCTCAGTGTGGAATTGAGACAAGAGATAGCTAGAAAAAGGTTAGGCAGACACACAAGGGAGTCCTCTGGTAACAATGTAGCGAACTCCTGGCTCAGCTTGGTAAACAAGCTCCCTGTCAGCCTCTCAAGCTAGAGCTTAAGTATTCACTACTGGGATTGAAAAGCAACCAATCAGCTCACCATTAAGGCCCTACCTCCTGCTGATTGGTCCCTAATACTGACCAATCAGAACAGTTACAGCTCACAAGCGCACAGCTAGTGCTATCCAGTTGGTTATATAAGCACCAGGTTTTCAACCCTAGACGGGCAATCTCTTCAGGTCCCCTCCCACTGTGGGAGGTTTTCTGTCCTCTCAATAAATCCTGCTTTCTCACTTTCCAGCTGTCCTTGTCCCTCATTCTTCGTGGGCATGAGATAAGAACCTCGACTCTGAAGAGCTACAGAAGATCAAAGGAGCTGAAGAGCCATGCACCCCAGAGACTGGCTTGCCAGCCGTTGGAGCCTGACTTGCCGGCCCATCAGAACCAACACTTCAGAGGCTAGGTTCGCCAGCCCACCAAACCAGCAGCACTCTCAGGACTTGGCTTACTAGCCCATTAGAGTCAACACTTCTGGGGCTAGGCTTATCAGCCCCACAAGACAACCCTCTCTGGGACTTGGCTGGCCACCCCATTGTGCTGACACACTCGAAGCCCAGGCTGACCTGAAAAATTCGCATCAGAATGTTTTGCCATTCCTCTCTCTTTTCAGATAAGAAGCAACAGTGAATCCCCCTGCACTCTACAACACTGCCTGTATGTCTGATGCTCTCATCTAGCTACACTGCCTTACAGTTATTATCTGTGACTCCATTCTCATTAATCTGAACTCCTTAGGTATCTCCCTGTTCTCCACAACACAGTGCCTTATCAATGTTTGTTGAATTTCACTGAAGATGTCATCAAACTAAGGGTGCCAAATTATGATACAACCATAAGCTAGAATACCTGTACAGTAGACTGAGTATTAGATTAGTCTAAGATTCAAGCCAATTATAGGAAAGAAACTCCACTGATGGTCCGTTCAAGAACACAAGTCCATGCGCCTTGGAGTTAGTGATATGATACAAAAAATGGTCTACCAAAACAATACTCAAGTATAAACATAACAAAATCAGGATTTTTAAAAGCAATATTCATAGTTTATTTTTTTTTAAGCAAATGAGTCTTTCAAATTTATATCTGTTTTTAAGTATGTTTTCAGGAACAACTACAACTTGTTTTTACCATTGAATGTCACATCAGCATACTTTATAAGAAAGGGTCCAGCTGGACATTTAAAAAAATAAGAATGAGTACTATGGATCATAAATTGACTGATTAAGATGTTAATTTATGAACTATAAAAATGCAATTATGACAAAGTGCAATTAATAGAAACATACAAATCATGTCTATGCTTCTTGTAGCTGAGGACCTTGAAATCATTAAATGCAGGTCATACAGTCAATGTTTTTTAAATGTTTATATAAATCATTCTTGTTCATATAACCAATCAACCTTCCCACAGCTCTTGCATAGAACTTTTGGGTTCAATGACCTAAGTCATCCTGGAAGTGTGAAGGTTGCCATGAATGTGGGCACAGTTGGACAGAAGCAGGTGACTCCTAGGACACAGCACTACAAGAATATCCAGCCATCTTCAAGTTGTGCCCGAAAAGGACCCAAACCTGTTCAGACTCTGTTTACAGATGTTATAAAGGTCCTTGGATATGTGAGTCAGAAGATCGTCTTTAGAGATTTGGGGGATCACCAGCCTTAAGGCAGTAATTGAGGTCATATGCGTGGTTATGATATTGAGAGTAAATGAATAATGACAAAGAAAAGGAGAGAGGGTGTTTCAGTAGTAGGAGAAAGAATGCACTATTGAAGGAAACCAGAATAGTCAGAGATAAAAGAAAAGCCAGGCAACACTATGTCATGTACCAAAGAGAACGTGAAGCAGATTAAGTATGGCCACACATGATATGGTATTTCTTCCATCAATAAGTGGGGTTTTATGACTCCTCCCCTTAAGTTTGGATGGGTTTTGTGACTGTTTTGCCCATTAGATGTGATGCTGTGCTTATTTTCAGGACTGGATCTTAAACAGACCAGCGGTTTCCACTGCCTTTCTCTTGGAATATTCAAGCACAGAGAAACTGGCCACTGTATGAGAAGTCTGACTACCCTGAGATCAACATGCTGTGAGAAATCTCAGGCTAACTGCAAAGAAATAGAGATGTCCAACCAGTTCTGGCTGCTCCAGCTATCCCTACCAAGTTTCCATCCACCAGGCCTCAACTGCTATCTTACTGCACCTGCATAGCGGACCTCAGGTGAGGACCAATCAGCTGAGCCCAGTCAACCTACAAAACTGTAGAAAATCAATTTTTAAATTATTTTATGCAACAAAATATTTGGATAGTTATGCAGTATTTCATTTCAATACCAACTGGGGTAACACCAACTGGGCATTTGGCAATTCATTTCTGACACACAACATCCAGACTTGGCACAGATCCCACAAGCTACGGACATATTCTTCTAGTAAGGACATATTCTTCTACAAGATGCTCCTCACTTCAGACATCAGCTATAAGTTTCAGGGTGAGGTAAGAGGGAAGCATCAATGTTAGGAGAGGGAGCCCAACATACTTGCAAGTCGCTCCAAGAGAGTGAGGAGCTAGGTGATCTGCTAACACTGGCCAGACCAGTTTAGGACCAATTCCTTTGGCAAGGCCTGCATGGTGGTACCTATTGTTAATTTCTCAGCAATTTGGGCATCTTCAAAACATTAAATTACTCTGCTCCACGATGAGCAGCAAAAAACAAAAAAGATATCTGTTTTACAGATTTTTAGAGTCCACAAAGAGAGTGGGGAGAGTAAATGTTGACACAAATAGCGCTGGGCAGGGTGGCTTCTGCCTGGAATCCCAGCACTTCAGGAGACAGAAGCAAGAGGATTGCCTGAGCCCCTGGGTTTGAGACCAGCCTGGACAACATGGTGAGATCTTATCTCTGCAATAAATAAAAAAAAAATTAGCCGGGCATGGTGGTGCACACCTTTCCAGCTACTTGAAGTAGACAGATTGCCTGAACCCAGCAGATCGAGGCTGCAGTGGTTATGAGTGTGCCACGTACTCTAGCTTGGGCTATAGAGTGAGACTTTGACTCAAAAATAATAACAATAATGATAGTAATAACATATACATATATAGTTGCAAACAATGATGAGTGCTATGAAGGAAATGGTAGACTTTGGTAGGCTCAATGAACCATGCCTCCTAGTAACTTACCCCTGAGTAAGTGCCTTTCATGTTGACACTGAGTTTGGCCATATAACTAACTTTCTCCTTTGATGCTCTTTGACTCCACAGGGGAGAGCACTGAAGCTCTGTGTTTCCTCCCAGACCTCACCCTATGTGTATTCTTTATATAAAGCTGTAATTTCACCGAGTACAGTAAAGCTGTAATTTCACCGAGTACAGTGGCTCACGCTTATAATCCCAGCACTTTGAGAGATAGGGGCAAGAGGATTCCCTGAACCCAGGATTTGAGACCAGCCCAGGCAAATTAGCAAGAACTCATCTCTACAATAAATTTTAAAAAATTAGCCAGGCATGGTGGCAAGTGCCTGTAGTTCCAGCTACTTGGAAGACCGAGGCAGAAGAATTGCCTGAGCCCAGCATGTGAAGGCTGCAGTGGCCAGGATCATGCCTCTGTGCTCCAGTCTGAGCGACAGAGTGAGAAGCTGATTCAAAAAGAAAAAGAAAAAAACCCAACCCATTATTTCAAATAAAGCACTTTTATGAGTTCTGTGAGTCATTCTAGTGAATTATGGAACCTGAGGGTGTTGTAGGAATCCTCACATTTGTAGCCAGTCAGAAGTGTGGGTGGCCAGGGGAACTCCTGAGAAACAAAGTTTAAGCAGAAGTTTAATGAGCACTTATATGTGGGATTAGGCCTCTTGGAATGCGGTTTCTTAGAATCAAATGGTCATACTGTGAGGAAGCCTAAGCAGCCACATAAGCTTGGCCAATCCCAACTCAGCTCCCAGTAGATAGCATGATACACCAGGATTGTAACTTCCCAGCTATCTCAGCACCAACACCAACACCATGGGGAGAATAGTCACCTAATAAACCAAAAGAATCATGAAAAATCATCCCTGTTAGTATGTAAACCACAGGATTTGGGAATGGTTTGTAACATAGCAATAGACAACAAAAACACAAGACTATGAGAACAAAAACACAAGGACCTACCCTTATCTGGAAAATCAAGAAGGCCTTTCCAAGGAATCAATAATTGACGTGAATCTGAAAAAAAAGTCTGAATTAACTTTCAGACAGAGAAGTATCCACAAAGGTCTGTGTCTGAAGGGAAGAAAAGCCATTGAGAAATGGCTGGGGGTCATTTTCTTATGCACCTTTACCTAATTATAAAACATATAGAAGAACAAACATGTGTGTGTATATCTTGTATTTATTTATACAGTAATAATATATTTAAGAAGGAAATAAAAGCCCAAAGCTAAAACTGATATGTTTATTCTTGCTTATTAATAGAGACTTACTGTTATGAGCCATCTGTGACATGAACACATTGTGCTGGGACCATCTGCAATGTTCCTAATCGAATGGTTTAAATGACGGCTCATGCCCTCATTAGAAGACATCAGCACCTCAAAAAAACATTTGTTGGAAATAGCAAGGTACTGATCCCTTCAGATAATATCAAGCGGCTACACTGCAAACTAATGTCCATATAGTAGGAAGAAAGAAAACACTGGCACTGAGCTCCTTCTGTGGGCCAGAGCATTTAACAGACTCATATGTTCTCTCATGAATCCTCTCAGTAATCTCATGAGCAGGTATCATTACTCCTTTTTTTACTAATTAAAGAAAGTGGACTTAATGGTTCCTTAACTTGCCCAAGATCACACAGCTCAAAAGCAACAGATCCAGGTTTTAAATTCCAGGCTCTCTACCTCTAAAATCTGTGATATCTGTAGCATCTGTTGTTGGTTGCCTTCCCTGTACCGTCTTCCCCTCCCTTGCAGACATTTGTGCAATAACCATATCCTCCCATCAATCTCCCATTAGTCTCAAGGGCTGGGGGTGGGGTGAGGTGGGGTGGAGGTTCTCTTGTCTATAGCAGTATTTCTTAGCAGCAGGTACCATTGGCATTTAGGGCTGGCCAGTTCTTTACTCTTCAGAATGTCTAACGCATCTTAGGATGTTTAGCATCCCTAGCCCCTACCTGCCATCATTCTAACAATTCCAAATGCCCAACATGAATCTGCATCCCAGTGCTCTGTCTGAGAATGGCCAGTTCACATGGGGTGCCATGCCTCCGGCCAATAATGGGTTCGAGAACTTACCCAGCTATTGGTGAATGGAAGGGAATTTCCCTGCCACAGGGAATAGTCCAAGAACAGGAAAGCAGTTTGGGCCAGTGAAATGTAAGAGGTGGTTTGCTGGGGAGTTTTGCATAAGAAGCTTAACTCTCTGAAGGGAGCACTGTTGGAAGAGGCAATTTCTTACCCTGGAGGTTTTCACATATGGCGGTGAGGCCTAGAACTCCTCAGACATGTTACTGCCACCCTGAAGATGAAGCCAAACCTGGAGGCAAGTGGATCTGAACAATGCTGAGAAAGACAGCTATGGTACAACTAGTCACCCACGCATCTCTGGACTTTTTCAGTTGAATGAACCAGTTAAGTCACCTTCATTCTTTAAGCCAAGAAAGTTAAATAATAAGTCCTCAATGGCGAGCTTTCAGTCATTTACTGAGGCAAATATCCTAACTGACGTAACGTCTTTTGAAGCTTTTGGGCCCTACCTAAAGTAGAGGACATGCCCACTTGGGCTAGTGGCTGCAACGGGCACGGCAAAGGCACAGACTTCAGTCTTGAAACCCTCTTGGTTCTGCCTTCCCTTACCTCCTCTGAGGTCATTCTCTATCATGTATTTCCCTCTCTCTGGACTCTTGAGCCTCTTCCTTTCTATGGCTCTTTCTCCAAAGCACATGCACTGCTCCAGACCTCTCCCTTGGGGACCAACCCTCCCTCAGGCTAATGCATTCCTTATCAGTGACACTTTCCCCTCTACCTCTTTTTCCCCTTCACAGCCAAGCTCCTTCAAGGTGACAATTTCTCCACTTCCATGTTTGCACTCCCCTCCCCAAATCAATTATTAAACTATTGTTATCTGATTGATGCCACCAACTTCTCTAATAAAACTTCACTGGCAATGCTCACTGATTATCTCCTAAATGATAAACCCAATAGCCTTTTCATCTTTACAATATCTAACCATTCTGTTCACCAATTCCTCCTTCAAAATTCTCTCTTCATTTGGCGTCTGTACTACCACCTTCTAATGCATAGGTTCTTAATCTGGGGTCCATGGGCCACATAGATGTAAGTGGGAAAAACGTCGTATCTTTCTTAAACTCTAACTGAAATTTAACATTTTCTTTAATTATGACTGTTGGTAAACAAACCATAGTGTTAGCATGCCTATGGCTTTGTCACTAATAGAAATACGATGTTTTTATCATACAAATACAATTGGTACAAATACCTTGTAATATTATTTACACTCATCTCTACTGCTAAATTATGGTTATTAGGCCTCCTGTTTAGAATTCATTATTTAATGTTAATAAAGAAACATTTATTATTCTAACACAAATTTGTTTGGGGAATTTTTTATAACAATTTTTACATCATTTATATTCTCTGTATTTTATTTTGCACATTTAAAGTCATTAGTCTAAGAAGGCATCCATGTTTTTCACCAGATGTTAAAGGGTCTGTTGATAAAAGAAAAAAATATAATAAAACAAAACACTACCTCCCTGCCTCCCTTTCTTGCTCTCCCTGCCTGTTCAAAAAATTTACTGAATTACTGCTGCTTAGTCCAGTTTTGAAGCTCATGCTATAGAGTCCACTATTCCTCCACTAACCACCCCCCCACCCCCGTTAGCTTTACAACCACCTGTGACTAATACTGTAGTCATTGGATCTTACAATGAGGTTTCACCTAATAACTTGGAAATAAGTTTGTACCCTAAGAGTTTTACATAAAAACAAGTTAACATAAAAACAAAGAGCATAGATGGCTTCACAAATTAGTGGTTTTAAAGGTACAAAATAAAATACAGAGAATTTAAATTATATAAAAATTGCTATCAAATTATTCCCCAATTTGTGTTAGAATAGTGATGCCAGATTGTGATAATAACATATGACATGTCCTGACAGCTTCCCATATCCTCAGCACTGCACAGTAACTCTTTCATGTTGATATTATTTCCCCCATTTTACAGATTAATAAGAAACTGAAGCACAGACAGAATCAATGACCTGGCTAAATCATGTGGTCAGTAATTAATGAAGCTAGGGGCTTGATATACTGCAAAATAAAGTAATAGGAGTAA
Source organism: Cephalopachus bancanus (assembly GCA_027257055.1). Classification (NCBI taxonomy): domain Eukaryota; kingdom Metazoa; phylum Chordata; class Mammalia; order Primates; family Tarsiidae; genus Cephalopachus; species Cephalopachus bancanus. Next base: position 2,984,231 of record JAPVLO010000096.1, on the reverse strand, counting down.
ACTGGGTCAGAACTTGATGGTAATTTGATATGGTATTGTTATGTCAGTGAGCCAGTGCTACGGGTATGCAAAGAACTGCACAGAAATTAGATAAGGAAGAACAGTTTACTCAGAAAGTAGATTAGAAAAGAGTGTATTCACTTTTCAAGGGAGAGAAAGGGTCAGATGCTTTAAGGAAACGTGGTGGCGAATACTTGACACTATGGGTTTTTAAAGCTTTCCTTTAGTGGAGGCAGGTAAGCATTTTGGGGTGAGATAACACAGGAACTGTCCATGGTGATGGGATGGTAGTCTGTTTCTCATGTCTCTGGCAGTAGATAGATGGGTGGGTAAGTCATGAGCACATAGACAAAGGTGGGCCAGTAGCTAGATGGGTGGGTCAGTCACGAGCGGTTAATCACATAGTCAAAAGGGCTGGGCTGGTAGCTGGAAGACAAATTCTTGGGACAAAAGTGATAAACTAAGAAGGGCTGGACTAGTAGCTAAAAGACAAATTCTTGGGAGATGTTAATCTTAGTTTCTTGTGACCAAGTAGAATGAAGCCCACCTGGGGCCCAGAAAACTAGTTGTTCTTCTAATTAATGACTATTGCTATGTATGCAGCATTGACTTAAGTACATGGCTGGATCTGCCCAAGGATGGTGACCAGAGAAACTCAATTTTGGGCTTTGTCCTTTCAGGTATCTGATGTAACACTCCATCAGAATGACAGTTGGTCAGCCTTAGAGTTTTAAAAAAGGAAGGTCTCAGAGATAAGAATTGGTATTCTCTATTAAAACATGATTTAGGGGAGTTTTTCACTCATCAAAGTATTTGGTACTGGGGTAAAATGATTATGCCAATGTTCTACATGCCTTCAGCAGCCAAAAAGATAAAAATCATGTGGGTCACTGGGCGCGGTGGCTCACACCTGTAACCCCAGTACTTTGGGAGGCAGAAGTGAGAGGATTGCCTGAGCCCAGGGGTTCAAGACAGCTGGGCAACTTGGTGAGACTTTGTTTCTACAATAAATCAAAAAGTTTACCCAAGCGTGGTGGCACGTGCCTGTGGTTCCAACTACTGGGAAAGCTGAGACAGAAGGATCACTTGAGCCCAGCAAGTTGAGGCTGTGGTGGCCATGGGTGTGCCACTGCACTCCAGCCTGGGTGAGAGAGTGAGACTCTGACTTAAAAAAGAAAAAAACAGGGTGTTGTTGGGACTGATGAATAAGATAGATTCTCTTCCCTGGAACGATTATCCCAAAAGTGAGATGGATAGCTTATGTTCTCTTAGCTTAATGTCATTAAATATTCCATTCACATTATTCTTTGTCCAGGATAAGAAAAAGCTAGTTGCATAGATTTTACGTAACCCTGTCCTGGGACAATGATTTCTCATTGCAATTTGACCTTCTGCTTTTAAAAATCAGACTCATAAACTAGGTTAATGCAAGTCCATTCCTGAAAGATGGATTCACTCTTGACATACAGAGAAATCAGGTTTCTAAACCTGATTTACTATATATATCATCCCGTGAGTTCTCTTGGGAGACTCAATATATCCTTTTCTCGTGAACATAAAGCATACATCATTTCCTTGTGGAGGACAAATATGTTTTTCGTATTTGTTATATGCTGATGACTTCTAAATTTGTCTGTGGAGGTCAGAACTCTCATTAGACCCACAGATCCAGCGTCCATCACTGCCACTTACTAGCTGTCAAGACATAAGAAATTATTTAACCTCTAAAGAGCTTTAGTCTCTTTCTCTATAAAAGAAAGATTTTAGAAACCTATATCAAGTCTGTTGTGAAGATTAGATGGGTTAGGGTGGGTTGTTACACATTTTCAACAGAATTAAACATTTAGGGAATTTTAAGAATAATCATCAGAGACTTAGTAGATAAACAGGTAGAGGATACAATCTACAATAGAGGAACAACAAATGTCTAGCAGACACAATATTACCAGCTGTATGATATTTCTACCTCTCGCTCAGACTATTCCCCCAAGCTCCAGATTCAAATGTCCAATTGCTTATCCAACATCTCTACATGGAAATCTATTGACATCTTAATTCAACATGTCCAGATAGAATCTTTGATTTCCTCTCCTCTTTCTTACATACTTGGTCTTCTACCTCAATTAATTGCATTACTTTGTTCACTGGGAAAATACACAGGAAATGAGCTTTATCTTTGTTGTTCCCAGTTCTTCTATACACATTCTTGTTAGCAAGCTGAACCTGGACTCTGGGTCCTGCCTGGATCCACTCAAATGTCAAAAGGGATGTGAACTGATTAAGTTCCTTAGGGAACCTGGTGGTCAGATACCTTTTCTCTTGCTACACACACACACACACACACACACACACACACACACACACACACACAAGCTTGCCCTACCAGAAGTTCACCTATCAAAATATATCAGCCCCAAGCAGAAGAGAGAAAAGAAGCAAGGAAAGAGCAATTGACTAAGGATCCTGATTGGCTTAGATACCCTTCTGGATGAATTGGGGTGGCCAACTTGAAATTGTTTTATTTCCCCCCAAACCATTCTCTCCTGTTCTCAGTCAGCCTCCTATGGCCATGAGGACAAAAAGAAAAATAAATATCTGTGTGCTTCTGTATTTGGAATGGGCAAGGTACTCTAAAGTGTTGGGATAAGGGCAGGATCCTCTTTCTTCCCCGTCCAAGATGGGCACTAAATCTATTTATTACTAGTTTTCAAGTTTTATTTCTTTCCTTAAATGAAGTATTGCTTTTGGTGTGCTCTGCAAAGACTTTTGCTATAATTTAATTCTCAATGACAGGATAATTTTTATTAATTTTTTCACTCAGCTTTATTGCACACTCTATAACTTTTTATAAATTATTTACTCCAATAAATAAAAATCTTTAGGTTTTTAATAAATAAACCAGGAATCTATAATTTCTTATCAGTTTTTATAGAAATATTACTATGAATGGTATATATTCTAGCTGTGTAAACTTTTGAAATACATCTTCATTTTATTTATGTTTGAATTTTTCTTCCAAGTCTTTGAAAATACATATTCTTAGTTGCAAAGCTAATAATCCCTTCTCCAGGCAAAGAAGGAGCTGTTGAGGCATTTAAACACATTTTGTGCCTGAGGCCTCCTTTCTCCCTCCTGGCTCCAGCCTGTTCTCCCTATTCCTCCCGTAAGAACTCATTGAGGCTATACCATGTGGTTGCTGTTTTGCTGCTTGGCAGGACCAAGAAGAGAAAAAGCCAGGGATCCCATCTGGCAAACCCACCTTGATCCCAGCTGCTCACAAGGGTTGTTTATTCCCTGAACGCTAAGCCCAGTATATCCCTCCTTTCTACAGGGTGACCTTAAGAGCTGTCCAGTTGGCCTGCAAATTTTGTCAAAGCCAGAACACCTCAAGGAGTGGGGATGGGTGCCCAGCAGCCTGCTTTTGGAGATGCAGGAGCTCAACAGAAAGTAGAGGCTATGAAAGAGCAGATTGTTGCCTCAGTGTCTCTGTAAGGGAGGGCAGATGAACCCTCAAGCCTCAACACCAGACTGAGGTCATTGTCCAAAGGCCACCTTGATTCACTATCACCTGTACAGAGGTGATTAAAAGTATAGGCTGTGGCAACAAATAATATGGGTCAGAATTCTGGCTCTGACTCTTGCTAGATACATCTTATTGAGAATTAAAGGAAGACTTGGCAAGAAGCTGGTTTTAGAGGGAAGTGAAGAAAGAGCCTTTTAGAAGTTTAGCCATAGGCCAAACCACCTTGGAGGAAGTGAAGTTCATTTATAAAGATTTGAGGCTGGGTGCGGTGGCTCACACCTGTAATCCCAGCACTTTGGGAAACTGAGGAGAGAGGATTGCCTGAGCCCAGGAGTTCAAGACCAGCCTAAGCAACATGGCGAGACCTCTTCTGTACAATAAAAATAAAAAATTAGCTGGGTGTGGTGGCACACACCTGTAGTCCAAGTTACTTGGAAGGCTGAGGAGGAAGGATCAACTGCGCCCAGCAGGTCAGAGCTATGGTAGTCATGATCATGACACTACACCCCAGCATGAACAACAGAGTGAAACTCCCACAGAGAGAGAGAGAGAGAGAGAGAGAGAGAGAGAGAGAGAGAGAGAGAGAGAGATTAAGAAGGCTAAGCAAATTTGAAGATAAATGTAAAGTCAGTTTTTCATGCTTTGAGAGTTAAGAGTCAATGAAATATTCAAGTAAAGATAGCAGTAGACAGTTAGAAAAACAGAAATGGAGTTTAGGGAGCAGTTAGAACTAGGTATTCTTCATCAGTGATCCATGCATGGTCCTATTTTATCTTTAACAATATAAACACTATGAACCAATAGCACAACATAAGAACTAACCTTTACCAATAACCTACATCTACACAGTGTTTATCTATATCCCATCCCTTCACCTCAGAGGAACCATGGTCCTGGCTTCTATGGCTATAATTACTTTGCTTTGGTTTCTGTTTCATTACATATATAATATTATCTAAAAAGTAAATTGATTTATTTTGCTTGTTTTTGATCTTTATAAAGAAATTAAAAGAAAAAAAAGAAAAGCTTTGTAATAGGTAGAACTTTCACTAACCCACCTACATCCAATGCTGGGCACAGCAGGTATGGTAGGAGAAATCTAAGATGACCCCAAGATCTTTGCCCCCTGGTTTACACATAGCTTTTCCCAGTCATTAAGTTAAACACTAACTTTGGTGCTGTGAAAGGATTTTGTAGATGCAAGTAATGCCCCAAATCAGTTGATCTTAAGATAGAAAGGTTGTCCTGGGTGGGCCAGACCTAATCAGTTGAGTCCCTAAAAGGAACAACGTCATTTTTGACAAAGAGAGTCAAAGCATGAAGGATTAAAAATGAGGGAGATTCTCTACTGCTGACTATGGAGATGGAGTAGGCCATGTAGCAAGGTATGTAAGTGGCCTCTGGTTGCTGAGAGCAGCACCAGCTAACACCTACAAAGCGAGGAATCCAGCAACACCATGTGAGCTTAGTAAAGAACTCTGAGTTCCAGATGAGAATGCAGTCAGCACCTTGATTTCAGCCTTTGAGATCCTAAGTAAAGAGAGTTCAGTGACATCATGCCCAGACTTCCACCCTACAGAATTGTGAGTATGCCGAGCGGGGTGACTCATGCCTGTAAACCCAGCACTTTGGGAGGCAGAGACGAGAAGATTGCCTGAGCCCACAGGTTTCAGACCAGCCTGGGCAACTTGGAGAGACTTCGTCTCTACAGTAAATAAAAAAATTAGCTGGGCGGGGTGGTGCACACCTGTAGTTCCAACCACTTGGAAGGCTGAGGCAGAAGGATTGCCTGAGCCCAGCAGGCCGAGACTGCAGTGGTGCTGAGCGGACCACTGCACTCCAGCCTGGGCAACAGAGTGAGACTCCTACTCAAAAAAACAAAACAAACAAACAAACAAAACGCAGAATTGTGAGTAATACATGGGTATTGCTCTTAGTGGCAAAGTTTGTGGTAATTTTTTAGTTAGCAATAAAAAGCAAATTCAATAGGACATGCTAATATTAAGATAGAATTGCTACATGTTATGATACCATGTGAATCAGCACAGTAGAGACTGCAGTATTGCAGGAAGCCATTTCCACACTGAACAATTCTTCACAGTAATTCAACTACACACACGAGTAATCAAATAAACATATCCTACAACACTAAGTGTATCCTCAATTCAACTCTCCTTTAACCAATACCAAAAAAATATATGTGGGTACTCTAACACCTCTCAACACAAGGGGAAGTGTGATAGGTGGGAAGTTAGAGAGAAGAGAGATAATAAAGTTAACTGATTATGGCTTAAATATGTTGCTTTTGCAATTTTTTTGAGAAAAGAGAATGGGCCTTCTGAACACATTTGCCCTTATAAGGTCTCAAACAAGTGAGACGACCAGAGCTTAGGCTTCATCAGCTTCATGGTAACTTTCTCTGCATCCTTAGCACCTAGCATAGTGCCTGGCATCTGAATGACAGGTCTCAAATATTATTTCTTATATGGTTACATTGAATTAATCATTAAATAGTTGTTTTAGTGACTTTGAAAGTGTCTTAAGTGAATTAGGCTGAGTGTGGTTGCTCATGCCTGTAATCCTAGCACTTTGGGAGGATGAGGTGAGAGGACTTCTTGAGCCCAGGAGTTTGAGACCAGGTTAGGCAACACAGTAAGACATTGTCTCTACAAAATACAAAAATAAGTAAATTAGCTAGGCATGGTGGCGCATGCATTCGTCTCAGTTGAGGTGGAAGGACAGCCTGAGCCCAGGGGGTCAAGGCTGCAGTGAATCATGATCATACCACTGCACTCCTAGGTGACAGAATGAGACCCCCAACTCAAAAAAAGGGGGTTCCTAAGTGAATCAATACTACAGAATGCCTATAAATTGAGTGCACTTTCAATTTCCTGAATCCTGGATCACTTATAATATTAATAAAACATATTATATATTTACTTTCTCATCTCTATTTGTTTCCAAGAAAGAAAAGGCAAATTGGTTTTTGTATTTCAATTAGCAATTTAATAACATCAGTCTATTCTTTTTTAAAAAAACAAACAAACAGGCTTATCTCACAGTTCAGATCAGACAATCTAGTATTGGATTCAGTGTCTTCTGAGGTGAAGTGCATTCAGTCAATTCAAAAAGAGTAAGAAAAATCTCCTTCTCAAGAACTTTTTGTCTGTAATTGATTTTTCTAAAGAAAAAATTGCCAAAAAATGTAATACCAGTGTTGAATACTCAGCTCTTTCTAACACATACTTTTGTATTATAATTTATATCAAATGCAGTATCAAGAAAATTAAAATATCCACTTAAGAGTAGAAAATATTCTCCATTAACCTGGTAATGAAAACTTTAAGATAAGATTCCAAAATGACATAAACCTATAGTTGTTCCAATAAAGATGACTGTAGTACTAACAGAAAAGACACTTTGGTGAACAAAATGATGGTAAAGCTTACCTACTGGTACCTTAAACTTGCTTAGTCAGTATTTTCACCACTTACATTTAGTATAGTATACATTTAGTAAATTTTAGTATACATTTTGTTAACCTGAAACTTAAAATGCACAAAGCATAATAACTGCTATAATATCTATTTATATATTTCTACTTTTTTGAGTTGGAGTCTCACTTGTCACCCAGGTTGGAGTGCAGTAGCATACTTACAGCCACCGCAGCCTCGACCTGCTGGGCCTAGGTGATCCTTCCATCTCAGCTGGAATTACAGATACATGTCACTTTGTAACTGGAATTACAGACACAAGCCCGGCTAGTTTTTGTGATTTATTGTAGAGACAAGGTCTCACCAAGTTGCCCAGGTTGGTTTCAAATCCCCCGGCTTAGGCAATCCTCTCACCTCGGCCTCCCAAAGTGCTGGGATTACAGGCTGAGCCACCATACCCGGCCTGTAATATTTAAACATGAGTGTTCAGGGCAGGAAAACATTTGGTTCCCATAAAATGATTCAAACAGCCGGGCTCAGTGGCTCAGCCTGTAATCCCGCGCCTTTGGGAGGCTGAGGTGAATGGATTGCCTGAGCCTGCGGGTTCGAGACCCACCAGGGCAGCGAGACCTCATCTCTACAATAAATCAAAAAATCAGCCAGGCGTGGTAGCACATGTCTGTAATTCCAGCTACTCGGAAGGCTGAGGCGGAAGGATCGCTGGAGCCCAGCAGGTCGAGGCTGCGGTGGCCGGGAGCGGCCACTGCACTCCAGTCTGGGCGACAGAGTGAGACTCCAACTCAAAAAAAAAAGATTCAAACAAGTTTATGAAAAAGTGTAAATAAATGGATTACTCTGTGGTCACATGACTTCTTAAGGATTTGGGATGGAAACAAATGGCAACTTTCCTTTTAAAAATCCTTTTTAGCGCTCTAATTTACTTTCTAAATAAACTATATTTTCCAATTAAAAAAAATCCTTTTTAGCAGCTATTTTGTCAGTGTATTCTATCCTCAAAATAATTGTTTTAATATATAATTTTTAAAGCTGAAAAATATACTTTCTCTTCTTTTCCATGTATCGAACGATTATGTTTGTTTTTAAAATATTTTGGAAGTATATAAACCAAAATCACAATCAACTTCTATTTTTTTTTGAAAGCAGGATTTATTGAGCGGACAGAAAAGCTTCCACAGTGGGAAGGGACCCGAAGGGGTTGCCCAAAATAAACTTCTTTATAGACTAATCCACTTATAGTAAAATTTTATTGTATACAGATAAATTAAATGAACCCAATTTAATCCAAAATGTGTCTGATATCAGATAACTAAACTTTTATTAGTGGCTATTTTTACTTCTTCATCTATACAGGTCTGTAGCAGCCTGCTACCAAGATGGATTGCTGCCTCTGTCATTAATGCCCTTGTGTAGTCCCTTCCTACAACTTAACATGGTTGGTCTGCAGGACCAATAGACTACAGCAGAAATGATGGTATGTAACTTCTGAGGCTAGGTCATACAAAGACATTGAGGTTTCTACCCAGTTTTCTCTATCTCAGATCGCTCACTCTAGAAGAAGTCAGCTGCCTTGTCTTGAGAATTCTCATGCAGTCCTATGGAAAGGTCCATATGGCAAAGAACTGAGGCCTCCTGCCAACAGTCAGATGAGTGAGCCATCTTAGAAGTGAAGCCTCCAGCCCCAGTCATACCTTCAAATGACTACAGCTCTTGCTGAAAAATGTAGTGCAAACCTGTGAGAAATGCTAATCCAGAACTTCCCAGCTAAGCTGCTCCTAAATTTCTGAAGCACAAAAATTGGGTGAGAGAACAAATGCTTTTTGTTGTTTCAGGGTTGTACTTTCTCATAATCTGTTCATGTGTAGAGGTTCCTGAGAATTGACCTCCAGGTTCCCTAAATGATTCTTGGCATAAACCTGAATGAAACCTACAGACTTTTAAATGTGAGCCCATAGATATAATTTTACTTTTTGGGGAATAGATTTATTCTTTTCATAATGCAACTTTTTATTTAAAATAGTTTGGAAAATAGATTCCTATTTTCTTGATAAGAAATGAAATTTGATCCTGTAATGGTCATTTTCTTCTCTCTCATTCCATATGTTGAAAATTCTCATCATGAGATTGTTAGAAGCAGAAATAAAGATTATAGAGAAGAGAAAGGAGCTAGAAAGGGCTGAAATGTGATCTCATAATTCCCTACACCACTTACTTCCTAAGATCTCATTTCATACCAAAGATGGTGGGGGCAGAAGGTGTCCTCTGCCTACACTTCCCACTGGGACAGAGCTAGCTTATCACTTCCTTGAAAATGGAGAAAAAATAAATTTATCTTTATCAAAATTTAAACACCTTTAGGAAAAGAGATTAAAATAAATTGAGGTATCTCTGAAAGTAATAAGTAGGTCTCTCTTTAGTACAACGTGAGGTTTACTTTTCATGCATTCCCATTCTCATTCCATTCCCAATACTCCAAAGCAAGGAACACCTACCACTTACCAGGAAACATAGTGCACATTAAAGACAAATGAAGAGTAGGATTTGAAACAATTGCAAGAGTTGGTCTCCACTGACAAAAAAAGGCAACAATACACATAATAATAAAAAGTCAACAATACACATATTACTGATGTTACATGGTTCTGTAGGAGCTAGTGTTTTAATATAATTGGATACATTTGTAGAAAATCACTCACCTGCAATTTGGTATATATGTTCTGTCCGAGTAATGATGTACCTTTCAGAGTGTCTGCACATCTTTCCCTAGCAATTCTATTATATGCATAGGATGAATGAATTATCTCTATTGAACAGACAATGAAAAGCTTGAAGAGGATCTTCTCGAGGTCAGCCGGTTACTAGCAAAGAAGAAACTATAATCAGAACTCCTGGAACCCATCCAGTGTTGGACCTTTTTTTACACCACTGTTTCTGTGGAAAGGGCTAAGTGAATCTGAAGTACTTTAAAAAAAAAGTTAATTTAAAAGCAATTTTCTGGTTTTTTAACTCACTTTTGTGTATTAATTATGAAATCAAAATATTTTACATAGTGATATTTTAATGCACTATTTTATAAAATGAACTTATTATTATTCCAATATTCACTGTTTCTCTGGTCCATGCCCTTATGTCAGTCCTTTCTATGAGTAATGATCAGTCCATTGGTAAAAAGAATAGCCTACATATAAAAGAAAGTTTCTTTTCCCACCTACACATGCACGTTGACCAAGGATATGAATTTGCTATGAATTTTAGACTCTTAAACTAATCTTTTGAAGGATGAACAGAATGGAGCAGATGAGAGAAAACAGTCATTTCTGGCTATAACAAGGGATCAAAAATAGGTCATGAATTGAGAAGTAAAACATGGAATACTTACAATGTTATCCAACTAGAATAGAAATGGCAGATCGGGTAGATGAGGAGAACAAAATACAATGAAGAGAGCTGTTGAAGCACCTGGAAAAAACTAGGTTAAAGCAATAACAATAATACATGATGCCCTTGAATGCTCAGTTTAAATAGCTTTCCTTCGGTAAAACGTATCCTCATTTTCAAGAACAAAATTCTGTCCTCTAAATTATAGTGTCTCTCCTGTAGCCTTCTTCAGGCTAAAGCTACTCATAACTTAGCACAAGAAGACTCTGTTCTCCTTTTAAGCAGGGTTCTTGTTTGGACTCATTTAATTCCTACAGTTTTTTTTTGGAGGGGGAAGCAGATATCTGCTCTGGAGTTACAGTTTCTATTGATAGGTTGGAGGTGGAGAACAGAGAGGAGATGAAGGAAGGGGAGAGATAATGTCAGTTTATTGGGTGTCTACTGTGTGTTTGACACTGTGCCAGATACTTTACATATAACATCTCAGGGGAAACAAAGGCTTAGATCATTTTGTATTTTTTCCAAGATCACTCGATTGATGGGTGATGATTCTAATTCTTTCTTTGTCCAAAACTGGTACTAAGCATATTAAGTATTTGCTGGAAAATTAGTTCTGTTATGGTATTTAGGAATGACTGAAAGAAGGTATTTGATAGTTGTTCTTAATTATTTCTGGGTCATGGACCTCTGCCAGACTCTCTCCCATAAAATTGCACATATGCAAATGTAAACATCATTTTGCATGCTATTTCAGGATTGGTTAAGGAACCATGGAGACCAAGGTAAGAACATCATGATTACAGTATTCCAAATCACCTTTCTCCCATCCTACCCCACACTACCCCTCTTTCCAAAGTCTGAGTGGAATCAATAACAGAAAATGTAAACATATGAATGTCTGGCTGGGAGCAGAAAATGCAAAATTCTATTAGTACTGTATATTAAACTATCATAAAGAATTTAAACAAGGAGATATTGAAGAATGTAGTCTTACAATCTTCAAATTTCACACTTACGACCTTCAAACTGTATATGATGTAAGACTGATGATGTAAGACTGAGAGGGCTGTCAAAATACATCCCCAAGAGGGTGAAAATAGATGAAAATCAAACTGAATGGAAAATCCCAGGAAATATACTACATTTAAGGAAAGAGAGGTTTCTTTCTGTCATTTTATTTGAGGAACTTCTCTTGAAAAATATATTTGGATTTTTATGGGCTAAATAAAATGTTTTAATTGAGGTTTATGTGGTTTTTATTTATTCAGTGTATTTTTTTCCAAGAGGATTTAAGAGAGCTTATAAATTTCCAGAAAATATAGCAAAATATTATTACTTACATGTAGAAAAAAAGATAAAGAGATATAAAATAGAGCCAGGAATGGAGCTGATTTCAAACCATGAAAGTTTATAGTGATTAGGACTTTAAGGTAATTTCTAAAAATATTCAGCACAAAGGATTTTATGTATTATGTATTTGTTTCTCGTAATTCCCAAACTATTTTCACATACATTATCTAATTTCATTCTAAACTGACTTTATGAGGCAGTTATTATCCACATTTTCCAAATAAGGAAACTGAGGTTCAGAGAAGAAAGTGGATGCCCTAATCCTTGCTCTTTTCATTAGATTATACAGCTACACAGCAAATAATTGTAATAGTTCCTATATGCAAATAAGCAATGCATTTCAGTTCTGTGCAAGAAAAAACATCTAGCAGGGCATGGTGGCTCATGTCTGTAATCCCAGCACTTTGGGAGGCCAAGGTGAGAGGATTGCCTGAGCCCAGGTGTTCGAGACCAGCCTAGGCAATTTGACAAGACTTCGTGTCTACAATAAATCAAAAAATTAGCCAGGTGTGGTGGCGCACACCTGTAGTCTCTGGTTTTTTGGGAAGCTGAGGCAGAAAGATCAGTCTGAGACCAGCAAGTCAAGGCTGTGATGGCTGTGACTGTGCCACCACCTTTCAGTCTGGGTGATAGAGTGAGACTCCTACTCAAAAATGAAAGAAAGAATGGAAAGGAAAAGGAAAAGAAAGGAAGAAAGAAAGAAAAACATGCATCTGACGCCTGTGGCTCTGGTGTTTTCACAACAGAAAGATTACTACCTTCTCGTTACAGGGAACTTTGGATCTGGAAGTTGGCTACACATAAAATTAAAGGACTTCACACCTGGAATAAGCCTTTTAAGAAACACTTAACTCTTCTACTTTAGACGAGTGCACACAAGCTCAGAGAGGCAAAATAAGTTGCACATTCATCTGATCAGTTAGAGGTAGAGTCAAGACCAGAAAGAAGACAGGTTTCTGGAATTCTTTTCTTTATACCCCATCGCTTCTGGAGATTTATATCTATTAAAAAAATTTTTTTACATATGCAATTCTGACCTTTGCCATCACAATTTCTGTTGTGTCCATTGGGTCAAGAAATTGACTTCTCTCCAGTTCATTCCCTTCCCTCTTTTCCAGATTATGTACATATGGGTATTTAAATGTTCTCCTGCTATTTTTTTCACATGGTAAAAAAAAATTTATATGATGCAGCTTATATGTAAATATAAACATATTTATATATGATGTATATAATTATTATAATGTAGAACATATAAATAATATATAATTTACATATGTACACTCACTGATCACCTGATTTTTTTCTTAACATAAGTCAGGATTTTTTTTATATGGATACAGACATGGCAAACAAGGTCCTTCATAACCACCTGGCACACAAGAGCTCTCCAGCTAGTTACCTCCTCTAACAGTATGGGGATGTTCCTGACTCCTCAGGATGCTACTCTTTTGTGTGACATCCTGAAAGAGTTGTCCCTTTGAGGTTCTGTTGGTAAAAGTTATACCTGTGAGAATAAGGAGTTTCTCTTCTATTATCCAGGAAAGATGTGGGTGAAGGCATTTAAAGGCAGAGACAAAATGACCTCTGTAACCTGGAGGCCTTGGGCAGGGCACTCCCCTTCCTCAAACTAAAGGTAAACGAATGGAATTATGAAATTCTAGATAACTTTTTAAAGTCAAATTCTTATGTGCAATCACAGAAACTTTAGTAAATCTCCTCCAAATATTCCAGAAAAACCTTGTGAGTTCACAATTGGCAAGACATCCAAACCATGTAGCAACTCACCACATCTAAGTACTATGATGGTGTCAGTAACAGAGATCCCGAAAGAGAGAGAATAGTAGGCAACAGTAACCAGGGCTGCTAAATTCCCGTTACTTATCCCCTAGCAATGATTCTCCTTCCATTGCCAATATTAGAAAATACGGAGCCAGGCTCGGTGGCTCAGCCTGTAATCCCGCGCCTTTGGGAGGCTGAGGTGAGTGGACTGCCTGAGCCCGCGGGTTCGAGACCCGCCTGGGCAGTGAGACCTCATCTCTACAATAAATCAAAAAATCAGCTGGGCGTGGTAGCACATGCCTGTAATTCTGGCTACTCGGAAGGCTGAGGCGGAAGGATCGCCGGAGACCAGCAGGTGAGGCTGCAGTGGCCGGAGCGGCCACTGCACTCCAGTCTGGGCGACCGAGTGAGACTCCAACTCAAAAAAAAAAAAAAAAAAAAAGAAAATACGGGTTAGTAAATTAGCTTCCTTATGCCACTTTACATTCCCTGAACAGATCCATGAATTTTATACATTTTGTTACTTGTCCCTGAACTTTGGTTCCTTTCCCTCAACTGCTGTTCTTTGACAAACTCCTACTCATCATTTATACACCTGATCAGACATCATTTTCTCTTGGTAACCTTCCCTGACGCTTAACTTACTCTATCCTCTACCTCCTCTTCTGAGCTCCTTTAGAACAGGGTGGGCTTCTGTTTGCTGTCTAGCAGTGCGTGAAGCATGGTATGTATTCAATAAATGTTAGTTGAATTAATAATCACTTTGTTTTTTCCTTTAACAGTATTTTAAAAAATTATTATTTTTAAGATGTGGGGCACAATTCAGGGTTAGATACATAAGTGGTCATCGTGCAGGTAAAGTTTGGGTACTCTGATCGATGTTGCCCCCTCCTCCCTTCCCTGGCAGTATCCCACTACTGCCAATTCCTTTCTTACAGTATTATGATAAATGTTCAGGGTCCGCTTACCAGTGAGTACATGTAGTACTCACATCTTTGTTTCTGTGATAAAAATCACTAAGTATTACAGACTCTAAATACATCCAAGTTGCTGTGAAGTCCCTAATTTTGTTTTTCTTCATAGCTGCACAATATTCCATCATGTATCAATATTTTTAGAGGTAATTGATGTGAAACTGCACACACACACACCCATAAACAACTTCAGGGAAAAAGAGACTTCCCTCCAGTCCATTCCTTCCCTCTCGTCTAGATTATGTACATATGCATATTTAAATGTTCTCCTGCTATTTTTTGCACATGGTAAAAAAAATTTACATGATGTAGCTTATATGTAAATATAAACATTTATATATGGTGCAATTATTATAATATAGAACATATAAATATTTATATATATATATATATATATATATATATATATATATATACACACCCACTGATCATCCTATTTTTTTCTTAACATAAGTCAGGCTTTTTTTGTTTGTTTTTTGAGTTGGAGTCTCACCCTGTTGCCCAGGCTGGGGTGCAGTGGCAAGCTCCCGGCCTCCGCAGCCTCGACCTGCTGGGCTCGGGCGGTCCTTCTGCCTCAGCCTCCCAAGAAGCTGGAACTACAGGCGCGCGCTACCATGCCCGGCTAATTTTTTGATTTACTGTACAGATGAGGTCTAGCTAAGGCTGTTCTAGTCAGGCTTTATTTTTTAAAAATTAAGAGCAGTGTAGTATTCCACTGCAGGGACATACCACGATTTACTTAATCGTCCCTGACTTCCGGCTTCCAACTTACATACACTTCCATTTTCACCCTTAAGCCCCGGTCGCCCAACGCAGAAATACCATTGCCCCCGCTTCAGCCCCGAGCGGCCCCCACATTCGCATTTCCAGACGCGTTTGCAGGAGCCCAGGGCGGGGCGCTGCACGGAACACCACCTCCGCCCTCCCACCACGTGCGCCGCGTCCCCAGCGTCCGGCGGAAGGCCGCGACGCCGGCGCGCGGGCGGCGACGGAACCAAGCCCTCTCCTCCCCTCTCCCCGCGGCTCCGGGCCGCCCGCTCAAACGTGCCGGAACGACCCGGCCCGGCCCGGCCTCGCCCCGCGGCGGGCAGACGAGGAAGACTGGGCGCGTCGGGCGCGGCAGGCCCAACGCGGGGCGGGGCTCCGGCCGGGCTGGGCGGGGCTCCGGCCGGCGTGCAGGACTCCTCCCCTTTCCTCCGGCGGCGCCGGCGGCCGCAGCACTTCCGGGTCGGCGCGGAGGCGGGCGGAGGCGCCGCGGCGGCTGTTATTGTTCGGCTGGGCTCGGCCGGGAGCTGTCTCTGTCGGCTCTGCGGGTGTCAGTTTGTCCGGCTTCCTCTCCGCCCCTCACTCCCGGCGGCTGACAGCAGCGGCGGCGGCGGCGGGCGGGGCCTGGCGTTTCGAGGCTGAGCGGCGCCGGGGTGAGGGGCGCGGAGGAGGAGCAGCAGCGGGAGGAGGAGCCGTGTGCCCTGGCACGGAGCGGCCGCGGCCATGGCGTACGCCTATCTCTTCAAGTACATCATCATCGGCGACACAGGTGAGGGCCCCGGCGCGGCCGGGCGGGGGTCGGCGGCTCGGGACCCGGGCTGAGGGCGGGCAGCAGGCATCTGGCGGCGGCAGGGACGCGGACCCCGCCCGGCACCTCCCTCCCGGCCGCGCCGCTCCATTTCCGCAGTGCTGGAGCTGGTGACGTGGGCGCTGCGAGCGGCCGCGGCCTGGCCAGGCCCGGCACGGCCCGGCCCGGCCCGGCGCGCGGTCCCCGCCCCGGCCAGCCCTGCGAGCTGAGGGCCGCGGCAGCCGTTTGCGACGCCCGGCCCAGGAAGTGTGTGGCGGGCGGGGCGGGGCGGCGCTGCCCGGGGCCGCCGGGACCCGACTCAGACGCCCGCACCGCACTCCCGGGGCCCTTCGCCCCAGATCCGCTCGTGACCCCCAAGAAGGAAGGAAAGGGAGGTCGAGGAGAGCGGAAGGTGATGGAGCCGGGGTCTTTATTTTTCCCGACGAGTCCCACCTCTGCCGAGGCCCGAGCAAAGCGCTTTCTGGGGTCGGACGGCCAGCTGAGAAGGAGACAGGGAGACCTTTAAAAATGTCTATTATTTTTAACACCCTCAACTCCCAAGCTAGAATGAGTCACATTCCTTTACTCGACGGCTGCAGAATTTCTTTCAGGGTCATTAACACATGAAAGAGTTCTGTGGACTTCTGCCACGTGTACTGGAGTTAATTTGATAGTAATGCCTGGCCCTTCAGTGCTCTGGGTGTGTGCTTGTGTGTGTGTGTTGGGTACGCTGATTTTTTTTTCTAGCTATGTCAAGGCCACTGTCACAACCGCTGATTTTCCTGACCTTATGTCCATTTGAAGCAGAAAGAAATTCAATTATTCTCACTTAAAATGAAATCCCAGTATATTTCACAAAAAAGTAAACAAACTCGTTCTAAAATATTTTTAATACCTGTGATCTTGGCATTACTTTGAATCTAATAATAAACCCAAGGCTTGTTCAGGTGTTATAACTATTAATATACCAGAGTCTGATTTCACTAGTGACTCTTTCACAACTTTGGACCTTTTGCACAACTTTGGAAATGTGGCTTGTGGTTGCACTAGAGATGTAGCAGGTTCTATAAGTAGCTAAAGAAGTGTGTTGATTGCTGCCTGAAAGAAGATCTTTCTGCAGTAAAATTGGGTTTTCAGCAAGGTTTCTGGTGTGTGTGTGTTTTATGTGTGTATGAAAACTTAATGGGTTTCTTTGTAAAATCCTGGGTAAAGCAGTGTTTTGCAAATGTTTCGTAGCAAATTTATACACTTTTTTAAATGGTGTGGAGTATTCGGAAGAAGGAAGAGAGTTTTAAAGCCTCTGGCAAATTTTGGTTTAGCTGTAAAGGTGAGACTGGAGAGAAATGTCACATTAACTGTAGTATGATGGGTTTGAAAAATACCAGCGCTTGGCTATCTCAGCAGTAGGGAAGATTCCAATCAGAATTCAAATCAGATTGCCTTCTTTCAGGTTTTTTGTTGAAAATTTACTGTGGGCAGATAGGTGTTGTGGAGGGTGTAGTGGGGCTGCAAATATTAGCAAGTTGGTGCTGTGTTCTCTTGGAATTTGCCCTCATCCCAAAACAACAACCGTGCAGTGCAAAAGGAAGACACCCTTTCTTGCCATTGCTGATGTTACTAGTTCTGAATACTTGACCCTAGACTATGCAGCAGTACTTTCTCCCCCACTCCAGTCCAACCAGTATGGTTTACTGACAGTTAAATCTTCCTGAATATGAATGTGAGGAGACTGCTCCTCTGCTTGCCCACAGTTTTTAGTCTGACCTTCATTGAACTCTATATTTTAGCCCTGCCTATATTTCAGCCTTCTTTCCCACTATTCCCCAACTTGCTTCTGACATGGGCCCTGGAGCTGATGTCTGTGGTTTTTCCTGGGCCCTGCTTGGTGTGCCTTCCGCTACAGTCTCCCTGTAGAAATTCTTCTAGTCCTTCGAATTCTTATCTGGGTCTTCCATAATGCCTTCAGAGTCAACATATATCAAGCCCTTATTATGTGTCAAGATTTTCTTTGTATTGTGACTGGAAGCAACTACGCTTTTCTGGATTTTTTTTCCCTCACTTTGTATCATTTTAATGATATTAATCCCAGACTGTTTTATTTTATAGATATTCATGTAGTCATTAATATTTTATACTTGAAGGCATAAAAGGTATTTTGTATGGCTCTCTGTTTCAGGAAAAGCCTCGTGAAAGACAGGCCCTATATAATTAAATTAATGAACAAAGAGCCAAACAGTCCACTATATTCCTGTTAGTATTCATTAATATCTTGACAGAAGCTTTTTAGCCCAGTTCTGCCACTTTCTTGTTTATTGATTTTGGACCAAATCCTTTCCATATTTCCTTAATTCAAAGTTTACTACCTATAGTTGTAAGATACACTCAGTGTGGTCTTTCCCAAAAAAGGATGACATTAAATCAGTAGTGTGTGATCCATCTTGATTTTTAAAAGTCATAGTGTGAAAAACATGCATTTTAGAATGAAAGAAATCACTTACTTTTTGTCTGTCGCTTTCCCTAGCCTGCAAAACATTTTTACTCTCTTCTCTCCCATAGTATGAGATAAAATGACGATAAATGTGAAAGTCTTCAGATTTCCCAAGAGAAAGGAACCATGCACATTTTTCAGAATTCCCTCTTTCATAGAAGAAGTTTTTAAAATTTTACATGCTCACGATGAGACTACTGAAATGTTTTCGTACTGTAAGGCTAAACTGAGTTAAAATGTAGCTTTAAAATTTTTCCATGTTAGTGTCTTGTTTCTGAAAAATCATTTAGGAAAATGTGCCATTTAGATATAAAGTGGAAAGTGGTTTTTAACAGATCTGACTTTATTATAAGCAATTCATTATCAAGCATAGAGGGAGAGAAAAATCATAAGAAACCTATTGTAATTGTTGCTCCCAAATTCCAGCATTAGCCTAACATTTTAACCTCATCACTAACCTTCCTTTTCCCTTAACCAGGCATACAAATACACTAACCCAGTTATGTTCTTACTTCTTTCTATCTGAAATGCCCCTTTATGGTCTTCTCCCACCCAGCCCCCACCACCCATACAAAGTTTAACTTCAAAAACCTTTGTCACCTGGCCAACTCCTATGTATCCATTCTTTTAAGATGGTAACAAACCCCACCATGCCCTGATTCCCTCCCACTTGCATGTTAAATCATCTTTTTTGTTAGAAAGGCCTTTGAGTTTGTCATAGATGTAAAGGTAGACCATTCAGTGTTAGAAGTATTTAATAGATAAGTGAATGGACTCTTGGGGGCTGTGGGGACTCTTGGGTGATGTTTGAACTGAAACTAGAATGGTGAGTAGGGATTTGCTAGCATGGGCAAGGGGGGATGTCTGGATGTTGGAAGTTCATGTTTGCAGCTAAGAAGTGAGTAACCTGGGTTAGTGATTTGGGAGCTAATAACAATAGAATATCAGAGAGCTCATTATACGAGCTTCTAAAATTACGAGGTTTTTGTAGGGAAGAAAAACTCATAACATGAAAATATTTATTAAGTTACTACTTTAAGAAACAAATTCCTTTCCAAACTTTCATCCTATTTATCCCCATTCTCCCACTTTGGCATAGGGGATATAATATAGTTTGAATTAGTTGTAAAGTGAAATTATATATCATGCCAAAAATGTCGGCATTTATTTGATGAAAATGATTTGGAGCATTGGTTCACATGCAAAACCATTGACTAATGGAGATCTGATAGATTGTCCTCCAGGAGTAAAGTAGCTGATGATCATTCACTGAATGAATATTGACAAAGCAGAAAGCTTAGATGTGATGATGGGTAGTACCAGTGTCCTTAGGGCAGATGGGGAAAGTTATCAGCAAAGGAGACTAAGAAGTAAGAATCAAGGAGAAAGAGATACCAGGGCACAGTGTCATGGAGTCTGCAGAGGAGGCCCATCCCAGCAAGGGAGTGGTCACCAGTGTCAGGTGTAGCTGAAGTCATTTTAACTTTTGGTTAAAATGTTAAGAAAGCATGAGTGCTTTTCCACAGTGTTGAACTGAGAAATGAATGAGGGGGAGAACTGTAATGTATACTTTCATTAAAGTTTTTTTAAATGATGAATTTATATATATATTATATAAGTATACTTGTATATAGAAAAAGTCTCAAAGATGACACATTTAACAGTCACTTCTGGGGAGGAGAATTGTGTACTTGTATTAGAAGAGTTGGTATTGGTGAAATGGGGTGTTCTAAATCGTCTCACTTCCTTTTCTTTCTGTTTTTAATTTTAAGCAGTATCGCATAGAGTACATCAAATGCTGTTACAGAAAGAGGTATTGAGAGGCCGGAAGTGGAGCCATAGCATGGACTCGTTTATTGAAGACAGCGTGAAAGGGCATGAAAGAATGTGAAGTTTAGAGTTGATTGGCTGTGTGTGTGTGTGTGTGTGTGTGTGTGTGTGTGTGTGTGTGTGTGTGTATTTTAAGATATGAACGATTTGAGATAGAAAGGTTGAAAATATGAGAAGGGCGCAGCAAAGTTAGATTATCTAGAGCTTTAGAGTTTTAATAAAAGGAAGACCTCCTCCTGTGAGAGATTCAAACTTGAGTTTCTTTAGATTCTTGGGAATTGTGGGATTTAAAAAAAATAAATAAAAATGCAGTGGCCCAATCCCCAGAGATTTTGAATTACTGGATTTGTGCTGGAGCTCAGTGTTGGAAAACCTGTGGCCAGGAACACTAATAATTTCTTTTTATAAGCAGATTTGTTAGAGTATCTTCAAAACACAGAAAAGCAAATTGGGACTCTCTTCTACCTCTGAGAGTCCCGATTTGTAAAAAAATAAACAAATTGAGACTCTCAGAGGAAGTTATTGCATACTTTTCCCTCTCAACCAGGTTTCCATTAGCCTAAATTGTATATTAATCCTCCCCTTGCTTTTCTTCATAGTTGTATTACATATGCATTTCTAAACTACATTGTTTACTTTTGCCTGTTTTTAAATGTATTTAGCTATTTCATTTATCAAATGAGAGTTGAAACATGTCTGAAACATACCTTTTAACATCATCTAGAATTTAAATGATGTACTTCTGTTATACTTAAATTTTTTGCTTTTGCATGTTGTTGGTAGTTAGTCTTTCAAGATTTTTTGACTAACTGTTTTCTTTTCTGTTCTTCTTCTCTAAGTCATTTATTTGCTACTTCCTTCCCGTAATATTTATGTTGCTCCTGAGACTTTATATTGAACCATAGGCTAGACTGTAGGCTCTGGTTATCATTCCTTCCTCTCTTTCTTAATCTCTCCTGGTGAACCTCCCTTATCATCTCAAATTATGTCCCTCTCTTTGGTGCTCTTGTCCTTTTCGTCTCACTGTATTCCTGTTCCAGCATGAAATGACTTTTCTCCTGTATCTCCCCTACTGCTTCCCTCCTTTCTTGTATCTCTCTTCCTGTGCTCCTCTTGCAGTAGCCAGTCATTTTGCTGTTCTATTTGAGCAGTCTCTAATTTTGCCAGCTCAGCTGTTTTTCCCTCTCCTTCTGGCCCAGCTGTGCTGGCTTCATTTGTTATTCTATACTCATCCTTAGTCTGTGAGGCTGTGTCCTTTGCTACAAAGGATGCAGCCGTGTGTGGACCTCCCTTATCCCCTTACTAACTTTAATTTTCTGTGTGAAACTTTCCCATTTCATCTCATCAGGCTCGGTTATTTGAAAGTTGTAAAATATATTTAACTGTAATTATTCATTTGTAAGTAGGCAAAAAGTTGCTTCTACTATACACACAGGTAAGTAACCCAACCCCTTTTTAATTCCCGCAGTGTTTTTCAACTCAACTGCTTGGGTCTTATTCCTGGAGATGGTGTGTGTGTGTGTGTGTGTGTGTGTGTGTGTGTGTGTGTGTGTGTGTGTGTGTGTGTGTGGGAGAGAGATGGAGTCTCACTCTTGTCGCTGTGTTGTGTGTGTGTGTGTGTGTGTGTGTGTGAGATGTGTGTGAGTGAGTGAGAGAGGAGAGAGATGGAGTCTCACTCTTGTCACCGTGCAGTGGCATGCTTATGATCACCGCAGCCTCAAACTGCTAGGCTTAGGCGATTCTTCTGCCTCAGCTTTCCAAGTAGCTGGAACTACAGATGCACACCACCACACCTGGCTAGCTTTTGTGATTAATTGTAGAGGTCTCGAACCCCCGGGCTCAGACAGTCCTCTAGCCTTGGCCTCCCAAAGTGCTGGGATTATAGGTTGAGCCACTGTGTCCAGCCTCAGGGTGCTCTTAATGGCTCTCCAAGGCGTCCTGGACATCTGTGTTTTTAAAAGTATTGTTTATGGTGGTAGTACTGTAACATTCCTCTTCTGGTCAGTCATGGGCCTTTTTTTGTTTTTTAATTGATTCTTGGTTTTTTTAACCATTAAATTTTCTGCTCTTGGGGATTTTAAGTAATATCTAAGGCATAGCTAGACTGAATCTCCATGGAATTCTCCATCTCACTAGCTTTTGGCACTATAGCTGTACAGTAGATTCTCATGAGGAATTCTCCATACTTTAATAGTTTCTACACAATATTAAGGTTTATTATCTTTTAGTCCTTGAGCAGATATATGAGATTACCATTTTACAGATGAAGAGATTGAGCTGTGTTATTTGGGGCAAATATTTTAATAAATGGTAGTGCTAAGACATAGAGCCGTCTGACCCCAAGGGCCATGCTCTTGATCGTATGGTGGTCTGGGTCCTTTCCTGTTTGCCTTCCCTTGCCCCATCTCTTCTGAATTTTTACTTTTCATAGCTGTGATATAGCTTTAGGTTTGCCCAATTCTCTCTTCAAAATATTTTCATATTCAGGTGTAGCTGAGAGTTACTGTGTTTCTGACCAAATCTGGGGGGAAAGGGAGAAAATGAATATTGATGGCAGTGTGCTGTAGTTAACTCCTTGAATGTAGGATGGTGTTTGACACAGAGTTAGAGTTAGTGTTTCAGTAAATGATGCATGTGTGCTAGGTAGACTTTACTGGGTAGGCTGCATGCATTGACCAGTTTATTTCTCCTTGTTCCAAAACAGGATCTGAGGGCATTTATATTAAAAATTTCAGTGTAAATGATTTTTAGTTTAAATGAGAGATTGAGGGTATATTAGTTTTCTATTGCTACCATAACAAACTACCAGAAACATAGCAACTGAAACCACACACTATTTACCTTAGAGTTCTGGGCTAAAATCAAAGTTTCAACAGCACTGAGTTGTAGAGCCTTTGCTCATTCAGGTTGCTGGCAGAATATAGTTCCAAGCAACAGTAGGACTGAGACCCCTGTTTCCTTGCTGACTGCCATCTGAGAGCTTTTCTCAGCTCCTGGATTCTACCACATACCCACATCCCTTGGCTCATGGCCCTGTTTCTCCATCTTCATAGCCAGCAACAGTGAGTCACAGTCTTCTCATGTCCCAACTTTTTGATCTTCTTGGGGTCATCCCATTGTCTCTGTAGGAAAGGTTCTCTACTTTTAGGGAATCATGTGATTAGATTAAGCTTGCCTGGATAATCCAGGATAATTTCTGCATCTGAAGGTTTTTTTCTTTGAGTTGGAGTCTTACTCTTTGACCCTGTCTGGAGTATAGCACACTCATGGCCACTGCAGCCTTTACCTGCTAGACTCAGGCGATCCTTCCGCTTCAGCCTTCCAAGTAGCTGGAACTACAGGCGTGCACTACCACACCTAGCTAATTTTTTGATTTTTTTTTTGTAGAGACAAAGTCTCACCAACTTGCCTAGGCTGGTCTGGAACCCTTGGGCTAAGGCAATCCTTACCTCGGCCTCCCTAAGTGCTGGGATTACAGCTTTGAGCCACCACGCCCCACCTTGAAGATTTAATCTTAATCACATCTGCAAAGTGTAGGGCAACATATTTACAGGTTCTTGGGATTAGGGTGTGAACATCTTTTGTAGGACATTTTTCTGTGTACCACAGAGAGCTAAAGGAGCAAATGATAGAAAGAGTAAAATGAAATTAGATGGGACATTAATAACATTAATATCCAAAGTATATGATATGAAGTTGTGTACACTTATTTGAAGTGGACACTGTATTTAACACTAACCATTGCAAAGTGACAACCATGCTCATTTACCCTTATTATAGTATTTTTTTTTTTTAAAGTAGGTGGACTTACCTCCCAATACTGAGGCTTGAAGGAAGCTTGATTCCTTTTCAGACGAATACAGTGTAATGTAGTAAAAGAATGTAAATATATAACCTGGCTTTATATGGCATTTTCTCTGGCAGCATAACTCATTGAATCTGAACAATAATATCCATGAGGAAAACTCCATTTTATAGGTGAGGAAATGGAGACTTATTGTCACATTTTACCAAGCTGCTATCTGACCAAGCTGGAACTTGAACCAGGTCTTTCTGACTCCAAAGTTCATAGAATGACTACCCTATTATACATGTTTCTTGATTCCCTGAAGTTCCATATCAGACCTCTTCTGTTGGCATACTAACTACTTGGTCCATTGACTTACTATGGAAGTACATAGTCCTTCAATATCCTTTACTTAAGCAGATAGAACTGTCAATCGTGCAAACAGGGCAGATCTATCCTATGTTAAACTGGGATAAAGTCCTTTCTCTGCCGCTTACCAGTATTTTACTGTGGGCAACCCATTTAATCTTTATGAGTCTTGGTATCCTCATCTATAAAATGAGAATGAACAAATGAGATCATATGTAACAGTGACTTAAATAAGAAATGGTTGCTATTTCATCCTCACTTATTATCCTACTTCTTTTAATGTTTCTATAATTTTTCTTTAGGCATTTAAAAAACTAACTTATATTTGGCCAGTACTGTATAGTGTCTAAGCAATGCTGATCATAGGAAAAAATAATTTTTTTCTGTCCTCTATGTGTCCTAACATGTTGCTTATTTTTTTCCTATACCCATTTGCTTGCTCTTTTTTGACCAACTGATAATGTAAAGGAGTGTTATTCTTGAATTGTTTATTTCCAACCTTGGGTTAGTGTTTTCTTGTACTTACCATATTTGTTTGGTCTAAAAGTTTTATTGAAAGTTTCTCAAGTTATCAAGATCATTTATCAAGATTAATTTTATTCCAGAAACCTATATTTTGGCAGCTTTGCTTAGAGTATATGAAGTTTGGCATTTTAGTTTGTGAATTCATCCTAGAAAAAGTGCTATATATACCTCACTGCTGAGTATCACTATGGTCACTTTCAAAGTACTCTCCTTGGGAAGTTATGCACCAATGCCAGCACCTAGTCCACTTGTCAAAGCAATATTGGAACTCTTTCTGAATTGGCTGTCACAACTGCTGTCGTATGATGTCCTTGATGTCCTGAATGTCATCAAAATATCTTCCTTTCAGTATTTTCTTTATCTTTGGGTGAAGAAAAAAGTCGTTGGGGGCCAGATTAGGTGAGTAGGGAGGGTGTTTCAGTACAGTTATTTTTTTAGTGGCTAAAAACTTCCTCACAGACAGTGCTATTTGAGCTGGTGCGTTTTTATGATGCAAGAGCTGCTTTGGAACCATTTTTTGCACACAACTTTCTCATGCCAAGATTTTCAGTTAAGATTTTCCTGTTTGTCTATCAATGTTTATTTGGTCTCCTATGCTTCTCACAGTCAGCTGATGATTTTGATGCACAAGTTGACAAATTCTTGCAATGTTTTCACCAGTTATGCTCGTTACTGGCTATTTTGACACCTGTTCTTCAGTGATGCTTTTGCTCCCCTCAGAAAAACGTTTAATCCATTTGTACGCTGCTGTTTTCTTCATGGCACTATCCCCATACACTTGGACTAACATGTCCCTGATTTTGCTTCCATTCTTGCACGTTTTAACAAGAAATGTAATGTATGTTTGTTGCTCTAATTCAAGTTCTGACATTCTCACAACTGCACACAAAATATTGACAACAATAGTGAATGCCACTCAGCAAGACACCGCTACATGTCGACACAAGCACAGCTGTGAGACACTGATATACCAAGGTTATTAAATCTTACCAAGTTATTTGTACAGTGCTGCCAACATAAGTACGAGTTGGCAAATTTGCAAACTTAATTGTCAGACCTCATATGACCATCCAAGTTCACTAATTCTTTAGAAGACCCATAGAATTTTGTTCAAAGAAGGACCTGTTTGATTACAAGGATCAGAAACTCACTCTAATTAGCTCAAGAAAAGAGATTTGTGGTAAGAATTTAAAGAAGCCTTATAGGAATCCATGGGAAAAAAAAAAAACTGTAAACAGATTTTTGTTTTTCTTTCATGACTTTTCTCTTGACCCTTAAGCTATATAGAAATCTGTATTTGATTTTTTAAAGCATGTTTCTTTTCTCTTTTTAAAAAAAATTTAGCAATCTTTTCATTATTGATTTCTGACTTTAAATTTCACTTTAGATTATAGCCTGTAGACCATATGTATTGATTTTTCAGTGTTTGAGACTAATTTTTTAGCTGAGTGTTTGATCAGTTTTTGTACATGTTCCATGTGTGCTTGAAAAGTATATTCTAGTTTACATGGTGGCTCCAGATTTTCACACATATTCATTAGATGAGACTTGCTATTTGTATGGATTATATCTTCTATGTAGTCTTCTGTTGAGTTCATTTTTCAGTTTTGGCAAGAGAGGTTAAAATCTCCTGTTAAAACAATGGATTTTTCTCGTACTTATGTGAGATTTTTACCCGTCTCTCCCTGTCCCTTTAAATTTGGGGGCTAATTTGTAAGGTGTATATGAGCCATACAACTTCTCAAGGAGTTATTCTTTTGTCATTAAGTTTCTCTTTACCTGTTTAGTATAGCTTCTGGTATTCAAGTATTTGACATTAATTTTGCATACTTGGCTTGTATTTGCCTAGTATGTACTTTACATCCTCCTTCCTTTTTAAAAATAATTTTGTCTGTTTAGAAAATAAACATTACATTTGGCTCTAAAACTTTTGTTCAACATGATTTTGAGGAATTTATCTATATTAATACATTTTGCTCTATTCATTTATATTAATTTCTCAGTTGCTTTAATTTTAAGTATGATCTGTTATTTAACTGTACCACAGTTTTTCCATTCTTTCACTTATGGAAATTTTAGGACTGTTTGTTAGTTTTGTTGTAAAAGATGATAATGCATGAATTATTTTTGTGCCTGCCTCCTTGAGTTGTATGCTAGAGTTTGAAAATATACCTTGCATTGGAATTGTGAAGGGATGGTATGCACCAGCATATCTAAATCACTCTCCAAAGTAGTTATCAGTTGACTTTCATTCTAATTCTCTTTTTTTTAAGGCCATGTTTTTTATGTAGTCCATTACAGTGTTTAAAAACTCAGTCTGAGAGTCTGTCCGTATTTTAACGGAGAAATTTCATGCTGTTATATGTATTGTAGTCATTGATGTATTTCTGCTGTCAGGTACTACCCTGGCCCAGTCAGATGAATGGGGATCAAAGTGTAGATTATAGTCATGCCCCTAGCCATGGGCTTTTGGGTAGAGGCAGGTCCATGTCCTGCACAGGAAACAATGTGGTGGTCAGATTTCCCAAACATATGTAGTGTCATCTATTCATTGTAGAATAATGTAGAAAGAGTCTAATGGAAAGAGAATACCTGCTACTAACTTATTTGAGCACGTGAACAATTAACTTAAATTTCTGAGTTTTCTGTTTGTAAAACGAGTATAATATCTGACTAGTGCACACTGTGGGGTTATTCCCCAAAGTTCCATTTTTTTTTAAACTTTACAGCTATCTTTAAAATGGAAGTTTCAGTTATTTGTTTTCCTTATTATTTGTAGTTGTTATGTCAGTGTCAGTGGTGTATTCATGCTTGCTCTGCTGCCCCCAGTACTAATAAAATTGATGGATGACTCTCCCTTTTGCATTTGTCCATCTTTAGTAACAACGGCTCTGCATCTTGCAGGCAAATAATACATTATTCTAAGTCCTCTTTGACACCATTTTAGCTTAGACACCACTCTTGAAAATTTCCAGGAACCTAATGTTTGTAATTGGAATATATTGATTAGTGTGGTGACTCCATTGCTTATTTGTGACCTTGGTAAAGTTCAAACATCTTCACCTTTAATTTTCTCATCCAGAAAAACTAGTAGTAATGCTTAGTTTGTCTGCTTCATAGGATTTTTGTGAGTTTGAAGCAAATAATACGTGCAGGTGCCTTGTAAGTTGCAGAGTAACTTATTGATAGTCATATCTTAGAGATCGTTTTTTCCTATCTGTTGAACATCCTAACATTAAGTTAGTGGGGCAGGTCTTACCTTTAGAAAAACCTGTTCACAACAAAATGGCAGCTTTTTGATCCTGATGTACCCTGGGATTCAATAAAATAAAAAATCCTTTTCTAGCTCAGATGTTAGTTCTGTAGAAGTCTTTGGTATAAATAAATTTATTGACCAATGGTTATCTTAACTCTTTGGATAATGTTTTATTAGTTCAGTTTTAACTGTTTCATAGGGAAAAGTAAAAGTACATGAGTCCCAAATCACTTATGCTCAAGCTTTTCTTAACTTGGCACAAAAATTAATAAATAGCAAAATGGTTATCAATTACAAGTTAAAGCAATAGTAATTGTATGCCTGGCCAGTTGATTCACCGGTACTCTAAGTAAAGGTACTTATTGTACATTATCAGGATAACTTTGGGTATGAGGTGAAGAAATTCTATTGGTTTCACAGCCAGGTGGATTTTTAAGTAATTGAATAACTGTATTAGGGAGCTGCTCTTGTAGGCAAGCTAGAGCGAGCATGATGCTACATGCAGTCCTGGATTTTTTTACATTTAGCATTAGCAACAACTTGGATAAAGTTCAATTTGGTTGAAGGAGCTAATGTATAATTTGAATTTTATATTATTTTTAATAATTATTTTATTTTAAAAATGTAGGGTACAGATGAGGGTTAGGTACATATGTGATCGTCATACAGGTACGTGTGGGCACCCTTATTGATGTTATGTGACCTCCCCCCTGCTCCCCGGCAGTGTCCCACTACTGCCGGTTCCTTATAATATATAACTTGAGTTTTAAATGAATCACCTTGATAGGCAGAATGACTGACTAAATTTAGCGAAGTGGAATTAAGTAAAAGTAAAGTTAAAATCCCTGTATTTACTTTTAAAATAATCACACAAATACAAGATGAATGTCAGCTGGTTAAATAGCAACACATGTATAAAAACTTAAGTTTTACATGACTTGATTCATATAAATTGGATAAGTAATGATAAATGTGAAGTTAGGTTAGTAAAGCTGTAATTTACAAGTAAGGCAGGTTCTACCCTGTCCAGCCTCAACTGTAGTTCAATTCTGAAAACCCTCATTTCGGAGGGACATTTACAAATTGGAGTCTGAGATCATGATGTTTTAGGACCATTGAATAAACATTTTAACCTAAAAAAAGGGAAGACTCAAAGGAAAATATAATAATGACTTGTGAATACTTAGATGACTGTTACGTAAAAGTGGGTTTCGACTCTTCATGGCTTTTTGTGGGCCAAACCCAGAACCACAAGTAGAGGAGATAGATTTGGACTTCCTATGAAATGGAAAAAGATTATTCCGTGGCGAGTTAATTTTAATAAAGCTAGTCAAGCAGGGGTTTGATTAACACACTCCAGGGCTTGGAAGATGGAATTTATGTAAAGGGTAGAGAGTTGGAGCTGATTTTTTTTCTTTTTAAAGAAATTTAAAATACTGTTGTGGGCAGTCCCTAGGCTGAAGTTAGAAATATGAAGACTATTACACCCTAAAGGGGAGTCCAGTTTACCAAAATAATTACAAGAAAATGTAACAAAAATGTGTACAAAGTATTAAAGGAGCATGGAGAGGATACTTTATAAGTGGATTGAATGACTCCTAAAAGATTCATAGTATCAGCACACATTTGTTGAGTTACTGTGCTGTGACATTTATATATGTTCTTGCAGTAATCTTGTAGGTAGTTGTTAATCCCATTTTACAAATAGAAAATCAAGCAACACATTCAGACTTGGTGTAATGTATTTGAATAATTCCACTTACTATAATCCTGTATAATCAGTTTGTGCTCTTGCCCCTGTCTTTGTATTAATTATGTTAGGTGAGCTTCTCATACTTCTTGTATTTTGCCAAGAAGGCTTAATAACTTTGTACCAGGGATGTTATATAAAGTGTGACAATATAGAGTTTCTTTCAGGATTGGGGAGGAGGGGTTTGATAATTAAGACTAGAGGAGTCCTGGGACCATACTGTAAAGAGAGTGTTTATAGGAGAAACAAAAAAAAAATTATGTTGAATTTAAATGAAAAATGCAAATTTTCAACTTTAGTCATGAATAAGTCTTGTTAAAAAGTACTACTGAGTAGTATTCTTTGAAACTCTCCTGGGGGGGAAAAGAAATCAAAATCTTCACAATGTATTATTTTGCTCGTGGTTAATGTAACTGTTTTTGGTCAAGTTAAAGTTTTGCTAGTTGTTTAAAAGCCTTGTTACTATGGAAGTAGTTGGATGAAGTCAATAAAGTCTTGCTTATATATCGTTAATGTAATTCCTTCTTTACGTATGTAAGCATGATAAACAATGGCCTGTGTATCCTTCGAAAAATTTTCTGTGCATCTGTAAGCCTGTGTGTGTGTGTGTACACACGACACGTGTGTCCCAGTCCCACCTATAGGATTATACAGTTAGTACTGTTCTCCACCTTTATTTTTTTCACTTGAGTGAATCTTGGTTGTCTTCCATATCACCACGTATAAATATATCTTATTTTTTAAACCTCTCAAACAACTGAACCATAACTAATTTAATCAATTTCTAATTCTGTTAGTTTTGGTCTGTGGTAGTAAACAACAGAAAACAACTATGGTTAACATAAACAGAAGGTGATTTTGTTGGAAAGATTGGATGGGCACAGATAGAAAAGGCAATAGAATCAAGTTTGAAAATGGGCAGAAACAAGAAAAGCAAGGCACAGCCACAATTCCTGTTGTTAGTGCAACCTGCTTAAGAAGATGCTAGACACATGCCACTGGATTCTACTGAACTCTTATCTCCACTGTAACCACCATAGATGTCTCTCTTGATAGCCACTGATACTGTAGCACCTTTTCAAGATTTCAAGTTCTGGATGGGAGCATATGATTGGCTCAGCCTAGGTTACATGTCTCTGAACTAGCTGTCAGGGAACTCAAAGAAGGGTGCTCTGATGCTATGTTGCCAGAAACAACAAATGTCCACTAATACCTGCTGATGAATAATATTGGTATACATGGTGCTGCTGTTAGCATTCTTGTGCATTTGTGCAAGAAGTAAAATTTCTGGTTCAACTGGTATTTATTTACATTTTGCATTGTGATAGGTATTACCAGGTTGCTTCTATTAAAAATATGAATTTAGAAAAATTTAATTTTGACCTTTGTACATATTTCATGTACTTAAATTCAACAGGCTAACCTCAGCATTAATTGTGTATATTAACTGATGCCTAGTCTAGTTTGGGGATTTATAAGTTTAATTTGTTATTCTTCATGCATTAGTCCTTTGGCTCTTATTAAGTTAATCTGGCAATTTTGTGAGATAGTTTTTTTTTGCTTATAGCCTTTAACTTTGATACAAACCATTTATAGCATACTGCTTAGAGATCACATACAATAAATTTATTATATAATAATTATATTTTACATTTATATACAATTTGATTCATAGTTTCATAAAAGAATTTCCTCTTCAAGCTAATTAATTGAAATGTATTTCTGAGATGATGCAGTTCTTATTTGGAATTTTTATTTAAGAAAGGATTAGGAAAATAGTCAAATTAAAGTGTAAGATACCTGACATATCTATATGACCTCACTGGAACAGTATTATTTGGGATAAAGTCAGCATCATGGCAATAGTATTCTTTTAAAGAAAACTTTCCTGCACTTTGGGAGGCCAAGGTGAGAAGACTGCCTGAGCCCAAGGGTTTGAGACCAGCATGGGCAGTTTGGTGAGATCTCGTCTCTACAATAAATCAAAAAATTAGCTGGTTGTGGTAGTGTGCGCCTATAGTTCCAGCCAGTTGGAAGGCTGAGGTGGAAGGATCACCTGAGCCCAGCAGGTTGAGGCTGTGGTGGCCGTGAGCATGCCACTGCACTCCAGCCTGGGCAACAGAGGTGAGACTCCAACTCAAAAACAAACAAAATTTTCCCTCATCAGAATTCTCCACTGTCACAGTCATTTCACTTGGTAATATTTCATTCTTTCCTAGTATTGCTACTAATATTTGGAAAGTGAGATGATGTTCTTTCTAGTTAGGAGAGGTATTACAAATAGTATGTGTCAAAAATAGTATGTGTCTGAGAAAGAGCAAAAATTCAGGAGAATCGGTAGTACAGTGGGGGAAAATATGATTTAGAATCAAAAGTCCTGATTTTGAGTTTTTATGCCTGCCTCTTATTATTTATGATAAAATGCCGACAAAAATTAATCAGATTTTTTCTTTGATCCCTGTCCTTGTGTTAATTAAAAGAGAACAGGCATATTCTAGATTCTTTCCAGTTGATTCATTTTACCATGAATACAAGCAAAAATATTGTAGATGAGATTTTTTTCATTGGGTGTGTGTTGGATTAGATACTACACAGTAATTTCTGAGTTTATTTTCAAAAGCTATAGTATAAGGTATACTTTACATTGCAACCCAGGTTCAAGTATGTGTGTAAGTGCATATATATCTCTACAACAGAAGTTTCCAAATAGTACTAATAGTAACCCTATGGAGTACAGTCTCATATTTGCTATTTTGTTCTAGTTCTTTTTTAATGGTAGTTGTGATCCACTAAATTGATTTCATGACCTAACTGGTTATAGCTTACTGTTTAAAA
The DNA here is from genome assembly GCA_027257055.1 of Cephalopachus bancanus. Lineage (NCBI taxonomy): Eukaryota > Metazoa > Chordata > Mammalia > Primates > Tarsiidae > Cephalopachus > Cephalopachus bancanus. The sequence goes on along the minus strand of JAPVLO010000096.1, from coordinate 2,951,380 downwards.
AATAACACACTGGAGAACCTTCTGGTTATAACAAAACTGACAGTTTAAGATTCTGAGAGGTATTTATAGCTCAGTTTTCGTTATCCTGGTTTTTCTCAAACATTCTAGCTATTTTCCGTCTTAAAACAAACTAGTTGGGAAGCTTTGTGAGTTGGGAGGAAGAAATAGGGATGTCATTTTTACCACAATCTGTAAATCTTACTTGCTGTCTAACTTAATACTTCTGTAACTTATTCCCTAAGAAAATCAGTAAATGTTCCTTTTTATTTTTCAATTATTAAAACTTTAAATTGACCAGGCGTGGTGCCTTGAGCCTAGGAGTTTGAGACCAGTCTAGGCAACATAGCAAGACCTTGTCGCTACAAAAAAATAAAAAATAAATTAGACAGTCACGGTGGCGTGTGCCTGTAGTTTCAGCTACTTGGGTGGGAGTCTGAGGTGGAAGGATCACCAGAACCTAGGAAGCCAAGGCTTTGGTGAGCTGTGATCGTGAGACTCCGACTCAAACACACACACATTTAAATTGTAACTAGCCTTGTTTTTGTAAAAATATTACACTTAAACACAAACTAGGTCTTTCTTAGAAAATTCATTTATTATTTATTTATTTATTTTTTGAGTCAGAGTCTTACTCTGTCATCCAGGCTGGACATGCAGTGGCATAATCACAGCTGCCACAGCCTCAACCTGCTGTGCTCAGGCAAGGCTTCTACTACTACTGGCACACGCTTGTAAAATTGGCCTGGCTAATTTTTTTGTAGAGACAAAAGTTTGCTGTGTTCCCAAGTTGGTATCAGACTCCTGGTCTCAAGCAGTCTGCCTGCCTTGGCCTTCTAAAGTGCTGGGATTACAGACATGAGCCACTATGCCCAGACTTGGTATACTTTGAAATGCAGAAGGTAAAAAGTTCACCAAATATAGAACACAGGACTAGATTCTGTTGTGAAGGGTTTAAAAAATGGATTTGATATGTTCCTACCCTTATGTGGTTTGCAACCTTGCACCCTAGCTGATAGAATGTGATGATAAGGACTTGAATTGAGGAATTGGAAAAAAGTTTGGTATTTCATAAGATAGGGGATGCTTTTCTTCATTCTTGGAAAACTCTATGTTTTGATGACATTTAAGCTGGTTCTTGAAAAAGGGGTAGGATTTAGACAAGTAAAAATGGTAAAAAAAAATTAAAATGTAAAATAGTTTTAAGCAGGAAGATAGTTCTCATTTTTTGCATATCTGGTAATCCACCTTATACCATCCTTAATATAAATAGTCCAGTTTAACTGTAGTACAGACCCTGTGTCAGGCAGTTATGGGAAATAAGGCTGGAAAGATAAATCCATTAAACATGCTGCACCTAGGTAAGTCCCTGTTGTGACAGGTTAAAGTAGAGCTTGAACATCATTCTGTAGACAGAATGCATTGAAGTTTTTAAAAGAAAAGAGTACAAAACTAGAGTTAGGATTAAGTTTAAAACTAAATACAGTGTGTATCCATTTTGTAATACATTGGCACAGATATACCTAGATGTTAAATGTAATCCTTTTCCTCCTCTCTCTTTTTTTCTTCCATTCCTGATGCAGTCATATGCAGGATGGATTAGAAAGGTGGGATATAGTTAAATGGTTGGTTATTATACTGGTCCAGATAAGAGGTAGTACAGGTCTTATTCAAGGCAGTGGTGGGGTGGTAAAAATGAAAAGGAGGTTATAGGTGAGAACTAGAATTATCAGAGTTTAGTGAAGAATGTTGTGGAGACTGAAAAAAATTAAAGATGACGATAATTTTCAGGCACTTTTCCATTTCTGAAGAATGTACACTTCAAATAAGAATCTTTTTCATTTATTTTAAAAAGTAGTGCATATACATAATAATATTAAAATAGTATGGAAGGGCAGAAAATTGGATATGGGGATGAAAAATAACATCATGCAAAAAGTATCAGATCAGAGAAAATATATAATGTTAAAACTTTGAGTAGGTCAACTTAAGTGTGGGATGTGCATAGTAACTTCCTTCCAAAGAGTACAGTATTGGGGGGAGGGAGTTACTTTACAGTGAAGAAGCCTGACAATTTACCTCAGCCAGGTGATAAAGGTTAAATTTAACAGTGATCAGTCATATTGATAGTACATACCCTTGATATGATGTGATAAAATGGCACCATGTCTCTGTGGTCTTCTTCCCAAACACTTGTAACCCCAGTCTGTCTAATCATGAAAAAAAAGAAATCAGACAAATTTCAATACGAGTGCTTGTTACAAAACACTTGACCAATACTCCTCAAAACTGCCAAGGACACTAAAAAAAGGGAAAGTCTGAGAAACTGTCAAGAGGAACTTAAGGAGACATGACAACCAAATGTAATATGATATCCTGGATAAGATCCTGAGACAGCCAAAGGACATTAGGTAAAAACTAAGGGGGAAAAAGAAAATCAAAACTGTAGGGATTTAAAGGCAAAGGAAGTTTCATAAAGAGTTCAGAGTAAATAATAAACTACCAAGTTAGGTCTGCTCCATTAACCACTGTATTCATCTTAGGTGCTTACTAAATAGTTGATGAGTATATACCATGCTTGTGGTTCTTCATAAGCCTATTTCCAAGGTCAGTTTTACACTTCAGTGAAGCCTGTCTTCATCTATTGGTCAGACACACAGGTCTATATTTGATTTCCTGGAGTCCATGCCAAATCCAGGGTGAGCAGGATAATCACAGAAACTTGTCAGAGTTCCTTCTCCTCTAGCAATGACTTGCAGAGAATATTTTCCCCCCCTCCTGAAACCAAACAATTAAATCAATTATATTCTACACTCACAGAAAAGTTTCCATTTTTAAAAATCAGGAGCAGACTAATTTTTGCATAGCAAGACCCCTGTCCCTGCAAATAACAATAATTACCAGGTTATAGTAACCAAAACAACATGGTACCAGTACAAGGGCAGACACGTGAAACTATGGAACAGAATAGAGAATTAGAAATAAGCCCAAATATCTACAACCAACTAGTTTGTCAAGGCAGACAAAAACATACACTGGGAAAAGGACACCCTTTTTCAACAAATAGTGTGATTTGGATTGGATACCTACATGCAGAGAAATAAAACTGGATTCCTGTCTCTCACTATATATAAAAATTAACTCAAGATGCATTAAAGACCTTAATGGCAGACATGAAACCATAAAAATCCTAGAAGAAAACCTAGGAAAAACTCTTCTGGACATTGGCCTTGGCAAAGAACTTATAGCTAAGGCCCCAAAAGCAAGTGCAATAAAAAATAAATAAACAGAACTTAATTAAGCAGAAAAGCTTCTGCACAGCAAAAGAAATAATCAGTAGAGTAAATAGGCAACCTACAGAATGGACAAAGATATTCATAAACATACATCCAACAAAGGCCTAACATCCAGACTCTACAAAGAACTCCAACAAATCAGCAAGAAAAAAACAACCCTGTGAAAAAGTGGGCAAATGACATGAACAGACAACCATCAAAATAAGATATACAAGTGGCCAACAACATGCAGAAATGATCTACATCACTAATCATCAGGGAAATGCAAATTAAAATCACAATGAGATGACACTTTACACCAGTCAGAATGGCCGTTATTTTTTCTTTTTTTATTTCATGACTTTTCTTACATGTATCAAAACTCATACTGAACAATGCGTTCTTGGTTGTAGATGATGATTTAGTTTTTGCACCTATTAAACTTTGTCTCCAAGTAAAACAAAAACACGTGCTGATAATGGGCATTATTTAAAAATCAAAAAACAAGGGATGTTGATGCAGATGCGGTGAAAAGGAAACACAGACTATTGATGCAATGCAAATTAGTACAACCTCTATGGAAATCAGTGTGGAGATTTCTTAGAGAACTAAAAATAGGTGTACCACTTGATCCAGCAATCCCACTACTTGGTCTCTACCCATAGGAAGAGGTCGTCTTGCAAAAAAGACACCTGCATTTGCATGGTCATTGCAGAGCAAAATTCACAATTGCAAAGATATAGAATCAGCCTAAATGCCTATCAGCTGATCAGTGAATAATGAAAATGTGGTCTGTATTTATCATGGAATATTATTCAACCATAAGAAAGAATAAAATAATGTCTTTTGCAGCAACTTAGATGGAATTGGAGACCATCATCCTAAGTGAGATAAAGCAGGAACGGCAAACGAATTACTACATGTTCTCACTTATAAGTGGGAGCTAAGTTAAGAGTCTGCAAAAGCATATAGCATGGTATAAAGGACATTGGAGACTCAGGAGGAGGAGGAGGAGGATGGAATTGTGAGGAGGGATGAAAAATTGCTTATCAGGTATAGTGTGCACCGTGGAAGTGGTGGTGGAAGTGATGGATACGCTTAAAGCCCATACTTTTAGCCGGGCTCGGTGGCTCAGCCTGTAATCCCGTGCCTTTGGGAGGCTGAGGTGAGTGGATTGCCTGAGCCCGTGGGTTCGAGACCCGCCTAGGCAGCGAGACCTCATCTCTACAATAAATCAAAAAATCAGCCGGGCGTGGTAGCGCATGCCTGTAATTCCGGCTACTTGGAAGGCTGAGGCGGAAGGATCGCCGGAGCCCAGCAAGTCGAGGCTGCGGTGACCGGGAGCGGCCACTGCACACTCCAGTCTGGGTGACAGAGTGAGACTCCAACTCAAAAAAAAAAAAGCCCATACTTTTTCACCACTATATAAAGCAGCAATAACCAAAAACCATTTGTACCCCAAAGCAATTAAAATTATTTTTATTTTTTAATTAGCTGGGCATGGTGGTGTATGCCTGTGACTACACCACCATGCCCAGCTACTTAGGAGATTGAGGTGGGAGGAGCACTTGAGCCCAGGAGGTTGAGGCTGCAATGAGCCACGACTGAGCCACACTGTACTTCAGCCTGGGCCATAAGGCAAGACCCTGTCTCTTTAAAAAAAAAAAAAAAAAGCTAGAGAAAAAAATTGAAATCAGGAGAATACCTACCTCATTAAAATGAAGTGTGTGTCATGGAAAACTTCCTAGAGAATATGGCACTTGACTTACAGATCTTAAAGATGAGTGGACAAAAAGTCACTGAGTATGGAAAAAGAAAACTCAAGTATATGCAGGGGCCAGTGTGCCAGTATGTAAGAGATACTGACATAAGGGAGGGAACTTTCCATAGGCTTTCAGATGAGGTTATCTGCTTTACTCATTTTGGTGAGTTTGGTCTCATCCCAGAAGTGTTTTAATATTAGGAGTACTTCAATATCATAATACAGAAATAGTAGATGATTACACTAAGAGGGGAAGGGGGACAGTCAGTTCTGAGTATCATCTATTTCTTTTTTTTAATTGACTATTTAGGAACTCTTTCAACTTTTTTTGGCATACTTGTTTCTGCACTTTCCAGTTTCCAGGGAAAAATTGTTTTACGTTATTAAAGCTACATCTTCTGGGGAATTTGGTGCCTGGAGCATAGTAGGATGCAATCAATAAATGTTTTGAAAATGTCTTTCCTTCTAGCTTTTACTGGCAGGCTTCCCAAATAAATGCTTTATATTTCCAGGTTCCTTTTCCCATACCACTCAATATTTCTAATAATTGCACTAAGAATTATTATAGACTCAGTCAACAAGACTGGGAGACTAACAATGTAAAAGTCTAAGTGGAATGAAAGACCACTCTTGACTAGTATGTTCGTTTCTTAGGGCTGCTGTAAGTTTTCACAAACTTGGTGATTTCAAATCATAGGAATTCTGGAAGCCAGAAGCCTGACGTGAGGTGCCAGTATATGCTCCCTTTCATTGAAGACTCCTGAAGCCACCTCTTCCAGCTTATGTTGATTCATGGCTTGTTACAGCAAAACGCTGATGTCTCTGTCTTCATTCACTTGACTTTCTCTCGTGTCTTTGTCTGCCCTTGCCTTTCTCTTATTGGGACTCCTCTTATTGGATTTAAACCCACCCTAAATCCAGGATGAACTCATCTTGAGATTCTTAGTTACATCTGCAAAGATCCTTTTTTAAAAAAGGGCACATTCACAGCTTTTGGGTTTAGGACTTGACATCTTTTGGGAGTGGGGAGGCATATCTACTTAACTCACCATACCAAGCCAGCCACCAGAGCAGCATGTAATTGAAGTAGTGGAGCAGAGTGCTCTCTTGGATGCAAGGGGACGATGCATATACAACCGACAGCGTGAAAACAGTTCTGAAATCATTCTGCTTAAAAGGAAAGTGGTAAATTGAAGATATTTTCTTCAATTCATTTTTTAAAATAGCTATTTAAAATTTTTAAGTTGGGGTCAGAAGGATTTGGTTAGAGATTTGCTCTCTTAGCTGTATTTATCTTGAATCTTCATTTTAAAATTTATATTAGAACTTCGAATTTGCAAAATATTTTCCACATTTTGCCACCTTTGAAGTAGGAATGCTATGTTTTTTCCTTCTCATTTAATTTTTTAAAAATATTTTTCTCCCTCCTAGAGATGAAGTCTTACTATGTTGCCCAGGCTGGTCTTGAGCTGGGCTCAAGTAGTCTTCCCACCTCGGTCTCCCAAAGTGCTGGGATCATAGGCAGGAGCCACGGAGCCCACCCGCCTCCCCCCCACAACCCCCCCCACCTACCATTTTATAGATGTGGGAATGGAGTTCAGTTTCTATAACTAACTTGCCTGAGGTCACAGATTGTGAAATGATCCAGATAGATTTGAGCATTGGTGTTATAACTGTAAAACCTGTATTTTTTCTAGCCTGCCATTTTGTTTATTAATTTTCTATTTTAAAGTGGCAGACTTTATTGTTTTTCATGTTTCATGTTTTTCAATTTGTAATGAAAATGGAGAATGCAAGTTTCTCTGTTTACAAAATAAGCTGCTAATACTAAAATCAGACTTACCGCATCTCTGAATGATTTCTGTTTGAGTTGTCAGTTCTTTAATAGAAATTTAAAACCCGTACTTCTTTGGTGAATACTTTTTTTTTTTTTGAGTTGGAGTTGCACCCTGTCGCCCAAGCTGAATGCAGCGGCACACTCATGGCAACTCCAGCGTCGACCTGCTGGGCTCCAGCAATCCTTTCACCTCAGCCTTCTGAGTAGCCAGAACTACAGACATGTGCTACCATGCCTGGCTATTTTTTTATTTATTGTAGAGATGAGGTCTCACCAAGTTGCCCGGGCTGGTCTCAAACCCACAGACTCAGGCAATCCACTCACTTTGGCCTTCCAAAGTGCTGGGATTACTGACTGAGCCACCGAGCCCAGCCTGGTGAATACTTTGATTCCTCAGATAAGTTGCTCACTCACAGGACCTTCCTTCCTCCCTCCCTCCCTCCCTCCCTCCCTCCTTTCCTCCCTTCCTTATCTTGTCTTCCTTTTCTTTCTTTCTTTTTTTTAGAACCAAGTGTAGTAGGTGCTATATGCAGCCATAATTTCAAGATGATACTTCCATGAAACATTTCTTCAGTAATTAGGAATTGGCCCTGGTACTTTTCATCCTTTTGTTCTTTTGCATAATTTAAATTAAAGCTGTTTGGTTTGTGATTATAAAATAGCATCACCATTTTTTAAGAATCCTGAAAGTGGTGAAAAGTTGTTTTAGAACAAGAAAAACAAACGCCAATAGAATACTTGACTTCAGTGTTTCTTATGGAGAAGGAACCCTTTCCTTAAAGTCCCTGATGGACTTAGTAATTAGATTTTTGGGCCCTACCAAAAACCTACTGAATCTCTGTGGTGAGGCTTCGAGAGTCTGCTTTTTTTTTTTCGCTTTTGAATTGGAGTCTCATTCTGTCACCTTGGCTGGAGTACAGTGGCATGCTCACAACCACCGCAGCCTCAACCTGCTGGGCTCAGATGATCCTTCCGCCTCAACCTTCCAAGTAGCTGGAACTACAGGTGTGTGCTATCACACCTGGCTAATGTTTTTGATTTATTGTAGAGACGAGGTCTTAGCAAGTTGCCCAGGCTGGTCTTGAATCCCTGGGCTCAGGCAATCCTCTTGTCTCCTCTCAGTCTCCCAAAGTGCTGGGTTTACAAGTGTGAGCCACTGACCTGGCAAGAATCTGCATTTTTAATGAGTATTACTTATAATTGTTATACAGTGATTTCGCATTTTTTTTCTTTTTTTTTTTTGAGTTGGAGTCTCACTCTGTCGCCCAGACTGGAGTGCAGTGGCCACTCCCAGCCACCGCGGCCTCAACCTGTTGGGCTCCAGTGATCCTTCCACCTCAGCCTTCCAAGTAGCCGGAATTACAGGCGCGCACTACCACGCCTGGCTGATTTTTTTGATTTATTGTAGAGATGAGGCCTCGCTGCCCAGGCGGGTCTCGAACCCGCGGGCTCAGGCAATCCACTCACCTCAGCCTCCCAAAGGCGCGAGATTACAGGCTGAGCCACCGAGCCCGGCTTGATTTAGCATTTAGATACTCAGCTCTCATAATACTGTCCTGAGTAAAGGAAAATAAAGTGACCTCATGATGGGAACTATAAAGCAGCATTAGTAAGTGTAGTGATTTGTATTAATTACCAAGTGGTAATGATCTGTGTATATCCAGGATGTTTACACAAGGCCTTAAAATCTTTTGCGCATCTGCTTTTTATTAATTAAATATTTAAGGAATACTATCGGAAAAGTTCATCCTAGGTACATCAGAGAATGAAAAGATAAGTAAGAATACAAATTTTGCCCTCAGGGAGCTTTTGTTTTTAATGATTAAAAAACCCCGGAATTTAAATAACTGGTACTGTAAGATAAAAGTTAGTACCTACTAAGTGTAATTTCAGAGGTAGGAATACTCTAGAAGTCCATTACAGCAATGATCACATCTAGGAAAAAAAGCCAGAATATAAGGGTAAGTGGAGGGTGGGCAGTGGTTTTCTATTTGTTGAGGAAAACAAATAAATAACTTTTGTCATCTGAACACTTACTCTCCAAACTTTGAGCATAATTATTTGTGTTGGATTTGATCTTTTTTCTTAAGTCTTCTCAAACATTCTGTCAGGTTTAGGGTTCCAGTTAGTAATCGTTTCTGCTTGTGGCAACTGAGAGCATTTGGTGAACAAGAGCTGACTGCCCTCTTAGGGGAAGTTGATGTGTTTGAGTATAGGAGATTTGAATGCATATGTGTACTGAGGAAAGGGATTCCATAAAGAGGGAGGTAATAAAAATACAAGAAAAAGATATCCAAATTGATGAGATCTAGCTTTGAATGGCGAAGGAATATAGTACGTCTCTAGGATAAAGGACTAGCAGCAATGACAAAAATAACTGTTTAAAGGGCTTCCTTTTCAGACGTTTGTTTTGTAAAGTTTAAATCAAGGCTTTCCATTCTCCTCCATTTTAAAAAGAAAGGGTTTTGGAATATGTCAGCCTTTACTCAGCATTTTTTGTTGTTCTAATTCTGTTTAATTCTGTGATTATGAAACAAACCAGGCTATGTGTCAGTCTTTTTTGCTGGTTCCTCTTTTCATATGACTTTATACCATCTTATGCTGACAACTCTGTAGTTTATATTTCCATTCTGAGCATCTTTCCTGAAACCTAGATTCATCTTTGATTTGAAATTACCTACTCAGCTTTGCCACTTGGATGTGTAGTAGACATCTTAGCTCAAAATAACCAAACTGGAACTGATAATCTTTTCACCCTCAGTCTGTTGTACCTACAGCCTCTCCATCTCACTGAACTTCTAGTTGATTAGGCAAAGACATTGGAGTCATTTTTAACACACTTCTCTTTCTTGCAGAACTCACATTCACACTATCAATAAATTACCTCGAAAAGATAATTCTTTTACATGGTTAATAGGAATGTAAGTTAGTGTAACCCCTGAAAAGCAATTTGGAGATTTCTCAAAGAACTAAAAATAGATTCACTATTCGACCCAGCAATCCCATTACTGGGTTTATACACAAAGGAACATAAATCGTTTTACCAAAAAGACACCACCTGTACTCATATGTCTATCACAGCACTATCTACAATAGCAAAAGCATGGAACCAACCCTAGGTGCCCTTCAACGGTGTACTGGATAAAGAAAATGTACATATACACCACGGAATACTGTAAAACCATAAGAAAGAACAGAATGTCCTTTGCAACAAAATGGATGCAATTAGAAACCATCATTCTAAGCAAATTATCACAGAAGCAAAACTGAATTCTCACTTATAAGTGGGAGATAAACACTGAATACACACAGATATAAGGAGGGGAACAGCAGACACTTGGGACTCCAAAAAGGGGGGAGAGAGGAAGGTAAGGGTTGAAAAACCACCCATTGGGTACCAAGCTCACCTGGGTGATGGGCTTAATAGAAGCTCGTCATGTAATACCTATGTAACAAACTGCACATGTACCACTTGAATGTAAAAATATTTTTTTAAAACAGAAAAGAAATTTAGAAGTAAATTTTAGAATTTTTTTAAATAGATTATCTTCGCTCTGCTTCACAATACATACAGAATTCAGTCACTTCAAACCACTTCCATCGCAAGCAACCACTCTGGTCCATTACCATTTCTTGCCTCTTTGAGAAAGCTTCTTACTGATCTCTGCTTCTACTCTCATCTGCTTCCACTTATAACTTCGTTCTTATTGTAGCAGTGACTCTTCTAGAATTTAAGTAAAATTATATTAGTTCTCTGCTCAAGACTCTCCATTGAGTCCCCCATTTTATCTCAGTAAACTTAGAAATTTCTTCAGGGTCCGTATGATTAGGCCTCTGTGATTCCTGTAACCACAGTTCTAGGGCATGACCTCCCTGTCTTCTGTGCTTTAGCCACATTGACCTCATTGCAGTTTTCTCTAAAATAAGCCATTTAAAAACTTTTTCCTCTTAGCTGTTTCCTCAGCTGGGAATACACTTCTCTCAGTACTCCACCTGCTTATTTCCCCATTTCTTTTAAATATTTACTTAAATCTCACCTTCTTAGTGAGAGACCATGTGGTTTAGTACCATGCCCTCCTCTTTTTCCCCCCAGCTCTCCAGGTTCCCACATCCTTACCCTGCTTTGCTTTTTCTTATATGGCATTTAACATCTGAAACTGACATGCCCTCTTGTTTTCTCTCTCCTTTCTATTTCTTCCTCTCCTATATACACACCTTCATATGTAAACACATGTTGGGAAAAAAGTTTATTGTCTCTCTTCACTCCACAAGTTCAGGAGTCTTTGTTTTTGCATTGGAGGACACGTGGCTAACCCTGAAAATGAATAAAACATGGTCATGCCTTGAGGGAGCTTAAAGCGTGGATAGACATAATAATAGATGGTGTAGTATTAATGATAGTAACATACATTTGTTGAATTCTTTTTTGAAACTTTACCATGTGCTAGACACTGTTTTAAGCACTTAGACTGTGTTTACTTGCTTAATACTACCAATAAGCCTTCGGGATAGACGTTATTATCAACCTACTTCTAGATATTAAGAAACTGAGACATTAAGAAGATAAATACAATGGTCTGACTTAACGTTTTTTGACTTTACAGTGGTGCAAAAGTGATATGTATTCATTGGAAACTGTACTTAGAGTTTTGACTTTTACTTTTATAATAAAATTTTTATTTTTATTATTTTTTCAAATTTAAAAAATTGCTATTTGAGATTCTGTTGATAGTGATTGACAGAGCAGGAATGGGAATGGGACTCAAGGAGTGTGACTTTAGAGTCAGAAATCTTAACCACAACACAATATTTTCCTAAGCATTGAATGAGTTGGCATATATAAAGTACTCAGAACAATGTCTGACACAAGATAAACTTTATGTAAGTTTTATCTGTTGTTATTGGTAATTAAATATAATGATTCACAGTTCCTAAGAATATAGTCATAATATTAAAATATTTGCTGGCTACTTAAAAATTATTTTATCATTCAATTCTTTTTCTAAGTAACTCCCTCCAGGAGAGTCACCATATATGATTATTATTCTCCATGAAAATAAATGCTGAATCTGTTGCGAATCCCACCAAATATTTAGCATCCATTAAACTTGTGGATATATTGGAGTGATCTGCTTGAATTCCATGTAATGCTATTGATGAGTGGGGGCTGATATTTAGACTACTAATCAGTTAAAGAAGAGATATAGTGAATGCTTTAGAAGAACTTGGAATGTCAAAAATTAAGAGAGGCTCTTGAAAAAATTGGAGCAAGAAACCTTGGAGATTTTTCTCAATTTTACTTTATAATGCTACAAAAAAGGCAGGTATTAAGTAAAGGGTGTCCTGTGAAGTGTGCATATAGGAAAAAACTTCTAACTCAGTCAACACTTGGCGTATTCTTTGTTCAGGGTATAGTTGTAATTATAAATTAAACTTTATTGTAAGATTTATTTTAATACTATTTAGCTTTATTTAGAAGGTGAAGTCTAGTCAAAGGTTTTTGATTCCTATTTACTATGAAATTTTGGTTCCTATTTTAATGGTTTCATTTTATAGACTTTTTTTTTCCCACTCCCAGAAAATAAGGAAAATCTATTTAGATGAAGCATCAGATTGGACAGAAGTTTAGTCATTTTTCATGCTGAAATTACTATTTTGTCTATCTAAGGCATTTCAAATAATCATAAGTTGCATAGGTTCATTTTAAAAATATAACTTCAATTTAAAGTGTTTTTAAATATAGAAAGCATGACATTTTGGTAAAAGAAAGATGTTCTTCAGGTCTGGCCAACGTTGCAGGATAGATAGAAGTTCTCAAAAGGGTCTGTGCGTCAGCCTTATGCAGTTGGCTGTTTGATCTGAGCGTTAATGTGCCTGTTGAATTAAGACTTGCATTAACTTCAGCATACAGAGATACAGCTTATTTGTTTTATCTGTGTCGAGGTCATAATGCATATAACAGAGCACTGAAAAACCAGCCTAATACAGTAGTCTGACTAAACCACAAGTGTGTTCTTCGTTTTCAAAATGCAGTAAAAATTGTTTTAAAGTTTGGAGAGTAAGTTTTCAAGTTTCAAATTAGTGTGCTTAATCATAAAATAAGGATTTGCCTTTCTTTCTGGAAGTACAGATCTGTTTGAAGTTGATCTTACCATTTGGTCCCATTGTGTTTGCTATATTCCAACAGGAATCTGACCTATCACTTTTATAAGTTGTGATAAAAAACATATACCATGTTGTCTTCATCCTTTTGCTGTTCTTAATGGCTGATGGACATTGTTTTGTATTTAGACTTAAACAAAAATGTTTAGATGTTAATTTTAAAGCTCTAATCAATCAGTTATCAGGGCCAACTAATAGAGTTAGAAGAAACTTAACAGTTGTCTGGCTCAATTCTCTGATTTTCTGTACTATATGTACTATATGCACTATGTGTACTAGTCAGTGTAGGTGTCCATCAACAGGTGAATAGGTAAAGAAAATGTAGAATATCTACACCATGGGATACTAGTCAGACATGAAAAAAATGAAATTCTGTCATTTGTGGCAGCATAGGTGGGCCTGGAGGTCATTGTGTTAAGTGAAATAAGTAAGGCACAGAAAAATAAATACTGCATGTATTTGCAGTATGTGGGAGCTCATAGAAGTAGAGAGCAGAATTATGGTTATTAGAGAGTGGGAAGGGTAGTGGAGAGGAGAGGAAAGGGAGAGATTGATTCACAGACACAAAATGATAGCTAGATAGAATAGATTCTAGTGTTCTTCAGTACTGTAGGATGACTATAGTTAACAATAACTTACTGTATATTTTCAAATAGCTTGAAGAGAAAATTTTGAATGTTAACACACAAAATAAATGAGGTAAACAGATATATGAATTACCCTGATTTGATCATTACACATATATATCAAAATATCACTCTCTACCCCATAAATAAGTATAATTATTATGTGTCAATTAAACATTTTTTGAAAATGTTAAAATACTATGAAAACCAGGCATGGTGGCATATACCTGATGTTCCATATACTTGGCAGGCTGAAGTGGGAGGATAGTTTGAGCTCAGGAGTTTGAGGCCAGCGTGGGCAACATAATGGGACTCTATCTCTTAAAAAAATATACGTATATGGAGTCTTGAAAGTGAGAATTTAAACTGGGCATGGTGGCTCAAGCCTGTAATTCTAGCACTTTGGGAGGCTGAGAAAGAGGATTGCCCGAGCCCATGGGTTCGAGACCAGCCTGGGCAACATGGTTTTTGTCTTTGTCTCACCTGAAAGTCTGTTAGAAAGAGTTAAAAATCTAATACAATGAGTTTGACTTTGGGTTTTTTGTAATATATATAACAGAAGGAAAAGAAACTCTAAACTTATATTTTGAAAATCAGTTTATTTTCAGTGCTACTTCCTCAGAAATAACTTCTCCTTCCATCACTTTAGTCCAAATTAAGTCTCTTTTGATATTCTTTTTCATAGCACTTTCTTTCAAATTGTAGTTATTTCAAATTACTCATATACAGTACATTATTTGAGTCTTCGTTTTGTTTAATTTTTCTACCTGACTAGACTATAAGTTCCATATGCAGTAACCATGTCGGTTTTCTGCACTACTGTATCTTCAATTCCCTAGTTCAGTTCTTGCATTCAATAAAGGCTTTGGGTGAGTGAGTGAATGAATGAATGATGACTGCCTTTAGTGTTTTGTAGAAGTGCAGGGTGCTATCAATTAAGCACCCTTTATCTAGCATGAGAATGAAGAAATATTTCTCTTAGTGGACCTGAAAATGAGTAGGAAGGAGATATGGGGTTCAGTGTTCAGTTCTTTGTAGAAGGCAAGTAGAATGTATTTAGAAAATTTTGCTTTGGATTTAGGAATGTGGAAGTTATTTATGACCTTAATGAGGTCAATTTTAGTAGAGTGAAGGAATGCATTTCACATTACAGTTGCTCATGAAGTTAATTGGTGAGAAAATAGATCAAGTAGCTTTTCACAGAAAAGCAGATCCCAAACACTGCTTTTTTGTTTGTTTATAGGTATGATAAAAATAAACTATTACTGTGCTTTAAATATTTTCCCTGTTGCACAAAAAACAAAAGTGCATGAAAACTGTACTGCATGAGTACTGTTGTAGAGGTACCAGGAGGACCTGGTTAGTTGTCTTCTACCACATTTTATCTTTCACGTTGAAATGTTGAATATAGCCGGGCTCGGTGGCTCAGCCTGTAATCCCGCGCCTTGGGAGGCTGAGGTGAGTGGATTGCCTGTGCCCATGGGTTCGAGACCGCCTGGGCAACTTGGTGAGACCTCATCTCTACAATAAATCAAAAAATTAGCCGGGCGGTTCCAGCTACTTGGAAGGCTGAGGCGGAAGGATCGCAGGAGCCCAGCAGGTCGAGGCTGCGGTGGACGGGAGCGGCCACTGCATTCCAGTCTGGGCGACAGAGTGAGACTCCAACTCAAAAACAAAACAAAACAAAACAAAACAAAAAAAGAAATGTTGAATGTGTAAGAAAGGGTGCAAAGGGTATTAGATTGGTTTACAACTTCCATATAAGTCATTAATCCTCCGATTTTCCTAGACATTCCAGTATTGAGAAATCATGGTAGATTTTCAATCTACCGTGCACCAGAAACTCTGGCTGCCTCTTTTCCATGTGCTTTTGTAAAGTGTGTCCTAATTTTTGTGAATTTTGTCTCTAAAAATTTTTTTTTTAACTTCCAGGTGTTGGCAAATCATGCTTATTGCTACAGTTTACAGACAAGAGGTTTCAGCCAGTGCATGACCTTACTATTGGTAAGTTTTTATAAGAAATGAGAAGCATTACATATTTCCAGTAGTTTAAGATGCTAGAGGATCTATTCTATTAGTGATGATTCCAAAATTAGTGAAACTAGATTTGTTGCTCTGCAGTCTGTCACTTAAAAAAAAATGTAGTAAAAATAAATGTTACCCATCTTTGCAAAAGTGGTTAGAATGCAACAAGACATTAATATTTAAGATTTTGGTTGTCATTTTATTTATTTATTTTTTGAGTTGAAGTCTCATTCTGTTGCCCAGGCTGGAGTACAGTGGCACAATCACGGCTACCACAGCCTCGACCTCCTGGCCTCAGTCTTCCTAATAACTGGGACTACAGGTGTGCACCATTATGCCCTCTGACTTTTTGATTTATTGTAGAGATGAGGTCTTGCCATATTGCCCAGGCTGGTCTCAAAACTCCTGGACTCAGGCAGTGCTTTTGCCTCAGCTTCCCAAAGTGCTGGAATTACAGACATGAGCCACTGTGCTTGACCTCAATTATATTTAATGATGGAAAAAGCAATTGAGACATTGTAGCATTATGGTGAGAGCAGAGACTCTGAACCAGCTTCCTGGAATTTGAATCAAAGCTTGCCACCATCCTTCAGTTTCTTTATCTGTTCAATGAGAATAGTAGTACCAGTCACACAATTATTATGAACAGTAAATGAGTTAATAAATGTAAAAGCATTGGAGTAAAGAGCCTGGCAACATAGAAAGTGCTTTAGACTTACCTATCATTATTAACTGAGAAAAATTGCCAGCTACCAAATTTTATAGCTCCTCAACTGTGAAGAGTAAATGAGATAGTTACTGGTAAGAAATAGTCAGAAGCCGGGCTCGGTGGCTCAGCCTGTAATCCCGCGCCTTTGGGA
This sequence comes from Cephalopachus bancanus, assembly GCA_027257055.1. Lineage (NCBI taxonomy): Eukaryota > Metazoa > Chordata > Mammalia > Primates > Tarsiidae > Cephalopachus > Cephalopachus bancanus. Next base: position 2,934,836 of record JAPVLO010000096.1, on the reverse strand, counting down.
GGCTGAGGTGAGTGGATTGCCTGAGCCTGCGGGTTCGAGACCCGCCTGGGCAGCAAGACCTCATCTCTACAATAAATCAAAAAATCAGCCGGGCGTGGTAGCGCATGCCTGTAATTCCGGCTACTCGGAAGGCTGAGGCAGAAGGATCGCCAGAGCCCAGCGGGTCGAGGCTGCGGTGGCCGGAAGCAGCCACTGCACTCCAGTCTGGGCGATAGAGTGAGACTCCAACTCAAAAAAAAAGAAATAGTCAGAAATATTAGCTGCTTTTATTTAAAATAGTGATATTGCCCAGTTTTAATAGTATGGAAAGCTATAACATTAAAATGGGTGATAAACTAAAAACTAGATAATCATGTTGTTTTGGGGTTCTTATTTGCTTAAAAATTATGTTTATATTCTGAAAGCTAAAGAACCTAGGTGGATTATTCTTCTGTAGCTGTAGCCCATTAACTAGAACTTAATCAAACATGAAGGAAAAAGGTAATTGCAAATCTGGTTACTCTTTACAACCTATTGCTTAATTAATCTGTTCAGCCCTTGACTGCTATTTTCTATTGATATTCTTAACTTATCATTTATAGCATATTGATGTTTAAAATACCAAATCAAAGATAGAGCTTATTAATCAAATTATCAGATCAATTAATAGTTTTCAGCCAAGCCACTTGTACTTTGTGAATATATTGAAAGCTTTCATTAGCAACTGCTACCAATAAGAATATCCATATTCTATTTTAATTTTGGTAGTTTCAAGAGTATACAATAATGATGGGTAAAACAGGTAATTTTTTTCATGGTGGTTCTTATGACTTTGTTTAACTTTAAAAAAAAAATTTTTTGTAGTCAGTGTCTCACTCTGTTGCCCAGGTTGGAGTGTATTGGCATAGTCACAGCTCACTGCAGCTTCGACCAGCTGGGCTCAGGCAGTCCTTCTACCTCCATATAGCTGGGTCTACAGGCTTATGCTACCACACCTGGCTAATTTTTTTTATTTTTTGTGGAGACAGGGTCTTGCTGTGTTGCCTAGGTTAGTTTTCAACTCCTGGACTCAAGCAATCCTTTCACCTCGACCTCCCAGAGTGCTGGGATTGTAGGCATGAGCTACACGGCAAACCTTTTGAACTTTTGTGAGCTCATTTTTCTTTTTTTTAATAGGATTTGTTCTTTGCTTAGTAGGTTTGAAACCTTGGTAGCCAACTTTGGGCATGACTCACTCAACGTTGGGCATGACTCACTAAAAACAACTAGCCCAGCAGTTGGTTTTAGTTGTACTAAACAACAGTGCTCTTCTTTTCATTGATTCTTATGTATAAATTTCTAAGTTGTTATGGTACACCCAACGGAGAGGATGGGCCTGAGCCTACTGTCAGATGTTAGCATAGGCTGTGTGTGCCGAGAGAGATGAAGGAGAAAACCAAGAGAGTTGTTTGGAAACTAACTCATGTGAACTGTATTGGGAGGCACTTGGAAATAGACTAAAGGAAAATAAAAGCCAAGGATCTCTTCCTACTTCTCTTTCAGCCTAAGTTGATACTGTTTTCCATTTCTCTAGCTCTAGCCCCTTCCTAGCAAGCCCACTGGTGGTCTCGCTCCTGAGCTATGATATTGCCAGCTTTTCTCTTTGTCCTTCCAGCCTAGGGGTGGCAGCAGCTTCCTGTTGTTGCTAATCTCTGCGTTGATTTCCCCTCTCTTCTTGGCTCTTCCTTTACATTAAACTCACTATGCACTTAAATACTTAAGTGTAGTTTCTGTTTTTCTGGTTGTACCCTGACTGATAATACCTTTTTTTCCTTTCTAACTCTTGCAGTTGGTTGTAAATAACAAAAATCCACTGAAATCAGGTTGAGCAAAAGGAGAATTTATGATTTTAAGTATTCAGATATATCCCAGAACTGAGGGCAGGAAGCCAGCTGGGTCAGTCTGGAAATAGAGCTTAGAGCTCTTAAGGAGGGAACATGGGAAATTCTCTCCGTCTTCATTCTTCCCTCTGTCTCTCATTTTCTTCTCATGCCTGCTTCATTTTTCTTCCATCATATTAACCAGTGTTTTGGGCTTCTCTTTTCGTGGTTTAAAATGGCCATTGTCATTATCTCCAAAGTTCATATCTTGTTCGGGAGAACAGAGACTCTCTTAAACTTAATTCCAAGCTCCCTAGGGAAGAGAGTTTATTGGTTCAACTTGGTTCAGGCCCACTCATCTCTTGGTTTGTCAGCTCTGACCATGGGCCCAGAGTAACTTTTATACAAAATGGTTCCCAAGTTGGTAGTGGGATTGGGGGGAGGGATGTTGGCAAAATTTGGATGAATCATCTTTCAAAGCTACTACCATAATTCTCTCACACCTAGCTGTTCTAACTAGTCATCATGTCTCTGTCTTTTGTCTACTGTAATAACCAATTCTCTGCTCTTGTTTATAAACTACTGACTCTTAAGTTTATGATTCTTCTCTCACTTTCTCTTCTACTATTCCCTAACATATACAGACACCATACTCCATTAAGTTTTCACTGCTTGCTCTTCCCTGAATATTTTGTACTTTTTCATATCTTCAAACTTTTGCTTTTTCTCAGTGTGCCATTGCTTGACATCTCTGCTTATTGAAATTCTTTTCTGAATATTATGCATATCCCAAACTACAGCCCCCAAATGAGATTTGTATACCCATGCTTTTGGGGAAATCTTGTTGACGGAAAAGGAAGAACTATAAGAAATTGCTGAGAAACAGCCAAAGTGGGATAACTGTATAGGCACTGAGTTTCAACATAATGCTCAGCATTATGGGTGTAGGCGGTGGTGTTCCTGGTAGATCATGTGTTGAAACATTATTGATCATAAACAGGTTCATTCTTCCTAAAAAGGCAGAATAAATTGTATGGATGAATGTAAGCATTCTCATCTTTTACCTGCCATATGTTGAATGAGATTACATTCAGTGCATATTCACAAAATTGATTTTTTTTTAACTATTAGGGGTCATAGTCCAACCATGGCTTTAGCAGCAATCCATTATTATAGAATGAGATGGTGGCTATCATGACCACCTCTTTTAAACTGGCATTTTATCTTAGATCCTATAAATTGAATGTAAATGTACTCAATCCATTTACGATGCACAGGATCTTTTTTTGTTTGTTTGACACCCCTGGATGGGCTCGAACCAGCAAAGGATCTTAATATTTAAGATGTTTCAGTATTTTTGAGATGCCGCTTTTTAAAAAAATCTGAAGCAAGCAGAACATCCAGGATCATAGAACTGTTCTCAGAATGCTAATAGGTGCTTGATGTTCATTGTTGATGTTGATAGTTAAGTTTTCCCCAGCGGAATGCATTTTTGAAAGCAAAGCCTACTCAGTTATTCTCCTCCCACCCCTTTCTGTTGCTACAGCTTACGTAGAGTTACATACACTGCACTCAGAGTGCATTCAGTATAGCCATTCTCTCACTCAGGCTAAATGCAGGCCAGTAGAAGCAGAAGTATTGTAAAGTTCTTATTTCTGCTTCATTGGCACAGTGCCTACTTAACATTTTTGACACCCATCACAGCAATTTATTTTTCAGACATAAAAACAATTAGATTTTTATCATATATTTTAAAAATGAGCATTGGAATATTTGCTAAAATAGGCATAAGACAGTATCTTGGCTGGGTGTGGTAGCTCATGCTTGTAATCCCAGCACTTTAGGAGGCCAAGGTAGGTGGATTGCTTGAGCCCAGGAGTTCCAGACCAGCTTATGCAACGTAGCAAGACCTTGTCTCTATAAAAAATCTTAAAACTTAACTGTGCATGGTGGTATATGTAATCCTAGCTGCTTAGGAGGCTGAGGCAAGAGGATTGTGAGAGCCCAGGAGTTTGAGGATGCAGTGAGCTGTATTCCAGTCTGGGTGACAGAATGAGACCACAACTCAAAAAAAAAAACAAAAAACGAAAACTAAATTAGCTAGGCATGGTGATATGTTTTTGTAGTCTCAGATACTTGGGAGGCTGAGATCACTTGAGTCCAGGAGGTTGAGACTACAGTGAGATGTGATCACGCTACTGTGCTCTAGCGTGGATGACGGTAAGCGCTGTCTCAAAAGGAAAAAAAAACAAACAATGTCTTGTTGCTGCTGCATACTTGCTTTTACCTGATGAATAGATGAAGCCGAAAAATTTAAGGTTGGGTTATGACTAAGAAAGAATTAAATGATTGAAAAGACCATATAAAGTTAGTAAAGACTTTATCAAATATTCTTTACCCTTTGACTGTATCAGTGAGAATTGTTAAGATATGAATCAAAGAAGCAATTTATAAATAACTTCATGGACACAATTACATTGAAGAGTCAGACTGGAGTCTTGCTACTCACAGGGTGGTTCACGGACTGTTGCGCTGGACCTGCAGCAAATCAGTACCGTGTGGGAGCTTGTTAAAGAATCTACTGAGTCATAATCTGCATTTTCACGGGATCTCCAAGTGGTTCATATGAGCGTTAAAGTTGAAAAGCATTGGAGCAGTGGCTCTAGCTGATTACTCAGCTAGAAATATGTTTTTTTTTTTTTTTTGAGTTGAAGTCTCATTCTGTTGCCCAAACTAGAATGCAGTGGCATGCTCCCAGCTACCACAGCCTCGACCTGCTGGGCTCCGGCGATCCTTCAGCCTCAGCCTTCCAAGTAGCTGGAACTACAGGCGCGTGCTACCACGCCCAGCTAATTTTTTTGATTTATTGTAGAGATGAGGTCTCAGCAAGTTGCCCAGGCGGGTCTCAAACCCGCAGGTTCAGGCAATCCACTCACCTCAGCCTCACAAAACGCGAGATTACAGACTGAGCCACCAAGCCCAGCTTAGAAATACATTTTATATTGTCTGCCTTGTGCACACAGAAGAGCACACACCCTCACACATGCTGACCTCTCAGCTCCTTTACTTCTCTCCTGCATTGGTCTTGTGTCTACCCTACTTCAGCTACTCTCTCCCATTTTTGTCCCAGGACCTTGTCATTCCCAATATTTGAAACCACTCTAGAATTTTAGTTTCATACCTCTGGCTATCTGACTTCCCTCTCTTCCTTCCAATTCACTTTCTCTAGTTCCTAATGCTAATCAGTTTTTTACCCCATCAGAGCTATAATCCACTGAACCTAACATATTTTCACTGTCATCCCCCTTGTGTTGTTCTTACTTTCCTCTTTACACAGTTTTAAGTTTAATTACTATGCCTTTTTAATCCCTTCTACATATACACTCAGTCCCTTTGTCTCTTTCTTGTTTCATCATAGTCTTGTGCCTAAACCATAGGCTAAATTCAAACGTGTATAGCTAGATATGACTGGAGAAAAACACAGATCAATGCTAACTAGTCTCATTTTACTTTCTCGGACACGTTAACATCACATAAACCCTTAATACTGCCTGACAATTGCACTTTATTTCCAGTGCATTCACTTTCTTGTAGAACTGTATCATACCTTCTTGTTCTTTAAGCATGCAGCACCTTTCCTATCTTTCACACTCAGCTGATAACCTTGGTTTCTCTGACTTAGAAAATAGAGACAAGAGAGGAACATTTCCACAGGTTCCCACCAGTGCATGGACCCACCTGCCTGCCTACATTGTGTCTATAAATTCAGTCTCTCCTTGCTACTCTGGTTGAACTCTCTTCAGTTCCTAGCCCAAGGCCACTGCTTTAGTAGTTCTTTTTTTCTTTCAGGCACCAGTAATTTTTCCCTTTTTGTTGGTCATTTTTCATGGCTCTATTTTCTTTTCCAGATTTTGATCTTTTTCTCTCATTTTTAGCATAATTCCTCAGAAAGAATTATCCATATTTTTAATCTCTAATTTCTACCCATTCTTTTGTGAACCCACTCCAGTTAGCCTTCCTCTCCCAAGCACATATCCAGCTACTTCCTCAACGTCTCCTCTCTTAGGTGTCTGGCATTTCAAACTTAACATGTCCCAAATAGTTTCTGATTTTTCCCTTTAAATCTTACCATAGTGTACATGGATGCACTCATATACACATACTCATCCCCCCACCTAGATTTATTTTTTCCTTCACTTTTTATGTAAGTAAATATTAGTAAACAAATTGTCCCCCACCAGTAGATGGTAAGATCCATAAAGCAGAGACATATTTGTTTGACTTATTGCTATATCCCCAGCATGTGCTAATAGTAGGGACTCTATCAATATTTACTAAATTAATATGCTATCTGTCTAGCTGAGAGGAAAACTCCATAAAGCAATATTTACCATTGTAGTGCTTAGTGTATGCATTCCTTTATTTTATACTACTCAGTTATGTTGTTTACAAATACTACTAGTTAAAGCCCACTAATTCTTGCTACATTTACTTTGCTGCCTACTAAGGAACAGTTTGACAAACTGGTCTAGAGGCTAGGTCATTTGTATATTGATACCAACTTTCTGCCTACCTCCCTCACTTTCTTAAACCAGTCAACCTATAAGAAATGATTGCCAGAAGTGCAAGTATACTTCTGGGGAAGAGGTGATGGAGTTGAAGCAGCATTATTTCTATCAGGCTCTCCACAGGAAATCAGTTTAAAAAATAAGCTCATTTATTTAGGGTTCAGTTTTCTGGTAACTTGAGTTATCTAGATCAACTTTGCCAAGAGCTAGGGTAGTAGCTTAAAAGACCTCTTGAACATCTAATTAAGATTTTGCAAAGTCTGTGTAGCTAATTTTTGAAATGTAAATGTATTTCCTATTGGGTGTGATCATAGAGAAAACGTAAAAATTCAGAGAAAGTTAAATTTGCAGTATAATTTTGGCATTCCAGCAACCACTGTGAACAGTTGGGTATGTGTTATTGCCCTCTAGAACTTTTTTTTTTTCTTATTTCTAAAATGAATTTTAGAGTGGCCAGCAAAATTTTCAAACACATTTTATTAGTGAGAAAAAGGAAGACGGACAATTCATGGCAGAAAGACCTGCCGTAGGCAAGTTTTTCAAAGAAAAACTGCCCCTCTAGAGCTTTTAAAATGTATTCATAAATGCACACAAAGCTGTTCTAGTTTGCACTCCCCCGACTAACGTACAGAAGTGTTCATTCCTTCTCACCCTTGCCTCCGGTGCAGCTTGTTAATGCTTTTAATGTTTGTGAATCAGAGACAGCATTTTTTTGTATGTTTAGGAACAACTTGTCTACCCTCTTGAATTACCTGTTATATCTTTGCCCCTTCTACTACTAGTTTTTTTTTTTTAAGTCAAATCTCTTGATCTTTTTCTTTATGGGTTTCTAGCCTTACTTTGTGCAAAGATTACATATACTGTGTAGTCTCTTACATATTCTTCTAATACTATAAATTTGTATTCCATCTGGTATGTGGTCATATATATTAATACGTTTTCCTTAATGCCTGGGTAACTTGTAGCCCACACCTAATTAAATAAGCCATTCATTCTTACCATTTTTAAAATTCTCATGTTAGCAAGCCTATTTGGAGACACTAAAATCTTTTTTTTGGATTTGGAGTGTCACTCTGTTACCCAGGCTGGAGTGTAGTGGGGTGATCACAGCTCACTGCAGACTCAACCTCCTGGGCTCAGGTGATCCTCCTGCCTCAGCCTCCCAAGTAGCTGGGACTATAGGTACACACTGCCATACTTGGCTAAGTTTTGGGATTTTTTTGTAGAAAATCTCGCTATGTTGCCCAGGCTGTGCTGAAGCAATCCTCCTGCCTTAGCCTCCCAAAGTGCTAAGTTTACCGGCACCACCCATTGCGCCCTGCCTAAAATGTATTCACTTTTTTTTCTATTTCATGAGGCAGCATCACACTGTGGTAGACATGGTAACTTTGTAGTATACTTTATATTGATTAATGTTCTTTCTTTTCTTTTCTAAGTTTTCTTGGTCATTAATGTGCATTTGTTTTAGATTACCTTTAGTTTGTCAGGTTGCAAAATTTTATTTTAATCAATATTTTTTATTATGATATTGTGGGGTACAGTTAAGGGTTAGGTATACAAATATGCTTCGTTCAGGCACCCTTGTTGATAAGAGGTGTCTCCCCATCCCCAGACAGATATTTACTACCATTTATCCCATCTCCCTTCCCCTCCCCCCCATAGTTTCCCACCACTGTCAGTCATTTTCTTATAGTATTACATTGGATGTTCAAGGTCCACTATATGAGTGAGAATATGTGATACTCAGATCTTTGTTTCTGTGAGAGATCACTCAGTATTATAGACTCTAGTTCCATCCAGGTTGCTGCAAAATTCATGATTTTGTTCTTTTTTATGGCTGCATAGTATTCCATCGTGCATATGTACCACATTTTTTTAATCCAGTCCTCTTTTGATGGACAGCATTGTTGCTTCCAGGCTCTTACTATTGTGAACAATGCTGCAATAAACATACGTGTGCAGGTACAAAACCCAAAACCCACAGGCCATAAGAGATAAGATAGACAAGTGGGACCTCATTAAACTGACAAGCTTCTGCAAAGCCAAAGAAACCATCAAGAGAGCAGGGAGACAGCCTACAGACTGGGAAAAAGTATTTGTCAACTCCAGGTCTGACAAAGGCATAACATCTTGGATCTGCAAGGAACTCAAACGTGCTGAAAAGATAAAAACAAACAACCCCATTATAAAATGGGCAAAAGATATGAACAGACACTTCTCACAGGAAGACATCCGAGCAGCCAACAGACACATGAAAAAATGTTCAACTTCACTAATCATCAGGGAGATGCAAATCAAAACCACACTGAGATACCACCTAACTCCAGTCAGAATGGCAGTTATCAATAACTCAAAAAATAATAGTTCCTGGAGAGGTTGTGGCAAAAAGGGGACAACTTCTACACTGTTGGTGGTAGTGCAAACTAGTGCAACCTCTGTGGAAAACAATATGGCGATTCCTAAAAGCTCTAAATATTGACCTCCCATATGATCCCGCAATCCCCCTACTGGGAATATACCCTGAAGGTTGCAAAATTTTTAGTGAGGTTTTTCAATTGGAAAAAAATTTTATTAAATTTAGGGGTTAATTTGGAGATAATTTATTGTTTTGATAGTATTGAGATTACCTATTTATACACGTATGTTTTCATTTAGTCAGACTTTCTTAAATGTACTTCAGTAAAGTTTTATGGTTTTGTTCATGCAGGCTTTTTGCTTTTCTAAGTGTTTTGATATTTTATAGATTCTGTTGCTATTGTAAGTAATTTTTTTCACTGTTAAAAATATTTTGCATATTCTGGGTAGCTTGGTCTTATCTGTAAGTTATGATTTTTTTCTTAGTTGTTATTTATGCCTCTTAATTTTGTTACTATAATTTTTGACTAACATCTCTAAAATAATTTTCAAGTTAAAGATATTGTAATATTTTTTCAGCATAATTTGACTTCCTCTAGTGTTCTACCATCAAGTATGGTGTTAACTGTTTTGTTTTCATAGGAAATTAAGGACATTACTTTTTATCTAGATTTTCTTTATTTCTAGAATTAGGAAAAATTAGGTCATCTTCCCACAAGTCTCTGTTTTGAACCTCTGCAGTTTCTAAGTTCCAGGAACACAAATAGGGGTAAGGAGTCCATATGTTCCCATCCTGGTAAGGATTGCTGGACCTTGTTAGCTTGGTATCTAGCTCTGTTCTCTGCTGGCATCCCCACCTTGTTCTGGAGGTTCTGGCCTGATGTTATGAGGAGGCGTGAATGGACATGCCCCAACCTTACCTGGGGTAAGGAGCGATGTTCTGCCTATGCACATCTCTGTACTTTCATGATCACCTGGCTCTGACAGGTGGTCCTTCTTACAGAGACTGTCATCATTAGTCATGTGGATGATGATTTAGAAGTTCTGGTACATAATATGGAATAATAATAACAGTAGCTGATATACTGAATATTTACTCTGTTACTGTTATAATTATGTGTAATAATCTTTTAATCTTGAAAAAATTTCATGAGATGAGTATCATGAATACGTTTTTACAAATGGGGAACTAAAACTCAGGAGTTTAATAACTTGCTCAGGGTCACAAAACTAGTAGATAATGATTATGACTGCTCAGTAAATGGTATAATTACTGTGCAAGGATGGTAATGATCTGGAGACAGTGAGCAAATATGTACTTAAAATTCAAAGTATTTTTTCTAGGTTAGAAGCAAATAACATATCTGAGAAAATAAGTATCACTCCCTGACAATGTCAGGTAAGTGAGGTCTTGACTTTGGCTCCACAGAAGATTTATTTGGCAACTCAGTTGACTGTTAATTGAACATGTATCTGGGAAGAGCTTCAAGGGCATAGAGAATGATGATTTATCTTGTAAAAAAAGATAAGAAACCTTTCTTTTTTTCTTTTTCTTTCTTTTTTTTTTTTTAAAGTCAGAGTCTTACTCTGTCGCCCAGGCTGGAGTGCAATGGCATGATCACCAACAGCACAGCCTCAATCTGTTAGGTTCAGATGATCTTCTGCCTTACCCTTCAAGTAGTTGGAACTACAGGCATGTGCCACCACACCCAGCTATTGCTCTTTCGTTTGTTTGTTTGTTTGTTAATTTATTATAGAGACTAAGTCTTGCCAAGTTGCCCTGGCTAGTCTCATATCCTTGGGCTCAGGCAAATCCTCTCCTCTGCCTCCCAGAGTGCTGGGCATAGAGGCATGAGCCACCACCTCCAGGAAACCTTTCTAAATGGAATTTGCAAGCATATATTCTCTTATGGAAAAGGATTTAAAGTTTTAATAATCCAGAAGATAAATTGGGTTTTGTTTTTTGTATTTGTCTCTGAGACTTCCAGGATACTTTAGGATTCGGTATTGTCTTTTGCCACATTTAAGGGTAGAAAACCCTACATTGGACCCAGTTATGAGAAGATAAATGGGAAAGAGTTATGCTTCTGAAGCTGAAATTGAATCTGTTTTTGTTTCATTTGATAGGAAAATAAAAATCATAGTTTTTAATTTGATCAACACTTGTCCACTTTTTCTTTTGAGACGTGTATTTTTCTTCCTATGATACTTTATCCTATGCCTAAATAATATAGTAGCCTTTTAACTGGTCTCTTTGCCTCTTTTGTTTTCCATCCTGACCCTATTGATAAATGAAATTAAAACAGCAATTATATTATGACACTTCCCTGCTTTAGAAATATTCTTGATTTTTGTGTAACAGGTTTATTTAAAATTGGATATCTTTTTAGAGGCAAAATCTTTATTTAAAGATTATAAACCTCAGTGACCTCTATCTGCTTATTTTGAATAAAGAGATTAACATACCAAAACCCAGTTCTGGCTAAGTTAAGCAAAAGGGAATATACTAGAATATCTGGAGTTGTATATAGAACCCACAGAACATTGGAGTCTTGGGCTTGGGAGTGGACAGGAACAAAGCATCAGTTTCAGTATCTTTATTCTTCTGCTCAAGATATCAGTTCCAGAAAGGGGGCATCTGCTTGTCCTTGCTTGCCCTGCCTGCCTACCCTTGGCATCAGGAAACATTCATGGGTCTGTTTCTACTTTGTATTGTTTTTTTGCTAAGTTTGACATTATGATTGGATTCAAGAAATCTGGAATCCCAGTGAGCAATATAAATGGTTTTGGATTGTGGGTAAAAGCTGCCATCCATGACAATGGGAGGAGAAAAAGAATTTTTTTTTCTCTCTCTAGTTTGTAGAGACAACAGATTAACAGGCTTCTATTCTGTCATATATCTTCTTGACATGTGGACATTTGTGCATTTGTACATTCCTTTCAAATACTGGATATTTCAAAGAATATTTATATCATACCTAGCAACTGGTTTCCTCTCTCAACTACTTTTATTTTTATGCCACTAATGGTGTGTGTGTGTGTGTGTGTGTGTGTGTGTCTGTGTGTATGTCTCCTGAGGGGTGGTACAAAAAAATGTATACACATTTTAAGAGATGTTATCTATGTGTTACTTTTTGAAGTTGACTTACGATAGCAATGTGTAGTACAACATTAACTCAAAAGATAGTGTTAATCAAATGCATTCTAGCATCACCATGTGACAGGCAGGACAGTCAAAATGGTAGAAGCATGGCTGTTATTTGAGGAGCACAAGACCATTTTGAAGTGGTATTTGAAATTCGAGAATGTTGTAGAAGTACAATGACAATTGAGGCATGAGTGTGCAACAGAACCTCTAACACACCAGACAATTGCGTGCATTCGTGATAAGTCTGAGGCATGTGATACTATGTGTGATGTGCACAAGGGAAGATCCAGGAGGCCTTGCACAGCAACAAGTCCTGCAGTAGTTCGCCGTAGTCAGAAGTGTCTGACCATTGATGGAAACCACTTGGAGGATCTCTTGTAATTGTAGAAGTCCAAACGTGACTTGTATTCATCTTTTGTTATGGGAATATACTGAGTATTACAATTTTAAACAGTTTTCCCCTTAAAATGTGTATATATTTTTGGGGTGTCTCTCTCTCTCTCTCTGTCAAATATATATATATACATATATATATATATATACACACAAATATGTCATACACATCACACACATATGTGCATTATGCATATGCATATACAGATATGAATATATATAAAATTAATCTATGTGTATATGATGTATCTGTAGATAGGTAAATATGAAAACACTATAATGGTTTTGTGTGGCACTTTCTGCATTTTTCAGTCTAGTACATCATAACTCCTGATCTCATTTCTCTACTTTTCCTGAGAATCATGAACACCACGTTAGTTTCTTGGTATGGACTATGCCTGTAGGGTAGAATAAATATTGAAATGTAGAGTTAAACAGTATCAAATTTTATGTCATGGAAGAATAATTTACCTGTCTTTCTCAACCCTAATCACAGTTGGGAGAATTACAGGAGTTGCTGAAATGGAATTCTGACACAGGACAGTGTGCTCCTGTCTGGGAAACTAGGAGCTGTTTTGTTTTTTTTTTCCAGGATGTTATCTGGTTTCTGGAGACGATGACTTCCCTTCACCCTGACTCTGATCTAAATACTAATAGAATGTGTTCTAGGCAGTATGATTTGATAAGTTATAAGTGATATACTACTTTCAGAATCTTCTTCACAGCTGTTTGCTATTCTAAAATTATCCCCTATTTTTCTCCTCCTATTTTGATGACTGAATGAGGACTTTCCAAAGAGATTATGAATGCAAGTTAAAAAGTCAAAATAGTGAAAGACAGAATTTATAAGTGTAAAGTCTGTTCCCTTTGACCTGCAATTCTATTTCCTATAATTTACATAAAATCATAGTGAGTTGAAAAATATATGTCAAAGGTTTATTTCAGCATTCACTATTTAGTGAAAATATGGGAACAATCTTAATTTGTAGTAGTAGAGTACCAACTGAGTAAATTATCTGTACATAAATTAATATTATATGGATATAAAAAATAGTCTAGTTTTATGAATATGGATTTGTAAGGGTGCTCGTGATAAGGAATAATGTCTGTGACATATTAAATAAGAAGAAAATAGCAGAACAGTATTTATATGTTTCCATTCGTGTAAAATTTTGTACTTATTCTGCGTGTGTGTTTATTTATGGATCACTGAAAGTATGTTTAAGCAGTGGCTATATTTAGTGGGCATGTTTGGTTTTCTTTCCTCCTTGATTATCCATGTTGGGAACCAAGACTGTACTATTGAAATTCATCTATTCATGTAGTGAATTTTATACCATGCTAATGTAGTTTTAAAGAAATTTTAATCTTTAATATTTGTTGTAACTAATAATCAGGGCTCTTGAATCTCTTTTTTAATTGTTTTTAATAATACTAAGACCTTGATATCCTTAGTTTATGTCTTATTGGTACATCTACCTATCTACCTTAGTTTATTTATTTTCTAAGGATAGGCACTGTGTTTGTTTAAAGTTGATCTGTATGTCACCTAGCATAATATGTCCTGGAAATGTTCTGTTTTTTAGTCTTTGGATGTGATACATATTCCAACTAGTTTGTGTAACAAAGCATTTTCTGCTCTATTTAGGTGTAGAGTTTGGTGCTCGAATGATAACTATTGATGGAAAACAGATAAAACTTCAGATATGGGATACGGTAAGTATAACAGAAATACATTGTATGACCTTAGCAAAATTGTTTTATATAAGTACATTGTACAAGAGGGAACCCCAAAACAATGAAATATATATTGAAAATTGTATATTTAGTCTTACATGTTTGAACTTTAGTCACTTTCAAAATACTCTCCATTTGATGCAATACACCTATCTAGATGTTTTTTCCACTGCTCAAAACAGTTTTTGAACTCGTCAATTTTTGATGCCTTTTAGTGCTGCTGCTGTCTTTTGTTTCACCTCTTCCACATCGGCAAAAACGTTTCCCTTTAAGGCCTTTTTTTCATTGGCAAAGCAAAAAGTTACTCAGGGTGAGATAGGGTAAATAGGGAGGGTGGGACATGTAGGTTATGCAGTTTTGGGTCAAAAACTGCTGAACACTCAGTGTGGTGTAGGCAGGTTGTTTGTGTAGATCACCCATCATGAAACGGGCAAACGCATTGAAAGAATCTCCAAAAAAATTTCACTGAAGCTGAAGGCAGCCTCTCACAACAACACTATCTGGTACACTGATGCTGATGGGGTTCTAGAACACTTACCTAGCGAGGGAAGCCTGTACTGCAAGGGGCCTGCCCTCCAAAAAATAATTACTTTTGGGGGGAAGGGGGCTCCCCCTGTATGCTTGTTTTGTTTTAATGTTATTTTTTTGCCTCTTATGGTTTGTTAGGCACCAACATGCCATGCCATGAGATGAAATGTATTTGACAAGTTTTTTTTTTTCCCTTATGCAGTGTTTTCAATTGGTGCTCCAGGTGTTGGGCATTGGTGAGGATATCTGAGTGAATGCTCAGGCTGTGTGGTCCAAATGGAAATGCTGTGGAAGCTGTATTTTAAAAAACAGCATGTCTCAAGTACATGTGTGACGTAGAATAAGAATAGCAAGACCACAGATTAGCTTACCCTGCCACTTAATAATTTATTGTAAAAGTTTGATTTAGTCCCAACCACTTAAAGCCACCTTGCTTCTAATTCTGTCATTTACCCTTGTTAATGAGTACCTGTTACATGCCATGCTATATAATGTTTAATGGTGATTTCTCATCTGAACTACAGAATACAGAAAATTATTTGAGTGGCTATTTTCTTTAGTTTCCCATCATAGATGCATAAAAGTAAAGATACTGTATAATATACAATGGATGTCTTAAAGTAGTAGTTTTCAAACTTTTGGTTTCAGAATCCCTTTATACTTTTTAAAATTTCAAAGACCTTCTTAAAGAACTTTAGCTTATGTGGCTTAAAGCTATCAATATTTGCCTTATTAGAAATTAAAACTGAAACACATTAAATATGCAATCATCAACTTATTTTAAAGTAACAGTAACAAACTTATTACTTGTTAGAGTTTACAATGCAATTTTTATGGAAAATTATATTTTTCCAAAGCAGAAAATAACTATATTTTTCTATTGAGAGTAGAAGCATCATGTTACACTTTTTAAATCCCTCTACTGCGCATCTAATAGAAGATGTTGGATTCTCATATCTGCTTCTGCATTGAGTCTTACATATGTTGTAGTTGAAATATATGAAGAAAATCCAGCTTCACACAAATAAGTATTTGGGAAATGGAGAACCTATGGTCCATGTAAGAGTCTCAGGAAATCCCAGAGTTTCAGGGATGATACTTTTGAGAACCACTGCCTTAGGGCATTAGGACTTAGTTCTTCACAGAACCCCAGCTGAGAAAAGTTGAAATGTCTCCTGTTGTGTCAAAGAGCATATTCTCTAAACCAGTTAGTAAATGAAATCTAAAAGACAGGGCATTTAATCATCTATACTTGTTTTTTCTCTATTCACTCAGTTTCTCAGTGTCACGTGTAGTAGCCATTGAAGTAAGAAACCTTGGAGAATATCTAGTCTCACAGACTGAATTCCCAAGAACAAGCAAGTTGCTGTAGGACCTGGATTTTCTTATACTTCTGTGTATCACACAGTTGTTCCTTAAATCGTAACCCTACGTCTTTTTCTTGCCCAGTCCTAGAGTTGGACTCTGGACTCTTTTTTTTTTGAGTTGGAGTCTCCCTCCATCGCCCAGACTAGAGTAGAGTGCTGGGGTGGCTCATGGCCACCCCATCATCTACCTGCTGGACTCCGGTGATCCTTCCACCTCAGCCTTCCAAGTTGCTGGAGCTACAGGGACGCGCTACCACACCTGACTGATTTATTGTAGAGACAACATCTCCTCACCTGGTCGCCCGGGCTGATCTCGAACCTGCGGGTTCAGGCAATTAACTTGCCTCAGCCTCCCAAAACCCTGGGATTATAGGCTGAGCCACTGAGCCCAGCCTCTTTTGTTTTCTTATCTCCTGTTTTTCATTGAAAGTTCAAGCCGGGCTTGGTGGCTCAGCCTGTAATCCCACGCCTTTGGGAGGCTGGGGTGGGTGGATTACCTGAGCCTGCGGGTTCAAGACCCGCCTGGGCAGGCAAGACCTCATCTCTACAATAAATCAAAAAATTAGCTGGGCGTGGTAGCGCGTGCCTGTAATTCCAGCTACTCGGAAGGCCAAGGCAGAAGGATCGCTGGAGCCCAGCAGGTCGAGGCTGCGGTGGCCGGAGCGGCCACTGCACTCCAGTCTGGGCGACAGAGTGAGACTACAACTCAAAAAAAAAAAAAAAAAGAAAGTTCATAGTTCTGCTATTTCTTAGAGGTTTACTCATGAGCCTAAAGGATCTCAAAACCTTTTTAATTTACATTTTCTAAGGCAACATGATTTCAAAATTGCATGGAAAAGAGAAAAAATATGTAAAGTCTCTTTTTTCCTAGAAGTTTAAAATTAATCTTCTCCAACCAAAAGGAAGCATTTTCTACTTCTGTATTAAAAGAGTTTTTCTGTTTTTTCAGAACTGATTTACATTAAGTTGCTCTTTTAGCTTATACATTTGTGCAACACACATCGTTCAGTGTAATATAGTATGAACCAGACTACTTACTGTTCTTTAGTAAACATTTTCCGTACCTTGTACTTTGCATAAATACTCGCTTTGCCTGAAGTACTTTTTTCTGTTTTCCACAAAAGAGCTCAGATGTCAGCTCTTTTGTGAAGCCTTTCAAACTCCCATGGGAATAACTGATTCTTCCCATAATATTTTGTGCATATTTCTGTTATAGCTCTGATCCCATTGTCATCAGTTTTTTGTTCACATATCTGCCCTCCTCAGAATAAGTATTTTGAAAGAAAAGGTCAACTATATCTCATTAAACTTTGTATCTTGTATTCTTAGGTTGGTGACCAATAGATACAGTGTTTGGTAAATTTTATGAATGAATGAGTAGAGAATCTCATTTTGTCTAAGCAACTTGTAGGATTACTGGATGTGTCCAGGAGATATTGTCTACTAAATTACATAGTTTTAAAAAGGAAAGGTTAATATAGTAATAATAACTATGTGATATTTTAGGCATAAACCATATCATTGTCTAAAGCTTAGGTTATTCAATTGTTTGTATATCCTTAAATTATTCCCTTAAGTAGTCTTTTTTTTTAACTTGCATCAACCATTTATTCCCTCACTGTCTCTTTTGTAGGTTGACTAGTCATACATTCTTTTGATAGCCTTTTTTTTCCTAAGCCTCGTTGATTTTTTAACACAAAAGTGAACTTTCAAAATAAATCTAAAGTAATTTCTTATGCTGGACAATATAAGAGGAAAATAGAAGAAAAACCCTTGCTTGCATTCCCCTATGAGGGCAAAGGCTTGTTTTCTTTCCTCTGTATCTGAAATGGAGAGACTATGGCACTTTTAAAAACATCATAACCCAGAGTTCCAGAGCTGCCACAAGGAGAGCTTTAGGAACCAATGGCCTCTTCCATAAGTAAAGAACTATTCAAAAAAGTTTGTAAACTTATTTCTTTTGGAGGTTGTTTCTTGTGTAATTGCCTTATAGGTTTTTCTCTTTATTTTCATTGACTTTCTTCTTACTTTCATACCTAACTTCCAAAACTTTTTAATGAACAATCTAGTACACATTAAAGTTGGTCTCTCACTTAATTTCTCTCTGAGTGAAAGTGTGTCGTGTTCCCCGCCCCCCGCCAAGTCTCAGTATCTTAGGATATTTGTTATCATTGTATATTCATTTTCATTCCCACATAATTTAAAGTTAGGAGTTTTCCTTGCAAAAATTTAACATTCCCCATGTTTGCTTTCTTTCACAAATACTAGTAAGTATAACTGCTAACAGATACTCTTTGAAGGCCTTCAGGCCATCAATCAGTTTCACAGCTAGAAGCAGTGATAAGAGTCTATTAGTACCTCCCTTAAAACACTTTCCCTTTACCATGTAATGAGTAATTTTTTTTAATTATTAAAAGGTAAAGCTAAATGTATAAATTTTTTTGCTATCTGCCAGGGTAAGAAGAAACATAAGTTGCACCCAGTCCTGTTTCATTGGTAGAAAAAGGACAGAAGACGTGTGTTCTCACTGTTGGACCTTTCCCAGCAGTTATCATCTTGTTCTGCATTTAATTCTTTTTCTCTTGCCTTTCATTTTCTCTTTCATTTGCCTTCCAATATATTCAGTACTTTTGATTCCTTGACCCCTAAAAAAAATTTGTAGGATCGATGTTTTATTTAAGTCTGTATATCTGTTAAACGTCCCCAAAAAAAAAATATATATATATATATATTTTTTTTTTTTTTTTGAGTTGGAGTCTCACTCTGTCACTCAGACTGGAGTGCAGTGGCCGCTCCCGGCCACCGCAACCTTGACCTGCTGGGCTCCGGTGATCCTTCTGCCTCAGCCTTCCAAATAACCGGAATTACAGGCATGCGCTACCATGCCCAGCTGATTTTTTGATTTATTGTAGAGATGAGGTCTCGCCGCCCAGGCAGGTCTCGAACCCGCAGGCTCAAGCAATCCACTCACCTCAGCCTCCCAAAGGCGTGGGATTGCAGGCTGAGCCACCGAGCCTGGCTCCTAAAAATATTTTTTTTTGTTGTTGTTTTTTTTGAGTTGGAGTCTCACTCTGTCGCCCAGACTGGAGTGCAGTGCCACGCTCCCGGCCACTGCAGCCTCGACCT
This sequence comes from Cephalopachus bancanus, assembly GCA_027257055.1. Taxonomy (NCBI): domain Eukaryota; kingdom Metazoa; phylum Chordata; class Mammalia; order Primates; family Tarsiidae; genus Cephalopachus; species Cephalopachus bancanus. Next base: position 2,915,776 of record JAPVLO010000096.1, on the reverse strand, counting down.
GCTGGACTCCAGCAATCCTTCTGCCTCAGCTTTCCAAGTAGCTGGAACTACAGGCGTGTGCTACCACACCTGGCTAATTTTATGATTTATTGTAGAGATGAGGTCTCGCCAAGTTGCCCAGGAGTTCTCGAACCCGTGGGCTCAGGCAATCCACTCACCTCAGCCTTCCAAAGCACAGGATTATAGGCTGAGCCACCTAGCCCGGCTTTTTTTTTTTTTCTTTTTTGAGTAGGGGGTCTCATTCTGTCACCAAGACTGGGGTACAGTGGTATGATCATGGCTAACCATGACCTTGACCTCCTGGGCTTAGGTGATCCTTCTGCCCTCCTGAGTAACAGGAACGTACCACCATGCCTGGCTAATTTTTTTGATTTTTTTTTTGTAGAGAAAGAGTCTTGCTATGTTGCTTAAGTTGGTCTTGAACTCTTAGGTTCAAGTAGTACTCCCACCTCAACCTCCCGAAGTGCTGGGATTACATCTGGCCCCCCCAGAGATATTTCTGTTGTAAATTTATAGATATTTTTTTCCATCAAATAAGAGTTAGTGAAACTTTTAACAAAGTTATGTGGAAACTTACATGCTAAAAGTTTCTTCTCAACAAATCATAGACTTTTTTTGTCCTTTGAAAACATTTCTGGTTTATACTCATAACTTCTTATAAAAAACCTGAATATTATGTGGATGGATGACCCATAATGCAGTGGAGCCCTGCAAAGTGCCTAGGACTGAGGGCTGGAAACAATCTTACCCTTGCTTCTGCTTTCCTCTTTGCTACCATCACCATCATGCCCTTCCAACCCTAGGAATTGAGAGGCTTAGAGGCGTAGTTGTTTTGCCTCCTTAGGCAAGCAGTTCATCTACCTTTTCTTGAACAACCACAGGGACAGGAAACACTTAGACATTTCATTCTACTCTAATGATTACTTCCTACCTATGGCCTCCATTTTCTCTCATATGGCAGCATTTAAAGAATCCTATGTGAGTGATTGTGTCCTCTTTAAGTGATTCTTTCAAAGTAAATATCCTCAGACTTTATAAAAGCATTCAGCATTTGCTGTTTGTTTTTGTTTTTTGTTGTTTTGTTTTGTTGTATTTCCAACCCTTGTTTCTCTTCTCAGAATCCCAGACTTAAATAGTCTGGGTTGACTTTTTTACTATCCTTGCTGTGGATACTGAGACTGCATAAAGGTCACTTTGATTCCTACTAATCTTATGATATCCAAATAGAAGTTTTCTCCATGCATGTAGATTTCAGTATCTTTTTCCTCAGTGATAGCGATTTCTTGATCACAAGTCTAGATTTTTAAGTTGAGTCTGTTTGGTGAAGTACCTGAGATTTAATGCTTGGACAATGGACAACTTATTAGGCTATTTAAAACTCCCTTTTTCTTTCTTTTTGGTTCTTACCAGTGATAATAAATGATATAGATACCTGAGCAGTTCAAGTAAAATAAGTATTGCTGTAATATTGATTCTTACAAATCTTTATTTTCTCACTTTATTGGCTCTTTGGGATCAATCAAGGTAACATATTTGAGTGCCTACTAGAAATATACTTTAGTACTCTTAGTTAGACTATCCCTCAAGGAGAACTAAAGAGGAAAAAAAGATAAACATTTGGGCAATATATTCATTTTATCTAATCAATGGTATTAAAACCAAATGACCACATGGACGTGCTTTTGGATTTGGGAGGAGAAGAGGCTACCTATGGGTGTGGTGGGCAAGCTTCCCAGCTTTTTGAAAGAATTTGAGCTTGAACTGGTCCTCAAAGGAAATGGAAATTGGATAGATGGAGGGAGGAGAAAATAATTTTTCAGGCAAGAAGTTAAACAGGGGCACAAAAACAGGAATATTCAAACTGCAGGCAAGACATCACTAGAAAAATGTTGACTACGAACAAGACTTTTATTGAATAAGAAAAAAAATTCTTGAGAGACAAGCAGAGATCTGATTCCCAAGAACTTAGGACTTTAATTCAGGGTATTTTGAGATTTTTGAGCAAAGTTTAACCTGTGTCAAGTTTTATTTTATGAAGATAATAGGAGCAGAAGAAAAGTTAAGATTACCACCAGTTGCCAGCCTGGGGTTACTGCAAAAATTGATGTCAATAAAAAGACTGAAACACATGGGAAAGCCAATTTGGGGGAATCTTTTTCTGGCAATTGAAAGTAAGTTTTAAGTTATGGAAAATGAAGGTCTATAAGACTTACTTTGCCCAAATGTTCCATGACTTTGATTTTAATACTAAGCATCACTGAAAATGAGTGTGCTCGTCATCTCTTGAGGCAGACTTTTTTTTACAAGTGTGGGGACCTCATGAATTTTTAAGTAAATCACAGAGTGATATTGTGAGCTAAGGGAAGGTCATTGTCTACTCTAGCCACTTCTAACCCAGGTTTGTTTTCTGGTGCTATTCACTTAGCCAATCATTTCTATTAAATGCATTTTACATGATACTATGCTAGTATCATGAATCCCTTATGACAAAGAATTCTATGCTCTGTTTTGTTTCAAGCTTTCAAAATCACTTTGAACCAACATGTCCAACACTTCATAGTAAAGAGAATCAAACAATATCTCAATTCCTAAGTTAACATGTTTTTCACTTAAAACAATATAGATCAGAGTTTAGACTAGTATATATTAAAGTACATTTTTAAAGCCAGATTACTTTGCTACCACTACCATTACCAGAGACTACACCAGAGTTTGTGATGGGTTCTTACAAGTGAGGTCTCAAGAATTTGGAAACTATTCTGAATATTGGTTTTTATTTATTACAAAATAATCGTAGATTTTAAGATGTGTAGCTACAATCATAATCTCCAGTTGGAATTGTATTTTTTTATTTGCTTTGAGTTTTTGTCTGATTTTGTAATAATTTACAAAAATCCACATTTAGTGTATTCACTGTGAAGTGGTACATTGTGTAAGTTATTCCCATATTGGAACATAATTTTTGTGTTTTTTTTTGTAAAACAGTTTGGGCAGAATGGAAATGGTTATAGGCATTGGCTTTTCTTCTTTTCCTAAATTTGTTTTCCCTTTTAGTCTTTCACTGTATTTTTTCTGGACTGTAAACACAAATGTTTTAGATCTTAAAATAGTGCTTTGCTAGCAGTGTGTTTATTTTAATTCATCCCACAGAATGTCCTGAGATTGTTTTGAAATACTTTTACCTTTGCTTGATAGTTAGTGAAATAAGAGCTCTAAACCTGGTTTTTACTTTGAATGAATAAAATATTATCTTTTTCATACTACATTACTCTATCCTTATCTGCAGGGGATACATTTCAACACCCCCAGTGGATGCCTAAAATCGAAGATAGCATCAAGCCCTGTATATACTGTCCTTTTTTTTTTCCTTCATCTGATTACCGAGGCAACTACAGGTTGAGCAACTCTAATTTGAAAATCCAAAACATTTTTGCTCTAACGTTGCTCAAGATGCACCAGTGAGCATTTTGCTCAAAGAAAGTGCATTATGGATTTCAGGTTTCAGATTAGGGATGCTCAACTGTATAATGCAGATATTACAAAATCCAAAAAATTTGAAATCTGAAACATGTCTGGTCCCAAACTTTTAGGATAAGGGATACTCAGCCTGTGCTAAGTGACCACTGGGAAGATAGTGTTGCATAGATAGACTGGACAAAGGAATGAATCACATCCCCCACTGGATGGGGCAGGATAACACAAGAGTTCATAATGCTGTTCAGAATAGATACAATTTAAAACTTATAAATTGTTTATTTCTGGGAATTTTTTTATTTAATATTTTTGGACTGTGGTTGACTATGGGTAACCCGAAAGCAAAACTGCAGAGAAGTGAAGTACTACAGTATTTACCACAGAATCCTTCCTTAGTACATGTGACTCATGGTGAAATAAATCCCTTAAGGATCTAGTCTTTAGCTTTCCCATGTTAAGAAATTAAAGAAGATATTCCCATAATGCTTTCGTTTTTAACTTGGATTTTTAAGGAATTTTTAGATACATTACAACGAATGTGTATCAAAAATAATTTCATGCTTCCAGCTAGTATTTTCTAGTTTTTTAACACATATGAAATGATTTTGTTGTTTTTACAGACCTTTTATGTGATGGCTTTTTCAGTCTCTATTTATCATAACACATTATTCTAAGTTTCAAAATTGGTCACTGAGAGAGGATTGTCAGTTTCCACGTAAGATATTTTCATTGAATCTTTGCATTTTAGGATTTACAGATGTCCACTCATTTAGGTGGAATGGAATACTGACCATTTTATGCATGTAACTAAGACTAGGATTTATTCTGTCACTCAACAGGCTTTCCCTGAATGCCTGCTGTGTGACAGACCCAGTGCTAGGCACTGGGGGTGGGGGACATGGGAGCTAGGGAGTGTCGTGTGAAAGGACACCAAGAGAAGCGTATATTATAGAGTGTGGAGTATTAGAACAGAGAAGAACTTGTGAACTGTCTGTGTGCATTCTGAGAATGAGAAGGGCTAAACATTTACATTGGAAGATCAGAACTCAGAACATGCAAATTTGAGTATTTTTCAAGTTAGTGGATTTTGAATACAAAAATTATTAAAACGGGTTTAAGTTTGCTTAAAAAATGCTTATTCTTTTTTCAAAGGTAGAAAAACAAGTGATTAAAAATGAAAAAGAACTTTTGATAGTAACTGTTTCAGTTTTAAACTCAGGACAGTCATATTTCTCACCAGTCATTCTTGAAAAACAGAATTTTAATACTATGCATAAAAAAGAGAAATGACTCTAGTTTTGCATACTCTCTTGTGTCTATTTCACAAGTGGAATAAAGATGACTTTTACATCCTGTTGCCTTTTGACAAGCATTATATATCAAATACAGAGAAAATTAAGTGTGGAGAAAAAATAATATAAATTAAATTCAGAACCATTTTCTGTTTTTCATAATAAAATGATTGCTCAAAGAATTCCATCTGATGACTGTTGAAAACTCGCTGCAGTTTATGATATAACTGATAAAATCTGCATCCTTGGCCTTCCAACAACCTTTACACCAGCAGATGGTGGGCGTAAAGATGTCATTCATCATTTATTTACAATGGGCTTTATTTATTCTAGTGTCAACAGCTGCCCCAGGGAGTGGGTTATTGAATTCAAATGTGAGGCTCTGGGTTATTTGCTTCCTTTCAAATTTGTCTTCAGAGCTTAGTTGCTAGGAGTCCATTCTGTCCTCTAATAATGATTCATGTATTGTGAAGCCATTCAGTAAATTGGGTTGTCAGGGATTGCCAAAAAGGGTTTAGAGGTCTTGGGGCAGGGGGTGGTTTGCAGGAACGACTGCATGTGTGTCTGCTTGACTTGAGCAGCAGTGTTATTATGGTATTTTTCCTGAGACCAGTGAAGTCAAGTTTTCTTCTCACCTTGTGTGCACTCCTTCCCTACCTGCCCATATTCTCTATCTGAATAATAAATTAAAATGTAGAGGTCATTGTGTTAAAGGAAACTCTCAACCTTTTCTTTGTTCACAGGCTGGGCAAGAGTCCTTTCGTTCTATCACAAGGTCATATTACAGGGGTGCAGCAGGAGCTTTACTAGTATATGATATTACAAGGTGAGAACTTGAAAATTTTTCAGTTTGGTAGTTAATACAGAGAACTTTTCTAAATAAATATGGTTACACTAAAAGAATAGCTTTGCCTTTATGCCCTGGCTACCCACCTTAAAACTGTGTCTTTGAATCAAATTTAAATCTACTACAAAAACAGAATTATTTTTCTTATTTGAATTAGTAACCCCAAATTTATCCATTTGGCATGTTGTTTATTAATTGTAATTTTCTAAAGTGTGGTTATAATTTAATTTATAAATTGAAGTGTAATCTGTAAACTCTGAACCCAGATACTGTACTTGAAGTCTGTTTCTCATTACATAAATGGATATGACTAAAAATGGTTAATCTTTAATGGTATGTTATTGCTTATTGTATACTACTAAAGAAATTCTTTGAAAATAGTAATCAAATTATTATTTATGCTTAGGAGAGATACGTTCAACCACTTGACAACCTGGTTAGAAGATGCCCGCCAGCATTCAAATTCCAACATGGTCATTATGCTTATTGGAAATAAAAGGTAAAAAGACTAATTTAAAGCTGATGTTTCATTAATTATGGACTGTGGGTTAATTACTGTTTATATGACTACTTTCTTGACATTTGTCCAAATGTAAGTTACTGGTCTCTTAAATTGTAGAATTTTGAAAATGCCAAGTGTTTTGTTGTTTTTTTAATTTTTAAAATACAGATAATAAGCTTTTCTGGAGATTAGTATTTGAAATACTTTTTGTTTGGAGACAATACTTTTAAAAATATCTGAAGGAGTTTTATAAAGTTACTAATTTAAATTAAACCCACTGATTTATTTGAGGGGATGAGTTGAACATCCTTGTGCTCCGAGTTTAAAACTAATAGTACATGGGAAAACATAGTTGCCTGTCCAGAGTTTCCCTAAACTTCTGGGAGTGTCGGAAAGTTTTCACTAATGTTGTTAGAAAATTACAGTGAGCCGGGCTCCGTGGCTCAAGCGCCTGTAATCCCGCGCCTTTGGGAGGCTGAGGTGAGTGAATTGCCTGAGCCCGTAGGTTCGAGACCCACCTGGGCAACTTGGTGAGACCTCATCTCTACAATAAACCAAAAATTAGCCAGGCATAGTAGTAATGTGTTTTGAAAAGTAAAATCCTGTTATGATAATGAGCACATGTCAAAGCTTCTATTAATGAAGAAAATGGTAAGCCATTACACCCAGTTGAAAAGATAACTCATTTATTTCCAGGACAGGAATTATTTGCATTATTATCTTTTTCTACAAGTTTATCTCTGCAATCTTTGAAAATGCATGAGATACAGTTAAGATAGTGCTTAGAGGAAAATTATAACCCTAAACACTTATATTAGGAAAAGTCTCAAATCAACTACCTAATTTTCTGCCTTAAGAAACTAGAATGATAAGAGCAAATTACACAGAGAGTAATCAAAAAGATGATAAAGAGAAAACTAATTAGACCAAAACCTACTTCTTTTTTTTTTTTTTTTTTGAGTTGGAGTCTCACTCTGTCACCCAGACTGGAGTGCAGTAGACGCTCCTGGCCACTGCAGCCATGACCTGCTGGGCTCTGACAATCCTTCCACCTCAGCCTTCCAAGTAGCTGGAACTACAGGTGCGCACTGCCACACCCGGCTAGTTTTTTGATTTTATTGTAGAGATGAGGTCTCGCCAAGTTGCCCAGGCAGGTCTAAAACCCTGGGCTCAGGCAGTCCACTCACCTCAGCCTCCCAAAGCGAGGGTTTACAGGCTGAGCCACCGAGCCCGGCTGAAAACCTACTTCTTAAGAAGATAAAATGAGCCGGGCTCGGTGGCTCAGCCTATAATCCTGTGCCTTTGGGAGGCTGAGGTGAGTGGATTGCCTGAGCCCCGTGGGTTTGAGACCTGCCTGGGCAGTGGAACCTCATCTCTATAATAAATCAAAAAATAAGCCAAGCGTGATAGCACGCGCCTGTAATTCCAGCTACTCGGAAGGCTGAGGCAGAAGGATCGCCAAGGATCGCCGGAGCCCAGCAGGTCGAGGCTGCGGTGGCCGGGAGCGGCCACTGCACTCCAGTCTGGGCAACAGAGTGAGACTCCAACTCAAAAAAAAAGAAGAAGATAAAATGGATACTGATCAGGAAAAAAAAAAAACACATTACCAATATCAGGAATGAAATAGTGACATCACTACAGATCCTACAGATATTAAAAGAATAAGAGAATACTGTGAACAAACTAAATAAATGGGGAAATATAACCATGTTCATGGATTGTAAAACTAAATTTGATTTTTTTATTTTCTAGAAATGAAGTCCCGCTCTTTCATCCAGGCTGCAGTGCAGGTACTATCAAAACTCACTGCAGTCTGAAACTCCTGGGCGCAGGTGACTGTCCTGCCTCAGCCTCATGAGTAGCTGGAACTGCAGGTGTGCACTACCATGCCCAGCTAATTTTTTAAAAAATTGTTTATAGTCAGGGTCTTGCTTTATTGCCCAGGCTGCTCTTGAGCTCCTGGCCTCAAGCGATCCTCCCACTTTAGCCTCTTGAGTTGCTGGCATGGTAGGCTTGAGCCACTGCACCAGGCTCAGAATTAAATTTTCTTTTTTTAAATTTTAATTTAAAAGGCATGGGGTATAGAATTCAGGGTTAGGTATACAAATGTTCATTATGCAGGTACCCTTGTTGATGAAGTATGCCCCCTTCTCCCCTGGCAGATTCCCACTACTGCCAATGCCGCCCCATGCCCCTCCCTCCCCTGCAGTTTCCCACTACTGCAAAGAAATATTTTTAAGATGTTGGTTCTTCCTAAATTTATCTTAAGATTAATTATATTCCCAATCAAAATTTGAAGACTTTTGGGGGTGGGTAAATATTGACAAACTCATTTTAAAATTTATTTGAAAATGTAAAGACCACAGACTAGCCAAATCAACTTTGGCAAAAGAACCGTATTGGAGGATTTGTTGACTTCAATAATACTGATATCAAGATTTATTATAAAGCTACTATAGTCCATTTATGTACTGGCATAGACAGATGTAGATCAGTAGAACAAAGTCCAGAATTAGATCCATAAATATATGATCAATTAATTTTTTGATAGAAGTGCTAGTTCAGTTGGGGAAAGTGTAATCTTTATCAAATGGTGCTAATACAACTGAGTAGCCGTATGCAAAAATATGAACCTTAACCCTTACTTTATATCCTATACAAAAATTAACTGGAAGTGGATCATAGATCTTAAGAACTGAAACTATTAAAAATTTCTAAAAGGAAAGCATAAATCTTAGTAACTATTTTGTAAAGCATTTCTTCAGTGGGACAGAAGAAAACATGAACTGTAAAAAGAAAAAAAGAAAAAACATTAAGTTGCACTTTAACAGAAGTTAAGGATAGCAGTGCAAGATGGCAGCCACCACGGGCTCAGGAGTAAAAGTCCCTCGCAATTTCCGACTGTTGCAAGAACTCAAAGAAGGTCAGAAAGGAGTAGGAGATGGCACCATTAGAGGGGGTCTAGAAGATGGCAAAGATATGACCCTTACAGGATGGACAGGGATAATAGTTGGGCCTCCAAGAACAATTTATGAAAACTAAATATGTAGCTTTAAAATAGAATGTAGACCTAAATACCCCCCTTTGTGAGATTTGTAGCAAAAATTAATATGATATGTAGTTAATAGTTCTAATGGAGTGGTATACCCAAGAGCCATATCAGCGCTAGCAAAGGGGCAGAACTCATATAGCATCAGAGTTGTCCTGCAAGAGCTAATGATTTCTAGAGAGAACATGAAGCTCCCTCAGCCACCTGAAGGACAGTGTCACAGAAATTAATCACAAAGCCAGCCACAGACCCCACTCCTTCCCCGTTAGATTTACTCAGTCTTCATTTTCCACAGTAGTAAGGTTTCTAGATACATCTTATAGACCTCAAAGTACTGGAAAAGAAGCTCCATTTAAAGGCACTTTATCTCAAGAGACTGTAAATGATGCTAATTTTTGTCGATTTGAAATATATAAGTTGTGCTATAACAAATTATCCTGTCAGGTGTTACCACTGTCCATGTAGTTGAACTTCTGGGATCAAGATAGTCTATTTAAACTGATTCCCTGATTCCCATCGCCACTGGTGGGGCTCATCTAACTCAACTGTGAAATGACACATCACACAATCACCTTGCTGCTGATTACATGGCTTCCCACTCTTCGCAGCCCTGAGCTCGTGGGAATTGTTAGAGCTTATGTGAAGGTTTCACGTTGTAGTCTGTGGGACTACTGCTAGGTGTGGAGCCCTTTGCCTAAGCCCCTGTCTCCTTCTTTAAGTATTAAATGATGCACCTTCTAAGCCTCTCCCTTACCCTGTCCTTAACTGAAGCATCGATTACCACTCCCATGCCTTCAGTGAGGAATTCAGGGCTTTCCACATCTCTCCCACACCTTTTGAGGGGTGCTGCTTTCCCCTGCTCCTCCACAGTCCCTTTCTGCACCATCACCATCCGACACTTGCCATGATGCCTCCTGCCTGTGGCCAGAAGCCATCAGGAAAGTCTGCCCTCCCTCGTTTAGTTCTGGGACCACACCTGTCCACTCCCCACCAGCCTGGGAAATGAATTTGGGGTCCTGGCCCTGCCACATCAGCTGATGTGTTTTTTAGCTCAGGTTTTGACAAATGAAAACAGTCACCAGGGTTCCTCAGACCTACCTGCCACCTCTCACAGTTCTTGGTGGTTAGACTTGGAGAGAGGCCACATGAAGACACTTGTAAGCATACATGATTCTTCTGAATTGTTTTCTTTTCCTGCAATTGCTTTTGCTTTTAGCAATGGCAGAAGTTTTAAACAGGGCTTCCATTCGGTCAGCCTTGCCACCCACTGGGGTCTGCCTTGGATGTGGTAACTGAAACAAGAGATCTTTAACTTCAGCGCATGCTCTGGTTTGGGTGCTGCTGCTGCTTGTGAGCCTCAGCAGGGAGAAGAACGGGTTCATGTGCACAGTAGGCTGAGGCTGGTGGGCTCAACTCCATACATCCTGCGTTTTCCATTTTCTATTCAAGACTACTCGATGCTGATGTGTGGATACATACCGAAATAAAAGCAATCCATTGTGTACTCAAGGTTTCTTACTTTAGTATTTGTGTAAAACTACCTTTGAGCAGCAACCATCAAGTATGCAAGCAGTTGATATTTACACTTATCTTTTTCTGAAGGAAACATTAGTTCTAAGGATTTAACATCCTGTAAGTAAAGTTGAGCCTAACAGTATTCTATGAGCAACATTTTTATTGTCAGACCATTACCTGACTTTACTATACTTATATAATAGTGTGTGTTAATATTAAAACAAAGCAAAAGTTAAAGGTTTTGTTTTTTGAAAGACATTTACACTGTTTTACAGCATGGTGACTATAGTTAATGATAATATATTGTATTCTTAAAAAATGCAAAGAGAGTGGATTTTGTGTTCCCACCACAAAAATGGTAACTATGAGATATGCATCTGTTAATTAGCTACATTTAACCATTCCACAGTGTATATGTACTTCACAATAAATACATACAACTTTATCTGTGTCAATTTAAATAAATAAACAACTTGAAGAAAGAAAAGACAAAAAAATGAAAAGGTAAGCTACAGACTGGGAGAAAGTATTTGCAAAACATGTTATCAGGCAAAGGATTTGTATCTAGAATATATGAAGAATGCTTACAGTTCATTAGTAAGACACTATTTTTTAAAATGATAAAAATATTTGAACTGGCAATTCACTACAGAAAATATACTGATTGTAATGAAAAATGATACAACCACTTTGGAAAACAATATGATAGTTTCTTTAGAAATTAAACAAACATCTACATCCCTACCATATTACTCTAGATGTTTACCCAACATAAATGTTTTCATACATCATATAACTACAGAAAAAATTATATACAACTATTCATAGCAGCTTTATTTGTAAAACTGAAAGCATCCCAGATGTCAATTAAAAACTCAATGGATCAATAAATTGTGAGTCTGGGTTCGGTAGCTGTCTGTAATCCCAGTACTTTGGGAGGCCAAGGTAAGTGGATTGCCTGAGCCTGTGGGTTTGAGACCAGCCCAAGCAACTTGGCGAGACCTCATCTCTGCAATAAAATTTTTAAAAAATTAGCTAGGCATGGTAGTGTGTGCCTGTAGTTCTGGCTACTTGGAAGGCTGAGGCAGAAGGATTGCCGGAGCTCAGCAGGTCGACACTGGGGTGCCCATGGTGGCCGTGAGTGTGCCACTGCACTCCAGCCTAGGTGACAGACTCCAACTCAAAAATAAAATAAAATAATAAATTGTGATTCAGCCTTAAAATGGAATAAAATTCAGGAATAAAGAGGAAGGAATTACTGATATATGCAACAGGTGTATGATTCTGAAAATAATTACAGAGTGAAAAAACCCGGACCAAAAATACTGTGATTGTGTTTAAATAAAATTTTGGAAAGTGCAGCCTAATCTGTAGTGGCAGAAAGCAGATCATCAGCTGCCTAGAGTATAGAAGGAGGAAGGAATGGATTACAGTGGGGTGTGAGGAAACTTTTGGGGGACTCTTGGCTTTACAAATATACAACTGTCAAAACTTACCAGATTTTATATTTAGTTGCAGTTTGTTTTGTGTCAGTTATACCTCAATAAGGCTATAAAAATGCTGTGGTATAGTAAAATAGCGTACTTCTTAGATTAATTTTAGAGTGTTATCTTAATAGAATTTGAAGTTTACTATTAAGAGAAAGTATTTACTTAAGTGAAATTTACATTATAAAAAGACAACTTGATTATTTCTTTGTAAGGAGAAGTATGTATTGTCATGGCACTCACAGGTCTTTCTTAGTTATTGTCCTCATTTACATAATCTTACAAAACCTTTTTAAGATTAAACCTAATGGGGGGAAGCTTTAGTATTTCTGCTATGGATGTATTTATTCTGTCGTTCAATGTATGAAATAATAAGGGGAATATTTGGAGAATAAAGAAGATGTTTATACTTTTATCTTACCATTTTTTTATTGTGTCTGAAACATGAGTGACAACTTACTGATGTCTTAATTTTGGTTGCTGACCATTAGGAGCTTATAGTTCAAATGTGAAAAGGAAAAACAAAGTGTAGTATATACACAAGAGATGTTTCTAATGATTGTGCATGGGTGACCCTTAGGAGTATAACGAATGAGAAAGAACAGAGAGAAATAAATGAGGTGATTATTACTGGATGAGGTGAATTGGGGGTAGACATCAAAACAGGGAATAAGCAATTTTTTGAATTAGATGAATTAAGCGGTAGGGAGCCAGTGAAGAGATTTGAGAAGGGCAGTGACCTAGTCAGAGTGACAGATGACACAGATTTTTCTGAACTATGGCATTTTAGATTGATTATATAAGAAATAGGAAGCAGAGTTTCAAAAGATGAAAGTTTTCAATAGCAAAAGGATTATAATACAAACTAAATAAAATGGCATAAGTTAAAAGAATGGTTTAGGAAAGAGATATATACGTAATGAAAGCAACTTAAATGGAATTCATGGGGAGTGAAAAGTCAAAGATAACAATTTTGATTTTATGCCTGAAAAACTGAGGTGCTTTTAAAAATAGCTTTGAACTAAAGTATATATTCAAGCACAGTGGTTTTTGAGTTTTTTTATTTGATCTCTAGTAAGAAGTACATTTTATGTCATGACCTAATACATACACTGTGTATGCACTTACATATATAATAAAATTCCCATTAATTATATATAACAAATTCTGTGATATCGTGGGTGATACTCTCGATACTTTTTATTCTTTTTTTTCAATTTTGATTATGACCTACTGAGGCGTTTTTGCAATTCACTGAGTCATAACAGTTTGAAAAATACTACCCTGGAAAAGCCTTGGCACTTACACCAAAAAAAAAGTACAAAATGTTCATTGTAACATTGTTGATAATAATGAAAAATTACAAATAACTCTAATAGAGAATTAAAAATAAGTTGTGTTGCATTCATTTGGTAGAATATAATACAGAAACTAGATATGACTGTATTGTGTGGATAAATTTGAAAAACATGATGTTGACCAAAATTAGCTAGTTGTAAAACAGTAGCTGTTTCTCAATCTTTAAAAAATGTGCAAAAGAAATACTCTCTGTTTATGGTTATAAACATGAGAATAAACATAAAAGCATGTATGAGAATAAAAACACCAAATTCAAATAGTTGTTACCTTTGGAGTAAGAGGGAGAATGGAATGAGGGACACACATAGGAGGTGGTTCAACTGTTAGTGATTTTATTTCTTAAACCTGAAGTCTGGCAAAATAATATGTCAAGGCTAGCTGAAATGGATATTATTTATGTCATTCTACATCTTTTTCTGTGTTTAAGTATTAAGCCAGTAATACTAAATATAAATAAATTAAAAGTAATAAATATTGTACAATATTAAAGTTTTTAAACTTTTTTAAACAAGCTTTAAAAGAGGCTGAGCCAGGCATGGTGGCACACATGTGAAGTCCCAGCTACTCAGGAGCCTGAGGGAGGGAGGATCACCTTGGGCCCAGAAGTTTGAGGCTGCAAAGAACTATGATTGTGCCACTACAGTCCAGCCTGGGTGACAGAATGAGACCCTGAACCTGTCTCTAAAAAAACAGGAAAGAGGCTACTACTTTCTACCCCATCTTACTAATACAATTCTAGTATGAATAACGCACACCCTACTTCATCCAAGATTTCTGACTTAGATATCTCTCTCTCTCTCTCTCTTTTTTTCTACAACAGTTTTGCTTTAAGAGGAAACTGATAATTAACCCAACTGGGACTAATGATCTGATGCCTCTTTAGCACGTTGAATTTTACTAAACAATTTCTTATGGCTACTAAGAGTTATATTTTAATTACATTCATAGAAACTCAGTCTAACCAGCAGATGAAGAGACTAGCGTAGTCCTCTTTCACATTGTTCTTTTGAGGAAACAGTTTTCTTCTCTGGAAACCCACTGTACTCAAAGATAAGGTGTTGGACTAAAGGCTCCCTTTAGGTCACTGCTAGTTCTAGCATTCTAGGATGCTAACTCCAGAGCTTTCTTCTGTTAGATTGTTGCTTCTTTGAAAGCAGACTGACCTGCATAATATCGCAGAATAATGCAGTTAGTTATTTTATGTTAAAAATTAATTGAAAGAACAGTCAGCACAACTTTGAATTCTGTGGTGCACTTTCCATAGATGCTTCTGTTTGTACTGTGTTGGTTAATAACATGACGCTTTCTTTTCCATCTTTAGTGATTTAGAATCTAGAAGAGAAGTAAAAAAAGAAGAAGGTGAAGCTTTTGCACGAGAACATGGACTTATCTTCATGGAAACATCTGCTAAAACTGCTTCCAATGTAGAAGAGGTAAATATGAGGCCTTTTGAAATGTTCACTATCTTTTTACTTAAAAGAAGTGTTTTGTATACCTTCATATTTGTTCATCAGAAAATTTTCTCTCTTTGAAATGCCTTGTAGCATTAATCTTCTGTTAGATTTTAATTATATTCTGCACCTTCTCTTAAATCTTGAGTGCTTTAAAACATCTTTGTACATATTTTCCCTAAACTCTTCTTTGTGTTGCATGGCAGAGAAATAAAGAACACTAATGAAATTTGGTAATGTTTCAAGGCACCAAACATTTGTAGCTATTTAAATATAAATATGAAATGTATATTTAATAGGAAAATATTACGTTATGACTGTAACATTATGCAAAGCATGAGAATTCTGCCATCTTTAATAGGTAAAATTTGCATTATCAATTTTTATTTTCATTGATCAACCTGAACTGTTGAAAGTTTTTGAACACAGTGTATTCTTTTATGCTATATTTGTTTGGATATGGTATTTGCATACTAAAAATAGATGATTCAATCATTTATTTTCTGTAAGGCAAATGTATTACTATACCTTTATTTGATAAAAAGAAGAAATGAGGCTAAGAAAACAAGTAGCTTACCCAAAGTAGTGCTTAGTTTCCACCTTTCAGGTAAGAACAGCTTGTAAGAGCAACTGTGGAAAGAGGTTCTAAAAAACGAATGATTGAAGCATCTCACTGTTCTAAGGGTAAGAGAGGAGGGGGTCCTAGGCAGCAGCAAGCACTGTGTCCTTGACAAAGTAAGCAAAATGTTTACTTGTCAGTAGACATTTATCAAGAATGATACTTGGAGCTCTTTGAATTAACTCTTGAACCCAGAAATTGACTACAGCATTGGTTTTTCTCTGAAGAATTCCATTTTATACAGTCACGTGTCCCTTGACAACAGGGAAGTGTTCTAAGAAATATATTGTTAGGTGATTTCTTCATCATGTGAACATCATTGAATGTACTTACATAAACTTAAATGGAGTAGTTGCTACACACCATCTATAGACCTTCATACCTGAGGAGTGATATAGTGGGGTGACTTGCTTTGGTTTTCTCTTTGCCTCACATCCCAGACCAGGTGCTAGAGAAACTGGCAACTGAGAAAAACCAACAGGAACAGAAAAACAAAAAGTCTGTTCTAACCAAAGAACCAGGAAAGAGGCCACTTGACAAGACAGAACGTTCTTAGAAAGTAATCATTCTGCTGCAGCAGCCAAACACCACAGAGAAAATTGTGGTTCTACTTCTACCATTACCCTCACCTGGAAGTAATGAAGTGACATCCTCCCTCCTCCCCAACTACCACCACTATTTTCCTGTAGGAGTGGTAACAGAGGAAGCCAAAAAAAGCAGTGACTTAAATAAGATCCAGAATCTTATAATATCTACAGGTTGTATCTCATAATATGCTCAGGTTGCAGTAGAAAATCACTCACCATACCTAGAACCAGGAAGATCTTAAATTGAATGAAACAAACAAAAAAATAAATGCTAACAGGAGATGACAGTGATGTTAGAATTATCTGACAATAATTTTAAAGCAGCCATCATAAAGATATCTCAACAAACAAGGAACATGTTTGTTGAAACAGATGAAAAAATAACCTTAGCAAAAAGTTTCAGCAAAAGAAAGATAAAAAGAAGAACCAAATAGAAATTTTAGGAATAAAAATACAATAACTGAAATTCCAAGCTCTCTGCACACTGGAAGAAAAAATAGTGGATGGACTCAGTAGCGGAATGGAAGGTAGAGCGGAAAAAATCAACCTGTAAGATATGTGAAACAGGAACTGATAGGACTAAGATGAGAAATAGAAAGATCCACAGTTACGGTTGGATGCTCCATACCTAACTGCCCGCAGAACATATACCAAGATGGAGCACATCTGGGCCATAAAATAAACTTCAACAAATTTAAAAGTATTGAAGCTATAGAGTTTATTCTCCAACCAAAATGGAGTTAAACTAGAAATCAAGAACAGATAGCTGGAAAAAATCTACAAATTCTTGTAAACTAAATAGTACACTTATAATCTGTGTGTCAAAGAGGAAGTCTCAAAGGAAATACAAAAACACACTGAACCGAATGACAATGGAAACTCATCAGTATGTGGAACACAGCTAAAGCAGTATCATGACGGAAATTTATAGCATTAAGTGCACATAGTGGAAAAGAAGTCTCAATAATTTTAATTCCTATCTCAAGAAACCAAAGCAAAATAAACCACTGAAAAGAAAAGTAAACTCAATGCAAATAGAAGGGAGGAAATAATAAAGATAAGAGGAGAGATCAATGAAGTTGAAAACAAAAATAAATGAAACAAAGAGCTGGGGTTTTTTAAACATCAGTAAAATTAACCTCTAGCAAGACTGACAGAATGTATAGGTTGTCAGTGTCAGTAACAAAACTGAAAATGTCATTATAGATCCTACAGACATTAAAGGAACAGTGAGGGAATACTGTGAACCCCTCTACTCATACAAATATGACATTTATATTAAATAGATCAATTTCTCAAAAAACACAAACTTCCACAAGCCATCCAGTATGAAATAGTTAATCTGAATAGCTCTATAAACTATAAAGAAAATTGAATTAATAATTTTAAAACTCTTCAGGGCCAGGCACAATGGCTTACACTTGTATCTCAGTACTTTGGGAAGCCAATAACTTGAGACTAGCCTCAGGAACTTAGACCTCATCTATACAAAAATAAAAATAAAAAACTGGGCATAATGGAACACCTATACTCCAGAGGCTGGTGCAGAAGGATCACCTGAACTCAGGAGTTCGAAGCTGGGGTGAACTGTGACCTTGCTACTACCCTCCAGCCTGGGCAACAGAGTGAGACTCCAACTCAAAAAAAAAACAAACAAACAAACTACATTTCACTGAAAAATTCTACCACAATTTTAAAGAAGGAAACGCACATCAATTCTAGGATCTTTTCCAGAAAATAGATGGAACCCTTTTTGATTTATTTTATGAAACTGATAATACCCTGATATTACCAAAGACTATACAAAAAAAGAGAAAGTACAGACTGATAGTGTATAAAAGAAAAATCCTCAACAAAAAATCAGCAAATAGAATTTCAACAATATATGGAATCATATACACATCTGTGTATAAAATATATACATCATAGCTACATGGGATTTATTGCAGGGATGTGAGACTTACTCAATTCGTGTACTTTACCATTTTAGTAGAGCAAAGAAGAAAAACCACACAATTTTAGCAGTCAATGCAGAAAAAGCATTTAATAAAACTCAACACCCATACATGTTTTAAAACTCTCAGAAAAGTAGGAGTTGAGGAGCACTTCCTCAACTTGTTAAAGAGTATGCACAAGCCGGGCTCGGTGGCTCAGCCTGTAATCCCACGCCTTTGGGAGGCTGAGGTGAGTGGATTGCCTGAGCCCGCGGGTTCAAGACCCGCCTGGGCAGCGAGACCTCATCTCTACAATAAATCAAAAAAAATCAGCCAGGCGTGGTCGCGCATACCTGTAATTCCGGCTACTTGGAAGGCTGAGGCGGAAGGATCACTGGAGCCCAGCAGGTGAGGCTGCGGTGGCCGGAAGCAGCCACTGCACTCCAGTCTGGGCGACAGAGTGAGACTCCAACTCAAAAAAAAAAAAAAAGAGTATGCACAAAAAATAACCTCACAGCTAACGTTATACTTAAGGACAAAAGGCTAAATGTTTTGTTCCTTGTATCAGGAACAAGGCAGGGATGTCTGTTCTCACCATTATTCAACATATTGATGGAAGTTGTAACCAGTGCAATAAAGCAAGAAAAGGAAATGAAAGGCATACAACTCAGGAAGCAGTAAGCTTTTCATATTTGTGGGTGACATAATTGTCTCAGTAGAAAATCTCAAGGAATTTACAAGGAGAAAAAAAAACTAGAATTAGTGAGTTTATCAAGATTGTGGATGTAAGATAAATATATAAAATCAATTGTATTTCCATATGCTTGCAATGAAAACATGAGCACCAAAACTTAAAGTACAGTACTGTTTATAATCGCACAAAAATAATTTGAGGTGTTTAGGTGTAAATCTAAAGTGTACAGGACATAAATGCAAAAAACTACAAAACACTGGTGAGAGAAGTAAAAGAAGATGTAAGTACGTGGAGACATACCATGTTTATTTTGGAATACTCAACTTTGTGAAGTCACAACTTTTGATAAAAGGTTATCAAAAAATTAATTAAAAGGTTTAACATTTCCTATAAAATGAAATTTTAGTAAGATCTTTTTGTAGATAATAGACAATATTATTATAAAATATCTGTGGAAAGATGATAGAACTAGAGTAGCTAAACCAACTTAGGAAAAGAATAAAATGGAATGAATCACTCTGTTGGTTTCAGGTTTTATATAGCTAGTCATCAGGACTGTGTGATACTGATGAAGGGATAGACATATATTACTGAGACAGAATAAGCCAAAAATATACTCATACAAATATGCACAACTAATTTTTAACAAAGGTGCAAAAGCAGTGCAATGGAGGAGGATAGCCTTTTCAACAAAATATTGCTCTAGCAACTCGTAGGCTAAATAACCTAAACCTAAGCTTCACACCTTATATAAAAATTAATACAAAATTATATTGTAAATATAATTAAATGTTAAACTGTCTTTTGGGGAAAAATGTAAGTTTTTCAGGATCTTGGTCAAGGCATACTTGTCACCTAAAGAATGATTCATAAAAGGAAAAATAGATAAATTAGCCTTCAAAAACTTTTGTCCTGTGAAGAACCTATTAAGTAGAAGAAAAGATAAAATCTACAAACTGGGAGCAAGCATTTGCCAACTAAATAACCAACAAAGGACTAATATCTAGAAAGTCAAAACTCAGTAGTAAAAAAACAAACAATTCGATGAGAAATGGGCAAATGACGTGAGCAGACGATTTATTGACGAGGATATACTAAAGGCAAATAAGCACTCAAAAAGTTCTTCAGTATCACCAGCCATTAGGGAAGTGAAAATTAAAACCTCAATGAGCCAGGTGTGGTGGTGGCACATGCTTGTAATCCCAACTACAAGGGAGGCTGAGGCAGGAGGAGCACTCGAAGCTGTTTGAGACTAGTGTGGACATCATAGTGAGACTTTGCTTCTACAAAAACAAAACCTCAGTGAGATACCACTGCACACCGATCATAATGGTTGCACAACTATCAGAATAACAAAACAGTGACAACACCATATGCTAATAAGGGTGTGGAGAAACTATTTATACATTTCTAGAGGAAATTTAAAATGATACTGCCACTCTGGAAAACAGTGTGACAGTTTCTTTAAACACTAAACATGCAACTACCATATGACCTGGCAGTTACACATCTGGACAGAGAAATCAAGACTTATGTTCTTAGGAAAACCTATGCACAAGTGTTTGTAGTAGTTTTGTTCATAACAACCAAAAACTGGAAACAGACCAGAGTACATTGGATTGAAAGACACTTAAATGGCTGAATGATTAAAGTTTGGTACATTTATACCGTGGAATACTACTCAACAGTAAAAAGAGATAGACTATTGATACATATGGCAACCTGGATAAATCTCCAGAGAACTAATAAAGTCAGTCCCAAAAGACGTGTGATTCCATCGTATGACTTTCTAGAAATGACAAAATTTTTGTAACAATATACTACAGTTTTCAGTGAAGTCACCATTGGGGGAAACTAGGTAAAGGTTACACAGGATCTCTCAGTATTATTTCTTATGCCTGCATGTGACTTACAATTACCTCAAAATAAAAAGTTTAATAAAAAAGAAACCATATACAAACAACTTAATATTTTCTTTAACAACATGATGGTAATTTAAATTGTAAAAACTCGGAAGAAGTATCACAAAATACTAATATGAGAATATGGAATGTGGTTATAAAGCTTAAATTTTAGTTTTGTGAATTCATGAAGAATACAGACTTTTTGGTGAGAGGGTCAGGGTCTCACTCTGTCACCCAGGCTGGAGTGCACTGGCATGAGCACAACAATCATGGCTCATGGCAAACTCAGACAGTTCTTCCATTTCAGCCTCCCGAGTAGCTGGGACTACAGGCACAAGCCACTATGCCTGCCTAATTTTTTTTTTTTTGGTAGAGATAAGGTCTCACTATGTTGCTTAGGCTGGTCTCAACTCCTGGTTCAAGCAGTCCTTCTGCCTCAGCCCCCCTTAGTGCTGGGATTACAGGCAAGAGCCACCATACCTTGTTTCTTTTTCAGATTATTAAGTTATTAAATTTTTGCTGAGTATACCTCTTTCACAAAAGGTTTTTATGTACATTTCTGCACACAGCAAATTTTTATACATCCAGTTCCCTCCATATGTGTTTTGCATGTGCCTAACCATTAATAGTTAATATTGTGATTTTTATTTTATATCAATGTTATAACATTTCTGAGAAATAGCAGAAGATGAAACTATATTAGCATTCTTTTTCTTGTTTTTTTGAAGACAAGTAGACTGGCTATATGGAATAAGAAAGTCCTGGTTGAAAAAGAAACTAATCAAATTGTATTTATTCGTGATGTCTGTGCATGTCAGATTTTAAGTAAAAGGCATTTTTATGGCAATACAATTTTATTCATTTTTTTCCTACATCACCTATATTAAATTATTTTGGTAGGGTCACAATAAAGTTTATGGAATTGCTGTTTTAATCAATATTACTGTTTTTAAAAGTACACCCATATATACATCATCTAGTACTAGAAACTGTCACTGTTTGGGGTTTTTTTAGTCCCCTGTTTTTTAAGCAAATTCCAGAAATATTTTGCCTACAAATATTTCAATAGTAGAAATTGTAATATAGCCACAATACCTTTATTGTACCTAACAAATTTAGCAGTAATTCCTCAGTAATATGTACTATCAAGTGTTAATGCCATCTTTTTTATTTTACTCAGCAATTAATGTTGGGGTATAAGTATCTAGTTTCTTTCTTTGGGGTCAGAGAAGACTAATGAAAGGTGTTCTTCCTTCTTGGAAAAGCAGGAAGGAGGAAAACTAAACCATCACACACTCAGCATCTGCCTTGTGATAAACACTTACCACCAATTCCTATGGCAGGAGAGCCAAGGCCAAATTATGCATCTAAAAAAATTATAATATACTATCTCAGGGATTTAAGCAAGTTAGCCTGCCAGAATTAGATCCAAATAGGAATCATGATGAAATACAAGGGATAAATGTTAGGCTTGTATGGTCCATCGATTCTTGATAAGGTTGCTCTTGGACTTGGAGAAAACAGCAGTTATGATAATTATAGGGAAATTTGTGATAAATGCTATTATACCTTGTCTGCTTTCCAAGGACTTGATCTGCCTAATTATGCCATTGCGTTTTCCCTTAGGAAGATAAGCAAAGCTCCATGGAAGAGGCAGTTTAGCACAGTGGGCAAAACTGGCCATGGGCTTAGACAAGGAGTCCATATTCAGCCTTTTCTCTGCATTAGCAGAACGTTTTTTCTTTGAGAGCTGATCATGTGGTGGTTAAAGAGTAAGACAAACATTGTAATGATTTGTCCTTTTTTTTGTATAATCTATTGAGAATTATCCACTTCTTAGCTGATCCTTGGCTTTCATATGTAGAGAAGTTTATTTTTTCTTTTTTTAGATTAGAAAACATAGTTTATTTAGAAAGGAGAGGGAGAAGGAGAGGGTATTCACCTCCCCAAGATAGGGGAGGGGCCCAAAGCCAGGAAACAAGGAAACAGCCATAGCTCAAAGAGCACATGGCCACACCAAGGTCTAGTAAGGCAATGGCCTCTTTTTCATTTATTTATTTATTTTGAGTTGGAGTCTCACTCTGTCACCCAGGCTGGAGTGCAATGGCATGCTCATGGCCTCCACAGCCTTGGCTTGCTGGGCTTAGGTAATCCTTCTGTTTGTGTCTTTCAAGTAGCAGTAACTACAGGCATGTGCCGCCGTGCCCAGCTAACTTTTTTATTTGTTGCAGAGTTGAGGTCTCTCCAAGTTGCCCAAACTGGTCTCTAACCCCAGGGCTCACATGTCACACAGGCCCCTCCCCCACCCCCCACACAGCTTACAGTCTACATAAATACAGAACATGGTGTAGTAGGGAGAATAATAATTCTACTGAGTGCTGATTGTGTGCCAGGCATGATAAAAGTATTATCTCATTTAATTCAATACATATCTCTGCAAGAGATCTTATCCATTCGTTCAATAAATATTTCTTGAACTCGTAAGAGGAATAAAAGACGTTTATCCAGCTAGTATGGTGCTGCTGTGGATATGGGTTTGCAAATATCTCTTCTAGAGCCTAGTTTCACTTCTTTTGAATATATACCCAGAAGAAGAATTGCTGGATCATAAAGTTAAATTCTATTTTAACTTTTTTTAGAAACTGCCACACTTTATTACATACCATCTACACCATTTTACATTTCTGCCAATAGGGCACAGGGATTCCATTTTTCCACATCTTTGTCAGCATCTGTTGTTTTTGTTTTATTTTATTTTTCAGGTGTGAAGTAATATTTCATTGAGATTTTGATATGTAATCATCCTAATGAGTATGAGGTGGTATTACATTGTGGTTTTGATATTTATTTCCCTAATGATTAGTGAAGTTGAGCATCTTTTCATGTGCTTTTTGGCCATTTATATATCTTCTTTGAATAAATATTTATTCAAGAAAAAAAAAAAAAGATATTTACCCAGCTAGTAAGTAGAATAACTGCTTACGTGGGGAGCTCTCTTAAAAGACTTTAAATTATGTAAAAATAATTATGTTAAAAGTTGACTAATATGAATGCCAGTATTCTGATTAATGGGTTCTGTTGGTTCTTTTTAGAAATTTGAGACTATGTGATAACTCGTGGAGGTTAAATCTAAATTGCATGTTGATGTTGTTTAGAACTGTACTTTTTTCCTTTTGATGTTGTATTGGAGTCTGTTTATGTATTTCAACCAAGATCCAATTTCTAATACAAGTGGAAACCATGAAGTTTAGCTTTTATATTTCCCTATAAGAGATTGAATAATTTGTAGCATAAGGTAGCACCACCATTGTTCTAACGTTTGCTGTGCTGTTTCTTGAAATAGGTTTACTATAAATCTGTAGATTTACTATTTACTATTAATTAGCTTAATGATTTCGTCCAATAAGGATCTGTTGAGGGGGAGAAGGAGCAAAGTGGTGTTAGAGATAAATACACAAGATAGCTCTCCATAACAAATAATTGTCTGGTCCAAAATGTCAAATAATATGGATGTTAAGATACATTGAATTAGAATAATAAAATACAGTTGAATTCAAGGAAGTCAAGCACCAACAACTCACAGAATATATGTATTCTCTTTATTCAGTTAGTAAGAGGAGGGATGGTGGTGTGGTTTTAGTATTAAAAATGCTTTGTTTGGGGGGGAGTGGGGAAAATGGCTAGGGATCAGAAATGACTTACTGGATACAGGGTTCACTATCTAGGGAATGGGCCACCCAAGACTCAACCCCCACTACACGGTATGTCCATGTAACAAATACGCACATGCACCCGCTGAATCTGAAATAAAAATGCTTCATTTCAGTGATGGCCTAAGGGGAAAGAGTAAAGACTGGAAAATACTGTTACGGAATGACACCAATTCTGTTTTATGGGCTGCCTCTGACCTGTGACTCCTACAATAAGTATCCTCAGCTACTTCAATATCAACACCCATCCTCACCTCCTCCTTTCCAGTTCAGTCACCCAGCAGCATCATTACTGAGCAGTGCTATTTGTATTTTCCTTTAGTTATGATCTCCTGATGTGCCAGTGTTTTGCTCTCATCTGAATTTATTCTGCCTGTCTTAAACTAGGATCTTAAATTTTAAATGACACCTAAGATAGTTCTTTCAAGTTAATTTCTAAAGAGCATAAAAACAAGCCATGTGCAGTAGCTTACATCTATAATCCCAGTACTTTGGGATGCTGAGGTGGGCGGATTGCTTGAGCCCAGGAGTTCAAGATCAGCCTGGGCAGCATAATGAAACCTCATGTCTACAAAAATAATTTTTAAAAAATATGTCAGATGTGGTGGCACATGCCTGTAGTCCTAACTACTCTGGATGCTAGGTAGAAGGATCGCTTGAACCCAGAAGGTCAAGGCTGCCATGAGCCATGATCATTGTAATTATTCCACAGCATTCCAGCCTGGGCAACAAAGGGAGACCTCAACTCAGAAGATAAATAAATAAATAAATAATACCCTAGTATACCTTAATTAGATATTACTTGCAAAAGTAAGACTTTCTCAAAAAGGATCGTATGTACAGAGAAACAGAAAGTATCATATATTACATGAATAACATAGTATATACACATACGCATTTAATATATACACACAAACAGAAAACTTTCTCGATATGAAATTTCTCTGTATTAGCAAACTACTCTTGTTCTCGAGTATTAGGTTTAAACGTATTTCAAATTATAAGGTATAATTTCCAAGTTAAAGGTTACAATAAGGGACTCCATTGCACCTATAAAATGTGTTTGAATTCATTTTATGCAACTTGGGATAGCTTCAGACATGCTGTTATCATTTATCCTTTTTGTTTATCACTCACAAATGTGACAGGAGATGTATACCCCAGAGTTCATCTCCTAAATGTCAATAAAATCGAAAGCCAATTTTTTAAAGTTCAGAATTGATATTAGATCAAAAAGCCAATTTAAACTAAAATATGATATAGTAAGTCCCCTACATAAAAACAAATTCCATTCTGAGAGCATGTTCCTAAGTCCAACAAAGTTAGCCTAGGACCCCAACTAACACAATTTGCTATATGGTACTGTACTATAATAGGTTTACAATACTTTTCTCCCAAGCAATACATAAAAAACAAACAAAAATAAAACATTTTAAATCTTACACTACCTTGAAAAGTACAGTGAACTAACTTATGTGACTGGACATGTGAATGCACATTTACTTATTTGAAAGTTTGCAACTTGAATGTTCATATGTAGGAAACTTACTGTTTTCTCTTAGGAACAGGAGACTAGAACTCATTATTTATATTTTCAATTCTTGTTACTGGTTTTTTTAAATATCATATTTGGGTGCCATACTGTTTAATTTTAATAATGCAGATGGAGATTCACAGGGCACCTTGCCAAAGTTTTTTCACATACATTATCCCAGTTTTCCACAGAGAACTTAAACCCAGGTACCATCTGTTTCCCTTTATTTTGTTTTATTATTATTATTTTGAGCTGAAGGTCTCACTCTGTCACTGAGGCTGGAGTGCAATGGTGTGATCACAGCGATCATGACTCACAACTCACAACTGAGCTCCTGGGCTCAGGCGATCCTTCCACCTCAGCATCCTGAGCAGCTGGAGCTACAGGTGTGCGCTACCATGCCTGGCTAAATTTTGGTTTTGGGGTTTTTTTTGTTGTTTTTTTGGTGGAGATGAGATTTTGTCATGTTGCCCAGGCTAGCATTCCTCTATATTATGCTGCACAGGAGAAAATGGCTGCAATGAAGATTATTCTATCCTTTGAGGAGCTTTTTTTTTTTATTTTTAGTGACAAAATGCTGCATTGAGAGGAGCTTTCATTAAATTGACCCCTTCTGCAAGAGTTCCACAGGCAGATACATTTAGGAGGAGTTAGAGTGTCTTGCTTTTAGAGAACCAGAATTCACAGTATTATATTAATTTCTGAGAGCCCACTATTAAAACAAATTGGCCAACTTTTATTTAACCCAGATTTTCCAAGTGTAACTTAGCCATTCCTCCGAAACTGGAATTGGTAGCGTGATGAATAATATCTGCTAACATGTAGGTTGCGGTGGGAGCATGGAGACTACTTTTTTCCTAAGCTCAGAATGTCTTATAAGATTCCTTTTTTCAAATCGGTTGTCTTTTTGAGCAGTGCTTCTCAAACATTAATGTGAA
Organism: Cephalopachus bancanus; assembly: GCA_027257055.1. Taxonomy (NCBI): domain Eukaryota; kingdom Metazoa; phylum Chordata; class Mammalia; order Primates; family Tarsiidae; genus Cephalopachus; species Cephalopachus bancanus. Next base: position 2,888,880 of record JAPVLO010000096.1, on the reverse strand, counting down.
AACAAATCACCTAAGAACTCTGTTAAAATCCAGATTCTGATTCAGTAGGCCTGTGTTGTGGCCTGTGAGCCTGCGTGTCTAAACCCCTAAACTAACATCTGTGTTGCTGATCCTGGGATCACACTCCGAGAAGCTAGAGAGGCTGTGCAGAAGTCCATTCGGCCTCTTACTTAACAGGAGAACCTGGCAGAGTGCCGTTTCCTCCCGTCTCCTCATCCTTGCCTTCTCTGTTGATTCTTCATTCCCAGCATGTAATCAGGTTTCAGCCATCTTAAAAATAAAATCCTGTCATTACATTTATCTGGGTATGTTTCCTTCCAGCTTCTATTAAGAGCTGTCTCCATTTCCTTGTTCTTTTTCACACCTCAGTTCACAATGTGACTTCCTCCACCATGGCCAAGGTCATTCTGGACTTCCTAAAAACCACACCTAGCAAATCTTTTTTGTCTTATCTTGTTTTGTTTTACTTTGAGAAAATGAATGTTTGTTTTTATTATAAAGTAATTTTTATGTGCCCAACGCTGAGTTGTACCTCACATCTTTAAAATAAATTTTTTTAAAGTAATTTTATGAAAGAAAGCTTGGAAAATAGAAAACAAGGAAAACAGTAACAAAGAAAAAAATTATATATAATAAGTAAAAGCTAGAAAAGAATACCTCAGATTGTTAACAGCAATTATGACTGGATAGGCACTCAAAAAGCCTTTTTTTCCCTGCTGCTTTTCTATTCTTACCTTAAACAGTCCTTTGGGGATATTTGATACTTTACTACTCTTTTATAACTTTCTTCCTTAGCTCCACAACACCATTTTCTCCTCTTTTTTTGTACATCACTGACCTTTGCCAGAGTCTTTTACCAGCTCTTTGAGATGTCACCTAAATTTATGGCTTCAGAGGTACCCTTTTGGGCTGTACGTTCAGCTCCATACTGACAGCTGCCGCCTAGATAATTCTGTATGAGTGATCCTCAGACCCTTCCAGTTTAACACATCCATATAGAACGTATGGCTCTTCTCTAGTCTGCTAATCTTCTATAACATATCCTGTAGTGTTTTCTTTCTCTTGCCCCTTCACATTGATTTGTTCACTTAATATGTGTTGCTTTTAAAAACCTGTTACTATTTCTGTCTGTTAAAATAGTTCTCCAAATTGGCCTCTACCATAATTGTCATCTCCTAATTAGACTTATGTCTTTGTATTTTTTATTCTTTACACTATGGCCTATGGGATCTTTCTAACAGTAAAAGGTAAATTTTACTCTCCAGTTATATTAAAACATGCAGTGATTCTCCACAGCTTCAGCATCAAACTCTTTAGGTTGGCAGACAAGACCCTTTGATTACCAGCCCTGCCCCCATGTACTCTCCATATTAAACTAAGAGTTGATCAGCTTCCCAGTGCTCTCTCCCCTCCACAAAAATGTGTTCTCTGTGCTTGGAATGCCCCCCCTTCCCACCTGATCCTTCAGGGATATGGTCAAGTCTGATACCACCTTTGGAATGCCTTCCATGACACTGTCTCCCCTCCACCACTAGTCACCGCACAGAGACACACATAAAGTCTAAATTGATAGGCTCAGACTGGGCGCAGTGGCTCATGCCTATAATCTCAGCAGTTTGGGAGGCCGAGGCGAGTGGATTGCTGAGCCCGCAGGTTCAAGACTAACCGGGGAAACTTGACAAGACCTTGTCTCTACAAAAAATAAAAAATTAGCCAGGTGTGGTAGTATGCACGCACCAGTAGTTCCAGCTACTTGAAAGGCTGAGGCAGAAGGATCGCCTGAGCCCAGCAGGTCAAGACTGCAGTGACTGGGAGCATGCCACTGCCCTCCAGCCTGGGCGACAGAGTGAGACTCCAGCTCAAAAAAAAAATTGATAGGCTCTTTTCTCTGTGTTCGTTTCTTTGTCATCCTGGGAATGAATTTTTTTTTTTTTTTAAGTTGGCGTCTCACTCTGTCACCCAGACTGGAGTGCAGTGGCCGCTCCCGGCCACCACAGCCTTGACCTGCTGGGCTCCAGCGATCCTTCCGCCTCAGCCTTCCAAGTAGCCGGAATTACAGGCATGCGCTACCACGCCCGGCTGATTTTTTGATTTATTGTAGAGATGAGGTCTCACTGCCCAGGCGGGTCTCGAACCCGTGGGCTCAGTCAATCCACTCACCTCAGCCTCCCAAAGGCACGGGATTACAGGCTGAGCCACCGAACCCGGCTGGAATGAATTCACTGTAGCACTTTATCATTGCACTTGCTGGTCATGTCAGCCCACAGTGAGGATAGGGTTCATTGAAGACACAGACTCTTTTCATTTCTGCATTCCCACATGGTAGATAACAAAAGTTGGGATGCTTAAGTATTTATTTGCTATAATTTTGCTCCTCATTCTACAGAACATAAAAGGAGGAGGGGATACCAATCCTACTGAAAGTATTCCAGGCAATTGAGAAAGATGGAACTTTCCCCAAATTATTTTATGAAGCTAACATCACAGATACCCAAACCAGGTAAAGATCCAACAAAGAAAGAGAGCTATTGGCCAGTATCCCTCAAGAACATAGATGCAAAGATACACAACAAGGTTCTAGCAAATCAAATCCAACAACACATCTCAAAAATCATCCATCATGAGCAGGTAGGCTTCAGCCTCAGGATAAGGGCTGGTTCAACATCTGCAAGGCCATAAATGTAATTAATCAACAGGTGTAAAAACAAGAACCACATGATTATATAATTAAATGCATAAAAAGCTTTTGATAAAATCCAGCATCCCTTCCTGATAAAAACCCTTCAACACCTAGGCATAGAGGGAACATACTTCAAAACAGTAAAAGCCATCTATGATAAACCCACTGATAACATATTGCTAAGCAGACAGAAATTGGAAGCATTTCTCTTGAAAATCAGAACAAGACAAGGCTGCCCACGCTCACCCCTCCTGCCCACTTTTACCCCTCCTGCTCAACATAGTGTTGGAAGTCCCAGCTAGAGCAATCAGACAAGAGAAGGAAATCAGGGGTATCCAAATAGGAAAAGAAGCCAAGTTATCCCTCTTGCCTGACGATATGATCCTATACTTTAGAAATCCAAGAGAATCTGTCAAAAACCTCCTTGCACTGATAAAAGACTTTGACAAAGTCTTGGGGTACAAAATCAACATGGAAAAGACAGTCACATTCTTGTACACTAACAACAAACATGCAGAGAACCAAATAAAAAAGCACAATCCCATTCACAATAGCCACACACAAAAAATGAAATACCTTGACATCTTCCTAATCAAAGAAGTCAAAGACCTTTGCAACAAAAACTACAAAACTGCTCAGAGAAGTCAAAGGTGACACAAATGGAAAAATACTCCACGCTCATGGATTGGAAGAATCAACATTGTTAAGATGTCCATTCTATCAAAGGCAATCTACACAGTCAATGCTATAACCATTAAATTGCCAACATCATTCTTCTCATACCTGGAAACAACAATACAGAAATTCATATGGAAACATACACAACCCTGAATAGCCAAAACAATCCTTAGCAAAAGAAACAAAGCAGGAGGTATCACACTTTCAGACTTTAAACCTTATTACAAGGCTACAATAATCAAAACAACCCGATATTGGTGCAAGAACAGGCATATAGATCAAAGCAACAGAATAGATATTCCAGAAGGAAAACCTCAATTTCTCAACCAACTCATTTTCGACAAAGCTTCTAGCAACCACCACGAGGGAGAGGAGAAATACTTAGTAAATGGTGATGGGAAAATTGTCTGACCACGTGCAGAAGAATCATACAGGACCCCTACCTATCACCATACACAAAAATCAACTCTAATGAGTCAAAGCCCTAAATGCAAAGCCCCAAACTTGAAGAATCTTAGACAATGCAGTAGACACCATTATGCAAATTGTAATAGGCAATCAATTTCTTATCAAGGCTCCAAAAGTCCATGCCATAAGCGATAAGATAGACAAGTGGGACTTCGTCAAACTGAAAATCTTCTGCAAAACAAATCATCAAGAGAGTGGGAAGACAGCCCACAGAATGGGAAAAAAATATTTGGCAACTGCTTATCTGCCAAAGGTCTAACATCCAGGATCTACAGATAACTTAAACATGCTGAAAGGGAAAAAAAAACCCAGCCCCATTAAAAAGTGGGCAAAAGATGTGAACAGACACTTATCAAAAAAAGACATGTGAGCTTCCAACAGACACATGAAAAAATGTTCAGCCTCACTAATCATCAGAGAGTCTTAATGAAAGTGATAGAGGATGAATAATGATTAAACTTGCCATTTACCAAACAGTTACTACTTTGTCACACATTCTTCCCAGTTTTTTAGCTATTTCATAGGGTCTTTTTTCCCTGTGTTCAACAATTTTAGCTATAAATTAAAGTTGGAAATTCATGTGAAATCAGAAAAACATATAAACATCAAAAAAAAATTGTCACAAGATTTGTAAAGGTTTTGGGATGGGTACTTTCCCCAACCTGCCATAATCTTTGTTAAACATGATGCAAATATAATCATTAAAAATAACCTTCAACTATCTGAAAAATCAGGGCTGGAAATTACTGCCTTAGCTACTAAAGTAATATAGATACAGATGATAGCTGAGAATACAGCCAGCTAATCCTAAAACAGATTGCAGTAACCTGCCAAGCTACCTAAACTGGAGGACAGATGAATTTCTATGTCTTGGGAGAACACATGACTTAAGTTATTAACTAGGAAGAACACCAGTTTCAAGGCCCCTTGCTAATACTTGTGTTTCGTCTCAGTACTTAGAAACCTGTAGACCTAATTTGCTTTGAGAACATCTTACTTGTCTTGGGCTTTGTTGATCAAGTATTTTCATATGGCTGGAATGTTGTATAAACTGAAGGCTTTGTTGTCCCTTTAAGGCTATTCTCAGTGTCAAACCCATGAATGCTGAAGCATACCACATGACTTCACTGATTTTCTGACCTGGGCTTCCCTAGCAGCCTTCTGGTATTTCCTGAGGACAGCTTAGTTTAATAAATATTTACCACTCTCCTCCACATATTGGAAGATTTGCTGACTAGCATCAACTTCTCCACCTCTAATTTGGCCATCACTCTAGGGAACTTCGTAGATGATCCAAACTCTAACTTTCAAAGTTAAATCCATTTTCTCTACTTCTAAACCAGAGTAGCTAAACGTTATTTAAGAAAATCATGCTAATATGTACCTATCATACACTTACGTGCTCACATTTATCTATTGTGTATATTCATATGTAGATACCCGGTTAATCTAGATCACCAGCTACAATTTTCCTGCACATATATGATATAAGCCTTTGAATTCTAAAAGAAATTTTTTGTTTTCTCCATGAAATATGATTTTTGTTTAAATTTATGTCAATTTGTGGTATATCCTTTTATCTCATTCACTGAAACCAAAAATGAAGTCATCATTAAATGCCTTACCATTTTACCCTGTCATTTACCAAGTCCTGTTATCTTCAAAATGGATATTAGTTTCAGCTTTGCTTTCTTTTTTGTTACTACTCTGAATTGGTGAGGCCTTCGTTTCTTACTTGGGTTATTGTTCTAGGCCCCTCACTGGTATCTCTGTTGCCAGACATGCCCCCATATGATTCATCTTCCAAACTCTCCTCTGATTTTGTCCCTCACCTGCTTCCTTGGTCCCTTTTGGGCCACCTCTCTTAACTTCATCTCACATTCTGGAAGGATGGCAGATCTTAAGCTGCATTCTGTTAGAAGCCTGTCTCCAGCTTCTAATAGAATGGAGCTTAAGATCTGCCATCCTTCCAGAATGCTCTCCTCCCCACCCCCAGTTTTCCTAATAAATGAGTGGGGTCTAGCCTGACCTTCAGGCCTTCACTTCTCTCTTTCTCAGAAGTGGTCATGCCACCTTACCCCTCTAAGCAACTACAGGTTTTTCTGCCCTAGTCCTATTTTGAATTTTTATGTATCCTATATATACTTCAACTTTCTTGAGGTTTAAAATATATTTACCGGAGTGTCCTCAGTGTCTGGTATAAATCAAGTACTCAGTAAATCCTTAATGAATGGAAGTACTAAATTACTAAGGAGTTAAGCATATCTTTGTGTTATCTCTGGCAGAAAATAGAAATTGGAAATTCTTAAATACTGTATTCCCCAAACCTTTCTAAACGGATAGTTCCAGTTTTTCCCTCCTTCCTTTGTTTCTCTGCTAACATAGATTATGATTTGTTGAAATTACCTTTCTTATTAAATATCCACTGATTATGTTAATTTTTGTAAAAGGTAGGAAAGAGATAAAGGACATAAATAGTCACAAATTTCATAGATTTCCAAATATAATCCTAGAAATCCAAAATAATTTTTAGCTAGGTTTTTGGAAGATGTGGGAAGAATGTGCTTTTTATATTCAATTTAACTGTAGTGTAAACAAAACATGAAAATTCCTTTGACTTGCATTAAAGATAAGTGATCCTATTAAAGTAATGATAAACATGGTGAGAGGAATATTAGATTCTAATCCTTCTACTATAATTGTGTATAGTCTTAGGCGAGTCATTTCTCCTTTTGCAGTTCAGTCAGATCTGTAAATAGGTTTAGCAGTGGTCTTCTCTTTTCCCCCATGAAACACAAGGAAATTGTATGAGAGAAGTAAAAGCAGAACAGAACTTTGGGATTGAGGATGCTGTGGGAAATGAGGGGGAAAGAGGAAGAGATGCTCCCTCCACTGGGCTATCCCTACTTTCTCTCTCATCCCAAAAGGCAATCCCTGCAGAACTGCCTTGAAGTGTAATTTGTAAGCCACTGTTTTGGCTGATGAGTCCTCTTCCACTGACACTAAATCAAATAGAATCAGAGTGCCTAAAAGTCACAGAATTTGGAGAGGTTTCTTATTTAAACTCCCTAATGTCAAATTCTAGTCTACTGTTCTTTTCACAAGACTTTATTATCTTTGCATAATGCCTAAGCCTTGTCTGAGTATATTTTATTCTATAGGACTCACTGTATACATTGTGTGTTGCTAATTCACCTTTTAATGTTTAGTTTTATTTAATTGAGGTATCTGAATTGACTGAATAGCCTGGTCCCTATTTCACTCCTTTACTCCGCGGTGTTTTCAGGGCACAGTCACACTTAGCACGTGTACCCCTTTCTCCTCCTGTTGTTCCCCATATGTCATTGCACCGAAACGTTCATGACAACAGCTGCCACACTGAGTACTTACTCTGTGTCAAGCACTGTCTTATCAGTGCTTTACGTTTATCCTCCCAACAATTCTATGGGGGAAGCACCGTTATGATCCTCATTTTACAGAGAGTGTTAAGCTCTGGTTCCAACGAAACATAGCTTATGGGGGGTGGCCCTGGGGTTTAGAGTGCTTAGCCAGTCTGCTAGTTTTATGGCTAGGACTTCATCCCACAATCAGAATTTCTCAAAAACAAATAAAAGATAATTAACATTAATTTTCTCATTTTTATACATGTTTTAAATTTATTTTAGGAAACAGTGAAAACCTATATAAATCACTTGGTGTAGTGACTGTGCCATGGTAAGTGTACTTAGTCAATATTATTAGCTTAGGCAACAGGCACGTGCAATGTAGACAGCATTGATTTGTAGCTGAGAAGAAAATTAAACATATTTCTCAATTCTAAGAGCAAACTAAAAAGTAACTTATTTTGTAAGATATCTTGCTCTGTAGCAGCTGTTCAATATATTTAAATGAAACTGTCTAAGATACTGTGATTTGTTATTTTGAAGTCTTACCTAACAGAAGCCATAATTTTTATATTGCCACCAGGTGGCAGCATGTTACATAAGGTAGTAACTTAAATGTTACTCTGGAATAACACTTATTTTCAGTATTTTACCTTAAGAGCTGCTCAACCATAATAAAAATAAGATAGTATTCCGTGTCCCCCAGTTACCGTTCAAAGTTTCTTTCTTCTTCATCTTTAACAGATTTGAACACTTATGCTTAGATTCTCCCAACTAGGAACTGTTTCCTCCTCTTCCTTGTAACTAGAGGAGTTCTGAATATGTGATAATAACTTTATAAATTCATATTTGATAATAACTTAAATAGGTGTCAACAGTATGTAAGATACACATGAGCATGTGTATTTGCTGAATGTTTGAATTTCGACTCATTTATAGTCTTTTGTGCTTATGTTTATGTTTATTTCAATTCGTGCTATAGAAGTCCTTGAAATTTTGTCTTAAGTTTACGTATTATCAGTGCTATTCAAATTAACTGCTGCCAAGGGTTGAATGATTGGTAGTCTGAGGCAGAAGGCAAGAGAATGAATGGCTGATGAAGAAAATGAAGGTAAAGGCAATTAATCAAGAGGTGACAGAGGGAAAGAGCCAGTTATAAAATGAAGAGAGTGGCAGCCTTCTGATACTAGAACAGAGCACTCACCACACAGGAAAGCAGGACGACGACCAAATTCAGTTAACCATAAAGAAATTAGTTTTACACTTCATAATGGTGGATCTAGCTAGACATTGTTTTGCTGTGCAATGAAATCATTGAAACAAATGGAATCATTTTACTTCACTTTCTCAGGAGACATTTTTTTCTGTTCTAAAACCTACTAATTCTGCGTAGTCCTTGCCTCCTAGTGAAGTCTTAAAGAACTTTGCCCCCAAAGAGATGGTGTGCATAAGTGAAAAGAAACCAATGTTTCATGTAAGCCCAGTGTACCCTGTAAGTATTTCCTTGCAAAGGGCAGCTGAATCTAGTAAAGGTTTAAATAACTGCTCTTAATTTAGGCATTGTGCTAAAGATTCAAAAACAGTATGTTTATTATCTGCAGATAAGGTATTTTTAAGAGAATAGCTTAGTCATTCAAATTAAACTAGATCTGTGAAGTATATTAGTATTGCCTTGGGATATTTGTGATTTTTATACATTATATATATGTATATATCCAATAAGTATTCAGTGGTCTAAAGATAGATTAGAAACATCTGTGCCTTGAAAAATGTGTATGTAGGGATTGATACTTAATGAATAGAGTGAAATGATCAATTTTTCAAAAAAAGTCTCAGCCAGTTTATAATTATATAGATGCATATTTCTCATCTTTCTTGAAATGTTTTGCTGCTTGGGTGAATTTATCTATGATACCCAAGGGCTTTTTTATTTTTTGAGTCGAGGTCTTACTCTGTCACCCAGATTGGAGTGCAGTGGTATGATCAGGACTCAACACAGCCTCGACCTCCTGTGCTCAAGCAGTCCTTCCACCTCAGCCTCCTGAGTAGCTGGGACTACAGGTGCGTGTCACCATGCCCAGCTAATATTTACAATTTTTTGTAGATGATCTTACTATGTTGCCCAGGCTGGTCTTGAACTCCAGGGCTCAAGTGGTCCTCCTGCCTTGGCCTCCCAACGTGCTGGGGTTACAATGCTGGGTTGGTGAGCCACTGCACCCAACCCTCAGGGCTCTTATCTTAGGGGTTTTATTTGACCTCGAATAAGCTTTGGTAGTATTTGGTTAATGTTATATTTGGACACTCAACGGTTTCAGTCCATAACCACACACTTGCAAAATAGGTATATTAACGTCTACTCTAGTCATATTGGATTTCAGACTCTAAGGATTCATTAAAATTACTCATTAATCACTTAGTAATATATGAAATATTGTCATTATGTCATATATAAAACTGCATTTATATAAATAGCCTCCATAATATACTCAGAGAGTAGAAAATATTTTAATGTCTTTCAGGTGTAGTCAGAGAGTTGAGTGACCAAGTAAATGTAGCATTGTTCAAATACTCCATCATTGAGATGATGGAAATTATAATGAAAAAATAGTCATTTGTTATATTTCAGCTGTAATGATATTAATTACGTGCTTTTCAGATATAAAATACTGTACATCTTCAGTGCATCTCGTACAACTAAACTTAAAGGTGCTTAATGAAGTATTAAGTACTATTTAGGTAATAAAATTAGCAGTGACTTTTGTGAAATTTTATATGGCATAGCTTTCTTAAGCCAGTTTTTAAAGGGATTCATTAACAGATTGGCAAAACAATTTCTTTACATAAATTGGCACATTTAATAATGACTTTTAATAAAAGTGCTTGTTTATATGAAGTTATAGCTCATTTATGGGATCTTGTCATTCTAACATTGTAGTGAAGTGTGCACACATGGATGCCCCTGTAAGGAATTTCAGCCTAGTGAGTTTTTGTATCTGTTGACTTCAATATCTAGTTAGCCTGGTTTCTAAAGTCGACTCAGTAATTGACTTGTTATTGGAAATAAAGTTTTTCCTCGTTTATAGAGATAACTTCAATTTTGAAGAATGTGAATCAGTTCATAGTTGGCTTAAAGCCAGTTTCTCCTTCCCTTTAACTCTGGCACACACATGAAAAGCACACTCACGTCCTAAGTGCCTTGTGAATCTGCAATGATTAATTCTTCTCATTATTTTGCTGCAAATTCTCATGACCCTCTGTGATGATTCGATCAGCCACTTAGAGTTTATGCATATTCATATCTCTGTGCTCCTGCCGCAAACGTTCAGATCTCCTGCACTGACTGGTGTGTGCTTGGTGCAGTAATTGAGCTGCAGTAGATTGATTACTCTGGGGAGCTGTAAGGCCTTTAAAGGTGAAAACATATCAGTCCTGTTAATTATGAAACAAAAGCTCTGGTGGCAAGTTCAGCAGTCAAATGTTTCCAGTATAGAAAAAATTTGTTCCTCTCCATAAACCCTGTTTACTTTTTTAAAATTTGAATTAGGTCTGTATCAGTGGTAGTGGAGAATAGCTTTCTTTTATGAATTTTCATAGAATGCTAATTGAAGAGGACCTTATTTATAGTATCGATTATTACTATTATCTGTGATCTGTCAAATCTGATAGTTTAGAACCTATTCAGAGTTTGTATATGCTTTCTGTAGCATTGGTAATAGTTATATCAAGTATCTAAATATTTTACATGGGTATAGCATGCTTATGGATAAGTTTTGGTGTTTGTAGGCTTAATTTGGTCTATAGGAGTCTAACACTAGTTATTTTTTTGTTTTATTTGTCAGTTCAGCAGTATACTATATAGAAAACGGGTAAAACTTTAACATGGCAAAGAAGTTGAGCTGCCTTTTATCTCTGTATCATCCTTTGGTTTTTTTATTTCTTAAACTATATATTAAGTGATATATTATCATGGCAAAAAGGCCCCGGGGTGACAGTGTTCACTAAAAGTAAGATAGTTTTAGCATAGAGAATTATGGAGTTAATGTAGTTGAAATGTGTTTTTATCACGTGTACTATTCTCACATGATATTCTGTTTTCCTCCCATAGTCAGGATTTTTTCTTTTGAAATTCAATGCCATAAAATTCATCCTTTTAAAGTATAAAATTCAGTGGGATTTAGTTTATTCACTAAGTTGTACAACCATCACTATTATCTAATTCACCCCAAAAAGAAACCTCATACTTATTAGCAGTCATTCCCCATTTTCTCCTCCCCTTAGCCTCTGGCAAATAGTAATCTACTTTCTGTCTCTATGGATTTGGCTATTCTGGACATTTTATATAAATGGAGTTGTACTGTGTGTCTGCCTTCTTTCACTTAGCTTAATGTTTTCAAGATTCACCCACATTACAGCATGAATTAGTACTTCATTCTTTTTTGTGACTGAATAATATTCCATTAATTGTTACCTAGGATTCTGGTTTTCATTCATCAATTGATAACCACTTGTATTGTTTACATTTTTTGGCTGTTGTAAATAGTGCTGCTAGTAATATTCGCATACCTTCTTGCTTTGTTCTTGATTTTTGGAGGAAAGATTTCAGTGTTCATCATTGAGTGTGATGTTAGGTACTATGGTTTCTGTTAGATGCCATTCTTAGACAATGTTGAGGAAGTTCCTTTTTATTCCTAGTTTGTTGAGTGTTTTTATCCTGAAATGTTGTTGGATTTTGTCAAATGATTCTTCTGTGTTTAATGATGATCATATGGGTTTTGCTCTTTACATCGATTGATTTTCTTATGCTGGACATTCTGATATTCTATAGAGGTTTTATATAGTGTCCTTTAACTGTTGTTTTAAATAATATTAACCAGTTTTCAACTTTATATTTCAGGCATTTATTAATACAGCAAAGGAAATTTATGAAAAAATTCAAGAAGGAGTCTTTGACATTAATAACGAGGTATATTCATATAAATATTATTGGCTAATATTAATTTAGAATTGAATTTTAATTACTATTTTGAATTAATGATTTTATAATTTTTAAAATTCCTAAAATGGATTCATGATAACGTTAACACACTAGTTTACAATCACTCAACTGAAAAATTGGTATATTTGTATAGTAGTTAAATGTTTATGTTCTAGTAGAACACTTTATCGAGATTTAAGTGTCCCTATCCATTTATTGCAAGCAATGCAAAATAATATAAATCCTCGAGAGAGAAAAGAAAATCTACTTTTATCCTCATATCTATATGGTGTCATCTGCTTTGGGGAATAATGTTCTAGTATATAAATGCATGTACTAATGCAAGATGCTCTCTGTTGTCTGGTATTAAAGAAGGAAATAATTTAATTTGGATATTGCTCCCAGTATAGCATAATGTGTTTTCTGAAGACTAAATTAATATATATTATTGGCAGTTGGCACTGAGAGTTTTTGTAAAGTTATTTTGAGCCCATTTTGGTCAACATGATTAAAATAAAATGTAAAATTTTAAAACATCTAATTGAGAGTGTTCGCCAAAGGCCATCATTTTTTTTTTTTTTTTGAATTGGAGTCTCACTCTGTCACCCAGACTGGAGTGCAGTGGCCGCTCCGGGCCACCGCAGCCTCAACCTGCTGGGCTCCGGTGATCCTTCTGTCTCAGCCTTCCTAGTAGCCAGAATTACAGGCACGTGCTACCACGCCTGGCTGATTTTTTTTGATTTATTGTAGAGATGAGGTCTCGCCAAGTTGCCCAGGTGGGTCTCGAACCCGCGGGCTCAGGCAATCCACTCACCTCGGCCTCCCAAAGCGCGGGATTACAGGCTGAGCCACCGAGCCCGACAAGGCCATCATTCGACCTTTGCATTTATCCTTATTTACTTCAAAATATTTATGTGGAAATAGTGTGTTATTTACTTTTACATAAATATTTTTGCCATTCTGTATTAAGACTTCCAGCTTCCGAGAGACAAACCCTGATTTCTCCCCAAGTTGCAGTTAGAAAAGCATTGTGTTAGGAACTATCGTGTGTGTATTTCTTGGCCTATGCGTAAATGAGGCTCTCTGTTCACCTCAATAGTCTCTACTAAAACAAACAGCAGTTTGCCTAAGGTTTCTGAAAAGTGCTAGATTTTCTCCGTCTTTTAATATATAGTAATCTGGTTTCTAAATTCTATCTTCTAGGTTTATATGGCAGTACTTTTTGAGTTAATTTAAAGGTACCACCATTCAGAGACTAATGTCATATAAATTGAACAGTAATTGGACCTCTGTCTGAAAGGGCATGTTCATTGTTTCTGTCTCGTTTCATATAGTAGCTGACTGCTTTACTGTGCCTTTTGCAGCTCTGATTGTAATATGCTGTCAGGAGCCAACAGGCCGTGCTATTTATTTGGCCCAGTGCCAGGTTTGACTCCTTGATTCCTCAAGAAGTTGCTACCAGCCCAGAGGGGGCAAAACCAATGAGCCATAGGGCATGCTTTTTATTAAAGAGGAGTCAAAAGAGCGAAAAGAAACCACATCAGCTGCTGTCAATACTGAGCTAGTGCCAGAAACCCCTAGGCTACTACTGTTGCAGAACAACTGCCAAGCACTATAAATCTGAGATTTACTGTGACGTAAAGTTTCCTTAAGAGCTTAATTTCTGAAGCTACTGTATTACTTTTCTCAGAGTGTTGTATTTTTAGGTAAAATCCACTTGAGGGAGTGAGGGTTAAGACATAAGTGTGAGTTTGATGAATGAAAGAACCACTCTGTGTGTGGGTTTTTGGCAAGCTGCCATGTCTTTGGGGATCATAGAAATTATTGATGACACAGAACACTCATATGCCCTTAGCCTGTACAGCTGATTCAACATGGACCAGAAATTCTGTCTAGAGAAAAGATTTTACATTGTGTTAGAGCAGCAAGGGCTTTGGATATTTTTATCCTTTAAAGGTTCTTGCAATAATTATTTTAAACAATTTCTGTATTATGAGAGTTCCCTGAAAAGCAGCATTATCCAATTTCTGTTCACCCAGCACTTGTCATGATAAAGAATTGTTTTTAGAAACATTTCCACAGTGCTGGTTTTCAAAGGAAAATCCCTAAGAGAGACTGTTTTCATTGCTGCTAAAATCTACTTAATATACTTTTCTCAGTTGTTTGGTAAACTTGTATCGTTAAATAAATTTTTAGAAATCGAATTAAATTATACTGTCTGGTTGGGTCCAGTTTTAATTATTATTCTGTTCTTTTTTTTATTTCAGGCAAACGGCATTAAAATTGGCCCTCAGCATGCTGCTACTAATGCAACACACGCAGGCAATCAGGGAGGACAGCAGGCCGGGGGAGGCTGCTGTTGAGTCTGTTTCACTGTCTCGCTGCCCAGCGGGGCCCGCTCACTTATTCTTTCACCCTTTCTCCTCCTGCTCGGCTGAGACATGAAACTATTTGAAATGGCTTTATGTCACAGAAGACTTTAATCCTTCAGATTCTTGTATAACTTTGAATAAATGGTTAATGTTCACTTAAAAGACAGATTTTGGAGATTGTATTCATATCTATTTGCATTTGATTTCTAGGTCAATTGATGTGATTATTTTTGTTAAATGTTGTCTCGTGCCCTTAACTACAAACTGAATTGTATTAAACACTACAAAGTCATCTTGAGTATTTTAAATCGGTTTGTGTAGTTAGGTTTCCGAGCACCTGTGGTTACCTAATGTTTAATATTATAGAACTGTCCTCAAAAAGTTTGTCAATTTTCAAGGCTATAAGGAAAACCAGAAGGATTCATTTAATTCTGTATTTATCATTTACTTTCTGTATATATAGTTTAATAACCTGCTTGGGTGTAATTTGCCAAGCTTGAATTCTTTAATGCATTTGCATAAATTCTATACTGTTTAGAGCTTAAAGCTACAGAAGCATTGTTAGGAATTGCTTGGACACTGAATTTTAAACTTTTTGACATTGTTAACAAGCATGTTCATCTTTTCTTGTCACTAGTCCAAGAAAAATATGCTTAGTGTATATTACTAAAGGCTTTGTATGTGTTAACCTGTTTTAATGCCAAAAGTTTGCTATTTGTCCACAATTTCCTTAAGACCTCTTCAGAAAAGGATTTGTTTGCCTTAATGAATACTGTTGGAAAAAACATGGTATAATGAGTGAAAAGGATGGAAGCAAGAAATTCCTCCATCTTAGTGACTCCAGGAAGAATGAGTATCCACATTTAGATGGTACGTTATGAGGACTTTAATCTTTCCTTAAATCCAATAATGTTTTCTTTTTCATTTATTCACATGATTTCTAAGTATATTTTTCATGCAGGACAGTTTTTCAACCTTGATGTACAGTGACTGTGTAAAATTTTTCTTTCAGTGGCAACCTCTATAATCTTTAAAATAGGGTAAGCATCTTGTCTGTTTGGAAGGGGTTATAACAATAAATCTATCAGATGGAAAATCCTGTTAAAAAGTAGAAAAGCTTTAGTAATTTACTCAGTGTGGTGGTTTTATCCTTTTTTTCTTTTTCTCCCTTGGTCTATAATGAAATTGTTATAGCAGTGCAAAATAAAATCCTATGTATACAAGTGTTCTTTTTTTTTATTATGACCACCTTTTTTTAAATGTATTTTTTAGTCCACTGATAGCTTTTACATGTAATTAATAAAGCATGTTTTTTAAAAGGGTCAGAATGTTTAACACTTACCCTTTTTAAAAATTTTGCTAAAACGTGATAAAAACTATATTGAAGTTATTTTTGTTGTTGTTGATGTAAGCATTTTCTACTCCTCACATAGCGCAAAAGCTCTTATGCCTGTATAAGAAGGCTTAAATATAAATTCTACCTTTGAAACCAACTACTTTCAATTCACTCACTGACTTCAACTTCTACAGGTCTTTCCTGAAGTTTCAACAATACTCTGTCAAAGCTTTGACGTTACTCTCATGGGAATCACCAAATGCTATCATAGTTTTGTTTTAACTACCTTTTCAAGGGTAGAGGGAAAGATGAGAGAAAAATATCTTTAAGTATTTGTATTGCAGACTTTCCTTTGAGTGGTCATATCAAATTCATGGGTCTTACTAATCACTCTCTACACTGATTAAAGTGTTAAGACACTTTTGACATGTTCTGCTCTATACCAAGTAGAGTTCTTTGGAAATTGTTAACTTTTCCAGAAGTTTGTTAAGTTTCTTTTTCATGCTATCTCCCCTAATTCTTTTATAAACTATTTTATAAGAAGAGAAATTAATGGTAAAAACATCAAACCAGCGCATGCATTTTAAGACCTTAAGAAAAGACGGAGCCCTCAAATACAGCTCCTACCACAGCAATCTCGGTGTGTCTCAGCTGAGGGCAGCAGGGGTAGCTAGTGTACTTTTCTCCAGTTCATGTCCACATTCTCTACAAATCTCATCTACAGTTAAGGAATCTATGTTATGAGTCTTGTGTGTTAATTGACAAAGCAATGTTATTGTCTGTGATTTCCACTCTTTACTCACTTTATTATCCCGGTCACAATGTAATATTGGTACCTGCAATTGATTCTTTAATATTGTAATTGAATTTTTAATTGATCTTTGATCAATTTTTATAGCATCTGTAGATATGTTTTAATAGCTAGAAAATCAGTCACTGAAAAAATAAATACAACTTTTAATGTCTCAACATGAAACATTTCAAAATTGTGATCTTCATAAAGACATTGTTACCATTTGTCTTCTAAATTTAAAACAAACAGAGCCAGTTTTCAAAAGAGTAGCAAATAATCAGATATACAACTTAAACAACATATGGTAGCTGACTGCATCTTCATATGCAGTTTGTTTTTAAGGATATTTTATAATAGCCTGTTAACAGGAAAATAATCCCTGTATCTGCCATGGTCAAAAGGGTAAGGGCATAAATGGTAGTACCAAAATGTGTCCAGTCGCTTAGAAAAACATGATTAATGTCTGGCTTTGGAACACATTAAATATTCTCTTATGTAGCGAAGCCCCATCCCAGTTTAGTCCTGAGATTGACAGCATGGGGGTTCATCTACGTGAGCTAAAAAAAAAAAATGGCTGGGTGTGGTGGCTTATTGTAATCCCAACACTTGGGGAGGCTGAGGCAGGAGGATTGCTTAGACTAGGAGTTGGAGATCAGCCTGGCAATATAGCAAAACCTATTTCTACAAAAATTTTTTTTTTAATTAGCCAGGTGTGATAGCATGCCTTTGTAGTCCCAGCTACTCAGGAGGCTGAGGCAAGAGGACTACTTGAGCCCAGGATTTTGGAGTTACAGTGAGCTATAATTGTACCACTACATTTCAGCCTGGGTGACAGAGCAAGACTGTTTTATAATAAACAAGAATTGACTATCCAGATAGATGACCCAACATATCTACCTTTGTTTCTTAAAGCTTAGGTGTGTTATGGTGTTCAAGTTAAAGCCTAACCGCATAGTAGATTATCTTATATTCCATTGGGACCCACTAGGTAATAATTCTTTTTTGTTTGAAGTCATGATGAAAACCTTATTTTAAAAGTGCCAGTGTATATGTTAGTATTCGTTTTGAATATAGTCATTTCTTAAAAATTGAAGGACAAAGGACTAAAACCTGATAGAAAAACAGATGAGCAGTTCACACACAAGTAAAAATATTCCTAAAATGTATGTTTAAAATTCAAGCATTAATGTGAGATATATTCATCTGCTTCACTTTAGTAACTTTTTATTATTTATATGCATCTCATAATATATGTCTTATACCTTAAACATACACAAAATTTATATTGAAAAATTCAAACAAATGCAAATTAAAAGTGAGTTGCCATTTCTCACCTATGAGACTGGAAGAAATGGCAAAAAAACACATTCTTTTGGCGATGCACTCTCATTCATTGTTAATGGAAGTGCAAACAAACTTTCTGGAGAGGAACTTAGCAATATCTAATAAAACTATATAGACACCTGTTGACCCAGCAGTCTCACTTTTAGGAATCTACTCTGAGGCTACTCTCCAGTAATACAAAAGCTCATATGCACAAGGTTAAATATATCAGCTCATCTGTGCAAAAGAAACAAGGAGACTAGTTACCTACAGAGACTAGGTGGGTACAGGGTGGAAAGTAGGAGGATTGGGAATGGGGTGGTTGGGGTGAGGGGGGATTTTACTTCTTACAGTGTACAGTTTTGTATACCTCTGGCTCAGAACTATGGTCATGCTTCACATAACCCAAACAAAATAAGCCATGTGCGGGAACTCGAAATACAAATGAATGAATAAATATAACGATATTACAAGTGAATAACATTACTACACTGAGGAGGGTAGGGAGGAAAACCAACATATACAACTTTGGAAAATAGTATGTATATATACTGTAGGCCAAAGATGAAATATACTGTACACAAATACTGTAGTTAGTAACTGGATTTAGGTTAGCAACTCTAAAACTGTCTTTTATATATACTAAGTTTGAACAAATATAATGTGGATAATGCCATATCAAGAAGGGCACCACAAATAAATTGGGGAAGGCTAGAATGAACCCTGTGATGTTAGATTGGAATTGAAGATATGAACTCACCGATTTTATGTATACAAATGCATTGTGAGTATATGTATATGCATTTTTCAGCTTTTTCCCAAGGGGACCCAGTAGCAATGAGCACACCTACTGCCCAGATACTGGTTTCTAAATACCATTCTCTAATAAAGGGAAATAGGACTCCTTAGAGAAGTGGTTGATTCCAGAGCTGGGGCAGGGAGATTAGAAAATGAGTATCTTGTGATGCCACGGAAAAGTAAGGAAGTGCTCAGAAAATAAGGGAGAGGAGAGGCATGTCAAAGGACACAGGAGCCAACTTTCTGCCTATGGCCAAGTCTGGGACAATTTAATAAACCAATGTTAGTGATGGATTGTAAACCATGAAATGAGATCAATATCCTTGATTTTATGGTAATATAAACACTTCGGTAAAGGTGTAGCTACTCCTTTAAAATATCAGTGGGAATAAAAGGCATGATGTAAACAAATCAGCAGCACAACAATTGTTAAAGGAAGGGAGGAATGCCCAAATTAGCAGACAAAAGCGTGAGAAAAAAGGTACGTGCATAGTCTCAGAATTTCCTCACAAGATACTATTACAAAAGGAGAAATGCTAACTTGTCAGTGTAAAAACCTAGCAGAGATCATGGTTTTAAGTGATCAGGAAGACATGCAGATGGTGTATACCTCCTGATAAGATGTACTGAAAAGATCACAATTTCATGGTGGTGTCAACAATCTAACTTCAATCTAGTCATGAGGAGACTTCAAACCCAAATTTAGCAACATTCTACAAAGTGGCCAATGCTCTTCACAGATGTCAAGGTTATGAAAGACAAAGAATAAGGAGCTGTCACAGATTGGAGGACAGAAGGTGACATGGCCACTAAATGTAATGTGGGACGCTGTATGTGGACCCAGGAAAGGCTGTTAGTGGGAAAACGTGAAATATGAATGAGGTCTGTAGATGAGTTAATTTCCTGATTTTGATCATGGATCCTATGGTTATGTAAGAGGTTAGAGGGAGGTGGGTGACGAGTATATGAAAACTGCTCTTAAAACTTCTTTAAGCCTAAAATTATTTTTGAATAATAAGTTAAAAATAAATGAGGGCTATGAGATTCAGCATAGCACAATAAAATTGCGGTGGGCTTATTTTTTCTTCTACTAATGCTAATTTCTTGCCTCACACAATTGTTTCTGCCTGCCTTCAGATATTGCCCTCATAAATAGCTAAAAGAATACACTCAAAGCAAACACTTTTTCTCAAAATCTTTGTAAAATACACTGGAACCAAAGTAAAGTACTTCACCTCATTGGTCTTGTGAGCCAATTTGGTTTTTTTAATAATAGAGACTAGAATTCCTCTATATTGACCAGACTGGTTTTGAACTACTGGGCTCAAATAATCCTCCTGCCTCCACCTTCCAAAATGCTGGGATTACAGGTGTGAGCCACTGTGCTCGGCTGAGAGGCAATGTTTATTTTCATGGATGTTAAAACATACGGACTTTCTAAGGAATTGTATTATTATCCTGTTATTAAGAGTACAGTTGAGCCAGGCTCTGTGGCTCAGCTTGTAATCCCGCGCTTTGGGAGGCTGAGGTGAGTAGATTGCCTGAGCCCGAGGGTTCGAGACTCGCCTGGGCAACTTGGCGAGACCTCATCTCTACAATAAATCAAAAAATCGGCCGGGCGTGGTAGCGCATACCTGTAATTCTGGCTACTCGCAAGGCTGAGGCGGAAGGATCGCCGGAGCCCAGCAAGCCGGGAGCGGCCACTGCACTCCAGTCTGGGTGACAGAGTGAGACTCCAACTCAGAAAAAAAAAGAGTACAGTTGGCCCTCCACATCTGTGCGTTCTGCATCCACAGATTAAACTAACTGGATCAAAAATACTTAGAAAAAAAAGTGGATGGTTGTGTCTGCAATGAATATGTATAGATTTTGGCGGGGAGAGGGGGTGGTCAGGGTCTCACTGTTGCCCAGGCTGGAGTGCAATAGCATGATTACGGATCACCACAGCCTCAAATTCCTGTTCAGGTAATCCTTCCACCCCAGCCTCCCAAGAACTGGGATTACAGGCATGTGCCATCACACTCAGCTTTTTTTTTTTTTTTTTTTTTTGTAGAGACAAAGTCTCACTATGTTGCCCATGCTAGTCTCAAACCCCTGGGATCAAGCAGTCCTTCAGTCTCTGCTTTCCAAAATGCTGGGATTACAGGCATAAGCCACCATGCCTGGCTGACAGATTGTTTTTTTCTTGTCATTATTTCCTCAACAATACAATATATCAACTATTTATATAACATTTGCATTGTATTAGATATTATAAATAATCTGGTCTAGCTCATGCCTGTAATCCAAACACTTTGTGAGGCTGAGGAAGGAAGATTGCTTGAGCCCAGGAGTTTGAAGCCAGCCTAGACAATATAGCAAAACCTCATCTCTACAATAAAAAAATAAAAAAACAGCCACTTGCGAGGCTGAGGTGGAAGGATTGCCTGAGCCCAGGCTGGGGTGAGCCACAATCATGCTACTGCACTCCAGCCTGGGCCACCGTGAGACCCTGACTGTAGCCCAGGAGTTCTAGACCAGCCTGAAAATGTAACTAGACTTTACCTCTACAAAAAATAAAAAAATTAGCTGGGCATGGTGGTGCACTCCTGTAGTCCCAGCTACTCTGGAGGCTGAGGTGGAAGGATTATCTGAGCCCAGGAGGTCAAGGCTGCTGTGAGCTGTGATTGTTGTGCTCATGCCACCACACTCCAGCCTGGGTAACAGAGTGAGACTCTGACTCAAAAAGAAAAAAAAATAGACATTATAAGTAATCTAGCAGTGATTTAAAGTATACCAGATGATGTGCATAGGTTATCTGTAAATACTATGCCATTTTACAAACAAGGAGTGGAACATCTGTGGATTTTGGTATCTGCATGGGTCCTGGAACAAATTGCCTGAGGATATAATGGGACAACTGTATATTAGTAATATGAATCTTCCAGATTTATTTTATCCAGTGTATCAGTTTGATATTGCTGTTGTAAATTACCACAAATGTGACTTAAAACAATACAAATTCATTCTGGCTTTGAAGACCAGCCTGGAGGTCAGAAGCCTCACTAAAATAAAATCAAGGTAGTTGCAGGGCTGTTTCCCTTTTTGGAAGTTCTAGGGGTTAATCCATTTCTGGCCTTTCGACCACTTAAAGGTGGTCCCCATTTCTTAGCTTGTGGCTCCTTCCTCTAGCTTCAAACCATCATGGCCAGTTGAATCCTTTTTACACGACATCTCCTCACTCTGACAGTCTTCTCCCTCCCTCTTTCGCTTGTAAGAGCGCTTGTGATTACTTGGGGCCCACCCAGATAATCCAGGGTAATCTCCCCCTCTCAAGGTCTGCTGATAAAAAAACTTAATTCGTCCTCCAACTTTAATTCTTCTTTGCCATGTTACATAACATGTTCACAATTCCCAGGATTGGGTCATAGACAGTTTTGGGGGTCAATAATCTGCCTACCATACCCACTTCCTTTTTTCCCCCACTTTCTTATTAATCGTATTTTTAGAGGAAAAACATAATCAATCCCAGCATCTGCTAAGAATATGTACGATGCTTCTCCCTCCCCCTTGATAGCCTTTGATTTGATCAATACAATTCAATTACTCCTAAAGAAAAACACGAATTATACAGGCATGTATGTATGTGGATTAGTATAAACTTTGTAATATTTAGACATTGTTCAATGAAAGATTCTTCCTCCATGATCCTGTGATGCCTTAAAAAAAATCTAACAGCTCATGTCTTGTATTATAGTGACTATGTGTGTGCACTAGACAATGAACTCCGTAAAGGGAAAATCATTTCTCAATCCCCAGCACCTAGCATAGTGCTTTGCACATAGTAGGCATTCAATCTCTGCTTGATTGAATTTTTTTTGCACATAATTAACTCAAACTCTTTGGAGACCAGCCTTTCAAATCTCTCAGACGCCCCCAGCTGTTTCTCATCCAGAAGGAGCAGGCAGCCTGCAGTAAGCATGGAGGCAGTCATGGACACTTGGCAACACATGAGAGAAAACCGAAGGTCACACAGATTGGTCGATTTCCAGTGTGAAATAGAGCTCATCCTCTATTGGCTAAGAGGGGGCCCCTGAAAGATGTTATATAAAAGGACATCCTGTAGAGGGAAAGTTGAGAAAGATGGGAGACGAGAAAAGAGTAAGAAGGAAAGGAAGGGTTACGTGACTCTTGGCAGCAGTGCATTTGGCAACAGGATAAATGGCAAGCTAATATCCTGACAGTGAAAAAGAGACAGATTGCAGGTCTACTGTAGGGGACAGTCAGCTCCCTTTGTATACTGTGTGTGTGTGTGTGTGTGTGTGTGTGTGTGTGTGAGATACAGGAGGAAAATGTAGTTCACAGATGATGGTTCGCATCTCAATAGCTCTTGAAAATAATGGTGCCCGACTGTAAACTCCCAAACAACACATCACAACTGAGTCAGACGTCCCAAGGAATCAGTGCCAATCTTCCTCTCAGAAGAAACAAAAATGTATCCAACAGTTTGATTAAACGTCTTAAATAAGTGAATAACTTCTGTTCGGGTTTAAGTAAAATGAGAACAGAAGAGATTTGATAGACCGCTATAATTCATTAGTTCAAATGCTTGCTACTCAGGACTTTGCCACCTGTGATCTACTTAAGAAATATATTTTTTTAAATACCTCTCTTTGTGACTCAACACTAGGTAGAAAGTTAAACAAAGGCACAAGTGACGGTTGTCTACTGGAGAGCAGCTGGGCTCTGGGGTTGGTGTTCCTGGCATCACAACCTCCAAGAATATTTCCTGAGGCCTCTTGGGGCACTCAGTGTAGACCTACCCCCACACGGCCACCTCACATCATGCTTGCTCCTCCAGTAGGCATCCTGTCAGTCAATTCCATCGCTAGTTGCCCTTAAGGAAAATGACTAACTGTTCTGTTGGTGCTACTGCTATCAGCTCCCATAAAAGAAAAACTTGATAGAAAGTCCTCACATCTTCACAAAAGCGGTTTTCAACCTTAAAAAAGAAATCCAGGTAAAATTTTCTTCAACTAGAAGCTTATCTGGATTGTCAATCTGTGAAACAAATAGCAGGTGCAGTGGCTCACGCCTGTAATCCCAGCATTTGGAGAGGCCAAGGCAAGGGGATGGCTTGAGCCTAGGAGTTCAAGACCAGCCTAGGCAGCACACCAAGGTCTCAACTCCACAAAAATTAAAATAAACCAAACAATGCCGGGATGCTCCTCCATCTGCCGTCTCCACTTCATGGGCTCTAAAAAGGCCTCAAATGGGATAATGCTTAAGAAATGCCTAAAATAGTGCCAGGCACAAGAAATTCAATGGCTTCATTGATAAATTCAATAACTTTAAGATTTGGCATTTCCATTCAATAGAAAATACTATAAAGAATGAAAAAATATTTGAAAAAAATGTGAAATGCCTAATTTACCAAAAACATAGAAAAAATTGATGGAAAAAAGATTTGAAACACCTAATTGACAAAGAAGTAGATTCAGAATACATATCTTTTAAAATTCTCACCAGCAAATGGGCAACACACACAGTCACTTTGCGCACAAAAAAAATACAAATGGCAAATAAATACATGAAAGAGGTGTTCAGCCTCAATAGTCATTAGAGAAATGCACATTTAAAGCTCACAATGAAACCATTATAATGCACAGGTTGTCAAAAAGTAAGTCTGACAATATCAGATGTTTGAATGTTGGCAAGGTTGTGAAGTGAAGGAAACTCTCATATGCTACTGGAAGGGGTGCAAATTGGTATAACCTCTTTGAAAAGCAGTCCTACAGTCCCCTCTCTTGAGACATACCCTAGAGAAAGTCATCCACATGTGCAAGAGTGTTCTTTTCCCAGAATATTCACAGTGTCATATGTAATAACCCAAACCGAAAACAACTCTGATGTCCATCAATAGAATGTGTGTCTCATGATAGAGTCACATAATGGAGTAACACACAGCAATGAAAATGAATTGAACTGCAGCCACTCAGTAACATGAATGAATTTTGCTGGAGAAAAAGTAATACAGAAATGAATACATACAGTGTCATTTCACTAACTCTAAAGTTAAGCAAGGAAATTATTCCCAAATCAGGATATCAGTCACCTCTAGGATAGGAAGGGCACACCAGAGATTTCTCTGGTACAAGCAATGTTGTTTTATGACCTGAATGAGAGTTCCATGGATATTTGCTTTATATTTCTTTGAACTATGCCACTATGGTTTTTTTTTTTTTTTTGGTTTTTTTGAGTTGGAGTCTCACTCTGTCGCCCAGACTGGAGTGCAGTGGCCGCTCCTGGCCACCGCAGCCTCGACCTGCTGGGCTCCGGCGATCCTTCCGCCTCAGCCTTCCAAGTAGCCGGCCACTATGTTTTATATACCTTCTTGTAAGTAAGATTTTTGTCTCAGTTCAACCAACAAAAATTCTGCCTTGTGATTTGTCCTCGAAACCAAAAAGCATAATGTTGGCCTTACTCTCCTTGTGATGAGTTTAATTGTGTCCATCCCCAAAAAGATATGTTGAAATCCTAACCAACCAGTAGTTCAGAATCTGACTGTATTTGGAAGTAGAGTAATTGCAGATGTAGTTATTTAAGATGAAGTCATACTGGAATAGGGTGGGCCCCTAATCAAATATACCTGGAGTCCCAACAAGAAGATGCCATGTGAAGGCAGAGACACAGGGAGAAAACCATGTGATTCCAAGGCAGAGATTGAAGTTATGCAGCTCTAAGCCAAGGAATGCCAAAGACTGCTGGCAACCAACCACAGTTAGCACAAAGCAACAAAGGATTTCCCTACAGATTTCAGAGGGAGCATGGTGCTGACGATGGCTTGACTTCTGGCTTCCAAAATGGTAAAAGGATAAATTGTTGTTTTAACCTACCCAGAGGCATTTTGTTACCTCAGTCCTAGGAAACTAATGCACCTCTTATTCCCTACAAAGACATTTTGTTCATGGGTAGACTGTGTACCGTCAGTGAAAAGTTGTGTCAAAGCCATGGATTTATGGAAAGGTAATAGCTACTTTACTGCTTGGAATGTGTAGAGCTCATCTTGACAGATGCCAAGTTAATCTCTAGGAATATTATTTTTTTATCTTCCAGCTTCACAATCATTCCATCTGCATACTGACGCACTATTCAGGATACCAAACATTAGTTACATAAGAGATTTCATAACAAATCAACACATAAGACTTTATTGATATGACATTAAAGATACC
Source organism: Cephalopachus bancanus (assembly GCA_027257055.1). Lineage (NCBI taxonomy): Eukaryota > Metazoa > Chordata > Mammalia > Primates > Tarsiidae > Cephalopachus > Cephalopachus bancanus. Next base: position 2,862,860 of record JAPVLO010000096.1, on the reverse strand, counting down.
ATTTTTTTCTTTGTTTAAATTTTTATTTTAAAGATATGGGGTACAATTCAGGGTTAGGTATATAAATGCTCATTGCACCATTTTTCATGTTACTTATGCCCAGAATTCAGCCTAAAATTGAAGTGTCAATGTACCTAAGTATGATCTTATGGCGATTAGAATGATGGCCATGAAAATAGGGAAATAGCACAAATTCCAGAAATGGTTTCCTTCTGGTTGTAGAAACAAGAACGAAATATAAAGCAGGTGTGACCTGACCAAGAGGTGTTGTGTTTTGTGTAAGACACTGAAATCATTCGTGATCATTTGAATATTGCTAACAAGGTAGACAGCATCAATGACAAGAGTGAAGCTGACTTGCTGGAGGGTGAGGTAATCACATGGGAAAAGACCGCTGCAGTCTTATATTTGACAATTAATTTTGCATTAAAATAGCCACATTACAGTCTCCAGGAGATGCTGATGCTGCACAGAATTCACATTTACAGAGCATGGCAAATGACCACAACAGCGGCCTTGGCTGCCTCTTTGACCATGTGTGTGCACAGGTTGGGAGCTGCCCACGTACAAACTGTCTATGCTTCACTTCAGACCTTTCCCTCAAGCTATGGAGATTCATGTTAAAGCACTGATACTTAGTATCCTCTCTGCAATTAGTATTATAAAAGCATTTAATAAGGACTGTAATCATAAATGGTTCTGTCAGGGGCTGAAACCAAAAAATTATTTATTCCTAGGATCGGTCCTATGGAAATTTACAATCTAAAAGGATTATGAGTTTATTTCACATGGCCAGCCAATATAAGATGGGTGAAGTATTTGTACAGGTAAGGTGCATTTTAATTAAAAAGGAGGGATGATCATGCAATGTAAAAATTTTTTTTTTTTTTGAGTAGGAGTCTCACTCTGTCACCTAGGCTGGAGTGCAGTGGCACGTTCACAGCTACCGCAGCCTCGACCTACTGGGCTCAGGCAATCCTTCCACCTCAGCGTTTCAAGTAGCTGGAACTACAGGCATGCACCACCACCCTTGGCTAATTTTTTTATTTATTGTAGAGACAAGATCTTGCCAAGTTGCCCAGGCTGGTCTCGTCCCCCTGGGCTCAGGGAATTCTCTCCTCTCTGCCTCCCAAAATGCTGGATTTATAGGCATGAACCACCTCACCTGGCTGCAATGTAATGTTACTTGGCTAGGGTTGCCATAACGAAGTACCACAGACTGGATGACTTGAACCACAGAAAGATATGTATCACAGTTCTGGAGGCTACAATTCTAAGATCAAGGTGTGGGCAGAACTGGTTTCTTCTAAGGCCTCTCTCTTTGGCGTGTAGATGGCCATTTTGTCTCTATCTGTTCACATCATCTTCCCTTTGTGTGTATCTCTACATTCAAATTTCTCCTCCTTATAAGGATACCAGTCATATTGGATTGGAGCCCTCCCTAAGGACCTTATTTTAACTTGATTACACCGTAAAGACCCTATCTCCAAATATAGCCACATTCTCAGGCAATGGAGTCTAGGAGTTCAACACATGAATGGTGAGGGGAGGCGGCAATTTAGTTCAAAACAAACGTGATTTTGGATTATGGGTTTTAGAGACCAGAAAAGGGAAACCCTCAGCTCTTTAATCAGCCCAGCAAGTCTTTATGATGAAGCTGGGATTTGGGGATACTGCACACGACACAAGCAAGCTAGGTGTAAAGAAGGCTTCCTTCGTGTTTCTTTGTTTTTTAGTTTTATCTGTGTCCACTGAATCTAGAGAAAAGATCACCACAGGGAGTAATTTCCTTCCTCATTTTGAATATCACACTACTCAGTCAGGACTCATTAGAGCCAGGTGCAGTGGCTCACGCTTGTAATCCTAGCACTTTGGGAGGCTAAGTGGGAGGATCGCTTGAAGCCAGGGATTTGAAACCAGCCGAGGCAACAAAGCAAGACCCTGTTTCTACACAAAAAAAAAAAAAAAAGAAAGAAAAAGAAAAATTATCCAGGCATACTGGTGCATACCTGTAGTTCCAGCTATTTGGGAGATTGAGGCAGGAGGATCGCTTGAGTCCAGGAGTTCGAGGCTGCAATGAGCCATGATCGTGCCATTGCACTTCAGCCTGGGCGACAGAGTAAAGCCTTGCCTTTAAAAAAAAAAAAGATTCACTAACTACGCTGAGCCTTTAGTCCCTTGAGCCTCCATGATTTTACAAGGCTGGCATGCATGTGTTTCCACTGTGTCACGTTTTCTGAGGGCCACATGTCATCTTCACAGGCAGCATCACTGGTCTGCATGATGACATTCCTGAAAATCACATGAACAGCAGTACCCAGCAGTATCTGAATGCTTTTCCCTTTCTTTCCTTCTTTCTTTCTTTCTTTCTTTCTTTCTTTCTTTCTTTCTTTCTTTCTTTCTTTCTTTCTTTCTTTCTTTCTTTTTCTCTCTCTCTTTCTTTCTTTCTTTCTCTTTCTCTCTCTCTTTCTTTCTTTCCTTTCTTTCTTTCTTTAACTGAGGTGAAGTTCACACAACATAAAATTAACCATTCTAAAGTGGACAATTCAAGCCAGGCATCTTGGCTTACACCTGTAACCACAGCACTTTGGGAGGCAGAAGCAAAAGGATTGCCTAAGTCCAGGGGTTTGAGACCAGCCTGGGCAACATAGTGAGATCGTGTCTCTACAAAAAAATAAAAAAAATTAGCAAGGCGTGGTGGCGCACACCTGTCATTCTAGTTCCCTGGAGGGCTGAGGCAGGAGGATCGCCTGACTCCAGCAGATCGAGACTGTGGTAGCTATGATCGTGCCAGTGCACTCCAGCCTGGGTGACAGAGTAAGACTCTGACTCAAAATAAATAAAATTAAATTAAAACAAATAAAGTGGACAATTCAGTGGCATTTAGAACATTCACAACGTACAACCACCACCTCGATCTAATTTCATATATTTTTCAACCCTCCACAGGAGATCCCTCCCACCAGTGACTTCACAGCACCCTGTTGGTCGGCCCCCAAACAACCACCATCTGCATTCTGTCCCAATGGAGCCACCTATCTTGGATATGTCACACAAATGGAATCACATGATATGTGACCTTTTGTGCCTGGCTTCTTTCATTTTGTATGATGTTTTCAAAGTCTGTCCACCTTGTAGCCCAGATAAGCACTTCATTCCTTTTCACCTCTGAGTTTTAGGCCACAGTTTGAGTATTCATTTATTCACTGATGAACATTTGGACAGTTTCCACCTTTTGGCTGTTGTGACCAGCACTGCTGTAGACGTTTGTGTGTGTGTGGGGGGTGTATCTGATTATCCAATAGTACTTGTCGCCAAGCTACTTCTGGTTTTTCTAAATTGAAATAACAAAAATACCCTTTCACTCTTTTATTTGAAAATTGATTAAAGTTACATATGCACACCGTGTTTTAAAAAGCTGAGTACTGGCCAGGCATGGTGGCTCATGCCCGTAATCCCATACTTTAGAGGTAGAGGCAAGATGATTGCCCGAGCCCAGGGGTTCAAGACCAGCCTTGGGCAAGTTAGCGAGACCTTGTCTCTACAATAAATCAAGAAAAATTAGCCAGGCACAATAGTGCACGCCTGTAGTTCCAGCCACGTGGAAGGCTGAGGCAGAAGCATCACCTGAGCCCAGCAGATCGAGGCTGTGGTGGTCCTGAGCATGCCGCTGCATTCCAGCCAGGGGGACAGAGTGAGAATCTGACTCCAAAAAATAAAATAAAATAAAATAAAATAAAAGCCGAATACTATTCTAAAGCTTATAATAAAAAAGCAGCCACCCTTTGTCTCACTCTGCAGAGTTTCTCAGCCCTGTGTCTTACTCCCTTCTTCCTCAGTGCTGGGCATCCCCTGTCTGAAGTCAATGTCTCCCTAACTCAACCTTCCCCTCTGTGAGAAAAGGATAGAGGTTAGATTCCTGACTCTGCAGTCTTCAGAGCAGACTCGGAGGCCTGGCCCACACCTCAGCTCACCTTCCCTGGTGACTATGACTCTGTTTGCCGACATTTCACTTTGCCAAGTCAAATATTTGTTGGCATTTCTTGTGCACTGCTATCTCTTCTCCTATCCTCTCTGCCCTTGTGTATTTGTACATTTTATTCCTTTCATGGCATTTATTGAGGTGTAGGGAAGGAGATACATGTGTGTGTTGGATTCACCTTGTTTAGCTGGAAATCCAGTACATTTCTTTTTAAGAATAACTTTATCTTGCCTTTAACTTGCAACATGCTTCCTCCAGAAAACATAGAGATAAACACAGGAGTTAATTTTTAAGCTACTCTCCAAGTTGGGGTCCCCACAAAGCCAAGATGATTTAGATGCAAGAAATTTTGCAGGGGGATGATCCCAGAAAGCACAACCAAGGAGAACAGAAATGAGCCAGGGGGAGAAAGACAAAAAGCTAACAAAGGTGCTTCTACTATAAAAGGTGCTGTAAAAGTTACTGCTGCAGGTCCCTGGGGCTCATTCCTCTGGGGACCCTCCAAAACATTGGGAAGAACACGCTCAAGCAAGGGCACCTTCTGTCATCCGTGAGGATACTCTTAGGACATTGGCTGCCTGGCATTCTGGTCTGCCCTGTGAACTGGCCAGAGATGCCCTTAGGCAAAAAAACCAGGAAACTTCTGTCCTGTAATAAAGGGACTCAAGGTGGTGACAGGAGGGTGCGCTAGGACACTAACAGTCTCTGCTCAAAAGATCTGCGATTCCATCACCCAGAGACACCAACTTAGCAACTTACAATATTTCTTTCCAGTTTCTTTCCATGATATTGTATACATATATTCTTTTACCGAAAGGGGATCGCACAGTGCACACCATATTTTTTCACTCATTATGTTGTATGAAATCTTCTGATGTTGTTATGTAGCCTCTTTAGTTGTAATGATTAGAAGTGTGGGTTGGGAGCACAACTGCCACCTTCAAATACTGACCCTACCACCTTCTAGCAAGGGGTGAAGCCCCCTTGATCGGGTTTCTGAGCTCTACCATGGAAGTAATAATCACCCTACCTCATAGTGTAATGGGGAGGGTGAAACACGTTGTTACAAGTCAAGTTCTTAGAAATCTGCTTGGCGCCTAGTAAGTACTCGATAAACGTTAGCTCATTGTTATTCTATGTAATTTTGATGGCTATATAGTATTTCATTGAGTGGGTGGGCTATAATTTATTTAATCATCCCTTCCTATTGCCTGCTTAGCATTATAAAGAATTTAGGCAGAATAATCAATGCTCAGTTAATATCCTTAGAGCTAAATATTTGGACACATCAACTATTTCTTGACAATACATTCTTAAAAATGGAATTACTGATTCATAAAGTGCAGACATTGTTCAAGATTTTATATCTGTGTAATTTTCCTCCAGAAATATGCCAGTTTATACTCCAACCAGATCTAGAATGTTCTGTTTCCTGTACTCTGGGAATTTTTCTCTGGAAACTATATTATTCACAAGTTGATGAGCCCATCTTTTATTTCAATATCATTTATTAAGCAGTTTATTCTTTCCTCCCTACATTTAAATGCTTTAATTTCAAACTTAATTTTCACATGCCTATCTGGACCTGTTTCCAAACTTTTTATTGTATCGTAGATTTCTAGATTTCTGTGGTAGTATTACCTCTTAAACCCTCACAATTCTAAGTGGATTTTTAAATATTGTGTTAAATGTATTTTGATTTCGGGAAAATTTGACATTATTATAATAGTAATTGTTCTCATCTGGGAACAAGACTTTCACGAACAAGAACTTTAAAAAACTATTTGGAGATAATGACATTCATTCCAGAAAGACTTCTGTTTTGAGGAGTTCTGTTTCAAAATCTATAATGAGTTTCAGTTCTACATTTTCAAATTCAGTACATTTTAGGGAGGAAATTTCTGTATATTTTGCTTTCTGTTTGATCAAATCTAAAACATTCTATTATTACTACTAACTCTCATTTTTGTCAGTTCTTATCTATTTTAATTTTCAATTTCTTTTCTCTTCTATATGTTTCTTAGTTTATTATCCTAAAAAATAGCCTTTGTCTTATTTTAGCTGTAAAAAGTCATCCAAAGCCGGGCTTGGTGGCTCAGCCTGTAATCCCGCACCTTTGGGAAGTTGAGGTGAGTGGATTGCCTGAGCCCACAAGTTCGAGACCTTCCTGGGCAACTTGGCAAGACCTCATCCCTACAATAATTCAAAAATCAGCCGGGCGTGGTAGCGCGCGCCTGCAGTTCCAACTACTTGGAAGGCTGAGGCGGAAGGCTGAGGCGGAAGGCTCGCCAGAGCCCAGCAGGTCGAGGCTGTGGTGGCCGGGAGAGGCCACTGCACTCCAGTCTGGGTGACAGAGTGAGACTCCAACTCAAAAAAAAAAAAAAAGTCATCCCCAAATAAACAATGAGTATTCACTCCATATGCCCTGGATTCCAATGTGAATGAACATATAGCAAATGCTAACTATTTGCTAGGTAAACATAGTAGATTACATTAATGTGCTATTTGATAATATAATGTCATATTCTTTTATATATAGCATCCGAATCATTGAAAATAATGACTGTCAGGGTCATTGCTTATGGCTTAATAAGCAAGTTTTCCACACTGAAATCCTGCCCAGCAGGCTGACTCTTGTTGACTTCTTTTAACCTTGTCCTCAAGATAAATTGCACTTGATTGGCTCCATATTCTGTTCATTCTACCCCAGAGACGCTGTGAAGATGTACTCTTTCTGTAGGCCCCCTACACGCCACACTTCAGAAAGAAAGCCTTCAGCCCTTCTTTCTCCTACATGTTTTGGTGCCCTGACTTTCTCAGTCCCTCTGGACCTGACTTCCTGTTCCTGTCCTCTCCAGACTTCTTGCTGTGCCCCCTGGGATTTTATGGAAGCATCATCTGAAGCAGCAAAAAACAAAGCAAAACAAAACAAAAAAACTGGAAACAACTTGGGCTTACCACTAAGGAAATTTTTAAGGAAAATTTTCATCTATTCTTCAACTAACTAGCAGTATGATTTTGAGCAAACTATTTAACAACCCTTCTGTACCTCGGTTTTCTTAATAAAATGAAGATACCTATAATACTTCATGGTGTGGTTATGATGATTAAATTGGTGAATATTTATAAAGTATTAGAAGAGTACCTTATCAATCTTAGAAAACGAAAGAGGCCAAGCTCGGTGGCTCAGCCTATAATCCCGCGCTTTGGGAGGCTGAGGTGAGTGGATTGTGTGAGCCTGCGGGTTCGAGACCCGTCTGGGCAACTTGGTGACACCTCATCTCTACAATAAATCAAAAATGAGCCGGGCGTGATAGCACGTGCCTGTAGTTCCAGCTACTTGGAAGGCTGAGGCGGAAGGATCGCCGGAGCCCAGCAGGTCAAGGCTGCGGTGGCCGGGAGCGGCCACTGCACTCCAGTCTGGGCGACAGAGTGAGACTCCAACTCAAAAAACAAACAAAAAAAAGAGAAAACAAAAGAGATACCCTTACAGAAATTGGATTAAGCAACCAATTCTTCGATCAAAACCCCAGCTGTCCATGCCATAAGAGCTAAGATAAACAAGTGGAACCTCATTAAACTGAAAAGCTCTGCAAAGGAAAAGAAACCATCAAGAGAGCAGGGAGACAACCCACAGAATGGGAAAAAATATTCGCCAACTGTATATCTAACAATGGCTTAATATCCAGGATCTATAAGGAATTCAAACATGCCGAAAGGAAAAAAAACAACCTTTCGGTTGGACGAAAAACATGCATAGACATGCATAGACATGCATAGACATGCACAGACACTTCTCTAAATAAGATATACAGGCAGCCAACAGACACATGAAAAAGTGCTCAGTCTCACTAATCATCAGAGAAATACAATTCAAATCACACTGAGATATCACCTAACCCCAATAAGAATGGCCATCATTAATAAAACAAACAACAATGGATGCTGGCAAGGATGCAGAGAAAAGGGAACACTTTTACACTGCTGGTGGGAATGCAAATTAGTTCAACCTCTATGGAAAACAGTGTGGTAATTCCTAAAAGAACTAGAAATTGACCTTTCATATGACCCAGCAATCTCCCTACTGGGAATATATCTGAAAGAACTCAAATCATTCTACCAAAAAGATACCTGCATGCACAATGTTTATGCAAAAACATGGAACCAATCACACTGCCTATCAAAACTGGACTGGATTTTTAAAAATGTGGTAAATATACATGATGGAGTATCATGCAGCCATAGAGAAGGATAAGCATATGGACTTTACAGCAACTTCACAGCAATTGAGAATCCATCATACTCAGTGATCTATCACAGAAACAAAGAACAGAGTACCAAATGTTCTCACTCATATGCGAACCCTGAACATTTACTATAATACTATAAGAAAGGGATTGGCAGTAGATGGATACTGCCGGGGTGTATGTGGGGACACATAATATCAAAAAGGGTACCCGCTGTCAAGCCAGGCAAAGGGGGGAACTAAGGGAGGCCCAAACTTTACCTGTACTATGTCCATTTATATGCCTAATCCTGAATTGGACCCCACATCTTTACAATAAAAAATATATATATTTTTTAAAGTGTATAATAAAGTTGTTCCCAGTAGGGAAAAAAAAGAAAGTGAACAGTAAACTTTATTTCTTTCTCTGTTAAAAAAAGAGAGAAAGGTACCTTATCCACAGTAAACAGTATATGCATGTTGATTAAGTTGAAAGAGGAAAAAGGGGGGAACAAACCATGATATTTTGGTCAGTTCTGGCTGCTATAACAAAATTGCATCTCAAACAGCAAACATTTATTTCTCACAATTCTGGATTCTGGAAATCTCACATCTGAAGACAGCAGTCTTCTCATTGTGTCCTCACATGGTCAAGTAAGAAAGTTCTGGTCTCTTTCTTTTCTTGAAAGAATATTAATCCCAAGCACAGATGCTTTACACTCATGACTTCATCCTACCCTAATTTCCCAAAGTCCCCACCTCCTAATACCATCCGATTAGGGATCTGGGTTTTAACAAAAAAGGGAGGGGGCAAAAAAACCCCATAATTTATTTATTAAAAATTGAGTATTTATTCTTACAAGTTGAAACTTCAGTTATCCTCAAAGTACTCTCTGTTTGATGCAATACACTTATTGAGACGCTTTTTCCACTGCTCAAAGCAGTTTTTGAACTCATCAACTTTAATACCTTTAAGTGCTTCTGTCATTTTTGTTTCACCTCTTCCACACCGGCAAATGTTTCTCTTTGAGGACTTTTTTCATCCAGGGAAACAAAAAAAAAGTTGCTAATGGCGATATCAGGTGAATGGGAATGGTAGGACATGGGGGGGGGTCATGCTGTTTTTGGTCACAAACTGCTGAACACTCAGTGCAATGCGGGCAGGTTGTTCTTGTAAATCACCCATCATGAAATGGGCAAATGTGTTGAAAGAATATTTATTAAAAAAAATTCACTGAAGCCAAACTCAGCCTCTCACAGCAATGCTAGCTGGTACACTGATATCAAAGGATTGCTAGAACACTTACCTAGAGGGGGAAGCCTGTACTACAAGGGGCTTGTCCTCCAAAAAATAACTCCATTTTTTGGAGTCCCCCATCATATAAGTTTTAGGAAGGTATAAATGTGAAGTCTACAACAGATGGAATACTAAAGAACAATTATAACAAACCAAGATCTTATATACACATATACCTATATATGGCATAGTGTTAAGTAAAACAATTTATGTCAAAATCTACATATATATATCTACATATTAAGTTAAAAGTGTGATGCAGAGTAACACATTTGCAAGTTTATTCTCATATGTACACACATTTATATGCATATACACACATATATATGTGCATGTATGTATGGATTACGCACAGAGAAAACTATATGGAGGAATACATTCCAAATTTTGGAATGGTAATTACAGTAACCAATTTCCTGATAGAATTTTTATGCTTTAATTCTATACACTTCTATACTATTTGAATTTCTTTGTTTTTTCTTTCTTTCTTTTTTTTTTTTTTTTGGCGTTGGAGTCTCACTCTGTCACCCAGACTGGAGTGCAGTGACACCCTCCCGGCCACCGCAGCCTCGACCTACTGGGCTCCGGCGATCCTTCCGCCTCAGCCTTCCAAGTAGCTGGAACTACAGGCATGTGCTACCACACCTGGCTAATTTTTTGATTTTATTGTAGAGATGAGGTCTCGCTAAGTTGCCCAGGTGGGTCTTGAAGCCGCAGGCTCAGGCAATCCACTCACCTCAGCCTCCCAAAGTGCTGGGATTACAGGCTGAGCCACTGAGCCTGGCTACTATTTGAATTTCTATAATAATATTACATGAATATGTTACTCATTTAATTGAAAATTATTTTAAAAGAAAAATAGGTAAAGAGCATGAACAGACAATTTCAAAAGAAGAAATTCAAATGTCTTCCAAGCACATGAAAAGATATTCAAAATGAGTAAAATATAACTTGAAACAGTGATACAAATGTTTACCTGTCAAGTTGGAAAAAAGAAAGATGCTCAATGGCATCCGACATGTAGAGATTTACTTATGTTGCTGAAATTTATAGAGGGCAATTTTAATTATGACTGGGGATATGCGAGTGTATAATAAGTCAATGGCCCCAATTCTATACTTCTGCTTCATCCTACAGAAATCTTGGCACAAATGCATAAAGATGAATACATAGAATGTTTATGTAAGCACAATTTGTAATAACAAAATCACTTAGATTTTCATCATAGAGGAATGAATAGATTATGAAATACCATGCAGTCATGAAAAAGACTGTTCATTTTTTAATGCACTAAGTTGAAAAGTCTATACAGATGGTCCCTGACTTATGATGATTCAACTTTACAGTGGCACAAAGTGACAGGCATTTAGTAGAAACCCTACAACCATTCTGTTTTTCCCTTTTAGTACAGTATTCAATAAATTACAAGATGTTCAACACTATTATAAAATAGGCTTTGTGGTAGATTATTTTACCCAATGGTGGGCTAAGATAGTGAGACCTCTTCTCTACAATAAAAAAAAAATTAACTGGGTGTGGTAGCACACGCCTGTGGCAGAGGTGGAAGGATCTCTGGATCCCCGAAGGTTGAAGCTGGAGTGGCCGTGAGTGTGACACTGCACTTCCAACCTGGGCGACAGAGTGAGACTCCAACTCAAAAAAAAAAAGAACTATCAAGCACAAAAAGACACGAAGGAGTCTTGAATGCATATTGCTAGGTGAAGAAGGTCAATCTGAAAAGGCTACATACTGTTTGATTCCAACTATATGACATCATGGAAAAGGCAAAATTATACAGACAATAAAAAAATCAAGGGTCACCAGTGGCTTGGGGGAGGGAGGGATGAACAGAAGGAACACGGGGGATTTTCAGGGCAGTGAAGTTATTCTGTGTGAAACTGTAATGGTGGATACATGCCATTTTGTGTTTTAAAGATGCATAGAATGTACGACACAAAGAGTGAACTCTAATGCAAACTATCAATATGCATTCATCAATTATAACAAATTATCACACTAATGCAAGATGGTAATAACAGGAAAAGTGAGGATGTGTAAGGGGTATATGGAAACTTTTCTAGAAACCTAAAACTACTACAAAAAAAATAGTCTATTAGGCCAGGTGTGGTGGCTCACACCTATAATCCCAGAACTTTGTGAGGCCAAGGTGAGAGAATTGAGTAAACCCACAGGTTTGAGACCAGACTGGGCAACTTGGTGAGACCTCATCTCTACAGTAAATCAAAAAATTTAGCGGGCATGGTGTTGCATGCCTGTAGTTCCAGCTACTTGGAAGGCTGAGGTGGAAGGATCACCTGGGCCCAGCGGGTCAAGGCTGGGGTGTCCATGAGTGTCCACTGCACTCCAGAATGGGTGACAGAGTGAGATTCCAACTCAAAAAAAATAGTCTATTAATTTTTTTAAAATAATAAAAATAGCCTATTAATTTTTTTAATGTAAGGGCTGAGGTCAGGTTTGATGACTCATACTGGTAATCCTAGCATTTTGGGAAGTTGAGGCGGGTGGAGTTTTGAACTCAGGAGTTCAAGATCCATCTGGACAACATAGCGAGACCTTGTCTCTACAAAAAAATCAAAAAATTAGACAGGCACACACCTGTCGTCCCAGCTATTTGGGAGGCTGAGGCAGGAGGATCACCTAAGCCCAGGAGGTAGAGGCAGGCTGCAGTGAGCTGTGATCATGCCACTGCACTCCAACTTGGGCAACAGAGTGACACTCTGATGCAAAAGTAAAGAAATAAATTAAATAATTTTAAAAAACAAAATAAATGCAATGGATGAGATTCTTGCCTCCCAGCAGATCTTCTGATTGAAGAGTCATCGGCAAAGCCCCAGTAATTCCCTACAACTCAGTTTCTCCTTGGCTGGGAGGCAGGCCCAGTACTTGCAAGATGAGAGGGAAGCATGTAAATAGTAGACAGAGCTAGCTGAGTTATTTGCATCAACAGAACCCAATCAGAAAATTTTTTTTTTTTTGAGTTGGCGTCTCACTCTGTCACCCAGACTGGAGTGCAGTGGCCGCTCCCAGCCACCGCAGCCTCAACCTGCTGGGCTCCGGCAATCCTTCATGCCTCAGCCTTTCAAGTAGCTGGAACAACAGGCGCGCGCTATCACACCTGGCTAATTTTTTTATTTATTGTAGAGATGAGGTCTCACCAAGTTGCCCAGGCGGGTCTTGAACCCACGGGCTCAGGCAATCCACTCACCTCAGCCTCCCAAGGTGCGGGATTACAGGCTGATCCATTGAGCCTGGCTAGAAAATTTAAAATGACTGTCCTTTCGGTGTAATATTCCCTCAGGCCTTTGCATTTTTTACTCAGACCTGGACCAAACTCTATTCTCAGACTCTGCTTCTTTTTCAAACCCTCACAAGAAGATCTTCAATGAGTTGTCCCACTGGCCTTGACAAGGCAGGTGGTCTATTTGTAAACTTATGCTCATTTTTCAATCCCAAGTGCCTAGAGTAAACCCAGTTAACTCTTGGCCTGCCGAGGCATCCTCTTCCTTGAACTTTCACGGAGGTTCTCCTTTTGTTGACCTGGTTCTTTATTGGGTTTTCCAATTTCAGATTCAGTTCCCACAAAAATGTAAACTCCAAGAAGGCAGGCTACAGGATTGTCACTGTTTTGTTCTCTGATATAGCTCCTGCATCTGAAACAACACCTTATTCATAGTGGTGTAAAAAATACTTGGTAAATCCATAAATGAATGAATAAAGAAAAGAGCCAGGCAGGGTGGCTCACACTTGCAATTCTAGTAATTAGGGAAGCTGAGACTGGAGGATCTCTTAAGCCCAGGAGTTTGAGACCAGCCCGGGCAACATAGCAAGACTTCGTCTCAACAAAAAAATTAAAAGTTAGTAGAGTGGAGGCATATGCCTGTAGTCTCAACTACTTGTTAGGCTGAGGCATGACAAGCTCAGTATTGCTTGAGCCCTTAGTTTGAGACAGTGGTGAGATATGACAGCACCACTGCAGTCCAGCCTGGGTGACAGATTGAGATCTTGCCAAAAAGAGAGAGAGAGAAAGAGAGAGAGAGAGAGAGAGAGAGAGAAGGAGAGAGGAAGGGAGGGAAGGAGGAAGGAAGGAAAGAAGAAAGAAAATATACACACATAGTTTTCCCAACCGTCCCTCTTTTTGAGGGGGGACTCTCTTTTTCTCTAAGATTATGTCCTTCCATGTTTTTGGTGTTAAAACAGCACAGTTATCCTCTGTGCCTTTTGATTTTACCTATTCAAAAATGAATGAACACAACATTTAAAATAAAATTACAGGCTCATGTCTGTAAACCCAGCACTTTGGGAGGTGGAGGCAAGAAGATTGCATGAGCCCGGGATTCAAGACCAGCCTGGGAAACTTGACAAGACCTCATCTCTGCAATAAAAATTATAAAACTAGCCAGGCATGAATAATGCCTGCCTGTGGTTCCAGCTACTTGGAGGACTGAGGTGGAAGAATTGCCTGAGTTCAGCAGGTTGAGGTTGTGGTGGCCATGAGTGTGCTACTGCATTCTGGCCTGGGCAACAGAGTTAGACTCTAACTCAAAAAAATTTTAAAAATAAAGTAAAATAAAAAATAAAATAACTTAAGTCTTTTATAATGGCAATTTTTAAAAAGTTTATTTGCAAATAAAAAATTTTAAATTGCAATTCTATATTAATTTTTAATACTTACTTTTCTTTTTTTCTTTAGACTAATAGCAAAACTCCCAAGTCCCAAAGCACTGAATATAGTGCCTCGCACTCACTTGGCACTCAAACATTTGATAAGGGAATGAATGAACCACCTTAGTTTGCAAGGGTTGGGGTTAGTGCATGAACTTCACAACAGTGAAAGGCCACAGAAGTCAAACGGGAGTCTTCCAGAGTCTCTTGAAGTCTGGTTGGAAGAACTCCAGGAGAGACCTTCCCAAGCTGCCATGGCTTCTCTGCTCCTGTGTCCTCTTCCCTGCCGCTGCAAGCCAAGGAACACCGAGCACTGCGGGAACCACAGCCGCTGGGCAGAGGCCAGGACGGAGTCACCCCTGGCTGGGAGGGAATAGGCCCTGCCTATACCTGGATTGTAGGCCATCCAGGCCTGTTGAGAGAGGACATTAATGTTGTTATAAGTCACCCAGTCTGTGGTACTTTGTCATAGCATCCCTAAGAAACGAGTCAAGATTTAAAATGTAATACTCACCCACTGAATGTCAACCCCCCCATCCCACATTGGTTTATTTTACCTAGAAGGTGATATTATAATTTGAACTCCAATACTGGTGGAACTCTGCAGGGTGCGTACTTTTGTGTTCCCATCCCAAACTCTTCCACTCCTGGAAACCTGCTGAAATGGCTACACAATATTGAGGGGGTTCCTACTTGGTGAGCTGTGGGAACTTCTGGTTGGCCTCAGTTGGGGGTTTGCTCACCTCCTGGCTTTTCATACAGCGGGTGTGCCCACGAGTCCCCTGCAGACCCCATTCAGATGTAGACACAGAGTCAGAGGGGTGAGGGACTGGCATGTCGATGCCACTGACCCTCAGCCCACACTTGTTGCTGCAGGGCCTTTAGCTCACATCCTATCCTGTTTTGAGGAAAACAGCGGGCTATTTTAGAAGACAGCAAGGCAAGGACTTGGAGAAAAGAAGGTTTCCCAAACGTGGTATGAATCAAGGGGCAGAATCCTGCTAACGCCAGGATGTGGGCTCTATCAGCGACAAAGGGGACCACGTATCACCAGAATTGTTTATTTTTACTGCCAAGGTCTTAGGGCTTTTGGATTTCAATTTACGGATGAAGAAATAGTTAAAATGCCTTGCATGAAATGATAGAGGTTTTGTTATCAGCTCCTCACTGACCTGCTTGGGGGCTGCCTCTTATCTCTCTTGGGCTTTTCAAAGTCCTTCCTAAATTCAGATGCCCTGAACATTTATGGATGTTTTAATAATAATAATATTTAAATTAAATAAGTTTTTAAAAACTTATTTATTTACTTTGATTTTACAGATGTGGGGTACAATTCAGGGTTAAATAATAGTTTTAAAGGAAGTCTAATTTTTTTTCACTTATCAAACACCTAATTATGGAAGCAGAGGCATTTATTGGACATTTTAATCACCTTGTTAGGGGTGATGGTGGGGTGGGATAAAATATAAACTAACGTCCCTTTTCATGTTCATGTGAGCAAGGGATTTCAGCCGAGGAAGAGCAGCCCTAGTGACACATCAGAAGCATAGACTCTTGTTCCTTCCAGGCTACAGCATGCCATGTAACCTTACCCATCTACTTACATCACTGCAGAGAAGCGCTGGACACTGAGATGACCACACTGTACCAGGAGTGTCCTCAACACGGTCCTGTGATCGCCTCTGTGCATGCAACTCCCACCCTCCGCATGGGACACTGATTGCACTTCTTCAGTGGGTTTTAATATTGTAAAGAAAACCTCTTTATTGCCTTCACATGATTTGACACTAAAAACTATTAAAAGGAACTTAACAGAACCAAAGCCGGGACCAAAAAAAAAAAAAAAACCCAATGTCTTGTGTATGTATCATTTTTTATTCTTGGGACCGTTTTTATTATTTTTGGAAATATTACAAGACTTCTGTTAAACATGTTGAATGTTAAGAGGAAACAGACTCTCAGCAAATGTGGAAAACCAATTACAGAAACGTCCCTGGTAGTGCTAGGGAAACTCAGCGAGGGACCGAGAAGTCTGTCCTCCCCCTTCTCCCACTGCCCAAAACACACAGATGGCAGAATCACTGTAAAGAAAAATATGACTGCTACATTGTGGTCCTTATTTTTTTTAAATTTATTTACAGGCAAAAGACAGTAAAATGATACTTCTGCGTTAAGCCTACTTATAACAGTAGAGTACAACATAGAATGACTTTTCTTTAGGCAAATCTGATATAGGAAAAAGTAATATAACTTAGAGAATGACTATTTGCTATATATTTTAAAAAGCTTCACCACTAATAATGACATTAAATTATATTAAATGTAAAAATGCTTTAATTATAAATATTAATTTAATGAACTTTCAGGAGATATTTGCTGTAAACGGTGTTGTAAAAACATTCTATCGTGTAAACATTTATTAAAGGATATAGTTTTATCTACATAAATGCTGAAAAAACATTTGGGTTTAACTGAAGTTTAAAAAACTTCAATTTGGAAGCTAGAAAGCTGATCTAGAAAAATAATCAACGAAACTTACTTTCAATTATTATTTTTTTTTTTTTTTGAGTTGGAGTCTCTCTCTGTCGCCCAGACTGGAGTGCAGTGGCCGCTCCCGGCCACCGCAGCCTCGACCTGCTGGGCTCCGGTGATCCTTCCGCCTCAGCCTTCCAAGTAGCTGGAATTACAGGCATGCGCTACCACGCCCGGCTGATTTTTTTTTGATTTATTGTAGAGATGAGGTCTCACTGCCCAGGCGGGTCTCGAACCCGCGGGCTCAGGCAATCCACTCACCTCAGCCTCCCAAAGGCGCGGGATTACAGGCTGAGCCACCGAGCCCGGCTACTTTCAATTATTATTCAGTCGTTACTCTATGACGTTCTACCACAAATGAGGCCCTGTGCTAAGTACCAAAATGTGCAGAGGAGTAAGAGACCCTCTTTGACAGCAAGGAGCTTCCAGTTTAATTGTGGCCAATAAAAATACATGTGACAGCCAGAGGCAGTGATGTATGCCTGTGGTCTCAGTTACTCAGGAGGCTAAGGCAAGAGGATTGCTTGAGACCCAGAGTTTGAGTCCAGTCTGGACAATACATTGAGATTCTATTTCTTTTTTATTTTTTTTCTTCTGCCTCAGCCTTCCAAGTAGCTGGAACTACAGGCATGTGGGATCCTACTTCTTAAAACAAACAGACACACACATTTAATTTAAGAAAGAAAAAGCCAGGTGCAGTGACTTCTGGGAGTGGTGGCTCGTCTGAAATCCCAGCACTTCAGAGGCCGTGGCTGGAAGATTGCTTGAGTTCAGGAGTTTGAGACCAGCCTAGGCCAAGGCCTCATCTCTACAAAAAAAAAAAAAAAAAAAATCAAAAAATCAAAAAATCAGCTGGGCGTGGTGGCATACACCTGGAGTCTTATCTACTTGGAAAGCTGAGGCAGGATTGCCTGAGCCCAGAAGCTCAAGGTTGCAGTAAGCCATGATTGTGCCACTGCACTCCAACGTGGGTGACAGAGTGAGACCTCTTACTAAAATAAACTAAAAGTAATTTTTAAAAATAATTTTATTGTATCTTATTTTTTGAGTTGGAGTCTCACTCTTGTTGCCCAGGCTGGAGTGCAGTGGTACGCTCACCGCCACCACAGCCTCAACCTGCTGGGCTTAGGCGATCCTTCCGCCTCAGCCTGCCAAGTAGCTGGAACTACAGATGCACATTACCATGTCTGGCTATTTTTTGTGGTTTATTGTAGAGATGAGGTCTCCTCATATCACCCAGGCTGGTCTCGAACCCTCAGACTCGGGCAATCCTTACCCCTCGGCCTCCCAAAGAGCTGGGATTAAAGGCTGAGCCACCGCGCCTGTCCAAAAAATAATTTTAAAAAACATTATGTGGCAAATGCAATAACAGAGGAAGTCCACATGGAAGGAGCTCAAGGAAGACTTCCTATTCTTGACAGAAAAAGCAGCATATGCCAGGTTCACAGAGGAGGGAGGTGGGGGGGCAGTCTGATGCATCGGAGAACAAGGATGCAGAAGGAAAAGGCCACAGGGCAGAGTGAAGACATAAGTAGGGGCTGGCCATGACGTATGTCTGATTCAGGCACCATCCGAGGAGGAAATGAAAGGCACATTCACTGGGGACCTGGGGAAGACTTTTAAGTGTGGGTGGCGGGGAGAGAGAGCAAAAAAAACAACAAAAAAAGTGTGGGCAGAGTTAAGGGAATCAGCAACGTGCGGCACCCAGTGACCAGCATTAGTGAGCGCCATCCCCACCCCTAGCCTGAGAGAAGTTGGCGTTGCCAGAATCTAGTTGTGCACCAGAGCCAAGGAAGCGTGCCACCTGTTGAGCACTAAGAAATACTGGAACAAAGACCAGGGAAACTAGGTGTGTGTGATCAGGTTTAAAATATTCTTACACGTTTGTAAGATGTTTTAATATTTGTATTTGAGAAACATCAGATGATAAAAGATTATTATTGTTTTTAGACAAAACCAAAGCTTCTAAGACCTGGCCAGGTGGTTCTCTTTAGTCGGGCCTGCAGAGGTGTCTCTGTGCCACTTGGGGCATGGGGTGTTAAAACCCTGAACACGGCTGTGCCTGTCATCCACTGATGGCAGTGTGACTCGGTAGGGTAGGCTTGCCAGCTGCCGTCCCTTCCTCCATGCTGCTCTGCGGGCTTCCCTGACAGTGTTTCACAGGGGAGGGAGAACCCTTTGTTGGCCAAAGACAAAAGGTGCTAGTGCTAACTACCAGTGAGAGTGGGAGGACAGGTAGATGCAATCATTTTGTCTTTCCTGGACACCAGAACTTCAAATCCTCACACTGATCCTTAATCACAAAAGTTAAACAGACTTAGCCAACTCAATTTTCAGTGATAATGAGCACCAGAAATCACATGGATTAATGACTCACAAATGATCCCCTTCAGAATAATTTTCTTTCTAACTTCTGAACCCTCCTTATATGGATGCTGCAAACAAACAACAACTGGGATTGACTTGAGAATGACCACCCTCCTTTTCCTCATCTTTGGCAGAGCTATGGGCGAGCATTCTAAATGTTATGGGCAGCGACCTGTTACCCTGATTGCCATTAGGGATGTGCCACTTCTCAGACAAAGGTACAGACTGAAGAAAAGAAGACAAAAGATAGTCTTCAGGGAACAGCCCTTTGTCACAGTGTTGCTGCTGAACCTCCATTTCTGTCGTCCTGCTTTTTATTCCTCCCCTTCTCCATCTTCTGCAGGATCTGGTGACTTGTAAGCATTCAGTCAACAACTGAATGACTGAGTGTGCTGACGCCTCTCCTGGGACTGATGCGTTAGATGCCACAAACGTGGTCAGTAGGTATAGGGTTCTATGGAACAATGTGTCTGAAGAAAGAGATAGGGAAAGGGGACAGATAGGAGGACAGGTGGGAAGACTTATCCAGGCACCACTGTCCATGCCAAAATTCTGTTTAAAAGAGGATAGACGATACCAACTTGAAGGGGTATTTTTGTTAAATATTATTAGGAATGCTTGGCTTTCTGTAACAAAATAAATACAGGTGGCACTCATTCACACTGTCATCTGAAGTGTAAATAAATGGAAGGGCCAATGCAAAAATGGTTAAATGAGTAAACTGTCCAAGAGGTTTGATCAAAATGAATAACTTCTAAATTAAAACGCTCATAACTATAAAAATAAGTCTGTCCACTGATTGAAAATACATAGGTACATGGCTTTGAGCCGTCAGGCAGGCTTTTAGGCTGAAATCCCAGCTTTCTACCCACCAACTGTCAGGCCTTGGGAAAGTGATTTATCATTTAGCACTTCAGTTTCTAAATCTCTAAAATGGAGATAATAGTTGTACCCGCTCCCCTAAAATTTTTGTGAGGACTGAATAAGATACTTAGAACAGTGTTTGGCATATACTACGTGCTCTATAAATATTATCACCTTATAGAGATTAATTTGCAGTTTTATATTGAACACCAAAGCTAAAATCCTAAGAAAAAGACTGGCTGGAAAAGTCTCAAACTTATTTGTTGAGGCATTTTATACCTTATAACCTGTATCATATTACCTGAAGCTTGCCTTTACTACAAACGACTTATTTTTATTTTACTTGGCTTAATCTATAAATCTTAATAACTTTTTTTTTGAATCGGAGTCTCTGTCGCAAGCTGGAGTGCAGTGGCACCATCACGGCTCACTGTAGCCTCCACCAGCTGGGCTCAGGAGATCCTTCCACCTCAGCCTCTGGATTAGCTGGACTATGGGTGCTGACACCACCGGGCTAATTTTTTTTTTTTTGTAGAGATGAGGTCTGCTGTGTTGCCTAGCTGGGATTTACCTTTTAAGTAAAATTAGTTTATTTATAAAAATCAACAACTTAAGTGCTAGGAGTTTAAATAAAACTACATTTGTATCACTCGCATAACTATTTATGTTCCAGTTTTGAGGATAACTAAAATTTTTATGCTGATGATTTCTGCTTTTTTATTCCTATGATGATGGGTGAGGGTGAAGCACCCAGAACAACTGTCACTTGAGGAAGCTCCAACGTTTTACAATTTTCCTTGCATCTTTTCATATATATACATCATTAGCAGAAGTTTGTGGAAAGTCTGTTAGATAAATTTATTTAACATGAAATCCAATTTAGTGGAAATATCCCTAATAAAAAATGAAATCATGTCTCTTGCAACGAATTATGTCATTACATTTGTCTTCTTTTCCAGACTCTCTTCTTCCTTCATTTGTTTATCATCTCCAGGTCTTTAATTCTTGTTCATCACTCAATTAAATAAAATCCCTGATTTTTTAAATTTTGAAAAGGCATGAAACAGATGTTAAAAAAACCAAAAAAATTTATAACACAAGTCCGCTTTTAACTTCACAATAATTTTCTTCCTATCCAGTTTTTAAAAAAGAAAATATCAAGTTTATTTTATTTAAAATTCCCTAAACATTGACTGTGTTTACCTCTTAGTTTATGTGTCTTCTCGCCTTTTACTTTCTATTCCTTTGACGCTGGCAACAAAGTAGGAAAGATAGTTATCCTATTTTCATGTTTCATTGCTTAAACAAAACGTTTAGGAAGAAAACCCTCCTCTTCCCGTTGAATAATAACTGACTGAGCTTCATCCGTTTCGTTAGTGTTCTGAATTTCCCTTTAATTATTTACTTATTTTTTCCCCAAGGATAGGGAAGGTCTCACTGTGTTGCCCAGGTTGGACTTGAACTCCTGGGCCCAAGCAATCCTTCTGCCTCAGCCTCCCGAGGGGCTGGAGCTACAGGTTTGCACCCTCTCCCCCGGCCGAATCCCCCTTTACTCCAAAATGACACTGAAATGACGCCCACATATGTTCCAAGACGTTCTGGGGGGAGAACTAGCAACTCTTCCAGGGCTCTTTAAAAGGTCTCATGGATTCCCAGGCCTTGAGATAGGATTCACCGCGGAGGGAATAGCAAGATCTTAGCTCTAGAACCAGAACCAGTATTTCAACAACTTGGAGAGCTCATCAGTCTAGCGTTTTCTCTACACACACGGAAACTAAGACCAAATACACACACACACACCCACACACACTCTACATCGTACGGTCAGTTTCGCTTAACGTTTTACAAAAGACATTCGGACGAATTACCCCGGGTCCTAACTGAAGGAACCCTGAAGACAAAGCTAAGTCGTTTCCACGGCAGCCGCCCTCACCCGGGACCTTCGTGTTTTCAGCCTCCGTCTAAAGGAAACCTTCAGGACAAACCCGGCTATTTCGTTTCCTCGTGGAGGCGGACTTTGGATTTCGAAACGGCACCTTCACGCCGCGCTCGCGACCCGCGGTCTCGGAAGGGCCACGTCTCCCCCCGCGCGGCGCCCGCCACCGAGAGGCCCCCCGGCCGGCGCGGACCCTCGCCCGCACCCGTTGGGAGCCGGCGAAGGGCGGCCGGGCGGGGACTGCGACGGCCGCCACCAGACAATGTCCTGCATTCACGGCGGCCTCGGCCAATCACAGGCCGGCGCCTCCCGGCCCCGCGCGGCGCCACCGGCCGCGGCTCCGGCCCCAGGAAGACCCGGCCTCCGCGCGGCCATCCGCGGCCATCCCGGGGCGAGCGCGCGCGGCGCCCCCGCCGCGCCCGGCCTGGAGGAGGCGCTCCGGGCGGCGGGCGCCACGGCTCTCCCCCGGGGCAGGGGTCGCGCTCTGGGGGCAGCACGCGCCGCCCCCGCCGGCGCGAAAACGGCGCGGTCCCTTTAAGACGATCCTCCTCCCGGAGCCGCGAAGAGCGTCGGCGGCCCCGCCGCGGGGGCAGCGACATCCGGGCTACCGGGCTGGCGACGGCCCCGGCCCCTCGGGCAGCTCCCAGTCCCCGCGGGGCGCCCGGCTCGTCACGGCTGAGGAGCGCCGCGGGGCGGGGCGGGGGGCGGGCCTTCGGGGCCCACGATCCCCGAGCTCGGGGTTACTCCGCGGCGGCCCCCGCCGCCACCCTCCCCGGCCTCGCGGCCAGGCCGGGCCGGGACGCCGGGCCGGCACGCGGGTCACGAACGCTCGGCCCGCGGAGCCGCGCCGCGCGTGCCCGCCGGGCCCCGCCCCGCCGCCTGCGCGCGCTCTGGGGGCGGGGCTCCGCGGAGGCAGCCAATCAGCGCCGGGCGTCCTGGGTCCGCCCCTGAGGTCCTGATGGCTGGCGGCCCCGGAGGGAGAACTTCGTTGGGGGCGCGCCGGCAGCGCTGGGAGGCGGGCGGGGAAAAACGGGCGCCCCAGAGGAGCTGGGGAGCCCTGCGAGGTGCGCGTCGGCTCCTGCCTCGGAGCTCTGCGGAAGCCCAAGGGGCGGGCGCGGCGGGGGGCGCGTGAGAACCGGCGCGGGCGGGCGAAGGGGGAGGCGCCGGGGGGAGGTGCCGGGAGCAGGTGGTGCGGCCGGAGGAGGGGGCGGGGCGGGGGCGGGCCGGCACGTCCTGGCGACCGGAGAGCCGCGGATGGACGTGTCGCGCTGACACGCGCGCAGCCAGACGCTGGCACGGGTCCTTGATGCGGGACGGGCACTTGGAGAAGTTCCGTGCCGCCTGGTGGAGGCTCGCTCGAAGAGTCTCGTCTGTCCGGTGTCAAAGTGGTTACACATTCTTAGTGCCTGGCGGCGTCTAGTAAAATCGAAAGTTGGTCCCTGAACATGTTGCCATCGGGGTTGCGAGGAGGAGGAAGCAGCGGCATTTAAAAAGCAAAATCCGTTTCTGTGAGCCACTCCACCCCAAGTCGGGGGACGCATCTACGTTTCGGCAATCGGTGGATGGAGTCCATCTGCAGGGTAGCGTGGGGGGCGGGCGGAGGGCGGGGGTGGGTGGTGCGGGCTGGGAGGGTCCCTGCCAGGCGATCCTGAGAAAACCCCCGACCCCGAAGTCTCACTTTCCCTACCTGCGAAAGAGAGCCCTGAGAGCCCATGCCCCTCTCATGCTTTGAGATTCCGCGTGCGTCCGAAGAGAAGGGGTTCGAGCTCGGCACGGGCCCCATGGGTGGGCCTCCCCGGGGAGCCTGCCGTCGGGGCCGCCTTCTCCTCCGTGCGTGCCCCGAGCGGTCTCGTCCGCTCCCAGAGCGTCACCCTGCGTGCAGACCACCCCTGCCCCGAGGTCCGGGCGCCACGGAGATCCCGGGCTCGAGGCGCCCCCAGCGGAGCTCCGCGCCTCCCGTGCCTCCCCTCTCCGCAAGGTCGTCGCTGCGACCTGGTGGTCGGCCCCGACCCGAGGCCACCAAGACCCGGGGTCCGTGCGCCCTCCATACTGCTCGCCGGCGGGTCGTCGCTGCCGCCCCGCCCCGAACGCCTCGGGGCCGGGCACCAGCGTCTCCCACCGCGATCCCGGGGGGACCAGCCGGTCGCTCCACCCTCCCCCCCGGCCCCGGCCTCCGCCTCTGCCCCTCCCCCGTCTCCGCGGTGGTGCCCCCAGTTCGGTGTTTTATCCGGAGGTCGACCTGGTCGTGTCACTCCCTTTTGGAATCTCCCAGGGGCTCCCTGCTGCCCTCGGGATAAAGTCCCATCTCCTTCCACCCGCTTTCTAGGGCCCTCCTGATCCAGGTTCCGCTTTCGTCTTCGGCGGGACCCTCACCTGGGGCCCCTGCGCGCGCCCCTCCCCGCGTGGCGGCCCAGCTGGGCGGCTGGCAGTTCTCTCGACGCGCAGCCGGGTCCTCCCGAGCCGCTGCGGCACCTCGCTGTCTCCTCCCGGCCCCGGGAGGCGGCTTCCTTCCCTGGCCGCACCCCCTTTCCCAGAGTGAGGGTCGGGGCGCCCATCGCGCCCCCCCTCTCCCGTGCGCCCCCCGCCCTGCCTGCGGCCCTCGGCCGTCCGGCCCGGGAGCGCGTCCCACGCCGGCCCTTCGGAGCCGGGGCCGCATTGTTCCCAGTTCCCGGGACGGTCCTGACGACACTGGCCAGAGCCCGGTGACCCCGTTGGAAAACACAGCGATGAGTGCGGAAAACCAGACGCAGGGGACAGGATAGCCTTGGGTAGTTGCTGGTGGACGCGTTTTATATTGCTGTAGTTTTCAGTTTTTAATTTCTCCTCCCTTAGCTTCTCTATAAGAAAAAAAATGTAATATATTTTCGACTTATGTGTTGTCACGGTTGAATGTAGATCTCTTAGCAGAAATCGTGTGGTTTGTGAAGTGAAATTCTGAAATAGTGACTTGCTGTTTGATGCAAATGGGCAAGAATGTTCATTTTAAGCTCAGATTCTGAAACTTTAGAACTGAGCTGAAGTTAATGCCCCAATAATGATTTAGTTTTTAAAGGAAGGAGTGGAAGAAAAGTACTGAGCTGAGAGTTCTAGTTCTTTGTGTATTATTATTAATTTCTAGGATAGCAATTATGAATAGGTTAAGAAATTCTTCCTGGTTTGTTTTTTTTTTTAATAATAAAAAAGAAAAATATCCTGGTACTCTTCATATTTCTTTGTTTATATGAGATGTCAGTGTAACAAACCAAAATTTTCACTTTCCTTGTGGTCACCCCAGCTAGCAATGTACCTTTAGTTCTGCAGTGTTTCTGAACATGGTTCTGTTACACACTTTCCAATAAAGTTGAACAAGAATTCTTTGTTGAGCAATGTAACATTTAGAGGGGAGGATAGGGGAATAAGTCTCAACTACTGCAAATTGTTTCCCTTCAGCCTTACTCTGAAGGAGATCCTTGTTGGTTTTCTCATTACTGTACAACGAGTCTGTTTACTTTGTTACACTTTGGTGGAAGGGAGTGGAATTTAGCAAAAAATACAAATAAAAAAGAAGGGGGGAGAGTTTAATAAAATAGGCAAAAATAAATGAAATATAGAAGTAAAGCAATGATGTACTTTGAGGTAGAAAAATAAATGAATTTATTTCTGTGCTTTTGTGTCATAACTAACAAAATACCTTATCTTGCCTCATTCATTTAACAAAACAATATTTAAGCTCATTCATTTAACAAAAACAATATTTAAACAATATTAAAACAGAAGAAATATGCATTATAATTATTTACTGATTCTACAGAAAAATATTCGTCAATTATGTATCTTACCTGTTTACAGGACCTGCCAAATAACTATTATAAACAAATGATATAAAAATAAATGCTGGAGAAATGCTCTTTTCTTTTTCTTTTCTAAATAATTTTGCATTTAGAAAACATTTCAGACACTCTGACTTGGTAAAAGTCCTACAAGTATGCTTTACTTACATTTTAGCTAACTGCATTCTTCACTTTTTAAAACTCTTATGGCCAAACTTGATAGAGTGGTAAAAACAGTTAAAGTGTTTATTTTATCATAGTACTACAAGAAAGGGATTGGCAGTAGCAGGACACTGCGGGGGTGGGGTGGAGAGGGTGGAACATAACATCATTAAGGTCCCTGATCCTAAACCAGAGGAAGTGAGGGCCAGTGGGAGGCCCAAACGTCTCCTGTATGTAAACCATTTATGTGCCTAAACCTAACTCGTACCCTACATCTTTAAAATAAATTTTAAAAAATAACAAAAAATAAAGTGTTTATAATGAAACTTCAAAATATTAGCTAATGTTGAGTATATCTACAATGAAAATACAGTACCTCTCCAATTTAAGCATGCCAGACCTGATTAAGTGACCACCTGAAAAAAAAAACACGTGTTTAAGATGACAGCTAAGATTGCCATTTGCTGCACTTGTTGGTTTCGGCAGCGATTTCACGTTAATTGGGCTTTGAAAAGATACTGCCAGCCTATTGGACATATGTAGATACGGTGACTAGAGAAAGGCAGAGTGAAAAGAGGATGGCATGTGGAACTAAAAGACTCAGGGCTGAGCCAGGAAGTTCTGTACCTTGTGCAAGTTATGTCTGAGACTTGGTTTCCACATTTATGAATTGCAGCTATTTGCCATCTTGACCACCTCACAGTACTGATATAAGGCTCAAATGAGAATAATGTATGCCATAAACCGTAAGACACTGGACACGTAATGGTTATCGATACTGTTCCACACATTCTACTTTGGGCTTGGAGACATTTGATTTTCATGGAAATCACACTAATAACAATATTATGTACTTGTACACACATATATAATCATTCATATTATAAAAAGTATCTAAAAATCTAAGCCGGGTGTGGTGGCTCACCCCTGTAATCCCAGCACTTTGAGGGCTGAAATGGGAGGACTGCTTGAGTCCAGGAGTTCAAGACTAGCTACCAAAAAAAAAGAAAAAAAAATTAGCTGCGTGGGGTTGTGGACATCTGTAGTCCCAGCTATTTGGGACTGAGGTAGAAGGATCACCTGAGTTCAGGATGTTGGTGCTGCAGTAGCTGTGATCATGCCATTGCACTCCAGCCTGGGTGACAAAATGAGACCTCCTACTCAAAAAAAAAAAAAAACTAAGAAGGAAATAAATAACCTTTGCACTGGTTTCTAAGGGAGATTCATATGTATTTGCATTTATTCATGGGTAAATAGCTCATATTAGAGACAACGGGGACACTGTACATAAAAAAAAATCATTATAGTAAGCTTACAGAGGATTCTGGTCCAGTTTAGATGTTGTTACGCTCTAAGAATTATTACAAGAACAAAGTGATATTTGCATATGGGGAAGAAGCTAATAAAATTGATCAACAAAAATAAGGCAAGTAGTTAATGACATATATCTTGTTCAATGCTCCTTGACAAAGACTAAGAAACGAAGACATTCTTCATGGACAATATTTATGTTCTATAGTTGACCCATGATAAATCTGTGGGATAAAGTAGCAATGTAGCAATGAAAGTAATTCTATGATCCTAATGTCTTCATTCAAGTTTGATATATTTGGCCATTGGTTAATCATCCTAGCAGGTTTAAATTAGAACTTACTATGTGCAGAGTGCTATAGTGCACACTGTATGAATAGTCAAATACATACAGGATGCTTTTTTTTTTTCCTCAAGGAAGGAAAAAAAATCAAACTAAGCCCTAACCTATTCACTCTTTACAAGGAAAGGAGAGCTGGGTGGGCAGTTCCCCCAGCCACTTGTCTTTGCAGCCTTCTAACAAGCCCTACCAGCAAGCCACAGTGGGAGACTTGGGCCTGGATGCAGTATCCTTACCTTTTGCCATCCTAACATTACAGTCTCATTCTTTGGGATTCTAAAGTTTTCAACTTTCTAACGTTGCCCCTTAAAATATAAATTTCCACAGGAGGAGTAGAGATGGCACTTTAAAAGCTAACACTTAGTCTTTTACCTGCTTAGCAGAGTTTGTTTTTATCCTGTGGAGACCAAGAAAAGAAACAAAATGAATATATAAGAGAAGGGAGGCTGTGTGTGGTGGCTCACACCTATAATCTAGTACTTTGGGAGGCAAGAGGATCTATTTAGCCCAGGAATTTGAGACCAGCCTGGGCAACATCACAAGACCTCATCCCTCCAAAACAAAAAAGGCAAAAAGACAAGCATGGTGGCATGCACCTGTAGTCCCAGCTACTTGGGAGACTGAAGCAGAAGGATCGCCTGAGTTCAGAAGCTGGAGGCTGTGGTGAGCCATGAGCCATGATTGTGCCACTGTACTCCAACTTGGGCAACAGAGTGAAACGCTGACAATAAATAAATAAATAAAAAATAAATAAAGTTCAAGGAAAGTGAACAGCAAAGGTAGAGATGCAGAAAAGATCAATGATCAAGCAAGATGGACCCAAAGACACTGTGACAGTTTCACCTGGGAATAGTCTCTCTCTGCCTCTGTTTCTGTACTGCTCTGTCATTATAGGGTTCCAGCCTCTGCTCTCAGGCTTCCAGAGTCTGTTTCTCTAGTTCTGCCTATATTCTTTGCCTGTCATAGAGTTCACCTGAATTTAGGCTAAATGGTGGTAAATGTGATGGTAAAGTCGAAGGAGAAACAGTCCCACAGTCAGAAGACTTGAGTTCTCTGTGACTTTGAGTCATTCACACTTTCACAGATTGAATTTCCACATTTGTACAAAGAGGGGGTAGATAACACCCCTCTTCTCTTCTGGCTTTCTTCATTTCCCTGCTAAATTTCCTCAACCCTCACTCTTTTCCCTATAATTAAGCCTCTACCTCCGTTGTAATTAGCAGCCCCCCAAATGTGGAAACAACTCAAATGCTCACCAGTGGATAAATAAATAAACAAAATATGGCAAACACATGCAATGGAATATTATTCGGCCTTGAAAAAGAAGGAAATTTTGACACATGTTTCAACACCACGGATGAAGCTATGGGACATTATGCTAAGTGAATTATGCCAGTTGCAAAAAGACAAATGTTATATTACACCAACCTGCATGAGGTATTTAGAATAAACAAAATTAATGGAGACAGAAAATAGAATAAAGGTTACCAGGGAATGGGGAGAGGAAAGGAATGAGAAGTTAGTGTTTAATGGGTACAGGATTGCAGTTTGGGATGATGAAAAAGTCCTGGAAATAGACAGTGGTGATAGTTGTGCACCAAAGTGAATACAAATAATGCCACTGAAATATACACCTGAAATGGTTATGCTATGTATATTTTACCACAACAAAAAGATACGTTAAACCAATGAACCCGGAAGCCCACCGTGAGAACCTGGTCGAAGCCCTCCTGGATATGATTTGCCTAATGCTTTGCACCTGGCTTTTCTGTGTTGCTGTTTGAGTTCTGACCTAGCCTCAATCCGTCTCTGGAAGACAGGACTGTCTCCATAGCCCTCTCTAGGGAGTGTACCTCATTCTCTCTCAGATACACACTCTGGGACCTGGTCTGGTTTCTGCACTCCCCCAGACCTTCTGGAGCAAGACTCTGTGATGGCCTTCGGCCACCCTCCTAGAGCAGTCATTCCAGCCCTGAGTCTCACTCTCCTGTATTCATGGGGGGGTGGTATTGGCAGAGGACACATTACCAGGATCTTACCCATTTCTGAAGTGCATCCCTGTGCAGCCTGTCATCACAGCTTCCCCTCCTTCCCACATGACTGATTTCATTACACCTGCTCTTGAACCTCATGGAACCCCCCATTCTCTCAACTTCTACTGCACGTTGCTTTATTGTCTGCAGTCCCCAATGAAGTGTATTATTTCTTTTCTACTGTTGGTGACTTCCTTTTCTACTATTTAAAACTTCACTCCAGTCGGGTGCAGTGGCTCACACCTGTAATCCCAGCACTTTGGGAGGCTAAGGAATTTGAGACCAGCCTGTGCAGCATAAAGATGCCCTCGTCTCTAGAAAAGTACAAATAAATAAAAACTATATATAACTTCACTCCTCAAGCCTCACTCCACAACCCCTTAGACCACTGCTAATGCCGTATAATAGAGCACTGTTTCATCATGTTCCCACATAGCTGGGCTTGAGCACAAGTGCTGTGCTCCCTCTGTTCCAAGTTTTTGCACCAGTAGGTTCCCCTCCCTGGAATATGGCTTCTCTTAATTACTGACATTCTTAAATCTCAAGTCATTGCATTTTGCATTATCCTTTTTCTCCATTGACTAGTTCATTTTGATATTTAGTATACAAATTAGAATTAGGTTGGGCTGCAAGGAATAGAAAATTGTCAAGTAACATTAACGTAAACAAAACAGAAATTTTATCCCAACATGCCCAAGTGCATGCACAGACAGTCCTTGAGGTGATTGACTACCACCTCTCAGTTCTGGTCTGGTATATGTCTACTCCAAATTGAGAGGATCAGTTGTCTTTCGGCATCACTTCCGTATCTCAAGGCTGTGCCACTGTCTTCATGGCCCAAGATGGGGCCTGGACTTGAATTCTAGGCAGCAGGATAAATGAAAGAATAAAAAAGGGATTGAAGGCACTCACCAACTGTCTTTCTAGGACTTTCCCAGATGTTTACAGCCAATATTTTGCTTGTATACTGTTGAGACAGCCAACCTAATCCCACCTAGCTGCAAGGGAGGCTGAGATATACAGTCTTTATTTTGGAGAGTCATGTGCCCAGCTAAAAATTCTATTAGTATGGAAGAAGAGAGGCAATGAATACAGGGGGACAAGAGGATGGGTAGGTCATACCTGCGCTTAAAGAGAGATCTAAATATGGCATCACCACCCAGATGACTCTAGATTTCAAATGCATTCCTCCCGAATCTTAATCTCCTTTGTTGGGAGGTCATGGCATTTAGACGCAGTAGTTCCCACACCAAGCAAGTCGCTTTATTCTTGAGATTTTTCCTCAAAAGGGATAGCATAAGAATCCAGCGCTAGGACCTTGTCGTTAGGAGGAGGCCCAGATGAGCGGTAAAGGGGAGTGGAAGTAAAGGGGAGTGGAGAGCGAAGGGGTTGGTCATTACAAATAAAATATTTTACATTCTGACACTTTTTATCACGACGCCTGATTTGCTTTGTGCTTTGTTTCTGTCCTTGACTTTCTGGTGGGGGGCGGGGGGTGCTCCTCTCTGCGCTGGATCAAGCGCCTGCAGTTCCACCCCGGGCAGCTGGGGGGCTCTCTTCCCCCACGGGCCACCGTCGACGCAACCGCATCACCGGTGTCCGTTGACGCCCTTCCCCAGCCACCCAAGGAAACGAGTCGGCAGAGGCCACGGAGGCCTCTCCCCGGCAGCACAGAGCGCTGGCCGCCACCTTCTCGGGGCCCGGGCGCGCGTGGGGCCCAGCCTGCACGCCCAGAGCCCGCTGTCGCCTCCGGCCCCCCATCTCTTCATCCTGGCCAGCCTCCAGCCACGAGCCCACACCTCACACCTGGGCTCACCTGTTCTCCCGCGGGCTCGTCCCCATCCTCCCTGCGCTCCTCCCTCCCCGTCGGATCGCCCCTCCTGCCACTCGCTTCCCTCCCTCGCCCTTCCTTCCGTCGTGTCCTCAGAAGTCCCGGGTTCTCTCTTGGCTTTGTCCCGGTTTGGCTGGCCCAGCCGATTCCACCCTAAACCCACGTCCCGGACACGCCAGACCCCGAGCAGGACGGGGCCTCCAGCTCTCTCCCTTGGCGGAGGACGCGCGGCTCCGGCCTCGGCGGGGACTCGCTCGCAAGCTGCGTCCTTTGATTCTGCAGACGTGCAAGGGCCCCCTACTTTGAAAGAGGCTTCCTTGTCTGTGCTGCTGTATTCCTTCCTCGCCTTTCATCGCCAAATAAGGAAATACGTGGGACGATACACAGGACAGGCTCCCATGGCTTCCACCACCATTCCGTGTGTGTGGTGTGTGTGTGTGTGTGTGTGTGTGTGTGTGTGTGTTGTCATCTGGTTGCTCTCAACATGCCTTTATGAAAGAAATACAATGATGTCATCGATGATCTCCAGATTACCGAATCCTCTCAATCACCTAACGTGGCAGTCATCGGATTCCTTGATTATAACCTGGCACCTTTGCCATGGCCCTTTCATCAAAATTTTATCTTGTCGTCTGTCACACTGCATATTCTGCTTTTCCCCCTTGCCTTTTGTAACTCTTTTATTCAGTGATAAAACAATAGTACGAATAGCAATGTTTGGTGAACACTTATTTTGTGACAGGCAGACTATAAGGTGTTTTATGTGCGAGATTTTATTTAGTGCTCATAATAATTCTATGAGATAGATACAATTATTATCCCCACTTTGCAGATAAGGAAACGGAGACCTGGAAGCTTACAGAGGTTAAGTGATGTGCTGAAGATGACAAGTCTTGTAAGAGTTAGAGCTGGACTCAAACCCAAGTTTATTGACCCCAAAGCAGTATTTTTGCCAGTGAAGTGTGCTGTTGCCATCTTGGAGATCTGTTCTTCTCTTTTCCTGATTGCATCCTAATTATGAAACTTTCTCAGGACTTATTTCTGGGATGTCTGCTCACCTGTCTACAAACATTCACTTTCACAGGGTCAAGACTTTCATGGCGTGAACTCTCTCCTTTACTTATTTTTAAAGGCTTTTATTATAGAAAACTTTAAACACACACAAAATTAGAAAGAATTGTGTGATGACAACGCCCCTCCCCAGGTACAATTTATGGCCACTCTTGAGCAGGTGCGGGGACTCACTGTAATCCTGGGAGGCAGAGGTGAGATGATTGTCTGAGCCCAGGGGTTTGAGACCAGCCTGGCAACTTGGCAAGACCTTGACTGTACGGTAAATAAAAAAATTAGTCAGGTGTGGTGGCATGGCCTCTAGTCCCAGCTACTTGGAGGACTGAGGTAGAATGATCATCTGAGGTCAGCAGGCTGAGACTCAGGTTGAGTAGCCTTGAGCATGCCACTGCACTCCAGCCTGGGTGACAAAGTGAGACTGGCTAGTCTTGTTTCATCTGTATTTCATCATTTTCCATCCCCCCCACACCGAATTATTTTAAAGCAAGTCCCAGAAATTATATCAGTTCATCTGTATTTCAGTTAAGTATCTTAAAGGACCCATTCTAAAAGCCTAAACCGCAGAAACATTAATATGCTTCAAAATTATTGTTATTATTATTATTTGAGTTGGAGTCTCACTCTGTTGCCCACGCTGGAGTACAGTGGCATGCTCACGGCCACCACAGCCTCAACCTACTGGGCTCAGGTGATTCTTCCACCTCAGTCTCCTGAGTAGCTGGGACTACAGGTGCATTTCATGACACCCAGTTATTTAATAAGTTATATAAGTTATAATTCTGTGAGGTGGATATAATTATTATCCCCACTTTGCAGATAAGGAAACTGAGACATTTATTTATTTATTCACTGTAGAGATGAGGTCTCGCCAAGTTGCTCAGGCGGATCTCGAACCCCTGGGCTCAGGCAATCTCCTCACCTCCATCTCCCAAAGTGCTGGGATTACAGGCATGAGCCATCATGTCCAGCTTAAAATTTTTTAATATCAGAAAATATCCAACCAGATCAAATTCCCTCAATTGTATCACAATGTTTTTTAAGAGTTAGTTTGCTCAGATCAGGATCCAACTAAGATCTCTAAGTCATACTTGGTTGATATGGCTCTTTAAGAATCTTTTAATCCTTAGATTCTTTTTCCCTCTTTTAAAATTTTTTCTAGCAATTGATTTCTCAAAAACACCAGGTCACTTGTCCTGCAAAATATCCCACATTCTGAATTTTGCTCATTAAATCCCTATGGTTTTGTTTGTTTTGTTTTGTTTTAGAGACATGCTCTTGATCTGTCACCCTAGCTGGAGTGTGGCTGCATGATAGTAGTTCATTACAGTCTCAAACTTCTGGACTCAATGATCCTCCCATCTCAGTCTCCCCAGTAGCTGGAACTACCGGCATGCACCATCACACCAGGCTAATTAAAAAAAAAAAAATATATATATATATAGTAGAGACAAAGTCTCACTATGTTGCCCAGGCTACTCCTCAATTCCTGGCCTAAAGCGATCCTCCCATCTTGGCCTCCCAAAGGACTAGGATTACAGGTGCACCTGGCCCCCATGCTTAACAGATTTGTCTCCCTCAAAGTTTGGGGCAACATTTCATAGGCATCACTGTGTACTGTCCTCAGAAATCTTGTTTACTTAGTTGGCATTTGGCTTACTCCTTTTTTACCTGAGTAAAAATTAACATGAGCTAAAGTAAAGCAACACCTCCCCCCCACACCGTGAGCTTTCCCTCCTGACGCCTTTTCTGCTTCTCTAGTTATTTCCATTGTCCTTTCAAATAACTCAGGCTCCAAGTCTCAGCATCATCTCACACTTTCTCTCAGCTCCAATATTCAGTCACGAAGACCTGCCCACTCTTCCTTATAGAGTTTTAGATTCTGCAATGACTGCCCTAATACAGGCTCTAAAAGTAGAATGCCCTCCCACTGGTCTCTTTTTCCTTGGTCCCACTAGTACACTGCCACTTAATGGATCGCCCATATCATCATGAGCATCTTTCTCTTTGCTTCCTTATTCACAGATTTTCAATAGTTGCCCATTACCCATGGAATCAAGTGTAAATTCCCGAGACTAGTTCCACACAATCTGGTCCCAACTCATATTTCCTGCCTCCCACACAGTTCATCTTACTCAGCATTAGGTGCTTGCTCCATAGCTGTGAAGTCAACTGACTTGAACATGTTTAGACCAATGTCATATATGACATCCTCTCTTAGTGTTGAACATTGGTGAGTCAAATGAGCAAATTACTCCAGGGTTGGAATAAGACAAAGCTCTCTGAGGATGCTGCTGGATTCATTTCAGGAGACTCTGGGGAGAGAGGAAGTTGCCTGTCACCCTGGAAAACCACTGGCTGCTGTTTTCTCGACTTTCATAATAGATGTTCACACTTCTACCTGTCTGTCTAATTTCTAAACATTTGACTTGCTATGGACCAGCAGTGCAGAATGCCAGACACTTAGGCTCCACTGCGTCACCTGCTCTCTGGTTCTTATTAAACACCAAACAAGCAAACACCCAACAACACAACTCTCAGCTGAAAGAGAAATTTCAGATAAATTTCTCAAGGAGACTTGATACTCATCCACTGTTCAAGAGCTATGTTAAAGTAGACCAGTGGACATCTGCATTCTGGAAGACTTTCATCCAAGATGACGTTGAGTATGACTCTGCCCAGTGCCACAACTCACTGTCCCCTATGTGAATTTCCATGTGACACTTCCTTATAAAGTCTGATGGCAGAAATAACCAGGACTGGAAGAGCTGGTGCGCCATCTTTCTGTTCATAGTAAAAGCCACGTATTTATAGTTTTCCCTTCTTCTCGGACTGTCAGGAGACTCAAATTCAATCATGAAGGTCAATAACTAGTTAATTATTTTAGTTAGACATTTTATATTTTACCCTAGATCCTGATTCAGTTTTTATTTCTACTTTAATAACTTCATGAGGCTAGTTAGCTTATAAGCTTCATAATATGCATTTGGGAATGAGCTGGTGCATATATTAAGTAAACAAAACACAACCACATTCCTTTGCCTCAGGCAATGGTTAATTGATCACCTCATAAGACTTCAAGTTTGCACATCACGTGCCTTCTCACTGGACTGGTGCCCCACCCTACTCCCCCATCACGCCTCCCTGATCCCAAATTTTACCCATCCTGTGTAGCTCATTTGAAGACCTCTCTTCCTGTGACTGGCCTGCCTGTCCCAGCATAGAGCAAACCTTCCTTCCTCACAGATCCTCTCCTGTTGTTTGTATGCAATTCATTTGCCACTTACTACACACTGTCGTTGATTGTTACTTTTACAAGCATTGTTAAAAAAATTTGAAAGTAATGTATGCACACAGAAAATTTAAACAGTACAAAAGAGGATGAAAAAAGTATTCTCTCATTCACAATCCCACAACCCAGAGAAAACCACTATTGCTAGTTCTTCATGTATCATTCCAGATATATCCTATGCATTTACAAACACACACACACACACACACAAGAACACACACACAAATGCATATATGTATATGTATATGTGTATACATGTTTGGAGATCCTTCCTTTTATCCCATGACTATAAATATACCATATACATTCTTCTGTACCTAGTCTTTTTTTTTTTTTTAACCTGCACAATCATGTAGCTTGGAGATCACAGCACATCAGAATTTAAATATCTACTCTATTATTTCTAATACTTGCATAGTTTCTATTGTAAAAATAAACTGATTTATTTGGCTAGTTATGCCATCATGGTTCCTATTTCTCTGATTAAATGTACTCTTTCTGAGGGCAATGGAGGGAATATGTGTACATTTAGTATTTCCCCCCATATAGTACCTTTCACCTAGGAAAAGCTCAATCACTTATACATTTTTATTAGTAAATAGTCAAGTAGCAAATAATTCTATTTTATAACACCATGTGGGGCTGCAGTGGCTCATGCCCACAGTCCAGCACTTTGGGAGGCTGCGGTGAGAGGATTGCTTGAGCCCAGGTGTTTGACAGTGTGTGTCTACAAAAAAAAAAAAAAAAGAAGAAGAACTTGAGAAAAGTCTCAAGCATTATCCAGTCTACCACATGTCTTTCACTGACATTTTCTATGGCACAGTGTACCTTTGTTATTATCTACAGCAGGTTTTGGAAAGTCTTGACCTTGCGGAATACCAAGTTTCAGCATCTCAGCTCAAGGAAAACAAGGGCTAGGCTGAGAGGCAAGGTTGCTGACACTAGGGAAGTAGGTTCTGAGAAAGTCATTGGATCCAGCCTAGGTCCCATGTCCAAAGACAAGAGGCATGGAGTTTGCAGGACCTCAAGGACCCCTCCAAGGACAGAGCACAGCTGTATATGAGGAAGCCAGCCTCAGTTCCTTTCCCAGCGGTGAAACTTTCAACATGAAGCGAGCATTGGGACAAAGAGAGCTGGCATAAACCAACTCAGGAAAGGAGTTACAAAGTATTAGGACCTCAGTTGGACAGGTGCTAGTCTTAAAACAGCATGAGGCTACACCTATGTTCATAGCAGCATTATTCCACATAAAGAGTGGAAACAGGTCAATGCCCACGGACAAATGAATGGATAAACAAAATGTGCCATAAACATCCAAGGGAACATTATTCAGCCTTAACAAAATTATGACACATGCTACAACATGAACGAACTTTCAACACATTATGCTAAGCGAAACAAGCCAAGCACAACAGGTCATATATTGTTTGATATATGAGGTACCTAGAATAGACAAAAATGAGGTACCTAGAATAGACAAATTCTTTGAGACAGAAAATAGAATGATGGCTGCCAGGGGCTGGGAAGAGGAGACATGGAGAGTTATTTTTAATGGATACAGAGTGTCTGTTTGGGATAACATAAGTGTTCCGGAGATGGACAGTGGTGACGGTAACGTAACAGTGTGAGTATACTTAATGCCCCTGTCCTGAACACTTAGAAATGGCTAAAATGGTATATTTTATGTTATGTATTTTTACCACAAAAAAGACATAGGGAAAAGGAAACATACACATAGAATATGGAATTTTTTCCCCATATTCAGTCCTTCTTGTTCCATTGACTGTGTTGATCTTTGCCATCTGAGCCCGCATGTACTGTTTCACCCTCTGTGAGTCAGGACTAGCCATATGACTTTTTTTCCCCTAAGAGACATAATAAACAAATGGGCTATCGGTGAAGCACGTGAAACCCTAATCAACTCTGGACCCAGGTGACTTAAGAGTGGCTGAAGGGCAATGGCTTGTGAGGGCCCCGCAGCAGCGGCTGTGAGGGCAGGAACGGGCTTGAGGGTGGCTGGTTCACAGTTCTGCATCCAGGTCAGTTTCTGCCATTTTTCTTTTAAGAGACAAGGCCAGGTCGGGCTTAGCGTCTCAGCCTGTAATCCCAGCACCTTGGGAGGCCGCGGCAAATTGGTTGTCTGAACGCATAGGTTCGAGACCAGTCCGGGCAACTTGGAGAGACCTCATCTCTACAATAAATCAAAAATTAGCCAGGTGTGGTAGTGCACCTGTACTACCGACGACTTGAAAGGCTGAAGCAGAAGGATCGCCAGAGCCCAGCCGGTTGACACTGAGGTGGTTGTGCGTGTACCACTACACTCCAGCCTGGGCGACAGAGTGAGACTTCAACAAAAGTAAAAAAAAAAAAAAAACTGCAGACAAGGCCTCGCTATGTTGCCTAACCTGGTCTCAAACTTCTGGGCTCAAGCAATCCTCTCTCCTCGGCCTCCCAAAGTGCTGGGATTACAGGCATGAACCATGATGCCTGGTCATCACTTTCTGTGTTTTGACCCCATGAAGCTCTACCGTGTGAACCTTGGCTAGCAGCAGCACTGTATACCTGGAGACCCTCCAGAGAGGAGCTCAGAAAATGGTCTAATAAGAAGTAGCCAGCTTCTAAATGAAAAGCTCTAGTATCAGAGCTCAATCACATAAACATATTATAAACATACCGAAAAGTAATTACTTTGAAGGAAGTTAACTATGTCAAAATACAAATGAAGACAAAGTCAGGAATGTTTCTACTTTCAGAAGCAAGTACCCAAAATATGTTTTAAAAATGATGTTTACCTTTCTGTATCCAGTCATCCTAGTACCTTAATGTCACATTTACTGGTATTTGGGCACTACCTACTGTGTGCCCAGCCCTGTGCTAGGTGCTGGTCCCGAACCAACCTTTCACAAATCTGAGAGAGACATAGTGACTGTGTGGGTGCCTGTGACTGCCATATTTCAATGTGGAGCAGTTAGGCAGAAAGCAGTCAGTGTTTCTACCCAAGAGAAGGGATTAATCATAATTGGTTGCATGATTCTCAAGTCAGTCTTATCCAGAGCTGCAGCCTAAGGCAAGCTCTTGTGGGATTCACAGGGCAGACTTGCCCATCAAATGTGACTTTTTCTTCTTTAAAGCAGAGGAAAGTATAAACATTTGGATGTAAAGGAGTTTGGCTCATGGTGGATCATAAGAAAGGCAAGCAGGTTTCTGGCAGCTATTTGATATTTCTGTTTAGGGAAGAGCATTGATCAGGGGTTAGAAGACCTAGGTTTAGATCTCATCTTAGTTATTCACAGCAGGGTGACTTTGGACAATCCCTCTGAGCCCCACATTCCTCTCCGGTAAAATGAAAGTTGTATGCACATGCTCTGCAAAGACCAAAACCAATATTCTATCAACTGTGCATATTCTGACCAAGGAGGAGAGGATTGGAGTATCGTGTGCTAGAACATTATTAGAAAATGTCTAGACCAGAGTTGAAGGAGGAGTATCCTTAGGTCTGACACACAAGATAGAAAATTAGGAGACCTTAGGTTATGATCTATTCTTAGTTTACATATCAAAGTACAGGTTTGAGTTTGACATAATTTGGCCTAGAATTATCCAAGCGCTTACAATGACAGTATTATGTCCCACTATATGATGTTGATGCTGCTGAGATCACCAGAGCAAAAACAGTGCTCAAGTCATTGGCCTGATTAATGATGGTCACAATCCAGTCAAATGAGCCAACCAGCCATCCAGAGACTTAACGAAATAGAAGGAAGAACAGACATGCTCAGTTGTTTATTTGTTGTTGCTAATATTTGTCCCCCCCCCAAAGGATCTAAGATAACCAGGAATCCCTACATATATATGGCATGGGACACTGACCACTCTCTGCCTAACTGCTCGTTGAAATATGGCAATCTCGGGCACCCACATCGTCAGTACATCTCTCTCAGATTTGTGAGAGGTTGGTTCAGTGCCAGCACCTAGCACAGGACCTGGCACACAGTAGGCACTGCCCAAACACCAGTAAATGTGATATTAAGGTGCTAGGATGACTAGGTACAATAGGCAACTCATGTGACCCATGATCATGGCTACTCCATAGTTCCAGGTAACAATTTAAGCTAGTCTTGCCTGGCCCCTGGGGATCCTGCCCTGGCACTGGTTATGTGGCCAACCATGGGTCTCTGAAGAAGAGAGTGACTTGCCTGGATGAATCTGGCAATTCACTGTGTGTATGTCTTGTCCCCAGCAGGCAAACCACAGTTAAGAAAGTTGCATAACAATGGGTGCTGTACTCAGCTAAGGACTCAAGGAGAGTTCTTTTACTTCCTTTCTTTCTTTCCTGAGGTGGCTATTCCAAAACTTGAACACTTTCTTCATGTCTCTTGACTACTCGTGAACACTGTAATCTCAGCAGGCGATTAACCACTGAATTAGTAAGAAAAATAGAAGCTATTATAAATTAATTTGCTTAACTTTCTGTTGTCTCTCTATACTCCCACCTATTAGCTTATTGCCATTTTTACCAGTCTTTCTTTGGTTTCAGGAAAACAAGTCAAACTGTTCCCATCAACCCTGAGCTTGATTACCTCTTCATCTCACCCCTCGTCCAAACCTACTCTCCCATGTGGTTGACCCGCCCTACCCCTGGCTCCTATCTCTAACTCTAAAATAGTGTTTTTCACTCTGTTTTTAAAATAACAGCAAAATAAAACCAAAATATGACTACTCTTTCTTTAATGTAAGTTATTTCTAGATACTATCCTGATCTTTCTTCATTTTATAACCAAGCTTTTTTTTTTTTTTTGGGTTGGAGTCTCATTCTGTCACTCAGGCTGGATGGCATGCCACTGCAGTCTCAACCTGCTATGCTCAGGTGATCCTTCTGCCTCAGCCTTCCAAGTAGCTGGAACTACAGGCGTGTGCCACCATGACTTCCTAACTTTTAGATTTACTGTAGAGACGTGGTCTTACCAAGTTGCCCAGGCTGATCTTGAACTCCTGGACTCAGTCAATCCTCTTACCTCAACCTTTCAAAGTGCTGGGATTACAGGCGTGAGCCAACATGCCTAGCATAACCAAGCTTCTAATGAAGAGTCTGGAGTCTGTGGAGTTTACACCAACTATCTACGTGTCCTCAACTCCCATTAACTTTTTGCCCTTTTGCAATTTACCTTCTAATCTTGATGTTTGAAACTGAAAAGGTTAACAATGACCAAACCCAATAGAGGCTTTTCATTTCTTCTGTACTTGATGTCTTGTGACCTTTGACACTATTGTCCCCCATTGTCTTATTTTTTCTTTCAGATGGATCCTTTTTTTTTTAGACAAGATCTTGCTCTGTCACCCAGGCTGAAGTGCAGTAGCGAGTGGAGCAATTATGGCTCACTGCAGCCTCAAATTCCTGAGTTCAATGACCCTCCCACGTCAGCCTACTGAGTAGCTAGGACTACAGGCATATGACACCATGACCAGCTAATTTTTAAATTATTTTTGTGGTGACAGGGTCTCACTATGTCGCTCAGGCTGGTCTCAAACTCCTGACCTCAAGTGACCCTTCTGTTTCAGCCTCCCAAAGTGCTGGGATTACAAGTGTGAACCACTGTACCCAATCTCAGATTGATCTTT
The DNA here is from genome assembly GCA_027257055.1 of Cephalopachus bancanus. NCBI lineage: Eukaryota > Metazoa > Chordata > Mammalia > Primates > Tarsiidae > Cephalopachus > Cephalopachus bancanus. The sequence goes on along the minus strand of JAPVLO010000096.1, from coordinate 2,821,509 downwards.
GTGACTTTCTTCAATGGCTTCTCTTTTGATGTCTCCTTTTATTATTTGTTTTCTTGCTTATCTCTTTGTATAAGTTTTACATAAATAAATAATCCTCTTCAACACCACTTCTGGGTGTTTCCTATTTCCCTCCACACTGATTTTGGTCATGGGACTTGTCTTGGGCAATGGAACATCTGCAAAATGGAAGCAAGCAAAGACTGATAAGTGCTTGTGCATTGGGGCTTGTTTTGTTGGAAAAGAGACTGGCAAGTTCTCAGGGTGACCAAGATGAAAAAACGAGTGGGGGAGGGGAGACAGAGAGAGACTGACTGACTCAATGATCCCAGCTTTTCCAAAGGAGCCAAACCACCAGATGATTCATAATTTATTGTTTTCAGCCACTAAGTTGGGGTAGCTTGATGTACAGTAAGAGATAACTGAAAAAAAGGTCTGTCATTAGTCTGATTTCCTCTCCTGTTGTATGTGCTCTCAAGCAATCTCATCCTCTCAATGGATTTAGGTACCATTCATACCTATTTATTTATTCTATTCTTTTTTTTTTTAGAGATAGAGTCTTGTTATGCTGTCCAGGTTGGTCTTGAACTCCTAACTTCAAGTAATCCTCCTGCCTCAGCCTTCTAAAGTGCTGGGATTACAGGTATAGTCACTATGCCCAGACCATACCTTACACTTCTTACACTTCTTACACTTCTATGTCTTAGGCCAGATCACTTTTTAAGTTCCCATCTCTTACACAATGGACATTCCTACTTGAATTCTCCACAAACCAGCTCTAAAGGAATTCCCACTCCAAAGCCTTGTGTTCTTCCACACCCTGCTCCCACCCCCAATCCTTATCTTGGTTGGTGATGCAACTAGTTATTAAGTCACTCAAGGTAGAAACTTGGAAGTGAATCCTGACCTCTCCCTTTCATTCTTTTCTGAACATCAGTCATTCACCAAATCTTACCAAATATGTCACCTAAATGTCTCTCTCTCTCTCTCTCTTTTTAAAAAATAGACTAATTATCGCTCTGTTGCCCAAGCTTGAGTGCAGTGGTGTGATCATACCTCACTGTACCCCCGAACGCCTGGGCTCATGAGATTCTCTTGCCTAAGCTTCCCAAAGTCCTGGGATTACAGGTGTGAGTTGCTGTGCCCAGCCTTCTCACATCTATTCCTTTATCTCACACCAAGTGCTGCCCTGGTTAAGGGCCTCATCGTCCCATACTTAGACCGTCACTGATGTCTACTCACTGTCAACCTACTCTGAGGTTTGGTTCCCACAGCCAACACATCCATATTTGTCCTAATCACTTTTCTGTTGATTGTATTTTTGTGACTCTCATGACCCATGGGATAAAGTAAAAATTTCTACACATGCTACAGAATTCTTCCTCCCCTTGCCATTCATTTTATTTCCATCTTCACTTTCTCTCCTGTGTATGCTGTGCCCTAAGTCAAATTACTTGCAGCACTGACACTAGCCATCTGTCCCGTGTACGTCTTGCCTGGTTTTCTTGCCTGGTGAGCCTCCCACCCCCTGCTATCTGCAGAGTCTGACAAGACTCAGCTCAGTTAAAATGTCATATGCTCTGTTGAAGTCTCCCCTGCCTATCTGAGAAGAAGCAGACTCAGTCATCCCTTCTTCTGAGTTATCTTTGTACCCAGTAATGTCACTATTGCATACCTTGTAATTGTAAAGGCATGCTTAAACATCTGCTGCCCTTAATAGATTCACGAGTTTCCTCCAGGGCAGGATTTGCTTCATTTTTGTGTTTGTAGCACCCAGCACAGTAGATGATACACAGCAAGTGCCCAACAATTACTGGTGAATAATGTACTATTTTTTTTCCCAGTTTAGATGTTTTGCAAAGCATCTTAATATAAGTAGGTAAGTTAGCACTACCAATTTCCATTTATCAGACTAGAATGGAGACAACAAGGGGCTTAAGGAACTGCCCAATATAACTTAGGATATGTTGGGTAATCACGTCATGGAATATAGGAGCTGGTAACTGAGGAGAGAATAGGTTGACAGGCTCAGGTCAGGCTGCTTTGGGGTCTTCCCCCTGCTTTGGGTTTTTCCCCCACATTCTTCACCCTACCAGAGAGATCGTTCTAAGTGCAGATCTAGCTTATTACTTTCTTGCTGGAAACTCTTCAATGATTGCCTATAACTTCAGGGTGAAGACTAGAGAGCTCCTTGGCACTTTCTACTTCTTCAGTCTAATCTCCTACGACTGCCCCAACTCTGCCACTTATACACGTGTGTGAGCATCTATTGAGGACCTTTCACATGGAAGGCTCTAGGGGAACTGGGAGTACTAAGAGACAAGTAGCTCACAATTCGACAGTGAGCTAGGACAAGACTTTATGATTCAACATATGCATGTATTGCTGGAGGTGGACATCCTCAGGAGAACTAAGGAAGGACCCCCAATCCATCCTGGGGGTATCAGAGAACACTGTGAAGGAAGAGTAGCTCAACCTTCATGTCCCATTTATCAGACTAGCTATAGTCTGAACTCATCTGCCTATGGAAAACCACTGGACCTCTGTGTCCTGTTGGAAATCTCTCTTGCTCCCTTTATTCTGATGAGCCTGTTCTGATGAATGTCTACACCTACTTGGGACCTAGCACAAGGTTCTCCTTTTCTAGGAAACCTGCCTTGCTGTCCCAAACAGCATGCATTCTTTTTTCCCCTTTCCTTTCCTTTCCTTTCCTGCTTCCCCCCACCTCCCACCCTTCCTTCGTCGCTTTATGAGGCAGGAGATGAACCTGAAATCTTCTGAACATGAGTTTTTTAAAATTAATGAGACACCCTTAGCCCCACCCCAGGTTGGCCTGGAACTCCTGATCTCAAGCAATCCTCCCACCTCAGCCCTGAGTAGCTGGATTAAAGGCACGCACCACCATGCCCAGCCTCATGAGCTCCTTGAGGACAGGACCTTAGACCATGTCCCCAGAGTTAATGTAGAATATGGAACACTGTGAGATTCAATACATGTTTGTTAAAAGAATGGCTGAAACTTAGCTAAACATGCTATCTTTGGAGCCAACAATGGCCTAATTCTCACCTGAGCGACTTTCTTTTCATCTAATATTTTGCTCATTGCCAACAAAAGCTCCTAGCTGTATTCTGACGGAGATGAAGTGGGAATTTTAGCTAATAATTTTTAAGCCAATATACTACCTATTTACTTAATTGACATTATGGACTGATTGCTAAAATGTTTCACACCACGTATACTCAATAAATAAAACTGCAGAAAGGCACCCGAAGTAAAATTTAAGAAAAGAATATTTAGAAAAAGAATTGAACCAGGACAGGGTTGACATTGGATTAGGTTGCTTGGCAAACTTAATTTTCCCAAAAAAAACATAATCTATTCATACACTTTCATGAAATAATTGACATTTCAACTTCAGAGGAGTGGGAAGGTCACTGCCTGAGTTTTTAAAATCAAATAGAGATTAATGGGAAAAAAGAAAAATCAGCCAGGCGCAGTGGCTCATGCCTGCAATCCCAGCATTTTGTGGGGCAGAGGTGAGAGGATTGCCTGAGCTCAGAGGTTTGAGACCAGCCTGAGCAACATGGAGAGATATTGTCTCTACAATAAATCAAAAAATTAGCCAGGCATGCCTGTGGTTCCAGCTACTTGGAAGGCTGAGGCAGAAGGATTGCTTGAGCCCACCAGGCTGAGGCTGTGGTGGCCATGTGCATGCAATTGTACTCCAGCTCGGGTGACAGAGTGAGACTTCTCCAAAAAAAAAAAAAAAAAAAAAAAAAGGTCTTTGCAGAGGACGGAAAGCCAGGTACGCTTCAATTGGCTTAAGAGAAACTAAACGGTAACTTTGTTTATTTATTTATTTATTTATGTCAGAGAGTCTCACTCTGTCACCCAGGTTGGAGTGCAGTGGTACACTCACGGCCACTGCAGCCTTGACCTGCTGGGTTCAGGCGATCTTCCTCCTCAGCCTTACAAGTAGATGGAACCACAAGTGCATGCCACCACAACGGGCATTTTTTTTTTTTTTGGTAGAGACAAAGTCTGTCCAAGTTGTACAGGCTAGTCTTGAACCCCTGTGCTCAGTCTTCTCTCCTCTGCCTCTTAAAGTGCTGGGATTACAGGTATGAGCCACCGCACCCAGCTAAACAGTAACTTCAAAGCAGTACAACTAATAAAAAGAAAGGTGCTATCACTTGAGAAACTGTAGTTTTAGACTATATCATATAATGGAGCATCTTAATGTAAAAAGGGATGTGACCAATTTTCTAACGAATACACAGTGCTTATGTACCCAACTGGGTTTTTTCCTTTATGAAAAAATTACAGAGAAAGAAGATAATACCATTATTTCAGTGATGCAGATCACAGTTTAAAAACTTTCCTTTTTGGGTGCTTTCTTCTGCATTTATATTCCTCTAAATATCAATATTTTAATCTTTCTATATGTTTTCAATGACCCTAAATCGTCATTTAAAGGCAAGACAAAATGTATTGTGTGGAGCTGGTCAAAGTCACGTGGATGAAATTTGGTGAATGATGAAGAAGAAAGATGTCCTCACCACTGAAATTAGTAAAATCGACATAATTCTTTAAAGTTCAAAATATTTGGAAGAATAGAGAAATAAGACATGAGTTTTAAATGTTTGAGAAGTTTGCATTTTTTTCCCAGTGATTTTGGATGTGCAAATTATCTCCCCCTCCCTCCCCCAGCCCAAGTATTCTAGGTTGATACCTTTCTGATATTTTCTGAAACACATCTATTTGTCAAAGCAATGGACCTATATCAGCATTAGTTTGAGTTGTTAAAGGAGACTGTTTCTATTCACTTCAGAAGGCCTAGAGATCTTTTTTTTTTTTTTGTAATAGGTCATGTTGTCTTTGATACTTCTCTCATCTGCTTTCCGCCTGCACCCAATCCATTCTTTAATGCCCCCTCCCCATCTCTGGTACCTTTCCACTGCCCTCTGGCTACCACTAACTCAGGATCTATTTTGCAAGGGCTCAGACCCCCAAATTACCATCCTCTTTTATCATTAAATAGAAACCACCAATCCACTAGATCTTAAACTCCATAGGGGCAGGAGGTTCTGTTTGTTTTGTTCACGACTGTATCTCCAGAACCCACAACCAAGCTGGGAACCTCTTAGGCACTCAATGTTGAATGGAAGGCTAAGTCTCTAAATTTGTTAGTCTGGTTAGGTGTTGGGAGGAAACCAACCCATTGAACTAATTTACACTCATCTGTGAATGATCAGTAGCCCCTTATCTCACCCTCAGGTATTTGCATACTTAAAGGAAAAGCCTGTGAATTCAAATTATTCTCATTGGGAAAACTTCAATAGTGAAGCAAATGGAGAGAAAACATTCCAGGTGAAAGGGTAGTGGGGGGTGGGAACTGAGCCTTAGGTAGGCCAGATCTGCCTAGGAGTTTGCCCTGAGGGTTTCTGCTTTTTAAGGCCCTTCAAGTTCCAGACCAGGACAACTCCTAAAAGCTTAGAGACTTCTTCCTGATGGCTCAGATCAGTGATCAGGTTGAAGAGAGAAAGTCAGAGAGGCTATTTTGACACTGTGAACTAGCTATATGATTTTGCTATCTCTGGTATATTTCAGAAGGAAGTTCCCTTTCTAGTTAAATGTACAAGAATACAGAGGGATCACCTCATAGTCACTTAATACTATTTGTTGATCACAAGTTATACTTTCACTCTATGTAGATGTCATATTTCTTAGCTTGTAAATTACCTTGAAATAGATGCACATCTGATATTGAGTTGGGTCATATGGTGAAAGATAAACAACTTTTTAAATGATGCACTTTTACTTTTTATATACTCTAATATAGCTAGGTACAAGTGATTTTTTTTTTTCTAGACATTGTGTCCTTCCTGTCTTAAGCTCTCCTCCCCACACACCCACCCCCCAGCATTCCTCATACGATTTCACTGAGAGATATAAACTTAATGGAAATGAAAGTCTAACCACGGAATTGTGATTCTTGGCTTATGATACATGACTATAAAAAAGTAGAAGTTGATTTTAGTGTTTTCAAATGTTTTAATGTCAGAATTCTTTCTGTAGTGTCAGTCTCCTTGATTAGAATGTTTATTTCTTTTAAAAACACATCACAAATATACGATGAAAGTCAAAAGCAGTGCATTTTAGCAAACTACTTTATAACACATTTATGAATTTATGACTAAAATTAGAAAATAAATGTTTTAGTGATTGAGGCTAATCAAACTTATTGTTTAGTTGTAGTAGTTACATAATAAGATAGTTTTGATTAATCTTTTGCCCAAATAGAAATATCGTGACTACAGGCTTAGCACTATCGATAGTGTAACCCTCAAACAGTGAGTGAGAGTGGTATATTTTCAGTTTTCCAATTTTCTCAGTTTATTTTGGAGTCCAATAATAGTACGTCACTCCACTCTGTATCTGCCATAGGACGATCTCTGGTGGATTTTCTTAATTTAAAAATAAATGCAATTTTAAACCTAGCAAAATCATCTTAAAGTCTACAATTGTTGATGGTTTAAAAAATTATAATTGCTCAACATTTTGCAGATAGAAGGTGCTTGATACATGTCTGTAGATCTATCTCCTAGAAGGAAACTTAGTAAAAAACATGTTCCCTCCAAGTTTCATCCTCATTTTGTGCCGGCAAGAGAAATGGAATCAGCAGCGAGGCGATCTAAAGCTATATGATCATAGACAAGTGCCATTTTGGCCAAAGAAGGATTAAAACGCTCCAGTCCTGACACGTTTAATAATGGGCACGCGTCCTACTTCTTTGTTTCATCACCACTGAGCTCTCTCCCTTTGCTCTCTCTTTTCGGTTTGGTGACCAACCCAGCAAAACCAATGCCACCCAGCCAAACTTTCCGGTTTGGAAGCGGAGCCGGTGTCCCGTCCCCGAAGGGGCAGGACGAGCGCCCGGGCGAAGCCGCGCGAGCCTCTCCGGAGGGAAACGCGCCCACGCCACGCCGCTCCACGTGGGAACGCGAGGCCAAGTTGAAGGCTCACTGCAGAGCGACGTCCCGAGCCCCGCGGTCGCCGCGGGCCGCGCAGCCCGGGAGCCCCGCCGCCGGCTCCCAGCCGCCGCGCCCCCGGCCGCCGGGCTGCCGCGCGGGGAACGTGGCACCGTCTCCGGCCCGCGCCCGGGGCGCCGCGGACGAGCGCCCGGCGCGGCCCGGCGCGGAGGGCCGCGCGGCGGCGGCGGCGCACCGGCCGGCGGGGAGAGCCGCCCGCAGCGCCGGCGCCCGCCGGGGACGGGAAGTGGCGCCCGGCCCGCCCTCCGCGGCCCGCGGCCCGCGGCTCCGCGCCGCCCCCTCTCCCTCGGCCTCTCCCGCGGCCTCCGCCGCCCCGGCCGAATTCTTGCATAAATTATGCCAGGCGCGCCTGACGTCAGGTGGCGGCGCGCGGGCGCGGGCGCGGGCGCGGGCGCGGCGCGGAGGGCGCCGGCGGGGGCGCGCGCGGCCCCGCGGCCTCGCGGCCCGGGCGCGCGCGGCGTGCCGGACGCGCGCAGGCGCTGGCGTGCTGGGGCCGCGGCGGCGGCGGCGGCGGCGGCAGCGGCGGCGGCGGCGACGGCGGCGGCGCGGGGGTTGAGCCGTGGTGGTGCGGACGCGCTCGTGCTCGGGAACTATCGGATTAAACTTGGATCGAGTGAAATTACACAAAGGAGCGCCGCGGAGGAGCGGCCCGGGGCCCCGGAGACCCCGAAACTCGCCAGAGCGCCGTCCGCCCCCGGCCAACTCCGCGCCCGTGGACCCGGCGCCCTGGCCGCGGCCGCCGAGCCAACTCCGGAGCCCGCTCTGCGTTTTGTCTCCCTCGGCGCCCGGCGGCGGGAGTCCCCCCGGCGGCCCGGTGAGCGCGAGAGTTCGCCCGGCGCCCCCGGGAGGGGCGGCGGCGGCGCGGCAGGAAATCGCTCCGGCCGGCCGGGGCCGCGCGAGGAGTTGGGAGCGAGGAGTTGGGCGTGTGCGGGCGAGGGGCGAGGCGGGCGGGCGGGGACCCGGCCGGCGAGGGGCGCAGCGCCGCCCGCGCCGGGCCGCCGCGCCGCCGCCCGCGGGCCCGAACCCGCGCCCCGGGCGCCGCCGGCGCCCCAACTTTTGCCTGCGTGCGCCGGGCCGGCGGCGGCGGGGGCGCGCGGGGCGGCCGCGGGTCACTTCCTCGCATGTAAATGGCTTTTTGTTGTGCTGCCGGCGTGGGGGGGGCCGGGGGACAGGAGGGAGCGTGTCTGCGCGCGGGGGAGCGCGAGCGCGTTTCCTCCCGCCGGCGCCGAGCACGAGTTGCCGGCTCCTTGCGAGAGAAAAGGGAAGGAGCAAAAGTTGGGCTGCAACTCCGGCGCGAGCGGGCGATGGGCGCGCGGGCGCGGGGCGGCTGAGCGGCGGCGGCGGCTCGCGGGCGGCGGCGACCCCCGCCCCCGCCCCCGCCCCCGCCCCCGCCCCGCCGGCCCGACCACGCCGCGCTCGCCGCGAGCGGCGGCCGCACCGGCGCGAACAAAGTGCGTCCCTCCCGGCGCGGCGGCGCCAGCCCGCGCGGGGACAGCCGCCGGGCGAGGTGGGTCGGCGGCGGGGAAAGTGCGCGGGGCGCCGCGCGGGGCGGGGGCGGCGCGAACACGCGGCGCGGGTGGCGTCCCGGACCCGGCCGGCGCCGGCCGCGGGCGCGGAGTTGCACGCCCGCGGCCCGGGGCTCCGGGGCTCCGGGCGGCTCCGAGTGCGCGGGGAGGAGAAGAAAGGAGCGGGGCCGGGGCGAGCGCCGGGCGGCGCGGCGCGGAGGGGACCCCACCTTGCCGAGCTGGCCGGGCCGCCGGCGCGGCAGCTGCATAATAGCGACTTTCGCCCCCGAACGCAACTCGGCTCCCCGCCCCCCGGCCCGCCGGGGGGCGGTGCGGCGGGGGGGGCGCCGGGCGGCTCCCGAGGCGGCCCGGGTGCGCGCTGCCCCCGCGCAGAGCCGCGGCGGGGAGCGTGAGCGGCCGAGGTGGCTGGAGGCCGAGCGGTCAGCGGGGAGAGGAAGGAGGGCGGTGGGGGACGCGCTGTTTGTTTGGTTCGCACCGGGGACGGGGCTCGCCGGGGCGCGGGGCGCGGGCGGGGGCGCCGGCACCGGGTGGGCTGCGGCGCGGGGCGGGCGCGGCGGCGCGGGGCCGGCGCGGCCGGGGGGGGGCGGCGGCGGACCCCGGGCGGGGGCCGGGGGCTGCTCGGGAGGCTCCGGGGAAGGAGCCGCCGGCCCCGGGCAGCCATCATTACCGAGCCGCCTTTCTCCGGATGGCTGTGCCTCGAGGAGCCCGGCGCCGTGGGAGCGCACCCCAAACTCCCGGCCGCCTGCCCGCTTTGTGAGCGCCCCCGTGGAGCGGGCGGCGCGGAGAGTGCTCCTGCTAAGGGTCGGACTCTTTTCCCGGAGGTCACTTTGAGAGACTGTTCACGCCTCGGTTTTAAACTAGTTTTTCCCCCCTCTTCTGAACAGACAATGGACAAAAGAAAAGTAGCAACCCACATGGAGAGAGTTTCCTTTTGAATTGCTAGAATTAGATACACTATCCAGCTCTCCACTTGCTAAGTATACTTTTTAGTTTACCATTGTATGTTATCTAGCCATCGATTTAAATAACTTATCTTAAAAAGTGTCCATCCTCTAGGCTTAATTTCTGGGATACCTTCAGTGTCTTAATTTATTTTTAAAGGCCCTGATTTTTTATTTTCTGAAAAAAATTAATTTAAGCCGTCTTTGCCCTAGGAGATACCTTTCCAAGGGGTTGAGTGGTGTTCCCCCCCATCCCATACTTTCTCAGTAAGGGGGGGGAGTACTCAGTGTACGTAGTAATCAAATAAGAAACAAAATATGTGTTTTTATTTCCTAACAGATCTAGTTTAACAATGACAAAAAAGAAAAAAAAAATCTTATGGACTCTGACCTTAGCAGCTTGGGTACCTGATTTATCCCAGTTATAATTACATTTAGATGGCAGTAATGTCTACGTCCTAGGTAATTCTTATTTCAGAAATAACTTGAGCTGTGATTTCACGAAGTTGAAGCCTTCTCCCAGCCCCCAGAGTACATCTGTCGCGCAGTGTTTTTGTCTTGCTGTTGCACAACAGAAGCCCTCCAGTCTTTACCCTAAAATGGCAGCTTTCATTTGACTGGGGCCCATTCATTGACAACGATAATAAAGAGGCTGAAAGCTAGATGCTTGGGGCATGGAGTAGGACTTGGTTTGCCTTTCTAGGTGATAAGTAGGAGACATTTTATGTCTTCCAGTTTGCTCATGAAAAGTTTATTTTTCCCGGAAAATCTATACCGTAGGCAAAAGTTATGAAGTAAAATAAGAATTTGCAAGTGGAAAAGGGCTTGAGCAGCAAATAGTAGGGACTAAATTTTCTTGTTTTGTCCAGTCGTGGAAATATGACATTCTCCCTTCTGTGGCAATCTGCTGATAAAGGGGCACCACGGATTTTTGTCAGGCTTGTAACAGGTGAATTTCCTTGTCATGGTACTCAGGAACTGGGAGTGTTTTCTAGCACTGTGGGTTTTTATTATATTTTCTTTTTTTTCTGCCTCTGTGTGAGTCACTAAACTGAACCTAAATTGTGATGAATTCTGTCTTAGGTTTATTCTTTCAAGAGTCAAATGAGTTCCTAGATAATAAATGAGTTATAATTTTAAAAAGACTCGTATGTGAATTCTAAACTCTAGTTATATTGGTTTAATTGATGGATTTATTTTAAAATTATTTTTTTAAAAATAAAAGTACTTCCTTATCAATGTCTTAACATGGAAGACAAGATAGGGAAATGATAGAGTGGTTGTATAGGTGATAGTTAAAAACTCAAATGTTATTTTCCTCTTTCAAGAAAAAAACAAACACACGTTTTTCCAAAGTTGAAAATACAGAAGTCAAACTTAAAATGATAGACTTAGTAACTTAGTTTTAAAACAGTACTTTCATAGATTCACTTGAATTTGGTTTAGTTTTTAATCAATCTGACTTACAGGAACAGTTCCCAGACTTCTATAATGAGAGTCTTCTAGGTTAGCCTTGCTTTTATTAAGTTAAAATGGATACTGTGAGGAGTAGTGCCTTTATATTGTAACACCAAGGAAATATTGCAACCTTTTCTTCATACATATGCAAAGTCAATCATATGATACAGTTTTTAAGCAGTTAGGTCAATGAACAAGAATATTTTCATTTATGAGACGATACACCAAATGCTTCTGTGTACCTGCCGTGTAACCCATAAAAGCAATATAAGTGCCAAGTTAGGGTAGTTATCTCAAATTTAGGATAACAGTGTTTTATACTTGCTATTCAGTCACCATCCATTTAGTTAATTTTGATTCAGCAAATTTTGGCGAGTGTTCCATGTGTTAAAACAGCAATAGGCAGTACTTTCCCTCAGCGAGTTTACTGTCTAGTAGGGGAGCGTTCTATGTAAACAAATGCATTTGACTTTTAAGATAAACTTTGGAAGTGATAGTTAATCTTTCATCTTTCACTAACCAAATACAACCTTTTGGGAATGATAGCAGACACCATGGTCATCTTAGAAAATCTATAAATAAGACATTGCAAGAATAAAAATGCTTAGTCAGGTCTGAGCAAAGTGTGCGACTGCAAAAAATGGTTCTTAAAACTTCAGCTTTGAGAGAAAGTGGTTCACTTTCAGCATTTAAATGATTTCTACTTGTAAACAAGTAAGCACATATGCAGGTGCAGTTGCATAGCTACATTTGCTAAACAGAATGGAACATCTTAGCTGATATTGAGGCGATGTCCAGAGCATGTTGACCCTGTGTGACCCTTTCAGTTGTGTAGTTCATTTACATGGACAAATTTATGTATCTTTAAAAGAAATCGTATGCCAGTAGAAATTCAAAATTTAGCATTCTTCTAAATGGGTTTTGAAATCGTTGTAGCTTCATTAATTTAGATGATACAATTTCTCTCTTTCTCTAGAAAACATTATTTAGTCTTCTGAAAAAGATCTTTGACATTTATTCGGTTGACTGTTAAAATATACAAGAAACTGGGAGTCGATGATCACGTGGTTTTCCGACAAAAAAAAATATGAAGGTAGAATGATTTATTTCAATTTGGGTATCACTCAGGTTGTGATGATTAGCAGAAGTCCATGCTAGTTATGGTACCAGTTAAAAGCTGGGAAGGTAATTAAAAACACCATCACTTCTGTATTTTATTTTACTAATATATTAGCAGTTTTCAGTGAAATCACATCTGTGTGATAATAAAAGAAACAGAAAATCATAATGATATGTTAAATAGAAATTTGTTGTTTCAATCATCAGAGAATCGCTGGATATTTAGAGCCTGAGGACCTCAGAGACCTAGTTGAACTTTCTCATTGTACAGTTAAGAAACTAAAGCCCAATGAGAGTAACTAAATGAGCTGGCTGATCATCCAGTTGTTGCAGGACTTACCTGAGTTACAGTTGTCTTCCTGGTGCTTGGCATGGTGACACTGCAGGAGAGGTGCTGGGTTGTCTTTGTTGGATGACTGGCTCTGGAAGAATCGGGATTGTTTTTTCCTCATGTTCTGACTCAAAAGTACATTCTGGTTTTAGAATTCTACAGCATATGATAACACAGCTCTTAAAGGTGTTCTAAAGCCAACAACAATTTGCCTGTACTGTGTTTAGAGTTTTTTTTTTAAAACTATGATTATCCATCTAGAAAAACGCAGAGATAATTATTCCAAGATTTGATTACTGTTTTCACTTTAGAAGCATGTATTCATTACCATAACTAGATTCCTGTACCTTTTAACTAACGTTAGGTGACTGCAAACAAGATTTTTTTTTCAGAGAAGCATTTTTAGCGTTTTTGGGGTTTGCATTTTGTTTTTACTTTGAAAATTAGAAACTTCTTTTAAAAATAAAAATATGCAGATATTTATGAAGAAGCATAATTTGGTGGTAAAAAGGCTGTTTGGTTCTGGGCTTGTTTGCTTATGCTACTGTGGAATCGGAGACCATTTTTTTTAGTGGTCTTTTGAGCCTTGTGCTACCTTTGTAGGTGTCAAGCTTGACTTTCATGGCCAGGGAATCTGGACTGTGATGAGTTTTCCTGTTTCATCTGTTACCTTATTCATCAGTGTGGGTAACTGCTACTCAAAAGATGTAGTGTTATGAATCAGGAATACAATGAGAAGACATGATAGGCCCCCACACAAAAATAAATAAAGCGGTGGCAAGTCATAGTTCTGCAGTGGATACTGGGAGGAGGGAGAGCTTATGGCTCGGGGATTCAACCAGTTGTGTGGGGCATGACGCCTTAGGAAGTGGCTTCAGCATTGCCATTCAAGTGATAGTAGAAGGAGGGGTGAGGGCATTTAAGGCAGTGCCATTGACCTGGAAGGAGGCTGCTTGTTTGAGGCCTCCAGAGAGTTTTGAGACTAGACCCAGGAGGCAGGCAGCGTCCAGCTTGGGCAGGGCTCCCAGGATATGGAATTTTTTGGAAAAAAGCTGTAGGTACCACTGACGAGTGTTAAGCAGTGTTTGACATGAGCAGAAGTGTGTTTTGAAGAGGATTGAATTGGTGAGTGAAAGAGGGAGAAAAGGTTGCAGACAGTATCCTGCTTGCTCTTGTTGTGGTCCATGGGATTGGAAAATGACAGTGATTTGGGCTAGATTAGTGACCCTGAGGATGGAGAGAAATGGACAGATGTGTGAGATTATTCAAGAGTTTCAATGACTAGGACGCGAGATAGATGTGCTCTTGGAGAGGGAGATCTCAGGGGGCCTAGGTTTTTAGTGTATTCTCTGGTTGGCTAGTTGACTGGTGATACTATTCACAGCACAGGGAGCAACCGACAAGGATCAGTTTTGAGGAGGAAGATCATGAGTTCTTGTAGCATATGACGGAGGTAGCTAATAATGGACCATGATACCATTGTTTTTATCACTTTTTAAATTGCTAGTGGCATTCCAGAACTTTCCAAAATAATCCGCTATCTCCAGACGATGTTGGTGTATGGTGAGGGTAACCCTCCCCCACCCCAGGGAGTGCAGGTGGGTTCAGTGAGATGGGAAAGGAGAGGGAGACGTTGTTACTTGCTGAGTATGTAACAGTTTGCTTGTTACCTGCCTGATGTGTGGTGCTTTGTAGGAGTTTGCTCTCCTAGATTGAGCACAGAGGCCTGTGGTAACCAGACATTGCCACGTTTTGCGCTTCTGTGTCTCCTCTTCTGGAGGCCACTTTCTGTTGCTAATTGTATTTCGAGACAAGGTTCTGGGGCTCCCCACGGAGAGCTGCTGAGTCCTCAGGCTCTCAGTGCTGTACTCCTCAGGTGTAGAAGGTTAGTTGTACTTTAGAAGATGGTTGTACTTATACGTAGGTGTGGTAGGAACAAATATATTATTTAAATAATTGTGGAGAGAAATACCAGTGTCAGTTAGAACACTTACCTGGTTTTTAATAGAGTATGTGTAAACCAGTTTAACTTGTAAATTATCTCCAAAGCCACTTTGTTCAATTATTGTGAAAAGTGGATTATACAGCATGCTGCTGGTGGCCAATGAGAGATGCTGACTGTTAAATCCAAAAAAGCGTCTGAATTGCTGACTTTAATATTATATTTGATCACAAATTTTGAAAGCCTTGAACATTAATTTTGAGACTCTTTTTTAAGGGAAGTGTTTATATTTCTGTTTTTGTCAGCTTATATAGTTAATAGTATTATCATTTTTTGTATGTTATAGATCAGATTTTGTTTGTGGTGTGCATAAAGATGTCCTTCCTGGGACTCAGTGTCTTTGGTTAGGGGTCTATTTCAAAGATACTTTTTGGGGGGTCAATGTGTCTTGCTTGTCATTAGACTCAGTCAAGTCTACCAGGATCCTGCCTGTCTCAGGTGGGCAAGATTGCATGGCTTTACAGGAAATATCAGGGACTTACATTGTAGGCTTGTAGTGACATACACCATCTGAAAGTTTTACCTTAATTTCTAGTGGTTTTGAGTGCTTATTTGACTACATTTCAATTCAGAAGTCTTGTTTCCATGTGTGAAATAGTAGAAAAGCTTGATGCACTGACTTCAGCTTACACGGGCTTATACCGAGTTATCTGTAGCAATACTTCTAATGCCATTTCTTCAACTTGCTAGTTTTAAATTCTTTTAAACTTTCTGTTTTTGCGTTTGAGATCTCACTCTGTTGCTGAGGCGGGGGTACAGTGGCACAATCATGGCTAACCACAGCCTCGATCTCTTGGGCTCAGGCAATCTTTCCGCCTCAGCCTCCTTAGTATCTGGGCCTACAGACGCATGCCACCACACCTGGCTAATTTTTTTGATATTTTTGTAGAGACAAGATTTTGCTATGTTGCCTAGCTGATGTTGAATTCCTGGGCTCAAGCAATTCTCATGCCTCACAAAGTGCTGGGATTACAAGTGTGAGCCGCCGCACCTGGCCTAAAACCCTGTTAGAAAGCATTCTGTCATTGGGTCTGCTCGGCAGTGTATTCTTATGGTTTACAAAATCATTTCTACTTCAGAGGTGTAGCCGTTGAGTGGGAAGGTGCGCACAGGCTCTTGTGATATGGATGGAGTTTAGAGGAATAGAAGGGATGTTTGTTTGGGGCCTGCCTCCACTCCTCGGCTTCACAATTTCGATACATTGCCAGTGGATGAGGAGGGAGCAGAGATTTTGTGGCCGATTTGAGTTTTCCACCATGTGCTTCATCAGTATGAGGTTGGGCAAAGAACCTTTGCTGCTGAGCAGGAACTGCATGCCACTTGGGTTTCCACGCCTAGCCTCTGTGTAGGGAGAGAGGCAGGGAATTGGACACGTATTCGTTTTGAGGCCTCACCTATTCTCGCTGGTATCCTCAATGTAAAACACTCAAGAGATTGCAGCACAGTCCATAAAAAGATACGTGGTACCTTGGCAGTTAATTTTCTCCCTAGTCCTGCAGCAAGTTAGTGGAACTACTTTAACTTTTTAAAGAGTTCGATTTTTCCTCTTTTTATCCTTTTGAAAGAAACCATAAACATTTAATTTATTTGTTTGTTTATTTGATAGGAAGTCTTGCTGTGTTGCCCAGGCTGGATTCCAACTTCTTGGTGCTCAGGGGATCCTCCCACCTCAGCCTCCTAGGTAGCTGGGATTACAGGAGTGAGCCACTGCACCAGCTGCATAAACTCTTTAGAAATCTGTAGTGATGATGTTTATAACATGACTTAAAATGCTCACATTATTTCAACACACCTAAAAACTATTAAATATCTTTAACAATACTAAGCGGGTAAATAGTGAAAAGTTCCTTGAAGAATTATAAACATGCCTTTAGTTTCCAAGACGGCACCTGCTAGTGCACTCAGTGAATAATAAAATCAGTTTGAACACAGGTATACAATTTTTTTAAAAAATGCCTTCGTTGGTGATGTGTTTTAAAGTGCTTGGGCCTCGCAGCTACTTTATTTATGGTTGGGGCTGGCAATATATTAAGATTAATATATTAAGCATAGATCCTTAAATGTATTTGGAAAAACCTCTCTGTTATAGTGTTTTATATTCTTATATTGTTGACCTTGTTTATGCTTAAACTTTTGCTTTGACCAATTACAGGTGTATTGGTCTTGTCCAAAAAAATCATGAAGACTCACCTTAAGACTTTCAAAATTTTGATTAAGAAACAGTGTGTCCCAACCCCCAGCAACCAAGTAAAAGAATGAAGAAATAACAAAACATTTAAAAAGACAGTAATAATCATAATGACTAGTAATATTTATTGAACATTTCCAGTTGGCTAGGTATTAAGCTGAGTGTTTTTGTGGATTACTTCCTTTACTTGTCAGAGCAGCTCTAGGTAATAGGTAGAATTATTATGCCCATTTTACAGATGAGGAGACTGAGAAAGCGGAGACATTAAATTACCCACGGCCGTACAACCGCAACAAGTGGAGGAGGAATTTGAATCCAGATTGGTCAGACTCCAGAATCTGCATGCATAACCTTAGTGCTACTGTTGCCATCTAGACTAGCTCTGAAGCTTGCATCATTGCTGTCTCAGTAGGCAAAGGTACCCGCAACACCCTGGAATCCTGCATCATACCCTGCTGCTATGTCTTATCAACCCAGGTTATTTCTGTTTGTACTTCCTGTGTTGGTGCCTGCTGTGGTTATAGGGCCATATGCCATGGGATGTCTTGGCACCTAAAATGATTGGGCCTGTGCCTTTCGCCTTTAATACCCTTTCATAACCCATGGAGATGAGGAGAACAGTTGTTCTTGTGGAGGTTTCATTCTGTGGTGGCTGAAAATTTGAGTTCTGACATCAGACAGATCATGTGTAAATCATAAAAAGGGAGATAATAGTACTACCAACTGCCCAGGGTTATAGTGATGATTAAGTGAGATACTTTACCTTAAGCACTTGGGATCGCATATTTGCTGAGCAGAGGCTGTTTTGATTAGTTCAGACCTAATAATGAACTTACCAAACCACCATATGTCTTGATTTTGTTTTTAATTTCAGAAGTCCCCAAACCCATATTCCTACATATGGCTAGACAAGAACGTGTGGCCCGCGGTGGTGATCGGCTGCACAGTTATCACTTTTTCTCAGGAGTAGACATTTGAAAATTAATGTTGGCATGTATATTTGTCCACCAGTACAACCACATGTTATTTGCCTAATCTTCTTGTTGATTACATAGAGATGATTCAGATATCCCAGACACTAAAAGTGACAAATTTGAGGGAGCAGTTCTTCCTCTCTAGGTATAAAGATATTCATCTGGTATCCTAGTTTTGGCCGTCTGTCTAGTGAACCAATTTTTCTTCTTTTTTCCAAACCTGCAAGTCTCCCGACGTGGTGGGTGATGTTATCTTATACATGATCGGTTGTGTGGGCATATTTGATCAGTTTTAGAATATTAGAACTTTCCAGTTTAGACCAGAGGCTACAGGGTGTTCTCAAAAGCTATAGGAACTCCAGGTCCTTATATCTCAGAATCTTCGACTCAGTCCTCTTTCACAAGTTCTCTTCACTGTGTAAGGAATAGACAAGATAGGATCTAAAATGAGAGTTGCTTTGGAGTTGGGGTCTCGGATAGGAGTGGCGACTGGAATGTAAGCGGTTCCCTTCCTTAGGAAAGGGAGGATTCCGGGGTAGCTTCCCCAAAATAATTCTACCCAGATTGGCATGGAAATGAAAGAGTTGACGTGTAGACACTTTTCATTTTATTTTATTCTATTTTGTTTTCACTTAAAAATTACATGAAATGATAAAATAAGTGGAGCAAAACATCATTAATTGATAAATGTGAACTTATGTGAGATGCTTGTGCTGTTCTAACTTTACTGCAAGTTTGAAATTGTATAAAAAGAAAAAGCTTTGGTAAGAGCAGTGACTCCAAGGGATGATTTCAATAGCTAGCATTTGTGAAGCATAGACTGTGTGTGAGTCTGTAGCATTTTGCTAAGCTATTTACACAACCCGTTTTCACTGAACCCTCAAGTGGGATTAGTCAAAATGCTGAAGTTGGGACAATAATTGCCATTTTACCAGTGAGGAAATCGAGTCCTAGAGATTGTCTAATAGATTTGAAGAAGATCACAGCTTTTAATGGGTAGAGTTGGGACTCAATTCAGGACAGGCTCATTTAACAACCTGTAGCATTAACTGCTCTGTAGAAATTGCTTCGAATGACCTCATTGATATAACCCAGGTCTTAGAAGGGTAGAAAGAACATACGTCATGATCATACACACCTTTGCTGGAAAGGACTTGCTCCTGGGGAGAAACTGAGAGGCTAGCCTGTGTCTACGAACAGATTGTGATCAGTGAGGCCTCTTTTCCTCAGTTGTCATATCTTATCAGTAGCAAACGCTTTCAGCCTAAAGGACACGTGCTCATCGCAAGGCTTACTAGTGTTCCCACCCTGATTTCAATGATCAGTCCAAGATGGAACCAGCATCAAAGTGTTCATCTTATTTCAGAGTTGACTTTTCTTTAAAGCTTCTCCCAGTGTGTATCCAACATGTAATTCACTTGGCATCTTTTTTCTCACTGCAGAGGCCTGGAGTTGCCACAGAAGGAACCCAGGCTGTTGTTTGGCTGTTGTTTGGTGGTTGTCTTGGTGTGGACAGGCTGTGGGAGCTGCACAGAAACCGGGGCTCTGATGGCAGGGTGGTTGACAGTTGAGGACGCCTGTTGTTCTCTGTAGCTCAGTGTTTTCAGAACTCAGGGAGATGCCTGTATCATTGGTATTGTCTTTTATGGTTCACTACCACAATCCCGTTAGTAATAGCAAAACTTTATTTGGCAAATCTGCAAATTGGCTCTTTTCTTCGTCTTTATTTTTATATTTTTTTGAGTCGGAGTCTCACTCTGTTGTGCAGTGGCACCATCGAGTCTCACCATAACCTCAACCTCCTGGGCTCAAGCGATCCTCCTGCCTCAGCTTCCTGAGTAACTGGGAATACAGGTGTGTGCCACCACACCTAGCTAATTTTCAGTGGAGGTGAGGTCTTGCTATGTTGCCCAGACTGGTCTTGAACTCCTGAACTCAAACAGTTGCCTACCTCTGCCTCTTGAAATGCTGGGACTGTAGGTTTAAGCCACTGTGCCTGGCCAACTTCATCTTTAAAAGACTCCGGTGACCAGCTATTGAATCTAGTAAGTGACTTGACTTGTTTTGCCTACTAACACTAGGCAAGAGGTGAGAAAATGAGTCTTTTTATTCAAGGCAGTAGAGCATTAGCTCACATCTTTATAAAATTTGCTTGTGCATCTCACTCTTCCACTACTCTGCTGTGTGTAAGGAACTCAACCTCCTGCTTTTCTCACGTTCTGAGACAGTTGCTTAGAATATGATTGTCCATCAACCCCCAGGCAGAAAAAGGTAAGGCAGTAGTTGCTACTTGCCTCTACGAGGTGGAGGGAGTCTGGGCTTCTGCTTCAGCCCTGCAGCTGGTCTTTCCTCCACCTCACTCCGATCAAGAAGGTACAGGGTTGTTTTGTAGAAGTAATGCATCCACTGGTCTTTAAGGAAGATTAGAGTGGTGAGCTGTGCTGAGGTAGCTTTCTCATCTTTCTCCAAAGAACCTTTAAAATGCTTTAAAATGGGTCTGTTGTATAGATGATTTAAGGATCTTATGTAATTTTTAAAAACATTTATCTGGTGAACTTAGGATGACTTAAAAAGAAAAGCTACTTATGGGGCATTGGAATTAACACAGTCCCTTGGGGTGCTTGTTAGCAATGCATATTTCTCAACACTTGATTTATTATTGAATTAAATCTCCTTGGGTCATCTAGAGTATGGATTTTTATCCAGGGGTTTCTGTTTGGAAAGTTACAAATAATGTTTTCCTCCTCCATGTGCAGGAGTGAAATGTGACTTTTTGGCACATCAGTTAACATACAAGGTGAAGATGGATGTCTGGTTAAGCATCTGAAACCATAGTATTAAAGCTAGTGCTAAAAGGGTGGAGGATAGATGACTTTGTACTTATTTTGTTGAATTTTATTTTCATTTCTGCCACTGAGTAATTAAAAGCTTGTTTTCTGTATAGTTCTGGTTTACATGGTAGATGTCTGCAAAGCTAATAGATTGGGTTAGCAGAGGTAACTATTTTGGGCCAACCTATCTCAAGCCAGTGTTATTTCCAGGGGCATGTAATACCTTTAAAATGAGGGTCATCTTTTGTTTCTTCTTCTTTTGGAATTCAGGTCTCACTCTGTTGTCCAGGCTGTAGTGCAGAGGCATGATAACAGCTCATTGTAGCCTTGACCTCCTGTGCTCAGAAGACCCTTCTGCCTCAGTCTCACAAGTAGCTGGGACTTCAGGCATGTGCCACCACACCTGGCTTATTTTTCTAATTTTTTGTAGAGATGGGGTCTCACTATGTTGGCCAGGCTGGTCTCAAACTTCTGGACTCAAGCGATTCTCCTGCCTCAGCCTCCTTGAGTGCTGGGATTATAGGCATGAGCTGTGGGTACCTGGGTGAGGATCATCTTAAAAAGTAATTTAATGAGTGGGATGGTGCCATCTTGGTGGGCTTGTTAGCATAATTTTGTACAAGATAGGATACTTATTTGGAAAGTATAAAGGAAGCATATAACAGTCCTTTTCTTGGTCCTCCCTTTCCCCTCCCCTTCTTCCTGACTTAGCCCAAAGTGACCACCCTGTTCTCCTGACACTTCAGGTTGTCCTGGACCTTGGCAGGGGGTGCCGGTAGAGTCCTGAGCCTTTGCTTCCATGCTGCCTTGGTTCCTCATTTCTTTTCTTCCTACTACCTAAATACAGCCTATACTCAGGGATTTAGTTTTGGCCGTCTCTCGAGTCTAACTCAAGTTTGCAGCAGCTTCAGCTCTTGTTTCCATGTAATTAACTTATTTCTAGTATCATCCCCCAACTCCTGTCCATAATGGTCCTGTCTAAAGCTGATGCCATCAAAACTCCTACCTGCAAAAGCATAACAAAAGCAAGAGACTCCAAACCCAGCTTTTTCTCTTGAGCTTAGGCTCTGCACCATGAGTCTGCACTGATGTCTTGCTGTAGACTCCATCTCTTCAGGAGATGCCGCGTCCTGTGTGCTGGCATCCTTGTTCCCTCCACTGTGTTGTATTCTCTCTGATACCTTCTTGGCTGTCAGAGCTCAGTCACAGACCTGCTAGCCGTTGTGGTCACTGTTATTCGAATGGGAGGAGCAGAGCAAAGACCAGTGTTTGGGGACCTTCCCCTCGCTCCCTTCCCTCTCCCTTGTGTCTCTGTCTTTGCCCTCTAGACCTCACCACTCTGACTGGTCCTGCCACTCAGCCCTCCTGGGGTGCCTGCAGAGGTCCGCCCTCTCCAGCTCTGCTCCTCCGGCAGGGCTTATGGGGCAGCCTCCAGGGCTGAGGCCTCCACTGCAGCTGGACCTGAGGTTTAGCCTAGTGGTTCCCCATCTTAGTGTGAGGCTACCCTGTGCCTGTGGCATGTTACCTTCTCTGACCTCCTCAGAGACAGAGGTGCCAGCCAGCCTCTGGGAGGTGCTTGGCCCTTTCCCAGCTGGTTCAGAATACAGGTGGGCAAGAGGTGAGTTATTCTGGCCTCCTCAGCCCGCATCACCACATTTCTGGCTGTGATTGGAGCGCGTCAGGACACTGGGTTAGTCCAGTGCTTTTGTAGGTTAGCGCAACAATGTCCATATTACAATAGTACACCAGAAAGACAGTTACCAAACTAACCACCGAGGACCTTGCAGAAAGGAGCTGCCTCCTGAAGTGAGCACGACTGGAGGAGCTGTCCTGTAAAGCGTGAGGCCAGTGCTGTGGGACCATTTAGTCTCACTGGCATCGGGATGGGGTTTCAGAAAACGGCCTAACCAAACTCATAGAAGCGTGAACTTTTACCTAAAGGGCCATGACTATATCAGTTCTAAGAAGGACTTTAATAAATGCAAAGGCATGGCCACTGAAGACAGGGAAAGAACTCAATAATGTTTTCAGATTTATATATCTAAAGAGCAAATGGCAATTTCTGTGTGAGGCTTATAGCAAAGTCTTTTTCGACTTCGGAAGCATAGATATGCTTGGTGACACGTGCCATTAACTCTCTTCAGAGGTGGAGAAGGATCATGAGTGTGCAGTTGTTGAGGATGTTCACGTTCTTACGAACTTGTTGGTGTGAGTTTAGTGTTTGTGAAGGTGTGCTGATATAAAATTATAACTGTGCTAAGCTTGTGGGAAATGCTAGAACTGTCACCCCTAGCTAGGAAGAGCAGGCTAACACACACATGACCGTGTGGAACAGGGCAACATAGTATGTAATTAAGTGCTAAGAACGTGTGATGTAGTGCAGTCAGTGTAGCAGTGGAGAAATAAACCAGGAAGTGTGACTTGCTCTCTCCTGTGATAGGCTGGAGGAACCGAGCAATAACATGCACAAAATCACGGAGAGACCATCCGCTGGGGGTCCTGGCAGGAAACAGGTGGCCGGCCCAGAACAGCCTGCAGGGTCCAGGGCAGGGGCCTTTGTCCCCAGTGCCCTCCCTGGGAGGGCTGCTCTGCGGGAGGGGCCCCAGGGAGAGGAACACAGCCACCGCCACACCCCGTCCCCTCCCCCTCTCAACCTTCAGTTCGAAGGGCCAGCCTCCTGGGGCTCAGGGAGGATCAGTTCGCTTGCAGGAGAGGGCAGCAGCTTGGATAGGTAGGGAGGGGTTGGGCAATGGTGAAATTGGAAGCTCAGGCTGAGTGAGATCCTGACTTATATTACGTGATGGAAATGGAGTTGAAAGGTTAGTTTGGCAACATGTGATGGATTGTAGTTGAAGAGAGACTTAGAGGCAAAAAGTCAGAGGCTGTTGAAATAGCCCAGCCAGGAGGCGGTGGAGCTTTGGCTAGGGCAGGAGAAAATGAGTGAGAGAGGAAGAGACACAGTCGGGAACACTGAGAGGGGGGAGGGAGGGAGGACAAGTAGCCGCCACTCCAAGGGGCCTGGCATGGAGCAGAGGATGGCTTAGAAAGTCTCTTTTCAAAAGAACTAAGGTTTGATATTTAGGACTTACATTTGAGCCAAAAATAGAAAACATTTGAGGAGGGCAAGATGTAGAAAAATATGGCTTTAGAAGGGTTCTGAAATAAAACTACTTTATTGATGAAGTTCTACACTTATGGGCAAAATATTTAACATGTAAAAACACATTGTTAAACAAAGTAAAGGGCTTATAAAAATGATTTTGGAACTATTTTCACATGTAATTTGACATTGCTTTTTTTTTTGGGGGGGGTTGGAGTCTCACTCTGTCACCCAGACTGGAGGGCAGTGGCTGCTCCCGGCCACCGCAGCCTCAACCTGCTGGGCTCTGGCGATCCTCCCGCCTCAGCCTTCCAAGTAGCTGGAATTACAGGCATGCGCTACCATGCCCGGCTGATATTTTGATTTATTGTAGAGATGAAGTCTCGCTGCCCAGGCGGGTCTCGAACCCGTGGGCTCAGGCAATCCACTCACCTCAGCCTCCCAAAGGCGCGGGACTACAGGCTGAGCCACCGAGCCTGGCTGACATTGCTTTTTAAATAGTCTTCCAACATAATATACAGTTGGAATACTAAGAATTCTATAGACTCTTAATATTATACATGCAGGATCAAAATAACACAGTGATCACTTGATTGAGAGTATGTAAGAGGGCTATCCAAATGCAGGGACTACAAATTAAAGTTTATCAGTGTAGTAGCCTTCAACTTTCTTTTGAATGTGTGTTGTAACATTAGGAAGAACATCTCACATGTTTTAAACTTTAATGACTCTGATACTTGTGTATGGATCTGTTAAAAAGACATCAACATATTCTTTGAGAGAATACAAGAGAAAAATATTTGCAGCCCAATAGAAAAGCAGTAAAAGATATAAATAGGTAATGTATAGGAAGAAAACTTAATTGCCAATAAACACAGAAAATTCCAAATTGTGAAGTAATAATAGCAATGCAAATTAAATTAAGTTGATACTTTCCCTCTTATTAAATTAGCAAAGATTTAAAAAATATTCTTTGGCCGGGTGCGGTCACTCAGCCTGTAATCCCAGCATGTTGGGAGGCCAAGGAGAGAGGATTGCCCAAGCCCCAGGATTCGAGACTAGCCTGGGCAACTTGGTGAGACTTCATCTCTACAATAACTCTCTCTCTCACACACACAAAACTAGCCGGGCAGGTGGTGTGCATCTATAGTTCCAGCTACTTGGAAGGCTGAGGCGGAAGGATCGCCTAAACCCAGCAGGTCGAGGCTGGGGTGGCCGTGAACATGACACTGCACTCCAGCCTGGGTGACAAGAGTGAGACTCCAACTCAAAAAAACATATATATATTCTTTATGCTGCTAGAATATGGTGAATATGCATACTCACTGTTGCCTGAAGTTCCATAAGTACAAACTTCTTTTCTTTTGGAAAGAAACTAGAGACTATATGTATACAGTTCTTTATAAATGGCTGTTCCAGTTGTATCAGTCATCTATTCTAAGAAAAAATCTGAAATCCAATCAACTATTATGAATAAGTCACAGCATTTCTTTCTGACAGTGAAAAATTGAGAATGGTTAAATTTATGCTATAGTCATGTTAGAATATCATGCAGGCCTTATAAATCATGTTTTTGAAAAATATGAAGCTCAAAAGAATAGAGTACAAAGCAACATGTTAACTATGGTTCTGATTTTATACAAATTAAATTATAAACATAGGAGAAAATAGGGGAAATACATCAATTTTACAAATGGTTAGTTTTACAGATTGGCAGTTTTCACTTTGTTAAAAGCTGATTCCAGAGTTAAACAGATTTGGTTTGAATCTCTGCCTGACCAATTACTGGCTGTGTGACTTTGGACAAGTGACTTATTAGCTCTGTGAACACAAGCAAATTACCTAATTTATTTAAGACTCAATTTCTTCAACTGTAAAATGGGATTGAGAACAGCACTTATTATCTCATAGGCTTATGTGAATTAATGCAATAATATACTTTAAATGCTCCAGCAGTGCTTGTTGTGTGATTGGCACTAAAAAATGTTAATTATTTGGGTTGCACATAGTTATATTTTAGTCTTTCTGCTTTTTATGCTTTTGAACATTTATACTGCAGGGATTGTAATGCCTAAGGAACGATGGATGCTGCCTATGGAAAGAACAACTCTGAGAGTTTTTTAGTATTTTTTGTGGTATGGACATGCAAAGTTTTTAAAAGTACCATAATTTTGGCCGGTGATATAGCTGAAAGAAATACTTTCAACTTTTGCCTGTTAGTGTTTTCTTTTTTCTAGATCGTTTGGCAGTTTGGGCCTATTATTTTTATTCCAAAGAAATCTTGCTCTCTGGTAAGCTGAATTTAAAAGAAAGCTACTCCTTCCCCTCTTTTTAGTTTTCTGAAGACAAAAGAATCATTAACAAGTCTGTAGATGAGATAGGAATTTCGTTAATATTAACTGCACATTTAGCACTCAGATTTCAGACCTATTTAGTGCTAGCTTCTGTACATCTCACCTAATTGTTTAAATATGTGAGCATGATTTTGATATTTGGAGGTGGAGGAGAAGCCCCTTGAGACTTTCTTGCTGGAGTTAAAAGGCTTATTGTGTCTCAGAGTGAGCCGATGTAGGTTAGTAGGAAGGCTTTAACATCTGGAGCTCTTTCACCTGGAATTGTGTCTCTCATAGAAGAAACACATTTGGGCTGCATCCAGCCTGGAGAAGCTTTCAGGCTATATTTTCTTCACAGGAGGGCAACAGCTTTGCACTTATAATACAATAGCTTCAACGGTTTTGTCTCCTTGAAGTTATATTACCTTTAATTTACCATGGAACATTCTTTGTCTTCCATGACAAACAGAAGAGGATAAAAAAAGGAAAAACAGACGAGTTTGAACATTGTTCTCAAAATTAATTAATTATCAGCAAGTGGGTTGATGGTAACATAATACTTGAAAACGGTAGAATCCAGAATATATGAAACTGCATTTTATTACTGTATTTCATCAAATTTAAGATGGTATCCATTGCAAAACGCATCCTATTTTTGATACATTAAAATGCGCAAAAGGTGTCTCAGAATCGATTAAATGTAGTAATGAGCAAAAAAACCCAAACAACCCTTCAGTTTGCAGTCACTTGGATTTTTCAATTTTGTTTATGGTACAAAAAGGAAACTCACCTGAATGTATCTGAAATTGGAATTTAAGCTTCTAATCTTCAGCAAAAAAGATGTCCCAGCTATGTAGGTCACCTTACTCCCACCTGGTGCCACCTCTTATCTCGCTGCTTATGTTGTGCACAGTGCACGGAGCTCAGCTTGGATGAACTCGTGAGTCAGGCATTCCAACAGGACCCTGCTCAGCTCCTGGACCTGATGTAAGCACTGGCCACCTTTTTAGAGTGTTAACCTGCCAGACTGCTGTCAACACACTGGGTACCATAAAACAGTGTCCACAAGAGTGATGCCAAAAATCTATTCAAACTCACAGTAAAATGAGAAATGTACTGCTAACCACTTACTGCCTGACTTGACAATAATTAAGTACTAGATTTTAAGCTTTAGTATCAGGCTAGTGCCTATGTTGTACATAAGCAGAAGTAGGAAAATGAATGGTTTCTGTCCATCAGGAGCTGAAAATTTAATTATTTAGTGATACGAAGCAAGTAATGGCCCCTTTAATTTTCTGTGTCTAGGATAATTTGAGAGGATTTTGCATCAGTTCATGTGAGGCCAGTACAGTAAGAATACTGGGGAGGCAGACCTCTTATAATGGTGCCAGAAATTCCACCTCTATCAACCATAGGAAAGAATAATTTCAGATAAAATGACAGCGATTTAAAGATGTCTTAAATGTATAATTAGAGTAAATGTATAATTAGGTTGGGAAAGGTACTATGGCATAAAGGTTAGAGGCAAGGGCTCCCGAATCAGACTGCCTGGGTGTCCAGCTCAGTTCCAGTACTTACTACCTTCGGGCAAATAACCTTCTGTGCCTGTTTTCTGACTTATAAATGGGGTTAGTAATAGCACCCACCTCGATACCTGGCGTATACCAAACATTCACTAAACTGAGCTATAATTAACCCTCTGCACCCAGACACATCTCTCGGATCACCTACCTGCAACTCAACCACATTTTTACATGAAATAGTGGAAAACACGTCACTTCGTATTAAATAGTATAGGGTTGGAACCAATTATCTTATTGCAGTGGTATTTGGCTTATGATGGAATTTCGGACATTGAGGAAATTATGAAAAAAATCAAAATTTTATATCATATTTTTCTAATGTGAAACCATCATCAGCGTGCATTTTAGGTCCGTTGATCCACGTGCGACTGTAATTTGTTAAACATCTTCCACCTTCCAACATCTTTTTGAGCAGACGATGCAGTCTCATTTTCTTCCTCCTACATTAATAATTTGTAATTTATTGTCCAGTCTGTTGTTCAAAGAAGATGTGGAAGGATGCACTCATGATTTCTAAATAAAATCTCTTCTTAACTGATTGATCATATCTCAGTATGCGTTTCATCTCTTTATTTATTTGAATGAAAAACTTCAAGGAAACATACATTTTTGAAAAATTTGTACTTCCGTAA
Organism: Cephalopachus bancanus; assembly: GCA_027257055.1. NCBI lineage: Eukaryota > Metazoa > Chordata > Mammalia > Primates > Tarsiidae > Cephalopachus > Cephalopachus bancanus. The sequence continues at coordinate 2,793,442 of JAPVLO010000096.1, read as the reverse complement.
GTTTGTCCTGTATAATCACCAGCAATCTCTTAATGTCCCCTGAGAGGGGATGTCAGAGTGGTTGCTAGATTTATGATGTCCCCTCAGAGGGGACATCTGAATGCACAGGGTTAAAATTGTTATGACCTGCTTTGTTTCTTAGTGAAGAGAAAGTGGAAGTGAGAGGTGTAAAGATTTGCAGAGCCTTGGTGTCTATTAATATGCCTGTGGTGCTTTCAAATAAAGATGATAGGTATTGCCTTCCTTGGCATGATAGTGAACACGGTGCAACTTGAACACAACTAGAGATTTACATCTTTTAAAAAAAAATTCTTATTTTTTTAGTTGAGTTCTCACTCTGTTGCCTAGGCTGGAGTGCAGTGGTATGATCGTACCTCATCACAGCCTCAGCCTCCTGGGCTGAGGTTATTCTCTCTTCTCAGCCTTCTGAGTAGCTGGGACTTCAGGCATGTCACCATGCCTGGCTAATGTTTTAATTTTTTTTTTTTGTAGAGATAAGGTCTTGCTATGTTGCCCAGGGTGGTCTTAACTTCCTGGGCTCAATAATCTTCCCGCCTCAGCCTCCCAAAGTGCTGGGATTACAGGCATGAGCCACTATGCCTGGGCAGATATTACCATAACATCTTTGAAAGAAAAGATTCAAAGTATGTCTGTGGCAGTATTTTGCTAGTAGTATCTTGGTCAAAGCTTTGTGTGTCATGTGGTTAAATATGGACTGGTTTTAACACGGCAGTGTGGATTAGGATATAACGAATTGTAGGAACTGTGCATTGTACAACATGACAAGAACTTCTCTGTTTTATTCCATAGATTTGTATATCTTTGGTGATGTAACTAAATATTTTAATGTCACCAACAAATTGTATGACCCTCCAGAAGAACAGAGATGATTTTGAGATTGTCAGACATTGATATTTTGACTGTTTTGTTTCCGGTCACCAAGAGTGAGTTAGGGCAATGAGATAGGTCCTATTTTATTACATTTCATCTTTTTTTTTTTTTTCCCCAAAGCTGGGGGTAGCCCGTTCAGCTGGAGCCAGCTCTGTGTCTCTTGTTGCTGTAGAATATACTGCAGCTCCTCTATTTCCTTCCCTAGAACCTCTCTCTACTCTAGGATGGAATGGGAGAGGGCATAGAAAATTAGAGTAAGAAACAGGGCAAGACCTTAAGGCATTTAATAGTTTCTCTTTTCACCCCAGGCTGCCCTGACTTCTGAGCTGCATCATGGGCTCGGTGAAGATTTCTTTCTTTCTTTCTTCCTTTCTTCCTTCCTTCTTTCTTCCTTTCTTTCTTTCTTTCTTTCTTTCTTTCTTTCTTTCTTTCTTTCTTTCTTTCTTTCTTTCTTTCTTTCTTTCTTTCTTTTTTCTTGTTTGTTGTTGTTTGAAAGCTTGAGATTATTTCTGTGGAAATATTTTAAACTCCAAACAGCCAGGTTCCAAAAGATCATAAGTAATAAAACTAAATAATGGCTTAATATCTGGTGATTGCTTGCCCTGGGCTCTTTCTAATCATATTGGCAGCTTTTCACCTTCACAACATGCGTCTAGGACATTTCTAGAAGCTTACCATCTGATAGTAATTATAACTGCTGATGACTGTTCTGGAGTGGGTGTATGTTACCTAACAGGTTATGGAGCTTGTCAGTTGATGCTGTTCTGAGACTGTGTACTGACCTCAAGAAAACTAAGGTGCCATGTGTGTATATCAGTCCAAACTGGATAAAGGCAACCTAAAACCCCAAGGAATCAGCAGCACAGAATTAGGAGATTATGGCATTTGGCCTAACATGATGAGATGACGCCAAGTGACTGAAGCGTTGTAGGAACTTAAAAGTATTATTACATGCTCAGGTGCTGGCTGGTTCCCATTTAACCCACGGAATGGTCTGTGAATGTGTAGCTTCCTCATGCTAGATCTGTTGTTGATAGCCATTGGAGGCAGTATAACCTAACAGTTAAGCGTGGGGTTCTGGAGTTAGAACCTGGTTCTAATTTAGACTCTTCACTGTACTGTGTGACCTTGTGAAAGCTACTTAGATTTTGAAGAGAGCCCAGTGCCTGATGCACGCGCTTTAAGTGGAGCGAGGACAATGATAAGGAGGGGGGTGACTGAGGTGCAGCCTTGGCAAGTTGTCACTGCCTCAGCAAGCTTCTCAGAAGTGGCAGGCTGGGCACACGCAGTAGAACAGGCTGTTCATTTGAATTCTTCGTTTTTGAGTTGAGTGAGGTTTGTGGATAATATATGTTTGAGCGGGAAAATAATCTGAAGGAACGTGAACACAACATGCACATGGATTTAACTTGAGGTAATTCAGTGTCTCTTATGTGAAAGTTAAGATATGTTAGAGCAACTTGACGTTTAAACATTTTTAAAAAAGACACACGATTAATACATCTTTGTAAGCAGTAGCAACAGTTTAATTTCTGTATCTGTGAGACAGCACGTGTAAAATGTCCGTAAAGTTATATAGTACCAAGTACTCAATAAAGTACTCAGTGAAAGGTCGTCATGATGGGAGAGATTACAGCTCAGTGCCAGTCTTTTCAGTCATATGGAGTTATTCCTCTGTGGAAAGTCTTACAATCAGTGCCTTTATTTGAGTACTATCCCTTTTATTTCCCAAAATAAGTGTAAGCCCCTTAAGGTTAAGTAGACTGTTTTTTCTCTTTCTATTTTTCTCTGCAATTATAGGTTTGGATAGGTAGGATTTATTAGTTTTAACAGATAGGGCATTTTTTAAACCAAAGATTATACTGTAGCCTCTCCATTTAAAGAATCATTACAGTGTGGACTATTTTTTTTCATGGCATAGCTCTTTCTTTTGTGAAATTGTATACGTTATATAATGGTAATATTTCTTAATATTCTGTCTTGGAACAGCTTTTTATTAGACAATTACATTTCTGAAGAGTGAATTTTATTTGGAAAGGTAGATTTGGGTGAGAAAGAAACTCTGCTGGTTTGAAAGGTACCTGGTTTAGCAAGAGTTCCATGTGAACTTATGAAATATTTTTAACCTTTCTGAGGATTTTGAAAAGGTTCTTCTCCACTCTTCTTGTGGGGAGGCACACTTTGCCATTGTGACTTGTTGAATTTCTCTGTTGGGCACTTGTGTCTTGATGTATGGTTTTCTGTCCCTGTGCCAATTCTTAAGTTCTGGTGTTGTGTTCTGCACAGTGTCACTGGGGAGTGAAGGCTTGTGCTTTCTCCCCTGCAGCGTTGTTTTTTGGAGGCAGAAAAAGAGAAAAAAAATATGTACTTTAAAATTGTGAGACCTGATAAATACCAGCTACTCTGTTGAGTAGCTTTTTGATTTGGGGAGAGTTACTTGATTGTTTTGATTTCAGTTTCCTCATCTACAGAGTATGAACAGATAATAACTCAGACGTAGTTGTGAGAATTATATGGGGTCAGGTTGTGTGTGGGTGAGTGAGTGGGTGTATGATGCAAATCAACTAGCACAGTCACAATGCCCTGTCCATAGTGAGCGCTTACTGAATGCCAATTCATTTTTTTTGTGCTTTAATACTAATTTTCCATATGTCATGGGTATATACTCTAGAAAATATAGGATTTTCTTATTTCACTTTTTAGACCAAGTATCCCTCCTAATTTTTGCTTAGGTATAAATATACTGTATTCATGTCATACCCTGTGTCATGCAGCTCTTGTTTTGGTCTCTTTGTCCATTCCAACTTACCAGAATAACTGGAATCTATTTAGTACCCTAAGCCAGGCTCGGTGGCTCAGCCTGTAATCCTGCGCCTTGGGAGACTGAGGTGAGTGAATTGCCTGAGCCCGCGGGTTCGAGACCCGCCTGGGCAACTTGACGAGACCTCATCTCTACAATAAGTCAAAAAATTAGCTGGGTGTGGTAGCGCACACCTGTAGTTCCAGCTACTTGGAAGGCTGAGGTGGAAGGATCGCCGGAGCCCAGCAGGTCGAGGCTGTGGTGGCCGGGAGCGGCCACTGCACTCCAGTCTGGGCGACGGAGTGAGACTCCAACTCAACCCTCCCCCCCGCACAAACAACAAACAAACAAACAAACAAACAAAATTTCATACCCTAAGTAAATAAAGCTTTTTATACTAAGACCCTCTGGCAATAAGCTTACTAGTAGGTGGAGATTATGATCTTGGTTGTGAACTCAAAAACAAAATCTCTTATGCTAATCCTTTTTGTCAAAACTCTTCAGTTACTGGTGAATGAAGTGCGAAAGTGATAAGGAATTTGCTTATATTATTAAGGACCTGGAACTTGATTTCTTTCTTTTTTTTTTTTGAGTTGGAGTCTCACTCTGTTGCTCAGACTGGAGTACAGTGACCGCTCCTGGCCACTGCAGCCTCGACCTGCTGGGCTCTGGCGATCCTTTCGCCTCAGCCTTCCTAGTAGCCGGAATTACAGGCACACGCAACCATGCCCGGCTGATTTTTTTGGGGGGGATTTATTTAAAGATGAGGTCTCGCTAAGTTGCCCAGGTGGGTCTTGAACCAGCAGGCTCAGGCAATCCACTCATCTCAGCCTCCCAAAGCGTGGGATTACAGACTGAGCCACCAAGTTCTTATACTGAATCTCACCAGTTCTCTGTTACTGTGTAACAAACTACCCTGAAACTTCCTGGGTTGGCAATTTGGGTTGATCTCAGCTGGGCTCACTCCTCCATCTGTGGTCAGCTGGTAGTTGATGACTTCACTCCATTGGCTGGTTGTTAACTAGAGCTGTGTGTGCGTGCGTGTATGTATGTGTTTGTGTGAGAGAGCGACAGACAGACAGATAGAGACCGACTAGATCACATGCCTCCTGTTCCAGCAGATTGGCCCAGGCTTGTTAATATGATGACAGAAGGGAGGGTAGTCCCAGTGCTTAGGCACTTTTGAAGTCTGTTTGCCTGAAGTTTGCTGTTGTCTCTCTGACCAAAGCAAGTCACATGGCTAGTCAGTGCGGGAGGGACTACTCCAGGGAGTGAACATACTGGGCCATCACTGAAACCATCTTCCACAAGTGAATGCCTGTCTGTCTGTCTGTCTCTCTGTCTCTCCTTCTCTCCCCCTCCCCCTTCCCCCTTCTCCCCTTCCCCCCCTCCCTCCTTCCCTCCTTTCCCTCTCCCTCTACCCCCTCCCTCTCTCCCCTTCCTCACCCCCCCATCTTTTTTATTGTGGTAAAGTACACATAACATAAAACTCACCATCTTAACCATTTTTAAGTGTACAGTTCAGTGGTAGTCAATGTGCTATGCATCCATCACCACTATTCGCCTCCATAATTCTTGTCTTGCAAAACTGAAACTCTGTACCCATCACACAATAACTCCCCATTTCCCCCTCCCCACATGGGTATCTCTCTTAATTTTTCTATAAAATGCTTTTGACCAGTGATTGGTCATAGCACTGAAATGAAAGCCCTAGGGGAGAACGTGTTAGAATTCATCACTTTCTCTTCTTCTTATTAGTCAAGGCTGAGTTATGGGTAGGAAACAAAAGAAGAAAGCAAAACAAGAACAGAAGGCTATTTGTGCATTTGTTTCTCCCATTATAGTACTTAAATTTAGAAAATGATTTAGGATAAGTTCTTGAAATTCCGTTTGATTAAAATTCTGTCAGTTGAGAGAATAACTTCTCCACTACTCCACTCATAGGGAAACAGACAAATTCATGATGCTTCCATAACTGGAACCATGAAACTCTCATTTTCTTGAGCTCCATCATGAAATTAATGTTATATTCCTGTCTATTTGCATAAACAGAACCATGACATCGTCCTACTCCTTCCTGGAAGAGCTGTCCCGCCAACAAGCAGTCCTCCCATTCTGCCATCATCTTGGGCAGCTGCTTTGGATTTTAACCTCCCAAGCTGCCCTCTTTCCCTCTGTGGAGCCAGTTATCGAGCCTGGTCTGTTGCTGTGCTGCATCTTTGAAACAGCTCACAACTCCTACCTCTTCCTGATTTGACGACATTTTGCCAAATGAATCTCAATTTCACTGTGTCTCAGCTCCTGGGTCTATAATATAAAACTTTCTCTTAATCTTTCCAGACCCTCTGCTTGCACCTGGTCTTCTTTTGTCCCAGTCCTCTTTTCCCTCTCCAGCATGGCCGAGCTCCACATGTGCCATTCTCTGCGTTGTGCTAGTCTTAGGGGTCCCCCCGCCCGATGTCTCTCTCTCACCTTTTAAAAGAAGATCTCCCTTATTAAACCTACTCATAGAAAAATTCCTCCCTTGTTTGAATTTCCTTTGTACTCATGTGTTTTATCTCACCCTTCCTAAGTGTTGGCTATAGAATTCCTTGTTTCATGTTTGTTTATTGATCCTAAAAAGGTATTCATGTACATCTGTGGGTTAGGTATCATGCCGAGTGTTGGGGATACAGAGGGGAACACAATTATATCAGGTGCCCAAGATTAGTGGGACAGATAGGTATTAATCAAATAATCGTGCAAATCTGTGGAAGTGCAGCTGTTTAATTGGGAAAAAAAGGAGCAGTGTATGCTGTCAAGGAGTGGATAATAGAGGCGTTTGACCTAGGTGTAGAAAGACTAACCTGAGGAGGGTAAGCTGGGCTGGGATCTTCCTGACCAAAGACTCGTGGCTTTACCAGAGAGAGCTTGGTCTGTACCCCAAGAAGAATGGGAAGCATTTACTCTGGTTGTACCATGTACGCAGATTGGAGAGGCCTGGAATGTCCAGGTGAGAGGACAGTGATTTGATCTAGTCCAGGTGAGAGGACAGTGATTTGATCTAGTGTGGTGGTCTAACTATAAACAGAAATTGGGTGGGTCTGAGAGAGATTTAGCAGGTAAAATCAGTAAGATTTGACGATAGGTTGGATGTGGGAAGCCATGGGGGAAAGAAGGTATCTTGGGTGCCTTGTGGATCGCTGGTTTGTTTAAATGACAGTTGTTCAGTGAGGCCACCCCTATCCCATACAGTACCTCTGCAAAGTCACAAGAGGTGCCCTTTCTGTAGATCCCATGGCTTGGCTGATGGAGTACTGGCTGAATTTTTACACCCACTTGCTTCCTCCAGTCCCTTGTGCTGCGAAGGGACTGTTCAATCATATGCCTGACTCTAGTAGCCTCTGGCCTGTTCCAAGATGCAGGCTCACTAGCTTTCTTTCTCCCACCCCTACAAGCCAGGTGATATTTGTTTGCTTTCTAAAAGAATCTAATAGCAGAGATTTGAGTGTGTAAAGCAAGTGGAAAGAATCCAATTCAGAGGTGGGTTGTAAAAGACTAGATAGGAAGGAGGATAAAGGATAAGTGATGGAGTTAGAGTCCTAAAAGGAAGAGAAGTTCTGTGGAGTCTAAAAGTGAGGGAATGGACCTGGAAGAACACAGCTACTCTGGTACCAGGAGGGCAGCAGGAATGGGTGGGTACAGGTGTTAGTGAGCCTATGCATTTGGTATTAGGAGCTCCCACATTTGGCCATAGGGGAGGGGCTCCTGTTTTCCCTGCAGCATAGGCAGTGCAATTTCTTTTTTATGCCTTGCCCCTTTAGCCAGGGTATCAATTCACTGAGGGCAAAGAGGTATGTATGCATAAACATGGTTATTCATTCTTTCACAGCATTCATTTGGTAATTACTTAGTTGTTGGGTTTCACTGAAGAATCGGACTCATTGAAAAGTTAGACTTGTTACTTGGCACTACATATGAAATTGCAGGTAAAAGATAATTCATTTATGAAGTTTTAAAATAATACTAAGTGCTGTAAACTGGTGCCAAGCCAAATTAGTCCTACTTCCTCAATCTTGCCAATTTAGCGTATAATAGGGCATATATAAGTAAACCTCTAGAGTAAAAATGCCAGCATTTGTGATAAGTTTTGGAAAAATGCATGCCACCAATGCTTTAAAATTTAAAAATAAAGTACGAAGATAATGGTGACACATGTAGAAGAGAAAACAGGGAGACACATTGCATGGAATAATGACTCTCTACTTCCAACCTTATGCATTGATCAACATGGTATGATAAAGTAAATCACATTTGTGCTGTGTCTCATTGCCTAGCAGGCACTTTCACACACATTGGTACTCTAATCCTTATAGGAAAGGTGGTGTTTTATAAAAGAAGAAACTTCAGATTTCCCCAAGGCTATTCATCTAGTGGATGAGTGAGACATACTTGCTTTTAGGTCTCAGGACCTGAAAGCAAAGTCAAGAGCCCTTTTACCCTGACAGTCTTGAAAGGATGAATTTAAATTATTTTAGTGGACCTGAGCTATGTGGGTCCAAATGACAGAGAGAATCTAATGGAAACACATAGATCATTTTACATTTGATCTGATCGCTGTTGAGTGATGTAACAAGTGTTATGATTAATATTTTGTTTTCTAGTATGCTTGTACAAAATTATTTAAAATGCTTAAAGTATGAATTAGAGTTAGATAGTTGAACCATTATGAATTGCTTAAGTTGGTAACATTCAGGAAGTAGTTAGAAATAATTCTGTATGGCACATTTTTCTAGTATTTAATATTTTTACATACTTGGTCAAATAGTGAGTTTTAGGATACCAGGAAATATTTTTGTGCTTCACTAGAACTTTGCATATAGTTTAATAAAAATAATTTAAACAATATGCTAGTTCAATGTCTGAACAGTGTAGATGATGAAAGAACAAAGGGTGATAAGACCACCTGTTATGTAAATGCATGTTACGGAACTTCTCGTTTAATAGAGGATCTTGCTCTAATTATTGAATAGTTACAATGCAAAGTAAGAATTAGAGTTGTAGCATAAGGAAATATTCAAGAGTAACACATTTATCTTCAAGTTATCAGGACAAAACTATAGTAATTTAGCTATGATTTGCTGATTTAAGAACTTTTAAACCTTTCTGAAAATATTTTGCTGTTGTAAAAAGTTGATATGCTGAAAGTTAGTTTTCATGTAATGAAGGAAAGGGAAGTTCTTTTAACATTGTTTGCTAATCTAAAGATCTTTTAAAATAATATATTAGTATTAAGATTCTGCATAGGAGCTCTGACTCTGACATAAAATCTGATAAATATTAATAAGAAACACTTTTGATGCTCCCTCATATGGTCTTGGAACTTGTTTATTCATGCATCCACAGAGGCCGAAACATGCAAATATTGACAAAACCAGATTGATTGATAGTGATTTCTATTAAAATATTGTGAGTGTGTGCATCCAGCGGTCTCCCTTGACTGGTGGCCCTTCTGTGGAAAGGAACTTGTCTGCTTTCCCCAAATGGCTCTACTTTAGCCCTGCTAGATTTGGAGATTGTCATTTATTGTCTTGTTTGTGGGTCATTCACTTGTTCCCTTGAAACAACTTAGATGTGTGTTAATGTAGCTGATAGCTCTTTTTCTGATTAATGGATTGGATTAATGAGAAAAGTTTGCAAGTTATCCTTCTATAAGAAGCTACTTTGAGGGCTTTTAATAGTAATTATGAAGAATTGATTACAAGAATTGGGTAGCTGTTCATAGATGATTCCCCCTCCCTAGCCCTTCCTGCCAGTCTGCTGTGGCAGGGCAGGATGTCAGGTTGCCAGGCACATGCAAGTTAGAATCAAATGCTGTGTATAGTTAATCAAAGTGTGAAGACCTGACATGTTTATTGTATTTGGCCAGTTAAATCTTTGGGGAGGGATCCTGGAGGAATTAGCTTTTGTGCAGGATTTGAAGAATGTGTGATAACTGGTGAGAGTGGTGATTGGGCGGGGAGGGGGGGTGTGGGGAAAGCAACACAGTTTTGTATTTAAGGATCGATTTTTGAGTGATCTTGGGTTTATTTTTACACTGGGAAGGGTGACAACAGAGTTGTGCTTTGAGTACTAGGTGTTTAGAATCACACCCAGCCTTCTCTCCGGTTGCTTTCCAAGTCACCCAGGAATACAGTTTCCACTTCATCTGTGGCTTTCTCTCCTTTTGCAATCCTCCTTATTCAGAATGTTGTCAAAGTTTGTAAATTTTTTTCTCCACACTCCTTTCAGGTTCCGCCCACCTTTCACTGTTTCCTGGCCTTCTCTGCTGGATCAGCTGTAGAGACTTCTCAATCTCTTTGGTTAGTCGCTCTGGTGTCCATATCTCATTGACTCATACTTCTTTACACCCGGTTTTGCATTTGCCCTTTGAAAACCAAATTGTCCGCCTCCACCTTGGATGCATACAGGCCTTTCCTGCTTATGTCAGCCTAACTTTCTAGCTGTAGGATCTACTCTTCTTTAAATATATCCCACAATCAGGCTTAACTGGATTATTCATGGTCCCTAAACACACAATTGAGTCCCTCTTTCATGACTTTGCTCTTGCTTTGTCCTATTTTGAGGTCCATTGTGTCCACTAAAGCCTATCTTTGCTTGCCAAAATACTGCTTGTCTTCAGGTGCTATTTCAAATGCTGACTCTTGTGTGAAGCCAATTCTGATTCTTTTCAACTGAAAGCAACTCCCTTACCTTATATCGTCTTCTCATCCTAGCTATTTGGGGGCACATACCCCCTTGTAGACTGTTCAGCCAGTAAACCCACAAGTGAGGTACAAAGGTATTTAACGTGGTCTTACCCTCAGGTGCCTCTCTTGTCCCTGTGGGGTCTTTGCCTTCCTTTTCTGGGGGAACTTATGGCTCTATCTTGGGCATTCCTCTCTGACTGGGGCTCACTTCTTTTGCAGAATTCTTAAGATTGTATTGTCTATGTTCCTGTTTTCTTCCTTTATATTATAAGCTTTTTGAAGACAGCCTGGGGCCATTTTAGTATTTTCTTATTAAAGGGTTAAGGTCTGATTTCTAAAATAGGACACTACATTGTAACATTACCTAACAAGTAACCAAGGCACACTTGTGTAGCTTGTAATATTTTGGTGACTAGAGAAAATGGTGGATTCTTTTAAAGAAGGGAGTCCTGTGCACTGCTTATCTAGAGTTCAGTTAAGTTAAAGGAAGGCAGGGAATAAACATAGTGTAAAAATCTTATTCATTTTGTTTTTGTATCCCTGTAGCAGCCAGCAAACAGTTTAGAGTAGTTGGCTTACAGATTTTGATTGAATTGAAAATTAAATAAAAACTCTTAGGTAAAAGCTGTTCTCTTGCAACTAAATTCTAATAATGCTCAATCATTGTAATAGTTAAATTTCTTCTTTGTTTTCCTGGCTAGATTGAGCTCATCAAGAATTTCTCGTTTACCTTTTATTCATAATACCTAGCACAGTGTCTGATACATCCTATGCACGTTGAAGTTTTAAAATAGAAATTGAAATAGTATTTAAGAGTGAGACGAGAGCCAGGCTCGGTGGCTCAGCCTGTAATCCCGCGCCTTTGGGAGGCTGAGGTGAGTGGATTGACTGAGCCCACGGGTTCGAGATCCGCCTGGGCAGCGAGACCTCATCTCTACAATAAATCAAAAAATCAGCCGGGCGTGGTAGCGCATGCCTGTAATTCCGGCTACTTGGAAGGCTGAGGCGGAAGGATCGCCGGAGCCCAGCAGGTCGAGGCTGCGGTGGCCGGGAGCGGCCACTGCACTCCAGTGTGGGCGACAGAGTGAGACTCCAACTCAAAACAAAAACAAACAAAAAAAAAAGAGTGAGAGGAAACTTTAGTTCCAATTTATTCTTATCTCAAAAAAGTGGAAACTATTTGAGATGATAGATATGTTAATTTGCTGGACTATAGTAACCTTTTCATTATCTAAAAGCATCATATTGTACCTTAAGTACAATTTAAAAAAAATTATTCTTATCTCCAATAGCAATGATAATAGAAATGCCACTTAAAGATAGCAATTTTCCTAGAGGAGTTTAAAATATGTCTTGGTAGTAATAATTTGTATAAATTTATATATTTATAATTTGTTATTGGTAGTGGGGTATTTAAGAATGGAGACCACAAATATAGGTTGCTGGGAACAATTTTGATTATTTTTTTAAATTTTAGATTTTAATTCACTTAGTAGTATTGTTTATGGTAGCTGGTTCTTGGAGTGGTTTCAAAAATTCAGTCAGTTTTTGAGGAAATACTTTGCCCGATACCAGTTTCTTCTTTACATCGTGTTTAGATGAAAGGTTCTCTTCTGTTCACTGCAGTGGCAAGTGGGGGGTAGATTCTTGAAAAAAAAAAAAATTAAGGTGTCAAAATACAAGTTCTTAATTCACTATAATTCTTGTGTAGGCTTTTTAATTTAAAAAATTTTTCTTTTCTTTTTTTTTCCTTGGTCTTACTGATGGTATTAGTTGCAGCAGCAGTATTTTTTTCAATAACAGACAGCACTGGTCCTGGAAGCACAGGCCTGACAGAGGGCAGGTGCTGTGACAGCAGTGTGCACAGTCAAGTAAGGAGTTGATTCATTCCAGTCACACTGTTTAGCTCTCTGTGTCTTTGCCTTGTGGAGAATGGACATCTTTTTTCACTGTACTAACTGTATTAAAGTTAGTAAATGGCCATTCTAACATGAAATTGATTTCATTAACTTTAAAATTAAGTTCTAATCAAGATTCAGAAAAGCAGTATCTTTGTTGTTGTTGAGAACACAGATTCATTTTTTTCTGCTTTCCACTGCCTTTGGACACTATTTTAGTGATGTGCAATTCCTTACTGAAATCCTTAACCTTGAGGTATTTTAAATGCAAATGTTTGTATCATGGATGATTGGTCTGTATCTTCTTGGATTTAAAAATGGTGTATTTTTAAAGAATAACCTGCAATGTGTACCTTGGAGGGCAGAGTGATTGTGAGAGGGCAGTGCCAGAACAGCTCCAGCTGAGATGGTGACAGGTGGCTGTGATGGCCACCTCCTAGATCCCTGCTTCAAAAAGGGCTGGGCAATGCGTAATGTATGCAGATACCCATCTGCTATAAGCTCACATGGGCAGGAAAGGATGCACAAGAAACTGTTGAGTTGGTTATCTTTGGAGAGTAAGACTTGGTGGTGAAAGCCAAATTAAAACAGATTTTTCAATTTTCTGTCTTCTTTTCTGTTGGATTTTTTTCCTTCTTGTGTGTCATGGGTTACTTTTACACTAAGTAAACTAGACCAGTTGACATTTGGTGAACATGGTGGATATGATAACCCAGTTCTGCTCCACTAACATTTCCTTCCCAAGTCTATGGACAAGTGAAGCTATTACATAGCTGTGACTGTCCAGCTTTAAAGTGTAAACACTGAATGGCTGTTTACTTTGTTTTAAGGAGTTTTAGTAGTGGGCTTAAGTATAATTCCCACATCACAATTTAGAAGGAAAAAATGGTAACTACTGAGGAGAGAATCCCCAAGGCCCCCAGAATTCCGTTTCCTTGTGGACAAGATGAGAAGATCATAATGGAGTCCAGAGCAGTTTCAAAGCAAGAGTAGCAGCCTCATCAGATATAGCGTGGCGGCCTAGTGACTTATAATGAGGGTGGCATGTAATTAGAAATTGTCCCTGTCTTTTCTGAGTGCTGATGAAAACCATGGCTCAGGGGTTAATTCAAATAATAATTAATATTGGTCTCTGTCAGTACAGGGTGGTAATGAAATCTTTCGCTATTTGATGACTTTGACTTTAAATGTTGAGCGAGGAGTGGAAATGGTGTTATTCCTCACACTAATTGTGGGGCAGCTCCAACAACTGAGCACAGTGTAGTAAAGCATGCTATTCAGAGGGTGTCACGTACAAAATTTCTTTGTAGTCTGTAATTGCCTACAATGGAAGTTATAATATGACATGGAAATATTAGCATTATTTTATTTTCTAAAGTGATAATTATTTAGAGTGAGATACTAGGAAGGCACTAGTAATTGATCCTACTGTTGTAGACTAAGGAAGCTTTCACTGCTCTCACTTTTCCTGCTACACGTGGTGAATATAGTAACCAGCATTAAATTACCCATTAAATCTTAACAGATTACGTACACACTTTAATCTAAAAATAAAAACATCAAATGGCTGGTTGACTGGAGGACCTTGAATGTCCTTTTCAGCCTTGAAAGTCAGTGGTTCTGTAAGTTGGTGTGCCGCATTGGTGAACATTTTTCATATACAGAGGTGGGAGTTAACAAATGATGCAAAAGATGTGTAGTTAATGTAAGAAGGTTATTTGGAAATGCAGATGTATCTGTTAACACAGCTCCACTATGGCTTTCTTTATAAAACTGCAAATGCCAAGCAGACTTATTTGACTAAAATAATTTTAGTGGAATGAAGATATTTAGACAGGATAGTTTTAGAAAACAATTACAAATGCTTCATTGGATAACTTGCTTTAAAATTACAGTTTTTTTTTTTAATGTTTGGTGACTGAACTACAGATTAATCTCTGAGGGTGATGTTTGGTATCATTCTAAGCAACATCATCTTTTATAGGGAAAAGCAATAGAACAATAAAAGAATGTATATGGTATTTGAGGGCTCTGAGATGTGGAGCCATTCTAACACATACAAGTAGACAGAATAGCGCAGTCAGCCCTCCCACATCCTTCGTCATGCCAGTCTTGTTTCATTCATATTCTCAGACCTGGCCTGAGAACATCGGAGGTTGCAAAGGACAGCTTCCTGCTTCCCTGCGCACAGACATGTGGTGCTAGTCCCGGCAGGGAGGATGTGGAGGCCACGCTGTGCTAAGCGAGGAGGCCTTTCCCCATGCCCTGTATTCTTTAGAAGCAAATCCCAGATGGCATTTAAAAACAATAGTTCGGTTTGTATCACTAAAAGAGAAAACTTCTTTCCAGGTTAAATAGCTATAGAAGTTTGTGTGGATACTTTAAGGAAGGTTTTTTTTTTTTTTTAATTGAAAGGCGGTACTATATTTGAGAAGGGATTTGTAAGCATGTTTTCTTAGCTAGAATACGGAAGGTGATAGGCAATTGTTGGACAGTTAGGATCAGTAGGTTTAATTTGATTTCAGGAACAATCACAGAATTTTGAAATGAGAACGACAGGGTCAAAACATTGTATTTACAAAAGCAACTCTTTCGCTAGGGTGTCAGTGTCAAGATCATTTGGAGGTCACAGGCTTTTGGGAAGGTGGTCAGAGTTAATGAGAAGCTCATCTAGAGCGGTTGCCATGTGGGGTAAACCAACAGAGACTCTAGGAGGCAGGTAAAAAGCATCACGCTGTAATCTAGGTGACCTTTCCTTAAAAAACCAAGTCTTGTCACTTCTCTGCTTATCACTGTATATGGGCTTCTCATTGCCTGCCTTAATACGATCCAGGAATTTCGATGTAATCTCTCTCTCTCTCTCTATCTCTCTGTCTCTCTCTCTACCCCCTCTCCCTCCCCCTCCCTTCCTCTCTTACTAGTCAGTCTGTCTGTCTGTCTCTGTCTGTCTCCCCTTCCCTTTGTTCCTTTTTTTCCTTTTCCTCTCTCCCTTTTCTTTGCAAAAAGATATGAGAAGTGAAGAATCTTTACTAAAAAGACAGTTTTTTTTTTTTTAAAGCATGCCTTCATTCCAGAACCCTAGACTCTCAGGGATGCTTTGAGGTGAAACTTGGGGCAAAGCCAGGCCTCACCAGTGCGGTGGGTCTGGTGTGTCTGGGGAAGCTCAGCGGGGGTGGATGCCCAGGAGCTCCCAAGTACAGGAGTCAAAGCCCAGAGACTGCGCAGGTGAGGGGGTGGGAATGAAGACAGCAAGCAGCTCAAGTGCGGTCTCTACTGGGTCACATGCGGGCGGCAGCAGGAATGGAGTTGTCACCATGTGACACTCCGCACGGCCAGCCAATTGCTGCCTGATGCCGTGGCCTCCCTGCCCTGTGGGAAGCCACTCGGCCTCACTCCACCACTGGCCTCGACAGTCCAGTGTTCCCCTGGAGCTCAAGACTGAGCCAGATCCGGCCTTTGAACATGGAGAAGAAGGATGCCTTCCTCTTCCCTGCATGGAGTGGTGGTGCTAGGCAGCAGTAGGATAGGAGGCCACCCCGCGCCAAGTGGGGAGGGCTCGAGGTGATTTCTCGTGCTGTGCACACCTGGCTCAGCCCTTGCTCCTCCTGGACCCTTTCCTCCTGGATATGGCTACACGGCCCCCTTTCTCGGCCTCATCGGCCCTTTCTTCACCTCGGTACTGCACAGACCACATCCTCTGCTCGAGCCTGGCCTGTCCACCAGCCTTCCCTTGCCTGGCTGGCTCCTAGCCTTCCTTGCTTCTGCTCATCACTCGGGAGACCTGGGTAGGCCCTGGTGACCTGACCTCAGCTGCCTGTTCTGCTTTCACGGCGCCCAGCCCACTTGTGACTCTGCTCCAGGTCTGCCTTCAGAAAGAAGGGGCAGCAGTGCCTGGCACAGGCTTAGCTGTCCCTAGAGGTGTGCTCAACGAATGAATGGATGGAAGAAAGTAGCAGCAGGCTGGGTATGGGAGGTGGGGAGCATTGAGCGTGCAGGTGGCACAGTGTGGAGGGGGTGGGAGGGTATGTTCTGATGGCAGCGACAAGAGTCATGAAGAGAAATACTCTGTCTAAACATTTATTTTGTGTGTGTGTGTTGGTGGGATAGCTAAATGCATGCCTCCTTTGATCAGTGAGAAATGTGACTGGAGAAAGATGTTAGAGTTTTACAGGTGATGTTAAAAAAAGATAGCAGCAACATTGATAGGATTTGCTTCTTGAGAGAGATCAGAGTGAAGAGCTGACAGCTTTGGGCTAACTTTGGAGTACATTGTCTTTTCATTTTCTTTTTTTCCTGAGTCAGGGTCTCACTCTACAGCCTCGCACGATCACAGCTCACTGTACTGTTGATCTTCTGGGCTCAGGCAGCCCTCCCACCTCAGTCTCCCAAGTAGCTAGGACTACAGGCTTGTGCCACAACATCCGGCTAAGTTTTTTATTTTTTGTTTTTTTGGTAAAGACAAGGTCTCACTTTGTTGCCCAGGTTGGTCTTAAACTCCTGGGCTCAAGTGATTCTCCTGCCTCAGCCTTCCAAAGTGCGGGGATTACAGTCATGAGCCACTGCACCTGACTGAGAGTGCGTTTTCTGTTAAGAAGAGTGGATGAACTATTGCTGGCTTTATAGTTGTATGTGTCCCTTACGGAATCACACACCAATTTGGCAAGGGAACTTCATAGCACACAGAAGGCCCTGTTGATGTCAGCTTCCATTTGGTCGAAGGAACTTCCCTGCCTGAGCAGTGACTGAGTCCCTGTTAGCTAACCTGGAGGTGAGTCCCCAGAAATACCCTGGGACAAGGTTTCTCCTTTTTCGTTGCAATACTTTGTCTTAAAGAAATAAATAGAAACCCAAAAACCCAGCCATATGACACAGTGGGAAAAATCCAACCTTGAGCTAGAAAATCTAGGCGCCAATTTTTTTTTTTTTTTTAGTTGGAGTCTCACTCCGTCGCCCAGACTGGAGTGCAGTGGCTGCTCCCGGCCACCACAGCCTCGACCTGCTGGGCTCCGGTGATCCTTCCACCTCAGCCTTCCAAGTAGCTAGAACTACAGGCGCGCACTACCACGTCCGGCTAATTTTTGATTTACTGTAGAGACGAGGTCTCGCCAAGTTTGCCCAGGCTGGTCTCGAACGCGCAGGCTCAGGCAGTCCACTCACCTTGGCCTCCCAAAGCGCTGGGATTGCAGGCTGAGCCACCAAGCCTGGCGCTGGTTTTCTTTTTAATACCACTATATACATGGTCAAAGCATTTAGCCATCCAAGCTCCATCTCTAGGGAAGGTGGTGGCACTGTGCCTTCGCAGCCTACTTTCTAGGACTTTGTTGTGCAAAATGAGATAGTGTCAAAGTGCCTTATGACACCATTGTTTTCAGAACCTTTTTTTTTTTTTTTTTTTGAGTTGGAGTCTCACTCTGTTGCCCAGGCTGGAGTGCAGTGGCACGCTCCTGGTCCCCTGCAGTCTCGATCTGCTGGGCTCTGGTGATCCTTCCTCCTCAACCTTCCAAGTAGCTGGAACTACAGGCGCATGCTACCATGCCCGGCTAATTTTTGATTTATTGTAGAGATGAGGTCTCGCCAAGTTTGCCCAGGCTGGTCTCAAACCCATGGGCTCAGGCAGTCCACTCACCCCGACCTCGCAAAGTGCTGGTATTACGAGCCCGGAGCCTTTATCACGTGGTGTTAGAAATCTCGGAATCCTTCTTAACTCTTTTTTCCCTCACATGCTGCATCAAATTTGTTTTCACATCCCATTGGCTCTTCTTTCAGAGTTATGCAGAATTTGTTACCTCTTACCTCCATTTCTTCTACCCGGGTCCATGTGGCCTTTTTACTTGCCAGTGTTACTGCAGTAGCTTCCTCAGTGGTCTCCCTGCGACCTGTGCTGCCTGCAGCCTGTTTTCAATGTTTGTATCAGTTGTCTGTTAAAGCAGGCCAGATCCTTGACTGACTCGGTGGCTCAGCCTGTAATCCTGTGCTTTGGGAGGCCGAGGTGAGTGGATTGCCTGAGCCCATGGGTTCGAGACCCTCTGGGCAACTTGGCGAGACCTTTTCTCTACAATAAATCAAAAAATTAGCCAGGTGTGGTAGCACGTGCCTGTAGTTCCAGCTCCTTGGAAGGGTGAGACTGAAGGATCGCCGGAGCCCAGCAGGTCGAGGCTGCGGTGGTCGGAAGCGTGTCATTGCACTCCAGTCTGAGTGACAGAGTGAGACTCCAACTCAAAAGGAAAAAAAAAAAAGCAGGTCAGACCCCGTCCTTTCTCTGCCGAGGACGTTTCCATGGCCCACCTCCTTCAGATAGACCCACAGCCCTCACAGAAGCACCTTCTGCCACAGCCTCTTCTCTGGGACTCTCACGGGACACTGTGCTTTGTCCTTGCTGTCCTTTCGAAGCGCAGGTGCATCTCAGTCATCACACTGCTCTGACTTGAAATGCTGTCTCCTTGGCTTGCTGGACTCACTCCTCAGCTCCTTCTGGATCCTACCTGTGTGTCTTCTACCCTCCCAGGCAACCCCTTGTCACCTAATTTAAGATTGCATCCCATTTCTCCAGACTTCCTGTCCTTCTGTGATTTCGTTTTTCTCTTGAACTTACCTTTTGGTTATTTTCTTATATGTTTCTTACTTATACTGTTTGACTCTCTCCTCACTAGAATGTAATTAAGCTCCATGAAGGAGGAGATTGCTGTCTGCAATGTTTACTGATGCATCTTCAGTGACTAAAACAGTGTTTGACGGATGCTAGGTGCTCAGTAAATATTTGTTGCATAAAATTATATAGAAACCAGTCATTAGAGGCAAAAATGCCTTCAGTTCTCTTCTCTGTAGCACATTATTTTTTTTGGCATAGTACAACTGATGAAACTTTGCAAACAAAATAGCAAATATGATATACTGTAGTGGCTTTCAGGAATTAAAGACAACTTTTCTCTTTGAGATAGACCTAATTAACAAATCAGATATATTTTTTCACCCTCTCATGTTAGATTTCCCGTAAGTCTTTTTTATTTCCACTGCCAGACTAATGCATGGGTAATAATATGTCTTTTCTCAGGGCATTGCATCGGGGTAGTTTGTCCATTTGTCCCATTTACTGGTGATGTTTCATTTGATCATTTGGTAAAGGTGATTCATTCTGTCTTGAAAAGGAAATTATTTGAATTCTATTCATATCTTTAATTTATTGTCAAATTGGGATTATGGTGATTTGCTTGCTTGAAATTGAAAGAAAGTGTATCACTGTGGTGTTTCCCATTTAGTACTTGTTGGCTATAATGCAGACACTTTTGTTAGTTATTAGACTTGGCAACAACTTTGTTTGGAACTTTTCTGAGAGCTCAAAGTTACTTTACATTTGTTTTTTCTGACATTTGTTACTTCCGAGTATTTCCAGCATGATATATTTTGTTTGTCTAGAGAGAAAGAAACTGTGGTCTTGATATAGGTGGGGCCTTGGCGGTGCACAGCACATAACCCTGACTTCTTCACTCTTGCATTCAACTTGGTCACACTGCCATTCACATGGTGATGCCATTAAATCTTAGAGATGCAGAGGAAGGGTAGGTGGCATGAATCGAAAAGTGTAAAATAACTAGCCCTAAAAGTTGATTGATTTAAGTTTCACTATACAGTCACATGCCACATAATGATATTTTGGTCAACTATATATTCCAGTGGTAGTCTCATAAAATTATAATAGAGCTGAAACATTCCTATCACCTAGTGATGTAGAGCCATCACAGCGTCATAGTGCAACGTGCTACTCATGTGTTTGTGGTGATGCTGCTGTAAACAGACCTACTGCACTTCCAGTCCTATAAAAGTAGCACATACAGTTATGCACAGTACATAATACTTAGTAATGACAACAAGCAACTATGTTACTAGTTTATGTATTCACTATACTATATATCACTATTTTGGAGTGTACTCCTTCTATTTATTAAAATAAAAAGTTACTGTAAAACAGCTTTAGGCAGGTCCTTCAGGAGATATTCCAGAAGGTGGTATTGTTACCATCGGAGATGCAAGTTCCATGCATGTTATCGTCCCTGAAGACCTTCCCGTGGGACATGATGTGGAGATAGAAGATATTGATGATTCTGCCTGCCTTGTGTAGGCCTAGGCTATTGTGTGTGTTTGTGTTTTAGTTTTTTTGTTTTTTGTTTTTTCTTGAGTCGGAGTCTCACTCTGTTGCCCAGGCTGGAGTTTAGTGGCACACTCAAGGCCACCGCAGCCTCGACCTGCTGGGCTCAAGCGGTCTTTCCAACTCAGCCTTCCAAGTAGCTGGAACTATAGGCACGCATTACCACATCCAGCTTATTTATTTATTTACTTTCTTACTTACTTACTTATTGTAGAGACGAGGTCTCTCCAAGTTGCCCAGGTTGGTATCAAACCTGTGGGTTCAGGCAGTTCTCTCACCTCGGCCTCCCAAAGTGCTGGGATTACAGACTTGAGCCGTCGCACCCAGCCAGTGTTTTAGTTTTTAACAAGAAAGTTTAAATAGTTGAAACAAAATTAACATTTTTAAAACAGGAAAAAAGCTTATAGAATAAGTATATAAAGAGAAAATATTTCCGCATGACTGTACAGTGTGTATACTTTTTAAGCTAAGTGTTATTACAAAAGAGTCAGAGCTAAAATAAACAGTTTATAAAGGAAAAAAGTTACAATAAGTTAAGGTTAATTTATAATTGAATAAATAAAATTATTTTTCATAAATTTATTATCGCTTAAGTGTACAGTGTTTATAAATCGACAGTGGTGTAGAGTAATGGCCGAGGTCTTCACACTCACCACTCACTGACTCAGAACAACTTCGAGTCCTACAAACTGCATTCATAGTGTATGCCCTTTACAAGTGTGCCATTTACAGACTGCTTATACTGTATTTTTACTGTACCTTTTCTGTCTTTGGATATGTTTAGATACACACAACTACTTATTGTGTTACAGTTGCCTACAGTATTTGGTACAATAACATGCTATGCAGGCTTGTGGCCTAGGAATGATAGGCTATATATACCACATAACCTAGGTATAGGCTAGGCCGTTTAGATTTATCACTCTCTGATTTTCTCACAGTGATGAAATCACCCAACAACGCATTTCTCAGAATATATCCCTGTTAGGTGACTTGTGACTATATGTTCTTGGGTAGCTGCTTGCATTCTGGAATACCCTTTGAGTGGTGATGGCTGACACTGTTTGGATATGGGAAATCGTTTGTCAACTCATAGGCGAGGGTAGGAGACTTTGGAGGCGCAGACTGCCTTTTTTGATTCAAATAAGTCTGAATTATGATTTCAGATGAGTTCACTGAAAATATTTTGTGAGATTCCAAAGCAAGAATATGGAAAATGTGGACACCTTTCATACTGAAGTTCCACAGTTGTTGAGAAATTTAGATAGGTAGATAAGTTTTATAGCTTTAAAATTTTTGGAGCATGTGTGGACACGGAAAGATTTATAAACATTTTTTCCCCAGAATTTCTTGAAAGTGAAATATATGAGAGGGGAACCTCCCCCCACAAAATGGGATCATTTTTGGAATGGAAGCAAGGGACTTCCCTAACTAGGTAAGTGTTCTAGGAACTCATCGGCATCGGGTACCAGCTAGGATTGTTGTGAGCGGCTGCATTTGGCTTCAGTGATTTTCTTTTGGAGATTTTTTCAGTGCGTTTACCCATCTCGTGATGGGTGATTTGCAAGCGTGCCTACCCGTGCTCTGCTGAGTGTTCAGCAGTTTTTGACCCAAAATGGCATGACCCCCGTCCTCCCTAATCATCCATTCTTGGCCCAAGTGACTTTTTTTTGTTTCCCCGATAAAAAAAGTCTTCAAAGGGAAACGCTTTGTCGATGTGGAAGAGATAAAAAAACAAAACAAAACAAACAAACAAAAAAAGACAGAACCACTAAAAGGCATCAAAATTGAGGCGTCCGTAAACTGTTTTGATTCGTGGAAAAAGTGTCTTGATTCGTGGAAAAAGTGTCTTGATTCGTGGAAAAAGTGTCTTGATAGGTGCATTGCATCCGAGGGAGAGTACTTTGAAGGTTACTGAACTTTAAACATGCAAGAATAAGCACAATTTTTTGTAAAATTCCGAGTCTTTTGGGGTCCCCCTCAGGACCCAGTCTCAGACACATTTTTATATGAGTATTCATTAAATACGGTAGGAGTTAATTTGTCTCAGCCGTGAATTATTCGTGGCTCAGATCTTTGTGCTAGGCACTTGGGGGCCCCGGGGCAGTAAAAGTGCACAAGGCACACTCTGTGCCTGCCCCCAGGAGCTCCTGCCCAGGGGACCCTCCCCACACCACCCCCACAGGGGTTCCTGCTTCCCTATGAGGAAACCGAGACACTGTGAGACTTAATAGGCCAGCCCATGTTACCAGCTAGCAAGACTTGGATGGAAGCTAGATCTGCTTGACATAGGGAAAAGAGTTGCAATAAATTATTTTTCCAACACCTGGCTGATGGTAAATATGCTCATCCCCAAGTGCTTAAGCCATAAAGCACGTATGAAATAGAAAGTGGAAGTCCCCACCCCTGACAGATTGAGGGACATGAATTATTCTTCTGTGCTTTTTAGGGGAGAAAGTTTCAGAGTGTAAGCATATATGTGTAACTCCTTTTCTTCCCCCTAGAATACTGTGGCTGATCTTTTCATACCAAAACATAGAGCTCTAATTTATCTTCTCAGCTAGCTCAAACAACTACATCCTGTTCTATGTAACTTCGTTTATCTGTCCACTTTCAATGGCCAGTTAGGGTCATTGCAGTGTTTCACTGTTGAAAATGGCACTGCTATGAAGATCAGTCTTCTGTATACCTTTTGGTGCATGATGAGATAAACTCCTACGGGGTTACAGACTGTGTTCATTTTGAATATGGTACATGTTCCTGGATCAGCCTCAGAAAGGCTGTATCAGTTCACACTCCTTTCAGTGGCATATAAGTTACCCATTTCTTCCTGCACTCACAACTATGGACACTTTTGTCCTTTGCCAATTTGACAGGTGCACTTCTTTTATTACCAGTGAAGTCAAATATCATTCGTGTGTGTTTTGGCCTTTTGTGTTTCCTTAAATCCTGTCCACCATTGTGCTGTATGGCCTCCAGCTCCTGTAATCACTCTCTGTGACTGAAGATCCGACGTGAGCCCAGGCCTTTCTTCGTTCTAGTAGGGAGAGTGGATAAGGTGGCTGCCTCTGAAAGCAGGCTCAGGGATCATTCCCACTGCTGCCACTCACCAGCGGTGGCTCCTTGGCTGGCTACTTAACCTTTAAGCACTGTTTTCATTCCTCTAATGGAGGTAACAAGCATTAAACGAAGGAGTGCGCTTGAAGCCTTGGCCCAGGGTCTGGCCCATGAGCAAGTGTCCCGTGAATGCTTGCCACTGACAGCAGCAGCACCTGTGTGGGAAATTACTTTTCCTCCTTCCTCCCTTCCCTGTGGGAATCCCTGCGAGTCCTAGTCAGCTGCTTTGGATCCAGGTCAGTGCTGGAATCCCCTTGGCAGTTGCTGCTTTTCCAAGCAGACTCCTTTCTCCTTGTCCCTCCGTGTCGAGGACTCTGAGGTGAGACCTCGGCATGGAGCCTGAGCATTGTCTTGGCTGGTTTTATGGATTCAATCTTATCATTCCCCTACCCTCCAATTTATATGTTGAAGCCCTAGTCCTCAATGTGACTGTGTTTTTGACAAGGGAAGAAGCCTTTTAGGAAGGTGATTAAGGTTAATGAGGTTGTAAGGTTGAGATCTTGACCTGATGGGATCGGTGGCCTTATAAGAAGAGGAAAAGAGAGCGCTCTCTCTTCCAGCTTACAAAGAGACCATATGAGTACACAGCAGGAAAGTGGCGGCCTACAAGCCAAGAGAATGAAACCTGCCAGCACCTTGACCTTGGACTTCCATCCTGCAGAACTGGAGAAATAAGGTTTTGTTTAAGCCACCTATTCTGTGGGATTTTGTTATGGAGCTTTGGCAGTCTAAGATTGTTGCAGAATCAGTCCTGGTGGATGGGTGTCTTCCTGAGCGTTATTGTTTCTAGGCCAGTGGTTTGTGCATCAAAGCACTTGGTAGAGCAGATTGCTGGGGCTCACTCCAGGAGCTTCAGATTTAGAAGATCTGGATCTTTGTGAGAAGTGACATTTCTAACCAGTCCTCAGTGGTGCTGATGCTGCTGGTGCTGGGCCACATTTGAGAACCACTGTCTGTAGGTTTCTGGCAGGCACTCAGGGGACTTGGGGCAGGGCTATTGGCCCTTCCACCCAGCTACAGAAGTTGTTTAAGCTCCGAGGGCCTCATTCTCACCTTTTGTAAAACGGAGATCATATTTATTCTGTTTATCTCATGGGAATATTGAGTCTAGATGCACGAATAAGAGCTTTCGGGCCCTCCTGATCTTTATACAAAGGAGTAGAGTGGGGGATGTGGCATTCTTTTTGTAAAAAGAGAACAGATGAAATGCTGAAGTATTCTAATAGCAAACTACAGTGCCAGAGTAAGGTTTTTCTTTTTCTTTTTTCTTGAGTCGACGTCTCACTCTGTCGCCAAGGCTGGAGTACAGTGGCATGTTCATGGCCATGGTAGCCTTGACCTGCTAAGCTCAGGTGATCTGAGTCTGCTTCAGCCTTCCAGGTAGCTGGAACCATAGGCACGCACCACCGCTCCCAGCTAACTTTTTGTTTTATCGTAGAGATGAGGTCTCTCCACGTTGCCCAGTCTGGTCTTGAACCCTTGGACCCAGACAATTCTCTTGCCTCCACCTCCCAAAGTGCTGAGATTACAGGCATGAGCCACTGTGCCTGGCTTTCTTCCTTTTCTTCCTCACCATATAGGGCCTGGTTTTCTGGTTTGCTGACCGCTGGGACATTCTCTTTACCCACTTCTCTGTACTCCTCACCCTAGCTGCTCTTGAAAGTCAGACACTTTAGCCAAGAAGACATTATTATAGAGTCTGTGACTTCTTCCCTTGTCAGGGATGTCTGTGGCTTTTTTGGTGATTGCGGCAGTGGAAATTACTGCGTTTCGAGTTCTGTTCCATGGGTGCAACCGTGGCCATGTTTTTCATGTTCAGGATATTGTACTTGAAAGATAGTTTTTTGGTTTTGTTTTGCCATGATTAAAATGTTTTATGCTATACAGGCTTTAAACATATAATCAATGGCATACTGCATTTTTAACAATGCTATCAACCAGTAATAAGGATACTAATCATTTAGGACTATGGCTCTTAAACTTGCTCTTTAACCCTTTGCCCTCTTATTGTCAACCCTAGAGAGTTTTGGTTTATGTGAGTTTGATCTGTAGCTATTTACTATATTGGAAGCCAAATCTGAGAAGTTTACAAATATTTATTGAATTCATTTAAAATTAATACTGCATCCAATATATCTTATCCTATAAATAGCATAACTTTTGTGGAAAAAAACTATTTTTCCAAACAAAACAAAAGTTTACTGAGAATGACTACATTGCATTATATTTTTGTAAATCTCTTTAATGTCCAACTTGAGAAAAAAGTTTCATTCTCATAGCTGTTTCTGCATTCAGTCTGTTGCAATATGTTATTTTGGTTGAGAGCTTTAAGAAAATCTGATCTCATGAGGACATGTAATTGATAAGGGAGTAATATTTGAATAGTCTTTTTAGATAATTTGATATTATATCAAAACTCTACAAGGGGTAGCTCCTTAAAGGCTAGTTTCAACGTGAAATCTGAAATTGTGTCATTAAATTTTTTGTGCTTGATTTTGTTAAAATCCACTGGTCTTATCTTGCATTTTGAATGAATCTTGTATCTATTTATGGTTTTATAATATCATTCGTTGGGAATTTGGAAAATATTAGTTCAGTGAGTTACAGAAATCTTTCAAATACTGACATTTTATTAAACTTTTTAAAAATTGTATTTGTTAATATCACTACCAATCTAATCAGAAAAGTCCGAGTTTGGGGGAAACTGTTAAGTTCATAGTGGTGGATACAGGTTTTCCACAATTCTGATTTTTGCTTGAATGCTCAAGTTTTATCATTAACAAACACAACTGTCATTTATTTTCCTAGAAGCAACAAAAATTTTTGAAATATCTGCCAAATCCTCAAGTCTGTGTAACCATAGTTTGTCAGTCTTTTGTTGTTGTTGTTGTTCAGGTAAAACTGGTATTCTTTGTAAAAAGCTTGCACCTCAGTTACACAATCTACTTCTCCACAATCTACCTTGAATCAAAGGTTACTGGCATTTAACCATCTAGGACTGCAAGTATATAGGAATGATGGTATAGAGAGCAAATCTCTTTGTGTGTAGATGGGCTACTCAGAGACATTTTGGGGAAGCAAGTACTCTGGTTAAAAGAAAAAAACTCCTAACATAGTTGACTTAATACACCAGAAATTATGTAAATTGAATGTTGTTTCTTTCAACAGAGCGACCTTGGAGACAGGACACCACATTCAATGATAACACCAACAGTTTGAACGTTTTTAGAATGCCACCATATTTGGAATCACTTCAAGTGGAGATTTTTAAACTTACTATATAGATTGCACTTGCATCTACTTTTTAAAAATTACATGGCTTCAAATGCCTGTTAACTTTTTTTTTTTCCCAACTGTGTGCAAATATTGTTGTCTAGTGTGAGAAGACCCTGTTGCCTAATGGAAAACAATGTGGACACATTCTTTAACAGTTTAGGATGTTTATTGCAGCAGGACCGAGCATCATTCTCAGAGTCAGAGACCCGGGTCCTAGCCTTTGCTCTCCCTCTGACTGACTGGATGACCTTGAACAAAGCATTTACCTTCTCACTGTTTCTCTGTGAGGTCAAGTGGTTTGGCTTAAGTCTCTAGTCTTTTAGCTCTCATGTTCTGTGATTCACGATTCTGGTGGTATAATTCTTCCCTTCACACTTGGGGAAGGTGGTCCCTCGGGGTTGCTCTGCAGGCTTCCTGTCCCTTCTGGCCTGCCTGTCTCTGGCCTAGCAAGGAATCAGGCTTCCTGTGGTTGGATTTTTAAAGCCAGTGTTTGATACTTAATATGGCACAAAAGTTCAGAACTTGGAGCAACTACATTTGAGTTTCCCAAAATATCAGCTCCTGTAGAGATACTCGGTATGTTTGGGGGTTAAACTTGGAGCAAGGAAAGTTGGATGGCTAGGTTAAGGTTGGTTTAGGACAGCTGGGAGAACAAGTGACATTAACTGACTGCCTGCTGTGTGCAGGGCATTCTGTTAATGGCTACTTGTGACAACTAGATAAAATCTCTTCCGAGCAGCCCTGTGAGGAAAGTGGTAGAAATGATGGACTACTCATTGTCATAGATGAGGAAGCTGAAGTTCAGAGATCTGCTATAATTTGCCTGAGGTAGAGAGAGTGTTCAATCCAGATCTAGCTGGCTTCACAACTGACTTTCTTCAAACTTCTAGTTGCTGCTCTTTTCTGTATCCCTTCCCAGCCATGATGTTTCTTTTTCATTTTTGTCTGATTATTTTAAGCTCTTCTAATGTGTTGAAGAGGTGTCACAATTGGACATCATTAATCTTTGAGAAGTGGTGATTTTATAAATAAAGTTTAACGTTTACATACTGAATTTTGACAACGGTCAGTAAGTAAAAGTTAGAGATGAGAAAATGGTGATGTTAAATCATAGACCTGTGCTGAAGTGAGGTTGGGTCAGGGCTATTAGACATGTAAAAGTGAGGACAGATAGGCTTTGGGATAAGCGAGGACAGAACGTGCAAATCTGACACCCAAGTGTTTCCAGTTTGCCTTTCCATATCAAAAATTAGAAGCTCAGATTTTGGTATATTATTTATTAAAAATATCTTTTATTTGTTCAACAAGCATGCTCACGTATCTGTTTTTTCCCAGTCACAGTGATAAGTACTGGGGATAAAGTAAGGCAGGAGCAGCCCTCCAGGAGCCCAGAGCCTGCCAGAGCCAGGGTCTCCTCCTGGCTGGATTCCCTAATCCCTGCAAATGAAGGTCTGCCGTGCTCCAGATTTCAGATGTGGCAAAAGGCACTGGTGGTGGCATTGTTAGGGATGGAGATGCTTTTAAAGGAATGTTCTGTGATCTCTTCTGAAAGTTTTAAAAATTGTGGCAGTCATGGCCAAGGATGGCTTGAAGAAGAAATTTCTTGTGGTTTCTTGATGAGAGATCTCTTCCATCTGCACGGTCAGGAGTTCTGAGGAAAGCAGTGCCCCAATGTAGACCATCAAGACTGATCATAGCAGAGAGTAGAACTGATGCATACTTTTTATATTACTGAGGACATTTTTTGAGGGGTAAGAATTTGAAGTAGTTAAGTCATCCTCATAGCATCCCTGGCGACGACAGTTGCCATTAAGCTATTTTGTTATTGGAAAAGGAAATTATGGAGGTTACTCCTCACTCAAATTTGTTCAGCAAATAAATTGGAAATGGAAAGAATATATTAAGCGTCTGCCTCATAGTTATATTCTGAACCTTGGAATTGTTATTTTGCTGGAAGAGCTGCAGTTGTATGGCAGAGGACTTACATTGTTGGTGATTAGAGAGAGAGTGTGTGCTGCCCACCCTGTTTAGGAATAATGGTTAGCAAGAGGTTTGCAGAGAAAATTGCTTCAGCTGACTCCCTCTTCTTAGGACCAGCACTTTAGACTTTTGGACATGGGCCCGGGAGGTAACTGAAGCCTTTTTCTAGAGGTGATGCTGGCAGTTGCCCCAGTGCCCTGACTTCCCTTACTCCAGGTGGGTGTAGCACAGAGATTTGCTCTGATGCCCACTCATGGGATTATAAGTGAAAGTGTCCTGAGAAATGATGGCGCATGACAGTTGACACCAGAAGTACGCAAAATTTTTCTACAAAAACCAGTTGCTAATTTACTTGTGAGGAACAGTGTACTTTACAATTACTAGTAGTTTCCTGGTAATTTTTCTGTAAAATGTAATTTTACATGTAAAACTGAAGCTTCATTGAATTATTTCCAGCATGCACGTGCATTTGATTTATCTGTGTAATTGTTCTTGATCAGGTATCTGTGCTTCCTGAAATTTGGCTTATTTTTATATCACCGTAAGTGTGAATTTTAGAAGAGGATGGCTATACTTAGTGCAAAGCTAGTGCGGTTTGCATCTTAGAATGAAGGGACTTTTGCCGTTCTGTTAACCCCCTTTCCAACTCCTCACTCTGCAAATTAGAAACTAAGAGTCAGAAAGACTGAGAAACTGGATCACGGCCACACAGCCTGGTTAAATATTTTGCATATTAAAATTTTTCAGGTTAAAGCAGAAAATGTTTAATCACTTGCATTGAGTGATAGTTATATCCTAGTACTGTGTTAAATGCTTTATATATACAATCTAATTTGGTCTCATGAATTGAAGATAGATGGTATCATCTGTATTTTTATGTATGTCTGTATGTATCTATGTAGAGTCGGAGTCTCACTCTGTCTCCCAGGCTGGAGCTCAGTGGCATGTTCACGGCCACTGCAACCTCGACCTGCTGAGCTCAGACAAGCCTTCCATCTCAGCCTTCCAAATAGTTGGAAGTACAGGTGTGCACTACTATGCCCAGCTTTCATATGTTATACACACACACATACACGTAGGTAGGTAGGTAGGTAGGTAGGTAGGTAGGTAGATAGATAGATAGATAGATAGATAGATAGATAGGTAGATAGTGATGAAGTCTCACAAATTTGCCCAGGCTGGTCTTGAACTCAAGCAGACTGCTTGGGCTCAAGCAGTCCTCTTGCCTCTACCTCCCAAAGTGCTGGGATTACAGACAGGAGTCACCACACCCAGCCATCTGTATTTTTAAAATGAGAAAAGGCAGTTCTTTCTAAAACAGGTTGAGTTCTTTCAGAGTCAGTCTCAGACCTTCGGTGGGCTCATAATGTTCTATATGATTTTGTTCCATCGATTTTTTCTTTAAAATAAATACCCCATGACCACCACCTCCCTCCAAATTCACCAAACCTGTGTAGCTGTCACAGTGAACACATGTCCCCTGCTTGTTTACTTCTGTGCATCTGTACCCATCTTATGCCTGTCGCAGGAGTAAGGTTAGATTCTGCCTCTCCTGCACTGGATCCTTTCTCTGTTATCTCACCTCTTTAGAGACTTGTTTTCTTAATTGTCTCTCTTTATGTGCCCCTTCTTACTCCTCTTCCTCTGTGCCTACTTCTGTTAGTGTTTATTTGTATATTTTACCTAACAAAGGCTCACTAGTGCCTACTAAGTGGTAGGCACTGTTCTCAGTGCTTTACAAATACGAATGCACTTAACTCTCCTAACAGCCCTCTGAAATAAATAATATTGTTATTGTCGTTTTATGCAGAGGCACAGAGAGGCTAAGGAACTTGCTCAGCGTTCGTTACATGGCCTTTGTTTGGACATAATCCCGTTTCCCTCATGTTGAGCAGATAAATGAGTCCTTGGTCAGTCGACTACTGCCCAGCTTTCTTTCTACCTTCTCAGCCACACGTTGGGAGTGGCCTTTACTGTCCTTCTCCACTCCTCATTACATGAGTAACTTAACAGAGTTACTAATGTCTAACTTGTTGAGTCTGGTAGACACTTTTCTTATCTTCTTTTATTTTTATTTTTAGTAGAGATGAGGTCTTGCTCTGTCTTGCTATTTTGCCCAGGCTGGTCTCGAACTCCTGAACTCAAGCAATCCTCTCGCCTTGGCCTCCCAAAGTGGTGGGATTACAGGTGTGAACCACCGTGTCTGGCCTTACTTCTTTATATAGCATTTGAACTTGTAGGTCACTTTGTTCTTAAAACTTTTTCTTGGTGTTTGCTTCTGTTTTGGTGGCCGACTCTTCTGCCTGCCCTGTATGTGCTGATATTCTTTGAATTCTGTCCTTGTCCTTTTATCTTGTCATTCTAAACATGTTCTCTGGGTGATCTCATCTGCTCTGAGACTTTACCTTCCTTCTGTTTGTCAATGACTTAAGCAGCCACGTGTTCAGCTCAGCATCCTGTCTTGAGCGCCTCACTTTTATATTGTACTCTCTGCTGGTACCATTCGTACCTCTTCCAATCTATGCTTTGCATTTTAGTAAAACATGCATCTCTAAAAAGCATAGCTTAAAAACTTTGGAGTGACCTCTCCATGAATTTAGACCTTCATGATCTGGTCTTAGCATAAGCCATGCTGAGGCATTTGCAGACGTCTGAGTATATTCTGCTTCTCTAAGTCTCAGGGATAGGTTTCTAGTCCTCTGCTTGCCTCTTCCCTAGCTCCTTACTTGATGACCTACTTGCTCTTTAGGCTGAGTTTAGAGACTCCTTTAGACCAGCACTGAATTTTCTGTCATGATGAAAATGCTCTATATTTGCTCTGCCCAGCTTGGTTGCCACTAGCTGCATCTTGGTTGCCACTAGCTGCGTCTGACTGTAGCTAGTGTGACAAAGGAACTGAATGTTAAATTTTTACTTAATTTTAATTACATTTATCTAGCCACAGGGGGCTAATGTCTACTGTACTGGACAGCATAGGGGCTGGTGGGGGCTGCCTGTGTTCCCTAAAAAACAACAAAATAGCTGACAGTATTGGAGGGGTCAGGAAATTCATAAAAAAACAAACCCAAGAACTCAAAGCATATTTATAGAAAGATGTAAGGATATTACAGTGCAAAAATATTATTTTACTAAAAAATTATTTTGATTTATTAAGAGTCAGTTATTTTCAGTGTATTCACTTGGTTACTTGTTTTATACTGGATTACGTCACAAATGTTTAAAATACAAACTGAACTGAATGGGTCAGGTGAACTTAATATGATATATCTCAGACATTTTATTGTTGATTGATGCCAGATAACATTATAGTTTTTAATGGTACTTGATGTTGGATTGTTAGCAAAGATTGGTGGAGCTTAAAACAGGTGAGAAAGCAGTGAGCAGAGAACTTTGGACTTTTTGGAGAAAAAGCATTCAAATGTTGTAAGCAGTAACTAGCACTTAATGCCATTCTTGCTTGCCACACCAGAGAGGAGGGAAAAGAGAATGCTGGGTTTTTCAACCTGTCGGTGGGAAATTTGCCAGGCCATGTTGCCCTGGTAGGTTCCCTCTGAAGGCTGGTGCAGGTCTCTACACAAGCAAGAAGTTGTGAAGCTGGAAAGGGCTGTCAGTGTGAAGTTCTTTTGAATGGCACAGTGTGTGTGATTAGAGATGGAAGGTGCTTTAATTCCCCACCCCAAACCAAGCTCTTCCTCCTTGTGTGAATAAAGACTTCTTTATTGAAATGCAGTTATTTAGCCTTCCATGTTTTTGTGACTGGAGGAAGGAGTGTTAGTAGTATATGAATATGTCATGTAATGGCTAATTTCACAAATGTTTTTTTTGGCACTGGGTCTGGTATTAGGGGTGCAAAGTGATAGACATAAAATGCAAGCTCTTCCTTGATGTGCCCACATACCTGGGGATACCAGGCATATTTATAGAGATATAACAGGGGACATTGAAATGATTTGTGATGAAAAATATATAGAAATATAGTCTATATTTATAGGTTAGCCTTTAAACAGGACATGATTTATTCAAAGAAAAATATGGAAAAATGAAAATAACTCTTTCCAGTGTAAAGTAACAGAAAATTTAAATTCATTCTGCTGAGAAGTTATACATGATTCTGATAGGTTAAAAGCTACTAACTATCCAGTTTTTGGATACTGATGATCTAAGCAATTTTGAGTACAAAGTGGTATTTAAGAACTTTTATCATAAGCTATCTCATTGCTCTAGGAGGGCGATGGCAGCATTTAGCACTAAAGACACTTGGCAGTTGAATGCGCAGAGCTACAGACAGGTGCCCAACTAGAGAAGCGAGTGCTTATGAGTGGGTTTTTGGAGTAGAAAATTGATATGTGTGATCTGTCAGAACATTTTTTGCTAAGCCTTTATAAATATACTTCAGAACTGCTTTATAAGAGAAATAGTGACTTTTCAAATTATCTCTGAAAAATGGGCATAAAGAGAATTTGGAGTGTTTTGAGATGCAGTCGATAAGGGAAAGAAACTTGAAAATGTGGGTAGGTATGATGCAAATGTTATCACTGATGAAGCTTATTCAGATTCCCTTATCTGGATTATAATTTATTAGCAACTGATATATAGTAATTAAACTCATTAAAGCCATACAAATGGGTGGGTGCTGCGGTCTGAGACTTTGTATTTTTTTTTTTTTTTTTTTTTGAGTTGGAGTCTCACTCTGTCACCCAGCCTGGGGTGCAGTGGCCGCTCGCGGCCACCGCAGCCTTGCCCTGCTGGGCTCCGGCGATCCTTCTGCCTCAGCCTTCCAATAGTTGGAACTACAGGCACGTACTACCACGCCCGGCTAATTTTTGATTTATTGTAGAGATGCGGTCTCGCCAAGTTGCCCAGGTGGGTCTCGAACCCGCAGGCTCAGGCAATCTACTCACCTCGGCATCCCAAAACGCGGGATTACAGGCTGAGCCACCGAGCCTGGCCAGTAAACTCTGTATTATCACGTTGAGTACAGGTGTCTGGTTCTTTTTGTAATCTTTGATTAAACCAAGTACAACATTCAATTATAAAGCTTCATAGGTAGCCTTAAATTATTTTCATCATCCTCATTATGTAAAACAAATGTCATGTCTGGTAGCTCATCATCTCACTTTACTTACCTTTTCTTATATTATAGTCTCTGCAAACTTAGTATTTAATGTGTACCTAAATATTGATCTGTGATCAGAATGGACATAGTGCAGACACATATGACTACTTGTGTGCAGATCCTTTTTCAAACTGAAATATAAAGTTTACCTGCAGGCTAGAATAATATTCTAATATTAAGACTCTTATACATTCATATGTATAAGCTACTTAAAATTAAAATTGGTTAGTCAAATGATTCTTAGGGAAAATATATGAGGTGGAGGCATGTCATTACAGTCAACTGCTAATGATGTGGAATACCACGGTGGGGCAGAAACATAATAAAAGAATTTTTTACAGATTGAGTCAGAGTCTCACTCTGTCACCCAAGCTGGAGTGCAGTGGCACACTCATGGCCACTGCAGCCTCGACCTGCTAGACTCTGGCAATCCTTTCACCTCAGCTTTCCAAGTAACTGGAACTATAGGTGTGCACCACCATGCCTGGCTAATGTTTTTTGTTTTTTTTTTTTAAATTTATTTTAGAGATGAGGTCTTGCCAAGTTGCCCAGATTGGTCTCAATCCCCTGGGCTCAGGCAGTTCTCTCACCCTGGCCTCCCAAAGTGCTGGGATTACAGGCATGAGCCACCGTGCCTGGCGTGTTTTTTTTTTTGTTGTTGTTGTTTTATTTTTTAAATTAGATTTAGTTTATGAATTAATTTACTTAGATTATTAAGGTGTCTCATGAAGCTAGTTTTCCCCTCAGTACTCAGCTGTCTGGAGGAAGGAAACCCAGATGAGTAAGAATAAGGAGAGAGGCCAGTTTGGGGTTGAACCTTTGCTGTAGAGGTAGAAATACGTGAAGTTAAATACAGAAAGTTGTTGGATAAAACCTTTGTCTTTTATCATATGCTAATATGAATGAAGACACTTAATCTGGCCAAAAGTTGGGCATGTTTAGCTGTATGAAGTTGATAGTGTTGATTATGGTGGCACTGAGAAATCCACTTGCATGAATGATAAATGTATGTATGGTACTTTCCCCCTTATCCGACTTTCCACTTTCCGTGATTTCAGTTTCAGCAATTTCAGTTACCCGTGGTCAGCCACCATCCAGAAATATTAAACGAAAGATTCTAGAAATAATTAATTCATGCATTTTAAATTGTGTGTCCATCTGGGTAGTGTGATGAAGTCTTGTTTTGTCCTGTGCTGTCCACCCAGGACCTGAATTACCATGCTTATAAGTGCTACCTGCCCCTTAGTCACTTAGTAGCCAGTTTGATGATATCAGATCAACTGTCACAGTATCACAGTGCTTGTATTCAAGTCACCCTTATTTTACTTCAGGATGGCACTAAAGCACGAGAGTAACGATGCTGGCAATTTAGATATTTAGAGAAGCAGGAAATTGTTTCCTTTAAGTGAAAAGATAAAAGTTTGTAACTTAAGGAGAGAAAAAAAAATTATATTCTGAGATTACTAAAACCTGTTGTAACAAGTGAATTTTTTGTCTGTGAAATTTTGAAGAAGGAAAAAGAAATTCATGCTAGTTTTGCTGCTGTGCCTCGAACTGCAGAAGTTATGGCCAGAGTGTGTGATAAGTGCTTAGTTAAGATGCAAAAGGCATTACATTTGTGGGGGAAGATGTGAACAGAAATGTGTTTGACAGTAATGGGGTTCAGTAATACCCATGATCTCAAGTATCCACTGGGGTCTTGGAACATATTTTCTGAGGGAAAATGGGGGAGCCCTACTATATAGAAAAAATGTTTTCCAAATTTGTTGTAAGTTGAAATGATTATGAAATAATAGGTGTGAAACTGTTTATATATTCCAGCCTTAATTTCATCACCTTTGTCAAATATAATTGATTTGAAATAGAAATTTAATGTTATAGTCACTGAATAAGGTACACTTGTCTTCTTCAACTTTTTTCCTTCCTGTAGATTTACCTTTTTGGGATTATGTGCAGTTTTCCAAAATACTTTCTGTAATACTCTTCCAAAGATCTCCTCAACCCTCCTTTACAGCTCGGTTTCACATTTATATTGCTTGCTTCCTTGACGGAAATTTGAATTTTTACAATTCCTGTGTATTTCTCTTTTGCATGAAATATGGTGCCTCAGTGGGCATTCAGGCATTGGTCTTAAAAAGCCCTGCAGCTTCCGGTGTGACCTTTGCCATTGGTATGCCGTGACGCTTTGCCTGTCTTTGTGCTGAGGTTTATTCATGATGGATAAGGCTCCCTTCCAATCACATGTGCTCTGCTCTTGCAAAGAGAATAGACAAATTATTTTCAGCTGTGGTGTTGTCCAAGGTTTTTTTTTTTTCTTTAAGGAAAAGAATGTTGGTAGTGTGTAGTAGAAAAGACTGTTTACCTACACCCTTTCTATCCCTGCCTTTCAAACCAGGCGGGATCGGGCACATTTTTAAACCCTCCCTGGGATATGAAAAAAGTATCCTTTTTCAGCTTTCCAGAACTTTTTAAAATGTGAAAGAATGTAGGAAATTGCCAAATCAGTCAATCAGTGACAACTGCAGTAAGTACACACAAAGCTTGGTTCTTACAAGAACAGTTAGCTGTGTGCTGTTTTTTCAGCCCCTCAGCACGTTGCCCTTGTCTCACCTCTGGCATCCTCCAGCGGTTTAGTGTCAACTTTATAGGAGCTTGTGATTTCCAGGGGATCCCTGGACAGAGGATGGTCACCGGGCCGTTCCTTCCTTTCCTTCTGTCTATTCCCTTCACTGTTTGAGGCTTGACATCACCCAGAGGTTCTGTGTGTCAAGTCAGTAGCTTGAAATAAGTCTAGAATTGGTGAAAAAATGTATTTTCTAATGGTGATATTTTTATTAGGCAAATAAACGTGGTATCCTTGGCCGTTATACACCAACCAAGCTTTGTTTATTTAAAATATCCCAGGATACTTTATAATATTAAGCAAGATATTGCTAGCTATCTGCAAATTTTGTAAACTTTGTATAACTTACATAAGTCTGCACCGTAGACGTTCTTGCCAGTTGAGTTGAAAGACATATTTTTTCCTGTCCCAAATAAACCCGCTTTTAAAAATTTCCACTCACTTATTTCTGGACCTGTCTCTTCATTTACTTTTTCTTCT
Organism: Cephalopachus bancanus; assembly: GCA_027257055.1. Lineage (NCBI taxonomy): Eukaryota > Metazoa > Chordata > Mammalia > Primates > Tarsiidae > Cephalopachus > Cephalopachus bancanus. The sequence goes on along the minus strand of JAPVLO010000096.1, from coordinate 2,756,390 downwards.
TTTTCATGTTAAAATTACAGATAATTAGGATAACATGAAAAAGACATGGGCTAGATACACATATTTTGCATAGGTACACATTTGATTTATACAGTTATGGTATATAGCGATATGTACGTAGATACATATTTGTCTTCATTTCTCTTTTGCCATACAGTGTTCAGTACTTAGGTGTTGTTAGAAATTGTGCTGGTCTTTTGCTTGGCCATATTAAGTTGTATAAGGAGAGAAGACCATACTGGATGTATTTTCCAAGCATCTGAGCCAAGGCAGTAGGTCAGCTATCTCTGGGTTAGAATTAGGGTGTTGGCCACCTTCTCAGTGGGCTTAGCCTTCGAAGGAGTTAGCTTCAGAAAGTGGTATTTGGATGTTGAATTGCAGGGTGTAAACGCCATTCTCTAACAGACATAAATTTCCATGATTCTTGTGTGTTAGTGGCACAACTTTTTGTGTGAGGCAATATACTGCTTTTGATCATTTAGGAAAAAAAAAAATTAGTGCTGCGAGCATGTACTTAGTAAAAGCTGTTAGCCAAGTGCTGTTTTATTAGTTGCCTTGAAAGGAAATGTATCAGCCCCAGCCTTATATGTAGAAAAAAAAAAATTCTTTATCTGAAAGGCAACTCAGAATATCCAGACTCCTCAAAGTTATGTAGAAATAACTGAAAGACTTCTGCAAGAAACCTGTGAAATAGTATGTTATGTAACGTAGCATTAGATATTAATGTTAACTGCATTTTTTTTTTTTGCCTTGCAAAAATGGCAAGCAGACGGGCACATCTTTAAAATCAAACCACCTTTAGATGCCCACTCCTTGCAAACCTTACAGATTAACATTTGTCACTAAGGGTATTCATAATTCTTAGGATGAAGTCAGTATTGTTTCTTTGTCAGTCACAGATACCAAGACTGCACTTCTTTCTTTAAGTGACATATCTTTGTATTACTTGCTTTGTAATTCTTTGGTACAAGTGCCATTTGTTGTTGCTGCAGTCTCACATTAATTGAGTGATTTGTCTGTGCTGTAGTGTGGGAGGAGCTTGGAGTCTGAAAGCAGGACTTCCCAAGCTCTCATGTGCACAGGAACCACCTGGGGCCCTTGTTCATAAAGGGCAGATTCTGGTGCAGGAGATGTGGGGCGAGCCTGAGATTCTGCATCTCTCACCAGCTCCCAGGGGGTCCTGGGGTACTGTCCCAGGACCCTATTTCAAGTGGCAAGGCTCTAGTCTCCAGGGAGAGAGGCAAGTAAACAAATAAGAACAATAGTGTGTTTGGCACTTTTGTAGTTTTTTTTTCATTGTGGGGCCGTGGTAGTACCAGGGAGGGCTTCAGAGTCAGCCTGAGAAGGGAGCGCTGAGGGTCAGGAAGCTTCTGGAGATGGGTGATGGTAAAGGAACTAAGACCAAAAAGAAAAAAGAAAAAAAAAAAGCTGAGCTGCACAGTGAGGGGGTAAGGAGGCCAGAGATAAAGCAACTACACGTGTGAAGGCAAGGAAGGTGTGAGGTAGCAAATGAATGGTTGGTAAAGTTTCAGTGGTTTGAAATATCTAATGGGGTTGTTTGTGAGTGTTTCAGGAGGCAGAGGGAAGGGAGCTTGGGGGAGGTAAGAATGGAGAAGTTGATGGGGGTCTGATTACAAAGTACCTTCAAGTGTGTAGGAGCATTTGGACTCAACCCTGAAAGTTGCGAACAATCCTTTAAGGAGTTTAAACTGAGAGAGACATGCAATCTGTGTTTTAGACTATCATTCATTCAGTAGTGTGAAAATGTTGAGACCAGAATTGGGAGAACCAGCTAGACTCCTAATTTTTTGTTGTTCACTAAATGATGAAATCCTGACAACAGAGCTAATGTAAGGGAGGAGACAGTAGACCCGTGAGGTATTTCCTAAGAGACAGAATTAGCATGTTGTGCAATGGGTTGAGTATGTGGGATATCTGAGGGGCAAAAGAGCAGGCTGCATGAGGACAGGGCCACATCTGTTTTGCTAAACATCGTATACTCAGTGTCTGCTGAATGCTTTGCACAAAGTAGTCACTTACTAAATATTGTTTGAAATGAATGATGACAGGAAGTATCCAGGTTTATTTCTCATTGTTTGACTAGGTCGAGGAAGTGGATTGAGAGAGCATTACTACCATAGGGAATGTTGACATAAAGCATAATGTTGCTCTGTATAACATCAGTTTGAAGCATAGTTTCCTTCCTAAAAAGATGTGCCTCTTTGATTAACATCAGCAAAATTGAATGTAAGATAATGATATAAATGGAAGCTATCAATGCAGTCCTTATTTTTATAATTTTATTTGTAATATGGTACTGGGACTAACAGATCTTAGAAGGACTTCACATACTTCTTTTTCCTTTCTAAACATTTCCTTGAATTTTGTATTGTTGAGAACTTTCTAACATAGTGAAAATTATTTATTAAGAAATAAAAATGAATATTGGGAGATATTATAGAAAGGAGGCATTTTATAGGTTGAGAGTGTGGTTTACATAAAACATATTTGGAGAGAAATACCCTATATTTCCTCACAAGAGGTAGGTATAGACCTTTGAAAGAATTGTGGTCTCTAGGAAGAGAAAATGTTTTTCATGAAAGAGAACTGCTGCTATTTAATGTGGACATTGTCTAAAAACGTTACCTTTAGGGAAAAATATATAGCAGTGCTGTCTATTGAATTTTATGCAGTGATGGAAATGTTCCACATATGCATTGACTAGTAAGTAGCTACCAAACACATGTGACTATTGAGCATTTGAAATGTGGCCTGTGTGACTAAGGAACTGAATTTTTAATTTTATTTAGTTTTAACTAATTTAAATAGCAACATGTGGCTCGTGGCTGCTGTGCACAGCATGGTCATAGCATATGGGCACTCCCCCAGCATACTAATGAGGAAGAAAATGTGGCCTTGGTCAGGGGGTTCAGGAAGGGCATCATTTGTTCCATGAAGCAACTCTGGAAATGACATGTGGTACACTGATATTCTGATGTCAGTAACTTTGGGTACTTCCTGACTCTTTAGCCATGTTCTTGCCATTTGGATAAGATGTCTTCTTCGCCGGGCTCGGTGGCTCAGCCTGTAATCCCGCGCCTTTGGGAGACTGAGGTGAGTGGATTGCCTGAGCCCGTGGGTTCGAGACCCGCCTGGGCAACGAGACCTCATCTCTACAATAAATCAAAAAAAAAAATCAGCCGGGCGTGGTAGTGCGTGCCTGTAATTCCGGTTACTCGGAAGGCTGAGGCGGAAGGATCGCCGGAGCCCAGCAGGCGAGGCTGCGGTGGCCAGGAGCGGCCACTGCACTCCAGTCTGGGCGACTGAGTGAGACTCCAGCTCAAAAAAAAAAAAGATGTCTTCTTCACCAGCAAGCATTGGCCCCTCAGACTTTCCCAGGAGGCAGTTAGTGGCTGTGTTGGGGGAGGGTAGATTGTGGTCCACAAGCTTCACGATCTAGCTGAAAGGACTTTCGCTTTGTACGGAAGCTGAACAGTGTGAGCCCTTTATCTTCTGCATGTCCACCTATCAGTGTGTGGATCCTTCCTCCTCTTGATGTGATTTGTAGCCTTGATGCCTGAGAGGTATCTTCATGGGGTGTGGTAAGGGTGGTGATGTGCTGTTTTTGCAACTGCAAGACATGTCCTTGGAAGCTCTAATACATGGTCATCCCCATCTCTTTAGAATCATTGACGTGGTTCTGTTCTATCCTTCAGGCTCTTGGCGGGTGGAAGAGAGAAATTTAAAGAGAACCACTCAAGCTATCTAACAGCAAAACAGTCTTCAGCGACTAATAGGCAAATAACCTGTGATTTCACTCTTGCCCACGTGTGTTGGCTGTTTACGAAAACAGTTTCCGTTGGATGGCATTTTGCTTAAGCAATTGGGTGAAAAATGGTTGAGCTAGAGGAAATACTTTGCATATAAAAGGTGTTTTGTAGTCACCTATCTCCTTGCTAAGTTTCCAGTCCACACCTATGACACAAAAAGATTCTGTATCCCTGTGGTACCAAATTAAAACTTGACTACACAAATTTCATTCTAGTTTGAGAACAACATAGTAAAGAATTGTTTGTGTTGTTTTGGGAGCTCAGAAACTTTATATAACTGTATATACCCAGTATAGTAAAGTTAATAATAAATAATGTGAAATAAAATTTAATTTATTTTAATTAACAAATTATATATAAATATATTTTTTCAAATGTCAATTTTTTTTGTAACTTATTTCTTTCGTTTTGATGTCTCATGCACCCATCACTGATTTTGTGTGTTTGGATCTGCCTGTTTTTAGTTCTGCTTATTTCCACTAAAATTTACCAGTATCTTTAGTTTGCTTCCTAAAAGTTATATATGGGGGGGGTGTAAAAACCCGGAATTATCTTTTGGAGTGCTGACCCCTTGTGGTACAGGCTTTCCCTGGTAGGTACGTGTTCTAGGATCCCATTGGCATCAGTGTACCACCTAGCATTGTTGTAAGAGGCAGTGTTTGGCTTGAGTTTTTTTTTTTTTTTTTTGAGATTCTTTCATCAGGTTTGCCTATTCCATGATGGATAATTTATGAGCACACCTGCCTACACCACACTGCGTGTTCAGCAGTTTATGACCAAAAACAACATGACTTCCATGCCCCACCCTCCCTATTCATCTGATCTCGCCCCAAAGGTCTTTCTTGTGTTTCCCGGATGAAAAAAGTTCCCAAAGGGAAATGTGGAAGAGGTGAAACAAAAAATGACAGAAGCACTAAAAGGCATCAAAATCGAGGAGTTCAAAAACTGTTTTGAACAGTGCAAAAAGCATCTTGATAGGTGTATTACATCAGAGTCCTGTGAAGGTGACAAGTTTAAGCATGTAAGAAAAAATACACAATTTTTTATAAATAAACTCCGGGTTCTTGGGGTCCCCACACATATAGAATAGTTGAAATATTTTTTTGAAAGAAAGTTCACTTCTACTTGGTGAGAGCAGCAATTGTTTTAATGACTCATTAAAATAAAGCAGACCCAATGTAGGCCTTTAATATTTTGCCTTCTCTAGTAAGCCGCCATTTCACCTAGCCTTTTTTTTTCGTTTTTGGGAATTGTCACTAAAATATTTGTAAAAGATGTTTAGTCCTCCCAGTCTATAAAAGAGTTTTTAAAAATCTGCTAAATGAAGAGGGGTTTGGATTAAAAGGTCTGCAAAGTGCTTGCCAGCTCTAAAATGTTTGAAATTGGTTTCATAGTGTACCTCCGATGTTGATGATTCTGTTAGTTGAGCTGTGTCACTGTGCCTTCTCCTCACCCACAAACATATGCACCTTTTGATCTGTCCTTCACTTCATATCTCAGAAGATGCTTACCAGTGGGGTACTGAGTAGAATCTTCATTTACTGTGTCTTCATTTTATATATTTATTATATAATATCACTCCTCATCAGAATACTCCTTATCATAAATTGCCAAAGAGTATTTTGTGAAATGGTATCCTAAATTTTAATAACATTAGCCCTGAATCTTAGTTCTAATTTAGGAGATGCATCATTTATAGGTGAATGTAAACTCCATGAGGACAAGAGGGAATTTTTTTGTTTGTTTTACTCGCTGATACCTCTCAAGTCCTCAGACTAGTACCTGGATCATAGTAGGTGCTCAGGGAATATGTTTTGATAAGTGATTTTGATTTGAAATTTAACTTAATCTTTATTTAAAGACAAATTGGCATAAATACAACTTGAATGTTTATTACTCAAGTGATAATTATGAGAATTTTTTAGCATTACTAACTTGTTATTTCTGTTTGCATTTAATACTTTATAACTGTGCTGTCTATTATGGTAGCCACGAGCCTCATCTGTACATTTTTCACTTGAAATGTGGCTAGTAGGAATTGAGATGTGCTGTAAGTGCAAATTGCATACTGAGTTTCTATGTCTCAATGCCAAAATATGTAAGCTAGCTTTTTTAATATTGATTACATGTTGAAATTACAGTATGTTGCATTTATTGAATTAAATATAAATTATTAAAATTAATTTCACTCTTTTTTGATGGTACTTTTAAAATGCAGCTATTAGAAAATTTAAAATTACATATAATGGCTTTCATCTGTGGCCCATTGAACAGTGCTCATTTAGACAGAAAACGTAGGCATTGAGTACAGAGAAGGGAGAAGCCTTCTGAATGAGGTTTTGAGCAAACATCTTTTATAGAAACACAAAATTATATATTGCAGCTGTGAATTAGGGAAGTGGGCATTCAAATGGCCTTGATCAAATTTTAATGAAAGACAAAAACAAATTAATTAGATTAGCTCAAATCAGAAATATGAAATGCAACTACCAGATGGATTCCTGGCATAGTTGTCAGCTGGGTCTTGAGGTCAGAAAAGGGGCAGGAGGGCCTTGGTGGTTGTCCGAGCAGTCGCTGATGACAGACTGTAAATCCAGTTTTGGAACTTCTTTGCCTGAGGCTCACCTGAGTATGTTGTAGTTGTGGTGGGAACGTGCTTACTTGACACCCTGTAATGCTAGCATTTTTTGTGCTTTCAGGAAATGAGAACTAGTTGGAAGGAGTAGGGAACTGGAAGGAAGAGGAGCACAGCCAAGTGTCGGTTATGTTTACTCTCAGGGAGGGCTCTGTTTTGTTCCTGTCCATACCTGTAGGCAACTTCTTTTCCCTCTTCAGCTCAGTCTTTTCTTAAGCTGATAATAATGATAAAAAAAAAGCGCCAACTTCATTGCTGTTTCTCCAAGATCACTCTGGCTCTGCTTCTGCCTCTGGGCTCACTGGGCTTACAACAGAGGGTCACCAGTAGGTCAAGCCATCTACTCCCTCTGGGCTCTCTTCCCCCCAGAGCTGGCCAGGAACCCCATCCAGTCAGTGGCATTTCCTCCCATGACACTTGGTAGACCCTGGAGGATGAAGCCATTCCATCCAGGACATATAAGTAGACATTACTTTCCTTAAGCTAATTTGAAAGGTTATTTTGGTAAGTGGTTAGTCTGCACGGCTGGTTTAAGCTATTATCAAGTCAATTCCAGTATTTATTTTTATGGAGGTTAGAACAAGCTTTGAATAAATGAAGACTGACTGCTTAGGCTTTTTAGCAGTAAATTCAATTTATAAATATTTGTTGCATTTGGCACTGGAGATTTCCACTTCTCTTTATTTTGGATTTTAAAGTAGTTCCGTAGTAAAGCAACATGTTTTTAGTAAAATGACTTTCATTCTCACCTGGTTTTCACCCATCTGACCTCTGTATTTGGAGAAAGTAGATCAGAAAATTCATGGCAGTTAGCGGCAGAGTGAGGAGACCTTTGACTTTAGCTGACAGCTGTCACCTGAAAACTACAGACCTGGAGACCCTCTCAGGTGTTATGTCTGTAGCTCTGACAGTGAACAGGAATGTTGTTTACATTTTCTGTAAGCAAAATTCTCCCCTTGTTAGGAATATGTTAGAAGAGGGCAGGCAGAAACAGAATTTTTATCTGTCTGACTGTTTAGTTCTCAGCAGCATTGGTTAGCTCATTGTTCGATCCCATGCTCATGTGGAAGTGTGTCTGCAGAGTTTATGACTGAGCCTGTTTATAACTTTACTCTGGAAATTCTTTAGCAAGATAGTGTTTTCTTCAAGTGGGCCAGTATCACACAATGCTTCGTGTGCTTATAAAAGAGAAAAAAATGAGTTAAATTCCAAAGATGTTTAAGATTTCAGGCATTTTTCCTGTGTGAATTAGTTCTTTATTAGGTTGTTGATTTAATTAGCACTCAACAGAAACACTTTCATATTTTGGTTGTGGAAGCATTCTTTTAAATTTGTTATTTTCATCTGACACAAAATCTGTTGGGAAGAGTTGAATGAAACGTGGAGCAGTACGTAGTGTGCACACGTTCTGTAAACACGTTGGATACTGACGGCTGTGCCTGCCCTGTTTCTCCCTACCTGCTTGTGTCCTGCCTTGTCCCAAAAGGGCTCAAGGCAATGGTTAGGGCTGCATAGATATTTTGAACCTTATTCTACTAAAATAATTTTCAGACTCAACCAGTTTTGGGGAGAATTCACTGTTTCTACTGATGAGAATAGTCGTCCACAAAGTGTCCAGCTAGAGTTTCTCTGAGTGGTCACGTGGGTCTGGTCCAGCATCAGAGCCCAGCATGCCTGTGGGTGAATAATAAGCCTAGCGATTGGGCTGCTTCTGCCGTCAGCTCAGATTGGGAGCATGGTGGGCCCAGAGCCATGCGTGAAACTGGTCCTCTTAGAGAAGGAAAGCTTCTCTCTTGGTCTCTTTTTGAGTCTTGTTTGTGTCTGCCATTAAGCATCATGGACTTACGAATCTATTACACCGTAGTCAAGATTGCTTTTCAACATCATTATGGAGGCTTTCTTTTTAGATACTTCTGTTGCTGTTGCATAGTTGTATGTGGGCTGTAAATATCTAATTTGTACAGAATGACTGATTTTGGTATTTGTATAATCCTCTAGTCAATTTAACTAAGTTGAGCTTTTCACAGCCCTCGGTGCTGCTGCTGCTCATCTGATTACACTGCTCAGGGGAATAAGGTTAAGGGCAGGCTGTTGGTAACCAGAGCATTTCCAGGGCTTTAGTTCAGCAGATGGGCTGCTTGGCTGTATTCATACATCTGCTGGCCTGCTGTGGCAGCTGCTGCTTCATGTTGTGTTCTTTTGTTCTGTTCCATCCAAGAATGGAACGCTAGGAAGTGTAGTGAATGGATTAATTTAAGGTTAAGGTTAGTGTTTTGCTTGCTTTCTAAGTAACCGATCATAATAATGCTTCTGGTAGAAGTTAATGAGTTTCTCTTAAAGTGTACTCGATTTATAAAATACAGCTCAGTGAGGGGTCTAGATTAGTATTGTTGGTGGAAACCAAATTCAAATATGTAAAATACTCGTGGTTTTTATCATTTGTTCCTAATTCTTTGTTTTCTTCCTTCCTCCCTCCCACCTCCCACTCCCTTCCAGGACCTATATCCAGACTTTGCCTGACACTGCAGGGTCCAAGAGAATTAAAGAAATATGGAATGACATGAAGAAGATTAGTTAAGGATTATAGGCTTTGAGGACAAACACCTCAGTGAAGTGAAGCACAGACAAGCTCCTGAGCTGTAGTTTGGAGGAGCCGAAGAAGGAAGAAGTGTTGGAAGAAGATGGCGGATCCAGGAATGATGAGTCTTTTTGGCGAGGATGGGAATATTTTCAGCGAAGGCCTTGAAGGCCTTGGAGAATGTGGCTACCCTGAAAATCCGGTAAATCCTATGGGTCAGCAAATGCCGATAGACCAAGGCTTTGCCTCTTTGCAGCCATCCCTTCATCATCCTTCCACTAATCAGAATCAAACAAAGTTGACACATTTCGATCACTATAATCAGTACGAACAGCAAAAGATGCATCTGATGGATCAGCCTAACAGAATGATGAGTAATGCCCCGGGGAACGGACTCTCGTCTCCACACTCGCAGTATCACACCCCTCCCGTTCCTCAGGTGGCCCATGGTGGCAGTGGCGGCGGTCAGATGGGAGTCTACCCTGGCATGCAGAACGAAAGGCACGGGCCGTCTTTTGTGGACAGCGGCTCCATGTGGGGCCCCCGGGCCGTTCCGGTGCCAGACCAGATCCGAGCCCCCTACCAGCAGCCGCAGCCGCAGCCCCAGCCGCCCCAGCCCCAGCCGGCTCCGTCGGGGCCCCCCGCGCAGGGCCACCCTCAGCACATGCAGCAGATGGGCAGCTATATGGCACGTGGGGATTTCTCCATGCAGCAGCATGGCCAGCCACAACAGAGGATGAGCCAGTTTTCCCAAGGTCAAGAGGGCCTCAATCAGGGGAATCCTTTCATTGCCACCTCAGGACCCGGCCACTTGTCCCACGTGCCCCAGCAGAGTCCCAGCATGGCACCTTCCTTGCGTCACCCGGTGCAGCAGTTCCATCACCACCCCCCTACTGCTCTCCATGGAGAATCCGTGGCCCACAGTCCCAGATTCTCCCCTAATCCTCCTCCACAAGGGGCTGTTAGGCCACAGACACTTAACTTTAGTTCTCGGAGCCAGACAGTCCCCTCTCCTACTATAAACAACTCAGGGCAGTATTCTCGATATCCTTACAGTAACCTAAATCAGGGATTAGTTAACAATACAGGGATGAATCAAAATTTAGGCCTTACAAATAATACTCCAATGAATCAGTCCGTACCAAGATACCCCAATGCTGTAGGATTCCCATCAAACAGTGGTCAAGGACTAATGCACCAGCAGCCCATCCACCCCAGTGGCTCACTTAACCAAATGAACACACAAACTATGCATCCTTCACAGCCTCAGGGAACTTATGCCTCTCCACCTCCCATGTCGCCCATGAAAGCAATGAGTAATCCAGCAGGCACTCCTCCTCCACAAGTCAGGCCGGGAAGTGCTGGGATACCCATGGAAGTTGGCAGTTATCCAAATATGCCCCACCCTCAGCCATCTCACCAGCCCCCTGGTGCCATGGGAATTGGACAGAGGAATATGGGCCCCCGAAACATGCAGCAGTCTCGTCCGTTTATGGGCATGTCCTCAGCACCGAGGGAGTTGACCGGGCACATGCGACCAAACGGTTGTCCTGGTGTTGGCCTTGGAGATCCACAAGCAATCCAGGAACGACTGCTACCTGGCCAACAACATCCTGGCCAGCAGCCGTCTTTCCAGCAGTTGCCAACCTGTCCTCCGCTGCAGCCCCACCCGGGCTTGCACCATCAGTCTTCACCCCCACATCCTCATCACCAGCCTTGGGCACAGCTCCACCCATCGCCCCAGAACACCCCGCAGAAAGTGCCTGTGCATCAGGTAAGGGGATGCAGAGCCTGCCTGCGTCGTAGTGTGAAGTTCGGCATGGTTACCTTGTCTGATGGAAATTTCCTTTAAACCTCATGGAAAGCTTTTTCATTATGAGTGCCCTAATTCTATCTTACAGGCAGCCCTGGAATCTCATTTCCCCCCCTATTATTTCCTTTATCCACTCACTTATTGGATTAGGCATTTCTTCATTCATTCATGAGTTCTTGAATTCCCTTGTCCCAGGAATTGTGCTAGGTGCTAAGGACGTTTAGATGACTATATGTCTGGCTAGGAGCTGGGTCCCTGCCAGCAGGGAGGTGGACAGAGGACTCCAAACGCTCATCAGACAAATGTTTTTGTTTCCTTCTCTGAATTGCACTTGGTTTCCAACAGAGTTTCTTTCCTGTTTGTGGTGGTCTCCTTCGTCTCTCCTTTTATATTATTATTTTCGTTTTTGTTTTTTTGGAAGCTGCAAAATGTATATGCTTCTATAATAGTTGTTTTACCAACCGTTGAATGTTAGTATGAGTTTAAATTGCAAACTATAGAAAATCACAGTAAATGGTAAATCACAGAAAATATTTGATCTGTAAGAGATTTGGGTACCCAGCACTGATGTAGGGAGTCTTCCTTTTTTGTAAGCTGAGATTTTTGTTATCCTTTAGAATTTATGAAAGGACAGACTTAAGTTTTAAGCTCTAGTTGCAAAGACATCTTTCCATTATAAATTTTGGTGTTTCTGCTTTAGGTCTATAAAATATAAATTAATATCCATGTATCCATGATCTTCCACTAGGATTATCACTCTGTTTTTGGAGGGCACAGTAGATGTTTTTTAGAGCTGTAAGGCATAGTGCTTGTTTTGATGAACCTATGATCAATTTGGGGAAACAAGACCTGTATGTGAAAATATAAAAGAATGAAAGACCATGCATGATTACATGACAAGTGTTTATAGAGAGGAGATACTGTCGGGTGAGGGTGCTTGGAATTTGACTGGGACTTACCCAGGGAAAGTAAACCCAGGCTGACATTTCAGGTTACAGGATGGTTTACTAAACGACTGCAGAAAGTCGAGCTTCCATGGAAAACAGGGACTTCAAGTTGGAAAATATCAGTCAGGGCCAGATTGTTGTAGTCTTTTAACCTGTTTTAAGGAATTTTGACTTAAATGGGGAGCCATTTACTGATACTGATACTGATTAGACAATCCACGGAATGAATGAGGAAGCAAAAGATGAAGTATGAACCTGTTGTCTAGGCCTGCGAGGACAATTTGGACCAGGGATAAAGTGGGGGGAGCAGAAGGAATTGAAGCAATGTAAAAGTAAAAGGATTTGATCAGGAAATAAAGCCCCTCGGGGCGTCTCCACAGAGGAGCATTTAGTACAGAAACTCTGAAGCTTCAACCTCAGCTGGGCTGGGGGGGTGGAGGTCTTGAAGGCCTCCTGGGACCACAGGACAAGTGGTGGTTTCAAGGAGGCTGCCCTCAGCAGTCGACCATACTTGGTGATTCTCAGGAGAGCCCTGAAGCCAATAGAAGGCACTGGGGACCAGCCGCCAGACCCTTGCCTCCCTGGGAGAGAATGCACTTCTGTTCTTGGGAAGGGGATTCTGGAACCTGTAGTCCCACTGTCTGTCTGGCAGGGTAGACAGAGGAAGACTATCTGCGCAGGTGCTGAGAGAACAGAGGACCTGAGGCCAGTGAGGACATGTGGAATATCAGACCTAGTTGATTGGTTTTCCTTTTATGCCAACCTCAGGGCAAAATGCCCCTCCTCAGAATGGACCAAAAATGCTGTCCCTAAGGTCATGGATTTGATGGCTTCTTGGGGAGAAATGAATGCGACTTAGTTTCCAGGAATTATTCTTTTTCTTATTTCCTGGAAAGTTTCTTACTAAGCCAGGAATCTTTTTAGAGCAGTGCTTTCTCAGACTTCTCATTCCAGCATCTTCTCTCATCACTGGGAGGCAAGCTCAGTTTGAAGGAGACCCCTGTGATTACAGTCTGATTCCTGGATGAGAACTGTTGATCTCCTCCAGCTTTCCTGAGTTTTAAGAGTTCAGATACCTCCATGTGCGTTTCAGAGTATGTATTTGAACCTGTGACATTTGAGTCTCTTAACCCTAGAGTGTCTGTGAGCTCTGTGCCCATGCTAGGGAGATCCCAAGTGCCTTCCCCGCTTCTTTGAGTGCATCATTGAAGACAAACTGGGAACCTTTAAGGGGATCTAGACAAGGACATTTGGGGTATTTTCACTATAGGTACAATTACAGTTACTATCTTACTCATGGTATTTGCTTTCTTATTTCTGCTTAACTTTGCATTCTCTTCAGATTTTGAAGCACTTGGTTTTGAAAAGAATACTGTGGAGGTGTAAAGTCTTGGGAAGAGCGTAGACTTTAAGTCAGAAAGGTATTTAAATCCCGGCTCTACCATTTATTAGCCTAGTGATCTTGGGCAAGTTGATTTAACCTCTTTGTACTTCCGATTCTTCATCAGTGATATGGGAAAAATAGTACCTACCCCAAAATGTGTTGAGATCAGATGGGGTGATATATGTCAAGTGCCTAGTGTAATGTCCATTTCATGGTATATATGTTAATTCTCCTTTAGGTTTTAGTTTCTGGTCTCATCTAGATTTTAGTTTAGAAATGCATGGCCAGGCACAGTGGCTCAAGCATGTAATCCCAGCACTTTGGGCGGCTGAGGCGAGAGGAGTGCCTGAGCTCAGGGGTTCAAGACCAGCCTGGGCAACTTGGTGAGACCTCGTCTCTACAATAAATAAAAACATAAGCCGGGTGTGGTAGTGCACACCTGTAGTTCCAGCTACTTGGAAGCCTGAGGCAGAAGGATTGCTGGAGCCCAGCAGGTTGAAGCTGCAGTGGCCGTGTGCATGCCACTGCACTCCAGCCTGGGCAACAGAGTGAGACTCTGACTCAAAAAAGAAAAAAAAAAAAAGAAAAAGAAAGTAATGCAAACCTTGCTGTATAATAGTATTATTTTATGTGTACAGTGGAAAATTAATTTTATTTTTAAGGAACAGGTTAAATATGAAATTTAGTCATAGTTATAAAATACTAAATTTGATTTGTGCAAATATTGCCTCCCTTTTAGCCTGTATTTCCAAGTGTGAGGAGGATACTGATATGGATAATTTAAGGTTCTGTCACATATCTATAAAATCTCTCTCTGAATGATTGACATTCCACCCTAGCAAATAGATCTCCCTAGTTATGTTTTGCTTTAGAACTGCTAACATTATTTTGCATTTTATATATGATAGATAGAAAATCATGCAGGGTAGTAGGGAAGCTACCAGATTAGGTTGAAATATCTATGTAATTTGCTAATTGAGTTATTGAATTCAGATAGGCTTACTGACTCCTACCTTCTTGTTTTTCACTTTTTAAATATAGAAGCTATGCTCTTTAAGTGTTTCATGGGTTCTGAATGGGTATTTTCTAAGTTATCGAACACATTTAAGTATCTTTAAAGATAAGTTTAACCTTACATTGAAAGTCAACGAAGGAAAATGTTAGAACAAAAGGGCCCAAGTTCATCAAATCAAAATTGTACATTTTGGTATATACATATTCCTTTTTTTTTTTTTTTTTTTTAAAGAGGCAAGACCTCATTCTGTTGTATAGTGGCATCGTCATAGCTCACTGGAACCTGCAACTCTCAGGCTTAAGTGATCCTCCTGCCTTAGCCTCCCAGGTAGCTGGGACTACGGGCTTGTACCACCATGCCTGAATAATTTTTAAAAATTTATTTTTTAGAGACAAGAGGCTTGCTTATGTTGCCCTGGCTAGTCTTGAACTCCTGGGCTCAAGCGATCCTCCTACCTTGGCCTCCCAAAGTGCTGGGATTATAGGCATGAACCACTGCACCTGGCCAGTGTATACAGTGTATAGTCTTTAATGGAAGCTCTAGACTTTGATTATTTGATCAGATTTGGAGCAAGGAAAAACCCTAGCTTATACTTCCTTTTCAATAACTGATTAGAACAGTGGTTCTCAAACCTTCTTTTATCTCAGACCCCTGTATATGCGTAAAAATTATTAAGGACTCCAAAGCACTTATGTTATATGGGTTACATATACTGATACTTACTATCTTAGAAATTTCAACTGAGGAAAGTTTAACATATTGATTTGTTAATTATTTAAAAATAATAAACCATTATGTGTTAATGTAAAAAATACCTTTTAAATGAAGCATAACTTTCCGAAAACAAAAAGTTAGTGGCATTGTTTTATATTTTCTCAAGTGTTGATTCTCCCCCCTGCTTCTGAATGCAGTCTGTGTGCAAGTCATGAGCCTTTGGAAAAGGCTGTTTATTTGGAGAAAATGAGACTGGAAAGGCAGATAGCATCCCAGAATCATGTAGAAATAGTTCTGATGTTACATACCCTCCAGGAACCCAGCCCACACATTTAGCACCATTGGTGTGAAGGAAAAAGTTGGACTTTGGAGTCTGAGTTTTTCAACAGAATCACCATTAACTGGTTACTGACTCTCCAACCCCAGGGCTTCAGTTTCATCACCTCTGAAGTGAGAGTTCTTATACCTTCCTGGTGAGGGGCATGGTGGGATTAGTAATAACGTCTTTAAGTACTGAACATATTGGGGGCCCCCAAACCATACATCGTCCTCTAGTAAGTGCTCAAAATTGCCTGTTGCAAAGTTTTGAAACTCTTTCTTGCTCATTTCAGTGTCAAACATTATCATAGTTGTTTGGCTTTATTTCCTTGATTTCAAAGAGCATACACATATATCAAATATATAAAGGCTACCTATGTTCTCTTCCTTGAGGACAGAGAACAATCTTACTGTGCAGGCAAGGCGGTGCAGGCAAGGATGTGCCATGAAAAGTGTACTGAACAAATTGGCACTGGGTGGCCCATGCTTAGGGTAGACAAGTCTGGGGTCTGGGAGGGCTTTCTGGGGGAAGTGATGTCTTTGCTGAGATGTGAAGGATCAGTCTGAGTTGAGAGAAAGATGGGTAAAAAATTGGGAGGTAAAAGATTAAGGCTTAGGAAACAGTGAGTGCAAAGATGAGAAAAGACCCATGGACCTTGAGTGTCCCTAGTATTACTGGAACATAGGGCTGGACTGAGGGAGAGAGCTGCATGGTCCCAGGTCTGTGACCCCGGAGGGCATGGGAAGATTTTTTTTCCTTTTTTTGAGTCGGAGTCTTACTCTGTCATCCAGGCTGCAGTGCAGTGGCACACTCACACACACTGCAACCTCAACCTGCTGGGCTCGGGCTATCCTTCCACCTCAGTCTCCCAAGTAGCTGGAACTACAGGCATGTACCACCAGGCCTGGGTAATTTTTCTTGATTTATTGTCAAGATGAGGTCTCACCTAGTTGCCCAGGCTGGTCTCAAACCCCTGGGCTCAGGCAGTCCTCTCATCCTTGGCCTGCCAAAGTGCTGGGATTATAGGTGTGAGCCACTGTGTCCAGCCGAGGAGGTTTTCAACATGGACATGGCACCATGGGGCTCTCTGCAGCAGCCAGGAGTGTAAAGGGAGTGGAGAGAGGATGGGACCAAGAATGGAGCGTTTACCTGTGTACTGTGAACATGGATGAGAACAACCTTAAAGGAAAGCACAGAATGACTTTTGTTTGTTTGAAGAGCTTCTCCAAGAAGACTGGTTAGGTGGATTGTCGCTCAGGTTATAGGCAAGTCCTGAGTTTCTAAGTAATATATTCCACATAGTCCCCATAGGGGTCCCAGTTCACTTATTATGCTCATGGATAGAAAGTTCTGGTGAAATTTTAAGGGTCTGTGACTTTGTATTCTTAGAATAAGTTTATTTTGGAGACACTTGTGCCCCTTTCATTAATTTGGTCCTGAAATATGGTCATCGTGAAAGAGAACAAAAGTAGAAAAAAATTTTAAAGGACCACTAAGGGTGAGGCGATGGATAATAATTTCTCCATCTCCTCATTTCCTCCCTATGGGATTAAAAATGAAACAGACCTGGAAGAATCCATGGTGTCATTTTTTCAATTCTCTATCTTTCCCTGAAATTTTATGAATATTTCTTTTCTTTTCTTTTTTCTTTTTTTTGAGTTGGAGTCTCACTCTGTCACCCAGACTGGAGTGCAGTGGCCGCTCCCGGCCACCACAGCCTTGACCTGCTGGGCTCTGGGGATCCTTCTGCCTCAGCCTTCCAAGTAGCTGGAATTACAGGCACGCGCTACCATGCCCAGCTAATTTTTTGATTTATTGTAGAGATGAGGTCTTGCCAAGTTGCCCAGGCAGGTCTCGAACCTGCAGGCTCAGGCAATCCACTCACCTCAGCCTTATGAATATTTCTTAATTAAATTGCTTTTCTGGGAAAACCCTTTCCTGGTACACCTCAAGTAGCTTCAGTTCTCTACTGAAATTCTCTCAGTTCATTCAGTAAATTCAGAATTCCAGATATAGGCAGAGTAATTGTCAACTATAAGTAAATTTATGGGAAAAGGCGGGCATGTATCTTAAGCAATCATGTTTACAAACTGTGATCAGAAATAGAGAAAAATGCCTTTTTAATGGAGAATAGATGTTTTCTATCAATACTACCTTTCGAACCCCTAAAGATGTCTTAGGAAGATGAGAAAACAAAATATCTCTAAATGGAAACAAAACAAAACAAAACAGCTTTTACTGAACTGGGGGCTTTTCAAGTATACCTCTTCAGAAAACAGGCACCTGGGTTCCACCCCACTGGAGCAGGTTGCCCTCCATGCTCCCAGAGGGAAAGCAGAAGAAACCATTGCTTTTCCTACTTGCTGGTGGCCCACTGGTTATCTCTTCATGACACCTTTGGTTAAAGCTAGCCATTCAGCCTTTACTGCTTTCTGTCTTCTTGGTCGATAGACTGCTTTTCATGAAGATTCTGAAGTCGTTCTTCTGACTATTTGTCTACACTTCAGCTTAGTGAGTAACCTTCCTGCATTTTTCCTCCACATGGAACAAGCTGGTTTATCCTGGAGGTCCAAATTATACCAAGTGTAGAGTTCAAGCAGAGGAAAAATACTACTCACATCTATGCTTTCACACCATCCTCTGAAAGCATGAATGACCTTGCCTCTTAGATGGCTTTTATTTTGTAAAAGAGCATTGTTTTCTGTGACTGTCAAACGTATTGTAGGTCATAATTTCGTTTTTTCTGTTTACTCTTGAAGCCTGGGTATTAGGCCTTGCTTGGTATCCCCAAGTAGCCAGTTGATTATCTTAACGTTTAAGAAGCTGCATTTTCATCTTGGTATCTTAGTTGCCTCCATTCGATTACATTAAAGGAATATTTATTTAGGGCCTGTTATGTGGCAAGCACTGATATTAGGGACAGAGATAGGTGGTTTGGTGGAAGGCAGGGAGGAGTCAAAGACCTCACTGAGATGGAAAGGGAATTTTGTTATTTAGCTAAAATATTCTGGTCATTATTTCTTTGTGTACTTTCTATGTTCTAGATCAGTGCTTGTCCAGTTATGTAATGGGAGCTACAGATACAAGCCATTTATGTTATTTTAATTTTTTTAGTACCCACATTTTAAAAAAGAAACTAGTAAAGCTAATTTTAGTAATATATTTAATAGCTCAACATATCCAAGATATTATTCCAACACATAATCAGTATAAAAAGTTACTAATATTTTACATAAGTATTTGAAACATGATGTGTGTGTTATACAGTTTGGACGAGCATCATCTTAGGTGTCCAGTGGTCACATGTGGTTGGTGGCTGCAGATTGAGCAGCAGACTAGACTCTTTCCCTGTTGGCTGCTTCCATATCCTTTAAAAAACAAGTCAAGAGTATAAATAAATTTGTGGATATATGAATACATTTAAAATTGTTAGTCTAATTATGACAGTCATCCTTCAAGACAGGTGTCACCTACCTTTACTGTAAGGTTGAGGATATGGTATTGGGGGTGTGTTAGGTATATCAATATCAGTCAGGAAAAGATAGATGATTAAAGTGAGATTTCATTTATTTAGATTTAAAAGAAGGCTTCTAAATTATTTTTGTCCTGTAGGAAAACGTAGTGTGTTTCTCTGAAAGGTGGATCATAGCCAGTTTCAATATTTTAGTTTCAAGTGGTGTTTGGATACTTTTAGTAATTAGTATGAGCACCCCACCCCCACTCCCTTAAACTCAGTACCTCTCGTTGCTTCTCTGTCTCTAATAGAATTATCTGTTTCTTTATGAAATTGGTTCTCCAAGGGTAAGGGAGAAAGCCTCCATTTTTGCTATTATGTGTGCCCACCCTCTTTTTCTTTCACTTTTTTTTTCTTCTCTGCTGTTTTTTTGTTCTTCGTCTTGTCAGTCTTTTGGGAAAGGCAGTCTCTGGCACTACAGAACAATAGTTGCTTGGGAAAGGAGAATTGGGAAGTGGAGTAGGGGAGCAACGAGTGGAATAGCATTGCTAGAACTAGCCTGGAGGATTTTTCTTAGCCTTGATGTCTTAATGTTATTTTTCATTTTCTATGGTTACAGCTGTAAATCTGTGGGTAATCCCTAAGTAATCATGGAGAGATGGCCCTCATTTTTCCTTTGCTGCTTAATACAGCTCTTTTTATCAGTGAAGAAAGTCAATAGCAAACTTGTACTCGTGCTTTTGCCCTGCAAAACTTTAGTAGGTGACAGTGTGTCATTAACAGTCAGATTTTGTTTTGTTTTTCACTTAGTGTAAAAAATGGAGGCGAACCTTTTAGGGCTAGGGAGTGACACAAGGGATGGCGGTGGTGGAGAACTTAAAGGAAGTGGGTAAAATGCCAAGAAATTGACACCATTTTAAAAAGTCAACAGTGATATAGGAGCACTCATCATCCTGCTTGTTTTTTTTCCTGGACGATTTCTGGAACAATGAGAATGATGGCCAGGTAAGGCTGCAAGGAGCCTCCATACCTCTTATTTTAATGATTAGATCAAAATCATCACCCAGGCGGTTATTTGAAGAAAAAATGCTTTTTTGATCTTCCTTAATAAGGAGTATAATATTTCTGATTAAAGTATATTTGACCTGTTTTCCTCTATTGCCTCTGTTTAATTTCATTCTGAATCATTCTGTACCACAGACTTTAGGAGAAGTTCTAGACTTCAACCTTAACTATGTGAAGGCAAAAACAGTTGTTTTAAGGGGTAAGCAAGAATTATTCATCCCAAGGGTTTTTTTGTTTTGTTTGTTTTGGCCGTGGACATAAAGAGTTGGAGAATATTGAAGAGGTGCAAGTAGTGATGCTGAGAAAACTTGTGGGAGGGTTTCTCAAACAGCATGCGCTCTAACTTAAAACTTGTGCCCTTCCCAACTCTTCACAGGCTGCCTGGATCAGGTTTGCAGCATTAGCAAAGGACTCCCACCCTCACCCATTTGGTGGGCCACCAAATCTTCTGGTGTCTTGCCAGCAGCTACTGAGTTTAGGGGGCTAGGAGCTTGTAGGATACATTTTCTTGCTAGTGAATAGGCAGAGAACTTCAGATCATCCTTTTGCTAAAACCCTTTTTGGAAGTTATATATTTGAATATACTCTTTAACGAAGGTGGGGCATATAGACTTAAAATTCTTATTGCACATAGGAATATTTGAAATTAGAGTTTAATTCTTAGGTGATGGACTCGTGTATTCTGAACTTTCTCTTTAATTAAAAAAATCATAAAATTGTGAGATTTTTCTGCATCGTGACGTATTTGTTTTCACTATTAATTTTAAAAACCTATCTAAACATCAGTTACTGTGATGAGATACCAAACTGTCACCACTTTGAAGCCTGCCAGAAATGGATAATGGGGAACTAACTTGGAGAATTTACCTTAATCTGGACAATCTTAATGTTACTCTTCATTCTCTGTGGTTACAACTCTAACTTTATAGGCAACCTAGAAGAAACCATGGGGAGAAATGGAACTGGGACAATAAATAGAGTATGCTGAGTTTCCTTTAAATTGGACCATTACATAGCTAACTCCATTTTTTAACTATTCTAATCTTGCAAAGAAGGGCTGTTGAAGTGTATGGAAATGTACCTTGGATTAAGGGAGATAAGTCAGAATTCTTAGAGAAAATGGCGTTCTTATTGTTTGGATAAACATATTTAAAGTGAAAAGGAAAAACATTCAATTTTTAAATCAATTTAAATCAATTTATCAGATTCTTCATAAGGCATACAAAAATTCAGAATTTTTTTGGGGGGAGAGGAAGCAAAAATTACTATCATACTACTGTATTCCTTTTTGGTTGAAACTCTAGGAAATGTGGTTACTGTATATAAAGTACCAGCTGCTTTCTACTGTGTTTAATTTCATCCTAATTTCAACCAAGGGTTCTTAGTTTTTAGAAACTTTAAATAGCAGTTTAGATCGACATTCTGTTCTTTTTTTTTTTTTTGAGTTAGAGTCTCACTCTGTCACCCAGACTGGAGTGCAGTGGCTGCTCCCGGCCACTGCAGCCTCGACCTGCTGGGCTCCGGCGATCCTTCCGCCTCAGCCTTCCAAGTAGCTGGAACTACAGGCACACGCTACCACACCCAGCTAATTTTTTAAAATTTATTGTAGAGATGAGGTCTTGCCATGTTGCCCAGGCGGGTCTCGAACTCGCGGGCTCAGGCAATCCACTCACCTCAGCCTCCCAAAGCGCAGGATTACAGGCTGAGCCACCAAGCCTGGCCATTCTGTTCATTTTTATCAGCTATTTCTCTGAATGTTTTTCCTTTTTCACTTTAAATATGTTTATCCAAACAATAAGACATGTTAAGGGAGTTGGCATCTAAGATAAGCTGCCAAGGGAGATGCTGTGCTCATTGTCTTACCTAACTTAACCACTGATTCACAATGGTGTGCTCTTACTTGAAAACAATGATAGAAAACCTGGCTCAAAAAGAAGGAACTATTTCAGAGTCTAATTTCAAATAGATCTGTTCTTAAATCTGAACTTAAAGCCTACAGCTTTAGCTTTAGTTTTTGCAAGAAAGTTAGGAAACAATCCAGTATTCACATCTAAATATGGTCTTTAAGCTATGGTGTCACTGATGGCCAAAAAAAGAAGTCAGAGACTAGCCATTCATGGAACAAAAATGAACCAAATCATAAGATCGATTTTAATAAGCTTCCCACATTGACATTGAGCTATGTTAGATGCTAGAGTAATATTTCATATTAAATATAAATTTAGTTCTAAGAATGAGTAAATGGAAAGAAGTGAATGCTAGTGTTCTTTTGTTTAATGTTTCTCCTGCCATTTTTTTTTTTTTACTACCTCACACTTCTGCTATTCTGTCTAGTGGTCACACACATAGTGGTGACACCAGAACTCTGCCTGTCTCAGCTGACGCAGGTTGCTGGGCAGAGTTGTGAAAACCATGGGCTTCAGAGGCATGGAGAACACCATTTGAAAGTGACCCTTCCAGTTTTTTTCCTAAGTCATCTTAAACACTTATTTAATGTCCCTAAACCGCAGTTTCCTTATACAATAATTGTACTAATTGTACAGAATTATGAGAATTAAATGAGATAATGGCTATAAAATTTTTAACATGGTGGCATATAGTAAGTGTCCAGTAAATAAAATATTTTTATTGTAACTGCTGTTACAGTGGTTGTCAAAATGAGCTTTTGGAATGCTTAATTTTTGTTAACTTTCTACTCTTTTACCTTAAAGTAAAAAGATTTTCCCTTATCTTGTAAAACAGGACACTGTCTGTCAGTGTCTTTAAATCAATTTATCAGATTCTTCATAAGGCATACAAAAATTCAGAATGTTTTTATTTGGGAGGGGGAGCAAAAATTACTATTACACTACTGTATTCCTTTTCAGTTGAAACTCTAAGAAATGTGGTTACTGTATATAAAATACCAGCTGCTTTCTACCGTGTTTAATTTCATCCTAATTTCAACCAAGGGTTCTTAGTTTTTAGAAATTTTAAATAGCAGGTTAGATTGACATTCTGTTTTATCTTGCTAGGGAAGGTCGCTCGTATTCCTTCTAGCATCTAAGAGGTGAGCCCACTTGGTGGGTTCCCACTGAACTATGTGTATGTAGATCTATATATCTATGAGATCTATATATCTGTCTTGTAGATATATAGATCTACACATAGGTCAGGAGTACTAAATCTGTTAAATATATATTTAAACTTACAAATACCTTAAATTCAGTGATCTACTACTTCACCCCTTTGTTGTTACCACCGTCTTCCTGTGTTTTTGTGGTATGTTCACCAGAACCCTGGGATGATATTACACCTTTGTTTAGTGAATGGGATTCTGTCCAGTGGCGTTGAAGGCTCAGTTGTAAACTCAGTTGATTCGTGACGACCATACCACTTAAGATTTTTTACTGTTTTTTTTAATCCTAATTTATTTTTTTCTTAAAAAAGTAACTTCATATGTTTTAAAATTTGACAGGCACAAAAGAAAATAAAAATGATAGTTGCAGTTTAATTTAGTAGCTAATTTTTTTTTTTAAAGTAGCCAAGAAGGTGATTCACATTTTTCAAGTAAGTAAGGTTTGCCTTTTTGG
Organism: Cephalopachus bancanus; assembly: GCA_027257055.1. Lineage (NCBI taxonomy): Eukaryota > Metazoa > Chordata > Mammalia > Primates > Tarsiidae > Cephalopachus > Cephalopachus bancanus. The sequence goes on along the minus strand of JAPVLO010000096.1, from coordinate 2,733,064 downwards.
AGACAGTTTTAATCCATAAAAACCATTTTATGGATAACACTATTTATAAAACTTTGGCACTTTTAAAAGTTTACTGTTTAGAGCTTTGAGACTTGTGTCAGAATTGGACCTGGATCCCAGGTTTTTTATTTAAGAAGAGCACTTGAGCCGGGCTTGGTGGCTCAGCCTGTAATCCCGCGCCTTTGGGAGGCTGAGGTGAGTGAATTGCCTGAGCCCGTGGGTTCGAGACCCGCCTGGGCAGCGAGACCTCATCTCTACAATAAATCAAAAAATCAGCTGGGCATGGTAGCACATGCCTGTAATTCCGGCTACTTGGAAGGCTGAGGCGGAAGGATCGCCGGAGCCCAGCAGGTCGAGGCTGCGGTGGCCGGGAGCGGCCACTGCACTCTAGTCTGGGTGACAGAGTGAGACTCCAACTCAAAAAAAAAAAAAAAGAAGAGCACTTTGCTCCAGTTTAAATATAAGGGAAAAGATCCTTTGTCTTATCATCTTCAAACTTTATATACCATAGTTTTTAAGTATTTTAAACAGTATTTTTATAAATTTTGGATTTTTTAGATGAAGATATTGGTAAAGAAAAATGAAATTGTAATAAAACAAATGGAAAACCTATTTGTTATTGACTGTCCATCAGATACAATGTTTACCAAATATCATGTACAGTTTTTGTATATATTATTTTATTGAACTATAATCTATATACTATATATATATATAATGAGATACTTCTTTATTTTTTTATTTTTATTTTTTGAGAAAGCAGGATTTATTGAGAGGACAGAAAAGCTCCTAGTGCAGAAGGGACCCAGGGGGTTGCTGATGCTTCTTGCATATCCTGGAGCTATATAGAGTGGTTGCGATCCAGGCTGTCATTTGCTTTCATTGAATTTAAGGTTTAGGAAAAGAAAACCTTTTACATATCCATAACTATGTGCTGAAATTTGTCAGAAAGTTTCTAGTGTTTCCCAAGTTATTTTTTTAAAAAGTTTGCCTTGTACTTTGATATATGCTAGCAGTGAATGTTTGTAGAAGATGTATAACCTAGTGCCATCTGTGAACTTTCTGTCATGATGAAAGTGTTCAATATTTGCTCTGACCAGTATGGTAGCCACTAGCCACATATGGCTATTGAACCCTTGAAATAGGGCTAATGAGACTGAGGAACTTTTTAATTCAAGTTTAATGAATTTTAATTTAAATAGCCACTTCCGGCCAGTGACTTCCATGTAGGACCAGTTAGGTATGACCAAACAAGTCACACTCTTTAAAGTACCAGAAAATAAGAGTTAGAGCATAACTCGAACTAGAAAAGAGAGTCTTTTGTTGCATATGTAGCCAGTATCAGATTTGTGTTTCTACTTTTGTTCTCTCTCACCTCTTACCAAGTGACCCTGAAACCATGAGTATTTCACGTCTTTGGCCTAGGTAGTAATAGGATATAGTCATCTAGTCATCCATACATGATAATGCTGACACAGCTCACTTCCTTATTTTTGGAATAAATCTTTGCTGTGTAACAGTCAGTTGTTAAACATAGCATACTGTTTCAAGTAATGTGAATAGAACATCTTGTTTTCAGCTATAAATAAAATTTTGGAAAGTTATTAATCCCAAAGAAGTCCTAGTCGTAAATGTTTAATATAAAACATTTAAAGCCGGGTGTGGTAGTAGCCCAGCTATCCAGAGCCTGAGGCAGGAGGATTGCTTGAGCCCAGGAGTTTAAGGAGGCTGTAGTATGACATGATTGTGCCTGTGAATAGCTGCTGTACTCCAGCCTGGGCAATTAGTGAGACACACATACATATACACTTTAAATGCTTAAAGGAGGGTGCGTTGCATATCTTAGTTAATATCACCTAGATTTTTGTTTATTAATTAATTAGGTCATGAATGGGACCTTAATTATTATTAATTATTAATTAATTAATAAGTGAAAATCTAGGCGATATTAACTAAGATATGCAACACACCCTCCTTTAAGCATTTAAAGTGTATATGTATGTGTGTCTCACTAATTGCCCAGGCTGGAGTACAGCAGCTATTCACAGGCACAATCATGTCGTACTTCAGCCTCCTCAAACTCCCAAATCTCCCATTCATATAGAAAACAATATGACAGATTCTTTTAGGTCATCAAGATCTAAATTATTATCCATATATTAAATGCCAGTGAAACATTCACTTTAATATGCTTAATTTTATGTTAAAATGAATCTTAATTCAATTTTACAAAAGAATTTAAAGTACTATTTTTTTTTTTTTAAGTTGGAGTCTCATTCCATCACCCAGACTGGAGTTCAGGGCATGCTCATGGCCACCCCAGCAGCAACCTGCTGGGATTGGGCTATCCTTCTGCCTTAGCCTTCCAAGTAGCCAGAACTACAGGTGCACGCTACCACACCTGGTTAATTTTTTTTTTTTTAATTATAAAGATGAGGTCTCACCATGTTGCCCAGGCTGGTCTTGAACCCACGGGCTCAGGCAATTCTCTCGCCTCAGCCTCCCAAAGTGCTGGGATTACAGGCTTGAGCCACCGCCTCCAGCCTACTAATTTTATATCTTGTTGCTGGAGAGAAGAGCCCTAATTCTTTGAAAACCAGAAAAGAGGGTTGTAATGTGAATATTCTGTATTGAGTGTCTAACATTTGTTTTCACCTTGGTGGAACTTTTCCAGCGCTGCTGGCATTGGAGCCATAAAAATGACTGTAGGTAAATCTAGGATTCCCCTTAGGAAAGAATTTAGCCCTTTATTAAGTCAAGATTTCAGAGGAACTCTGTCCAATGGAATTTTCTGGAATGATGGAAATGTTCTCTTTGGTGTCCAGTATGGTAGTCTGTAGCTACTAGTGGTTAGGAAGTACTTGGAATAGAGCTAGTATTGCTGAGGAACTGAATTTTACATTTTATTAAATTTTAACCAACCTAAACAGCTACATTTGGCTAGTGACTACTATATTAAACAGTGCAGTTCTAGAGTCATAATTGATAGAGAAGTAGTCTGCAAACTTCTTTAGTCCCCTAAAGAATTTTTTTTTAAATGTAAAAAAAATTTTCTGACTTTATTTTTCAGTTTGAATAACTGCATTAAAATGTGCTTGAATGACAGTCATCTCACTAAACAGACATTAATCACCTGGATGAAATGAGATCCTGTCTTCCTCAATATATTTTAAAAATTTTTTAATTTTAAAGATTCAGAATTAGGCATACAAGTGGTTCAATATTTCTTACCGTAACTCTCTGCTTTGCTGTCAAATGACTCTTCTTTAAGAGGCTGATGAGCCAGAGGTTTTATACCACAGGGCAATGCACTGTAATACGATTCCGGATGGGTGGAAGGCATGTTGGTAAAGAGAAATGATTGTGGAAAGGAAAATGGAAAAGGAGACATAGCAGAAGGCAGATGAATTTTAGTAGAGTTCATTTAGTTGATACGAAACTGGAAATGACCCCTTAAGGTATCCCTGCCCCCCTGGAAACTCTTCAGGTTTCTCCATGGCTTTTTACTTACCCTAGTTTGGAGACCAATAGAGTGGAATGGTCCTCCACTCTATTTAGTATTAGTTCTTATTTTTCTTTTTTTTGAGTCAAAGTCTTACTCTGTCACCCTGGCTGGAGTGCAATGGCAATCCTTCCTCCTCAGCCTTCCAACTAGCTGGAACCACAGGTGTGTGCCACCACACCTGGCTAGTTTTTTGATTTATTGTAGAGACAAGGTCTCACCAAGTTGTCCAGGCTGGTCTCAAATCCCTCGGCTCAGGCAATCCTCTTGCCTCTGTCTCCCAAAGTGCTGGGATTACAGGCGTGAGCCACTGCACCCAGCCTAGTATTGGTTCTTAATATCTTCTGCACATGAGAATCATCCAAATATTTTCTAACCAAAGATGCCTAAGCTAGCTTGGGCCTCATGGTCTATATCTTGAGGAAGTTCATTAGATGATTCTTAACGTGCATCAGAGACTGAGAAGGACTACTTCAGAGCACAGCAAAGACAGTTTTGGCCTGAAAAAATTTAGAGCAGATTTTACCACCCATTCTCCATCTTAGTGGATAATCTTCAGTAATTATTCCATAGACTGCTGAGTAGGATAGCTTAATAGGCTACTACTAGAAAGAATTAGTAGAAATTAGACTGAACAAGTTGACTTACCATGTAGACTTATTAGTACAAAGTCACTCACCTTTAGAGAATAGATACCAAAGATGACATTGTTCGTTCTAGTAGAATGTACTTTCAGCTATTCTCTTTTGACATTTAGATACCCAGGACTATTCTAATAAAGCAGGGCATGCGTATAAGAATACTTTTTGTTACTGAGACAGGTAAGGCGTTTATCCAGGTAATTCAAGAGACAAATACAGGCAAATTGCTCATCTGTTAACTTTAAACAAAACATAGTTGTAAGGACTCTCAAGCATTTTGGTTTCAGAATCCTGATGCTCTTAAATATTAAGAACCCAAAAGGGTTTTGTTTATGATAACTACCTATTGTTATTTACCACGTCAAAAATTAAAACCAGAAAAATTTTACAATATTTATTCATTTAAAAATAATAGTAATAAACTAATTATGTTAGCATAGATAACATCTTTTGGAAATAGATAACTTTTCAACAAAAAATTTTACAGAGAAGAGGGGCATTGTTTTATATTTTTGCTACTGTTTAAAGTTTGGTTTGCTAGAACACAGCTGGATTGTGTATCTGCTGCTTCGTTCGGTCTGTCCCAATATGTTGTTTTGGTCGAAGTATATGAAGATGATCAGTCTTTACACAGATAATTTAGTTGTAAAAAAGGATGAGTACTTTAATACCTTTTCAGATAATTATAGATATTCTTTGACATTGCTCCAAAACTTGACATGTGATAGTTTCTTAAATGTTAGTTGGAATATGGGAACGGAAGTTGTATTCATTAAATTTTTATACAGCATTACAGTATAATCCGTTTGTCTTTAGCTTGTGCTTTGAATAGTTCTTATAACTATGCATGATTTTGTAACATCTTACATTATTTCAAAAATGCTGATTTGTTAAATTATGCTGACCTTCTGAATTTTATATACAATATTTTCTAAAAATCATATTTGTTACTATCACTACCAACTTATCGGAAAAGTCTTTAAAGACTGAGAAGTTGTCAAGCTCATAGTTGTTTTTAAAATTCTGATTTTTTTTTGTTGGAAAGCTCATATGTTAGTATCATGAACAAACACTGTCAGTTACTTTCCTTGAAGTGTCAAACTTACTTTATGTCCAAAAAAAAAAAAAAAAATTACTGCCACACCTGAGTCTGAATAACTATGCTTTGTCTTTCAGTTTTTTTCAAGTAAATATTGTATTCCATGAAAAAAGGCAGTCTGTTCGACTTATTGCTCCAAATAGTTGCCCAAGTGCTTTCCTTGGCCATTTGGTGTACAGCAGGTATGCTTCATGTGTTCTTCCCATTTCCTCATGCAGAAGACCTAAAAGGGTCAAGAATAATACAAGTCATTTCTTACTGTTTTGTCAAGGACATTCTTAAATGAGCTGGCTTTTTTCCCCTTAATGTGGGTTTGTGGCCATGGGGAGAATAACAGTGACTAGTACAGTTTGCTGTCACTGCCTTGATTGCATTTGTGCCATCAGTGTAAATGCCAGCACAGTGAGAAAGGCAGATAATGTCTTAGTATATTATGAAAAATTTTGATTTTTATGGATGTTCTCAAAGCATCTTGGGGACTCCCAGAAGGTCCACAGAACACACTTTGAGGACCATCGGTTTAAAGGGAAATTTCAAACAATAACTTTTCCTTACAAAATTAAAGATCCATTTTTATCTAGGAAAAAAATCTGTTTGGTAGGCTTGGTACTGTGGAATTGGGAAGCTTTTCTTTTGCTCTGCAGAGGTGAGCTCCTTAGTCATGCCTAAACTGCTGTCCTAGGCATGGGAAGTAGAACACTCCATGCAAGTCTTTCTTCTCACTCATGTCTCTAGTAGGAATTAGATGATTCTTTTTGTGAAAATCACACGTTAAAATAACTAGTTTAAACTAGAGTGTGAAAAATAGGGTTGTTGAGAAAGGAGGATGGCTCGGTCTTAGTGGGGTCATGAGTTCATTCATTTATTCATTCACTCATCAGATGTTAGTGACTCCTTAGTGTGTAGTAAATGCTGATGACTTGATGCTAAATGATACCTTTTTCTTGCCTCCAAGGAGCTCAGTCATGGCTCCCACTGAGCGGTAAGCACGTGTTTAGATTGCCGTGTGGTAAATGTTGGTAAGAGTGAGTGCGAGGCAGAGTTCCAGGGCAGAAATAGACCATTCCATCTGGGGTTAGACAAGACTTCACAGAGGTTTTCAGCTTTGGAAATCTGGACTATGCCTACACTTAACATTGATTAAAAATCTGGAATATAGTTACACACAGAGTTGATTAAATTCTTTGGGATTGACTCAATAAGATGGTATTAGTAGCTAGTATCTGAGACAGTGGAGGCCAGTCAGTACTTTATAGTATGTAACAGTATTTACAGTTTCCATATTGCGTTTCTTCTGCTCTCAGGGCACGTGGGAACCCACATTTTTAATCAGAGCTTATTTGGTGAGAATATAGGAGGGAATGAGTGAATGAGTGTATTTCTGAAGTTTATTTCATCAGGCTTCCTTGTATCTCTGCCACATGGCAGAGGGCTTTCTTAGAAGGATTTCCTTAATAAATGTATCTCCTAGACCTTGGTGGCCAAGTGGCTAAATGAATGTCTTTTGGCCTCTAGCAGACTATGCCTCTCCTGTTAATACCTTCTTTTCATCAGGTTTAACAAAATTGATGGTTGTACAGCTTTTCATTTACTTTATTTTTCATGGATAGATTGCTTTGGTAAATATTTCTCTCATCTACTTATTTTTATTAATTCAACAACACTCAAAAGTTCACATTAAGTGCTCATTCTGTGCCAGGAATTGTTCTAGGCACAGCAATGATTATAAAGCTGACATTCTAGTGAAGGTGGCAACCAGTCAATCAGATAAAGTATCTGTGTATAATATCAAGTAGTGGTGTAAATTATGAAGAAAAATAAGGCTGGATTAGAGAATAGAGAAGTATGGAGAGTTATATTTTAGGTAAATTGATTAAGGAATGCCTCCGTGGGAAGTAACACTGAGCAGTAACCTGGAATAAAGTAAAGGAGGCAAGCTATGCAAACATCTGGAGGGAGAGACTATAGCCTGTGCAAGGACCCTGAGGTTGGAGTGTGCTTGGTGTATTTGGGGAGCAGCAAGGAGGTCAGTGTGTTTGGAGTGTAGTGAGTGAGGGGGAGAATGGCAGGAGCTCTGGTTAGTGGGAAACTGGGAGTCAGATCAAATAGGGTGTCATGAGCTACAGTAAGGAGTTTGAATTTTACTGTGAGATGGAAAGCTACTGAACATGAGAGTGACATGAACACTTGTGAATTTTATCAGGCTCACTCTGTCCTTCTTTGAGGAACAGATAGATGACAAACGTAGCTGCACAGGGAGACATATAGGCTCTTGCGTTGGGCAGGCAGGATATAATAGTGGCTTAGACCAAGGTGGTGGTGGTAGGAAGTGGTCAGATATTTCAAGGTAGCACAGACAGAATTTATTGAGGAATTGGAAGTAGTGTTTGAGAGAGTGAGAGACATCAAGGTTTTGTTTTGAGCAGGTAGAAGATTGCGAAAACTATGGGAGAAGCAGATTGATGCAAAAAAGTCAAGTTTGGTGTAGACGTGTTAACTTAGAGATGCTTACTAGACTCCAGTGGAGATTTCAGGTAGGCAGTTGGTTATAGGAATTTAGAATTTAGGCGAAAGGTTGACCGTGGAGGTATGAATTCATGAATTGTCATTGTTTAGGTGACATTTTCTGCCTAGGCCTGGATGAAGTCATTTAGAGCATATAGGTAGAAGAGAAGTATGAGTGTAAGTGCCTTGTGCAGTTGGTCATTTATTGCTCTAAACTAGAAGATCCAGGACTGGACAATGAGAAAAGTAGTTGGAAAGGTCAAAGAACACAGGAAGGTATATGTGCTGGAACCCAAATGAATAAAGGTTTTTCAAGGAGTAATAGATTGTGTCAGATGCTGCTGGGAGATTGAATAAGATGAGGACTAAATCTTACCAGTTTTTATCTTAAAGGCTAAGCTATTTTGTATTCCTGTGTGCTTCCCTACAGCATATCAAATCAACTCATTTTTGTGTCGTTGTTGAATTTTAGAAGAACTCTGAATTGGAAGCAGTAGTTCACCAAGAGATATTTATAATAGCAATTGGCATCTACCATGTACCAGGCTGTATTGGCTCTTGAGATACAAACATGAATGAGAACAACCCTTCTGAACTTCCCAGGCTTATTGTGATCTTAGGAGAGAACATATGTGAAGTTTTTAGTGCAATGCTTGGCATAATAAGTATGTGAAGATTGAGTGAATACTGTATAGGAACTAGTGACAAGATAGTTACAAAATAAGTGTGTACCATTTGTACTGGGACCACCACAGAATAAATTATCCAGAGTCTATTGATTTTAATATGTGTTTCGATTTATAAATAAGTTGTAGCAAGTTCTTATATTTTTTTTAGAAATTAATTGTGTAAGAATGTATGTATCTGCTTCTAGATATAGTGTGTACATAGAAACTTCATTCACAAGGAATAAAAACAAAAAAGCAGTTGCAGTTATTTGGAGCCAAGACCAATATTAGAACCAAGACCCACTGACTTTGTTTCTGCTCTCCTTATTCCAGCTGACACTGTCTTTACAAATACGTATATTTCTTAAAAACTGATCTTAAAGCTTGTGAAGATATTTGTAAGAGGATGTCCCCTTGAAAAGCGACATTTCTGTACTTTAAAGTACTGTGTGAGAAATCAGTTCGTCAGGATGAGAAAACAGATTCCCATGGGCAGTGTGGACAGAAGATCATACCTGGTTTTGGGCATTGCATGTCCCAATGCCCCTATCAACTGCTATCCTAAAAGCAAAGGCCGGACCAGTGTGGGTATGGCAGGGGGAGAGGATGGTTTGTGGTGTTGTTTGAATTGGCAAGATAAGCGGGAGTTGTTTTTTTTTAATTCAGATCTCACATTTCATCTTTACATTGCATGTATATTTTACAGAACACTCAAATATATAATGTTTGCTTAGTAGTTAAATTATTTAGCCCTTCCCAGCCCCAGATTCTTGAGCAAAAATGTTGGTATGTAAGGAAGACGTGCTTTTTTGGTTGCTTTGAATCCTCCTTGCTATACTTGCCATGTACTACTGGAGCAATGCTTATGCCAGTGGTTTTGTAACATTTCTATTCACAACCTTGTAAATAAACATTTTCTTAAACTTTAGATGTATGTCTGTGTTGGATAAAGTAGGCAAAACCTTCAGAAGCCCTTGGCCAGTGTTGATAGAAAACATCTGCCTGAGAATTTCTTCAAGAGAACTGGGCCTGCCTGGGTTTTCCCTTGGTAAGCGATGCTGGGGTTGTGGCTGGGCTGGTTGGGATTTAGTATGAAGACAATAGTATTTTTTTCTCTTCCTTTCTAGGTACCACGGGAGGGGACCCTGGCTCCCCATTTCAATCCGCCCTTCACCAGACTCCTGGGTCTTAGTCTGTGTCATCTGTTCATGGGCCTCCAACATCCTTTCTGTATAGGTTCTCTTAGGAAGTTTCTTCTTAAAGCAGAAATAAACAAAGCCCTGTCTTCCTCTTACTACTGCCTTTTCTTTCTCTTCTCTGTGCACAGTGAGCTGATTTTAGTTGTCCGAAACCTGTTCACCCCAGAGCTTTTGGTCGAAACCATCCACTCCTAGTTAGAAATCGCTTCCTACATAAAGTCTTTTCTGCTGCTACCAAGTGTGGGGTCTGAGCTGTGCCTCTGCACCAATCTGTGCTCTCCCAGTGCTGTGATTATTACTCATCTGCTCTTTTTGGAAGGCAGCACAGGACAGCACAGTGCTGAAGAACTTGGCCTTGGAGTCTTGACTCTATCATTTAATGAGCTGTGTGACTTAGGGTGAATTTCATAGCTTCTGTATACCTTGGTTTTCTCACCTCTAAAATGGGAATCATAATAGTGTTGTTAAAAAGATTAAGTGAGATGACACGTGTAATGTGCTTAGTATTGTGTCTGACACATAGTATGATGAGATGTACATTATTGCTGCTATTAATACCACATTATTACTCTTATCACTGCTACTAGCACTCTATTTTTGCTAGTATACTCTGTTACCCCCACTGTATTCAAAGTTGAGTGAGGTCTGAGTCTCTGCCCATCATCTTCTCTATCATATCCTCAATGTGTGGTATATACATCCTGTAGGTCTTCACTGAATGTGTGATGTGCTAAGACAGAGGTGTGGGAGTGAAAAGGTTTCTTGGGGGTGGTGGAGGAGAATGGTATTCAGGGACTTCCTGCCAAAGGAGGTGTCTCCTGGACTTAGCTTACATGATAGTTAAAAGGAAGCCAGGACCAAGGATCATGTGGCAGTAGCATGGAGGACTCTGAGGAGTATGGTTGGAGAAGATGAGACTGCAGAGGTGAGCATACCTTGGGAAATTGTCTAGTCAGCATGTTAAAAGAGCAAAAGAAGGACTGGGTGTGATGGCCCACTCCTGTAATCTCGGCTCTTTGGGAGACTGAGGTGTGAGGGTTGCTTGAGCCCAGGAGCATTCCTCCCACCTCAGCCTCCCAATGTGCCGAGATTGAGGAGTGGAAAAAGTATCGTAATAGGTGTATTGCATCAAATGGAGAATACTCTGAAGGTAACTGAAGTTTAAACATGTCAGAATAAGTACACAATTTTTAATAAATAAATTCCAGGCTTTTTTGGGTCCCCCCTCATAAAAAATGTGGATGAGATAGTTTACATTCTTTTCTTGTCTAAAATCTTTGAGATCTGGTGTTACTACACTTAGTAGCACATCTCAGTTTGGACTGGCCGCATTTCAGGTACTCAGTAGCCACACATGGCTGGTGTCTGACACCAGACTGCATGGCTTGGAAGAAGAAAAAGCTTGGAAGAAGCTGGGAGTTAATGGTCTTGAATTAACACGGTGGCAGTATGGGAGGAGAAAGGTCAAGGGTGTAGAACTGGACAGGGTGACTTCTCTTGCTTACTAGATGAGTGGTGGCCTCACAGTCAAGTTGAAAAAAATTTTTTTTCAGGAACAGAGGGGCTGGAAGCAAAATGATGAGCTAAGTTTTGGCATCTGAGGTTTAGGCAGGACATTAAGCCTTATGGATACAGAGCTTGGTTGAGAGTTTTATGATTGTGAGGTCTGGGAAATATACCTGAAGCTCTTTAAACCCATCACGTGGCTCAGCCTGTAATCCTGCGCTTTGGGAGGCCGAGGTGAGTGAATTGCTTGAGCCCGCGGGTTCGAGACCAGCCTGAGCAACTTGGAGAGACCTCATCTCTACAATAAATCAAAAAAATTAGCCGGGTATGGTAGCACGTGCCTTGGAAGGCTGAGGCGGAAGGATCGCTGGAGCCCAGCAGATCGAGGCTGCGGTGACCAGGAGCATGCCACCGCACTCCAGTCTGGGCGACAGAGTGAGATTCCAACTCAAAAAATTAATTAATTAATTAAAATAAATAAATAAATAAATAAATAAACCCAGCCCAGACCCCATGACCTGCTCCTTCCCTTCCTAAGCCAACCACTCACTTGAGTGTCCTGTCACTGTTCCTTCCTTTCTCTGGCTTAAGGGCTCTCTTCTTGGACTTTAGTGGAAGGTAGATACTCATTCCCCACCTTCACCAGTAGATGGGCTGTGGTCAGAGAGAAAAAGGGAAGCATTCACGGGTCAGAATTCACAAATATGCCTTAACTTTTCATCTGAAGTGACTGAAATATTTCTTAGTTCATGAGTCACTCACATTTTGATATTTATTTTAAAACTACATTCAATAAAATCACAAGACATCTTTTTGATTAAAAATATGATTGGGGTCGTTCAGCTATTACTGGAAAATGTCTATATCTTTTTATTTTTGGAAATCAGATTCTGAGAACTTTTTCTAGGTCTGTTTCCAGGGAGTTTTATTTGGCAGGGAATGAGTGATTGCAGTTCGTTCATAGTGGGGAGTCATTTGTTGCCTGTTGACTCTTAATTATTTTATATTTATTTATTTGCTTTTTTAAGTTGAGGTCTCACGCTGTTGCCCAAGCTGGAGTGCAGTAGCACCATCACAGCTCACTGCAGCCTCCTCAGTAGCTGGGACTACTGGCGTACACTGCCACACCCTGCTAAATTTTTTATTTTTGGTAGAGGAGAGGTCTCGCTATATTGCCCAGGCTGGTCTCAAACTCCTAGGTTCAAGCAGTCCTCCTGTCTTGGCCTTCCAAAGTGTTGGGATTATAGGAATGAGCCACTGCACCTAGCCACCTGTTCACTCTTATTCAGGATATTCAAAGATGAGGTAAGAACCTTATTCATTTATTTAGCCATTCATCCATCCATTCATTCATCTGTCAAGATTGCTGTGCATTTACAATGTGCTGGTCATGTTCTCCACTTAAGAAATCCCAGTTACCATGCTATGAGTAACTGCAATGGAAGAGAGATAAGGGCAGACTTGAATGGGAGTAGATACACAACTTGATTTTTTGCCTGGTTAGGAAGGAAGGTGATGTTTGAGCCAGGTAAAAGCAGTGATAAGGAGAAATTTATGCAGACATACGAAGGAGGACCCCCAAACCCCCAAATTTATTTATAAATTGTGTGTTTATTCTTACATATTTAAATCTCAGTTAACTTCAAAATACCTTTGCTGCAGTACACCTATGGAGCTAGGCACGGTTGCTCACGCCTGTGATCCCAGCATTTAGGGAGGCGAAAGTGAGAGGATTGCTTGAGTCCCTGGGTTTGAGTTCAACTAGGTTAACTTGGCAAGACATCATCTCCACAAAGATTAAAAAAACTTAGCTGAAGATAGTGGTGTGCATTTGTAGTCCCAGCTACTAGGGAGGCTGAGGCAGAAGGATGGCCCAAATTCAGCAGATTGAGACTGAGATAGCTGTGAATACGCCACTTCACTCCAGCCTGGGCGACAGAGTGAGACACTGACTCAAAAAACAAAAACAAAAAAAGAATATACCTATTGAGATGCTTTTTCCACTGCTCAAAACAGTTTTTGAACTCATCAGTTTTGATGCCTTTTAGTGCTTCTGCAGTTTTTTTGTTTCACCTCTTCCACATCAGCAAAACACTTCCCTTTGAGGACTTTTTTCATTGGCGAAACAAAAAAAAGTTGCTTGGGGTGAGATCGGGTGCATAGGGAGGGTGAGGCACAGGGATCATTCTGTTTTGGCCACAAACAACTGAATACTTGGTGCAGTGTGGGCAAGTATGCTGGTATGGTGGAAGAACCAGTCACCTGTTTGTCCCAACTAGGGACATTTCTTCCACAAATTGTGTTGCAACTTTCTCAAAACTTCCAAATAAAAACTTTGGTTGACTGTTTGATCTGGAGGAACAGATTCTGAGTGTACCATGAGGGGCCTGCCCTCCAAAAGATAACTTGTTTTTTGGGGGGAGATAGAGGTCCCCCTCGTAGTACAAAACACGGTGCTTTCAGAAAACAGCACATATTGCAGCATTGCCTTGGACCAGTCTGTAAACTATACCTTCATTTATGTATGTATTTGCTCAACCAAAAGTTTAAGGCACTGTGCTAGATTCTGGAGGAGCAGCTGCTACAAAGAATAAATGCATGAGGCAGCACAAGTGCTGTTCTCGAGAGTGTACAGCACGAGAGCAGCTGCAGTGCCCAGGCCAAAACATGACATCCACATTAACGTTTGAAGGCATGGTGAGGTGTTGATATCCTGCCCACACACAATTAAGTCTATGTTATGTGTGAGTTCCTGCGTTAGCTGTTGTCAGGGTACAATGTGCCGCTGACCTCTAGGAGCTCACAATCCAGAGGACTAGAAGATCTCATAATAAATAGTCAAGCAATGTGAGAAATGTTACTCAGCCTTTTGAGAGCACTTGGTCCCACCTGGAGAAATCAGGGAAGGCTCAGAAAGAGATTGTGTTTAAATCGAGTTTTGAAGATTGAGTAGGAACTAACTTGAAGGAGACAGTGGGGTTCTAGGTAGGAGGAATGATATGTCCACAACACGACTGGAAAAGAGCAAAGTGCCTTTATGTGCCTGCAGTTGTTCGGCTTGGTAGGGCATGGGGCTGGGAAGGGGGCCCGGGGGCAGATCCACACGGCTGCATTGGGGTTTCAGTTTTAAGTGTCATTCACAGGAATCAGCAGGTGATGATGCAGAAGCACAGGCCATTTACATTTTGGAATGATCTTGCTGAGATTCAGAGAGCACGTTGAGTAAGATGAGACTCGCAAGAGAAAGACTTGTGAAGAGAAGCCCTTTGGTTTCTGCCTGGACTACAGAAGTGCAGATGAAGGGGATGGCTGCTGAGAGGATGCGCAGGTGAGGCAGGTCTCACCAACAGTGGATGTGGTCAGTGAGGTCTGGGGAGGAAACAAGGCTTCTGTCTCAGTTGGGTGGTTGGCTATCACAGCGACGTTGAGCAAGATGGAGAAGTGGGGTTGTTGGCAGAGGAAGATGATTTTGATTTTTGCACCCTGATTTTGAGATGCCAAGAGGAAACTTCCCGTCTCAGGAGGAATTCAGCATCTGGCACTGCCATATAGGGCATGGGATCCTGGAGGCCACCACAGTTTAAGGGGGAACATGGAGGAAGTGAGTCAGGAAGGCCAAATGAGGGAGAATCATCAGGGACAAGATGTAACCGAGAACGATGTAGTAGCAAGGGGTTACCCAGCTTTGATTTTTTTAAAAATTTTAAATCTATAGAAAAGTTGAAGGGATAATACAGTGGATACCTGCTTATTATTCACCTAGAACTAACAATTGCTAATATTTTGTCACATTTGCTTTCATCTGCTGCTGCTGAAGTCCTCCTGAAGGAAGCAAGCTTATAGCAGCCATGAAAATATCTTGGCTAAGGACTCTGAGGGCAGAGGCAGCTTGTGCAAAGGCCCTGAGTTAGAAGGACATTTGGCTTGCTGTTTGCTGATAAGTAGGGAATCAACGTGGCTGGAGCAAGAGAGAAAAAAGGGAGAATTATAGGAGACAAGGTTAGGGAGGTGGCCCATGTCCATATCATTTAGGGTCTTACAGGCCACAATGAAGACTCCGGATTTTCCTATGAAGGTGATGGGAAGGTATCGGAGGTCTTTAAGAGAAACATGACATGATCTGATTTACACTGTTAAAGGCTTATTCATACTGTAACAAATAGGCCGAGGTGGAGGGTAAGGCCAGAAACAAGGAGATCAGGCATAGAGGCTACTGCAGTAGTCCAGGCAAGGTCTTACGTGGCTTGGACAAGAATAATAGTAGGAGAGGCTATTAGAAGTACATTCTTAGCTGGACTCGGTGGCTCAGCCTGTAATCTCGTGCCTTGGGAGGCTGAGGTGAGTGGATTGCCTGAGCCCGCGGGTTCGAGACCCGCCTGGGCAACTTGGTGAGACCTCATCTCTACAATAAATAAAAAAATCAGCCGGGCGTGATAGTGTGCGCCTGTAGTTCCAGCTACTTGGAAGGCTGAGGCGGAAGGATTGCCGGAGCCCAGCAGGTTGAGGCTGCGGTGGCCGGGAGCGGCCACTGCACTCCAGTCTGGGCGACAGGGTGAGACTCCAACTCAAAAAAAACCCCCCAAAACGAAGTACATTCTTTTTGTCTGTATTAAAGGCGGAACCAGCATGCTTTACAGATTAGATTGGAGGTGGAACATAAGACTAAGAGAAGGGTCAAGGATGATTCCCAAGTTTCTGGCTTCTGCTACTGGTGGAGTGGGTAGGGCGGAGAAATCAAGAATCCATTTTAGAATGCATTAAAGTTTGAGGTGACTGTTTCATGGATTATTTGCTATGGATCTAGGTCTTCAGAGGTTCACAAATATGATGCACCAAGTAGACAGTTGGATAGAGAAGTCTAGAGTTCAAAGTGATTTGGATTGGAGAAAGACTTTGGGAATCATCTGCACATATGGAGCATTGAGAGTGATGGCATTGGGCGAGAGAAGCAGCCTGGCTAGAGATGAGTTACAGACTTGGGGGCCTGGAGCCCCATAGAAGTGATAGGTCAAGACATTGATAAGAACCAGGGGGAGCCTGGAGGGCCGGAGGGGAGAGAGAGTCTGTTCTGGATGTCATGTGAAGAAGCCAGGAGCATGCACCTGTGTCACATGCTGCTGATAGGCCAGGTGAAATGACAGCAGAGAGGAGACCCTTGGAAGTCACCTTGATGAGAGCCGTTTTTGTGGAATATGAGTGTCTTTAGAGCACTAATATTAGTGTCTTTAGAAGAGATGAAGTAAAGACAGCAAACGTTGTCACTCTTTCAACAATTCTACTTTAAAGAGGAGCAGAGAAAGGGGATGAGAAAGGGACGAAGATGTGGTGTTAAGAGAGGCTCAAGATTTACAAAACTGAAAAAGGTAGAGTATAAGAATGTGAGGTGGAAAGAACTGAGTTCAGGCAGGAGGTGAATTTAAAAGTGCATTGGTAGATCAATTTGGGGGAGGTAGCTGTGTAAATATTCCCCAAGGCAGACTTGTTTTAAAGAGTGCTGCTCTAAGGGTGTCATGTGTTGGGGTAAGCCAGCATAGCACTTACCTTGGCCAGTGTTTTGTGGCTTCCAAAGTTCATGGCGCTCTGGTAGTGAATATCTGTGCTGTTGCATCTGCAGACTCAGCTGTGCAGTGAAGAATTTGGGTCCGTGGAGGCTTCCCTGTCCTTCTTGGAATTCAATACCGCCCCACTTCAAAAGGTCTCACAAGACCTTTTTCTTGGGGAGTGAGAATTTCCCTAACTGTTGGCCTTCTGTGTGGCTCCCGTAGTGCCAGGGCTCATGCTGAAGGACTTCTGGTTTTTTGTTCTTTCCACCTTACCTTTGTTCTCCCCTCCTTTACTATTTTACCTCTCTGTGTTTTATTTGCTGTGGATCTAGGACTTTAGAGGTTTACAAACATGAATGGATTTTGCATACTTAAGCATTATTATTCTGTGTGTAGTGAACTGTGTAATAAATATTATTTTATGAAATTGAACAGAGACTAAAGTTACTGCAAGAAAACTCATAGATAGGTATCTGTGAAATGAGATGGTGTATTTTTGGAATGTTCTGAAAGTTTTTTTTAACGGGAAAAGTAAATTGTATTTGAAGGTTTTATTTATATTTGTAATTCTCATATATCTTATTTAATTCTGGCCTTTCCATTATAGGTTTTTAAGTCATTTCGTGTGTGTGTGTGTGTGTGTGTGTGTGTGTGTGTGTGTGTGTATCTGAGGAACTCCCTTAAAACTTTCCTCTAAAATCATCTTTATCTCCCTCGCCCCATCTTACAAATACTTCCTTACTTAATTTCTTTGTGATGTGTGGGGATAGTTATCATTGGAGTGGGGCTGAAAACAAGGACCCTAGAGGGTCCAAGAATTAGAAGGGGCTTTATAGATCAGCTCATCCAACCTCATCCTAGACGAGGAAGTTAAGGCCTCTTGAGTTTTCTTCCCACTTGATTGTTAGGGTAAGAAACCAAGTCTAATATTAAATCCTCGGAGTTTTACTCTTCTTCCTTTTAACTTCTCTAAAAGGAATTTCTGGTACATAGAGGAGTATACCCAAGTAACAGTCTGGTGTTTTATCCAGGTGGGAGACCTCAGTGGCATTATGACCATCTGGGGCATACTGTTCTGTACCGGACACCCCCAAATCTACGTTAGTTTTGTCCTTCCTAGCTGCAGATAAATCCCTTCTGCGTGTTGTTTCCTGTTTGCCAGCTGTCCTTGGGGATGATGATGGTGGTAACAGATATGAAAACCTGTACGATTGCTCTCCAAATAATTTCTATTTACATTTCTGAATTTGCTATAGTAGAAACTAAAGAGAACATCTTTAGGTTCTTGAATTAGAGAAGGTGGTTAGTATTGGACTAGATATTAGATGATTATTACATTTGGAACTACAGAGCTTGTTAGAATAATTTTGAATAATAATGTTAAACTACTATGGAAAAAAAACCCCTTCACTTCTTCATTTGCTAGCAATTCATACGTAAATATTACTAAAACACCCCATCTTAATGTGAATAATTTTCATATTCATTCCCTCTAAATTGTATTTTAAATGAGAATATCAGAACATAAGTATTTGTATTTTAGGCAGAAATGAAAACATCTGTTGTAAGTCATCTGAAATAACATATTTTCAAAAGAGTGATGAATTTTTTAGATAAACGATTTGAAATAGAAGCAAATCACTCAAATGCAAACACTTATATAATAGCATCTCTTGTAGCATTCTCAGTGTTCAAGTATTTTCAGATAGACACAAGAATCTAAAAACTCTGAGTCTGTCCGAGTGGATCAGCTGCTGAAGTCAGGCTGTATCACACAGGCATTTAAACGGAAACAGCTTAGTTCAGAGGGTACTGCTGTTTTATAACCATATTTAAAAATCTGTTCCTCTTTTACTCCCTCAAACTGAGTTCAGGAATATAATGGATCCCATTATAGGTAAAAGGTCTGTGACTCAGCCATCGAGCTACTCAAACTCTTGGCTGTTTTAATTGCCACCATTAAAGCTTTAGTACTTTTATCTCATAAAAATAGATATCATTGATGTAAAATATGTGCCTGTTGAAGATACATGTGTACCTCTGCCCTCATAGTTAGCTAATCAAACACTCGAGTTTGAAGTTAGTTAGGTTTTATGCAGATGGGAGCATGATACAGATCACAAATTTGTTCAGATTTAGTCATTTAATTAAAGAATTCCATGTAGCAATAAGGGCAATATCTAGCTAGAAAATCTCCCAAGACGAAACTTACTGTGTTTTGGTTTGTTTTTTAGCTACATTTAATTTGTATGATGGCAGAATTTTACCAAGCTCTTTCTTGAACCCAAAAGAATAGTGTTTTTTTGATTCTTGTACTGTGACCTCAGTGATTCACGGGAGATATGCGAATCACTCTTCTGTCCCTATTTGACACATTTGTCTAAATTTAAGTGTGGTAACTGAAAGTATTTGTCTATCATGTATACTCAAGGGTAAAAAAAAAAAAAAAAAAAAAAAGAAGCCCTGAGGAGGGGAAAATATCAAGGTGTGAGGGAAATTCCAAGAACACAGTAGGGGCTAAATGGTAAAATGTGAAAAGCTAATTTGTTCTGGGCTTTTCCTTCAGTATGTGAAAGTGTCACAGTCATTCATTATTCATAGTGCATTGCACAAATAAGGTGCAGTGTCTCTAGAAGAGATCTAAAGTGAGTACATCTCAAGAAAGCGTAACTGCCTAACCACTATGTACAGACACATTAATTCTTCTGTTGTGAAAATAAATTAACAAATAATTGGTGGCCCAGTTTATTAAGTTATTCTGTTCTGAGTTGTAATTTTGTGATTGTATACAGATAAGAGAAAAAATCTGACTGTAAAAGGGACTCAAATCTGTTCTAAAACTAAAACCTACCCACGCAAAACATTTGTGAGCTGATATACATACCCAGGCTTCTATTCTTGCCCAGCTGTGTAGATTCAATTATAATAATTTTCACAGTTGCATAACATTGCTGTTTGTTTATTACTGCGTTATTAGTCAGTGAATGAACCTCCCTCTTTTTGACCCCTCAGCAGTGTTTATAAAATACTTAATTGCTTTGGTATCTTCTGTTTCATGTGTAATTCCAGCTGGAAGGAGTCATGGGGACACAATCCCCTTTAAGTGGTAAACTGACTGTTTGTAATGTGCAGTAAACTTTCGTTTAAAATAATTATCCGGAACCTTTAATATTGCTTATAATGCAGTTTCTAAGTTTCTTTTTTTTTAACTTGAGAATGAAGAGTGTTTAAGAAAAAAATCTTCCTGTGACTATTTAAGTGGTGGCTAACTATCTGCTGTCTTATGCTCTAGCTTTTAAAAATGCTGTCATGCTTGTCATAGACACACCTTGATTCCATCTGGACTTTTCCTGTCTGAGTGTGTCCCACCTCTGTCCAGCTCTCTTTGCCATTGCATTTTTCCCTTCTCGGGAGAAACTTGAGCAGGGTTGCATGACTACCCAATGATTAGGTAGCAGGCATAATGGTTGAGAATGTGGGCTTTACAGAGAGGTTGCCTGGTTTAAATCTTGACTCTCGTTCATAACCAGCTTTTTGTGACTTGGGGCAAATTTGTTAACCTTTTTGAGTGCCTTACTTTCCTCATTTGTAAAATGAGGATAATTTCATAAGGTTTCTGTGAACCTCAAACATTGCTTGGTACAGCAATGCTTAGTGATATGATCAGCAGTAGCATCTTTACAAAGCCTTAAGGAAGTCCTGCTGTACTGTCTGTCTTTATGTGGGAGAATATCTCATGAGGAAAGGGGGCTCCTAGATGAAACAAACTAAAAGATTTTAGATGGCAGTTGCAGAGGATTTTAAAGTATGTGCTAGTTATTTATTGCTACTTGATACCTTACAGGTTAAGCATCTCACATCTGAAATGCTTGGGACAAGAAGTGTTCTGGATTTCCGATTTTTTTGGATTTTGGAATATTTGCATTATACTTACTGGTTGATCATCCCTAATTCGAACATCTGAAGTCTAAGTGCTCCCTTGAGCATATTCTTTGAGCATCATATTGGTGTTCAGAAAGTTTCAGATTTTGGATTTTTAGATTAGGGATACTCAATCCATTTCCTCCTTTACTTTCTGTGGATTAGAGTTTGAGCGTGGTTTAGCTGGGTCGTCTGCTTGGGTCCTCACAAGGCTGGAATCAGGTGTCGTCAAGACTTTGTTCTTACCTGGAGTCTTGACTGGGAAAGAAACCACTTCCAGGTCTACTCTGGGGGTCAATAGACTCATTTCATGCGGTGTATGATTGGGGATTTCAGTTGCTGGCTATGGCCTGTGGTCATCCTCAGCTCCTGACATCTTCCAGAAGTTCCTTGCCATGTTGGGTCTCCCCCTGTGGTTGCTAGCTTCCTCAAAGCCACAACACAGACAGACTGTCCTACCCTCAAGAAGGGCCCCTACCCTCCTTAAAAGCCTCCCCTGATTAAGTCAGGCCCACTCTGGATAATCATCTCTTTGAGAAACTCCAACTGATTTAGAAACCTTGACTACACCTTCAAAATCCTTTCACCTTGTCATATTCTGTTGTTTTGAAGGTCACAGATCCCTCCATACTCAGGAGGTAGAGATAATGGGGCCATCTTAGAATTCTGCCTCCCATAAGAGGTGAATATATTTTTATAGGACCAAAGTAGTCTATCATTAAGCATTTATGGCGAACTAAATTTGCTAGACTCTCAGTCCTGGAGAGACTTGAATATAGTGTGTAAATTAACTTTATCACTGAGATCTTTATACATTGATTTTTTTTCCCTTCAAAGATTGTTCTATTCCCAAGTTTGCACAAACCCCTGGGATTGTTCAGTGTTAAAGACACACCTTTGTCAGTCTTTGAAGTCTGACTTTTAAATTCTTAGGAATAGCTTAGTAAGTTACTTTTACTAGTGACCTTTTTAAAGGAGTAGAAACTTAAATACAAACTTGGTAAAAATTGCTTTCCCAGAGCCAAAGCCTACATTTTACTTTTCCAGTTTAAAACTGTTGAATATACCAGTGATAGAAAAATACAATGTTAAGTGTACAGCAAAAAATAAAAAAAGAAAGAAAGAAAGAAAGAAAGAAAGAAAGAAGAAAGAAAGAAAGAAAGAAAGAAAGAAAGAAAGAAGGAAATGTTGAGTTGAATTGAATTAAACCTTTTTTTTAGTGTGTAAGTTTGGCCTTTGTCATCTAGTGTCTTTGGATATGCTCTGTGTGTGTAAAACATTTTTACTAGCCTGGAAGCACTGTTGTCTTATATTTTGCCAAGTTTGATACCTGATAAGCTGGATAGCTTTAGGTATGGGTGTCCACTGTCAAATTCAAGCTCCCAGGTATACAACTTTGAGAACAATATGGAGCTTAGGGCTTATTTGAAATACACAAGGCAAATTCCTGTGAAATGGGAATTGTCTGTATAGACTCTCATTCATTGAGAGTTATTGAGGTGAGTGCACTCAAGAAAAACACGATATGCAGGGGAGTGAAGAAAAAAGAGAATGGAGAAGAGTGAGAGAAGAAAATTGACTTTGTTGAGCCCCCTGAACATATTATCTTTGCAGTTTTTACTTCTAGAAAACAGTGTTCAGTAAATGATAACACTTTATTTACTGACCTAAGGAGCTTAAACATTCAGAGCAAGAGAGTGAAAGTATGACTGGGTCTTAGATTCCTCTAATGGGTTTATATTTTGGTTTGCCTTTTCTTCGGGTGTTGCTCTTATAGGAGAACTGGTGGGTAGGCCTGCTGCCTACAGGGGGCTACCCACCCGACGGTGGACTAGGATATCTAAGAAGTTATTTGCTATTACCGTGATAAGCTTTTGAATTGTGTTGCATTTGTGGTTGTTTTTTGTTTCTTCGCTGCCCAAAGTAATGATGATTTCATTTGGCACCTCTGCATTTCTCTTTCTTCTATCAAAAGTACTGCAGGGATAGGAGATGTTCAAAATCAGAAACAGTCTGAAAACTGGCATACACTTTATGGAGAGCTAGCACATGTAAAAACATCATTCAAATCTAGTATAAACAAGCTCATTTTTGTAAGCATTTATGAAGCAATGGAGACACATCAAAAGCATGTTCAATTTAACATCAGTTCAACTCTGTGCCCTAGGGGTGTGTGTGTGTAGACAAACAGGCTAATTCTACTATATGGCCCCTAAATGCAAGGCTGCAACTTCATCTGGTACTTTTCTTAAGAAGATCTGTTACAATACTGGAGAAAAGAAATGGCTAAATTGGAGTCCTTGAAATGTAGTGGATTGAATAAAACATCATATAAGCAGTTCTTTGTTTTTGAACCAAGAAAGGTAGATTTATTAAGGATAGATACATTGTGAAAGGCGCAACAGGAAGGACAACAGCAAGGTCTGCTGTCTGCTGCTATAAGCAGTTCTTTATCGGTGCTTTGGGGAGAATTTCCAAGGCAGGACTGAGAGTGGGCTTATTTTTTTTTTCTGGTTCTTAAAAACTTGACTTATCTTGGGTCACTAACTGATAACAAAAACACACAAACAAAAACTTGACTCAGTCCCTTGAACAAAGTAGGTGTCAATACATAGAGTAAATTATACTTCTGTGAAGCAGTGATATACTGGATAATGTTTTTTAGCTGCAAAACACAATGTCAGTTCTTACCTATATTTTTATTTGGGTGCAGTGTTAGTGATTCTCTATAGCTTTAGTTTGGAACTAAACTAGACTTCTCCAGCCCTTTGAAGGCAAAAAATCCCGTGTTTTTGTATTAAGTTAAAAGCCATCTTAACTTGCAGATTAGGGTTAGAGTCTTAGAAACAAGTCCTTTATGGTTTTGAAGAGAGACAGCAAGCTGCTCCCTGGGCTTGTGCTGTGGCCACAGGCAGGCTTGGGGAACTCCACAGCTTCCCCTCCAGCTGTGGACCACAACTATGGAGGGGAGGGGCGTCGATCTTCCAACACTACTCAGGGAGGCTCGGCAAAGTGTGTGGGTTTTGTAGCTACAGCTCATGGGTCAGAGTTCCAGTTTTGCCATTTTCTGGCTGTAGAACTTTGGGTAAATTAGTACTAAAACTTCAATTCTGTCATTGATAAAGTAGAAATAATATCTCCCACCTCACCAACTTCATAGGGTTATTACAGGAACCAAAGAGAAGTATGTAAAATGCTTGGCAGAGCACATGACAAATTTAACTGTACAGCCAGTGGTTAAAACATCATTCAGTATAGTGTGGGATGGCTTCATACTTCCTGGTATCCTGGTGCTGTCTCTTTTCATTGCCCCAGAAGGGCCAGGCTGAGGGTGGCCTTGCTGACGCAGCAGCTTGACTCTGGGCCTGCAGAACTGTGCCTTACCACAGCACCTGGGGTGGATGACCTGGTCAAAGTCATGTTGGTAGAGAGTAGAGACAGGCAAGGGGAGACAGTTAGAAGGGCCATGGTGGGTATGGGTATGGCAGGGTGGAGGAGGAGCCATGAACAAATGCCCCGTTCTCTGCTGAGAAGGAGCCTTGCTCCGTAGAATTTCTCAGGCATTTAGGAAAGGTTTTAGCATTGGCAGAGTTTCATTGCTGTGTTATTCCAGTCAAACTGCAGAAACATCCCAACATAGTGTTTTTCACTTTAAAAATGCTGTTCGACAGTTGCTGTGGTAAAGCTGCACACCTGCATATGGACAAGAGGCTCAGTATTTTTTATCTGATGTTGAACTATTCAACATTAAATGTAACATGGCCACTTGGTTCATTATTTCCTTTATTTTGAACTCTACTAATTCAAAGTGTGTTTATAATTTAGATGCCATAAAAGTGACTCATATTAATTTTTAACCATTTAAGATTTTGTTTGTGTGGTGAATCTATTGTAAGGACAGCTTAAAAACACAAGCAGAAACTGTAGGTTCAAAAATGCTGTCAGATGATTTTTAAACTAAATATTTCAGCAGTAATTTTTTAAAATTACAATTGTAAAATTTAATGATTTTGAGGTGCATGCTAAGGTAAGTTATTTTTTAATTTGATATTTTAAAATTCATTTTATTTAACTTTGTAATTATCTTTACTGTGTATATGTTATAATATAAATTATACAAGCCATCCTTATATGACTATACTAATATTCCTGTTTTATTCCTGCTAGTGACTTAAGTTGAGCATAAAGAAACTGCCAATTCAGTGAGCTGTTTCAGTGCATTTTATGTAAAATTATACTTGTTTGTAGAATGATATGCTCCTTTAAAACACTTGATGACCACTGCTTTGAGAAAGACAGACAGATATACCCACTTACCCCTTTCCCAGAGAAGGTGATGAATTGCCCTGCTATGGCTATATCAGTGTAAGTGAAAGTATTATTTTGAAGAACATTTTTATTCAAGATATCCTTGGAAAGAAGGGATACCTTGGTCAAATGCCATCAGGGCACAATCACTGCTATCTCCATCACCTTTCCCTAGTGTATTAAGGACTAGGAAATTCCTATGGTAAAGAAAACTGGTGAACTTCCGTTAGCCCAGGATTCTCTTAACTCGTGTGACCTGAGGCCTCTTTTCACGTAACATGTTTGAATATCTTTAACTGGCTCTGTAGTTTTTTGCCTTCTCAGTTAATTCTTATGTGTTCATTGAATAAATAATTTTTCCTGGAAATTGTTAAGAATAAGTTGAATAAAACTAACTGGTATATAAAAGTCTTGAGCTTGGGGCTTGACTATGTTAATACTAAATTTAGCCAAGTAGAAAATATTCTACCCTTTGAATGTCTTAAGAATACTTTTGTGCTTATTATTTTGTATCAAAGTTAAAAATTACTTCAATTGACCTAATATCTACTCATCTTGATCTACTCTCTCACAAAGCGGATTTTAAAAACTTGCCTGTAATGCATGTTTATGCCTCCAGCCATCCAGTCTTAGGCATGAATTGTTGTTCAGGTTGGTTCCACTGAGGAATGGACCACCCCCAATCAGCACCTGCCTCCCCTTCTGTCCCAGCCTGGGACAGACTTTTTCAGAAAGCCTCCTTGGTCTCAGCCTGTTTGGGGCGCTCCGCGCTCTTTCCCAGTAGGTACTGTGGCTGCCCTATTTACTGGGATAGCCTCAAATACTTGTTGAATAAATAAATGAATTGAGCACCAGATATTGGGTGCATCTTCTTGTTATCAATGTCATTGTTACAGTCTCAATAGGATTTAGTGAACTTTTGCTAAGTGTTCTTTTGAATCATTGCACACTCTTTTGGCTACAGATTGAACTTTAGTTTTTATACTAGAATTCCTTTGTAAAATAGTGTAGAGAGATCAAGAACTTGGGGAATACTAGCAAAAATAAAAATTAAGAATATCAGTAATAGAACTATATCTCCGAAGACATTTTAAAAATACCAAATAGTACATTTCGACCTTAAATGACTGCTTGATATTAGTATTTTCATAAACTGCTTAAACCATAATTTAGTGTCCTTAAGTCTTGCGTTTCCTGTTATTTGGGTCTTCATTGGCCTGCCTCTTCTTCACCAGAACGCCTTCTTTTCTCTGAGAGCACAAGTGCCTCCTTATTGCCTCCCTTGAGCTTAATTTATGGGGAAGCTTTTATCTTCAGAAGTACGATGTTATATCCTGGCCCACTTGTAGCAGCTTTTCTTTTTTTTTTGGTAAAGCATTATTTTGATTTTAGACTTGTTTGTGTGTAGATAAACACATAGAGATAAGTACATGTTTGTCTGTAAATAAAATGCTTTTTCATAGGTGTCCTGTATTACAAATGTTAGTTTGCAGAGATCATCCAAGTTGGGAGAATTGCACACTGTTAATATTATATCGCTCATTTGTATTACTCAACGTTCCCAACAGGTTGAGGCTTCAGGATATAACTAAGGCAAAACATAATGAAATAGGATGGCTTTTTATGCCAGGAAATGCTGATGAATCTTGGAAGAAAAGCAGATGAGATAAATACAAAGTTTCTGCTTACATATGTTTTCATTTTGTTCTGGTGATGGACCTGTGCATTTCAAGACAGATTTGCTTATAAGTATCAAGGGATTACCCTAGCTTCCCCCACCTCAGGTCCATTTCGGTTAAATTTGCATCCTGTCCATTCTTCTGTCTTATATATGATAGCTTATTTGTGTGTTTTTTTCTAACTTATATGTTGTGAACAGTGGAATTAAGGATAAAAACACTCTTGGCTACAGATTGAGCTTTAGTGTCTTTAGCAAAGTATCTTTGTATCTTTATCTTATAGTAATTCTTTCAACATAACCGCACACACCTTGGGTCTTTTTTATTTTTTTATTTTATTTTTATTTATTTATTTATTTTTTAGTTGGAGTCTCACTCTGGCGCCCAGACTGGAGTGCAGTGGCACGCTCCCGGCCACCGCAGCCTCGACCTACTGGGCTCTGGCGATCCTTCCAGGTAGCTGGAACTACAGGCGCGCGCTATCACGCCTGGCTGATTTTTTGATTTATTGTAGAGATGAGGTCTCGCCAAGTTGCCCAGGCGGGTCTCAAACCCGCGGACTCAGGCAATCCACTCACCTCAGCCTCCCAAGGCGCTGGATTACAGGCTGAGCCACCGAGCCCAGCTGGCCTTTTTTATTTATAGTTTAAATATTAGGCATGGTGTTTGAGTCCCAAAAATTCATGTCCCAGTCCTTATATATCCCATAATATTCTAGAAGGCATATAGAATTGTAATAGAAAATAAGTCAAGTAGAAAGTCCGATAAGATATATTTAAAAATACCTTCGGTGTCTAACATTCTCCACGTTTGCACTAATAAATGAGAGGTTTTAGGTATGCCCTATATGGTAATATCAGATGTTAATGGCATTGATTACCTGTCAGACGGTGGGAATGGATGGGAAAATGTCCGCTGTAAAATTAAATAGCATTAGAGAAGACTGTACCATGCATCTGGTGGGGGGGGAGGTGGCTGGGCCTGGGAGACTTTGTCAGGGTATTACTGGAGCTCCAGGTTTTTTTCCCCGCATGATTAAGGCAGGCCATCTGTTCTTTGTTAAATGTTTACAAAAACAGCTTTTCTCTAAAAGATTTAAGGAGATGTGGGTCTGGTAAACACTATAATATTTCTGAGCACCTTTTTCACCTTATTCTAAGTAGTACCATAACATAATTCTGCTGCATATCAAACAGGATTAATACTTTTTTGGTATTTGATCTTTACTTTTTTTCTCCCTTATGCAAGATTAAATTTTTTACTGAGTTACTAATTTATGGCTTTATTTATTACTAAAAGGAGCATCTAAAATGATTTGTATGCTAAAGCATGTAGATAAATTTTCAGCCTTTTGGTGTTATGTGTTATATGCTTTTTCTAATTCGTAAATGTGTACCAGGGAATCTCTCATTAGAAGCTGGGGTTCTGTTTCTGGAGTTAATGCCATGCAGATTAAAGAAAGGTAAACATAGCTGGTATTAATTCACCACTCTAAGTTTTAATCATTGTTTAGACTTTCTTCTTTCCTTTTCTTTCCAGGAACAACTTTTTCTTTCATTTCCTGAAAAAAGTCACTTGTCCCAAATAAGTTTGGTTTCTATGTCCCTTGCAAAAAGATATGGCATTTTCCTTTTTACTTACATTAGGAAATAATATATATCAATTAACTTGACTTACATAACTTAAATATAATAAAACAGTTAAATTAGGCCCCACTAATACTTAGGTAGTGATATTATGGACAGTGTCTCTGTTGATGTTGAAGAGTGCTTGTGAGGAAAAAATAGAAGGGCAGGAGATACTCTTTGAGTGTTTGGTTAGCTATTTTGTCCTTGTACAGAAATCTGCTCATGCAGATTTATATTCCTGCATTCTTCCTCAAACTTGGACCATGCTTCTCTCTCTTCCTATATATCTTTACTCTTTTGCAGGTTCATTCTCCCCCTTAGCTATGGTCAAGAAAGGACAATAAGTATTTTAAGTTTTTTTATTAACACAGGATTTTGGAAGAAACTGGAAATTACCTAACCCAAACCCCTTATTTCTCAGAAAAGGAAACTGAGCCCCATATGGGTGAAGTGATTTTTCCCAGGTAATATATAAATTATATATTTATATATAATTATCATTTATATGATAAGTCCTGGATTAGACCATAATTATCACTTATAATGATAAGTCCTTGACTAGAATTTTGACTCTAAACTCAGAGTTCTGGATTCTTTCGTTTATACTAGCATAGCTGGAGTATTAAATATAGGTTTCTTTACTAACTATGGCAGATTTTAGTGGGTACAAGTATAACCCATCCTTTCCAGGTAGTATTTTTTTTTTAGTGTTTTTTTTGTTTGTCATTCAACACTTTGGAAGTTGAATGAAACCTGTGGAGCTTTCTCAGAAAGTTGCTGTGTATAAGATATCGGGAGAAGATGGGCAGAATCAAACAAGCACTGGATTTAGGAGACCTAGATTCAAATCTCAGCTTTGTCCCTTACTGTGTAGCCCTGGGTGGCCACATCATCCCTGTGGACTCTTCCTTTCTAAAAGATGGAGGGATAAATTCTCACATTTTTGTTGTGAGATTTAGGTGAACAAACTTTCTTAGCTAACGTAACCTAGATCAATGCGTGGCATCAAATGATGCTCCAGAAATATTCGTTGTATTGGAATGTGCTTTACAGTACCTATAGTTTAATGTTTGATTTTAAACTTCCCTTTGCTCATAGTAAGCCTTGACTTAATCATGAGTCTTGAGGCTCTACAGATGTGGACCTGGGTTCTCCTGCCTGCTCTTCTTTTGTAGGTCATGTGGTGAGGATTCTGGAGCTACTGGCTTTGATAGTGGTCTCAGTTCTGTCACTTAACATCTGTACCTCCTTGGGCAAGTTACTTCATCATTGAGTGTCAATGTCCTCAACTATGCAATTAGAAGAGTCATTTAACCCTTAGGGCTGGTGTGAGGATTGAATGGGATCACATGACTGGCACATAGTAAGATTGTTTAAAATTACAATTACTTTTATGTGCCAGATAAAGCATATGACATAGGCGAAAGTGAGTGATGATTGCAGATTTAACAATTTTAAGTCACTGAAATGTAAAGGTTCATTAGAGACCATAATTTACAGTATAGATGATAATCTAGGCAGCCCTGCCCTGGTTTGGATCATGAGCTGTGAGGCTATCATATACAGGTTGTTATATATAACTGACCACTCAGCATCCCGTTGCAATTGTTGATATTTTCTCCTGTATTTAAGACAGTCTCTAGATATGTTTCTAGTGAATGTAAAGAATCTCCTGGAAGGCATGTCAGAATTAATTTATCTGGGTTCTCTCTCCCTCATGAAGTTTCAAAATGTAAATCTTTAGCAAGTTAAGAAAGGCCAGGTTCGGTGGCTCACATCTATAATCCCAGCACTTTGGGAGACTGAGGTGAGAGGATTGCCTGAGCCTGTGGATTCGAGACCAGCCTGGGCAAATTGGTGAGACCTCATCTCCATAATAAATTAAAAAAACTAGCCAGGTATGGTTGCATGTGCCTATAGTTCTGGCTACTTGAAAGGCTGAGGCAGAAGGATCGCCTGAACCCAGCGGGTTGAGGTTGCGGTGGCCGGGAGCATGCCACGGCCCTCCAACCTGGGTGACAGAGTAAGACTCCAACTCAAAAAAAAAAAAGTTAAGAAAAACATTGTCTGCATTTCATATTCATACAAAAAATTTAACCAATCTGAAATCTTAAGTTTGGCTGTGTGCTTTTAGGTTGATATTTTAACATCATTTAAACCAGAAATGGCCTCTACTGGGTAAAATTTCTGTGTTGTGTTTACACTTTTACTTTAAACTTTCACAGTGCCAGAATCTTACAATGTACATTTGTTCGTTTAAAAAATGGCTAAATTATATACCTTTAATTTGAGTTCCCATTCCTGCGTGAGGGAAAAAAACTTTACTTAGATTTATCCTTTGTGGCTTAGTTTTGCTCCTGTTTTATCATCCACCATCTTTCATGTAGGCTGTTTAAAAAATGGACAATGTCTTCATCTGAATGAGAGGTTTTTTTCTTTCGGAAATGATTTTTTTTTTACTGTATTACTAAAATACTATTAAAAATGTTTCTAATTTAAAAGTTTTCCTCTTAAGGAAATATACATATTTTTTGGATGAGAGAAAATGATAGATTCTACAATTGTTGGTAAAATATTTGCCACTTCGAGTATAGAATAAGTTTGAGAAACATCAGCCACGAACTTTCGGTTCCTTTCTTCACTAACGAAGAATGATAAACTAATTTCAATTCCTATTTGTGTCTCTTAGCATTCTCCATCGGAGCCCTTTCTAGAGAAACCAGTGCCGGATATGACTCAGGTTAGTGGACCGAATGCTCAGCTAGTGAAGAGTGATGATTACCTGCCGTCAGTAGAACAGCAGCCACAGCAAAAGAAGAAGAAAAAGAAAAACAACCACATTGTTGCAGAGGATCCCAGTAAAGGTTTTGGTCAAGATGACTTCCCTGGTGGGGTTGATAACCAAGAACTAAATAGGAACTCACTGGACGGGTCCCAAGAAGAAAAAAAGAAAAAGAAAAGGTCGAAGGCAAAAAAAGATCCGAAGGAGCCGAAAGAACCCAAGGAGAAAAAAGAGCCCAAGGAACCCAAGACCCCAAAACCCCTAAGATTCCCAAAGAGCCAAAGGAAAAGAAAGCAAAAACTGCCACGCCAAAACCCAAATCCAGCAAAAAGTCAAGGTAGGTTTTGGGCAGAAATAACAACCCTAAACCTTGATAGTACAGAAATGAGCACCAATCAGCCATGTAGCCTTTTAAATGGGGGGACATGTCGATTTTTTTCATCATCATTGAGCTTTTTTCCCTAATATTGTACTAAAAGATTAATGTTTTTATGCATTTTGAAATTTAGAACTGTATTATTAATTATTAATTCTGAATTATTATGTATGAACTGTTGATTTAGAGATTTTACTGGATAAAAATTATTTAAAAATAAATTTCTTGTAGTTTTTTAAAAGTGTGTCATAACAGCATAATTATTTGTAAGCATAGGCCAGCAGCCTCATTTTCAGTGATGGTGCAAAACTGGGCAGGAAGGATTATAGAAGAAAGAAGGTTCACTAGATTTCACGAAGCATTTCAGCCCTGTTTCCCAGAAGTTGAAACAGGAGAATTAATTCTCTCCACTTGGCAGAGTAAGCCTTCCAGGGGAAGGATTTAAATCCTAGTGAGCAGTGTGGGAGAAATCAAATAGCACTTATCCATCAGACATGCATTCAAGAATACCATGAGTTTTAGGTTCTAGAGAAGAGCCTCCTTTGCTCCATACTTCCTCCACCACTTCTCTGACCCCCCAGAAGGCATATTTATTCAGTAAGAAAAGCTGAGAGGAGAAGACATTGAAGACTAATTTTTTTCATTTGTACTGAACATTTCTTACAACTGTTCTGAACCAGTTCCAAACATCTGAATCTATTTTTCAGAATATGGCTCATGTTAGAAAATATAGTTTCCAGATGGAAGTATGGTCAGCCTTGGTTAATCTGAACCTGTTTGCAAACTTTGTTAGAAAATATACTGCACTCCCCTGCCCTCATGTGCACGTGTAAACATACCCCTGTGCTTGCACACACACTTGATTTTGCCGTTTCTGTGAACTTTTTGAGATTGCTAGCCTGTAAACCTTTCACTCATAAGCTGCCCTGTGTGTGCGTGTCCAGGTACACAAGCAGAGGAGATTTTGTGGTTAGAAAGATGTTGCCTTAAAGCGAAAGGACAAACTTGGGTTTTTTAACTTCCTGCTAAAAATATTTAAACAACCCCAACAGCATCATTATGCGGTGTTTTAAAAGTTTGAACTATAGTCATTAAAACATTTTTGCCCTCAATGCTTTTTATGGTGTCAAAATAACTGAATTATATTCAGTAATTCAGTCCTACAGATAACTTAATATTTCCATTTACTTGTGAACTTTCTTAAATACCTCAGTATGTGGCCTCTTAATTGAAAGCCATCATTTTCTTTCTTATTTATTTCTTTATTTATTTTTTT
The DNA here is from genome assembly GCA_027257055.1 of Cephalopachus bancanus. Lineage (NCBI taxonomy): Eukaryota > Metazoa > Chordata > Mammalia > Primates > Tarsiidae > Cephalopachus > Cephalopachus bancanus. The sequence goes on along the minus strand of JAPVLO010000096.1, from coordinate 2,700,431 downwards.
GAGTTGGAGTCTCACTCTGTCGCTCAGACTGGAGTGTAGTGGCCGCTCCCGGCCACCGCAGCCTCGACCTGCTGGGCTCTGGCGATCCTTCCACCTCAGCCTTCCAAGTAGCTGGAACTACAGGCATGCGCTACCACGCCCAGCTGATTTTTGATTTATTGTAGAGATGAGGTCTCGCTGCCCAGGCGGGTCTCGAACCCGCGGGCTCAGGCAATCCACTCACCTCAGCCTCCCAAAGGCGCGGGATTACAGGCTGAGCCACCAAGCCCGGCTATTTTCTTTCTTCTTATGAACTTTCTTTTATACTTATAACCCTTTATAAAATCTGTTTTCATTTAATTAAGTGCCTGTTGTTTGTAGGTATTTTTCTTTTTTTAAGTGTTAGGGATATAATGGTGAGGAAGGAAGACATGGGTAGAATTTCATTCTGACTTTGAGGTGGATTTTCAGATATATAGTTGCCTAAGTCTAAGTATTATGATTTTGGTGGGTAAAAGCATGTGCTTATTTCTCCCAAGAAGAAAGAAATAAAAGCAAATCTAAAAAGTAATGCGTTATATTTTTTTCCCTTAGAACATAGGGGTCTGTGTTCTAGAAGCTTTCTGGAGCTCAGGAAATACCAATATTAATTTTAGCATTAAGATATATCTGGCTTCAGTTATCATCTTAATTTTTAAATTTATCACCTAAAATGGTAAAAATTGATTTTTAAAGAGAAGTAAAAAATGCTCTATTTTGGATGTTGTCACGAGTTTCCAAGTATATGCTTTCAAGTTCTGAATCTACATCAGACAAGCCCTGTCTTTAAAAACTTACTTTAGCATACCTCTTGTAGAGTACTTTGGGGCAGATATCAAAATGAAACTTGTTCACATTTCCTTAACAACTGTAAGCAACTGTTTGGAACCTGGGGCATCAAACCTAGTCAGTCCTGGGCACACCATGTGTCCTTGGTTCAGATATAGACCTTGTGTTTATCCAGTAGAGAAACATTCAGTACAAGCCTCATAGGCATGCTATCAGCTGTTCATCCTGAAGTATGAACACTTACTCTTTGCAGAGTAAGTGTCTGGCATTGGCAAATCTGAGTAATGTCTTTGCACCAGAGACACGCTTTTGGTTTAAAAAAAAAAAAAAAAAAAGATGTATTTTCTCCCAAAGAGCTTGTCTAGTACTTTTGCCCCCTCTTTTGCTTTTTACTAATGGTCTCAGTCAATGCCTGCTATAGGTGACAGTTTTACCCCAAATGGTGTGAAAATAATTAGATGGAACACTTCTGATGAGTCTGGGGATGTATAAGTTAAAAGGGAGCGAAGCAATGTGGCCCAGAGACTTAGGAGACATGGTGGGGGAGGGGGAACACCAAGAGTGTTGGTGGCACTTCTGTTGGCCCTGGTCACCTAACCACTTATAGGGCCACTTGCTGATTTGCAGTGAAGTAGAGGAAGGACGTTCCTGAGAGACTTCCTATCGTTGATGGTCAGATGGAGATGGCTGTTTAAGTATATGGTAATTGAACTGAGATTTTAACTAAATTAACAAACCAAACCATTATTTTGTTGAACCACTTTGTTTCTATTGATCAGAGGAATTGAGTATGTCGAGTTGTGTTCTAAGTGTGGAAAGGAAATAGCATCCCTGAAGCAAGGATAACTAGAGTGCATACAACTACATGTAAATTCTGAATAGCATAGCAGAATAATTATGTAAATTGAATATGCAGTGATGAAGGTAATAGGGGGTTTGGGTTATGTTAGTACTGGGTTTGAATTGCCGTAGCAGTTTGCTTTTAAGCACTGGAATACAACAGTGGCAATTTTGTTTTGCAAAATGTTATGTGATACCAGTTATTTCCATCCTTGAATAAGTTGACTTGATGAATTTGTTTATACAGAAAACAATTTTCCTACAGAGGGCTGAAATAGAGGGAATAAACAGAAGTGAAACGAAAAATTCAGCACAGAACGGCTCACATAGTTCCTCTGCAGCCCTGGGTGTCATGTCATTGCTGCATTCTACACACAAGCGTGCTGTCCTTTGAGCGGATGGCAAAGGAAGTGACCCTTTGGGGATCTGGCTCTCTCTGCATTGTGACACTGGAAGGGAGGGAGCTTGGTCAGTGTTATTCACACTCTCCATGTTAAAGGACACATGAAAGGTGGCTCTCGTCAGGGACTGATTTTCCTTGTGTGCCTCCTCCTACCTGGCATTCCATCTTTTTCTGTAAAATGGCAGACACTTAAATCTGTGACCATTCCCAGAGAACTGACCTTTTTTGACAACCAAAATATAATTACATGCCTTTCCTATGCAGGAGAGCCTAAAACAATCTGCCCAGAAGCTGTTGCATAGAATGGTAGAAAAAAGATATTCAGCATCTCAAAAAAAGACATGTAAAATTTTGGTGTGGAAAATGGGCCACAGTCCTCTTCTCTAATAGGGCAGTATCTGTTTTCCCTCTCCCTTTTTGCATCAAATATATTTTTTTCTGTTTTCTAGTGTTCTCCCCAGGTGTCCTTAGAGCTTTCAAATATGGACTGTTAATATTGCAAATAAAGGCTAAGACATTTGTGGGCTAAAGAGGATGCCGTTTTGCATATGGAAGGATTCATGGAGCTGAAATATGAGGATTTGCATTCTTTTCAATGCATTTTCTGTTGTACGTGGCTGGACCTTGTGCAATGAGAGAGAATTTGGAGGAAGTGCTTCCTCTGAAAGACTCTTGAAAGAATCAGTGGTCCATTTAGCTATATAAAGATTCTTTGAATGTACAGAAAGAAGGGAACTTGTCCAAAGATTGTGACTTGACTACTGAAGCTTAAGTTGAGTACTAATGCAATTTCTAGGAATGTGTTTTGTTCCTTGCTCTATACTCCACCCCTAATGTTAAACTTAGTAGAAAGTTAAAGTGTTATTTTTCAATTAAGAATGAAGCTATCATTTTATTTTGAACTGGAAAAGAATCATATTGCTCTTATTTAGGAAAAAAAAAAAAAACCACAGAAAGTGCCAAAAACATGTATGGCTACTTTTTGCAAATCACATTACCATCAACATTCATAATAATATATGTAGCAACTTTCTTTTTTTTTTTTTTTTGAGTTGGAGTCTCACCCTGTTGCCCAGGCTGGAGTGCAGTGGCACACTCATAGCCACCGCAGCCTTGACCTGCAGGGCTCAGGTGATCTTCCACTTCAGCTTTTCAAGTAGCTGGAACTACAGGCATGCACCACCATACCTGGCAATTTTTTTTCTATTTATTGTAGAGACAAGGTCTCATCAAGTTGCCCAGGCTGGTCTTCAAACCCTGAACTCAAGCAGTCCTCTCACCTCTGCCTCCCAAAGTGCTGGGATTATAGGCGTGAGTCACCACGCCTGGCTGTAGCAATTTTCTTATGAGGAACTTAGCTTTTCATATATTATTTTCTCAGTTATGAGAGTAACAACATTTACCTGAGAAATATTTTATTCAGCCAGCAAGCCCAGTGGTGGTATATTTTGGTAAACTAGTATTTACTTATTTTATGGTGTGGTCTTGTATATGTAAAATTTCTCAGTAGAGACTAAACACAAAAGCAACCCATTAAGCTGGTTTCGTTAATAAATACAAAAACCCAGATAGTCAGTTGTCTTCCCTTCAGATACGTAGGTAATAAATTAAACCGCAGCCTTCTTTGATTTTCTTGTTCTTTCTTTTACTCACAAGTTGTGATTTCGTCTTGGATACTTGAAAAGATAGAATTAAGTATTTTGGACACTGTGCCTGTAGAAGGGGCTTCTTAAATGAGTGATGGTAAAATGGATGATTGAGCCCATTTGGTGTTGGTGCCCATGAACGTCATGTGGCTCTACCCCTAGACCTGTCCTGCCCATTCTCTGGTTCATTAAATTCAAGCTCCAGTCCAAGCACAGGACCAGTTGCCCCCTTTTCCTGCTGACTCAAAGGTTGTCTTCTCTTCAACAAAAGGGCCATAAGATCTTACTACTCCTAAATCCTTCTTTCTTTTTGGATAACTACCTCAGGACTTTTCCATTGCCTGTGAACATCCGCATGTGGCCCTTCTATCGGATTCATTTTAAGCCAGCTGAGTGTGCAGGGTAAGAGAGTTGGCGGCCACTTTTTAGTACGGACCCTGGTATCTTTGACATGAAGTTCAGTTTATATTCATCCTGGGAAGAGGATGCCTAGCAACATTGACCCTTGCAAGCAAGTTTGCTAACTCATGCACCGTGCTAGATGTAGGATGGACCACACCAAGCCTGCTAGAAATTTGTTCTGCCTGTCCAGTGAGTTGCAGTGGACTTGAAAGCAGTGGCCTGCTGCCACTTTGGTTTAGGTGGGAGAGAGGGTGATGTGTAGGTCCCACTTTTAACTGTCATTGCATCCATAAGATGAAAGTTGAGAGGTGAGGAGGCCAAGAGCAGCAGTGGGATATTTAAGGGAGATTTTTCTGGCGATGCGTTCTTTTGAAGTAGGATAGAACGTGTTGCCAAACGATAGAGGTGATTATGATGTTCTAGTTGGGAGATAAAGAGCTGAAGGAATCATAGACTGATTCTTTAAAATAAAAAGGTCTACATATGAAAATGAAATGCTTTTGAAAAATATGATATTTTGTACAAATGTAGTCTGTCACCCGATATGTAAAGATCTTTTTTGCTAGTCATCTTCTGCCTGGACAGAGGCCCTCTTGAATTATTGGAAGCTTGAGCAAAACCACTGTATAGAATGTCAGTCATCTGAAATGCCAGCCCTTACTCTAACCACTTTTATACATGGAAGTGTCTGTAGCTTGGCGTAAAAATGTTAGATAGGATATAGTGTAAACCAAGAAAGAAGAAGGACACCCTTAAACTTCCATTAGAATACTAATTATATGTACAGACCTGACTTCTATAGGAACAACGTAATTTCATGGGAGTTTGGCTTCTCTGTTAGGATAAGTGGTGATATTTTCTCTTTCATGGTTTTACCATTTGGTCTGCCTAAAATTCTCATCTCACCTGTAGTAACTGATTGAAATGTGGGTGGGAAGCATGGCTTATTTGTTGTATTAGCCAACCTGGCAGATTAAAGAAGATAATTATGAATCTAGAGAGTGGGTTTTGACTGCCAAGGTTACCCTTACTTGTCCCCTTTCTGGGTCATAGGATTGCTGTGCATAAATGAGAGTGACATCTTAAAATGTGGCACAAGTAGTCAAATAATGTGCCTTACAGTTTGGCACTTGGAAAGATACATGGTGGTAAAAGACCATTGAAAGACCTTTCTGTGTCAGTTTTGCAGTATCTAATTTGTTCACTTCTTTATGTTGTACTAACTGGACTTCTTTTCCATGGTACTTCTGGCACATCTGAATTCAATCCATAAAACTCGGTAATGAGTAGATTTTCAATGTTAATTCTTGACTGCCTGACAAAAGTAATTTTTTTTCTTTAGAGTATTTTCAATATTGAAAATGGATTCAGCTTTCAGGAGAGCTTTCGACTGGACTTTCTCTTCCATGCATTTTTTTTTAACACTCCCTTTGAAAAACAGCACTGTAGTGACCCTAAAGACAGGGTGCTAACATTATTGGAAGACTTAAAATTATCCAGGGAAGATCCCAAGTTCACGGGGAAATGTTTCAGAGGCCTGAAGTAAACTCCAAAAGGCCAGGCCAGCCCTGGGCCCCTGAGGAGCTCTCCATGAGGTGTGTTGGATACCCTTGGCCAGTCCTCGGACTCAAACGTGGATTCTAGAGCCAGGCAGGTTCTAGCTCCAGTCCTAAAACTGCTGCTTCTCGGGCTTAAGGCATTAACCTGCTTGACCTTCAGCTTCCTCACCTGTGGGAAGTTTGGTCATAAAATGTAAAGGCAAGGCATGTTGAGTTTAAAATGCACATTTTAAATGCAAGTGAATTATGCTTCTGGATCTTTTCAGATTTTCTTTGCTAGTTCTTTCCTTTAAAAATTTAGCTCAGTGTACTAAGGGAGTGTTTTATTCTATAATAGCTTCTTAAGGCAACAATATAAATTAAATTAGTTTTCTTATAGGTGTTTCAGTGTCTTTTAAAGGACTTGGAGTCTATTAATAATTTTTCATTGAAGTCATACTTTTGTTGTTCATAAGCAAAACAGAATTTGTCCCTCTCAAACCTTTTCTTTCTCTTTCTCAACTAGAAGAGTAGGATGAGGGATTTGTGGGTGGGGTTTAGGAGTTGTGGGTGGCAAGTCTGAAGGTGCCTGAGTGTGCCTTGCTGTGAGCATGTTTGTTATCTGCTATTTGATTTGTCTCTGCTCATTCGTTTATTCTGTTGTCTGCATTTTATTACATTCCAGTTCAACTGTTAAATAAAGTTTAGTCTTAGGACTTTATTTAAAATTTTTATTTTATTTTGTGGGGTTAATTTTACTTTATGATGTACCACATTTTATGCTGCTTTAATTGGTCTTTTAAAGCTTTTCATACTTTTAATCTTTTTTTTTTTTTTAGTTTACCTTTTACAATTTTCATTTTTGTTGTTTAAAGAAAAAAAAGTATCAAAGAGTAGGCAGGAATAAAAGGAAATCCTATGCTCATAACTTGAGAGGCTAGGGGCTCTTCTCTTCCAGTACTGAGCCCTCGACCCCTAACAGTTGATTGTGTTTTATTGTGGCAGCCCAGATATTTGGAGAATTGCGTTATGCCTTTGGTGTGTTCAGTGTGGCATCCTGTGGCCTTCTTATCCACTAGGTTTACTTCTTTATTAAAGAGCCTTTTCAGCATATAAAGCTTAAGAATATGCTCCAGTAACTTTTGCTCTTCTTCTAAAAGATTATAGAGTAACGTTTTGGAGAAGCTTGAGTTCCTGAACCTGATTAATCTTCGTGACCTAAGCCTCAAGGTTGATTTCCCCAGTATGGTGAGAATCTTCACTAACTTATCCCATCTGGAGGACCTGTTTGAGTACTCCTTCTCACTGTCAAGACATCTTCATTAACTGATCATGTTCTTCTCATGTGTGGGTTCACAGAATGGTTTTCTTTTCAAATGTTCTTTCTGTTCAGGACTTAGATCCTTAGGCTGACACTAATCAGTGTTTAACTGCATTCTATTTTGCAATAAATCAGGGCACCTGCCTGACTTCCTGGTAAGTTTTGGCCCTTTGTGTAAAGCCTTACAGAAAGCCTGCACTCTTCCTCAACAAAAGGAATCAGTTATCTGTGCTGTATTTTAGCTTGGTCTGTCTATGTAGAATCTTTCCAGCCTCATTTCAGTCCTTATGGACTCTTATGGTAATAAGCTGAATATGAAACCTTTCTCAAGGGGTGATTCCCTAGAGTATTCCTCCAAGTGACAAATTTTGTTCTCTAAATACAAAGACGGTGCGTGTTTTGACATTGGGGGTAATTGCAGAATTTTAGAGCTTGGTCACTTATCTGTGACCCTAAGCAAATCCGATTGTCCATCAATGTAACCCCACTCTCATGATGAAATTTGAAATGAAAAACTGATGGAGGAACAGCGGTCCCTTCAGACTTCCAGCAGCATCCCCAGAAAATTTTCTTCCAAGAACACAAGGACTTGAGGAATAGATGGCTCTGCATTTCAGTGTTTTGTTTCATGAGTGCATGGCTCTGGGTCTCCAGCTTCACGAGTGGATGGCTCTGAATCTCTAGCTTCAGTCTCCAGCTTCATGAGTGGATAACTCTGTGTCTCAGTCTTCAACTTCACGAGTGTGAATGGCTTTGTGTCTCCAGCCTCATGAGTAGATGGCTCTGTGTCTCTAGTCTCATGAGGGATGGCTCTGCATTTTGAGCTTATCAGTAATGATTGGAGATAAGGATCAGGAAATGAAGGAACTTTCTGAGTAGGAAGACGAAGTATGTCAATATACAGGTTTTGAAAAATTGCTAAGTTTCACTTTAATTTGGTAATACTTTAACCCTACCTCACTGAACTTCGTAGGTGTTTCATTACAAAGAGAGATAGTACGTGAGTTTTTAAAAAATGAGAAATGAGAAAAATATTTAAAGTAAAGCCCATCACATAAGGCTATATACATGCTTGTTATTGCTATCACTATTCTTTGTACTGATTAATGAACTAGATCGGCTAACATTTATAATTCATTGACCTGAGTAGGCACTATGAATTCAAAGATAAATAAGATAAGCCGGGCACAGTGGCTCAGCCTGTAATCCCGCGCCTTTGGGAGGCTGAGGTGAGTGGATTGCCTGAGCCCGTGGGTTCGAGACCCGCCTGGGCAGGTGAGACCTCATCTCTATGATAAATAAAAAAATCAGCCGGGTGTGGTAGCGCATGCCTGTAATTCCGGCTACTTGGAAGGCTGAGGCGGAAGGATCACCGGAGCCCAGCGGGTCGAGGCTGCAATGGCCGGGAGTGGCCACTGCACTCCAGTCTGGGCGACAGAGTGAGACTCCAATTCAAAAAAAAAATAAGATACATTTCCTTCTCCTCTTAAGTTTACAAGAGAGTTGAAGAAAGACATACATGCATAGCCCTTTGATTTTAATATGCTGCAATAATAGTCATCAAATTTTGTGTATTTTATGTATCATCCCTTGTACGAAATGCTTCATATGGCATATAGATGGAGTGAGGAGATTATGCTGAATCCAAACGGTGGTTGTCAGAAAATGCTTCTTGGAATGAGTGGTGTTCAAGGCGAGTCTTGCAGATGGGTAGGTTGGGATGAAAATAAAGGCATGAAAGAGATACGGGTGTTTTGGAGAATAGTTCTGATGCCTAGAGCATAAGAGATAAAAGGCCACGACTGTGGGAAGAGAAGAAAAATAAAGCTAATGTTGTCAGTTGCAAAACCTGCAGAGGCTCTGGTATGCCTGTACCAAGAAACCCAGACATTGTAAAAAGGGATTGGATTTTAAGCAGAGGAATGAGCCAGTCAGATTTGCATTTCAGCTGGTCGCTCTTGTGGCATGTGGAGATAAGTTTGAAAGTGATGTTTTGGTAGCATTACTATGATGCTGAGCTGGGAAATGCAGGTGGCAGAGCAGGCTCAGGAGAGCAATGAGGGCAGCCGTGATTTCTTCAGGGCTGGTCCCATTCAGGGTTAGAATGTGAAGGTGTTCCCTGCACAGGCCTACTTATTCTTAAGCACCCACTCATAGGTTGTCATATGGGGGCCAACCCTGGCTAAAACCCTAAAATAGCCATCGCTGCAACTGTTGGAGGTGCTTTGAGGTTCTTTCTGACCCAGGCAGCTCAGTGACTTTATCTTCATTAGCGTTGGTTTAAGGGATGTTACTTAGTAACAACATTCCCATCACCCCAACTGAAATGATGCACTTCAATTTTTATTATAATTTGGAAGAGAAGTGTACGTATGGCTGTGTTTTGGATTTGACGTTATTTAAAGTAACAACAAAAAACATTGTTGACCATTACAGATGTAAATAATGATTGTGACTGTGAACTTGGTGTATTTTCTCTATCAGCCCGATGCTGGATGGCCCTAAATATGGGGCCTGAGAGTGACGAGGTACTGGGGAGCTATTGTAATGAATAGTCTAGGTGGGAAATGATATGTGACTGAACTAAAGCGATTGTCATGGGCATGGGAAGGTGTATGCTGTGGGTTGGTTTGCTTGTCTGTTCTTTTAGCTACTGGTTAAGAACATCGGTAAAGAATTTTTCTTCTGTGTGCTTGTCTGTTCTTTTCGCTGGTGGTTAGGAATATTGATAAAGGATTTCCTTCTATGTATGTTGCTTAGATGAAGTGATACTCGATGAAGGGGGTGTCCTGTCTATAAATCTCTGTGGTTGATTCCACCCCAGTGGGTCAGAGCCATGGCCAGGGAATACTTCCCAGACTTGGCTGATAGTTTTCCAGATCTCTGTGAGTGTTCACCATCTGGACCATTATCTCATTTAAACCTCAAAGTGAATCTTGGAGGAAGGTATAATGATTAACCTCGTTTAATAGATGAGGAAACTGAGACTCAGGGAAAATAAGTGCGTTCTCCAGGGTCACGCCTCTAAATGACGGTTGGAAGTTGAACTCAAGTCTGCCTGACTCAACCCAATGCTCATATTCACCATTTCTAGATTACTTTCATTTGTTCAAGAAAAAAAAAAAAAGCAAAGCAAAACAAAATAAAACCTTTGCTTTTTGGTAGCAAAGCAGTTTTAATATAACATTCAGTTGAAAATCCAAATTAGTTTATTGCAAAATAGTAGCAAAGGCAATTAATTTACATATCTTAATCTTGTCCTTGATTGTAATGTTGTTGGGTGGACACTGAAGATTTTGTTGCCTTTTTTGACATCTTAGGGTGTTCTTTGGATTGTATATCGATGCATGGAAATGCTTAGCTGTCTCTGAAAAACATTAATAGTGCAAGGTCTACTGAGTTTAGAAATCTTTCAGTAATCAAATCTGGGGTAAAAGTGCTTCCCTAGGCTATAGGCTTTTTGTCTAAACATTTGGCGAGGTCCTGTCTGACTTTCAGCCATCTTGGAGGTTCCATGCAGTTCATTTTTGGTAAGGGCAGATGGAAAATCATTAGCACTTCTCTCCTTCAGCAAATTGATGTTTCCTCAAACCTGGGCTTTGGTTGGCTTCCAGATATTAAGCCGTTTACTCCTGTAGGACAGTGCATGCAGGGCCCGGCAACCCTACTAAATTAAACCGTGTACTTCACTTTGGTATAGAGAGGTCACCATGAAAAGCACGAGCTACCAACTCACTTTACCTGGCAGTGATTCAACTCTTTGACAGGCCTACCTCTGATTTAAACAAATTTGAGAAATATGTAAAGTTTTGGAAGCAGTTTTGCACTGATTTGATAAAAGAAACCACAAAACACTGCAGCGCAGGTGTTGAGAATGTTTGAAAGCTGATTGAGGGAAGCAGATGGCTTTAGTCAGTGGCATCCAGCCAAAAGAGCAGGTGCTGGTCATGTGACCGCTGGTTACCAGGGTAATCTGATTGCTCTTGGCGTGCAGATGAAAGGAAAGGGGCCCAGTGTTCAGCTGTAGTATTGTATAATTTGTGGCAGTTAGAGCGGAAATAAATGCTGGAAATGGAGCCTCATAGTAGGGGAGACTTCTGTCCATGTGTAGCGTAAACACTAGGACAGTTGGATGAGAACTGTTGTATGGATTTTTTTTATTTAAAAAATATTATTAAAAATATTTCTGTGGATCTTTTGGGGACTTAAAGTTTTTAGAGCACTTTCTTTTTAAAAGAGAATAAAAATAGCTCTTTAAACGTAAATGCTATTTGCTATAATCTTGAATTGTTTTAATTATTTTCTTATGTGACTATTTACTATGCTAAAATGTTAGCAAAATAAAATAAAAGTAAGTTCTGAGTATTAAAAAAACTATTTAACATGATCAAATATTTTCTTTATTAGCTGGAAAGATACATTTCAGTTGTGTGATGGATACTTTATTATATCAATAATACTTTTGAAGAATTTTACATGGCACATGCTTTACTGAAATAAAAGCAAATAGATATCTTGGTTTCTTCCTTTTGTAGTAGCTGAGGTTAAAAACATGTTGATTAATTTATTCTGTCAGCACACTTTCCTACGAGTTTACAAAGAAAGTTCAATAAATAAAATTTTAAAAGGTTTTTGGAGCATATCTTTTGTTTTCAAAATTTATTAAAATTTGAGGTGCTCCAGAAATGGGAAAAAAAAAAAAATCATTACTGAGGTTGAATTATTTTTTAAGTTGGATAATAATGATAATTGACATTAGAAGATCTTGGAACTGGTTTGGAAGCTGAAATTCAAGGTAGCACTAGGTGTACATTCTAAAAGAATGTCAAATAAAGGTTATGAAGATAATGATAAACTTAAATATAATAATTTTTTCTTGGAGTTTATTTATGTATTTTGTCTTATATAATGTTCAAATCCTATTAATATTTGTCAGCAATATGCTATAGAATATGTGCTTCAATTATTGGGCTTACTTCGCTATTTTTTTTTTACTTCTGTAATTCAAGACCTAATTTTGGAGGAGAAAAGGCTAATTGTGACTATCTCAAAAAATGCTTCACACAAAATAAAACTTATATTTAATTAAAAACACAGCATTAGCTAAAGTTTATATGGAATAGGAAATTGCTATATATTTTGATTATATTTTAAAGGATTGAAGGTTGGTTAAAAATGTAAATGGGTGATATTAAAACCTACTGGTGTATTGGCAGAGGTTTTGCACAAATGTACTATGTGTGATGTTAGGAGTTTTGCATGCAATTTTCTTTTAAATTAGGTCAGATATTTGCTAAAAGTCATCAGTATTGAGTTTTGCTATAAAACTTGATTGAGAGTGCCATTTAACTATAAATGGCCAACATGCTTTGATTTGTCGATTATCATTGATATTTTAGGAATATTAATATGGGAAATATAAGGTATGGGACATGAGAAAAACCACATTAAAAAGTAAACGCTAAGTAATCCACTTTGAATTCTAGTAATAAGAAACCCGATTCAGAAGCAAGTGCTTTGAAGAAAAAGGTCAACAAGGGAAAAATAGAAGGTTCTGAAAATTCAGACTTAGACAAAACGCCCCCACCATCTCCTCCTCCTGAGGACGACGAGGACCCAGGTGTTCAGGTAATGCCATTATTCTGATCCCTGAGTCTTGGTTATTTAGTGTGAGTAACTTTATATGAAGTATACTAGACCTCCCCTGCCTTGTTATAGAGATGCTCTTGAGATGTTTTGATTGTTGTCTGGAACATTATCTCCATAGCGGTGAGAGCCAGGGAGCCGACACCAAGTTAAACTTCTGAGTAGAACAGCTTGGTTTTGCCATCTGAGACTCTATAATTAATAAGACAGATAATCATTTCTGTAAATGTATATTTTTATGTTTATATGTGTTATTAATATTGGTTAACATATTGTTAATATATTGGTTCATTCAAAGCTTCATTCACAGTTTAAAATTTTTCTGAAGTTTGGATGCTTGTCAGTTTTTTTCTAGTTTTGCAGGATAAAAAAATTAAGATATAGTTTGTAGCTTGTCTTAAAGTTTCTGACATTAGATAGTCAGAGTTGAGATATATTCATGGAACACTAAAGTTTCTGTGCGAAAATCTGTGACCTTCCAAATGGCAACTCTGTCGAATATTCTACTGTTAGAGTCTCCTGACTTTTGGAGAACGTTATAGGAATGGGTTGAAAGACTTACCCTGAAATAAACATTAGGAATTTAGGTTCTTGTGTGTAAAGTACACTGCCTTCACTGATTGGACCGAGAGGGACCCTTACATGTGACAGTTAAAAACTATTTCCTTGTTAGGTTCCCTGGAAGGATGCCAATATGGTCCACTGGGATGGCTGGGAATGTAACTTATGTGAATGACATCTAAGTTGTCAAAGGGCAGTTGCTGAGGAGTTCTGCTGAAGAAGGAAGCCAGCCCCTAGACGCTGATTGGACTTTTTCTTACTATTTAGTGCACACTCAGGACTTTTTCCAAATACAAATATTTCTTTCCACCAATCAGAAACAAAGTATTTGCAATATGCAGCTTTTTTCTAAACAATTTCGTTTATTTTTAGTTTTGTTTGAGTAGAACTCCCTGGTATCTATAACTTTTCACAATGGTCTAAGCTAGCAACCTGAAAAGGAAAGAGGGATAGATGTAGAGAGAGTTTGATTGATTGTGGTTTGGTTTGGTTTGGTTTGGTTTGGTTCTGTCATTAACAGTGATATCTTTGGCAGTATGGGTTGATTTGTAATTTATTTATTTTTAATATGTCAGTGGAAAGATATTAGGAAGGTAAGTGGTTAACTTTTTTAAATTGCTTACGTCGTTTTATGAACTAAAGCATTTTAATGATTTTGAATTTTACTTTTATCCTCAAGGAAGTTCTCTCTTGATGTGTGTTTGCTTAAAGTAGGATCTATTTCGACAATATTAAGAAGAATTTCTTCACACGAGTCAAGGAAATTCTGTTACTTTTTCACAAATACTGTTTTTTTTTAAAAAGTCTATTTGTATTAATTCAGACGCAAATGAACTTTATGAAATACTAGGGTTTTTTTGTTTTTTCTTCTTTTGCATTTCACTTATAGAAAGATGCTAATCAGTTTAAGTGTACATTGGTACATTCTTTCTAATTGGCTAGGGCCCAACTGCTGTGTGTTCAATAGCTAATATGAGCAACCACACAAGGAGATCTGACTTTGAAAGTGGTGCTTTTTTTGGTATCTCTGACACAGGAAGTGATGCTCACTGGTTGTTTATTGTATTTCTTCTTGTAACACATGAATGACGGGCTTAGTGTTACAATTCTTGAGTTTTGTGATTGATTTACTAAAGTACATGCCATATAATCTAACTCAAAATTATGTCACAAGGTACTACAAAAATGAGATCATGGAAATATTTAACTATTCCATTCACTATACCTGTTTTAACCATAAGTAACTTTCATAAAGCAATTCAAGTTTAAAAAGATGACCTATCATTTTAGTGTCAATTCAAAAGTATTGAGTTAACTTAAAAGCATTTCTTAAATTTCATTTTGATGTAGAAAAGTCTTGCAGATGATAGCTTACCAGATCATATTAGAAACGTATTCTGTAATAAATAATTTAATTTTACATTGGAGAATTATAAGAGGAATTTTGATCCTCAAAACAAATGAACTTAAAATGAATTATTAGTTAGAAATTAGAGAAACCATGTAACTGTTAAACATTTCAGAAAATAGACTTCTACTTGTATTTTGGAATTGTTTACACTTGTGTAACTATTGTTACCCCATATATACTGCAAACTAAGCTGATCACTACTGCACATATTTACATCACCAAGTTGATGTGAGAAGGAACTTACATTATAAAAGTTATACTTACCAACACATGAATTTCTATTTAAAAAAATAAAAGAAAGCCCCTGTTTTATTGTATTGGATAGAACATTTCTTTAATATCAAAGTGGGATATAGTATAAAGAGGATTTGCCGTAGACCCTTATCCGGTTACTTATGCTGGAAGAACCCAATGGCAGCGTGGCCTCAAGCATGGAAACCTGATAAAGCATCACAGATGGATCATTAGTAGCACATTTCCTCCCTACTGGAGTGGCATAAAGATAGAAATATAAATGAATCCATTTAAATTTAGTTAAATTGACATATCAAATGAAATACACATATTATGCTAAATTTCAAGAATTAAAACATTGTCCTAGATAATAGCCTTTTATACCTTAAAGAAATTGATGGTCCAGAAATGAGGGGTGGTAAAGTGGGCACATGAGCAGGAGTACATAGGTCAGCTTTGGAAAGAGAGAAGGGAGGCTGCAAAAGGTAACTGGGCCATTTTCTTTGGAAAGCTGGGGCTGATTAATGATGACTTTAATCCTATTAATTACATTTCACATTATGTACCATGTACTGTTCTAAATGCTTTGAATGAATTCCCTTATGTGATTTTTCACAGTATTTGTATGAGGTGGTTACTATCGTTAACCCCATTCTATAGACCAGGAATTCAAGGTCCGCAAAATAACTCATGCAAGGTCACATGATGAGTCTGAACCAGTTCAAACAGGGGCACCCAGTTCTAAGGTTTACGAGGTCAGACTGCCTCCTGCCATGTGGGGAAGGATCACAGATGGCAGAATATCCCTGGATTCTGCACTATTTCCACCTGGGATTGATTGTTCTGGGCAGCACTGAAGCTTTGTCCTGGAGAGGAGGAGCCCAGGAGAAACCTCTGGCCTAAGCCACCAGGAAGTCTGTTTATAAGCTTTACCTAAATGGTCTCACATCAGAAAAGTACTTTGTACCTCTGCAGCCAAGACTGTGTAGGACTTGGAGCTCACAGCCTCAAACAATCCATTTGATGGTCATATTGTGCCGAGTTTGCATTGTGAACTGTCTCAAATCCCTTTTTGAGAGCAGGGCAAGCACAAACTTAATAAGATTAAAATCTATCAATCCCACTCTTTGGGGAAAAGTGCTGGGATTGTGTTGGTACTGACTTGGGAGATGGCAGTGCCTATCTTGCCTTTGGTGCACCTGACGGGTATTTTGCCTCTCTCTGCCTTACCATCCCTACTTTAAAATTCTTGAGGCTCTTTAAAAAGTTTTATCTCATAGTTCTCAGGAAAAAAGTTTTTAATGTTATTTTCCTTAGTGTTTGTGTTTCTTCTATGTGCTTTGCAAACCCATTCTATAGGTTATGTATGATATTCTTGCATTCGTTAGTAGTTTAAAACTTCATGTATCATTTTTAAACTTAGATTTTATCACATAGACATATTAATGAAGTTTATTTCTCCACATTTTAAATTAGCTTACAAAATGAATTCTTTGTCACAAAGGCCAAACAATATAGAATTATTTTGAATAGAAAATGCGGAACTCCCTGTTCTGCTCCATTCACTTCTCTCCCCAGAACTAATAGCTATTAACAATGTTTGTGTGTCCTTTTAGATTATTTTTCTGTATTGAAAGCCATATGTACAACCATTCTTTTTTTTTTTTTTTTTAAGCCAATATTCATTGAGGCATAGAGAAGTAAACAAGATACACAGTCCTTTTGTCTTAAGGAATTTATGTATTGATGATCTACACATCCAAATATATATACAAAAATTTTTATTTGTTATCTTAAATAGAATCATAAACTACTTGTTATTGTGTGACTTATTTTTCTTTTTATTTGAAAGTTTATCTCACAGTTATAATTTCCAAGATATATAGCTTACTGGAAGTGAAACCAGTTGGTAAAAAGTTGGCATGTTTTAAATTTTGATAGATATGACCACATTGCCCCACAAAGTCTATACTGGGTTATGTTTTGACCACGGGAATGTGAGAATACCCATTTTGCCAGTAATTCTACTAGGGCTATTACCAATCTTTTAACTTTTAACCAACATGATAAAAAATTATGTTAAAAAAAGTAAAATTGCTTTTCATAGTAATTAATTACAAATGTTGCCATTTAGCCTTTCATCTCCAAAAAATTTTAGAATCTTTCTTTTAGGATCAAGATTAAAATACAAAAAAAACCTTTTACTTTAGTGACCTTCTGAAATATCTTGGGTACCTCAGAGACTATTTGAACAGTATTTGTATCGAACTTTCTAATGTACAATCTATCCTCCAATGCATTTACTTTTTTTGGACTTTTATTAAAAAATTTAAAGCATAGAAACATAGAATAGTATAGTAAACCCCTACAGATCCATTACCCAACCCCAATATTGCCATCAATTTTGATGGACATACTGGCCAAATAAGGAACAAGATTTGTCATTTCCGTCTTTCCAGCTGAAGGACATGCATCTGGGAGTGGCAGAGCTACAGCTGTCCCAGGCATCTGACTCCAGATTCTTCCCCGCCCCCCATATTTGTCACTACTATGATCTTTTCACAGGGTTTACAGGGTTAAAGTTAGCAGCTTTTCTTTAAGATGATTTTTAAAAGCTGTATCTTACCATTCTGAGTCATTATAAAGAGCATCAGAGATTACTTTTTAAAGATCACTTTACTGGATTTTTGTTTCAGAAGAGACGATCCAGCAGGCAGGTGAAGAGGAAGCGATACACTGAAGACTTGGAATTCAAGATTTCTGATGAGGAGGCAGATGATGCAGATGCTGCTGGGAGAGATTCCCCCTCCAACACTTCACAGTCAGAGCAGCAGGTTAGTGGCCAGATTCATGTGATCCATGTATACATTTTAAAAGAGGGACTGGAAATTTTATAGCCGGAACTTGAGAAGTTCACTGGAAGCATTGGACTTTCAGCTGGGTAACATCCATCTGAAGCTGGCTGATGTGCTTTGAGAAATTAGTTGTTTAGCAGTATCTTTTAAAAAGCCCTGTTCACTGAAATTTATTTTTATACAAATCTGTGATATGTAATTTGACACAATTTTGGAGAATTAATGGTCTATGCTGAGGAAGAGTCAGAGCTAGAATATAAGGAGGCTGAATTTCCCTCTGAGAATTCAGCGCTGTAGCTTCTGGGACTTTAATAAACCACTCAAGCTTGTCTCCTGCTGTTAGCACTGTAAGAACCCCTTTATGAAATTACTGCCTTGTAGTACCCAGCAGGGCATACTTTATTCTCTGTGCAATGTAAATGATGGATAAAACAGTTTGTATAAAATATGGGTAGTAATGTAGGATTGATTATAGTAAAGGTCTTTAAAAAAATAATGTTCTTTTCCTAGCATTACTGTGCTTTAGTTAACAAACTGGTAACCCACTGAAAAGTATATTAAATACAGTTTGGTGTTTTATTTGGTAATTTGTTCTATTTAAGTCATTATATAATGTTTAATGTGACCTTCGTAGATAAAAGATACCTACAGTAACAGAGTGACAAATATATTTACCCCGTAGGTATAGATGAAGAAAAGTTATATTTTTGCCTGCTGTCATACAGAGATTATTTTTTCCTGGCAACTAGAATTTCTGAATACTCTCTGGCTTTCAGGACCCATGCTAGTTCATGTAGTTAAACCACATTATCATGAAGTAATAAGCATAGATCTTCCTTTTGCCTTTCAGTAGAGTGAGATTTTTTATCTTTTCAGTCATATTTTCCATTGGTGATTTTGTACCCAGTGATCTAAAGGATATGGAGGTGGTGGCAAAGGGGAATGATTTCCTGCATTTATAGCTTAGTGTGAAATGTCTTCCATTTGAATTGATTCATGTGACTTTATTTTTTAGGAATCTGTTGATGCAGAAGGCCCAGTGGTAGAAAAAATCATGAGCAGTCGTTCAGTAAAAAAGCAGGTAAGTGCCATTTGGAGTGATCAAAATCTGTTGGGTATGTGTGACTTTTATAGATTGTTGAGTCGTCATTGAGGGACATATACTCTAACAAAGAATTCCAGTGAGTCTGAATTTTCTTTTATTGGTGAAAATTCCCTGTTTCATCCCAACTATCCCTCTTCTTGTCAGATTTGAGAAAATGCTCAGTTGGAATAATTACATGGACATCGAGATGCATTACATATTCCAACATTCAATTTTCAGTGTCTCTAGAAAGTGGTCTGTCTCTAGACCTAGGTGTCTGTCACTTAGCTTCAGTCAATATCACACCCACACAAATTGTTTTATTTGCTTTCAGGGAGGGCAGAAGGTACAACTTTATGTTTCAGCTTTTAAAGTAAACTTTTTTTTTTTTTATTTTTAGTAAAATGTATACAAAGTGTAACTTCCCAGTGAGAGATGAGGAATGGAGGAATTATAGGATTTGAAGTGAGATCCCAGGCATATCAAATAGAAAACTTTTACTATTTTAAAAAATATTATTGCACCCGCAATAAACTTATCTTTGCCTTTTTTTTTTTTTTTTAAATCAGGGTCTCACTTTGTGTCAGGCTTCCTAGTAGCTGGGACTATAGGTGTGTGCCACCACGTCCAGCTAATTTTTTTATTTTTTTGTAGACACAAGGTCTCACTGACTGGTCTCAAACTCCTGGGCTCAGGCAGTCCTCCTACCTCTACCTCACAAAGTGCTGGGATTTTGTTTCAGTGCCGTTTGATTTTTTTTTTTATTGCCTGAATCAAGGTATGATTTTTATCAGAAGATTCATCTCTAGTTTATGTGAAAACAATCAAGAGCAACATGCCAAGATAATTTAAAATTGAGTTTAGTGGTGGGAGATGTGGAGTAGCTGGCTATCTGGTGACTCTTTGAATGTGAAGATTTCCTCCCCAATGAATTAAATGATAAAATCTCAGTCAAAGTTCCCACCTGTTCAAGTAGAAAGAAACACTGTTTAACTCTCTAGAAAGGTTGCATTTTTGTCTTACTAATGACTTTAGGACTGCCATTTTTGTGAATTGTAAATATATGATGAAATTTAAATACTTGACATGCTTTAAAGAATAATCCCCTTCACTGAAATTGAAGTGACTTGTTTGAGTAAATAGCATGTGGTTTGGATGGGATATATTAATTTTCATTCAATTGATAGTGCTTCAGCAGGCATACTCAGCAGGTTTGGGGGTTGCAAATTATAATTAGCTCTTTTATTCAGAACTACTTGTCCTGTGTATTATGCAGGACATTGCTTTTTCTTTCTGTTTTGCTCATTTTAGGACTTTCTTCTCCCCTCTCCTCCTCCCCCACCCCACCCCACTTGGCTACTCTTTAAAGATAGTACCTGTGGTTTAGATTTATCTTGTTATCATAGGAGATTAAAAATCACTATAACTGTACATGAGAGGGGAGCATTTTTTGAGTTGGTTAATTCGTAGATGGAGAAAATTAGTGGAAAATTTTCTCCGAAAGAGGAGATTTGCCTTGAGATATGATTTAAAGTAAATAAGAGATGTGGAGCTCATTGCATTGTTTGTGGATTGTGGATTTTTCTAAAAGTTTGTGATCTTTCTTAAAGTGCAGTAAAAAAGATTGGAAGGCACCAAACATTAACAGATACTAACTTTTTCAGCTGCTAATGTTCTCAAAGCAGGTACTTTAGTTATCAGCTTTAATAATATTGAAGGAAAGTCTTGCAGATAGAAACAAAAGGAAATTTGAGATTTTTCTGTGAATTCTAGCTATGCCTGCTGGTCTGTTTCCTATTACCATTAATAATTTAAGAATTGGCTGTGAGAAGGTGTCTTTATTATCCCCTGGCAACACTGTAGAAACTGGCTGTAACCTCTCAGAGCTGGTGCTGATACAGAGTAGAAACTCCTTGGTTTTCAGTCAGTTGCCTTCATCGGTGTAGCCTGAAAAGAGTCATGATCCATTATGTTGGAGTTGTGTAAACTCACAGAACTCATCTGGTAGAGCCTCCCTTGTTCAGCACCTCATGTTAATAGGGTTGGCTCAGCCATTTATGTTTTCTAAACCTAAGTTAGGGTGCATGAGACCCAGTTATAAGAGACAGTTGGTACTTGCATTTGAATTTTCAGGTTGATATATAAATGGATGCTTGGATTGTATAAAGGCTAATTCATTTTTTTCCCCACACTTAGTCATCTGTAGCCCTTTCTGCTTTGAGCCATCCAACTTTGGAGAATATTTCATATCCTTTTTGTATTAGAAGGCCAAAAATAGTTTTAATAGTGAATCATAACTAAGCTCTCTAAAATATTTTTTGTTATTAGCTACCTGATATATATATTTTTAAGAACTTACTTGAAATTCCTGGTGTAAGAGTGTATGTTTTAATTCTTAGTTGAACCCAGTAATTTTTAAAAATAGAGTGTAAAGAAGACAAAACTTTTAATCCCATCCCTTAGGTCCTTAATTTTTTTTTCCTAAGTGAACTGTGACTTGGTATCTCTAGCAGAGTATACAGGAGATTGGGCCAGAAGTATGAACGGATGCCTACCCATGCCATATTGGTATCTTTTGTGGTGCTTCCTCATTTCTTTTTTCTTTTTTTTTTGAGCTGGAATCTCACTCTATCACCCAGGCTGGGGTGCAGTAGCATGCTCACAGCCACTGCAGCTCGACCTGCTGGGCTCAGGCGATCTTTCCACTTCGGTCTTCCAAGTAGCTATAACTACAGGCATGTGCCACCACACCCAGCTAATTTTTTAATTTACTGTAGAGACGAGGTCTCACCATGTTGCCCAGGCTAGTCTTGAACTTGTAGGCTCAGGTAATCCTCTCACCTCTGCCTCCCAAAGTGCTGGAATTACAGGCAGAAGTCACCACGCTTGACTGCTTTCTCATTCTTTTGTGCATTATGTAGCAAGCTGTTTCTTCTTTTTCACTATAGTTTAGCTTTTTTCTTGACAAGGACTACTTAATTTCATCATAGAGTGCTTCAGAAAGGCAATTCAATCTTTTAAGCTATGGGATTACCATTTGCTGGGTGACTGTTTAGAATCCAGGTGACTGGAGGAGTCGATTTCTTACCTTGTCAAGGTTTCTGGTTCTTGTGAATGGTGGGAAAAATATGGCTTAATATGTTTGAAACATTAAATTTCATCTTAATGGTAAGGATTTTCATAGACTAGTTTTTCAGTCTAATGCAAAGATATACACATTTTTCAAAAATACTCTGTTGAATGCATAATATTATTGGACACTCAGATTTAATGGTAGCTGTCCAAGAATAATAAACTTGAGTGTTGTGTGTGTATGCATGTGCGTGGAAATAGTGCTTTGGCTCAGTTCATTGGATGTGCCCATTGTAGAATAGCTTCTGAAAATTAGGCTGTGGGGGACGTTGGAGGTTGAGGCTGTTTTAAGCTATCACCAGTGGTTGGTCAAACTGACTGCCATTTAGTGAATAATTAAAATGATGTTCCTGAGGGCTTATGAATTCATATACTTTTGTTAACTGTTTTACTGTTGGTAAAATAAAAGAGGTCAGCAGAATCGTTTATATGAAAGGAAGAGTGAAAGCCTTCTATTTGTAGTTCTAGTGGCAAGAAGGTCATGATCTGATAAAGGTAGTCATTCAAGCAACAAAATCTCATTATATTGGGGAGCATCCAGAAGACGTAGACCCTGAGACAATTCTGCACCAGCCCCAGATGCTGCTACATAAAGTTTCAGAACCTAGTGGGTTCCTCCCAGACAGCCCTAAGACCCTCTTGTAGGAATCTTCACAGCAGGTTCCCAGAAGAATAGTTGATTGTGACAAGAAAATGGGTATTAATGAGAGTTAGGGACAGATGGTTGTACGAGTCTGAGCTTTCTGGAAATGGAATTGAGGCAGACTGAAAACTACCTGCATGGTTCAGACTTGATCCTGTGTGCTTTGGTGTCCACTTAGAATTATGGGACAACGAGGTCATTTAGAATGAGATGGAAAGAACAGTATGGAGGAAAAGATCAAAAAGAAGGAAATTGGAGGATACAATAGAGCATAGAAATGATAAATCTTGTCTTGTTTCTACCTGAAAGGTATATAATTTTGAAAAACTTCTTCAGAACAGAAAGAAATATAGTCAGTATCAAAAGAGTAAAAGCCCAGACATTTGAGTTCCATTTCGGGTTTGAATTTCATGATATACTATGAGAAGCATCAAAAGATCTAGTCTTATCCTTGCTTCCCTTTTTACATGGTCATCTACTGTCTTATCTTTGCCTTTCTACCAGAATCTCTAGTTCTATATAAAGATAATATCTCTTGAAATAAAAGTAGAATGGGGGGTATTGGGGCTAGAAAAAAAGTGAAGTGGGTCTTGTATGGATTGTCACTTGAATTGGCTAGAATTTATGTATAAGTTAATTCCAGGTAGATGTTGCTGGTTCTTGAAGGCATCCAGCAAACATTTCTTTTCATTTGGGGTAGCTAAAAGTCTATAACACAGAGAGTGTCCTGAACACATTGGTTTTAAAAACTGCTTTATACTTATGACCTTTCATAGATCCAGATGTTAACAGGTATTAGCCACATTCCTGAATATCCAGTTTTCTTATTGCTGATCTCTAGATGGTAGAAAAACTGCATAAAATTCAGGTTTAACCAATACAGGTAAGAGTTTCAAAGAAAAGTTTAAGTTCACAATCTTTGAAAACAGTTTGAAGGTTAGAGATTGAGGGACCCATAGTGTCTTTGAATAGATCTGTGCCAGTCTCTTATTCACTGGAAGTCTTTGCTCTTTTGTTTGTTCTCTGCCATGTTCCTACTTGCCTTAATTTTCTTCGAAGCATCTCGAAGGCAGCTGAACAGCCATGTATGACCCTCAAGGCAGGCTTGGGGGCTCATGTAAGAGTGTAAAAGCAATCCCTAAACATCTGTAAGTGGTGTTTATGTTTTAGATCTCTGATTTATCTGATCAAATGTTCCAGAAGAAAATTACATATTATGACTTGTTTAACAGCCTAAAACCCTTTGGAGAAAAAAAGAGATGCCTAAAATATCATATGAGCGTTATTTTCTGCATACGCTACAGCAGGTAGGATCAAGGGAGATGTTATAGATAATCTCACCACTGAAAACTCCTGATTTGGCTGACATGTATCACAATTTTAACCTTACCTAAATGTAGTATTTAGAGTGTTAATTTTATTTGGCTGCTATGTGTGTGAGACATCTTGTCTGAGTGATTTTAATTGTACCATTGAGTAAAACTAAAACGATGAATAGTGATGCACTGAAATTACAGCATCAGAACAAGGTTTAGTTTTATATGGTTTCTTGTTTAGAGTTATTAACTATATGGAGAAATAAATGTCTTTTAAATATTTTAAAACATTACAAAACCCACAATGTAAAGTTGCCATGAGGCAGCCAAAAATAATACATATGGCGTTCAGGAGAGCAGTTGCTAATTGGCTGCTGCCTGAGAAAATGGTACACTTGGCGTCTACTTAACACTGTGGGTTTGGCAGAAAGCCAAATTTGGGGTCAGGTTGTTGTGAATGAAGCTGCATGTGGTTAGGGAGGAGTTAAAATGATTCATGTCTCAGAAGCTTTCGCACATCAAGCAGAGTAGCGTGCACGGGCCCAAGTGTGGCAGTCTCCATCGCCCTGGCTGCCTCCTGGTGCGCAGCGTGCCTGTCTCCACAAGAAGGTGGGCTGCTGCCTCTCAGTCCTACTTTGTGCTCGTGCTTCAGTAAATCATTGCTTTTCAGATCATCCAGTAGATGGTTTAAGTATGTGCCTGAAATTGTCTTTTGTTGCAGAAGGAAACTGGAGAAGAGGTAGAAGTTGAGGAATTCTATGTGAAGTACAAAAACTTGTAAGTAAATTGTGATTTTGTTTTTAATGGGGGGGGCAGGTTTTCGAAGTATCGAGTAACTTTTTTTTTTTAATTGGAAAATTAAGACATTTTGGTATGGTATTTAGTTCCTTAGAGACTGCTTTCTACTGACTTTGTATCTTTGATATTTTATGAACTTGCTTTTTTCTAGAAAACCTTTTACCAAGTTAAAAGATGAGGTCTCTATGAACTTAATGAATTTGATTTTCCTAGAAAATTTGATTTTTCTAGAAAATGTATCTGGTATAAATGTTGACTTTCTTATGTAGACAAGAACTTATTTTTAGAGGGGATAAGAACATCTACAATAATAGAAAAATGGAGAAAGCAATATTCACCTGCTCTCTGACAGTGAATTCTACTCTCTGGGACTACTCTCCTATCCTTCACCAGTGCATGCATCCTTCACCAGATCTCATTTGTTACTGCAAGAGGGCACCAAGCCCTTCATGAGGGATCTGCCCCGTGACCCAAACACCTTCCACTAGGCCCCACCACTAGCATTGGGTAATCACAGTTCAACATGTGATTTGGAGGGGACAGATAACCAAACTCTGTCATATGGTAATGCTTTCTAGTAAGCATTAGTAAGTGGTAGCTTACTAATTTCATCATTCCTTCTAAATGTATTAATTGGGTTTTTACTGTAAGGGAGAGCTTTACCCTCTTGCCCGTTTGCTATTGTATAACTGCATAGACTTGTGGATTTTCATTTTATTCAACGGTTATAATTTTTTACTATCATGGTATTTACTTTGCTCACATTATCCTAATTTAGCCAGTGGGAGCCCCTTCAAGCTGGCTTCTCTGTCCTTTTGCCTTGTCCCCGCCCTTCTTTGCTTACTTTCTTACCATTCCAGGCTCATCTTGTAACTTCCCTGTTTCAGTCCTAGAATCAGTTATTTCTCCAAAGAGTCTTGGTTGTTTTAGTGAAGGAGGCGTTTTGAAACCAAGATTTGGGCTTTGAATATGTTCATTGCTATAGGGGAGTCATTGCTTTTAGTCCCTCTCAGTAGGAAGGACTGGGAGTATGTGCACACATACCACTCGATTGCATAGCTATGCTGCAGCTGTTTACCTAGTTGCCTCTGTATGTAGACATTTAAGTGTCTTCTGATATTTTCCAGTTACAGATAATGCTATAGAGTGTATATTCTCATACATATCTGTATTTTCAAAGTTCTGGAGGCATAGCTTCAGGGTGAATTCCTAGAAGTGAGATTGCCATCAAAAGGCAAACATATGTGTAGTTTTGAGAGAGATTGCCAAATTCACTTCCTTCAGGTTGTATCAGCTTGCATTCCTGTTAACAATGTAGGGGAACACCTATTTCCCTAGAAACTTTCCAAACATAGTATATTGTTTTACTTTCAAATTTTTATGAGAAACCATACTTCATTGGAGGTTTAATTGGCATTTTCGTTACTGTAAATAAGAATGCCTTTTCATATGTTTAATGGCCATTTTTATATCTTGTTTTCAGTTAATTGTCTATTTATGTCTTTTGTTCATTTTTCTATCATGCTCCCTTCCGTTAAGGATTCCTTATACATTAGGAATATTTGTCCTTTATATGGGTTATATGTTGCAACTATGTTTTCTCAGTTTTAGTTGTCTTTTGATGGTATTTATGGTGTTTCTTGCTTGTTAATTGAAAATTTTTTGTATAGTCATATTTATTCATTTTTTTTCTTTATTTGGATCTAGTTTTTGAGTCACAGCTAGAAAGTCTTTCTCTATATCTAGGCTGCAAAGGAATTTTTCCATATTTTCCTCATGGTTTCATTTTCTCTATTTAGGTGCCAGATCCATTTGGTGTTTATCCTAGTGTATGGTGTAAAGCATTATTCTAACTTTATTCTTTTCCAATTATGTTGGCATAGCACTATTATTAAAAAGTCATTTTTCCCCCCAGCGATTTGAGATGTAACCTTTATCGTGTCCTAATGTTATATGTTTATTTGGATCTGTATTTGTACTTTATTCCTTTGTTCTGCTTGTCTATTCATAAACCAGTACCACACTATTTACTTATAGAAGCTTTATTGTGTATTTGAATATCTGGTAGATCTAATTTTCCCTAGTAGCTATCCCTTTTTAATGTTTAATGTTTTTCTGGATATTCCTGCATGTTTATTTTTGTATATAAAGTTTAGCATTAACTTGCCTGGCTCCATAAAGATGTTTGTTTGTATTTTTATTTGTATTGTATTAAATTTACAAATGTATAATTTATGATGTTATTATGCAATGTAAAAACAAGAATGTCTTTTCAGTTGGTTCAGTTCTACTTTTGTGTCTTATAAGAGTGTTTTAAATGTTTCCTTATTTAATTTTATACAATATTTATTAAATTTATTAATTTATTGCTAAGTATTTTATCTTTGTTGTAATTGTAAAAGAGATTTACTCTAAGATTATATCCTCTAACAAGTTATTGTTTGTGTGAATGAAGATACGACAAGCTAATTTTATATTGTGCTATAGCACTTAATTATTTTATTGCTTGAATGCTTGAATTTGATTTTTGATTGATTCTCTAGGGCTTTTCAAGTACATGGTTATATAATCTGAAAGTAGAGATAGTTTTACTTTTTATTTTCCAATTATTATGCCTTTTATTTTTTCGACTTGTCTAATGGCATTGGCAAGTACCTCAAATACAATACTTAGTAATGGTGGAGATAGTAGATATCCATGCCTTGTTTCTGATCATTTGCAAAAATCTGTGGTGTTTCTCCATTTAGTAAGACCCTGTTTTTATTTATTTTTTGAGTTAAGAGTCTCACTCTGTTGCCCAGGCTGGAGTGCAGTGGCACAATCAGGGTTCACTGCAGTCTTGACTTCCTGGGCTCAGGTGATCCTTTCACCTCAACCTCCCAAGTAACTAGGACTAAAGGTGCATACCACCACACTCTGCATTTAAAAAAATTTTTTGTGGAGACAAGGTCTTACTAGATTGCCCTAGCTGGTCTTGAACTTCTGGATTCAAGAAATCGTCCTGCCTTAGCTTCCCAGAGTACTGATATTACGGGCATGAGCCACCACACTCGACCTTAGACCCTGTCGTTAGAACTGAAATATTAATATGTCTTATGTTAATAAAATATCTATCAATTCCTATTTTCCTAAATTAAAAAAAGTTCATTATAGGTATTGAATTTTGTCAGACTTTTTTCAGCATCAGTGGAGATAATTATGTGATTTTTCTCCTTAGATATATTAATATTGTGTTTTTTAAATGGTTTTCTTAATATTAAACTAATCTTGCATTCCTGAAATAAATACTACTTGGTCATAATGTATTATTTTCTTAATGTGATATGGAATTATATTTGCTAATATTTTATTTAGGACATTTGTGCTGGTATGTGGAAGGGGTATGTTCTTTACTTTCTTTCCTTTTTTTGGACTTTATCAGGATTAAGCATAAATGTACACTTGATTCATAGAGAGAATTTTTTTTTTGAATTGGAGTTTCATTCTGTCACCCAGGCTAGAGTGCAGTAGCACATTCACAGCCACCTCAGGCTC
Organism: Cephalopachus bancanus; assembly: GCA_027257055.1. NCBI lineage: Eukaryota > Metazoa > Chordata > Mammalia > Primates > Tarsiidae > Cephalopachus > Cephalopachus bancanus. The sequence goes on along the minus strand of JAPVLO010000096.1, from coordinate 2,672,260 downwards.
AACCTGATGGGCTCAGGCGATCCTTCCGCCTCAGCTTTTCAAATAGCTGGAACTACAGGCGTGCACCACCACACCTGGCTATTTTTAAAAATTTATTGTAGAGATGAGGTCTCGCCAAATTGCCCAGGCTGGTCTTGAACGCTGGGCTTAGGCAGTCCTCTTGCATTGGCCTCCCAAAGTACTGGGATTACAGGCTTGAGCCACTGTGCCCGACCAGAGAAATGTTTTTAAATGAAATTTTGTCTTCAAAAGTGACAGTAAATGGTATTATCTGTAGGGCCTAGTTGGGATTATTTCTTATTAGTGTCATAATATTTTTTCTCCCAGTTTGCTTCTTCATAACATTTTACTTATATTTTAGTTCGAGTCCATCATGAAGATTTACCTTTTTTTTTTTTTCCCCTTATCTACTAAAACATAGCAGTCTGCCTTTGGCCCTTGTTTTTTCTGACTAAACCTTCAGAACGAGTTATCATCAGGGTCCAGAAAGCAGAGTTCCTAACTAAAAATTACAGCTCAGTTTACAGGAAAGAGGTAGAACAGAGCTGAAACCACTTGTTTAAGTGCCTGTGTTCAGCTCATGGTCACATTGGCGATGCTTTGAAGACATTTGCACCTCAGCCAAGACACATATACTGACCAACTGCCTTTTTCTGTCAAATAATTAGGAGACTAGAGTAGGTTATTTTTATAATTGCTTCTGATTATGACAATTGCATATTTATTTATTGGAAATTTGGAAAATACAAGTTGAAAGTAGAAAATAAAATACTTGCAGTCTTACGACACCCAGAAATGATTATTACAAGTTGAATATTCCTTATCCAAAATGCTTGGAACCAGAAGTGTTTTGGATTTCATATTTTTTTCAGATTTTGGAATATTTGCACTATGTTTAGCAGTTGAGCATCCCAAATCCAAAATCTGAAAAACTCCAATGAGCATTTCCTTTGAACATCATGTTGGTGCTCAAAAAGCTTCAGATTTTGGAGCATTTTGGATTTTGGATTTTCATATTTGAAATAGTCAACCTGTATTAACATTTTGATGCATTTTCATCTAGTCTATTTTGTGTGTGTGTGTGTTCAGTGTTTATACCAACTCATAGATAAATAAGGCATATATATTTAAAATTCTTTTTTACGTCAGTCAATTATAGAAGAACTAAATTAGTCCTACCTTTGAAAATTATATCAGACATTGCATCAGTATTAGTTATATGGTACTTAATATCATAAGCATGCCCCATATCATTAATCATTTTTGAAAGCTCTTATCATTGCTGCATAACTTCTAAGAGTAGTTGTATGTTGATTTGAAAGAGGTATATCTTCAAGCATTTCATTTCTTTTTAATGTCATCACCATCACCAGAAAGAGAAATAAAAGACAGTTGAAGCTGTTTTAGGGGGAAGGGAAAGAATGACGAGACAAAGGAATATGGAAATAATGAAAGAATGTCAAAGGTATCATAAAACCTTAACTGTGTTCCTCTGAGTCTCAAGGAAGAAAAAGACAGAGTTGAGTGTGTTTAAATTCAGGTTCCGGAAAGTACAACATGTGCTCAGAGCAGAGGATAGGAGTCTAAAGAGAAGGAGACTTGACCAGTGCAAGGGTAGGCTATAATTAGACTAGTGTATGCTATTTTTATAATAATTGTTTCTGATTATGACAATGTTACATATTTATTTTTTGGAAATTTGGAAAATATAGTGAGAGAAAAGTTCACAAGAGACCAAGGGACATCATTTTAGAGCTCCTAAAAGAACACAAGCTAGGAGAGTAGAAACCGATTAGGAGCTAGTGGGGACATGGCCTGGTGTTCAGGGAGTGGATGGTGATTCTTTTCTCCAGGATTGCTGTAGAGCTCTAGGTTAGCTTTACCTTTGGTGCCAGTATAATAGGTCTTGTCTGAATTGATGGTACCCTGAACTCACTCTTATCTCCAAAGAAATTGCTATTTTTAAATTTGAATTTTTTAAACTTGATAAAGACCTCTTATTTTTAAGATACAAATTCAGAATTAAGACCACCCTGTAGTGCTAATTGTTTTATACTAAAGTGTAATCCATTCACTTATGGAAATAGCCATTTTTTGTTGTTTTGTGTGTGTGGCTTTTTTTTTTTTTTTAATGGGTAGTCGATAAAAGAGCAGGAAGCTTAGACCAGAAGGCAAATTTTGGGCACTATTATTGGTTTTCTCTTCTTGTTCTCAAACAGTAGTAGTTATACAAATGTTGCCCGGCAGCCTTTATGAGTAATTAAGCAGGTTATTTTGTTAATTATCTGTTTAGTTGATTTTTTGAATGGTAAAAGACGTATAGTAAAGGATTAATTATTTTCTACACGTTTCAAGTATATAATTTTATTTTCAGCTCTTATCTTCATTGTCAATGGGCATCTGTAGAAGATCTGGAAAAAGATAAGCGAATTCAGCAAAAGATTAAACGATTTAAGGCAAAACAGGGCCAGAACAAATTCCTTTCAGAGGTATGTACTACCTGGTTAATGTTCTAAGGTATTTACTAAAATGTTCTAAATTTTGAATTTTAGTTCAGTAAATTAAGAAAAGCCGATCTGCTTCATTTGATGCTGTTACTTGCAGATTGGTAACTGATTATTGCTAGAAGAAAAATGTGTAAACAGGAAATTTCTCATTCTTCTTCCTGTTGCTTAGTCTAGAAGATATGGGTCCTCATGATATTATGTGGAAATAAGTGGGGATGGTATGATTAAAGTTGTAATGACAGTACAGTTACAAGACAATGAAAAATAAGTAGACAAAAGTTCTGTTGAGCTTTAGCAGGTTAAAAACTCTACAGTAAATTTTTTTGTTTTTTTACATTATCACCTTTAATTCTCATGAAACCCCTTTGAACTGGCAGTATTACAAAATTACAAGTGAAGGAGCTCATAAGCTTGCACATATAAGTGAGATCATATGGTATTTTTTGTTCTGTGTCTGGCTTATTTCCCTTAGCATAATGTCCTCCATATAATACTCCATTAATTCTTTTTTCTTTTGTTTTTTTTTTCTTTTTGTATGTTTTATTTTGAAGATGTGGGGTACAATTCAGGATTAGCTATACAAGTAGTCATAAGAAAAACTACAGTAAATTTTACGTACAGGTTCTAAGATACAGAAGTTTAATTTCTATTGGGGAAAGTGTGTGGCAACTTTCTTTTGTTAAAGTCGATGCCTACTCAAAGAGTGTTCATTAAACTCATTTTCACAAATGATGGCCTGTGGTATAGAAGTTGGTATAATACCTTTGTGCCCCTTTATCCTAGGTTATCAATTATAGAACAACAGCAATACCTAGGGCAGGGAAGAAAATCTGTATTTACAAGAAGTACCAAGTCCTTCCTAGACCCAATCAATTACACTGGGGAAAAAATGCTTTCACAGGCTGCTTATTGGTGACTCTGGACTTTCAATCACCAGTTTGGTTTCACTTACAGTCTTAAGTAGATAAAAGAAAACCCTGCATTGAAAGATAAGACTTGCTGATTTATTAGTTTCTTTCCATAAAAGAGTTAACAGAATGTAAAATGTAAAGAAGTATAAAATTTGATGCACAATAATACCAGCTTAACAATCTGCTTCATACTTTCACTCCTTTTTGGAGAGAGAATGGTGAGACAGAAGAGTACTTAGTATTTTTATATCACGAAATCTGTATAATATCAAGTGACAAGTCTGTGTTCTTCTGGAATCTGATTTTCATGATCCCAACAGGCAGATGGTAAAGTCCGTATTCATGGGAGATCATATGATTGTTCTTTTCTTTTATTAGACACTTGTCTGTAGCACCACCTCTGCTTCTCTGAATATTCCACTTTTTTTGGCGTTGAATGATTTGAATTGAGTGGAATGGAATTACTCAAATGTGACTCAGTTCTTATATTTTGGAGAATATTAAGAAGACCCTTTATTTATACTTTTTTTGGGAGGTGGGCAGTTTCTTACTCTATTGCCCAGACTGGAGTACAGTGGTATGATCAGAACAATCACAGCTCAGGACAGCCTCGACCTCCTAGGCTCAGGCGATCCTTCCACCTCAGCATCCCGAGTAACTGGGACTACAGATGCATGCCACCACACCAGTTTAATTTTTTTTATTTTTGTGGAGGTTCCACTATGTTGCCCAGGCTGATCTCGAACTCCTGGGCTCAAGCAATCCTCCCACCTTGGCCTCCCAAAGTACTGGGATTATAGGCATGAGCCATCTCACCCTGCCAGTAAATACTTTTTAATAAACACCCTTCTTAATAAAACGAAGCTAGATTTTTGTGACATTGGACAAGTTGAAATCATTAGCTTCCTTTTAGAAAGAGACACCGTATGTTCTGCTGACCTTCTCTTTAAGACTGTGGGGTGGGGGGTGGGGGGACACGATGGTAGCTTTTCCCATCCTCAAATTCTGGTCCTGCTTATTAAATTTATTTAAACTGTTTCCTGTAGTCACATTCTCTTTAAGGAATTGTGCCTGGCCCTAACTACACAGCCTGTCTATGTGAGTCTATGTGAATAGCTTGCACTGAGTTTGAAATGCATTATCCACCTGGTAACTTGGCAACTAGCAATCTTAAGTTCTGTCCTGAATGGGAGTTAACAGAGAAGGGTAAAAATCCTCTTCCTCCCTCTCTATTTGTATTCTCACATGCACACACACACCCCTGTTTGTTTTACCCCATAGGTGATTGTGGCTTCGTGTACTCCATGGCTCTGCTACTTTGGGATTTTCAGTTATGGCTGCTTTTACATTCTTTGTTTTACCTTAGGCTGCCTTATAAGTCTGCTGCACCTCAAACCTCTATTTAAAATATCACTTAGACTGGAAATTTTATCACATGCATAATGCCATAGATTACTCACTTAAAAAGTAGAAATGTTTAGGAAAAGTTAGGGATCTTAATTCAGCCCTGAATATAAAAGTGTATGTTTAATTATAAGTCTTAGCTTTTGCCATCAAAATCTAGTTTGTGGAAAATGTTGGTGTTCATGCTGTATATGAATAACACATACTTATTGTTTCACTAAATCTGGATGCTTTTGGTAAAGTCAATGAATTACTATATTGACATTTTATATTTATTGAAGGTTTCAGTGGATTCTTTTTGCCTTGCTAATCACCTCTGTGTAAAAGCCTGAGGCAACTGAAACACATTTTTTTATTTCTACTTTTTGTTTCATACTTCACAGTTCAAAGGCACCCCAAGTAGGTGCTTTGAATGGGCACAGTAGCCAGAGAACATTTGTTCTCCTTGAGCTATCACTGAGTTGCTTATCTTTTCAACCTGCAACTCGGGCAGTAAGAATGGTGTCTAAATAGCTTCTAGTGTGCCTTTTACAAAGTATTTTAGCATGGTTATGTTATTGATAAATTTATCTATAGGAACACATAGTAACGTGTCTTTTGTTTTCTGACTAACATCTGAAACTTCTCTGAACCTAAGTATAGCTTAGTCTGCAACTTTCTATTGAACCATATTCTTTTTTTTTTTAAACATGAGATAACTTTTCAAGCAAGAAATACTACTTTACTTTTGTAAAGATTGTTTAGTATACTGGTTAAATAACCCAGTTATTTAGGCCTCGTTTCCTTATGCCTAATACTTTTACCTAAGCACTCTATGTTTAGTACAAAGAAATCATTAGAACACTTAGATTAAAGACAAGATGGTTATTCTAAACGAGGTACTAATATTGATTGGCAAAGACTACCAAACATTGTAAACTCTATTCACGCTAAAATATGAAATTCGTTGGTTTCCGTGTTTTTAGCTTCTGCATAACATTCTGTAAACGATGCTATAAAGCATCAGACAATTCCAGTGGTTATGAGACTCCAGTAACACTTACTGTGCATGACTCTGATACTTTATTGCAAACTGTATTTTCAAGAATGCTAAATGCATTGCATGCCATAAGCCTTTTGGATTGCTCATTAGTGAATTGTAATTTCACACTTCATTTAAAATATTCTTAAACATTCTCTCTCAGTAAAAGGTTTCACACAGTAATTAAAAGACCCAGTTAACAAAGTCTGGGAAGTCTGATTTCCTCATGGGGAATGATTTTACTAAATTGTAGCATTTCAATTAATATAATAGAATTTGCCAAATATAAATTTTATATTGCTGTGACCCAAAATATTATCGCCTGGCAAAAAGTGAAATAGTGTTTCTTCTTAGGAAATAATATACATTTTAACTTTTTTTCCCCTTTGGTATAGATTGAAGATGAGCTTTTTAATCCAGATTATGTGGAGGTTGACCGGATAATGGACTTTGCACGTAGCACAGATGACCGGGGAGAGGTAACAGGAGATCATTTGTATTACAAAGTGATGATTCAGGCAGCTCATATATGTTTATGAAGAAGATAGTAGAATCCTCGACCTGGTCCTGGTCAGATTCTTTGGTTGTGACATGCTTGGTTTAAATTTAACTGAGATTTACTGATTTATTAATTTTATGATTGAGCAATAGTGCTAAATATGTTTTATATTTAGTCCAAGAGTTATTTTTTTTTAAACCGATTTACAGTATAAGACAAATACATTGACATTTTGCACAATTTCAGAATGTGGTCAGTAAGGAATTCAGTGCATTTTGGTATGAATCTATCATACAACGTAAAGTGTCCTTATGTAATTGAGAGTGTTCTTGTGGCAGAATGGAGTTTAATTTTATTTAGCATTGGACATCATTAGTGAAGTTGATGAACATCATTTAATGTGGTGTACAAAGAATATAGAAGATATTTCTCTATATGAGATTCTAGTCACAGCACTCTCATGTTGTTTTGCAAAATCCTGTGAGGTTATAAAGGACATTATATAGGGAGGTAAGAATAAAAATAAGTCTAGTGACTTCTGAGCATTGCGTCTTAGTAACGATGTGCCCAACTACCGTGAGTTCTGTCATTCCTGGCTACTTCGTATAAATTGGATTTTATATATAAAGTGTTTGGATCTTACTTGTCTTGGGAGAGTCTGCATAGAACTCTTATTTTACACCAAACTCTGTATCATGAAACTCCATAATGTTTCATAGACCATATTTGTAACATTATTACTTTTCTAGTTTTGCTTAGTTGTACTTTAAAAATATTTGTTGTGTAGCATATTTATATTATACAGAAAATATTTTTAACATCACAACCATATCTGTGTACTATGATCCTGAAATGAACATCAACAAACCCAAGAGTTTTCTAGAGAAAAGACAAAAGAAATCCTACTGATCTGTATCACCCAAAATATTTTGCCCTCCAGTCTTCTAGAGCTCAAATATAATATTTTAATGTAATGACATAAACAGTGTCACTCTCTTTAAGGAAAAGGTAGAGATCCTAATACATTTAAGTCTATTTGTCATTTAAGAAATGAGTCAATTGTGTAAACATTTAAATATGCTAAGATGATTTACCATGTAAGTCTGAATCAGACTCTTGATGAATGGTTTGCACAGATAAGAATAGGGTTGAAATTCAGCATTAGCTATTTCTTTATGCATCCTGGCTTTTGAATATTACTTACCAATAATTTAGATTAAAAGTTCATTTGTTCTGATAATACCCAGTGATACTGTTTCCAGTTTAGACGTGGGACTCTAATTAGGAACAACTGTTTAATAGTCATAGTTTTAAGATATCTTTCAATTCAGGTCTCACTGATGCTGGAGTAGTGTCTGTTGATAAATGAAGTAGAGCACATGTTTTTCCTTACTATATACTTCCTTGGTCAAATGAATCTAATTCTGATTTATTTAAACCTGGCCCAGCCCGTGACTCACTATCTAGTGAAGTGGTGCTCACTTCCTTATGAAGACAGCACGTGGGAGCAGAGGCAGGACATAGATCAAGCAAAGATTGAAGAGTTTGAGAAACTAATGTCCAGGGAGCCGGAAACAGAGCGTGTGGTAAGAACTGGTGAATGGTGGAGAGTTTAATTTGAAAATAGCATAGCAGTGTGGTCTTTGGGAAACCACTAATGGGATTTACTATATATTTGAAACAGGAGCGACCTCCTGCTGATGACTGGAAGAAATCGGAGAGTTCCAGGGAGTATAAAAACAATAACAAACTCAGGGAATACCAGTTGGAGGGAGTAAACTGGCTGCTTTTCAATTGGTACAACATGTATGTACAGCATGTTTTTTTCACTTTTAAAAATGTCTATAGCCCCTTTCCTTTGTGGTTATTAAAAATACTATTAAAGAGAATGTATTATATAAACTCTAATAGTTTTTTTAAGCAAATGTTGTAGATACACTTAATATTTACTTAACAAATATTAATACAGAGATTGCTAGGAGTATATGGGAGTGATTTTTATTTTTTAGAGAATTTTGTTTGAAAATATGTTTTGTTGAATGCAAGAGAATATCTCAAGCCATATAGATATGCATTTGTGAGTATAACTGTATATGTTTTGTGGAAAGACAGCAGTGTCTAATATCTATACTCATTGAACTTTTCTTATTTTATTTCCCTCTCAAAGGCGAAACTGCATTTTAGCAGATGAAATGGGTTTGGGAAAAACTATCCAGTCCATTACATTTCTCTATGAGATATATTTGAAAGGAATCCATGGCCCTTTTTTAGTAATTGCCCCATTGTCCACAATCCCCAACTGGGAAAGGGAATTCCGAACCTGGACAGAGTTGAACGTGGTTGTGTATCATGGGAGTCAAGCTAGTCGTCGGACCATTCAATTGTATGAAATGTACTTCAAAGATCCCCAGGTAAAACTTCTCAGGTCGTATTCCTTGTGCCTATTATGTTTATTTTAAGGCGTTAAAAATTCAAAGTCTAGATTTTGCTAAATTGAGAAATTTGCTTTAGATTTCATATCCAATTTATGCTTGTGTTTTCTTTCTACACCTGTGAATACAACTCTTTATTTTTATAGCGTCGGTCATCTGATTATTAGAAGGAATGACTTTTTTTTTACCTTGGATGACCACTGAAATTCATTTAATATGCTGATATGTTAATTAGTTTTATTTTGCAAGCCTAAGAGAAAACTAAACAAAAATTGGTGATACTAAATGTGAACAGAAAGAATATTTTATTATGCTAGTACTAGAAATGAAAAATATTAAGCATAAAAAAGTCCTTGAAATATATGACACATTGGATGAAATACATCCAAGGGAGAAATTTATACTTTGACTTTAAAAGCCAGATAACAATACTTTAATTTTTTAAAAAATTCTAGCTACCTGTATGTCATTCATGTATGATATCAATAGTGAAGCATTATAAATGGCATAATAAGAAAGAATAATATGTGTTCAAATAGTTTTAAGCTAAAGATAGTAAATGTGAGTCCTGTACTGGAATAGAACAGAATTTTGTTTCATATGCATGTGTGTTCTAAGTATAAAATCTGACCTACAATTAAAGGAGAAAAACTATTGAAATCTGCATTTGTGTTTGTCTTTAGATTTGAGTAGTATTATAAATTCTATCCTAAGTGAATTTTTTATTTTAGTATTTTATTTTAAAATGTTAAAAGTATAAAATAAATTATGAAAGGAAAAAGTTGAGAAAGTCAACTTAGCACATCATCCTTTTGGCTTTTTTTTAGAGTCTGTAGGATGTGACTAGAATGGGTACACTTAGTGGTTGGTACTTTACTGCATGTGATTTGTAAGGAAATTGGATCCAAAATTTACTAAAAAATTTCTAGTTGATTTTTAAAGTAAAGGTTTTAAGACTCTGCTGTACCATAACAGCTTAAAATCCCCAAAATAGCTTGAAAATATAATGTGTGCCACCTAAAATAATGAGTTCTCCAAAGGAATAAATAGATAAGTTTTATGCTATTTAAGCATCTGCAGATAGCTAATGTAATCATTCATGCTTAATAATAATTCAGAGTTGTTCTTGTAGGGTCGAGTGATAAAGGGGTCCTATAAGTTTCATGCCATCATCACTACATTTGAGATGATTTTGACTGATTGTCCTGAGCTGCGGAATATTCCATGGCGCTGTGTGGTCATTGATGAAGCTCACAGACTGAAGAACAGGAATTGCAAGCTGTTGGAGGGACTCAAGATGATGGACTTGGTCAGTGATCATGTTGGTGATTGCATTGAACCTGAGTAGAATTGTTACTGATTTGGACAGTATTTGAAAAGTGTGTCAAATATTGTAATGTATTCTCCTGAACTTTCAGTTATCCAAAAGTTGCTGTTGCCCTCCTAATTCTTATGTTACTTGCCGGTGTCTTTAAGCAGTTGTGCAGTAGCAAAATAGAATCATGATATCTTCACTGAAGTGAGTTGCAAGTATTTGCTTTACTCGTTTATTCATAAATATAGGTTGAGCATACCAAATAGAAAAATCCTAGGTCAAATATGTTCCAGAATTGAAAAATTTTTGAGCACCTGCAAAGAAAATGCTCATTGGGGCATTTCAGATTTGGGGTTTTGGGATGTGGTATGCTCAACCAGTAAGTATAAATACAGATATTCAAAAATCAAGTCTGAAACACTTCTGGTCCCAAGAATTTTGGATGAGTACACTAAGCCATTTCATTAACTGTTGGGCCAAGCTTTACCTCAGTGGTGATAATCCAGTTATGTTTGCAGGGTTTGCTGTTTTGGGGCCAGTAGGACTTGTAGATCCAAGTTCTCAGTAAGTTAGGTAGGATATCTGAAGTTGGTTCAGTTTACACTGAAACTTAGAAGTTTGGGGCATTACACTGGATCCCATAGGGGATCAAAAAAAAAGAAGAAGAAATGGGAGATTTGGGGCATTACAATATGTCAAATTTGATCTGGTGTTTTACACCACATCTGTTCTATATTCTTCCAGTTTCCTAAGAGATGATCAAGTCTTCCTGATTAGATTTTCTAGATTTTTTTCCCTAGGAGTGTCATGAAACAGCATATTGTAGTAGTAGATGTAGAATTTGATTGATTTTTGTATCCCATACCGCTCTGTGTATGATTTTCTAGTGGAAATTGCTACTTGACCTCAGCCATCCTTGGGCTTCTTTTCACTCTGTAGTTTGCAAAGTGATTGCCATTGAGTAAACCTTGAGTGATTTTATAAATTTCACAAAAGTACAAAAAGGTTTTAAAAATCCCCTTAATGTTGTAGACTAATTTGATCTCTTGTTAATTGAGATGAGAAGGAATATTCTGAATGTTCATGGCTATAAATTTTTAACTGAAGACTGGTACTACCAAGAAGAACACCGAAAAGATTTCTGTTGCAGCTGGTTTTTTAAAGTGACTTCTTTTATTCTTAAGGGGATTGGGTTAGCCAGCTATACTTTTAATTTAAAACAAACAAAATTTAGTTTTGCTTAAAGGAAAAGGTTGGCCTGAATTATCCTATTTAGCATAGACTTTCCCATTTTTCTCCCTACTGAATTTTTTTGAGTTGGAGTCTCACTTTGTCACCCAGACTGGAGTATAGTAGCAGTCATGGCTACCACATCCTTGACCTGCTGGGCTCAGGCAGTCCTTCCACCTCAGTCTTCCAAGCAGCTGAGCCTACAGGCACTTGCCATCAGGCCCAGCCAACTTTCTGATTTATTATGGAAACGAGATCTCACCAAGTTGCCCAAGATGGCCTTGAAACCCTGGGCTCAGGCAGTCCTCATGCTTCTACCTCCTGAAGTACTGGGATTACAGGTATGAGCCACTGCACCCAGCTGAATTATTATCATTATTTTGTTTTTGTTAGAGACAGGGTCTCACTCTGTCATCCAAGCTGGAGTGCAGTGGCACGATCATAGCCCCACTGCAGCCTTGAACTCCTGGGACCAAGTCATAGTCAATAGTGTGTAATAACAATAATCCAACTACAATACAGGTTATAGGGAACTGCTGTTACCTGCTCTAGACTAAGTTATGATGAAATGTGCTTGATGAGGATTATCTCCAAGTACATTCTCAGAAGAGGAAGACCGAGGAGTGTCTTCAACTCTGCAGACACAAAGTGTTTTTGAAGATGATACGTTGAGGGGCAGTTGCCATCTTCATTCCTCCACAGGAGCTCTGGGAATGCAAAGCTATCTCCTTGTCTCTCTTAGACAAGGAGGGCATGCTGTGGAAGTCGTAGTAGTTCTTCATTGATTCTATTATCTCATCTTTCATTGTCAGGAGGCCCCACACAAATTTAAGTCTGTTGAAATGAAATTAAATGGGCATCACTCAATCAGGTCTTAAAAGAATGGGAACGTTTTCAAGGCAAAGGCCTGTCTGCTAGCATAGTTGGAGGTCATAAGCTCCACAGCCTGAGTTTCTCACAAGGTGTTTTATGATATTATGTATATTAATCGTGTTATTTAAATAATTGCCCACTTTCAAATTGAAACCTAGTTGGATTCCACTGCTTGTAGGCAACTATGTAAAAGGGTAGTGTGTATAATCATTTGGTGTGACTGGCTGTTAGTAGCCATTGAAGGGATGCAGCATAAGAAATGAGTTTGTTTTTTTTTTCAAGTAAGTTTATTTTGCAATTAATAAGTTAAGATGGCTTTAACTTTTAAAATATTTGGTTAGGCATTCAGAATTTCCATTTAACTCAGTAATAAAGGTATTAAAAAACTTGTCCCACAGAGGAGACAATCAGTACAATATCAGTACAGCTCTTCTGCCACAATAACTCCTTTCTGAATCTGTGATGGTACTTTAAAAAAAAAAAATTCCTGGATAAGTAAATCCAGGACACATGTCAGTGACTGTGGCCTGTGTTACCCACCAGCAGTGACACATTATAAAATCTTGAATTTATTTGCATGCTCCTTACTCCTTATAAATTTAATGAGTCCGAAGATGATGGTGGCCCATGTAACTTCCTCCATCAGAGACTCCACTCAAAGGGAGAGCAAAGGACGAATAAAAGCATATTGAGCTCCTTCACCTCACTTTCAAAGGGCTTCATTGGCAGATACGACATGGTAGATATTAAGAAAATTAGCATGTCTTACATCATTCACTGAGTATTTACTGAGCATATACTTTGCTTGGCAACCAAATCTTGTCAGATTCTAAGTCAAGTCAGAATTTTGCTTTCACAACTACTAGAAGGTATATTGTTTATTAGTCATGCGGTGCACAAAGTAGAAAATAATAAGGCTCTTAACTCACTATTGTTAAGACTGGTCACTGTAAAACAGCTCCTATGTGTTGCATACATGTGATAGAAGGATCATGGTACAACTGCATGAGGAAAGCTGGGGAAAGACCTTGTAAACAGGAAAATTAATTAAGAAATACCTAACTTTGTTCAAAGAGACAAAGTTATAAATGACATCTGATTTTTTTTCAAAAGATTTTTAAAACCAAGATGACCTCTTTGCTAGTTGTCAATTTTTGCAGAACAAAATGGTTTTTTATATGCTTTTGCATGTAGAAGTACTCCTTTTGTCTCTAAAGTGAGTCATGCAGGAAGCAAATGGAGAGATGAGGGCACTGCTGATACAGAGAACAGAAAGAAGCTCGGACACTTTATCTGAGTCGGGGGATTTTAGGAAAAAAACTTCCCTAGTGGGGAAAAGCAGTTACACTTAGGGGACTTGGACAGCCGTGGAACTAAAATAGCAGTCTAATAACCCCAGGAAGAAGCAAAATGGCAAGACACACTTAAGGGGTCTGTGGCGTTCTGGAGAGGACCTGTGTTCTTGTGTCTTCATGCCTAACTCCTGCACTTTGCGTAGTGTGGATGCTCAATCAATGATACGTAGAACTAGAAAAATATGTATCTAGTGAGAGGCTTTTGTGTTAAGGAATTGTTTTTGTCACGGTTTTGTCAGTTGCTTTCCTTGCATTACCTTAGGAACACAAAGTGCTGCTAACGGGGACCCCGCTGCAGAACACTGTGGAAGAACTCTTTAGCTTGCTTCATTTCTTGGAGCCAAGTCGCTTCCCTTCAGAAACCACCTTTATGCAAGAATTTGGTGATCTAAAAACAGAAGAGCAGGTACTTACCACCTCTACTTTGTATTTTAGTCATAAAATCGAAGATTAACCTGTGAAATGGCAAAACATTAATACTTAAGCTATTTTAGAATATAAATTATATCATAACTTTTTCCACCTAGTAGACAGAATTTTATATATCCTTTCCTTGGACTTTCCAACTTATCGTCCTGAAGGTTTTCTTGTTTGTTTTCCTGTTTACTTTCCTGAAGGGCTGTTGAGGTTTATAGAGAGGTTACATACCTGTTGATGTAATTTTCACAGATTGCTATTTGCCTACTGGACTTCTAAAACTCTACTTTATTTCAGAAGTGCATATACTTGGCCACATTGCTTACATCTTCCAGCCTACACACTTTCATTTTTAAAACATGCAGCACAACTACCCCCACAGTAGTTCTGTGAGAAATAGAGTAGGTATTGTATATAAAAAGTGATTGGTTACTTTATTCACTGTAAGAGCTGTGGGGTATTAGTTATTATGTCTTATGTGTTATCTTTGAAATAAATATGGAGAGAGGCTTGAAATCTTGGTTTTTATGTGTCTCTTCCCCTGACTTGTCTAAAATCTCTTACCTTAGTTCAGAGTAAAGTCTGTTCTTTTTTCTTTTCTAAGATAAAAAATATATAGTGTATTATATCCTGTTGCCAATCGACCAAAAAGAGAGCCAGGGAGAGACATCTCTGCTTGCTCTCGATGCAGGGCCTAGACAGCTCCCGGCTCACTTCCTCTCATTCTTTCGCTCTCCCTGGAAAGGAAGAGAGCAGAAGCAGAACATTCTCATGGCACTGTCTCTTCCTCATCATCTCTCACAACTTCCTCACGGCTTAAGACAAATAAAAGGGAAAGCTGAAATTGAATAAATTGGATTTTTTTTTTTTTTTTTTTTTTGCCCTGAGCTTTTCAAGCCTTTTGTCTGTCCAGAGCTTCTGGGTAGGTGAAATAGTCCATGTGACATAGAATCATCCAACCTTCAATCACTTCTCTTAAAAAAGTTAAAAGATTAGCTCCTTTGTACCCTTACCTGGCTTTAAAAAATGAATATGGATGGTAAATGAATAAGATAATCCTGATTTTTTTATGTTATAATATGTCTTAACATGCAAGCAAATCATGATACCGGTATTTACATAAAGTCCTTTTTTAGGTGCAAAAACTTCAGGCTATTCTAAAGCCAATGATGTTGAGACGTCTTAAAGAGGATGTAGAAAAGAACTTGGCCCCCAAAGAAGAAACTATTATTGAAGTTGAGCTAACAAACATTCAGAAGAAATATTACCGAGCCATCCTTGAGAAGAATTTTACATTTCTTTCCAAAGGTGGTGGACAAGCTAATGTACCTAACCTTTTAAACACTATGATGGAATTACGAAAGTGCTGCAATCATCCGTACCTTATCAATGGTAAGCCTGCCCCGCTTGTGAACTTGTTTAAATGACGAATGAAGCACCAGAAATTCCTTTCTGCCCCTAGTCTGAAGATTTCGTGGTTTATGGTCATTCCTGTATCCTGTGTGGATCTCACCGTTAGTGTGGGTCTCACCAGCTTCCTATTCTCTGTGCTTCTGTGGCTGAGTGACCATTGCCCCTGCCATCCCAAGTGAGGTCTGACCTTGCCTTTTCTCCTGCCTCCATATGCTTGAAAGGGAGCATAGTGTTCCATGGCTAGAAATCGTCTGAAATGCTAACAGCTAAATAGAAATTAGCCCCTGATTGAGGTTTCTCAGTGTGTATGTGCATGAGTGTTTAGAGGAACCTTGGTGTGGACAGACAGCTCTCCACTGTCTCAAACCTTTGATAGAAAATGTCCTATATTCCTCTCAATCTGGAGACTTTTAGCATCTCTATTCCCTGAGAATGCGAGATTTTCATAAAGTTTTTATAATAGTTTGTTCCTGTTACTGATTGACAATTAATGACCCTCCTGTTTTTTACCTGAATTTTTACTGTAATGTAACTCACATGGGTTAAAACCTGGACTTTCAAAATTCTTTACAGTGGTAAATGTTTCATACTTATGATATGTAAGATTATCTGCTGAGTGCAAAAGTAAATAAGAAAGTAGCCCTCTCCCCAAGGAACTACTTTAGTCAGTGGAGGGATTAAGAATAGGAAAACCAGCCGGACTCGGTGGCTCAGCCTGTAATCCCACGCCTTCGGGAGACTGAGGTGAGTGGATTGCCTGAGCCGGCGGGTTCGAGACCCGCCTGGGCAGTGAGACCTCATCTCTACATTAAATCAAAAAAATCAGCCGGGCGTGGTAGCGCATGCCTGTAATTCCGGCTACTTGGAAGGCTGAGGCGGAAGGATCGCCGGAGCCCAGCAGGTCGAGGCTGCGGTGGCCGGGAGCAGCCACTGCACTCCAGTCTGGGCAACAGAGTGAGACTCCAACTCAAAAAATAAATAAATAAATAATAGGAAAACCAGCCGGGCTCGGTGGCTCAGCCTGTAATCCCACACGTTGGGAGGCTGAGGTGAGTGGATTGTCTGAGCCTGCGGGTTCGAGACCCGCCTGGGCAACTTGGCAAGACCTCATCTCTACAATAAAATAAAAAAATTAGCCGAGTGTGGTAGCACACGCCTGTAACTCCAGCTACTTGGAAGGCTGAGGCGAAAGAATCGCCGGAGCCCAGCAGGTTGAGGCTGCAGTGGCCAGGAGCAGTGGCTGGGAGCAGCCACTGCTCTCCAGTCTGGGCGACAGAGTGAGACTCCAACTCAAAAACAAAAACAAAAACAAAAAAGAATAGGAAAACCTTTAGAAAGAGATGACCTTTGAGATAAACCTTCATGGGTAGAAAAGGCTTTGCCAGGCAGGGTTAGAAAAAGAAAGAACATTTAGTCTAAATTAATAACACAAGCAAAGAAAGAAAGGCAGGAAAACAAAGGGAACTTCCCCGGAGTATAAGGCACTTGTAAGAAATAGTGAGACAGTGTACCTTAGACATGGTGGGACCCTACTGCAGAAGGCCTTAAAAGCTAGTGCATGTAATTTTGGCTTTAATCTGTAGACAGTAGAGTGCCACAACTAGTGTTTGAGCTGAGCAATGATTAGAAATGTGATTTAGGATGAGAGATCAGGCAACATCATATAAGACAGATAGAAGGAAACAAAGACTGACAGCAGGAAGACCAGCTTGGAGGTTGTCGTTTTCTGGGTGGAAGTTAATATGGATTAAAGAAAGGTGATGGCAGGCTCATTTGGGGTATTTGTGCACAATGATAATTGGCCATCAATGCAATTAGGTTCCTTTCCAGGGGAAAATGAAAGCCTGGTCTGTCTTTATCATAGCCTATGAGGTTCAAGGACAGCTAACTTAAAGAGTTCCTAATCTTTCCCTCTTCAATAGCTTACATACCTATCAGCAATCCCAGGTCCCAAAGTGCCAATACCAAAGGACAGAGTGGTCTAAGCCTGGAAGATGGTCTCAGAGCATAGCACCTGAGGTCATTGCTGTGGTGTGCCATCAATGAATTTATCTTTAAAATTTTGTGCTTTTAGCAGTTTTCTAAAGAGAGTATCGTGTGATAATTATATGTCTAATACTGCCAGCCAGCTAATCACAATGTGTTTAGGAGCTTATCGGACCATTATGGTGTCAACCAGCCTGTGCGAGTTAGAGAGATGAAGTGCTGAGGCTTGGGCGAATGATGGTGTGAGCAAAGGACATGTGTGTGCATGCACTGTATACACACATGTTTTTGCACTTAATAGCTGATAACGGGGAAATAAATAAAAGCCTTCAAGGGGATAGAAAAGAATAGGAGATTCTCACAAAAGAGCTTAGATACTGCCGGCAGGATGTGTGTGAAAAGGGAAATCTCAGTGAGATGGTGGTGAGATAGTCACCACCATCAAGTCTCATCAAGTTTACCCTGCTTGGTCCCATGTTAATTATATGCATTGAGCATTGTGGGGTGTTTTCCCCCATAACACAGCTGGTGGGTCTCTTCCTTGGCTGATTGCTCTCCAGGGTCATCATCTATAGCTCATTTGTTCCCCAGGAGCCTCTTAGGACTCCCTGAGGCTTAGCATCCGTGGCATTTGTTCTAATTGGTCACACCTTGAGGTCAGCTTTTCTGTCCTTACAACAAGTTAAGAAGTGTCCATCAAGCAGGTGTCCTTATACCTTTTTTGGGGAAATTATTGTGCAAAAGTATAGTTACACTTGCTAAGCACACAGCTGCCCAGATAACTTATGTAGACACTGTCTTTCACAGTACTTCAGGGACAGTGCTGTTCATGTTCATTCACAATCTGGAGTAGAAACATGTGTTTAACATTTAAAAGGAGACATTTAAAAGGAGATTCTTTAATTTTGGAGATTAAATTGGCATTTGTTTGGGTTGTGGCAGAGTAAAGCAGCCCCAATCAAACTAAACTTCAATTCAACGGAGTACAACATTTCCATAACTGTGAAAAATAGAAGCAATTATATGCATAAGTTAATGGTAACATAAGCACAGCAGAAGAAAAAAACCTAGAAGTGATGGTAAAATGCAAACTGTATATAGATGAGAAATATTTTTTGTTGTGACTTAATATTTCTACTTACATGGTTACAACAGTGTCTGACACTCTCAGCACTCTGCTAGTGTAACTGGGTGACATAAATGGGGTTGCTATTCTTGGCCCAAGCTTCATTTGAGTGGAATTTCCAATTTTGAGGTTTCATGATGTGAAGTTAAGAATAATGTTGAAAACACGTCCGAGGTCCCCCGCTGCCTAGAGGCAACTTAAGAGTCATTAGTGGTTATTGTTGCAGGCAGGGGAGTGTAGAGAAGAGTGGGCAAAAAGAAAGCAAGAATGAGTCTTGCTTGATGGAATGAATGTCAGAGAGAAAACAGTATTTTTTTTTTCTGGTGTTCTTCAAGAGCAAAATATTTTCTTGTTTGTTCATGGCTTTTATATGACTAGATGACTTTGCATTTACTGCCCTGACAGTGACCATCTGTTAAAGTAAAAAGACTTCAAGCTTCTTTCTAGTTGTCCTTAATGCACACACATACTTTTAAATGTAGTACCATCTGTACTTTAACTTAGGGAAGAACCAACAAAGTCATTTGACCCATTTCCAGTTAATCTTCAGGTTGAGGTTTACAAATTATAGTATCAAGGTAAACCTTTCATTGGTAATCTTGAAAGTTTGGCTGTGACATCTGAAGGTAGAAGTTCCCTTCCTCCCAGCACTTCCCTACTTTCTTTCCTTCGGTGTTGCCATCCATAATACAATGTCAAAAGAATCATACAGGAAATATGTTTGCTTAAGTGAAGTGTTACTAGTGCAAACTGGCTGCCACTTTGGGAACCTGAATTCATAACAAAAAGCTGAACTGATAGTTTAGCAGTAGCTTTCGTTAGGTAAGAAAGAAAACATTTTTCTTTTTGACTATTCTTTATAAGATTGGAAATATTGGTAGTATTGAAAAGGCAGAACTGTTATTTTCCTCATCTCTGAATAAACTTAAAATTTAATATTTTCATTTTTTTACTAAAATTCATTCAGACATGTCTGTTTATTTTTTCAAAATGATTATTTCACTTTTAAAAATTCATTGATTATTTGTTTTAAACTACTAAAATGCTATATTTTATTTTATTATGGATTATAATCTTTATATGGACAAAAAATAATTACTCAAATATCATAAGAGTAGATTCTATTTTTGAATGGCAAAGAGCTTATAATATGCAGCAAAAACACACTTTAAAAGACCTAATGTAAGATATGTACTTAAATCTATCTTCCCCATCTCTTGAGGACTTTCTTGTCCTGGATCTAGAACTTGGGTTTCTAAATTTTGAATTTTGAAAAACATTATTTAACTTTATTCAAGAATATCTTGCTAGTGCTCTTAAACAGCATGTTCCTCTTTGCTTTTTCCTTAAAAAACTATTGCTTCCCCACCCCCACCCCCCCATACTTGAAGAATTCTGAATATTAGCTTTTTATTCATGTGGAAAAAGGGAGTGAGGGGCTAGCAGCTGTGACAGAGCTGGTGTTTTCTGCCAGTCCCCTTCACAAGAAGGCAGTGTGCTTTGTGGAAGGCCTTAGTGCTTGGAAAGACATTATGTGACTTTAATCTGTTCTCAGTAAATTCTTTGTTGATTAATAATTAAGAGGCTGTATTTCTGCATATGAACATACCATAAAGTAATTTCCACGAGCTCTTTTAAAATGGAGGTAGGGTTGCGCTTTTGTTACATCTCGTGCTTCTTTGCTATCTGAGTGACTGTGGTGGCCTCCAGTTCACCTAACCTTTAAAGCTCTTGAGGCTTAGGTGTCCCCTGTCTTGTGTATAGTTAGTTCACATGCTTAACACCAGTGGTAGGAAAGTAGTAAGTTTCTGGCATGGTTTAAGGTTGGGAAATAATCCCATTAAGATGAGTGGGTGTGTTTGTATTTTTCAAAGAAGGAGTGAACACATCCGCTGTCTTCAGGGATAGGAGCTGAGCACAGCAGCTATGTCCTGATTAACCCCAGAGGCAGGAGGAGGCCAGACCAATGCTGCATAATTCTAGTTAAGCCACCTAAGCAGTTGAAGGAAGCTTAGCCTGCTGCTTCCTGAATAAGCATGTGTTTGGGGTCAGGACGTGAGGAAGTGGTAGGACTTCATTCCTTAGAAAGGTTTCCATTTCTTGAGGCTTCTTTCTAGTGGACTCAGATCTTTGAATAAGTAAAAATTCATGTGGGGCTTTGAGGAAAAAAAGGGTTAAGCATAGAAGTCTTAGATCAAACACTTAGAGGGTTTTTGTTTGGCTTGTTAAGCTTTAAAGGGTTTGGGAAATTCAAGATAGAATTTTTTGTATCTTAGGAAAATATCAGTTGGGAATGAATGTTTAGGGAGATTAAGAAATTAGAACAGAAAGTGTGTGCTTAGGTCCTCCACAGATCTTCCAAAAAATTAACCTAAAATTGAATTCCACTTTTTGCATTCCTTTTGACTATATTAATATGCAATTATAGACCCGGCCTGCTGCTGCTCTTACACTGTAATTGTTAATACTCTATTCCTTTGTTTCGTCATTTCAGAACAGATTTTGTTGTTTGTGTTTATGTTCAGCTAGTAAACAGTTCTTGATTTCTTTAGCAATTTGGGTTCCAAATTTTTTATAGGTATCTGGCCCTTGGCTTGTTTCTGCCACTTCTGGCTTGACAGTCTGTTGTTGAAATTCTGTTTTTACAGACAGCAAACATTTGTTTGTTGAAAAATGTGGTTTTCCCTCTAAATGCCTCAATGTGTTGTGCTTAAAACTTTGATCCCTTTTGTACGTACATGGTTTTGTATAGACCCAACTTTAAGTGGATAGATTCTTGCTCATAAACAGGAGTGTGGTGTCCTGGTTCCTACAGTTTGCAGTGGGTTTTGAAAGCAAGTTCATTGTTTTTAGTAATAAAACCTTCTACAGTATTCACGTTATGCTGTCCAATCTCTGCAGGTGCTGAAGAGAAAATTTTGGAAGAGTTTAAAGAAACACACAATGCAGAGTCTCCAGATTTTCAGCTCCAGGCAATGATCCAGGCTGCTGGCAAGCTAGTGCTGATTGACAAGCTGCTGCCAAAACTGAAGGCTGGTGGCCACAGGGTGCTTATCTTTTCCCAGATGGTGCGCTGCTTGGACATACTGGAAGACTACCTCATTCAAAGACGGTGAGGGCCACCGTATCAGAATTCAAAAAGGAAATCAAAAATTACCCTTCACAGGTCTCCAAGTGGTTCGTTCACCTAGAAGTGACATTTATGATCAAGGGGATGGGATGGGGAAAATGTGTCACATGTTTTTTTAAAAACGTAGATGTACATAGCAATTATTTTATATGATGACTATAGGAGGATAATGCATACTTTTGTGGGCAATTTTTTCCCCCTATCACTTTCATTTGACTAGAGGAGAATAGAAAAATTGAACTTGTTTGTTATCTTACTGTCAGCTGCTTTTAGAATTTAACCATCTTACTAGAGGGGAAGTAGAATAAAATTTAATCTATTTAGTCATTCAATCAGTTGTATTAAAAAGCTACAAGAAACTCTGTTTGATTTGAAATTATTTTTTATAAGTCATATCGTTCTGTTAATGTATATTTTGTATTGCAATACTTAAAAAAGGAACAACTATATTGTAGCTCTTTGTCAGGCCTCCTTGTTTATACTGATATTTTCTAGGTACCCATATGAAAGGATTGACGGCCGAGTAAGAGGCAATCTCCGCCAGGCAGCTATTGACAGATTCTCCAAACCTGATTCTGATAGGTTTGTTTTCCTCCTGTGTACAAGGGCAGGAGGTTTAGGCATTAATCTCACTGCTGCTGATACCTGCATCATCTTTGATTCAGACTGGAATCCCCAAAATGACCTTCAGGTATACACATGAGAAAATCTTCCTGATGCCTTTTGCTGTGTCCTCACCTAGCCTAAAGAAAGCCAGCTAGGTCTTAGATCTCTTTATACAAGTGTGAATCCCATTCATAAGGACTCCATCCTCATGACCTAATTATCTCCCTAAGGCCCCACTTTTAAATACCATGGGATGGATAGGGGTTTGACCATATGAATTTGGCAAGAGGACAAACATTCAGTCCACTCTAATAACCGCTAATTTTATTTTTCTTCCAGGCTCAGGCTAGATGTCATAGAATAGGACAGAGCAAATCTGTGAAAATCTACAGGCTGATTACAAGAAATTCCTATGAAAGGGAAATGTTCGACAAGGCTAGTTTGAAGCTCGGTTTGGATAAAGCTGTGCTGCAGTCTATGAGTGGAAGAGAAAATGCTACCAATGGGGTAAAACAGCACTTGCCCAAATCATTCATTTATTCTGCCTCCTTCCTTTATTTAGCAAATAGTAGGAAATTATTCAGCATCTGATTACTGTTCAGCCTCAATATTTTAAGCATATTTTGTCACACTTTGTTATAATTCAGGTTTACTCTCTTTGTGAAAAATGATTCATCTGCTTAGTCTTCAGACATGTTAATTCTACATTATTTTGAATATTTTAAATATTTCCCAAAACAGGTACAACAGCTTTCCAAGAAAGAAATAGAGGATCTTCTACGAAAAGGGGCCTATGGTGCACTCATGGATGAGGAGGATGAAGGGTCTAAATTCTGTGAAGAAGATATTGATCAGATCCTCCTACGTCGAACTCACACTATTACCATTGAGTCTGAAGGGAAAGGTTCCACATTTGCTAAGGTGCGAATCAGTCCGAAGAGATCAGGTTTTTCCCTAGAAGCATGATAGTGGTCATGTTCAAAACGCCTTGTAAAAGTGCTCACAAGGTGCAGGCAAACATTTGCTTTTCTTTGGGAATTGACCAAATTAATTAGTAACTTCCTGTGGAACCCCCAGCACATCAAGCGTTCCTTATGTTGCGAGTTTCCTTCTGTGTGTCTGGCACTGGGGTCACCTTCCCCTCGTTGTCCTCATATCTGCTTCCCAGCTCCGAGGCTAACCCTTCACCTGTGTTCTTGACCCCATCCTCTCCACTTGCTCCATCATCATCTCCTCTCCCCAGATCCTGATTCCCGAAGAGTCTGTAAGCATCAGGTCACTCCTGTCTTTACAAAATCTCTTTTCCCCTCTGGCTACAACTTCATGTCTAGCTCTTCTTTTCCTAAATTCCATATGAGCATATTCTCCACTGTCCCCACTGCCTCCCTTTCTACTTATTTTTCAGCTTCCAGCTTGCACCCCTCCCCCACCTCTGTATCAGAACTGCTCTGGCCAAGGTCGTCACAGTACCTGACCATGCCGTCAGAGCGCCCCTTCTGAGGCTTCACTGCATTTTGTTCCAGCCATGCAAACACAGGCCCATGCCACTTTTATTTTCTGAAATGTAATTAGCTTACTGTAAAATTCACCTGTTTTAAGGGTGCAATTAAATGCCTTTACCACATTGCAGACTTGTTCAAGTATCACCGTGATCTGAGTTTAGAACATTTTCATCACTCCATTTAAAAGATCTGCATGCTCACTATCAGTCAGTCCCTATCCATACCCCTCACCACACCCTTGGAAACCACTGATCTACTCTTTTACTCTGAAGGCTTGCTTACTCTGAACAGTTCTTACAAATGGAATCAGACAACATATGATCTTTTGTGTCTGGCTTCATTTGCTTAGTTTGAGGTTCATCCATGTTTTAGCATGTATCAATAATTCATTCCTTTTTATTGCTGAACAATGTACCGTTATATGAGTAGACCACAGTTACCAGTTGATAATGGACATTTAGGTTATTAACACTATTTAATAATGAAATTTGGGTTGTTTCCCTTTGATTATTATGAATCATGATCTTATGAACATTTGTGTACAAGTTTTTGTGTGGATAGATGTTTTCTTTTCTCCTTGCTATAAACCAGGAGTCAAATAGCTGGGTTATTTGTTAACTCCATGTTTAACCCTTTGAGGAACTGCCAGTCTGTTTTCTAAAGTGATTGTACCATTTTTTTCCCACCTGCAGTGTATAAGAATTCTATTTTTTCCCACATACTCACCAATATCGTACTTTTTGATTATAGCCTTCTTAGTGGTGTGAAGTTGTATCCCATTCTAGTTTTTATTTGCATTTCTCTAATGATGTTGAGCATCTTTTCATGTGCTTATTGACCAGATGTATGTCATCATTATAGAACCGTCTATTCAGATCTTTTGTTCATTTCTTGAGTTGCCTTTTTAATTGAGTTTTAAGAGTTTTAAAATATAGTCTAGATAAAAGTTCTGTATTAGCTAATACAATTGCAGATATTTTCTTGAAGTCCTTTTTAATGGTATGTAATTTTAATGAAGCCCACCTAAGATTACAAAGATTTACTCTTACTTTTTTTTCAAAGAGTTTTATAGTTTTCACTCTTACATTTGGGTCTGTGATCCCATTTGAATTGAGTTGTGTGTGTGGTGTGAGGTAGGGGTTCAACTCCTCCTTTTGCATGTGATATCCTCTAGTCTGAAAAGGCTTTTCTGTGGGCTCTGCAATCCACACCTTCTCCCTCACATTTTTCAGCCTCTTTTCATGTTTTTCCTTAGCGCTGAAAGGTACTGCAAATTTAATATGTAAAAACCAAACTCATCACCCCTGTCTCTCCACCTCCTGACACACACACATTACCTGTTTGTCCACCTGAGTAACACCATTTAGATGCCAGAGTTCGATGCTAAGGTGTTTCTTGGCTTTCTCCTCCTCCTCTTTCATGTTTCACATGCATCCAGATTCTAACTCCATTAATTTTACCCTGTAAAGAGTATTTTTCTAAATGGTCTCCTTTTCTCCATTTTTACCCCTTATTTCAATCTATTGTTTCTTCTCTAAACTATTACAGTGGCCTGTTCTATTCTCTTCTGGGCTCCATGCTCTAAGACATTGGTACGACTTCTCCAACATGCAACTTTGGATATGATTGTGTCCCTTTTGAGATAATTTCCATTTTCAAATAGTTCACAACTCCCTCAGGATAGAGTTCAGATTCTGTTAATAGCACATACAAGGCCCTGCTTGACCTGGCTTCTCCTTCCCTCACCAGCTTGACCTTTGGCTCTTCTTCTCTGAGCACCCTTATCCCCTTTCTAACCCCTCCGTGCATTCGTATCTGCTCTGCCGTGAATATTTTCACCAGCTCTCCTGTTTTATGAGGGTTTTATTGTATGTTCCGAGCATCGTCTTCTGGGAGAGGCTTTTCTTCTCAGTTCCCAGCAATGCCCTGGTGAGCTGGGTTAGGACTCTTCCTCCGTGTCTCACTTACACCTCTGTATCCTTGTTACCTGTCATTTATCACACTGCAGTGTACGTCTTTATTTCTGTGTCTGTCTCAACCCCTGGACAGTGAACTGCTTGAGGAACAGCCTTTAATTCTAGTCCCATCTTCTGTAGCATCTGGCACGGGTGGAGGAGCACAAACATACTTGAGTGAATGAATATACAAAAGCTGCTTTGCATTCCACCTCTGAGAAAAGCATCTCAAAGTAATGTGTATTTTTTCCTCCTTTAGGCCAGCTTTGTTGCCTCTGGAAACAGGACAGATATTTCCTTGGATGATCCAAATTTCTGGCAAAAGTGGGCTAAGAAGGCCGAATTGGATATTGATGCCTTAAATGGGAGGGTGAGTGAGAAATCCCATTCAGACACCTCTCTGATCTAACCTGAGGGGATCACTCTTTCAGAAGTTTCAAATGTTTGCTCTTTCGTTAGAACAACCTGGTTATTGACACTCCAAGAGTAAGAAAGCAAACCAGGCTCTACAGTGCAGTGAAGGAAGATGAGCTGATGGAGTTCTCAGACTTGGAGAGTGATTCTGAAGAAAAACCGTGTGCAAAGCCACGGCGCCCCCAGGATAAGTCACAGGGCTACGCAAGGAGCGAGTGCTTCAGGGTGGAGAAGAATCTGCTTGTCTATGGGTAAGTGGGCTCACTCTGTAAAATGGATTTTGCTTTAACAGTAGTTAGACGGCCCAGCAGGGATAGAAAAATTACATTTGTTTTGGATTTGTGTGACTCCCCTTCGCACAGTTAAATGCATGCTCTGCCGTAACTTTACAGGATGTTTACTGTAACATTTGGTTAGAGCGTTCTAAGTTGTTCAGATTCTCCCAGATTCAGGGAGGTTGCCTGAAGTTAGGGTGCTTATTTGTATCTTAAGGGGTTATGTCAGATCCAAATGTATGTGTTAAGTATTAATAACTAAAGACAAAGGCTCGAAATTATAAAATATTTTCCCACTTTATCTCTTCATAAAATTTACAACTACAGGTAATCTTTTAAATATTTTTCTTTTATAAAAAATTGCCAAAAGCAATTATGAAACTCTTCCTTCCAGCTCATCTGAAGCATGAATGGTCATTTGAACTTTGTGAATGCATTCTATTTCTCCTACTGGACTACAAGTTCCTAAAAGGCAGGCTCCATATCCAGTTCATTTCTGAGTCACTCTGGCATCCACACAACACTTTAAATGACAGGGAGCTCAGGAAATATTTGAATCAGTAGATGATTCTCGAGCAGATTGTGGACCTATAGGCAACTTCCATGAAAATTTTAAAAACTGCTACCTAAGAAACCTTTCTGAAACTCTGATGATGTCCTGTTTTTGGTGGTTTCTTCCTATGAATTGCCATTAGTTTCAGAGTAAACGCAAACTGACACTGACACGGCATACAGAGCTCTTTCAGACCCTTACCTCGTTGGTTCTTTCCTGCAGACAGTTCGAGCTTCTGTGGGACCTATGGCTTCATCTCCATCAATGTTCCATGTGCCATCTCATCTCTGTCTTTGCACAGGCTCTTCCCACAGCCTCGTGGATCCCCTCACAGGCACCTCCCAGCACATACCTTGGCCTGCCTCATCTCTGCTCTCCATGGGCATCCAGCACAGCCATCAGCCTGCACTCTGCACCCAAGCTGGCCTGTCCCCTCATCACACTCAGCCTGATGTCGCCACATCGTGTAGTTATGATTTTCGAGTCATCTACCATTCATGCTAGACTCCTTGAGAACAGGGTTCTGTCTTTGCATCTTCAGTGGATAGTGCAGTGTGGGCAGACATATAGGGAGCACGGAATAAATGCTTGGTGATGGAATAATGAAGTCTGACAGAAACCCATCCTAATCTTTCCTGTGAGCTAGATGAGCTCTCCTGTCTGTTCTTACATGGGGCAGAGATTCGCCCCCCCCCCCCCAAGCCCTCTGCTGCTCATACCTGCTGCTGGGCTTCCATGGAATGATCAGAGTTGAGGGTTTTGTTGGTAACTTTGGGAATGTAGTGTATTAGTAACCCCTGAAACTGAGAAGTATGCTTATGGCATATTGTCTTTCAGTCAGGCTCGTCCCTCCACTCATAGTCATCATTATGTTCTGAAACACCTTCTGTGTGCTGGGCACTGTGCTGAGATACTGGCAGACACCAAGGTACAGCTGTGAGCAAGACAGACATAGCTCAAGGCAGGCAGGTGGACAAGTGGAAATGGTGGTGAATGGGTGGTGCTGGGAAAGGGAAGCACTCAGCTGTGGTGTGTTGAAGCATGTCCCCTCACCTTTAAGGCACAGTTCAGGTGCTCTCTCCCTTTTCTGGGGCTAGGAGTAGTAAAAGGAGGAGTTCTGCAGAAGGTGTTATCTGCAGTCTGTGACTTGATGGACATTATGAATCAGCCAGGGTTAGAGGCAGTTTTGGGTTGGGAGAAGAGAGCTTCCAGCAGAGAGAGTCGTGCATCTGAGGCTTAGATGTGAGGACTGGCCTTGTGGTTAGAGGAGCTGAAATACGTTCACTGAGAACGGCAGGAGACCAGGCCAGGGTGAGAGCTGCTCAGGGCACAGCTCTCAGTCGTCAGTGAAGGGGCCAACCGTGCCATGAGCACTGCCCTGGTGGCTCAGTCTGCTATCGCCTGGGAGGAGATGTGGCTCAGACAGCGTCTGCTCCCATGTCTTTCTGTGGTGTGGTCTCTCCCCACAACTCTCCGATGAAGTAGCACAACACTGTTTAGCCTGGGATTACAACGCGAAATAGGCTGTCTGCTTGGTTCTGTCCATAGCCGCCTTTCTACCACCCACTTCTCATGAAGACCTGCAAGTTGGCTGAACCTGTTTTCTGGGAGTTTCTTGTACTTGGGGTTATTATTCCCTATTTCAAAAGGCAACTCAAGGCTTTTCAGGGTCCTTCACCAGTTATTGTGGCATCCCTTGGATTAATGCAACATATTCCTCAGAACTGATTCTTGATTTGGGGGTAATCACACCTACCTTGAATCACATTTTTATCTCAAATGGTTGGCCAGCATCAAAACATGCTAAGTGTGAACAAAGTGAAGCAAAGTATACGATTCCCAGGCCCCCAGATTTCATTCATGTCCAAGAATTGCTGCAGGAGCCTGGTCTGGGAAAGCCAGTGTGAGCCATGTGGGTGTTATTCCAGTGGCAGTTCAACTCTTGCATGTAGGAGCCATGAATTTAGGAGCAGCCCATGCTGGAAGGGAGTGTCT
The DNA here is from genome assembly GCA_027257055.1 of Cephalopachus bancanus. Lineage (NCBI taxonomy): Eukaryota > Metazoa > Chordata > Mammalia > Primates > Tarsiidae > Cephalopachus > Cephalopachus bancanus. Next base: position 2,643,341 of record JAPVLO010000096.1, on the reverse strand, counting down.
TTAACTCTTGCACCCTGGATTGCTTTCCTATCACTTGATGTGAAATATTGCTAGCTTTGACCCAAGATTTTCCAACACTGACACCTCACTGTGAAAGTAAAGCCCCAAGTATAAACTCAAAGGCACCATCTCTATGCTGAATATTTATTTTACAGTTGGGGACGGTGGACAGACATTCTTTCCCATGGACGCTACAAACGTCAACTCACCGAGCAGGATGTAGAAACCATCTGCCGAACCATTCTGGTGTACTGTCTTAATCATTACAAAGGGGATGAGAATATCAAAAGCTTTATCTGGGATCTGATCACACCCACAGCGGATGGCCAGACTCGAGCTTTGGTCAATCATTCTGGTAGGTCTGCAGCATGCTCTTTATGTGGTGGGATCACAGAGCCACCAACCTTGTGAAACACTGCTGATATACTGCTGATAAAGAGACACAGCCTTGTGTTTTCCTGCCTTGTGCGTTAAAATGTCTGACGCTGACACTGTAATTCAAAGTGTAAAAAGGCTTCTATTACTGTTATGATGTTGATTCTAGGTTTATCAGCCCCAGTACCAAGAGGAAGAAAGGGAAAGAAGGTGAAAGCCCAAAGCACACAGCCAGTGCTTCAGGACGCCGACTGGCTGGCCAGCTGCAACCCAGACGCCCTGTTCCAGGAGGACAGTTATAAGAAGCACCTGAAGCATCATTGTAACAAGTACGTTTTTAGAGGATGGATGTGGAGAGCTTGGTTCCTCTTTCGTTCTTTTAAAAATACATACAGGTGGTCCTCCACATCTGCAGATGCAGAACTGCTTGTATGAAGGACTGACTAAGGGACTTGAGCATCTTGCATCTTGGTATCCAAGGGGGTCCTGGAACCAGCTCCCTGCAGGTGCAGAGGGACGATTGCATTATTAAGACTATTAAACTGTGTGCACAGCCTTCCTGTTTTTCTTGAGACATGATGCCAAAACACAGGGGAGCATACCTTTAGGTGACTGGTTCTTTTTTAATGTGGTAAAAGATCATAGCATGGCATTTACTATTTTAAACTGTGAACAATTCATTGGCGTTAATTACACTCACAATGCTGTGTATCCATCACTATCTGTACCCAACACTTTTCCATTATCCCCGGTATAAACTCTGGACCCGCTAAACAATAATTTGCCTGGCCCTAGCAACCACCATTCTACTTTCTACTAGTTTGTCTATTCTTGGTGTCTCATAAGAGGAATCGTTTATTATTTGTCCTTCTGTGTCTGGCTTATTTCACTTAGTGTAAGGTTCTCAAGGTTCATTCATGTTGTAGTATCAGAATTTCATTTCTTTTTGTGTCTGAATAGTATTGCATTGTGTGTGTATGTCACGTTTTGTTTGCCCATTCATTCGTTGATGGACACTTGGGTTGTTTCCACCTCTGGCTATTGTGAATAATGCTGCTATGAACATTGTCGATGACCGATTTTTAGCCAATATGTGTTAGAGAGTTTTGGTTAGCTTTATATGATTCCACTTTCAACTTACTGCTTTCACTGAAGGGGCTGGGGAGTTCACATATGATTTTTTTGCTTATTAATATCTCAGTTGCTGGATCCATTTTTCTGAACTATGAGCTTAGAATCATATTCCTTACCTTTGCTTCCAGAAACTGATAGATAACTGAAGAATATTGAATCTAAATGTAATTCATTGCTTGGAGCTCTGTTAACTGTCTACATAGTAAACTAACATCTGCATATGTTGATTGTTGCCTTATTCTGAGCATGCACTTTCAGTATCCGTAGGACAGGCAGCAGTGCTGCCGGACAGCTCTCTGCTCCTCACTCTGTGTGACCTTGGGCAAGTTACTCAACCCCTTTGGACTCACTTTCCTTGTAAGTCAAATAGAGCAGCAAGATCTCAACTGGAGGAAGCAAGGTTTAAATAAATAAAATATGTATTTATTTTTGAAAAAGTAGCAGCAACATGCCAAGCACTTGTCTTTTTTTGAGTTGGAGTCTCAACTGCAGCCTCGACCTGCTGTGCTCCGGCGATCCTTCCGCCTCAGCCTTCCAAGAAGCTGGAACTACAGGCGCGCGCTACCATGCCCTGCTAATTTTTTGATTTATTGTAGAGATGAGGTCTCGCCAAGTTGCCCAGGCAGGTCTCGAACCAGCGGGCTTAGGCAATCCACTCACTTCACCCTCCCAAAGTGCAGGATTACAGGCTGAGCCACCGAGCCAAGCGATGCCAAGCACTTTATATGGATGATCTGTTTGAGTTGTCTAAGATAAGTAGTCTCTTTTATCCCCATTTAACTGATAAGAAAATGGAGACTCAAGTTGAGTAATTTGAGTTACTTAAGGTCCCTCAGCCAGTTAAGGGGCAGAGCCAGGTTTGAACCCCAGAGCAGACGCGGGTACTGTCCTCGCTGTCCACCACCGAGTTCCCCTGCCTGCCTCAATTCAGGTGTCTTCCTCCTCCTCAGGGCTGTTGTGAAGCTCCAAGGGGTCTTCAATACCATTACCTCAAGCTATTTTGGTGTCTCAGAAACTAGTTGTTCCTGCCATAGCATAATAGTTCTCCCTAAAACCCTACCCCGCTTTCAGCTATTAGAAAACATCCATATCCTTGTGGTTTATGGCAACTTTGGGTTGATAACCTTCTAAGTCCTTGATCCAAACAAATAAAGCTAAGCAACTCAGATGGGAAGAAAGTCTCCCGTTCCTGGATGTCAGTGTGATGGTTTTGGTTTTTAATTTCACATTCTGCTGTCAGTAACAGGCTTCCATAGGGTACCCTTCCTCAATAGTATGTGAGAAGTAACTGGTGTTCATATGTTTCCTCTCAGTCTCAGAAGAAGACTGTTGGCACCTTCCAGCTCATCTCTGAGACAAAGTGATCTCGTTGTCCTTTCCTAGTAGATTAAGCCTTGAGACTTATCAAGCTCCAAAGTGAGGAGATGTTGATGACTGTTAAGATGGAACATGAGGCGTACATTGAGGGACATCCTAAAAGTAACTGGCCACTTCTCTTCACAAGTTTTGAGGTCATGACAAAGACAGATGGACTGTCTCAGGTTAAAGGAGACAAAGGGGCAGGACAGGACAGTTCAAAGTCATGAGTGGTCCTGGACCTGTGACTTGTCTGGAAAACAGTCACTAGTGGGAGAAAACATGTATCAGGTTTGAGGATCCACTAACAGTTGTTGTCTAACAGAGAAACTTTTAGATAAAGGTTTTATAAAAACTTTTTTTTTTTTTGAGTCACTGTCTCACTCAGTAACCCAGGCTGGAGTGCAGTGGCATGCTCACGGCCGCAGCCTCGACCTGCTGGGCACAGGCGATCCTTCCACGTCAGCTTTCCAAGTAGCTGGAACTACGGGTACGCACTACCATGCCTGGCTAATTTTTTGATTTATTGTAGAAACAAGGTCTTGCCAAGTTGCCCAGGCTGGTCTCGAACCCCTGGGCTCAGGCAATCCTCTCACCTCTGCTTCCCGAAGTGCTGGGATTACAGGCGTGAGCCACCGTGCCCAGCGAGTGCAAACTCTTTAGGATCAGAGACCAAGTCCTCGTCATTGTTTCATACTCCCAGCAGCTAGCCAGCATAGTGCATTCCATAGGGGGCACTCAGGTTGTCACTCGCATTGGTTTGGATTTTTCCTCTAGAAGGAAGGTGACATTCACAGTTAGTTCGTAAAAGTACCACATAACTAAAGTTGCTCCCAGAGTGGAAATCTTTGTCTCTTCCAAGAGGGAGAGAAACCATTAGGCTCCCTGTCATTGTGTAATGTTTTTTTGTGAATAATTGAGAATCCAGCCAAAGGCAAGGGTGACTTCCTTTGGAACTACCATTTCTGAGCATTCTCTGTAAGCAGACACCGGCCTAACCAAGAAAAAATGAAGTGCCTGCCATGGAGGCCAGACTCAGTTTTCCGTTGTGTTTTAGTAAGGCACAGTCAATGTTTAATAGAATGAATTAACAAGAAAAAGAAATATTAAAAACTAGAAATGAGTTATCTAGCACGATTGCTTACCTTGGAATCTATTCAGTTATTTACAACCTCACATTGAGTCCGTCCAGAACCAGTGTTGGCTGTGTAGACGCATAGTGGGAAGGAAGGCGTGTCGAGGAGCAGCTATTGGTGTAAGATCAGGAATTGCCTGTTTTGGTGAAGCTGCCCCTAGCTGTCATTTTGAAGTTTTAAAGGACAGTGTCTATGCTCTGAGAGACAGTGTGGTGTGGTGAAGTCAGAAGACCAAGTTCCGAATGCCCCATGTGCAAGGTAACTCTGTGGCTTTGGACTTGTCATGTATTTTCTGCTACTATCAGTTTTTCCATTTGTGAAATGAAAATCGTAACTTACTCTGCTTCATCATAGACGTACTGAGAAGCTCAGATGAGCTAGTATAAGCGTGAGACATGAGTTGTAAAGTGTCTTGCAAGCATATACTAGGACTGTTCAGCCAGGGCAGTGGCGCTTTTTATTGCAGTGCACTCCCAACTAAGAAAGCCAGGATTCCGGTAGCCATCTGAATGCATACCAGGGGCTGTCCAGCAGGGGATGCTAGATTTGGAATAGACATAGGCCTCTGGGATTTACCAGGTGGGCTTTGTTGATGTTTTAGTCATTGAATAAATTCAAGCAGGATTGAAAATCTGGTTGCTAGAATTCCAAAGGGTTAATAATGAATTCCTTGCAAATGACTTAAGAATGTCAATGAAGTGGATACATTTTAATTTTTTAATGTTTTCTTATTTTTAAGCTACATTTTAGATTCCCAGGTGAAACCAAAAAAAAACACAAAAAACAAAAAAACTAGAAGGAATAATAATGTCTAACACATCTTAACAGAGAAGAGCAAGGACTCTTACCCCACTCCGTCGCCATCTTCTTTTCTCGGAAGCAAAGTTGTATAATCTGAAAAACCTGACATTCCATATTGAGGGTTTATTGTAAGGTAGTAAAACCAGATTTTATATCTCGTTTATTCCTACAACTTCTGATGTGCTTCCAAAAATGGTATTAAGGCAGCAGCTGAGGAAATTTTATGAGATAATGAAGCAGAACAGTTACTGAAAGCCATCTGCTCAGTTGTTTACAAACTTGCTTCAATACTTCAGAGGCAATGGTAGGGTACGTGTCTAAACTTCACAAGCTGCACTAGGTAGAACTAAATGAAGTGAGCCTGGGCTGGGCTGAGCTCGGGCCCTCTCTGTGCAGTGTGAGCGGTTGCCAGGCAGGCCTGTTGGAAGCCAGCAGAAAGCACCACACAGAGGTGATTATGTGCCACCATCTGTCACGCTTCAAGCCTACCATACAGCATGGCTAATCAGCCTTGGCAGGATGATGGATGAACAGCAGCAGCTGCCAAAAGCCACTGTTGGCAAACAGTCCCGAAGTTAAGAACTTTTCCCCCCTCTGTCTTCCTCTCCAGGGTCCTGCTGCGTGTCCGCATGCTGTACTACCTAAGACAAGAAGTGATAGGAGACCAGGCGGATAAGATCTTAGAGGGTGCTGACTCAAGGTTAGTGTGAGCACGTTTGTTCGGTACCTCTGCGCGATAATCTGCGGAGTCGGAAAACGTCACGGATTGTGTTTCAGAACCTTCATGAGCCACTAGTAGCCCTTCTCCTTTTTTGCATCTCAAATGAGATGCTTGTCCTGTGCACTCAGGGTTGTGAAGAGAAATGGCGGTTTATATTTATGCGAGTACTATAAAAAGGTGTGAGCAAAACCACTGGTGTTCTCAGATGACCTTTAAAATGGGATGCCATATGATGAAGTTCATGTCTGGTCAAGGCAGAGGGCGACTGACTGATGCCCTTTCTTTTAACCTTTGCTGCTTCCTTCCCACCATGCTCAGATATTTATTGTGGGAGAGAGGACACTGGAGCGCGTGTGTCACATTCATTACTTGGCACTCTTTTTTGATACTAGTATTTCTTGTAAACGTTGTCTTTCTAGTGAAGCCGACGTGTGGATTCCCGAGCCTTTCCTTGCTGAAGTTCCTACAGATTGGTGGGATAAGGAAGCAGATAAATCCCTCTTAATTGGAGTGTTCAAACATGGTAAGTGACGTTTCTGTTTGAATACATCTCAACTGTATGGCTTGGTCTTTATTTAGAACTCTTTGCATATTCTTTTCCAAAGTCATAATATTAATGAGGATAGTTCCAAAGGACTCTTGGCATCTACCATTTTTCTGTACTAAAAATCTAATATAAACTGTAAATATCAGATGCTGTTTTTGAACGTTTGTTGAGTGTTTGAGAAGAAAACATTTCTTTCTTGGCTGTAAATAAAACCCAAACCATATTTGTTTTAATAATAGCCAAGTTGTGCTATAGCTCTCCCTAAACTTTGCTTCCAGCACGACTTCCCTTGCTAACTCTGCCAACCAGTGTCAAAGTGGACGGTGGGCTTAACCTCTGCTATTAATCTGTACAAGTGCCTCCTGGGCTTTGTTCCAAGCAATATTTCACAAATGTCAGTGTTGAGAACTCGTGGCTCCCCTGAGTGGGATGCAGCCTTGTTAACTTTGAAAGGCTGGGGATGCAGAACTGGCATGATATATACAGTGAGCGATTCCTGATTATAATCCCAATTCTCTGGAGGTCGCGGAGGTATTCTCAGCAGCCCAGCCTGACTAAAGGGGAGAATGATGGCTTATAAAACCTTTCATGATTACAGTTTGGCTTGCGGCTCTACAGCAGTTAGGAGCGGTGTGTTGTCGTACACATCCTAATTGAATTGTGCTGTTCTGCCTACGTACTGCAGCCGCGTTTTGTGAGCTCAGCCTCAAAATCATTTTCCCGCAGTGCACTGTTGGGATCTGCCATTTTCCATCTAGTCAACTTGGGCAGTCAAAAAGCAAATTGCAGTTTGAAAACCATAGAGGGAACAGTGTCATCTTACTGACATGCATCATCCCAAACCTAATAAGACAGGTTCGCTGGCCTTACGTACATGGGGATTTTCCAGCCAGCCATGCGAGTTCCTGCAGGACTGAAGCTATTCACAAGGAGGGTGGGGGTGGATTCGGAGTACCCCTGCAGAGGTCATAAAGGAACATTACGAGGCCTTTTAAATGTCAAGCAAAATTAGATCTTGGGAAAAATAGGGTCAGAAATCCTCCCAGGCATCTTGCAGTTATTCTGAACCTGTTTTTCTATTAGGATTTGTGGTAATTCTGATAGTATCCCCGAAGTGTAACTTGGCCCCCAGTAGCTCCTCTAGAAAGGGCGTTCCGTGGAATGCGCTGTGAAAACAAGGTCTCAGCATAGGCGATCATCTTGACTGAGAAACAAACTTGTGTCGTGGTGGTGCTGTGAATTTGACAGTGACAGGGCCTTTCTTTGTTTCTGTGTGCGTGCTCTGTGGGCTGGTGGGCATGGCACAGGCTATGAGAAGTACAATTCTATGCGAGCTGACCCCGCACTGTGCTTTCTGGAACGAGTTGGTATGCCCGATGCCAAGGCCATAGCTGCCGAGCAAAGAGGAACAGACATGCTAGCAGATGGCGGTGACGGGTAAGAAGGACGTCTTAAAATCTGAATAAACTTTATGTCAGTATCACATCTATTGGCAGGGTTTAGTTCTTACCCTGCACTAAGTACTATATTGCATCTGATTTGAACTGAAGTGATGTTTACCAGTGTATTCTATTTGTATACCATAAAGACTGTTAAAACAAAATCGATTATTTCGATCATCTAAAACTTGTGTATCTTTTCCAAATGGCAATTCCTCCACCTTCCCCTTCCCCCTGCCCCCCTCCCGCCATGGCTGCATGTTTTAAATACTGATAGAGTCACTTTTGATGTCCAACCCATAATTAAAATTAGGTTTAGGCAGATTGTTGCTCTTTCCTACCCTCCTCCTTTCTCTTGCTTATCAGTATGATTTAAACAAATTTTTTTAAATTTTTACGTAGGGGAGAATTTGATAGAGAAGATGAAGACCCAGAATATAAACCAACCAGAACGCCATTCAAAGATGAAATAGATGTAAGAACTTGAGTATATTGGCTTTTATAGCTCCATTAAAATATTATACGCCCATATAAGACTTGTTAAACTTTATAGATAATGGCCTTTTCTTTAAAAGATAAGGCAAATGAAACCCCAAATTAAAATCACTCCATTTCTTGCTTTGCTTTCAAGGAATTTGCAAATTCTCCTCCTGAAGATAAGGAAGAATCCATGGAAATACACACCACAGGTAAGACCCAGAAAGGCTCGTGGAACGTAGCAGACGTTTGCTCAGCAGCCATTACTCATGTGGCAGGGACTGTACCACTGCACGGTGGTGGTGTCTTCAGTCATTATTTCTTCTAAACCAACTTACCTCTTTTGTGAATAGTTTTAATTCATGTTCATTGTTGTGCTTTCATTATATTGCATTTCTCATCTATTTATATTTTACTCTAATTAGTGAAAAATTTTAAACATCTTTAAGATCTAGCTCTTGGGAGTGAGGCATTTGCTAAGTATTTCTCTGAAATATTGCCAGTTTATTTAGAATATTGACCTTTTACCTAATGTGAAATCATTAGGCAGCAATTATGGACTTATTTTTTATGTTTGGTATTATTGTTGTACATACACTGCAAGAGAGCACCCTTTTAGGGTAGTTCATGCTATAAAGTATGTTTCTTTATGTAGGGCTGATAAATAAACTTGTTTTTTCCTTCTAAGGAGTTAAAAAAGAAATCGCTTATAAATTCCAAACTAATAATAATCCTTATTTATATTTTTAAAATGAGGGCACTGAGATGCCCTTTCCCACACTGTCATTTGAATGTTAATGAGTCATCCTGTTTTGTTGGAAAATCCTGTGTATTGCAAAATTGTAGCTACACTTTTCAGAAATGTTTTTCCACTTCCCCAGGCAAGCACAGTGAGAGTAATGCTGAGTTAGGCCAACTTTACTGGCCTAACACTTCAACCCTGACTACACGTCTGCGCCGGCTCATTACTGCCTATCAGCGCAGCTATAAAAGGCAACAGATGAGGCAAGAGGCCCTAATGAAGACTGACCGGCGCAGACGGCGGCCTCGGGAGGAAGTGAGAGCACTGGAAGCGGAAAGGGAAGCTATTATATCTGAGAAACGGCAAAAGTGAGTGTCTTCAGGGTTTCATTCAGCTCCTGGTACATTCCCTCTCCCTTGCTCCTCTAGGACCCACAAGAGACAGGGATCACATCAAAAACTGTGACCACCAAAAAAAGCCTCACTACATCAAAGTAGCCTGTCTCCCCAGTCCCACATAAGTCCTGTGTGTAAGGTCTGGAGGGGAGAGGAAAAGAAACAGTAAACGTTAAGCCTTCTTCCTCCAGCGTGATGCAAGCTGCTAATATCATCTTTCTAACAGGTGGACGAGACGGGAAGAGGCTGATTTTTACCGTGTGGTATCCACGTTTGGGGTTATTTTTGACCCCGTGAAACAGCAGTTTGACTGGAACCAATTTCGAGCCTTTGCCAGACTTGACAAAAAGTCCGATGAGAGTTTGGAGAAATACTTCAGTTGTTTTGTGGCCATGTGTAGGCGAGTGTGTAGAATGCCCACCAAGCCAGATGATGGTAGGTACATGTAGGGACAAAGTTCTACATGAAAAGGCCAGTCAAATAAAGAAATAAGAGAGTGTACAGTTGGAAGTGCCCCTGAGCTTTTCCCTGGTAAATACGTGTGCTTCTGTTACAGAACCACCTGACCTGTCCTCCATGATTGAGCCAATCACAGAAGAGCGAGCCTCTAGGACTCTGTACCGCATCGAGCTACTGCGGAAAATTCGGGAGCAGGTTCTTCACCACCCCCAGCTGGGAGAGAGGCTGAAGCTCTGCCAGCCGAGCTTGGATCTGCCCGAGTGGTGGGAGTGCGGAAGGCATGACCGAGACTTGCTGGTTGGCGCTGCTAAACATGGGGTCAGTCGGACGGATTATCACATCCTCAACGACCCCGAGCTGTCCTTCTTGGATGCACATAAAAACTTTGCTCAAAACCGAGGGGCAGGTAATATCTCTTCCTTGAACCCTCTGGCAGTTGGATTCGGCCAGACTCCTCCAGTCATCTCGTCCACTCACACTCACATTCAGGACGACAAGGTAACAGAACAAGCCGAAGGCAAAGTGGAGGAGTCTGACAACTTAACTGCCCAAGAGAAATTGGAGGGGAAAGAAGAGGAAGAAGAAACAGATGGTGGGGGGAAGGAGAGCAAGCAGGAATGCGAGGCTGTGGCCAGCTCTGTGAAAAATGAACTGAAAGGCGTGGAGGTCAGTGTAGACACTGGGTCCAAGACTATCTCAGAGAAAGGTTCCGAAGAGGATGAGGAGGAAAAGCTGGAGGATGATGATAAGTCGGAAGAGTCTTCCCAGCCTGAAGGTAAGGCCTAGCCACTGCGCCCACCTGGATTCCACAGCAGCTTGTTGGGAGATGCATGCTAGTGTGTAGCACAGTGTGTGCTCTCTTCTTTTTACGTGTATTGGCGCACATTTTATTCTGTGAAATGATAATTTCAGGTTATACATACTTAGATGCGTGTTTTGCCCTGGCACCCTATAGCACGTAAACAGTAAACATGGTATTTTGAGCAACATTGACTCTAAGAAGAGTTGTATGTACACGTTAACAACTTCTGATGTTGAGTTGGAGGTTAACTTTGTAGTCAACAGTGTATTAAGAATTCCACGTGTAGCCGGGCGCACGCGCCTGTAGTTCCAGCTACTTGGAAGGCTGAGGCGGAAGGATCACTGGAGCCCAGCAGGTCGAGACTGCGGTGGCTGGGAGCAGCCACTGCACTCCAGTCTGGGTGACAGAGTGAGACTCCAACTCAAAACAAACAAACAAACAAAAAAAGAATTCCATGTGTAATTTGGACAAATAGACGTGAGGGAAGAGGGCCATTCACTAAGTAAATATTGTTAATTATTTTAAAATAGTGCTTAATTTATCTTAATTTAAAAGTAAAGGTTAGGAGTAGAATCTGAAACTAACCAATTTTCTTTCTAAGACACAGATTGCTAAAACTGGCACAAAGTAAAAAAGCGCCACATTGTTCTGTCCCGCTGTAGCTGGAACCACCAGCTTTAGCCACAACCTTAACCCTTTTTCCTATGTGCAAGAACATAGGCTCTTGAGTCAGAGAATTGGTTGACTTTCAGCCTCTTGTAAGATTTACTCTCACAATGCTAGATGGCTAATGATGTAACCTCCCTAAGCCTCTGCTTCTTCAGCTGTAAAATGGAATAACGCCATTTGCATTAAAGGACTGTTGCAAGCTTTAGATGACAAAGATTTGTAACATGCACAATACCATTCTAGCCACATAGTAGATACTCAATAAAATGGGCCTGATTGGTATGCAGATCTTTAATTGTGTCCTTTCTACACTTCTGTTTCAGTGGTATTCTGGTTGTGGGTAATGCACACTAACTCATTTCTCAGCAGGAGCTGTCTCTAGAGGGAAGAATTTTGATGAAGAAAGCAATGCTTCTATGAGCACTGCCAGGGATGAAACCCGAGATGGATTCTACATGGAGGATGGTGATCCTTCAGTAGTTCAGCTCCTTCATGAAAGAACATTTGCCTTCTCATTTTGGCCGAAGGTTGGCAGGTTTTTTTTTTTTTGTCATTTTATTTTGTCGACCAGAAATAATTTTTCTAGCTTGATTATTCAAATAATTTTAAGGTAAACTTTGACACAGCATATAAAGACTTGTAAATTTTTTTGTATGCTTTTAAAGAATTATCTGGAAAGGCCCAAGGAAAAAAGTTCTAGGATGCAAAAGAATAGGATAGAAAAGATGACAAGAAAGAGAGAAAGGACTGTTTATGTGGTTGGATCTTTGGCTCCTTATGACTTTTTACATTAGCCACTCATGTTTTCCAGTATAACCTATGGATTATCGTCTCAATGGATTCATTCTTTGGCAAAGTAAAATGCATGGACTTTTAAATCTGAGTGTTTTAATTTTTTTTTTTTTTTTTTACTCTGAAGCAGAGTTTTCAGATTTAAGATAACTTTGTATATTTCAAAACCTACTTACCATCTCCTTAACTTCGGGAGAGGATAGGCTGTTGACCCATTTGCTCTGGTACATTATAATTCCAAATGTAGTTATCTGTAACCAAAAGCAAAATGGAAATTACTTTTTGACTAAATAGCATAATTTTATAATAAATCCCTATATAATTTGGGTCTGTTTTTCAGGGTGGGGAAATAATCATCCTAATCACCATAACAGGGCTGTCTGGTTTAAAACAAACAACACAAAATACCAGCTTCAGCCAATCCATCCTCAGGCCGATCTTTCATGGCGCTAGTGTTGTTTAAGAAACAGGATGAATGTCAAAGACACTTTTTTCCCTCTGTCTATCCCTTAGGTTCCCCTGTTATGCCAATCTCCTTTATTCATTATAGAAGGGAGTTTTCCAGATCAGTCAAAGGTTATAGTAGCAGGCACCTAATCTATGGAAACTCAGTCTAAGGCTATAATTAGAAATTTTTAATGTACACGCTTCAATGAAATTTGTAGAACTCATAGGTGGGAATGCAAATTGACATTCATTAGGTGTTCCTAGGTTGGTGCCCATTTCATAATGCTGAACTTTATTAATAGTGACGCTAATGATGTCCCACTTCCTGGGACACACCACAATTCAGCCTGTGGATCTGCAGGGCGAGGGCAGCAAGATGCTGAGTGCGGGGGTTCTGTTGTCATCCACCGATGTTCTCCAGCAGTTTTCTCTGGAGCTTGAGCAAGAGTTGCTTTTCAAATATGAGGCTGTTTTGAAGGTGATGGCTGTTTAACGCTGTTCTGTTTAATGTAGTTCAGTGTTCACCATTGAAAAATAGGATTTTTTTTTTTGTACTGACATCACCTACGATCTACCATAGCAATGCCTTTATGGGGGATTATGTTTATTTACTTTCTTGTTTGGCTTTTTGCCTTTTCTTTTCTAACTGACTTTTAAACATGTTATACTTTTTTTGCATCTTGATGGATATATTTACCTAGTAATTTTAACCAGGTCTTTGTTCCAATTTTATGTGACTTTTCTTCTCTCTCTAGGATAGAGTAATGATAAACCGATTAGACAACATCTGTGAAGCAGTGTTGAAAGGCAAATGGCCAGTAAATAGGCGCCAGATGTTTGATTTCCAGGGCCTCATCCCCGGTTACACACCCACCACAGTGGACAGTCCCTTGCAGAAAAGGAGCTTTGCTGAACTCTCCATGGTTGGTCAAGCTAGCATTAGCGGAAGTGAGGACATCACTACTTCTCCTCAGTTGTCAAAGGTAAGTTCGAGTGGATTGTTTCTGCAGTTTAAAGGGAAGCTCTCTAAGTCTGAATTCAGAACTCAGTGTGGGAGCTTGTTTCTCTGGTCCCACTAAGAAATAAGTTGGCTGCTGTTTTCTCAGCTCTGGGTACCAGTCATGTACACATAATTTCTTAAGCATCTTGTTCCTTATTTCTAAAAGCCAGCCTGTTCGGCAGATACAGCTTTGACTCACTGCAACTCTTTTCTGTCGAAATGTTTCAATAGGAAGATGCCCTCAACCTCTCTGTCCCTCGCCAGCGAAGGAGGAGGAGGAGAAAAATTGAAATTGAGGCCGAAAGAGCTGCCAAGAGGCGAAATCTCATGGAGATGGTTGCCCAGCTTCGAGAGTCTCAGGTGGTCTCAGAAAATGGACAAGAAAAAGTTGTAGATTTATCAAAGGCCTCAAGAGAGGCGACAAGTTCTACCTCAAATTTCTCATCTCTTACTTCAAAGTTTATCTTGCCTAATGTCTCGACACCAGTGTCTGATGCCTTTAAGACTCAAATGGAACTGCTCCAAGCAGGCCTTTCACGCACACCCACGAGGCATCTGCTTAATGGCTCCCTAGTGGATGGAGAGCCTCCCATGAAGAGGAGGCGGGGGAGGAGGAAAAACGTAGAGGGCCTTGATCTGCTTTTCATGAGCCACAAACGGACATCATTGAGTGCAGTAAGTTGGGGAGCCCACTTCTGTTGTGTGTGCCCGTGTTGACAGCCGGGGGCCTGTGCTACTCAGGATGCTGGGCCATGTTCCTCTCAGCAGCATGATGTGAAACCTGGCTTCTTTCACAAAAGAGATAGTAGTTCAAGGAACAGTGCCACGGTTCCGATCTAGAAAATTGTGTTGGTTGCTGATACAGATCATTTAGCCTGAACCAAGCATAGCTTGGGGATTTTATTCTTTCCGAGGTTCTGATATATCGATTACTCTCAGAAGATTAGCCCCAACCAAAAACATGTTTTTCTGAGCCTAGAATTGTTACCTGTAAATTCTTGAGGTGGAGAAAGCTTCTGCTCTTAAAATCATGGATATTTTTTATCGATTGGAAGTGCCAGTCAACACAGTGACCCTGGAGCTCCTGGTCTGTGTTGTGAGGAACTGGTACTCCAGGAAGCCTTCTGCTCCTGGGTCACTGCGGGACTTTCCCTCAGGCAGCAGGATGTAGTTTGGGAAATACTGAAATTTGAGATTGAGAGACGATGATAGTTGGTTTCAACATGTTTTTTTCCTACTCCATCCTTATTATTATTTGTCCATTTTCTACTTCTTGAGCCCAGAGAAAGCTTAGTAGCTTAAGAAGATAGGAAAAGGCGTGGTTGGGTTCAAATTCGGAAACAATTAAATCGCATTCACTGAAATTTGTTTGCACTCCGGTGGTGTCTAATTAAAACAGAAGCATTTAGGCAGTTAAAAGTTAATTTTCAAAATTGATTGCCAGTGCTTCAGTCGTAGTAATGGGCATATTTGTTGATCATATGATTACCTTTAGAATCCTGTAAAAATATGCCTTTTTTTTTTTTTTTTAGTTAGAGTCTCACTCTGTCGCCCAGGCTGGAGTGCAGAGACATGATCATGACCACTGCAGCCTTGACCAGCTGTGGCCTGCTGGGCTCAGGTGATCCTTTCACCTCAGCTTTCCAAGTAGCTGGGACTACAAGTGCATGCCACCATGCCCAGCAGCTGTTTTGTTTTGTTTAATGTATTGTAGAGATGATGTCGTGCCTTGTTGTCCAGACTGGTCTCAAACTCCTGGGCTCAGGCAATCCTCCCACCTTGACCTTCCAGAGTGCTGGGATTACAAGTGTGAGCCACCGTGCCAGCCAAAAATGCACTTTTTTAATGGACCAGTTGTGACTTTTGTGTGTTCCATAAGTTAAAATGTCATTTCTAGTGGTGTCATCCTCTGATAGAGTGGTATCGCTAATGATTAGTCTTCTGCTTAGAAATTGCCTTACCTCTCTCATGGTGTTGACTGAAAAATTCTTTCTTCATAAACTTCAACAAAATGGGGAGTTTCTGGAGCTAACACTTCTTTTCATTTACTATCTTGTTTCATATTTGCATCACAACACATACTTGTCTGTGACCCAGATGTCAGGAATCAGTAGTGCAACCCGTGTGCTGTTTTCCTATTGCAAGTATACACCTCATATTAAACTAGAGACTGACTTTATTCGTTTCACTATTTTAAACCATTACTAGGAATTTATTGATATTTTTCTTTTCATGAAGTCACATTTAGCAACCTCATTTAAGCATGAGAGAACACCTAATAGATGGTAGAGGACATATTTCTTTTTTTTCTTTTTTTTTTGAGTTGGAGTCTCACTCTGTCGCCCAGACTGGAGTGCAGTGGCCACTCCCGGCCACCGCAGCCTTGACCTGCTGGGCTCCGGCGATCCTTCCGCCTCAGCCTTCCAAGTAGCCAGAATTACAGGTGTGTGCTGCCATGCCCGGCTGATTTTTGGATTTGTTGTAGAGATGAGGTCTCACTGCCCAGGCGGGTCTCGAACCCGCAGGCTCAGGCAATCCACTCACCTCAGCCTCCCAAAGGCGCGGGATTACAGGCTGAGCCACCGAGCCTGGCTAGGACATATTTCTAAGTCTTTTTTCCCCAATCAAATTTTGAAATTTGGGGATTCCCCATTTGGTGGTATGGAAGGTAATGTGCATGCACATAGAATACAAGGAAAACACTGAGTGATCTGTAAATAAACTGAGTAGTGATGAGGTAGAAAGGTCAGCAGTATTACCTGCATGGAACAGGACAGAGCCTGAAATCTTGTGTTATGTCATTTCTCTAACTGGAGAGGTTTTTCCATTGCCATGAAAAGTAAGGGTACATTCAGCAACATGGGAGAATGTGGCCCTGGTCCCTGTGCCAGGAACTGAGATTCGAAGAATTAAGGCCTAACAGGTGCTTGCACTGAAGAGCTCTGTGTTTAGGGTGGGATGACAGATAAACAATAATGAGTCGTGACCAAGGCAAGCCTAGGGTACTTTGTGAATCCAAAGGAAGGTTGGGAGAGGAGGGAGGAGGATATGGGGCGGAACAGATGAGAGTTTTCTTAGGAATGGCCATACGTCAGTTATGTTTGAAAATCATGTAGGAATTGATCACTTAAAAAGGGCAAGCAGAACACCCGTGCAGAAGGACTGAGGCAAGAGAGAGCCTCTCATCTTTGGTGAGCAGAAAGTTATGGACTGGGGAATTTGGTGAGGAGGGAGCTTCGGCAGAGATGAGCTTGGAGATACAGCTGCATGCAAATCGTGGAGGGCTTTGATTGCCATCCTGAGGAACTTGAATTTTGTCCTAGAGGTGATAGACACCCAAATGCTGAACTAGTTTAAATAAGGAGAGTGATGTGACATAATGTTTTGAACTAGGAAGAGCTGCATTTTAGAAAACTGACTCCAGTGTAGCAGTGTGGAGGTTGGATTGAAAATGGGTGGAACTAGAATCAGGGAGACCATTTAGGAATATTGCAACCACCCAGTTGGGAAGTGATGAAGGTCTGAGCCATGGTAGAGTTGTGGTGATGGACAAATGGAAGTCTGGAGCTTGAAAAAGCAGAGTTTAAGGACCACTGGCTGGATGACAGTAGAATATAGACTTCAGTGAGTGTTCTTTACAGTGTTGTCCCATACACCTAAGACAAAGTGTTCACAATATAATGAACAAAATTATATTGTACACAGAGTGCCAATAAGTGACTTAAACTGGCTTTTTGAACGTTCCTTTAGTGTAAAATATCCTTAATGACATTACTCGGGGATCCCCAAGATGGACTGAGAGGCTACCTGTCATGCCTGTCAGCTCAGGCTGCACCACCGTGTTGTATTCCTAGTGGCTTGCTTGCTTAGGATTGCAAAGCATGGAGCCTTGATGGACCATGAATTTTCTACCAAATTACTAATTCTACAGTGTAGAGAATGATATAAAAGTTTCCTCTTCGAAGTTAATAGCTGTTCCCAAACTGACAATGACTCAAGTAACTGTTTTCCCTTTTTGATCAAAAACCTATTGTGCTAGGATTGCATTTTGGGGGGAATAGGACATTGTTGGGATGTCTCGCTTCATGTGAGAATTCAGACCATTGTCAACTTTCTGCAGGAGGATGCTGAGGTGACCAAAGCTTTTGAAGAAGATATAGAGACCCCACCAACAAGAAACATTCCTTCTCCTGGACAGCTCGACCCAGACACACGGATCCCTGTTATAAATCTTGAAGATGGGACTAGGCTGGTGGGGGAAGATGCTCCTAAAAATAAGGACTTAGTTGAATGGCTGAAGCTGCATCCTACTTACACTGTTGATATGCCAAGTTATGTACCAGTGAGTATCAGAGTGTACAGTTGGAAGGTACCTTGCTAGGCCAATCTGCTTTATTCCCATACACCATAGAAATTCCTGGCAGCTGGTACCTCTGCCTTTTGTTTGAATGTCTCCTGATCTCGAACATTGCCCAGCGTTTTGTTGTTGTATCTTCTGTATTAGAGACTGGCTTCAACTCTGTCCTACTGAAGGCAGCCTTACAGTTTTTTGAAGATGTCTCTTATGGATTTTCCCAATTTTCCCTTCTCCCACCAAGCAGGTGTTATTTCTTCAGTTATTCTTTGCATGGCATTGTTTCCAGGTGGGCTTGGTATTGAGCTAACAATCTTGAAAGTTCTTTCTCTGGTCTCCAGACAAGGCCTGGCCAGCCCAGAGTGCTATGTAACCTTTATTTCCAGAAATTTGACCAGGTTAATGCAGCCCAAGATTTTATCAGATGCTTTTCAAGCAACTTATTCTTGCTCCTTATTTTAAACACTAGACATATTTCCCAATGATCTGTTACAGAAATTGTTTGCTAGCTGGCAGTGCAAATATTTTACTTTCTATATTTATGTGTTTTTTTTTTAACTTAAGCATAGGGTTTTACATTTTGTTTTGTTGAGTTCAGCCTAGTGTTTTTGTCCCTCTCCCACGCACACCTCCCCAGATCCTTTTATTCCTTGGTTGGTTCTGGTCACAGACAGCCTCATGTCATCAGATGGAATATCATCTCTGTGTGCATTCAAGCCACTGACTAGAAATTAGCAAAGGTACTACAGGAAGTTTCCTTTAAAACTACTATAGCTAGATTAAATATTTGAAGGAAATTTTTAATTGAGGTTATTGATAGACAAAAGGAAAACAAATTCTCAGCTTATGTGTTTGTTTAGTTCCTTACTGGAAGAGGTCAAAAAATTTTTTTTTGCTTTCAAAGAAAAGTATGATTTCTAATCATGAAAGTGGTTCTTGAAACTTCCATAATAATTGAAAATGATCTGGTAGTTCTTCTTGGCATTTATATAGGAAAGAGTGAGTACTAAATACAGTTTTACTAAATATGATTTTTCTTTTGCAGAAGAATGCAGATGTGCTGTTTTCCTCATTTCAGAAACCGAAACAGAAACGACATAGATGTCGAAACCCTAATAAATTGGATATAAATACTTTGACAGGAGAAGAAAGGGTGCCTGTTGTCAATAAACGAAATGGGAAAAAGGTAGACATTGGGAAAGGGAGTTTTCTCTGTGATTTCTTAGCCCAGAAAGAAGTGTTTTGTCCTGCCATCTTTTATGAGTAAAACGAATCCTCTTTCTTTCAGAATGTGTGTGTGTATGTAGAGAGAGAGAGAGAGAGAGAGAGAGAGAGAGAGAGAGAGAGATGGGGAAGGGAGGAGGGAAGACTGGTTTTTTTTACTCATTTGTCAAATGTCTCTACCCAGATGGGTGGAGCTATGGCGCCTCCGATGAAGGATTTACCCAGGTGGCTAGAAGAAAATCCTGAATTTGCAGTTGCTCCAGACTGGACTGATATAGTCAAGCAGTCTGTAAGTACAAACTGCATTTCTGTCAAGAAAGGTATCTATCCAAAACTGTTTTCCTTTATTTTCTGTTGGCCATTAATTATTCAGAAATAACTTATTCTTAGCTTAAAATAATTGACATAATTTATCATTCCTATATATTATTTCAGACATCATTAATATATCATCATTTCTTACATCAGTACATCATTAATCCAATGTGAATTAATTTGTCAGCTCCAATTTTTAAAGGATTGTATGTAAATATCCATTCACAGTCTTTGGAGGTAGCCTTGCTTAAGGGGGGATGGCCCCAAGTCAGCCTATTTAACGGCTCACCTGTGGAATGGAATTCATGGTGGTTGAGATCACCAAGTGTGATATCTGATTTTATTTTTTTCATTTTTTATTTTTTTATTTTTGAGTTGGAGTCTCACTCTGTCACCCAGACTGGAGTGCAGTGGCCACTCTCGGCCACCGCAGCCTCGACCTGCTGGGCTCCAGCAGTCCTTCCACCTCAGCCTTCCAAGTAGCTGGAACTACAGGGATGCACTACCACGCCCAGCTAATTTTTGACTTATCGTAGAGATGAGGTCTCGCCAAGTTGCCCAGGCGGGTCTCGAACCCACAGGCTCAGGCCATTCACTCACCTCAGCCTCCCAAAGCGCGGGATTACCGGCTAAGCCACCGAGCCTGGCGATTTCTGATTTTAAACTAAATTTAAAAATACACTTCCTAGCCGGGCCCGGTGGCTCAGCTGTAATCCCACGCCTTTGGGAGGCTGAGGTGAGTGGATTGCCTGAGCCCGCGGAATCGAGACCCGCCTGGGCAGCGAGACCTCATCTCTACAATAAATCAAAAAATCAGCCGGGCGTGGTAGCGCATGCCTGTAATTCCGGCTACTTGGAAGGCTGAGGCAGAAGGATCGCCAGAGCCCAGCAGGTCGAGGCTGCGGTGGCCGGGAGCGGCCACCGCACTCCAGTCTGGGTGACAGAGTGAGACTCCAACTCAAAAAAAAAGTACACTTCTTAAAATATTTTTATTACTAGTTTTTTTTAAAGCTAGTTCATGATGTGCTGATCCTTTGTTTTTTTACTTGTTCATTTAGTTATTCAGTAAAATTGACTTTTCTTTTGCCATGCAGTTCTGTCGATCTTAACACACGTGTGGTTTCATGAACTGCCACCATAGTCAGCATAGAGTTTCGTCACCCCCAAAGTTTCCTTATATTATCCCTTCTACCCACTCCAGCCCCTGACTAAACTAACCTGTTCTCCATCCCTAGAGTTTTCTCTTTTGGGGAATGTCATAAAATGGAAGCATAGAGTATGTAACCTTCTGAGATGACTTCTTTTACTCATCATACTGAGATTCATCCAAGAGGTTGTGTGTACCAAAGTTTGTTCCTCTCCGCTGCTGCGCGATACTCCATGGCATGGATATACCACTGTGTGTTGATCTTTTACACATTGAAGGACATCTAGGTTGTTTTCAGATTTTTGAAATTATGAGTAGAGCTGCTATAAACAATTTTTTACAGGTTTTGATGTGAACATAAGTTTTCATTTCTCTATGGTAGATACTAAAATTTTAATTAATTAAATGTTTTTATTTTTCAACTTTTTTCTCAAATATATTTGAAACATCCCAAACAACACATTTTGTTGTGTATAAAACATTCTGTACTTAATGTATATAACTGCATATTTTATGTTATACTGTTTTATAATTTTTCTTCCATATAAAATCATTTTTAGCCAGGCTCGGTGGCTCAGCCTGTAATCCCGCGCCTTTGGGAGGCTGAGGTGAGTGGATTGCCTGAGCCCGCGGGTTTGAGACCCGCCAGGGCAGTGAGACCTCATCTCTACAATAAATCAAAAAATCAGCTGAGCGTGGTAGCGCATGCCTGTAATTCCGGCTACTGGGAAGGCTGAGGCGGAAGGATCGCCGGAGCCCAGCAGGTCGAGGCTGCGGTGGCCGGGAGCAGCCACTGCACTCCAGTCTGGGCGACTGAGTGAGACTCCAACTCAAAAAAAACAAAAACAAACAAACAAAAAAAAAAAACAAAAAAAAATCATTTTTAATTGACAGATATTTAATTGACAGTTGGCAAATATAAATTGTACATACAGAAGATGTTCCATGGGATGAATTTGATATATGTCATGTACTTTCTGTTATTTCTTTTTTTTATTTTGAATTGGGCTCTCACTCTGTCACCCAGGATAGAGCACAGTGACACAATCACAGCTCACTGCAGCTTCATCTTCCTGGGCTAAAGCAATCCTTCCGCCTCTGCCTCTAGAGTAGATGGGTCTACATGAGTACACCAACACAGCTAATTTTGAGTTTTTTTTTTTTTTTTTTTTGTAGAGATGAGGCCTTGCTATGCTGCCTGGGCTGGTCTCTTAACTCCTTAACCTTCCAAAGTGCTGGGATTACTGGCATGAGCCACCATACCTGGCCTTCTTATGTATTATTTCTTGATTTAGCTATGGGTGTGGCAAACTTGACATTTGCCTTGCTGATAGAGTAGCCTTTAGCAAGTTTCTGTAATTCAGCCTAGTTCAGTAAGGTAACAGAATAATAAAAACAGAACTTTGCTTCAAAAATTTTATCATTGAGCTTTCACAACGGGAATACTTGCTTATGTTTTTCCACGTGGAATGTCAGTTTTCAGTTCATCACAAAGGCCCCCATGGAAATTCAGTTTTCTTCAGCAGCCTTCACAGCCGTCCTTTGCCTCTCCCTCTCCTTCAGGGTTTTGTTCCCGAGTCGATGTTTGACCGTCTTCTCACCGGGCCCGTGGTGCGAGGAGAAGGAGCGAGCAGAAGGGGAAGAAGGCCCAAAAGCGAAATTGCCAGAGCAGCCGCCGCCGCTGCTGCTGTCGCCTCCACGTCAGGGATCAACCCTCTGTTGGTGAACAGCCTGTTTGCTGGAATGGACCTGACGAGCCTTCAGAATCTCCAGAATCTCCAGTCGCTCCAGCTGGCAGGCCTCATGGGCTTCCCTCCAGGACTGGCAACAGCTGCCACCGCCGGAGGCGACGCTAAGAACCCTGCTGCTGTGCTGCCCCTGATGTTGCCAGGAATGGCGGGCCTGCCCAACGTGTTTGGCCTGGGCGGGCTGTTGAATAACCCTCTGTCAGCTGCTACTGGAAACACCACTACTGCTTCTAGTCAAGGAGAACCGGAAGACAGCACTTCAAAAGTAGAGGAGAAAGGAAATGAGAACGAAGACGAGAACAAAGACTCTGAGAAAAGCACAGATGCTGTTTCGGCTGCTGATTCTGCGAATGGATCTGTTGGTGCTGCTACTGCCCCGGCTGGATTGCCCTCAAACCCGCTAGCCTTCAACCCTTTCCTCTTGTCCACCATGGCCCCAGGCCTCTTCTACCCATCCATGTTTCTACCTCCAGGACTGGGGGGATTGACGCTGCCTGGGTTCCCAGCATTGGCCGGACTTCAGAATGCCGTGGGCTCCAGCGAAGAAAAGGCTGCTGACAAGGCCGAGGGAGGCGCCTTTAAAGACGGAGAGACCCTTGAGGGCAGCGATGCCGAAGAGAGCCTGGATAAGACTGCAGAGTCCTCCCTCTTAGAAGACGAAATAGCACAGGGTGAAGAGCTAGACTCGCTTGATGGGGGGGATGAAATAGAAAACAATGAAAATGATGAATAACCAGTACCAGTTCCAGTTCAAGTGTTTAAAACTTTTGACAAGTGGTAGTCCTACTGTTTACACTCACAGTTAATGTTCATACCTAGTTTTATAAGCTGTTCTGTAACATAGTGTAGCAAAAAAAGAAAAAAAAAAGTCCAAGTCATGTTATACAGGTGTGTCAAAAGGTATCTTGGTCATTAAGTATTGTGCAGTGCATTATTTATTATCCCTAGGAGAGATGAAATTTGAGAGGTGATCATGTCTTTTTAAGGAAACTTACATAATGCTCTGCTTTTTTTTTTTCTCTTGGTACCATTGGTGTTATAATAAAGAGCAATTTGTAACTGAGTGGCACTAATGGAAGGAAGTGCTGCTCAAAGGAAGTATGAAGTTATATATTTAAGTTTTTAATTTTAATTTTTAATTTTTTTGCTGTGAAGGTCAAGATGAAATTTAGCATACATATCATACTTGCTCATTCGTGTCCCTTTTTGACTGTACGGGGGTTCCCACACATGTGCATACACACACATCCATACACTCTGACAATCTCCACGTTAGTGTGAATGTCTCTGTCCCGAGGCACAGCAATAATAAGGCAGCTGTTGAATGTGAAGGGTCCCTTTGGAAAATTAACCTACTGGGAGGGTTCTTGCCAGACAGAACTACAGTTCCATTGTCTCGTGGTCTTGTAATGCACTGGTATAAACAAAATAAATAGATGAATAAATAAAGAGTGAGAGAAGAGAGAATCAGGTACCTTTTTTAAATTAAAGGACTTTGTTACTTTAGCCACAAAGCTAAAACAGCATTACCTCAGCTCTAAACTAGCCTTGAAGTTTACAGACATGACTTTGTAAATGTATTGTTTTTCTTTGTTGTGATGTCCTTTTATTTTTTTCTTTGAAAACTGCTATCATGTAAGATAAAATGTAAATTGCTGCCAACTGTAGTAATGATGCTTTTAATAAAAGTGACCCATGATATGCAGAGATGTAATTAGAGAATGTAGTATGTAGGGAAACGTGTTCACTCTATTTTTTGTATTCGCAATAGATGCAAATACAGCATTCTGGCTTTCGTACAGTTTCTTGATATATCCTCTTATACCAGATCAGCTGTGGGTAATATGCTAAACTATCTTCAAGACTAGACAGGGAGGAAAACCTCGAATTACCTTCACATAATTCCACTCCAGATATCTCAACAGAAACGCACACAAAAACCTCCTATTACTCTCTCAAAAGGGCATCTGAGACTGAGAATACTTAGAAATGTGTGCCGCATGTGATAATGTGGTACACTGAAGAACAAAAGGGCAAAAGAAAAATGAGGCTTTAATAGGCACAATATCTAGGTCATTTATCCTTGGTTAATGGGTAGAAAAACACAATGCCGTAGTGTCAGCAAGGGACACAAAGGCACTCTGGTGTCCTGCAGACCGGCGCTCGATGCCAGAAACCACTGTGTGGAAAAACCCATGTGGAATGAAAGCAGACCCACTTAAGCACGCACTCGCGTGCGCACACAGCATCTCGAGAGCTACTGATTTGTGGACCCCTTTATGACCTTTGATATTTGAAGTAAACTATAATTTGAGGTCTATTGTTATCACTCTTATGTCACCTGAACAAACACAAAGCCTTATTTCTGTCCAGTTAAAAGGAAGAGAAAGAAATATGGACAAAGGTGTTTTGTATGTGTTGCCTCCCTGCACACCCTCCCCCTCGCGTGTCCACGCATGTGTCCACCCCCACCCAATGTGCCACAAGACAGGTGGTCTCAATCCCTTCTGGACCATGAGGTTCAGTTAGTTGATATCCCGAGACAGAAATATACCCCTCATGGTTCTAGAAAAGGAACAGCTTGAGACCGTCACCTTAGAGAGCCTACAGTTGCTTTACTCACCCCATCCCTGTGACCTCCTGAGAGTTCATGGGTTGCGTGCATTGGAGGAAGGTGCCTTGGAGGGATTTTCCTCTGAAAGGGAATTCTTTGAACATGGAAAGTAAGACTAGACCTACACAAAGTAGAGGGGATTTAAATAGCTGAAAGACTTAGGGAGAATTTGTTTAACAAAATGAGTCATCATTAAAGGGTATTTTTCTAAAGTTCTTTATAGTACCAGAAATTTTCCTACCTGCCTCTGTAGATGGAGAACACAACACGACAATGTTAGAATAAAATGCTAAGAACAATGATGACCATCAAAGCAAAGACATCAGTTGCGTGTGGCCAGAGGAAACCTGAGGTGATCAGATCAACACCCTACTATGTATGTGCATTATCTGGGGTTCATCTGTTAAGGTGGCTTTTGTATCATTCAGGTTTTCATAGTGAAAAAATGCGTCTTTTCTTCCAATGGAATTAATTCTTGGTAATAGATCTTGAACTTACCAAAGTAAGAAATATTTTCAATTCAGTCTGATACTAAGTGGTGTCGATCGTGTGCTTAGCGAGGATGGAGGACTGAGGTGCTGAGCATCCTCCCTGGCAGTGCTGCCTGATCCATCAAATACTGATCTTCCATGAGGAAGCTGAAGCTGGGGGGGTGACATGACCGGTCAGCAGTAAGTGCAGGAATGGGATTTGAACCCGAGTGATCTGACTTCAGAGCCTACATATGCTCTCCTGAAATACTGCACTTTTAGGTCTTTGAAAGCAAGTTATGACATAGGAATGATTTGAAGTGTTTGATGTTTCCATAGTTTTACGTTTCTTCTTACCCCTTCATAACAAGTCTTAAGTTTGAGGTTGGGAATTAAGAGAAAATCTGTTGAGTTAGAGTCTGGAGTAGTATGAGCTGAGGATAGGGAAACTTGAGTCCCGGTTACCTCTCTTAAATTAGGATTTATTTTGCCACACAGGTATTTCTATTTTATAAAGAAGTCAGGCATTTAAAAAGAATTTACCCAAATAAGTCACAGAGATAGTAAATTGCCGACCTGGTATTTGAACCCAGATAGATCTAATTCCCAAACCTGGGTTCTTAACCACCTTGCTAGTGTAATTAACATTCATCAATAAACATTGGGTACTCTTTGCTAGATGCTGTGCTGAGAATGAAAAAATCAAAAAACCAGACTAGTCCCTTGCTGTCATGGAGCTTACATTCTAGGAGGCAGAGATGGATGACAGATTCCAAATAAAATTTTTTTGCAGAGCAAAGAAGACTAATTAAGAAGGTGATGGGGGGTGGACAGGAAGGAGCTCTCTATGGAGGGGCTGACTCAGCTCACATCTGAGTGATGAGAAGCAGTAGGCAGACTAACTACTGCAGACTAAGATCAGGTTGGAGACTGTTCCAGGCCAAAGAAATAGCAAATGTAAAGACCTTGAGTTGGGATGAGCTTGGAATAAGGCAGGGTGGGAGCCCGTTTGCCTAGAAGAGTTGTGAGGTAGAGGTCAGATTATATGGGGCCTGGATGGTGCTGGTGGAGGGTTAGATTCATTCCAGGTGCTATAGAAAGTCCTTGGAAGATCTTATGCAGGAAAATGATCGTATTCGTGGTTTTAATGTCTGCAGTGCAAAAAAAAAAAAAAAAAGCATGTTGAAGGGAATAAGGAATTCCAGTTGGGAGACTGCTGTGTCAACTTTGAGTCCAGGTAGGGGGTAGATTTGGGCTATATTTTGAAGAGATAGAGCCTCCAATTTAAATGAACTCTTTGGTGACTAATTTCAACGAACTCTTAAGGACTAGTGAAATATACCCAGCTGGTAAAACCAACGGATAAATAACGTTTACCATGCCTTTAAAAAAAATGTTGTGATTAGTGTCAGAAGATACTGGGGAAAAATTTTTTTCCTTCATGTCACAAAATTTCCTTTTAAATTCAGTGAAAATTACTGTCTTTGGGAAGAGTTTTTAAGAAATTCTCTCTTACAGATAGAGGAGGTGCATGTTAGGAGCATTATTGAAGTGATGTGTGTGCAGAGACCGTCTCTGTCTCTAGAACCTTCCATAAATTTAAATTAGGAAGCAAAGCAATGTAAATGACTTCTACTAACAAGCACTTAAAAGTTAGAATAGATCTTCATCATTCAACTTGTCTGTCTAATGAGAAATGTTATGTATTTTTTTAAGCACAGGTAAGATTTACCACAGTTTTATAGACACAGTAAACTACATTTGGCAAAATAGATGAATAAATTACCTTCTTGAATATTTTATCTAATGTAAGCATTTCATTATTGATTTTTTTGGCAAGGAAGTCACACAATTTGGGGATTTTCTGGGAATAGTTAGGATGGTCATTTTTGGAGTATTTTGGACTAAGT
Organism: Cephalopachus bancanus; assembly: GCA_027257055.1. NCBI lineage: Eukaryota > Metazoa > Chordata > Mammalia > Primates > Tarsiidae > Cephalopachus > Cephalopachus bancanus. The sequence goes on along the minus strand of JAPVLO010000096.1, from coordinate 2,616,267 downwards.
CATGTTATATGGTACAATGTAGCTCCATCTTCATAACGGGTCTGTTCTATTGGTCTAGAAATCTTATGGTTCTACCAATGTAGAGATGAATTTTAATTTGGATCTGATCAATTTTTTTTCACTTGAACAAAGATGGTAAAATTTCATATCAAATTGTTTACAGGGTTGTTCTTTTTTTTTTATTTTTTTAGAGTAGGGGTCTTACTTTGTCACCCAGGCTGGAGTGCAGTGGCACAATCACAGCTCAAAGCAGCCTCAAACTCCTGGGCTCAGGTAATTCCTACCTCAACTTCCCAAATAACTAAAACTACAGGCGCATGCCACCACACCTTTTTTTTTTTTTTTTTTGTAAATGCAAAGTCTCCCTATGTTGCCTAGGGCTGGTCTTGAATTCCTGGGCTCCAGCAATCCTCCCGCCTTGGCCTCCCAAAGTTCTGGGATTACAGGCATGTTTTTTAAAATGTACTAGTGCTTCTCCACAGTAGATTCCTTCCTGTAAGTCTTTCTTTCCCGAGAGATCTTTGCTGGGCTCTGAGATGAATCTGTCATGGTAAATTTCGAGCTGTAGCTGAAGGCCAGCATCATAGATTTCTAATATAACTGGTAGGTCTAAGTCAAAATACTGCTTAGGAATCACTTTATACTCCAGGTGGCTTCTTCCATTGTCCCATCCCCACCGCCTCTGCTTTTGATCTGGAAGCTCGATTTCAAATTTACAAATGAGAGAAACCTGATTCTCTTCTGTGAGAGGAGCCAGGTCCTGCAGGGGCTTCACATCATTTGCAACCCAAAACCATCTCACAATTGTCAGCCTCGGTCCAAGAGACTTCAACTTGAAGTAGGCTGGATGACTGAAACCTAAGCAGGCTGTAAATTGAATCGTTTTGGGGAGTACACATGACAGTTTGGAACAGAAAACTCATCCGGTTCAACATGTTTCACCATGTTTCCTTAGGAGTCAGGAAGCTCAACATTTCAGAATTCAGCATTTTGTTAATAGGTACTTGTGAGCTAATCCACACCACACCCCAGTGAGTTGGACCAGTCTTGCCACCATCCCTTCACCTGGTGAGGCGGGGTCGTTTGCCGAGTGGTAAGACAAGTGTGGTAGCCAGAATTCGAATTTGGACTTTTCCAGTGGAAGCGGTGGCTAGCTGTGGACCATCTGTCTTAGGAGAAACCTGCCATCCACATTAATTCAGGTCTAGGATCTAAAAAACTAAACTAGATCAAGGTACAAAATCTTTTATTAACAACTGATGATGTGAGCTGAAGAATAAATCAAAAGTTTCCAAAATCTCGTGTTGTAAGACAAAAGTAACTAGTGAAGGATGCCTGAACTGTGTTCCAAGTTTTTTTAAAAAATGGATTTAAACAATTACAAGCATGCTTTACAGCCACGCTGATTTTCTGATATGACCTATGCAACAGACAGTCTCAATATTTTTGCACATTATTGAAGCGTATTCTGTAGGATTTCTGGACAGTGAATTTTGCTCTCTCTACCTTGGATCTGAATGTCCTTAAAAGCCAGCCCCAGCTTGTAGAAGTCGAGATGACAAAGTCGAACCTGTGGTTTGGTTCCTGCAAGGATGGCAGACAGCCCCAGCACATCAGTGTTGCCCCATCAGTCTCCGCCCACTGGGCTTCACTGGGCTATTGTAGCTCTCGCAGCAGATTTGCATATCTGTAGCTGCAGAGCTGATGTTCTCTCTCTAGGCTGGGGGCCCTGCGAGGCAACTCCATGGTCCTTGCCATCTTATTGTAAGAGTTGGTGGAAAATGAGAGGCAGCCATTGTGTCTGTCTGCGGAGGCATTGTTATCCCCAGACGAAGCTGGCCTGTTTCTCAGCGCCCAGTTTCTGCTCTTTCAGCCACTGCTGGCTTCTGAGGAGGAGCTGGGCTGACTCAGAATAGCCTGAAGGGTTATGTAAAACCACTTAAAATCTCCCTTTCCCGGCTTTCCAAAATGTAAAGTTACAGACAACCCCCAACTCCCTTTCTTTAGAGTCCGAGTTTGCACAGAAACGCGTGCTCTGAAGGAGAGAAAGTAATATGGTCACAGTAGCTCAGTGACAAGGTGCTTGGCTTGGCTCCACTGCCCCCAGCCCACTTGGAGAAGAGAATTCCACTGGCCACTAGAATACATGGCAGGGGGAATAAAATTAAAGCTGAAAATGTCCCTTCACATCGCAACCAAAAACTGTCTATTGCCGAGGCCGGTGCAGGCATCAATTGTTTCTGACCATTAAAGCCTTCCTGTTGGGGATAGTGACCTCAGAAACCTGAATGCTGCTTCCAGTGTCAAGGAAACAAAAGCTTTTTGTATTTTTTGTTGTTTTTTATGTGGTTTGGGGAAGGCCAAATGAGTGAAACAGCAGAGGTCTTCCAAAGGTGCAGATGGGTTGGGAGAGCACGGTGTCAAATAGAAGCGAGAAAAAAAGCTGCTTGGAGAATCATTGGTTGCTTCTCCTTATATTTGGAGCTCAAACAACGAAATGGCCAAAAACTCATCTCCAGTTGACATGCTTCCAACATGCTTGTGCTTATCAGAAAGCGTACCCAAACTGTTCTGTGGCGTGGAATAGCATTAAGGCATAAAGGGGATGAGTACATGGATGATGGGATTGATTCAGGACCCTGCAGATTTGAAAATGCTTGTGGATGTGGCATGGTTATCTTTGTGGGTGATACAAAGCATGATACCCCTCTCTCTCTGCCCTCAAGGAGATGATGAAATACACCAGAACTTGAAGGTTCAGACAGACTTACTGTCTTAATAGTTACTGCAGGTACAAATTATCCCAGCCAGTTGATTGTCAGTTGAGGCTAAACGTGTTGAATAATGAAGAAGGTACTGAGCCCAGAGACCCTGGGAGTTGTCGTCGGTTCCCTGTAACTGTAGCTTCCTGCACCTGACCACCTACCCACCTAACAGTGCAGGAACAGCTTAAACTAATCTTGTTTTGCTCTAAGGACACCCCATCTAGGCTTCTGAATTATTGCAAAAAGAAAGAAAAAAAGTTTAGAAACTTCAGTTAAATGACCCGCATCAGCTGGGCGCGGTGGCTCACGCTCATAATCCCAGCACTTTGGGAGGCCAAGGTGAGAGGACTGCCTGAGCCCATGGGGTCGAGACCAATCTGGGCAACTTGCAAGACCTCATCTCTACAATAAATCAAGAAAAGAGCTGGGCTCGGTGGCTCAGCCTGTAATCCCAGCGCTTTGGGAGGCTGAGGTGAGTGGATTGCCTGAGCCCGCGGGTTCGAGACCCACCTGGCCAACTTGGCAAGACCTCATCTCTACAATAAATCAAAAAAATTAGCTGGGCGTGGTAGTGTGCACCTGTAGTTCCAGCTACTTGGAAGATTGAGGCAGAAGGATCACTGGAGCCCGGCAGGTCGAGGCTGCAGTGGCTGGGCGTGGCCACTGCACTCCAGTCTGGGTGACAGAGTGAGACTCCAACTCAAAAAAAAAAAAAAAAAAAATCAAGAAAAGTTAGCCAGGCATGATGGCACATTCCTGTGGTTCCAGCTACTTGGAAAGCTGAGGTGGAAGAATCGCCTGAGCCCAGCAGGCTGAGGCCACGGTGGCCGAGAGCATGCCACTGCCCTTCAGCCTAGGCAACAGAGTAAGACTCCAACTAAAAAAAAAAAAAAAAAATTACCCTCATCTTTCCTGCATGAACACGGTCATATGCATTTTTCTTAAAGGTGCCACCAACGGTGACCTAAAAATGACAGCAGCAATGACCTGACAATGGCATCCTGCTGTCAATGTCCACAAACCAATTTCTTTCTGGACTTTGACACTCTTGCTTAACGGGTTAAACGCAGCCATTTTTTGCTTTGGACCCTCCTACATTAAGCCTTCACTCTCTTAGGAAAAAATGTCATGCAGTCGTTTGTGTATTAAGCACATTTTCTTTTACAAGCTTTGCTAGGGTTATGCTAGACAAAGGAAATAATAGGCATCACTCTTGTCTTTGAGCAGCAATCAATAGGCAGATATTTAATGTGCAACTGGAGGGTATGTTGGGGGAAAAGAATATAGTCAGAGCCCTTGCTCTCAAGGGCATTAGCATGTTGGTGAGGTAGTTAATATAAATAATACATCTACCTGCATGCTACAGATTTCAAGGTGTTTAAGCATGCGTTATCTCAACTGATACTTGCAACTTTGAGATAGGCAAGTTAGTTGTGACTTTAGAGATTAAAGAAATTAAGGTTCAGTGATGCAAGGCTAGCAAATAAGATAGCTTAGTAAGATCTTGCAGGCAGGTCTTTGGACTCCGAACTACATAATATGGTCTTTCTACCACATTATGACACCAACCAGGAAACTCTCACCACACACTGGCAGCCCTTGACAGCACACTAGGGTTTAACCCTGAGTCTCACTTTCCTCATTTACAAATGTGGAATATTAATAATGATAATGCCTGCCTTGTAGTGTTATGTGAGGATTAGGAACAGTGAATATGGCCTGGCATGGTGGCTCATGCCTGTAATCCCAGCACTTGGAGAGGTCGAGACAAGAGATTGCTTTAGCCCAGTAGTCCAAGACCAGCCAGGACAACATAACAAGACCATGTCTCTACAAAAAAATAGAAAAATTAGCTAGGCATAGTGGCACCTGCCTATAGTCCCAGCTGCTTGGGAAGCTGAGGCTGGAGGATCACCTGAGCCCAGGCAGTCAAGGCTGTGGTGAGCCATGATCATGCCATTGCACTCCAGCCTAGGAGACAGAGTGAGACCCTAACTCAAAAATAAAATGAAATAAAATAAATAGAAATAGTGATTATGCAAAGTCCTTTTCTTCTGGATTAATGGATTCCAAAAAAAGTGGTGTAAGAGAATAAAACCTAAAATATTGAGCCAAGTGGTGGAGGGTGTTCTGACCTACAAAGAATGTTCTGTAGGTGAAACAGGCTGTCCTCCACTGAAGAGAACAATGCAGACTTGAGCCTGGAGAGGGTGATTCTCAAACATTACTGTGTAATACAACCAGTACTGGGTCATACACATCCAGATTTGGACAGAAATTGTTTTCAAAGCCTCACAAAATATAGCATACACTTACTCCCTCTAACGCACTCTAATATTTTCTGCTATAGTCTATTTCATTAGAATAAATAAAGGACTGTTCCCCTTTAAACTGACTTAATGACCCAATAGTGGTTGGTGGCCTGCACTTGAAAAAATTCTGTTTACAATAAAAGTTCTAACCCTGGGTCCATGGATGGATTTTGTGGCAGGGGATGCAGGTGGTCCCAGATTCCTTGAACTTGGATGCACAATTGTGTGTGTGTGTGTGTGTGTGTGTGTGTGTGTGTGTGTGTGTTTGTGGAGACAGAGTCCCTACATTTTGTCTGGTCCTTGAAGCTTCTATGACTCCCTCATTGAGACAATTGTAAGAAAGAGAGCCAGAAAAAGAGTTTTGAGTTGATTCAGGATTGCTTTTAATGCCACTTCAGAAATGGAAAAACCAATGAAAGACCAGCGTCAGAGGAGAAAAAGCCACAGGTAGACTGAGTGCTCCCCCCAACCGCCTCCTGGACAGAGGACTCTTCTCTTTGTGGTGTGACAGCCCACAGTTGTGGCTGCTTCCCTTCTCTCTTGCGAAGAGTGGATGGGAAGAGCCACCTTCCATGCAGGCCTGTTTTGAAGACTGAATGAGATAATGCCTGTATAACAGCTTAGCAGACTGGTACCACATAAACACTTCCACAATGTCAACTATTGTGCATACTGTCCCTGCTTGATGACAGTACCACGCAGAGTGTTGTCCCCATTGTATCTGTCCAATGTTTGTGTGAGTGTGTATTTGTTTTTAGTGGAATTGATTATTTCCCTCATTTATTAGCAGGGAGGCTGGTAAACATTCAGAGCAATCTAAGCTACCTCTAGGCCTCTCCCCTTGGTCCTCACTCAAAGCTAAAAGACAGAAGTGAGTCCTTTTGCCCTGTCTGACTTCTGGAAGCTGGCCATGGGACTTGAACGGTGTCCCTGCCAAGCTAACACAGGTTCCTGGATGCCCGAGGTGTGCCCGCCCCTGCCAGATGGCAGACAGCGCCTACGGTTGCCACACCCTCTGCCCCTGCATGCTTGGGACCCACACTCTTGTTCCTACTCGCCCCTTGGTATAAAAACGAAACAAAATAGGCCCTGGAGAATTGTCCTCAGCCTTTTCTCCTTTTGAGGAGGGAGCAGAGGAGAAAGGAAACAGTTCTTTCTGCATACATTGCCTACTTTTGGGGGAGTCTGAAATTCTGTCTTTTTAGTTTAAAAGCCCAACATCTTGTTTGCTGCAGTGCTGTTCAGTCATGAATGCCAGGGGCCCATATGGCAGTGACACCTCTGGGGGCCGCAGTCAGTGGAGGGACTCAACCCGTGTTGGGCACAGGTGGCCTATCAATGTGGCTGGAAGTTCAGGAGAGAGAATGAAGTGTGGGCACAGAGGTCCTCTGCAAGAAACCACCTCTTCTTTTCTAAAGTTCGGTTCAAAGGGCACAGCAACAAAGATGTTGCTGCTTTTAACAGCTCACACCAGGTAAAGAATAAAGATTTACGCAACGAGACTGGGCTCATTTATTTCTAACTGAGCATTTTTATGCATAGGATTTCCACTAGAAAAAGGCATACTGTGTGTTTGGGGCTGAATTGTGTCTTCCCAAATTACTATGTTAAAGTCGTAACTCCCAGCACATCAGAATATGACTATTTAGAGACAGGACCTTTAAAAAGATAATTAAGGCAAAATGAGGTTGTGTGGCCAGGCTTAATCCAATCTAACTAGTGTTCTTATAAGAAGAGATTAGGACACAGAGTTACGGACCAAGGGAATGAGGCCACAGGGGGAAGGTGGTCATCTGCATGCCAAGGGGAGAGGCCTCGGAGAAACGAGCCCTGTTGATGGCGCCGTCTTGGACTTGCAACCCCTAGAACTGGGAGAAAATCAATTTCTGTTGTTTAAGCCACCCAGTCTGTGGTACTTTGCTATGGAAGCCCTAGCACACGAATAAACTATGTTTTTTTATGAATTCATAGTAGCAGTTTACAAGTCTGGCCAACTCTATCAGAAAAGGAAGAAGTACAGAAGCACCATGTGATGTAAAAAGCGGTATAACATTGTGATTGGGGGAAATCAGACTGAAGTGAGTCTGGCTTGATCCTGCACAGCCAATTGCAAACTGTACGTCCCAGGACAAGTTTCCTCACCTATCTGGACCTGTTTCCTCAGCCGTGAGGTCAGAATGATGAGGAGGAGGAGATGGTGGTGGTGATGCCACAGCCTATTTCATAAACCTGCATTGAGGATTCAACTGGTTCCCTGTGTCAGGCACCGAGCTCTGAACTGCACCTAGTGAGCGCAAACTAAAGGATTATTTTGTTATTCTTTGAGATACAGATCCATGACCCGGACCTTCTCCTCTTCAGATGTGTGACCTTGGTTGAAAGTCACCCCTTCCCTGGGGCTGCTTCATTTGCACACAGTGAGGGCCACAGTGTCACTTGCAGACCCTTTCAGTTCTAACATTTCATTATTCTAGTGTGGATAGGACAGAACATTCTTGGCAGAAAGTAGTCCAACATCTTGGTGAATTGTGAAAGTGCAACATTTTGGGGGGGGGGTTCTCTAAGTTTTCGTGGTTGATAAACCCAAGCAAATGGGGATGACTCTAGAGAATGTCTTTGCAAATGATTCCCTTAAAACAAACAAACTATGCCCTTGGATTCTGTTAGAGATTAACACAAAAAGGAAAAAAAAGGCAAACTTCTACTTTTAAGTAGTGCAAAGTGACTGCAGTAAATCTGCTTAGGTAACATCATGTTTGACTTTAAGAAAATGGCTGAGCTATGAACAAGGTAATTCAAGAAGATATAAATGGCTGCATTATAATAAGCAGACACCTATTTTAAGCATGATCTATGTTTTTGAGAAAATTCATTACAATAAGTCTTACAATACCAACCTCTTCAATGAATTTTTCATGTCTGCATACCAAGATATATATAAAACGATCGTAATCATATACCTTTGGGGCAATGCTGAGCGCCAGCTGTTTCGGAGATGATTTATAGGTTGCCACGCTCAAGGTTAATAATCAGGAGAAACAGGTTACAGTATGCAATGTATTTATGTCAGGTTAGAAGTTCAGTTAGTGGAGATAGCATGTTATAAGGAAGCACACACTTTTAATTATTTTCTAACGACCCCCCCCACGTTTCTCTGCAATAAACTAAACATAGATGATGTTTTGCATAGGGAAACCTCTCTGAGTGTGTCTTCTTGTTACTGTTGGCTTTATTTAAAGGGAAACCACAGCTAAGAGTGATTATCTATATATATGAAAACACAGCTTGATAGGACTTAAACATCTGTGCAATGGGCCTACACAGAGGGTATGATGAAGTCTTATAAACATCGAGGTAATTATGCCCTTATTGAATTGCAGCATTTTGCCTCTAGCAGGATTTCTAGTGGGATTTTCAGAGATGTGGCACATGCGTGCCACAAGTCTTCTTCCAAAAGCATTAAAACGGAGCTTGACTTTCTTTAGAGACAAAATCATTGCATCACTTTCATAAAAGTCTCAGAAATGTTCCTTTTTAAAGTTGAGACCAAAATGTATCTAGGAAACTCTTATAATAAAGACTGTTTTCATTCCTGGAAGGTTTTGTTTATTGTGTTCCTTGTTCTCATTGTTGGTCTCTCCCAATGAAGTCTCCCTCCTGCTTCATTTCTTCTCTTTTACCCTAGGTCTAGTACCTCAGCCCCACCCACCCGGCCCACCCAGAAGCCAGCTTTCTAGTGTGTTTATTACATATGAGGCATTTAGTTTTACTTGTATATTTTTCAAAATGTGTGTTGCTTGTGTGCATATGTACATTCAATTACATAAATATTACATACACATTTCATTCTACTTTTTTTTTAGTTGAGGTTCCACTCTGACAGCAAGGGTGGAATGCCGTGGCACAATCATAGCTCACCGCAGACTCGACCTCCCGAACTCAGGTGATCCTGCCACCTCAGCCTCCCAAGTAGCTAGGACTGCAGGCACACTTGGCTAATTTCTTTTTTTTCTTTTTCAGAGACAAGGTCTTACTACATTGCCCAGCCTGGTCTCGAACTCCTTGGTTTAAGCGATCCTCTCTCCTCGGCCTCCCCAAGTGCTGGGATGACAGGCGTGAGCCACCCCGCCCAACCTCTTTCTACTTTTTAACTTTGGTGAGTTTATCTTACTTTTTTTTTTTGAGTTGGAGTCTCACTCTGTCACCCAGGCTGGAGTACAGTGGCATGCATGCTCACTGCCACCCCAGCCTCGACCTGCTGGGTTCAGGTGAACCTTCCACCTCAGCCTTCCAATAGTTAGAACTACAGGCATGCGCCACCACGCCCTGCTAATTTTTGATGTATTGTGGAGATGAGGTCTCATCAATTTGCCCAGACTGGTCTCGAACCCGCGGACTCAGGTGATCCTCTCACCTCAGCCTCCCAAAGTGCTGGGATTATAGGCATGAGCCACCGTGTCTGGCCTATCTTACTTTTAACGGTTTTATTGAATTCTAATTGGCATACATTATACTAACAGGCTTAGCTAAATTTTGACGCCTGTGAAGACATCGCAACAATCAGGATAATGAACATATATCCATCTCCCCCTAAAGCTTCCTCATGTTTCTTCCTTACTCCTCTCTTCTGCCTGCCCCAGCCCCTCATACCCAGGCAACCACTGATCTGCTGTGTGTCACTAGAGATTAGTTTGTATTTTCTCAAACTTTACATAAACAGAATTATATGGTATATACTCTCTTTTTGTCTGAGATATCTCACAAAACAATTGTTTTTTGAGATGCATTCTTGTTGTATGTATCAATAGTTCACTTCTTATTGTGGTTAAGAAATATTCCACTGTATGGCTATATCAGTTTGTTTATCTAGTTGATTGTTGATGGACATTTGGGTTATGTCTGGTTTCTGGCTACTACAGATAAAACTGCTAGGAAGAGTCATGCACAAGTTTTTAAATGGACACATGCTTCCGTTTTTTTAAACAAATGCATGGGAATGGCATGCCTGGATTATATGAGAGGTTTATGTTTAAGTTTTCTTTTTTGAGTCAGAGTCTCACTCTGTTGCTCAGACTGGAGTGCAGTGGCACGCTCAGGGCCACCAGAACCTTGACCTGCTGGGCTCAGGCAATCCTTCCGCCTCAGCCTTCCAAGTAGCTGGAACTACAGCCACGTGCCACCATATCCAGCTAATTTCTGAAAAATTTATTGTAGAGACGAGGGCTCACCAAGTTGCCCAGGCTGGTCTCAAACCCCAGGCTCAGGCAATCCTCTCACCTCAGCATCCCAAAGTACTGGGATTACAGATTTGAGCCTCTGCGCCCGACCTATGTTTAACTTTTCAAGAATCTGCCTAACTTTTGTTCCAAAGCAGTTGTAGTATTCTCCTTGCCTACGAGAAGTGAGTTCTAGTTTCTCCATATACTTGCCAATACTTGGTTTGGTCAGCCTTTTTAATTTTAACATCCTAATAGACACATAGTAGCATCTTATTATGGGTTTAATTTCCATTCCACTAATGGTGAATGAAGCCGAGGTCTTTTCATGTGTTTATTTGCCGTCTATCTTCTTTGGTGATCTGTCTTTTCAAAATCTTCTGCCCATTTGTAGGGCAGAGTCTTTGTTTTCTTACTATCATGTTTTGGAAGTTATTTGTGTAATCTGGATACAAGTACTTTCTCAGATATATACTATAATTTGCAAATATTTTCTCCTAGTCTATAGCTGCTCTTTTCACTCTTTTGAAAGAGTCTGTTGAAAAGCAGAAGTTTGAGTTTTGATGAAGTACAATTTATCAGTTTGTTTTTCTATGAATCATACTTTTGGGTTGTATTGATCTCTGTTCTCTTGATCTATTTGTCTGTGTTGATGCCAATACCACATTGTCTTGATCACTGTAGCTCTACAATAAGTCTTGAAGTCCAGTTATGTAAGTCCTCTAACTTTATTCTTCTTTTTCAAAGTTGTTTTAGCTATTCTAGCGCTTTTGTATTTTCATTTACATTTTAGAATCACTTTGTCAATTTAAAAAAAAAACAAAACAAAAAAATGCTTTTGTTTTTTTTAATTTGATTGAGATAAATCTTTATATCAATTTGGGCAGAATGACACCTTCCAAATTACACACATGATTTGTTTTAACTTTTATTTTTGAAACCTTGAAATTTTTAAGATTAATTTATGTTGCTATGTGTATATTTACTACATTGCTTCTACCTCTTGCACAGCTCAGTGTGTATTAGTTTCCTATTGTTACTATACCAAATCATCACAAACTTAATGGCTTAAAATAACACAAATGTCTCTCCACTTTTTTTTTCAGATAATCCTCTACATCCTTCTCCACAGAAGACTTCAGGATTCTTGGTCAATTCATAGGTTTCGTTGCCATTGTGAATGAAGATCTTTCTTTTTAAATTTCTTTACGGGTATTTTCTGGCATAAAAAAACTGTTATTAATTTTAGTAGTTTGATCACACTGACAACCTTGCCAAACTCTTGATGAGTTCAAATGCTTTATTGCTGATCATTTTCCCTTTATGTAGATGATCATATTTTCTGTAAACAGTGCCAATTTTATTGCTTTAGAAAATATTTTTTTCCATAATCCCATAAAAGCTTCATTACCAAAATTAGAGAACCTGTCATTTAAGACATCACTACATTCCTTGTTAAGGGTAACATTTGAAATGTACTTAATGATTGTTCCCTTACTGATGTTTCAGTATACCTGTGAGAAAGACAAGAACAGGAGAGTTGTAATTTATAAGGATGTAATTAGTATACATTACTAAATATATACTTTCTGCTGGGCCTTTCTCTCTAGGATTTTTTGTTTAGTCAATAAAATTTGGGTCAAATAATACATTTAGTTAGAGAAAAACCTTAATCAGAATTCAAGATAAAGCATGTCAGCCAGGCAGTGTGGTTCATGCCTGTAATCCCAGCATTTTGAGAGACTGAGGTGGGAAGATTGCCTGAGCCCAGGAGTTCGACACCAACTTAGGTAAAACAGCAAAACCTCATCTCTACAAAAAATAAAAACAACAACAACAACACACAATTAGCTGGGAGTGTATAGTCCCAGTCATTTGAGAGGCTCAGGCAGAAGGATCACCCGAGCCCAGGAGGTCGAGGCTGCAGTGAGCCATGACTGTGCCACTGCCCTCTACCCTGGGTGACAGAAAGAGGCCCAGATTCACAAAATAAAAAGTAAGATAAAATAAAAACATGTAAAATAATGACATCCATCAATATCCCAAGTCATTATCCCTCTTTCAACATTCTGAGGGTTACTAGATCTTTTCTTTTCTCCTTAAGTTATTTGTTTAAGCCAGGCTCAGTGGCTCAGCCTGTAATCCCACACTTTGGGAGGCTGAGGTGAGTGGGTTGCCTGAGCCTGCGGGTTCGAGACCCACCTGGGCAACTTGGTGAGACCTCATCTCTACAATAAATCAAAAAATTAACCAGGTGTGGTAGCGCGCCCCTGTAGTTCCAGCTACTTGGAAGGCTGAGGCGGAAGGATCGCTGGAGCCCAGCAGGTCGAGGCTGCAGGTGACCGGGAACAACCACTGCACTCCAGTCTGTGTGAGGCTGCAGGTGGCCAGGAACAACCACTGCACTCCAGTCTGGGTGACAGAGTGAGACTCCAATTCAAAAAAAGAAAAAAAAGTTATTTGTTTAATGTAGTCAGTAGATTATTCAGACATAAGCCTGTTCTATAAAGGTCTGGTCATTTTTTTTCCTTTTTTTCTTTTTCTCTTTTTCTTTTTTTCTTTCTTTCTTTCTTTTTTTTTTTTGCAAGTCAATTTCACATCCTGCTTTTTAAAACGAAAAAATAACTTGGGACATCTGGGAAGTGTGTGGTATCATAGTTTATACTTGTATGGTTGCCCTAAAGTTGTTCTAAGTATATGCTATGTCTTAACTCATTTGAAAGGTCTGATCCTTTTGACTAAAATATTTGGGTGGGAAGGGAGAGGGAATGTCATTAGGTCTGGTGCTGGAAAAAATTGGGATCTGAATCTATTTTTATTTTTTCTGTCACCTACCAACTTCACCATTACAAGACACACCCCAAAGATGTGGGGGTCTTGGAGAAGTGCAGCCTGGCAGCTCCTTCCCTTTTGCACTCTCATGTTGGAGCTGGAAAACCCTGAAGGAAGCCACCGTTCTTGAGTAACATGAGGAAACCAACTCTCTTCAGCCTACACAGCCAGTGAGGGCAGATACCAGCACTCACGGGTTACTAACTCATATCCCATTTCTCCTTCCACCAGCACACAAAATACCATTCCTCCCACCTTCACACAGTGAAGTATGCTTTCACATGCAGTGAAAGTAATCATCAAGAACAAGGATGATGCAGAAAGGAAGAGAAAGAAGCAGATACAGCCTAGATAATAACTGGCACTATATGACATTAGGTAGTTTTTTCTTAAGACTCACGTCAATTCAGAAAAAAAACATAGATAATGATAGCTAATACCACTGATCCTTGCCATGAGCATTTTATGTGGATTATCATTTAATCCCCACAAAAGCCTATAGATGTTATTACCATTCCTATCTTATAGATGAGAAAACAGGCTTGGACATGTCAAGTAACTTGCCTAAGATGCCACAACTAGACAGTGGCAGAGCAAGGGCTCAAATCAAGAAAACTCTGGAACATAAACCCATATCCTTAACCATCATGCTACCCACGGGCAATTTTCTTACCTCCGTTTTACAGCTATGGACCTGAGGCATAGCCCAATATGGCAGAGTTCTTAGGTACAAGGTATAGCAACCAACTCTGGTTCATTTAAACAGGAAGAGAAAACTTAGCAAAACTCACCAGTTTCAAGTTGGAAGAGCCCTGCAGTCCTCCCAGGCACCCCAGGAAGTCCCCCCATCTCATCCATGCCCCTCTCATCCACTGTGGAGTAGCAATTCCATTTCCTCTTTATTGGCAGATCAATCACTTCAGACAAAAATCAATACCACCCCTGCACCACCACACACTTTTCTTTTTTTTTTTCTTTTTGGCCTTTTCATCCAGTGGCAAGATGGCCATAAAAGCCCAGGTATGAGTTTTAGCTTCAAATGCAATGGAACTATTACCATCCCACCTGTTGGAAGTTTTCTTCCCTTGTTTATTAAGACCCCTAAAAAGGCCAGGCGTGGTGGCTCATGCTTATAATCCTAATATTTTGGAAGTTCAAGGTGAGAGGTTCCCTCGAGGCTGGGAGTTCGAGACCAGCTTGGGCAACATAAGGAGAAAATCAATAAAATTAGCTGGGTGTGGTGGTGTGTGCCTGTGGTCCCAGTACTTGGGAGGCTAAGGAGGGAGGATCACTTGAGCCAGGATGTGAAGACTGTGGTGAGCTGTGATTGTGCCACTGCATCATTCCAGTTCAGGCAACAGAGTGAGAACCCAACTTAAAAAAAAAAAAAGACCTCTGAACAAAGCCCAGAGCTGTGGGGTCCGAAGAAAACAAAATGGTTAGAAGTGGTCATGAGACTTCACCATCCCCATGGCCACCGCTATTCGTGGTGAAAGACCTACCACACATTCTAGATGCCCCAAACCATCAGGTTGAGTGGCACGAACTCACCATTTTCGCAGGTCAAAAATGGTGGGATACTGGCAATGCCATTTAGTTCAATTTAAAAGCAAAGCTTCTCCCCCTACTTTTGCTGTTGCTAGAACTGAGTCTGAGTCTTCATTAGTTTAGGCTACTGTTCTAGAAGGCCAACTGCTTCCGAGAAGGGAGTTGCACAGCTCGGTGGGTGAATCCCATGAATCTCGGCCCAACGTCTGTCTCCTTTCACTCAACAAGAGGTGCTCTAGCGAGAACAACTTTAGGTGAGGGAGGAATACCATCATGATCAACAAGGCATTCACGAAGACCGTTTGAGCCATGAAGGAAGAAACCGGGTAGAAAAGAAAGCAAATGCAATCCAAATCCATAATTTATTCCAGCGAGGACGAATTGCTCTCTCTTCAGTTTTGGAAAGGATCCAACGCAATCAACCAGCTATCAGAAGGCAGGCTGCCCCTTCTGGGTGTGGTGCCACACAGATGTTCAGGATTTGTCAATGAAGCAGGCAAGCTGGATATGCAGCAAGGTGAGGGCTCATCCATATTTTTGAGCCCATGGTAGCTGCCCTTCCTCCCTCTATGGCCACTTACTTCATGAACCTCTTGGGAGAGCCCTGGTTATGACAGAGTGAGGAGCTTCTGGTGAGCATTTTC
Source organism: Cephalopachus bancanus (assembly GCA_027257055.1). Classification (NCBI taxonomy): domain Eukaryota; kingdom Metazoa; phylum Chordata; class Mammalia; order Primates; family Tarsiidae; genus Cephalopachus; species Cephalopachus bancanus. Next base: position 2,600,950 of record JAPVLO010000096.1, on the reverse strand, counting down.
ATGGCACTCCCAGTGCCTATTCTCAGAGGTCCATCTGTATTCCTCCCCTAATCTGATCATCAACTCTTTTTTTTTTTTTTGAATTGGAACCTCACTCTGTCACCCAGGCTAGAGTGCAGTGGCACACTCACAGCCGCCCCAGCATCGACCTGGCGATCCTCCCGCTTCAGCCTTCCAAGTAGTCGGAACTACAGGTGCGCGCTGCCATGCTCTGTTAATTTTTTGATTTATTGTAGAGACGAGGTCTCACTGGTTGCCCGGGCAGGTCTCGAACCCTCGGGCTCAGGCAATCAACTCACCTTGGCTTCCCAAGGTGCTGGGATTACAGATTGAGCCACCGAGCTCAGCTTGGTCACCAACTCTTAAGTCTTGCTCTTTACTAAATCCTCACCAGATGCAAATTGACGACTGTCTGTATAGCCTAACCTCAGTTCCTATTTCCTCGGCTAAACAGAGACTAAAAGAGCCAATTAAAGTCAGGGCCAGTTGGGCTCGGTGGCTCAGCCTGTAATCCCGTGCCTTTGGGAGGCTGAGGTGAGTGGATTGCCTGAGCCCGTGGGTTCGAGACCCGCCTGGGCAACTCGATGAGACCTCATCTCTACAATAAATCCAAAAAATTAGCGAGTGTGGTAGCGCACACTGTAGTTCCAGCTACTTGGAAGGCTGAGGCAGAAGGATCCCCGGAGCCCAGCAGATCGAGGCTGCGGTGGCCAGGAGCGGCCACTGCACTCCAGTCTGGGCGACAGAGTGAGACTCCATCTCAAAAAAAAAAAAAAAGTTATGGCCAGATGCTGTGACTCATGCCTGTAATCCTAGCACTTTGGAAGGCCAAGGCAGGAGGATCACTTGAGCCTAGGACTTCAAAATCAGTCTGGGTAACATAGTGAGACCCCATGTCCACAAAAAACAAACAAATAAAACAAAACAAAGCAAAACAAAAAAACAGTTAGGCAGATACAGTGACACACATCTGTAGTCCAAGCTATTCGGGTGGTTGAGGTGGAAGAATCGCTTGAGCTCAGGAAGTCAAGGCTGCAGTGAGCTATGATCTTGTCATTGCACTACAGCCAGGACAACAGAGTGAGTCAGTCTCAAAATATATAAATAAAATAAACATACACTGGGAAGATGTCCTTTCTTTACCACCCTTCAAGACCACCCTTGAGGTGTCACTGTTTGGCAGTCTACTTCCAGCTAGCACCCACACATTGTGCAAAGTCATATTTGGACAGATTTCCCCCCCCCATTTTCAGGCCACTGATCGGGAGGATATCCCATGAGACCTAGGTGCAGGTTGAGTCGTGGGTCATAATACAGTAGGAGGATGCAGCCTGGGAGTGTGAGCCATCTGCCCCTACAATTTTCTTACGCCTTCACAATCTGTTCAGTCTGAATGATGAGTGCTTCTGGAAATGCCTGAATTTATGGCTGGGAGGATGAGATAAAACCCACTTCATGAAGCACAGTTCAGGTTCACCTGGTTTTCTGTGATTAGATTTCAACATCCATCAGAGTCCAGCAGCAATTCTTTCTCAAAAGAAAAAAACTTCTTGCCAAGAGGTGGTGGCTTTACTTCCAAACCCTCGAGGCCTACAGAAACTCCAGATAGTAGCCTCAACTGTGACACACATTTTGGGCACCATCGGATCCACTGTCACAGGCCTAAGTGAAAGAGCTATTTCTGCCACAAAGTCATCCAGGTGGAGACTAGTGGGGCTCTACTTAAAGCTAGTAGCCTTTCAAATACCTGGCACATAGGGGAAAAAGCCCTGCCAAGTGTGACTTTTGTTGCCTCCAAACTCCAAAGAGGCTCACAAAGTATTGTGCTTCTTTCTTAGGGGTTTCAAGGTGCAATTAGTTCTTTACTTTTGAGAAGATATGCCTTCAGAACCTTCAGAAACTTTATGCCTCTTAGACACTTTACTGCTGTGGTCTTTTTTAATGGGATATATCTGATACCTTTGACTTACAATATCTTACCAAGACATCTATGGCACCTGCTATTTTCTGCTCTCTGAATCCTATCATAATGATGTTCTCAATGTAGTAGACCAGTGTGAAGTCTTTGGAAAGAAAAGATGATCAATGGTCCTTTAGTATAGAGCCCTAAAGCAAGATGAAGAAGAGGTACTCGTGCCCAGCCAGGCAAAAACAAACTCCTTCTGATGTTTTTTACTTATCAGGATGGAGGAAAAAAATGCGTTTTTGAGATCAGTACCTGCACAGAAAGTACCGGGGGCCGAGTTGGTTTATTTCAGTAGAGAGAGACCATATCTGGAACAGCGGTGGCAATCAGAATAGCCATTTTCTTGATCTTATGACAATTCACTGTCATTCCTTCTCCAAAATCAATTTATCCTCCATATCACCCTGAGCTCTGTTGCATATCCCCACTTCCGGTTCTAATTCCTTTATCAATGAGCATTCTTAGAAGCAAAAGAAGCTGACTCTGGCTGATTTATGTATGGTGTAGCCCCTATACATTTCAAGGCTTTGGTAAAAACTTACCTCTGCAATTACCCCAGGGTTTTATTTAATGTATGCTTGAGAGACTTGCATTCAATTCTTCCACCATAGTAGCCTTTGCTCAACCTTTTAGGGAGAGCCAAAGGGAGGACTTATCTAATTGTTGAGGTGCTACACTTAGAAATTGGGAGAAGGGTTCAGGATTCCACTGAGTCTCCTGGGAGAAGACTTTGGTCAAAATTCTACTGCTTATAACTCATGATCCCAAAGCTCCCTTTCTGATCAGAGGACTACGGTGGTGTTCTGGGTCTCTCCTCCTTCTGCAGAAAATGAAAACTATGGTGCCATACAAAAACACTGCCTGACCCCTACCTCCCACATAATGCTTTGTGAAGGGAGTATTTTCTCAGGGCCTGCTTTGGAGACATGGCAAGTTTTGAGGAAATGTGTTTCACTAACTCAATCATGATGTTTCTGCTCCTAGTATTCCTCTCTCTGCAACCCTCAAGACTTTGGATTCCTTCAACTACATTTTGTCAAACAGTATCTGGCAACTCAATCTCATTCAGTGGGAACCATCACTTAGTACAGATGTCAGCTGACAAAACAAACTGAAGCTGCTCCTAGCTTCTGAGCTAGCTCACAGAATCCAGGCTCTCTTGAAAACACACCCACATCAATTAAATTCAGTTCGGTCTACACGTATATACTTCCTACTTTGGTTTGACTCTTCAGACTACATTTCACATGCATTGGCCGAATTTGTTCTCAAATCAATTACTTATTTGCTGCACAAGTCTTTTGAGCTCAGATTTGGTATTATACTCAATTTTCCAGAACATCTGGGGACCTGACTTAGTTACAGAGCTGATTCAGTGTCTAAGAGGGTGGTGGGTGTGAGTTGTGAGGACAATTTTTGCTCAAATGAAGTCGTTGGGGGTCCTTCCACAGACAGAAATGGCCTTGCTGGAGAAGGGAAGGTGGACTTCCTAGGCCCGCAGGAAAGACACATGGAGAGTCGGGTTTTCCTAGCATTCAGGATCTGTTGGATCCCTGAAAGCCTGATTCCAAACTGTACATTTCACTCTTTCCTAATCGGTGCCCTACATTTTGCATAGAAGATCTCAGAAGGCTATAATTTATCAACTTGCAGGGTTGAACTCTGAATTTCGCTTTTTTACTTCTTTAGGCCTGTGATTGCAAGAAATAAGAATTTAGCAGCCCCAAGTTTCATAACTATGCTTTGAGCCAATAATTTACCTATCGGGCTTTCTTTAATTTGTCCACCTCTGTTGAGACACCCACCCACCCTTAGATCTTGAATTCCTCATGGCCTTCATGCCATTGTTGGCAGGGGTCCATGTCCCCTGAAACCTGCCTCCTTTATTTGGAGAATGACGGGTCATGATGAGGCATTTGGCCACCATGACATAAGATCTGACAGAGTGACACCCTTACCTATGTTTTTTTCTGCTGTCTGCCCCAACTAGCTCTGATAACCAATCCCAGATTTTCCTTATTACCGTCAGGTCTGTTTCCTATAACCACCTCTGGTTCCAATTTCTCCATCTGTAAGCATTCTTAGTGTAAGCAGCAGAAACTTACTGTGGTTGGTTTAAACAGAAAAAGTCTCATTTAAAAAGATAGTATGAATCTCAGAGAATTTCTAGGAGGATGAGAGAACAAATAACAACTTTCTCAGATTACATCACAGAATTTATGCAATGAAGAATCCATGGCTATTGTATCCCACACCCGACACCATTAGCCTAAGTCATGAGACATTGGGCCCGACATTGCTGACCTGATGCAGTGGTGCACAACTGTAATTCCAGCATTTTGGGAGGCTGAGGTGAGAGGATTGTTTGAAGCTAGAGGTTTGTGACTAGCCTACACAACATAGTGAGACCTTATCTCTAAAAAAAAAAAAAAACGAGCTAACACCTTTGAATTGTTCTCCTGGGACCTTGACTTGCAACCATTGTCACTCTACCAGAGACAACTTCTTGTGGCCTTCACCTCCTGGTACCATACTCTTCTGATGCCTAGTGCAGGAGACATGCATTTCACTGGTAGAGCTGAGTCATACGCTTGCCTTAGCCATCAGAAAGGTTAGGAAAGGAAACTGGCATTTCCAGCTCTTATTATAGGAACTGGGCTCTGCTTCTCAAAAAATGTGTAAAGTGGGAGATTCCCTGAAACTAGGAAAAAATAGTCCAAAATTCTGATTACTATCCACTACACTAAGTCACATAATACATCAACAATTCAAGAAATTCTCATTGAGTATCTATTGTGTGCCTTGGGGATAGACAGATGAATAAAATAAGATCCCTAAAATTGTAAAGTTTAGAGTCTCATGTGAAAAACTCATCGAAATAATAATGAGACTATGTGAGCACAGAGAAGGAAATCATTAATTTTGTTGTGATAACTATGGAAGATGTAATAGAAGGAATGATATTTGTGTTGAATCTTGAAAGCAAAGTAAAAGCACATTAAAGAAAAGTGAGGTGTGAGATGGGGGGCACATAGGAGATAAGTCTATGGTGTGAACATTGATTAAACTTAACATTCCGAGAGCTTCTAATAGTCCAAAGTTGGTAGGATAAACCTGGATGAAAAAGGGATGTTGAGAATAGATGTCAAGTTCTTGAAAGCTGGACCAGATATGTATCCTCTAAGGGGACTTGTAAAGACATTTAAGCAAGAAAGAAAAAATAAGAAACTTCTGTTGTATAAAGAGAACTTAGAAAGATGGTTTTAAGTGGGAGAAGTCTGTAACTAAGAGACCAGTTAACTAAGTTATTGCCAATGGTGAGAGATTACAAGGGTCAGAAGAAAGACAAACACCATGACAATGGATGCAATTGATCTGAGAGAACTTTGGAGGCACAACTGATTGATGTTGATGATAAAATGGACATGAGGTATAAAGGGAAGAATTACAGAGAACCCTAAGGTTTCTGGTTTTTGAGTATCTGAGCTAGAAAGGCTTTGACTGGGGCTGAAATCCAGGAAGAAGAACAGGTGCAAAGAGAAGAGAATGTGCCGTTTGGTTGTGGACTTTCTGAGTTTAGTGTATTTGGAAGACATTTGGGCTGGAAGTTTGGGTCTTCAGAGAAATCCCACCCGGAGATACAGATCCGGGATTCACAGACACTGGGTGGTAGTTTCTTGCCCAAGTGCCAGTGAGGTAGGCTAGGGAAAGTAGGCAGAGGAGATGAAAAGAGGACTAGCAGAAGGCCCGGCTACACTTAGTTTTTAAATGAGAGGGGGCTGGAGATGTGGGTGGAGAGGTAAGAGAAAAGGAGGAGAGAACACCTTTTTAGAAATAGGAGAGTATCAGGAAAGAGGAATTAAAAGATTCAGTGCGCAGAAAGTTCGAGTAGGGTGAGGACTGAAGGACCTCTCAATGCGTTTGACAGTGAGGGTACTTGGCTCCTTTTGGGGGCATTTTAATGGAATACTAGTGGCAGAACCCCAACTTTGGTGAGTCTGGGAACGAAAGGACAGCAAAGGAGAGGCAGAGGAGAACGCAACACTTTCTAAATAATAGCCGACCGGGAATCTGACTCAGGATATCAAAATCTGGCCCGTGCTCTTCTCTGGATTCTCCAAACGTGCTGCTGGCGCACTGTCCCTGCTGGCCAATATTTGTACATGAAAAGAGTGGGTCCTGCCAGGAATCACATTTGGACTTACGTTAAAGAAAGTTGAACATGCTTTTTTACTGCTGGCTGCCTCAGGAATTTAAAACTACTTAACTTGCACGGAGAATCTCTAAAAGTTGGAGATGACAGGAGCTCTCTAGAACCTGTTTGCTCCCTGATAGTGAGTCCTCATTTCTTGAGATGGTGTTTCAAAGGACACATGTGGAGAACTGTAACCCTTTTCTGCCCACTGCAACCAATTGTTTCCATAAAAGGATTAAACAATGCAGTGTAGACTCAGGGTCCTGGGAAAGTAGAGCACTAATTCCACTTCTGAGAGCCTCGGAGACTTTTGGCATCAGTTCACTGGCTGTATTTCCACGATGCAGAAATGTCTTCCCCCCTTTTTTTCATATTTCATTATTTCTGAAATCAAGGTGGGCCTTAGAATTGAAAAATATGCTTAATATGGTGCTTTTTTCTTAATGCCCCATAGCTGTTATGAAACCAATAGTGCAGAACCACACAGTACTAATTGTTGCAGGAAATTTTAGTACCAATGGATAAATTAGTGAGAGAAAGTTTAAAGAGAAACGGGATATTTACATCGCCTCAAAGTATCTCATTTGCTCCTCCCTTTTTTTTATTACAAAGGGAAAAATAATAATGTTACTATGGAGAAACTTGGCAGACTCTACCTTAACCCAGGGATCAAAGTTGATATCACCAGTCATAAGGTACATTGACAACAGGTACCTTAAAACATGATACACTAAAAAGATCACGTCCCTTCTATAAAATCCTCCCAACAATACATAACCATAGTCTCATCATGAGAAAACATTAGGCAAAGCCAAACTGAGAGGCATTCTATAAAATACCTGAGCAGTATTCTTAAAAAATGCCAAGGTCATGAAAGACTAGGAAAGACTGAATCACTGTCACAAATTGGAGAAGACAAAGGAGATGTGATTAAGGCCAGGCACGATGGCTCATGCCTGTAATCCCAACACTTTGGGAGGTCAAGGTGAGACAACTGCTTGGACCCAGGAATTCAATTGGCAACATAGTGAGATCTTGTCTCTAAAAAAAAAAAAAAAAGGCCTGGCACGGTGTCACCCTCCTGTGGTCCCAGCTACTCAGGAGGCTGAGGCAGGAGGATAGCACAAGCCCAGGAGGTTGACGCTGCTGTGAGCCTGGGTGACAGAGTGTGAACTCCAACCTGGGTGACACAGTGAGATCCTGACTCCAAAAAAAAAGGAGACATAATTACATCTATGCAAGGTGGATTAGATCCTGTTATAGAAAAGGGACCTTAGTGAAAAAACTGGTGAAATCTAAATAGAAGTCTGCATTTGACAAAGCTCCCACAGTAGGAGGGGACCCTGAGAGGGTTGCTCATATACTAATGTTAATTTCTTAGTTTTACAATTGCATCATGGTTTTGCAAGAAGTTGGCAAAGGGGAAACCAAATGAGATTGCATAGGAAGGCTCCGTTCTATTTTGGCAACTCATCTTTACATCTAAAGTCATCTCAGAATAAAAAGTTAAAACCAAAAAGCCAACCAAGACTATTGTGCCCTCTAACCAATGGTACATTTGAACGGAGGAAAAATTTTCTGTTCTCTCCTTTCCAGCTGCTGCTTCCCTGAGCTGTTACGTTAGGGATACATGATGTATCCCTAGCACATCCCTGTCTAGGGGAGGAGGGCCAGAAAGACATAGGAGACACAGGGTGGGGAAGGTATTTATAAAGAGGCCTTTGAGATGCCTGACTTTTTTTTTTTTTTTTTTTGAGTTGGAGTCTCACTCCATCGCCCAGACTGGAGTGCAGTGGCTGCTCCCGGCCACCGCAGTAGCCTCGACCCGCTGGGCTCCGGTGATCCTTTCCCCTCAGCCTTCCGAGTAGCTGGAACTACAGGCGTGTACTACCAAGCCCGGCTACTTTTTGATTTATTGTAGAGATGAGGTCTCACCAAGTTGCCCAGGTGGGTCTCGAACCCACGGGTTCAGGCAGTCCACTCACCTCAGCCTCCCAAAGGCGTGGGATTACAGGCTGAGCCACCGAGCCCGGCGAGATGCCTTAAATTTTACCCAAAAAAGGACTGTTTGCATATGGAACTGGCTTTTGACATCATGATTTATCAGTCGGGGATTAAGAAGGGAAAGAAGTCATTCTTGGGCACCTGAGCTAGTCTTTTATATAGACATGGTTTTCCTTCTATTTACGGTGTTAAGCAGTAGAAATTTCTGTGATGATGGGAATGTTTTGTGTCTGTGCCATCCTTTACAGTTATCACTAGCTGCATGTGGCCAAGGAGCACTTGAAATGTACCCAGTGTAATGGCAGAACATCTTTAAATGTAAATAGCCATGTGTGACTAATGCTGTTTTTAGACAGCCCAGTTCAAGTGACTGGCTTGAGCCCTTTTTCCTGATACGGCTCAGTATAAGCAAAGACAGATCATTTTAAAGATGAGTATATATGTAATCAACTACCCAAACCCCAAGACATGTGGAAATGAGAAATAGCCAAGTGAATAGTTTTACAATTGGACTTAGCATCGTGGAATTTTATAGCTGGAAAGGACTGTAGAGCTTGTCAGTTTCAACCCCCTCGTTTTACTTCTAAGAAAGTTGAAGACCACAGGGAATGTGTAATTTTTTTCCAGGGTCAAGGGCAAAAGAAGGGCAGAGACAGAACTAGAACTCGGTCTCCCCAGCTCCATTCCAGGGCTGTGCATGATCTCCTGTGGCCTCACACACCTAGGTTTGCACCCCCATTCACACTGAACCTGCATCCATAGTAATGAGCTGTGGATATACCCCGCTTGCACTTCCCTACTCCCACTGCTCAGCCTCATCAAAATATCCCAAATGTGATGTTTCCAGAACAATTCTTTTTTAATGAAAAGTGGCAAAGCCGCTGTCTCTCAGTCACACGGTCTGTCTTCTGGCCCCAAGGGAGGAGAGGAACTGAAATAATAAATCCTCTAGAGGATACAGAATCAAGGACACCAGAGAGCTTTCTCATAAATTGCCTCTCCATTACAATTTGAGTATATTCACAATGGAGAACTCTAAATAAGATGAGGGAGAGGCTAATTCATTTTATAAACATCGCTTTAAATCTCTTCGTGTACCTGAGCCATGAAATTAATTATGACTGTGATGAAATGAAAAAAAAAAGAGTTGTTTAAAACTGTAATGAATATTGCCTACTTTCTTAACCGGTTTACTTTCTGAGAGATGAGTAGATGATTTCATGAATCTAAATCTCCTTATGCAAAACCCAGATGATGACAAATCACAATTAATTGAGTATTCAGCAAAAAATATATATTCTGCAGGAAAATATCCCCTCAGAATAATACATGATAGTATTATTCCCAGGGGAATATATGTGAAAATATATGTGATTTTTTTTTAATCAAAGGATGTCTCTTTATTCTTCTAAAACAGGAATGAGGTCCCCAGTGGAGACAACACTGGGAAAATCCATCCTTGAGTAGAAATATGTGAAAATGCAAAGATGACTAGCCACTTCTCAACAAGTTTGTGTGTGATGGTGTCTGTTATGGAGATATTCCAAATGTTTTCCTCCTGGTGTGAATTTGGGGTCTCTGAAAAGGCTCATTTCCTGCAACCTCACTCCTGGAACATAAATACCTAAACTTCTACCTGGCTACCAAGGGAGGCCAATCCAAGAAGTCTCCAAGAAATCTCACGTGTCGTGATACTTCATTTGAATAAGAGCCCACTTTGATGAAGATTAAAATTCACTTATTGACATCGAATGCTTCTTTCTTCTTTTGCTCAAGGTCTTCTCTAAGCGGGCCCCTGCAGCCTGTGGTAACAGACAAATCTAGTACGTGAATTAATTTCTGCTGACTATAAACACATACACGATCAAAGTGACATCCTAAGCATTCCATACAGCCCTGGGATGCCCAGAGGAGAATGGTGCTTATCAATAATCTATACACACGCAAGTTATCACAGGCACTGCATAAGTAATTAAAGGTGGTGGAGAATATCACAGCAGCTACTAATATTTATTGAATATTTTCTATGTGCCAGACACTCTTCACTCATTATCTCTTATAATCCTCATGACCAGAATCTGAGATAGATAGAATTATTGTCAGAGACAAAGAAGTAAAATAACTTGCTTTGGGGCATGCAACTACCAGATGACAGAGTCAGAATTTGAATCTTATATTTATCTGACTCAGGACCTAACCTCTTGAGCGTTGTATTAGTCTGCAATCTTCTGGAGGGAGGAAAAGTAGAGAGAGACCTGGAACCAATAGATAATAGGGTCTCGTGCCTTCTGACAGATTATTTCTGGCCAGTCAAGAATGTTCCTCAGCTCCCTCATTGCCCCACCCCTTTAATTCTCCCAGATGGCAGATATAACTCCAGTTTCTTGGAATATTTGCCTTCAATGACTTTCATTCCTCTTTTTATGCTCCTTCATTTCATGCTCCCAACCTTGTTATACTCTGTGGTCTCAATTTTTGTAGTTTCCTTTGCACCCTCTCAGATCATCATCACAAGTGTTGGCCACGTGCAGTGGCTCATGCCTGTAATCCTAGCACTCTGGGAGAGAGGACTGCTTGAGCCCAAAGTTTAGGACCAGTCTAGGTAACATAGAGAGACTGCGTCTCTACAAAAAAAAAAAAAAAGAAAATTATATATATATAGAGAGAAGCTGGGTGTGGTAACATGATCCTATAGTCCCAGCTACTCAGAAGGCTGAGGCAGAAGGATTGCCTGAACACAGGAGGTCGAGGCTGTGGTGAGCGGTGAGTATGCCATTGCTCTTCCAGCCTGGGCAACAGAGTGAGACTTTGACTTAAAAAAAAAGTCTCCATCCAGTCTGGGTTCAGTGTGTAAAGTGGTGCTAAATGAACCAAGTTTCTTCCATTAAGGTGACTCTTTGGTTCTCTGATGACATAATACTTTTACCTCATATGTATCCTGATGGCGGGAATCTTAGCTAGACTGTTTTCCTGGGCAGGGCTCTCAAAAAATGCTCACTTAAGATCAGAGGTGATCAGGGAAGAAGTGATAGGTGTGCTGGCTTTATCATCGACTGTCACAGTATTCTTGGGAAGCCAATACTTTGGATTACTAAATTCTTAGACTTTGAAGTCTCCCGGGACTACTTCAGAACTACAACAAAGTTGATTTTCTGATAATACTTCCTTTAACTTTCCCAACATGCTAGGGGAAGATAGTCCAAATGTCAGGTGACCTCCCAGACAGATTTACCCAGCAGGTGATATTTGGGTACTATTCAGCGAGCTACACCCAAGAAGACTGAGATGGGAGTCAACATCTGTCATTATTTCAGTGGGTCTCAGTTCAAAAGTCCCTTCCGTGGTGTGAGCTGAATGACTCTGTCATTTTAAAAGATAAAGGTAGATTCTCTCAAGGTCCCACGTGGACACCGACAACTTCAGTTGTTGCTTGCTGAAGAAGTAGGGATCTGCTCAAAAGTGAGAAGAATCTGGATGTGCTGAATTTCAGAGAATCCCCCTCTCTGATGTGGCAGCCTCCTAAAGGATTTTCAAGGGTAATTTAGAAAATTTGCGACTTCACTGAATGACAATGAGGTGTTTCATGTCCTTATAATAATAACTATCACTTGCTAAGCAGCAACTGTATTCCAAGCTTCTTTCAGCAAGTATTGCTTTAAGTGTATATAGACTAGAAATGATGATAGTCAATTCTTTCCAAGCTGTACTCAGATATGTCATTGTCTTAAGCAAGTGCCAGATGATGTCTACTCTGCCAGTGCTCTGTGATGCACCCCGCCCCCTGCCGACATCAGAGAAGTCCAGTGGTAGGCCTCACTTTTATGACTCAGCCTTTCTCTATCTCTCAGCTCTGCTTTTCTCTGGACTGATTTCACTTGGGGGCCAACTTTCTCCTTATGGCAGCTTCTGGCAATGTCAGCTTCCCCACTGCTGCAAAAAAGAGTCCCTCTGCAGAGAGTCACAGTGACAGTTCTGGAAGCCAGTGCCCTCTGCTCTCACTGGCCTGGTCTGGGTCACATATCCATCCAGGCACCAGGTTCTGCTGCTAGGTGTGTGTGATGCTCTGATTGGCCAGTCCTGGAGCTGGAGCTGGAGGCTGAGCTGGGTTCAGTCCACCCCCTACAAAAACACAGGGTTTGGGAGGGGCAGGGGGGCGCTCCAAGGACATTGCCACTGTGCCTGACGAAAGGGCAGTGGACGCTCACGGGCAAAAACAACCGTGTCAGTTTCTCAGATCCTCTCAGTTCCCACTCCTCCTGCTTCCATTTCTCCTGTCACTATGACCTGTTTCTCTCCCCAGTCTTTTTCTCTACCTCTTGGACTTTGCTAATTCTGGCTCTTAGTGCCTTCCTACGTTCTTCTCTGGGCCTCATTCTGTTTCTGCTTGCTCTGTGGTTATTGTTCCTCTTTCACTGTCTCACACTGCATTCCCTGGAAGTGTATCTAGTTGTGTCCCATTAGTTTTCAGGACAGAGTGTCCCTATGAGGCAGTGTGGTCATGAGAAGCCAACTCATAGCCACCAACCAACCCACAGAGTCTTTCTTCCAAGCCCTTTGTCTAGGCCAATCGAGCAGGAAGATGGAGCCACGTGTTGTGTTATAAATCGAGGGACCTGCATAGCAGGTATAGCCTTGGCTGATTTACTTACGAAGTACAACACAGAGCTTCATGGCCTAAAGAACACATTAGTTGGAAGGCTGAGGCGGACGGATCACCGGAGCCCAGCAGTTCAACGCTGGAGTGGCCATGAACGTGTCACTGCACTCCAGCCCGGCGACAGAGTGAAACTCTAACTCAACAAAACAAAACAAAACAAAACAAGACACATCTAGTATTTTCCCCAAAGGACCAACCCCCTCATTATTTCCATCTATGCAATATAAACATAAAACAACTCTTGCTGAGAGAAAGATCTTTGTAGAATAAAGGTAATGTGTTTTTTAAATTCTAGGTGATACCACCGGTAGGTACATGACTGGATTAAAAACTCTAGAAACCAACGGTCTCAATGACTAAAGAAAATGAGTTGAATAAGAAAAGGTGAAAGGGGATGAGAAAGGCTAAAAGTGACCATGAAATAAATGTGTTTGTTTGTTTGTTTGAATCGGGGTCCTGCTTTGTTACCCAGGCTGGAGTGCAGTGGCATGACCACAGCTCACCACAACCTCGACCTCCTGGGCTCAGGCATTCCCTCTGCCTCCTGAGTAGCTGGGACTATAGGAAGTGCCACCACACCTGGCTAATTTTTAAAATTTTTTGTAGACATATTGTCTTGCTATGTTGCCCAGGCTGGTCTCAGACTCCTGGGTTCAAGCAGTCTTCCTGCTTCGGCCTCCCAGAGTGCTGAAATTACAAGCATGAGCTATTGCACCTGGCCATGAGATGTTTTTTAGGAAAACCAAGGTTAGCTGGGTGCGGAGGCTCACACCTGTAATCCCAGCACTTTGGGAAGCCAAGGTGAGAAGATTGTCTGAGGCCATGGGTTCGAGACCAGCCTGGGCAACATGACGAGACCTCATCTGTACAATAAATAAAAATAATAATAATAATAAACTGGGCGTGGTGGCACATGCCTGTGTTTCTAGCTACTTGGAAGGGTGAATCTTCCTGAACCCAGCAGGTCGAGGCAGTAGTAACCGTGAGCTAGCCACTACACTCCAGCCTGGGTGACAGAGTGAGACTCCAACTCAAAAAAACCCCCACACACAAAAAAGGAAAATAAAGGCTAAAAACGACATTGTTCAACTATCCTGCACCTACAGGGAGTGCGGAGGTGGTAGATGGGTTTCAACGGTAGCAAGCGAAAGCCTTATTAAACCACAGACAGGAGTACTAAGAGCGTGTTCTTATACAGGGCCACTGTAGGGATGCCAACTACTTGAGTGTGCTCAGGGGGATTACAATTTAGGGGCTTTGAAATATGAGTTCTAAAATGTAACAGAAGTGAGAAGTACAGCACTTCTTTAATTTCATTTTAATAAAGGAAACTTTTTTTTTGAGTTGAAGTCTCCCTGTTGCCCAGATTGGAGTGCAGTGGCATGCTCCAGTCACCGCAGCCTCAACTTGCTGGGCTCTGGCGATTCTTCCGCCTCAGCCTTCCAAGTGACTGGAACTACAAAGGTGCACTACCATGCCTGGCAAATTTTTTATTTATTTTAGAAACCCGCGGGATCAGGCAATCTACTCGCCTCAGCCTCCCCAAGTGCTGGGATTACAGACTGAGCCACCAAGCAGGCCAGGAAACTTTGTTTCATTTTCCATTCTGTCTTTCTCTCTTTCCACTGTGATTACTAGTGGGCAGAACTAGGGTGATACTAGCACAAAACTCAAGGGGGCCTCATTCTGGGGCACCAACCCTGCATTTGCAGGAGCCTCAGAGTGAGGTCATCCTTAAATGTTGCACCTTGGACTCCTGGCCCTCTGCAGTGCAGGTGTGGTGGTTTAGATTAGACTAATCGTTTTTATCCCTCTCTTTCTGAACAGTGCTAATAGGCTCAAACTAAAAATGAAGGATTTCATTTGTATGTGTGTGAGACAGAGAAGGTGAAAATGCAGATTTTTCTAAATGTAAAGAAAAAAAGCTTGATTTTATGTTCACTTAAAAAAATTCCTTGGTCAGGGGTGATGGCTTATGCCTGTAATCCCAACACTTTAGCAGGCTTAGGAGGGCTGATTGCTTGAGCCCAAGAGTTCAAGAGCAGCCTGGGAAACATAGCAAAACCTCATCTCCCCCCCAAAATCGAATTATTGAGGCATGGTGTTGCTCACCTGTAGTCCTAGCTACTTGGAAGACTGAGGTGGAAGGATTGCCTGAGTCCAGAGGATGGAGAGGCTATGATCATGCCTCTGTACTCCAGCCTGGGCGACAGTGAAATCCCAACTCGAAAAAAAAAAATTCTTGTAAACTATCAAAATACTTCTCGTAGCTGAGTTAGGCTGCTGGGTGGCCTTCTCTGCTCTGTGCATTCCCATATTGGCAACCTGTCTCCCACAGTCCAAGCTCTCTCTAGACATCTCATATTCATCTGTCTTATTAATAATTGGCTGCAACCTTTCCAATTTTCCCCTCTAATAGGCTTGCAAAGTTTTGTTACTTATCATATTCTGAGCTCAATTCTTCTAGATTTTTATATTACTCGTCTAATGCCTTCAGGTAAATTGAAGGATCACCTGAGTAACTCCATGCTGATGAGGAAGGCTCTGAGGCAACACCAGCCTGGACAGGACCAGGGTGTTCTCTGAAAATCTGGGTTGTCTCCAGGCTGCTTGACACAGCTGTATCACACGGCCTTCCTTACAGCCACGAAAAAGGTCCTGCAAGCAAGAATCTTTCTAGAAAACCGTGGGAGCCATTATCATTCATTCCCTCACTGTCTGAGTGGCACTTAGTCATTCCGATTCATTCATTCATTCCTTACTTTGCAAGTTGTGCATACCTCATAATGATAAACATGGCATTTTTCTTAATTTTCTTGGAACATATTTCAGGCTTCTTGTCCTACTAGAAATATTTATGTCCATTCAGGAAGATTTTTCCGGAAACATTTATTCCTGGACGAAAAATCCTTAGAAACTTTGACGTAGGTGTGTCTGTTGTCAAAACTGTGTTGAAAAATAACTGCCTTTTGATTAATAGTGACGAATCATGTTTTAAAATATCAGATGTTGGTGTTGCAACTCTGGCATAGGATGTTGTGAAGAAATGAACACTTTTGCTCTTATGGGTTCCCAGCACAATGTCCTGAGACTTCATTTCAGTTTGTTTGCTGGTTTGTGAGAAGCTGGAGCGGTCATCTATGGAGCTGCCTGGCTGGGCAGGCTGGTCTCCCAGGGGACACTACCACGGTGGGTCCTTGGGCTTCTTAGGGCAAGAAAGGACTTGTTAGGGCACCTGAAGATGTTTGGCTTAGGATCGCCTCTTGCTTTAATCAAAACCACATGAAACTGATGTGTGAAACATTCAGTCCAGTTCATTCATATTTAGT
The DNA here is from genome assembly GCA_027257055.1 of Cephalopachus bancanus. Taxonomy (NCBI): domain Eukaryota; kingdom Metazoa; phylum Chordata; class Mammalia; order Primates; family Tarsiidae; genus Cephalopachus; species Cephalopachus bancanus. The sequence continues at coordinate 2,584,799 of JAPVLO010000096.1, read as the reverse complement.
GCAAAACACTCCAGGCCATATGGTCAAGAGCATGTACAACGCTGCTGGCTGCTGACAGCCGTCCATAAGAACCCCCTGCAGCCATCTCCTTCACAGGGAGGTACATCCCAGGGCACATCATAATTGTATCAGTTGGTCAAGTCATCTTCTTCTCCTTCTCCGCCTGACAGTATTAGGGAGAAATTGACAATTTCTGAATTGAACTCTTTTTCTAAAAGTCCCCATGCTGATCATTTCAATTCTGGAAGAGTCCTTCTTGAGATCGGTTCTTTTCTTTCACTCACTGTGATAGCCCAGGGGCCCATTTGGTGACATGATATTGCCTTCCTGAGAATGTGTGTTTACCACCCAGCAGGATTAGGGTTCGTACATTTCTCTAAGCCATGCATTCATTGACCGGCCCCTCAAAGTCTATCATTTCTGCCGGCAGTTGATTGCATCTAGTACACGAAGAGTTTCTGCTGAATAGGCCCCGCTGGTGCCACCACGTACAGACAATTTTGACAACGACCACACAAAAGAGAAGAAATGATAGATGAATCTATAAAACCAAAGCAAACTGAAGGCCTGCATTTCCTGTCTCTGCTGAACTTCAGCCTCATTTAAGTATAACAGCAAACAAACGTAGCATCTAGGTCTCAAGATTAGAAAGTGCCACTCTCCTAATATACGTGCAGGTGCTCACAGACGCACATTGGAACACGTGAAAGAGTAAGTGGGCCAGCGAAAACAGAATTTCATCCCTAACATTCTGATAATATATATAATCTCTCTTGCCTATGTTTTCACAATCAAAGTTTGTAGGGCGGGTCCTGCACCTTTGGGAGGCTGAGGTGAGTGGATTGCCTGAGCCCATGGGTTCGCGACCCACTTGGGCAACTTGGTGAGACCTCACCTCTACAATAAATAAAATAAAAAAAATTAGCCGGGCGTGGTAGCGTACGCCTGTAGTTCCAGCTACTTAGAAGGCTGAGGCGGAAGGATCGCCGGAGCCCAGCAGGTTGAGGCTGCGGTGACTGGGAGCAGCCACTGCACTCCAGTCTGGGTGACAGAGTGAGACTCCAACTCAAAAAAAAAAAAAAAGTTTGTATGTTACACAGTTCTCCTAAAAATCTGTTTACTTTGAATATTTATATTTAAAGACCTATCTGATGGAAATGTAAATGATATCTCATTTGTGCTTTAAGTAGCACGCTGAAAATGCCAGGGTGTGTGGGTTGACTTTGCTTGTTCAAACTCTCACAACAGGCGGAGATGATTGATAACAAGACCAACTTCCCCCCAACCCCACCTTTCATCTCCTCCCCCTGCAAGTATAAGTCAGCTTTCTTTCAGTAGCAGGAAGATTAAATTTTTTTTTAAAAGTAACTAACTGGTTAGTCAGAGTGCTCTTCTGGCTGGAAAACCACCATTGGAGGGGCCAGGAAATGACCATTTTTAGCCTCTGTGGTACGTGAGGTATAAACCATATACTGCGTCATGTGAAACCAAGGAAACTCATATATTTCAAGAAAATCCCCACTCCCCCCCAGGGGTTGTTGAGTTTTGTTCTATGTGAATTGAATTCCTGTATTTTCCTACTGAACAGCCATGGTTCCTTCTGGAAGGAAACGGAAGACTTCAGTTTCTCTGGAGGCAAGCTTCTCCTTGGGCAACGTGCAGGCTTTCTCTGGAACCCTGCTGCATTTCCTCTCTAGGACACACAGGCTTATCTAAGCTGTGAAGGCGACACAAAGATAAGACTCATGATGTTTTCCTTGTTACAGAAAAGCCCTCCACTTCCTGTCTGGAGAAACTATGAATGCTTGATTTTGAAGGAACTCCAGCAATTTAAGCATCAAAACAGCCCCTCCTCTTTTATTTAGATTTCACCTTTCCCTTGGGTGAGGGCTGCTTCCAAGTTATTCAAAGATGTAGAAACTAGCTGGAAGGTCACTGGGTTCATGGCTGCTTTTAGCTCCCACCCTTGTGCAATACATCCACATTGCGCTTGTTTCTTTAGGTAAGAGCAGAAATGACTGGACGGAAAGCCTGCCTGCCCATGCCATTTGAAGAGAACAGTTCAAGTGTTCAAATACTCTGAAATCTTTTTTAAGACTTCAGAAATAGTAGGAAGCATTGTATCTGAAGTCACAGAATATGTTAATGTTAACCAGTGTGGCTGGAATAAATGTGCAAGCTGATGTGTTGATCTCTGATGTAAAGATCTTACCCTTATGTAAATTTAAATTGCCCGCAAGATAAGCTCATTGTCTATAGAATCCAATTTGATTTTAACATTTTTTTTCATGATCATGTGAGTTCGTCATTTTCTTTTTTGGTTTCAATGAACGATAGCAATTGAAAATAGTTATGGGTCCATCCCAGATTCTAGTATAACTTTTGACAAGTTATTCAACATCTTGTGCCTCAGTTTCCCTATTCATAAAGTGGGAATAACAATAGTAACTACTTCTGAGAGTTTGACTCTATTTGTTTTTGTTTTTTGAGTTGGAATCTCACTCTGTCACCCAGGCTAGAGTACAGTAGCACGCTCACGGCCACCGCAGCCTCAACCTGTTGGACTCAGGTGATCCTTCCACCTCAGCCTTCCAAGTAGCGGGAATTACAGGCACCATGCCTGGCTAATCTTTTTACTTATTGTAGAGAAGGGGTCTCGTCAAGTTGCTCAGGGTGGTCTTGAACCTGTGGGCTCAGGCAATCCTCTCACTTTGGCCTCCCAAAGTGCTGGGATTATAGGCATGAACCACCATGCTATTTGTTCATGAAACAAATATATTGCAGGTCCCTGAAGTGTTATTCATTGAAAATATAGTGAAGAGCAATGCTGAATGGCTGTCCTGACCTTCTAACTCTTAGAGCTCAGGGAGGGAAATGAACAAATAAGCAAATAAAAAAACAACTAATTTCACAGGGTGTTAAATTATAAAGGAAAAGAACAGGATACTCGGGGTGATTTGATTGAAACCAATCAAATCACCCCGAGTATCCTGTTCAATTTAAATGTGGAAATATTTAAATGGAAGAATTAAAAAAACTAGCCAGGCAACTGCTACCTAATGCAGGCAAAGGAAGGAGCATGTGCAAAGGCCTTGAGGTGTGAATGTCTTTAAAGGCTGAAGAAGTACAAACAGGTGACTCATGGTTGAAGGAATGTAATATTGGGCCAGAGGAGTAAACAGGCAATAGACAGGTCCAGGTGGTGTTGGTCTGTAGGCCAAGGAAAGCAGTTGGAGTTTTCCTGAGTTCCGTGGGAAGTCAATGGAAACCTTTAACCATAGGCAGGACTTGACCTTATTAACATTAAAAAAAAGCAAACACAAAAACAGGAGTCTCTGTCGCCCAGGCTGGAGTCCAGAGGCACACTCACGGCCACTGCATACTCGACCTGCTGGGCTCAGATGATCCTTCTGCCTCAGCCTTCCAAGTAGCTGGAACTCCAGGTGTCACCACCATGCTCAGTTGATTTTTTGATTTATTGTAGAGATGAGGTCTCACTAAGTTGTCCAGGCTGGTCTTGAACCTCTGGACTCAGGCAATTCTCTCACCTCTGCCTCCCAAAGTACTGGGATTACAGGCATGTGTCACTGCACCTGGTCACCTTATTTACATTTTCAAAAGCGCTTTCTGGTCATGGTGTGGAGAGGAGACTAGGGAAGGAGTGGAAGCCAGGACTTTCATGGTAAGGATTAAATGAGATAATAAATGTTTAGCATTTGGTGCAATATCTGACACGTGATAATTTCCAACTTCATTTTTATTACTAATTATTATATACATTATTAATAATAGGCCAGGCACAGTGGCTTACGCCTATCATCCCAGCACTTTGGGAGGCAGAGATGAGAGGACTGCCTGAGCCCAGGGGTTCGACACCAGCCTGGACAATTTGTTGAGCCCTCATCTCTACAACAAATCAAAAAAAAATTAGCTGGGCGTGGTGGCACATGCCTATAGTTCCAGTTGCTTGCAAGACTGAGGCAGAAGGACATGGTTGAGGTTGTGGTGGCTGTGAATGTGCCACTGCACTCCAGCCTGGGTGACAGAGTGAGACTCCAACTCAAAAAAGAGACAGAGTGAGAGAGAGAACTAGCATTTATACTGATCTCAAGATTTGGGAAAGGGTCTTTGTTAGCGATGGAAAATCAGAGATCACGTTCTCAGTTCCCCTTACTCTCTGATGGGCATTTAGCACTTTATGACATCTCAGCCTCTAGGAAGTAGGGCAGAACCATATTCCTGTCTCACCAGTGGGAAATCTGAGACATGGTAGGCCGGAGTCTCTTAGGCCAACGGAAAGCACAGAGGAAGTGTGGGAGCAAAACACTGAGGAACTGCCGGGCTCGCTGTCATCCCGCGCCTTTGGGAGGCTGAGGTGAGTGGATTGCCTGAGCCCGCGGGTTCGAGACCCGCCTGGGCAGCGAGACTTCATCTCTACAATAAATCAAAAAATCAGCCGGATGTGGTAGCACCTGCCTGTAGTTCCAGCTACTCGGAAGGCTGAGGCGGAAGGATCGCCAGAGCCCAGCAGGTCGAGGCTGCTGTGGCCGGGAGCGGCCGCTGCACTCCAGTCTGGGCGAAAGAGTGAGACTCCAACTCAAAACAAACAAACAAAAAAACAAAACAAAACAAAAAAAACCACTGAGGAACTGTGCCTACTCTTTCAGACCTCTCTAAGCCTCAGTTTTCTCATCTACCAAATGGATGTAATCATTGTGCTCAAGCTGGGCTCGGTGGCTCAGCCTGTAATCCCGCACCTTTGGGAGGCCGAGGTGAGTGAATTGCCTGAGCCCGCGGGTTCGAGACCCGCCTGGGCAGCGAGACCTCATCTCTACAATAAAATCAAAAAATTAGCCGGGCGTGGTAGTGCACGCCTGTAATTCCGGCTACTCGGAAGGCTGAGGCGGAAGGATCGCCAGAGCCCAGCAGGTTGAGGCTGCGGTGGCCGGGAGCAGCCACTGCACTCCAGTCTGGGCGACAGAGTGAGGCTCCAACTCAAAAAAAAAAGAAAGAATAACTGTGCCCACCTTTTAAGGTTACTGTGAGGATTGAGGAAGGGAATTTATTAAAGTGTTTCCATAGTGTCTGACACGTAAAGAGAACTGAAAAATTGTTCATTGCTGAGGTTATTATTGTTATGTGAAGACCAAAGTACCTGCTCTCCTTGATGTGACCCACTTAATTCCAGATAAAAAGGATGGTTTTGGTTTTCTAGGTAGAACTACTTTGGTACTGGAAAAATTTAGTGTGATGACTTCTGACATCTTTTCTATGACCCTCCTTTGACCCTTGAGCCAGGATGAGACCTGAAGAGCTCCTGGGCCCCTGACTCCAGTAGTCGGATCCACGAGCATCTTCTCTAAAGTCACAGACTCACAGCTCTGTGAAAGGTGGCCTTCCCAAAACTGCCGGAATTACACTTGTAGCCTGGGAGTTTGATAAGCCAAGGGGCCGGGGGCTTTGCTTCCCTCCGTCTCCTGCTTTTCTAACTCGCAGTAATTATCTTTGTGATGCTCTCATGCTAAATAATGATGCGGCTAATGCGCGCCGTGTTTCGCGCACAGGTGCCAGCTGTTCCCTCGCCGGGCAGCTGACCGCGCGGCGCACACTTGGGCGCACTCGCCGGGCCCAGCCCCTGCCCGCACCGGCTAAACAAAGAGCGCCCCAGCCTGGCCACCGATCACCCCGCCCCTCTCCCTCGGCCCTCCCCGGCCCTCGCTCTCCTCCGCCCCTCCCTCCCTCCCTCCCTCCCCTCACCGTCCTCCCTCCCACCGGCGGTTTCTTCCTGCAACAGAAATCCAGGAAACCCCCCCCCCCACACATTTCCTTTACCCACAATTTTCTCCAGAGCCTGACTCACACACATTCTGCTTGCATTTGGAGTTCCCTTTTCCCTGCCCCCTGAGAAGCCCGGGCTCTCCCATTCATTTCTGGGATACGGGATTGCCAGATAGGGTTGTTTATTTTTGCGTCTGATAATTGACCTTTCATCATGGGGGGGAGTGGGGGGGGCGGGAGAAAGGCGTATTGGAGACAAATTATCAAAGAACAAATGTGAGGCTGTTGGCTTCACACACACACACACACACACACACACACACACACACACACAGACCCTTTACATATTTGTCAATAGAGCAGCCTTCAGACAACATCTGCAGGATGAGTCGTTTTCCATAACTTTAATCTCGTAATTCATTGTTTCTGCGGTGCTGGTTGCAGTGGCCGCGAGGGCGGAACAGCAGGCCAGTTTGGCACACAAGCACGTTTCAGCGTGAGCCGAGGGGTCTGCCCACCTTATGACGAGTGGCGGACTTGTGGTCGAGAAAACAAAAACAAAAACACCAGAGGTGTGGTCGGCGGGGTGGGGGACAAGAGTCGCAGTCTCCAAGCCGAGCGCAGGCTCCTTTCATGGTGACAGCACGCAGGCTGCAGGGGTCAGCGCACATCTGCTCTGGAGGAAGACAAAGGGCGGGGCGGGGCCCGGCGGCCCGCGCGTGGCTCGGCCGGCCGCGGACAGAGGGACCGGGCCCGAGGCTTTGTGCGCCCGGCCAGGGCCGCCCGCGCCCCGCCGCGGCCTTTAACCTGCCCTTCGCCCTCTTCGCTCCTGGCCCCGGAGGAAAGCCGGTCCGGATGGGCGTCCCGAGTGTGACGACGTCCCCTCCCGCCCCCGCGCTCTCGTGCAGATGTCGCGCACGGCCCCGGGGCCTCGCCACGCCGCCCACCGAGGCCGCGGGCCCGTGCGCCCGGGGGTGGCGGGCGCACCCCGCACCCCGCCCGTCCCCGGGGGCTCTCACGGCCCTTGCCCGGCCCGGTCCCCTTGGGCCCGGCCAGCTCAGGGGCTTCCCGCGGGGGTCCCCGGGAACAATGGCGAGCCTCCACTCCGCCGGCTGGGGGGCGTCGTCCCGGCAGCCGGCGCGTCCCTCGGGGCTGAGCTCCGAGCCGTCCCTGCGGCCCCAGGCTGGGCCGCCCCGTTGGGGCGCCGGGGCCGGCCGGGCGGGGACATCTGCGGCCCCAGAGACCGGCGCTCACCGACGAGTGTCGCCCACGCCGGGCAGGTCCATGGAGACCGGCCACGCCGTGACAGGCCGGAGGCGGCTCGAGGGATCCATAATTTATGATGTTGTTCTTACCAATCCGGTTTGGGATTTCACAAGCGTTGCCTGTTTCCTTCCCATTTGTTGCCTAGGTCCGTCCTTTTGGAGAAAACTCGTTCTCCTCCCCAGGACAGAAGCAGTGGCCGTATTGAATTAATGTGATGTGGGTTGGGGGGGAAGTGAGATTCTATTTGGATTGATGGGGCAGCTGAGGGGAACACGGGGAAGGGGGTGGGGCTGAAAGACAGGGTGCCTTAGTGTACTGTGCACCCTCCACTAATTTTACTCGGAAAATGTAGGAAAAAATTACCCTCTTTTAGAGTTGGGCTGGAGTGTTTGTGCTGAGAGGCAGTGACAGCAGATTTTCCTATTCTTGCTCCCAATCACCTTCCTCATTTACAAGTAAGGCCCTTGGAGTGATTCTATTTATTTATTTGTTTTAGCACCGCAGGTTAGAAAAACCGAAGACTTGGATCAGGGGGAGGGAAGGGATTCATTGTGTCTCCTTAAAGCCCCCAATCCTGGCTGACCCCTGGGAGGTGTCCCACTGCACTGCAGCTTCTGGTGTTCCTAACTTAGGATACATTTGGGAACCCTTTGGCAAAGGATCTCCTGTCCTGAAAATTCCTTAAATTGCTTTCGTGATTGGGGAAAACTTGATGGGTGTTATCAAGTGTTAGTAAATGAGTAAGTGACAGTTGCAACAGAGGGCCCCAAGCTAAGTTGGGGGAGGTTTTCTTCCAGGCCACCTTTGCTCTTTTTTTATTCTTGAAAAGAAATGCATTCTAGACCCCTTGCTTTTCCCTTTTTAGACTTGGTGTTGCTAAAGGGAACTCAGACCAGAGAGCAATTGTTGAAGTACTTGCACGGCCATCTCTGCAACGGGAGCCAGTGAGGGTGTGAGTCAGAAGAGGCTTGACATGCTCAGATCCACCCGGTTGCTATCAGGGTGGGGGGGAGGCGGAGGAAGAGGAGGGAGTCTGGCCCAGGGCTGCTCTCCTCCCTCCCAGGAGTTGAGGGCACAGGCCTGGGAAGAGCTGTGAGATCCAGAGCCAGCAGCCCCTGCAGATGGCTGGGTCATTTTGTGGTTTACAAATGACCAAGTCAGGTTGAAGCCACAGTCACTGTGGTTACAGGCAGCCGTGATTAGTCACACGGTTAATGACCCAGTTATGGCACAGTCTCTTTTAGGAAAGGACATTATTTGACATCTTGCTAGCTTGGTTTCAGAAACAGTCCGTGTTGACAAGGACAATGAAAACTGCAGGGGGAGGGGTGGTGTAAACCTAGGGTGTGTGTCCGGGTATGCCAGGGGTGGTTTGCTGAAAGGGAGCAGCTCTGGGGTGTGGCTTTTGAGGCAACTGAACTTTGACTAGACATTGCTTTCCAAGTTCAGGGATGACGCTTTCTAAGGGGAGTCTCCAAGGGGTCTGGGGAAGAAAGAAAAGAGTCTCCTGCCTGGCTTAGGAGCTTCAACTTGGCTTGTGTATTTGTGGTCATCTGTAAAATGAAGGCAGGAAGGGGAAGAAGAACCCTAAAAATGGAGGCTTGTGTGGGTTTTCACTTTTTAAAAATAGCATTTCTTTTACCACAATGGTGCAGAAACTTATAAACACGAATCCCCAGCAGTTGTAAACAAATTAGTCTAAGTTCTTTTATCTGAAAAGTAGAGCATTCAAGTAAATGTCTCTCTGTCTGTTTTTTTCTCTCTCTCTCATTTTTTCTTTTTACAAAGAGAAATGCAAAACAAAAAGTCCCCCTCCTCTTAAAGGCTTCTTTTCTGGTGAGTGTTTGTCCAGGAACAAACAGTCTTTTATTTGAATGGTCTCCAAAAGTTCATAAGCAAAAAAAGTGTCCAATGTCTGGTTGCCCACAATACAATCTCCGGCTACATAGTGGAGCTTTTCTGTCCTGAATTTGTGATCTGCTATCAGAGTCCTTTAATTTCTCTGAACAGAAGGCTCTTTGGGAGAAGAAAGGATGGGGGTGGGGAGCAACGTTGAAATCGGGTCTTTTTTCCCCCCCTTTTGCTGTTTTCTTCTAGTCAGCAAGTAGTGCTTGAATTCTTCTGATCTTTCCCAGCATCTTACGGAGGTGAGGGCCACGGAAGGTTTAACAGGGGCCGCAGGCAGGTTTCCCTGCAGGGGTGGGGCAGCTGGGCAGACGCCACCCACTCCTGCCGCCCTTTATGTCCTTTGGAGAGTTTCCTTTTGCAGCGTGCTTAATACAATCTTCAGTGATGACCGTCTTTTTAAAGCCATAGGTTTCCTTTAACTGTCGGAAGTCTACAGATGATTCTCAACATTCCAAATGTAGTATCTTGGTGAGATGAAAAGAGAGAGGCAGCCGATTAGGGAGAAGATGAACTATTGTTTTAAAGAGATGGGCAAAAATAATGATTTGCACTAAATTTTAATTGTGAATAAACAAATCATTTTAAACGTTGGGCCATTTTTTTTTTTGGATTGAAACTTCCATTTCAATGAATTCAATCTGACACACTTTTTCTGAGCAGCCACAGTGAAAGCCAGGACGTGTTCTGGGTGCCCAGAATCCAGGAGACGGCAAGACACCCCAAGACCAGGCTTTCATGGATCTTATATTCTAGAGGGGGAGGGGAGCTAATAAGTAATTTTTAATAACTTTCAGGACCAGGCATAGTGGCTTATGCCTGTAATTCCAGCACTTAGGTAGGCGGAGGCAGGAGACCAGCCTGAGCAACATAGTGAGAACTTGTCTCTACCAAAAAAAAAAAAAGCTGTGTGTGGTAGCACACATCTATAGTCTCAGCTACTTGGGAGGCTGAGATGGAAGGATTTCTGGAGCCAACGAGGTCAAGACTGGAGTGAGCTGTGATCGATCGTGCCACTGCACTCTAGTCTGGGTGTCATGGTGAGACACCAAATCAAAATCAAAACAAAAGAAGAAGAAGAAAAAGAAAAAAAGGAAACTTTTGGATAGTGATCAGTGCTTTGAAGATAAAACAGGACAACGAGAAGGTCTCTCTGAGGAGTTAATATTTGAGCTGAGACCTAAAAACAGACATGGTGCCACTTGGGAGAAATGGAACAGGCAGAAAGACTCATGGAGACCTAAGGCTGGGAGCCGCGTGGAGGTCCCTGTCACAGGGTTGGGGAGATATAGAGTGGAGGGGGTCTCAGGGTTCCTTCACTGACTCTTTGGTGCTTGCCAGAGTTGGCAATCAGCAAAACCCCAGGGGCACTGTCATCACTGTAGCCTGTCTACAACAAGCATCTGAGGTGATTCAGGTCCACTTGCAAGACAGCAAAAACAGCTGAGGGGTTGGACCCTGTCCCCTTTATCTGCAAATCTCCTTTGCCTTGACTTTAAAGCCAGTGTATTTATTGAAAGCAAGAGACTCAGCTAACTCAGAGGAAAAAAAAGTCGTGTCTGAGATGGAAGAGGGGGAGGTGTAGAATTGTGTGTCTTGTGGAGTGGGCAGGCTGGTGGGGAAAGGCTTGGCTTACATCATTTTGAGAAGAGATGTCCGTGACCCTGATTTTGTGCTCACCAGAAGCCATCCCCTCAGACCTGACTGTGGCTTCCTTTCTCCTCTTCCTTTGAGTCTTCATGTACATATATATCCCAAGGGCCGGACATTCTGTCCCTCAAATCTTCAAATGCCTTCTAGCCCAGGATGTCCCTCACTCATGTTCCCTGGTCTGGGGAGTGAGTTGGCAGATTCGACGCATCTCTCTCATAAAGCATCAAGGCACCTCAGAACTTGTCTCTTTCCTCCCTTCCTGCTTTTCTTTTTCTCAAACTTAGATTCTTGACAGAAAGGGTTTTCCAGTCCTTGAGCAGAATCCGAGGGAGAGAAAGAAAGAAAAGAATATTAAATGAGGCAGCATGAAGAGAAGGAACTAAGGATGGAGTGGGAGAATTCTCCTGCCTTAATCCCCAGTCTCCATGTTGGGGAAGATAATATTGTTTTCATGTGTTTACTTATATGCTATGACTGGATTCCTCTGGCCTCTTTTTAAATGGGGTGCTATGGACACCCCAGCTGTTTGCCTCAGGCAAGCCTCTACAGTGGGATCTCTAAATGGGTTGGTCTGCCCACCTCCCATCCTCTCAGGGCCTCCGCTTCTGCCTGGGCTGCAGGGAGCTTTCCACAGGGGTGCTGGGAAGTTGGGAGCTGTTCCCTGTCTCCACGCTGCCAGCGCTCATTGGCCCTTTGGCCTGTTGAAGACCTCTCACAGAAACAAAGATCAGAATATCACGTGTTTTCACTCATATAATGGACCTTGAACATCCAATGTAATACTATAAGAAAATGACTGATGGTACTGGGAAATTATGGGGGGGGGATGGGATTAACAGTAGCTAATATCTATCTGGGACTGGGAAAACACCTCTTATCAATAGGGTGCCTGAATGAAACGTAATTGTACACCTAACCCTTAACTGTACCCTACAAAACGATAATAAAAAATACTGATTATAAACAAAAAAAAAAAGAAAAGCATTCTGCATGACAACCCTGGGTTGCATTTCCCATCAGGGTGGGGAGAAGTTTCTGGAGCAGCCACCCTTGCTCATTCTGCCAGGCAGAGGTAGTCATATCACAGAGACAGGGATGCTCTCCGGGCCTGGGCCTCCTCTCCTGCCCTCTGACTATCACCCTCTTCTTGATTTCCCCTCATCAGAAGAGTAGCTAAGCTGCCTATATTCTCTCACTTCAAGACTCTTCCAGAATAGAGATTTCTGTTTTGTTTTTATCAAGCTATCTAGAGTCACAGAAAACTGACATTCCCATTCCCTCAACTCCATCATTCCATCTCTCTCTTGATCTCCCAAGTTCTAACTCCGAGTTCCAAGACAGACGGTCTGAAACCTAGCCCTGCTGTTTACTGCCGATGGCCTTGATAAGGTATAGGCCTTCTTGGAGTCTCAGTTAACTCATCTGTGAAATAAGGATAATGCTAGCATCCATCTTATGGGGTTACTGTGAGAATTAAGCGAGGTCTTTGATGAAGAGTTCCTTGAACATGCCTAGCCCTGGAAAGGGCTCACATACATGCTGGCCATTGCAATGATCAGCATTGAATCTTGCGAGCCAGCTTCTGCTTAAAACTCCCCCTTGGCTTTGTAACCTCATAGAATGCTCTGAATAACCTCTGATCTCTGCCTTCTTCTCTCTCTCCTTTTTTTTTTTTGATTGGGAATCTCACTCTGTCGCCTTGGCTGGAGTGCAATGGCATGCTCACCACCACCACAGCCGTGACCTGATGAGCTCAGGTGATCCTTCTGCCTCAGCCTTCCAAGTAGCTGGAAAAACAGGCTTGCACCACCATGCCTGGCTGATTTTTTGATTTATTGTAGAGATGTGGTCTCGTCATGTTGCTCAAGTTGGAACCCCTGAGGTCAGGCAATCCTCTCACCTCTAACTCCCAAAGTGCTGGAATTACAAGCATGAGCCACTGCACCCAGCTTCTCTCTCTTCTTGAAGTCCTCCTTCCATCAGAGGGAATCCTGTTGACCTCTGCAGTCAGCTCACATCTGGAACGTCCCTCATTCATCCTGTAACTATCCACTCTACACAGGTCAACTCCAAATTGTCATCTCTAGCCTTTTCTCTGCAGCTGGTATTCTGTGACTCTAAGTTACCCTTGGACTTCTTGTGCCATCACAGACCCAATCTGTCTGAAAACCAAATTTCTATCTTTCTTCTAGAGCAGAAATCCTCTCCCCACTTCAAGTTTGTGGCTCCATTCTTGCTCCCATCTTTTCCTGAAATTCTTCCCTGCCAAAGCCTTCATCCACTGAGACTCTGGGTGCCAAGCATCGTTGTCCACATTGTTTCCTTAGTACAGGTATTTCTTCTTCAAGACTGCCCTATGTGTTTTGTTCCTGAGCACCTCATGGTTGTGATGCTCCAGTTGCCATATAACCTGCCCCTAGATTCTAAATTCTCCTCTCTGATCACAGTATGGGGTCAGCACTGGGGATATAATGTAGCAATTCCCTGCCTGCAGGGAGTTTACAGATAATCCAGGGAGAGAGAAAATACAAGCAGGTAATTAACAACGAAGGCAGGCAAGTGCTCTGTGTGGTCAGCTACAGGTCACAGGGCTACATAATCTTGAGCATGAGGAATAAGATAGGCTTGGTGGAAGATATTAAATCTAAGCTGAGGCCCAGGAGAAGAGTAAGAGTCCTCCAAGTAGGGGAAGAGTTCCACGCAGAGAGGCACAGGGTAAACAAAATGTCTTCAGGCAGAGAAGCATGCCATTTTTGAGGAACTGAAAGATATGGTCTGGGCAGAGTGTGGGTGGGATGCTGAGAGACAAGACTGAAGAGAGGATACAGTGCACATGAGTTTTGATTTTACCTTAAAAGGAAAGCCGGCCAGGCTCAGTGGCTCAGCCCGTAATCCCAGCACTTTGGGAGACCAAGGTGAGTGGATTGACTGAGCCTGCAGGTTTGAGACCAGCCTGGGCAACTTGGCGAGACCTCGTCTCTACAATAAAATAAAAAATAGCCAGGCGTGGTAGCATGCGTCTGTAGTTCCGGCTACTTGAAAGACTGAGGTGAAAGGATCACTGGACCTAAGAAGGTTGTCACTGGGGTGGCCGTGAGCATGCCACTGCACTCCGCCTAGGCGAAGGAGTGAGACCCCAACTCAAAAAAAAAGGAAAGCCATGGGAGGATTTTCAATGCTGGAGTGTGTGTGTGTACACACAGGCACGCTGTTCGGACTTGAGTATGGATTATTGAAAAGGGCAAGGTCAAGACAGGGAAACCAATGAGGAGACTGCTGTGCGTCCCAGATGGGAGATGATGGAGCCTGGGCTGGAGAGGGGCAACACAAAGACAGAAGCAGATGGATGGGGCGGTATTTGAGAGGACTCGTGGCAGGTTGGATTCAGGAGGCAAGGTGAAGATGGGGAAAACGTTGAGGAGAACCCTCAGATTTCTGACTTGAGCAATGGGGAGGCTATTAGTGACGTTTACTGAGTTTGGAAACACTGGGGGAAGTGGGGAGGGGAAGTGACTGCGTTTGCTTTTGTGCATGTTGGGTCTGAGGTTCCTGAGAGCCATCCATATGGACATGAGTTTGGGAACACTGGTCATCGCTGGCAAAGCCATGCGGCAACTTGAGATTATGACAATTTGCATGTTTATTTCTGCTGTAGTTTTAGCTCTTTTGGTTGAAAGGAAAGAAATCACTCAAGCTGGCTCAAGGAAAGTGTGATATTGAGTACTGAAGGCTTTATGGGAAGCAGTGAGGGTGAAATAGCTCTTCTGGACTATACAGGGTCACTCGTTTCTCCATTTCTCTTCTTCCCCACCCCTCGGTCTTCTCTGCTTATTCTTGGGGGCTCCATTCTCTTGTAGAACTGACTGCTTTTTTTCTTCCCCAAGTGACTTAAGATCTGAGTTGAAAAGCTTCAACTTTATCAAAACTTGTAATTCTCTTTATGCAAATTCTTGGGAATAGTGGATCTGATTGGTCACTGAGAAGTTAATTGTGGAGGGGAACGTTGGGTCAGGTGACCATTCTTGATCCAATCAGTGACAACAGTATTTGTGTGTGTGTGTTTGTGTGTGTGTGTGTGTGTGTGTGTGTGTTTGTGTGTGCGCGTGAAGAAATTCTGTATAAGGGGTGTAGTCAAGCCAATTGTGCAGAGTTGGCAATTTTTGATAGAGCAGGATGTTCATACTTAGTTACTTGTCTAACTTATTCAGTGTTGATTCTGCTGCTATTGTGTCTTTCATATGACAGGAAGAAAGTGCACAGGCAGACAAAACTGAGTTTGAATGGCCCCTTTACCAATGAGATCTTGGGCAATTTACTTGTCCTCTCAAAGCTTCAGTTCCCTGCTCTGTAAAATCAGTGATGATGTCTCCTTTACCAGCAGAGGGAATTAAATGAGATAACACTGTGACATGCCTGGCAGACAGTCGGAATCATTCATAAGTGCTCCTTTCCTCCTGTTACTTCTTCTTATGCTGGTTCAAGTCATTGTTTTTTCAGAAAACAGAAATTGTACTTGTTAAGTCACTTTTAGTAGTGATTCCTATGCATTTGCATTGTGCATATTGGAATTATCATTTATTTTATTCAGTAAAAAAGTAATGGTAACCACTCAATAACATTTGGGAAAATTGAGACAAGGAAAAATTATTTACTCAGAATCATGCCATCTAAATAAAAACGTATAAGTCATTTGATTTATTTTTTTCTAGGCCTTTTTTTGCTTTTACATAATAGAATTATAATTTACATACAATAAAAATGCAGTGTTTTAAGATGTTTAAACCTCAGTTATATGCATAATGAAACATACACTTTGAAAACATACACTTTGATTTTCAGAAATCTAGACTATCTTACTCAAGTTTCCTCTGTTTTGTCCATAACATCTCAAGATGGGCAGTGTTCAGTGAGAACCATATTGGATTTTATAAAATTGCAGCTATGTTCCAGGCAATAGCTGTGTTCATTCAACTGCACTTTGAGATGTTCGATTTAATGCAGTGCTAATGAGGCCAAGCCATAGGTTTCATCCTCACACGAGCCAATTAGCCTTTCTAAATGCCACATCCAGATTTTTACCCCAATCTCAGTTTCCCACCTTGCAAATAATTGCCAAGGGTCATGAGGAAGACTAAAAGAGAACATGGAGAATTCAGTGCAAATCCATTACCATTACCAGACAGTCCACTCAACAACTTTTATTTATTTATTTATTTTTTAAGTTGGAGTCTCACTCTATCGCCCAGGCTGGAGTGCAGTGGCACTCTCATGGCTACCCCAGTGTCGACCTGCTGGGCTCAGGCAATCCTTCCACCTCAGCCTTCCAAGTAGCCAGAACTATAGGTGTGGCTACCACGCCTGGCTAATTTTTAAATTTTTATTGTAGAGATGAAGTTTCGCCAAGTTATCCAGGCTGTTCTCAAACCCGTGAGCTCAGGCATTCCTCTCACCTCGGCCTCCAAAAGTGATGGGATTACAGGCTTGAACCACTGCACCCTGACTCATATCTTTGAACCATTAGGTGAACTTGGAGCAGTGAAGTGGGGGGGAAGGGCGAGGGTAGCTTCATAGGCACAATTAGAATATTTCGTGATTGAACAATTGTTGAATTCTAGAAAGTTAGTCCAGAAGTCACATTTTTTTCAAGGATGTTGCATGTAAAAATCTCCTAGCTTCAAATGAAACAGTGGCAAGCAGCTCGAAACAATGATGAAAACTACAGAATTCCTTAGGCAAGGATGTCCTTCTCTAAATAAATGCCACTTAGCGGGTTGCAGTGAGTTATGATCCTGACAGAAGTAAAGGGTAACTACAGGTTGTGCCATGACTTGAATAAGCTTTGGAGAAGATCAGGAAAGCACTTGTGAGAGGTTGGAGAAATTTGAGTACGCTCACTGTCTCAGTCCAGCCAGCCTGCTAGAACAGAATCTCGTAGACTGGCGAGGGGCTTACCAATAACATACATTGATTGCTTAAGGTTTTGAAGGCTGGGCAGGCCAAGATCAAGTCTCAGGCAGTTTAAGTGTCTGGTGAGGCCCTGCTTCCTACTTTGTAGATAGTGTCTTCCAGCTGCGTCATCACATGGAAGGGGAAGGGAGCCTCCTTCAGACCTCCTTTATAAAGTCACAAATCCCATTCATAAGGGCTCTGTTCTCATGACCTCATCACCTCCAAAAGGTCCCATCTCCTAATACCACAACCTTGGGAGTTAGGATTTCAGCATATGAATCTGGGGAGACATAAATATCTAGATCATAGCACCCACTAGTCCATTTACCTGAAGTCATCCTAGAGCAGACACAGACTTTAAAAATTCAATAGAGAAAAATGCATCATGCTATTGGGAAAATTTCTATAGCGACACCAAATATTTATCATTGAGTATCTGCTTTGGGCGTTAGCAGCCTTAGCTCTACCATTCATTTTCTGTGCATTGAGGTACTTGATTTGGGATGACTTGCTCACCTGCCCACCACTTCCTACAATTTCGTGGAGAAGATGCATGCTGTTCAGAAAAACATTTGTGGGTCCCATGAGCTCTCTCACCCAAGCGGCAGGCATTTGTGCCATATGGATATTACTCTCACCCTCTGTGTTTCAGTGCGGAGCTTGAAGAAGGCAGGAGCCTTGCTTCTTCCATTATCGTGGCTGTTTGTCAACATTCACACATTCGTGACACACCAGAGCAGCGATCCCCAACCTTTTTGGCATCAGGGACCAGTTTTGCGGAGGACAATTTTTCCACAGACAGGGGATGGGATGGGGAGAACATCAGGCATTAGATTCTCATAAGGAGGGTGCAACCTAGATCCCTTGCATGCTCCTATGGGAATCTAATGCCACTGCTGATGTGACAGGAGGTGGAGCTTCACTTGCCCACCAGTCACTTACCTCCTGCTGTGTGGTCCGGTTCCTAACAGGCCACATGTTTGCGGGCCCCAGGGTTTGGGGACCCCTGCTCTAGAGGAGAAAATGTGTGTCACTGAAACTCTTGGGCTGCTTTTGCAGCATCGGGATTTTTTTTCTTTTCCTCCCAAAGTTCTCTTTTCCAGAGCACACAGTTCAGTCAAAGAGTGCGTGCTTGAACCTTGTTGAGCTGCTGTTTGATATTGTTCTTGCTTGTTACCACATTGGTGGCATCAAATGTCCTTATTGATTTTTGCCTGATTGGTCCAACCTGGAACAGGATCAGCTTTGTAAATGGGACATCTTGTGGGCTGAAATATGAGATTTGTTTTAACAAACCACTCTTAACCATTATCTCTCCATGGGAACCAAGAAAAGGCAATTGCTGAATTTCGTCTTGGCTTTCTCTCTGGTGATCCCTCTCACTCCTCCAAGTCTTCCCTTTCTCTCCTGCCACTTTCTCCCCCTACTTACCACAAACAAAACAAAACAAAACCCAAACAATACTCACTGAACTCCCGAATTATCCCCTGGGCCCCTGAAGCAGACAGAACTGAATCATTCTGGCTGCTGATTGAGTGGAGGATGTTGGGAAAAAAAGTACCATTGTGTAAGTTAAGGAAAGGGTCAGAGAACTGAAAAGATGGCAGCTGTGTTAAGGGCCTTCTGTGCTGGGATTCTCCTTTTAAGCTAGCCAAAGGCATTACATTGAGAACTGCAACCTTGGAGATATGACAAAAGAACAGAATTTTCATTTTCTTTTTCTTTTTTTAATTTATTTTTTGTTTGTAAGTGAAATTCTGCTGTTTCCCAAGGATTCCCACGTGAAGCTTTACATATTTTTCATGTCAGCTCCATTCCCTGCTACCTTTGTTTTCCAGCCTGCCTCCTCTTAACAGCTGGACACATCACCCGTTCCATTTTTCTATTGGTTGTGACTGAAGTAGCTTGAGGTCAATTATTTCTCCAGCAATTGACAAAGAATCTTGATGAAGAGGAAAGTGACATTGTCTCTTAAACAACACCGCTCCCTCCTCCCCCTGCCCTCCCGGCTGAGAGGAGAGAGGAGGGCGGACTTTCCTTTTGCATGGAGCCCAGCAGGGCAGTGGCGGTGGGGTCTGTGGAAGTGCGTGGGTAACATATGGGAAGTGGAGAAAATATTTATATTCATGGTGAAAGAGCAGGAGAAGAACCAGAGAAGGTCGTTCCACCGAGATTTCAAGCAGGAGACACACAGACTCCATATTCTGTCTTTGGCCTGGATACCACACACAATTTAAAGGCAGAGTTTGGTTTTTGTTGTTTCTCTGCCACCTTCACACCCAACAAATTTACATCCAAATTGTTGGCAGTCCGAAAGACGGAATATTCCTCGCCTGTACACCTAACGAGAAAGTATCACACTGGTCCTTTGCCCGGCCCTAGCCAGGCTGCAAACCGCCCCCTCCGCCCCCCTCCCGCCTCTGCCCCCAAAGACCAGGATTCAAAGCCGCTCTCCCCTGTGCCTGCGCCTTGGGCCCGGTGGCGTTTGTTGTTTTGACTGGGCGGTTGGGCGAGGCGGAGCGCACAGGCAGGGTGGGCATTTGGGGCGACTGGTTCTTGGGGGAAGATATGAATAATTAATAGGTGTTAGATTACTTTCTGATGAGACACATGAAACCTCTAGTGCCTTAGTGCTTTCAGCAGGCATTGTGCATCACGGCTTCCGAGCAAGGTAAAGGGCCCTCTTTTGGTCCCCAGGGGCAGAATTCGCGGCTGACCCGCGGTACCACCGTCAATCGCATTCGGGGCGGGGCGGGGTGGGGACACGTCTGTTGTCCGAGCGCCAGTCCCGCGACCGGACAGTCAAGTCCACGCGTCCGCTCCGACCGACCGACACGAGGACAGGCGGACCCACACGTGGGCGCACGTTCTCGCCCCAACTGGCTGCAGTTGCGCGCGTCCCCTCCACAAGACCGCAGGGGACACGTGTGCAGACTCGTGTGTAGAGTGGAGGAAACGCAGGGGAGGGTCGCTTCCCATCTCGTCGTCGGAAGTTTACCCCCCTTCCCGGGCGTGCGGGAAGCGACGGCGAGAGGGCAGGAGGGGGCTTTCGGCGGAGACCCCCGCGGAGCTCCTCGGCTCTGCAAAACTCTTGTCTGGGGCCCCTTGCTCTCGGCTCCCCCCCAGATTTCAGTTCCCGAGGGGGTTCGCGAGGTGGGATACAGGTGCGTCTGGGTCCTCGATGGCGAAGGGTTCCCCCACCCCGGGACCCCTCGCCAAGTAACCCATAAACCAGCGGCCTGCAGAACTAAGGCCACGCTTAATGGATTCTTGCAGATGAAAGAGCTCGGCTACCTTTCTTTCCTTTAATGGCCCCTGAGGCTAATGTCTTAAAGAGGAAACAAAGGGATTGTTTTACAGCACACCAGCGGGGGTGGGGGTGGGGGGGGGGTGGGGAGGGGCGCACCGAGGTGGGGGTGGGGAACGGGGCACTGGAGACGCGGGTGGGGGGAGGTGGCCCCTGCTTCTTAACCCTTCACCTCCCGCGGCCGCCCAGGTCTCCCCGAGCCTCGCACCCGCACCCACGACCCGGAAAGGGGAAGGAGGCGACCGCGCCCGGAAGGGACAGCCCTCTGACCCGACCTCCAGTTCTCACTCCCTTCCCCGTCTTCTTTCAAAGAACTTAGGCAAGAGAGAACTTAGCGACCTGGGGCCCCACCTCACGTGAGCTGCACTTTTGAAAGTCAACCCAGCCGGGCTCGGTGGCTCAGCCTGTCATCCCGCGCCTTTGGGAGGCTGAGGTGAGTGGATTGCCTGCGCCCGCGGGTTCGAGACCCGCCTGGGCAGCGAGACCTCATCTCGACAATAAATCAAAAAATCAGCCGGGCGTGGTAGCGCGCGCCTGTAATTCCGGCTACTCGGAAGGCTGAGGCGGGAGGATCGCCGGAGCCCAGCAGGTCGAGGCTGCGGTGGCCGGGAGCGGCCACTGCACTCCAGTCTGGGCGACCGAGTGAGACTCCAACTCAAAAAAAAAAAAGAAAGTCAACCCAAGACGGGGCGTCCCTAGCGAGGTCCGAGTGACACTCAGGACCAGCGCGTGGCCTTGCCACCGGGGCCCAGACTCGGACGACGGGAGGCGGGCGCGCCTGGGACCGGGCTCAGTGCGCGGGGACAGCGCCCGGGGAGGGCCCGGGGAGAGCGGCGCAGCTCGGAAATGCGGCCAGCCCCTAGCCGGCGAGCTCCCCGGGGTCTCCAAGCAGGCGCCCTGTTCAGGTGTGAGTGCAGTGTGCTCTGGCCGGGAGGTCTCTTACAGGAAGTTTACATTTGCAAACTGCAGAGGGGTTGAGAGGGAGAGTCCTAGTCGCTTCTGCTTCCTGGCTTTTTGTTCTGGCTCCAGGAAAAGATCAAAACAATAGTTAAATAGCAATTGAAGACAAGGGATGTAAGAAATAAACAACTCAACAACAAAAATGCCCACAGGGATGATTAAAAAAACCCTTTATTATGGAAATCATCGCACAAGCACAAAAGGAGAGGAAAAACGGCGTTCTGCAGCAGTCTCAAACTTGAGCAAGCATCGGTCTCACCCAGCAGAATTCTCTGGAGGGCTTGTTAAAACACAGATTGCTGGGCCCCACCTTCGGAGTTTTTGTTGCTGTTGTCGAAGTAGATCTGGGATCAGTCCCTAGCCTGAGAATTTGCCACTTGTTAGAGCTCCCAGGTGCTGTCACTCGTGATCTGGAAACACATCTCGGGACCCACTGGCACAATAAATCCCCGTGTCACCCTCTCCCACCTTCAGTAAGTCTAACATGCCTTTTCCCTGTTTCTTCTGTCCCCTCCCTCAATTTGTTTGGTTTGCTGGAGGATTGGAAAGCAAATTCCAGTCATCCTGTCATTTCACCCATATGGACGATCTTTGATTCAGTAGTTACTTAAGCTGATAGATTGAATTCTAGGGGACTCCTGGAAAAGCCTTTTATATGCTTTCAAGAAAGCCAACCTCCCTTTTGGTCATTTCACACTGGGGTGCAGTCCAGCACCTCTCTCTGCCACAGCCATGCCTGCATTTTGGTTCTGGGGCCACCCTTCAGGAGTTCCGCTCCAGCAAAATGTGTCAGGTGCCGGAATGCCGCTGGATCTTCCGGCAAGCGGGTCTGGCCTGGCTGGGACACCTTCGTGGTTCCCATCTCTCAGCTTTAGGTCATTGTCTCCAATTTGTCCTCATGTACTCCCGAGACCATCGTTTCTCCTGAAGTACTTTCCTAGGAAGGCACCTTCTCCGTGGATGGAGCTTTGAACTCCTGGGGATAGGGTGGTACCCACAACGGTGCAAGATCACAATGATGTTTTGTGTGGGTTGCATACTTCTCTAGGGATCCTAGGTTTGTACCCTGAGGGAAGCTGTTCTGGACTACCTGCCCTTCTTCTAATTGCTGGTTTTGGGAAAGGAGAGATTCCATCTATAGCGTCTGATGATGGCCACCATCAGCAGAAGAAAGCCTTGATTGATGGGTCCTGACATAGTCTAGCCCTGTGTTGCTTTTATTCCAGAGAGGCGCAAGTTCCCTGTTATATTCCACTTGACTAGTCTTCAATGTGCAGCCTCTACCCAGACCCCTTGACCCTCCCTTGGGCCACTCTCAAGCAAGCCTTCCTTCTTTCCCTCCACTCCCCATCCTGGTTTAGGGTCACTTTCTTCTCCCTGTTTTTCTCATCCTGACTTCTCCCAATCCTACCCCCACTCCAGCCCTCCGAGGCCGCTCAGGCTGTTGCAAAGTTTGTACTCTCACATGTTGGTTCTTCTGTCTAGGATCTCACTCTGTTGCCCAGGCTGGAGAGCAGTGACAAAATCACAAATCACAAATCACTGCATCTTCAACCTCCTGGGCTCAGGCGAAACTTCCACCTAAGCCTTCCAAGTAGCTGGGACTACAGGTGCACACTGCTGTACCAGGCTTATTTTTTTGATTTTTTTTTTTTTTTTTTTTTGGTGTAGAGCTCTTGCTATGTTGCCCAGGCTGGTCTTGAACTCCTAGGCTTGAGCAATCCTCCCACCTCGACCTCCCAAAGTGCTGGGATTATAAGCGAGGGTCATAGCATCTGGTCACTCTCATTTCTGGACTCTCTAGAAAGCTATGTGATTTTTTCATTATTTCCTTCTGCTGCTAAAGAAAGCCCAGGGGATGGCATAGGTTCCTTTACCCCAAGCTCTGTGCCTGTTTTCATATTACCTCATCTTCCTATATTTTTCTTCCTTCACCAGCCTGGAATCAGCTGTCACTTTTCTTTTCTCATGAGTTCACTTGCCTTTGCTTTTCCAGCCTTTCTCAGAATGCAAACAGCATGTGTCTGTTCCTCTTTGGGTCCTGTTGCACCTAACTGTGACAGTCTCTCTGCCTCCCATGATGC
Organism: Cephalopachus bancanus; assembly: GCA_027257055.1. NCBI lineage: Eukaryota > Metazoa > Chordata > Mammalia > Primates > Tarsiidae > Cephalopachus > Cephalopachus bancanus. Next base: position 2,561,897 of record JAPVLO010000096.1, on the reverse strand, counting down.
CAGCCCTTGTAGCAGTCTCTCCACTTGTACCAGGAATGGAGGCCAGCACTGAGCAAAACAGACATGCTCCTGAGGTCGCAGAGCTTTTATAGTAGATCACTATCAATATTTTAATATTGAGAGGTGCTGTGTGTGGGGGGGTGAATATGTTCAAGCAGATGTTGGTGTTGATATTTAAGGTACCATAGTCAGAGAAGCTTTCCAGCAAAGTCCCAAAGGAAAGATCCATATCTGTTGAATGGGTGTCTTAATAGTTCACAAACTTGTGAGGAGTAGGATGTCTTTGAAAGCTACCCTTCAAGGTAAAGCCACTCAACTTTGTCTTGTCCATGCCTTTTTTTTTGAGTAGGAGTCTCACTCTCGACCTGCTGGGCTCCAGCGATCCTTCCGCCTCAGCCTTCCAAGTAGCTGAAACTACAGGCGCGCGCTACCAAGCCCGGCTAATTTTTTGATTTATTGTTGAGATGAGGTCTCGCCAAGTTGCCAGGGCGGGTCTCGAACCCATGGGCTCAGGCAATCCACTCATCTCAGCCTCCCAAAGCGCAGGATTACAGGCTGAGCCACCCAGCCCGGTTCATGCCTTCTTCTAAAGCTGTGGTTGTAAAAATCTCTGAATGAGCACAGAGTTAGCACCCCTCTGATGGGCTGTTTTTCCTGTTACTTCCTTAGGTCAGCCCTGGGGGTGGAGGTGAGCCTCTGGGAAGCTCAGCTTGCCCTTCCCTAACCCGGCAAAAATGATGTCGCTGGGGAGACAGGGTGAAGCACCAATGGGCAGGGTTAGGTGGGGTGTCACTCCCTCCCTTACATTTTTGTGGCCTCGATGACAATGCAAAGGAAGTGATTGTGATCACGCGGAGCCTGATTTTTAATGAGAGGAGGTAACAGTGGTCATGGGAGAGTTCCCCATGAGAACGACGATGAATTGTTTGGCTGAGGCAAAAGTCGAAACTAGGTTGTAACCGCAGCAGGCGGGTGTTGATATTCATTAAAGTTGCCGTGGTGCCTTTTTAGCAATTGCCCTAGGTGCTGTTGCTGGTTGTTTAGTAGACCAGGAGGAGTGTTCATGCCCCAGCATGTTCAGCACGTAGCAGGTGCTTTTCAGCTTGCCTTGGTCTGACACTGCTGCCGCCTTCCCTCCTTCTGGAGGTCATCCTCGGTGCTGGGCTGCAGCTGTTTCAGCAACTCCTTTATGCATTTGGTCCTGTGACAGCCACATTCCTTTCAGCCTCCCTGCTCCCTTTAGAATGTTGTAGGAAATGAGGGGAAAAGTGCCTTGTTTACATTTTCAACTCTTGGCGTTTCCTGGTTATCCAACTCAAAATCGAGGGGTCTTGTGATCTGTTTCCCTAAAGTAAGTCTGCTTGACTCTCTGTTGTCGTTTGAAAGTTTGTCATGATGTAGATGAGTCTCTGTGCAGCTGCTACCCTCTACTCCCAGGTCTCTACTGGAGGGAGCTGGTGCTTTAAATCCAAAAGCAAACACTAGTGCCACTGGGAAGCCGTCTTCCCCATTCTTGTAGGTGAAGGGGCTGCGGTTAGCCGCTGCCGGTGAGCCACTGGAGTATTTGTCTTGTCAGAGCTGTGGAAATGAGCCATCAAAGGTCTGCTCCCTGGAGAATGTTTCCTGCTTACAGCCTCTGTGAAGAAACTGTGGGCGCATGGGGGAACTGTGAGAGGGGGTGTTTCTTGTCTCTGTTTTGAAAAAGTGGATAGACTCTTAGCCAGACCTTCTCAGAAGTAATTCAAGAGGCAGGGTGGGCTGGAGGGAGCTAGTCCACTTAACCGTTTGTCCTGGGCTCACTCTCAAAGCAGCTATATGAGCGTGGCTGGCAGGAAGGGAGAAGCAGCTGAAGGCAGAGGATGTGGTTACTTTGCAAGACCCTAGTTCTGTTACAGAATAAAAAAAAAACATTGTTGCAAAACACATTCGTGTTACAATTTAATAGACCTGCACCCATTAAAACAACTTATATGTGAATATGTGTGTGTGTAGGTGTTTTCCTTCGTGTTAGTATATGGAAGGTCTTGGTCACAATACACTTGTGGTCAATATTTGGGGATGATCTGTGTAGTTTATGAAGAAAGACTGTCGTATCTCACTGTATTTGTTTGCTAGAGCTGCCAAAATTTGTTATCACAGACTGGGTGTCTTAACCATCAGAAATTTATTTTCTCATAGTTCTGGGGACATGAAGTCCTAGAGCAGGGTGTGGGCAGTGTTGCTCCTTCCAAGCCTCTCTTCTTGGCTTGCAGATGGTCATCTTCTTTCTCCTTCCTCACATGGTCTTCCCTCTGCACTTGTCTGCCTGAATCCCAATCTCCTCTTCTCATAAGGACGCCAGTCATTTTGGATTGCAATCCACCAGAGTGGCCCCATTAATGCCATTAACTTAATCACCTCTTTAAAAATCTTTATTGCCAAATAAAATCACATTTTTTAGGTGCTGGGGTTAGGAATTTAACAATATGAATTTTGAGGGGACACAATTCAGCCCATAACACATACAGAAAGTCATTACAATGTAGAAGAGTTTCTTGGAGTTTAGAAAGTGTAAGGGCTTAAACTTGGGGGAAAAATGTATTAATGGTAATTTATTTTTTCTGAAAAGAAAAAAAACAGCTAAAAACATTTTAGTGCTTTTTAGCACCAGTTGTGCTTCGTTTATCCTGCAGAATAAAAAAATTTAAATATAAAACTAGGCCGGGCTCCGTGGCTCAGCCAGTAATCCCGCGCTTTGGGAGGCTGAGGTGAGTGGATTGCCTGAGCCCGTGGGTTCGCGACCCACCTGGGCAACTTGGCGAGACCTCATCTCTACAATAAAATAAAAAAATGAGCCGGGTGTGGTAGCACGTGCCTGCAGTTTCAGCTACTTGGAAGGCTGAGGCGGAAGGATAGCCGGAGCTCAGCAGGTCGAGGTTGCGGTGGCCGGGAGTGGCCACTGCACTCCAGTCTGGGTGACAGAGTGAGACTCTAACTCAAAAAAATATACATATATGTATATATATATATATATATATATATACACACATATATATATACATACATATATATATATAAAACTAAAGTACTTATGTTAGGGTGAGGTAGAATTAGGGTCATTAAATTTGTTTTTATTTTATGAGTTTCACATCTCTGTGTTATATTATCCTTATCATTAAAAATTATAAATGCAAAAATGAGGGAAAACATTGCACATACATTGTTACCCTTAGAAATGATTTATTTCTACCTCTTCATTTTGGAGTAGGAAGATGAGACACAGGAAGACAGAGTGCGCTGCCAAGGCCATGACCGGGCCTGAGCCCCAGTCTCCTACATGCCCATACTGGACAGGTAAAAACCCCTGACTGCATGGAAGTAGCTGGGTTTGTTCTTAGATTCACATAGGCCGATGGAAATAGACTGGAGGCATTAAATGAGGTGATCATCCCTCTGATTCTGAGTTGGGACGTTTGCTGCTTTTTCAGAGAATACTTTCCTCTGTTTGTTTTTCTGATAAATCTTGAAACCAGGGCAGACTCTTCCGCAGCCTCCACGATACCCAGGTGAGACATGCACTGTCTCATCTTCCTTCTCATCTCTGCCCACAACACCCACACGAACAAGAGTTGAGATGACTGGAGTACTAGAGTCCTTCCTGGTTCTTCTGAACATGGTGCTTTATTTATTTCTCTGTAAAAATCAGTGTGAAAGCATCGGGTCAGGATGCTGCTTGTTTCAACAGGAGGCAGGCGTGGGATGAACTGGTCCTTCCTGGCTTCCCCCTGTTCCACCAGAGCCCTCCTGGGAAATACTTCTCACAATGCAGGAACTGCCCGTCAGCACGCATTTGTCATGAGCAGCACAACACTCTCTCTTTGGAATCTGATGAGAATAAACATTTTAGGTCGCACAAATATCATCTGAAGGCCAACTGGTGACTTCATGAGTCAACTGCTTCCTTGTTGCAATTACCATTAGGATGCACAGATGTTTGTTTACAGGTTTGAGGAAGGATATAACATTGTTTGATATGTGAAAGGGCTGCAGTGTGTGTGTTTTTAAAGTAATTCCCCAGATAGAGGGTTTATTTCTCAATGACATGGACTCCCTCAGCCGTTCCTTGCTGTCAAGACCAAGCTTGCCATCTGCTCTGAGACACTCTGGGTCTGTGCCCAGGATTGTCTAGCAGAACTCATGTCCCCTGCCTTTTCGTCTCCTCCCTCTTCCCTGAACATGCAGTGTTTCCCCCTTGCTCTTGCCTGGTTCTCCAGGAAACGGTTCCTACTTCTGCCTTAAGGCAGGTCTCCAAAGTTTTCCTTTCCTTGATTTGGGGTAGCACAACTAATCCCAAATCACTTTTTGGGAGGCAATTTTAAAATAGTGCAGCAAAATAGGCCAGGCAAGGTGGCTTATGTCTATAATCCTCGCACTTTGAGAGGCCAAGTCAAGAGGATTGCTTGAGCCCAGGAGTTTAAGATCAATCTAGCCAACATAGCGAGATCTCATCTCTACAAAATATAAAAATAAATTAGATGACAGCGTACTTGTAGTTCTAGCGACTCGAGGGGCTGAGACGGGAGTATCACCTGAGCCCAGGAGGCTGAGGCTGCAATGAGCTGTGATCATGCCACAGCACTCCAGCCTGGACCACAAAGTGAGATTCCAACTAAAAAAAAACATTGTGGTAAAATACACATAACATAAACGTTACCATTTTAAAGTGTATAGTTCAGTGGCATTAAGTACATTCACAATGTTGTGCAATTATCACCACCATCCATCTCCCAGCACTTCTCATCATCCCAAACACAAGCTGTGCCTATTAAAAAAGATATCTTCTTTCTCCCCTCCCTTCACCCCTGAGAGCCTCTATTCTTCTTTCTGTATGTATGAATTTGCCTAGCCTAGGTATCTCACATAACCAGAATTTAAATATTTATCTTTTTGTAACTGGCTTTTTTCACTTAGCATCCTGTCTTTAAGGTTCTTCCATGTTATACTATGAATGAGAATTTGATTCCTTTTTAAGGTTGAATAATATTTCATTGTATACATTTACTACATTTTGTTTATGCATTCATCTCTTGATGGATGTTTCATTGTTTTCATCTTCTGGCTGTTGTGTATAATGCTGCTATCAACATTAGTATACAAGTATCTGTTTAAGTCCTTTTTTAAAAAATTCTTTTGTGTATATACTTACCAGTATATACTGGATCATATAGTAATACTCTGTTTAACTTTTTGAGGACCCTACAAAACCAAATCAGTTTTAAACACCTCGGTATAGGGCCTGGTGAATTAGCATAGGGTCATTGTGTACTTATTTGTGAAAGTAGGTACATTTCCTCTTAGGCACAGGACATCAGATGTCATCTGGTCCAGTTACTTCCTTTGGTGGATAGGTCTGAATGGGGCAAGGATTAAGGGCTCCCAGGTGCCAGACAGGTAGGGCTGAATCTTAGTTCCCTTGCTTACTAGAGCTGTAATCTTGGGTGAGTTACATAAACACTGTCAGCAACAGTTCCTAATAAAGAAAATGATTCCTTTTTTTTCTTTTTTCTTTTTTATATAGCTATTGTGAGAATTAAATAAGACAGAGTGGTCAAATGCTTGGCATGGTTCCTATTACAGGCAAATCCTAAATAAGCAGTAGTCACTGTTGTTACTGTGACCATATTTATAGATGAGTGTGCAGGGAAGATAACAGTTCTATGGTTGCTTCATCCCATAGCTGGTTTTGACATTTGTCTGCACATTATGATACTATATATTTTAAGCTATAATCCTTCTGTGAACCTTGTTGTCTTCTCTGCCTTACTCATGGTTCGTTGGTATTCAATAGTTGGTTGATGGTTACAATCAGCTACATTGTTTCAGGAAGCATCATCCCACTCTGCTACTTACTAACCCTGTGGCCTTCAGCAGGTCACTGCATCTGTATAATCCTTGTGTTTTGTTGTAGTAGGGGGTATCATATCAAATGTACAGGGCTGTGGTTACAGTTATGGAAAAGAGTCAAAGTCTCTGATCTAAAGCACTTCCTGAAGGGCAGTTTCCATCATCCACTGAAACAAAGACATTGATGGTAAGATGGGCCAATTGATTAACTATTACGCAAAAATAAGGTGTCACAAACTACTAAATGCTCCCCTTTTTTGAGACATTGAAATGTGAGGAAGATGTGCATCTTAAAACTGATGAAATATAGTAACAGCCTCTTGGTGAGTTCCTAAGAAAAAGGACATAAAGGGAAAGACAGAAGCTTGGAAACTGTCTCACCTTTTGGAAAAGAAGCAAAGGAACTTGAACAGTTCTGCTTTTTCTGTGATCATATTGAGACCCACAACTGGGATAGCTCTCTTACCTACTTGTGTCCAAAGAATTCAAGGAGAAAAAACTCCTTTGGAAATGCAAGCTTAGCCCGGCACACAGAAAGGAAGATGGGGTGATTGGGGGTGGGGGGAGAGCTCTCCTTTTCACTTATTTTACAGAATGGAAGCAGCATCCTTATTCCCGGGCCTTGGTTGGTGGCTGGTGGTCTGAGCTAGGGGCTCAGGTCATCACCTTTAATCTCTCCAGGTTAACTAAGTCCAGCTACTCTACTCTTCTTATCCAGAGTCTTACACAATTGATTCATTTGAAGGTGCCAGCTGTGGGCGAATGACTCACTTCTGAGCCTCTGAAACACCAGCTTGTTGGGTCTTGACACAACCTCAGAAGTGACCTTAATAATGGCCTTGCTTATAGATTGCTCAAGTTCCCATAGCTGGTGGTGGCTCTGGGGATAGTAGAATCTAGGACTTTTGAATTTCTCTCCAGAGCACACACTGCCTCCCGTAATCTTACAAACGAGGTTGACTTTCTTGTTAGAGTTTGATGAGGATGCCTGGTGACATTGCTTGGACTCACAGCCAACTGGGTCAACAAAGCTTCTGTTTCCTTTGGTAGAGAGTGAAGCTCTGGTAGCTGTGACCTATTGGCAGTTCTGCGGTAAGTGGTCTCTACTTCAGATACTCTCTTCACCTCTCAAGCTCTTCACTCACAGTGAGCAAACATTTACTGAACATTTGCTATGTTTCAGGCATGATTTGAAACACTTTCATATCTGGAAAGGTCCTACCAGTGCTCACATTTCATAGACATTGATTAAGCACTGGAGGAACTTGTCCATTATTATGCAGCAAATTTGAGCTCTGATTCTATAAACCAACTCCTCCACCCAATGCCTAGTGCCTCCCTTGGTTGACCTGTTACATCCTCCCCAGAACAAAAAAAAGCTGGCTGGTGGGAACACGATTCTCCCCACTAACCTTACAAACCTACCTACATCTGCACCTCACCTTCCTTCTTTGCACCTGTCTGTCTTGCTTTTCTCTCCATCTGTGCTCAGGGTGCCCCCTTGCCTGTCTTAGGGACTTCACTCCATAATCCTTCTTCTATATTTTCAACCTCTTGTTATGTGCTGACTTTTTTCCTTAGTTAAATGAGGAAAAAGAAGTGCTGAAAAAGAAATGCAGCTCCCCCATCCTGCCCAAGCCCTCTAACTTACCTCTGCACACGTGTCTTCCACATCACTGAAGGGGTCATGCAAATTCCTGCACTTATCCTCCCATCTTGCTTTACCACCCCTCTGCAGTCTGACTCCACTGTCACCACCTCTTTGAATCTGCCTTTCCAAAGTCACAGTGGCCACCATGCTGCTAAATTTAGTGAACACATCCTAGCCCTTACCTTCTTGGCCATTCTGGGCATCTCATAGCACTTCCACTCTTTTCTTGTGGAAACAATTCCTCTGATTTCTCTGGTGCTCCTCCTAAGTTGGTGTTGCTTTGAGCTACTGTGATAGTTAATTTTTTTGTTTTTTGAGTTGGAGTCTCACTCTGTTGCCCAGACTGGAGTGCAGTGGCTGCCCCCGGCCACCGCAGCCTTGACCTGCTGGGCTCTGGCGATCCTCCTGCCTCAGCCTTCCAAGTAGCCGGAATTACAGGCATGGGCTACCATGCCCGGCTGATTTTTTGATTTATTGTAGAGATGAGTTCTCTCCAAGTTGCCCATGCGGGTCTCAGGCAATTCACTCACCTCAGCCTCCCAAAGCATGGGATTACAGGCTGAGCCACTGAGCTCAGCATGATAGTTAATATTATGTGTCAACTTGAATGGGCCATGGGGTACCCCAACATTAGGTTAAACGTACATCTGTAAGGGTGTTTCTGGATGAGATTAACATTTGACTGAATAAAGCTGATTACCTTCTCCCATCTGTTGGGGTTCTTAATAGAATAAAAGGTTGAGTAAGGAAGAATTCATCCTCTCTGTCTTCAAGCTGGGACATAGGTCTCCTCCTGCCTTCAGACTCAGATCTTGACTGCAACTTATGCCATTGACTTTCCTGGGTCGGTAGCTTGCCAGTGCGGATCCTGGACTTTTCAGCATGAGCTCATTCCATATATCTTATTTTATTTTATTTTGTTTTTGAGTTGGAGTCTCACTCTGTCACCCAGACTGAAGTGCAGTGGCTGCTCCCGGCCGCTGCAGCTCAACCTGCTGGGCGCCGGTGATCCTTCTGCCTCAGCCTTCCAAGTAGCTGGAACTACAGGCGCATGCTACCACGCCCGGCTAATTTTTGATTTATTGTAGAGATGAGGTCCCGCCAAGTTGCCCAGGCGGGTCTCGAACCCGCGGGCTCAGGCAATCCACTCACCTCAGCCCCCCAAAGGCGCGGGATTACAGGCTGAGCCACCGAGCCCTTCTCTCATTCCATATATCAAATCCCTCTTTCTCTTTTATAGATCTATGTTTATATTTGTGTCTATACCTGTATCTATTCTGTTTTTATTTCTCTGAAGAACCCAGTCTAATGCATCTACTTACTTTCTGATCGTTCTCCTTTGAAGAAAGAACCCTCTCTTCTTTTTGGAAACTTCTCCAACCTGATCAGTGGGGCTGTCCATTAAAAACATGAGTCTCCCTCAACTGTCCCCTACTTGTCTTGGACTGGCTTAAATACTAGGCTAGAGAGGTATTTTTAGGAGGTTAGGGAGGAAGCTTTTTCCTCGTTTTTTGCTCTCTTTCCCCTCATTTTCTGCTTCTTATTTCCACCTGGAGGGGCTTCACTAGAGCAGTGGTTCCCAATGTGTGGTCCCTGGGTCAGTGATGTCAGCATCCCTTTGGAATGTGGTAGAAATACAGCTTCTCAGACCCCACCCCAAACTCACTGACTCAACTCTGGGGTCAGTCTTAATCCATTTTACTAAGCCTTCAAGGTGAATCTGATACATATTAGCCATTGAGAATAACTGCACTGACATAACACACATTTTTTGGTTCTGTTTCATTTTAGGTTTATTGAAATTTGGTTTGCAAACCGTCATATTCATCCTTTTTAGAAATACGGTTCCATACATTTTGACAAATGTATTAATGGTCATGTAATCATTGTCATTAACAAGATGTTGAATACTTCCACCACTCCAAAAAGTTCCTTTATCCCTTTTGTACTTAATCTCTCCTTCTATTCCTGACTATTGGCAACCACTGACCTGATTTTTGTTTGTTTGATTTTCCTCTTCCAGAATATCCTACAAATGGAATATTTGTAGCACTCTGAGACTAGTTTCTTTCACTTGGCACATTGCTTCTGAGATTCATGCATGTTGTGGTGTGTGTCAGTAACATGTTTCTTTTTATTGCTGTGTAGTAGTTCATTGTGCAGATACTAGAGTTTGTTTAATCATTTACCAACTGACTGGGACATTTGAGTGTTTTTCAATTTTTGGTGACTACAAATAAAACTTCTACAAATATTCACTTTCAGATATTAGTGTGGGCATAGATTTTCATTTATTTTTGGTAAATACTTAGGAATGGGATGGCCTAAGTATTTTCTGGAATGGCCATCAGAGTTGTTGTGTTACTATTGATGTCCTGAAAGTCATCAAAATGTCTTCCTTTCAATATTTCCCTTATCTTCACGTTAAAAAAAATGTCTTTGGGGGCCAGATCAAGTGAGTAGGGCAAGTGTTCCAATATAGTTATTTGTTTGCTGATTAAAAACTCCCTCACAGACAGTGATGTGTGAGCTGGCACATTGTTGTGATGCAAGAGCTCCTTTGGGACCAGTTTTTAACATAACTTTCTCATGCCAAGATTTTCAGTTAAGATTTTTCCTGTTTCTCTATTGATGTTTATTTGGTTTGCCATGCTTCTCACAGTCAGCTGAAAATTTTGATGCACAATTTAATGAATTTTTGCAATGTTTTCATCAGTTCTGCTTGCTACTGGCCATCCTGAACTCTCTTCATCAGTGACACTTTCTGATCCTTAAGAAAAATGTTTATCCATTTGTACACTGCCATTTATTATCCCCATAAACTTATACTAACATGTCTCTGATTTTACTTCCACTTTTGCTAAGTTTAACAAGAAATTTAATGTTTGTTTGTTGCTCTAATTCAAACTCTGACACTCTTACGATGCCAGCTCTCATCGTCATTCTAGAAAAAGAGTTCCAAAATTGCTTTGATGGGTAGAATAGGCACTGGTGTTGGTGCATAGCTTTGTACTTTGAAGGTGACCATAGTGATATTCAGCAATGAAGTATGCAGTACTTTTTCTAGGATAAGTTCACAAACTTAATTGTCAGACCTCATATGGTATAGTGTATTTAACCTCATAAGAAATAATCTTCCAATGTGACTATACTATTTTGTGTTACTGTTACCACCAGCAGAGGACGAGACTACAAGTTGTTCCATGTCCTTATCAGCATTAGGTATTGTCAAGTTTTTAAATTTTAGCCATTCTAATAGAAGTATATCTAGGATTTTTTTTCTCCTTATTATTCCCTAGGAGATGGTGGAGGAGTGGGAAGCAAGGTAGAAAGATGAACCACCAGATAGGTAAGTTTGGGAAGAGGCACTTGTGAGTCAGTTCCATTCTCCCTGTCTTCTGCTTCCAGAGAAAAAGCATTATGGTGAGAAGGTGCATTTTGATGCCACATGGCAGGCTTAATGGAGCAGGCTGTGTTCCCAGGCTCTGTCCCTGTTGGGACAGCTGCCAGTGTTCCCTGTGACTTGGGTAACTCTTATTATTTAGTGCAATATCAGAGACCTCATTTTTGCCAAAACCTAGGTTATGTCTCCACTATAACTTCCCCCTTCTCCCCGCTTTCAATCTGACATGTGAATTCTGTCTGGCCCCTGCACCCATCTCTCAATTGATTCTAAATTTGGGGTGGGGGAGAGCTGTCTTAATTTTATTTGACTGTTAGAACAGAATACCACAGATTGGGTGGCTTATGCACAACAGAAGTTTGTTTCACACAGTTTCAGAGGCTGGGAAGTCCAAGATCAAGGTGCTGGCAGATTTAGTCTCTAGTGAGTGCCTACTTCCTGATTCATAGACAGCACTTTCTGTGTTCTAACATGGCAGAGAGACCCAGGCAGCTCTCTGGGATCTCCTTTATAAGGGCACCAATCCCACTCATGAGGGCTCCAGCCTCATTACCTAACCAACCTCTCACAGGTCCCACCTTGTAATACATCCCATTAGAGATTGGGTTTCAACATATAAATTCTAGGAGGGGACACAAATAAAAGAAACTCATTTCCCTGGCCCCTGTGATTGATTTAGGGTGGCAAGCAATGAGCAAGGGCCTCTCCTTTGAAAATAACATTAGACTGGACCTGCTGGGAGCTATTCTTGCCATAGTGTCAATAGAGCTTGCTTGAGAATAAAGGCAATGCTGGGAAAATTAAGCTGAGAAATGGAGAGAGGAAGGAAGGGGTAAGGGAGTGGGGGGTAGAGAGTGATGACATTGTTCCAATCCCCCCAAGTATACCTGAAATATGATGTTCCACTCCTCATCTTTTTAGTTATGGCAAACCAGCAAATCCTCTCTTATGGTTAAGTCAATCTGCATTGGGGTTTCTTCTCTCAAAACAGAAGGAGTCAATTTAGCATAAATGGGGAAGAATATGGGCTCTGGAGGCCGCCGCCTTCATTGTTCTGTCATTTACTGTGTACCTTGGGCAAGTTTTTTATTCTTTCTGTGCCTCAGTCACCTCATCTGTAGTACAAAGACACTAACATGATAGCACTTACCTCATAGGGGTGTCGTGAGGATTAAATGATTTAACACCTGTCGCCCACTTAGACCAGCACCTGGCATATGAAGCGTTAATAAATGTTGGCTATTACTAATACAACCATATTTCTAGTTTTCCTCCTGCCTCTCTGGGCACTCTTTCTCAGAATCCTTTGAGATTTTTCATCTACTCATCAACTTAATGCTGATGGTCCTCTAGTTTCTGTCCTAGACCTTCTTGTCACTGCATACTCTCCCATGGCTTTGACTACTATCTGTATGGTAATAATTACCAATTATTTCCAGGCTTGACCTCTGTCTTAAGGTCCAGACCCAAATATCTAATTGCTTGTTCGCTATCTCCAATTAGAGGCTGTATTATTTAATTTTTAATTTTAATTTTTTTGAGATAGGATCTCTGTCCCCAGGCTAGAGTGCAGTGGCTCATCATAGCTCACTACAAGAGTTTGAACTCCTGGGCTCAAGTGATCCTCCTGTCTCAGCCTCACAGAGTAGCAGGGACTATATGTGTGTGCCACCACACCTGGCTACTTTTTTTGTAGAGGTGGGGTCTTGGTATTTTTCCCAGGCTGGTCTTGAACTCCTGGGATCAAACAATTCTCCTTGGTCTCCTAGAGTTCTAGGATTACAGGCATGAGTCAGTGTTCCTGGCCAACCCATATCTATTATCTCACAGTGTTCATGGGTCTGGAGTCCAGACATGGCTTAACTAGGTTCTCTGTCTCTGCTTACAAGGCTATAGTCAAGGTGTCATTTGGGCTGTGTTCTTATCTGGAGGCTCAGCTGGGGAAGAACCTACTTCCAAGCTCCCTCAGGTTGCTGGGAGAATTTATTTCCTCACAGCTATATGACTGAGGGGCCTGATGTTTTGTTGGCTGTTGGTTGGGGCCATCCTCAGGTTCTGGAGTGTGCTTGCAGGTCCTTGCCAGTGGCTTTTCCAACACAACTGCTCACTTCGTGGAGCCCTCAGAAGAGCCTCTAGTTCTAGCTGACTAAGAGAGAGTCCTATATAACATAATTTAATCACAGGAGTGACATTCTATTGGCTATAAGGAAAGTCACAGGTCCTGCCTACACTCAGGGGGAAGGGATTATCTAAGAGTGTGAACACCAAGGGTCTGGACCATGGGGCCACCCTAGAATCCGAGTGACACAGATGTCCACGAGCATCATCAACATGCCCCAAGTGGGCTCATCTCCTCCTGACTACTCTACTTCTCTTTCATGAGTCCCTGAAGGAGGGAGTGGCATCACCATTCAAACCAAAGGCCAAGAGGTCATTCCTGATTCCTCTTCTAACCAGCATCTTGTACAATCAACCATCAAGCTCTATTGATTTGCCTCCTAAATGCTACTTGGTTGCTTCATTCTCTCCACTGTGGTTACAACAGCGACCCACTTGCCTTCATTCCTTTCTTTTTACAGCAGCCAGAGACATATTGCTGGAATGTAATTCTGATTACATTGTACTCTTACATTGTACTTAAAACTCTGTACTAACTTTCCATCAACCTTCGGATGTGTCCCAAATTCCTCAGTGGGGCCCGTCAGACCCTTTGTCATCTGGCTTCAATCCCTTCTCCAACCTTTCTTATTTCTGAACTGTGCACATTCTGTTACTTTTCCTGGAACACACTTTCCTCCCCTTGGCTTCCCTGAGTTCCGTGAGCTGCCCTGGCTCATGAGTCAGGTGTCAGCTTCTGTGCTGCATCCTTTGGGAGACCCTTCTGGTTTGATCTCTATGTTAGCGTCTCCCTGCTTCCTTCCACACTCAGCACCTTGGACTTCCATGTTCCTGACACACACAGTGGTCGTTTCTTCTTCACTTGTCCTGGCTGTCCTCTAAACTGTAAGCTCTGTGAGGCTGGGGACATCACTGTGGTTAGTCCCATGCTTTCAACATTATGAGCCCACAAATAATTGTCAAGGGAAGAAAATGATAGATGAAGCCTTGGATCTCAGCCTACCCTTAACAGTATTTCCCCCCACCCCCCACCTTGCAGCAGCATCCAATGTTCACTCTTGATGGGCTCTGTTCCAGTTGGCAGACCTTTTAAAATCGAAAGTAATATATTAATAGAGACACCTTTGTTTGGGGTAATATTTCTTTTCTATTATGACCAGTCTAGGCTCAAGACATTTCCTTGCTATTAATATACTTCAGCACCAGAACATCACCTATTTCCTCTTTATGTGGTGTTTGCCCTGTTGCTGTGTAATTGGAATTTTATAAAAATAGCTGACCAACTGCAGTATGTATATTTCTATAAACTTGCTGGAAAGAGTCCCCTCTGTCCACGCTATGGAGGGGCCCACAGCTGCTCCCCGGACATTCCAAGAGATGCTCTCATCCACTGAGAACAGAAGGAGCATTTGTTCCCTGAACTCACTTTGGAGGGACAGCTGAGGCTCGGCCCCATCCAGTCAGGTCAGCCTGTCCCTGGGCATCGGGTCTAGTTTCACACAACAAGCAATTGAGCTTAATTGACAGGTGTGAAGTATGTCCTTCCTAGCCATCTCGATTCACTTCTGCCTGTAGGGGTGAGGCAAATTCATTTGGGAGCCCAATTAGCATGTCATGTTGGGGTGTGTGTGTCGGGGGAGGAGCTCGGGGAGAAAGAGAGAGGAAGGGAGAAGGAAAAAAAAGGAGAGGAAAAAACTAAGATGCAAAACAACAAGGGGAGAGAGGGAGAGAAAATCAGAAAGGGAGTGGTAGAGAAATAGAAGGAAACAAAGAGCTGGGAGTAGAGAGATGGACAGATAAGAGGGCTTGGGATCTGGTGCAGACGGGCACCACTGGTGGCCTTTTAGTTGGATTAAGTGCACACAAATGGAAAGTGGGATAGTGTAGAATGTCAGTCCCATCTGGAGGACCATGTGTGAAAGAAGGACAAAATGAGCATCTATATGGCCGTTAGTGTATTCACTCCTGGCTCTAATGGGCCAGGAGTGAATTCTGGGAGGGAGTGGGTCTCGGGTAGGATTAGACTGGGAGACCTGTGTGTTCATGGCAGGAAGCATCACCCTCAACCCTAGTCAGCTCTTGTGCACACATGTGAGGCTGGGTAGATGGTAGAGGGATCACCAAGTCATTATATTGGGGTTAAAATGTGAGCGCCTGTTCCACTGGAGTGAAATCAATCTTACTCTGGATTGTTTGGGTATGGTCCTAGCATACAGAGAGGCTGGAAGCCCAAGCAGAGTCCAAGAAAAGTTGGCTTCAGAACCCCACCAATTGGAACCAGGCACCAAGTGTGAGTAAGACACACACCATTCCTTTTGTTCTTCATCTGTTAGCTCATGGTCCTTACAACACCATTATGTGGTAGATACTCTCGCCTCCATTATATAAATGAAGTTGTGAGGTACAGAGAAATTAACCAGGTTGTACAATGCCACCCCTCCAGTAAGTGGCCTAGCTGGACTTTGAAGGCAGGTTCCAGAATCATTGCTCTTAACCACTATGCTTTAAAGTCTAGTTCCAGAATCAGTGCTCTTAACCACTATGCTATCCGACCCACTGCAATTCACCTCTCAAATTAAATTAGGTTCTTTGTTAAGGGTTATTTTCAGAGAGGACAGAAAAGGCCATAGAATGTAGTGAAAAGAACTGGCTTCCTGCCTTGGCTGTGCCATTCCTAGCACTGAGATTTTGAGACAGTCTCTCTAAGCTTCAACTGGGGCTAATGATTACATGCACAGACTCAGAAGCAAATCCAGATGACCCACATGCCACCGCTCTGCCTCTTACCAGCTGGGTGCCTGCACTTGGTCCCTTACTCAGCCCATCTAGTTCACAAATTCTTCTGTAAAATGAGGACAAAAGCAGGAATATTGTCATGGGGTCGTGAGGGTTAAACAAGGTCATACATTTAACGTGACTGGCATGAGTAAGCCCTCCATAAATGTTTCCTGTTGTTATTTATCAAATGGTGGCTTTTCCTGTTTTCTATATTTATCGTAGGACTATGAGATGGTGAGTGTGAGGTGCTTTGTAAAAGTTTCTGCACTATTCAAATGTTAGATAGTATTACTGTTGTTATGAAACACGGACTGAGTGTAAGGTACATGTGTCAGGTGTGTGAATGATAGCTTAAGCAGATAGTCTGCCAGTCAAGGAGACTAGGCAGGGTGGGGGAGGGCAAGGAAGAGGGGCAGACAAGTAACTTGTAATACCAGGTCGAATATAGAAGGTCTCACCAAGGAATTCCGACATCATGCTCTGGGGTTCATCAGAGAAAGAGATCAGAAAAGCCTTAATTTTAAAATTAATTTTTGCAAGGGATTTGAAAACGCATTCATTCAATGCCTTCTGAGTGTCTCTCGCTCTTTCTAGGCATTGTTCTGGACATGGGGAACAGAGCCATCAATAAGACATAGTCATGGTACCCAGGAAGTGGTCTTTGGAGTGAGACTTCAACTGGGATGAGGCTAGTTTGGAAGGTCATTTCAGGAGGAGAGAACAGGGTGAGCAAACACAGAAAGATGAAAAAAGATAAGCAAACTTTATACAGCATCCAGGAGCCCACTATGGCTGGTATGATGTTTATAGAGTAAAAGAAGATAAATTCAGAAAAGGTGTTTGGGGCCATATTTGGGCAGTCTTGAATGACAATCTATAATTAATTTGAAAGGTAATAGGGAGTCATTGAAGGACAATAATATACTTGCAGTCACATAAAGGCCACTCTCAACTGTAAATTCTTATTAATGTAACTTATTTTAACTATTGTTGAGATCATGTCTTAAATATTCCTGGTAGCCTACCCCACAACAAATCTCCTTAAAACTTTCTCAAGGCTAAAAATATACATCCAGTCTCTGAGAGTAGTATTACGTCAATTGCAACAAACTGACAATTTGCACTTTCACAGATTTAGTACATACACATGTACACACACTCACACATGCAAGAGATTAAATTTTAATGTCGGTTCTACATTTTGGGGGTATTTACATGTGTCATTTTCTTATTCAGTTCCAAAATTTCATGTGTCAATATATACAATTTAAGAATAAATGTATATGGCAGGATAATTGTTCAAGAATTAAGCTATATGCCAACAGAACATTGTCAGGCTTTATTTAATGACATTTGGGGCTCTTGTCTTTTGCAGTGTTTCCTTGTAGTAAAAGAGGTAGATTAAAAATCATTGCAAATCAAAGTGATGCTTTCAATCTCTGAAACAAATGCTAGCTTGTCTTTTTCCACTTTTCATACATTTGCATAGATCTGTCAACTGAATTCTTTTAAGAGTAATGTTTAGTAAAAAGTTATGAACACCCGCGTACCACAAAATTGCTTTGCCCCTCTCTTCCTCAGTTCATAGCCCCATGCCCTTCCCCTCACCCTCTCAAGAGCACATTTCTCTCTGAACATTTGGAAGGAGCTTAGAAATGGAAGCAGAGTCTTCAAAACAAACTAATTGCTGCTAAACAGAAGAGAACTTCCAAGTAGAGGCTGACCCCTTTCTACTGCTGTCCCTTCCATGTGAGTTTCTGTGTTTAATTGCAATTCTGCTGACAGGCGGAGAAATGTGTTTTCAGATGTTTCTCAGTGAAATACCCAGAAGGTTCTCCTGACCAGATTTGAGTATTCAGGTGTACATTCCCTAGGTGGTGGGGGAAGATCTGCTCTTGGCTTCGACAGGGTCAAAAGGCCTTAGCTAGAAGCCCTCTGCACTGGGAGGGTGGAAACCTGACTGGCCTGTGCAGCGAGCCCATCTCCTCCTACTGTCATCTATGGACACTCCCAGGGATCCAGTGATTTCTTTGATTCTGATTGGCTTCCAGCTCTATCCTAACTTATTGTCAGACGCTACTCAAGCTTGCATTTGGGTCACTAACCACAACTGTCAAGGACTTGAAAAGAAACCAAACCCCAGGGCAGTCAGGGTCTTGGTTTGGTATAAGTTTTGTTGTCTGTTATTTTTATTTCAAATTAATAGTGCAGATCAAGCTCACAGTTAAATAACACATCTGCCTGGGGTTTGGGTAGCAATTCACAATATGTTTTTATTCATTATTGCTTTAATTATGGCTCAGGATTCTTTTGAATCATTCCCAAGTAACAGGTGGTTTTCTGACCATGATAAATGCTAAATGCTGCTGAGGATAAGGCAGTTAGGCATTGTTTTTCTAGCTGTGGAAAACACCTAGGCCCCAGGCAGCTTCTGAATTAGCAGCCTGCAACAGATTGGAATTCCTGGGGGACTTCACTTAACCCTTAGTTCTCCCAAACCTGTTTCCAATGCACTTTTGGTGGAAGGGGGGGAGGGTGCCCCATTGCACCCAGCTGTGCAGCAGATGTACTTTTTGTACCCCAGGAGGTAGCAGGAGGGCTCAGGTTAGGTCAAAAAGTTAATATGTCAGTGTTCTGAAGAGTGATGGAAGTAGAAACTTGGTGATATTAAAGATTTGAATTTAGATTTTTTTTAAAAAGAATAAAAGAATTCTTTTATAGATCTGCAATAGAGGATAACAATTAAATAAGTCACACATGAATCATCAAAATTAGAGCGAGGGCAAAGACCTATTAGATCATCTAGGCAATTCCCCTGTGAACACAGAATTATTCTCCCCAGTGTTTTCAGGGATGCTTTGTGCAGTTTCTTTTGAAAGACTTGAGAGATTGGGGCCTTCAATTATTTCCTTAGGGAGACACTTTCCCTTATAAAAGGCCATAGTGTTTTCTTCCTTAGCCTGATTTTTAAGCTGAAAAAAAAAAGTCTGTATAACAAATGCAAAATTATTTGCACAATGAGACCAATCAGAGGTAGAAATTATACTTACAGGTCTCCCAGAAAACAGTGAGCATGCACTTGGCATTCTTCCCTACACTCTCATTTCTGGTTTTTACACTTGCATTTGCATGGAGGTGGCGATATTGAAATATCCTCTGGAAGCCTCCCCTCTTTCAGACAGCCCTATCACAAACTGGTTAGAGGTAACATTGCACCTCTTAATTTAAAACCAGAGGGGGAAAACGTTTTTGAATAAATTCTGTTCGGACTGTCCACATTGTCAGGGAAAAGACTACTCACTTGGCCAGGAAATAGCAACTGCTTAGAATTCCTCTCTCTTTGGAACAGACTGGTATTGTCTCTCCTGGGTTGTTTGTCTTGGAGAGGCTACTGACTGTGTGTACGTATGACTGGGGGATCTAGGACAGATGCTCAGCCTCCAGATTCTTAGTCATTGGGTCTGTAGCTGCACGGCGGCTCGCACTGGCACAGCACACCGGGCTAGCACGCACGAGGCACAGCACAGTGGGGCAGCATGCAAGAGGCTCTCTGCTCCAGTTGCTGTGGCTTGTGTCCCAGGGCTCTAAAAGGGTGGTTTTCAGTTCTAAGAGATCAGATTATAGAGAGTTATGGACACTGAAAAGGACACATTGCATAGATCTCCAGAACTCAAGAATGCTGCGATTTGACTCCTTTCCTTTCTTAGAATCTAGTCAATGTGCCAGGAAGTGAGTTGGGACATGGAGAACAAAGAATCAAGCTTCCTGCCTTGGAAACCTCATGAATGGGGATGGCAGGCAGTTGTGGGAATAGTTTTGAAACTTTGAAGTAAGGGTAGGAGTGAAAGGTAAGGCAGCCACGTGGCATGGGAGAATGGCATCCAAGCAAGCCTGGGTGTTGAAAACGTCCCAGGGAAGCTGACTTTAAAGGATAGAAACCAGGAACAGTGGAGGGAAGTCAAACAAGGCAAGGACTGGCAGATGCAAGGCTGAGGGGCACGGGGAGCCATTCCAGTGGGGTGGGGAGTGAGGAAAGCAGAAGGAATAGAGTCATCACACCTAGAAAGCCTAGCCTGCCATGCAGGCTTCAGCAATCTATAGAAGGGGCTTGCTGTCCTCATTTTGCAGGTGAGGGTGGCCATAACCTTCCATTATCCACTTTGTTCAGAACAGAGGCAGGGACCTCTGTGCCTCAGTTCACAAGAGAGAAGAATTTGGCTCCTGTAGAGTTCATCAGCTATTATAATTCTTCAGACTGACTCATGCTGTGGCAAAACCAAGTGCCTTCTGCAGACTGACCATCCTGACTGAGGCTGAGTCAGCTGGATGGGCAGGAGCCACACTGAGCCTGCAGCTATCGTCAAGGCAGATATGTAGCTCTGTGGTCATGGCTTTCCAGCAGGCGTGTGGAACATGGGGAAGCCACAGGGGCAGCCTGTACCTCGGAATTGGGTGGAGAGGTGGCAACAACAAAGAAGCAGCAGAAGCAGAAAGCAAGCTTTGGGGCATATGCATCAAACATGGGTGTTTGCGGGCCTAGCTGCCATGTAGGGACTACTTCCATTGGAGTGATGGCTCCACCTCTTTCCTTATGCCTCGCTCATCCCTTGCTGTTATTTCCACCGCAACCACCCCAACTCTGCCATTATAGTGAAAAAGCAGCCTAGACCACATGTAAACAAACGAGCAGACTGTGTTCCACTAAAATTTTATCATACTTGGTCCTTTCCAGCTGTTAAAACAAAGTATCATCAACTGTGTGACTTATAAACAACAAGAATGTGCTGCTCACAGTTCTGGAGGCTGAGAAGTCCAAGGTCAAGGCACAGTATTGGTGTCTGGTGAGAGCTTGCTTCCTCGTAGATGGGTCCTAGATGGTCGTGTTCTTGCTGGGTCCTCATGTGGTGGAAGGGACAAAGCAGCTCTCTGGGGTCTCTTTTATAAGGGCACGAATCCTATTCATGAGGGCTCCACCCTCATCATATAATCACTTCCCAAGGACCCCACCTTCTAATGCCAGCATGTAGTTGATTAGGTTTTCACCATGTGAATTTTAGGGGGAACACCAACATTCAGACCATAGCAGATACCAGAATTTAAATTTCATGTAATTTTCACTTGTCACAAAATCTTCTTGTGATTTTTTTTTTAACTTTATAAAAGTATGAAAACCAATCTTAGCTTATAGTTGTAAAAAACAGGTAATGGGCTGAATTTGACCACAAGCTGCAATTTGCTGCCCCTTGATTTAGGTTACCTTTAGTTAGAAGACTTCTTAAATTCTCAATCTCATCCATTATGTGTTGATTTTATAATGTAATTATTAGAAATAAACATCTTTCAAAATTTATAGGGCATATTTCACTTTGTTCCCCTCTTTTTCATGCCCCCTTCCCACCATGTAATAGCCACATTTATCTTCTAGGTCCCACACACCTTACATGTGAAGGTTAAATGGCATAATATGGAATAAGAGTGGTGCCCAGTGAATTTTCTTTTTCCTTTCCCCTAAGGTTGTGCTTGAAATCTGCCATCAGCGACACTCTGGCTAACCTTGGTAGAAATAGGGGTGCTGCTTAACTTTTCTTCTGAGATGTAGTCTGACCATAGTCTATCCTGGTGAGTAACTGAATTGTTCCATAATCCAATGTAATGTGTAATCCCTTTTGCCTATGGTGAATGGTATGGAGAAGAAAAACATGAAAGCACTCTATAAACTGGGCTCGGTGGCTCAGACTGTAATCCTGCGGTTTGGGAGGCTGAGGTGAGTGGATTGTCTGAGCCTGTGGGTTCGAGACCCACCTACACAACTTGGCGAGACCTCATCTCTACAATAAATCAAAAAATTAGCCAGGTGTGGTAGCGCGCACCTGTAGTTCCAGCTACTTGGAAGGCTGAGGAGGAAGGATCGCCGGAGCCCAGCAGCTCGAGGATACGGTGGCCGGAGCGGCCACTGCACTCCAGTCTGGCGACAGAATGAAACTCCAACTCAAAAAAAAAAGAAAGAATGCTATCGAAAAAAATACCAGCAGCTCCTATCAGAAAACTGTTAACCTGTTCTCACTAGAGCTAGCATACATACCTAGAAAGCGCCCACTCTTCTGACAATACCCCACATATATGACCTGATAACCCTTTTCTTGCCTTCTATACATGTTAAGCATTTATTTGACTCGTAATCCCATTTTGAGAAATAGGTTCAGCAGCATAAATATTTAAGAGAAATATATATCTTACTGAAGATATTGAGGGACATCAGGAAGAGTAATTAACAATGCATTCCACACTCCAAAAACATAATACAACACCCCATTCTTTTGGCTTCTACAAAGTGTTTTTCTTTTGCTAGATTGCTTGTCTCCCTCTCTTTTCTTGTTTCAAAATCCTGTCTATTTCCTGAGCAATTCAGTTCAGCATTTCTTGTTCTACCGGAACATTCTGCTAGGATCAAGTTTCTTATTCTACATGTTCATCCTTTAGATGTTTCTTTTATAAAGACCTGTGAGTGGTAAACTCTCCATTATTGTTTCACCAAAGAGATTTTATTTTGCTATAATTCTTGAAAGACAGTATTTCTGAAGACACAATTCTAGATTGATGGTTATTTTCTGTTAGCCTTGGTGACATGATTCCACTATCTTCTGGCTTTATTATGTCTGATAGAAGCAGACTACCATCATTTTGTGGTAGATGAACTGTTTTTTCTTGTTGCTTTAAAATTTTTCTCTTTGGTCTTGGTATTTTATAGTTTCACATGATGGGTCTATTGTGTGTGATTATTTTTTGTAACATTTACTCTGCCTGGGATGCTATACTTCCTTTCTCTGTGGATTCGTGTCTTTTATTAGTTCTAGAATTTTGTTAGCTATTATCTGTTCAAGCAAAGTCTCTTCTCTAGTTTTTTTCTATTTTTCTCTTGTGGAACTCTGTTTGGAACTCTTATTCTTTTCTCTTTTTCTCTTACCATTTACTATTTTCTTTTTGTGCTTCATTCTGAGTATTTCTTTAAGACTGGTCTTTGGTCCATTAATCTTTTCTTCATTTATATTTATCTTGCTGTTTCACCTATCCATTCATCTATTCATCGATCTATTCATCCATCCATGTATCTTTCCATCTACATATATGTACACTCATATGTATGTATGTATGTATGTAGTTAAACATATCCTTTTAATTAGATAGAGTTGAATTTCTATCAATTCCATTTGGTTTTTTGTTAAATCTATTTGGTCATTTTTCATAATCATTTTTTTCTGTCATCTTTTATTTCTTTCAACATCTCATACATATATTTATTTATCTTTGGTTTTGTATTTTTATTGTGGTAAAATATACATGCTATGAGTTGAATGTCCCTGCCAAAACTCATGTTGAAATTTAATTGCATTGTAAAGTATTAAGGGGTAGGGTCTTTAAGAGGTGATTAGGTCATGATTGTGCCACTTTCATAATATACTCAAGCCATTATTTCAGGAGTGGATTAGTTATTGGTGGAGTGGGTTTCTGTTAAAAAGGATGAATTTGGGCCAATTTGTCTCTTTGTCTCATGTGCTAGCTTCTGCCTTTCTCTTTGGTATAACCCTCACCAGATGTTGGTGCCATGTTCTTTGATTTCCCAGCCTCCAGATGCACCAAATAAACTTAAAAATTTTTTTCAATAAATTACCCAGTCTGCAGTATTCTGTTATAGCCGCAGAAAATGGACCAGGGCAATACATAGCACAATATTTATTTATTTTTTATGTTATTTATTTATTTTTTTTGAGTTGGAGTCTCACTCTGTCGCCCAGACTGGAGTGCAGTGGCCACTCCCGGCCACCGCAGCCTCCACCTGCTGGGCTCCGGCGATCCTTCCGCCTCAGCCTTCCGAGTAGCCGGAATTACAGGCACGCGCTACCACACCCGGCTAATTTTTTGATTTTATTGTAGAGATGAGGTCTCGCCTGCCCAGGCGGGTCTCAAACCCGCGGGCTCAGGCAATCCACTCACTTCAGTCTCCCAAAGGCGCAGGTTTACAGGCTGAGCCACTGAGCCTGGCTCACAATATTTATTATTTTAGCCAATTTAATTGTACAATTCAGTGGCATTAAGTACATTCACATTATTCATAGCTGTATTCTACATCTGATCATTCTAATATTTGAAATATTTGAGAGTTTAAATCATGCTTACTATTTCTCTTTCTCTCTTTTTTGTTGAGTTGAAGTCTCACTCCATCACCCAGGCTGAAGTGCCGTGGCAAACTCACAGCCACCCAAGCGTTGACCTGCTGAGCTCTGGCAATCCTGCCTCAGCCTTCCAATACTATTTCTCTTGATTCTTAGCTAACTTAAAGTTTGGTAAACATTTTCTTGTTTTAAAAACTTATATTTAATTGAACTTAAACTATGGGAATCTCATGTGACTGGGTAATGAATTCATTTCTCTGGAGAAGATTGCATTTGCTTCTGCCAGACAATTGATTTTTCCCAGTTTGGGTTTTCAAGATTAGCTGGGCAGTAAAAATTTGAACCTGAGACACAAGTGAAAGTTGTAACTAACAGTCTCATAGTTGCAATGTCTCAGGGAAGACCATTATTATTTATTAATTATTATTATTATTAGAGATAAGGATTTGCTATGTTGCCCAGACTGGTCTCAAACTCCTGAGCTCAAGTAGTCCTCCCGCCTCAGCATCCTGAAGAACTATTGTTGTTACCACGATTCATAATATTTTCTACTGGAATTGTGGTGAACACAGATTTTTTTTTTCTGGCTTGTTTTACTAGCAGATGTTTCTTTTTCTCATCCACTCTTTGCCTGAAGAGTGAGCCCCTTTGATGGTTCAAGCTTTAAATGAGTCTCAGGTTCATTCCTTCTCTTTGTCCAGGTCCAAAAGAACCCATTTTCCTGAACAACCACTAATGGCTTTTCAAAAGGGTCAGATAGTAAATATTTTAGGCCTGTGGGTCTTATGGTCTCTGTTGTAACTACTTAACTCTGCTGCTGTAGCACAAAAGCAACCACAGACCATACATAAATGAATGGGTATGGCCATGTGCCAATAAAACTTTATTTATAAAAAGAGGTGGTTGACCTGCATGTTGTGGTTTGCCAGCCCTGCTCTAGAATCCTGGGATAGGCATTTGTGTCCTAAGCAGCCTGAACTCCTGATTTTCTTACTTCTTTGCTCATGGCTTATTTTGGTTTGTTTTATTTCATTTTATTTTATGTTTCTGGGAATTTGCCTTATTATCTCGAGAATTAATTAATTCATTTGATATTGCAATTTATCCAGCATCCTAGTACTTTACAATAGAGGGATTTTAAAAACATCTAGTCTTCTAGAGTTCCAGTAGCAAAACCAAACAATTTCCTTCTCCCCTTCAGCGTATAGACCCTCTTAACTAAGCACAACCTAGTAAGTTAGCGAAATGACAACTATCTATTTTTCCTTAAGCATCTCCTTTAGTCTTTTAGTATCTTGTCACATCAAGTTATAGCTCCTCTTCCCTCTGAGAGCTTGGTCTCAGGGCAGCAAGATTTCAGAAGAGAGATACTAAGATTCTGATCTCTCTTTGCCATGTTGGAAGATGGAGTAGAAGAGGCTTGGGTGTTGTGTGTGAATGTGGCTTTCTAAGAGCTCTTCAGCCATGATCACTGGACCTCTTCTATGTGCCTCTCACTGTCCTAGGACCTGGAATTCACAGGTGGAAAAGAAAAAAAATAGACCTTTTAGCTTGGACTTGGACTTGGTATTTTGATGGAGAAAGACAGAAAATAACTGAATAAAACCAGAAAAATAATCAGAAATAAGAGTGTTATGTTGAAAATGAAAGACGTTGTTTAAATAGAGAACGATAGGGAGTTTTTTTTTTTTTTTTTAACCTGTTATTGTTTTAGATTTTATGCGGGACCTCAATGAAGAGGCAATATTTAAATCTGACGTAAGTGACTTAAAGGAACAAGCTATGTAAAGATCTGAGGCAGGGAAGGGGAACATCTTTGGT
The DNA here is from genome assembly GCA_027257055.1 of Cephalopachus bancanus. Lineage (NCBI taxonomy): Eukaryota > Metazoa > Chordata > Mammalia > Primates > Tarsiidae > Cephalopachus > Cephalopachus bancanus. The sequence goes on along the minus strand of JAPVLO010000096.1, from coordinate 2,536,072 downwards.
ATTTTCAGGGTCAGAGAGGATGCTAGTGGGGCTGAGATATGGCATATCACAATTGAAACACAAAGGTCTCAAAGAAAAAGAAAATGGGAATCTGAGAAACAGTGAACTACCCAGGAGTACAATGAAAAGGAGCCTTGGAATGACAGCTGTGCAGCAGTCTTAGAAAACAATTGGTCCACATTAGAGCAGGAGAGCCAAGGGCCCAATAAAGAATGGCTTGAAGGAGAAAGGGAGTTGCATAACACATTATATGATGAAGAACATGGGAGATTTTTATAAGATGGGTGCACATGTCTTTTGTTAATCAGAAGATGAAAAGGCAATAGCAATTGTGGGGAAAAATAAAAAAATTTTAGAGAAATGTATAGTTCAAACATAAAATAAGCTCAAATGTTGCATGGTTTAGAGCAGTTGATGTAATTTAAGAAAGGAGAATGCATTTTATCTTGAGGTACGGCACATCCTCTTTTAGGCAGTATAGATTTAGTGATTTATGCTCTGCATTGAGTTTTATTAAAAGCAAGTTTATTGAGATATTATTGTTATTTTAATTTTTAAAATTTGAGATGGGGCATTGCTATGTTGCCCTGGCTGGTCTTGAACTCCTGGCCTTGAGTGATCTTCCCACCTTGGCCTCCCAAAGCGCTGGGATTGCAGGCATAAGCCACTGTACCCACTGTATTGAGATATTATTGAAATATGAAGAAATTGTGCATATTTAAGATAAACAACTTGATGTTTTGATATGTGTATATTTTATAAAATGATCACCACAAGGCTAATTAACATGCGCATTACCTCTTATCAACCATGGGTGTGTGTCTGTGTGTGTGTGCCATGCGTTGACTTTTCTGTGAAAACAATCACACTCTTCAGTGCTGCAGTTGATAATATTTGTACAATTACAGTAGTATTATAGATGTTATTTCTGAGCTTACATTTTTAGATTCAACTGATGGTAACAAAGTAAAAAAGACCCAATTATAGTCAAGGACAGAAGGTACATGTTATCGACCTTGATGCGGTAGAAGTGTGTACTACAGCTGACCAAGACTGGATGATGATGTACTCTAAGTACAATCATTTTCTCACCTTATGCATTGGGTCTGAGGGGTGAGGGTTTGAAGGAGAATTTAAATTTTAAATGTTTTGGTATGCTTTAAAACTCTCTGCCTGTGTCATTTTTATAATCGTTTTATTTTATTTTGAATCGGGGTCTTACTCTGTCACTCAGGCTGGAGTGCGGTAGCATGATCATGACTCACCAGGGCTTCAACCTCCTATGCTCAAGCAATCCTTCCACCTCAGCTTCCTGAGTAGCTGAGATGACAGGCATGCACCACCACACCCAGCTAACTTTTTGATTTTTCTGTAGAGATGCAGTCTTGCTATGTTGCCCAGGCTTGAGCAACGGGGCTCAAGCAATCCTCCTGCTTTGGCCTTCCATAGTGCTAGGATTATAGGTGTGAGCCACTGTGCCCGGATATAACCTTATTTTTGAAAGAGTTATCCTTTAGTTCTTTTATTCCACAATATTTATGGGATGTTTCCTACATTCCATATGCCATGCACTGGGGAATAAGTAGGGAACAAGAGAAAAAAATGTCCCTGTCCTCATGTAGCTTATATTCCAATGGGGGAGAATGTGCCTTTCTATAAGCATTCAGAAGACATAAGTTAAAGGAATGGGGGTATTAGTGACATCTCAGTTGCAGTCAGCCACAACAAGGTTCTATCGTCCTATACATATTGGTGGCTCCTAAATCAAACTTCAGACCAGATCTTGTTCCTGAGCTTCAGATCTGCATGTCACAATGACTGATGGACATCTTCAAACCTCTTATTCCTTCAGTATCTCTCCATCAGAAAACACCGCCCTCCTTTCACCTTCCTTCTCTTCTCTCACCTTCACATCAATTCACATGCAATCCATGACCAAAGATGCTGATTCTGCATCCTGTATAGAGCTTGACTCCCTGCGCTGATACCGTATCTCCCGCTACTTCTCAATCCTGGTGATCATCTCTCAGTTGCATAATTATACATGCCTTCCACTGCTGTCAAGACCATTTTCCTTATGACAACCAGAGCCATGTTTCAAACATCTGATTAGCTTATTAATGTATTTTACAGCCTTCAATGATGCCTTAGTCTGTTTTGTGCTGTTAAAATTGAATACGTGACCGGGTACGGTGGCTCACGCCTGTAATCCCAGCATTGTGAGAGGCTGAGGTGAGAGGATTTCCTGAGCCCAGGAGTTCAAGACTAACCTGGACAACATGGCAAGACCTCGTCTCTATAACAAAATAAAAAAATTACCCAGGCATGGCGGCACACATCTGCAGTCTAAACCATTTGGGAGGCTGAATCCAAAGAATCATCTGAGCTCAGTAGGTCGAGGCTGTGGTAGCTGTGATCGCACCTCTACACTCCAGTATGGGTGACAGAGTGAGACTCTGGCTCACATACACACACACACACACACACACACACACACACACACACACACACACACAGAAGGAAAAAGTAAAAATTGAATACTTGAGAACGGGTAATTAATAGGGAATAGAAATTTATTGGCTCACAATTCTGGAGGCTGGGAAATCCAAGATCCAAGTGCTGGCACATGGTGAGGGCCTTCTTACTGTGTCAACCCATAGCAGAAGGTAGAAGGACAAGAGCATAAGAAAGTGCGCCCACTCCCATGAGCCTTTTTTTAAATTCATTAATCTATTCATGACCTAAACACTTCCCATTAGGCTCCACCTCCCAACACTGTCACATTGGGGATTAACTTTTCAACACAGGAACTTTGCGAGATACATTCAAACCATAGCAACTGATTTTCCATGGCCCTTAGGAGATTCTTTGGTATGGCTTTTAAGCCTCTCTCTCTCTCCCTACACACACACACACACACACACACACACACACACACACACACACACACACACACACAAACTTGGGTCTACATAGATGCTCGTCTTTCTTTTCCCAGAATACTCTCTCCATCATCCAGCTGTCTTCTGCCAGGGTCTCTCCACCCTGCTGGCCCAGCTGACTGTATGCTGGCAGGGCACAAGCCCCATACTTGGCCACAAGAGTCTTGTTTTGGTGCCCCTTTGTGCTTGGCGTAGAGCGACTATAGAGCGCAGGCTCTGGGGTCCCATCCTATTTGTTCAAATCCTGATTCTACCACTTCCTTGGGAAAGTTTAGTAATTTCTTGTAAACTGTGTGTACATATGGAAAATGGAGATCAGGGTGAATTCACCTCACAGAGTTGTTATGAGACACGTGACAGGCCCTGTAGTACCATCCCCAAAGCCTCTATGGCTGTGAATGTTAGCTAGCCTCTCCACTACAGCCGTGACCCTCATTGTGACTCTCACCTCTGGTCTCAACTTAATGAGGCTTTTAGGGTGGCCTTCGCATGCCCTCTGCTTCTGTAGCTTCCACATTTCCCCTCCAGAATTTGTGCCCCCCCTTTACTATAAGCATTCCTAGATTGTCTGCTAGTGTGTGAGCTCTTGTTTCTACAACATTCCCAGTGTTTCATGCAATGCTCAGTATATGGTAGGGCTCAGTAAAAAAGGAACAAATGAGGAATGCGTGAGATAAACACAGAATTTAGTTAACTTGACCCTGAAAAGGACATTCTGACCTTGAGAATTGCGGGACCCTGGAACCACTGAGGAGGACAGCTCAGCCTCTGGAAAAGCATCTGTCATTCCTAAGTGTATTTCTTTATTGGTTTTTTTTTAAAAAGTTTGTTTCCCAGGCATACTGCTTACTTAGAGAATATTAGGAGATGTGTCTGCAGTTCTGAATAGTGGACTTATCTCCACCAGGTGAGTGCAGAGAGGTTTACAGCTGTGCTTACAGGGTACTGCGCACTCCTCAGTAAACAGTGTCCTGCCTTGGAGAGCTCTTCTTTTACAGGGCTGTGTTATTTATTCACCCATGCCCACATGCGAACCTTCCACAGGGCCGGACAGCCCTCCCCCTGTGGGGACTTTGTTCTCAGCTGAGGCTGGCGAACCTACATCCAAGTGGGTGTGACATCCGCTCAGGCAGCGATTTGGCTTCTTTAAGAGCGTGGACAGGCTGCTAGAGTCCTGCGGCTCCCTTCACTCTGCAGCCAGCGCAGAGCCCAGCTGTCCCTGGGCCCCCTAGGGACCTAGCTGTGTTTACACGACTGGTCATATGGTAACCTCTTCCAGCTCATGGGCAGGCTGCACCGTTACCTCATCTGCAGTCCAATGACCTCATCCATGTAGAATGTAGCAAGTGTGAGCTGGGAGCAGAGTGGGCCTAGAGTCTCACTCAGAGCCCAGGAGAAACTGTCCTCCATGTGGGCTCAGGGAATCTGCTGAGTGGAGAGCTGTCCACTGAGTAATTATTCCCAGCCGGGAGTCAACTGGATGCCAAGTGGACGTGTTTTCCAGGGGGTGGGCTGGGAGGTGTCTATATAGACATGAGTATGCCCACACCTGGAACTGTTTATCACAGGTGATTTGTGTCCTCTTTAAGAAGGGCCACTGACCCCAGGCTAGGCAGAGTTGCCATCTACCCCAGCCTGTTAGGTAGGTACCTCCAAGATGTTGGCATACAGACTGGCTGTGAAATGCAGCACAGAAAGGAAAAGAAAGGCACATGGTCTCGTAACCAGGGTGGAAGCATCACTAGATATTGTTTTTATTGTTTATCACTTCTTTGAATTATATTTGCTCTCACCATCCAAAAAATATTTCATGCGATGACTAGGAATAGAAAATAAATTACCTTTGCCATAGGCTGCTGGGTTTATTAGCCCTTTCAAACTCTTCACAATGTAAAGGACAGGCTGACCTACAGTGGTCTCCGCCTTCCAATAGGCTCCTGCACTCACCCTCTCTCTCTCTCTCTCTTCTCTCTCTCTCCTCTCTCTGTAACAGGAGCTCTGTTATTTGTGCATTTAACAGCTTAACCCTTTGAGTTACTTCAGAGCTCTGTATTCTTTTAAAGATTTCTTTGGGATGCCATTAGCATTTTTTTCCAGCTTTACTGAGGTATAATGGACAATTAAAAATTGTATTTATTTGTGGTCTATAACAGCATATTTTCATATATGTATACATTATGAAATGATGACCACTGTATGGTTGTTTAACATATACATTGCTTTACATAGTTATTATTTTGTGTGTATATGTGTGTGGTGAGAACATTTAAGATCTACCCTCTTGGCAATTTTTCAAGTATAAAATATAGTATTGCTAACCATAGTCACCATGCTGTTCCATAGATCTCCAGAACTTATGCATCCTGTCTAACTGATACTTTGTGCCCTTTGATTAGGCATTTAAAATTTCAGGCAGTTGATTTAGGTTATGCCCACCATTTGTATATATTTAAAAAAATAAGACAAAGGTAAAAAAAAATCTAAGAAACAAAAATGGAAGAAACAGCACAAAATTTAAATAGCTCCAGAAGTCTAGCCTTTATGTGAATAAAGTGTGCACAGTGAAAAGACTCGAGGAAGATGTTCATTTTAAAGAACAAATGTTAATAAACTTCCAGAGTCATCTCCCTGACTATGTGGAGATCAATTAACAATATAAGACCCATTGCTGCTGTTCTCTAAGCACAGGACAAAGCCAGTTCTCAGAGTGGGATCTAAGTCTTAGAGGGGCGGGAGGCAAATGCTTGGCTATAATGAGCAAAAGAGCTGGGGCCATTATTTGGACGGTGTGTTTGCTGTCTGCTCTTAGTCATGCACCTGACACATTCATTCTTATTAGCAAGCCTGGAGCGGCAGTGGAGTGTTCATATGATTTCCCCCAAATCTGGGCTCCCGGACAGTCCTCCTGCACACAGATGAATGCCCCTGTGAACAAATTGCCTCCCCAGCCTTTCCAGAGTCACCTAGGCTGCTGGCAAATGGTTTTTCAGAGCAAGGTAAGCACTACAGAGACCCAGAGGCTGTATATTTAAACAATTACGGCCTGTGTGTGTCTCAGCCTCCTGCTGCAAGGTCCTGAGCAAGATGGTGTAATATGTGCATTTTACATATCAATAGCGGAGGAGGCTGTTTCCAGATGGCGGTACCTATTTCAAAGCCACCTTTTTATGCAGAAGGAAGACTGTGTGACCTCCCTCCAAGTAAATGTGTTTTGTAAGTCCTGGGAATGAACGCTTAAAAATGGTCCTCGGCTATATTTCATGTCCAGTCCAATGTGTTGTGTGCACAGCTGTTCGGGGCTGGCATGTGGTAGCATATTAAAAGGAAGATTACCATTTCCAATTTTTTCCCCTTCTGAAAGCTTGATATGCATATATGAAACTTGTGGAAAAAAAATAGGCATAATGAGACAGGGAAGCTGGGTCTCAAGGCACTAGTCGGTGCACATCTGGAGTTTGTAGCATTCTAGAGATAGTTACTTATTCCCAGGAGCCGCTGCCGGAGTGGGAATGGTAGCCCGGTATCCATGGTGAGCTTCCCTATCTCACCGTGCCAGGTGTGCGTGTGTGTGTGTTATTTCTTGGAAAGGCTGTCCTCTGAGGGGGTGGGGAGGGAAGAGGACAAGAGAGGAGAGAAGGGAAAAAACAGAAGGGAGGTAATTAGGCTCCACCTTGCCCAGTGGAGCCAGCTCAGGCGTCTGAAATCAAGGATGGGTATTGGAAGGGCGCTGGTGGAGTCAGATGATGCGTGCGGAGCCTTCCTGCCGCCTGCCAACTCCACGCTTGTTTCTATGGGTACAAGACCGGGAAAGAGAAACCCTGGGGTCAGAAGAGTCACACTGATAACAATACAAGCAGGATGGGCCTTGCTACTTGCCTCTTCTACAACGGGATATTAGTCTGCAACTGACAACCTAAACTCATGCTGCGTTCTTCCCAGTTAAGAAATTGGAAGTGTTTCACACCTCCTAGGCTGTTATTTAGAAAAAGGCTTCACAGGATAGCATTTTAACTGGATAGAGACTGACTAGCTCATCTTTATATTCCCATTCAATGGACAGAGAAAGTGAGGTGATAGGAATCCTATGGACCCGCCTTACAATAAGAAGGGAATAGGAGCAGGTCTGGGGAGTTTTCCCAGAAGAGAGTCCACTATAGTTTCTTAGAGTCATGGGATGGGTGGATTTTTCTTTTTTCTTTTTTTTTAGCTGCAAGGCTGTGAGGTTCCAGATGCTCTGTGTAAAACAATGCCCCACAGGGAAGGGAAGTGTGAGGTCCGGCTTGAGGCCACCCTTAAAAAGAGCTATAAACAGCAGCTGCTTCTATTGTGTGTGCCAAGTGCTGCGTATTAGTTTAGGTCTCCAAACTCCTTGTTTCTTTCTCTCAACCAGATGTGACCAAGCAGGAGTTTGTCAATTCAGAGGTAGACCCCAGATGGTGGGAATCAGGAGAGGGAAGCAAGGGGTGTGGGGGGCTATGGGCCGAGGCAGGAGAGGGCGCTCTGCTCTTTCTCAGGTGCTCTTTCTGTCTGGGCGTCTGATGTGTCCTTCCCTTTCCCGGCTCTTTAGGTATAGCAGCCACGGCAAAGTGAGAAAAGGGTGACGGCGGCGTCTGATCTTCAGGTTCAAACGTGGACCTGTTGAAGGCACAGGGCACACATGAAGGGGATAGATGACGACAGAGGGGCACTCAGGAGCCATGTTAGGTACTCCCAGATGGAAGGTAGGAAGAGGGTAAACAAAAGAGCCCCAGGTTGCCGGGCCACACGGGACCTGGATGAAACATGAGGAGGCAGGCTGGAAAAGACAGTCATTTCACTCGGCTGCACCTGGAGAAGGGTGCATCAATTCCCTGCATGGTAGGGAGAAGACATTAGCTTCAGTCATGTTACTTCTAGTTAATTGTGCGTGTGTGTCTGGGTTTATCATTTAACCGTTTAAGAAATCAGACATCTCGGTGGCTCAGCCTGTAATCCCGCGCCTTTGGGAGGCTGAGGTGAGTGGATGGCCTGAGCCCGCGGGTTCGAGACCCGCCTGGGCAGCGAGACCTCATCTCTACAATAAATCAAAAAATCAGCCGGGCGTGGTAGCGCATGCCTGTAATTCCGGCTACTTGGAAGGCTGAGGCGGAAGGATCGCCGGAGCCCAGCAGGTTGAGGCTGCGGTGGCCAGGAGCGGCCACTGCACTTCGGTCTGGGTGACAGAGTGAGACTCCAACTTAAAAAAAAAGAAAAAAAAAAGAAATCAGACATTCTTTTCTTTTTTCTTTTTTTGAGTTGGAGTCTCACTCTGTTGCCCAGGCTAGGCTCAAGCGATCCTTTCACCTCAGCCTCCTGAGTAGCTGGGACTACAGGCATGCACCACCACACCCGGCTAAATTTTTTTGATTTTTTTTGTAGAGATGAGGCCTCACTATGTTGCCCAGGCTAATCTTGAATTCCTGGGCTCAAGCAGTCCTCCAGCCTAGGCCTCCCAAAGTGCTGGGATTCCAGGCATGAGTCACCTCATCAGGTCCAGACATTCTTAATTAATCCCTTCTTATTTCTCTTTCCGTCTTTCTTTCTTCTCCCAACGCAGAGGATCTTTGGAGGTATGAATGGAAACAGCTGTCTGAACAAGTTGTACCCTAACTAGTCCAGTCAGAAGCACAGAATGAGGGGATTGGTAAGCACTGGCAAAACCTTGGGCCCCACGTAAATGGACCCTCAAGTCTTTTTGGCCTCTCCTTTTTGCAGAAATGACGAGAATACTTGCAGGAACTATCTTCTAAGGTGTTCCACTGTGCTCCCAGAGCTGTTTCGGTCATTGCTATTTCCAAATTATACCACACAATTCTCATGCACAGCTTTGCCAGTCGGTTGAATGGAGTCTTTCTGGAGAACAAGTCGAAATATAGCCAAATTATAATATTTGTATATACCATGACCTGGCATCCCAATATGTGCCAGAGAAACTCTAGCACAGGCCTGTATGGAAACAATCACTAGTCAAGGTGTTCCATACAGTATTATCTTGGGTCTCAGAGAGTTGGAGGCAATATAGACACCCACCATTTGGGGAATGGATGCAGTGTGGTGGGAGCTTATGGTGGAATACCAGGCAGCGATTGAAGCAATAAATGAACACAGTTCCTTAGAAAGGCTGTTGAATGAAAATGTAAGAAATAGGACAAGATCTATAGCATGATACCATCTAAATAATGTTAAGGAAAGCCTACATATACAAGCAATACTGTAGTTTTACACTTTCAAGGGCAATTCCTGATACATTACATGAGTGGGAAGAGAGAGAGGAGACAGGTCATGGGGATCAAAGTTAGAGGGAAAACATTCAAATGAAATTAAAGAAGAAAGGAGTCTGGAACTGACCAATTATGATAATTACTGTGCCATCAACTGAAAAAACAATTAACTCAGTTTTGTACTTTGAATTCCTATGTGTAAAAATTCTCTCTGTGTCTCTCATCTGTCTACTTAGAAAATCCTGTGATGAGGTACTATAGAAATGCATATGTAATCTCACGATCAACAATGAATCAAACACTTTTTAAATTTACACTGTGGATTTGGTCCTGTGCTAGGTATGATGGGGGTATAAACAGCATATGGTATTGTCCTTGTTCTTACCACATGGATTGAAAATAATATGCAAAATAATAGTATGCAATTCAAAACAGTTTATAATTAATATCCAAACTGTATAAAACATACCCCATGAGCTGCATGAGATTACAAAAAAACAAACACAAAAGATGGTTGGTGAGGGCAGGAGTGGTCAGGGAGAATTATTTCGATGGAGAAAGAAGCAAGCTCTGCACTGGGCAAAGACGGATGGTGAAGTTGGCTCAGAGGAGGGGAGAGCAACAGAAGCTATGTGCACAAGTAGGTCACGGGGCTGCCAGTGGAACCACAAGTGGAACAACTAGAGCCCAGCAGAAGGGTTGGGTTTTAGGTGAAGGCGAAGCAAGTGCAGTGCACACTCACCCTGTCATCTGTGCAGCATTTTGCTTCTGGGAACCATGCTTTGCCTCCTCTGGTTCCTCTGCCCCACGGCTCCTGGAAAGCCATTTCGTGCAACCTCTTGCAGGCCTCTCCTGCCTCTGCTCTGGGTGAGGGCCTGAGAGTGGGAATTGGGATTTGGCCAGGAGGATGCGTCTGCCACCACCAGCATCCCTTTAGCTTTATTTTCGATCTTGTACTTGGAACTACCTCCCAGCTTTGCCTCCTTGCCCCTTCCATAGGACAATGGGAAGGGGTCACATTTTAAAGTGACAATCCTACATTGGAAATATTATATGGAAAATTCTCTACGCACCTGTGGACAGATCTTCAAGAGATCATTTTAAAAATCAAAATCATGTATGTATGAGTCTAAAGAGTCAACCAATACTGTGAAGTTTGTTAAGAAAATCAGGAGTCCCAAGTCCCCTTCCCCTCTATTTCTCCTCCTCAGAGGTAGTTGTTTGGAGCTGTATTGAGAGATTCTTTTTGTAATTACTTCTATATTTTGATTTAAATAGGATGACATTACTACTTTTTGGTGTGTGGCACTATCTATGGACTTTATATCATGGAAGAAGGGCATTTACTTTATTTTTTTCTTCTTCCCTTGAAAATCAACATTTCCTACCACTCATCTTCACAATATAGCTTATATTATAATTTCAGTTAGGTCAATATTTAAAGTATGTTATTCAAAGTTGAGCCATGCAGCAACTGTACTTATTTTTTATCTAACGAATAACTTTTTGCTCTCTCTGAATCTTCGATGTCCAATAGTTTGAGTACTTGAAATATGGCTAGTGCAACTATGAAATTAATTGTTCATATTATTTAATTTTAATTATTTTACATCTAAATTTAAAACTGATGGCTTTTGGAAAACTTCTAATTATATTTGGAACACCTCTGGTATGTCAGTCTGTTTTCAACTGCAGATTTAATGAAAACTAAATATAGCTGATATCAGGTATTTCTGAGAAATTTTAGTGTGCAAATTGAGATGGGCTGTAAATGCAAAATATGCACTGGATATCAAATATTTAGTATAAAAAAGAACGTAAAATATCTCATTAATAATTTTTATATTGGCAACTTAAAATACTAAGATTCATAAATTTGGAGAGAAGATATTTTTTCTCATAAAGTGTTCACAACCTGCAGGTGAGAAGCACAGGCCCCAGTTGAAAACCAAAAGCAAGCTTGGAGGAGGGAGGAAAGGGTAGAACAAAAATTTTATGTGAGTATACATATCCAACAAATTGCAGGAGGAGTTAAGAGCATTTATAAAGGGAGCCTTTCATACTTAAATGTGTGTTACATAGGACCTACATTCACTGTGGTCCTTAACACTTAACATGTGTTACAGTTAGGCTCTATACGTCAAAAGGTAAAGCAGGGACTCAAATGCATTCAGAGCCAGTCCATGGCTGGTGGTGTCTTATCAGGAGAAAGTTACTGAAATCAGTCTTTTGTCCAATCAGAGCCATAGTTATGGCTTGTGGAGCAGGGATTGGAGGGGCGGCAGTCAATCAGCCTGTGGTGGTAGATGATCTGCAGTTGTTTCAAGCACTGGAGGCCAGTACTTGTTCAGCTGCTAGACAAAAAGAAAAACCTTGTGGCAGTTAGAACATGGTTTATTTATTGATTGATTTTTAATTAAAAAAAATTTTGATTTTAGAAAGCAGGATTTATTGAGAGGACTGAGAAGCTCCCACAGTGGGGGGGGGGACCCGAAGGGGTTGCCCGGTTTATTTTTTAAGTACAGAAGTAGGTGACTTAGCCCATGCCTGCCGTGGTCTTAGGTCTTGTTGATAATTTGGTATCTTGCAAATAATCTGTTCTGTCAGTCTTATGATCTCTATTTTAACATGAATGCTGGTCACTTATTGTGTCTAACCCACAAAAAGGAGAGGATATAATGAGACGTATCTGACCTGGTGTCATGGCCGGGAACTCATTTTTTAAGGTTTCTCTGGGGTCCTCTTGGCCTATAAGGGTCTATTCAGTCAGTGTGGGGCTTAGAATTTTATTTTTTGTTCTCAATATTGATTTTATGTTAAAATAATATTTTGGATATGTTGGGTAAAATATAACACACAGTTAGTCTTCCATATAGCTTCAACCAACCTCAGATCAAAAATTTGGAAAAAAAACCCAATACAAATAATACAAATAAAAAAGCAGGAGTGTTCCCTTTTCACCACACCTGCTTTTTTATTTGTATTATTTTTATTGGTTTTTTTTCCCGAATTTTTGATCTGAGGTTGGTTGAATCTATATGGAAGACTAACTGTGTGTTATATTTAACCCAACATGTCCAAAATATTATTTTAACATAAAATCAATATTGAGAACAAAAAATAAAATTCTAAGCCTCACACCGACTGAATAGACCCTTATTGGCCAAGAGGACCCCAGAGAAACTATGGAAAACAGTGTGGTGATTCCTAAAAGCTCTAAATATCGACCTCCCATATGACCCCGCAATTCCCCTACTGGGAATATACCCTGAAGAACTCAAATCACTCTATAAAAAAGATACCTGCACACATATGTTTATCGCAGAATTGTTCACAATAGCAAGAACCTGGAATCAACCATACTGTCCATCCAAAGAAGACTGGATTAAAAAAATGTGGTACATATACATGATGGAATACTACGCAGTCATAAAAAGAACAAAATCATGAACTTCGCAGCAACCTGGATGGAACTAGAGTCAATAATACTGAGTGACCTCTCACAGAAACAAAGATCTGAGTATCACATGTTTTCACTGATTATAGTGGACCTTGAACATCCATGTAATACTATAAGAAAAGGACTGACAGTGGTGGGAAACTGTGGGGGGGGAGGGGAAGGGAGGTGGGATTAATGGTAGTCAATATCTGTCTGGGGACAGGGAGACACCCCTTATCAACAAGGGTGACTGAACGAAACATATTTGTATACTAACCCTTGGCTGTGCCCCACAGTGTCAAAATAAAAAATACTGATTTAAAAAAAAAAGAAGCAATCCAGTGTAACAACTATTTACAAAACGTGCACATTGTATTAGTTGTTATGCGTAATCTAGCGACAATTTAAAATATATGGGAGGATATATGTAGGTTATATGCAAACACTGTGCTATTTAATATAAGGTACTTGAACACCTATGGATTTTGGTATTTGAGGGGGTCCTGTTACCAGTCTTCTTGGATACTAAGAGACTTTATTATTAAAGTGAATTTGAGATCTTTTTAAAACATGAGATTACAAAACATTTAAAATTACAAATGGAACTCACATTATGTTTCTTTTGGGTAGAACTGCATTGGCTTGAAATAGTTTTGTTTATTTATCTGGTTTTTCATGCACTTATCAACGCATATACCATGCCAGCATTCTAGATCTCTTGAGATGTATGTCCATGTCTGCCCTGGAGACCTCTGCTGAGCTCTTGTCGGGACTGACCACTGTCTTTCTGAGAGTCCCCCTTCACCAATGTCCTGGGAATTCCTTTTATTGCTCTATTCAATAACCCAATAGTATTGGGTTGAAACCTGATTTCTGGATCTCATTTCTTGTTCCTTTTTGGTTAATTCCTTTGTTTTATGCAATATACCCTTCAGTAGTTTCCAAAGAAAAGTATGTGGGAGGTTAATTTTTTGAAAACCTTTACGTCTGAAAAATTTACACAAGCTGTTGACATATAGTTTGGGTAGGTGAGCCCAAGATGGAAATAAGTTTTCAGAATTTGGACCATTGTCTTCTAGCTGTTGAGAAATTCTAAGTTGTTTGATTTTCTATCCTCTCAAAATCTCTCCCCACCCCTTCTCTCTCCTTGCAGAATCTTTTTTTTTTTCTCTCACCAGTGCTGTGAACTTTCATGATGATGTGATTTGATGTGGTCATGCCCTTCAACCCTGAGAAATTTCCTTAAATAACTTTATTGGTGATTTCCTCTCTTCTACTTTCTTCATACTCTCCCTCTTAGAAGGAGGGAGAGAATATAATTTATATGTATAATTTGAATAAAACAGATAATTGTGTTGGTGTATACTAGTCTTCTATTTTTCTTATCTATTCTCTTTTATTTTCCATCTGAGTCTTGCTCTCCTTTCTAAAAAGTTTCCTCAACTAATCCTTCAGCTCTTCTGCTGAGTTATTCACTGATACTATCATACTGTAAATTTCTAACAGCTCTTTTTTGTTCTTTGACTACTTTTCCTTTTTAATAACACCCTGTTCTTGTTTTATGGTGGCAGTATTTTCTATTTCTCTGTACCCAAGGTCAATGATGATCATTTTGGTTTTAACTTTTCTTGTCCCTGCATTGTCTTGGTTTTTCCAAATCCCTTTTCTTCAGTGTGTTTGATCTCTCTTTTTAATGTTAAAGACTTCCTCAGATATGTAGCAACTCTGGGTTGCTTTCACATGTTTAGCTGCACGGGGTCTACTTTGCCTGTGGGTGAAATCCTGTTAAAAATGAACTTCTCAGCAGGGTGCCTGTGAGGAATCCCCAAGTGAGTTACTTTTAGAGCTGGTGAAATTTCCCAGAGGATAGTCTGCCAGTCTCCTCCCTGGAGGCATTCTGAAAGCTGAGTTGGGAAGAGGGCTTCGGATTTCAGCATTCAGCATGTGTACATTCAATGGACCCTTGTTTCTCTGTAAGGCACCCTAGCAGCTGTTGGCTGCCCCTGTCAGTTACCTATTGCTGTGTAACAAACTACTCTAAAACTCTGTGACCTAGAGCAACCATTTCATTTGCTTCTGATTTTTAGGGTGAGGAATTTGGCTGGGTACTGCGTCTGATCACATGGCCTTGACTAGTATGCCTGGAACTTCTGCACTGACTTTGTCAATCCCATGACTGGTTCTTCTTGACCTTTCTCTTTCTCTCTCCCCTCTCCCTTCTCCTTTCTCCCCTCTCTCCGCTCTCCAGGTGTTTCGCCCTCTAAGGCCTCTCTTTGTCTTAGATCCAAAGCATGGTGGTCTCAGTGTGGTCATGCTTTTGTGTATGGCTGCTGACTTTCAACAGGCAAGAAGCAAAAGCTTGTCAGTGCCAGGGTAGTCGAGGGCTATGCCCAGAGCCGGAATGGTGTTGTTTCCAGTGTATTCCATTCATCGGAGATGTCACAGGGTCCCACCCATATTGAAGAATATAAAGAAATAGATGCTTCCTCTTGATGGAAGAGAAATGTCATGGCAAATGAGCATGTGTATTGCGACATTTACTCTGCCACACTGGTCAGGTTAAAGTTGATTAATGTTAGTGAGCATGATTTTCATTTGATAAGAATATTTATCAATTGTTTCTGTTTTATAGCTATTCACTGTAATGTCTCTTCAATGTTGCTGAAAATCCAAATTAAAGATGATGTTCAACTTATCTCCTGCTTTTGGAAATAACTTTATTTTATAGATAAACATTTGCCGTGAGTCTTCAAAAATGTTTTCTTTCTTTTTGTGCATGAAATCTTTTCATATGTTCTGTGATTTTTATTTTATTTTTTTCAATTTGCTTTTTCCTTTGGAAGGAGATCTATGTTTATTCAGTTTGGAGATTTGAAATGGTTGTGTCAGTGGTTGTGTTGGTTCTTGTTCTCTTAGTCCCAAAGGGGACATTTTAAGTTTTTATTTATTTGGCAGTTTTATGTTCCTTGCTTAGGGATCTATTCAGTTGGAAGAAGTTGGATGAAGGCAGTTTTCCCTGAGGAATTCAGTGCATTTTCAAATAGTTTTTTTTAGGCCTCTATGGGAATGTGCAGATAGGGGCACTCCCCCAAGTCTCCTAAGTCCCTCCTGGTGGCCAGCAGTCCTGTTGGTGAGTCCTTGGTTTAGCTGCCAAACTACTCTCCTTTTCACCCACCAACCATCCCACAGCCCTGTGTTTTTTTGTTTCAAGTTTGAGAACTTCCTGGATCTTTGGGGGGATTTCACCCACTTAATTCCTACATAGTCTTTCTTTATCAGTGTTGAATAGTGACTGTCAGTATTTCAATCTATCTCTTTTCACCGGCACCAAATCATGCAGACTCCTTCAAAGTTTCTAGCCCACTGATACCATTTATTCTTATTTTTCATTGATGTGTTAGACTTTTCTCCCCGTTGAGTATGACTCTTTGACTTTTAGTGGTATTTGGGAAAGGAGGGACATTAAACATGCCAGCTCAAAATACCATATTTTGAATCTCACTAGCCACTTTTTTTTTGGACCAACCTAGTTTAGTAAGAAATGTTCAAAAAATTTATGCTTCAAATAATTAGTATTTTATTTTCTATATCTAAGAAGAGGGGTAAAATCTGTGGCAGTGGCTCTCAATCTTGGCTGCACATTACCGCTAGCTGGGGGGTTTTGATGAAATGCTGATGTCTAGGTTGTACCCACAGAGGCTAAGATTTGATTGGCCTGGAATGGATCCCAGTCATCAGCTTTCATAAAAACTCCCAGGATAATTTTCGTATTCAGAGTGCTGAGAATCATGGATCTTAAGGTAATGGGTACATATCTGAAGCCTGTGAGGACTCTTGAAATGGGGAAAATGGAGACAAAGGAAACTATAGCAGTAAAAAAGAAGACATTGTAAGGGAGAGAAAAAATCATGGGATTTAGTGCTTGTGTCTGATTTCCAACTCCACAAGTGAATGTCTGTATAACCTTATATTACCTCTTTTGGACCTTGTTTCACTCTTTGTAAAAGAACAGTAATGGTACCTTCCTCATGGCATTAATGTAAGACAAAATTGCATGTTTGTGAAAGCAATTGTTTGTCATTATTTTTAAAAAGGGAAGAAAGAGAGAAAGCATACTGTTAGAGAAGGGAAAAATAACATAAAAGAAAAGATAATTCTTAAGGTTGAGAATAATGGCCTCCCTTTTGTTGGTTGTCTGACCATGGCCATGAACCTAAATCACTTATTTTTTAATGGTAAGAAACTGCAGGGGACATTCCAGGCAGCAAAACTGAGTGAGGCTTCAATGTAGGTCCAGTCCTTGGAATACTCCCTGAGCTCTAACAGCAGTCACGATTCCAACTATCAGCTCACAGGTTCCACCCTCATGATATGTAATCCATATTTCCTGCTCATCTTTTGAAAAGACCACTTGCAACGTAAGCTCAAGATTGATGGGTACGTGTAGTAATTCCTGAAGAAGTTTTATTATCTTTTCAAAATAAAGTCTGTGAAAAGAACTTATGTCTAACCAGACACAAGTCTTCCATGAAGCACCCATTGATCTCTCTACTCTGCCTTCTAAGTCTAATTCCATAGATAGATAGATGCAAAGGCTTAACTAATATGTGCTCAGTATTGTTAAATTTTGTGGGAAAATAAAGATTCTGTTTCTTCTTTTCCTTCCACTTACTGATGGGCTGAATTACATATTCCTCAAAAGCTATGTCCTAACCATTGTGGCCTGTTTTTCTGATACTAACCAATTTTCCAATACCGAAAGTGAATGTCCAACAATTCAATTCAGTTTGCACCTAACTACCTGGAGCTAGTGCAGACTCCACAAGCTAAGGGCTCAGTCCCATAAGACTGTCCCGAGCCTACAATTCCTAAGTTATTCTTCTAACTTAGTGTCTATACATAGAAAGTTCCCCAAATCCTGCCCACATTCAATAATTTGCAAAAATGGCTCACGGGACTCAGAAGAACAGTGTGTTTATGTTTACTAGTTTATTATAAAAGATACAACTCAGAAATATCCAGATAGGATATATGTATAGGGCAAGGTATGAAGTGAAGACACAGAGCTTCTATTCCCTCTCTGGGTGCACAGCCCTCCCAGCACTTTGATGTGTTCATCAGTCTAGAAACTCTCCAAATCTCATAGTTTAAGGGTATTTATAGAGCTTAATCTCTAGGTCCTCCATCTTTTACCTGAAGGTCAATGGGTATGGCTGAAAGTTCCAACCCTATAATCACTTGTCTTTCTTGTGACCAGCTCCATCCTGAGGCTATCTAAGGGCCACATCCTAAGTCACCTGTGAACAACAGGGTCTCTTTATGAATAACGAAAGTCATTCCTATCTCTCTGGAAATTCCAAGGTTTTAGGAGCTCTGTGTCAGAAACCAGAGACAAAGACCAGATGTATTTTTGTATTATTCCATACTTTCATACCTGTCAATGTGATCCTATTTGGAACTAGGGTTTTGTAGTTGCATTTAAGTAAAGTATCTTGTGATGAAATTATTCTGGGTTTTGGGTGGGACCTAAATTCACTGACTGGTATTCTTATAAGAGACTGGAACTTACAAACACACAGACACACGGAGGAGAAGGTCATGAGAAGATGGAGGCTGAGATTGGATTTATGTTGCCACAAGACAAAACATGTCTGGAGCTATCGGAAGCTGGGAGAGGCAAAGCAGTATTTGGAGCGTTTCAAAGGGAGCATGGTCCTGCTGATACCTTTATTTTGGACTTTTGGTCTCCATAACTGTGGCAGAATAACTTTTTGTTGTATTGAGCTGCTCAGTTTGTTGTAATTTATTATGGAAGTCCTAAGAAACGAATACATCCTCGCCCATCCCCTCTTTCTTTTTCTCCCTCTTCCTTTCAGTTTAATTATAATGTTTAAGGAACTACTCTTGTTCTCAAGAGGAATCTAGTTATGCTGGAGCAAAGAACACATGTTCCAGCAGAAGTTAAATGATAAACAAGCTAAGTGGTCAAGGAGAACCATAGCATGGAATGCCACAAACCACCAGTAGCCAAGATTACATACAACAAGTACAGAGAAGTCAGGATCTTCTCTGCCCTCAGACTCAGTGCTTCTCTTGATCAAACATGCCTTGATTTTGAGACCTAGTTTTCTCTTTTGATATCCTGGAAGGTGCACCTCATTGGGTGATATCACTTTGGTCTTTCAATTCTGACCTTTCAGCTAGTCTCTTCTAGAGGTAATTTTTTCCAGAACCTGTAGTCCACATGTTTTATTCTTTTTCTGCCCCCTAAAGAGATTTTCAGAATGTATGTGACTTGAAGATGGCAGAAAAGAAAAATCACAGGGTTGCTTAATCCCTCATCAGAGACCATGAGAAAGTCAAGACCCACATAAATGAAATCCTTTTTCATGTTTGGGGAAAAACATGTATTTTGAAACTTGAATCACTAATTTTTTTCCATTTTGTTTCTAAATCAAAATCAAGCATTACTGGGCGATGTCACAGGAGAATGGTGTTGTAACATGCACTAGAAATCTGTCCCTCCACAAGAATGACAACTGAGCTGGCAGGAACTTCTGAAATAACTATTTTGGAATTCTGGAGTCTAATTGAATACTTGGCTATTCATGGGAAAACTTAATAAAGAGGCTAGTAATTTTCAGTGAATTTCAGCCTTTTTTCTAGTAGTGGTTACCATCCCCAATCCTCTAGCCCTATGACTGCCTGACATAGGGACCGTGGCAACCATTCCTGGTAAGATTTTCTACAGTAAGGGTGGGCAATAGAAGCTTTGTCCTCCAAAAATTGGGTTGTATGTTTTGATTGCTGCTCATTGCTTTTGATTACCAAGGGGCTGACAGAGAAGTTGGCTATTGTTTCAGCCCCATGGGCTGAAATAGCTTCTGAGGTGATTGAAAGAGAAAGGCCCTATTTCCACTACCTACTCCTTTGGGGAGGCACACATTTTGGAAATCTTTGTCAGGTCATTGACTGACAGAAGAGACAACAAACAGAAACTTCACTGACCACAAAAAACAAGCAATACACATGCTGCAAAAATAGTTTGGAAAAGTAAGAAATTATTGGCTCTAGCCCTCCAAAAGCAAGATTTGTAAACCCAAGAGATGTGGGGGAATTAGACCTTCAGAGCAGGAGTCCCCAACCCCTGGGCAGCAGACTTACCTGTTAGGTGACCTGTTAGGAACCAGTCCTCACAGCAGGAGGTGAGCAACAGGTCAGTGGAGCTCTACCTTCTGTCAGATCAGCCGTGACATTAGATCCTCATAGGAGTGCCAACCCTATTGTGAACTGCATAGGTGAGGGATCTAGTTTGCATGCTCCTTATGAGAATCTAATGCCTGATGACTGACCACCATCACCCTCACCTGTCCATGGAAAAATTGTCTTCCACAAAAAAAGTCCCTGCTGCCAAAAAGGCTAGAGACTACTGCCTTAGAGTTATCATAACAAGATATGCAAAATGTTTCATTCCTAACAACAAAAAAATGTAAAATATTTTTAAAAAGCCAGGAAAATATGGTATATTCATATGTAAAAAATAATTTGATGGAAATCATCCCTGGGGAATCTCAGACACAAGAATGATAAGTCAAAACATTACATCAAATGTCTTAAATGTGGTCAATGAGTTACAGGAAACTTTGGACAAGGAACTAAAGGAAATCATGAACAAAATAATAGTATCAATAAAGAGATAGAAATTAAATAAGAGAACCAAATAGAAAAGATACAAAATACAATAACTGACATGAAAAACTCACTAGAGAGATTCAACAACAAATTTGAGCAGGCAAAATGAACTTAAAGATAAAACAATTGAAATTACCCAGTTTGAGGAGCAGAAACAAGAATGACTGTCTGGGCTTGGTGGCTCATGCCTGTAATCCCAGCACTTTGGGAGGTGGAGGCCAGAGGATTGCCTGAGTTCAGAGCTTGAGACCAGCCTGAGCAACATGGCGAGACTTTATCTCTACAATAAAAAATAAAAAATTAGCCGAGCACGGTGGCACATGCCTATGGTTCCAGGTATTTGGAAGGCTGAGGCAGAAGGATTGCCTGAGCCCAGCAGGTTGGGGTTGCAGTGGCAGTGAGCATGCTACTACATTCCAGCCTGGGTGACAGAGTGAGACTCCAACTCAAGAAAAAGAAAGAAGAATGAAGAAAATGAAAAAAGGACTTGGCATAAGGAATATGTTGGGTATCATTACATATACTAACATACAAATTATAGGAGTTCTAGAGGATAAGAGAGAGAGAAAAGGGAAGAAAAATATTTGAGTAAATAATGATTGAAAACTTCTCCAATCTGAAGAAATACACAAATACACACATCTAAGAAACTCAAAGAACTCCAAAAGAAATAAACCCAAAGAGATCTATTGGAAGACACATTATAGTCAAATTGTTGAAACTCAAAGACAAAGAATTTTGAAAGTATCAAGAGAACAAAAATTCATTATGTACAAAGAATAAAATTAGCTAGTTTCTCCTTAGAAATTACAAAGACTTGAACTTCAAATTTAAAGTCCCGAAAGAAAAAACTGGAAACCAAGAATTGTATATCTGGTAAAACTATCTTTCAAGAATGAAGTAGAATCTAAGACATTTACAGAGAAACAAAAGCTAAGGGAGTTTGTTATCAGTAGACCTAACACAAAAATGTTAAAGGAAATACTTCAGGCTGAAATGAAAGGACAGTAGATAGTAAATTGAAGCTATAAGAAAATTAAAGAGCGCTGGTTAAAGTAACTACTTAGGTAAATGTAAAATCCAGTATTGTACTTTTGATTTGGCTTGTAACCTCTTTCATTTTTGTACAAAATTGAACAGGCAAATGCATAAAATAATGATTGTAAGTCTATGTTAATGGGCATGTAACTTACAAAGATATATTCTGTGAAGATAACATAAAGAAGAATGAAGATACATATGAGCAGGATATTTGTATGTTACTGAAATTAAGCATCATTCAAACTAGGTTGTGATAAGTTTAACATACTAATTATAATCCCCAAGGCAACCACTAAGAAAATAACTAAAAATATATAGAAAAGGAAAAAGAAGGAAATTAAAATGGAACACTACATATTAAGCAAACCCCAAACATTCCACGTTGTTTCAGAGTCCCTTCTAACGATTTTATTTATGAATTCTCACAACCCAGGCTGTGTGAGAGGCATCAGTTACTTATATATTCTAAATCTTGAAAACTTGGAAAACTTAGCTGTGAAATAGTGCATTGAACCAGTTTTACAGGGCCAAGTGCAGAACCTAGTGTTAAGCCCTGCAGATTGAGGCTGCGGTGGCTGTTAGTGTGCTACTGCACTCCATCCTGGGCAACAGAGTGAGACTCTGACTTAAAAAAAAGAAAAAGAAAGAAAGCATAATAGACTGGAGAGGGCACTGGACTGGAAGCCAGTAGAGCTGGGTTCCAGTTGCCTGGGTTCCTTGTGCTAGCAAGCCATGTGACATTGGACAACTCTCTGTTTCCTTATCTGTAGAGGAAGAATGTTGAACTAGATAATCTCAGAGGTCCCTTTCAGCCTGATGATGAGCACCAAGTGTTTGCACACAGCGCCCCCTTGATGGGGGTCTGTCCTCTGAATTGAAGAGCATGGGTAACTGAGACCTCTTTCTGATCATTTTCAAGACAGATATGCACTCTTGGAAGCTAATTTTAAAAGAGATTAAAATATCATCTGGCTGGAAGGGACCTTGTGAAGTGACTTAGTATAAGAGCAACAACATCTGCAGCAATACTGATACCTTCTGTCTGTACAGAGTGCTTTGGAATGTTCTCTAGAGGCATCACTCCTGGCACCTGCTTTGAGTCTGCGAGTCAGGTTAGGCAGATATTCAGTGGAAACAAATGAATGTGATTGAATGGGGTTTTTTTTGTGTGTGCCAGGAGATGAACTCTGATCTGCTTACAGAAAAATAAGAGTGACTCCTGCCTTTAAGATGCTCACATTGTCTATTTGTCCCAGGCGAGGAAAGTGGCACTTGGAAATACAGGGTTCTATGAATTAAATCACACAAGAAGAGGCATAGCTGGTGTGGAAAGCCAGGTCTGATTTTAGACCGGAGAACTTGCTACACGTTTAGGCTTCCTGGGTTCAGCCCACATACCCCATACCCTTTTCATGACGTCCAGAAGAAGAGATCATAGAACTCCCTTGAGAAATACACTCTAATCTGGTGCACCTGACTGTAGAAATTTTGCTCTTGTCAGTAGACTGAATTTCTCAGGTTGAAGTTAACACTTACTTCCTCTTGTTCTGTTTAATTGAGAAAGACACGGTCCCTGCTCTTTTTCGTTTCTGGTCAGTGGTGTAAGTTCCTCATTTAACACTTAGCAGAAGACATAAATAAAGCATCTTGGGGCAGGTTGAGAGGCAGAGGAGGGAGAAGCAGAATTTCTGACCTTTGAGATCTTCAGGGTCCGGGAATTGCACAAATTCTAGTGACCAGGTTTTCAAAGGGTGTACGTTCTTTATCTGGAGGTAAGCAAATAAGCCTGTTTCCTCTCCTAGGCTTTGGTGAAAAATTAATTTTTAGAAGGCCTTGCCCCTTTAACCATTACCTCAACCCTTAACTAGTTATTTTAATAGGGTCTGGCATAGATATCTATTTTAGTTTGGTACCAGTTTGTAACAACTTTGAAATGATTTTTTGTCCTTTATATCTTAAGACTCAGGGCCAGAATTGTATGGTCAATAAACAATGAAGCACAGAAACTAGTGGGCTGAGTGGTGATCCCAAGGACATCAGGTCCTAATTCCTGGGACCTGTAAATATCACCTTATTTGGAGAAAGGGTCTTTGCAGATATGATTAAATTAAGGACCCTGAGATAAGGTCATCCTTTCGATGGGGCCCTAAATGCCATTAAAAATAATCCTTATAAAAGAGAGGCAGAGGGAGAGGACAAATACAGAAGAGGAGGAGACCACGTGAAGACAGAGTCAAAGACAGTGATGCGGCCAAAAGCCAAGGGATGCAGCAGCCACCAGAAGCTAGAAGTGGTTGGGAATGATTTTTCCTCTAGAGCTTTTGAAAGAGGGGAGACCCTGATGACACCTTGATTTCAGCCCCAGTGATGCTGATGTTGAACTTTTGACCTCGAGAACCACAAGAGAATAAAGTTCTTTTGTTTGAAGTGACCAAGGTGGTGGCAATTTGTTTCGGCAGCCATAGGGAACAAACACAGGGACGAGAAGCCTTACATGTCTAACATTAAGCAAAGCCCATGGATTTCTTCTCAGAAGAAGGGTCTTATTTTATTTTATTTTATTTTATTTTTTTTGAGTTGGAGTGTCACTCTGTCGCCCAGACTGCAGTGCAGTGGCCGCTCCTGGCCACCGCAGCCTCGACCTGCTGGGCTCCGGCGATCCTTCCGCCTCAGCCTTCCAAGTAGCCGGAACTACAGGGGTGCGCTACCACGCCCGGCTAATTTTTTTGATTTATTGTAGAGATGGGGTCTCGCCAAGTTGCCCAGGCGGGTCTTGAACCCGCGGGCTCAGGCAATCCACTCACCTCAGCCTCCCAAATGCGTGGGATTACAGGCTGAGCCACCGGCTCAGAAAAAGAGTTTTAAATCATACAGTCAAATACATAGGCGTATGCAGCAAACTAAATATATTGAAATATAGACGCAAGAACATAAGAAAACAAGTTTGTGCAGCTTTGAGCATGTTAATCAAGATGATGCATTTCAAAATGGACAAGTTAGAGATCATTTTGTTTTTAAAAGACACCAGAGTGTTTTGAAACAGGCTGCTGTTTAGCTTGAATCAGCACATGGAACTGTGGAGTTGCCTGTCGGAAAAGGCATTGCGGTCGCATGTCATCTGCAAAGGGGTTTCGTCTCCACCATTGTGTTGAAGTAGTGAAGAGAATAGATAGTGTGCCAAGATAGTTACAGTGACTGCAATATCACCATGAAAAAACCTGGTGTTCTCTGGTGAGTAAGTTCTAGGGACTGCTGTTGCTCTGTGGTACGTTGCCTCCATTTGTCGTTGGAGGGGTGCTAAATTTCTATTCATGACCCTCTGAGGGAAAGGAAGGAGGAGCACCAGCTTCAAGGGCCACAGGGAGTATGCAGCTGGGTCTGCAGGGAGGCAGAGGAGGGCCAGGCCCGGCGTTTGTAAGGATGGCGGCCTGCGCAGGCGTGAGACCTCTCAACCGGCCACTCTGAGAGGCAGCAGGCATAGCAAATTGGACGGGGTGTCAGGTTGACTATGAAATATGACGGATTAACAGCCGAGGCTGATGGTGTGACCTGCTTTCAGACACTTCATTTAGAAGTTATCATATTGCTGGATGCTTCCTATAATTTGTGACGATGCTGATTGTGATAAATCGTGAGTTTCTGGCAAACTCCGCCAGCCGCTCCGATGGCTGAACAGAGAAAATGTGTAATTCTATGGGAACATTCATGCCACGAATGAGAGCGAGGGTCTGGCCGTAACAACAGAATGCTCAGTCAGTGAACAAAGTAATTAAATCAAGCTAATTAAATCACAATAAAAATAATTTTAATTTAATTAATTTCTCTGCACTGATTGAACATTATGTTGAAACCAAGAGGCTTTCTGAACACTAATAGAATTTAGGAGCCGGAACACCAAAGTTGTGGTCACTGGTGTGGTACGTGGGTTATTGTTAAGGGAATGAAATTAAATACATTTAACGAGATGCTGAAATTGACTGAACCACAGATAGAAAGTGATTTTGGAATCAAGATAATGGGGTCTCTTCCTTTCTCAGTTAGATTTCTGTACTAACTGAGGCAATAAATGTCAAAGTTGGTAATAATTTAAAAGGTCTACGTAAAGTAGATGGTGCACAGTTGCTTTGCTGTGTTGGAATTGGTGAGAACTCTTAGGTCAGAATCTCAGTGGTGACCTGATATGCTAGGGACACTTGCCCATTGTCACCCTACCCCACCTCCAGACCTAATAAATGTCTTAGAGATATTACAACTGGGCCAGGCTCAGTGGCTCAACCTGTAATCCCAGCACTTTGGGAGGCCGAGGCAAGTGAATTGCCTGAGCCTGCGGGTTTGAGACCAGCCCAGGCAACTTGGCAAGACTTCATCTCTACAACAAATAAAAAATTAGCCGGGCATGGTAGCGCATATCTGTAGTTCTGGCCACTTGGAAGGCTGAGGTGGAAGGATTGTCGGGCCCAGGAGGTCAACACTGGGGTGGCCCGTGAGTGTGCCATTGCACTTCAGCCTGGGCGACAGAGTGAGACTCCAACTCAAAAAAAAAGGAATATTACAACTGGAAACCTATGAGGTCCCCAGCCAAGAGCTAAACAAGTGACAATGGATTTTTTAACTACAGCATGAAAGATTTAGGTGAGACATATAGAAAGACTTCCTGTCTGCGACAAGTATTAACCAATAACCAGCTACCACTTTCTTGAAAATGTGATAGCTGGGCATGTAGCCCTAGCTACTTTGACAGCTGAGATTCGAAGGTTGCTTGAGCCCAGGAGTTCAAGCTGCAGTGAACTATGATCACACCACTGTATTCCAGCCTGGGTGACTGAGTGAAATCCCAACTCAAAAAAAAAAAAAGAAAACTCACAAAAACCTATCTGTGAACCACCCCCAACCCAACCCTATACTATACGAGTTATAGACTTATACTAGTTGGCAGTCACATAATTATTTTATTTATTTATTTATTTATTTGAGTTGGAGTCTCACTCTGTCACCCAGACTGGAGTGCAGTGGCTGCTCCCGGCCACCGCAGCCTCGACCTGCTGGGCTCCGGCAATCCTTCCACCTCAGCCTTCCAAGTTGCTGGAACTACAGGTGCGTGCTACCACGTCCGGCTAATTTTTGACTTATTGTAGAGATGAGGTCTCACCAAGTTGCCCAGGCGGGTCTCGAACACGTGGGCTCAGGCAATCCACTCACCTCAGCTTCCCAAAGGCGCGGGATTACAGGCTGAACCACCGAGCCCGGCTACATAATTATTATTAAATCGATTAATTGAGGTCTTGAAGGAATTTCTCCCCTAAGGGCTTAAAAATTAGGATGGAATTTTGCTCCGCTTCTGGGGTTGTTTAGACATTGTACAGTTTATAAGCAGGAGGATGCTCACACAAGACACCTTTCAAGGTCACCTCCCTAAGACTAATTTTGTCATGTAAGCAACACTGGAATTCTGAGTGCATGTTAGCAGGCGTTCGCATAATTATCAACCACGATTCCAGAGGAGTCCTTTGCTTTGGAACCCAATATTACTTATACACGTTATTCTAATTAATATGTTGTGTGTGTGCCAACATTTGAACCAGACCTCATTATGACTAGTTGGGGCACTGCATTGTTTGTTGAGTGGAATTGTTTTCCACGATGCAGCTGGTTTCCCTCCCCGGCAGCCAGGAAGGGCAAGGAAGCCAAGGAGCCGGCATTTGCAAAAGCCTTTGCTTCCACAGAGGTTTGCAGTGATCCTCTGTCCTAGACACTAACCAGCAATGAGTCATTTCTCCATCCAAGGGAAGAGGTGTGAGGATGGAGGACTCTGGGAACTCAATGAGGTTTTCCAAAGAGAAGGAAGGTTTGTGGTGTCTGAGTGCTGCACATCCGTCACAGGAAAGCAGGTATCCAGGTGCCTTGGAAGAACGAACTGGCACTTTTTCTGTTATCTGTTGTTAGGTAATGGTGCAAATACTGTGGAACCCACGAAATCACAATGCTCGTGGGCTGTGGCCGGCGGTTCATTTCAGCCCACACAATAACGGGAGGCCCCCGGCTCCTCGTAATGTTGGGGCTGTAGGGCCTGGGCACAGGTCCTATTGTTCCCAGTAGAGCTACGCTCTCTCTCCCCTTGCCGTGAACATAACATTTTCCAGAAAGATACTTTTTGCTTTCTGGAAAGGAGCACTTCCTGCTTAACCTGTATTCCAGTCAGTTGGTTTGGCAACAGCCCCAGCCTAGTCTGCACTCTGGCCTCTGCCCCCAGGACTTCCTGGGTCCCTCACTCACCCCTTCCCCTCTTACTAGTCGGAAGGTATGGTGCAGATGACCCTCGAGGAATCACCCATCTCCCTAAGATATCTTTCCAGTGCTAGCCCCTGTTGCCCACAGACATGAAGCTTCTTGTCCCAGTAGTTGCTAATGAGAATTAAAACCCTAGTGACTTAAACTGATTTTCCTCAGAGTGATAACATTTAGTCCTATTCATATTGTTTTAAAGAAATACTTCAAGTAATACAACGCAACATTCATTAGAGGTCAAATCCATGCCCAGCAATGTACAATTGGATCGTTGCATTTAATTTTCACAGGAGCTCTAAGAGGTAGGTGCTGATTTTTATTTCCTTCTTAAAGATGAAGAAATGGTGGCTTGCAGAAGCCACCAGGTCACAGCTAGGAGGTGGCAGAGCCTCTCCTGGAATCAAGGTCCCTCTCTTTCCCAAATCCCTCTTCCTAACTTCTTGCTGCCTCTAGGATGAATACACAATTGAGATATACTATGTAAGTGTTGCACAACTCTCATCTCAGCACAGAGTTGTCCACCAGTACACATATTCATCTGTACCCTTTGCCCAAGCTCCACCATCCACCCTCAAATCCACTTTTCCAGTCCTGAAAGCTATTTTACAGAAGGAGGATTTTTGGACCAACTAAGAATGTTAGGGCTACTTTTTATCTTACAACGTCAATTAACTACACACTGTGCATCTATATTGGTCCAAGGATTCTGTCATGGGAGGGAATCTCTTTAAAGAGTTTGACTCGGAGACCTGAGGACATCTGCAGTGCCGGGCTTCCAGTCAGCAGTGAGTCCTTAGCCCCTGCGCATGCCCGATGTCCATGGCGCTCAGCTGCACCGGCCCCTGCCGCAGGGATAACTGGCGCCAGCCGCAGTCAATAGATGACCTCAGTCTACTAGCTCCACCTTGATCTACACTGGTCCCCTTCTTTGATCTCTTCCTCTCTTTTCCTCTGCTCGTTGTTTCTCTTTTCCACTCCAAATGCACTTTGTCCACTCTGGTCCCCATCCCTGTGTCAACCCCTCCCTCTCTTGTCATCTTGATTGTCAGTCAGCAGCACACTGCAATCGGTCGGGTGGTCTTCGCCTGCTTCATCCTTCTTTGCTAAAAAAGAATAATAGTTAAAAAACCCAAGAAGAGAAAATATTTACCAGTTCTGAAAATGGCTTGAATTAATGAAATCATGTTTGGGGGCATATACATTGAACCCGTATAATTGCAGGTTGCAAAGTATAATAGTGGCTCATGCGGGGATATCATTTTGTGCTATTTTACTTTCAGGTTTTTGTTAATCCAGTGGGTTTGGAGGAATTAGAGGGCTGCTGTGAAAAAAAAAAAAGGAAGAAGCCAGAGCAACCTGCTGGCGAGAGAACAGCCTTGTCAAACTAGCAGGTAGCTGCACGTTTAGCCTTTATCTGGCATACAATAAGGGCAATCACCGGGGCCTGTAGAAAGAGTATTGAACTGTCGACACAGGACATTTTTGTTGAAAGTAGTCCTTTTGATTTCATCTTCCCAGACTAATGTAATAAAAACAGACATTATGGAACACATTCATCTCAGTTTGATAGGGAGTATCCTGAATACCCAGCAACGTGTGCAGTCATAAAGGTTATCCCACTGCTGTAAGTGACTTGGAAGACGATTGTGGATGCAAAGGTTGTGAACACCTTATCCCAGATAAGGAAGGACGGCTGTTGCGAGAGCAGGCCAGTGTGTGGATAGGCTTGCCATGCTGTTTCCACTAGGAGAATACTGAACTTCGGAAACATTCTAAATTTCAGCCACAAGTCCATTTTCTCTAATTAGTTAAACCTTGAGCAGTTATCTCCAAGGAAGAAGAAAGGAAAACAAAGTGAGAGAATCTTGAACTTATTTTTGCTGATCGGATGGCCGTTTCTATGGAAACAGAAACAGAGGAAGGAACCAGCCATGAGCTGCCAGGGTCAGAGGCCTGGTTTGTGTCAGCTTCTCCCACTTTCCATATTCCCGAATTCCATACTCTTTGATTCTGGGAGTTTATGACCTCAGTGGGGACCATTTGCAAAGAAAAGAACTTCACATAACTTGAGAACTTAGGAGTTTTCCTTCAAACAAAAAGCTCACAAGAGTTAGACTGACTCTGGTGTGTGAAAGGATTCAAATTTACTAATTTCTTTAACGACTTGAAGCATTTCAAGTTTGCTGTAACACTGGTAAACACTACTCCCCACACTTATTTTGTGGTTGCTAGGGTGGTATTTTCATGCATTCACTAAAAGGCACTGAAAGAACTGCTGCTTAATTCCCCCTGGATTATATCCTGCTATGAGTTTATAGGTAACATTGTGCTAGGTGTCACAATAAGAACAGGTGAGTAACCGCAGGTTGAATTTGAAACATAGTACATATGTATTATTCCTCAAGTGGAATAAAAAGTGTGGCCTGATAATTCTTTGTGTCTCAAAAGGCTGTCTCATTGTTCTCATAATTACTGTTGAATTCACTGTAGTTTATACCATTCATTTGCTCATGCATTCATTAAGTGCCATTGAGTAACCACTGTGCGCTAGCATTCAGGTACTGGATTCTGGGAGTTCACAGACTTAAGATACAGTCCTTGCCCTCAGGCAAGTTAGAGTCCAGTGGTGTTTCTAAGACAAGGCAGATGGTTACAACAGAGTGTAACCATCTGTAATTGGGAGATATTCAGGGGTACAGGAGCCAGGAGGGGAACCACTTACCCAGCCTTGTGTGTGTGTGTGTGTGTGTGTGTGTGTGTGTGTGTGTGTGTTCACACACTCACGTGTTTGGAAGTGCGTAGTTTGAGCACATTTCCTGATGGAAATGATGTTTAAAATAAATCTTGAAGGATAAATAGATCTCAGACAACAAAAGGGAAACAGCTTACATTCTAGATAAGAGGAGTAACAAGAGTAAATAACATTCCAAGAACCACCAGCTACTCTGTTAGTGAGAGCTACAGTTACTGGAGTTGAGTGGTTGAGTCTGGAGAAACTGGCAGTACTCTCGTGTTTTATGTTGAGTCTATTTGTTGAAGGAAGGAAGGAAGGAATGACAGCAGGGAGTCATTGAAGAACAGGAGAGGAACTAAGATTTATTTTTTGCTTGTACCCGGTGATTTTAAAAAAGACACTGTATCTTTTAATATTTACCTTCTGAACATCAGTTTCCTAATCTTGAAAAAGAGATATCCCTACTTCATAGGAATGTTATGCGGGTCAAATGAGATGCTGATGTCAGGCATGGAGCATAGTTTCTGGCACTTCATTCATGCTCAGTAACAATGATCATTATTATAATGAATGTGGAAGAAAGATGCTGTCATAAAAGTGCCAGTGAGAGACGATGATGGCCTGAAATGGGGTAAGAAGAGAGCCACAGATCAGGGAGACACCTGGGGAGACAGAATCGGTTGGGCTGGTGAGTGGCAGATGCGCAGCCAGTGAGGGAGAGGAGAGTCAAAAGTGACTCCCAGTTTCTTGTTGAGTGTGTGATGGTCCCTTCAATGAGATGGACACAGAGTGAGCAGGGAGTGTACAAAGAGAAAGACCATATGGCACCAAAACTCAACTCTATCTTTGATCTGTAGAACTTGCCTTTTACAACTGCAATCAGAACCATGCAGAGACTGGGGAGATGCAGAGACATCTCAGCGGGGTCGGAGGGGGCTGGTTTTAGCAACCAGATGACCCCTCCTTGGTGCCATGGGACCTCCTGCACCTCCTCTTCTCACCCTGCCTGCCTGTCAGAGATTGGTGGCTGGGCCTGTTTGTC
Organism: Cephalopachus bancanus; assembly: GCA_027257055.1. Taxonomy (NCBI): domain Eukaryota; kingdom Metazoa; phylum Chordata; class Mammalia; order Primates; family Tarsiidae; genus Cephalopachus; species Cephalopachus bancanus. The sequence goes on along the minus strand of JAPVLO010000096.1, from coordinate 2,504,658 downwards.
ACCAGCTCCCAAATCACCTGTAAGAATCAGGCTGCTCCTGTAAGCCCAAGTTTCTCACCAGGACACATGATCTGTGATGCCGGTGACCTCTGATCCTCCCTGCACACCAGACCCAGCGTCATTATATATAAACCTGCTGCTGAAAGTTATGAATCCTACTTCTTAGTGTTCTAGCCAGAGCAATAAAATTTATTCTCAATACTAATACTGCAATTTAAATTTATTATCTTTGTGCTTTACAGTATCCATAGCAGTAAAATCTGTTCCCAAGAGTATCATTACAATTCCCAACTACTTAAGGAATTATTTTTGTTTATGTTTTAAAGCCACAGCAATAAAATTTAACACTAACAATAATACTCTGACTTTGTTTGCCTTTAAAACTTGCCATAAATGATAATTGTGACAAGAATGTCAGTAAACATGTAAATCGTTTTCCAGGAGAAAGCAGCTTTTTTTGGTTTGTCTCACAGTGAGGTTCAGTTTCTCAACACAGTGTTGAGAAGCACACTCCTTTCCAATTTGTCAACAAGTTTTGTTGATCCCATCTCCTAAATATTTCTTGAATTGCCCCATTTTTCTGTCCATGTGACCTCTGGTGCTACGGGCTCTAGTCCAGGAAGCTACTGTCTTATGCCTGGTAACTAACAAGGCCTTTACAGTGTCCATGCTCGCCTCCTTGGGTCAATTGTCCACAAAGCAGCTAAGAACTTTTCAAAATACAAATCTTGCCAGTTTCCAGGAAAACCTGGGGGAGAAAAAACAAGTTATGTGATATTGCAAAGAAGCCATCAGCCAAATGCAGAATGTCAGCAATGTGCAGGACGATTGACCAGGTTTCTCTGACAAATCCATGGCATGAAAGACATGAAGGAGGGAATGGAGGAGTAGTTGGCAATGGAGTGGGAGAGAAGAGAGAACCTTAAACACTTTGACTAGGCTTTGTGCATCTGTGGGCTTTGTGTAGCTCCCGATTCCAACAAGCTAACCATGCGAAAACATTTTTGAGAAAATCAGGACAATCTGACTACAGACTGGACATTAGATGATGAGAAAGAACTACTGTTAATTTTCCTGGCACATGGCTACGTTATTAAGGCAAAGTTGTTGTCCGTGAGAGATGTGTTCTTGGTTGTTTACAGGGGAAATGACATGATGTCTTGCAGTTGTACTGAAATACTTTGCCCTGTCTTTCCCCAAAGTGGAAGGGGAAGCATGAGAATCAAGATCACCAAAATGCTGACACTTGTTGAAGCTGGGGGTGAGGACGTGGGGTTCATTATGTCTACTTTTGTGAATGTTGAAGTGGCATAATTAGAAGTAAAAAATTTGAAGAATAGTCCAGATGAAACATTTGCTCTTTTCAATAGTAACTGATTAATTCCACAAAGAATCTTTTTCATCACCTACTTCGATTAACAGATTTTTCACTGAAGAACTACCTTACGCATATTTGAATAAGACACAACTTCTGTTCCGCCCAGAAGCTTACCATCTGGTAGAGGAGTAGAGATCTACATTTGTGAAAAGGTAAGTAATAGTAATAATAATACAAGAAGTAAGTCAACAATATACAAAGCAGTCAAAAGCTGACCAAAAAAAATTCAAGGTATGGAGCGCTGGTACACTACTTTTTGACTATGTAAAAAGAAAAGAATCTCTAGTCATATTTGCATTATAAGCATAAAGAAAGTCAAGAAGGATGCATACGAAACTGAAAAATGATCTATTTAGGAGAGAGGAGAACCAAGTCAGAAAAAACTTTTCACTGAATTGCTTTTATACTTTCTGGCTTTTGAAAACATGTGACTGTATTACATATTCACAAATTTAAAATTTAAAATAATGGTCACATTGCTTTCCCTCTAGTGGATCTTTATCAGGTCCTCTTAACATTGGCATATAGTCTGAAGTCCTTTTCATGGCTTTTCAGGATGGCCACGATCTGGCTTCTGTGTCCGCTTGTCTGGTGCCTGTCAGCTATTAGACACTAAGTTCCAACAGGCTGGGCTCTGCAGACTCTTACTAGTGTGGAATTCACCAAGCTCTGTACTCTGCTGGGTTTGTCTGCCTCCCCAGCTTGGCCTGACCAAGCCCTGATCCTTCCTCAGGTTTCTTTCGAGATGCCACTTTCTCAGAGCAGCCTTCTCTCGCTTCCTCAGATCCTCTGAGCCCATTCATCTCTTTGCTTTAGGTCCTTAAGCCATCTGCTCCCAGAGAATTCCATATGTCTCTTTTGGTAAGGTAACGCATTGTTTGTTGGTCATTATCTGATGTCATCTCTCCTACTGGTCTATAAACTCTGAGAGCACAGCTATGTCTCATTTTTGCTTGTGTTCCATCACCCATTTCCAAGCTTCATATTGTGAGAAGAATGTCAGTTTTTATTGTTTTAAATTTTATTTTTGAGTTGGGGTCTTACTCTGTTGTCTAGGCCGGAGTACAGTGTCAAGATCATGGCTCACTGCCACTTCTTCGACCTCCTGGGTTCAGGTGATCTTTCTGCCTCAGACTCTCCAGTAGCTGGGACTACAAGTGCGTGCCACACCAGGCCAACTTTTTAATTTTTTGTAGAGACAAGGTCTTGCTCAATGCTTTGCCTAAGCTGGTCTTGAGCTCGTGGGCTCAAGCAATCCTCGTGCCTTGGCCTCCTAAATTGCTGGGGTTACAAACATGAGTCACCATGCCCGGCTTAGTGTAGTTTAATATAGAATGTTTAGGTATTCAGAATCCCAAGCACTACCCCTTACTGACATCCCCCATCAATAATTTCTCTAGAGCTACCACAGGGCAGCATGTCTAAGGTGGTGCCTGCCTGTCCATGGGGAAGGAAAGTTTTTGTCCACTGCTTCTCTGGTCTTTAAGTGGCGGGGAAATGCTGTTTTCTCTTCGAGGCCACTGAGTCAAAGCCAGAAGTTCTGTATTCATTTTTGCTCTGCCACCTCGTGATTTGGGGATTCAGAACAAGTGACTTTTCATCACAGAGTCTTTACATTCTCACTCCTAACCTGAATATATAGGTTGTTGAGAAGAGGTTCACAGTTCTGGAAAACAAAGAGAGGACAAGTTTCACGTGCATGATATATAGCATGCAGGAGTTGACAGAGTTTCCACAAGGAGTAAAGGGAGAAAAAGACTGCTGAAATGGTCGGAAAGAAGGGGCACAGAGGAGTGAATGGGATGGTAACAAGAGGAGCCATCTGCAGCAGAGATCTGCAGCAAAGAGTAGTGTCATGGAAGGCAGACGTTTCTACTGGAGACAGGAACATTGTGGGGGGAAAAGGGATAAAAACCTTTGAAGTTTATTCAGAGGAAAAGGGAAGTGAGACTGGGGTAAGGGTTCTAGGCGCCCTTGTTTCTGGAGGTCTGTGGACCGATAGCAACTACACAAAAACTCCATGGGGATATATACATGCGTTTTTGTTGAGCTGATTGTGTTTTGAAGATTCTAAAAATCTGGAGATTTAAGAACTAAGGATTTTGTCACACAGACAAACTGAGAACAAGGCGTCGTGCACGAGAGCCGGAATGTGTGATGGAGCACTAGGAGGAGAATTAGGAAAGCATCTCATGGAAGACAGCAGCAACGAAGGGGAGGTGGAGTGGGGAGGATTATGGAAGGTCACCGAAGGACATTAACATCTGATGGAGGAGTCCTGTCACACCTGGGTTTTGAGCGGGAGATTTGTTTCATGGAGCCTCATTTTCACTGTTAAGGAGAAGAAAGGGTGGGTGAACACTGAAAAAATACCTTCTTATCTACCTTGGGAGATATCATAGGGGAATGAAAATGACTTCTAACACCAGGAAAGTTGTGGAGCCTTTCCTTTCTTTAACTTGTTCTTTCTGCAATTTCCATTACGTCTGATGTTCAGATGACTATGGTCACCACTGATTGGTGGGGAAGGGAGACCCTTAGCACAGCTTGGTCTTGCGACCTCATCGACTTTCGGAACTGGGAAGAGAGATTTACAGCGTCTTCCCACCCTACACAATCTTTCCCCACTTAATTTCTATACTGTCAACTTGGCCCCATGCTTCGTTTCTAAAAGTTTCCAGCATGGAATTCTGCTTGAGCACCCTGCACTCCAAGAGCAGTTTTAGGTAGCAGGAAGGAAGCCTGAAGGCCCTTGGGTCAACCTGGGCTCTCGTCCCGTTTTGCCTCTTACTGTACCATGTTTCTGAGCCTCACTCTGTGCCCTGGACTTCTCATCTGCAAAATGGGAATAGCAATAGTTTGGAGCCCCTTGGGCCATGGTGAAGATTGTCTTTACACATGTGAAACACTCACAGGAGAACCTGCCTACATTAGCTGCTCAATAGCTGGCTTCTCTGACTGCCTTTCTAGTCTCGCAGAAGGGAGTTCCTCCTGACTGGCTGTGATGGTCCAGCCTCAATGCAGCCCCACCACCCGGTGGCCAGCATTCTCCCTTACTGACCTCCCCTATCAATAATTTCTCCAGGCTGAGTTCGGTGGCTCAGCCTATAATCCCAACACTTTGGGAGGCGGAGGCGAGTGAATTGCCTGAGCCCATGGGTTCGAGACCAGCCCGGGCAACTTGGCAAGACCTTATCTCTACAATAAATCAAAAATTAGTCAGGTGTGGTAGCGTGTACCTGTCGTTCCAGCTACTTGGAAGGCTGAGGTGGAAGGATCACCAGAGCCCAGCAGGTCGAGGCTGCAGTGGCCGGGAGTGTGCCACTGCACTCCAGTCTGGCGATAGAGTGAGACTCCAACTCAAAAAAAAAATTCTCTGGATCTACAGTAGGGTGACAGGTTTAAGGTGATGCCTGCCTGTCCATGGGGAAGGGAAGTTTTTGTACAGTGCTTCTCTGGTCTCTTGGGGGCTGGGAAATGCTATTTTTTCTTCGAGGATACTGAGTCAGTCAGAAGCTATGTTTTCATTCTTGCTCTGCCACCTCGTGATATGGGGATTTTGAACAAGTTACTTTCCATTACAGAGTCCTTGAGTCCTTACTCCTAAACTGAATACATAGGCTATTGGGAAGGTATATTCGTCTGCTAGGGATGCCATAGTAAACTTCCACAGACTGGGTGGTGTAAACTGCAGAAATGTATTTCATCACAGTTCTGGAGACTGGAAGTCCAAGGGCAAGGTGTCAGCATGGTTGATTTTCCCTGAGGCCTCTCTGCTTGACTTGCAAATGGCTGTTTTCTTCCTGCGGTCCTTCCTTGGTGTCTGTCTATGCCCTAATTTCTTCTTATAAGGACACCAGTTGTATTGGCTTAGAGCCCACCCCAGTGACCTCATTTTAATGTGATTATCTCTTTAAAAGCCCTGTCTCCAAATACAGTCACATTCTTCAGGGGTTAGGACTTCAACACATGAATTTGAGGGGGATACAATGTAGCCCACAACAGAAGGCTAAATGAGAAACTATATGTTAAAACTTGACTTAAAGCAGTCACTTGATACATGGTAGTGTATATATGTCCATGCAGGTTGTGCTGCATTGTATTTTGCTAAGAAAACCTGTGGTTTGTGAAGAAGGATGAAGTTGCTACCCTGACTTGATTGAATTGGCAATCAGGCCTTATTTTCTTCTAGTCCACAGTGCAGATCTCCTACATCTGTGCTACCTGTGTGCTACCACTGGCAAGGGGTAAATGAACGGAGAACTAAGAACTTAAAAAAATTGTTTTGGCTGTAATGCTATTGAATGGAAAATCAATCTGGTAAATCTCTGTAGGCTACATATTACTAGAGATTTTGGGACATCATCTCTGTTGACTAGATTTTCCTTTTTTTTATTTTTAGAAAGCAGGATTTATTGAGAGGACAGAAAAACTCCCACAATGGGAGGGGACCCAAAGGGGTTACCCCTCTCCCCCTTTTTTGAGTTGGCTTCTCACTCTGTTGCTGAAGCTGGAGTGGTAACATGATTATAGCTCACTACAGTCTCAAACTTCTGGACTCAGGCATTTCTTCTGCCTCATTCTCCCAAGTTGCTGGGACTACAGGCAGGTGCCACCATGCTTGGAGAGATGAGTCCTCACTATACTGCCCAGGCTGGTCTTGAACCCTTGGGTTCAAGCAATACCCCCACCTTGGCCTCCCCAAATTCTGGGATTACATTACCACTCCTGGTTGGATTTTGCTTTTATTGGTCACATGCCCTGTGTCACTGGAGCACAAGCTCACAGTTGTCATCTTATGTATAAAGGAAAATCTGTCTTGAGCCACTTGTGATGATACCCTTCCAAAATAGCTTTTCGGTATGTCTTCAATTCAAACAAAAGCAAGGAAACAGTAATAACAACAACAGAAATGAAGAAAGATGGGGAAAGAGCTACTTGGTTCCAAAGTGAAAAATTCTCTTTAGCATGGATCAATTTCTTGGAAATCCCACCATAAGGTCCACCTGTGACAGCTTCATAACAGTAGCTGCTACTATTATTGGGCCTCTGTTCTCTTTTGCTCTCTTCTTGTTCCCAGGTTCCTGCATCCTACAAATGCCACCACCAGTTATGTATTCCTTTGCATGGTGCTCTGTGGCTCTCTGTCACTCAAAATGTCCCTCTCACTGAGGTTAATGACTGTGAGCAAGGACTTACTAGTTGGCACCTACCCTTCTTCTGGAGTGAAGCATACAGAAGCTTTCAAGCCCTGTGCAATTGCCTGCAACCTCTGACTCTCCAAAGCCTCTACATCCTGACCTTCTCTGCTCTTTTAGTTAATGACAATTATAAATGTTCAAGAGGCACACCACTGAGGCAAGAGGCCTCTGCTAATTGGGCAACACGATTAAATGGAGGTAGACATTTTTTTTCCTCCAGTACACAGCAGTGTATATTTCAAGAGTATAAATAATGAATTTGAGAAAAAAACATTAAATCTAAAACTCATAGAGGGTTAAAGGAAACATAAAAAATAATTTCCAATTTTGGGAAAGCATATTTCTGGTTGTGCTTTTGCATTTTCTTGATGAATGGATTTGCTTCAGGTGGGGGATGTCCAAGGCGCAGGTGTGTGTGTGTGGGGGAGGGCGGACTGCAGCTGCAGTGCAGAGAGGCCAGATGGCTTGCAAGGAAGGAGCAAAAACTCAGGGAATTCTAATGATGAGAAGCCCTCAAAGAGCGGGTGGTCATGCTGGGAATCCTGGGAGCCGTCACAATTAGCATCTAGAAATGATTGTAGGACATCCTTGCCTAAAATATAGGCCTACTGTGCAACACAGCCTCTGCCCCTGAAGCCTGTGCTCAGGACAAACACACAAACCAGCCAACCAGATACATATTGATATACATGCATATATATTTATATAGTGTATATGTAAATCATATAGCAAAATATATAACATTTGTACCTATTTGTTAAATCCACGTGGATTAGAATGGAATCACACTGGAGGATGGTGACTGACCAAAGGGTTCCCTGTCTCCATCTGTCGTGAACTCTCCCATGTCGCTATCAGGAAGGAGCCCCTGGCTGGTTGGCTGGGAGGGGTAATGCTTCCTACAGCAATGGACGGTGTCCAGCCAAGCGCAGGCTGAGCTCAGACTCTACCATCTGGGGAAGCTGTTTCGTCAGAGAAAGGTGAAGCTACTACCATTACTCAGGCTGCAGCCCAGCTCTCTCTTCTTGAACTGGGAAGAGCCTAAGATATTTTTTTCTTGTAAACAGTACAGGATCACCTCAAATAGCCAGGCACTTATTGTCAAAAGTAGATGCTCTCATATTCAAGTAGAGATCACGGGAAAAGAACTCACAACCCTCGTGGGACCCTTGCTAGTCCTCAAGGTACTCTGTGTGAATGTGTGTGTATGTGTGAACTTGTGAGTGTGTATGTGTGTGTGTGTGTGTGTGTGTGTGTGTGTGTATAGGATGCCAGGAAAACTGGGAATAAGTTGAAAGGAAGGCATTATTTTCCTCTTTTTTTAAAGAGGAAAACACTTGTACTGAGAGTTTGATTTGATTTGCCTGGTCTCCCTATACAGTGGACTCCTTGTTGAGTGCTCTCTCAGGAAAGAGAAAACACCTGGTCATACTCTTGTACCAACAGAGCTGAGTCTTGTAGTTGGCAATGATTTGTGAAGTAAATAGGCAGAGGAAGAAGAGGGTGCTGAGTCAATGCTGGAGGATTGGATGACTCTCTTAGTCACGCCCGAAGTACTTCCTGCCTATCCTACTATGTCTTTAGGCTTAAACACTCAGATCTGTTTCAGTGAACTTACTTGACTTGACTCCGTTGCCACAATGTCACACCAGAACAGCCCACCTGAGTTTCACGTGAAGACCTGAGTGTTTTCCCTTGTGGTGAGGTCTCTGGGGTGAGGGGTAAGGGCAGAGGACATTCCTTGTCCTTGACTCTGAGAGCCTGCCTGCCTGCCTGCCTGGGCTACTGTAGCACGTGGTGTGTCATACTTGGTGACACAGGAGATGGATTAGGGGACAAAAATAATTCCTGCTGAGCTTGGGGTACTATAGAATTCAGTTTACTCCCCACACCCCTCGTCTCTGGCTAATTTGTGCATTTTAGAGCAATGCTGCATTTCCTGCTATGTGGATTTGTTTCTGGTCCTTGGAGGGGAGTTAGTAAATATGGCCCTGAAAGTCTCAGTTTTAAAACAACAACAAAAACCCCATAACAATGCAATCTAATTTTTTTCTTTTGAGGGGTAGATTTCCCCTTCTCCAATAGTAGAAGTTTGTTGACTGTCTCACACGATATCAGTTGAATTGGCACAGGTAAAGTCACTTGTGCTGCCAGATGCTCTGCCTGCTGAGAATTTTTTTTCTTTTTTCAGTATCTATTTGCCCGTAGGGAGTGGTATAACACACACTGAGGATAAAAAAAAAAAAAAAAAAAACCAAAAATGAGCCTTCAAGATTTTAGAGCCCAGGGTGGTTTGGGAACACAGGATCAGTCCAGTCCTGCCAGCATTGTGGGATGTGATGGGCATGCATGGTACTGAGATGACAGGGGGTGGAGTTCAGGGTGAGGGACAAATGGTGGCAGCATTTGAGATCAAAATCCCACTCTAGAGGCAGCTCAGAGCCAAACCAGGGTGCTTAGCTCCAACGATGGAGCAAGACTTCCAGCTGACTTATTCTTCTTAGCTTAGTATGCAATGCTGCTGGTGGGCATTTACTGTGCCAAGAAACATGTGTGAGCGTGTGAGTGTGTGCGTGTATGAAGGATGGCAGGAAGGGTGGGAATAGGTTGAAAAGAAGAGGACAGGAAGCAATGTGGGTAAAACCGAACTGAGTAGAGGCCTAGAGAGAGATGTGACAGGTCAGAAATCAGAATGAGAACACGGAATGGCAGCTGATGAAGACGTGAAACAGTGGGGTAGGACATTATGATTTGGAGGCAGAAGACCTGAGTCTCACCTCTGCCCTTTATGAGCTGGGAGTGTCGGGAAAGGGATTTACTATTTGCAAAATGGGGCCAGTGATATTCTCCACTTTCTCTCTACCTCACAAAGATATTATGATATCACAAGAATTAAATGAAAACATTAAAGCCCCACAGTCCATGCTAACATCCTACTTGACCAACTGTGACCACCTAATAAGTTTGGTTGAAGAACTAAATAAATAGATGAGCATAAAACAGAAAAAAAGAAAAGAAAAGATGATTAATTCAAATAAGCAAGAGAGAGCTAGGCACAGAACTAAGAAAGAACCAAATGACACTGGCATTGGCCAGGGCGTCGGACTCACTTAACAATAGCATAAAGGGCCGGGAGCAGTGGCTCACGTCAGTAATCCCAGGACTTTGGGAGGTGGAGGTGAGGGGATTGCCTGAGCCCAGGAGTTTGAGACCAGCCTGGCCAACTTGGTGAGATCTCCTCTCTACAATAAATCAAAAAATGAGCCAGGCATGTTGGCATGCACTTGGAGTTCCAGCTACTTGGAAGGCTGAAGCGGAAGGATTGCCTGAACCCAGCAAGCTGAGGCTGTGGTAGTCATGCCTATCTCACTGCACTCCAGCCTGAGTAACAGAATGAGACTTCAACTTAAAAAAAAAAAAAAGAATGGTAGAAAGGGTGGTAGGGTCCAGTGGATGTAGAGCAATGCTCTTGCTGTGAGCACCTGAAGTACTAGTTACTCCGCTGGTGAGTGGGAGTGAATACAGTGAAAACAATTCACAGGGGGAGAAACCACAGGGTGAAGGTGGGTTCAGAGAAAGTCAAAAGGCAGTCTGTTTTAAGGAGGCCAAAGAGAGAGGTAGGAAGTTGCATCATGATCAGAGCCGGCTAGAATTGAAAGTGAGGTAGAGCTATATTTGAAGACTGAGACAGGCCACCTTATTTGAGGTTTAGGATAATGAGACCTTTATTCAAAATGGCAGCCTATTTTCTCAGGGAGACATCATTCACTGATTTGCTCTGAATCCAATGATTTAAAGTTACAGCAAACATAAGGGAAACCAGAGGAAGACAGTCCCATCTCTAACTGAAGGGAGGGCAAGTCAAGCTTCTGTAATTCAGGGTCATAAGATGTAAATGAAAGAGCTTCTGGAAGGAGGTGACAACATTGTTTTGTCTTTCAGGAAGGGAGCCAGTGAAAATGGAATGATTGTAGTTGATTTAAGGGGTAAAAGTTGAGATGCAAAGGACAACTAAGGTTGAAAGGGCTTCTCTGAGTAGTTCTTTTGTTCATGGTCAAGATGTTGTCTCGGATGGGTTCAAGGGGAGTGGGAGGGCATGGGGGAAGTGGGAGGGATGATGGATTGCCGATGAACCTATGAAGAATGAGGCAAAGCAGCATGAAACCATTTGTTTGGGCTTTATAGATTTTCTAATAAAAACGTCAAGGTTTTTTCACACCATTTTGAAAATGTCATCAAATGCAAAACAGTTCTCCTTGTGCCTGTGACAAAGGCTGCATTTCCAATGGTAAATTCCAGCTCAAGATGCAATAACAAACCTTGTCAGGTCTTCCTCCTAGTCAAACCAGGGGTCAGGTTTGGTCCAGGACCCTTCAGGGTGACCTTTGACTCTTCATAGTAACTGAATTCTCCCAATAGAACCCAGAACTTTCCTGGCTGTGAGGTATTTGGAGAGTGTTGAAGGGTTAGTGTTAGCCCAGTGGCAGCATCAAGGAGTCCACTTCTGAGCCATTTGGTGGGGAGCACATCTCTGAGTCTCTGACTCAGCCAGCTTCTTGCCGATGTAGCCATTACAAACATCTCTCAGTGGACTTTCTTGTCTTGAGTTTCGCCTCCTTGCAATTTGCTTCGCACACTTTCTCAAAGTTACTATTCTCATTATCATTATTCTAGAGTATCTCTTATTAACTTGACAGCCCAGCTCAAAAACTTTCAGCACCTCCCCTTTGCCTTTTGTGGTTTCCATTTCATAACTTTATTTTTATTTTTGAGTTAAGGTCTCACTCTTCACCCGGGCTGGAGTGTAGTGGTACCATCATGGCTCACCACAGCCTCAACCTCTTGGGCTCAGTCTTCTAAGTAGCTGGGACTATAGTCGTGCACCACCACACCTGGTTGATATTTTTATGTTCTGTAGAGATGAGATCTCATTATGTTACCCAGGCTGGTCTCAAACTCCTGGACTCAAGAGATTCTCCTGCCTTGGCTTCCCAAAGTGCTGGGATTACCATTTCTTAACTATTTTTTGTCTTTTTTTGTGGTCTTTTTCAGACAGGGTGTTGCTGTGTTGCTCAGTCTGGTCTTGAACTCCTGGCCTCAAGCGATTCTCCTGCCTCAGTCTCCTGAGTAGCTGGGATTACAGATGTGTGTCACCATTCTCAGCTGCTATAACTTTATTAACCAAGAGATAAAAAATGCTGTTATTTCAAAATATAATCTAGGCCAGGCATGGTGGCTCATGCCTGTAATCCAAGCACTTTAGGAGGCTGAGGCGAGAGGATTGCTTGAGTCCAAAGGTTCGAGAACCCAGTGCTTGACAGCCCAGCTCAAAAACCTTCAGCACCGTGTTACCCAGGCAAAGCCCAGTGGTTTCATGCTACTTTGCCTGGGTAACACGGTGAGACCTCATCTCTACAATAAATAAAAAAATTAGCTGGGCATGGTGGCAAATGCCTGTAGTCTCAGCTACTTGGAAGGCTGAGGGAGAAGGATCACCTGAGACCAGGAGGTATAGGCTGTGGTAGCTGTGATTGTGCCTCTGCACCCTTGCCTGAGCAACAGAGTGAAACTCCAACTTAAAAATATATATATGTATATATAATATATTCATATAATATATATATTCTGTATCAGAATGATAAGTAAGATAGTCTATATCTTTTCCTCATACTGAGCTTTGAAATTCAGTGTGTGTTTCACCAGTTACAACATGTCTCAATGTGGGGCTTAAATTTTATCAGATATATTTGATCTATATTTTGGTTTCACAAGATTTACAGTTGTAAGAGACAATTTGCAAACCAAGTTGTCCAAATATACCTTACAGTTTTCCAATAACTGAATCAAACAGTTTTAGAGTTGGATTTATATTAGGGAAATCTAAATCAGATTTTTTTTTAAGTCCCATTCTTCCTGCAGAGTAGTTTCTCACTGTAGGGATGGACTTCTCCACTTTGCTGTTTAAACTGAGTGCACACTCCTTTGCCTGGTTTTCTGTACCCTGTTCCCTGTACTTCTGTGCATGTATCCCTTGCTCTTTGGCCAAACTCAGCCAGCCATTGTCCCCATCCTTAGTGCTTTGCACCTCCTGCTCTCCATAGCAATGCCTAAGGAAGTCTCTCCCTCCACCAGGGGCATTTTTCTTCATACCATCATTGCCTCTTGAAATTCAGTAGTTTCTTCAAGATTTTTCTCCGAAGCCACTTCTTTCATGAACTCTTTCTTGATTCTCTCAATTTGTCAACTGTGATTTCTCCTTTCTTTTTTTAAGTTAAAAACAATTTTTTTTTTTAGTTGGAGTCTTACTCTGTTACCCAGGCTGGAGTCCTGTGACATGATCATGGCTCACTGCAGCCTTGACCTCCTGAGCTCAGGCAATCCTTCCGCCTCAGACTCCGTAGTAGCTGGAATTACAAGAGACCGCCATCACACCTGGCTAATTTTTGGATTTTTTTGTAGAAACAAGGTTTTACTATGTTGTACAAGCTGGTCTCAAACTCTCGGGCTCAAGCGATCCTTCCACCTTGACCTCCCACAGTGCTGGGATTACAGACGTGAGCCACTGTGCCTGCCTCCTTTTACATTTTCAAAGCATGTTGGTGCCTTAGATCAATTCACTTTAACATGTATTCTAGTTCCCATATTTTGGTTTAATCAAAGATGCTCATCTCCTGGAAGTAGAAAACTATGCCTCACATTTTTGAGCCCCTTCCACCCACCACTTGCAATAATGCTTTTTCCAGTTGCCTCTTTGTGGGCCACCATAACTGAGAAAGCATTCATCTACAGGGAGTCTATATTATTGAATTTATTCTCTATTAAGTTTTCCTTGTTGAAAGAACCATACATGGGGAGTGGAGTGGAGGTAGAGGAAGAAAATAAAATAAAAAAAGAAGGAAGGAAAGTTGAGTTTTGTGTCTTGATTTAGTCTAGCACATCAAATTTACTGTCTCACATTTGACTTTTGCAGGTGTCTCCTTCCTAGACCTAGCTCCAGAGTCCAGGAACAGAATTGCAAATATTCTGTTTTCTTCTCTTGCTGGCTCTCTGTAGCTCAGAGGTAAGAATTTAAAAGACCAAGAAGAGAGGAGTTTCTTTTTTTTTTTTTTTTTTTCTGAGTCAAAGTCTTACTCTGTTGTCCAGTGGCATGCTCACAGTCACTGCAGCCTCAACCTGCTGGGCTCAGGCAATCTTTCTGCCTAAGTCTTCCAAAGTAGCTGGGACTACAGTTGTGTGCCACCACACCTGACTAATTTTTTTTTTTAATTGTAGAGACAAGGTCTCACCATGTTGCCCCAGCTGTTCTCAAACTCCTGGACTCAGGCAGTCCTCTCACCTCTGCCTCCCAAAGTGCTGGGATATAGGCATGAGCCACCACACCTGACGAGAGTGGTTTCTGAGGAAAGTGTTGCTTGCTCTAGAGGGGTCTCCAGTTGGGTCCTGCTCTAAACATTTCCTTTTGGATCTTCTAAGTGTGAGGGATCACTGGACTCCTGACACTGTAAGTGATGACTTGCAAAGATCAAAGTGAACACAGGAATTATATTCCTTGACTTAACAAAAGTGTGACTCTGGAAAGGAGCTAGAGGAAGGCAGTAGGGATTAACATGATTTGTTTGAAAGACAACATAAGGATCAACTCAGCAGGCTTGCTACCTTCTGCCTCTCAAGAGCCACCAAAATGTTAGTAGTTGGGTGAGTGATGTTTAGGCCAGAGTTTTGTATGCACGAGGGAAAATTTTGAGAGGTTTAAGAAAGCAGCTCCCAGCCACAATTTGCAGGGTGCAGGAAGCCACTGAAAGGATAATAGGCAACGGCTCAGTTGGTTCATCACAGAATTTGATGGTTTAGTTCCGGATCTACCAGTGGTTTATGGTGGAATCCTAAAGAAGTCTCTTCAGTCTAAGTTTTTCATGTCTAGAAGGGATAGCTATTTCTGGCAACCTGACCAAGTAAACATTATGACCGTTTTAGCTTTAAGCTGGAAGAAATGTAATATTACTTATTCATCCACCCATTCGTTCCTTTGCTTACCAGATATTTATTAAGTACTTGCCCTCTACCAGGAGGATACAGCAGTGAGCAAAACAGCCAAAGTTCCTGCTACAAAGTCCTTTTACACATGCTGGCACTAGTCAGCATATATACACAATATCAGATAGTGATAAATGCGTGAAAGAAAGATAAAGACAGGTGAAGGGACAGAAACCAACGGTGCTGTTTGAGATAGAGCAATCTTGCTAAAGAAGCCTCATCTGGGACATTTGAGCAGACATCTGGATGAGGGAAATGTGTCCCTGGAGAAGCTCCCTGGTACCTACAAGAGAGAAGAGTTGAGTCAGAAAAACACAAGATAGTAAGTTCTGTGAGCCTCAGTTTCCATGTTTTCAAATCAGGTCTAACTGACAAGGTGCTTGTGTATATTAAATGCAATAATGCACGTAAAGTGCTTAGCAAATGGTAGTGACGCCCCGATGGGTGTTTCATTTATAGTGGGTGCTCCTTTACACAGCCTGGGGGTTCATTCTACTCTTCCCCAGGACCACTTGCATGCTACAGTCTCTTTCTCAGTCTGTAAGAAGGGGAAACAGCCCTTGTCCCTTCCTCTGTGGAATGTAGGTGGCCAGATGAGGTAGCAATCACAAGAATGCCTTGACCCAGTTCTTGGGAAAAGTCTCAGAAAGCCAAGAGTAGGGTGAGGGGACAGCCCTGACAGTAGAGGGCTTGACTGCAAAGACTCCAGTACCAGGCCCTTTTCTTTAAGAATGTGGGGTTTTGATTGTGGCAGAAACAGATTTGCTAGCACAAGAGAGAGCTGGGAAGAGAGCCAGTCCCAGGATGGAAGCTCAGCAGAGAGGCGGGCTCAGAGTGACCGCCAGGAAGCAACAAAGCAGCGACACAAACAGGAAGCTGGTGACAGGGTGGGGCCCTGTGAAGGCTGGGAAAAACCCTGGGTGGCAGAGATGGTGGCAACAGGCAGCCAGGGAGCCTGGGTGCAGGGATGATGCACCCTGGGGCTAGCAGGGAGGCCTCTGTGGGAACCCGCAGTGAGGTTTGCATGCCATTCAGTTACCTAATTAAGCTTCCCTTTTCATTTATCTCAAAAAGACAATAGAAAGATGACGATTTTGCACCCTTCCTTCCCCCTTCCCACGCCTGTTGGGAAAGGATTTTTTTTTTAAACTTTCTTCTTACTGATTTACACATCCACCTGGTAATTAGTGAAATATCCCTTCATCTCAGGCCTGCCATTGCTGATGGGAGCATCTTGAAGATGACTGACTCCCAATGACAACAGGATCTACGTCTAAAATAGTATGAGTAGATTGCAGATTGATTCATGGGACCCAGCACTGAGAGGCCCGAACCCCGTCTCTGATCTCCTGTCAGTCTTGAAATTGATAGAGCAGCCTGAAGCCATTGAACAGAGTTATGTCGGCAATCACCTCTCTAATTCTTGCATATAGGTGCCAATAAGTCAAGAGGACCCAGGCAAGGGGACATCACCAGGCGCCTTTATTTAGGATTATGACGGGCAAATGCTCGAATACCAGAGAACTCATGAGCCTTAAAGCAGCAGGGAAAAAAAAAAAACCCCAAAAACAGAACAGAAAGAGTCTCCACATGGACCATGGACGCCTGCCTGGAACTCCAGTGGCCCTGCACGGAGCAAAAAGGAGATTGCTAACAAAAAGGTTATTCAGCGGTTCTCCGAATAAACCCAAAGGTAACAAGTATGGACGGAGCAGATGTCAGGAGACTGAGCACTACTTTGGAAAACTGCCGAGATATTTAAAAATAGAGCTTTCTTATTAACCCAAGCATAATGCTGAAAGTCCTTTAAAATAAAACTTCCAGATGCCACCTGCATCTGACATGGCAATAGGATGAATGCCAGTGTGCCCACTGATACTGGAAATGCTCTTAAGAAACAGCCTCGACTGATTGTTCCGGCACAAACAAATCACAAACTAATTTACGTATTCCTGCAGCTGCACCCCAGCCGAGGCGGGGGAGTCAGACCAATTCACAGTTGACTAGTGCTGCCTCATTCTTTGCAGATTTTGGCATTTAACTATAATTAAGATTTATTGTTCACTAGCTTGCAGGTCAGGGCAAGCATGACAATATGGGTAACTTTTCTGTTTACTAGTAGAATGTCTGGTAGGAGGAAGCCTCAAACCTTCCAAGCAGAACTTGACAGAAATAAATAGCGCCTCTTCGCTCCAGGACTAGAGCCTTACCGATTTTAATCAGACGTGAGGCGTCACTTGAAGGGAGGGAAGGGACAAATCGGAAAGAGCTAGTGAACTGTGATGTTGCTTTTGCACCAGAAGGGTAATGGCCAGAAGCCAAATCAATTATTGCTGATCTTCTGGATTTGGGGAAGGGATTGTCTGCTTGGTGTGGGAGGGAGAGAGCCCTGGATGCCGGCAAAGGTTCTGCAGAGACTGGGACCTGTGGTTTTTCACTGTCCCTCCTTGCCACCGAAAGGAGAGCCATTCCTCATCTCTCCCTTCTCTCAAGGATGCCCTTGGACCAAATCAGATGGCTCGAGGAGGAGGGAGGCAGGGTTCAGCAGTCAGCGGCCACTCACCTGCTTTTACGGTCTGTCTGCCGAGGTCCCATGCAGGTGACCCACGACACAGTGGGTGTGAATGAACAAACGGTCGTAGGCAGACAGATGAAGAAGGGCATCTCATCCCCACTGGTTTATTAGAAGGCAGGACTGCTAAGGCATAATGTGCTTCAATTTTCTAGCATCTATAATTTATTGTGTATTACTGTTTGGCCTCCTTGGGATATTTTTGTCAGTGCCTATAAAAAAAAAACAAAAAAAACAGAAAAAATCACACACACGGACCAGAGGTTTGGAACCTGAGCCCGTTCTGTTTCTCTTGCTCCCTTAAAGATGTGGTGGGGGCAGTTGGGGGGTGGGGGTGGGGGGTAGGAGCCTTTGCGCTTCTATAGTGCTGCTGACAACAGAATATAATTTTATATGATAATGTAAGAAATGTCTTTGGATCTCACCTCAGACTGTAAAGGAGTCAAAATGTGACTTTCAGAAAATCCATACAACACTTGAGGGAAAAAAAAATTAGGGGAAAATTAGTGAGTCAGAAAATTGTGCTATTCTTGGCATTTTCCTGTTTCTTGTTGCCTGTTAATACTTGAGCTACCAGTTCATGGAAGCCAAACAGGGCTTGACTCAGTACTGTAGTGATTCAGGACTCCCTGGTTGCCTCAAACTGAGCACATTTGTTTTTTTCTTTTATTAGAAAAGGATCTTGAGATTCTAAGAAGTAGAAGGAAACCTTTGTTTTGACATCAGGAGAAGGCTATAAAAGCAAGCATTTTCCCCAAAGGTGAAAAGTGGGGGGAGAGAGTGTGAAATTAATTTTAATGGTGGATAGGGACAAGATCTGAGAAAAGGTTTAAAAGAAAACTTGCCATATATTTTAGCAACTGGAGGTGCTTGTAGTCCTAGATACCGGATTTTTAATCTTGTAGAGTCTAGCTCAATTAAGGTGTTGCCGAATCACAGAAGAGGAAAATATAATTGCAGGAGGGTGAAATCTAATATTTAGATTTGGCTATTAGCAGTATTTTTAGCCACTTAAAAAAAAGAGTCCTTATCTCCACTCAAGTCACCATCATTAGTTTAATTTTCAGATCTTGTTAGTTTAAGTCAGCATTACTCTATCTATCCCAAGGAAACTCGAGACAGGTACAGAAAGGTTCAAGTAAGTCTCACAGAGAGCAAACTTGACCCTAAATGCAAGCCTTGTTTACCAAGTCATGGAACTTTGAACTTGGTGCCGCTCTGCAAGGTCATCTCCTGAGAATGCAAACAGCCACCACACTGCTCTCCCACATTGCTGATACAAGCAGAACGCATTTATAAACACAGGCATCTGCCATTGTGGACGCAGACCGGCCTAGGAAAGGACGTGCAGGACACGGCAGCCCTTTAGTGGACAGGACATCGTTGAGCACACTGCCCTTAGGTACAAACAATGGAGGGAGGAGGGAGCCGTGTGGCAGGACCCTGCTCAGAACAGGTGGGAAGCTGGAGGAAAATCACTTTGCTCTCAGCTGGGGAGGGCTTTGTGGAGGAAGCGGGATTTCAGGAGCTGCTAGAATGATTGCAGGAGACAGCTTGACGGGATGGGTTGGGGCAGGATTCCAAGCACAGGGACTCCTGCCCAGGAACGAAGGAAATCTTAAAGGAGGGAATATGTGCTTAGTTGAAGGGGTAGTGGGATAAATTCCAAGGTAGGAAGAGGAAGAATGGGTCATATATTAGCAGGGCTGCTTGGATGCACGGGATACAGATACTCATTTACTCAAACAGTCACTGTTTCCCCATCCTTGCTGAATATGTAATTACTTTGTTACAGTTCTCAGCATTAAGCTTTGTTTTTTAAGAGCAATGTGGCACCTAATTTGTTTTTTAAGAATAACATGGCACCTAAGTTGGGCACCACACTCATAACAGAATGTTAAAAAATGAGAGCTGATTCATCAGACTGCCTGCAATAGAGATAAAATGGATCCAAACACAGGGAAAATCGCCCTATTGTTACAAAAAAATTTTAAAACATTTTTTTCTTTTTTAATTAGAGAAGACAGGACCACAGAATAACTATTATTTCCTGAGGCATTAAGAATTGGGAATTTACTTTTTTTTTTTTTTTTTAAGAGACTGTCTTGCTATGTTGCCCAGGTTGGAGTGCAGTAGCTATTCCCAAGCACAATCATAGTACACTGCAACCTCAAACTCCTGGGCTTAAGTGATCCCCCTGCCTCAGCCTCCTGAGTAGAGACTATGCCTGGTGGGTATTTACTTTTAAAAGGAAAAGGGTAAACAATAGTTTTGAGTTGAAGTTTCACTCTGTCGCCCAGACTGGAATACAGTGGCATGCTCCCGGCCACTGCAGCCTCCACCTGCTGAGCTCTGGTGATCCTTCGGCCTCAGCCATCCAAGTAGCCGAACTACAGGTGTGCACGACCACGCCTGGCTAATTTTTTGATTTATTGTAGAGGCGAGTTCTTGCCAAGTTGCCCGGGTGGGTGTCGAACCTGTGGACTCAGGCAATCCACTTGCCTCGGCCTCCCAAAGTGCTGGGATTACAGGCTGAGCCACTGAGCCCGGCCTTCAGTTCCTTTTAACTGATATTGCTGAGTTACTTCTTCCAAAAATGCTGTAGAAGTATTTATTCCTACTGTTTGTGCAAGACTGGCTATTTTCCCAAACTCTTCCCAGAAATAGAAGTTATCAGTACTTATGATGTCATAGGCCAAGAACTAATATTTTGTTTTACTTTGATCTTCCCTAATTGTGATGGGGAGTGTACATCTAATCTAAATTTCTTTTTTTTTTTTTTTCTTTTGAGTTGGAGTCTCATTCTGTCACCCAAACTGGAGTGCAGTGGCCGCTCCCGGCCACCGCAGCCTCGACCTACTGGGCTCCAGCAATCCTTCTGTCTCAGCCTTCCAAGTAGCTGGAACTATAGGCACGCGCTACCACACCCAGCTAATTTTTTGATTTATTGTAGAGATGAGGTCTCACCAAGTTGCCCAGGTGGGTCTCGAACCTGTGGGCTCAGGCAATCCACTCACCTCAGCCTCTCAAAGCGCGGCTGAGCCACCGAGCCACTGAGCCCGGCTTTAAATTTCTTTATATGAAGCTATATCTATACCTAATCTGTCTTGACCTCTTGAAACTTCTGTGAATTCCCTGTTCAATTTCCATTTTTTAAATTAGACTATTTGTCATTTATTATTTTGTGCAAGTTCTTTGTATATTAGGGGTATACATACCATTAGTGGGAGAGATTATACACACTATTGCACTCACGCCAACATTTAGTAAATTGATATTTTTAATTTGACAATTTAGCAATCTTCAAAACAAAAAGGATGCTTTGATGTTTTTGTTTACATATGCCTGCTTATTAATGAGGTTAAACTTTTTTCATATGTTTATTGGAAATGTATATTTTCTTTTGAAAATACCTTCTTGCCCATGTTTGAGAGATGCTGATAGTATTTTGGTTTGTAGGACCTCTTTACAGGACATGAACCCAATGCCTATTACTTGTTATTTTAAAAAATTTTTATTTTAAAGATGTGGGGTACAATTTTGGGTTAGGTATACAAATGTTCATTATGCAGGTACCCTAGTTGATGAGGTGTGCCCCTCCCTCCCCTGGCAGTTTCCCACTACTGTCAATCCCACCCCCCATTACTTGTTATAAACATTTTGTCATGCAGATTTTAGACACTTCAGGGTATCCACAAGCTCTCAGTGAGCTTCTCTGCTTGGTTTGCCAGAGAACTTCTGACATTGTGGCTACGATGGGAGAAAGGTATGTGTTTCAATTCTGGCTTGTGTTCACCTTAAGTTCTGAAATCAAACAAGATCCACCATCCTGAGGATTAATTTCCATTTGAAAAATACCCCATCAGGTCTATATAAGAAATAGTATTCCTTTTTGTAATATGGCTTTGACCATATGCCATTTAACACAGCAACCTTGGCCTTATTGTGTCAAAGGTGCGTTTGCCTGACGTTATTACCACTGAGCTGAAGAATTCAAATACCTCTGCTCTCTTCCCTGACCACAGGACTGGGGCTAGGGTGGGAATGGGAATGGAATAGGGGATCAGCAAATAGCAGAATTCCCAAGCCGTGGGAAGGGCAGGGAAGAGGTTCTAACCTGGTCTCTAGTGGCATCTGCACTCTTGCTTTATTTGTCTCTGTTTGTCTCTGACTTCTGACTTCATCTTATTTTCTCCCTTGGTAGGTTGGCCTTCTTAGTGTGGCAGAAAACATCTTGCACTGTCAGGCCCTGGAGAGAGGCACACTCAGTTCTCTTTTAATTGCATCTTGCAGAAAGCACTCTCTCAAGGGCTCAGTTTGGGTCAAGAATAAGGTTGACAGAGAAAATATGAGATACACAGATAAATTAGAATTTCACAGAAGCTACTCATCCTTTATGTCCCAAAAGTTACATGGGATATACTTATACTAAAAGCTATTCATTGTTTATATGAAATTCAAATTTAATAGGATGGCCTGTATTTTTACTTGTCAAGTTTGGCAACCCTCAGCTGCTCCTAGATCAATTAGTTTAGAGCCAGGGAGTTGGGGTTCAGCCTACCCTCACTCCATTAGAGAGTAGGCTAGATCTTGTCCTTATTTACTGCTGCCCACTTGCTGATGGTGGGGGTGGGCGGGTTATTTATGCCGAACAGACAGTCCTATGGGTATCCACCACACCTGCCCTACTTAGGCTACCTGGTCCCTCTGTCCAGGTTAGACTTTCTCCCAGCTCTCCTGCCTCCTAGTTGGCCTGCCTGAGCATACCCCCTTACTCTCTAGAACAGCTCTCTGACGTTTGCTGTTATTGTTTATCATCTCTCTGGGTCACCATTCCTGGTGCTATGATATAAGCTGTGTGAGGAGCTGAACCCTGATCAGGTCTTCCCCAGTGCATTCCCACATTTCATACAAGGCCCAGCATACAACTGGTGTCAGGACACACCTGGTGGGCACAATTTCAACCAAAAGATTCTCTTCTGTGCTATTTTCCTTCTATACCTGTCCCCTCCCTGTCACCACCATTATGGAGACCCAGCACTGTTCTCAGAAGAGGGCATGTATGTGATTGTCCTCTCTACTTCTTCACAGTTTTAGGCTGCATAAACATCCATTTACTGCTGGTGTCTTCCATTCCAGCCTGCTTGGTCACTGCCAAGTCTCCCTCCCATGCGGGGGCTCAGCTCTGGGAGGGGATAGTCAGTGCGTCATGGCACACCTTTTAGCAAGAGGAGAGGGTGTTGGGGCTGATGCAGCAGACAGGACACTGGGTCAGGAACACTAGGGACTGGAATAGGCTCATTCATGGAAGCTGGACCCTGGACTCCCTGGGATTCTTGTTAACAGACAGCTCTGGAAAGGCAAAGGTACCCAGGCCCTCCCCTTCCTGTGTGTTCTCCCCCCCACTTGTATTTCCTCTTCCTCCATGCTGGGTCCCCTCTTCTCTCTCCCCCCAGTACCCTTTCCTTTACCTTACTTCTACCTAACCTCCACCCTACTTGGCTACCCCTCCCCTCCACCCCCAAGTTCTTTCACCCTCTCCTCTCCCTCTCTTTTCTCCTATTTAAAGAGCACTTACTATATACTGGATATCATACATACTTTTTTCCTATTTTATCATTTCACCAAAAAACCCAGTGTAGCCATATTTATGTCTAGTTTGCAGACAAAAAATGGGAACGTTAGGAAACGTTAGGAAATCCAGCCAGAGTGATGGAGATGGGGTTTGAACCTCCATCTTCTGGCAGCAAAGCGAGGGCCATGTGGTACTGGCATGTAGACCCCAAGGAGGAAATTTCAGTGCACATGACCTGTAAGTGGGCCTGGATAGGGAAGGACGATGTCTCCTTGTAGGTGTTCTGAGCAGTGTTGCACAAGCACTCTTTCGGCTTCATCTATGACCAGGCATGGTGCAAATCTCCCTCTCCTCTTTCCATCTATGCCAGTCGCCACCCCCTCCATCATCACCTGTCTTCACCCTGGTTCTTTGTTTTTCATTCATTACACTGTAGGTTAGCTGCTTCCTCCCCACATCTAGGGAGGCATTATTACTTTGCAAACAAAACATGTCCTGCTCACCCTGGAAGATGGGTTGTCCGCAGAGATTTCCTGCAGACTGCTGTGCTCATCGTGGCTCGGGATTCTTGTAAACTGCAGTCACAGAGGGTGGCACTTCCTGCCGGAGGGAACCTTGTCCTCTCCCTGACCTCTGTCTTATTATCCCTTGCCGTCCATCTTGGAATCCCTCTCCCATTTGCACTGAGGCCCTCGCGCTATCAACATCAGAACATCCTGGGCAGGAAGAGAATCGTGTCATTTAGAGGTGGCCGAGGGCAGACAGACATTACAAAGTGGGCCGTGTTCCTGCCTCGGTTCTTGCCAGCTATTCGTGGGCCTGCATCTTGACCCTCCCCCAGAACCACGGAAGGCCAAGACTGGTCACGTTCCTGAGCCCCAACACGGTCAATTATGCAAATAAATAAAGATGGAGCGAGCACGAGGTTCTTTCCCAGCCCCTTTATAGAACCTTCTTTTAATGACAGGCTTCTTTCTGATCCCCGGCTGGAGCTGAGATTGTGTCTCAGGGCTCCACCTCAGACAATGCTGGCCCAGTCTCCCCTTCCCCAGCTCCCAGCAGCGTTTTGCTTCTGGCCTGGGAGTCCCTGCCTCTCTCGCCTTTCATGCTTGTTCTTTCTCTCTCTCTCTCTTTTTTTCTGCCCCTTGGTCATTCTCTTTCCAGGTTTTAAAAAGGGGAAGGGACTAGGAAGCAAATTCAGACCCTGATTTTTGAGTGGGGCAAAGCCTTTCACATGAAGAAATAAAAGAACATACATTAATAGCTTGGAAAACAATGGTAATATTTAATTAACCTTTTGAAATGGCTGATCTGCAAATCTGCACGTGTCAGCTCATCTTCAGAACAGAGGCACTGTGTGTGCCGATGCCAAAATCAACATGCTGGTCCATGGATTTCCTCCACGGGGATTTCACAGGGGGAGAAAGTAAGAATATATTCTGTCCCCCCCACCCCCATCAGTTGTGTTACTTTTAAAAATTCATGTGATCCAGCTGCCCTCACCAAGGTTGGACGCAGCCTGTTGTGCTGCACATCTGAGGACCCTGAGCTGAAGCTTGGCTCCTGTCCCTGTCATTGTAGCAGACAGGCCTCAGGCCTCCTGGGGGACTGAGGGTCAGTTCTGATGACAGCAAAAATCAGCTTGATGCACTTGGAGTTCTCCCAACACAGTGCATATCCACAGGACAAAGGGAATTAGTCTCATCTGCAAGTGTCAACTCTCTGGCCTTTTTAGAGTGTGAGTGTGTGTGTGTGTGTGTGTGTGTGTGTGTGTGTGTGTGTATTTTTTTCTTGTAAAGGTGGTCTGCTCTCTTAGTTTGAGAAGTCATGACATCCAGGGAGCACAGAGGTTGGCTCATTAAAATATCACCTGGTTAAAGTAAATCAGTGTTGATGGAATTGTTTAAGGTATTCCCCCTTGCAGAGGTGGCATGTCCTGCTGATCAACCTGTTACTCCCATCACCATGGGCTACGTGGGAACCCCCCTTTCTTCTATGCACCCCATAACTGCTGTAATGAGTATGTCTCACGATGTAATCAGAAGCCTGAGTTGATGGGTGGTGACTAATACATTTCATTTCCTTTTATTGATGATGATAACAGCAAGAATTAAGGAGGGTGACATTTTTGCTTCCTGGGACTTCTAGAAATTGAGGAGTATGGGCATCAAAAAAATGAATATGGAACAGTGGATTGTAGCTTTAGGTTGTACACCCACATCCATCAAGCCACAAAATACTTTTTGAAATGTTTATAGAAATTGCTGTGACTTGTAAAAAGAAAGTCTTTTTATGTTTTTTTATGTTTTTATGTTTTTTGACTAATCAAAAAAAACACAAACAAGTGTGGGGCTTTTATGAAACATGTGGCAAAACCATAAAACTTTGGATAAGAAAGATTTAAGGCATATGGAGACTTGAACAAGGTGAAAGGATGCACAGTGAATTCAATGAAGCAATTGTTTGATTGCTAAGGCCATTTCTTCCCGGCTGGAAGGACATAGCACAGTTGGGCACAACAATTGCAAAATGATTTTATCTCTGACATTCTGGCAAGGGTAATGGATGTGGAAGATCAAGAAATTAGGCTGGAATTTGTCAAGTCTTCCTTAAGATACCTTTCAAGAAGAAGTAACTCATCGTGGCCTGGCCATCAATGACTCATCTCACACGGCAGAGACAAGAGAGCCAACACCACGATGACCAGAAATATCAAATCTACCAGTGGCAATTGCCAGGTTGAAAGCCAAGGTCTTTTTGGACCCTAAAAGTTTGGAAGTTAATAGGAAGTGAGGTTTCCCGAGGTAGAAAGAAAATTCATGATTTGGGTTTGAGCCTACACTTGAAAACCACTTGCTACAAGCCAAGCTTGTACTAGGTACTTTATATGCCTTATCTCATTTAATCCTCACAACAAACCTATGAGGTATTTACTAGTGTTAGCTGCACTTTACAGGTGAGGAATCTGAGGCACAGAGAGGTTCAGTAACTCGTTTAAGGTCACACAGAATATACTGATACTGAGTAGGAATTAAAGAGTTGGGTTGAAGAACAAGGTATCAATTATTTTCAATGGTTTGTATTATTACATGGATTTTTCTCTGTGTCCTTGTTTTAGTTGTGTTTAGTAATTGGGCTCAGCTGCTCAACTTGACTTTCATGGTATATGGTAGCGTTCAGAAGTTCCAATGTCAGGCTTTCCTCAGTGGCTAATCCTAAGTCCCTCGTCCACTCCAGGACACGGGTCTTTCTTCTGTGAGAGCAGAAACAGCACAGGTCTTAGATTTTTGGAAGAGCTTTACCATCCTAAGCACACTCAGGAACAAAGTGAGCCAAACTGGGCAATGAGAGGACACAGAGAAGTATGACATCTCCTCCCCTCTCACCTCCTCTTCCCTCCAAAAGGAAGGGTCAGCTTTAGGATGGAGTTAGAGAAGACTGAACAGCCAACCCAAGGAGATTTTAGTGGTAGAAAAATGCAGTGACTTTCATCCTGGTCTTTCCGCCCACGTGGTCCATAGCTCCATCTGACCACAAGAGTGACGGCTTGAGGGTGGACAGTGGTATCCGTTCCCTAGAGCATCAAAGAGCTGCAGAGATGGGAATGACCTTAATGTATGACCTGGTTGAGGATGTCTGGTTTCCAGAATTAATACAATCTGGTGATCTGGGTGGTTTCTCAATAAGGAAATAGAAGATGAACATCTCTAATCTGAAAATCCAAAATGCTCCCAAATCTGAAACTTTTTGAGTGCCAATATGAGATAGTGACACCATTGCTTTCTGATGATTCAATGTACACAAACTTTGTTTTGGACACAAAATTATTATTATTATTATTATTTTTGAGTTGGAGTCTCACTCTGTCACCCAGACTGGAGTGCAGTGGCCGCTCCCGGTCACCACAGCCTCGACCTGTTGGGCTCCGGTGATCCTTCCGCCTCAGCCTTCCAAGTAGCCGGAATTACAGGCATGCACCACCACGTCTGGCTGATTTTTTGATTTATTGTAGAGA
This sequence comes from Cephalopachus bancanus, assembly GCA_027257055.1. Classification (NCBI taxonomy): domain Eukaryota; kingdom Metazoa; phylum Chordata; class Mammalia; order Primates; family Tarsiidae; genus Cephalopachus; species Cephalopachus bancanus. The sequence continues at coordinate 2,477,883 of JAPVLO010000096.1, read as the reverse complement.
TGAGGTCTTGCTGTCCAGGCGGGTCTCGAACCCGCGGGCTCAGGCAATCCACTCACTTCAGCCTCCCAAAGGCGCGGGATTACAGGCTGAGCCACCGAGCCCGGCTTCAGCTAGTTTTTTGATTGATTGTAGAGATGAGGTCTCACTAAGTTGCCCAGGCGGGTCTTGAACCCACGGGCTCAGGCAATCCACTCACCTCAACCTCCCAAGGCACGGGATTACAGGCTGAGCCACCGAGCCTGGCTTTGGGCACAAAATTATTTAAAATATTGTATATAATTATTTTCAGACTGTGTATATGAGATGCCTATTTTTATTTTTTTATTTTAAAGATGTGGGGTCCAATTCAAGGTTAGGTATACAAATGTTCATTATGCAGGTTCCCTTATTGATGAGGTGTGCCCCCTCTCCCGGCAGTTTCCCCCTACTGCCAATGTCTTTCTTATAGTATTATGATAGTTGTTCAAGGTCTGCTTATGAGTGAGAACATGTGACACTCAATTCTTCGTTTCTGTGATAGATCACTCAGTATTATAGATACGAAGTCCACCCAAGTTGCTGCAAAGTTCATAATTTTTTATTTTAATTTTTACTTTTTAGAGATAGGATAATGCTCTATGACCCAGGCTGGAGTGCAATGGTACGATCATAGCTCACAAAAGCCTCAAGGTCCTGGATTCTAGTCATCCTCCCTCCTCAGCCTCCTGATTAGCTAGGACTACAGGTACACACCACTATGCCCAGATAATTTTTAATATTTTTTTTGTAGAGAAGGGGGTCTCACTATGTTGCCCAGCCTGGTCTTGAACTTGTAGCCTCAAGCAATCCTCTCATCTCAGCCTCCCAAAGTATGGGATTACAGGCATGAGCCACTGAGCCTGGCTATATGTGTACGATGTATATGAAACATAAATAAATCTTATGTCTAGACTTGGGCCCCATCCCTAAGATATCTCATCATATGTGTGCATTATTCCAAAAAGAAAAAGAAAAAAAAATACAAGATCCAAAACACTTTAGTCCCAAGTATTTCAAATAAGGGATACTCAGCCTGCCTCACATGGATGCGATGCTATGAGGTCCAAGGAGTCTTAGGGGCCAGAACACAAACAGGCTTAATCTAGCTCTTAAGAGGTTTATCTTGGGCCGGGGAGTGGCCTCTTCACCAAGGGCTTTCTCTGAGATTAAGACTGGAGGCCACCCAAAGGCAATGTGAATAACAATGTCATTGATGACTACTGATGGTAGAAACAGCCACCAAACCAAGGGACTTCTTTGATGCCCCATGTATTCATGCTTGTCTAATTCCCTGAGCTGCTAAACTATCACTTGCAGTGATTAGCTCTCTTGCAAAATCTAAGTTGACTCCCTGGGGTGCAGAAGAAAACTGTACGTGCATACAGAAGAGGGGAGGCTGTAGAAACGTGTGTGTGCGTGCATTTGTGCATGCAAGTGGTGAGAAGCTGAGGGTCTGAACAGTTTTCTGAGATTCCCCAGAATACAGAAGGCTTGCGGTGCATATGGGAGAACTGACAAGTATACCAGAAGGTGAGGAAATGGCTGGAAGCAACACTAATGCCACTCCATCTGGAAAGAGGGGTACTGTTTAGTACGTCTGGAAAGCATTATTTCTGCAAATAGCTCAACCTCTATCAACTTTCAGGCAGGGATCCCGATCTGCTGCCAAAATGAGATCTCCCTGACGGCAAAGTGGTGAGAGAGGCTGAGCAAATGAACTAATAGCACAAAGCAGGAAATCTGTAGAGATGGCAGCCGGTAAGGTACCACACAGCAAGCACCTGCCTCTCTCCAAAAAGACAGCCGGGGCTTCCCATCACGTTAGGCCAGGGCTGCACCGGGGGGAGGGCTGGACCTGGTGGGATTTTGGGCTCGGCAGCCATTTCCAACAATTTTGCACAATTTTGGGGCTCAAATATAGTTAGCCAAATGGCTTTCCCGCATTGATTTTTATACCCGTGGGTATTTTGAAGGAAATTAAATCCATGTGTTTCTGATTCACTTGCCATTAGCACATGAAAACGCCGTTTTGTGAGAATTATGGTATGCCATGGGTGCCTTCGCACAGTGCTGCTAAATGCCGTAAAACCGTCTAGCCAGACACGGAGGTGCAAGGCGGCGGGCGCGTTCCGCTATACGCCATTTCCCTGCCTGTCCAGAAGGCAACATGTTTTTGTCGTTTGCATCCTTTCTGAATGTAGCACAACATGTTCCCTCGTGCCTGCTAATCATCTATCGTTTCCAGTTTGAATGAAGCCGTGTTAGTGTAGATGATGAGAAATTGCCCTTAACCACTAATAGCTGGATGCGATTCTCAGGGAAGAGGCTGCAGAGGCTGGCACTGGTCTCCGGGTCCAGGGGCAAAGAGGCCGGCTGAAAGCATCCCCAGGAAGGCCACGCAGGCTCCGGTCTGCAACGCTTAGAAGCAGGTGAGCATGTGCTTGCAGTGAGAGACGGTGGGAAGCCCCGGCCTGCGGCCGGGGGTGGGGGGCTCCTTTGGGTCCTGCTCCCAACCATCCGTGAGCTTCCTCCATACTGATCATCCAGTTGAATGCCACTGGCTCAGGGGTCTTTCTGGGCCTGACGTTCTATGAATTAAAAACTGGTCCTTATTTCTCCTTAGTTATCCCATTCATTGCAAGGGTGCATGCATTAAATTTCTAGTGTCTTCAAGGTTCGGTGCCCAATGTCAAGGACACAAAGAAGAAAAGCATGTTCTTGCCTTTGGAGGGAAGATACAAGAGAAAGGGGAGATGACTCATTTATTGAGTACTGACTATGAGTGTTGACTATTAGCCAATCACATCATCTGCACAAGAATTTTCTAAAGTAGGCCATACTGCCCCCGTTTTATGTATGGAATTTTACTAAGAGTCAGGAAGAGTGGGTAATTTGCTCTAGGACAAGAGCTTGTAAATGCAAGAGTTGGGATATGGAGCCTCTTATCTATTTTCTCCCCTTCTGTTTCCTGTAATTTAATATGATGAGTGTTAAATACGCATGTACAATCTATAATATTTTGTATCTGTAATTACAGGGAAGGAGTGCCTAATTCTGCTTTGGAAACATTGGAAGATTTTACTGAGAAGATGACATTTGCTTTGGGTTTTGAAGGATGAGCAGGAGTTCCAGTGGAGACGGGAGACGGGAGACGGGTTGGGAATGGCAGACGGAAAGATACAGAGTGAAAAGGAGGGCAGAGTGTTTCAGAAATGAAAAATAGACCACTTACCTCATTTCTGCAACACTGATGAATGTATACACTGCTGAAAACCTACAGGTCACATCTCTCCTATGAGCACAATTATATCTTGATTGTACCTTTTCTGGACCTCCAATCCAGTCTCATCATTCCATCTACTGAGTGACAGAGGGACCAGGTGGCATCTCTGTGAGTGGTTTAGTTGACTTAGACCTTTGTCAACCTTGAGAACTCAGTGGAAAAGGGGTTTCCTACATCTTCCTCTGTTCACATTATTGTCCAAGATGTTTTGCTGCTTGCCTGCAATGGAGAAAGAGAGTGAGTTGAGGGCACAGCTGGTGGCAATTTTGTCCTGAATTCAGAGGTTGTGGCGCAAACGGAAAATTTCATGCTGCAGCCATGGTAGAGGCTGACTGAGCTTTATGACTTACATGGTGTGTCCACAACCTGCTTCCCGTGAAATTGCCTATAAGTGTGGACAACCTGGAAAGCTGCGGCTGAACTGTTTCTCTAGAGGGCTTCCTGGATTTCATAACGAGGCTCGCTCTGGCACTTAAAACTGCGCTCTCCTATACCTTGTTCTAAAAGCCAGCAGGTTTTCTAAAGCATGGCAGTAGGTAGCCCTGCAAGAGTTGTCTTATCCCATCATAAAGATTCAGGAGGTCTCTCAACTCTTGGCAAGGGTTGTGCTGTGGTCCTAACTGAACAAACTGGCTTACTTCAGTCTAGAATTTACTCAGCTGACATGTCTATGCTGTAATAATGTCTAAACCCCATTCTTCTGGTATTGGTGTCAGCCAGTTGTGAGACTCTAACACTCCATTTAGACTTAGGGGACCTGCTTCTAGCCCAGAATCTTTCCTAAAAAATAAACATCATCCTCTGTCATAGGAAACAATCACTAAGGACCTATTTGCTCTAAAATTTTCTGATTTCTTTCTTCTAGCTCTGCTGGAAGGTGAAATCAGCTGCTTACTCTAAAACAAACAAACAAACAAACAAAAAACCCCAAAAACCCTCTCTCTTCCACGATCATTCTAAAGACTGTTTTAAGTTTCCATATCCGCATCCTAGTTTTCTCTCTTTACTGCATTAAAATAAGTATTTGTTATTTGGCTTCTTCTCAGAAGGACAGTTTTCCCAAACATACAATCATCCCTGGACATGAAAATTATTTGGGATCCCTTCTAAGGTCTTCACATCACACACTGATTGTACCTGCCAAGCAGAACACCAACACAGGCTTGAGTGTAGTGGGTTGTGTGGTTGGGGGATGGATATAGTCAGCTTCGGCCTTTCTAAGTCATGGTTCTGTGAGTGCTAAACCATTTCAGGGGGCTTGCAGACCACTGTCTTCTCCAGTTGGGGCCGTCTGGAGCAGAGGCGACTCTAACTGTGTTATAAACATGGTGGCCAACAATTAATGTCCTGGACCCATTCCCCTCTTGGCTTGTGCAGAGAGAGGCCAGTCAGGTGGCTCAGAGACACTGTTGGCAGAAACCAACGTTCCCTCTATTTGGGAATGAAGGACCATAAATGGTGGCTGCCTTCCAAACTGCCAATAAATAAATAAATATAGAGAGTGTTGACACCGGTCTCTCTGCCAAACATCAGTCTGATTCTATTCTCATTTTGGGGGGAGACGAAAGAGAGAAGGGTTATTGAATAGGCTTTTGAGATGTAGTCTCAGTTCTACTTGGAATCTCGTCTCCTTTGGAAACATTTCAATCGGCTTTCTGGCTTATTGGAGAGTGGGGCAATTCTGTCAGACATGAGATTGTGTTAGCTTATTCATAATAATTATCGGAAATAGGCCGAAATGGAGCCATTTCTAAGGATGACGGTTGTCAACAGATACTTCAGCTATAGTTTGGAATATAACCGCTTAGACCCTAAGAGGGTGTGCATTTAGCACATAGCCGACTCCAAGGCAGTTTAGGGTGCTGGCCAGGCACACACCACTCTAGGAATACTCAGCTCTGGGGTTCAATTACCTCTCAGTCCACAGATTCACAGTGTTTTTAATCCCTGCCTTCTGAGTTAGAGGATGCTGTGCGTTGACTGAGTTTGAAGTCAGACAAAATGGTGGCCATGTTACTACGTAAGGAAGCCAGTGAGAAGAAATCTCTGTTTACTTTTGTATGCCTAGGGTGTAACATGGCACCTGTCGTATCAAAGGTACTTAATATGTATTTGTGAACCAAATGGATGAAGGAGGAGTTGCTTTGCTTCTTTACTGTGATCCATAATCTCAGGCTGTTCCTGTATTTTGAATTACGCTGAGCCACACTTCGAGAATGTCTGAAGTTTAATGTTGGGCTCTTCCACACGCTTTTTTTTTGCCGCCTTTTCTTGTCCAGCTGTCTCCTTAACACCTTCCTCACCAGCATGGTGTAGGACTCCCCACAAGGCTGTGCTATCTCCAGTTACAGTCAGTCTTTCCCCATTCTGGAAGTATATCCCTAGAAGTTCTGTGCATTTTCTCCCCCCCTTTAAAAATTATTTCAGTTTCCTCATTCCTTTTTCTGTTTCTCTTGAGAATTTTCAAGACCCCCCGGAACAAACAACTCTGACTCAGAAAATCTAACTGAGAAACCGAGGGAGAGAAGGGTGAATGGAGAAGTGAACAGCACAACTTCTCATTCCTTGAGACCCAATGGGGTGTTCTCCCTTGATGGCTGGTCTCCTGGGCAGAGCCACTAGCCTGAAAGGGCCATGCATTCCCCACTGTTGTTTTGACAGCTGAACTGCAGAGGAATTAACCCTTTACATCAAAGTCTTCTGCAGTTTGGTTACTGCTGTTCTTTAAAGTGTGATTTATTATTTACCCATTAAGGCATGGATATGAGGGCATATTTGCATACACACACGCTGGATATTACTGGGGTTTTAAAAATCACTGCCTTCCCTGCACATTCTCATGGCATTGGGACAACCTAGGAGTTCTTGAAATGGTTTCAAGATGAGACTTTCACTTCAGTTAATTAGGGAGATTCTGTTTTCCAGGAAAGTCTCAACTTTTCAGAACTCAGGTTCCAAAGAATTGTATATTATTGGTGTGGAAGGTTTGGGGGCTGGTATAGTTCAGTGGGCAGCTGATATACCATACTGATCTCTAGCATGTTTGTATCTACAAAGAAACACAAACCTGTATGATTGTTGTTCTTTTCCAAGGGCTCTTAATATATTTTCATTATTTATATTTTTAATTGTGTGAAAGTACCCAAAGGCTTCATGGCAAAGGAAGACAGTTGTAAAAATAGAATACATAAATAAATTAAAATTTAAAAAATTTGAGTTAGTAATGTCTGACTTCCTCTATTCATGTTATTGCTACTCTTGTTGCTTTTTGGTTTTTGTTTTGCTTCTTGACTGTTGTTGTTTTCCGGGAAAGCTGTCATTTATCGTGAGAACAAGAGCAGCCATGTGTTGATTTTTCTAGATTCTTTTTGGATACCATCCCAGTGCTAATGAAGGCCCTTCCAAAGTGCTAAAGAGCTGGTGCCAAAATCAGTTATGCTGAAAACAATAGAGGAGCGTGGTACACAGACAGCATGCATACCCGGATATGTACACGCATGCATCGATATTTGAATTAATACGCCTGTGTGCAACTTCTTATGTTTATGCAAATATGCACACACATGGGGCAAACATATAAGGTGTGCGCTGGGCTCCACTGGGGAGGGTGCGATGGCTGCATTTTTATGAAAGGACTTTTAACATCTGTTTGCAGAAAATTGTCTTTGATCAAAGGATGAGCGGAGTTGCTAGATTTTACAGTCCTCTCATTTGTCAGTTTGGAAGCTATTGGAAATGTGCATTCATCAACTTTAAAAACTTAGGGGGAGAGGTATATAAATATTGTTATGGATCTTATTTGTTTACGAAATGAAGCTTCTGTTGCAAGAAGCACCCAGAAAGCACACAGCATAGGCTTGGCTGCAGTGCTTATATTAATGAAGTATTTAACATCGATCTTTGAGTACTTTTGAGGTAGTTTGTTAGCTGACAAGAAGGGATACTTTGTAGCTGGGCTCCTTCCCTGCCCTCAATAGAGTCTCCCGGCCTCTCTCCCAACCTTGTAATTATTCCCTCCTCGATGTGTTTACACAGCTTGGAGATGGGGACAGAGTTCTCTGGCGACCATGCAACGGAGTGCAATCGCCCTAAAGAGAAGCACTGAGAAGCCATAAAACCTAAATGCCCGGCCATGCACCATTACATCGCACCGTGATTCAGATTTAGTAAATTTAATTAAATAATATCAAATAACTTGATTTCGGGGCTTTAAAAACCCATCTCTATGGTGCCCAGTAGTCAATCTTCCTGATGATTATTGTTCATCAAGTCGAATGGCCGTTTTTTTATGAATCAGAATCCTCGCCGTCCGCAGCCGCCCCCGGTCGCTCGTCTCAGTCGGCAGCTCGGGGCGCCACCTACCGGCCGCTCTCGGCACCGCCACACGGAGACGTCGCGGCGCGGGCCCGGGCTTGGGAGTCGGGGGAGCGGTCGGGGGAGCGGCCGGAGAGCCAGGGAGGCTGCAGAGCGCCGTCGCTGCAAAAATCGCAGACGGGACCGGGCTCCCGGCGGCTGTGACGTGCTCCCTGGGGCTCTGTCACTGCGTCTCAGCTTGAAGTCTCGGGGACAACCCGGAGAGGCTGGCTGTGGAGGCCGGAGGAGTTTTTTTTCCCCCCTTTTCCTGCTGCAAAGCTCACCCGTGTGGCCGCGCTCGGCGGCGCCCATTCTTCTTTTTCTTCTTCTTTTTTTTTTTTGTGGTATTCTTCTTTATTAAAGCCCAGATGATCTGATGGAACCGCTGTTTACCCACGTCTCTGGGAAGCCATTCCCGCGTCCCCCAAAGCCTTTCCAGTCTGAAGAGGACATCTGAGGTGTAGAGACAGGGGGTGGTGATCCCCAGATGGAGACAATGAATGATGAATTTTACCACTTGTTATTATTATTATTTTTTCCCCTCCAAGTACTTTATTTCCAGGAAAATCTTCCTTGTCCATTTTTGAAACAAGAGTTGAATTCTGGTGGGGTGGGGGCAATGCCAAGCCCTACCTACCAGAGTCAAGTTTCACTCTCTGTTCAATTGAATTATAGTTTAGCAAATAAACAACACATCAGACAATGGTGGTGTGCATCGAAGGAGGGAAATCACTTCAAAATAGTCTTCAACTATTCCTTAATTCAGACTTCTCTGACACCTTTGTTTGGTCTATCTTCCTTGGGGAAACTTTCCCGAGGGGAAAGTTTGCCACTTGCATGTTTTTTCACATTTTTAAGGGATATAATAATCCGAGCATCCCAATAGGGCATCCAAAAAGTTCTTTTTCTCTTCTGGGCTTCTCAGCAGAGGGCTCAGTAGGGATATCCATGTGCCTGAGAGCCCCTTCCAAATGATCAGCTGTTTCATCATCACCCCTCCCCCAAATGTTTCAATGTAGCAACAGATGGTGTTTTAGGCTTTTTGCTGACGTAAGGGTGGTCTATTTTGTGCTTTCTCAGAAGGACTGTGACTAAATCCACTCTGTCTCATTTAATGAGTTCAAATGAGACCATATAACATTCTCTTGGAAATTAAACTGACTTCGCAGAGTCCCATGGCTCAAACAGTGTTATTAATGTGTTTTTCTCATCTTCAGAAGGACCTCTCCTTCCCTGTCCTTAAGTAAATCTCTTCCCTACTTTAGATCAACACTCCCATAGTTCCTAAGCATTTGCTTTAGATGTGTGTACAGAAAAGAAATGTAGGGAAAAAGCTGCCAGACTGGAAGCAGAAGCACATAATTTATAGTTCTCTTGGCACATGTTAGATTACAAATCTCTGGAGGTTTTCAGACTCTTTTATTTTCCAAGCAAGAGGCAAAACTTACATTCTTCATTTGATTCAAGAAGAGCAGATGAGATGGTGAGAGAGGGTCTTGTTCCTGAGGTTGCACCGAATGAAGAAAATCCTCTTCTTTAAAAAGGATTGCCAGAGAGCCTTCCTCCTTGCTTTTCGGTGGTGTGAGGAAAAGAATCAGACTGTTGTGCTAGGTTGTTAAAGTTCAAGGTGGAATCATGTTTCTTTCACTTGTTAACCGAACACGAGCTCTTCTCACGCATCCTGGCCTTGTCGTTCATGATGTTTCAGTATTATTGCCACCAGAATTTCTTTTGTTAAGGATGCATTGTGGTGTGAATGGTCCTGTGTTTGGTCCAGCTTCTGCAAGGTCCACCATCCAGCCGGTGTGCCGATCCAGTGCCATGCCCTGAAGTTATCACATCATCCTGGTTGGTCCCCCTTAGTACTATGGTCTTCTAGCTCCAGTCTAATACAGTAATTCACTTGGTGGTTTAAAGGCATTGGCCAAGAAACCCAGGCATGAACCAGTTCTCTCAAACTTAGTTCTTGACCCATTTGTTTTATTCTTTTCTGAAGAAAGCAACAACAACAACAACAAAAAGTGATTAAAGGGTTGTGTTATCTGAAACCAAAATACCTGCAGGAAGGTGTTCTGGGCTGAACAGTGTCCTCTTCCCTATTCTGCCACCCGTTCCTTTATTCATACGTTGAAGTCCTAACCTCCAGTACCTCAGAGTAAGACTGTATTTGGAGACAGGGTCTTTACAGAGTCAAAGTTAAAATAAGGGTATTATGGCAGGCTCGAATTCAGTATGGTGGATGTCCTTATAAAAAGAGGAAATTTGGACACAGACATGTGCAGAGAGAAGACCACAAGAGGACACAGGAAGATGACAGCCATCTATAAACCAAAGAGAAAGGCCTAGAACAGTTCTTCCCTCAGAGTTTCCAGAAGGAACCAACCCTGCCTACACCTTGATTTTGGACTTCCATCCTCTAGAGCAGTAAGACGATACATTTCTGGGTTTAAGTCACCTAGTCTGTGCTATTTTGTTATGGGATTCCTAGCAAACTAATATAGAAGGTGTACGAATTAATTCAGCCATTTGTATATTTTGGTATTCCAAGTTAGCCTCTGTTATTTCAAAGGGCCCGAAGCTTACCTTCCCAGGCTGGGAGATGGGATGTGCTTTGGGGAAGCCCTCAGCAGTGCACTAAACAAAGCCCTCAGAAGTCTCTAGCCTGACCCCGCCTAACTTAACTGTAAAATCATCCTGCACTGAGGTCTGTGGAGCATGACTGCCACGTGTGAACCATAGTTAATAATGGAAGTAACTGTATTCTGTGTAGCTTCCTGTATCTGGACACAAAAAGCATTTTCCTGCTGACAAACTAAATGCTTCAAAAATATGGTGTTTTATGCATCTCTCATGCATACCCTTAATGTCATTTTGAACACTTAACATAATTTTGAGAATATAGTCCTTGTTTCTCTTTTGTATACCTTTAACATCATTTTGAACCCTCTGGTATGCCCACCCAGACCAAAGGCTCAGGTGAGAGATTTTTGCCTGTGCTCTTGAAAGGTGAGGCCTCATCCATAAATGCTCTTTAAGGACTTGCCTGATTAGTCTTTTCATCAATGCAGCTGTTTTCCCTAGGGAGTGCTTAGTCAAATGCTTGATTCTTTGCTGGATGCCATGGGCGATGAGTTTATCCTATATGATGTCTGTAGTCACCTCACAGAAGCTACCCATGCTTAATATCTGGAAAACACAATAAGCACAGCAATTTGGTTCAGTGGATAAAAAGAAACACAGCTACAACTTTTAGCTGGGTTTGGTTTTTCATCCTAAGTAAGTAAATATTTCAAAACCAAATCAAATTGTGAGAATTCAATCTCACAGAAAAAGGTTGCAGAGCGTTTTAATTTTCTTAGTGTAAATAAAATTCAAAATGAATGTCAAAAGGGACAGAAAGGCATTAAAGAAGTAGAGTGAAGGCTGAGCACAGTGGCTCAAGCCTGTAATCCTAGCACTTTGGAAGGCTGAGGCAAGAGGATTGCTTGAACCCAGGAGTTTAAGACCAGTCTGGGCAACATAATATGACTTCATCTCTCCAAAAAAAAAAAAAAAAATCTAGCCAGGCATGGTGGAGCATGCCTGTAGTCCCAGCTACTCAGAAGCCTAAGGCAGAAGGATCTCCTGAGTTCAGGAGTTAGAGGTTGCAGTGAGCCATGATCATGCCACTACACTCCAGCCTGGGTGACAGAGTGAGACTCTGACTTAAAACAACAACAAAAAAAGTAGAGAAAAACCAAATCATTACACAGACTTTTTACTACAGTTCTGTAGAATTTTTGAAATATCAGGTATTGTTACCAGTGTCCCTGTAAAAACTTGAGAGATTACTAATGGACACAGGACATGGTGACAACCTTAAATAACCCTTCGGTAACAAACAAATCATGTTGAGTTTTCATACGATTACCATCATCTCATGCTTATTCCAAAGAACGCATGGAGGAAATGAACATGACGGATCACATGCATCATACTGCCATACCCCAAAAAGGAGACAGACAATATCTCTCAAGGAGCCTCACACTGTCTTCCTGCTAAAAGTCAACAAGAATGTGCATTAATATGGATCCTGTATTTTATTATAAACTATTCATTGCCTTGTATTACCTTGTGTTTTACACACACACACACACCACCACCACCACCACCACCACCACCACCACCACCACCACCACCATTGAATAAAAAAGAATTCAGTAAACATAAGACATTTGCTCTAGAGATTTGGGAGTTAAATACTAGCTGACTAGTCAAATGTCAAAAATTGGAGTAGAATTAATAAAATGGGTTGCCTAATTCAAAATTACCTATGTATGTCACCTTTGTTTTGGGTTCATAGAACTTAAGACCCTACATAAATTAAGTTCATAGTCTGACCCATTTAAAAATAACTCTCTTTTGCTGTTGAAGTCTTTAAGGTCAAGTTCAAGAAGTGTCAGTACAACAGTGATTTACCACTTCATGCTTTTTTTTCTGAATATTGCTTTCTAGCATTGGTGTGTTTCGTCTCCTCATTCCTGTTTGCACCAGAGAACTGATGGGCTGTGCATTTTCAATCTCCAGTGTCTGGTTAGAATATGACAAACATTCACATTATTTTTCATTTTTCACTTGTCATCAGGATATTTGAGGTGATATACCAAATATACTCATATGAAGCCATGTGACTTAAAATATCATTCCGCTCAAGGTAATCTCATTCTGATGTTCCCATTTAAAAACATGATTTTGTTTTGTTTGAATCGACCACTGTGTGATAAGATGCGCTAAGCAATCAGGAGAATATTTTCATGGCTTAATAGAAAAGATCCTGATGTTTTTCCTATCTGGATGATGCTTGAGATGAATGTGGTGTAAAAATATGATACATTTCACTGCTACAGAAGCAGCTCAGAAATCTTTATGTGTAATGATGGGCTAACAGCAGCAAACACAAGGTGACATCTTTAAAGATAAGGACACTGAAGTATTGATTAGACAAATCTATTTGGCAAGGCAGCAGTGATGCATAGATAGAGGAAAGGGATGCTGGAGAAACCTGTGAATGCACATACTAAAAACTATCTTGCACAGTTCATAAATAATGATTATAATAAAGGCTCTGCCAGTGGTTTAAGGATCCGAGTAATATGAATTGATTGTTAACATTTCACTTTAAAGATAGATTAATTAATCCTGAATCATACGGTAATGCTTATGAAAGTACTGTACATATGACATAGAAGTTAATACCAAATGAATTCATTACAAGTGAGATAATTACAATGAATACCCAATAAATTAGTAACGACAGGATATTTAGAATTCTAGGCATTAAAGTCTTGAGAATAGCAAATGCTCTGGCCACTGCTGAGGCGTCAGGCCAACTCAGGCTCGATTCTGTAGGTCCTTGAACCTTTCAACGAGGGTGTCCCTTTTGGTTGGGTTTGAGAATGGCCATCTTGACCCTGCTGGCCCAGATACACTGACAGTGGCTCCTGCATGGTGGCTGATTGTTCAACAGTCTCCTTAAGTGAACTGTTACCAAAGAAATGCTAATGAGACAAAGCAAACCACCAGGTCTTGGTGAACAAAGAACTTGCAAAGATTCCCAGACTGAGATTCCACTTGGAGCACGATGAGTTCCATTCTTTGGTGGCTCTTTCTTACCCTCCTCAACTGCTGTCTGAGCTTATTGTGTTCTGGAACTTGCTCTGGCCTGCAAGGGAATCTGGAAACATTTTCTCATTTTGTACGGGTTCATGCTGGGATACAGAGAAATCAGGGGACTTCCCCAAGAGCACACAGATGAAACCCCCAGTCCAGGGTTCTTGTTTCTACAGTCTGACCAGGAGACAACAATAAACATCATAACTCATGTTTATTAAACACTGCATGCCAAACGTTGTGCTAAATGCTTTATGTGGGTCATACTACAACCCTCTGAGGGACAGTGTATCTTTATTTTACAAGCAGTCCCCACAAGTTGAGTAATGTGCTCAAGGTTAGCTGGCATGTGAGAGGAGGGTTGGGGACACTAACCTGGCTTTGTCACCGTCATTTGGCTCTCAGGCAGCTGTGTGGTTCTACCTGGCGCCGGTGAGACCTGGTCTCCTGCGAGCATCTGGTTTACTACGAGGCCCCTGTAGCCCCACCAGGAAACTGGGTCAGCTGTGGGGTAAGAAAAGAGGCAGGCAAGGCAGACACGCAGACGCTGGGAAGTGAGTGAGAGAGTGGAAGTGAAATGTGCTGCTTCTCGACTGAGGATTTCAGAATCAGGGATGCCTTTGCCACCCTCTTATCCCCTATCTGCAGGGGGATGGTAGGACCATGAGATGAAGGGGACCTGGCAACAGAGAACCCTGGTGTTGGACTGTTTTCTGTGTGAGAAACACATTTTGATCGTGTTAAGTCAGTCACAGAAACGCTGGAGCCTATTTGTTCCCTTAACTAATATAGGGGTTGCAAAACAAGGTTGCAGGTCCAGGGTAATTTGAATCCCCACTTGGCTGAGTCAGTGTGGTTTTACAACTCCCACAAATCACGTTAGGATCTAAGACAGTTTCCCAGGAAGAAATACCTTCCCATACCCGTCCCCAATGTAGAAAATTATAGAAGGTGTACTTGCATCTAAGTTGTCCCTGCAGAAATCCCAGATGCCACTGGAATCTGCCATGAAGCCCTGGCCCAACCGGCCTCTGCACTCCGAGGGCTGATGATGCCATTTGGCAGCAGATGGACTGTGCACGCCTGTGGAGGCAGCCCTGTGCTGGCCACACAGCCTCCCTCTCTTGTCTGTGTCCATCCAAACCCGAGCACTCAATGGTAATGGGACCACAGTTCTAAAACATTTTATTGAGACATCATTTTTGTGTTAAAGAAGAAATGTTTCTCTCCATGGAAATTAGGCCACTGCTGGGGAGAAGGGAAAGAGAAGGCAAAAGGAGCAAATCCTGATTCAATTGTTTTTATCCAAAAGCATTTTTTAGAAGATCTAGAATACTCCAAGTTATTCTGAATGGGCAAGACTAAAATTTCCAGCATCAGCAGAGATAATTACGTTTGGTTATGGGATAGCAAAGACGACTGCATCTTTACGCACACAGGCACACCCTACATATTTTGTATCCCTACATACTTTGTATTTATTCATACTCTTGCAGGTGTAGTGCTAGTCAACACTGGGCAAAGCCCTGATCTCCTCCAGGCTTTTGGAAGATCAAGACAAAGAACATTGAAACAGAAATCTGCTCAACTACGTAACTTGTGCTGAGAGTGTGGTGCAGACAGGGTGTTCACTTATTCATCCAGTAGGTGTTTGTTGAACACATATTATGCACCAGTCACCAGCTTTCCAAGGTGCTGAGAAGGCTGCTACCTAAGAGGCTGGCTCTTTTACTACCAGAAAGTCCTCGTATTCCTGAGCAGCACTGTCTAAATACTTTACTGAGGTCAGCCACTGTGAAGAAAACATGCAGAGCAGTACAAAGATATAGGTTTGGGAGCCAGGATACCTGGGACCAAATCTCAGCTGAGATTGCAAATCTGGATGAGTTATGAATTCTCTTAGGGTTTCAGCTTCCTTGTATGTAAAATGAAGATGATACTTCCTTTGTGTAAAATGAAGATGATAATAACACTTACTTCAGTGTGGGATTGTTGCAAGCATTAAATGAGGTAATTTATTTGAACTCTAGAACATATTAGCACCAAGTTTATAAAGTTCTGAGCAACTCAGTACATTGAAGCTATTATAGCTGAAGCTAAAAATTTTGGTGAGATGAGGGACAGAAAGATTCTGTGAGGAGAACAGACATGGATAGAATGCCAGGGCTAGGTGCTTGAAAAGTCAACCCTCAGGCTGAAGGTAAAAGGCTTGGGGACAAGAGGGTCTCAGGGAAGGAGAGGACACACACCTGCTTTGCCTACCTTGGCATACCACGTGACGAGGTCCCAGGTCATCAGGAACTGCCTTGCTGCAAGATGCTTGCAGAGTCCTTCTCATGGGCTCACTGTTGCCTTCTTTCCAGGGAGTGGATCCTTCTCCACTCAGGAGCTACGCCATCTATTTTCTTCCCTTTAGCTGTTTGTCCCATACCAAAACTTAACCAGAGCAAAATGCTAGAAGTGAGGGCACCAGAATCATTTACAATGCCCCAATTTTTTTTTCTTAAGTGCCTCTTAAGAAAACCATAATTTTATTTCCTTTGGGTTTCACATTGTTATTTCCTCATTATTCTCTGTTTGGAGTGGTAAATGAACACAGACTTGCACAGCAGCAGAAATAAACCAAACAAATTGCAAAGTTCCTCACCACCGAGGAACTTGAAATCTAGCAGCGTGAATGGCATAAATACTTCATTACAGAATGGGGACAAGGTGATGAGTGACTTTTACCGATAAACTCTTTGGTGGAACAGGTAGGGTTTTGGGAAAAACAAAATGCACTTGAAGCAAGAAAACACTCATTGGCATATGTTCTAAATAACAGAATAAAATGGGGGGAAAGTTGCAAAATTAAAATTTTATGATAGAAAAGATAGAGGGCTGAGAGTTCTCTAGGTTTGGGTGAAAGGATTCAAGGAAAAACATAAGGTAAAATATGGGGACAACGTAGTGGTGGGAATTTTGGTTTCCAGACAAAGAAACATGATCTTCATGTAGGCTCAGATGCTACTGTGTGTGGAAGAGATTGGGGTGTGGCAACAGGTTGAAAAACCCAGCCAGAAAGAACTGGCCCAGAGAGCGGAGCCTGGGTCTGCAAAATGTGTGTAACACCAAGAACAAAACTCCACTCTCGGTAAGAGCTGCTTCCATCCTGAGAGAAGAGACTGTGCCCTGGGAGCAGTCAGGACATCAGAGCCGACAGAAGCAGAAAAGGGTCTGAAGATTCATGTATTACAACATTCCTGCCCCCCGCCCAAGTAGTCTTCGTCATCCTTCAAGCACCTGGGGCTCTGCTTCCTCAGACCAAGTGTAAGCAAGAGAGCGGAGAACAGACTTGCTAACCTGCTGGTGCTTCACTGGGGTTTTTTGTCTTGACTTCGACAACCTCTGTGTGTCAGAGGCCTTTTCTGAAGCAATGCCTATCCCTCTAGGTGGGTAATGCTCACGATGAGGCCAGCCCTAACATGGCCATCAGCAGGAGACCTACACTATCAATGGGGCCTGGGCTGGGGGACTCAGGGGAGATGCAGGCCTCTGGGCTGTAAAAACAAAAACAAAAACAGGGCCTTGAATAGAGCAAGCCAGAGCACTGCTTCTCTCTGTGTGAAGTCTCTCTCCCATTTAAGGATCCTGAGATTTGGGTATGGGAGACCACAGAACTTCCCAAAAGCAGCTATTCCCAGAGAGTAGGTGAAAGGCTATTTATTTCTGGCTTCAAAGCCTCTTCTCTTCATAGGTCAAATTGCAGTGAAGTTGGTTAAAACAGGCCCCCGTGGGAAATCCAATAGGGGGTATCAGTAAGCTGTCACTTCAAAATACTATCTAAAAGTTCTCCAAAATGCAAGAGCTTAAAACAACAGCCAGTGCTTAGTCCTTACAAGTCTGAGAGCCCAAGCTCTGGCTGGCAATGGTTCTAGTCCTGGTGTCTTTCATTCACCTCCTGGGGCAGGCCAGCCCCAGCTTGTTCTTCTCTTGAGAATGGCGGAAGTGCAGGAGCTTTGGCATTTACAAACCCTTTGCTTGCATTATGTCTGCCATGGTCTCATTTCACAGGGCTGAGGAGGGACGGGGGAAAGGTCTGAAAGAGAACAAAGATCAGAGAGGGCTTCCCAAGAGGGAAAATCCCTCAAACTGGATCTCTTATTGTGTGAGGAGAGAAACCTGCCTCCCTCAGTCTTCAGGGAGAGTGCTGTGGCCCCTTCCTTACTCTCCTTGCCTCCAAGGAAGGACTTGTGACCCTCCTGAGGAGTTGCCCTTCCACCGGCCATGGCATGGAGCAGCCTGGGAACTTTTGGGCAGAAAAGCTCAGGTGTGACCACCCAGCTGTAGAGGAGTCACTTCAGCCTTCAGAGGGTCTGTGCCCTGGACCGCTGTTCAGCCAGGAGCTCCCTCCGGCTCCTGAGAGAGAGTACATGTTTTCTGCTACAAGTTAGGGCTGCTCCAGTCTTGACAGATGAGCCACATCATAGAACAAATAGCATTTGTGTTGATAAGCAAGACAGACTGAAGTCTAAACTCAGGAATGAATTTCAACTTGGAAAGTTTCCCCTGCAAATAACGATGATCGTGGAGACTTGGGTTCGGTCAATAAGATGGAGGAATGTCCTTTGCCTGTTCTTGTGGCAGCTTCAGCTCTGCCAGGTCTACTTGATCATTCACAAGTTCAATGGGAAAGTCCAGGGCCAGGGTCACATTACGTTTCAGAAGCCAGCAAGTCCTTACCCAGAGCCTGAGAAAGATGGAAGTGGCCTATAACACTTGGACACCCACACACAGTCAAATAATAGGTTAAGAAGTTTTACCAATTCTATTTACTTATTTATTCTAAATTGACAAATTGTAATTGTGTTTATGGGAATGTGATGTTATAGACATATAATAGGAAATGATTTAATCAAGCTAATTAACATATCCAGCACTTATCATTTTTTGCGGTACAAACATTTGAAATATACTCTCTTAGCAACTTTAAAATATACAATGTATTATTATTAACTATAGCCACTGCTGTTGCATAGTTGTACAACAGACCTCAAAAAACTTGTTTCTTCTAACTGAAACTTTGCACTATTTGATCAGCAATTCCCCATTCCCCTGACCCCAGTCTCTGGTAACCACCATTCAACTCTCTGCTTCCACGAGTCTGCTTGCTTCAGATTCCACATGTAAGTGAAATCACACAGAAGTTTTTACCAATTCTCTAAGGGTTGTGTGCTCTTATGTAATTTGGCAAGCTCACACTTCAACACTATCACAAAAGTCAAGTACAACTCTAAGTAAAACTTTGAGTAAGATTGTATTTTGCTCCCAGTTGCTCTCTGTGAAAATGGTATCCAGTGACCCCCAAGGGAAAACCAACACATTGATTTTAAGAAGGAAGCAGAGGACTTGAAGAAAACGAGAGATTCAGGAGATTCTAAAACTCAGGATAGGTCAGATAAAGGTACAATAAACACGGAACTTTCCCTGGGTTTCCAGATGTTCAGGGTAGTAGATATAGCACACTTTCTCAGATGAGCAAGTAGGCCTCATCCTTTAAGTTTAGTGATACTTCATCTGAAAAGGAGTCTCGAGGGTGAAGAAAAATATTGAGCATATTATTTGAAAATGTGTATTGTTCAAAAACTAGCTTATTGTATGTTTTCAGTTACCTGGAAATTTGCTTTTTCAAGGCTGTAAATAGAGGTGCAAATTGCATCAAGCAAAAATAAAACTTCTGAATTTCTTGGTTTCTAGTTTTTCTTTTGAAGAGATCTATAGCTTCCAGTTTTCTATCCTGACCTCAATATACTTATGGGAGGGGGGGAAGGTCTGTGATTCCTCATTCAGTAAAGCTACATGATTTCTGAGAGCTCAAAAATCATTTTCCGGTCTGATGTTCTATGTTTTTTGTTTTATTTTTTACAAAGTCCACTGGTAAAATAGAGACAAGTCACCAAAGAGTGTTTTTAAGGTTTTGCAGCCTCAAAGGCTGAGAGAGAGGTTGCCAGCACTTTGAATCTGATCCTCAGGAATAGATGTGCATGGCCTGGACTCCTGTGGCCAGCCCTTGGGTGTCCGCCCTGTCTCACCATTACAGAGAACGGGGCCTGCATTGTCCAGGGATGGCCAGAATTCAGAGAGGGGGAAAAAGGAAGGTCTGTTTAGTGTAATCTAAATACCAGCACAAAGTGCAGGTGTCTGCCCAGAGGAACACAAATACCACTTCTCTTAGGCACAGGAAGCCTTCTTCAGACTTGTTTAAAGAGTAAAGACAAGGCAGACACCCGAGCAATGATGATAAATTATGTCTCAAAGACAGCAGAGTGTTAGTAAACACAGACCTTCCTCCCAAATTCTTGCCTTTTTCTTTTAAAATTACTGTTTCTTAATATCATTCTCACATATAAACTGGTTTAACTTACCATCAGTAATCAGAACGTATTTATCAGAATCAATTCCAATTGAGGAGATTTTTGCGTGCGCCTGAAGCATTTGACTATGGGTGGGTTGATGTCGTTCAGACTTGGCCTCCGTGGACTTTCTTTCCTATAGCTTCTTTCTCTACGACTTCCCTCCTCACTTACCCGTCCCGGCCACCATGACCTCCACCACAGTGCACACCGCGCTTGCTTTCTGGCTATGCTCCAGCAGTGGTAAAGCCCGTGTGTTGGCGGTGTAGCTTATCTTCCCACTTTATGTATATTTTCCAGGACTCCACAGGAGATGGTGATCTAGAGCAAAGAAACTTGGAGAGTCATTTTTGTTCCTACCTGCAGAGGGAGAGGAAAGAAAAGCCCGAGGAAATGAGGTATTTGGAAACTGCAAAATGGGGATTCAAAAACAATGCAGCCTTCTTTAAACTGTGAATTGTTACCCTCTGTTACAGGAAGAATGAGTGAGGCAATGTGTGCTGTGAGACCCACAGCAGGGGAAGCAGGGTATGTGAGGGGGAGAAGGGAAGCAGGGTATGTGAAGGGGAGAAGCAGGGTATGTGAGGGGGAAGCAGGGTATGTGAGGGGAAGAAGGACCTGAGAAGTGACCTGGTAAGGCAGACTTGGACTGAAGAAAGACACAGAAGCCCCGCTCTTGAATTGTTTGTATTAAAATGTGTGCATTGTAAGGGACCAAATAGTTGAATATGAGTCGACTCTTACATGAAAACAATTTTCTTTTTGCAGAGGTAGGGTCTTGCTATGTTGTCCAGGCTGGTCTCAAACTCCTGCCCTCAAGCAATCCTCCCTCCTTAGCCTCCCAAAGAGCTGGATTACAGGCATGAGCCACCATACCTGGCCTGACTTTTACGTTTTAAAAAGCTGAACTTGAAGGTTATTTTCTTTTCCTCTCCTCCACTCCCTCTCTTTCCCCCTCTCTCCCTTCTTTCCAGAGAGCTAGAAGAGTTTATCGATTAGGAATATGGGATCTGGTTTGTCTCCCACTTCCTAGCTGCACGTTCTTAAGCAAAGTGTAATTCCTCTCTGCCTCAAGTATCTTTCTTGTAAAATAAAATCTGTACAATAATAACAGCTACCTTGTAAACACTTGCAATAATGATACTAGTTTTTTAATCTTTGGGAGTGAAACACTTTCAGAAGTACAATAGTGCGATGCGCCTTAACATTCTGCATTTCTTTTTTTTTTTTTTGAGTTGGAGTCTCACTCTGTCACCCAGACTGGAATGCAGTGGCCGCTCCCGGCCACCACCGCAGCCTCGACCTGCCAGGCTCCGGTGATCCTTCCGCCTCAGCCTTCCAAGTGACTGAAACTACAGGCACGTGCTACCACGCCCGGCTGATTTTTTTTTTGATTTATTGTCGAGATGAGGTCTCACCAAGTTGCCCAGGCGGGTCTCGAACCCGCGGGCTCAGGCAATTCACTCACCTCAGCCTCCCAAGGCGCGGGATTACAGGCTGAGCCACTGAGCCCTGCCCCATTCTGCATTTCTTATTGAAGGTTCTCCAGTCACCCATTCAAGGAGTGTTTGAAACGCCCACCATGGGGGGAGGGGGATGTGTGGTGACACACTGGGTTTCTCTGACTAGAAAAGAGGAAATATGAAAACTCCACTGAACACAGCTAGAATACAAAACTTTCATTCAGCATGTGACTAACATTTTCAGTATTTCTATGTCAACATTTGTAGAAAATATACCCTTTACCAGCATGACACTAAAAACATGCATTCGTGTGGTTACGAACACTTACCATGTTTAAATTTCACTTTTTGAAAAATTGGAGTGAAAGGGACACACTATAAAATTTACCATCTTAACCATTTTTAAATGTACAACTTAATGGTGTTAAGTACACACACATTGTTGGACAACCGTCGCCACCATCCATCTCCAGAACGTTTTCATCTTTTCAAACTGAAACTCTGTACCCATTAAACAATAACGCCACATTTTCTCCTCCCTGTGCTCCCTCCCCTCCCAGCCACAGGTAGCCTTCATTCTACTTCCTGTCTCTGTGAATTTGACTGCTCTTGGTACCCGAGAAAAGTGGAATCATGCAGTGTTTGTCTTTTTTGACTGGTTTATTTCACTTAGCGTCGTATCCTCAGGGTTCATCCATGTTGTAGTATGTGATAGGATTTCTTTCCTTTTTAAGGTTGAATAATATTCTATTGCATGTGTATACCACATTTTAAAGACTCAGTCATCCACTGATGGAGATCTGCTTTGTTTTCACTTGTGGCTATTGTGAATCATGATGCTACAAACATGGGTGTACAAAAACACTTATTATTTTGATAATAATGATTTTCTTTCCCAAATTTGATAATAAAACACCTGTTTAACAGTAACAGGCAACAAAATTTCAATTTTTGTAAAGAGAACACATTGAATCCTTCAACAAACATTCAGCATCTCTGAGTGCCAGGTGCTGGTGTCAGGGGCAGACCCCAGAGCTATCACAGACTTCCAGTCACCCAGGGAGGCAAAGAGAAAACAAGTGAACACACCAATCAGCATACATAATTATTCATGGGAGCCAGTGCTGTGAAGCAAAAGAGAGGACACATTGAGAGGGCACTGGTTGATGACCTGACTCGGGTAGGATAGTCAGAGAATGGCTTTCTGACAAGGTGACATTGTGCTAAGGCCCGAGAAGAAGAAACCAAGGCAGTGCAGAGTGGAAAGGAAGAACCTTCTGGGTGAGGACACAGCATAAGCAAGTTCTGGATAAAACTCCTGGACTGTGTTTTCCTGACACCCTCTCTGTGGATCAGTTCTGATGGTGCTTCTGGTTGCTGAGAATGACTTGAGCTGCTGACGTTCCTACAGCTCAGAGTTTTGGTTTATGAATCAAGCAAAAAATTGTCTGCTATGAATATGCTTGGTGACCTTGGAACTGCAGCATCTCAGGGGTAGATAAAAATCATGACTGTCCTTCTCCAGGTCATACCCAATCCAGTCTTGTTTTAGGGTCTGGGACCCTAGAGAGTCCATAACAAAAATCCTTGCTGGTGTTTCCCATGGGAGAGGCAGTGATAAACAGGTGAAGCTCTCAGAACCATTTAGGAAGGTAGGTGCTATCCCTTCCTAAGTAAAAGGGGCTTTGAAATCTTATAAAGTTCCTCCTTTCCGGTTTTTGACCCAGAGTGGAGTAAGTCAGGAGACCTTATGTTGTGAAGCGAGTCACTAAAGAAGAAATCTCTGTGCATCAAAGCCATTTCCTCAGACCCACTTTATGGAGAAATGAGTGCTCAGCGCGTGTGAATGGTGGTGGAAGGAAGTCCTTTGGTGACAGGAAGTGACCCTGGATACTTGCAAAAATCTGTCTCTGCTAGATGTCCCTGAGACAGGGTATAGTCACTGCAAATTTAAATGGGTTAAACCGTTTGCTGCTATTATTGCTAGTGTGATGTTACCTTATTATTGTTTGATTTTACTTTTTTACTTTATTTTATTGTAAAGATGTGGGGTACAAAGCAGGATAAGGTACATAAGTAGTCTATGCGCAGGTGAAGTTTGAGCCTCCAACTTGTCCTCACTTCCTTTAGTGATGGTGCATCTCTCCCTCACCCCCCTCCCAGCAGCGTCCTGCTACTGCCAATCCCTCTCTGGTAGTATTGTGGTAAATGTTCAGGACACACTCATGAGTGAGAATATGTGGCATTCAGTTCTGTGTTTCTCCTACATTATTTTTAAAAATTAATATGCCCCCTTAGGATATGGAAACATTTACGATTAAGTTAGTCTCAAACAGCCAAGGAATATACTTTTGTTTCAGTGATTCAATTTTTTCCTCACATAATCCCAACTCAGGGCCTCCTTTACTCCTTGGTCTGAGGTTGGCCTATTTTGTGTTTTATTTGTTGTTTGTTCGTGAATTTTTACATATGTTCTATGCAATCTTTTTCAAGTTTTTTGACCACAACCCACAATAAGAAATACATTTTACTTTATCTAAATTAACAAATTTGTACAAAACCATAGTTATTCTTACACCGAGAACTGCAACCTGGTATTTTCTATTTTATAGCATTCTCTCTTTGGTAGAATTTTCTATTTTATAATAGTCTCTCTTTTGTTTTTTAAAATGCTCGTCAAGGTCCAGATGTGGTGACTTACATCTGTAACCCCAGCACTTTGGGAAGCCAAGATGGGAGGATTGCTTGAGTCCAGGAATTCAAGACCAGCCTGGGTCATGCAGAGAGACCCCATCTCTACAAAAAAAAATTACTTGGATGTGGTGGTGTATGCAGCTTCATGAAGTTGAGGTGGGAGAATTGTTTGAGCCCAGGAGTTTGAGGCTGCAGTGAACTATGATCACGTCACTGCAGTTCAGCTTGGGTGACAGAGTGAGACCCTGTCTGTCTCTCTCTGTCTCTCTCTCTCACACACACACAAATGCACACACACACAATGCTAGTCAAAGCCCACTAAAGTGTTGTAATGATTCACTAATGGATGGAGACCTGCGATTTGAAAAACACTGTACAACTAGGCCATGAGCCCTTCTGTGGCTCATTACTTGTTCAGAGCATACAAGCTCCTTTAGGACAGCATAGAGGAGCTTTCTCAGGGTGCAGTACCTGGCAGTTGTCTCCAGTGGATAATTATTGAACTAGGTGACTTAATCTCTTGAGTTTTGTGCTCCCTGGAATTGAATCAGGTTGGCTTGAATTATAAGATAAAAAATATTCAGATAGGTACTCTGAATATTTATTGCTATATGCAAATTTAGAGTTCTGTTGACTTTGACCTCCTCTGGTCAAAATTCCAACCAGCTTGAATCTCTATCTTGCTGTGGATCGTTCTGTTGTTTATTTGGTTATGAACAGCTTTGGGGAGGCAATCTGAACTTTGAACACTTATTTAAGAATGAGTTTTCAGGCTGGGTGCAGTGACTCCAGCTTGTAATCCCAGCACTTTGGGAGGCCGAGGTGAGGGGGTTGCCTGAGCCCATGGGTTCAAGAACAGCCTGGGCAACTTGGTGAGACAAGATAAATCTCTACAATAAATGAAAAAATTGGCTGGGCCTGGTAGCATGGGCCTGCAGTTCCAGCTACTTGGAAGACTGAGGCAGAAGGATCGCCTGAATCCAGGAGGTCAACGCTGGGGTAACCGTGAGCATGCCACTGCACTCCAGCATGGGAGGTGGAGTGAGACTCCAACTCAAAAAAAAAAAAAAAAAGAAGGAATGAGTTCCCCATTCACAAAATGAGGAGACTTCTCTCATAGGGTTGTGAAAATTAATTCAAATAAAACAGATGAAACTTAGAATACATGGTAATTCTTCAATATTAACCATATTATTGTAATGCTAAAAGAACGTCATCAAAAGGTTGTTTTAGTTCATCCAGGCTGCTGAATACCACAAACTAGGTAGATTATAAGCAATAGAAGTTTATTTGTCACAATTTTGGGGGCCTGGGAGGTCCAAGATCAAGGCAGATTTGAGGTCTGGTAAGGGCCCTCTCTTTGGTTCATAGACAGTGTCTTTTCTTTTTTGAGTTGGAGTCTCACTCTGTCACCCAGACTGGAGTGCAGTGGCCGCTCCCGGTCACCGCAGCCTCGCCCTGCTGTGCTCCTGCAATCCTTCCACCTCAGCCTTCCAAGTAGCTGGAACTACAGGCTTGAGCTCCCACGCCCAGCTAATTTTTGATTTATTGTAGAGATGAAGTCTCACCAAGTTGCCCGGCGGGTCTTGTACCTGCGGACTCAGGCAATCCACTCACCTCAGCCTCCCAAAGCGCTGGGATTACAGCCTGAGTCACTGAGCCCAGCTGACAGCGTCTTTTTACTCTCTTCTCACATTGTGGAAATGGATGGCTAACTCTCTGTGATCTCTTTTGTAAAGGCACTAATTCCATTCATTAGGGCTCTGCCCTCACAACTTAATCATCTCCCTAAAGGCCCACTTCTAGATACCATCACCTTGAGGTTAGGGTTTCAATATGTGGATTTTAGGAAGACACAAACATTCAGATCATAGCAAGGTGGAAGAACGAAGTTTTAGGAGGTCAGGGTCTGTGTCTTTTTCATCTTTATTTTTTTACCCTTGTAGGTATACCAGCTATCACAGGTTATTGCTACATAAATACAGCATCAGAAGGGAGTAAGAATGGAGAATGAAGCCCAGGCTCCCGTAGAAACTCATGACCTATTGCTCAAGTCCCGAACATGAACCAGTTTTTAGACACAGAACCCATTGGTTGAAGGTCAAGTCTCAGTAAGGAAGGGTTCTGCAACACCGAAAGAGTGTATACAGTAGGGATATCCCAGTTCTTCTTTAAAGGGACCTATGGACATTTACTTGGGGAACCATCCCCTCAGGAATAGGTTATGTCCAGCTTGTTCAAAAACTGTTGGTTAAAGGTCTGAGTTGATGTTGATTCCTGCAGAACCAAAGCACTGTCTCCATGTCTCTGTTAGAGGAGGGCTGTATGGGACAAGTAATAATGGAGTAAAAATGGAGTCATGACCTTGGCCCATCATATGGTGTGACTCCAAGGTCCATAGACCAACTGGTGGTCATTTCCCAAATTCTTGAATGTAGAACAGGTAAGAATATACTTAGCTTGGAAGAATCCTCATATTGGCTTTATGACTTGTGTAGTAAAAGCTATTGTAGAGGAAGCCAAGTGGAAGCCCCTAAAACTGCCTTCCTGTACTAGAGTAGTCAATCAAATGCAGTATGTTATCTTGGAAAGAATGACAGAGGTATGTGCTGCACTAAATGACTTCCATGATGCAAAGGCAGTGGCTTTCATCATAACCACCAGTCTAATTTTTGCAAAACTAGAAGGCTCACAGCATATGACAATGAACTATAGCCAACTTAATCAAGTAACAGCTCCAATAACAGCTGCTTTGTCACATGTGCTCTCTTTACTAAAGCCGATCATCACAGCATCAAGTATGGGAGGTTTCTTATTGATCTATGAATGCATTCTCTTCCATCAGGTAGGAGAAACAGAAGCAGGTAGCATTCACCTGGCATGGACAAGAGTGCACAGTCATTAGTCCTAGGTATGTGTTGATTCTCCTGTACTCTCTCACAAGATAGTCTGAAAGAACTTGGATTGAATGCACATTCTGCAGAACATTGATCCACTATGGCAAATACTCTAGATGCTTTAGTAAGATAAATCCTCCAGAGAATGGGAGATAAACTCACCAAAGATCTGGGTGCCTGACACATTGGTGAAGGTATAAGTATCCAGTGGTCTGGGGCATGCTGGGGTAGCCCCTTCAAGTGAGGAACAAGTACCTTATTCTTAGTAAGGAAGAAAATGAGGAACAAGTGAATCTTTGGGTTCAATGGTACTCAGAAAGAAACATCGCAATTGTTAGACTTTTTTAAACTTTGAAGGCATTGCATTCTGTAGTTGAGAATATTTCTCTGGTTTATTTATCAAGTGAGACAGAAGGCTGTTCGTTTTGAGTTGAGCAAGAACATTCCTTGTAGTATAAGCATTCCTGCTGTTTAGACTATATGATTCAGTAGACGCCATGGTCTTAGAGGTATCTAGGTAGAATGGGATGTTGAATAATGCCTCTAGAAAGCCCCCAAAGGGGAGTTTCCACACAGACCCTGGGGTTCTTAAACAAGGTCATGTCAACTGCATCATAGTGGTATACATCATTTGAAAAATATCTGTGGTAATGCCATCAGACACTGGCAAAGACAGAACATCCAAAGATGGAATATCGATAATACACATGCCAAAATGTTTATTATGAGCTGGATGCTATCAGTCCCACCATGATAGGAGGCTAGGCAGGTCCAGGAACATCTGTTGTAAGATGAAAATGGTACATCCTGGATTGGGCTTGACCGTGTCCAGAGGTCACAAATAAGCTGCATAAACAGGTGACCCAGACCTTCATATCACCTACCATTTTGCACTGATGCCTTTCCCTTAACTCACACCTATAGTCACATAAGGGATTTCTTATGACCAGGAGAGGGAGGAGAAAACAAAGCTTGGCTCACGGTGGAGTCGCTAAGTAGATTGACACAAACTGAAAACGGACTATTTCTGTACTACTGCCTGTCTCCTGGCTCTGAAAGACACTGAGGAGAGGAATCCTTCAATTGACAGAGCCTCACACAAGTACTGTGTCTGGACAGAGCCTCACACAATGGACAGAACCTCACACAGGTATTTGTCTTCTCTTTTGTGTAGAAAGAGAAGCAATTTGAGGTCAAATATACATGGACTTGGGGGAGTGACAAATGACATGGCTGGTTTTTAATGCACTTAGTAAAAATGGGGACAAGAAATTCTCGGGAGGAGCTATGTGGGTGGATGTATGGGAATGGTCCTAAAGTGTGAAGATCTTTGGATTGCATGCAAATGCACACCAACAGCCACTGTAGTAAAAGTACACACAACTAAACAGATAGGATAAATTGGTCAGTGGATTTCAGTCTCTGCACATGGCTTCCCCAGTGCATGGGCAATGGGCTTATGAGTGGAGCAGTCATGAGGGCAGAGATGGAGACGGTATATAAGCCTACCAGCAAAGACATCTTCTCACCAAGGTTGACGTAATTACTGCTGTTGCTCAATGTCAGATCTGTCAGCTTGCCGAGCTCAGTGGCTCAGCCTGTAATCCCGCACTTTGGGAGGCCGAGTGGTTGCCTGAGCCCGCGGGTTTGAGACCCGCCTGGGCAACTTGGTGAGACCTCATCTCTACAATAAATCAAGAAATTAGCCGGGCGCGGTAGCACGCACCTGAGTTCCAGCTACTTGGAAGGCTGAGGCGGAAGGATCACCGGAGCCCAGCAGATTGAGGCTGCGGTGGCCGGGAGCAGCCACTGCACTCCAGTCTGGGCGACAGGGTGAGACTCCAACTCAAAAAAACAAAACAAAACAAAACAAAACCAGATCTGTCAGCTCAAAGAAGCTAAGTTCTTCAAGTGGACCAGCAAGATGCTTGTGGCAAGACTGTTCTACAGGATCCCTACCATCCTGGATAGAACAGTGATTCTTGTTCTCTGAGACTGATACATAGTCTAGATATGGATCTGTCTTTCCTACCCACGAGACCTTGTCCATCCCAGGCCTGACAAATTATCTGATGCACCAACAGGGAATCACACATAACATCTCCTTGGACTGAAGTCTTACCTCATGGCAAAGGAGATGCAACAGTGTACACATGAACATGGTATCCCCTGATTCTACTCTATGCCATGCCATGCAGAATTTGCCAACCTGATAGAATAGTGGAAACACCTCTTAAAGACGCCTTTGAGTCACCAGCTTGAACGTAGCACCCTAGGGGGAAGAGGGGCTATTTTTCAGGATGGAGTAGACTTTTAAAACCAATGCTATTATACATGCTATATCCGTAAGAGGTAGAAAACGTGACTCCAGGAAGTAGAAGGGACTTTGTTCATCATTTCCTTCATCAGGACTGACTGGGGACATTTGTATTTTCCAGCCACATGGCTTGAGAGATCCTGGTTCTCAGAGGTTGTGCTTCAACCAAGGAAAGCAGTGAAGGCCCTAGGGAATGAAAAGAGAAGGCTGCCCTTCTGGCCACTTTGGTCTTCTTATGCCAATAGACAACCAGGCATAGAAGAGCTTACCGTGTTAGGAGGAACGGTTGATCCTGGTAACCATGGGGGAGTGGACTGCTGCTACCCACTCGGGACAAGGAAGCATGTGTTTTGCATTTTGGTAAGACTCTGTGGTGGCTCTTACTGCTCTCAGGCGGAGTTTAAATTACAGTTAGGTAAGTACAGTAAACATGGCCTGATCAGGGATGGTAAGATGATCTGAGACCCTGCAAAAAAGTCACCTTGAACCATAGATGTGCTGCCCAAGGGCAAGGGGAATCTGGAATGGGTGGCAGACCAGGGCAATGGTGACCATCAATGATGACCCTGGACCTGCTGCAGCAATGTGAGCTGAAGTTCATTCCACTAACTTGAAAGCTCCCTTAGAACCATAGCACAGAATCCAGGAGAACCACACATGCGTGGAGTGAACTCAAGGTGAGGAGCAAGTGCAAATGAACAGTGAGGGTGGCGGGGGGCTGAAGCAGACACAGCTTGAATTTACTTTCCTAGGCTGAATGGCCCAGCTGATATGGATGTCAGTGGCTCACAGCTGTCGAGTCTTTTTTTCTTCAAAAAAATTTCCCTCAGTTGATGGGAGCGGCTTTGCCCTGAAAATTCACACTGCCCCTCCAGGATAGAGGGCCATAGGCAATGACTAACTGATGTGGGAGTATAAAATGCAGGACCTTTTGCATTAAGTGGTGATATGGTGGAGAAGACAACTCCGCAATCTGTTTATGCTCCAGAACTTTCTCCATCCCTCACCACGGACCAGGCCCAGGCTAGATCTACCGAGAGAGCAGCCTTGCTCAATTCTCTCCCCTCCTCTGCCACGCTTCCCTCCTCTCTCCCCTCACAGTTTTTGTTTGTTTGTTTGTTTTTGTAAAACACTACCTCAGTAAATCCTATGCACCTGACTCTCCGACTGAGGCTCTGTTATTCTTCATTGTTTGGACCTCTGGCCTGGGGAGGCAACATTCTTTTAATTGTCCCAGGAACAAAAATAAATACCCTGGCGAATGGAGCCACCAGATGGCAAAATTTTGAGAAGTGAAGGGTCCCATAGAAGACAAAATTTGCTCAGGGGCACCTCTTATTTTTGCACTTTTTATTGAAGTGCAATGAATTGAAGAGAAGTAAATTGAAATGTCTGGCCTGCTGCATTTGCATGAGGACACTACAGGAGAGGAAGACATAGGAGATACCACACAGTCTAGCACGACCACGGTCCTTCTGCTGCCATTTCACAGGCTACCGCTGGTCACGTGGCCTGTCGATAAGAGGAGGGGAAGGCTGGGTAGGGACAAGACTAGGAATCTCTACAGCAATAAACACAAGTTTGCCAAAACCATTTTATCCCCCATGAGTTTTCTTGGGTATATGAATTTCTCTCTTTTTCTCCAGTTTTGGTGGCCAGCTCAAGCCATTCTAACTAATATACAGAAGAGGAAAGACTTTGTGTTCAGTGTCTTTGTTTCGATGATAAATTTGAGAGAACTTGATTGATTTGGCCTAAATTTGGTATATCGTTAAACGATAGGAAAGCCACCTTAACTACAGTTTGAGGTCCAATTGGAAACAAAATGGTAGTTAATAAACTTTCTATTGGGAATGTCTTCTGCAATTTTTAACAGCTTGCAATGAAATTTTGCACATAGATAGAGGCTACAAAGACATATGATTATACCAAAAGAGGGATACAATTTAGAGAATCACTGATGATACCAGGAAAAATGTAAAAATAATTACAGATCCTTTGACATTGATGCGCATTCTCATAATGACTGCCATTACTGGTTCTGGGGCCACATTCCACAATGAGTCTTTTTTGGGAACTTAGCGTTGCATAGAAGTGCCACTGATAGATACTGTGTTTCTATTAATGAATGTGTAGTTCTAAGCTGTAACAAAGGCAATCCTGTATTATTCTGTGCACAAAATTCTGCTGAATTCACAGACAGGTGACATTGTGTGGGCACTAATGTATATGAAGCTCTCTGTTGTAATAAGGCTGCTATTATCTTTAACACAATAATGCTGAATGTGCTCTGGACTTATGGCAGGTGCTGTTAGCTAAGACTGGACTTAACTCTTTGGGGTCCAATTTCAGCAGCTTCTTACAAGTTTATCAGTGATTTCTAATCTCAGAAATTACCATTCTTGTCTTTTTCATTATTTTATGTTACTGCTTTCACTCTTCCCTTCCCTCTCACCTTGTGTGTTTTTATAATGACCCCTTCTGCATCCAAATGCTTCTTCATGTAGAAATGCATTTGAGTTCCTTGTAGATCCTAGATATTAGGCCTTTGTCAGATATACAGTTGGTGAATATTTTTTTCCATTCTGTGAGCTGTCTCCCTGCTCTCTTGATGGCTTCTTTTGCTTTGCAGAAGCTCGTTAGTTTGATGAGGTCCCACTTGTCTATCTTATTTCTTAAGGTATTGGCCTTTAGGGTTCTGAATAGGAATTGTTTGCCAGTTCCAATTTCCATAAGGGTGTCTCCTGCATTTTTCTAAGATTCTTATAGTTAGAGATTTTATATTTATAAGCTGGACTGGATAAAGAAAATGTGGTACATATACACAATGGACTATTATGCAGCCATAAAGAAGGACAAACATATGGACTTCACAGCGACTTGGATGGATTTGGAGTCGATTATACTCAGTGATCTATCACAGAAACACAGAACAGAGTACCATATGTTCTCACTCATAAGCAGAACTTGAACAATTATAATACTATAAAAAAGCATTTGGCAGTAATGGGAAACTGTCAGGGGAAGGTGGGTAGGACTGGCAATTGAGGGAAACTGCTAGGGGAAGGAGGGACATACCTCATCAACAAAGGCACCTGCATAATCAATGTTTGTATACCTAACCCTGAATTGTACCACACATCTTTATAATAAAAAAAGGAAATGCATATTTTGTCCATTCATCTGTACAGATTGTTAACTTATCTCTTTGTCCTCCCCGTCTTGGGAAGATGCACTCTGTGTTCCACCTGCATCTCCCATCCTGTCCCCGACTTACAAGTGGTCTCTATGGAGTGTCATTTCTCTCCAGCACTGCATTCTCTTAGCAGCAGTGTCTGATCTGGGCTGGAAAAGGCCATTACACATCACCCGTGACTAGACCTAGACGCAGTACTCTGGGCCAACTGAAAGCTACATGAGGCAGAAGGAAAACTCTGGCTCTGTTTCCCCTGATCAGGGCCACCAGCAGCCAAGGACCCACGTGCCCATGTGTTGGGTGGTCTCCACACACAGAGGGGGCTGACCTGGGCACATGAAGGGGCCTCAGAGACATTTCATTCTCTGTTGTCTGCCTGCATATGATCCACTTTGGAGATTATCTGGGAGAGACCAGCCGCCACTGGTCCATCTGGCCTTTGCCCCTCATTGGTTTCCTCCCTCACCTCTGGCACCTGTCTGTGGCCTGCAGCCCAGCCACAGCAAGGAGAGAATTGGGAAGGAGAGGCCACCATATCCCTGGGCAGCTATTCCTGTCAACTGAAAAGGCCATTTAAGCAAAACACTTAATTACCTTTCCTCTTCCCTGCCACCCCTGGGAAAGTATGAGCCAGTCAGATAATGAGTTTGGAGAGAGTGAGCAGCTTGGGAGGGCAGAGATTTCCATCCGACTGAAGAGTGACCTCATCTGATCCCATCACGAAATGGGGAGCAGAGAGGACAGCAAATGGGTGAAATAAACAGGCTTCTCCACATTGTGGCTTCATTATTTCACCTGTCACGTTGCAGATTCCAGAACATTAGAGAGCTCCGATTCACAGGGAAAGCACCTAGGCCCTGCCTGCGACTAGCCAGTCCTCTGAAATGAAGGCCACTTTCTGCAGCTTGGTGCTGTGTGAGGAGTTCTAAACGGAGCGTCTATCCTGCACCACCATTGCATTTGGGAGGTTTGGGCAACTCACTCAACCCTGTAGGTCTCAGGTTTCTGATGGATAAAATGAAGACATTGAACTTGAGGATCACTAAGGTACCTTTAAATTCCATGAAGCAAGAAAAAGTGCTTGGGGTGTAGGGGAGTTGGGAAGATGGGGTCTCCTCCAAGCTGAGAGGGGGTGCTGGCTGCAGGTGGGTGAGGTGCTGTGGCTGTATGCTGTATCCTGGTGCCCCTTGAGGGTGTCAGTCAGGTCAGAGGAGCTGCCGTCCCTGGGCTTGCCAGGACCAGTGACTGGGGTTCTGTCTGGAGGAGAACAGTCTGTCGAATGGAAGACATAAAGAGCTGGACCTCTTAGGTGAGGGAAGGCATTGGCCTGCAGGGAGAGCCTGGTGTCCTCCATGGGCTCATGTCAGCCATGTCCAGAGGGGACAGCAGTTTGCCTGCCTCTGTGGCTGAGCTCGCTGAGTGTCATTTTTTGCTCCTGTCCATTTTGACCTCAGTGAAACTCATGTTTTTTGTTCCCTTGATTACCCTGCTTAGACCTGACATCTGCCCTGTGCTAGCCCAAGAAAGGACTGTGACCGTGGAGCTTCTGGCCCTCTATTGCTGCCAGGCCACCCCCACCACCACAGGCCCTGCCCTGCCACCTCCCACTGGGCCCCATCCCATGCCTGGAATGTGATATGTCACCCACGTTTACATTCTCCCTCCGCCCAGGCCGCCTGCCCACCCTCTGGAGTCTGGCCTTGTCTTTGCAGCCGGACCTTGCCATTTGGCCTGGCCTGTGCGGTGACCCTCTGTGCTGCCTTCTATTGCCCTGTGGGCAGACTCAGAGGGTGAAATGGGTGAGGGGGATTGAGGCTATCATACCCTGGAGAGAGCCAGCTTGGGGGACTGAGAAAGTCACTCAGTTTTACACACTCATCAAATCATGGAGAGCCTATTACTAAGTGCTGGGTTATAGCACTGAACACACAGACAAGAAGCCCCTTCCCCTGTGGTAGAGTCTGGTGCTGGAGAAATAGATGAGGACCAAAATAAATAGGCAAAAAGAGAAAAACCAAACCTTAAAATTAATTAAATAACTAAAAAGTGTATTTAAAATAAAATAAGTGAGTAGAAAGTATCCACTATGATGGAGAAAAATAAAGCCATGAAGGGAGACAGGGATTCCAAGAGTCAGGATGGGGCTTGCAGTTATGTTAGATAGGGTGGTCAGAGGAGGTCTCACTGAGAAGGGACATTAGAGATAAAAATTTGATGGACACAGGAAGGGACCTGGGAAAAGAGGACTCTAGGTAGTTGGACTAGCAAGTGCAAAGGCCCTGAGGCACAATTGTGCTGGTGAGTGAGCGGGATGGCAAGGAACCTGGTATGACTGGAACTGAGAGGGCAGAGTAGGAGATCATATCGGAGAAGTAGTAGGGAGGGTTGACGAGCTGACGGAGGACTGGTGGAGTTGGGCTCTGCAGACTGTGAGAGCTTTATTCTGAGTGAGTTGAGGGACACTGCAGGGCTTTCACAAAGGGAAGTCATTCTCTGGCTATGTTCACAGAGAAAACCAAAGGAGGATTAGGGCACAGAGACCTCCTCCAGGTAGGAGGCAACTGTGATCACACAGGGGAGACATGATAGGATGTGTCCCAGATCAGCAATGGCGAAGGGGGTGGGAAATGGTCAGTTTCTCCACTTAGAGTGACACAATTTGCTGATGGCCTGGATGTCGCATGTCAGAGAAAGAGTGGAGACAAACGTGTTTTGGTGATTCTTGGCCCGAGCATCTACAAGAAAGGAGTTATCGTTAATGACAAGGAGAAAGGGTCAGAGGGCCAGCTTGGGGGCGGCCAGGGGCTCAGTGCTGGACATGTTCATCTAAGATGCCTGTGGGTCAGCCCGTGGAGGGGTAGAGTCTGGAGCTCAGGAGAGGACAGTATAATTTGTATGATCACAGCAGATAGATGGCAGTCAAGGTCACAAGATATAAGAAGATTACAAATGGAGGGCAGAGGACAGGAGAGAGAGGGGCCAAAGACTGAGCACTGGAGCAGATCACGGAGATGAGGAAGACAAGAGAAAACTGGGAATGAAAGGCCCAGCTGAGAAGAAAACCAATGGTGTGGGCTGGGGATAGATGCAGTGGGAGTCTCTTGCTCAATAGTGGGAGAGCAGTCCCTGACAGGACACCAAGCAAGCCCTGGATTCAGAACTATTCTTAGTTGCCTGCAGTTGCCTGCAGAAGGCTGGCCTAGGCACAACCAAACAGGGTCACCTCTGGGTTCCTCCTGTGGCGGCCTCTGACGCAGGCCTGGAATCTGGGGCAGGTAGGGTTGCAACCAGAGAAGCTGGGTAAAGCCATCAGATTCCACCCGTGACCCAAGGGCTGGTATCCTGCAGGCGGCCAGGGCTCAGTAATGAAAGTTCCCTGGGAGATTATGACAAGGAAGAGGGAAAGTGCCTCGGGCTTATTGGGGGCAGGCTAAGCAACTGGGAAAAGCAGACCAAGCAATGGGAGACCAGAGCAGGGGAAGCAGTTGCTAACACAAGCTGACTAATCCTGCTGGATGAGGTTTCTCTGGCCTAGAGCTATCATTAAAGGGCCAGCCACACACAAATGGCAGCATCTTAAAGACACCTGGCTCATTCCTGGCTTTTGGCCTTAAAGATTCAGTCTGCCAGGTTTGGGTGTCTTCTCTGTGTGTTGAAAGGGCTAGCAATTCATTTTTATGGTTCCTCTAGGTCTGCATGTGGATAGACAGGTTGTTCAGCTTGTCTCATCTCTCTCCCATACCTGGGCAAATAAATGTATGAGTCAGCCGTGGGAAGAGCTCCGAGTTTCTCGTCTTACATGCTGATAAGAATAAATTATGCTCCAGTGATCATTCCTAGCTACACGCACTACACAAACTAATCAAGACCTCAGGGAGCCCGGCAATCTCTGTGCACCAAAGGTCCTGGTATAAATTCCATCTGTCTAAAATTGTTACCTCATTGCTTGCTTCTGTCTCGGCATTCTTTTGTTCTTGGAGAAGACATACCTTTCGCACCGACCCTTTCATCATCCAGTTGTGGTTGAGACTTCCTTCCAGTCATGTACTTTACTCTCATCATGGACTAGGAACCATACCAATTCAATAAACCTCATCAACTGTAGTGCCTCACATTTGGAATTTGTAGCATTTGGCAGAAGCTGAAATGAAATGTACTTGTTGCTCGGATAATTATTGATAGTGCATATTACTAGACTAAACACATTTGTAGGAAGGGTGAACTTAAAATGTTTAAGAAAAAAACTATTTTAAATACCCTCAAGCACCTTAAAGTATCACTCTGCACCCAAACCATTGATGCCAGGTACACATAAATCTTCTGTATTCACAAAACATGTCTTTGAGGATTTCTGACAGATAACAATTGTTTAGCCTACTTTTAATTTATAGCAATAAAACTATATTCAACCCCTACCATTCACCCTTTTTGCTAATTTACTTTGGTCTTCTCCATAATCAGTGGGATATTTAACTTCATAACTTTACCTTTCAGGGAGGCACATCTTGGTGCCTCAATTGAATTCTGCTTTCTGAATAACATAAGTAAAATGCTTTTCAAATTTTTCCCACACTTCCTATAGATGGGACACAAATTCCAAGAGAGAAATATCATGGAAGCTCAGGAAGAGATAGGCCTTCCTTTCTGAAATGAGTGATTTTCGTTCTTTCAGCTCTTGTGCTTTTAGACTCACGTCACGGTCTTTATGAGGTGAGCAAAACCAAGCCGCTGGTATATTAATCAGGGGAATATGAGCTACTACAACAGAAAAGTCCCCACATCCCAGCAGCTTTACATATTAAAAGAATATATATCTTGCTCAGTAACACTCTTAGGCCAGTCCAGGCCTGGGTCTTTACACGTTGGCTCCATTCGACTTACTATGTAACTCCCCACATAATTCCAGGAGATTTCCATTGTGGCTATCTAGGAAGAGAAAAGAACATGGAAGATTGCATGTGGCTTTAAGGTCCAGACTAGGGATTGGTGTATATAAATTCTGCTCTTCTTCCACTGACCAGAGCAGGACTGATGTGGGAACATGACCACTCCTCCCTGCAAGAGAGGCTGGGAAATGCAGTTGTAAATCATCTGAAAATGACAGGCTCCATGCCAAAATAGTCTAGTTGTGTGAGGAAGACTGGATCAGGCTCTCTCTCTCTTTCTCTCTGAGACCTGAGTATCATTTATCACTGAGTACCTGACTCTCATAATTTGGGACATTGAACCTCACATAACTAACCCTGCTTTCTCCTCGCTGGTGAATCAACTCTGCTCTCAGGCAGTTGTGGAAACAGATTTCAAACCCACCACACTGTAGCTGTGACATTTTGACAACTTACTTAACCTTCCTGAGGTTAAATTATTCTGTAAATTATTCTCCTCAGTTCCTTATTCAGTGTAAGTGGGGTTAACAATTCTCATCTCGTGGGATATTGCAAGGGTTGCATTAGATACAGAAGGAGAAATCACCTAGCACACTGCCTGACATCAGCTGGACACTCAATTCCCACTGGCTTCCTTCCTGCCTTTCTCTGCTCAGGGAAGGGTGAACTGCCAGGGTCTTTGTCAGAACGGTGGTGCCTCTCCTAGTAGAGCTACTCTCCTCCCCCACCCCGCAGATTCCACTAAGATCTAACTGCAGCAATCGTTCTTTCCAGTCAGGCAGAAAGCAGAGGGTCTGAGGGTGAGGAGGAACTGTGAGCCAGACAAAGGCGCAATTACCCCCACATGACTGCCTACTAAGAATTCTGGCTGCAGAAAAAGGCTTTTCTGCAGTTTGTTTTTGCTATTTCTGCTCCAAGAACCCAAGAGGTAAGGCCTTCAGTCAATAGGATAGTCCAGCTCTCTTTGTTCTGATGTAATTCAACTTAGCTAAGCTCTGGCATTTTCTATGTTCCACCTCTTTTTACGCGCATTTTCTTGATTCATCAACAGCTAGCTACTCCAGTTAGTACAGTTTCTATTGATCAGGTCTGGCTAACCCTAGTATACTTCACACCACACACACACACACACACACACACACACACACACACACACACTAAGAAAAATTTGGCCCCTAAATGAAGGGTGGGTTGGTACACTCTTTTTCAGAATCAATTATAATCCTTAAATCTTCTCATTTTTATATAGGCTTATTTCATACTTAGTTCTGGTATCCCACTTGGAGCCAGTCAGAGGACAAACCCTCCCCCCAAAACCCCAAACCTTTTCATTTGTGATACTGCACAACTGTGCACCAACAAGGATGATATTCTGGGAAAAATCAGCAAGAGCCTTGACTGTTTCCATTGTAATCCTAAAGATCAACGGAAGAAATTGCTAGAAGTGGATGGATAAAATTCTTAGAATAATCCTGCCCAAGCCATCTAGAATTCATTTATGATGCCTTTATATATTTCATTCTTTCACCTAGAAAGATTCCAAAGCACCATCCGACTAAGTGGGCTGTGCTGTTAGAACATGACAGTTGCGAAGGGGTTAGACTTGAAAATGTCTTTTGAAGGAGTGGTGGGGGAAAACGTCCTATTGATGCTAATCAAACATCTGCGGAGATGTTTTAAGCAATTGTCCATGGGGGCACAGACACAGTAACTTTTTTCACTCTGTTGAAAATGTCAGGGAAAGTGTATGACCCAGAGGGCTAGGTCAGCATTGACCTAGCTGGAAACTTGTTCAGCGGGCTGAACGGAAGAGCTTAAGTGAGAGGTGTGGTCTGGCAGGCAGGGCTGGGGCTGGCGTGCAGTCATTGCCAGCTGGTGCCATGAATTGGTAATGAGTGAGGGGTTTTAGTGGGACTGCACCGCATGGGATGTGCTCACTGCAAGAAATCAAGGCCAGAGATGAGAGTTTGGCTGGTGTTTGAGAGGCACATGATCCAAAATCTGGGGCTAGAGTTGCAGATCATTCTTCCATTTCTCAACAGGAATATTTATTTTATTGCCTCCCTTCTTTTAGTCCAGAATCTCCCAGAACTTGATAGCAAGATATCAAAAGGAAACAATATATGGAGGATACTTCTGGGAGTTCATAAATTTTGTTCCCTCTATTATCCATAAAAATAGAGGACACATACTTTGTAAATTGAGATAAAATTGACACATAATAAACTGTACATTTTAAAAGTATACAGTTTTAATATTTTTTTTTGAGTTAGGATCTCTGTCACCTGAGCTCCAGTGCAGTGTCTTATCACAGTCTTAACCTCCTGGGCTCAGGTGATCCTTCTGCCTCAGCTTCCTGAGTAGCTGGGACTACAGGTGTGTGTCACCACATCAAGCTAATTTTTTGAATTTTTGTGGAGACAAGGTCTTGCTACATTGTCCAGGTTGCTCTTGAAATCCTGGACTCAAGTGATCCTCCCATCTTTACCTCCCAAAATGTCGGGGTTACAGGTATAAGCCACCATGCCTGGCCTTAAGTTTTGGCATATGTATACTGTACACTCATGGAATAATCACCATAATCAAGATAGTAAATATATTTGTCACTCCAAAAAGTCTTCTTTTGTTTTCTTTCCAATCCTTCTTGCCTCTGTCTCTGTCTGCCTCATCCCCTCTTTCCTGGGCAACCTTTGGTCTACTTTCTGTTACAATATATTAGTTTGCATTTTCTAGAACTTGATATAAATGGAATTATATGGTACATGCTCCTTTTTTTGGCCTAGCTTCTTTCACTCAGTGTAATTTTGAGATTCATCCACGCTCTTTATATGTTTCAAGAGTTCATCTTTTTTATGGATGAGTAGCATTTTATCATATGGGTATTTTACAGTTTGTTTATCCATTCACTTTTTGATGGACAATTGTTTCTGGGTTTTGAATATTACAAATAAAATTGCAATGAAAATGAGCATACACGTATAATCATTGTGTGGTCATGTACTTTCTTTTTGTTGGATACATATAAGGGGAAAAAGCTTGGGTCATATAACAATTATACATATCACTTTTTAGAAACTGACTAACTTTTCCATTTGGTTGTACCATTTTGATTCTTACACTAGCAACGTATGAGAGTTCTAGTTCCTCCATATCTTCACCAACAATTGATATCATCAATATTTATAATTTTAGTCCTCCTAATAGATGCATGGTAGTATCTTGCATTTCCCTAATGACCAACAATTAATGATGTTGAGTATTTTTTCACAGGCTTATTTTTTTCTTGGTGTAAGTTCAGATTTTGTCTTTTGTTTTTGAGTGTTTGGTTTTCTTATTACTTAGCGTTTATGTCTTCAAATCTTCTGGGTGCAAGATCTTTATCAGATATGTGTCTTGCAACTAGCATGTGGCTTGTCTTTAACTCCCTTAACAGTGAATGTGTATCCATTCTGCATCTTCCTTTGCCGCTAGGTATGACTGTGCAACCAAGTTCTTACTCACGGAATGTGAGTAGAAATGTAGAGGACATGTGCACCTTCTGGGTTCAGTCTTTTAACAGTGTGTCTGCTTCTTCAGGCCCTCATTTATGTCCCCAAGCTGCTGTTCAGCTATAATAATGCTGGGGAAGAAAATGCCCTGAGGATTCCAGAATGACCTTGTGCATTTACTTTGATAAAATCATGAATTTTAGAGTCTCTTGTCAGCCCTTGGCAGCTTAATCCTTACCACAACTGATAGCATCAGAAACATATTCCTTCTTCCTCCTTCTATCCTACTTTGAGGACTTTCTAAGCAAAAGTTTAGATGAGCCTTAAGATGAATTCATTTTTCTAGAGAAAAGAATAAAGATTTCTTGAACTTTCAGCAAGGTACTGTCCTATGGGATCAGTCCACAAAGAGGAATAAAACTCAATCTTTGTTCTTGAGAAAATGATGGTCTAAGGAAAATCTTTAGATTTAAGTACATGACTAGCTAGTCTGAAGCTGTTGAACTGGTTGTTCAGCAGTTTAGGGATAAGATTTGGTTGAGCTTAGAGGGGCTCAGAGAAATGTAGAAATTTGACTTCAAATTGGTATTTTTCACTTGACTTTCTGCAGAAAATAACATTAAGATAAACTAAACTTTGAACCCTCAGCCTGACAGATGGGAACAAGGTCCCAATGTCTAGGTACCGACAGACCTGTATTTAGTGTCCGTCTCTCAGGTTGAGTGCTATTGTGCAGTTGCCATTTATTTGAGATCTTATCATGGGCAATGGAGTCTACTAAACTTAGCATAATTCAACTAACCTACTTCTCTTAAGAACTGAATTAAGGTTTATTGGTGAGAAAACTGATTCAGAGAGGTTAACTAGCTTGCCTGAGCCGCAGGGCCAGTTAGGAATGGAAGAAAGCTTCGAAACTAGGCCTGCTACCAAAGTCTGAGCCTCATTTCTGCAAAACCTTCTGTCTTTCATGGGAGTAGCTTTGGATTTAGATTCTTCAGAGAATTGTTCCAGGAATCTCTTCACGGAAGAAATAACTTCACAGACTCAATTCTGCTACTATAGTCTTCTTGTCCCCAGGATTAATGACC
The DNA here is from genome assembly GCA_027257055.1 of Cephalopachus bancanus. Classification (NCBI taxonomy): domain Eukaryota; kingdom Metazoa; phylum Chordata; class Mammalia; order Primates; family Tarsiidae; genus Cephalopachus; species Cephalopachus bancanus. Next base: position 2,436,159 of record JAPVLO010000096.1, on the reverse strand, counting down.
AACCTCTATTACTCAGAGGAATTTGTGCAACTCCTTATTTTACATTCAAGCACCAGCATGTTTGGCTTTTGTTTTCAATCCAGAACCTGCCCTGGATTTCACAGAACAAAAATTCAACTTCATTCTAAAAATAAAGTGACAGCTGGTCACTGAAAAACAACCCAGAACCCAGCTCCTCACTTTAGCTGAAGTTGAAATCTAGGCCTCTGGTTGGATTCTTCCAACACCAGCTTGACGCCTTACTAAGAACCTTCAAACCTATCAAACCAGGGGAAAAGGAAAGAAACCCTTTCTTTCTCTTGCTGTTCCAGATCAGATAACGCTGCTGATTAGTTCCTCCACTATTAATTCACACCGCATGTACCCATATGCCAGTCCCTTGCTACAAGGTCATCAGCTGTATTGCTTCCTGCACAATCATTCATATTTTGCCTTATGCCTTCCCTTCCCCACCTCTGCTTCCGGCTCCTCCCCCTGAAGTAGCACAAATGGTTGCAAAGAAAATGTGTCAACAGGTAAAATTTATAGGAGTTTCCTGGCCCACACAGAAATGAGAACCACAGTCATCCCCAAAGGAGAGATTTCCTTACCCAGACATTAAGCCTCTTGAACATGCCCTGATTCATTCGCACGGGAGTTCTCTAGAGAAACCAGTTATCTTTTTTGTAGAATCAGAGTGTGGTGCTCCTCTTTGGGAAGGGTGGCTTTGATAAATGCCAGTGGGATTATTTAGTTGCAGTTACAGAAAAACCCAACCCAAACTGGCTTAGTCAAAAAAGGAATTGATTGCCTCACGGAAACTGAAAAGAGGAGGGCTGGTTTCAGGCTTAACTCCACTCTGGACTCTAGAGTATCAGTAGCACCTGAGCATTGTTATCTTTATTGCTTTGTTCTGCCTTCCATTATATTGACTTCAGCCTTGAGTTTTATGGGCACCAGAAGGTCTCTGCGAACCTATTAATTATCTTATGTCTTAGGTCAGAGTGTCTTTTTCAAAGGATACAGTGAAAAATGTCATTGTGTCTCATTGGTTCTGACTAGGTCACGTATGATCCATGAACATCAGTGGACAGGAAAATGAGACATGCCAATAGCGTCACCCCTAGTCCTGTGTGGAGTCAGCTCAGTGCAACTGCATGGAAATCTGGCATGGTTACCAGGAGGACACTAGAAGTATTCACTGCAGTGAGTTTTGCCTTCTGAAAAATGGTGCGTGTGTGTCACATTGGTGTCCACTGCACAAGTCAGCTGCATACCTTGAAATAACCCACATCTGCTGACATGAAATAAGAATTCACACCCAAAGCCAGATTTGGAGAAAGGACTACTTGCTAATTTAACCTCTGGAAGAAGTAGAATGTCAAAATTTTGGTAAGTGTGTCAGTATAGAAAATTCACTCCAGAGTTCCTCAAACTTTGTAGGAGGACCACCCTATTTCTTTAAAACAGGAAGATACTCTGTTGACTTAGTATTGAAGTCTAGTGCAATAAGCCTTTTTTGTGTTTTACTGAGGTTTTGCTTTTTAAAAAAAATTTTATGAGAGGACTATGCTATTCGAACAATAAGGACCTCTGTAGCAGGATCTGACTGGTTCTGGAGGGAGTAGAAGAGTTTATAGCAGAAATCTGAAGCTTGGGAAGTCCCTAGAAGCATTTTGACTGCATTACGGTACACATGCCAAAAGAAGCTTCCCTATGGTTGTTTTTCCTTCCAGTCACTCAACTTTTCCATATGTCTTTCTAAATAAACGTCTGGGACTAGGTTATTCATTCTTTTTGCAAACTCTTGACCTTAAGCATTCAACCCTTTAACCACTGAACATTGTTAGTTACTATGTGATTATGAAACACTGGGTTTCTATGCAATCGTTATGCACTTCCTTTCTTCAAACTTCTTATTGTTTATTGTGTATCAGATCCTCTGCTAAAGCACTTCACATGCATTATATCATTTATTCTTAATAACTATGACAAAGAGACTTACTATTATTCCCATTGTTTGAAAGATAAAACTTAGACCTTAAAAAGGTTAAATATTTTGCCCAAGGTCACAGCTAAAGCCAGACATCTTAAAATCATGCCACGTAAAGAGACAAAGGCTTTGCCCTCACCCTTCTGGTATAGCACAGGAAGACAGACCTATAAATAAACGAGTGCACTGAATGTTATATTGGCCATGATAATGATCTACACAGGGGAAAGCGAGGAAGCAAGAGAGAGAGAGAGAGAGCCGTCATTTCCCAGGCGGGGGCATGAGAGGTAAAATGGGTGTTGGTAAAAGTTCTCTAGAGGAGGCTAAGCTGTGGTGCACGAGGAAGTGTTTTCCAGCTGCGTGGTGGGGCTGAGCATTCCAGAGCCAGGGACCTGCATAAGTCAAGCACAAAGGCACTGGAAACAGTGCATGATGGGAACTTCGCAAGCTGTTTGGCCCCGCTGGAGCATAGGATTAAGGAAGGATGAGCATAGGAGAACACAGTCCAGTAAAAGCCTAGTTAGAGTGAGAGGTATTTGATGGAGAAAATGGGGAACCATTGAAGGGTTTTAAGGTGAAACGTGGCATTCCTTCAAACATTCATAATTCAGTGTTTTTTAAAAGTTTAAAATAAATTTCCAAGTTTTCATTTTTGAGCTTTTTAATTATGCAAAATATATGTAACGTAAAAATTAATATTTTAACCATTTTAAGTATACAAATCAGTGGCATTAGGTATATTTACAGTGTTGTGCAACCACCTCCATTGTTCGTTTTCAGAACTTTTTATCATACCAAACTGGAACTCTGTACCCATTAACCAGGAACTCCTCATTCCTTCATTCTTCCATCTCTGGTAACCTCTATTTTACTTTCTGTCTCTATGAATTCACTTATCCTAGGTACCTCATAAAAAGAGAACTATACAATATTTGTCCTTGTGTATCTGGCTAATTTAGCTTAGCGCAGTGTCTTCAAGTTTCACCATGCTGTAGCTTGGGTCAGAATTTTGGTCATTTTCAGGTGAATAATATTCTATTGTATGTATACCACATTTTGTTCATCATCTACCTGTTGGTAGGCATTTGGGTTGTTTCTATGTTTTGGCCGCTGTGAACACTGCTGCCATGAATAATGGAATACAAGTATCTGTTTGAATCTCTGCCTTCAGTTTTTTTGGGTATATACCTACAACTGGAATTGCTGGATCACATGATAATTCTCTATTTAATTTTTTGACCAACAGCCAAGCTGTTTTCCACAGAGGTTGAGCTATTTTTCATTCCTACCAACGAGAGTACAAGGATTCCAATTTCTCTGCTTCTTTGTCAATACCTTTTGATTCTAGTCATCCTAGTGGTGAGAAGCAGTACTTTGTTGAGGTTTTGACTTTCATGTTCCTAATGGATAGTGCTATTGTACATCTTTTTATGTGTTTTTAGCAATTTGTATTTTTTCTTTGGAGAAACATCCATTCAAGTTTCTGCATACTTTTATTTGGTTATTTGGGTTGTTTTCTATTTTGTTTTTGTCTTGTTGTTGTTGAGTTGCAGGCATAACTAGACTAACATGTTTCACGCATCAGGCTGATCAGATTTGTGTTTTAGAAATACAGCCATCTCTCGGTATACATACGGGTTTGGTTCCAGGATACCCTGTGAATACCAAAATCCTTGAATACTGAAGTCTCTTGTATGAAATGGTGTCGTATTTGCAAATAATATATGCACATCCTCCTGTGTATTTAAAATAATCTCTAGATTCCTTACAATACTTAGTACAATGCAGAGACTGTGCAAATTGTTGCTATACTGTATTGTTTAGGGAATAATGACAAGAAAAAGTCTGTACGTGTTCAGTACACGTGCAACAGTCCTTTTTTCCCCCAAAATATTTTTGATGTGTGGTTGGTTGAATTCATGGATGTGGAACTCATGTATACAGAGGGCCGACTGTACTGTTCTGGCTGTATTTGAGGGAGGCAAGAGTAGAGGTTTAGTGTTCAACTAAAAGGTGATGGGAGACAGAATTGAGTTAGGAGCACTAGGGATTGAGGCCAAGGGGCAGATACATTTTTAGTTTGACATATTGACAGAGACATCACTAAATTAATGATCCCATCATGCTGTTTTTATTTTTTATTTCTTGAACCAAGTGGATTGAGAAAATGTGTTTTTTGTCTTATTTTTACCAGAGTAAATTTTATTTTGTAGATGCAAGAAGCAATAGGCAAACTTTCTCAGCAAGCTAAGCAAAATAAAAATACATAAAGTAAATCATTTGGTGTGGAACATTCTGCAAAGAAAGCAGTCTAGTGAGGTAGGTGTCTTTTGGTGGGAAATTTGTGGGTTGTGTAGTGGGAATGTTCCTTTGCTGGTAGAATTGGAGATGACTTAAATGGTCATCAATACAGAAATGATTACTAGATTATGAAAAACCAGGCAGTAGATCGATACATAGTATGTAGTGACATGAAATGATATTCAAAATGTGTTGTTAAGTAAAAGGTGAGATCCAGAACATAATGTCCAATATAATATTTATGTTAAAAAGTATCTTATTTGTTTATGTATGTACATATTTACAAATACATAGACTAAGATCAAGAGAGTATTTACACAGGGCCATTGGGAAGGAGATTGAGCAAAAGTGAAGAGCAACTTTGTATTGTATTATCTAAATTGTTTTAAAACTTGACCATGAGAATATATCCATGTATTCATGACATTTTAAAAAGCACAAGTGTTCCTAGATTGATAGCTATAAGATTGTTTTTTCTGTTTTTCCCTCTACCCGTGTCCTTCCCTATCCTACCTTCCCTTCTCCAGAAATTTCTCCTCCACAATGCCTGTTGCATGGCTGTATTTTCCAGAGTATCCCCCGTGAGTCAATGAAAATTGCCCTGAAAAGCAAGAGGAAACAAGTACACACATTCTCAATGTATAACAGTGTGAAGAACATTGTGTTTTATGATTTTTTTAAATGAAAAATATCAAGTACACACTGTGTTTCAGGGGAAAGTACCCTGCAGTGGTATTTGTGGGTCATTTCTGCCAAACTAACAAGACAGTTGGGAATATTCCATTATTACCAAAGATGTTCATTTGTAGTTTTTCTGCAAAAGCAAGGCCGATGTCACACATGGATGTCATAACGAGCATTGCTGATGAACATTCCATGACACCAGTCTAGTCGTCAAAACACACATCAAGTACCTACCTGCTGTGTGAATGGCCCTGAGTCAGGGGCCATAAACAGAGTAGAGTAGGTAGTGCTGTCCAGCCTTCAAAGGGATTGGTAGTGTAGTGGGGAGAAGGACACGGACATGTCAATCTGTGACAAAAGGTCAGAAGAAATCAGCTGTCCTGCACCTCCGATCTTCTCATTGCTTTTTACAGCATTAATCACATTATAATTTTACATTGATTTGCATGTCTCCTCATGCTAATCATCAGACTTTTCACTCCATAATGACAGACATTTCATCCATTTTTGTTCATTCATGTCTCTCCAGTCTCTGGCATATTTCTTGACATATAGAATATGTGCAACAGATATATATTAATGAATGATTCATATATATGTAATATATACTTATGAAGACAAACCATATGATAGGAAAGCACAAACAAAAAATTCACAACTATACTCCAGACCATTTTTTATAAAGCTACCACTTCAGAATCAATAGCTTCTTCAAGACCTTAATACAATTTAAATGCGGCTGCTAAGATGGGTGGCAGGGAGTTCTGTGAGTTAGGCATACTTGTCATATGTGTCTTCATGAAGGCAAAACACACACAGCAGCCCACACTGTGTTGGGTGTGTGGTACCCACCGAGTAGTTGCACTCAGGCTACCAGTGTGTTCAGATAGGATCACATAATCACATGCTGACTTCTCTGTGCTAATTAGTTAGTAGATTATTTATAGGCCTCACCACTCCTCTGAAGACCCATTCTCAGTTCCTGTCCCCTTACCTCTCAGCAGATACCCTCACCTCCTGAGTCATGGAGAACACTGAGGTAACTTCCCACTTTCTTCTTTAATATACCTACAATTGCGTCCATCTGTCCTCGAAGCCAGGCCTCCAGCGGAGGAAGATAAGATGGCCTCCTTCCTGCCACATCTTCCTGCTCTCCCAGGATTTGTATCCCCCTGCCCTGCGTCCCTTCCTTCAACTTCTCCCTAACCCTTAACCCTCTCAGGAGTTTTTAAAATTGCTCCCGTTGTTTCCATAAATGCCTCCTCTGCCTAGGAATAGTCTCCCGCTAACATTCCTTTCCTGGGTTCTCAGGCAGCCTGCAACCTCTCTTTGCATTTCCACTGATCCCTTTTCCACAGTGGAGACGGAGGGATTCTTTAGAGTGCAGGGTCAAGGGCAATTCCCAGCGCACCAGCTCCAACTCTCACTTTTCACCATTTTAAGAAATCGTAAAAATGATATTAAAACCTCCTAATCTTTCCCCCTGCCTCCCTCTTTCCTTCCTTTCTTCGGAAAGTAAGTCATTTGCATACTTGAGTATTTATCAACAGTAGCACATTTCTCTGGTGTATCTTATAGCAGATAGAACACATCAAGCTTCTGGAAGCCTCTTGAGACATCTCGACTCTGGCCTGGCTTGTGTCTTCCTCTGCTTCTCAGCCACCTTTTCTTGCATCTCCGCTTCTTCTTGTCTGGTTCACTTCTCACTCTCCTGCTCTCTGGTTCTCCTCCCCGCTGGGGAGTATGACCTCATAGCCACCGTCTACATCTGCTCCGTCCTTATCTCTGCTTCTGCCAGCAATGTGCCTGTGCGTCTTCAGACCGCCCTCCATCTCCCTCCCATGGCTTTTTTCTCTCTCCTTAGCTGCCTTTTGTTCTGCCCTCCCATTGAATGCCCATGTCCTCAGGGTTCTGGCCTCTGCTTAGTGTTTACTCTCCTAGTTTTCCAAGCTTTCTGTAGGTGATTTTGTATATTTTGTGTATGTTCCGTATATCACGTACACTACTCTTATTTTAGCATTATTCTCTGGGCCTTCTAGAACATTAGTTCATCATTGAGGCTTGCCCAGTTTCCTCTAGGGTCCTTTCTCTTTGATCTATGCTGGACGGCTTCTCCAGGTGCCCCTTCTCTCTTGCTCACCTTCATCAAGCCTCTTTCAAATCGTCCTCCCCCTGCCTGCAGAAGTAAGAGTCCATTCCTGACCTGAAACTGAACAAATGGTGGGCAGATTCTGTGAACCCAGCTCTGTGCTGTGGAGGTGGAAGTAGAAAGAGGAAGGCCTTTTCTTCTCCTGTTCTTGAGGAAAGTCCATTAAAGAGGCTAATATGACTTTTACTAGAGGAACACATGCAACTGCATGTTGTGTGACAAATGAGGGTATTTTCCCAAAGTGTATTAATTTCCTATTGCTGCTGGAATAAAGTATTACAAATTTATTCTCTGGCAAGTCTGGAAGCCAGACATCTGAAATAGTTTTACTGGGTCAAAATCAAGGTGTCAGCAGGGTTGGTTCCTTCTGGAAGCTCTAGGGCAGAACCAATTTCCTTGGCTTTTCCAGTTTCTGAAGCCTCCTGCATTCCTTGGTTTGTGACCTTTTCCTCATATCACCTGACCTGTTATCACTTCTACTACCTCATCTGTAGTCAAATTTCCCTCTGTCTCCCATTTATAAGGACCCTGTGATAACATTTAAGGTCCACCTAGATTAATACAGGATAACCCCTCTAGGGCAAGATCCTTAATTTAATCACATTTGCAAAGTCCCTTTGGTATATAAAGTAACAAGCACAGATTCCAGGGATTAGCACATGGATACCTTTGGGAAGGGCAATCTTTAGCACACCACAGCATCTCACACTGAATTTCACCTGCCCTTTGCCTACTTGGTCACATATCTTTGTGACAGTTTTAAAAATTTTATTCTGACCATAGACTATAACATAATAAGGCATTTTCCTTTAAATACACACATACATACAAGTTGACTTAAAGTCAACCTTCAACACATACTGACACATCTTTAAGAAAAAAAATCAACTTAGAGAGTGTGGTTTCTATCTTGCCAGTGTTTAATTTCACACACACACACACACACACACACACACACACACACACACACAATCACACCCTGCCACTATTATTTCCTGTGAGGACACGTCAACATGCCACAGGTGACATCTGAGTGATGGAAGAATCTTGGGCTGACTTGCTTATATGAGGGCAAACAGCACCGTCTCTTTCTAGTTTCTGAAGTCCCAAACTCAGAGTGACTGTTGCTTCTCAACACTTGGCCCATCTCCAAGTCTCACTCACCTCCTACTTTCCTGGTTCATCCTTTAGTTTCCTCAGCTTTGCCTACTGCCTTCAAACCTCCAGTCAGATATATTTTCAGTGGGCTTCTGTACTTCCTCCCAGCCGCTCCCGACCTGTTTATTATCAGAGATCAGCTTCATAGAAGACAATTTTTCCATGAGGGGGTACGGGGCGGGGATAAGGAAGATCATCAGGCATTAGATTCTCATAAGGAGCACACATGTGCAGTTCACAGTAGGGTTTGTGCTGCTATGAGACCCTAATGCCACCACTGATCTGACAGAAAATGGAGCTCCACTCGCCATTCACTCATCTTCTGCTGTGCAGCCTGGTTCTTAACAGGCTATGGACCGGCACTGGTCCACAGCCTGGGGTTTGGGAACCCCTGCTTTGTCCACTTCCCACTTCTGTAATTTTTTCTGTGGTAGTCTTATCCCACTTCTACAGCTTCAACTCTAAGTCATGGGGATGAATTCCAGACCCAAGTTTCTAGCATAAGATACTAAAAGCAAAATATTCTTTTGATAGTTTCCTATAACCCTCTGCTGTTTCTCTTGGTTGAAGATGTCTTTTTTTTTTTTTTTTTGAGTTGGAGTCTCACTCTGTCGCCCAGACTGGAGTGCAGTGGCCGCTCCCGGCCACCGCAGCCTCGACCTGCTGGGCTCCGGCAATCCTTCCGCCTCAGCCTTCCGAGTAGCCGGAATTACAGGCATGTACTACCACGCCCGGCTGATTTTTTGATTTATTGTAGAGATGAGGTCTCGCTTCCCAGGCGGGTCTCGAACCCGCGGGCTCAGGCAATCCACTCACCTCAGCCTCCCAAAGGCGCGGATTACAGGCTGAGCCACCGAGCCCAGCTGGTTGAAGATGTCTTAATGATTACACTCTAATTTATAGTTATTACATATTTTTTTAAAAATCAGAATCCCACTCTGTTGCCCAGGCTGGAGTGTAGTGGCACACTCACGGCCACCGTAGCCTCTACCTGCTGGGCTTAGGTGATCCTTTCCACCTCAGTCTTTCAAGTAGCTGGAACTATAGACACAAGTCACCACGACTGGCTTATTTTTTGAGTTATTGTATAGACGAGGTCTCACCAAGTTGCCCAGGCTGGTCTCGAACCCCTGAGTTCAGGCGATCCTCTTGCTTCAGCCTCCCAAAGTGCTGGGATTATGGGCTTGAGCCACTGTGCCCAGCCATCATTATGTACTTTAATGGCTTGTCCTGGTTGAATATTTGGTATGGCAATGCTCTTATTATCAACATACATCCAAAATAAACCTTATTTAATGTAGTCAGGTGATCTAATTCACTTAAAAGTAAAGATAAAAACCAGAAAGATGCATTCAAAACAGTGATAGATTACACTAAAAAAAATTGATCCAGAGTATTTAAGTTTGGAACACAGATTTAAACATAGCTAATAGGTCGATCTATTGCTTCCCCTTTATAACACCAAAGAAGGGTTGATTATGGTGCTCACACAATAAATGAAATCCCACTTCCCAGCTCTCACCTTCACATAAAATAAAATAACACCATGCACCATAAGTATATGTTTGCTAGTGAACAAATCATTTTCCAAATAGAATTGCCTAGTTATTGCCTTTAGGTTAAATGTCTCAAGTCTGTAGGAGAATCTGGCTCAGTGAAACAGAATAATAAATCTCAAGTGAAATGATAAGGTTTTCCTTCACTGAAGTCTATAATGTTTTTTTATATTTGGCTATCATTTGTCCATAATATTATACTATCAATAGTTTCAGCACTTCCTCTGAGTAGAATTACTTTCATCTGATTTTTGTATTTATTAAATTTATGATAAGGAATGGGAGCAGTTATATATTATTAGGTTTCAGTTCTGAAGCAAAAGGTTCTTACTATACTCCTTGTAATTTTCAGTTCATTTGCTAATTAAATAGTTGTCAAATTAGGAAAAAGCAAATACATATCCTCTGCTTCTAAATCTATTCAGAGAAAAAAACATTTTACAATCTACTTGAATATGAAATCAAATATCTGTATTGCTTATGCTTATCATAATTTCTGGACTTTGTGGAAATTACTTTATTCAGTGGTGTAAAATGTTTGTAGTTTTAGGCCTTTATAAACCATACACTGTGAAATTTCCTTTCATGACTTTTTCTAATAGCATCTAAAACCATGACTATGTTTTAAATACAATTATCATAAAGATATGTTTGTAAAGAAACCAACAATTGCACAGTTGAGACTCACTTCTAAAATGGGCAATGATCCTTCCTGGAATCTGTTTATTAATTCATTAATTCCTTCTTCATTTGCATGTCTGTTCCTCACCCATTTTTTGAGTGTTTGTTAGGTGGTACAATCTACCTTCCTGTCCCTGAGAAGACAGATACTATTTAGCATAGAGTTTGCCCTTCAAGAACCAATAATCGAATACAGGACTTATCATAAAAATTATAATTAAAAATAAATATACAAATAGATATTCTCTCTTCTGTTAGATTGTGAGGTCTGTGAGGCAGAAAGCTCAACCTATTTTTTTACTTCTGTGGAAAGAGGAAGGTCTTTGTTCTGATCTTGACCTGGATTTGAACCTGGACTTTTCTGCTTACCAGCAGCATGATCATAAACAAATCTTTTAGCTTGCTTTGCCTCCGCTTTTCCACTTGTAATATGATGGTGGTGGTAGTGTGCATGGGGAAGTGTGGATAATAATTGTTACTTAGCAAGGTTATTTGTAAAAACAATGATACATATAAAGTGTTTGACACTCAATAGGCACATAACAATTGTTAAATGAATAAATACCATGGGAGTTGAGGGAAAGGAAAAATTTCTCCCAGCTTGGTTGAACAGAAAGGGCTCTAAAAGGAGCTACCTGATCTCAGATGATCTGGGAGTGGGCACACTTTTGAAACAGAAAATCATCTACTGTCCCACACCCCACTTTTAAGTGCTTTTCTTTCTCTTGTTCAAGTGGACACACAGTTTCTATGTGTGCTGTAATGATCATGCTGTAATGTTTCCTTACACCTCTTCCAAAGGCAGCACACGCCATCAATGATCCAGGTTGTTAGGAAGGACTCTCCTGCAGTCTTAAAGCTTGAGAAATGGGAGAAACCATGGACGACTCAAGAGAAATTGGATGGTGGGATGCCAGATGGTGGCAGGTGGCTATTTTCACGTAGCAGTCAGTGGCAAATGAAAGAGATGTGTGCAGATCATTCTCCCCAGGGGCCATTCATTTCTCCACAGCTGAAAGAGCAATGGATTGATCCAAAACAGGACCAAAAGTTCAAAAGGATTATGACATCAGTCAAGTGCCCCCAAGTTTATCTAGATAAAAACACGTAAGCACCCTCCAGTGTTGACAAAGGTCCCACATCTGCAAAGGCTGAAGGGGAGAATGAGAGCTGAGCTAAGAGCACTTACATTTCCTTAAATGTATAAAATGGATCCAAATTAAAATGAAGTGCCTTTTACGAGGGTCACAACTTTCTTACCTTCAACTAGGATTAAAAACTACTCTAGGCATTAATGCAAGTAAAGATATTTCCCGAGTTATAAACACCTAGTTTATGATTGTCCCATATATATAAATGATTGGCTGGACATCAGTTTCCCTCAAATCTCCTTGTACCCCTTTCACATTTTCCCCTCTCTGTCTTGGGCCAGTGGTGTCCTCTGATTGCCAATGCAACGTGGCATACTCCATGGCCATTACCATTGTGCTTTCTTCATCTTCTTCCTCTACAGCTCTGTTAATTCAACTTTTTCTCACACATCCTATTTGTCTTCCTTCCTTCTCCCCCTACTTCCAACTCCTGCCCAGTCAGAGTAGAAAACTTAGTATTAGTATGGAATGAAATAAGGGATAGAGGATTCCTACCTTTACTGAGTTAAATATCTAAAGTAGAAAATCAGGTGTTTCTACCTATGTCCACCTATGTATAAACTTATCATGAAATAAAACAAGGTGCAGTTACCTGATCTGACTCGAAAGAAGGTTACCCATTTGTTAAAATATCATGCAAGTTAAATATCAGCTTCATGCAAGTTAAAATATCAGCTTTACAAATCGGTTTCTACTTTCATTTGTTTACCCCTCTTTCTCTTCCTTTTCTTCTTTCTCTTTTGTAAGATGCCATTTTATAAGCATTCTGCCTGTGTCTATGCTTTCACCTGATTTACGGTATACGGTGATGTTTATTTTTCAGTTACACACTGGCATGGGAAGAAACGCATGCACGCTGGGTGGGGACCTCTTTGTTTCTCCTTTGCCTTTTCCTTTTCCCTGCGAAATCAGATATCCACAAGAAAGGGCTAAGATCACAGCACGTGTTAGCAAATGCGCAGAGTAGCCCGTAATCTCCCTTTCCTTCTGTGCCTCCATTTCCCAATGATCTAACGCATCAGGGAGTGGTTTTTCTGCAGTGCTGCCAGGATCAAAAGTCAGGCAAAGACGATTCGGGTTCCATTTCTATTATGAAATAATTGTCTTATCTGCATGATAATACACACATATATTGCTGCTAAATTATCTGCAGCCTAAGCATTCATTCATGCCCCGGAGAAGACGATGAATGTGCCAGATGCTTACATTTGTGGTAAGATCACCAGAATGGGTGAACCAGGGCAGCGTGCCAACTGTTTGGGTGGCTATTTGTCAGGAGAACAAGTCATTCCTGCGCCTCCTGCTGCAACACCCCTGATATTGGTTTTAATGTGTTCCACTGGAAGAAGGCCAGAGCCCCACCCCAAAATTCAGGCATATGTTTCATCCCTTAGTGATAGTACATTTCCTATGTTACCCCTCTCCTTCCTGCAAGTCCCCCACTAAGCCATTATGTCCCTGTTGCAGACGATCTGCGTGTCCCCCAGGCATGGCCTGATGCTTTGTTCTGAGGCTGGGGCTCCTGTTTTATACCTTGCATGTGGTCCTTGAAATAGTCACCATAATGTGTTTCAGGGCCTGGGTCAAGTCTTAGCCTAGAAACCAGATGATCTACTTTTCTTGAAAGCGACGTTATTCAACTCTTCCTGAGCTCTTTATGTCAAGGAAGCTTCTAAAATTAAATCCTCTAAAAGCGTGTGCCAGCAGACCAAGGTTTGAAATTGGTGTTTGAAGAGGGGAATGAGAGGAAATGCTCTGCTCTTTCACTCCCCTCCCCACAGTGGGAGGAGCCCAGGGTGGTGGTGAGGGAGCCCAAGGCCACACTGGAGCCATCTGTGAGGATTTCGGTGGGGCCTGCTGGTCTGCAAGCCTCGTTATGTGTGAGCTGCTACGTTGCCATGCAGTGGGCAGGAAGGGGACTACGGCTCCTCGGGTGGCTTTTGTGTTTTTGAGATAGACTGGGCTGGCTTGACTTGGGATCAGACTCCCCTGCTGTCCTATTGTCTTAGCAAGTAGTACTGGGGCGGAGGAAGCCAAGGGGAGTGCTGATCTGAAGTTTTAAAGAAAGCCCCAGCGAGGTTTCCCCTGGACAGTACCGAGGCCAGCCTGTCTGCCTGCCATGGCTGTGAGGCAGCTGATAAAGGAAGCCGTGTGGTACGAGCTGTGGGAAGGAGAGAGCTTTATTTGTTCTGCATCCTGCAGTGTGATTATGTTAACCTGTCTGTGTGACCTTGACACACACGGTGGAATTGCCCACTTGTGTGATGTGACGAGGGCCAGGTAATTACTTTTATTTGCTAAAATGGGACTGATTCGGACAGGGACACCTGGCTACTTAGAGCATGTGTTTGTTTGTCTGCCAAGTTTGGCAATTAATTCAGGGTAAGAGGCCAGGTGTGGTGACATGTCAGTGTCTTGGTCAGAAGTCTGGAAATTTCTAGTTGCAACTTGTATCTATTTTCACACCCATTTTGATCTGGAATGCATGCGAACTGTAAGGTTCAGCATGAAACCTCAGAAGGCTTAATCCAATTCTTTCTAAACTTGGTAAGATTTTTACTATAATGATAACTCTAACAAGTTTGGGGGATACTTTTTGAATTCACTCATTTTACTTCTTTATTTTTTGGTGTTAGTCAACAAAATACCCCAGTGTTGTTGCCTCGGACTTTCCTCTATATCTTGAAAGACTCCTTCTACCTAATTTTGCCAACTAACCCTGTTAGGCTAGTGATGTTTCCCAAATAATTTTTCAAAGCGTTAGATATCATTTGGTCAAAGGAGTTATGTAAATGAATTTTAAATGGATTTCGGATGTTAAAAAAACCATTATTCTATCATATGTTCAGTATTGAAATGAATAGCGGCAAATCAAGTCAGCCCAGTTAGAGAATATTTATTTATGGATTTTCTGAAAGCAATGTTTGTAAAGGCTGAGAAAAAATTAGGTGAAAATAATTTATCTAAGATTAAAAACATGCAAAAGACCAAAGACTAAAATGTCTTTCTCTGAAAGGCTTTTTTCGGGGAAAACTCAAAACATCTGGATTAGATTATACAATATAGGAATAGGAAGAATAGTGGTCTTTGAGACATCAGTTTTTATACTTCTTGAATTTTATAATAGTACTGTCCCTATTCTTTAAACATCAAGCAAAGCCCTCTGTTTTTACTACTTATGTTTTATTCCATCGTTGGGTGAGGTCGGGGAGCCATGTCACAAATTATATTAAAGGAGGCACATGTGATTGCTTTCTTTACTTTTCATATCTCAATTCCCTGACCATTCAATTTAGTTCCTGAGGTGCTGACAGCTGGTAATATGTTAAACTACAATCCACTTTTTGGAAGTTATTGATATTTTCTAACTGAGGTTTAATGGTGTGACTTGGCTTAGGTGAAAATGTGCCAAGGTCTTGGGTCTCCTGTACCTCATTCAGATTTGTTATAGTTCCAGGAACATTCTGCCAGGAGCTAGATGCCATGCTGCTGCCTGGTCCTCCCAAGCCAAATGAATTCCAATTACATACTATTTCCAGAATGCTTCTGCACAGACCAACGGTGGGACCAAACAGTGATTCTTTTGGGGGAGTTACTTGTTTGAGTTACAAAGACTGTTGAGTCTCAGAGATATAAAATATCCACTTGGACTTATTTAATGAGTCTCTTCATCCCAGCATCAAACTGATAACTAGTGTAAATTAAATGAAGATAAAAATATTCAAGTAAGCCAACATAATTAATTCAACTTTATAATTAAATCATAGGTTCATTTAAAGAGATTTGTGCTGTTAACTTTTTCAAAAGTAGTTCCAAACTTTTTTTGGAATCTGCAATTGCAAGGTCTACATGTATACACAGTTATTTTTCCCTTCACTCAAACATAATTTAATTTGAGGCGTGGGATGCGATGTAGGATGGAAAGGTGTAACAATTGATGGACAGAGGAAAATGAGATTATCAGTCTCCATCCTCTTTGGATATGTATTTTTATTATTCCTCATTTGAATTGAGATGGCAGATACTTCAGCAAATATTAATTTATAGTAGTCAAAGTCACCAACAGTTGAATTGCAAACGAACATAAACATCATGAAAGGTGAACTTAATTTAAGAACTCTAGGAAAAGGGTAATAGTAAGCACATTGATGAGAGAGCTGGAATGTTGAAGGTCAGATTTCCTTGGTCAGGGAAGTATAGAAAGTTCTAAAGGCCAATCCATTTGAGCCTGGTTCCAGGGAATCAGCTATGTCTCTTCTTCCCATCTGTGTCTTTTTGTTTCCTGGTCTGGGAGATTATCTTGAATTATCAGGGTGGGCTCTTAGTACCATCACATGTATCTTTGTAAAAAGAGGCAGAGGGAGGTTTGACACATAGAGAAGATGAAGTGAAGACTTCATCTTTGGAGGAAGTAGCCACAAGTCATGGAATGCCAATGAATACCAGTACCCACCAGAAGCTAAAAGAGACAAGGAATGAATTGTCCCTCAGAATCTGATTTTGGACTTCTGGTTTCCAAAACTGTGAAAGAATACATTTCTGTTGTTTAAAACAAAACAAACACACAAAAATCTGCCTGTGCAAGACTAATAGCTGCTTATATTTGAGAAAATAATCCTAATTTATTTTAGCAAAATGCCACTAGGGGGAAAAAAAGGTCATTAGATCTGGAACTAGATAATAGTGATGGTTGCACAATATTGTGAATGTACTAAATGTTACTAATGGTAAATTTTATGAGTATTTCACCACAAAAAAGTCAATAGAAATAGAATGTTGATGCTGATTGATATTGTAGCTGTATGGTTTCTAAGGAAGTAGAGGGAAACGTGAGTGGCGGCAGGGGTGTAATATTCCAAAACCAGAGTAGTTTATTGTTGCCACTAAATATTGTCTATGAAAGTCCCAGGTAATTTGAATACTCTCCTCAATATAGTACTTTCTTAGCAATAAAGATTTAACATTTGTGGTGGTCGCTATTTATAACAAAGCAAAACAAAGATGGTTTACGGTCCATAATTTATAGTAATTTGTCATTTTGAGGAGATAACAAATAGCACAGCATATGTATAGTAACATTCATGAAGCAATTAAAAACCTTATTCCTTTGGGTAAAACAGTCATCAAGTAAGAGACAAAAGTTAAAGATAGTTTACATGCGGAAAGTTGGTAAACACATAGATAGCAACAAAAATAATAAAGAAAGATTTAAAAACATACGAAAATTTCTGAGTTATAGTGTTTGAGATTCATTTATTTCCCTTGTGAATATAAAGGATATACCATAATCTACTTTATTCAACACATCAAAGCCATAATGAATGTGCTGAAATTCATAGGTTGCCTTCTTAAAAGAACATGTTTTTAATCAAATTAAAGATACATTCGTTGAGCAACTGTTGTTTGCAAAGCATTGTGCTGATTCTTGTGGGAGAATATGGAGATTAGTAAAGTATAGACTCTGTCCTCAAATAGCTACAATATAAAATCATAAGCAGAAATGACTGATGCCCAAAGGACAGTACTCTAATAATAAACAGACTGATAAATGTTGAAAGTGAAAGTAGCCTGGAAGTTCACAAAAGAGAGGGAAAGAGAACCAGCAAGAGTTAACTTTTGATTGTGAATGAGAAAGGATTCATAAAAGAGGTAGGGCTTGAAGGATAGATAAGAATTCATCAAATTGAGAAAGTATTTTAGGTGGCAGAACAGAAATGATAAGGCAAAGGTGCAGAATAGAACATGCCTAGGTGTTGAGAAAATGTCTATAATTTTAGATTGGCTGGGAGTAGCTTGTTTGTATGAGATCTATGGGCGTTAAGATTAGAAATGTAGATTTGTCTTAAGTGTCAGGACTAGGAATGCTGCATTTAATTCAGAAAACATTGGGAAGACACTGAACAGTTCTGACAAGGTAGTTAAATGATCCAAGTTGTGCTTCACTGACAGTGAGGACTAATCCGGTTTGTTTGGGAAGAGAGCTTCAGAAAGTGGCTGATAGAGTGCTCCATGAGAAGAGGAGTAGAAGAAATGAGAGTCTGGTCTAGGCTGGTGGCAACAAGAAAAAGGGAAGAGAATAATCTACATGATCTGGGTATAGGTGAATTGAAGAAAGTTCTGGAGAGATGGCAACTTGAATATATCCAAGTTTCCCTTCAGTGCATACCTGTCTCCTGAGCTGATATTTGCTGAAGGCAGCAGGCATTCTGGGCTGAAGAGTATCATGATGGCCCCACCTATGGCTTCTGTTAGAGAGGGTTGCTACAGAATTTTTCTCCTCTGAGCTTTACAAGAGTCTGAAGTTAGTGAGAAAACCCTTGGTGAGACCAATAAAATAAATTATATCTTGGTCTGTGGAGATGGGCATGTTGATGGTAGTATTATAAAAAGAAGAGAGAATTTCTGTTTTCCAATCTGGCATATAAGAAAATTGGAAATCATCACTCCCATCTTCACAGCAAGAAAAATCTTAACAAACTGAAAATTAACAACTCTTATTAGATCCATGAAAAAATTGGGTCACGGGGAAAAATACTGGCCCCCAATTTAGAGAGACAGGTACAGCTATAGAAAATCACAGTTTACTGGAGCAGAAACCCAGGAGCAGAAACCTCTTTGGGAATGAGTATTGTGTTTTTTTTTTTACTCAGTACATCCCATTCAGTTCATAACAAAAAATCACAAGGCATACTAAAAGACAAAAAAACAAAAACAAAAACAAGAACACAGTTTAAAAAGACAAAGCAATCATCAGATTTAGACTCAGATTTAGCAGATGTTAAAATAATCAGACTGGAAATTTAAAACAACTAATATGCAAGGACTCTTATTGGAAGAGTGGACAACACACAAGAACAGATGGATAATGTAAGCACAGAACTAGAAACTCTAAGGACCAAAAGGAAAGACTGGCAATAAAAAAACACTACAACAGAAACAAAGAATGCCTTTAACAGGTTCGCCAATAGACTAGACATGGCCAAGGAAGAAAGTTAATGAGCTTAAAGAAATGTCAACAGAAACTTCCAAAACCATGCAAAGAGAAAAAAACAATAAAAAGATGAAACAGAATATGTAATAAGTGTAGGATAATGACAAAAATTATGTAAAGTTTGCATTATGAAAATACCAGGGCCAGGTGCAGTGGCTAACACTTGCAATCCCAGCACTTTGGGAGGCTAAGGTGGGAAGAGTGCTTGAGCCCACGAGTTTGAGGTCAGCCTAGGCAACATAACAAGACCTCGTCTCTATAAAAAATTTTTAAAAATTAGCTGGGTACAATAACATACGCCTGTAGTCCCAGTTACTCAGGAGGCTGAGGTGGAAAGATCTGAGCCCAGGAGGTCGAGGCTGCATTGAGTTGTGATTGTGCCAAAGTACTCCAGACTGGGTGACAGAGTGAGACCTCGACTCAAAAAACAAACGAATAAACCAAAAACCCAGAAGGAGAAGAATGAGAAAAAGGAACAAAAGACATATTTGAAAAAATAATGACTGAAAATTTCCTAAAATTAGTGATAGATGCCAAATCACAGATCTAGGAAGCTCAGAGAGCACCAATGAGGACAAATACCAAAAAACAAACAAACAAAATCAGATACATTAAAGAAGAGAATGGTTATTGTTGAGTAAAGTATAGTGAAAGAAATGGACTATATAGATTAATGGGACCTGACACATAGACTGAAGGAATTCCAGAAGGGAAAAAGATAGAGATGGAGGGAAGACAATAATTGGGTGCATGATAGAAGAAAATTTTCCTGAGCTGAAAAACATATGAGTCCTCAGTTCAAGAGAATAAGATGGATGGAATAAAGATGTACATTTACTATATTTTGGTAAAATTTCTGACCTGTAAGAATATAGAGAGCATCTTACGAGTATCCAGCTGGGAAGAACAAATTACTAAGAAAGAGAACACAGACTAGACTCAGGTTTTTTATATATCCCCCTTTGTTCTAGAAAATGGGGTAATAACTTGCTTAGGCTACTGAGAAGATAGGACTAAGACAAATAATTCAATACTCAGACAAGATAACATTTATTCGACAGGATGAAAGATATTGGTGAATTTGCAAGGATTTAAGACTAATCACCCATTAGGAGGGCCACTTTGTCCTGATTTTCCTAGACATTTTCCATTTGAGCATTAAAAATCAGATTTCCTGGAAGGCCCTTTATTTACCATATAATATACCTAACACAAAGGAAACCGACTTCAAGTGGAAAAACATGAAAGACTTTGAGGCAGGGGTTCTCAACCATGAGTCATTTTGGCTCCTTTTTCTTCTGAGAATTTGGCAGCATTTTTGGTTGTCACAATTGGAGAGGTGGGGGAGAGCTCTACTACTGATATCTAGTTGGTAGAGGCCAGAGACACTGCTAAATATCCTGTAATGCATAGGACAACCCCCACAACATTGAATTATTTTGCCCAAAAGATTAATAGTGTCAGGGTTGAGAAACCCTGAGGTAGGAGATAAATGGAAAGTGTGGCAAACCACAGACCTTGCATATATATTTACATATATAAAATTTAAATGTAAGTGGGTAATGAAAGATTATCTTGGAATGTGTAATGTAAGAGTTTATGAAAGTTTCTTAAAATAGAAGAGACCAGCTGCAGAGAAATCCTAATGATCTAAAGACATGAAACTCTTCACAAAACCCGGTCATTGAGGTAGGGATATGAAGTTGAAGAAATAGGTGAGGCATTCATGTCTTTTAAAAGGTATCAGTTTATTGGGATGGGAATGGAAGCAGTCAGGGTGCGAGATATCCTAGAGAAGAGAATTATATATATCTTGTGTTCATATAATAAAGAAAAAAATAGGTATGTTAATAACATGACAATGATTTGTCAAGAAGGGGACTTCATAGAATGGAAAAATGCATCAGAACTGCTATATATGCAAAAGATTGAAAAGGATTAAACAGCAATTTGACCAGACCTCTGAAAATAAGAGAAATGATGCGGGTGTTGAGAGGAGCCAGCCATCATTTTGCCAAACGTGGTTCTAAGATGGTTGAGTCATGCCACTTTATTTCTAAATACTATCCAGAGGCTAAAAATCTCTCACTTTTTAATAAATATGTGTGGTTTAATTCAAGGTCCTTAATGAAATAACACAACAGCTATCACTTTCCTTTGCTCCTAAATCATGTAAGTAGGTCTACGGGGTAGTAGTTAATTGTTACTATTTGGGGTTGTAGTAATTGGTTACTATTTGTCACCTTCCCTAGACCTAAATCTTCATGAGGGTAGAAATAGTGTCTCTTTGATGTGATTCTATACCTCAAAAATCCAAGAGAATCTGTCAAAAACCTTCTTGCACTGATAAAGGACTTTGGCAAGGTCTCGGGGTACAAAATAAATGTGCAAAAGACAGTTGCATTCTTATACACCAACAATAAGCAGACTGAGAACCAAATAAAAAGCACAATCCCATCCACACTTGCCACACACAAAATATCTTGGCATCTTCCTAACCAGAAGAGTGAAAGTCCTTTACAACAAGAACTACCAAACACTGCTCAAAGAAGTCCAAGAAGACACAAACAAATGGAAAAATATTCCATACTCATGGATAGGAAGAATCAACATTGTTAAGATGTTTATCCTACCAAAGGCAATCTACAGATTCAACACAATACCCATTAAATTACCAACATCATTCTTCTCAGACCTGGAAATGACAATACAGAAATTCATATGGAAACATAAATGACCATGAGTAGTCAAAACAATCTTTAGCAAAAGAAGCAAAGCAGGAGGTGGCACACTTGCAGACTTCAAACTTTACTATAAGGCTACAATAATCAAAACAGACTGGTATTGGGACAAAAACAGGCATACAGACCAATGGAACAGGATAGAAATTCCAGAAGCAAAGCCTCAATTTCTCAACCAATTCATCTTTGACAAAGCCTCCAACAACAACCACTGGGGAGAGGAGAATCTATTCAGTAAATGGTGCTTGGAAAACTGGCTGATCACATAGCAAAAGATTGAAACAGGACCCCTGCCTATCACCATACACAAAAATTAACTCTAAATGTATCAAAGACCTAAAAACTTCAAACTATAAGAACCTTAGAAAATGCAGGAGACACCTTTATGAAAATTGGAACTGGCAACAAATTTGTGATCAAAACCTCAAGTGCCCATACCATAAGAGATAAGATAGACAAGTGGAACCTCATCAAACTGACAATCTTCTGCAAAGCAAAAGAAACCATCAAGAGAGCAGAGAGACAGTCCATAGACTGGGAAAATAATATTTGCCAACTGTATATCTGACAAAGGTCTAACATCTAGGATCTACAAGGGACTCAAACGTGCTGAAAAGAAAAAAACAAACAGCCCCATTAAAAAGTGGGCAAAAGATATGAATAACACTTCTCAAAAGAAGATATAAGGGCAGCCAACAGCCACATGAAAAAGTGCTCAGCCTCATTATTCATCAGAGAAATGCAAATCAAGATCACACTAAGATACCACCTAACCCAGTAAGAATGACTGTCATTAATAAAACAAACAACAACGTGTGCTGGCGAGGATTTGGAGAAAAAGGAACACTTCTACACTGCTGGTGGGAATGCAAACTAGTGCAACCTCTTTGGAAGACAGTGTGGCAATTTCTGAAAGAACTAGAAACTGGCCTTCCATATGATCCAGCAATGCCCCTACTGGGAATATATCTGGAGGAACTCAAGTCATTCCACCAAAAAGATACCTGCACACGCATGTTGCTGCAGTTCTATTCACAATACCAAAAACATGGAACCAACCATGCTGCCCATCAGAGCTGGACTAGATTTTTTAAAATGTGGTATATATACACAATGGACTATTATGCAGCCATAAAGAAGAACAAACATATGAACTTCGCAGCAACTTGGATGGATTTAGAGTTTAACATACTCAGTGATCTATCACAGAAACAAAAGACAGAGTACCATATGTTCTTACTCATAAGTGGACCTTGAAAAATTATCATAATACTACAAGAAGGGGATTGGCAGTAGTGAGAAACTGCCAGGAGAGTGGGGGTGGGATTGGCAGTTGAGGAAAACTGCCAGGGGGGGAAGGGGCACACCTCATCAATAAGGGTACCTGCATAATGAACATTTGTATACCTAACCCTGCATTGTACCCCACATCTTCAAAATAAACAAAAGAAGGTAAAGAAAAAGAAATTGTGTCTCTTCTGGCTCATCCTTGCATTCCCAAAAACCTATCAATAAATATGATTAAACAAACAAATAAATAATAACTTCTCAATCCATGCCAGTAGACTAGATATGATGAGAAAAAGGCACTTAACAACTTTGTGAAAAGTTCAGGCGGTTGTACATTTTACCAAGATTTATGAAAAAGAAACAAAGGAGAATGCAAGAATAAAATGTATGGTGTTACAAGCCAGTGGAGGCTGACTTGAAAACTTGAAAAAAGAAACTCATTTGCATAACATAAAAGTTGTGAAAGAGCTTCCTTTCTAGATTAGGGCTGCCAGGTTTAGCAAATAAATATACAGGACACTTAGTTAAGTCTGAAATTTCAGATGAACAATGAGTAGCTTTTTACACAAATATGTCCCCAAATATTGCAAGGAACATACTTATACTAAAAGAATATTCATGGTTTATCTGAAATTTAAATTTAACTGGTGTCTTGTATTTTATCAGGCAACTCTACGTAGACCTAGATCATATGTAACAGTAATATCTTCTGTACAACTTAAGATTATTTTTTTCAAGTTACTTCTTTTAAGCTGACATTAAAAAAATATTATTCAGAGATAAAATCTATTAATTTTTTAGCGGCAAACACCTTCTAGAATTTGTAATTCCGGTGCCTTTTCAATTATATTTTATTTTCTACCTAATTCTGTATTTTCTAAGATAATTTGATTCTGCCTTCCACCGTTATGTTTTGGAATATAACTTCCAAGTTTGTCAAGGAGGTTTTGTAGTCATAACAGTAAAGACAAATTGTAATTGTGTGGTACTTTCCCTTCTGTGACCATCTAATGCTCACCACAGTGAAGCGGATAATATTATCCCCATCTCATAAGCGAGGTCAAAGGTTGCTGTGTGTTCATGGTAGTTGCTGTGCTGGTATGATGCTACTGAGGAGAAGTAGTGCCAGGCAGAGGGATAAACAGGACAGACCTTCCTGTGAGCCCCAGGTGTCTACTCAGAGGAAGCCAGGTCAGAGAGCCAGAAGCAAGTGAATGCAGGTGGGTTTTGCAGTTATTGCAAGGATGCTCTCTTCCACGTGAACACTGAAATATTTGATAATACACGTCGAGAGATGTTGAAATGGAATATTTGCCCAGGCACTAATACCAGATACCAAAGTACATTGAGAAATAGTGACCCAATATAAAACTTTTTAAAGGAAATAACCAAGAAACAGCTGCTTAACTCTTGGGTCCCTTCATCCAGGGTTTCCTCATCCAGATCATGCATGTAAAAGAGAGAGATCCAGAGGAAGTTTTGAACTTGAGTTCCTTGGTGAAAGTTATTGTGATTTGTTCATCCTATTCCTACCAAGAAGGAGAGGTGAAGGGTATCAGCCCTGAGGCTCAGGGTGAGGACCTTCTAGCAAACTACTGACCAAACTACTCCAGCCCGCCCAGGAATCAAGAGGGATAGGAGGTTGGGCCCGTGAACTGCTCTGGGGAAGGACAAAAGAGAATGAGGTTAGGGTGGAGTAGGACATAAGTGCTTTCTGTGGAGCAGACGTGGATTGCACAGGCAAGAGGGCCATGGGTGCCAATGAAATCCATGCACAGTGGACCACAGGGAAACCAGGGGCCAAGTGGGAGACATTGGGGTAAAATGCATGGCCTATCAGATGGATGGCACTGTTGGGTTCTCACAGGAACCCCAAAAGGATGCACGAAGGAGTTGTTTCTAGAATTCACCATCTCCAGAGAGCACAAAGCCCTCTTATGATCTTTCCCATCAAGCGAGATCCTTCTATTTCCCCTTTCTCTCCTTCCTTCTCATGCTCCAACTCAGAGGAGGATTGGAGGTGGTGGTGGTTGTGAGTGCAGAGAGGGGAAGTGGTTCTTAGGTGGCATGCCTATGACGTGCTTCATGGGAGGAAATGAGGGAAACAGATCTCAGTGCTGAATGAAGATTGAAGGCATCCTACTTTTTTATTTGAGTCACATATGATGACTGTAGTAATTTCTATCACATAGAAATGACCAGCAAAGTCAAGACGACTGCTGGTGCTTTAATCCAGAGGTGGAAAGGGGAAGGGATCCCCGATAAGCTAATTGCAAAGGGACGATGGAAGAATTTTGAAATTTATCTTGAGTCCTGGTTACAGTTTAGAAATATGTAATATATATGTAAATTATTTAATGAGCTCTAAACCCGCCATTTGACTGACAAAATAGAAAAGCCTAAAACGCTTGAAGTTCCCTGTGGCCCTTCCCAGTCCTATCTTTTATCCTGCTCCCAGTTAAAGTAGCCTGATATTTGGCTTCTTTTTGTTGCCTTCCCCTTTTTTTTTTTTTTTAGACACTTCTATTATATATGTTAGTATTCTATAATGTGTTTCGCCTTGCTTGACTTGAACTTTATTACATGGTATCAAGCTATATGTATTTTTCTATGGCTTGCTTACTTTACTTGATATTAAGCTACTAAAATCCAACCATGATGAAGCATGCAGCTATAATTTGTGTCTACTGCTGCACAGTGCTCTATTGGTGAATATATAGCAATTATCAATTTGCCTGTTAATAGATACTTGAATTATTGACATTTGTCTGTTATGTACAATACTGTTTTACATTTTTTAAAAAGGACTCATTTGCCAGGGTTTACTTAGGGCATATTCCATGAAGCAGGGCTGCTGGGTTTATGGTTTCACATTTTAATTTCTACCAAATCCTTTTCCAAAGTAGTTGAATCAATTTCTAACCCTCCCATCTCATCCCAGCCCAAGAATTTCCATTGCTGCACATTCCAGGTAGACCTTGGTATGGTGAAACTTTTGAAAATTTTGCCAATTTAGTGTCAAATATGATATCTCATTGTGGTTCTAACCTGCATTTTGATAATTACTAATGAGCCTATTTTTCATTGCTATAAATGAATCTGTTTCTAAAATGTTATCAAATTCAAATTACAGAAATCAGATGGAAAGGCAGGATCAATGGATTACTCTGTCTCTGCTTTTTAGTCCAACTCACAAGTGGTTTACCAAAATGTATGACAAATTCTTATGGAACTAAGTCAGTCTATTTAGAAGTTGACCAAAAATGGCATGGCAAGTTCCAGGACATGCATAATCCCATGATATGGCTATCCTGTCTTGACCTATGAGCGACCTATGGAGTACCCTTCTGACCACACACAAGCTAAAATCTTTACCTGGCTTGCTTGCTTGCCTATTTATTTATTTATTTGTTTATTCATTCTGTAGCTGAGTCAGTGGCTGAAAAGTAAAAAAAAAAAAAAATGATTTGATTATTGCTTCTTTAGTGTTCGACTTACAAGCAATGGGAACTCTAACTCAGAAAATAAAGTCCTTGGTGCCATTACTTTCAAAAGAAGTTATTAAGACTCTCCCAGAAAGCAGATTCCATGACTTCATTTACCATCTGATACTGGGTTGGTTCCTATGAGGAAGTTCTCCCTAATAACCTCCTACTGTTGTTCGAGCACTTTCCTCATTTTTGGATGATTCTCCAGTAGTCCTTAGAATCCTCTGGGCAGCACAGTTTTACTTTTTAGCATTCATTCTGACTTTTTCCCATAAAGAGATAGATCACAGTTGAAAGGTCTTTCAGATAATATCATGTTCCAGTGTATAATGTGAGATTTAGAGAACTGACATGTCTTAAACACACATTTAAGAACTTTGAATGACTGCAGTCTATGTATACAGTACTTTATAACATAGTCAGGTCCATCCTTCAGAATTCATGTTTACTTCCCTTTATTAATTATCCTGTCTATGCTATCTGTGTTAGGCTGAATAATGGCCCAAAAGGTTTTTGAGAATGTTATACCAGCAGAAACACTCCCTACTTGGACTGAAAAGGACTGAGAGAGGACAGAATAAAAGAAACCTGTTGGAATCCCAAAATTCTACAGAAAAGAAACAGGCTGATAAAACCGCTCAGCTGCAAACATGTGCTACCCTTAAAATAAAACAACAGGTGACTCTGAGGGCAGATCTGTGGGCCAAGAGCCTTAGAGAACCATTCTAAGGTCCTGAAGTATAATGGAGTTGGCCTGGTTGTATTTGGAAATTGATGGGAACTCATAACTCTTTTTCTATTTTAATTTTCACTCATTTTGAACAGTAATGTCTATTACTGTTGTCCTATGCTTGTCCTACCATGGGGGGGGCATATAACTTGTTTTTTAGATTCACAGATTGATACACAGTGAAGGAATCTTTCCCCAGGATGAATTACATCATGGCCAAGCATATAACCTTAACCTACACCAGATCTAGATGATGGCCTCTAGAACTTTGGGCTGATGAGATGAATGAGATTTTGGACTGGCAGCCATAGGGGGACCTTGGGATGGGGGAGAATGTATTTTACATGTGGGATGGGCATGAATGTTTGAGAGTCAGAGGTAGGCTGAATAATGACACCCCCTGAATACATTCACATCCAAATCCTGGAACCTGTGACTGTTACCTCACA
This sequence comes from Cephalopachus bancanus, assembly GCA_027257055.1. NCBI lineage: Eukaryota > Metazoa > Chordata > Mammalia > Primates > Tarsiidae > Cephalopachus > Cephalopachus bancanus. The sequence goes on along the minus strand of JAPVLO010000096.1, from coordinate 2,408,818 downwards.
TGGCAAAAGGGATTTTGCAGATGTGATTAAGTTAATAATCTTGTTATGGGGAGATAATCCTGGATTATTCAGGTGGGACCCAGGTAATTACAATGGTCCTTATAAGAGGGAAGTAGGAGATGTCAGAAACAGAGGAGAAGCCATGTGAAGCAGAGATTAGAGTGACGTCACTGGGAACCAAGTAGTGTCAGCAATCTCTAGAAGGAAGAAGAGATAATGAATAGGTTTTCCCCTGGAGCCTTCAAAAATAACAGTCCTGTGATGTCTTGATTTTAGCCCTAGATGACGCATTTTATTTTTCAGACCTCCAGAACTGTCAGGCAATGCATATGTGTCATTTTAAGCTACTAAATTTGTGGGAATTTGTTAAAACAGTAATAGGAAATGAATACACTATCTGTTGAGCTAGGGTCCTGAAACACTTGTGTACATTCAAGAATACTAGTTAGAGCAACTGTATGAAAATGAATGAGGGAATAGATTTTTCTTTCCTAACTGGACTATTTCAGTGTAACTATGGATTTTCTTCCCCTCCCCCCCAAAAGTCCTTAGACCAACTGCAAAGAAGAATCTGAGTTATTTAAAGCCGTTCATAAAACAAGTGTTCTTCAATTTTGCAGGTATTTCCTGGGGTATAATACTAGAGCTCTTACTAAGTATCTAAACTAACTTCACTAAATATCTTCTCTCTCTAGACGATCAAAGCCTTTTAGGAAAGAAACTAACAATGACACGTAAACTTATCTTTTTCAAAATGGCAGGAAGATCACATTATTAATATTCTTATGAAATCTGATAGGGAAAAGTGTCATGGTTAAAACCTGTGAGGCGTGTCTTTGATGGGGTTGGTTACTTAGAACAAGTTTGGGCAGATCTGGCAAGACACAAAATGTCTGAGCTTTCCATTTCAGGGAGTTCAGAAAGTTTTTAGACTGTGGTCTTCATCCTCATGTTTACTTTCTTCTTTTGATTAATCAGAGGTGCCAAGCATACAACAGTTAACTCGTTTACAATTAATGTGTGGATGTGGATTCTTTAATTGGAAAAGAATTGTTAATGATTTCCATTTGAAAATTACATTCAGACATCGTAGTATCTACGTTGGAGAGGCAACTAACTTATGAGCTGCCTTTTCCTCCACTTAGCACTTGAGCTTTTAAAATTAATTACCAGTTTGCATTTATAGTACTTGTATTGGTCCGGAAACCAGACATGTTGATTATACATGTCATGGACAATCTGAAGCCAATCAAGGACAGTGGGGAGGCCTGCATATAAGCAACAGCAGGACACTGTTTCCACACTCAGTGCTAGAGGGCTAAGAGGAAGAAGTGGTGTATTAATAGGAAGAGGTGGTGTATTATTTCCCTATGCTGCTGTAACAAGTTATCATTAACTTAGTGGCTGAAGACAACTCAAATTTGTTGTCTTATAGTTCTAAAGATCAAAAGGACAAAATGGGTCTTCCTGGGCTAAAATCAGGATATCTGCAAGGGTTCCTTCCTTTCTGGAGGCTCTAGCAGAAAATGTGTTTTCTTTCCTCTTCCAGCTTTGAGAGGTTGCCTTGGCTCATGGCCCCTTCTCCAATCTTCAAGGTCAGGATTCACCTGTTAAGTCTTTTTCACGTCACGTCACGTCACGTCACGATCACATCACATCACATCACATCACATCACATCACATCACATCACATCACCTCACATCACTCTGAAATAGACTTTTTGGCCTCCTCTTTCACATTTAAGGACCCTTGTGGTTACCTGAATAAACCAGGATAATTTCTCTATTTTGAGGTCAGCCCACCAGCAACCTTAGTTAGGTCTGCAACCTTAATTCCCCTCTGCCATGTATCGTAACAGTCACCGTTTTCAGGGATGAGGGCTTGAGCATCTTTGGGAGGCCATTATTCTGCTTTCCAAGTCGTATTGCTGGGACCAGAAGCCAGGGTGACACAGTGGGAGCTGGGCCACAGTGGGAATTATGGCCATGGTTGAAGAGGTACGAGGACAATACACATTCCAGACAGTGTGAGGGAGAGAAATACCTCGGCTCCTCACAGCAAAGTGGGAAGGGCTCACTAGGCAAACATCTGGTACTAAATCATCTCTCTCCTTTTCTTTCCTTTTTTTCATGTGGATTCTCAAAAATCTTGTGTTGGGTGCTCGGGAATATATTTTTCTTCTGTTTATACCTTCCCGTATATGTGACAACTATACACAACTTTATGAAGTGCACCAATGTAGTAGAAAAAAGACTGACCCTGTTGAAATTGGCATAGCGAGATACAGATTTGTAAATCTGTCCCCTCTACTTTGCGATAGCCTGAGTTGTTTGTGTGGAAAAAATCATGTGATCAGAGCCATTCTCCGTGAACACTTTTCATAACAAGAAATAATATGACAACTTGTAATTCAGCTTCTATAGCCATAGCATTCTTCCCAGACACAGGGAAAATTTGAGGGAGGGGGTCCAAAAACTGTGTGGGTCATTCAAGTTTTCTTCAAATTCAGGAAAACGATAGCTTATTATAATGTGCTCACTAAAAGAAAGGTAATTTTTCTGTCATTCTGGAGAAATTTACAGCAAATGGGATTCAGAGGGTTACCGCATGAAGGAAATGTCAATGTTAAATCTATCGACGGTCCCTTTAGGACTGCATGTCATAAATTAAAAGCAAGCACTGGTGAGAAGGCTTGGTGAAGGAGAAAATAGTGAGGCGCTAAGCTGATCTTCGTTTACCTTTCTTTCTGGAACACACATGCTTGGCTGCTTTTTCTCGGGTCCCCTCCCCCCTGCAAGAAATCATGGCATTGATGCACTGCGGTTCTGCTCTCTTTGGCTTCCTTAGCAATGCTGTTTCAGCAACTCCTGCAATGCCAGCATCAGGTGTCACAACTACTAGGGTGACTGGGTTAATGGCCGTGCTGTTTTCCCTGGAGAAGCAGGGACAGACAGGCCAGCCTTTGTCTCTGCCAGAAGAGGTCTGAATTTAAAACTTCATCTCAGACAATATGCCTGGGAGGCCTGGGGTTTTTGGTTATTTGGCTGTGGCTGATTCTCTGCTCCACCACCAGCTCTGTGAGCAGGAACAGAAGCCAGGAGCTCACTGTACACAGCCAGCTGCTTGTTTGAGGGGAGGAAAATGCAGCTCTCTTTTCTTGACTTCATTCTGAATCCAAGTTTCATTCGAGTCCTCGAAGTCAGATCTGTGAATGGATTCTTTTCCGTTGGGATTTCCTGTGTCCCTGAGAGCCTCTGCTCTGAGATACCAGGGCTTGGAAAGCAGGAGAGAGGGTGTGGAAAATCGTATTTTCATCTCTCTTTTTCCTCTTGGTCATTCCTCCCACCACCATGGTTCTGATTCAAGGATGCAGGGCACTGATGCTACGCTCATGTCTACTGTCTTCTTGATGTTACCTTATTGATGGTGACAAAGACTACAACTAGTATTCTCTGAGCTCCATAAAGTGCTAAGTGCTTTGTAACAATGCATCAGTGTATCCTCAAAAAAGTTGTGAGGCTGTTAATATTATCTTCTCCCCTTTATACATGAGTAATCTGAGCCTCAAGAGGTTGAGTAACTATTATGGGCTGAATTGTGTCCCCTTTGCCCCCACCAAATTTATGTGTTGTAGCTCTAATACCCGCTACTTCAGAATGTGACTGTATCAAGAGACAAGGTCTTTAAAGAGGTAATTAAGGTAAAACGAGATCATATGGGTGGGCTGTAATCCAATATGGCTGGTGTCCTTATAAAAGGAAGAGATTAGGACCCAGACTGAAGGGAAGACTTCTTGAGAGCACAGGAAGAAGGCAGCTGTCTACACACAAAGAGAGAGGCCTCAGAGAAATCAACTTTGCTGACACCTTGGTCTTGGACTTGTAGCTTTCAAACTGTAAGGAATAATAACTTTCTGTCGTTTAAACCACCCTACCTGTGGTACTTTGTGATGGCAGCCCTAGCAAACGAACACAATGACTTTTCCAAGGCTGCACATGGGAACCATGACTGTGGAAGCCACATTTTCAATGTAAATTCCGTAATTGTTCTGTAACATGTTTTCAGGAATATATTTAGGTGTTAGCTAATATCTTGAAAGGGCATGTTTTAAATACTGGGTACATCTCTATCTCCTTTCACATTCATAACATGTGTACTGTCACATTTTGAAAGAAGTCATTGTGAGAACTAACTTTGAACCACCCTGGTGTCTCTAGTTATCTCTAGGTGAGTTGTAAAATTTTCAAAACAAAACTTACTCAATTTTTTTCTTTAATGAAAGAAAAACAAAACAACTATGCAAAACAGCTTTGGGTTTTTAGGGGCAGAAGGCAGGTTTCAGGAAATCAAACAAGCAACAAGGTTTGGAAATCCCCCATGAGTGGGGCTTTCTGAGAAGGGCCAAGAGAAGGGGCCATCAGTCTCTCAGCGGAGTGGAGAATTTCTTTTTTCCCCAAAGACTGAGACCTTGGGCGAAGGGCGAGGGCAGAAAAGTCTGCACAGGTGGGGTCTGAGAGGCCCGGGGCGGGCTGCGGGCTGCGGGCTACGGGCTGCGTTCCATGGAAGCCAGACCGATCGTGAGGGTGTGGGCAGACCTCCTTGGCTATCCTCTGGGCGAGCTAGGCAACCTACTGGTTCATCCTGATCTACTGGTTGAGAATGCTGGCCCTGGAGGATCTTACACAACTGAGTTCTGAGTTCTCTAGCAGACTGAAGTTAATGGCAATCGGAGATTCGCTTTTGCTGGGTTCTCTGGCTTATGGTGGAGCTTCACATAAGCAAATTAATGCAGACCCCAGCAGAGATCAGCATGTTTGGTGTTTCAAGGTGCACCCGGCTTTTTATTTTTAGTGCCTTGAGAAATTTATTCCATTACCCAGATATCCTTTTTTGGTAGTCTATAAAAAGCAACATTAGTCCTGTTTCCTGATTTCAGCTGTAGTCACAGTTCACAGATTTTCTGAATTTTTACTGGGTAGTGTTAGCTACTTCTTCATTGGTTTCTTTCTAAAAACTACCTGGGAATGAAACAAGAATAGTAAGCAACAATTTTTATTGTATCCATGCGATTTCAACAGAGAAAAAATAAAGGATTCAATGTCTGATGGAGGCAAGGAAATGCGATCATGCTGCTGGCAAGTCTGATTGGCTGTGACCTTGAGTATAATCAATAGGCCGCTTCCCCTCACATCAGGCAGAACTGAATTTCACGTACTGTTTTTTTTTTCCCTGCAAAGGCACTTACCTAATAATATTAAAATTTTAATTGATTATGCTCGATGTTCTGAAAATTAAAGCAGCCCAACTCAAAACTCCCTCAACCTGGTCGTCCTCCAGCCGCCATTGAATGTGGAGGCGCCAGCTATAAATAAATGCTGCCACCTACAGGAGAGAGTGGGAATGGCACGCCATCTCTTCGGCTTTCTGTTTTTCTCAAACTCAACGTTTTACTGTTTCTTTCCTGCCCCCCCCATACGATTCAAAAGACCGGTCTCTGTATTTGTTTGGATTTCTTGATTTTGTTTTAGAATACAAAAATAAAACTCAAGCCCTATTCTCTGTAGGAAAAAAGAAGTTATTCTTTAAAGTGAATCTCTTGCTGCTCTAAGACCCGTTTGTAGGAAGTGGGACATAAATAAAACAAATAAAGGAGAAGCCTTGAGAAAATAATTCATTAGACACAGTAATGTAGACACGTTACACTATTTTTTTCTTTTTTGAGTTGGAGTCTCACTCCGTTGCCCAGGCTGGAGGGCAGTGGCACACTCAACGGCTATCCCAGCATTGACCTGCTGGCTCCGGGAATTCTTCTGACTCAGCCTTCCAAGTAGCTGGAACCACAGGCACACGCTACCACACCCGGCTAGTTTTTGTGATTTATTGTAGAGACGAGGTCTTGCCAAATTTCCCCGGGGCTGGTCTCGAATCCGCGGACTCAGGCAATCCACTGGCCTCGGTCTCCCAAAGTGCTGGGATGACCTGCTGAGCCACCGAGCCTGGCCAGCATGTCACACTTTTTAAAAAGTTTTTTTCCTCTCCTATCAGAATGTGAGTCAGTAATGCTCTCACTCTAAAATGTTACTTGACACAACTTAAGCCACGCCTCTGCTTGAGTTTAGAAAGTGGACGGTGGCCACCCCACTCCATCTTGGGTTAGTGCAATTAGAAAGCTTGCCCTTCTGTGGGATTAAAATGTGTTCACATGCTGGGTGTCGAGCCTGCATCTGTGTTTTGGAATGATGCAGAGAATGTGGATTCCCTTTCTCACAGAACGGCACTTTGCATTTCTGGAGATGGCCATCACAGCTTCCAGGATTTTGCCCTTTAGACGGAAGAGCTCCTGCTTCCTCTGTCTTGCTCATAGATGTGATTCCTAACCCCTCAAGCACCTGCCACCTGCTTCTCTGGATGTGACAGTTCATTGCTGGTCCTCTCCTCCAGCACTGCATGTTGTTCCTCTGTGTCAGTAGCAGACCTGAGTGGACCCTGCAGGATTCTGTGAACCCTGTGTTCCATCCTCTCACCTCAGACATCAGTTTGACTAGCCAAAAGAGCACTTTACACAGTTGTGCTCTGAGACCACTATTGAAAACACACATATGGTCATTTGGGAGAAGTGTGGCGAGTGTGATTATATTTGTTGAGCTCTCACAGTACTGTGCCTGTTCGCCCCCAGAAACTAGCAAAGCAGCAAGGGTCATGATTTCACGCCTGAGAATTTCTAGTATGTGTTACTTGTGCATTTCTATAGGGTGGTGTGAGCACAGACTATTTTCTGGTGGAAGAAGAGAGCATTCTCTGCTTCACAGACCATAGCACACATGAAGTTGCGAAGGAAGCTGCATCTGTCTTTGGGATTTGAGTCTCTCTTACTTTGAAAAGCCTCATCTTCACTCTTGAATTCAAGGTCATTTGTTCTCTCTTCTCTGTTAAGCCTGTGCTAGGTGGGGGGTGAGAAATGCTATCATTTAGGTTAGCGTGAACTTCATTTGCAGGCTAAAACTCTACCACCCTGAGCAATATTTATATTTTAAGTCTTCTCTGTAATTCGAACAGTGTTTGTCTTCTATGAAAGGCACTTCTAGCATCCATGATCATGTGGGAGAATGGTTTGGAGGTAGTGGATTTTGTTGATGTCCCTGAAAGTTCTTCCAAAAAGTCACAATGTGTTAGGTGAGAATCACCCTCATACTTTATATAAGCCCTGGGTTGGGAAAATACCCACCATCTTAGGGTGATAATAGAACTAATAAGTTTACCCACCGTGATTATGAGGGCTCTGCTCATGAAACAACTGAGTTTAGTGGAATCATGTGATCAGGTTAAAATTCCCCTTCAAGGGAAAAAGGTATATATTTGAATACTATCTCTATGCTATATCTGAATTCTGGTTGTTGTGGTATTGGGTGTTAACTCAGACCAACATTTCTGCTAGAGCTTCTAATTATGCATAATAACCATCACACTTTGTTCTTATGTATCACTTTCATCCAAAGCTCAAAGTGCTCTTCAAGGATTATTAACTCATTAATCCTTGCAACACTCCTGGGAGGCAGATTGGAGGCAAGGTGATTAACCCATTTTCCAGACAGAGACACAGAGGCACAGAGGATTTCAGCAACTTCCCTAAGGTTGCATGAGTCAGAGGTGAGTAGAAAACACAGCCTGCTCACGTTCCATCCCAGTCTGCCTCCCTGAGCTTTCCCTCCTAGACACAGTCACATTGGGGTCTTGGGAATTATCTCTACCCGTTTTTTGAATATCAGTGTGGCACGATATACTGAGCATTTTGCCAAAAATGAAGTCCCAAATATTTTTTCTTGACATATAAAACGTCTGCTTTTAGCCGGGCTCGGAGGTGAGTGAATTGCCTGAGCCCGCGGGTTCGAGACCCGCCTGGGCAGCGAGACCTCATCTCTACAGTAAATCAAAAAATCAGCCGGGCGTGGTGGTGCATGCCTGTAATTCCTGCTACTTGGAAGGCTGAGGCGGAAGGATCGCCGGAGCCCAGCAGGCCGAGGCTGCGGTGGCCGGGAGCGGCCACTGCACTCCAGTCTGGGCGACAGAGTGAGACTCCAACTCAAAATAAATAAATAAATAAATAAAATAAAAACGTCTGCTTTTTAAGGGAAAAGAGATGTATACATTAATCACAAAAACAAAATGAAATAATTACTTAGAACCCCCAAAGTCTTCAACATCTTCTAATACATACCCTTAAACTTTTCTTGCATAGAATCAGGACATTCCATTTGGCCAAGCAGAAATGAAACTTGAACTTCACAAGGGTTAGGATTCAGTTTGAAACTGAGAAGTGCTAACATCTGTCTTTTAAGTTTGACAACCTTTTCTCCTTGGTTTCACTTGAATGCAGGCTAGTTTCACATGGACTTCATTGTTGTTTTAGTGGAGTTAAGAGGAGGGGGCCGTGGTGTGATGTGGGTGGGCATCAGAAAGGAGAGTAATGTTCACAGAGCCACTGAATGGGGTCAAAGGGCTCCAGAGGGGGACTGGAAAGACAGAGTAGCAAATTTAATGGGAAGTCACGAGTCTTCTTGGGCCTTCATCTTTATTTCTGATTCATTTATGTATTCACACAACATTTTTTGAGCATTTATTATATGCCAGTCACTGGCTGGGTACAAGCAATTCTAAGTTGAATGAGACATAATATTCAGACTATCTTTCAGAAGTCTGCAATCATGGAACAAATATAAACAAGCAAACAGATAATTGTATAAAGTAATGAGTGATTGTAGAGGTATTTACAAAGTGTAGTTAGGTCAAATGTGCTTGAATGGCTCAGAGAAATCTTCCCAAAATTAATATCTTGAAGACTACATAGAGGGTCGGTCTGAAGGATGAGAAACAGTTTGTTGATGGAGTCTCTGGGACTAAACATTCAAGTGTTATCTATTTGCTGAAAGATATTAAGATTGACATCATCATTTATAGGAGAAACAAGCATTTTCTGAATTACTAAAATATACAAGCTATTGTCCTGGGCTACTAGAGATGCAGAGACCCACCAGAAATAATTCTTTTCTCAGAATCATAAAATTATGATGTTTGGAGAAACAAAATATACTTAAAAAGACAAACAGCAATACAATGTGATGTATAGTTACTGCCACTTCAGAACTCAGGCATTAAGCACAATAGAAATCCAAAGGAAAGAGGGTGATAGATTAGAATGCTGGAATTAGGGATACTTATGCAACATGGGAGATGTCATTTTCCATCTCCTTTTTCACCCTTAAAGGGTATTAATCCCATTGATTCTTACTACATGCTCATGGATGGCTGAAGATGAATCTATTTTATACGTGACCGAAGGGTCCTTTCTCAGATGTTTTCCTAGAATAACAGAATTTAACTGAGAAGATAGACTTATGAATATTTTAATTAGGCAGGAAACGTGCATAATCACTATAACGATGGCTACCAATGACAATCATCATGGCTCTCATTGCATTATGAGGCATTGACACTATCAGCTGTTAATCATTATTTTACTAATCACTATTTTACAGCATAGACAAAAAAAATACAAATATAGCCAGGGACTGGTCTAAATTAGTGACTAAATTTCAGAACTAGAAATCACATGAGAACTTCAAATAATGTCCTAGCATTTTCATTTTTTGCTGCTCTGAAGTTTCTGTGTCCTGTCTACAAGAGCTTTGGAGGAACACACCTTTCTTTTTTTTTTTTTTTTACTTTTTATTTATTTTAAAGATGTGGGGTACAATTCAGGGTTAGGTATGCAAGTGTCCATTATGCAGGTACCCTTGTTGATGAGGCGTGCCCCCTCTTCCCCAGGCAGATTCCCACTACTGTCAATCCTGCTTCCCCACCCAAACACACCTTTCAAGTTATACCTTCTTAAACTTTTTTCCCAAAACAACTTAATTGAGATATAATACATATAACATGCAGTTCATCTCTTTGTGTATAATTAATGGATTTTAGTATATTCACAGATTTGTGCATCTGCCACCAAAATGAATTTTAGAATATTTTTATCAGCTCAGAGGGAAACATCATACCTCTGAACCATCAATTCCCCACATACCATTCTCATCTAATACCCTACTCCCCAATCTTAGGGAACCACTAATCTATTTTCTATTTGCCTATTCTGGACATTTCATATAGATAGATGATTCTTTTAACTGGCTTCCTTCATTGAAAATGTTTTCAAGGTTGACCAATGTTGTAGCATGTATCAGTACTTCATTCTTTTAATGTTGAATAACATACCATTGTACTCATTACTGCATTTTATTTACCCATTTATCAATTGATAAACATGTGAATTTTTTTTTTTTTGGCTATTGTAAATAATGCTACCATGAACATTTGTGTACAAGTATTTTTGTGCGCAAATGTTTTATTTCTCTTTGATACCTAAGTAGAATTGCTAGATTAGATGGTAATATGACCATGTATTTAAGTATATGTTTAAACATTTGTGGAACTGAAAGACACTTTCTTTCTTTCTTTCTTTCTTTTTTGAGTTGGAGTCTCACTCTGTTGCCCAGACTGGAGTGCAGTGGCATGCTATTGGCCACTGCAGCCTCGACCTGCTGGGCTCCGGTGATCCTTCCAAGTAGCTGGAACTACAGGCGTGCGCTACCACACCCGGCTAGTTTTTTGATTTATTGTAGAGATGAGGGCTTGCCAAGTTGCCCAGGCGGGTCTCGAACCAGCGGGCTCAGGCAATTCACTCACCTCAGCCTCTCAAAACACGGGATTACAGGCTGAGTCACTGAGCTCGGCTGAAAGACATTTTCTAAAGTAGGCTTCCCTATTTTGCATTCCCACCAGTAGAGGATGATGGTTCCAATTTGTCTACATGCTCACCAACACATTTTGATTCTAGTTATTCTCGTGGGTTGTAGAGTAGTATCTCATTGTGATTTTAATTTGCATTTCCTTGATGGATATTGATGTTGAGCACCTTTTTATGTACTTATTAGTCATTTGTGTATCTTCTTTGGAAAAATATCTATTCAGATCCCTTACTCATTAAAAAAAATTAGGTTGTATTTTTTATTATTGAGTTGTAATAGTTCTTTATATATATTCTTGATACACTCCTTATCAGATATATTATTTGGAAAAAATGTTATCCCACTCAGTGGGCTATCAATTCACTTTTTATGTGCTATTCTTTGAAATATAAAAGTTTGCAATTTTGATGCTTTCTAGTTTATATATATATATATATATATATATATAAGAGAGAGAGAGAGAGAGAGAGAGAGAGAGAGAGAGAGACACTTTGGTGTCATTTTATAAAAACATTGGCTAACCCAAGGTCACAGAGATTTACCTCTATACTTTTTTTTCCCTAGAAGTTTTAAGTTTTTAAAACTCTACAATTAGATTTTTAATTTATTTGAGTTAACTTTTTTATATGGTGTGAGTAGTAGCCCTAATTAATTTTTAATGTAGATATTCAGTTATTTCAGCATCATTTTCTAAAAGACTCTCCTTCTCCAATTTAATTGTTATAATGCCCTTGTAAAATTATCATAAATATGAGGGATTATTTCAAGATTCTCAATCCTTATAGCCAGTACCACCCTGTTTTGATTATTATAGTTTTGTAATAAGTTTTGAAATTGAGAGAGGTGAGTCTTCCAACTTGGTTCTTCCTTTTCAAGACTATTTTGACTATTTTTGGTCCCTTCATATAATTTTTTGGATCAGCTTGTCAATTTGTTCAAAAAAGTCAACTGGATTTTCATAGGAATTGCATTGAGTTGTAGGTCAATTAGGGGAGTTTTGCCATCTTAACAATAGTCTGAAGTCTCTCAATCCATGAACCATGTCTTTTTACTTATTTGGTTCTTCTATAATTTATGTTAACAATGTTTTATAGTTTTCAGAGTATAAGTTTTATACTTGTTTTGTTAAATTTATTTCTAAGTATTTTATTACTGTATGCAATTGTAAATAGAATTGTTTCCATTATTTAATTTTGGTTTGTTCATAACTACTGTATAGAAATACAATTGATATTTGTATATTTATCTTGTATCTTGCAACCTTGTTAACTATATTTATTAGTTCTAATAGTTTTTTTTCTCCTTGAATTTCTTAGGGATTTCTATGTACCAGGTTATGTCAGCTGTGAATAGAGTCACTTTAATGACCTCTTTTAAAATCTGAATGCCTTTTGTTTTATGTTCTTGTCTAATTGTCCTTGCCAAAGATGATAACTTCTTAAGAGAATATCATGAACCATAGTAACAAGTTTCATGCTCCTCGCAAGTTCTTTACTCCTAATTGCTATCACTGAGCTGAGTTATCATCTGGGATTTACTACCAGGCTGATAAAGAGCAAAAACTTAGGAAAACTAGCAAAAGGAGATGTGATAAAGAAAGAGAAACATGAGGAGAGGCAGAGAGAGAGAGAGAGAGAGAGAGAGAGAGAGAGAGAGAGAGAGAGAGGAGTAGTCAGAGGAAGAGATGGCTTTAGGGCTGAAGATGACCTTCCTGAGCCCTATGAAGGCAGTAGTGACAGAAGTGAAGCTGTTAGTTATTATGCATGGCCTTCCTGCCACCAGGAAATGTAGGCAATGATGATATAGCTTAGTGAAACCTTTCATTTCCTTTATATAGAGTATCAAATTATTTATACAGGATAGATAGCTTTAGAGAAAATAATAATAGATTGGCAAATAATGTAATACAAGGTGTTCCATGTAGAAAACACCCATTCTGGCCTTTGTTAGTGGGTCTGAAGTGACTTTGGACCAGGAATAGAGAGTGAAGCACTGTTTGTGTTGTCGCTCTTCCTTGGCCACTGGTGAAAACCTGGGCATAAATGACAGGTAGGAGTGGAAAGGTAACCAAGAGGAGAAAATTTTAATCTCAGTGATCCTTCTCCAAATGCTGCTCTTTCCTGAAGAGCAAAGGTAGCCATGAAGATTATTGATTTGTAATTAATTTGTTCAGTCTCTGGGTGAGAGTGCATATTTTAAATTGGATAAGCTGAGAACTATTGGACCTAGAAAGATATTAGTATCTGAAAGAAGAATGATTCTTCAGAGGTTTGGGGGTTATAAGTAAATATCCTTAGAGTACGTGACAATTTCAAGAAAATTAATCAGAAAATGTGCATGTCAGAATGCAGGCAGCACAAGGCTATGAACTGTGCAACTTCTGGAATAACAAAAGGCAAACAGGACCCTTAAGGAAATGGACTGGTTTAGAATTATGAATCACTGAGCCCATTTCTTTCAATGATTAATGATGAATCACTGTTTTAACTCTGGATGAAATAATAGGCTGCATCTGAGGAGCTCCATCAATCATCATAAGAATTAGGCTTGTGCCAATTCATTACTGCAGGGTCGACATGTGCTGAACAGTTGAGCTGAATTTCAGGAAGGGGTGAACTCTAGGCAAGGGCTTGCTTAAAAGAATGCAAACATTAGGGGTCTATTCTTGCCTGAATGGATGGGAATTTATGAGTAAAGAATAGATCCTATTATATCAAACCTCATCTGGAAACTTAACAAAACACCAACTTCAAAGTCTTTTGACTTTTTGGTATTCAAGCTCATGATACAATAGACAACTAACATATCTTATAAAATCTGATACTGTTACCTGTTTTTTGTTTTTTGCATTTCCTGTATTCAGAAAGTGATTAACAATCTACATTTGGATTTCAGCAGGCATGAAAGTAAGCAAATTTAACTTCTTTTTCTTCTTTGAAGAGTAAAATCATCCTTGTGAAATCCTAGAAAAACTTCTTTTCTATAAACTTATTTTTTTCTTTTAATTTTTTTCTTTTGAAGATGTGGGATACAATTCAGGGTTAGGAATACAAATGTTCATTATGCAGGTACCCTTGTTGATGATGTATCTCCCCTTCCCCAGGCTAAACTTATTAAAGATAATAAAAATCTGAACTACAAGCAGCAGGAAGAAACCTTGTCCATACAAACAAGAAGTCAGTCTGGATTCATCGTTTGCCAACTTCACAGGTCTTGAGCTGAAAAGAGAGTTAAACAGTTGTTCCAGTAGACATAAACTGATGTGCTTCAAAGATACATAGAAAGCATGTATGTCTCTCTTGCAGTGGCCAAAAGTGATGGGAAATCCAAGAGAGTTTCATGTAGCTCTTAACTCCAACTTGTGTGGCATTGATAAAGTAGGAGAAAAACTCACCCAGGTTACAAAGGACATATATTATTATGCTTACTTAGCTCTAGTAATCTTTAGTAATTCACAGCCTCATTTGGAAATTTGACTTATCCTATGTAATACATTTTTTTTTCCAAATCAAAAGCATATAGGATTTTTGAAGGAAAGTCAAGAATTGGACCAGAATTTTAAACATCTTATTTTTTTTAGTTAGGTATTTACTTATTTATATTTTTAGGGACAAAGTCTCACTATTTCTCCCAGGCTGGCCTTGAACTCCCTGTTTCAAGCAATCCTCCTGCTGCAGTCTCCCAAGTAGCTACTGCAGGCATATACCACCAAACTCGGCTTAAAAATCTTTCATTTAAAAATACTACTTAAAATGGAGATTTAAAAAAATACAGACTTTCTTAAAGTAGTTTCCACCAGTATGTGTATTAAAAAAGAACAAGACTGGGCACAGTGACTTAAGCCTGTAATCCCAGAAATTTGGGAGGGAGCAGATTGTCTGAGCCCACAGGTTTGAGAACAGCCTGGGCAACTTGGCGAGACCCCATCTGTACAATTAAAAAAAAAAAAAAAAAAGATGGGCATGGTAGCATGTGCCTATAGTTCCAGCTATTTGGAAGGCTGAGGTGGAAGGATCACCTGAACCCAGCAGGTCAATGCTGGGGTGGCTGTGAGCATGCCACTGAACTCCAGACTGGGCAACAAAGTGAGACTCCAACTCAAAAAAAAAAGGATTGAAAGGGATTTGAAAAACTTGAATCATTTAGATATATACATAAAGCGATTGTGCGTAGCTTACATATGTGCATACACACACACAAACACACACACACAATTTTACACGAAGCTTTTATCACTGAAATTCAATAGCTTCCTAACCAATTTGTCTGATGCAAGATTCTTTTTTCATTCAATCTACTTTTCATACCTTTCAGAGAGAACTTCTTAAAACATAAGTTTTTCTGATGACCCTGCCTTACTTAAAATTCCAATGAGGGAAACATTAATGGTTGCCAGCCCTTATGGCCTGGACATCTTAGGTGGTGAGAGTGGAGGATGGGCCAAGGGCAGAGCATGGCAGAGACATGAAGCCTTCTACACATCAGATACCATCCATACCCTGAATAAGACCTCACAAATGCTTGTAGAGATTGTTGTTTGTAAATAAGTAGATTAATTTCAAAGCATATATACACATTTTCTTGATCATGGGATATTAAAAGTATGACCATTTTAGTAGAAAAAGAAATAAAGAGTATTCACATTTGAAAAGAAGAAATCAAACTATCTCTGTATGCTGATGATATGATCTTATACCTAGAGAATGCTAAAGACTCCTCCAAAAGACTCCTGGACTTGATACATGAATTTGGTAATGTTCCAGGAAAAAAAATCAACACACACAAATCAGTAGCATTGATATATATCAATAGTGACCAAGCTGAGAATCAAATCAAGCATTCAGTTTCATTTACAATAGCAGCCAAAAAGCTAAAATACCTAAGAGTTTATTTTACCAAGGAGGTGGAAGATATCTAAAGGAGAGCTACAAAACTCTGATGCAAAAAATTGCAGTGAACACAAACAAATGGAGAAACAGCCCAAGCTTATGAAATGGAAGAATCAACATTGTCAAAATGACAACATTACCCAAAAGAATCTAGAAATCCAATACCATCCCTATCCAACTACCAATGTCATTTTTCACAGACTTAGAAAAAAATAAAAACTGAAATTGACATGGAACCAAAAAAGTGCCAGCGTAGCCAAAGCATTCTAAGTAAAAAGAACAAAGCTGGAGGCATCACATTTCCAGACTTCAAATTATACTACGGCTGTAATAACCAAGACAGCAAGGTACTGGTACAGGAGGAGACACATGGACCAATAGAACAGAATAGAGAATCCAGAAATAAACCCAAATACTTATAACCAACTGATCTTTGGCAAAGCAGACAAAAACAATCACTAGGGAAAGTACACCCTATTCAATAAATGATGATGGGAAAATTGGATAGCTACATGCAGAAAAATGAAACTTGATCCCTACGTTTCTCCACATACAAAAATTAACTCAACATGGATTAAAGACTTAAACATCAGACCTGAAATTATAAAAATCCTAGGAAAAAACCTAGGGAAAACTTTTATGGACATCAGCTTAGGTAAAGAATTTATGACTAAAACCCCAAAAGCAAATGCAGCTAAATAAAAAATAAATAAGTGGGACTTAATTAAGCTAAAAAGTTTCTGCACAGCAAAAGAAATAATCAACAGAGCAAACAGGCCACCTACCGAATGGGAAAAGATATTCACAAACTACACGTCTGACAAAGGACTAATATCCAGAATCTACAAAGAACTCAAACAAATCATTAAGAAAAAAGCAAATGATCCCGTTAAAAAATGGGCAAATTGCATAAGTAGATATCTTTAAAAAAATATAGATACAAATGGCCTACAAACATATGAAAAAATGCTTAACATCACTCATAGTCAGGGAAACGCAAGTTAAAACCACAATGAAATACCACCTTATGCTGGTCAGAACCCTCATACTCAGTGATCGATCACAGAAACAAAGAACTGAATACCACATGTTCTCACTCCTAAGTGGGTCCTGAACATTTATCACAATACTTTAAGAGAGGGATCAGCAGTAGTGGGACACTGCTATGGGAGGTGGGGGGGGGAGACACACATAACATCACTAAGGATACTTGATCCTAAACTAGCAGAAGTGAAGACCAGTGGGTGGCCTAAACTTTACCTGTATGTAGACCACTTATGTACCTAATCCTGACATGTACCCCATATTTTTAAAATAAAAAAAGATGTTGACCAGGATGCAGAGAAAAGGAAACACTTGTACACTGTTAATGGGAGTGTAAATTAGTACAACCTCTAGAGAAAGTGGTATGGAGATTACTCAAAGAACTAAAAGTAGTGCAACCATTTGATCCAGCAATCCCACAACTAGGTGTCTACCCTAAGAAACAGAGACTGTTATATAAAAAAAGACCTGTACTCGCATATTCATTGAAGCATAATTCACAATTGCAAAGATGTGAAATCAACTTAAATACCCATTGACCAATCAGTAGATAATGAAAGTGTGGCATATATATACCATGGAATACTATGTAATCATAAAAAAAATAAAATTATGTCTTTTGAAGACCAACATCCTAAGTAAACTGACTCAGAAACAGAAAACCAAACACTACATGCTCCCATTCATATGTGGGAGCTAAATGGTCACAAAGTTGGAAATAATGGACACTGGAGACACCAGTAAAGTAAGAGGAGAGAGGAGAGTTAGGGTTCAGAAACTACTTACAGGTCACAATGTTCACTATCTGGGGGATGGGCCACCTGAGACATCCAATCCTCACTACTACACAATATGTCCATGTTACGAATACACGTGTACCCTTGAATCTAAAATAAAAAAAGAGGGACCTTCTTATTCCCAAAGCTTAGGAGTCAGCAGCTATAGGGTAAAGGACAAACTTGTTGTCATGGTGTATGATGATCCAACATAAGCCAACATGGCCCATAGGCTCCATCAAACACAACTGTTCCAGTCTTAGCTCTTTCTGCCTCTTATGCCCACCCTGACAATCTCTGTCTGCACCCAAGAATCTCCTGGAAGTGACTGTAATTCACCCTTTTCTGTGCCACGGTCACTTCTGTATTCCTGCATGCTACGGTATTTTTCATATCACACCATCATTATTTTCCTATCTACTCCACTAGTTTGTTAGCAGATTCTGCCACACCTTCCTTTTTGGATTTCTCCCTTTGCCAGTTCTCCTGAGGAGGAAGGGAGAAATTTGCTGATTCTTGCTTAAGGCTTGTTTAATTGAACTATATTTTAAAACATAAAGCCAGTGCCAGAATTGAAAAATGCTAGGAGAAGGCCAAAAATGGAACTCTCTTAAAAACAAACAGGAAAGAAAACAACACACAGCACACACCAACTGTAGGTGGGTGGCTAGCTGTTGATGTTAAGAGCCAAATAAAAGATTTCCAAAAAAAGTCGAAGAGATGGGGCACAGGAAAGAAAGCTTGGTATTTAAAATGAATTTAGAGTGAGGTTAAGGCATATTTTAGAAGCTGAGACAGAAAATCCCTCCTGGAACTGGCTTTCACACACAAGCTAGGCGTTGCGGAGGCAAACAATAAGAAGTAGGAGGATTTGAGATTAGGAAAATGAGCACTGAGCCCAGGCCTGCTCAGCACACCGCAGAAGGAGTTGCTGGCACCTCTGCGTAGGGGGTGGATGGTGTTGGGCATTTTAGCCCTGGGCGAATTGACAAACAGCCCAAGTGCAGGTGGCTTGGATCAGCTGCATCAAGACCCATGGAGATGCCTGGATTTTGTTCCTCTGCACTCAAAGCAGACGTGGCTATGGAAATTTTACTGGGTAAGTTCCCAGGTACGGTGAAGCTTATAGATAAGAATCAGCCCAACTCTGCTTTGAGGTGCTTACCATTACATTGAGAAGAAAACACAGGCTTATCATCTCTGGATACCCAGAGGCAAGCTGAAGCCAGGTGCTTAGTGCTGGTTGGAAAGAATAAATGAGGAAATGGCGAACATACAATTACATGGTTCCGCACGATAGCCTGCCTGACAGGGGAGTTCAGGCCATTACAGCCTGAAATTCAGAGAAGGTGGTCCCGGAGGACTGTGTGGAGAGCAAGTGAACTGCCGTATGCCCCCTTCTCCCATAAACTGTCTTGATGAATTTTAGACACTTTTGTTAATTCTATGTTCCCATTATCCTGACTGAGAAAGCAGATCCAGTAAAAACTAGGAGGGCAATTTGAAACTCTAAAGACTGGTTTGCAAATTAGGGAGAGTGAGAAATTTTCTATCTAAAAACCAGACAGAATTCCTGTTGGTAACTTCCTTTTCACTGCCAAACTGAATTTAACGATATTCTTACTCCAGGAGGACTGTTTTTGTTAGTTTGGGCTGCTATAACAAAATACCTTACATTGGGTAATTTATAAACAACAGAAGTTTATTGCTCACAGTTCTGGAGACTGGGAAGTCCAAGATCAAGGTATTGACTGATCTGATATCTGGTGAGGTCCTGTTCTTCATAGATGGCACCTTCTATCTGTGTCCTCATAAAGTAGAAAAGGTAATTAAGCTCCCTCATATCTCTTTTATATGGTGCTAATTCCATTCATGAGGGTGGGGCTCCCATGACCTAATCACTGCCCAAAGGCTCCACCTCTTAGTACCATCACCTTGGGGATTAGGTTTCAACATATGCTTTTTGGGAAGACACAAGTATTCAGACTACAGCAAGGACCAAACTAGAGATGGCAGATCGTTTTCAGTGAAGATGAGAATTGCTTCTTCTTTGTCTCTCACATCGCTTAGCACAGCATTATTAAGCAAAGCAACTTTATTTGCAGAATTGAGCTGAATTTCACTTGAGGTGCTTTGGAAATGTTTCCTCCATTCTTTGTAGAGTTTTCAGCGTTCAAGTTATTGACTTTTTTGGATTGAGTGAAATGGTGAACTGACGTGCTTTTGTGTCCTCTGGCTATTTATAAGCTGAAATTTAATTAATTATTTTTTTATTTAAGAAATTCAATACCTTTTTTTGAGTTTTTATTTTGTACCAGTCACATGTACTAGACACTCAGAATTCATCAGGGAGCAATGCCAAAAAAAGTCTTTGCCCTCATGGGTCCTATATTCAGTGCAGGAAAATCTACTGTATTAGTTGCAAATATCCTGTCGCTGCTATATTTTCCCTTTATAATGAAATGAATGAGATTTTATAGGCACTTTTGTATGTCATTCATTATTGTTGACTACTTAGTTGACTTTGTCATTCTGAGCTCTAAATGCTCCGTAGATCTCTGTTTTGGTCTCTATGCATATATGCCCTTTCAGATAATATGTGCCTCCCTACCAACATTTGGAAGAAAGGTTGAATGAAACATATATTATTATATAGTACTTACATGGGTAAGCTGAATTAAGACTATTAGAACTTTCAAGAAATCTTTTAAGACCCAACCAGGCTAAATACAAATTCTAATCCAAGTCTTGGTATTTTATCCTGACTTTATTCTTGCTTCCAGTTATAAACTTTTCACTCAGCTACATCCCTATCTGGTATTACAAAGCTTAACCCTGACCCTGAGCTTGACATTTTAGAAGGCTCTTTTTTCTTTAGAGTGAAAGGCAACTCCACTGAGTCAGGAGCTTCAGAGCATCTCCAGTTCAGCCCTCATATTTCAGATTGCCTTGCTCTGTTGGTTCTAAGCCACATGCACTAAGCAGGACAACAACCCTCCCTACAGGTGCAGAGAGCATTTTACTTGGCCAGGAGCCCACAAAAGAGGGAAAAGGGTGAGGAAAAATTTTTCCTATTCCTTTTAACTTGGGGTCTCTCATCCTTGACTAAGTCCTAGCTGAGAACCTGATGTGATGGGGGAGAGCGACTTGAAGGTTCCTATTCCAAGTGACTGGTGAAGACTGCTGTGCATTTTGGCTGGGGCACGGGATGTCATAATTGGATCCACATTCTGCTTCTTCCAGTGATTTCAGTGAAATCTTCCATTTCCCTTACTTATAATGTAAGAAAAATACCACTCTTAGAGACTTGTTTCAAAGTCTAAAGGAAGTAATTTTCACAAAAACTTGGTACCTGTGAACTGTTGGTGTGAATGGTGTTGAGGCCTTACCTAAGGCCACCAAATTTAGCATCTAAAAATACAGCACATCTAGTTCAGTTGGAATTTCAGATAAATAACAAATGATTTTTAGTTATAGTACAATGCATAAATATAATGTAACATGGAACATATCACAAAATATAAATGCTATATACTTATGTAAATAGAAAACTTTAGTATAAGTATTACATGGGAACACTTATCCTTAAAAAGATTATTGGTTGTTCATCTGAAATTCAGATTCATTTTAAAAGGCAGCACTAGTTGCTATAGTTTGAATGTCCCCTACAAAACACTTGTGGGACTTAATCCCCAATGTGGTAGCATTGAGAAGTGGGGCTTTTAAGAGGTATTGGATCCTGAGGGCTCAGCCTTCATAAATGAGTTAATCCCTTCATGGATTAGTGGATCATCTTGGAAGGGGAACTAGTGGCTTTATAAGAAGAGGAAGAGAGACCTGAAATAGTGTATGTTAACACTTTTAGCTCTCTCGCCATGGGTTGCCCTGTGCCACCTCGGGATGTTAGAAAATCCCCACCAACAAGAAGGCCTTTATCAGATGCAACCCCTCAACCTTGGACTTCCCTAGTGCCAGAACTGTAAGAAATCAATTTCATTTCTTGTAAATTACCCAGATTCAGGTATTCTGTTGTAAGCAACAGAAAACGAACTAAGATACTAGCCCAACTTCATTCCCTTCGTTGGGCTTGGGTACCAACCAGCTGTCTTGAATGTTGGCTGCTCGTGGCATACAGCTACCCTTTCTCTTGGGATCTTGGCTGAATTGGAACTGCCTCACCTGGAAAAATAATACCCTCTCCCACGACCACCACGATCAACAGGAGCAACTTGTAGTTCTGACTGACTGGCAGTGGGCAGAAAATGTCGGCCCCCTTTTCTCAAGGAGGGACCAAGTCTGTGTGCAATTAGAGAGTTGCCCTGAAGGCCTAGGCTGTAACTAGACCCCAACCTAGGTCATATCTTGGCAATGTTCTTCTCTGCTCTCTCCCCTTTCCTTTCCCCACTTCTGCGACTGCTTTTTCGATTATTCCACAGAATCTGGATCTCCAATTTTGTCTTAGATTGAAACCCAGTTGAAGACAGCTTTCAAAGAATATGGATTTTTCCCCTTCCTAGGGTTAAAAATTTATGAGGATCTAAAATAGTAAGATTTTGAAAAACAATTTTTAATTTTTAAAAATTTAACTGTGATAAAAATCATACAACATAAAATTTACCATCTTAACTATTTCTGTGTGCGTAGTTCCATAGTAAATAGATTCACACTGTTCTGTACCAACCACTGGAAGTTTTTTACTCTTGTGAAACTGACACTCAGTACTCATTACACAACAACTCTCCATTTTCTGACGTCCCTCAGTCCCTGGCAACCACCATTTTATTTTCTGTCTCTAGGAAGTTGACTACAGGAAATACTTCACACAAGTGAAATCATATAGTATTTTGTTTTTGTTTTTTGTAACTGGGTTATTTCGTTTAGCATGATGTTCTCAAGATTTATCCATATAGCATGTGACAGAATTTCTTATCATTTCAAGACTGAATAATATTCTGTTATATGTATATATCACATTTTGTAATATCCATTCATATGTTATTGGACATTTGGGTTGCTTCTACCTCTTGGTTATTGTAGATAATGCTGCTATGCACATTATATGAACATGGGGTGCAAATATCTCTTCAAGATTCTACTTTCAATTCTTCTGGATATATACCCCGAAGTGGGACAGCAGGGTCATATGGTAATTCAATGTTTAATCTTTTGAGGACCCTCTATGCTGTTTTCTGTAGTGGCTAAGCCATATGTAGGATTTTTTTTCCTAAAAAAATGCAATGGTGCTTAAAAGAGTGTATTCAGATGTTAATATACAGCTTTTACTGTACAAAAAACTAGAAAATTCACAAACATAAAGTCATAATATTTTAATCAAATTATTTAAATTTCCTCTGTAAAGACAGTTTACCACAAAAACAAGATGTTCCTCTTCCTCCAAAAGGCATTGTCATTTTCCCAAGAGAAGAATGATGACTCCATATTTTCTTTGTTATCTTGTTAGTTTGTACTTTTGATATGGACAGGTATGTTGACTATAGTACCATCCTTTAGATTTGGCATGAAAACATTGAGAGTAGAAAAGAAACTAAAAACATCATTGATCTGCTATTTAGTCTTTTATATCTTAACTTTAATTTGATTGAAATTATGGACTTTGCTGCAACTTGGATGGATTTGGAGTCCATCATATTCAATGGTCTATCAGAGAAACAAAGAACTGAGTACCACATGTTCTCACTCATAAGTGGACCCTGAACACTTATCATAATATTACAAAAAAGGGATTGGGAATAGCGGATCACTGCCAGTGGAGGGAGAAGGACACATAACATCAATAAGGGTACCTTATCCTAATCCAGGTGAAGTGAGGTCCAATGGGAGGCCCAAAATTTCACCTGCACCTACACCACTTATGTAGGCAGTCCTGATTTATACCCCACAACTTTACAATGAAATAAAATAAAATAAGGAAATATTTTAGTTAGCAAATATTTCCATCTATATTTATCGATCATTTCCACATTAGTTTGACTGCTATTGCTATAACATTTGTTTATATTTGGGTCTATTTCTGGTCTTCTCTTCCATGAGTCTGTCTGCCTAGCTATCTGTTATTAGTACATTGTGCAAATTACTGTGGCTTTAAAACATGTTTTAGAAGATGGAAGAACAAGTCTCCCCTTATTACACTTACTTAAAAAAATTGGCTTATATATTCATTTTATCCAAAAAATATAAAAGTCATTTTTATAGGTTTCAAAACATTTCATTGAAAAGTTGATTGACGTTGCATTACACTTACAGGTTATTTTAAATATAATTGGCATTTAATTTTGCCATAATATCTCTCCAATTAGTAGAGTCCTCTTTTAGTAAGATCAGTAAAGTTTCTTCAAGACAATATTGTAGATTTCCTATTGAATATTACCTAAGTATTTTATGTTTTTGTGGCGATTATGACAAGATCTTCTTACATTTCTTTTCTTAAAAAATTATTTTTAATTATCATGGACACTTAATAGTTGTATACATTTACTGGGTACATGTGATGTTTTGACACAGGCATACAATGTGTAATAATCACATCATGGTAATTGGGGTGTCTATCACTTTAAACCTTTATTATTTCTTTGTATTAGGAATATTCCAATTCCACTCTTGTAGTTGTTTTAAAGTGTACTGTAAGTTATTCTTACCTATAGTCGCCCTATTGTGCCACTGAATACTAAATCTTATTTATCCAATCTTACCCATTAGCCATTTCCATTTTATCGCCCCCTCCCCATTACCCTTCCTAGCCTTTGGCAACTGTCATTTCACTCTCCAATGAGATATCATCTCTCTTCATTTTTAATTACTTTTGTCATAAAATCAAGGAATAACAAATGCCCGTGAGGATGTGGAAAAAGAGAACCCTCCTACACTGTTGGTGGGAATGTAAATTAGTACAGCCACTACGGAAAAAAGTACGGAGGTTCCTCAAAAAACTAAAAATAGAACTACCATATGACCCAGCAATCCCGCTTCTGGGTACATATCCAAAAGAAAGAAAATCAGTATATTGCCTGCACTCCCATGTTCATTGCCATGTTTTTTTTTTTTATGATCGATATGGAAGCAACCTAAGTGTCCATGGATAAAGAAATTGTGGTACATACATACAATGGATTATTATTCACCCATGAAAGTATAAAATTCTTACTATATTTCAAATGACTGTTGCATAGAAGCCAAAGAAAGAAATAAGCATAGTCTACAAATTCACAACCTATTGTAACCATTGTTATTATTTTAAAGTTCTTCTTGCTACACACACACACACACACACACACACACACACACACACACAGATTCATATTTTTTTCCTCTGACAATTACTGAACTTCTAGAATAAAACCTACTTGATCATGGTATATTAGTCTCACTAATGTATGATTGATTAAATTTGCTGACATTTAATATAGAATTTCATGCATTCCTACCATAGATGAGAATTGACCTGTCATTTCTTTTTCAATACTTGTAAGATGTTGCATCAGAGCTCTGCTATGTCAATTAAATAATTGTGACATTTTTCTCATTTTTAAAGGATTTGGAATAATTCAAATAAGTAGGGATATTACTTTTTCCTTAAAGATTTGAAATAATTAGCCTGTTAAATCCTTGTAGGCCAATATTACATATGTATTTCTGTAAGAGATTGGAAAGAAGATACTTGCTGCCTTAATTTTCCAAAAGATACAGGGCAGAGGTCAGTGAGAGAGATTCTAAAAAACTTGAGAAATAAAAGAAAATGAGAATTTGATTAAACCCTGGATTGGAGAAGCAACAAGACCAGCAGGCTTTTGAACTGGGTTTGGGCGCTTGTGCCACCAGCAGATGATAATGGGCTCACTTAGGTTGCTTCCATATTTATATTATTTTAAGGAACACTGCGATGAACATGGGAGTGCAGTTATCTCTTCAATATACTAATTTTATTTCTTTTGGATATATACCCAGCAGTGGGACTGCTGGGTAATATGACAGTTCTATTTTTTCTGTAAATCACACCAACTTTCAAATAATGATAACTGAATAAGCTGTTTTTGAGGGACTCTTTGGGAGGCCCTGAATACAAGTGGGACATTTTGGATGCCTGGGACAGAGAGCAGTGCAGTTTGGGAAGACGTCCCACCCCTACTTCTGCATTGACTGCTGTACTGCTCTTGCATCTGGAGCATTAGAAACTTTGGGATGCAGAGGGGTTTCTTACAGTGCTTTTTATCCACAGAGGCAGCCTGAGGTGCTCTTCTGTGTAAAGCAGAGATCAGAGGAGCAAGGTGGGTACTCCTGGTGACTAGACACACAATTTGGCTTTTGAACACATGGGGACATCTCTGGGGACTTTTAGAAATAATCGCTGAGGGGGTTGCGGGGTGACATGAGGTTCTGAAGGTCTTTGTGAGCCATGGAACAAGAATAGAAAGATTGGGTTAATGTAGTAAAAAGTGACCTTGTTTATACTCACAGGCTGCTGAGTCTTGGGGAATGTCCAGATGGAACAAGCATCATGTTTTGAGTAGTGCAGACAAATCAAACAACACTGACAGCACAAGCGAGAAAGATCATTTCTGAGGTAGATGATGGTGGGGAAAGCCACATGGTAGAAGCCTGCCTTAGACTTGAACTGCTAATCCCGCTGCAGGAAGACAGCTTCTTGCTGCATTATGTGAGAGGTGATCCAGCTGCCTGTCTATATAAAAGAGGCAAAAGGCTAAAAGATTGGGTCCAGGAAGTGTTTCAAGACAGCAAGTTCTAAGATTGGCAGCCTGGAAGGGGCAGCTCTGCTCAAAACTCCCTCATGGTACCCAGCATAGATTCCCACCCTACTCTGGATCCAGGCTCACATGATGACAACCACCAGTCAATGTGGTATGACCAGTGAATTTAGTTTCAGAAGACAAGAAAACATGTGACACATTTATTTATTTATTTATTTGGCAATAAATGAGCTTTAAGATCCTTTCAACCTCAGAAGTTATTTATTCTATAACTTGTGTAACTATTTAACAAGATACAATTTTGGACTCATTCACAGAGAAAGCTAAGCTATCCCAAACTGCACCTTTCAAAAGCTATCAAGTAAGAAAAAAAAAAAAAAAAGGAAAGAAACTATCAAGTAAGAAAAAAAAAAGAAAAAAAGGAAACAAACTAACCAAAGTACTGAAGGCTCTTGTGTCTAAAAGAGCCATTCACATCATGGTGTGTATTCTTTACATCAGATGCTGGCCAACTTTTTGTTTAAAGGGCCAGGTAGTAA
Organism: Cephalopachus bancanus; assembly: GCA_027257055.1. NCBI lineage: Eukaryota > Metazoa > Chordata > Mammalia > Primates > Tarsiidae > Cephalopachus > Cephalopachus bancanus. The sequence goes on along the minus strand of JAPVLO010000096.1, from coordinate 2,382,050 downwards.
ATATTTTAGGCTTTGTGGACCTGCATCAGCTACTCAACTCTGTCCTTTTGTTGCAAAAGCAACCACAGATGATACGTTCATGAATGGCCGTGGCTGTTACAGTAAAGCTTTATCATGGATACTGAAATTTCAATTTCGGATAATTTTCACATGTCATGAAATATTATTCTTCTTGTGCTTCTTTCAGTCATTAAAAATGTAAACACCATTCTTAGCTTGCAAGCTTTATGACAACAGGTGGTGGACTACAGTTTGCTTTACTCATACAAAAGGCTCACTTGCTTTATGAGTCACTCTCTAGTGCCTTGGTAGGATCAATCCCACCCACAGACATAAAATCAAACAGCAGAAGAGCCTGATGCAAATTCAGTAAAGCAACATTCACAGCAGGTTGCCCAGCAATCCCTCTAAATTTTGAGCTGGCTGTGTCTTCTATACGAATGCTCTCAGGTAGGGACTTTAACAGAAATGATGTAATGAAACACCAGATTTCTAAATAAAACCACTTTTGCAGTTAATGGTTTAAAATTAAAAAAAAATACAACTATCAGTAGTTTTTTGTACCAGAACGAATGCTTATCATTCAGCTTACTGCTAAACTACAATTCTTTGGCTTTGAACAAAACGGCGAAACTATCTCCTAATACATCGTTCTGAGGTTAAAAAAAAATGATTGCAAGTGGAACATGTATTTACCAAGAGTTCTAGAATGGCCAAAGAATTTTTGATATATTAAATGTAAACATTTAAAGAAAGCAAATGAAAATCGTTTTTTAAACCCTCTCAAACTTCAAGATGCATCTTTGTTTTTATACCAAGTTACATTCTCAACTGTATTTAAAAAACAAACAAAACAAAAATAGAAACAAAAAGCTTCCAGTGTTTTCATGTGAGTATAAGATAGCACCAGAAGATTGAAGAAAACTCTTTGAACTCTGAAAAGTATCATACAGTTTTCTGGGTTGTCATTTTTAATTACTGAAGGTGCACAGAAGCTGGACTTTTGTAAATTACCAGATGATTGTACATGTTTTCCCCCAGCAGACATTTTTGAAAGCAGCTCTTTGTAGAGAACACATTAATGTTTTTTTTTGAGTTGGAGTCTCACTTTGTCACCCAGGCTGGAGTGCAGTAGCATGCCCAAGGCCACCCCAGTGTCCACCTACTGCCTACTGGGCTTCTGCGATCCTTCCGCCTCAGCCTTCCAAGTAGCTGGAACTACAGGCGTGTTCTACCACACCCGGCTAGTTTTTTAATTTATTGTAGCGATGAGGTCTTGCCAAGTTGCCTGGGCTGGTCTCGAACCCACAGGCTTCAGCAAACCACTCACCTCAGCCTCCCTAAGTGCTGGGAATACAGGCTGAGCCACCGAGCCCGGCCCACATTAGTGTTTAAGGACACAGACTTTGGAAGGATAGAGCCCTAGGCTCAACATTTAATTCCTCTACTTAGCCCATATGACTTTGAGCAAATTCCTCTAAACCATAGTGTTCTGAGTAAGATGAGGCTGATAATAGCAATCTTTCACCAGTGCTGTGAAACAAAATGAGATACTGTGTACAATGTCTGTCACATAGTAAGGGTTAAAAATGGCAGCTCTTATTATTTTAACTATTGGATTTATGGTGTGTGTATATGTAGATGTGTGTATCTGTTTTTGTGTATTGGAATATGTTCCAGGAAGAATCACTGAAACATGTGTCTCGTGACACTCACAGATGGATATAGAAATGTTCTGGGAAATAAAATGATCATGCAGACGTTGTGTCTCAGTCCATCAGGTTTTTGCAGAAGAATCAAAATTCGAGTGAACAGATACTGGGGCCTGTGAAATCAAAAAGAGATGCTGAGCATTTCAAGTATGTTCTTTGCTGACTGTCAAAGCAAAGTATACACAAAAACAGCAGGACAGATCATAACAGAAAACACACCCACCCACACACAGACATTAATGCAGTTGGATGTACATTCTATGGCTTATATTTGCTTAAGATAGCATGGAACAGAAATTCCTGAAAGAGTCCTGGAGGAATAAAAAGAAACATGAATATGTGAAAACTATTCACGTTGGAAGAGATGTCTTCCAGGAGAAAAGAATGCCAGCAAAATGAAGACACTGAAATGCAATAGGAGGTATAAGGTAAAGAATCAGAACTGACTGGGCTTGGTAGATCAACCTGTAATCCCAGCACTTTGGGAGGATGAGGTGAGTAGATTGCCTGAGCCGGTGGGTTCGAGACCAGCCTTATCGAGACCTCTTCTCTACAATAAAATAAAAAATAGCCAGGAGTGGTAGCACATGTCTGTAGTTCTGGTTACTGGAGCCCAGAAGGTCGACGCTGTGGTGGCTGTGAGTGTGCAGTGGCCATAAGCATGTATATACCACTGCACTCCAACCTGGGCGAAGGAGTGAGACTCCAACTCAAAAAAAAAAAAAAAAAAATCAGAACTACCTAAAGCATTAAAGTGCCTGTAAGTGTGGGAAAAAAAAAAAAAAGCAAAAAACAAAACAAAAACAAGGAACTTGGTGAAAATTTTTTCTGGATTTAACTGTAAAACCCTCTGAAGTGTCTAAAGCAAGTCTCTTCAGCAATAGTTGGATCTGTTGGTAGACATGACTTAGAAAAATGACAGGTAAAGGCAGATGATTTGGTTACTCTGAAGTGGCCTCTACTGATAGTATAAAGTAAGGAGAAACAAAAATGATAATATAGACACTGGTGGAGTTTTGTCATGAACTTCTGCTACCATAAGCCTTTTAGATGCGGGATCCAACAGTAGCTCTATAAATGATACTATTGCTGAGCAGGATGTTAAATAAGCCCCATACTCAGGATCTTTAAAATCATTGCAAAATTCAGATTACTTCCAGGTACTTATACCAGTGATAAAGCTTGCCAGGAAATCTGTCAAACACATTTTTCTGGCAGCCTATTGGCAAACCTTTGCAAATTCAGCTTTTGGTTCACCTTACCTCTTGCTGAATACTTTTCATCAATTTTCTACAACATGTGAGCAACATCGGCCTATTTTAAGAAAAACAAAAAAACTCCCCAGCAAACCAAGAAATGATCACATAAAAGTGTGAAGAAGTTGATCATTTGACTTTTCAGAATGTTATGAAAGTGATGAAACTTTAACACCAGAGGAGGCTGCAACTGCCCAGGGGACAGTGTAGAAAAGAAATATGATTAAATCATGTTCCCAAGAACAAGGTGCTTTTGATCGGCTTCAGACCTTTCCTGGCTCTCTGGTTCATTTGCTGAAAAAGAATGCTCCATTCTGGCCATTGCCATGCTAAGCTATGGTGTGGTCATGTGCTCTTTGAGCTATCTGTGACCAGGCCATATTTCCTAGCTTTGGCACCCTCCTCTAACTTGGGAGGTGAATGTCTGCTTCCTCTCTCTCCCCTTTCTAATTTAGTTTCTAAATAGTCACTAAATGAGGTATATTTTCTTTTCTTTTCTTTTGTGAGTTGGAGTCTTACTCTGTCACCCAGATTGGAGGGCAGTGGCTGCTCCTGTGTTGGGAGCCAGCCATGGAGGCCCACTGAGCATTAGGGATCAGGAAGGGCCGTTGACCCTGAGACCACTAGGATGCGTTCAGGAGCTATTGACCCCATTTCCTCCCCCTCTCTACTCAGCACTAACCAGATTAAGCTCCTGTGAGCTCAAAACATAAAAACTCTGAGACCGGACAAACACAAGCTAACTTTAGAAGCTCATTGCTCCCATTCTTCCACAAACTGCAGTTTTGGTTTTCACACAACTTATAATTCAAACTCATGTCACATCTAAGAGCCTTAGTATTGGTCACAGGCTTCTGGGTCATGATCTTAGGATTTACTGAAGGTGTAAATTGTAGAATACAGTTTTAGAAGACAGCCATTTTGTTGAAAGAATGCGGTTGAGTTACTTGCAGGTAGCCCACTGTGAACTTTGGACTGGGCCACATTCCAAACATTCTCAGATGGGCCACTTTCATTTGTAAAGAAAATACTTAAGCTTCTATAGAATTGTTTAACTTGGCATAAATCAATCAGCTTAGGATGAAAAAGGCTTATAGAATATGTCTGTCACAGGTTAGGTTATCCTTTGTTATGGAATTTTAAGATTATCATATGAAAAGGGTTTAAAGGCAATCATTGATTAAGTTTTCATGGATTAAGGTTTCTGGTGGGTGGGGGATGCCCCTCCCACATCTGACTTTGTGTATAAAAGACCCGTTGTAATTCCCAATAACACACATCGCTTCTGCACTAGACTGGAGTCCAGTCTCTTTCTTTCTCTCTCTATCTCTTTCTCTCTTCTTCCCCCAATCGCCAATGCTGTCTCCACCTTTGGGGTACCCTGAGCTCGGCTGGAGCTGGTCTCCGGCACTCCTGGCCACCGCAGCCTCGACCTGCTGGGCTCCAGCAATCCTTCTGCCTCAGCCTTCCTAGCTGGAACTACAGGCATGCGCTACCATGCCTGGCTAGTTTTTAATTTATTGTAGAGATGAGGTCTCGCCAAGTTGTCCAGGTGGGTCTCGAACCCACGGGCTCAGGCAATTCACTCACCTCAGCCTCCCAAAGCACTGGGATTACAGGTTGAGCCACTGAGCCTGGCTTATTTTCTAATCTAAAAAAAAAAAAAAAAAGAATGCTTCCTTTTTTCAACATCCAACAAGATGGCGACAGGGCAACCTGGTCTGTGAAACCCTCTGCAAAGGAGAACTGCAGTGGGTCTCTGGCTCTCTCCCTGGGGGCTGCGGACCCCAACATCGCAGCCTGCTCTTCACATGGAGCTCGGCTGTTGCCACCGCTGGGGCATCACAGCAGTCTGGACAGCCACTGCCGTGCAGACACAGCAGCTGCCGGGGGGGGGGCGCCACCGCCACGGCCTCTGTGGCAGCCATAGCACATCGTGCCACCCGTGCCTGAGGGGATCCATGACTTCAGTCCTTGAAGCCCCCACAGGGAAGATCTGCTGCGATCACTGCCACCTCTCCTGTGACCGTGACATCCTGCCTGCGGTGGGTCTCCTCCCGGGTGCTCTCAGGCAGGCTTCCATCTCCAGTTTCTGCCGGTTCCTGTCCGGCCCCACCCCCTCTGGGGCGAGCAGCTGAGATAGCACCACCTGCTGGCAAAACAAGGTAACAACACTGAAACAGGAGAAACAAGCTTGAAAAAGACATAGGCCTGAGTGGTGAACGGAGGGTGATCTGAACTGTCCTTCACAGCAGACCAAGGACAACTGACCCTAACTGCAAACTAATTTACCAGCTTGAAAAGAAAGCTAGAAATCAGAACTGAAAGGACATTGAACTTAAACGAAAAGTCTCAGAGTGTGCTTCATTGATTCTGTTAGTTTAATGACTTAATTCTATTCCTACTGTATTGTTCCTTTTTTTCCTTTCTTCCTCTTCCTTTTCTCTTTTCTTCTCTCTGTAAACCATATCTTTGTATAGAGGAACAGCACACCAATAAGGTGGTTGGTTAGGTTGTATGTTAGCATCATTATATGTTTTATTTTTTTTTTGTATGGGAGTTGGTTCATCTGTAGCTGTGGTCTATTGTTTTTATCTGTTTCAGTATAGGTCTCTCTCTCCATTTGTTGGCACACTCATTTGTTTCCCCCCTTACTCCTCTATCACTCCACCCCCCCTCTTAAACCCACTGTCTGCTCCATTCTCTTTCCTCTGCTAACCACATTTTATTTCAGGGAGTAAACCTACATCCCCACTGCACGGACAGCTTCCAAGGCAGTGGGAAGTGGTTCCAGATTATCCATACACCTGTCAGCGAATACCAGGACCTGCAGATAGATTTTGAATCACAGCTCCCCCCTTAAGTAAATCTCAAAACTGCAAAAAGGACCACCCCCAACCTACAGTGCAACTCCAGAATTGAACAAAGTAAGAGGGCATACATAAAGAATAGGAGATTGAACAAACAGAAGTAAAACCAACCCCTCTACCCCTGAATAACAGAATTACAGAAGACGGTGACATGGAGGGAAGGAAAAAGTAGGGAGGGGGAAAACCGCACAAATGAAGAAAAACCAAAAGAAGAATATAGGTCTCATACAGACCCCTGGGAGATCAAACACTGAGGAAACAGATTCTGGAACACAAACAATGAAGAGCCCCCAGAATGACTGGTCACATGCAACAAACCCAGACATCAAGATATTAATAGAGATAATTAAAAATATTGAGGAGAGACAAGAAGAAAATAGGAAGGAGCTGATGTCAGAAATAACAGCAGTAAAAAATACTGTGATGGAAATGAATAACAGACTAATAAGCATGGAAAGCAGAATTAGTCAAGGAGAAGAAAGAATCTCAGAACTCGAAGACTAAAACACAGAACTAACCCAAACTGTCAAAAGCATAGAAAAGAAGCTCAAAAAGAAAGAACAAAACCTGCAAGAGATGAATGATCACTTCAAGAGACCAAACCTAAGAGTAATTGGGCTTCCTGAGGCAGAGAGAGAAACAGAAGCCACACTGGAACAAACATTTCATGAAATCATTCAAGAAAACTTCCCTCATCTCATCAAGGATGAAAAAATTCAAACACAAGAGATTCAGAGAACCCCTGCAAGACGACAAATGAGAAGACCAACTCCCAGACACATAATAATTCACCTAAACAAAGTAGCTATAAAAGAAAAAATCCTAGAGGCAGTAAGAGAAAAAGGCCAGACTACCTACCAGGGAAGACCAATTAGAATAGCAGCAGATTTATCCACAGAAACCCTTCAGGCTAGGAGAGACTGGAGCCCTATCTTCAAAGTTCTAAGAGATAAACAATTTCAACCAAGAATAACCTACCCAGCCAAACTAAGCTTCATTAGTGAGGGAGAATTGAAATCTTTTCCAGATATCCAATCCCTAAGAACCTATGCTGCCACCAGACCACCTCTACAAGAAACACTTAAGAAAGTACTGAACACAGAAGAAAAAGAAAAAAGAACAACAACATTCTTCACAAGAGTACAGGCAAAAGATTAAAAACACACATGAGCCAACTCCAGAACCCAAAGAAAGACAACAAGCAAATAGGAACAACTCTGTAAGAACCTTATGACAGGGATCAACTCTTGCATTTCAATTATTAGCCTAAATGTGAATGGGCTAAATGCACCACTGAAAAGACATAGAATGGCAAAATGGATAAAATATCATCAGGCAACAATCTATTGCCTTCAAGAGACTCACCTCACTAGAAAGGACACCCACAGACTCAAAGTAAGGGGATGGGAAACAAACTTTCAGGCAAACGGAAAAAGAAAGGAGGAGTAGTGATCTTAATTTCAGACAAAATACCCTTCAAGCTATTAAAAATCAAAAAAGATACAGAAGGCCACTACATAATGATAAAAGGCTCAATCCATCAACAAGAAATATCTATCCTAAACATATATGCACCCAACAGAGGTGCGCCAACTTTCATAAAACAACTTCTAGGAAAACTAAAGAAAGATATTGACTCTAACACCATCTTAACTGGGGACTTTAATACTCCACTCTCAACCCTAGACAGGTCATCAGGACAAAAATTCAGCAAGGAGATCCAGAACCTCAATGTGACTTTGGACCAAATGGACTTAATTGATACCTAAAGAACACTCCATCCAAAGATCACAGAATATACATTCTACTCTACACCGAATGGAATGTATTCTAGGATCGACCATGTAATTGGCCATAAATCAAGCATAAGCAAATTTTAAAGGACTGAAATTCTACCATGCACCTTCTCGGACCACAGTGGAATAAAAATAAACATTGACAACAACAAAGTCCCCCCAAAACCCACAAAGACATGGACACTAAACAGCATGATGTTAAACAACTCCTGGGTCAATGATGAAATCAAAACAGAGATCAAGAGATACCTGGAAACAAATGAAAATGAAGAAACATCCTACTAAAATCTCTGGGACGCCTTGAAAGCTGTAGTAAGGGGGAATTTATATCCCTACAAACACACATGAAGAAAATGGAAGGAGCACAAATTAACAACCTAACAAGTCACCTAAAGAAGCTGGAAAAACAAGACCACAAAAACCCTAATTTCAGCAGAAGAATCCAGATCACCAAAATAAAAGCCCAAATCCAGGACATAGAAGACAAAAAATTAATACAAAAAATCAATGAAACAAAAAGCGGTTCTTCGAAAGGATAAACAAGATCGATGGTCCCCTAGCTAGACTGACCAAGAAAAAATGAGAAAAAACCAAATAGCACAATCAGAAACACAAAAGATGAAGTCACATCTGACCCTGAAGAAATACAAAAGATCATTAGAGACTACTACGTACACTTGTATGGAAACAAACTTGAAAACCTTAAGAAAATCGAGGACTTTCTGACCTCACACAACCTACCTAGGCTGGAACAAGTAGAAATTGAGACCCTAAATAGACCAATAACAATCAAGGAAATCGACTACGTAATAAGAAAGCTTCCTACAAAAAAAAGCCCTGGTCCAGATGGCTTTCCAGCAGAATTCTACAAGACATTTAATGAGGAGCTGATACCAATCCTACTGAAGGTATTCCAGGTGACTGAAAAAGATGGAACTCTCCCCAAATCATTTTACGAAGCCAACATCACATTGATACCCAAGCCAGGTAAAGATCCAACAAAGAAAGAGAACTACAGGTCAATATCTTTGATGAACATAGATGCTAAAATTCTCAACAAGATCCTAGCATACCGAATTCAGCAATACATCTCAAAAATCATCCATCATGATCAAGTAGGCTTCATTCCTGGGATGCAAGGCTGGTTCAACTTTCATAAAACCATAAATGTAATTAAATACATCAACAGATGTCAAAACAAAAACCACATGATTATATCGTTAGATAAAGAAAAAGCTTTTGATAAAATCCAGCACCCCTTCTTGATAAAAACCCTTGACCATCTAGGCATACGGGGAACATACCTCAAAATGATAAAAACCATCTATGAGAAACCCACAGCCAGCATACTGCTAAATGGACAAAAATTGAAACCATTTCCCCTGAAAACTGGAACAAGACAAGGATGCCCACTCTCACCCCTCCTGTTCAACATAGTGTTGGAAGTCCTGGCTCAGGCAATCAGAGAAGAGGAGGCAATCAGGGGTATCCAAATAGGAAAAGAGGAAGTCAAGTTATCTCTCTTTGCAGATGATATGATTGTGTACCTTGAAAACCCAAGAGAATTGTCAAAAATCTCCTTACACTGATAAAGGCCGTTGGCAAAGTCTCAGAATACAAAATAAATGTACAAAAGACAATCGCATTTCTCTACACCAATAATAAACAAACAGAAACCCAAATAAAAAACACAATTCCATTCACAATAGCCACAAAAAAAGTGAAATACCTTGGCATCTTCCTAACCAGAGACATGAAAGACCTTTACAATGAAAACTACAAAACACTGCTCAAAGAAATCAATGATGACACAAACAAGTGGAAAAATATCTCATGCTCATGGATTTGAAGAATCAACATTGTGAAGATGTCCATCTTACCTAAGGCAATCTACAAATTCAATGCAATACGCATTAAATTACCAGCAACATTCTTCTCAGACCTAGAAAAAACAACACAGGAATTCATAATGGAAACACATACATCCAAGAATAGCCATAACAATCCTCAGCAAAAAAAAAAAAAAAAAAAAAAAAAACAACAAAGCAGGTGGTATCACATTACCAGACTTCAAACTTTACTATAAAGCTACAGTCATCAAAACAGCTTGGTATTGGTATAGGAACAGGCATAAAGATCAATGGAATAGAATTGAGATTCCAGAAGCAAAAACCTCAATTTCTCAACCAACTCATCCTCGACAAAGCCTCTACCACCTACCACTGGGGAGAGGAGAACCTATTCAGTAAATGGTGCTGGGAAAACTGGCTGACCACATGCAGAAGATTGAAACAGGACCCCTATCTATCCCCATGCACAAAGGTTAACTCCAAATGGATTAGAGACCTAAATGTAAAACCTCAAACCATAAGAACCTTAGAAAATGAAGGACACACCCTCATGGAAATCAGAACTGGCATCCAATTCCTGAACAAATCCCGAAACCCACAGGTCATAAGAGAGAAGATAGACAAAAAAATGTGGTACATATACACGATGGAATACTACACAGCCATAAAAAAGAACAAAATCATGAATTTCGCAGCAACCTGGATGGAACTTGAGTCTATAATACTGAGTGACCTCTCACAGAAACAAAGATCCGAGTATCACATGTTCTCACTCATATAATGGACCTTGAATATCCAATGTAACACTATAAGAAAATGACTGATAGTACTGGGAAACTATGGGGTGGGGAGATGAGATTAACAGTGGCAAATATCTCTCTGGGGATGGGGAAACACCTCTTATCAACAGGGTGCCTGAATGAAACGTACTTGTACACCTAACCCTTAACTGTATCCCACAAAACCATAATAAAAAATATTGATTATGAAAAAAATAAATAAAAAATAAATAAATAAAGGTTTTCAAAATGTAAATACAAAAAAAAATAAAAAAAACAAGAATGCTTCATTCTGTGATGTCTTTTAAATACAGAAAATGTAATTTTCTGAGCTCAGTGATAATATTTGTGGTTTCTTCCATTTTCATGTTTTTGCCTGTTTTTCATAAACTGGTAAAAACAAAACAGATATCCACTGCTTTAAAAAATTTTATAGTTCATACCTCCCTTTCTAGAAAATAATACATTTAAAAGTAAATTCAATCAATAATTTTGTGACTATTTCAAGTCCTCTTTCCTGATTTAGAGTAAAAAAAACCCCTGTGACATTGTATGACCGGAAAAAAAAAGTGAAAACAAATACATTTCTATACTACTAAGCTAAATAGTAAATGTAGTAAATGTATTTTAAACTGTCCTCTAGATTTCCATTTTTAATTTAGAATGTTTTGGAGAAAGACTTAAAAAATCTTAACATTTGTTTCCGTTTGTTTTAGAAATATTATTTTCTTCATTATTAGTTGAATAGAAAACTTTGCTGCGAAAAACTGGGGTGAAGCATGGCATTCTGACTTGGGGTATCTCCTTTGTGTTTTTCATACATTTCAGATCAATTGATATCCAGGGACAAAACCCCATGGAGGAACAGTCCCATGGAGTGTAGACAGCTGTAGCTCTCTCGGCCAGGTCAGCACTGGCTTCCACATGGGCTTCGAAATGTGTGTTTACTCTGCAGTTCTGCATTTGCTTTGAAATAGCCTGATCATCAAACTAGACAAAAAGAGAGTGAGGGCGGGGAAGAAGCAATTGCTTCTTTCCTTTCCTTTAGCACCAGACATAAAAAGAAAGAAGGAACTTCAGTTTGATTTTGTTAAAGAAGGGTTTAAAATGTTTTGTTCTTGTACAACAAAGGCCTAGAGACAAAAAGACTTTTACTTTCAAAGCAAAAAATTATCTACTTTAAAAAAAGAAATGGAGGAGAATCAAACATTTAAAAAGTCACAATCATTTGAAAGGATCACCTGAACTCAGGAGGTTGAGGCTGCAGTGGGCCATGATTGTGCCACTGCACTCTAGCCAGGGCAACAAAGTAAGACCCCGACTGAAAATAAAATAAAATAAAAACAAACACGAGGTAGCTAGAGTGAATTTTTCCTACAGAGTAAACCAAGATAGAGTTTCCTCAGCACCTGGAGAGGAACAGAATCAGCCCCACGCCCCATGACTTCCCCAGAGGAGTGATAATAACCTCTTAGTACTAAGAAGAAATAAATTCATTGTTCTGGGCTGAAACTGGCCAGACTCTCACCTGTACCACCACAGTCTACCAGCAGCGTCCGGACACAGTGGGAAAGGTGAGTGAGGGGAATTCAGAAATTCTGTGTTTCTGCCTTGAACTTGCAGGGTCCCCTGAGTCTTGAGGGACTCTAGTCCCTCAATGGAAACTGTCTTACCCACAGCCATGCTCTGCCAAATTCCACGTAGAGAGGTATAGGAAAAAAGAAAGCCTCGAGCATGCCAGCTGCCATTTCCCAGGCACTCAACCCTTGCGGGCAGGTGATGTAGCTGCTTTCCAGCCAGCCTAGGAGAGGATGGGCCCCAGAGGCAAACCCCACAGCTGCAGGGCTGCAGACCTCCTGGCTAAGGAGGACTGCCGTGAGAATAGCTGTGGTGCTTTGACATTCAGAAGGCAAATTACCTGAGGCTAAGGTGGGAGCCGGGTGGGACTTGTTGTCATAGCAGCCTCACTTTCCATGTGCTCTTCTGTGCCTACCTTGCACAACAGCATTACCCCAGTGACCTGGGACTCCCTCCTAATCCCCACTGGGGTAGCTCACAGTGCACACCTGTGAGGTACTTCAGCTCCTTTTCCCTGCACTCCTTTTAAAGGCTCAAAACAGAGAACTTGGGTAATCTTGAGTAACCCACTCTCTGCCTAGGTTAGATGGGCACTTCTTTGGAACAATACTTGCCAAGGACAAACCCTACAACCACCATCACAGCTGACTTTCTCCCACAAGTACCACCTTCTTGGCCAGAGGTCAACAGTACAGCACACCATATCAGATATAACACTTCAGCTTTGGGGAAGGCCTGATCCCAAACCTTGGCTAACACCACTTTCCAAGCTACTCTAGTCACTCAGGATGCCCTGAACCAGTGCAGTTACTCAGCACAGGACCACCACAGGCTGGCAATTGAGAAATTCACCACACTAAGGCTATATATAACCAAGAAAATCCTATAGTGCTTATGCCAACCCCTGCCAACTTCAGTTGAGAAGAAATAGTCTACCCCAAATGAGAAGGTACCAGAAAAATAATTCAGGCAATATGAAAAAACAGAGTTCTCCAACACCTCTAAAAGACTACAACAACTCTTTAGCAGCAAACCCTAAGCAAAATGAAATTTTTGAAATTCTAGACATAGATTTTAAAAGGTTGATTATAAAATTGGTCAATAAACTTTAAGAGACTATTGAAAACCAACATAAATTAAACAAATAATTCAGGACATGAATGAAAAATTCTCTAAAGAGACACTTAAAAAATGAAATTCTGGAAATAAAAGAATCATTTAGGGAAGTACAAAATGCAGTGGTACATTTTTAACAGTAGACCAGAACAAGCAGAAGAAAAAAAAAATCTCAGAACCGGAAGACAAGGCTTTTGAATTAACCCAATAAGACAATAAAGAAAAAATAATCAAGAGAATGGAACAAGGTCTCCAAGAAATGTGGTATTATGTAAAATGTTCAAACCTCAGAATCACAGGTGTTCTTGAGGAAGAAGAAAAAGCAACAGGTTTGGAAAACCTATTTGAGGGAATAATGAAGGAAAACTTCCCTGACATTATCAGAGATCTAAACATCCATATACAAGAAGCCCAAAGAATACCTAAGAAATTCACTGCAAAAAGGCAATCCCCAAGGCATATAATCCAGTTTGCGAAGTTAATGTGAAGGAAATAATTTTAAGAGCAGTGAAACAAAAGCATCAAATAACTTACAAATGTAAACCTATCACACTAACAGCAGATTTCTCAGAAGAAAACGGACAAGCCAGAAGGCATTGGGGCCCACCTTCAATCTCCTGAAACAGAATAGCAGTCAACCAAGGATGTTATATCTTGCAAAATTAAGTTCCATAAATGAAGAAGAAATGGTCTTCCTCAGACAAGCAAATGCTGAGGGAATTTGTCACCCCTAGACTGGCTCTATGAGAAATACACAAAGGAATTCTACATACAAAAACAAAAGGTTGAAATGCACCTGTAAAAAATGCAGGAAATCATAAAGTTCACAGACCTCATGGAATACCAACACAACAGAGAAAATAAGTAAAGTAACCAGATAACAACCAATGTAATGAATGGAATAGTACCTAACATATCATTATTAACTCTGAATGAAAATAGTCTCAATGCCCCCACTAAAAAGATGTAGATGTAGAGTGGCAGAATGAAGAACAAAACATAATCCAAATATCTGCTGCCTTCAAGCTGCCCACTTAACCCACAAAGACTACTATAGACTCAAGGTACAGGAGTGGGGAAAATATTCCACACAAATGGAAACCAAAAATGAGCAGGAACATTCTCATATCAGATAACAGACTTTCAATTAGCAGCAGTTATATATATATATATATAGTTATTCTATAATGATAAAGGAATCAACCCAATGAGAAATATAACAATTTAAAATATATATACTCCTAACACCAGAGTCCCAGCTTTATAAAACAAATTCTACTAAACCTAAAAAAAGAAATAGACAGCAATATAATAACAGTGAGAGACTTCAACACTCCACTGACAGCAATAGACAGATTGTCCAGGCAAAAAGTTAACAGAGAAATATTGGAGTTACTCCAGACTCTAGAGCAGTTGGAACTAACACACATTTATAGAATATTCCATTTTAAAACTACAGAATAAACCTTTTAATCATCAACATGTGGAAAATTCTCCAAGATAAGTCATATGATAGACCATAAATCAAGTCTCAATAAATTCAAAAAAATTGAAATTATATCATGCAACTTCTCAGACCACAGTGAAATACAATTAGAAATTGACTCCAAGAAGAACTTGCAAAACCAAAGACATGCTAGTTAAACAATTTATGCCTGACTGATCTTTGGGTCAACAATAAAATCAAGATGGAAATAAAACAATTCCATGAAATGAATGGCAACTTGAAACAAGCTATTAAAACCTTTGGGATACAGCCAAAGTTGTGCTGAGAGGAAAATTTATAGTGCTCAAGGCCTACTTTAATAAGACTGAAAAATTGTTTAGCAAAAACCTAACATCATAACTCAAAGGAATAGAACAACATGAACAATCCAAACCCAAAGCTAGTAGAAGAAAAGTAATGATGAATATCAGAGCAGAACTAAACAAAGTTGAAATTTTTAAAAAATGGAAAAATACAAGGGATCAGTGAAACAAAAAGTTGATTCTTTGAAAAGATAACAAAACTGACAGACCACTAACTAGTCTATTAATCTAGTTTTCCTTTCTCCTATTAAGAAATGAAGCGAGGGCCAGGCATGCTGGCTTAGCCTGTAATCCCAGCACTTTGGGAGGTTGAGGTGAGAGGATTGCCTGTTGCCTGAGTCCAGGGGTTTGAAACCAGCCTGGGCAACTTGGTGAGGCCTCGTCTCTACAATAAGTCAAAAAATAAGCTCGGTGTTGTAGTGTGCACCTGTAGTTTCAGCTATTTGGAAGGCTGAGGTGAAAGGATTGCCTAAGCCCAGCAGGCAGAGGCTGCAGTGGCTGTGAGCATGCCACTGCACTCCTGCCTGGGAGACAGAGTGGGACTCCAACTCAAAAAAAAAAAAAGAAAAAGAAATGAAGAGAGAAGACTCAAATTTGCTCAGCTAGAAATGAAAAGAGACATTATAGCTAACACGACAGAAATTCTAAAGTTCATCCAAGACTATTATGAGTACCTCTGTGCAAACAGACTAGACAATCCAGAGGAAATAGATAAATTCTTGGAAACATACAACCTTCCCAACCTTGAATCAAGAAGAAATAGCAACCTTGAAAAGACTAGCAACAAGTAGTGAGATTGAAACAGTAATTAGAAGTCTCCCAACAAAATAATCCAGAACTTGATGGAATTACAGTTTACTTCTACCAGACCTTCAAAGAATTGGCACCAATTTTACTGAAGTTATTCCACAGATTGACAAGGACAGCATCCTCCTTTAACTCATTCTATGAGGTCAGTATCACTCTGATACTAAAGCCAGGAAAAGACACAACAAATAAAGAAAATACAGACCAATATCCCTTACGAACGTAGACATGAAGAATTTCACCAAAATATTAGCAAACCTGATTTCAGCAGCACATTTAAAAGAAAAAAATACACCACCACCAAGTGGGTTTTATCCAAAGGATAGAAGGGTGATCCAACCAACATCCACAAGAAAATAAACGTGATCCACTATAAAAACAGAATTAAAAGCAAAATCATATGATCATTTCAATAGATGCAGAAAACGCATTTGATAAAATACTGCATCCCTTAATGATAAAAACCTTTAGAAAAATAATCATAGAGGAAAACTCCTCAAAATAATAAAAGCCATATACGACAAATTCAGTCAATGTCATTTTGAGCAGAGAAAAGTAGAATGCATTCCGCCTCAGAACTGGAACAAGGCAAGGATGCCCACTTTCACCACTACTATTCAACACAGTGTTAGAAGTCCTTGCCAAAGCAATTAGGCAAGAAAAAGAAATAAAGTGTACCCAAATTGGAAAAGAAGAAATCAAACTATCTCTGTATACTGACGATATGATCTTATACCTAGAGAATTCTAAAGAGCCCTCCAAAAGACTCCTGGACTTGATAAATGAATTTGGTAAATTTTCGGGATACAAAATCAGCACACACAAATCAGTAGCACTGCACTACACCAATAGCAACCAAGCTAAGAGTCAAATCAAGAACTCAATTCCATTTACAATAGCTGTCAAAAAGCTAAAATACCTAGGAATATATTTAACTAAGGAGGTGAAAGATATCTGCAAGAGAACTACAAAACTCTGATGAAAGAAATTGCAGAGAAAAACAAATGGAGAAACATCCCACACTCATAGACTTGAATAATCAACATTGTTAAAATGATCATATTACCCAGAGGAATCTGGAAATCCAACGCAATCCCTATCAAATTACCAATGTCATTTTTCATAGAATTAGAAAAAACAATCCTAAAATTCATATGGAACCAAAAAAGTGCTAGCATAGTCAAAGCAAACCTAAGCAAAAGGAACAAAGCTGGAGGCATCACATTACCTGACTTAAAATTATACTATGGTTGTAAATAACCAAAACAGCATTGTACTGGTACAGGAGGAGACACATAAACCAATAGAAAAGAATAGAGAATCCAGAAATAAACCCAAATATTTACAACCAACTGATCTTTGGCAAAGCAGATAAAAACATACACCGGGGAAAGGACACTCTATTCAACAATTGGTGCTTGGACAATTGGATAACCACATGAAGAAAAATGAAACTTGATCCCTATCTCTCCCCGTATAAAACATTAACTCAAGATGGATTAAAGACTTAAATGTCAGATCTGAAATCATAAAAATTCTAAAAGAAAACCTAGGAAAAATTTTTATGGACATCGGCCTAGGTAAAGAATTTATGGCTAAAACCCCAAAAGCAAATGCAACAAAAACAAAAATAAACAAAGTAGGACTTAATTAAACTAAAAAGCTTCTGTACAGCAAAAGAAATAATCAACAGAGAACACAGGCAACACAGAATGGGAGAAGAAATTTGCAAACTATACATCTGACAAAGGAAAAATATCCAGAATCTACAAAGAACCCAAACAAATTATCAGGAAAAAAACAAATTACCCCATTAAAAAATGGACAAATGACAAGAACAGACATCTCTCAAAAAAAGATATATGTGAAAAACAGGGAAACATTTATAATATTAAGTCAAAAATTATAAAATACATGTATAAGTACATGGATATATGTAAAAACTAGGTGTGCATAAAAAGCAACAAATTATGGGCCCAGCAGGCTTCTGCTGCACGACTCTGCTATCTAAAAGCAACAAATTAAAAAGAAACACCCAAAAATGAAAAAAAAAGGTATACAAATGACTAACAAACATATAAATAATGCTCAACATTACGTATCATCAGGAAAATGCAAATTAAAACCAAAATGAGATACCTCCTTACAGTTAGAATGGCCATTATTAAAAAATCAAAAAACAATAGATGCTGGTGTGGATGTGGAGAAAAGGAATGCTTATATACTGTTGGTGGAAGTGTAAATTAGTACAACATCTGCAAAAAGTAGTATGGAGGTTTCTCAAAGAACTAAGAGTAGATCTACCATTTGATCCAGCAATCTCAGTACTAGGTATCTACCCTGAGAAACAGAGGTCTTTATATAAAAAATATACCTGTACCTGTATGTTTACTGCAGCACAACTCACATTTGCAGAGATATGGAATCAACCTAAATGCCCATCAACCAATCAGTGGATAATGAAAATGTGCTCTCTATATATTACTATTCAGCTATCAAAAATTATGAAATAACATCTTTTGCAGCAACTTGGATGGAATTGGAGAACATAATTCTAGTGAACTAACTCAGGAACAGAAAACCAAACACCCCATTTTCTCACTTATAAATGGGAGCTAAACTAAAGACATAGAGAATGGTATAATGGACACTGGAGACTCAGAAGTGGGGGGAAGGGACAAAAAAATCACCTATTGGGTACAATGTGAACAGGGAGGGGTGGGGAGTACTCTTAAAGCCCAGACCAAAAACTATTTGTATCCCCCAAAGCTATTGACATTTTAAAAAAGGGTAAAAAAAAAAAAAAAAAGAAAAAAAAAAGAAAAAGAAAAAGAAAGAAAAAAGAAAAGAAAAAGATAGAAATAGAATAAAAAAAAACTCGCTCTCCTCCCCAAAAGTTTGCTGAAACATATGTAAAATACCCATGTGTTTAGAAGTGAGCAAGATCACTGTTTCTGGGTGGTTATACTTTCACATTCAAATCTCCTCAAAGAACACAACACTATGAAATCCAAAATCATGGAGTTTTAAAACAAAGATTCGAATTAAAGCAAGGAGTACATAACCAAACACCGACATTTAGGAGGTCTTAAAAAAAAAAATTCAATGTACTTCATATGAGATTTCAGGATTAGTTACCAAACATTCCCTGGAACAGGATGACTCGTTTCCAAAGTAGTTACTTGTTTGAATGGATTTCTTTGATTGCATTTCTTTGTTTTAAAGCTGGTTTGTGCCTGCCTAAGCAAAGCCTTCATTTCCTATAAATAGAGCATGCTATTGCTGTACGTTTGATCGAAATTTGTTATTTTTAATAGTTACTTTATCTTGTCCCTGCTCAAGTCAAGCTTGTCTGTTTTCTCTAAGACTATTAATATATCACTGTTGTTCCTTCAGTCTCTTTAATGGAAAGCACCAGACTTTGACACTTACCAGCTTGTGATACTGCAGAGACTGCTTCTGGCTCCAGACTCTCAAATTCCTCATCTATTAGAAGGCTGAGCATCCATCTACCTTTTCTTTAAAAATTACAAATGTCTATGTGATAGTGGGCATTGGATGCACAAGAATAAATAGGACATAGTCCTCACTAACACGGGTTTTGCCGTAGTTGAGAGACACCCATAAACATCCTAAAGGGTGATCAGTGCCTCATATACCAAGTGAGGGTGAGGGTGATGGCGATCAATTCTACTTTGGGAAGAGAGGACTGGGAAACATCAGCAAAAGTTGATGGAGGAGAGTGAGAAATATTTGCGAAAGTACTTGGCTCATAACAATAGAAAACAATCGTAAGCATTTACTTACTATGTGTTAGGGCTGGGTTGAGCACTTGAGGGATATTTCACCTCATCTCATCCCTTCAGTTCACCTCTTTGGAAGTTACTATTGTTTCCTTCAAATTGCAGCCTCCAAAAATTAAGCAACTTGCTCAAGGATGACAACTTCAAGATTCTGCCTCAGACAATAGAACCCCAGAGCCCTCACACTTAACCACTAACCCATGTTGCTCCCCCTTCTTTGCTTTGCTAGCAGAAGGACTCAGTACGTCTGCCTCCTGCATGGCACAATGGCACCTACAGTTGTGGATCATCTTGGCGATGGGGTGAGGGTCACAGCCAAGCCATGAGGTGGCAGGGCTCAGTGAATTGGAAAAAGCAGGTTTTACCCATAAAGGGTTACTCAAAACTAAGACTAAAAAAAGACCCAAATTCAGTTCCTCATTTTGGTTTGTCTCTTCCAGACGATATTTCTTTTCTCGTTTAGTTCAAACTGACTGAAAAAGACACTGGTGACTCTCCCTCGCCACCCCACTTTAAAACCCAAGATTACAGGAATGGTGGGTCACATAATAGAAGCAAATGGTCTTTCATTCTTGGGGAATTTAAAATAAACAGGCAGGCAACAAACTTTCAGCTATTGTTTAAATTCAGTCCAAAGGGATTTTCTAATCTAAAGAACGTTACTGTTTCATTTCAGGGTCCGAGCAAGTTCCTACTTAGTACCCAGAAAGGTTTTCTGGGAGGGAATTTTAAAAAGAGTTATGCAAATATACTGGGGAGATTAATAGGAAGGCACAGTTAAGAGACACACAAAATGAAAGACCATGGCAGATAATATATTTTAGTTTGACTTTTTAATATTATATAAATGTTCTTAATTAATATTAAAACAACAATTAATGAGAAATAGCCTTGTTCGTTTGATAAATGGAGTAAAGTCTTTTTCAAGGACATTTTTCCCCCTTATTCCAAATGTAATATAATTGATTGTGGGAGATTTGGAAGTGAATGATAAGTACACAAAGAAATGGAAGTCACCTCTCTGACTCCAAGCTCTCATTACAGACCCACTGTGAGCCTTCTGGAGATGTGCCCTGCCACACTTGCTGGTATGATCGCACATTCTCACTTCTCTCTTCTCTTAACACACACACACACACACACACACACACACACACACACGCTTTGTCTGATTCTCTGACCCTAGGGCCCCATGGCTTGTCTTGTGACCCTCACTCAGCCCTCACCTGTCCTCGACACAATCCACCACATTATAGGTGCCACTGCATCATGGAGGACACAGACATGTACCACCTGCTTCTGATACCAAAGTGAAGAAAGGGGAAGCCACTAAGTGTGGCTTAGTAGTTAAATGTGAGGCCTCTGGAGTTTTATTGCCTAGGATAAAGTTTTGTCTGGCTACTAGCAAGTGGTCAATAAATACTTACTATTATTATAGCTAGAATTATTGCATACATTGTTGTTTCACAAAACTGGGCTCACAAGTTCTATCAGTTTTATATCTAGTGTGACTGACATTATTAAAGAAACATTAGTTAAACATAATTATACAAGTTGGTATTAATGAGGGTTTTTTGCATTGTAAGAGCCAGAAACTCAACTCAAACCACCTTAAGCATGGAAGGCGATTTGTTGACTCATCTAATTTGAAGTACATGAAATGATTGTTCCCTTTTTTGAATGACTGAATCCAGGGGTTCAAACAATGTTGTCATCATGTTCTCTCTCTCTTCCTCTCATTTCTCAGCTCAGCTTGTTTCTGTGTATTTAGTTTGCATGCTGGATTTATTCTTTCCTGCTTCATGGAAAATTTTTCTACATTACTGAAAAATCTTGGGTTGACATTGGTATCATCATTCGTGGTCCAAAATGAGAAAAAGGGGTCTTCCCTTCTGAGTCTAACATGGCAGTACCATGGAAGTTTCTAACCCAGCTCAGCTCACACATGTTTGCCCTGAACCAATCACTGGGCTCCCAGTGTTGTTCCACAGTCAGCCTGGCTCCTTTACCTTCCTACAGAACTGGGAAAGAGGCTGCTTGTGGTTTTGAAAGGAGCATGGTGACTTCACCAATGCACAGGATCTCAGTGTGCTTGGCAAAAACAAAACAAAACAAAACAAAACAAAAAACTTTAGGAACCAGATTTATCTCTTCCAGTTTTAAAATAGATATTAATTTAACTTTGAAGTAATCCTCAGAAATGCTTCTCGACCTTTCAGCTAAGATTAAGCCTCATGATAAGGTATCTATAAAGTGGGGAGAAACAGAAAATAATTTTTATATTTGCAATAAATTTTTAAATGAAGTATACCTGATCTCATAAAATATTGCACACATATTTTATAGCACACAGAGTGTTTTGAGGTGAATTGATTAATCATTGAGATATACTGCACTTTTGGATTTTTATATTTTTCTCTTATCATACATTCTAATGAGTATTCATTTTCAAATAGCACCCCATGAGAGGTCTAGATCCCTCATTCTTTTTTCTAAGTATGCAGTCTGTTCTATAAACCATGTAAAACAAATACTGCTAGCATTCTTTGTTACAAAAATAAACTGCCACTATGAGAGATCCATTGCAATTAGGAGATAAGATGGGATGCACCTCTCCTTTTAAAAAATATTTCAAAGATGTGGGATACAATTCTGGATTAGGTACACAAGTGGTCATCATACAGGTGAAGTTTGGACCTTCCATTAGTCTTCACTTTGCCTGGTTTGTAATCTGGTACCCTAATAGATGTTGTGTGCTTGTCCCCAGCAGTGTCCCACTACTGCCAATCCCTTTCATGTAGTATTATGATACATGTTCATGATCCACTTATGAGTGAGAATATGTGGTACCCAGTTCTTTGTTTCTGTGATAGATCACTAAGGATGATAGACTCCAAATCCATCCAGGTTGCTGTGAAGTCCATAATTTTGTTCTTTTTTATGACTGTATAATATTACATTGTGTGTATGTACCACATTTTAAAAATCCAGTCCTTTTTAAATGGGCAGCACAATTGGTTCCATATTTTTGCTATTGTGAATAGTGCTGTATCTTTTTTGGAGAATGATTGAGTTCCTCTGGGAGTATTCCCATAAGGAGGATTACTGTGTTTTTTGGGAGGTTGATTTTTAGATCTTTAAAGGATGTTGGCAAAGTCACAGGGTACAAAATCAACATGCAAAAGATAGTTGCATTTTTATACACCGACAACAAACAGGCAGAGAAACAAATAAAAAGCACAATCCCATTCACAATAGCCACACATACACACAAAAGAAATAACATTGACCAGAGAAGCGAAAGACTTCTACAATGAAAACTATAAAACCCTGCTCAAAGAAATCAAAGATCACACACACACAAATGGAAAAATATTCTGTGCTCATGGGTTGGAATAATCAACTTTGTTAAGATGTCCATCCTACCCAAGGCAATCTACAGGTTCAATACAATACCCATTAAATTACCAACATCATTCTCCTAAGACCTGGAAACACAATACAGAAATTCATATGGAAACATAAATGACCATGAATAGCCACGATGATCACCAGCAAAAGAGACAAATTGGGAGGTATTACACTTCTAGACTTTAAACTTTATTAATATAATCAAAGCAGCCTGGTATTGGTACAAAAGCAGGCATACGGACCAGTGGAACAGGATAGAGATTCAAGAAACAAAATCTCAATTTCTCAACCAACTCATCTTTAACAAAGCCTCCAACAACAACCACTGGGGAGAGGAGAACCTATTCAGTAAATGGTGCTGGGAAAACTGGCTGACCACAAGAAGAAGATTAAAACAAGATTCCTACCTATCATGGTACATAAAATTCAACTCTACATGGATCAAAGACCTAAATGTAGAATGTCAAACTCTAAGAATCTTAGAAAACACAGGAGACACCCTGTCGGAAATTGGAATAGGTAACCAATTCCTGATCAAATCCCCAAAAGCCCATGCCATAAGAGATAACATAGACAAGTGGGATCTCATCAAACTGAAAAACTTCTGCAAAGCAAAAAGAAACCATTGAGAGAGTGGTAGACAGCCTACAGAATGTGAAAAAAATATTTGCCAACAATATATATCTGACAAAGACCTAACATCCAGGATCTACAAGGAACTCAAACATGCTGAAAGGAAAAACCAAACCAAACCAAACCAAACCAAAACAAAACAAAAAAAACCAGCCCTACTAAAAGTGGGCAAAAGATATGAATAGACACTTCTCAAAGGAAGACACACCTCTTCTTTAGACTACCTCTAGCAGGGCTAAAAACAATAGCCATGCTTGTTGGACGGGTCTTAAAAACAAACAATGTAGATGAGAACAATAGTGGGGAAATAGTTATTGTGAAAACTTATTAGCCAGCTGCCATGGAGTGTCCAATTGATTGATTTCACTATTTTTTTTAAATAAGATTTTTGGTGTCAGTTTAGCCAAATATCTAAGTTTTTTGAGCTCTAACTGTATGTGACCACCTTAATCTATAACTCCAAAGGTATTTCCCAGTAATGATACCAAGATTTATGCACAAGTATATTGGTCTGAAAGTTAAGATCTAACTTGCTTCCAGGAAATCACTTTGGTACTGAGGGCAAGGCTTGAATTGCTCTATAGTCATGTGGGTTTGGTTTTACTTTTCATGATATTTTAGATGGTTTTGAATAAGTTACTTCATTATTTCTTAGAGCAAGAACTGGCCATAAAAGTGGGTCTATTTGGCTGATCTTCATCTGTGCTTTTTCTGAATATTTTCCTCCAAGATCCCTCCTTCACCTCCCCCCCCAACAATTGTTCTATCTTACTGTAAGCTCCTGCAATGAGAAGCCCTGATTTAATAAGTTCTGTAACATGGCATGATATCCAGGTTCTGGAGGAGATCGGGGCACAGTTTTAGTGCCAGACAGCCACCAACTGTGGTCTCGGCCCCTGCACTCTTTCACCCTATCCTGGTGTGATGCTCTGTTCAGGCTTGGCATTCAATAGCCTCCCCCGTACATGAATATACTTTCACTTTTTTTGCAGTATGTCTTCTGCTTTCTACTCTCCAGCCCAGTCTCCTGGACACTGTGTTGTTGAATTGACACCTCTTACATCAAGTTCCTCCTGTGACCCGTTTTCTTTTTTTTTTTTGAGTTGGAGTCTCACTCTGTCGTCCAGACTGGAGTGCAGTGGCCGCTCCCGGCCACCGCAGCCTCGACCTGCTGGGCTCCGGCCATCCTTCCGCCTCAGCCTTCCGAGTAGCCGGAATTACAGGCATGCGCTACCACGCCCGGCTGATTTTTTGATTTATTGTCGAGATGAGGTCTCGTTGCCCAGGCGGGTCTCGAACCCGCGGGCTCAGGCAATCCACTCACCTCAGCCTCCCAAAGGCACGGGATTACAGGCTGAGCCACCGAGCCCGGCTGTCCCATTTTCTTACCACCACAGGCATTGGCCCAGGGTCAGTATGTTTTGGGAATAGAAGATACATTTACAGTCTTGTAGTTTTTTTTCTTACTCTTTAAAGAGTAATTCCACTGCTCCCCACCATTCCATAGCTCTTCTCTGCAGTTATTGGGATTCTTGATGCTTCAGTGACTGGTTTCTTTTTTATTGCCATTTGATATTTGTCCAGCATCATATTAAGGGAGTCGTATTTCTACACCTGAAAGATCCCATTTCACAAGCACATCGGGTTTCCTTAGAATGCTAACCCTCAACTGATTCATTTGTTGCAAGCCAGGCCATAGGCAAGTCACACAAAGAGAAGGAATTGTCTGTAGCTAAATGGAACTATATAGGTAGTAACTCACGGTCGCTGTTGACCAGAAAATTTAACAGCATTTTATCCCATTATCTGTCTTGGAAAGAGAGAAGCAGAGTGGAAGCTTTTCCGGTGGATGAATGAAGTTTGGTCATTTAGGTTGTGTAGTGATTAGAGACCATTGATTTGGATACTTGCTGTGCAGCTACTAAGTGGAGGATAAAAAATGCTCCTGGTTCTCTGTGTCCTGCTAGCACAGGGACTGTGAGGCTTGCACGAGTTAAAACTGTGTGATTGCTTCTTCCTTTAAATCTGTCTCTTCTTAAAATGTAAGCAAGTTGGAGTGCCTATTTTAGTCTGTTCAGGTTGCTGTAACATACCACCATAGACTAGGTGTCTTAAAAACAATAGAAATCTATTTTTCACATTTTTGGAGGCTGGGAAATCCAAGATCAAGGCACCGGCAGATTCTATGTCTGGCGAAGGTCACTTTCTAGTTCACAGATGGTGCCTTCTTACTGCATCCTTGCATGATGGAAGGGACGACCAAGCTTCCTTGGGTCTCTTTTATAACAGCACTACTAATCCCTTTGCCCTCATGATCTTGTCACCTTCCAAAGGCCCCATCTCTTAATTTCACCACCCTGGGGGATAAGTTTAAACATATTTGGAGGAGAAGGGCACATACATTCTGACCATAGCAGAGTCTCTAGATATCTTTTTTTTTTTGAGTTGGAGTCTCACTCTGTCGCCCAGACTGGAGTGCAGTGGCCGCTCCCGGCCACCGCAGCATCGACCTGCTGGGCTCCGGCGATCCTTCCACCTCAGCCTTCCAAGTAACTGGAACTACAGGCGTGCACTACCATGGCCAGCTAATTTTTTGATTTATTGTGGAGATGAGGTCTCGCCAAGTTGCCCAGGTGGGTCTCGAACCTGCAGGCTCAGGCAATTCAGCCTCCCAAAGTGCAGGATTACAGGCTGAGCCACCAAGCCTGGCTAGATTATCTATTAGTAAACTATTTTTAGAGTCAAGCAAGAATAGTGGCTCAGTAATACACAAGTACATAAAACATCAACTACCCAGAGGAATAATTGACCAAATACTAGAAGAGAAGGGTGGTTTGTTTTGTTGTGATTTATAGAAAATGCTTTCTGGACCATTCTTCAGGCAAGATTCACATTGAAAACCTTCCTTTTCTTTCTCTATCAGTTGTCTGTTGCTGTGTAACAAACCATACCCAAACTTAATAGCTTTTAACAACAATAATTCATTTATAACCAATCACTTCTCTAAGGGTTGAGATTTAGGAAGGGGCAGCCAGGTAGACCTGGCTCAGGGTCTACCAAATGGTTACCAGCAGACAGCAGCTGGAGCTGGGACAGAGGAGAGCTGGAAGGCTGGAGGCTGTGCAGAGCTCTCTCTCTCTTTCTTCATGATATCTCAGGGTCTCTCTTGTGGTCTTTCCATTTAGCTAGATGGGCTTCCTGACAGCATAGTGGCCTTGAGGTGGTAAAACATACCACATGGAGACTTAGGATTTCAGTATGACTATTCCAGAGAACCACACGGAAGTCATGTTGTCTTGGAAGTCCCAAAGTGCCATTTCTGAAAAACTTTGATGGTTAGCCAGTCACTAAGACAAGGCCAAGTTCCACCTCTCAATGACGTGAATGTCAGACCTCTCTAAAACAGTGTAAATATATCTTTAGATCTGAATCTAAACTTATGCTTTTTTTTGCAATCTTAATTTATCCATTGAAGAGTTAAAAAGCACATGTCTGTTGTAAAGTTCCACTGTGGGTCAGGATATTCAGCAACATATCATGAACAGTATGGAGCCTTTGTGCACATTGGCCACATTGGCCTAATTCGTGCCAAGCATTCTAACGGACAGCTAATAAGGAGACAGAATGAATGAATGTATAATGAATTAGTTCACCTATCTGTCATCAATCAAAGGAGCTTTTAAGCTAAAAAGATCAGAAGCCAACAGAATGAATTATAACTTGGCATCTTGGGTGAGAAAATATGTTTCTAAGATACAATTAGTATAACATTTGTTTGGCTTTGTTATGCTTTATTTGTACATATAATTTAGTTAAAAGGCATATATTCAAATAACTGTCTGATTTTGTGACAGGAGGCAAAATATTTTCTGAAGAGTATTGGGAACTCCCAGTAATGTGCTTAAGATGCACCAGCCACAAGAGCCCCCCACCCTTCCACCGCCCATGAAAGGAATGCTGGGTACTCTTGGAAAGGTGGAATATCATGGGGTTTCCTGGGGCTTGCTCTTGGTCTCTTTCTTTCTCTGCAAAATTGATACCAGGGCATATTCAGACTTCCAGACTCAGTAAATCAAAATCATATCACTAATCATAAGGACAGAAGGAATTTTAGGGGAGTATTTGCGTCAGGCCCCCATTTTAGATATGAATGACCTGGGCTCTTTTATTTCTAGGTTGCTCCTGGGTGTGTCCACCTGCATACCTGGAGATAGTTCTATGCAAGGATCATGTTTCTGTTCCCACAATGGCTGATCCCCACTCTTATGTCCCCCTCTATCCACCCAACATTGTCCCCTAAGGAAGCTCTTCCTAGCTGTGGCCCTGGGTTAGGGTATTATCACTACAACAGTAAACATGCAAAAGTTTTCAACACCAAAGATGTTTGACTTGAGCATGTTTACATCTTAAGAAGTCCCCTTCGGTAGCCAAGGGGAGAATAGATTCAAGACAGTGAAGAGATGACTGGTTGCTGCACCAGCTAGGAGGCTGTTGCCATTGTCCAGGCGTAAGGTGACGAGGGTGTGCATTAGGGCAGTGGTGAAAATTAACGCATGTATATGAGAAGCTTGCAGAATCAATTTGCAAACTGTATAAATTGCTGGGGGTCAAGGGACAGTATTGGGTTGGGAGTACCTCGCATTTGAGCATTTCTTTCTGCGCAGAAGGAAAAGTGACTAACTGTAAGGAATACCAGATGAGGAATGAAGGGGCTTTAGGTTAAGTGTGGGGAAAAGAGGGAACCAGGGAAAGTTGCTCTTGGTTATTATGTAGAGAAACGTGACCACCAAACCTTAGTTACTAGCAGAGAAGAAATATGGTTTAGCAAAGGGTATTTACTTAATGTGAAGAACTTCCTTTTCTAGGGGCCGGGGCAAATTTTTTCTTTAACCATTGCTACTTGAATGATAGGACTTAAGTGAGTGCTATTTTTTAAAGTCCAGATTTTTTTTCTTTTAAAATAAAGAGCCTAATCAAGGGAATGGAAGATGAGGAGAACAAATGCAGAGAGCAAGAGTTCTGAGAAATTATTTTTCACTGCAGACCAGACTTCTCAGCCAGGAAAAATGTGAGTGAATATGACCTGGTGTTTTTGAAAGTGGCATGAACGTCACTGCTCGGGGATTTCCTAAAAGTGGCTCTTAACAAGGGGTTCTTCCCCTAACACTCAGGAGGTCTGTGGGTATTTAAAGGGGTCATCTGATTACCACAGTGACTGGGCGCGGGATGCCACTGGGTGCATTTGACACATGAGTGTCAAATGATCCACAGTATCCAGACACTCACACTCAAAAAGATTGCACTTCTCACAACATGCCAGTAGCACCTGTTTTGAGAAACAATGAAGCTAGACCTAGTGAATCCTGAGGATGTTGTGATTCTTTGACTTAAACTTGTGGGGAGATTTAATGTGTTCTTTTTTTTACATGGATAAAACCAGGATATGAAAATCCAACCCTAAATTGACCGAGTCTTCTTGCCTGTGGTCCCTTTTGAGAGAGAGCTGGCCAGCTGAGCAGCTATTGCTGAAAACGGACACAAAGTTGACACAAGGGTTGAATCCCTGGAGAAGAAACCTGGAGGCTTGGCCCAGAAAGGCTTTTTTGAAAGCATGTGGATCTAGAGAAACACCTCCTTGGGGACAACATGGACTGAGGCTGTGGGTTGGACATGTGAGGGGAGGTTGGCTGAACGAGGCAGGATTTGGGGGCGGTCAGATACCTACTCTTGAGAAACAGTTGCCCCAAATTCTACCATCAAAGAGAAAAGAGAATCCCTGTCAGTCCTTCTTTCCATTATTGATGTCAGCATCTGATGGCATTTTCCCTTCTGTGTGCAGAGGTCAGGTCCATTTGTTGGGTTTTATCAAGGGATTACTTAGTGATGAGGCTACATGGACTGTCTCAGGGTTGTCCTGAGCCAGAGGCTCTCAGTCACATGAAGCCTCAGATGCACCAAAAGCAGGGTGCAGGGCTGCTAATTGATGAGGGGCCTGGTGCCCCTGCTGGGATGCGAGATGCTTGACTCTAATAAGTAAAACGATACCACGGGGTGACTTCAATGCCCACAGCCTGTCATTAGTGCAAGGCGATGCAGGGCATTTGGTTTCCTCTAACGAAGTGAGACACCATCCGGCTGCCGCTGTTTAGTCAGGCGTGGGCTGAAGCTTTTGTGGATTGGACCACACCCGGGACTGGCATTCCCTTTCCGAAAGGCCTGAGCAGTATCCTTCTTTTCATGATTAAAAACAGTGAGATTCTGAATTGGAGCAATCATATCCACCAACATCTGAGGCCCGCAAGAACCAGTGCGCTTGCACCACACCGTGTGTAAATGCACCTATCTGTGAAGCATCAACCAAGACCCAGATACTCTGCTTGGTCCTAGGGTCACCAGGAGATATTGTCCTCAAGGAGTTATCCTGTAGGGAAGGCAGACAGGAAAGCAAACTATTTCAACAAAGTTAAACACCTGACCGTAATAGACAGATGTAAAAAGATACAGAGGGAACACTGAGTGAAGTCTTGAAGAATGAGTATGAAGTAGCCAAGTTGGACCAAGGCGTATAGAAGTCCAGAAAGAAGTCATGGCACAGACAAGGGCATGGCACTGTAGAATATGTGTCTTGAAGTGGTAAGTGGTTTCTTAGGACTGGTTATGGAGGTGGGACAGGAGCATAGCAGCTGGACAGTCAGGCAGGGGCTGATTCATGAGAGACCTTTTATGCCACAACAAGGACCCGGGATATCATCCTGTGAGTGAAACGACACCTTGAAGGGCTTTAGGTTCAATGCAGTGACGATGGCCATGTGCCTCTGCCAGAGGAAGTAACTGTGCCAACATCCACTGGAAGGATTGGGAAGGGGTGACATTCATGTTGTCAGTGTTAGAAGGTCATTGAAGTGGAGAGTCTGGTGATGAAGGCTTGGGTGAAAGCAGTGGCCATGGGGGTCATTTGAGGACACTTCTGTAATGCACTCAAGAGGTGGACACGGTGGTATCTCACAACTGGCTGAGGGAGACAAAGGAGAGAAAGGGAAGATGGCTGCTCTAGAGACCTCATTGGGGGCAGGGTGGACTGTGGTGCTAACCCCCGGGGTAAGTAGGATAGGAGGAGTGATTATGGTTTCAGTTGAGGGTGGTTGAATGTGAGACGTGAGGATAAAGAAGGTAGAGAATGTGAGCTCAACTGAATTTAGTTTGTGATCGGTGCGCTCGAGACATCTATTAGGTGTTCAGGTGGGGGTGTCCAGCAGGCACTGGGGTTTATAGAAGAGCCACCTGTTATTAGGATATTTAACTTGTGCAAATCCAACCTCACAGTAACCAAACAGTTCTAGAGAAAGAAGCAGTTTGTTTAAAACGTGTGGCTCATGCCATTCTGTTCAGTAAGCATGTCCTCAGGACAGAGGATGAGTTGGGAGACCTCAGGTTGTCATTGCCTCAGTGGGGCCCAAGTGCCAGTGCACCTAAAGCCTCAGCATCTGGCCTTCTGATTGGGACTCTAAGGCAGGGGTCAGCAAGACAGACCTGGCCTGCTGCCTGTTTTTGTCTGACCATTGATTGAGCTAAGAAGAAATTATATATAGATAGTGTGTGTGAGTTGGGGGTCATCGCAAAAGAAATGCAACTCTAGCAGAGATGCTCTTGCCTTGGTGGCTGCTATCCATTAAAAGACAAAGCCCCTAGGATATTCAGAGAGGGCCCCAGACTGGGTCCTTACTCTCCTGGATTCCTTGGGCTGGCTCTCTTTGGTAATTGTTTCTCTAATGCTAGAGTACAGTGGCATGACCACGGCTCACTGCAGCCTCAAACTCCTGGACTAAAGTGATCCTCCCATCTCAGTCTCCTGAGTGGTTGAGACTACAGGCAAGTGCTACCATGTCAGACTAATGCTTATATTTTGTGTAGAGACAAGGTCTCACTATGTTACACAGGCTGGTCTTGATTCCTGGACTCAAGCGATACTCCTACCTCGGCCTTCCTATGCTAGGATTATAGGCATGAGCCGCAACACTTGGCCAAAAAAATCTTAAATGGTTAAAAAAAAAAATCAAAAGAAGAATATTTTATGATATGTGAGAACTATATAAAATTCAAATCGTAGTGTTTATAAAGAAAGTTTTAACCCAGTGGGAATAAGTTGTCCACTGGGCCTTTCTGGAGGGGAAAACAGACTTTCTTGTCTTTTCCAGTTCTAGACGTTGCCTGAATTTCTTGGCTTGTGGCTCCTTTTCCATCTTCAAAGTCAGAAAAAATGATTGAGTCTTTCTCATGTCACAATCACTCTGACACTGACTCTTCCGCCTCCTCTTCCACATTTAAGGAGCCTCGTGGTTATATTGGGCCCACCTAGATAATCTAGGGGGCATCTCCCCATCTCAGGTTAGCTGATGAGCAACCTTAATTGCATCTGCAGCCTTAATTTCCCTTTGCCACGCACCATGTAACTTAGTTGCAAGTTCTGGAAATGAGGATGTGGACATCTTGGGGTGGGGGAAGGAAGACATTATCCTGCTTACTGCAAATGGCGCAATATACTTGGGAATTAATAGATTTAGGGAGGTAATTAAAAGCAAGACAATGAATGGCTGGAACAGCTCACCGAAGAGGCACGAACTGAGATGAGGTCTAAGGAAAAACCCATAACACATTAGGATTTGAGTTGTACAAGAAAAGGATTTGGAAAAAGAGACTAACATAGGAAGAGTTCAAGAAAAGTATATGATCTAGAAAACAAAAAACAACAAAAAAAGAGAGTTCCAGAAAGAAGGGAGAAAATGCTCCGGTGAATTCAGGAGAGATCTGGGACGCACTGGGTTGGGCGATGACAGGTGGTAGTGTTGCCTCATGGTCTGGGGAGGCCTGTTGTTTATGCTGTGTCCTCCTGTGACTTGTTTGGGGATCAAGAAGAGAACATGTCATTTAGGCCTAACCACAGCATTGCTTTTTCCTGTCTTTAGGAATTGCTTCAGGGATGAGTGCTTGATTCAATTTGCGTTAATGGGAAGCAATGAGATTTATGCTGGGTATATTATTTTTTTTGAGTTGGAGTCTCACTCTGTCACCTAGGCTGGAGTAGAGATGAGGTCTCGCCAAGTTGCCCAGGCGGGTCTCGAACCCGTGGGCTCAGGCAATCCTCTCACCTCGGCCTCCCAAAGTGGTGGGATTACAGGCTGAGCCACTGAGCCTGGCCCTGGGCATAAATTTTAATGTAGAAGTTTGCCAGTCCTGTGGCTTCAGTGACCGTCTTCATACCCAAATGAAGAGGGTTTGATGATGGAGACTATATGAAAAACCGAGGGAGACAGGTGACAGAGCAAGAGCGAGAGAAAAGAGAGATTGAGAAGGAGAAATTGGTTCTGGTGGCATCACTTGAGCCCTGCTCAAGCTTGGGCTGGATGTCACATTTTTAAAATTAATATATCTGATTTTATTTTGCCTAAGTCAACTGGAGTTGGGCTTCCTGCCTCTTGAACTAAATGAGCCCTAAACTAATTTGGTTTTATTTTTTGTAGAGACAAGATCTCTCTATATTGCCCTGGTTGGTCTTGAACTCCTGGGTTCAAGCAATCCTCCTGCCTTGGCCTCCAAAAGTACTGGGATTACAGGTGTGAGCCATCGTGCCAGACTAGCAGTCTGTATTTTATGATATAGGGGCCTTTGTATCTTTCACCAGGGCAGAATTGATGAGAGCAGAATCTTGAGGTCAGTGTGCTAAAAATGTACCTCAAAAGAAATGCAACTCTAGCAGAGATGCACCTGTGCCATCCATTCAAAGACAAAGCCCCTAGGATATTCAGTGAGGGTTTTAGATTGAATCCTTACTCTCCTGGGTTCCTCGGGCTGGCTCTTTGGTGATTATTTCTGTACACAGCATTCTCAAAGCATGAACCTTGCACTTGAGAAATGCTTTAAAATCTCAGATTATCCCAGACTTACTGAATAAGAGACTCTGCTGACTAGGAGTCAGCAGTCTATATTTATTATCATTATTATTACTATTATTATTTGATTTGAGGTCTCACTCTGCCACACAGACGGGAAGGCAGTGGCATGATCATGACTCACTGTAGCCTCAGCCTCCTGGGCTCAGACAATCCTTACACCTCAGCCTCCTGAGTAGCTGTGAGTATAGGCATGAGCCACCATGCCCAGCTAATTATTGTTTGTAGAAACAAGGTTTTGCTATGTTGCCCAGTCTGATCCTGAATTCCTGGGCTCAAACGATACTCTTACCTTGGCCTCTCAAAATGTTGGGATTGCAGGCGTGAGCCACTGTGCCAGGTCAGTAGTCTGTATTTTAATATGCCCTCCAAATGACTTTGATGTACACTAAGGTTTGCAAACCACTATTCTAGACTGTGATTTCTAACTGTTCACAGGAGTAATATCACTGGAGGGTCATTTTGTATGAAATAGTGGTATTCAGTGGGTCTTTCAAGTCAAAGGAAGCTTAAGATGTGATTTCTTTGACAATACAGAAATTCATATGAAAACATAAATGACTATGAATAGCTAAAACAATCCTTAGCAAAAGAAACAAAGCAGGTGGTATCACACTTCCAGACTTTAAAGTTTACTATAAGGTTACAACAATCAAAACAACCTGGTATTGATACAACAACAGGCATATGGACCAATGGAAGAGGACAGAGATTCCAGAAGCAAAACCTCAATTTCTCAACCAACTCGTCTTTGATAAAGCCTCTAGCAACAACCACCAGGGAGAGGGGAACCTATTCAGTAAATGGTGCTGGGAAAACTGGCTGATCACATGCAGAAGATTTAAACAGGACCCCTACATATCACCATACACAAAAAGTAACTCTAAATGGATCAAAGACCTAAATGTAAAACCTCAAACTATAAGAACATTAGAAAATGCAGGAAACACCATTATGGAAATTGGAACCGGCAACAATTCTTGATCAAAACCCCAAGTGCCCAGGCCATAAGACATAAGATAGAAAAGTGGGACATCATCAAACTGACAGTCTTCTGCAAAGAAAAAGAAACTGTCAAAAGAGCAGGGAGACAGCCCACAGAATGGGAAAAAATATTTGCCAATTGTATATCTGACAAAGGCCTAACATCTAGGATCTACAAGGGACTCAAATGTGCTGAAAGGAAAAAAACCAGCCCCATTAAAAAGCGGGAAAAAGACATGAATGCACACTTCTCAAAAGAAGATATACGGGCAGTCAACAGACACATGAGAAAGTGCTCAGCCTCATTAATCATCAGAGAAATGCAAATCAAAACCACACTGAGATATCACCTAACCCCAGTAAGAATGGCCATCATTAATTAAACAAACAACAACAGATGCTCTCGAGGATTTGGAGAAAAAGGAACACTTCTACACTGCTGATGAGAATGCAAACTAGTGCAACCTCTTTGGAACACAGTGTGGCAATTTCTGAAAGAACTGGAAATTGACCTTCCATATGACCCAGCAATCCCTGCATTGGAAATATACGTGGAGGAAATAAAATCATTCTACAAAAAAGGTACCTGCACACGCATGTTTGTTGCAGCTCTATTCATGATAGCAAAAACATGGAATTAACCATGCTGTCCATCGAAGCTGGACTGCATAAAAAAATGTATTACATATATACAACTGAATATTATGCAACCATAAGGAAGGACAAACATATGGACTTCGCAGCAACTTGGATGGATTTAGAGTCTATCATACTCAGTGATCTATCACAGGAATGAAGAACAAAGGACTATATGTTCT
This sequence comes from Cephalopachus bancanus, assembly GCA_027257055.1. Lineage (NCBI taxonomy): Eukaryota > Metazoa > Chordata > Mammalia > Primates > Tarsiidae > Cephalopachus > Cephalopachus bancanus. Next base: position 2,346,881 of record JAPVLO010000096.1, on the reverse strand, counting down.
CACTCATAAGTAGACCTTGAACAATTATCATAATACTATAAGAAAGGGATTGGCAGCAGTAGAAAACTGCCAGGGGAGGGGGAGGACACACCTCATCAACAAGGGTACTTGCATAATGAACATTTGTATACCTAACCCTGAATTGTACCCCCATCTTTAAAATTAAAAATTTAAAAGTTAAAAAAAAAGATGTGATTTTTCTGCTGAAAGTGGTACATCCGAATTCTTAGCTCTAAATTCTTGGTTCACAATCTCACTGCAACACCTTGATTTTGTGATATGCCCTTCTCATATTACTTATTATTGTGATGTGAGTTGAGACACAGGTTTGGGTTTTTCTGAAACATAAAAGAACAGTGATTTGTGAGTTCTGGTTTCTTTTCTGGAAATCGTAATGGTCGTTGAGGTCTCCTTAGTCACTCCTGTATAATTCCAGATGCCTGATGAGGTGAGGCAGCAATCTGCTTGCAAGAAAATGGGGTGTCCAGAAGTAGGTGTCTTATATGTAAGATGGGAAACGAAGCTCTTTGATAACTGATCCTTGTACTTTTACAAGCTTGACTAAGCTGGGAGCTGTGCAAGGGGCTGAATTATAGGAGACATCCAATGGGGGCATGTTTCAGGGATGGAGAAATCCACCAGGGCTCCCAATTAAGATGGAGAGAAGGATGATAAGTCTAGACTACTTTACCCAGAGGTAGGAGGTTAGCATCTCCTCTTGTTTGTGCCTGCCCCAGGTGCTTTTGCCTTACTTCTCACAGCAGAATAGACATTACTGGAGTGAGAACACATGATCTAGGAAGGCACAGAGTCTGAGTTTGCATCTAGTAGCTGTGTGACCTCAGATATGGAACCAAATCATCTGAGCCTCCATTTTTCCATTTAGAAAATGGGGATAATACCGATCTTCTTTAGTTGTCATGAGGTTTAGAAGGAATTTAAGAAGCACTTGGGGTTGGGTGTTGTGGCTCATGCCTGTCATCCCAGCACTTTGGGAGGTCAAAGTGGGAGAATTGCTTCAGTCCAGGAATTTGAGACCAGGCTAGGCAACGTGGCGAGACCTCATATCTACAAAAAAAAAAATTGCAAAAATTAGCCAGGCGTGGTGGTGCATGCCTGTAGTCCCATTTACTCAGGAGGCTGGGCCCAGAAAGTCAAAGCTGCAGTAAGCCATAGTTGTGCTACTGCCCTCCAGTCTGGGTGGCAGAGTGAGACACCATCTCAAAAATAAAAATAAAAATAAAAAAGTACTTGGTACATAAAACGTGCTCAGTCGATTTTCCTCTGCTCTAAACCATCTATTAAGCTCCCATAGTGTTCTTCCCTAGTGCCTAGTGTCCTGACATTGCCTTCCTGGGTCCCAAGTTTTGCACTCCCGCCTGACTGGCTCTCTGCCACGTCTCCAAGTCTCCAGACTTGCTCTCTCCTTTCCTTCTTCGATAATAACCTCCCTTTTCTAATACACCTAGACTGGATGCTGCCATTATGTCTAACTAAAGAAGCTAATGTTCCAGGTAAAACTTGATAGGCCACAGCCTTCCAGGACGGTCATTCCTCTGGTCTTTCCGGTCCTCCAATTTGCTGATTAAGCCACAGGACTCTTCAGCTGGTAGGTGGGTGGCGAGGGCTGGGCAGATATGACTTGTGGGACCTCCTCCCACTTATGCATTTTCTCCTGCCTCCATTCATTCACTCATGCAATGAACATGCAGTGAGACCAAGTGTACAAGTCAGGTACTGTGACAGTCACAGGGGGTATAAAGATGAACAAGACAGCCAGGAAGTCAAGAAACTCAGAACTGGAGAGGAGACAGACACATTCACAGACAGTATGAAACTTTGAGAAAGTCCTAATAGGTCATAGATCAACTGGAGAATGCAGGAGAGGAAGCCTAGGACAACAGGATTGGTTGAGTACGTCTGTCAGAAGGACCTGATGCCTTCAGGAAGGCTTGTCTCTCAAAAGACAAATAAATAGGTGAAGAGGTCGGGAGATGACCTATTAGGTAAGGGGCCAGTATTACCAATAACAGAAGTAAGACACAGGATATTATCTGGAGAACCCCAAGATATTACATTGATGGCTTATACAGCTTGAGAGAATGTTTGAAGAGGAGGATGAGAATCAGGCAGAGGTCTCCTATTTTTACCCAGTGAATGGGAAGCCCTAAATGTGTGCACTGAGCAAAGAATGGCTGATCAAAGTTAAACTAAATTTCGAACTAAAATTTCTTGCGTGCTCACTGTGTGCCAGGCACTGTTTTAAGAACTGCATGTTCCAATAAGGCGAACCCTGAATTGCACCCCACATCTTCATAATAATAATTTTAAATTGAATTATTTTCTATAGATCTCTTTAGCACTGAGTGGAGTATGGACTTGAGAAGGGCCGGTGGTGCTGTCGGCCAGCAGAGGCTGGAGGCAGGGAGGCCAGTCAGAAGCAGTAACAAATGGACCCGCAATGAGAGGAGGAGAGTAGTCAAGTGGGACTTCCAGGAGTCTAACTCTGGTGACCGCCTGGAGAATGGGGCTATGGAGTGAGCCAGAGCAGTAGGCGGGAGAGCAGCCAGCTGGGAGGAGGACCTGGGGGCTTCTGGGAGCGCTCCATAGGGCTAGATGTCACAACGGTGGGGGGAAAAGTGTAGTTTGTCCCTGGACCTCGAAGACGGAAATCTGGCGTTTGCCCCAAGTTTGGCGTTGGTTCGCTCTTTCCTAGTGGGAACTATTTCCGCCTCACGTACATCTTGGTTCCACGCCGGATCTCTTACAGGGAGGAAAGTCGTCGGTGACAATGGCTTCTCCTCCCTTTTGGTGCACTGACAACTTGAGAACTGGCAGCAGCGGCCGCGCCGCGGGCAGAGTAGCTGAGCATCCTCGCACGGAGGTCAGGTTGCGCTCAAAGGTGAATTCCCGCAGTGCAACCTTGTGCGGTCGCCACGCAACCTTGACCATTCTGCCGGCTTTGCCTTGCAGGAGTGTGGTATTTCCAGGAGGGGCCGGTGGCGCCGTCGGTCAGCAGAGGGCAGCATTGAGACACCAACGAAGGGAGCACCCGGCGCGCCGCCGCGAGGACCGCCGAGCCGCAGGACCCGCGCTCGGGGCCGGCTCTACCCTTTTAAGCGCTTCCCCCGGGAGCCCTTGATGCCGGGCGTGGGCTGCGCGAGAATGAGCGGGTGATGGGAATGAAATATTAAACAATCCCGTTCCGCAGCATGAAAATGAGTTGTCGACGAGCATTTTTATCTGTCGAGGACACATCCTTCCAGCTTTAAGAGGGCTTTGTCTGAGTGCAGGAGCCGGGTGACCTCCCCAGGACCTCAGGTGGGGGTGCCACCGGCAGCGGGAGGGGCGCCTGGGAGGCCCAGGCCGAAGCCGGCAGGGCCGAGGGGCTGGGGACCCGGGACCTGCGAAGGAGGGAAGGGAGGCCGCGGCCTTGGTTGAGGATGCTGGGGGTGAAGGCGCCCTTCCAGCAGGCTGTGGTGGCTGGCAGGCGCGACAACATCACAGCCTGATGGAGGCGGCGGGGAGGGCCGATAGCTCTTCCCCTGGGTGCCAGGTGTCTCCTTCCATATTGCTTCTGTTTCTCAGAAGGGCTAGGGGAGAAACGCTTAGCATTTTCTTTGTCCTTCTTGGTCTCAGTGGACCCGTCGGTGCCCCGTCATTCTCCTCGCCTGCCTCTGCTGGGCTGTTGCAGATTCCTGGGCACAACGTGCGGTTCCAAGTGGTCCTGAATCCTCTCCTGTTTGGCCAGAAGGGAGGGAGGGAGTCTTTTTGTTTCCATCTTCTGTGTTTCCACACTGTGAACGCCGAGCCGGTGTTTTAGAATCTGAGCAGGCCCTGGGCAGAGCTCTTGCAGGAAACGTGCCGAGGTGTGTCTCCCCCATGGTCCACAAGCTGTCAGGAGTTAAATCCATCTGAAAAGGCACATGCCACAGAGACCAAGAAGGTTTCAGCTGAGCTGGAAGAACTGGGTAAACAGGAGACTGTCACTATGAGGTCCCCTTCCTTCAACCGGATTAAATAATAGTTATATCCTTGGGCAAAGGTTCCTTGCTGCTAAAAAGGCAGAATCTTTGCTGTTCCCTAGTGTGCTTTATTTCTTTACAGATAGTATTGATTCTTTCCCCTGGACGGTTACCCTCAAATCCCCAATTTTGCCCACACTCCTGGTCTTGGTGTAAATGAAAGCCCTCTTGTTTGATGATCATGAGGACCATAAAATACCCACTGCTAAGTGATTTGGATTGGAGGCAAAGCATTTCTTCTGTGCCATTCGAAGTGATGCATTTGGCTGGTTTGACCCACAGTCCTACCTGGAACTGGCACAGGAAATGTTTGTAACTCCCCCAAGAACCCAAGGCACATTCAGAAATATGTACACAAATTTTTCTTCCTTGAATAAAAATACCTTGAAAAAATTTTCTGTTGTTTAAAAATGTGTCAGCGGTTGTTGTGGGACGTGAAGTGAGTCAGGCATCTCTCTCTCCTTGTACTAAAGGGTTGAGGGTGGGGAGAGAGCAGAAATTTGTGATCAGACAGCATTGGCTCTGAAACCCAGATCTGCCTTCACTAATTCTGTTATTTCACTGATTTGAGCTCATCTGAACTCATCTAAATCAGAGTAAAAATAATAACTGTCTCATCATAAATGCAAATATATACATAAAACAAAATAATGTATATAAAATACCCGCAACCTGTAGGTCCTCCGTAATATTTGCTTCCCTTCCTTCATTCTTTTCCTGCTCTTCCTTCTTTTCTTCTTCCGTTCTTCCGTATCCTTCTGTCTCGTTGCTCAGTCAAAAAGCCATAGATAAATATTGAGGCAAATGGAGACTTGCCCTATTATCTCATTTTATACAAACTCATCTAAGAAAAGTCACAGTATTCAGTGAAGGAATTCTGCGTGTGTGTGTGTGTGTGTGTGTTGTGTGTGTGTGTGTATACACACATATTTATCCTCTATATTTTATAACTATATTTATTTATATATTGAAAACTGGCCCATTTTGACTTATTTATATATTGCTCCATATAGATCAATAGGCCAATAGCTGACAGTTATTCCTATTCTCTCTCTCTCTCTGCCTCCCCTCTCCTGGAGATAAATATATAGAAATAAGTATTATATAAACTGGGTACTACCTACTCTCACAAAGCTCAGTTGTGAAGCCCAAGTCACACATAATACTTCACTCATTCATTTATTTTAACTAGCTACCTTTGTGCAGAATATCAGGATTAGACAAGATTTTGTTCATCTCATGCCACACTCTATTTGATAATTTTTGATACATCTGATGTTTGCCTCCACTCTCCAGTCTAGGACAGATGGTCGTTCGGTCTTCTCTGCTGAGGACATAATTCCTGAGTCAGTTCAGTACACTGCATGATGGTTTTTGAAAGTCTGTTTTTATTTTGACCTGAGCTCCGTTGGTCTTGATCCTGCTTTCTGAAATGCTGCACATTCAACGGGGGCGTCTTCCCTTAGCCTTGCCTCCTGGCTGGGCACTGCTATTTTCCTTAAGTGTTTCTCCCATGGCACAGCTTTCCATGTGCACAAGCTTCCCTTCTGGATTATTAACTGGTGCACATCATCTTTGTAACTCTCACAATAGCCATGATGTTGGCCTTGCCATGAGTAAGTAGACCTCACTTGAGTCTTGCTGGCTGATTGAGAATCATCACTGGGAAAGCAGGAGAAGGAAAAAACAATGCCTGCTTCTTGCCATCACACATAAAGAATATGAAGGTGAGATTGCTCAGACTGCTCAGTAAATATGTCACCTTTCCTTTTTTGAGACTTTCTGTCACTTGTGTTGAGTCTTGGCCTTCCAGGGAGTCATTGAAGCTGAGAGAAGCAGGCCTCTCACACTTGTCTTGTCAACTGTAATTTATAAGAATAAAGCTCAGATTCGAGGTGGGAAGGAGGAAACAGACACTTTCTTTTATGCCAGGAGGGATTGCTTCTGGTTATTCTAATCTAGTGATATTTTCATAGAGCAACCTGTCTTTCAAACCTCTTAGGCACGTTTGAATGGACATACTTGCTATTAAAATGAAGAACATAGGGGCATCCACCCAAGCAAATTAAGGTGGAGAGCTGAAACATTTTACTGAAGGCTGTAAATAGCATTCTTTGTTTGGATCACCTGAACTAGATGAGCTTTTTTCTTCAGCTACTCAGATAATATCAGTTTTCAACTTTGCTATGTGTATTATCATAAATCTTTAGATTTGAATTGGTTTTGAAATCGCAGCACAGAAACAAACAAAGGAAAAAAACCTACCACACTCACCAGGACAAACCAGAAACTATCATCTCAATTTTGAATAAAATATATTTAAAGAAAAAAAATCTATCCATTGGAGTAAAAACATTGGGGTTGTCATGCAGTTAGTTTTCCGAAATGATAAAAGGTAACTCTTCAAATATGGTAAGCACACATATCCACTGTATCATTTACATCTCAAAACTAGGTTTAAACTCATAACTTTGAACCTGGGGGGACAAGACAGCTTGCTGAGCTGGGCCAGGCCAGCTCCTAGGGCAGTACCCTGCCTGTCCTTCCACCCTTCTGCTGCCTCAACACCTCCTGGGTTTTCACTGGACAACCTGTCCCCTTGGGCAAGTCATATATATGTCAATGGCTGCTAGAACAAACTGTGGTTGGCAGACATGGGCAGCGTTATGACTTGTTTTCCTTATGTGGCACTTCATGGATCAAGGTTGCTGGCTAGCACACCCCTTCTCTATTCATTTGATCTCATAATAATCCTATCAAGTAGATATTACAAATTTCTACTCACAAGAGAGAGAACTGAGGCACAGAAATGTTAAATAATGAGCAGAAATTTCTGTCCTGGGTTAGTGAAAGGGCTTCTGATTTCAGTCCAGGCTGCTTCTCCCTCACCTTGTTTTCTCAGACCGATTGCTATTGTTGTGCAGTACAAAATGCCTCCTTGTTTCTCATGGCAAGTGCCAGTAGTGCTCTGCTTGGTTATTTATGTGTGAAGGCTGCCACCGCCATCAACATCAGCAACAAAATCTTAGTTTTCTTGCATCATGTGGTTTTACTGAAAGAATAAAAAATACTATGTGCAGAGTACTTCGGACTCTAAGTCAAGAAAGCAAACATTTCTGCATAAATCTATGAACCTGATGTTCCAAGTTTAACCTGCATTTAGTAAAGATTAAATGGAGTTCTAGTTGCTGTAGAAAAGGAGGCAGAGGGCAATTGATAGTGGAAGGCAGGGAACAATCTCCGAGAAAGAATCCTGAGGAATGAGGGAGAACCCCTTGAAACGTGAGGGTTGTCCATGAATTCTACCCCCAACGCCCATGGTGCTCTGAAATACCCTCTTATTGGAGAAGACTTACTCCCAACAGCCAGAGCCACCATGGTTTTGTGAATGGCATTTAGAAAGTCACACAGCATGGTGAAATGAATATATTCAAGTCAGAAAGACTGTTCTTGATGGATCACAATTTCCGCAGATAAAATCTTAATTTTTGAGAGATGAACTACAGCACAGAATCAATGAGACAACAGCTGATGAGGAGCATCACTAGATTGGGAGCACCCCTGGTCCATGCTGGTCAACTATACCAGTGACCTCTGTGTGTGGCCGGGCTCAGTGGCTCAGCCTGTAATCCCAGCGCCTTGGGAGGCTGAGGTGAGTGGATTGCCTGAGCCCGTGGGTTCGAGACCTGCCTGGGCAACTTGGCGAGACCCAGCAGGTCGAGTCTGCAGTGGCCGGGAGCATGCCACTGCACTCCAGTCTGGGTGACAGAGTGAGACTCCAACTCAAAACAAAACAACAACAGCAACAACAAAAAACCAGTGTGTGTAGCTTGCTATGCCTGCCTGCATAAATGCACATGCAAGTAAATGCATTCTGAATGGAATACTGTAAGTCCATCATGGCACAGTGTGCAGTGAGTTCTTATATCAACATGATCATGGGGTCTTCATAAAGTTCCTAGTTAAAAGCACCCTCTAGGTATTGTTTTGGGGACACGTCTGAGATAGGTGAGTAGGTTCCACCCACATTTGAGTTTACTCTTCCAGTGTCCAAATTGGTCAGGTCAGGTCAGCAGCAACTCTTGCCAAAGGGGGACTGAAATCAAACCCTCTTGTACTGGGAGTGTCCCTTTGGGAGGATGGAGAGCTTCTCAGAGGAGACGAGCAAAGAGAACAGCAGAGGCATTGTAAGCTCATGTTGGATTCCACAGACTGAGAGAGGAAGTGAACCACAAGCGTTCCTAAAGAAAACATCAAAACTGGCTTGGGAAAGATCTAATCAGGACTGAGGGCATTAAATATCCAGACCTCAGCCTGAAGCCTCATTCAGTGTAAACAAAGCGGCTGATAGAGTTTTCACTTGCTTTCATGGCCGCTCTGCTTCTCAGACATTAGAAGATACAGTGGGTGTTGCTATGGCGGTACTAGTTCAGGTCAACAAGGGGAACACTTAGCGATGATAAAAACCTGGGATGTAAAAGAGAATGTCATCTGAGCCATAAGGACATTTCTGAGCATCGTAGTTAGATTAGGCACATATGAATTTAAAAATTCCCTTTTCAAAATATCCTAAATAGACAGGTATAATCTCATTTATTTCTTGTGTGGGTTCTCTTTCTATCGCTTTCTGTTTTACCCTCTGGAAACCTCTCCATATCCTCAGATAAAAGATACAAACAACAACAAAAATACACGAAAAGGCAAAAAAATGGAAAAGTACTAAATTCTTCTTTTTCACTTAAAATTTGTATCAAGGATAAGAATTTTATTGGAAATAGTGGAACTGACTCACATAAAAGGAACTCAACATTGGATCGATGATTATAAAAGTGAGCCTGTTATGGTTTACATGTCTTTAAGTCTCTGACCCAAATGGATCATATCATAGGAAACTGAGAAAAAAAAAATTCAATTGCAATGATGCTATCAGAAACCTCTGGGGGTTCCTGGAGCATGATCCAGGCACCTGATAGAAAAGTTGTGATTAAAAAAAAAAATTGAAACCATGTACCCTGAACTGATGAGCCTGTATTTAGATAGGCAGTAGTCTAGAATGCATATTTAAAACATAGTTTTAAGCTGGGCTCGGTGGCTCAGCCTGTAATCCCGCGCCTTTGGGAGGCTGAGGTGAGTGGATTGCCTGAGTCCGCGGGTTCGAGACCCGCCTGGGCAGCAAGACCTCATCTCTACAATAAATCAAAAAATCAGCTGGGCGTGGTAGCGCATGCCTGTAATTCCGGCTACTTGGAAGGCTGAGGCGGTAGGATCGCCGGAGCCCAGCAGGCGAGGTTGCAGTGGCCGGGAGCGGCCACTGCACTCCAGTCTGGGCGACAGAGTGAGACTCCAACTCAAAAAAAAAAAACAAAAAAAAAACATAGTTTTAAAAGGGGAGTTTTTGAGTACCAGCAGTGATCTCTAGGATTCAGCACTGGTTATTAAGAAAGTTATTTCAGACCGGGCGTGGTGGCTCAAGCCTATAATCCCAGCATTTTGGGAGGCTGAGGCGAGAAGATTGCTGGAGCTCAGGGATTCAAGACCAGCCTGGATAACATGGTGAGACCTCATCTCAACAATTTAAAAAAAAACAATAGACAGTCATGGTGGCACATGCCTGTGGTTCCAGCTACTTGGAAGGCTGCGGCGGAAGGATCACCTGAGCCCAGTACGTCGCAGCTGTGGTGGCCATGAGTGTGCCATTGCTCTCCAGCCTGGGTGACAGAGTGAGACTGTCAAAAAACAAAAACAAAACAAAAGCAAAAACCAAATCAAAACAAAACAAAAAAACAAAAACAAACAAACAAAGAAAGTCATTTGAAACTGATCTTCTGTTCAACGGCTCATGAATGAATGTATATGGTGTACTTGAATTTCAGCAAGATGTTTTGCACACTTCTCACTTGTGTAGACTGTCTCATAATATTTTTAACTGGATCAATAACTGCTTGAATATCCATACTTCCTCCGTGTCCCATACTGAGAAGTGCCTTTATCATGACTTTGACCTGGACGTTGGTGGTATACTTATGTGGTGACATGTGGAAGGACCATTAAAATCAAAAATGATGCTATCCGCAGAAAATAATTAAAAGGATGGCAAGATGGCTTCAATAGAAAACAGTCAGGATTCAGGTCCTACCCTTGCCTACCCTCTCCACCTATAATTCTACAACTGCAGGACACTAGTGACAAAGTTTAGCAGTAGCTTGTGATAGATAGACTTGTACATTTTAGTACAAAGTTGAGAGATTAATAATAGGATAACTAATGAGATACAGTTCTTAAAGGCCATTGCAACTTTGGAATTTTGAGTGTCTAGATGCACAGTTGATAGCAGTGTGGTGTCCAGAACAAGAGAACTAGCTTGTGGGTCCAACGCTCCGGTGAAGGTCAGATAAAATCTAGACTGCTCTATCCCGCTTTTGAACACTATATTTTTAGTGGGACATTGCTAAATAGGTGTATATGTTTGAAGTGCCTGAGAAATACAGATATCTAGCCAAGAGGAGTTGTGTGTGTGCCTGCACTTATGCACATGTGTGTCAAGATATCTGGTTTCAAATATGGAAAGAGGGATCCTGTGGAAGGAGGACTGAAAATATGTTGTGTGATTCCAGAAACATTCCTGTTGCAGCTCAAATGTCACCACCTTGGTGGCTCAGAGTTGTTATTTATTGCCCACGTAGAAAGCAGCCCATCTTTCCAGTCACCTTCTATCTTGTTTAGTTTCCTCTATAAATGCTTAGCACTAGTTGAAATTTTTATTTGTCTGTTTTCTTATTTTTTCATTTGTATCTGCTAAAATATAACTTCTATGAGCCAAGGACCTTGTCTCTTTTGTTCAATACTGTATCCCAGGTGCCCAAGCCAATACATTGCATATAGTAGTTACTTAATAGATAATAGCCGGATGGACAGACAGATGGAAAGAAAGGAGGAAGGAAGGAAGGAAGGAAGAAAGGAAAGAAGGGCATGAATGAACTTCAATGGGCAAAAGTAAAAGCATTGAATAGAGTTATGGGGAGATTTATTTAATTTAACATGAGGGTGGATGTTCTAATAACTGCACTTGTCCAGTGTTGGAACCAATTCTTTCTGAAGTCAGTTTCCTCTGACTGGATATTTTCAAAGAGAATATTGTAGTCCAGAACTAGAATGAGAAATTGAGTCAATGACTCCTACAATTTATTTTGACCTTGGGATTAAGCTAAAAATATATTTTATATTTAAAATTTGTCATACTCTTTAGGAATTCAGCATTCCATAACATCAACCAAGCCTTATCAGCTAAAACCATGTGGATTCCACACCTTGCCTATTAAGGAAGCACACAGCTGCCGGTGAGGGGAAGAGGTGAGAATGTGACTGTGTTCAGAGTCTGTGGCTGTCGCACTGCTAGAAATCCCACTTCTGAGCCACTTTGGGAAAGTCATTTTCAACTTTTGTTTCAGCTTAACTTGAGGGAGGTCAATAATAATAATAACAATAATAATAATAATAATCACCTTCCTTACAGATATGTTTTGAGGGCTAACTAAATATTTCAAAAGTATTCCTGGGATGCTCAGACAAAAGCCACCTGAGAAAGGCCAAATGACCCTCTTATTCTCTCTAAAGGTACTTCATTGGTAAACCTCCCCACCACCAGCGTGTGTGTGTGTGTGTGTGTGTGTGTGTGTGTGTGTGTGCATGAGAGAGAGAGAGAGAGAGAGAGAGAGAGAGAGAGAAGGGAGGGAGGAAGAGACTCTCCTTCGAGGAGATGAACTCACCCAAGTGCAGGCAACAAGTCCTTTGTCATGAGATGGCTTGAAAGACTTGGCTCAGTTTCCCATGTTCCCATGTCCCCAGGCCCAAGAGCACTTCAATTCCGGTCCAGTAGACAAAAACACAGCTTGGGGAAGGAAAGCCAGGGGTGTGGTGCTTAAGGCTTAGCTGGTCCGTTCTATATTTTTCTCTATGCTTGGTCTCCTGAGGCCAGATGCTAGGGGACACTGGTCTTTGTCCCATTCTGTGTCTGCCAGTTTCGGGAGGAGGGTTGTGGAAAGATGGCTTTGATTCCACCCCCTCTACCAACAACCCCCTACCCAGGCAGTGCTGGGAGCTTGCTCCCTCTCCCACTTCCTTTACAGATCTATAGTCCCGCAGGGCTTCCTCTAACACATCAGGGGTGAGGCCATGAGTAGCTATGCCCAAGGGACCCCAGACTAGCGAGGGCATGTGTCCTGCCTGTCTAGGTAGTATCTACCCTTTGGAATATCAAGGCCACCTTGTCTTTCCTTTGGTTCTACTGCAAGTCCCAACCACTGTGTTTTGTCTCCTCCCCTCAGCCCTAAGCTTACAAATCTGTGGTTCTGACAGGGCCAGTCAGGGCCAGTTCCTGGAGTTAACATGTAGACATTGTCAGTGATGAGTTCTGTTTTCATGGAGGTGACTATGTTGGGAGGATGAAAATCCGGTGCTGTTGAAAGCCATCTTTTGAGGTTACAAATGGAGGTGCTATCTTCAGCAGAAAAGAAGGGGGCCAACCCACAAAGAAAGCATAACATTGAAATGAAGCCTGAGAGAGCTGGGAACCTACGATAAGCCAGGACATAATTTTCTCTCCCAGACTATGTTTGAGCAAATTAGATTTCTGTCACTGGCAAGGAGAAGAATCCTGACTAAAGCACTAGCTCCCAGAGGTGAGAAGGACACAAACTCTTGAATGTATGTGCAGACAACGAAGAGGTGAAGAAAAGAGAACCGAGCTTCTGAGATAGTTTAGCAGCTTGGGAAAATGAGAAAGGTAAGTACTGAAGTCAGACAGTGTTCAGAGGTTATCGCAATAAACCAGAGAGTCTAAAGGGGTCAGAATGATGAAATGAATAAACAATGGACAATTACTGACTCTGGGCCCTGAGATCTACTATTTACAACATTATCTTGTTAATATTTACAGCAGTCCTATGAAGTATATATTATCCCCATTTTAGTGATGAGAAAACTAATATTTGGTTAAATTACTCTTTCAATACCCTGCAGCTAGAAACAGGTGAGCTTTTTTTTTTTTTTTTTTTAAATTCAGAGTCTCACTCCGTTGCCCAAGCTGGAGTGCAGTGGCACACTCACGGCCACCCTAGAGTTGACCTGCTGGGCTCCGGCGATCCTTCCACATCAGCCTTCCAAGTAGCCAGAAATACAGGCGCATACTTTCATGCCTGGCTAATTTTTTTGATTTTTTGTGGCGATGAGATCTTGCCAAGTTGCCTGGGCTGGTCTCGAATCTGCAGGTTCAGGCAATCTACTCGTCTCGGCCTCCCAAAGTGCTGGAGGCTGAGCCACCAAGCCCGGCCACAGGCAGAGTTTTATTGGAGACTAGATCAGCCTTATTTCAAAGCTGTGCTCTTTCTAGTAACCCACAGACTTCTTAAAGCAAGAGATTAGGACCTTAAGGAGGGCTTAGTGTTCCTGTGAAAGCCAGGAGGGTGGGTGGGGGGTCTGAGGAAGGAAGGAAAGGAGCACCAGGGTCAGGGCATGCCTTTTAGAGGAGAGATGGTGAGTCCAATTTCAATTGTGCTGAGTTGGAGAAGTCCCTTGCTGCTTCACCCAGGGCCTTGCACAATGCCTAACATCTAACAAGTGATTCACAAGTATTTCCTGGAAACAGTAGCTTCCAATTCATGTGTTTTCCCTCATGAAGGGTGAAACAGTTGAGCATAAGGCCCTTCCTTGCTGATTTTCACATCTGAGATCTTTAGGGTTCTAGCTTATTAAAATTGAAGAAATGAGTTGGAGAACTTTAGAGGAAGGTAGACGTTCAAGACAAATATTCCAGCCTCTTCTCACTCTGCCCGCTGGGCAGGACATGGAGGAAGATATTTCACCTCATGTCCTCCACTTTCTTTTCTATTTCTTCCTCTTCTATAGCCTGGTAGGGGTAAGATGATCTATATGCCTCAGCTCTGGCTGCTACAACAAATTACTATAGACTTCAACAGTAAATATTTGTTTCTCACAATTCTGGAGGCCAGAAATGCCAACATCAAGATGATGGTAGATTTGGTATATGGTGAGGATCTGTTTCCCGTTTGTAGACAGCTGCCTTCTTGCTGTGTCTTCACATGGTAAATGGAGAATATGAGATCTCTCTTACATCTCTTTTTATAGGGTTACTAATTCCATCATCAGGGCCTTACACTCATGACCTCCTCTAAACCTAATTACGTCTTGTCTCAGTACCTATAACAAAACACCACAGAACAGGTAACTTATAAATAACAGAGATTTACTTCTCAAAGTTCTGGAGTCTGGGAAGTCCAAGATCAAGGTACCAGCAAGTTTAGTTGTTTGGGGAAGGTTGCTTTCTGCTTTCAAAATAGTGCCCTGTTGCTGCTTCCTCACATGACAGAAGGGGTCGATGCTGTGTCCTCACGTCATGGAAGGCAGAAGGGCAAAAGGATCTAGCTAGTTCCCTCCAGCTCTTTTGTAAGGCATGAATCCCATCTGTGAGGGTGGGGTCCTAGTACCTTTGAAAACTCTTACCTCTCAGCACTATCGCACTGGGGATTAAGTTTTAATGTAAATTTGGGGGAGGTACACAAGCATTCACTCCATAGCACCTCTTAAGGCACCCCCCCCAGCCAAATACCATGACATTGGGAATTAGGAATTCAACATGAATTTTGGGAGGACACACACATACCTCTATAGATATCGGAAAATGGTGTATATTAAGACTAGGGATAAATGGTACTAACCACCAAAATATTTTTTCTATTCATAGAACAAGTCAATTTTCAAAATGAGCAATAGCAAAATTAGTATTCAAACCATCCCAAATAAGCACTTGAAATGGACAGATTTGCATTTTAGGATTGCCAGTTCAAATGCTCAAATATGGACTTTTGGTGCCTAATCAAGAAGCTGCAATTAAAATTTGAAATCTCAATGTTCTCAGGAAAAGCAGTCAGGATGGTGTGCCAAATGGCTGCCTTCAGAGACTTTTTGAAAATGTTTACAAGTTAGATGAAAGAAATGACTCTCCCAGATGGTGACTGCATGTGAGGAATTTCTCCAGGGTCAGAGGGTGTGAAGAAAATCGGAAGTGCTGTTTTGTTTGTTTTTGGCAGCTGGCAAGGTAAGCGGGAAAATAAAATCCTCCAATAATAAGAAAAAAACAAAAAGGAGAGCAGGTTTGCACCACAGTGGGAGAACCAGAAGACTAAAGCCAAGATGCAGCCTCTGTTTAGGGCTCTGAGTCGGCCCCAGGGAAGGTGCCCTGTGGCCTCAGGGCTTGAGAAGGGGAATGGAGTTGCCTAGAAACTCAGAGCACTGCTTGCAATGTTCGCAGTCCATCTGTCCTTGCAAACTGATGGCCCGTCCTGTGTCTCAGGTAGTCTCAAAGATACTGAGGGAAGGGATGAACTTAGGCCACCTGGCAGAGTCCAGAAACTGGTGTCCTGGGGCATTTTCATGCAAAATTGTACAACCTATTAAATGAGGTTTGGATGCAAAAAGTAACTATTCCTTTCCATGCGCTTTGGAAGCCATTATTTTTAGCTAGACTCCTAGGTTTTTAAGAGTGAATTTGCAGAGAGCTGGAAAAAACAAATCTATAAATCAGACATGACTTTCTTCTTTTTTACAGAGAAAATAAGGAATAAAGGAAATCCAAAGCTGCAATTATAAGAGGCTCAGCATTGTTCCTGCTTGTGTAGCTTCTTTTCTACAGTTTGGTCTTTTCTTCCCTTTGGTTCTTTCTGCTACTCACAATATTAACATGAAACCTGAGATGCTTATTTTTTGTTTTTTATTTTTCCTGGTGGAGCATGTCATTTTATTTTTAAAGCAGGCAGAAATTGATTTTTGTCTGCTCTGAATGAAGCTAAAATGAAAGTGGCTGTATTCAACAACAAAATCAAATTCAAGGGAGATAACATCTTTTCTTTGCAAAACATTTCAATTCAAAAAGTCAGAAGCAGCCATGACATGATTCTTGTCTTAAAAGTTGTAGGTATTGCCGGGCTCGGTGGCTCAGCCTGTAATCCTGCGCCTTTGGGAAGCTGAGGTGAGTGGATTGCCTGAGCCCGCGGGTTCGAGACCCGCCTGGGCAGCGAGACCTCATCTCTACAATAAATAAAAAAAAAAATCAGCTGGGTGTGGTAGCGCATGCCTGTAATTCCGGCTACTCGGAAGGCTGAGGCGGAAGGATCGCTGGAGCCCAGTAGGTCGAGGTTGCGGTGGCCGGGAGAGGCCACTGCACTCCAGTCTGGGCGACAGAGTGAGACTCCAACTCAAAAAAAAAAAAAAAAAAAAAAAGTTGTAGGCATTGAAGCTCCTGAAGGCACAATATCATTTTTTTGGTGGGAAGTAGGGAGGAAAAGATTGTTCTGTTTTAACATATGGTTTGATCTGACAAAAAACTGAAATAAAATAAGCAGAAATCAAAACAATAGCACAGAATTTGCCATGGAATATATTTTTTAAATTGTTATTTATTTTTTGAGTTGGAATCTCACTTCATCACCCAGGCTGGAGTTCAGTGGCACGCTTATGGCCACCGCAGCCTTGATCTACTAGGCTCAGGCAATCCTTCCACCTCAGCCTTCCAAGTAGCTGGAACTACAAGCGTGCACCCCCACGCCTGGCTTATTTTTTTATTTATTGTAGAGGAGAGGTCTCACCAAGTTGCCCAGGTCGGTCTCAAACTCCTGAGCTCTGGCAAACCTTTCACCTCGGCCTCCCAAAGTGCTGGGATTATAGGCTTGAGCCGCCGTGCCTGACCTTGCCATGGAATTTAGACTGCACCATGGTTGGAAGAAGACATTGACATCTGATAGTCCTTTGTTCAAGTTCAGGATTAATTAGCTCCGCAGCTATGAACAAGTTATTGATTGTGAACACTGAGCCTCTGTTTTTTCATCTATAAGGTAATAATGATAAAACCTTCCTCATAGGATGGTTGTGATAATTCAAGGAGATGTATCTCCTGAAGAACTGCAAGAAACTTGAGAACCGTACAGTTCTCAACATAGTACATATCATAGAGTCAGTGTTCAACAAATCTTAGCAATTGTTATTTATTATTTCCGTGGAAATTCAGCTGTGGAGGAAGAAAAAATAATGTCTCAAACTGCTGACCTCCAGCTCTCCTCTCACCTCAGCCTCTCAAAATACTAACATTACAGGTATAAGCCACCACACCTGCCAGGAATGTCCAGAACAGAAAAAGCCACGTGCTGTCCAGTCCAGCTGATGCTAATTATCCTCATACCCACTGAAAGTGCTCAGCAGGCCTCTGTGTGTGTATGTGTGTGGTGTTGCACAGTACCTAGAAGGTAAAGGAGTGTCACAGGCTTCAGGGCTTTGGACTAAGGCTTACGTAGATGTTATCAAAAACAGGAAATATACATGTTAAAAAACAAATCTCACATTAAGTATGTGAAAGTTAAGTGTGTATTGTGGGTTGTGAGTGTGTTGGGTGTCATATACCAGTTCCAGAATCTCTCTCATAACACCTCAACACTGTCTTGGCCATCTGTGCGTATTCACAAGGACTGTTTTTCCAATGCAGGATTCTCTTCACTGTTTGACAAAATAGCCCACAAGAAAATAATGTTACTTACCTACCTATGTATCCTTCTTCTCTTCTGAGTCTTTCAAAAAGATGGCAACAAGAAATCTCCTTATGAAGGTATCAGGAATCTATGTTTCCTTCAATGAAATCCTCTTTTGCTTTGGGAAAAAGCTCTGATTAGTTCTTTAATGGAGATTATTCAATTGTGCTGTGAATATTAACATATTTCCTGCCACTAGGAACAGTCTCCTTGTTTTAGAATAGGACTTTCAAGTAAAGGAAGTCAGATTATTTCACCCCCAAATTTACTACCTTGACATATTTTAATGTAGCTGGGCTACATTAGAGGGGTTACAAACCAAAGAAAATCTGCTCCTTTAGGGGGAGATTTACATCTGTAGGGAAAATCCACACGTGTGATAAATGTGCCAGGCTTTCTCTGAGGCCTCCTGCCTTATCAAGACCTAGGAAAGATGAACTTTCAGGAGAAAGAAACTAAAAGCCTGACACTTTAAAGGTCTGACAGAGAAACGGTTACCAAAGGTCCCATCTATTATTTCTGAGAGCTGCTCCCTGATTTCATCTGCATAATGAGACAGCCTTTGCTCACCATTATTTCTTCCCCTCATTCTCCCATAACCTGTGTTCCTACCTCCCCAAAAAGCCCCAAACCCTATTCTTTCTGTAACCTCAGAATGATAGAAAAGCTTCATCTCACTCCTTCTTTGAGTCTCAAACTTTATGTATAGTTTCTGTGTCCAAGAACAAGTTAATAAATGTGTATACTTTTTTCTATTAATTTATCTTTTTAAAAATTATTTATTTTAAAATTGTGGGGTACAATTCAGGGTGAGGTATACAAATATTCCTTGTGCGGGTACACTTGTTGATGAGGTGTGCCCCCCTTTCCCCAGGGAGTTTCCCACTGCTGCCAATTCCACCTCCCCAACCCTCTCCTATGCCCCTGCAGTTTCCTGCTACTGTCAGTCCTTTTCTTATGGTATTATGATAGTTGTTCAAGATCCACTTATGAGTGAGAACATGTGATACTCAGTTCTTTGTTTTTGTGAAAGATCACTCAGTAATATAGACTCAAGTCCGTCCAGGTTGCTGCAAGGTTCATGATTTTGCTCTTCTTTATGGCTGCATAATATTCCATTGTGTATATGTATCACATTTTTAAAAATCCAGTCCTCTTTTGATGGGCAGCACGGTTGGTTCCATGTTTTTGCTATTGTGAACAATGCTGCAATAAACATACGTGTGCAGGTACTTTTTTAGGTGATTTGAGTTCTTCCGGCTATATTCCTAGTAGGGAGATTGTGGGGTCATATGGAAGGTCGATTTTTAGAACTTTTAGGAATCGCCACACTGTTTTCCACAGAGGCTGTACTAGTTTACACACCCACCAACAGTGTATAAGTGTTCCCTTTTTACTCCATCCTCTACAGCATCTGTTATTTTTTGAGTTATTGATGATGGCCATCCTGACTGGAGTTAAGTGGTATCTCAGTGTAATTTTAATTTGCATCTCCTTGATGACTAGTGAGGCTGAACATTTTTTCATGTATCTGCTGGTTGCTTGTATGTCTTCTTTTGAGAACTGACTATTCATATCTTTTGCCCACTTTGTAATGGGGCTGTTTGTTTTTTTTTCTTTTCAACACGTTTGAGTTGCTTATAGATGCTAGATGTTAGGCCTTTGTCAGACACAGAGTTGGCAAATATTTTTTCCCAGTCTGTGGGCTGTCTCCCCGCTCTCTTGATGGTTTCTTTGGCTTTGCAGAAGCTAGTCAGTTTGAAAGATCCCACTTGTCTCTCTTATCTCTTATGGCATGGGCACTTGGGGTTTTGATCAGGAATTGGTTGCTAGTTCCAATTTCCATAAGGGTGTCTCCTGCATTTTCTAAGGATCTTATAGTTTGAGGTTTTACGTCTAGGTCTCTGATCCATTTAGAGTTGAATTTCGTGTATGGGGATAGGTAGGGGTCCTGTTTCAACCTTCTGTATGTGGTCAACCAGTTTTCCCAGCACCATTTACTGAATAGGTTCTCCTTTCCCCAGTGGTTGGTGGTGGAGGCTTTGTCGAAGATGAGTTGGTTGAGAAATTGAGGTTTTGGTTCTGGAATCTCAATTCTATTCCATTGGTCTATATGCCTCTTCTTGTACCAATACCAGCCTGTTTTGATTATTATAGCTTTATAATCAAGTTTTAAGTCTGGAAGTGTGACACCTCCTGCTTTGTTTTTTTTGCTGAGGATTGTTTTGGCTATTTGCAGTCATTTATGTTTCCGTATGAATTCCTGTATTGTTGTTTCTAGGTCTGAGAAGAATGTTACTGGGTATTGCATTAAATCTGTAGATTGCCTTAGGCAGAATGGACATCTTAACAATGTTGATTCTTCTAATCCATGAGCATGGAATATTTTTCCACTTGTTTGTGTCATCTTTGATTTATTTGAGCAGTGTTGTAGTTTTCATTGTAAAGGTCTTTCGCTTCTCTGATTAAGATGATGCCAAGGTATTTCATTTTTTTGGCGGCTATTGTGAATTTTATTTGGGCTTCTGTTTATTATTGGTGTATAGAAATGTGATTGTCTTTTACACATTTATAACCCTGAAACTTTGCCAAAGTCCTTTATTAGTGCAAGGAGGTTTTTGACAGATTTTTTTGGGTTTTCGAGGTATAGAATCATGCCATCAGCAAGGAGGGATAATTTGATTTCCTCTTTTCCAATTTGGATACCCCTGATCGCCTTCTCTTCTCTGATTGCTCTAGCTAGAGCTTCCAAAACTATGTTGAACAGGAGAGGTGAGGATGGGCATCCTTGTCTTGTTCTAGTTTTCAGGGGAAATGGTTCCAATTTCTGTCTTTTAGCAGTAGGCTGGCGGTGAGTTTCTTGTAGATGGCTCTTACTATTTTGAGGTATGTCCCATCTATGCCTACATGTTCGAAGGTTTTCATCAAGAGGGGTTGCTGGATTTTATCAAAAGCTTTTTATGCATCTAATGATATAATCATGTGGTTTTTATTTTTACATCTATTTATGTATTTAATTACATTTATGGTCTTACAAATGTTGAACCGGCCTTGTATCCCAGGGATGAAATCTACTTGGTTGTGGTGGATGATTTTTGATATGTGTTGTTAAATATGGCTTGCTAGGATCTTGTTGAGAATTTTAGCATCTATGTTCATCAAGGATATTGGTCTGTAGTTCTCTTTCTTTGTTGGATATTTACCTAGCTTGGGTTTCAGTGCAATGTTGGCTTCATAAAATGATTTGGGGAGAATTCCAACTTTCTCAATCACCTGGAATACTTTCAATACAATTGGTATCAGTTCCTCCTTGTATGTTTTGTAGAATTCTGCTGGAAAGGAATCTGGTCCAGGGCTTTTTTTTGTAGGAAGTTTTCTTATGACATAGTCAAACTCCTGGATTATTATTGGTCTATTTAGGGTCCTGATTTCTTCCTGTTTCAACCTGGGGAGGTTGTGTGATATCGGAAAGTCCTCTATTTCCTTTAGGTTTTCAAGTTTTTTTCCATACAAGTGTACATAGTAGTCTCTGATAATCTTTCGTATTTATTCAGGGTCAGATGTGACTTCATCTTTTGTATTTCTGATTGTATTTATTTGAACTTTTCCACTCTTTTCCTTGGTCAGTCTAGCTAGGGGACCATCAATTTTGTTTATTCTTTCAAGGAACCAGCTTTTTGTTTCATTGATTTTTTGTAGTATCTTTTTGTCTTCTATGCCCCAGATTTGGGCTTTTATTTTGGTGATCTGAATTCTTCTGTTGAAGTTAGAGTTTTGGTGGCCTTGCTTTTCCAGCTTCCTTAGGTGACTTGTTAGGCTGTTGACCTGTGATCTTTCCATTTTCTTCATGTGTGTTTATAGAGATTGAATTCCCCTCTTACTACTGATTTCATGGCATCCCGGAGGTTTTGGTAAGATGTTTCTTCATTTTCATTTGTTTCCAGGTATCTTTTAATCTCAGTTTTGATTTCCATGTTGATCCAGGAGTTGCTTAGCATCATGCTGTTTAGTGTCTATATCTTTGTGGGTTTTTAGGGATCTTTGTTGGTGTTGATATTTATTTTTATTCCACTGTGGTCTGAGATGGTGCATGGCAGAATTTCAATCATATGAAATTTGTTTATGCTTGATTTATGGCCAAGGATATGGTCGATCTTAGAGTATATTCCATGTGGTGATGAGTAGAATGTATATCCTGTTGTCATTGGGTGGAGTGTTCTGTAGGTATCAATTAAGTCCATTTGGTCAAGAGTCACACTGAGGTTCCAGATCTCCTTGCTGATTTTTTTGTTCAATGATCTGTCTAGGATTGTGAGTGGGGCATTAAATTCCCCAGCTATGATTGTGTTAGAATCAATATCTTATTAAAGTTTGCCTAGAAGCTGCTTTATGAAAGTTGGTACTCTCATGTTGGGTGCATATATGTTTAGGATGGATATTTCTTGTTGAGGGACTGAACCTTTGATCATTATGTAGTGACCTTCTGTATCTATTTGAATTTTTGGTAGCTTAAAGGGCATTTTGTCTAATGTGAATATTTTAACTCCTGCTTTCTTTTTGTGTTCCATTTGCCTGAAATTTTGCTTCCCATCCTCTTACTTTGAATCTGTGAGTGTCCTTTCTGGTGAGATGAGTCTCTTGGAGATAGTATATTGTTGCCTCATGATATTTTATCCATTTTGCCATTCTATGTCTTTTCAGTGGTACATTTAGTCCTTTCACATTCAGGTTAATTATTGAAATGTGAGAGTTTATCCCTGTCATAAGGTTCTTATAGAGGTATTGTTGTTCCTGTTTTTTTGTTGTGTTTCTTTTGATTTTTGGGTTGATTCATGTATGTTTTTAATCTTTTTCCTGCATTCTTGTGAAGAATATTGTTGTTCTGTTTTCCCTTTCTTCTGTGTTCAATACTTTCTTAAGCGTTTCTTGTAGAGCTGGTTTAGAGGCAGCATAAGTTCTTAGGGATTGAAAGTCTGGGAGAGATTTTAATTCTCCCTCACTGATGAAGTTTAGCTCAGCTAGGTAAGTTATTTTTTATTGAAATTGTTTATCTTTGAGAACTTTGAGGATTGGGCTCCAAGCTCTCCCAGCCTGAAGAGTTTCTGTAGATAATTCTGCTGCTATTCTAATTGGTCTTCCTCAGTAGGCAGTCTGACCTTTTCTCTTGCTACCTTCAGGATTTTTTCTTTTATACCTACTTTGTTTAGGTGAATTACTATGTGTCTAGGAGTTGGTCTTCTCATTTGTTGTCTTGAAGAGGTTTTCTGAATCTCTTGTGTTTGAATGATCACATCACTGATGAGATGAGGGAAGTTTTCTGGAATAATTTCATGGAATGTTTTTCCAGGGTGATCTCTGTCTCTCTTTCTGCCTCAGAAAGTGCAATTACTCTTAGGTTCAGCCTCTTGAAATACTCACTCATCTCTTAAAGGTTTTGTTCTGTCTTTTTAAGCTTCTTTTCTATGTTTTTGGCAGTTTGGGTTAGTTCTATATTTTGTCCTCAAGCTCTGAGATTCTTTCTTCTGCTTGGCTAACTCTTCTTTCCATGCTTATCAGTTTTTTATTTATTTCATTCACAGTATTCTTTACTGCTGTTATCTCATTTATCAACTCCTTCCTATTTTCCTCTTGTCTCTCCTCAATTCTTTTTATTTTCTCTATTTATATCTTGATATCTGAGTTTGTAGTTTGAGACCAGTCATTCTGGGGCTCTTCAATGTTTGCATTCCCAAGTCTGTTTTCTCAATGTCTGACCTCCCAGGGATCTGTGTGAGATCCATATTCTTCTTTTTGTTTTTCTTCATTTGTGTATATTTTCCACCCTCCTACCTTTTCTCCCCCTCTTCTTTAATTCTGTTATTCAGGCATGGTGGGGTTGCTTTTACTTCTGTTTGTTCAGTCTCTTATTCTTCCTTATGTAGATCCTCTGACTTTGTTCAGTTCTGAAGCTGGACTATGTGTTGGGGGCTGTACTTTTTGCAGTTTAGAGGTTTAATTGAGGGGGGAGCTGTGTTTCAAAATCTATCTGCAAATCCTAGTATCCACTGTCAGGTGTATGGACACCCTGGAACCCACTTCCCACTGCCTTACAATCTATCAATATAGTAGGGGTGTAGATTTGCTCCCTGAAGCAAAATGAGGTAAGACAAAGAAAAATAATGGAAAAAGGAAGGAGGGAGAAAGAGGAAGGTGGAGAGAGAGAAGAGCAAGAGGGAAAACAGACAGATGTACCAACTAACAAATGAAAAGGGACACAAAGACAGAAAAGAGTAAAAAAAAAAAACCAAGAAAACAAAAAACTAAAGCATACAGATAATCATACAAGCACACAGTCCAACAAAAATCTGCCTATTGATGTACTCTTCTCATACACAAACAGAAAGTCTAAAGAATAGAGAAAAAGAAAAAAAAATTAGTAAAATAACAGAAACAAAGCAAGTATGAAAATGTTATCAAAACAGAAATAGAAAAAAAACTAAAACAAAAATCATACCAAAACAAACAGACAAAAGCATCCCCAAAAAACAAAAAACAAGGAACCAAACTTGCTCTGAGGCCATTCTTGTAAGTCCAACGTTTTTTCAGCTCTGATCTCTAGCCCCTCCCTTCTTCTCTCATAGCAGGCAGATAGGGTTGCTTACAACTTGGGTCAGATGCCCCAGGCCTACTTTGGAAGGAGGGTGGATTAGATCTGGACTCAGTCAACTTGCTGCCTGTCTAGTCTGCCATTCAGATCTGACCTGACTGTGTCTGATCCAGCACTAGGGAGGGGCTTCTGTCTCTCCCAGTTTGATGAGATTACCTTAGGTCCCAAGTTGGAGGCTGGGTGGGGTTGGGCAGAGCTGGGCGGGGTAATGCAGACCTCTGCCTGGTCCTTAGGTCCCAAGTTGGAGGCTGGGCAGAGCTGGGTGGAGCTGGGTGGGGCAATGCAGGTCTCTGCCTGGTCCTTTGTGGAGACTTTCACAGTCTGACCTGTCCGGTTGCCATTTTAAGTTCTGCCCCCTAATTTATCTTTTGTCAATTAATTTCAATAAACTTAGACTTGACAGTTCAGAGGGAACATTTGAGTGTCCCTACATAAAAAAGTTCTGAGAAGTCAATACATTTTTTTTTTATAATCAGTATTTTTTATTATGATATTGTGGGGTACAGTTAAGGGTTAGGTATACAAATACGTTTTGTTCAGGCACCCTTGTTGATAAGAGGTGTTTCCCCATCCCCAGACAGATATTTACTACTGTTAATCCCATCTCCCTCCCTCCTGCATAGTTTCCCACTACTGTCAGTCATTTTCTTATAGTATTACATTGGATGTTCGAGGTCTACTATATGAGTGAGAACATGTGATACTCGGATCTTTGTTTCTGTGAGAGTTCACTCAGTATTATAGACTCTAGTTCCATCCAGGTTGCTGCGAAATTCATGATTTTGTTCTTTTTTATGGCTGCGTAGTATTCCATCGTGTATATATACTACATTTTTTAAAGTCATCCTCTTTTGATGGGCAGCATGGTTGCTTCCAGGTTCTTGCTATTGTGAACAACGCTGCGATAAACATATGTGTGCAGGTATCTTTTTTATAGAGTGATTTGAGTTCTTCAGGATATATTCCCAGTAGGGGGATTGCGGGGTCATATGGGAGGTTTATATTTAGAGCTTTTAGGAATCACCACACTGCTTTCCACAGAGGTTGCACTAGTTTACACTCCCGCCAGCAGTGTAGAAGTGTTCCCTTTTCACCATACCCCCTCCAGCAGCTGTTATTTTTTGAGTTGTTGATAATTGCCATTCTGACTGGAGTTAGGTGGTATCTCAGTGTGGTTTTGATTTGCATCTCCCTGATGATTAGTGAGGATGAACATTTCTTCATGTGTCTGTTGGCTACTTGGATGTCTTCCTTTGTGAAGTGTCTGTTGATATCTTTTGCCCATTTTATAATGGGGTTGTTTGTTTTTTTCTTTTCAGCACATTTGAGTTCCTTGTAGATGCAAGATGTTAAGCCTTTGTCAGACCTGGTGTTGGCAAATACTTTTTCCCAGTCTGTAGGCTGTCTCCCTGCTCTCTTGATGGTTTCTTTGGCTTTGCAGAAGCTTGTCAGTTTAATAAGGTCCCACTTGTCTATCTTCTCTCTTATGACCTGTGGATTTCGGGTTTTGTTCAGGAATTGGATGCCAGTTCCGATTTCCATGAGGATGTGTCCTTCATTTTTTAAGGTTCTTATGGTTTGAGGTTTTACATTTAGGTCTCGGATCCATTTGGAGTCAATTTTTGTGTATGGGGATAGATAGGGGTCCGTTTCAATCTTCTGCATGTGGTCAGTCATTGTCAATACAATTTAAAGAAGATATGTATATGTGTGTTTTGCTTTGTTTCCTTTTTCAGTTTCTTTATATCAATAAGCACTCTATATTTACAAGGCCACTATACTATGACTTTGTAATTGACAATAACAGCAACAAAAACAATTGGAAGACTTTTAAATAAAACTTCAACAATATGTATCTGTCATGAATTCTTAGAAATACTGTTCTTAAAATGAGAGCTTCCCTGTGATAAAAATCACCTTAGAATTTATGAAGGGGAAATAGAAAAATAAAAATTAATCTGGCTACTTATTCCTTAATTCTGATTTAGGGCAGCATAAAACTGTCAGTATAGCTGTTCATTGTCTTAGCACTGATGAAGTTTCCAAGCAATTTTCTAGAGATAGAAGTCAATGACTCCAGTTGTTTTTGTTTTTTTTTTTTTTAAATCAAGGGGCTGCACTCTGCAGAGATCCATGAAGCATTTTGGACAATTCTTCTTTGATTGGGGGAGGCAAACAATGAACTAGGACTTCATATTTCATAAATGATAATAGCTCTTTTGACTGGCTTTCTCCTATGCTTTTCCCTTTTATTATCAGAGAGTTTGAAAAGCTGCTGTGGAAATTAGGTCTCAGGTATAAACACTCTCTAGTTTGCACTAATTACCTCCCTTGGTTGAACACTCTTGGATTCTGACCTCTGGTGAGGAAGGTTTCTTTCTTTCTTTTTATTTTTCACTTCAAAATAATGCTAAGTCAACACATGTGAAATCAGATGATTTTTAACAAAGGGGCCAAAGCAATTTAATAGGGAAAGGAAAATCTCCTTAACCAATTGTGCTGAGATAACTGAATATACATTTGGAAAAATAAAGAACTTTGGTCTATTTCACCATATACATAAATCAATTGAAGATGGATCACAGACCTAAATGAAAAAGCTAATATGATAAAACTACTGGAACAAAACATAGGGCTATCTTAATAAACTTGAAGTAGGTACACATTTTCAAGAGGGGACACAAAACCCATAAACCGTTAAAAAGAATAAACATTAATAAATTAGGCTGTTAAAATTTAAAACCTCTGTACATTAAAAAATAGCATCAATAAAATGAATCAATTAGTCAATTCACAGACTGATAAAAATAATTCATAACATATATGTGTCACATATATATATGTCACATACACGTACATATGACAAATGACTTGTATCTAGTATACAAATAACCCCTCCAACTCAATAATAAAAAAGACAACCAAATAAAAAAATGGGCAAAAGGCTTAAACACTTCTCAAATGATGATACATGAATGGCAGTAAGCACATGAAAAAGCATATGCTATTTTTCAGGATATGCAAATTAAAATCCACAATGAGATACCAGTACACACCCAGAAGAATGGTTAAAATGAGAGAGAATGTGGGAATGTGGGATTCAGAACTCTCAAACATTGCCCTTTATGAGAGTTCTGATTGCACTAGGGGAAGTGTAAAATGATACACCACATTTAGCCGTTTCTTAAAAGTTAAACATACATCTAACCTATAGCCTAAGCATTATCCAAGAGGAATGAGAGCAATGTAGGAAGAATGTTTGCAGCAACTTTATATATGATAGTTGTAAACTGAAGACATCCTGCTTACCCATCAATGGCATATCAAACTATGGTTTATTCACATAATGAATTACTGCTCAGCATTAAAAAGGAACAAACTATTCATATATGCAACAACACAGACGAATCTCAAAAACATTATGCTGAGTGAAAGAAGTCAGTCCCCCATCCCCTCAAAATCGCATAATATATGATTCCACACATACACAATTCTAAATGAGGCAAAATTATCTTCTGTGTGATGAAAATCAGATCAGTATTTACTTCTGAAGGAAAGGACTGGAAAGGGCAGAAACACTTTTCAGGTAATAGAAGTGCCCTGCACTTTGATGTTCATTTGTTAAGACTGACTAGCCGGTAACTTAAGATTTGAGCATTCCATGGTATGTAAATTCAACCCCAATTAATTTTTTTCTAAGAGACAGGTTCTAGCTCTGTCACCCAGGCTGGAGTGCCGTGGTGCAATCATAGCTCAATGTTACCTTCAACTACTGGGCTCAAGCAATCCTTCTGTTTCAGCCTCCGAAGCCCCAATTAAAAAAAAGAAAGATAATATAAAAGCCACAGCTAAAGGAATGTCAAATGCTCATTGGTAGCAAAAGAAAGCTTTGTCTTGCAAATGCCCTGGCAAAAGATAGAATAGTTCTTTTTTTTTTTTTGAGTTGGAGTTTCACTCTGTTGCCTAGACTGGAGTGTAGTGGCCGCGCCTGGCCACCGCAGCCTCGACCTGCTGGGCTCCAGCAATCTTTCCGCCTCAGCCTTCCGAGTAGCCGGAATAACAGGCGCGCGCTACCACGCCCGGCTAATTTTTTGATTTTATTGTAGAGATGAGGTCTCGCCTGCCCAGGCGGGTCTTGAACCCGCGGGCTCAGGCAATCCACTCACCTCAGCCTCGGTGGCTCAGCCACAGGATTACAGGCTGAGCCACCAAGCCCGGCTAGAATAGTTCTTAATGAAGGGACTCAGATGGCCTGGGTTCCTAATACAGAACAACTCTCTTAGACCTAGCCAAAAAGGAGCAGTAGCAAAATGAGACTGGGACAGAGGACAGAGTGAAGAGTAGAAAAGAAAGGAGATCAAGAGAAAGATCTCCCTTGAAATTCATTCTGAAAGATTGAGTGATGATGATGAGAATAATAAAGAAATACCTTGCAACAGCATGTGGACATAATGTGCTAGTAATAAAGTCAATTTCTTTGTGCTTCTAGGCTTTGCTTACAAGGGACAGTGTTGGACAGAACCACATACTTGGGAAATACCTAGTAAACACTTGTTGAATGTACATTTTTCTGGAGGGGACTTTTTCCATTTTAACCTACCTTATCTACCTTAAACTTCTCTTCCTACTTTAACTAACTAGTCCTGGGGAGGGCATGATTAAGGTTAAGCTACAAAGACATGCTCAGGGGTGGAATGTTGGTAAAGGATGCTGAAATGGATCATGACAGAAGAAAACCTTTGCAAAGACTGCTGGGTATGAGGGAGATTTACTCCTTCCCTCCTGGTGAGCAGCTTTTAGACAACAACCTTTTGTCTCCATTAACTAAATTGGATTTGAACCAGAGAAAAGCATTTTTATATCCTCAGCCTCTTAGGCTATCTAGTCCTTTCTACTGGGGTGACTCCTTTTTCAGGCACTCAAATCATTTATCATGAATGAAATAGCTCACTGAGAATACGAAATGTCATGAGTCAAGGCATGGACCTAAATCAATTAGAGAAAGTTAAGCCTTCATGCTTTTAATTTATCGTCAGGGGGAGAGAGAATGGCTGGTGTGATATCCCTCTTGGAACTTTGCCACATGTGCAACAGAGAGAAAGTGAGTTGTGTCCTGAAAAATCACACAGAGGGTGCAGGAGCAGGGAGACATCAAACCATTGTTTATACCCAGGAAGGAATTCAGAGTGGTTAGGATCAGCTTGATTTTCCTGTGCATTCTCTGACAATTTGTGGAAGGCCCTTGGAATTATTTATGGATCCTTTCTACCTAAACATAGGCTCTTGCAGATACCAGAAGTGGCCGACACTTCCTGATGTTGACCTTTTGATCTCGCCGCTCATTGTAAGTGGGGCCAAGGGCTGATGCATTTTCATTTCTTCTCTGGCCTGAGCTGCTCTGCTGAAGGAACAGTGACAGATTATACCCTCAGATGAGGCTGGAACTGTCCTGTTTGAGCAACTTCTTGGATTTGGTTGAATTTTAACCTTGGATTTATACAAGGCCGATTGATTACATAAATTAATTGTACTGTCTCCAAAATCAGTATCAATATTGCCAATAAGCCATTTGAAAAGACTGGCATCAGTATCTGATTTGTGAGAAACATTTGTTTGTTTAGCTTTTGTTTAACCCATTATGATGTAAAATAATCCATGTTTAGTAAATAAAACAAAAGAAGCAGCCCCCTAAAACAAAAATAATTCTACCAGGACCTGCTTAGTGCCTGCCAACTCCAGCAACCAAGAAGAGCTCGCGATCATGACTCCAGTAGCATAAGGAAAATGGAAAAAGAGAAGACTTACTCATATCTCTACGCTCAGAGCCTCTGGATATCTCTACCTACCCTTCCCAAAGATTGTGCTTCAGATTATGTCCTAACCTCTTCCATCAGCTTGCTTTTTCCTCAAATAAGTTAGTAACTAGGTATAAATGACAGAAATAAATAACCTTTTCAGTGAGCATTTATATCTTAAAGGCGATTTGTTGAGCCCAACTGAATATTTAGAGAATGGAATTGAGAAAGACCCTCTCCTTGACCAACCTTGGGCTTGTTCTTGCTGGACTTGCATAACCCAGTCTTAGCAAGAATCCGGCTAAGTCAGTTTAGAGAGCATCCTCTCCTGCACTTCCTTGATATCTGATCACTCTGGCTTAGCTTCAGTAAGAATCTTATGAAGCTGGCATAGCAAGAAGCTACCTACCCTTTATGTTTTCTCTTAGTACTCTTTCATTCATCAACCCTCAACCTTCTTCTTGGCTATAAATCCCCACTTGTTTTTATTGTATTCAGAATTTAGCCTGATCTTTCCCTATTATGATAGTCTTAACACATATGGCAATAGTCGTGAATAAACTCATTTTAATTGTATTTTATTTTATTTTTGTAGTGAAAAGGTCTTGCTACATTGCCCAGGGTGGTCTTGAATTATTGGCCTCAAATGATCCTCCTGCTTTGGCCTCCTCAAGCACTGAGATTACAGGTATGAACCACCACACCCAGCCAGTCTTGAATAAAATCTTTACTGTTTTAATAAGTGTCAGAACAAGTTTTTATTTAACAGCATGAAAGCCCTATGAGGGTAAGAACTTTGTCTTTCTGTTTTACTAATGTATCCTTAGCACTGGAAGTGTCAGGAACACAAGAATTTTCTCAGTAAATATTTGCTGATAAACAAATACTGATAGGAATGATCTCATCTGGTTCTTTCATAAAGATGCTGAGGTAGGTTCTTATTCCCCTTGTACAGAAGAACAAAATAAACCTTATATGGCTTAAGGGATTTTTAAAATCTACTAGCTAGTAAGAAAAATTCCATGGAGGGGCTGTTCTTTGCTCTGTCTTATGTTGCAAATAGCTCTTAATATATAGTATTAAGAAATATCTTTGAGAAAGTGACATGCATAAGATGGTGAAATAGGAATGTCTAGTACTTGTCCCCTCACAGAAACATCAATTCAAACTACTATCTACACACAAAAATATGCTCACAAAAATGAAGGAATCCAGATGGGAGATTATGGCATCTGGGTGGAGCGCAGAAATAAGACAACATTCATTGGGGAGGACAGAAAGGCCAGTCTCGTATTACTCATGTCACTTCTCCCCCAAACTTGCACAGTACAACTGAGAGAGAAAGAGAAAGAGAGAGAAAGAGAGAGAGAGAGAGAAAGAGAGAGAGAGAGAGAAGAGAGAGAGAGAGAGAGAGAGAGAGAGAGATAGTCTGGATTGCCTATGTGAGGAAAAAAAAGTGAAGTGAGCACCTAACTTCACTGTGAACATCAGTACCAAAAGTGTTGGATTGGTCCCTGTGGTTTTAGGACTCAGGCCTACCCCAGTGCCAGATCAGCTGTTATCACCCCAGGTTCCAGATAGATTCCCATGGATCCAGATACCATGCCATCTCATTTAAGAGCTTCTGCATTAAACCTACTTATAAACCCAAAAGCCAACTTGTCTAAAATCAGTGGAAAGACTGACTGATGAAGGGCTTTCCCTCCTTAAACCTGTCTGTAAAAACTGAAATAGGTGCCTATTTCTTCAAAAGCACAGATACCAATGAAAGACCATAAGGAACCCAAATAATCAGGAAGACATGATAGTACCAAAGGAACAAAATAAGGCACCAGTAACCAAACATAAAGATCTATGAACTGGACTTTCAGATCTATGAATTGCCCAACCAAAAAAAAATGAAATAAAATAAAAAAATAATTATCTTAAGCTCAATATGCTACAAGATAACCCAGATAAATGACTTTAAAAAATCCAGGTCAGGAAAGGTGGCTCAAGCCTATAATTTCAGCATTTTGGGAGGCTGAGACTGGAGAATTGCTTGAGCCCAAGAGTTTGAGACCAGCCTAGTCAGCAAAACAGGACCTCATCTCTATAAAAAGGAAAAAAAAAATTAGCTGGTCATAGTGGCATAGCCTGTAGTCCCAGCTATTCTGGAGGCTGAGGAGGAAGGATCTCTGTAATCCAGAAGCTTAAGGATGCTGCAAGCCAAGAGTATGCCACTGCACTTCAGCCTGGGTGACACAGTGAGACCCCAATTCACACACGCACACACATGCGTGCACACACACACACACACACACTCCAGAAAACAACACATGAACAAAATTAGAGGTTCAACAAAGAAATGGAAACCATACCAAAGAACTAAATAAATATACTGGACATGAAGAAGACAATGATTAAACTAAAATCTTCCACAGAGTACTTCAACAGAAGACTCGATCAAGCAGAATAAAGACTCAGCTAGCGCAAGAAAAGTCAGTTAAAACTACTCAGGGAAACAAAAAGAGAATAAACAAGGAAGAAGAAAGCCAGTGGAACATATGAGACTCCATCAAGCAAATCAATGTATGCATTATGGAAATTCAGGAGGAGCAGAATAAGAGAAATGAGAAGAAAGCATATTTAAAGAAATAATAACAAAAAACTTCAAAATCTATACTTATCACACACAGGAGAGCTCTCATTCCCATAAGACAATCAATTCTGGAAACTTGCAGGCCAGAAGAGAGTAGAATAATGTAGTAAAAAGTGCTGAAAGAAAAAAAAAATGCCAAAAAAAAAAAAAAATACTTATACCTAGCAAAACTGTCCTTCTGAAATCAAACCAGTATAAAAACTTTTCTAGTCAAAAAAAAAAAAACTGAGGGAGTTCATCACCTCTAGAACTCTTATAAGAAATACTGAAAAAAACCTCTTCAAGTTGTAATTAAAGGATTAAATAAAATAAACAGTAAACAAACTAAAGGTAAAAATATAGTCAAAATCAGAATACTCTAATACAGCAAGGTGGTATGTAAATCACTTTTTACTTAGGTATAAAAGTTAAAAGACAAAGTTTTAATTGTGAAACTAATGACACAAGATGTGTGTGTGTGGTGGGGAGAAGTGAAAGTGTAGAGTTTTGGGGTGTGACAGGAGTTAAGTTGTTATCAGTTTAAAGTAGACTTTTATAGCTATAATTTTTAAAAATATAAGCCTCATGGTAACCACAAAGAAAAATCCTGTATTAGATACAAAGAAGATATGAAGAAATCAACACATAGCACTACAGAAAACAATTAAGTCACAAAGAAAGACAGAGCAGAACAAAGGAATAAATGAACTACAAATAAGACAGAAAGCAATGAATTTTTAAGTCTTTATCTGTCAATAATTACCTTAATTGTAAATAGATTAAATTCTCAAATCCACAGTCATAGAGTGACTGAATAGATTTAAAAATCAAAACCCAATTATATGCTGTCTACAAGACACACACACACGGAAAGACAACAAAGGAATAGAAAGTATTGTCCATGCAAGTGACAACCAAAGGAGAGTATAGGTGGCTATACTTGTATCAAACAAAATAGACCTTAATTCAAAAATTGTAACAAGAAAAAAAAGTCATTATACAATGATAAAGGGATCAGTTCATCAAGAGGATCTAATGATTGTAAATATATGCACCCAACACTGGAGCACCTAAATATATAAAGCAAATATTAAAAGAACTAAGGAGAGAAGTAGCCAGCAATATGATAATTGTAGTAGACTTTAATATCTCAATTTCAAAAATTGATAGATTATCCAGGCAGAAAATTAATAAAGGAACAACATACTTGAAAGGCTCTATAGACTAAATAAAACTACCAGATATATAGAGAACATTCTATTCAACAGCAGCAGTATATACATTCTTTTCAAGTCCCCATGGGACATTTTCCAGGATAGATCACATGATAGGTTACAACACAGGTTTAATACATTTAAAAAGATTTAAATCCTATCAAATATCTTTTCTGACCACATCGATATAAAACCAGAATCAATAGTAGGAAGAAATTTGGGGATTTAACCAATATATGTGGAAGTTAATATCAAACTATGTACTGAACAAACAATGGGTCAATGGAGAAATCAAAAGAGAAATCAGCACACATCCTGGGATAAATGGAAATGAAAACACATCATACCAAAATGTATAGGATGCAGCACATCCTATAAGAGGGAGGCTTACAGTGATAAATACATACACTAAAAAAAGAAATATCTCAAATAGACTAACTTAAAGAAATAGAAGAAGGACAAACTAAACCAATAGTCAAGAGAGGAAAGAAAATAATGATTAAAACAGAAATAAATAAAGACTGGAAAAACAACAAAAATATCAATAAAACTAAGATATAATTTTCTGATAAAGAAAATGGACAAAACTTTAGGTAGACTATATCAAAGAAAAGAGAGAAGACTCAAATAAAATTATAAATGAAAGGGGAGACATTACAACTAATGCCACATAAGTAAAAAGGATCATAAGATATTCCTATAAACAATTATATACCCCAGAATTGGGTAACTTAAAAGAAGTGGATACATCCCTAAAAAAATACAACCTACCAAAACTGAATTATAAAGAAAGAGAAAGCTTGAACAGACCAATAACAAGTAAGAAAATTGAATTGGTAATCAAAAACCTCCTAACAACAACAAAAGTCCAGGACTTCATGACTTTACTGGTAAATTCTATAAAATATTTAAAGAATAATTAACACCAATCCTTCTCAAACTTTTCCAAAAAATTAGAGGAAAAATGCTTTCAAACTCGTTTTATGAAACCAGTTTACCCTGATACCAAAGTCGCACAAGGACACGACAGGAAAATAAAATCACAGACTAATATCCCACGTGATCATCTATGTAAAAATCTTCAATAGAATACTAGCAAACTGAATCTGACAGCCCATTAAAAGGATAATATGCCAAAATCAAGTGGGATTTTTTTTTGCAAGGGTGGCAGATGATACTACATACACACATCAATAAATGTAAAACATCAAATCAACATACTGAAAATTACATGATCAATAGTTGCAGAAAAGACATGTTGCAAAGTGTAACATTTTTTGCAATGCAACATCCTTTCATAATAAAAACTCTCAACAAATTAGGCATAGAAGAAATGTACTGCAACAGAATAAAATCCATATATGACAAGACAATAGCTGACATAATACTCTATAGTAAAAAGAAGAAAACCTGTTTTAAAGTTTAGAGACATGACAAGAATACCTACTCTTGCCACTTCTTTTCAATATAGTACTAGAATTTCTAGTCAGAATAATTAGACAAAATAAACAAACGAACAAATATAAAAATAAAAAAGACATCCAAATTGGAAAGGAAAAACTAAAATTATCTACTTTCACAAATGACATTGTCTTGAAAGTAGAAAGCCCCAAAGATTCCACCAAAAGACTGTTGGAACTAAAGTGAATTAGTAAATTATAGGATATAAGATCAACATACACAACTCAGTTGTGTTTCTGTACATTAACAATGAGTTATTCAAAACATAAATTAGGAAAACAATCCCATTTACAATACCATAGAAAATACTTAGGAATAAATTTAACCAAGGAGATGAAAAATCTGTACACTGAAAATTATGAAACATCAATGAAAGAAATTGAAGACAAATAAATGAAAAGGTATCCTATGCTTATACAGTTGAAGAGCTAATATTGTTAAGATGTCCATACCACCCAAAGTAATCTCCAGATTAAGTGCAATCCCTATAAAAATTCCAATGATATTTGTCACAGTAATAGAAAAAATCTTAAAATTCAGAGGAAACAACGAAAGACCCTTAGTATCCAAGGCTATTGTCAAAAAGATAAAAGTAACAAGTGTTGGTGATGATACGGAGAGAAGTGAACCCTAGTATATTGGTGAATACATAGATTCATACACTTATTATGGAAAACAATATGGAGATTCTTCAAAAAATGAACAATTATCAAATGATCCAATAATTCTCCTTCTGAGTATATACCCAAAAGTGTTAACATCAGTATGTCAAAGAGGCAACTGCATCCCATGCTCATTGCAGCATTATTTACAATAGCGAAGATATGAAATCCATCTAAGTGTTCATCAGTGAATAAATGTATAAAGAAAATATGGTGTACATACACAATGGAATACTATTCAGCCTTTAAAAAGAAAGAAATTCTGTCATTTTCGAAAACATCGATGAATCTCGAGGACTTTATGTTAAATGAAATGGGCCAGACACAATTACTACATGATCTCATTCATATGTGAAATCTTAAGAAGAACTCATGGAAACAGAGAATAGAAGAATGAGTCCCAGGGGTTGGGGGTAGGGGAGGTAAGGAGATGTTAGTCAAGCAGGATAAATAAGTTCTAGAAAGCTAGCATGCAGCATGGTGACTATAGGCAATGGTACTATATTACATACTTGAAATTTACTCAGAGAGAAATTTTAAGTGTTCTCACCACAAAAAAAGTTAACTATGTGTGGTGATGGAAATGTTAATGAGTTTTTCTGTGAAAAGAATTTTTCATTGTGTATGAATGTCAAAACATCACATTGTACACCTTAAATGTATATTTTTTTTACTTGATAATTATATCTCTATAAGGCTGGAAAAACTGAAAGAAAATATAATTCTATAGTCACAAGTACTTTTTGACACACGAAATAGTGTCAATAAAGAGAAATAGTATACAAATTTTTGGACAACAGCAAGAGCTGCGTTTATTGACAACTATCTATGTGTGGGTATTGGAGCACAGAGAGTGATAGCCCAAGGTATGGTGCTTTGGCATGTTGAGCACTTTTTTTTTTCTTTGAGTTGAAGTCTTGCTCTATTGCCTAGGCTGAGGGCAATGGCACGCTCATGGCCACCTCAGCCTTGACCGACAGAACTCTGGCAATCCTTTGGCCTCAGCCTTCCAAGTAGCTGGAACTACAGGCATGTGCCACCACGCCCGGCTCATTTTTGATTTATTGTAGAGATGAGGTCTTGCCAAGTTGCCAGGGCTGGTCTCGAACCTGTGAGCTCAGGCAATCCTCTCACCTCAGCCTCACAAAGTGCTAGGATTATAGGCGTGAGCCACCATGCCCGGCGAGTTGAGCACTTTTTTTTTTTAATGAATATTTTTTATTATGGTTTTGTGTGGTACAGTTAAAGGTTAAGTGTACAATTACGTTTCATTCAGGCACCCTGTTGATAAGAGGTGTTTCCCCATCCACAGACAGATATTTGCTACTATTAATCCCATCCCCCCTCATAGTTTCCCAGTACCGTCAGTCATTTTCTTTATTTTTTTAAATTTTTAAAAAAAATTTTTATTTTAGGTTTTTTTTTAATCAATATTTTTTATTATGGTTTTGTGGGGTACAGTTAAGGGTTATGTGTACAATTACATTTCATTCAGGCACCCTGTTGATAAGACGTGTTTCCCCATTCCCATTATGGTATTACATTGGATGTTCAAGGTCCATTATATGAGTGAGAACATGTGATACTCGGATCTTTGTTTCTGTGAGAGGTCACTCAGTATTATAGACTCTAGTTCCATCCAGGTTGCTGCGAAATTCATGATTTTGTTCTTTTTTATGGCTGTGTAGTATTCCATCATGTATATGTACCACATTTTTTCAATCCAGTCCTCTTTTGATGGGCAGCATGGTTGTTTCCAGGTTCTTGCTATTGTGAACAATGCTGCGTTAAACATACGTGTGCAGGTATCTTTTTTATAGAGTGATTTGAGTTCTTCAGGATATATTGCCAGTAAGGGGATTGCGGGGTCATATGGGAGGTTGATATTTAGAGCTTTTAGGAATCGCTACACTGCTTTCCACAGGGGTTGCACTAGTTTACACTCCCACCAACAGTGTAGAAGTGTTCCCTTTTTGCCACACCTTCTCCAGCAGCTGTTATTTTTTGAGTTGTTGATAATTGCCATTCTGACTGGAGTTAGGTGGTATCTCAGTGTGGTTTTGATTTGCATCTCCCTGATGATTAGTGAGGTTGAACATTTCTTCATGTGTTTGTTGGCTACTCGGATTTCCTCTTTTGTGAAGTGTCTGTTCATATCTTTTGCCCATTTGATAATGGGGTTGTTTGCTTTTTTCTTTTCAGCAAGTTTGAGTTCCTTGTAGATCCAGGATGTTAAGCCTTTGTCAGACCTGGTGTTGGCAAATATTTTTTCTCAGCCTGTAGGCTGTCCCCCTGCTCTCTTGATGGTTTCTTTGGCTTTGCAGAAGCTTGTCAGTTTAATAAGGTCCCACTTGTCTATCTTCTCTTATGATCTGTGGGTTTCGGGTTTTGTTCAGGAATTGGATGCCAGTTCCGATTTCCATCAGGGTATTACCTTCATTTTCTAAGGTTCTTATGGTTTGAGGTTTTTAAAGAAAGTGCCGGGCTCGGTGGCTCAGCCTGTAATCCCGCGCCTTTGGGAAGCTGAGGTGAGTGGATTGCCTGAGCCCGAGGGCTCGAGACCCACCTGGGCAGTGAGACCTCATCTCTACAATAAATCAAAAAATCAGCTGGGTGTGGTAGCGCATGCCTGTTATTCCGGCTACTCGGAAGGCTGAGGCGGAAGGATCACCGGAGCCCAGCAAGCGAGGCTGCGATGGCCGGGAGCGGCCACTGCACTCCAGTCTGGGGGCCCAAGTGAGACTCCAACTCAAAAAAAAAAAAAATAAAAAATAAAAGAAAGAAAGTTGTAAGACCTTAGGTGCTGCTTCAGAGCTAAGGACTTTCTAATGTTTTATTTCTCCTTTCCAAGCACAGGAAGAGGCTTTCTTAGGAGGCTCCCTTATCTAACTGAGGAAAACTTCTTTCCAAAATAAATGTAATTGTCTTAAGACTCCATTCCTCGAAATCTTATCAAATAACCAGGGAAGATTAAGCACTGGAGAAGAGCTAAGACTAAAAATTGTCACCACATCCAGACAGACTTTTTGTATGTTCTTCTGAGAAATTATCTCCTCACCTTCTTGTCACCTCCCCAAGAGCTCAGAGGAACTTTGTTAAAGGCTATTTTCTGTTCTTTGGGCTTACTTAGTCAATTTCCCTGAGAATAACTTACTACCCCTCAAAATTACCTACACCTCCTGTTTTCTTCTTTCCTGTGAGGGAGGTATTTCAATATCAACTATTTGGTCTTTATTTGAGCCTCATTTTGGGGAGACTTCCATAGTCATGTACACAGTAATAAATTTGTATGCCTTTTCTCCTGTTAATCTGTCTATTGTCAGTTTAACAGACTCCAGCCTTCAGAGGGTGAGGAAAAATTCTCTTCACTTCCATGTGGGCATCAAATTACACATCAATTCTATTCCTCATTCTTTGTAATGATGCAAAAGTTATTATTATTATCTTATTCTCTTATTGAGATATAATTAAAATGCAATGAACTGCACACATTTAAAGTATACATTTGTAAATTTTGACATATATATGCACCTGTGAAATCCTACCCACAATCAACAATCAATAGCAAGCATATCATTATCTCTCAAAACTTGTATGAGACTCTTACAGCATAATCTGCTTAGCACAATGTTAGACAATAGCAAGTATTCCAAAAGTAACTATGATTATTGAAAGCCTTATAACATTTTATAAAATACCACATCTCTCAAAATTTTCAGTAATGATTTTTCTCCTTTAAGAATATAATTGTTTCCACACAGGTAAATTAATATGCACACAAGATCACATTTTGCTTTGACCCACCTGGGGGTTTATATTTAGTATAAAACTAGAACAACAGAAATATAATATTATTGAAAAAAGGTTGAAAATTGAAAATGGTCAGCATCTTCCTTAATTTCCCCTCTTAATATGTTTCTTTTTAAAAAGAACTTTTTGAGTAAAATATATGGCTCATAAACATTAGTAGTTAAAAAAAAAGAAGTCTCCCCCTACCTACCCAGGTGTCAGGGCAAGGATGAGTTTCAGAGGTTCCTATTAGTCTTCATTTTATTGGTTTTAAATGTCATGGCTCTATTTCAGTATATAAACACAATCATTGTTGAACAGATCAGCAAAAAATTTGAAGACATTTACTAGGTACTGTGGTCAATGAAAAAATCAAGTCAGCAAATGTTTATTGAAATAGATAGTGAGTTTGAATATTGAAGAGATCAGCAGGTCCATACAAGAGAGAAATTAATCAGTACAAAAAGTATGTTGGAGGAGAACCAATTTAAGTGGATTTTTTTTTCTTAGCAAAGAGGAATAATCACAGCTGGGGGAATTTTGTCTGTAAACATGTTTCGGGCAGTTATCAGAATGCAAAAAGCCTTCTTTGGAAACCTGGCCATTTGCTTTCTATTCAATAAAGAGGTGGAAGGTCTCACAAAGTGCCTCTTTTGTTTACCACAACTCCTCATACGGCTTCACTGACACTCTAGCATAATGCAATATAAAACTAAAATAGATCAGTAGTTATTTGATTTTTCTTCTTTGTTAAAAACAAGCC
Organism: Cephalopachus bancanus; assembly: GCA_027257055.1. Classification (NCBI taxonomy): domain Eukaryota; kingdom Metazoa; phylum Chordata; class Mammalia; order Primates; family Tarsiidae; genus Cephalopachus; species Cephalopachus bancanus. The sequence goes on along the minus strand of JAPVLO010000096.1, from coordinate 2,306,314 downwards.
TGCTAGGAAGCAGGTACTGTATGAGACTCTGAGAGCACAAAGAAATAAAGGCCACAGTCCTCATCCCTCAAGATCTATAACTTCTTAATTCTAGCTAGGGCAGCTAAGCATATCCACATTTTAAAAAAAGATAAATAGTAGTGCATGGTTAGAAACAAGTACCACATGAGTGGTATGAATGAGAAATGCTTTTGTAAGGGAGAAATTACTTTTGAGCTAAAGTAGCTGTGACATGGAAATCAAACAAAGCTTGATGCAAGACATAAATTTGAACTGGACTCAGGGTTGGATTTCATTAGGAACAACGTAGAGAATGGCAAAAGTGAATCCTCAGAGAATGAAAGGCCTAATTCACCTTCAAAATCTTGCTGATCGCATTTTCCTATGCCGAGTCTACTAGTACCGTAACTCCTCCCAATTCACGGCTATCTTGGAACGGGATTTTAACTCCCATCCATCACTCCAACATATCAATCTATTGTTAGATTTCATCAACCACTGCATCTTTGATCTACATTAGCTACATCTTGCCTGTTACATAACAGGCATTTGAAGACGGTACTTGGAGGCTTTTGGCTTGTATTGTTAGAGAGATGGTGTTATTCAGTGAAGTAGGAACATTGGAAGAAGACTTTATTTTGGGGAAAGATCTCAAGGTCAGTGTTGAATAAATTGTGTGTGAAGGACTTTGAGACAACTTGTGGAGTTAACTGTAGTTATCTTTGATATTTTATGACAGATGATTTCTATTTTCTCTTTTTCACTTTCTCTCTCTTTGCAAAGAGCACAAATTTTGTGAAATGTGTCATGAGCATGTATTACTTTGAAAGTAAAAAAATCATAAAATAATAAGTAATATGAAAAATTAAAGCATATAAAAATTAATATTACTCATTGTGATATTTTATTTTGATTCGATTAGCTTATTAAAATGTGAACAGCAAAGCACCAGATTTAGAGGCTTCATTACGTAGGGTATCTTCAACTACTGCAATAAACAATCTCGAAAATGCATAATGGTTGCACAATGAAAATTTATTCTTCTTTCGTTTAAAGCACAAAATAGTGCTTCTAGTTAATGAGCAGTCTCCTCCCAGAGAGAGTCAGGGACCTAGCACCTTCTATCTATGGCTCTACCATCTTCAGTGTGTGCCTTCTATGGTTGCTATACTTATCTTCTTCAGCTGATAAAACAAAGAGCATGGAGGATTTTCCATGGGACGTTTCTTTGCTCCAGACCTGAAAGTGACACAGATCACTTCTGATCATATTCCACTGGCTAGAACTGAGGCACATGAGCACATTTAACTGCAATGGAGATTGGGAACTATATTCTAGCTGTGTGTCCAGTAAGAGGGGGAGAACGAGTTTTGTGGCAAACTGGGAAAATTCAGCTTCAGATATAGTGTGTGTTTAGTGTTTTTCCCTTAGAATGGCATCTGATTGGCATTCTTTCAGTTTATTCTTTAGTTATTATCTGGCTAACATTTCTGTATCCGCACACACAAGTAAGGTAGATAGCACACCAATGGGCTTGATGCAGTGCAAGAATATTATATCTAAATATTTCCCTGGATTATCAGTCAAGGGACCATTTACAAAAGAAAAGAAGGTTAGATTGAAATGATTTTTTTCTGGCTGCATCAATCACCCTTTTTTAAGGCTATAACAATCAATACATTGAAAATGCAATGGAGATCAATGTGGGATTCTTTTTGGTCTTGGTTTCTGGAATCTATAATCTGAATATTAGAACCATAAGAAGAACTCATATTTATAAGAGCTCTTTTAATTTGTAATCCATACTAATTTTTTTCCGTAAGCAGAATAAATATGACTCACAAACATAGGTGGCACTATTTTTTCAAATATATGTAGATATTGTTAAAATAAATTAAGTGCGAATTTAATTTAAAAATTAATGAATTCATAGTAACCTTTTGTCATTGTGTATTTTGTTAATAAGTTGGTATATCAGATATTGCTACTATCAAGTGAGCTTGTAAAATTTTGCAAAAATACTAGATGATATGAACTGAATCATTTCTCCTCCAAATACATATGTTGAAGACCTAAGCTCCAGTGTGACTGTAGTGGGAGATAGGGCTTTTAGGAAGTAATTAAAGTTAAATGAGATCAAAGGATGGGGTCCTAATCCAGCGGAATTTGTGACTTTACAAGAAAAGAGAGAGAAGTGCACTGGGGAAAGGCATGTGCTGGGGAAAGGTTGTTTGAGAACATAGTGAGAAGACAGCTATTTGCAAGACAGGAAGAGAGCCCTCACCAAAACCCACATATGCTGGCATTATGACTTCAGGCTTCCAGCCTCCAGAACTGTATGAAAATATATATGTTGTTTAAGCCATCCAGCCATAGCAAGTCTACTTGTTATGGTCCACAGGTAGACTAAGATACTGGATATCAGACAACAAAGGACTATGATCCCTGAAAGGTGGGAAACAAGGTCATAGTATATTGCCTCCAGGGTAGGAGGAAAGAACTCAGGTGGTATAAAGCGAAACCAAAGTGATTGGAGTTTGCAGGTCAGAGTACTAGAGGGGAGAGAAGTGTGCAGAAAGGGAAATCTGTAGAGGGTCCTCTCAAGTACTCAGCTGAGTACTGATCAGCATGTACATGTAAGGAAACTATCTGAGTGTGGGGTCAGAGCCACCTGAAAGGATTAGTGATAACAGTGTCTGACACTTATACACAACTGAAAATACTGCTTATTTCTGTCAGCTAAGTTGGAAAACCTCAAGATTTATGGGGCATTGAACAGAGTACACAGTAGGCTTTTGCCTCTGTAAATGGGATAATTAGCCTGAGAATGAACACTGCTGTAGTCCTGTCTGACAAATATTAAAAGTAAGGTATAAAATAACCAAGTGGTTTTCAAGTAACTTAATTTCATCCTGACAAAGTTAAAAAATATTTAGAAGAAAACAAAAATATCTAGTAGTCAACATGGTAATATTCACAATGTCTAGAATCCAAAATTTTTTTTTTCATGCTTACAAAGAAGCCAAAAGATATAGCTCATAATGAGGTTAAATCAACTAACACAGACCCAAGATGACACAGATGTTAGAATTAGCCGACAAGGACATTAAAAAATTATTAAAATGGGATCCCATATGTTCAAAAAGTTAAGATGTAAAAAATATTTTTAAAGACACAAATTCAATGTCTAAAAATAAAACTATAATGTGTGAAGTAAAAAATACACTGTGTGATCAGCTAGAACTATCTACGTGTTTTGTTCCATAACCAGTTTTCTTGTTGGGATTCAAAATGATTTCTTATGCATTATAAGTTACTGTGCAACATAGATTTTAGGAGTTGCTTGAGAATTGCTAAAGTCATAAATGTTAATTCCTCAGTGATTAAAGATCTATTTATATTTACAAATGTAAAATTATAACTGGCTTCAAGAACTTACAATTTTTATTTTATTTTAGATTCAGGGGGGTACATATGCAGGTTTGTTACATAAGTATACTGCATGATGGTGAGTTTTGGGCTTCTATTGAAATTGTCACTCAAATAGTGAACATGGTACCCCCCTTCAGGAGTCCCTAGTGTCTGTTATTCATATTTATGCTTGTGTATATTCAGTGTTTAGCTTCCCTGTATAAGTGAGAATATACGGTATTTGGTTTTTTGGTTCTGTGTTCATTTGCTTAGAATAATGGCCTTCAGTTGCATCTGTGTTGCTGCAAATAATATAATTTCATTCTTTTCTATGGCTATGCAGTATTTCATGGTGTATATGTACCACATTTATCACATTTTCTTTATTCAGCAGTGGTATTGATGGGGGCCTAGGTTGGTTCTGTGTCTTTGCTGTTGTAAATAGTGCTGTGATAAACATACGACTGCTGGTGTCTTCTTGGTAGAACAATTTTTGTCCTTTTGGTATATACCTCATAGTGATATTGCTGGGTCAAATGGTAATTCTATTTTTATCTCTTTGAGAAATCTCCGAATTGCCTTCTACAAGAGTTAATCTAACTTACATTCCAACCAACAGGGTATGAACATTCTTTTTTCTCTACCATCTTGCTAATATCTGTAGTTTTTTGACTTTAAAAATAATACCCATTTTGACTGGTTTGAGATGGTATCTCAAGGTGGTTTTGATTTGCATTTCTTTGATGATTAGTGATATTGAGCATTTTTCCCTATATATTTGTTGGCCACTTTTGTGTCTTCTTTTGAGAAGTGTTTGTCCATGTCCTTTGCCCACTATTTAATGGGGGTATTTGTTTTTTTTCTTGTCAATCAATTTAAAATCCTTATAAATTCTGGATATTAGTCCTTTGGCAGATGTATAGTTTGCAAAAATTTTCTCCCTTTCTGTGGATTGTCTATTTACTCTGTCGATAGTTTATTTTGCAGTACAGAAGCTCTTTAGTTAGGGCACGTTTGTTAATTTTTGTTTTTGCTGCATCTGCTTTTGAGAACTTGGACATGAATTCAAATAATTTACAATTTAACTGGACAGACTGAACAGGCAGAAGGTAAGACTGAGAGACCACAAGGAGAGAAGCCCTTACAAAACAATGTGGTGAAATGAACTGAGATTCTTTCTTTTTGCTCTCTCATTATCTTCCTTCACCATTACTTTGTTCCATTTGGAGAGAGTTGTGAGGGTAAAGAGATCTTCCTTTTTTTCCCCCTAGATTTATATGATGTATTTATTGTTAATCTTAGAGCAAAGGCATGAATCAGGGAGTTCAGTTTTACTATCTTATCCTTGAATTTTCTAGGTTGTGACTAGCTTGCAAGTCTTGGGCTGTTGATACTCCATAGTGACTCTGCTTAGTAAGCCATAGATAGGAGTTATGGACTGAATTGTGTCTCCCCATGTAGATATACTAGGGCTTTAACTCTCAGTACTTATGTATTATGGTCTGAATATTGTGTGTTCTCCAAGATTTGTATGTTGAAACCTAATTACCAATGTGATGATATTAAGACATAGGGTCACTGAGAAGTGATTATGTCATGAGAATAGACCCCTCATGAATGGGATATGTACTCTTATAAGGGAAGCCCCAGAGGTCTGCCTTTCCCCCTTTTACTATATGTGGACACATAGAGAAAGCACAATCTATGACTAAGGAAATGAATCCTCATCATCTCTTATTTCCTTGTTCTTGGACTTTTCTGCCTCCAGAACTGTGAGAACTAAATGTTTATGGTTTATAGGTCATTAGTTTATGATATTTTGTTATAGCAGTCCAAAATGAACTAAGACTGTGAATGTGACCTTATTTGGAAATAAGGTTTTGCAAAAGTTGTCAAGTTAAAATGAGATCACACTGGATTAGGGTGGGTCCTAATGACTAGTGTCCTTATAAGGAGAGATATATTTGAAGATATAGGGGAAACACAAGGAGGAAGGTCATGGGAAGACTGAGGCAGAAATTGGAGTTATGTTGCCACAAACTAAGGAATGCCAGAACATGCCAGCAACAGAACTAAGGAAGGATTGTCTCCTAGGGTCTTCAGATGGAGTATGGCCCTGCTGATATTTTGATTTCAGATTTCTAGGCTCCAGAACTGTGAGACAATAAATCTCTGTTGTAAGCCACCCAGTTTGTGGTTATTTTATATAGTAGCCTTAGGAAACAAACAGAGCAGAGAACAGTGACATCTTAGCCTAATGACTGCCTATTTAACGCCCATGCTCCAAACTTGTAAAGGGGCAAGAAGTGGTTACTATTCCTTTCTTTTTAAAAAATTTTTATTTTATTTAAAGATGTGGGGTACAATTCAGAATTAGGTATACAAGTGGTCATCACACAGGTAAAGTTTGAGCCTCCCTTTGGTCCCCACTCTGCCTGGTGTGAGATCAGGTACCCTTATTGATGTGTCCCCTACCCACATGTGGCAGTATCCTGCTACTGCCAATCCCTTTCTTATAGTACGATTCCTTTCTAGAGTACTTTCTAACTTGTCAGTTTTCTCTAGGCCAAAGATATAGACATATGTCATTCCTGAACTGAAGCTAAATGTGATTGTAGTATTAACTCCAACTTTTAATGTCTTTCTGTGTCCAGACCCTTTGAAAGTACTCTCTCATACTGAGTTTGGACACAGGGCACTTTTTGGTTTTGTCAACAGGATAATAGCAAATATGCTACAAGCAGAGGTTTAGGATATGCTTGAGCATTTGGGTTTGCCCTCTTTTTTTTTTTTTTTGAGTTGGAGTCTCACTCAGTTGCCCAGACTGGAGTGCAATGGCCGCTCCCGGCCACCACAGCCTCGCCTGCAGGGCTCCGGCGATCCTTCCGCCTCAGCCTTCCGAGTAGCCAGAATTATAGGCGCGCGCTACCATGCCCGGCTGATTTTTTGATTTATTGTAGAGATGAGGTCTCACTGCCCAGGTGGGTCTCGAACCCTCAGGCTCAGGCAATCCCCTCACCTCAGCCTCCCAAAGGCGCAGGATTACAGGCTGAGCCACCGAGCCCGGCGTCCTCTTTTTTTAAAACATACTTTCTTATTTTAAAATTGTGGGGTACAGTTAAGGGTTAGGTATACAAATATGCGTTGTGTAGGTACCCTTGCTGATGAGGTGTGCCCCCCATCCCCAGACAGATATTGACTATCGTTAATTCCACTTCCCTTCCCCTCCCTGCCCCCCCATAGTTTCCTGCCATGTTCTCAGATCTCATTGTTGTGTTAACTTTCTGGGGAGAGGCTGGTAGAGAATGAGAGACCACAGGGAAAGAAGCCCCAAACATCCCAATCGTTCCAGCTGAAGCTTTCATAAACTAGTCAGTTACTAACTAGATCCACACACTAACCCTAGACTCATAACAAGCCCAGCCAAGATCGACAAAGCCCTCCCTTACACCAGAAGTGCTGCCCAACTGAAGCTGGTTCAAGTTACTTTTGTAAATTTTGATAACAAGTAGATGTTAAAAGTATAGCTACTATCAACAATTTTTGTAAAGGTAAAGATACATCAAAGAAAGAGAACTATAGGCCAATAGCTTTGATGAACATAGATGCTAAAATTCTCAACAAGATTCTAGCAAACCAGATCCAACAACACATCTCAAAAATCATTCACCATGACCAATTAGGCCAACATCCACAAGACCATAATTGTAATTAAATACATCAACAGATGTAAATTCAAAAGACACATGATTATATCATTAGACACAGAAGAAGCTTTTGATAAAACTCAGCACCTCTTCTTGATAAAAACCCTCTAACATCTAGGCATAGATGGAACATACCTCAAAATAGTTATAGCCATCTATGAGAAACCCACAGCCAACATACTGCTAAACAGACAGAAATTGAAACCCTGAAAACCAGAACAAGACAAGGATGTCCAATCTCACCCTTCTTGTTCAACATAGTATTGGATGTCCTAGCTAGAGCAATAAGACAAGATAAGGAAATCAGGGGTATCCAAATAGGAAAAGTGGAAGTTAAGTTATCCCCCTTTGCAGACGACATGATCCTATACCTTGAAAACCCAAGAGAATCTGTCAAAAACCTCCTTGCTCTAAAAAAAAGGACTTTTGGCTGGGCTCGGTGGCTCAGTTTGTAGTCCCAGCACTTTGGGAGGTTGAGGCAAGTGGATTGCCTGTGCCTGTGGGTTCGAGACCTGCCTGGGCAACTTGGCAAGAACTCATCTCTACAATAAATAAAAAAAATTAGCCGGGTGTGGTAGCACATGCCTGTCGTTTCGGCTACTTGTAAGGCTGAGGAGGAAGGATCACTGGAGTCCAGCAGGTGGAGACTGCGGTGACCAGGAGCATGCCACTGCACTTACACTCCAGTCTGGGGGACAGGGTGAGACTCCAACTCAAAAAAAAGAAAAAGAAAAGAAAAAAGGACTTTGGCAAGGTCTCAGGGTATAAAATAAATGTGCAAAAGACAGTCGCATTTCTATACACCAACAATAAACAAACAGCAACCTAGGTAAAAAGCACAATTCCATTCACAATAGCCACAAAAAAATGAAAAACCTTGGCATCTTTCTAACCAGAGACATGAAAAACCTTTACAACAAAAACTACAAAACACAGCTCAAAGAAATAAAAGATGACACAAACAAATGGAAAAATATTCTATGCTCATGGGGTGGAAGAATCAACATTGTTTAGATGTCCATCCTATCCAAGGCAATCTACGGATTTAATGCAAAACGCATTAAATTACCAGCAGCATTCTTCTCAGACCTGGAAATGACAATACAGAAATTCTTATGGAAATGTAAATGACCACGAATAGCCAAGAGAATCCTTAGCAAAAAAACCAAAGCACGAAGTATCACACTTCCAGACTTTAAACTTTATTATAAAGCTACAATTGTCAAAATAGCCTGGTATTGGTACAAAAACAGGCATATAGATCAATGGAACAGGATAGAGATTTCAGAAGTAAAACCTTAATTTCTCGACCAACTCATATTGGACAACGCCTCCACCACCATCCCACTGGGTTGAGGAGAACCTACTCAGTAAATGTTGCTGGGAAAACTGAATGACCACAGGCAAAAGATGAAAACAAGACCCCCACCTTTCACCATTCACAAAAGTCAACTCTAAATGAATCAAAGACCTAAACATAAAACCTCAAACTGTAAGAACCTTAGAAAATGCAGTAGACATCCTTATGGAAATTGGAACTGGCAACCAATTCCTTATCAAAATCCCAAGTGCCCATGTCATAAGAGATAAGATAGATAAGTGGGACCTCATCAAACTGACAAGCTTCTGGAAAGCCAAAGAAACCATCAAGTGAGAAGGGAGACAGCCCACAAACTGGGAAAAAAAATATTTGCCAACTGTATAACTGACAAAGGCCTAACATCTAGGATCTACAAGGAACTCAAATGTGCCAAAAAGAAAAAAACAAGCAGCTCTGTTACAAAGTGGGCAAAAGACATGAATAGACACTTCTCAAAAGAAGATATAATCAGCCAACAGATACATGAAAAAATGCTTGGCCTCTCTAGTCATCCAAGAAATGCAAATTAAAACCACACTGAGATAACTCCGGTCAAGATGGTCATCAATAACTCAAATAACAACAGATGCTGGAGAGGATGTGGGGAAAAGGTAACACTTCTACACTGTTGGTTGGAGTGTAAACTAGTACAGCCTCTGTGGAAAACAGTTTGGCGATTCAGAAAAGTTCTGAAAATTGACCTTCCATACAACCCCGCAATCCCTTTACTAGGAATACACCTGTGGAACTCAAATCACTCTATGAAAAAGATACCTGTGCATGCATGTTTATTGCAGCACTGTTTACAATAGCAAAAACCTGGAACCAACCGTGCTGCCCTTCGAAAGAGGGATTGGTAAGAAAAATGTGGTATATATACACAATGGAATATTATGCAGCCATAAAAAAGGACAAAATTATGAAATTCACAGCAACTAGATGGACTTAGAGTCTATAATACTGAGTGATCTATCACAGAAACAAAGTGAGTATCGCATATTCTCACTCATAAGTGAACCTTGAACAATTATCATAATACAATAAGAAAAGAATTGTCAATAGTGGGAAAATGCCAGGGTGTGTGTGGGGGGCAGGATTGACAGTAGTGGGATTCTGCTGGGGGAGGGAGGCACACCCCATCCACAAGGGTACCTGCATAATGAACTTTTGTGTACTTAACCCTGAATTGTACCCCACAACTTTAAAATAAAAAAATTAAAAAAACAACAAAAAAATGTTTTGCCCTGTCTCCAAATCTTGTTTCTTCCCTAGTTGCTTATCCCCTGAATTTTCATTTTTGTCTTTAAATTTTTTAAAAATTATTTTTCCACTTTTATTTTAGATTCAGGAGGTTACACATGCATGTTCGATACATGGACACATTGCGTATTGGTGGGGACTGTATCTCAGGTGGCCCATTTCCCAGATAGTGAACATTGAACCCAATAGGTAATTTCTGAACCCAAATGCCCCCTCCTCACCTCCCTCTTTACTGGTGTCCCCATTGTCTGTTATTTCCATCTTTGTGATTTCTTTTTTACTTTGGCTTTTCATGTCAATTAAATGACATGACAAATTCATCCTACATTTCCTGTCATATTTATTATCTCAACCAACTCTTTGTCAGAATAGTTAATGTTCTTTATTGACTCTTTACATCCTAAGATGTAAATATATGGTGTTATAAGCAACTAAGTAAATATATGGTGTTATAAGCAACTACATTTTGAAGTGGTTTGTTATGCAGTAAGTGCTAACTGATAGAGAAAGGCTGGCAGATCTCACAGTGAAACTATAGATACAGCCCTCAGGAAAGAAGCCTTATGCAGAATCAGACCTTCAGAATGAAAATATTTTATGTGGATGTTTTTCTCCTCTTGGCATTTACAACTCTTATTCCCCACTCCATAAGGAAAGATATATGAATATGAGAGAACCTAATGTGATCTAATACTCCCTCTCCCCCAAATGAGTAAGTAGGAGCCATTTGCAACTATAATAATTCTTGATATGAATGACAAGCTCAGGACAAAGTCAGAAGATCCTTAGTACAGCATTGTTGGGGTATAAAAAAAGACATGCTAATGAGAAAATGTGTTTTCCTTGTATGAGACTATAGTGTATTTTGGAAAAAGTAAAGGGAAATGTGTCAACTTCCTAAGCAACTTCTGAGAAGATCAGCTACACCTTCCAAGTGAGGAGACTGAGCTGGATGAGCACGACTACTGACTATCCCTTCTTTACCTCCCAATAACGCCAGAGCCCACCTTGACCCCTTTGAATTAAGCAAAGGAAAAATTGCATTAGCTTACAGCTCAAACTTGAGTTTGCTAGACACAGGAAAAGTCGTGAGGATCTTTATCACATGGAGGAGAGGAATCAGGACACCCAACCAAGGTGCTAGAAATGAGGTACTGGGGGAAGAGGTTGGAGGTGGAAGCAAGAAGGAGAGAATGAGCAATTGTGTGGTCATCAGCTTTCTCAGGGCTTAATCTTTCCTCAGCAATGAAGCTGAGGAAATATATGTACAAGATAAAGTCTCTGCCTTATGTACAGCACTGCTTCTACCAGGCATAGAAGGTGCAGCAGATACTCTGCAAGGGCACAGAAACAACTTTCATGTAGTTTGTGGTGGGGTCAAGGGAAGGCTCTGGCAGAGAAGCAGTGACAGAAGCTTCAGTCAACCCTGTGGGTCACTAGGCAGTGTTTCCACTGAGGATCACTGCAAGGGGGGAAAACTGCAAGCTGGAGAGCCAGCAAAACTGAAACTGCATTTCCTGATTACCTTACCCTGCACCCTCTGCTCCACCACCAAACAAAAGATGCTAGCGAACATACCTGGATGAGAGAGGAAAGGGAGGGTTTTTGCACAATTAAATATACAAAGTACCTGCAAATGCAAGTGGTAGTGATAGTGGGCCATTTGAACAAATAAATTCATAGACATGTAAAGAAGTGCTCAGAAGAAATGCAGTTATTTGACAAACATTTGAAAAATTATTTATTGTTTTTTCTTATTATATTCATAATATATACTTTTAACAATTCACAGAGGGATATCTAAGAGAATAAATATTACCTACAATATTTTCATGAATATATGTGTGTATGTCTATGAGTGTATATATAATACTTTCAGTTTTTTCTAGACATGTATTTTCTAAATAAAATTGGAATCATGCTCTAAATAGATTTTTAGTATGTTTTAATTTTTATTGAATATAACAATTATGTTTAAATGTCATTGATAGTATAGTATTAATGGCTATATTATATCACATCTTATGAACGTAGCCTAATATTTTTTACATTATCCTCTATTTTTAAATATGTTGACTTGTAACTGTGTCACATTTTCATAGTACTGAAGGTTTCTGTAAATAAAGTTTATGTATATTCCTGGGGGTTTTTTGCAATGAATTACTAGAAGTTTTATACATTAGAACGAAGCATATGCACATTTTTGACTCTTTCTTCTTATTGTTTAGTTGCCCTCCAAGTAGGTTGTATTGAACCTTCCTGGAGTTAGAGATAGGTCTGGGTAGTGTACTAGGTGAATACTAAGAATTTGAGTTTTAGAGTCAGAAATGCTGGGTTTGGCTACCAGGCTCAGTCATTTATTTGTGGCATAATCTTAGGCTATTTATAATATCCTTCCATGATTCTATTTCTTTATTTGTTAAATGGGAATAATAATACAAACACTTAGCTTCTAGAATGACCATGATGATTTAATGGGCTAATACGAAAACCCTCTGCAAGGTTTAAAGGCTATACGAATGCTAGTTGTTTGTATTACTGCCGTGTCTCCAAACCTTGTTTCTTCCCTAGTTGCCACTTGAAATATGACAGCCATAACCTGGTCCTGTGAGCAGCCATGGAGATAAGTACAGAGTAAGCGAGACTGTTCCTCAGGGCTAACAGGAGTGGGGGAGGAGGCTTCCTATCTTCCACTAGAAATCCCTGTAACAAGAATTTATGTCTCTCTGACATCTCACACCAACACTGCATGGCCTGTGGGAAAAAGGGTCACAGAGAGCACACAGCCAGGCTAACTCATTACCATAAATGTGCTTGGAATTGAAGAAGGAAATCAAGTAAGGGCAAATGGGATAAAGGCACTGTCTGCAGCTGGCATTTACCTTCTGCGAGATTAAAATGTTCAGCTGAACGAATTGATGTCGTATCTCTGTAGCTCTGCACGTACACTTAATGAAATAAAAATGAAAAGAAAATGCAAGCCCCTCTCAAGAGAAGATACAATTTTCATTCCTTCTCTGCATATCTGAAGAACTGTAAACATTGAGAAGGAAAGACAAGTGTCTGAGGAGGCCTCGAGATGTGTGAAGTTGAAGGGATAAGAGAGGGGGAAAAGTGGCAGACAAATGATTTGGGATCAGTCAGTTAGATTGCCTTTCCTCATATGTCCCACCTTTGGGGCTTTGTTAGGTGGGGTGTGTAACACGAGAACACTGGAGACTGGGAACTATAATTATCTGAGGAAAGAGAGAAAGAAAGGAGAATGAAAGGAAGGAGGGAGGAGGAAGGAGAGAAGGGAGGGAAGAAGCAAAGAAGGAAGAAAAGAGAGGAAGGAAGGAAGACGGGGAGGAAAGAAGGAAGGAAGGAAGGAAGGAGAAAAAAAGACTATAATTGAAGGTAGTTGCAACAGATGCCTTAAAATAGGCTTTCGAGTCTGACTTGGGTTTTTAAAAATGTAAAATGCCAAATATATTTCCTCTAGCTGTGTAGTTTTAGAAAGGAGTTAACTAAGGTGTGAAGAAGGATTTTTGGACAGAAAGGGCAGTTGGACTGAGAAACATCGATCTCTGAGAAACAAAGTTCTCTGAGATCTTAAATGCTAGCCCTAATGCTCCGGAATGCTGAATGTGGATACAACAGAGAGTTGGGGAAAGGAAGTTCAAGACCATTTTCAGTCTACTCAGATCCTGCCATGCTGCACTACACAGCCAGACTTTTTTTTTCCATATAATTGGCTACATGAAATGGAAGCCTAAAAAATAAAACTGAGTATAATTATACAGCAATGAGTGTTTCCAAACATTTTCCAAAGTGTTACAATATTTTTTCCCCACAGAAAACTAATCAATAAAGAGTGTCATCGATTTGTTCATTTAATGAACATTTTGACTCTGAGGTGACATTTGAATTGTTTCATAAAAGATAGAAATTAATTATACAGGCAGACAAAAGGAAGTATTAATAAAATGATCATCCATGTAAGCGTGGTGGACAATCTCATATTCATTCCAGCTCTGAGTAATAAATGATCTATTCTTAGCAACCTCATTTTCTTGTTGTCTTTGACACAACCTCCCACCTCAGACCACTTTCCTTCTACCCAGCATTTGCTCTCACCCAACATATGCTGACCTTGACCCATTACGAAGCCTGTAAATTGAATCATTCTATGTGATAATAAAAGGAGAAAAGCAACTATTTTGTGCAAGACATGGTGATGTATATGATTTTAATCTTCACAACAAACATATTTAAGTAACTAAAGCTCAGACAGATTTGTTAGTTTGTCTAAAAAGTCAGAATTCTTAACACTGCTCCTGTCCCTTCCTTTACACTTTGCTGGATATATTCTATTTCTAGTAATGTCAGGCTAGGTTGCTTGGACCAGCCATCTCACTGAAAGCAGTCAAATGGGTAGATAAGATATATGTATTCCATGTGATAAATATATATATAAATAACATATAAATATATATTATATTTGATATATAGCCTATGTGAATAGAACATATATAAAATATAGGCTGTATAGAGGATATACTTCCTTTGTATATGTATTCATAAATGTATTAGAGAGTTTAGAAAGCCCTAGACCTATATAGCAAGAGAACAGTAACTCAAAGAGAAAGATAGCACAAGTACCCTGGAAGCCACTTTTGTCTCGAAATAATTAGCTGAGACTGACAAATTTAACTTTTTTTTTAGACTGGAAAATATAGTTTATTTAAAAAGTAAATTAGAGAGAGAGAGAGAGAGAGAGAGAGAGAGGAGATTCACCTCTCCAAGGTAGGGGAGGGGGCCGAAACCAGGAAACATGGCGACAGCCATAGCTCAAAGAAAACATGGCCACACCAGAGTTAAGCAAGGCCTTGAACTTTTGCTTTGATAACTTTATGAGATGTGGGGACAGAAAGTAAAATCAGACCTGTACAAGAATGGGGATCTAGGAGAAAACCCTTTTGAAATGAGTTGAGAACTTGAAAAACTATACATTCACTATGATGATGAATTTAAAGTGAACCAACTCTCTCAATGTATTGAAGTCCAAGTTTGAATTATCTGGTCCTTGAATGGAACTGCAAATTTTGAATTTCAATGAAGGTGGTTCACATAATGTTAGTTCACCATGTAGAACCAAAAAATAAATTGTCCTTGGAGAAATTACCTTCATTCTAGACCACACATTATCCCCACAAGCAATTTTAAGACATAAAGACCACAAGGATAACCAGATATACAAAAAAATTAAACTACACAAGAAACAAACAGCAGAAACAAGAGACAAAAAAAAAAAAACCAGATCAGAAAGGACCTTATTACTGAAATAATAATAAAGTATGCTTAAATAAATTAAAGCAAACCTTGAAACTAGTACTATACTTGAATAAATTTTTAAAAAATGTTTGCTATCTACACAATATGGGCAACCCTAAGAAGAAAATCAACAAATTAAAAAGATAAATAGAACTGCTAGAAGTAAAAACTAAAATTGCTAAAATTTAATACTTACTGGAATGTCTAACATAGCTAGGCATAGCTAAAAAGAAAGTTAATGAACTGAAAGATAATTCAGAAGAAAATTTCGTGCTTGTAGCATAAAGAAGTAAAAAGAGGGAAAATACATAAAAGAAAATAAGTAACATGGAACATAAAATATGGAAGAATTTTTTATATATAACAGAATACACTAGAATTCTTTAGAATTTCCCTTTTAAAAATAAAAGAATGAGGTGGAAATAATATTTGAAAAATAATAGTTAAGACTACTGTAAACAGACTATTCAAAACTGATGAAATGTATTACCAGAAAACCCCAAGCAGAACAAGTTAAAAGAAATGCACATTTATACCTATTGTAGCAAAACTACAGAAAATGAGAGACAAAATAAGTCTTAAATGCAGTCTCAAAGAAATGGTAGTAGACTTATCATCAACAATGAAAATCAGAAGACAAGGTAGTACCTTCAGTGTGCTGAAAGAGAACAATCACCAACTAGAATTTTCTACAAAGTAAAAATAGCTTTAAAAATTAAGGTAAAATACAGTCATTTTCAGATAAAAAAAAGATTTTGATGGCTTCAGAATTCTACTAAAAAAATTCTACGTGTTGAACTTAAGCAGAAGAAAAATTGATCCTACTGGAAGGTCTAAAATGCAAAAAGGAGGAAAAAGCTTAGGAAATGTTAAGTATTTGGGTAAATTTAAGCAAACACTGTGGTAAACAATATAATGTCTTGAGAGATTAAAAAGTAGAAATAAAACACACATCAGTAACATACAAATTGGAAAGTAAGAAAATGAAATGAGTATCTTGGAAAAGAATAAAGTTACTGATTATTTCTAGAATTTGTAAAACTTACGTATGTATTTGTAAAACTTATACACAGATAAATACTAAATAAAAGAATGAGTATGTTCATTCCAAATTAGTAGGGAGGGAAGAAATGAATGAAAATACATATTCAATTCAAAAAAAGAAAAGGAAGAAGAAATAGTGTAGCAAGTACAACAAATGGAAAACAGAGAAAAAAATGGTAGGTCTATTCCAACATAGCATTAATTTCATCAAATGTAAGGGACTAAATGCTCTAGTTAACATACAAAGATTGCCAGGTTGAGTAAAAGGCAAAAATCATCTATGTGTTGTTTAGAAGATCCACATCTAAAAATTAAAGTTAAAGAAAGATTGAAAACCAAAGATGGAAGAAATATATCAGACAAATACCAATCAAAAGAAACTTGGCATTATTTTACATTTTCTTTTGAGTAACATCTGATTTGTTAATATTAGATACATTAGACACTAAGGCAGGAGGCATTGTTAGAAATAAATAAGGATAGTTAATAATGATAAAGGGTTTAATTCAACATGAAAATTTGGCAATTTTAAGATTTTTATTTAGCCACTTATATAGTCATGCCTTCCCCAAAGGGAAGTGGATAAATAAGCATAATAGTGGGAAATTTTGACCCATACTTCTCAATAATTGATGAAAAAAAGTACAGTTATATATAAAAGACTTAAATAACACAACAATCTCTCTATATACTCATATTCTTGTAAAGAATATGCAAAATTAACACTCTTTTGAAGTTGGTATGAAACATTTTAAAAAATCATATATTGTGCTATGAAACAAACATTCACAAATTTCAAGTACTGAAATTATATCAAGTATGTTCTTTGACCACAACACTAAAAATAACAAAATGCAAACCAGAAAATTCTTATATGTTTTGAAATTTCAGAATACACTTCACCTAACTCACAGATAAAAGGAGAAACCATAATAAAAACTAGGAAATATTTTGAACTGAATGATGATGAAACTATTGAATATCAATATGTGTGGAATGCAGCGAAAGCAAAATTTAGATGGAAGTACTTACCTTTAAATGAACACATTAGAAAAGAAGAAAGACTGAAATTTGATGGAGATGTTAGAAAAAGAAGAGCAAAGAACACACAAAGTAAGTATCAGGAAAAAATAATAATAAGAGCAAACTTAATGAACTATAAAACAAACATAGAATCCACAAAGTGAAAAAAAAGGCCAAACATATGGACTTCACAGCAACTTGGATGGATTTAGAGTCTATCATACTGAGTGATCTATCACAGAAACAAAGAACAGAGTACCATATGTTCTCACTCATAAGCGGACCTTGAACAATTATCATAATACTATAAAAAAGGGATTGGCAGTAGTGGGAAACTGCCAGAGCAGTGGGGGTGGGATTGGCAGTTGAGGGAAACTGCCTGGGGAGGGAAAGGCAAACCTCATCAATAAGGGTAACTGCATAATGAACATTTGTATACCTAACCCTGAATTGTACCCCACATCTTTAAAAAAAAAAAAATCCTATTTCACCACCAACAAAAAAGAGACTAATAAATCAACAAATCTCTGGTGAAACTAGGAAGGGGTGGTGTTGGGGAGATGGGGAGACAGAGGAGAGAGAGGGAGGGAGGGAGAGGGAGAGAGAGAAAGAGAGAGAGAGAGAGAAGGGGAGAGGGGAGGAGGAAAGTTCAATAACAAGAATTTAAACGCTGACATCACTACAGATTTGGCAGAAATTGCATTTTCCTTCACTTTCGTAAGTTAATCTTACTAATAAAGTATTTCCACATACATTTTCTCACTTCATATATTTTAGTGATTGCTTATTATGCAGAGTACACAGCTAGTTCTTACTTAGCTTGTAGTTCTGGCTTTTTTCCTATAATGTGCCTATTCAAAAGGAGAATGGTATTCTTTTCTCAATCATATTTTACTTAGAATTAAGGACTATCTGAAATCACAAATAACTAACATATAATACAAGAGTAATTAGTTTTTTGTTAGATTCATGTAATATGAATTTCTGAAAGTTTAGAAATATTATTAGTCAAAATATATAAGAAAATATTTCAGTCAAAATTTATTGATAGAACTGAATGTTTTTTGAATTTTGAAAAGGGGAGAAAATGAAGATAATACCTGTGAGGAAGTCAATGACTAGAAAAACAGAAAGGTAGAAATGATGAAGACATGGTGAGCCTTATAAGCTTGAATGACCATAGTAATAAAGAGTGAAAGTAAAAAATCATAATATTCAGGTAAATCACTTTATTTACAATTTTGTGATTAAAATATTTGTATACATTTATTTCTGTAGAGACTGTCTTATGGGGTTGTTTTGTGTTTTTGGAAAAAAAAATATTATTATTTTCCCCCATAGAACTGAGGCTTGAGAATCTTTGGAAAAATTATTTAACTGCTTTGGGTTTTAGTTTCCTTTTCCACTAGATTAGTATACAGGACAAGATAATTCTAAGTTTTCAAAATAGAATGGTTATTACTTTAGAAAAGGGGCATTCCAGAGTGATTGAAAGCACAGGCTTTAGAGTTGTGAATTCATTTATTTATCCAACAAATATTTATTGAACAAGCACTACATGCCAGGACTGTGTTAGGTCCTGACAATATGAACAAGGTCTTTCTTATCATAGAATTTCTCTTCTTTTAAAGGGACAGGGGCCAAACAAGTAAGATATTCTTTTTTTTTTTTTGAGTTGGAATCTTACCTGTCGCCCAGACTGGAGTGCAGTGGCCGCTCCCGGTCACCGCAGCCTCGACCTGCTGGGCTCTGGCGATCCTTCCGCCTCAGCCTCCCACGTAGCAGGAATTACAGGCATGCACTACCACGCCCGGCTGTTTTTTTGGATTTATTGTAGAGATGAGGTCTCGCTGCCCAGGTGGGCCTCGAACCCGCGGACTCAGGCAATCCCCTCACCTCAGCCTCCCAAAGGTGCGGGATTACAGGCTGAGCCACCGAGCCCGGCTGCCTGTAAGATATTCTATAAACAAGCAGACATTGTGACATGTGCTGTATCAGTAATAGGGTGTTGTAACACAAGTTAAAAGAAGATGTTTGAAAGCTTCTTAGTACTGTGCCTAACTCATAATAAGCTTAATAAATACTGGCTAAGCAACTCATTAAAACACATCTCAATTTTATACAAGAAACCTATAGAGCTGCAGGACTCATTTTCTTGCAAAAGGTGGAAACCCAACTAAAACTGACTCAAGTCAAAAAAGGAATGTGTTTCCTCATGTATTTTGGAAGTCCAGGGTTGATTTAGGTCCAGGTAGACTTGAAGTCTTAAAGGATGTCATTATGTCTACTTGTTTTTACCTGCTCCACCACTAGAGATACACTTCATAAAAGCAGGTACAGTGGAAGCACAAGTGTTTTTGACTGCTATATTTAGATCACTGTGTCTGAGGCAGACTGCTATTTGTCACGCACCAGACATTTTTCCCTTTACTTTTTTAGTAATAATACCCCTTACGTTTTTATCTGGGCACATGACCACCTTGCTAGAGAGCATGTTTCTCAGCCTCTCTTGCAGCTCAGTGTGGCCAGTTCTTCAACAATGCAATGTGAGCAGATGTGATATCTGCAACTTCTATACCATGCTTAAATGCCACTTGCCCTCGAGTCCTTGCTTTATCCCTTTTCCATGTGCTGAAATTCAGACGCGGTGTTGTTACACCTGCGTCATCCGTGTAGACAGCACTCTAGCAGGCTTTGTGAATTAGGAGTTCCAGAAAAGAATTATGCCCTGCTGCCCTCAAGAATTCATTGTATATAATGCATTCTGTGTTTTTTTTCTATGCATCTATAATGGTACTAGTTACATATTATAGTTGGGAGAATTGAGAAAGCCTGCCTGGATACAGCAAGGTGAATACAACCTGGACTCCTGGATCACTTCATGGAGCAGAGTGACTGTCTGAAGCTCTCACCAGTTGTGAGCATTGTTGCCTAAGTGCTGCCTGCTTGGGCTTCATTGTCAGTAGCTTAGCTAATAATTGTCCAACTCTGTAAGTGGAAGGTGAGATGATCTTTTGATAAGCATCACTGAGAATGGGGAAGGAGGTAATCACAAACTGAATTGAAACGGTATGCTAGGCAAGCAAAAACAAAACAAAACAAAAACAAAAACAAACTTGTAACAGTAGAGCTGAAATAGTTTTGCCATTTAGAGAACTTAGAAATAGAAGTCATCATTTTTTTTCTGAACATTCTTTCCAGGTCAGGAGTACTCTTTATTTACTTGATTACAAATTTTTCATTATAAACATTTATTTTTTAGTCAATGAAGATGACAATATGATTGTATATAGGCAACAAATTATTCACGACAATATATATGACTTTCATTTTATTTATTTCCCCCTTAGGTGGCAGAATGAATGTATAAACATGAATTTAGCTATAGATAAATCACATGCCTAATATATTATACTTTTCCAATTTCTTTTTTTCTATAGTTTGCATTATAGATTCCAACGTAATTTTCTAGCGTTTTACATTTTTCCTCTCCCTAACACCACTGTAGATTGTTGTCTTGAGAGGTTCTTCTGATGGAGAATGATATGTTTGGTTCAGTAGCCTTCTTGCTATGCTTCATTTAGCTCAAGTTCTCATTTTCTCTCCCCTCTGGTGACTAAGCTGGTGGTACCGGAGCCTGGTGCAGTGAGTCTCCTGGGACTCAAGCTAGATTTTATGCAAGAGGAGGTGACCCCCCCAGAGTTGTGCCAGGTATGGAGCAGCCTTGAATGCCAAACGTATGGTGGAATTTGGCAGCCTTGCAATGGAAAGCAAGCAGGGCCTGGCACACACGTGGAAACAGTGGAGCTGAAAGAAGAAGCAAGAATGTTCTTTGAGCAGCTATTTTGAGGGAAAGATGGGACTATAGTCCTGAATCCAATGCAGCATTGAGCGTTTGTGCACAAGCGTCTAGACTGAATTGTGTTTTATTTTCCTCTTCCTTTGGTATATAAATAATATACACATTGTAGAAAAATTATAAAATGCAGAGAAAGAAAAAAATCACTGAAAAATTCCACTATTCAGAACTTACCACTGTATAACATTTTGGATTTATACCCTTTTAGAATTTTGCTTATTCCAATAGATACATATGAATGTGTAAAAATAGTGTACTGTTTTGTAGTTTGTTTCAGAACTGATTTCTAAACCCCCTCTCAAATAATGTAACCCTAATATATACTAATAAATCCAAGAGGTTCATGCTGTTAGAGTTGCCTTCCTTAAAGACAAACAGTTCATTAACCCAAAGTTCAGTTGCATTCTGTCCTTGTGTTTCTTGAGAGGCATTTTGAGAACTCTAATACACAAGCTACAATTATATTCTCAAAAACTCCTCCCTTTTTTCCTCAGGTAGTTTGTGTTGTTTTACTTTTTTTGTACACAGGGTTGCTGAAAACACCATCTGCGTCATGCTACTCAATGTCTCCTTCATTCCTAATAGGGTTTTGTCTCACTCCACTTTCCACTTTTTTATGTGGAACAATTTGCTTTCTCTGCTAAGACTTCTTCCTTATATTCTGCCTCTGTGGTCTGGTTTCCACTGCTAAATTACCATACTCCGGAAGCACTATCACCAGAGATAAGGAAACTTGCTGAGAAAGTCTAGGGTTCACTGCTGAGGACCAGAGGTGGTGAGCACTGAGTAGACAAGAACAACCGTCTCTTTCATAAGTAGTAAAAGTCAAAAAATGCAAACACTCAGGGGTTATTAAAACTATCACTGCAACATTAATATATTGTGAAAATTTTCCATGACAAAATACAAAAACACTTATTATTTTTAATGACTCTATGATACATCATTCCATATTTAGGTGGTACTCATATATCTATTCAATTTTCTGTTTTGAATATTTAGTTTGTTAAAGCATTTTATTAATGTAAAAATTTTGCTGTGAACATCTTTGGAAATGCATCTTTGAATATTTTTCAACTTAGAAAAGATTTATAGGGTGGGATTACTGATTCAAAGCTATGCACATTAATAAAAATTTTGCCTTATTGCTCTTCAGGAAGGCTTACTGATTTGTTTTTCATTAATGATGGATGAGATATCTTTTGCCCCACAGTTATGCCAACACTAGTTAATATCATTTTTCAAGCTTTGCAGATTCAATAGGCACAAGTAGTATCTTATTGTTTCACTTATTTCTTCATTAGTGAACTTAAACGTTTGTTTTGCTTTTATCATTATTGGTTTTTGGAATCATATATGTTTCCTATTGAAATTGAATTACGATTTAACATTTGGCAATATACAATACCATTTTGGAGTTGGAAAATGTTTTCAGGATATCAGCCATAGCCAATTATGGCAAGATTTACTAAACTGCAGTCTTTTCCTTGACTTTCTTTCCAATTATTTGTCCCTGTACCTCATACAAAAAAAACAACTCCAGGATAAGGAAATTAACTTATTCACTAATTTTGATAAATTGAACAAAAAGGGTTTGAAGTAGGACCATATATCTCTTATAATATAAAAGTCAGGATTTACTGCCATCAAAGAATAAAATAATTAGGATGGGTTAGCTAACCTGAAAAATGGAGTCTCAGGAGTCCCAGCCATCTTAGTGATCGCAGCTCAGTGCACAGGCTGGGTCTTGCACAGCGGCAAGTAAGGAAATTTGCTGTGAGGAAAGGGAAATGCATTTCCCAAAGCTCCTGGGCAAGGACAATAGGAGGATGCAAACCAGATCTCACTGCAGATGCAGTGCCCTCTTCATAAAAACACACAAGTGAAAAGCAAAATAAAATAAAATCTAAAGGGCAAGAAAAGAGAGCAGGGATTGTTGCATCTTTTGTAGGACAACTGTTGTTGGTAGACGTGGCAGGACATATATTCAAGCCTTTCTTCCTAGCATCAAAAAGGGCTGATTTGGTGATACAAGAAAAGTTACAAGTTTATGGTCAGTATTGTGATGAGCCAAACAGATCATGTTTTTGTGAGTTCTGTGCTTTAGTTACTACATTTAGTGCCATACACACACACCCCACACGCGTTAGTTTTCCTGACAATCCTAATCTCAGGTATTCCAGAAGGTTGGCGCCCCCTGAATCCCTCTTCCGCGAAGAAGCCTTCCAGCAGGCCTGACTCACACGGAGCTTCTGCTTTGGCATTTAGAGCTCATCCTTCCAATTTAGCATCGATTATCTTACATCTTCTCTTAATTTTTGAACATCTCTGGATATTATTCTTTGCCCTTTATACAGATTGTCTGCGCCCATATCAGAAGTTTAGTCCCCAGCACAAAGCAAGGCACACAGTAGGGTCTATTATAAATGCAAACTCTTGATCTAATGAGGACTTAAAACAGCCCTACAGAATGATTCAATTAATATTTATAAGCAACTGCCAGGTGTTTCCACATGAGATATCTTAATTCTAAAAATCATCCTTCTAGGTAGGAAAGATTGGCCCATTTTTGGATAACAGAACTGAAGCCAGGAAGAGTTAAGCAGTTTCTCAAGATTCCACTCTCAGTGGGGTTGGGATTTGAATTCTGGTTTCTCAACTGCAAAGCTGGTGCTTTTTTCACAGACCCACACTCCTTCTGGATTTGCTCAGCAGAACCCAATCGTGGGTGGAAGAGCTCTTTGCACAGAGACTTATCATGGCTGATGAGCTTATTGAGGGCCAATGAGAAAAAAAAAAATCATGATTATTTTGGTGATTTTTGCTAACCAAACTCCATGGTGCCTATGTTCTTGGGCAAATACTGATTTTTTAAAAGAAAATTAGACAAGTATAGAGAAATTGCCTTTGCACTGAAGCCATAATGCATGGGTTTTCGGGAAGATTTATGATTGTCTTCTGTTGGGGATTTGTGATTGTCTTTTGTTGGGGAAGTATCCAAGTAGAAATTTCAGGGGCTATACATGCAAATTGTTTACACTACTTAAAAATGTACTTAATGCCCTGAGGGCTTTTCAGCATGTCTGTAGAACTTGACTGTTTCTGCAGGAAAATGTTAAATGTGGGAAAAGGATAATGAGGCTTCCTTAACATTCTGCAGATGACATTAAGTACATTATTTCCTCGTTAAAAAAGAAAAAAAAAAATCAATTTCATAGAACAAAATAAATGTGAAGTGACACATATTGCTTTGTACAGCTACTTTTCTATTAAAGCGACTTCCACTGTAGGTGGGGATCCAACTTCATTAAGCTTTCATAAGGCCAAGTTATCCCACTAATAGATCACTGAAAGTACTTAGCGTATTTCCTTTGTTTTCTTCTGGAGCTTTTTGCCACTAAAAAACAGGCGAAGACCAAACCAAACAAAAGCAAAATGGGAATGGTTCATAGATGTCAAATTTATAAACTACTATCTATTACAAAATCTGTTGTTTAAGCCATTGGAGATAGCTGACATTTTCATAAAGAATAACTGCTTACAAAATAAATAATAGAGATGGAAAGAGTTGTTCAGCTGGTGGAAAGATTGGTAAAATCTGCCAGGTTTCAACAATTCATACATCACAAGGGTATTACACAAGCCTAATGAGAAGAATACTTTTTAAAAAAAAAACCTTAACAATTTTTAAAAAATTGTAGTTACATATACATAACAAAATTTACTATGTTAATCATTTTAAAGTTTTCAACTCTCTGGCATTAAGTTCATTCACACTGTTGGGCAACCACCACTGCCACCCATCGTCACAAGTTTTTCATCTTCCCAGACTGAAGCTCTGTACCCATTAAACCAGAACTTTCATTTCTCCTCCTCTCCTGGCAATCAGCATTCTGCTTTCTGTCTCATAGTAAGTGGAATCATGCAGTATTTGTCCTTTTGTGTTTGGCTTATTTCACTTAGTATAAAAGTCTTCATGCATGTTGTAGTATGTGCCAGAATTTTCTTCCTTTTAAAGGCTAAATCATAGATTATTCAATTTTGTGTATATGCCACATTTTGTTTATCTATTGATTCACCCATTAACACCTGGGTCTTCTGCCTTTTGTCAATGGTGAATAATGCTGCTGTGGACATGATGTACAGTATCTGTTGGAGTCCATGCTTCTTGTATACCCTCCCTTTGGGTGTATAGCCCAAGTGGATTTGCTGGATTGTATTGTATTTTGCTTAATTTTTTCCACCTTACAGTTTTTCACAGTGGCTGCACTATTTTACACTCCCACCCACAATGCACAAGGGTTTCAATTTCTCTGCATCTTCATCAGCAGTTGTAATTATTTTTTAAAAATAATATACATCCTCATGGGTATGAGAGAAATACTAAACATTTCTTTTACTTTTTTATTTGCAGAAGCACTTTAAACTCAGTGATCTTTACTTAATTCTGCATATTTTTAGATGCAATTTTACATTTTGGGGTGCTGCTATTTGACCAATTGTCTCATTTGTCTGTAAGCTCAAAAGGGTATGGACTGTGTCTAGTTAGCCAATTTTTAAGCACATAGTAAGTGTTCAATAAAATATATTTCTATTGAGTGTATAAGTAGTTGAATTAATTAATAACTTCCCAGGTCAGCATTTTTTTCCTAATTCATTTCCATTCTATTTAGCAAACTTTAGTGATCATCTGCAATTTTCCAGATCCTATATTTAACAATATCTTGAAAATACTATTAAATTTCCTTGCTCCGAGGCTGTCTTTCTCAGACTGGCTATCTTTGTTCAAACCTTCACCTGTACCTTTAGAACTAAAGGCAGTTGGTAGAGTAATATCCCCCCTAAGGGTATTGATCCAATGAATAACTATTCAAGACCGAAAATGTGCAAAAAAAATCTGCAGTAGGTTTTGAGCAGGAAGTGGTGTGTGCGGTAATGGATACAATGATTAAAAACACAGAGCTGTCAGTTCTTTCTGTCTGGAGTGCTCAGAAGTCACCCTTCTCTACTAATTAATACTTACTCAGCATTCAGGCTTAAATAAATGTCATTTCCACAGGGAAGCCTTCCCTAACTCCCTGCACTAGATTAGGCTCCCTTGTTACATTCTTCCTCAGGATCCTGAACCTGTTTTATAATACTTATCCCAGTTTTCATTAGCTATCAAATGATTTTCTCCTTGCTAGACTATCAAGTCAACAGGGGCATGGTTGCATGTGCTTTTCTCTAGTCTAGAACAGTGCCTGGCTTGTATCTATCAGTCAGAGATATTTGTTGAATGAATGGCAAGAGTTCATGAGGCATCTTTGTCCTGATGGAACCTGGGTTTAATAAGAAAGACAGAAAATGCCTCAGCATTGCCAATATTCGTATAAACAAACCACTGTAGAAGTAGAGAGAGAGGGAGGAGGGAAATCTGAAGACTTCACAATGAAGTTGCTTCTCAGCTCTGCATTGGGTTAAAGTGAAGTGTAAAGGTGAGTAGAAGGTGCTGGGCAAGGAAGGAAAAACCTTGAGTGAAGAACAGTGAGGTGCACCATAGGATGTCCAGGGTCAAACGGACCAATCTGAACACAATACAGAGACAGGGGATCTAAGGAATTAGGAAACACTGGCAGAGATTCCCTCACTAGGAATGTATTTCCTACCATGCGCCAGGAAACCTTTGGTGCCAGGCCTTCTGTGGGTGTTGGTAGTAGAATTATTGGTTGGGATAAACCAGAATTTTTTTTTTTTTCAGGAGGTCCAATCTTGACCTCCTGACCTGGAACCTACACTCAAGGAACTATAAGTTATATATGAGTGTGGATTCATCTCAGTCTAACACTTGTCACAGACTCAGGCATCAAGCATAGCAGTGGAGCTGCCAACAATTACATGATAGTTTCAGAATTTGACTTTTAAAAATTAAGTTTCAGAAAGAGAGAGTGACCCGTTTACCCATGACCCCTGCGTTCAACTCATGAACTCTTTCTCTCTTTCTGAATACTCCTTCAGTTTCTGCTACCTGCCTGCACATTTTTTACACTTTTGTGATCAACACGTACATAGTTTCATTGTCTGCAGACAGAGTTCAACATTGTATAACAGTTTTATAGAAATGTCTTATGGTTTTCTGTGGCTGAAAATGTTCCATCTTATTGATCTGCTATAGGCAACCTGGCCAGTGGACAACTTTGTTTTGTAGCACATTGGCTGGAGGGGCAGACCCAGTCTCTCCCCTGGAAGGCTACCAAGCCACAGTCAGTGGAAAGGGGAGAGAGATGAAGTCTACTGTGAGTGAGGGGTTTGTTTGCTTCTTCATCTTTCATGGAGTAATTGGTGAGCAATGTCCCCATGTTATAAGAGCCATTCTATCTCAGCTCTATCCAAAGAGCAACTGACATCTCAGGTGGAGGAGACCAGTTCTGGGTTTCTGAGCTAGCATCCTCAAATTGGATGCCCATCACAATCATTAGGTGAGATCAATAAAATACAGACTGCCAGGCCCCAAGGGTGATGCAACCAGGCCAAGCATCTATACTTCTAAAAATCTCTCAGTGATTCTGATGCACATTTAGGTCCGAAAGCTACCGACAAAATAGAGAGACCTGGGCTCCCTGCTTGGCTCTGTCAATGACTGGATGTGTGACCTCAACTCTTAGTCTCGGTTTCCTGTCTGTAAAATGGGTTTTGGTGAGGGAGAAATTATTATGAAGTAGCTGGTCTGTAACTTAACACAATTTTCAGTCACATAGTACATCTCAGTTGTTAAAGGTTTGTTGAAAGTTTCTCAACCATGATTCTCAGCTTCGATGTCGATCTCAGGAAGAGCAAATAGAGACAAATTGCTCAGCTTTCTGGGCAACCTGCGTACGCCTGGACTTTCAGTCACTGGGGGTCCTTGGAAAGATTTCTTATTGATAGATCAAGGAGATATATTAGCTGTGGGATTGTACACATCCTGGCTATAGCAGGCACATGAAAGTAAGGATTGAGTGGTGGGCTCAGTGGTCACAGCCAGCAGCCCTTCTGGGAATTCAAAACCGTCCCATCACCTTTCTTCAGTGGGTCTTGGTCTTACAATACAACTGGAAATGCAAAGTCAGAAAATAGAAATGCCTTCCAATATTTTATTTTTCACTGATAGATGAAGTAATTTTTCTCTGTGATCCATCACAGTGCATTTGCTAAGGGGGGTTATTTATTAGTTTCACAAAGTGATAGATTTTTTCCAGGCATACATGCTGATTTAGTTTCAACTGTATGGCAGAATTCCTTAAAGACCATATCTTTCATATACTCTGGAGCAAGTAGATCATTAATTTTGAAGAAAGGGCTCTGGCAAAATAGGAGATAAATCAGAACAATATCACATTCTTACTTCTTCCTGGCAAGAGCTGCAATAGCTTAAGAAATTAGCTTTAAAAAATTGCAAAGCAGAGTGGAATTTTACATTTTAGTTACTAAGATATTTTGCAGTGTTTGAATGTGAAATTCCACAAACTGTAAAAGTTATCAGAACATGTCTACCAGATATGAAAAATAATTTAGCGAATTGACTGCACCCCATTTTTCTAACAGAATTAGAGAAGCTTCAGTGTAAATCCTCTTGGATTCTTAAGACACAGCTACAGCTGGGTGTATGGTCCCTTGAAAAATAGGGAGGAAGGCATAAAGTGATTCCTGGGAAAAAACTATCCCTTTGATAGGGCAGTGTAAGAATGTATGCCATTTCTCCTATATTTGGGGGCTATTTCAATACATTTCTTTATTTCTTCTTCTTGCTAAAATAACAGCACCTTTGCTGTTCACACATTGGCCATATTTTCAACTTGGTGACTCTAGGGAAATCACAGTGCATAGACTGAATGATGGATGTGGAGAGCAGGGTCAACCGGCCGGCCAGTACTTATGGCTGGATAAGGAGCCCAGCACCCAGATGTAGGGCTAAGCTTG
Organism: Cephalopachus bancanus; assembly: GCA_027257055.1. Taxonomy (NCBI): domain Eukaryota; kingdom Metazoa; phylum Chordata; class Mammalia; order Primates; family Tarsiidae; genus Cephalopachus; species Cephalopachus bancanus. The sequence goes on along the minus strand of JAPVLO010000096.1, from coordinate 2,277,399 downwards.
TTCTCTGGGGTTGGAGGCTGCTCTGTGGGTTGCCAAGCCTGCACTGCATCAAACTTAGAAAGTATTATCTCACTCTCACTTTTAAAAAATGTTCGTTGTCACATTTTTATAGTGCTTCGTAAAGCAGCAAGGAAAGATTAAGTGAAACAATAGAACATTGACTATGGTGTGGATTTGGGCAGTAAGACTGCAAGGAGGGGCACCTACCTGCATAAGGACTGTGTTCTACACTTGTTCCAGTATAAGACGACTATTGTCTGATGAAGGCAGAGGCATTAGAGTTAGAAGAAGGGATCAGCTGAATTTTGTATTGTCTGAATGTGAGTGTTGAGAAGGATTGAGGAGTTCGTGATGATTGTCATGTTTTTTGACTTGAGCAACTGAGTTAATGTTAACTAAGCCTCTGAAAAGAGGAGAAAAGTCATGTATATCTTTAATTTTTAATTAAACTTTTTTTAAAATTTTAAAGATGTGGGGTACAATTCAGGGTTAGGTATACAAATGTTCATTATTCCGGTACCCTTGTTGATGAGGTGTGCCCCCCCCAAGATCCCCACAAAAGGCACATTTTAAGAAAAAGATGATTGGCTTTTAGACATGATTCATTTGTTAATGCCTGTGATGTCATAGAGACAAGTATCTAGAAGGCAAAATGGATAGATAAATGTCAAGGTAAGTGGTTAAGATGCACCCAACGGCCGGGTTCAGTGGCTCAGCCTATAATCTCGCACCTTTGGGAGGCCAAGGTGAGTGGACTGCCTGAGCCCGTGGTTCGAGACCCACCTGGGCAACTTGGCGAGACCTCATCTCTACAATAAATCAAAAATGAGCTGGGCGTGGTAGCACGCACCTGTAGTTCCAGCTACTTGGAAGGCTGAGACGGAAGGATCGCCGGAGCCCAGCAGGTCGAGGCTGCATGGCTGGGAGCGGCCACTGCACTTCAGTCTGGGTGACAGAGTGAGACTCCAACTCAAAAAAAAAAAAATGCCCTTGTACAACACTTTTCTTTTGAGTGTGCATGTGTGTGTGTGTGTTTTTTTGGGGGGGTGGTAACATGTGATGCTTCTAATCAACAGAATATGGCAAAGGTGAGGAGAAATCACTCCCATGATTTGGTTATACTAAAGATGAAAAAGGGATTTTGCAGATGTAGTTATAGAAAAGCCTCCCAGGAAGCCTAGTCACGTGGGGGTCGTAGTGATTAGAGCTTGAGGCCACAGTGCAAGTGGAGAGTAAAGGGCAAAGCTAAACTTTTTTTAAGGTCGCAAAGGGTACATAAGGATTAAGGCAAAGTCTTAGGGAAGACAGAAGATGGGGAGCTGATGGAACAGACTGGCTGCTGTCAGCAGGGAGACTCCTTGGGGATAGAGCAGGTGGGACAGGAAGTAAGCCTCAGGGGACCAGGAGGTGTGTTGTGGCTGGTGCCTGATGGTCCCAGTTTTCCAGGGATCTTAGTCATCCTCTGTCATCCTCTGTCAGTGTGGGGGGCCAGGATTGCGGGAAGGAGAAACTTGGAAACACCTGCTTAGGAGAATGGTTAAGGATTGACCAAGCCCAAGAATTGAGTTTGTGGCTCATTCCAGCTCATCCTAAAACTATATTTCCCACTATTTCCTCCCCCACCTCCCAGGTAGCATTTTCTGTTTGAGAGCAGGCTATACCTTTCCTCATTCCAAGGGCCCCTAGACCAGGGAAAAAGAGAATCTTCCCTGCTCTAAGCTTCTGGGTTTATTGTCACCACCATGGGGGATATTCGAAGCTCAGTTTAGGTTTCCATGTTACTGAAAATTGTGCACTTGCTTCCTTCTAGTTGCCAGTTCTGTTCTCACTTTCTAAACATTTCTTTTAGGGAGTGTCTGATCTTTGGCTGCTGCCAGTCCCTAGAAAGTACTGGTTTGCTTTTCTAGAACTCCCAGCAGTGTGCAGAGCTATAGAACCCCCTGTGTTCTGTATGTGGGAAGAATAAAAGAGATTATAGCCACACAGGGCTCCCTCACATTGACAGGGTAAACTACACAAGCGTCTTTGAGGTCAGGAGGGGCTCCTTCTCTAGAATCGTCCATCACTCTGTATGCGTAGGAGAAAAATTCTCCCTCCTGACAGGGTGGCAGGAGCTAATGATAATGGCATAGATAATTTGTATATAGGCACTGCTCTTGGTGGCATATTTACTGGAGTTGTGTGACATTATCCAAGTAAATTATTATATTAGTTTGCTAAGGCAGCCATATAAAATACCATAGACTTGATGGCTTAAACAATAGAAATTAATTTTTTCACAGTTCTGGAAGCTAAAAGCTCAAGGTCAAGGTGTCAGCAAGGTTGGTTCTCTCTGGGGTCACTCTCTTTGTCTTGTCCGTGGCCACCTTCTTCCTTTGTCTTCACATGGTCTTCCTCTATGTCCGTATCCTAATATCTTTTTATAAATACAACATTCAGATTGGATTAGGATCCAATGTAATGACCTCATTTTAACTTAACTACTTCTTTAAAGACTCCATCACCAAATACAGGCACCTTATGAAGTACTGGATTTAGGACTTCAACATAAGAGTTTGGGGGCTACCTGATTCATTTGTTTTAAAGAAGTCTTGTCATCTGGTAGGGCAAGTCCCTTTTCCCTGGTCTAGTCATCTATATGAATTTTAGAACCATTTTTAAAAAATTGACCATTTAAAATTTGATTGTACTAGAATCAGGGAAAAATATAATGACCCCCGACTCCCCATACACAAAAACATTACCATGCAGACCTGTGGTTCAATCCTCAGAGACTGATTTCATTGGTAAGGTGTGTAGCCTGGATCACAAAGAGTTTAAAATCTCCCCAGGTGATTCTAACACCTCCGTTTTTTCAAAGCAGGTCTGTGAACAGTAAACTCTCCTGACTGAACATCTTCCTCTACTCTTGTAGCATGTCTTGTTCCAATGGGATAGCTACCATCACAAATTAGTCCCTGGTAGCTAGTCTGACTTTTCTCTCCTGTGGATTTAAAATTTTTTTTTTAAACTTTGTTCTTGGTATTCATGTTACTACAAGGATTCTATTTGTGGATTTGTGTTTTTTTCTTTTTATTTATTTACTGTGGTATGTGTTCTTCTGAATCTCTTTGTCCTTATTCAGTTGTGGATAACTCTGAGTCATTACCCTTTTAATTCAGTTCTCTGAATTTCCAGCCAGCCTTCCTAATGAAACTTCTATTAGAAGCATGAGGAAGTCCTTCACTATTTTATTTATATATATATATATATATATATATATATATTTTTTTTTTTTTTTTTTTTTTTTTTTTTTTTTGAGTTGGAATCTCACTCTGTCACTCAGACTGGAGTGCAGTGGCCGCTCCCGGCCACCGCAGCCTCGACCTGCTGGGCTCCGGCGATCCTTCCGCCTCAGCCTTCCGAGTAGCCGGAATTACAGGCGCGCGCTACCACGCCCGGCTGATTTTTTGATTTATTGTAGAGATGAGGTCTCGCTGCCCAGGCGGGTCTCGAACCCGCGGGCTCAGGCAATCCACTCACCTCAGCCTCCCAAAGGCGCGGGATTACAGGCTGAGCCACCGAGCCCGGCTTTTATTTATATTTTTAAGTTTCCTTTATCTCTTTGCATGACATTCAAGGTGAATTGTTTAATACTACATCCTTTCTTGTTTTAACTTTATCATGTCATGTTAAGTTTTTAAAAGTCAATTTCCATGTCAGCATACATTATTATGTCCAGGGGGTATTTGGCTAGTCTGCACATTTTTATTTTATACTTTTGTGGTTTTGTTAAATGGATGCTATTTCCTCTTTAATCAATTTGAGGTCCTTAAGCATGTTGGGTTAAAGTCATTTCAGACTGGCCTATTTATTATTCTATTTTGTTAAGAATAGAGTTTTCTTTTTCTTTTTTTCTTTTTTTGTTGGAGTCTCACTCTGTCGCCCAGAATGGAGTGCAGTGGCCGCTCCTGGCCACCGCACCCTCGACCTGCTGGGCGCCGGCGAACCTGCCGCCTCAGCCTTCCAAGTAGCTGGAACTACAGACACGTGCTACCACGCCCAGCTAAGTTTTTGATTTATCGTAGAGAAGAGGTCTCGCCAAGTTGCCCAGGCGGGTCTTGAACCCACGGGCTCAGGCAATCCACTCACCTCAGCCTCCCAAGGCGCGGGGTTACAGGCTGAGCCACTGAGCCTGGCTTAAGAATAGAGTTTTCACTGATAAAAAAATGTGGTACATATACACAATGGAATATTATGCAGCCATAAAAAAGAACAAAATCATGAACTGCACAGCAACCTGGATGGACTTAAAATCTATAATACTGAGTGATCTTTCACAGAAACAAAGGACTGAATATCACATGTTCTCACTCACAAGCAGACCTTGAACAATTATCATAATACTCTAAGAGAATGATTGGCAGTAGCAGGAAACTGCCGGGGAAAGGGGGGAGCACACCTCGTCAACAAGGGTCCCTGCATAGTGAACATTTGTATATCTAACCCTGAATTATACCCCACATCATTAAAATAAAAAAATTAAAAGTTAAAAAAAGAATAGGGTGTACAGACAGCCAAAAGGACAAAAAAAATGGATGACCACTTAAATTTGAATTTTCGATCAACAATGAATAATTTTTTAGTATAAATACATCCCATGCAATATTCTTATGCCAAAATATTTTCATTGACCTATATTGTAGCTGTCACTCTATGGAGCCCTGTGATTTGTAATTTTAACAATCTCCCCTGGTGATTGTGATGCACATGAAACTTGAGAATGATGAGTCTGCGCTACACTACCTCCCTAGTTCGGAATAATCATTTCTTGATTGTGATTTGTTGACTGTCATTCTTAGTGTTAACTTTTATGTGATTTTAAATGATAGTTTGCAGTTGCATTATAAGTAGGTTAGTTTCAAAGCATTCCTTCTCTTTGTTTTTTCCTTCCTGTCTGATGTACCTAAAGTTGCTTTTATGTGGTCTCCCGTGAGTATCCTGAAGCAGCTTGTACATTGGCAGCTTGACTTCCATGGCAATGTTAGGGACGTTGCAGTTCCAGTCATCAAACCAGTGGGTACTTTGGCTCAGGACCAGTTTGCTCTGTTTTTTGTGCATTTGTGCAGTTTTATTTTCATTTAGAGACATGATTATCTTTGGTCTACATATTGTTTATTTTATTGTTAAGTACAACTAGGCTATTCAAATGAAGTGTGTGTATGTGTGTGTGTGTGTGTGTGTGTGTGTGTGTGTGTGAGAGAGAGAGAGAGAGAGAGAGAGAGAGAGAGAGAGAGAGAGAAAGGAGAAAGTAAGAGGGTGAGATACTATTGATGTGTTTAAGAGAAAAAGAATAACTTACAGTGATAACAATCTTTATAAGAAGTTTTTATGGTTATTGTGATATCATTAGATATATATATGTGGTCTTCATTCCTGGCTGTTAGCACAAAGCTTCTAAAATCCTTGTAATTTCCTGAGTGATAAGGGTGATAAGATCATCTTTTGTTGAAATATTCGGTCTTAGTTCTTTGGTTCCTGACACAAGAACATCTAAAACTCTTGGAGTCAGAGTGATGAGTCTATGTTAATGAAATGACTGGTAACTGGGGGCCCCTAGGTAGCTTCAGGATGGGCACTGGTCACCAGAAAAACCTACGCATGATTAGAAGGTTGAGACAGTTTCAGCTCTATCCCCTGACCTCCAGAGAGGAGAGAGGTGCTAAAGATTGAGTTAATCACCAGTAGGTAATTGCTTAATCAATAATGCCTCCATAATGGAATCTCCATAATAACCTTAAATGATAGGGTGTGGAGAGCTTCTAGGTTGGTGAATATATCCATGAGCTGGGAGGGTGGCATACCCCAACCCCACAGGGCCACTGGATCCTGGGCATGGGATCTTGCTTGGTAGACTGCATACTGTTTCTTCATCTGGCTGTTCATCTGTATGCTTTTTTTTTTTTTTTGAGTTGGAGTCTCACTCTGTCACCCAGACTGGAGTGCAGTGGCCGCTCCCGGCCACCGCAGCCTCGACCTGCTGGGCTCTGGCGATCCTTCTGCCTCAGCCTTCCAAGTAGCTGGAACTACAGGCGCGTGCTACCACGCCCGGCTAATAATTTTGATTTATTGTAGAGATAAGGTCTCGCCTGCCCAGGCGGGTCTCGAACCCGCGGGCTCAGGCAATCCACTCACCTCAGCCTCCCAAAGGCGCGGGATTACAGGCTGAGCCACCGAGCCCGGCTCATCTGTATGCTTTATAAAATCTTTTGTAATAAACCAGTACTTGTGCTTTCTTGTGCTAACAAAAGTACTTTCCTGAGTTCTGTGAGTGGGTATGGCAAACAATCAAACCTGAGAAGGTCATGTGGAGACCCTCAATTTGAAGCCAAGTTGGATAAAAGTGTGAATAACTTCAAGACTCACTACTTGTAGTAGTGGGGAGCAGTCTCTTGGGACTGAACCCTTAGGTTGTGGAGGTAGCACTAACTCTGGGTAGTGTTAGAATTGAATTAAATTGTAGGCCAACCAGTTGGTGTTTGTAGATAATTGGAGAATTGATTCGTGTAGAAAATCCACACATTTGGTGTCAGAAATGTTATGAGAAAATAAACAGTATTTCTTTAGCTGTATTCCAATGCTCATTTCTACAATCAATGGCTTAATGGCACACAAAAAGCATAATGAAAAAATTTTAAAATATGGTTGACCTGTGTGAATCAGACTGACATCTGCTGTGTGGGTGTGTTTGGTCACTTATGAAAGAAACCTAAAAGAGGGGGAAATGTGTGACTAAAGAATTAGGGAGTACCTTAAATCAAAAGATGATGTTTGAGAAAAGGATTGAAATAAAATTATATCTCAGAAAATTGAGAGCTGATCTCTTGAACAATATCTGAAGAAAAAAGACTTCAGTATAGGTGAGATTATCTTCACTGAACTCAGAATGACCATTTTCTGGATCATTGGTGCTTACAGTGCTACTGAAGAGAGAGCATGTCCTGAAGAAACCCCAAAAGTGTATAGCTTTTTGGCAGGCTTACTTTACCATGAGGATGGATGCATCGAGCTACAAAAAACATTTGTGAACTAGTCTTGAAGGTCACCCATTGTTAAGGGCTCCCTCCAAAACTTATATGTTGAAGTCCTAACCCCCAGTGCCTAATGATGTGACTATATTTGGAGATAGGATCTTTATTGGGCTAATTAAGGTACAATGAGGTCATATGGGTGGACCCTAATCCAAAAGAATTGGAGTCCTTTGAAGAAGAAAAGATTGGGACAGACATGTACACAGCAAAAACCACGCGGAGACGAAGGGAGTAGGTAGATATCCACAAGCCAAAAAGAGAGGCCTCAGAGGAAACCAACCTGTTGACACCTTGATCTTATACTTTTAACCTTCAGAAACTTCAAAACTCTGAGAAAACAATTTTTTGTTATTTAAGCCTATGGTACTTCATTATGGCAGCCTTGGCAAGCTCATCCATCCATCCAGCTCCTTGCACATGGATTTCAGACTCCTGGGATAACTTTCTGATGGTAATTTGACCTTCTATGTTGTGGTCCTTATTGGGGAAAGAACACACTGATCAGACATCATGAGAATCCTGATCCACATGGCAGCTGTATTTTCCATTGTGAATTTGTTCACTGGCATCCTGGTTAATGCATCAGTTTTATGAGCATGTCCAGGATATTTCATCTTTGAATCCCTCTCATACTTGTGAGTGCTGGTAAAACTGAATTCCTGGCCCTGAAAAACAATCTTTACACTGAAAATGTTTTGACCCTCCTATTATATAATATAAAGTAAATATTTAGCTTCCATAAATGTGGGGTGTGTGTGTGTGTGTGTGTGTGTGTGTGTGTGTGTGTGTGTGTTTTAAAGAAATGTGTACTGCAGATAGCCCCATCCCATTTTCAGACACTTACCTCTGTGAAGTTTTGTGATTGAAGGTGGGATGGAGAGATGGGATAAAGTTTTGGTACAGAATAAGTTACCTAAGTAACTCAGGTAAAAACCTTCCTTAAAGTTTACTAGTTTGTTTTTAGGCTATATTAAAGATCCTAGCAGTCACTTTAAATTGGCTGTATAAAAATAGAAGCATCAACACTTATAGCTTTGGCAAGTCTGCATGGCACATGGTCAGTTGGAACAGACATAAAAATAGCTGAAGGGTTGAGTAATTGTACCAAAGTCACACTGTGTGCCTGAGCCCAACAGCCTATGAATTTAAGCTGTTTATTGAATAGGGACAACCTCATGAGCTAGTTTGTTTTTCTTTTTTTTTTCTCTCTCTTTATTTTATTTTTTAAAATATTTTTTATTATGGTTTTGTGGGGTACAGTTAAGGGTTAGGTATACAATTACGTTTCATTCAGGCACCCTGTTGATAAGAGGTGTTTCCCCGTCCCCAGACAGATATTTGCTACTGTTAATCCCATCTCCCTCCCTCTCCCCCATAGTTTCCCAGTACCGTCAGTCATTTTCTTATAGTATTACATTGAATGTTCAAGGTCCATTATATGAGTGAGAACATGTGATACTCGGATCTTTGTTTCTGTGAGAGGTCACTCAGTATTATAGATTCTAGTTCCATCTAGGTTGCTGCGAAATTCATGATTTTGTTCTTTTTAATGGCTGCGTAGTATTCCATCATGAAATTCATGATTTTGTTCATTTTTATGGCTGTGTAGTATTTCGTGTATAAGTACCACAGTTTTTTAATCCAGTCCTCTTTTGATGGGCAGCATGGTTGTTTCCAGGTTCTTGCTATTGTTTTTCAATGATTGAAGGTAAAGTTTAATCTATACCTAAAAATCTGTGATTATGAAGAAAAATCAACAGTTTGCACTTGAATTTTCTTTTATCTGAAGACAGGATCTTATTAACTAGAAGTCTGAAAACTCTTATTTCTCCTTTTGTATTCAGTGATGTTGAACTCATAATTATAACATTGAAATGGAAAATGTGTATGTGTTTTTTGTGTGTGCCATCTTATTCACACATTTAAATGTTTCCAAGTCACTGTTGAGAGGGGTGGAATTCAATTGACTGACAATAGGAAAGCTCTGTTATCTTCCAACTTTTAAACGTTGACATGCCTTTAGAATGACAGTTCTGATCATCAAATCAAGAAAAGGAACTTGATTCCATGGCTGTGCCTGTGGGTAGAGGAGTGTGAGTGCTGTTTTCATCTAGAAAACTGAACTTGGGTAAATGAATGTTCACCTCCTGTGTCACTCCATCTTTTGTTCACTCTACCTTCTGGGTCCTTTTCAAGGTGTGAACACAGCAACTGGGCAGTGGAAACACAATCCAGTTGTGAGAGGCAATCATAAAGGGCAGATCAGACCAACGTGCAAGATTTGAGAGCCATTTAAAACATCCTCTTGATCTTTACTTTCTTCTCTTCTAGACTGCCTTAGGGTTTGAAATTCCTTTACAGTTTTCTTGAATTTAGAGTCCTCTTAATATAGAGGGTCTCCAACTGGATTGTATACTGGCATCTCTCACAAAGTATTAGGTAAAAATATTAGCACAGGATCCTTACTCCTTAAACCATGAAGAACTCACTGTCATGTGACAAACACTGGGTGCCAAGGGAATAGGATTGAGAGGCAAAAATTCTTAAGAGTAGGAGTAGATCTCTACAGCCTTTCTGGCCAAAACATGCTCTGAAGCCACTGTCTGCTCTCTAGATGTGTCTGTTGAACCCCTCCGATCTCTAGCCTGTCAGAAAGAAGGAATTTAGCAGGTCTTATTAGCATCTACTTTTCAGCTTCCCCAGAAAGACAAACGTGCTCCTTAGAGGTTGGGCTCTGTATCACAGGCACTCCAGTGTGCCTGTGCATTTGAACAAAAAGGAGAGGATTAATGAGGTCCCACTAGTCTATCTTATCTCTTATGGCCTGTGGGTTTCCGGTTTTGTTCAGGAATTGGATGCCAGTTCCAATTTCCATAAGGGTATGTCCTGCATTTTAAAGGTTCTTATGATTTGAGGTTTTACATTTAGGTCTCTGGTCCATTTAGAGTTAGTTTTTGTGTTTGGGGACAGATAGGGGTCTTGTTTGAGTCTTCTGCATGTGGCCAGCCAGTTTTCCCAGCACCATTTACTGCACAGGTTCTCCTCTTCCCAGTGGTAGGTGGTGGAGGCTTTGTTGAAGATGAGTTGGTTGAGAAATTGAGGTTTAGCTTCTGGAATCTCAATTCTGTTCCATTGGTTTATATGCCTGTTTTTGTACCAATACCAAGCTGTTTTGATTATTGTAGCTTTATAGTAAAGTTTGAAGTCTGGTAATGTGATACCGCCTGCTTTGTTTTTTTTTTGTTTGTTTTTTTTTTGCTGAGGATTGTTCTGGCTGTAGCCAAAGAAACCATCAAGAGAGCAGAGAGACAGCCTACAGACTGGGAAAAAGTATTTGCCAACTCCAGGTCCAACAAAGGCTTAACATCTTGGATCTGCAAGGAACTCAAACGTGCTGAGAGGAAAAAAATAAACAACCCTATTATAAAGTGAGCAAAAGATATGAACAGACACTTCTCAAAGGAAGACATCCGAGCAGCCAACAGACCCATGAAGAAATGTTCAACCTCACTACTCATCAAGGAGATGCAAATCAAAACCACACTGAGATACCACCTAACTCCAGTCAGAATGACCATTATCAATAACTCAAAAAATAACAGTTGCTGGAGAGGGTGTGGGGAAAAGGGAACACTTCTACACTGTTGGTGGGAGTGCAAACTAGTGCCACCTCTGTGGAAAGCAGTGTGGCGATTCCTAAAAGCTTTAAATATCGACCCTCCATATGATCCTGCAATCCCCCTACTGGGAATATACCCTAAAGAACTCAAATCACTCTATTAAAAAGATATCTGCACACATATGTTTATCGCAGTATTGTTCACAATAGCAAGAACCTGGAAGCAACCATACTGCCCATCAAAAGAGGACTGGATTAAAAAAATGTGGTACATATACACGATGGAATACTATGCAGTCATAAAAAAGAACAAAATCATGAATTTCGCAGCAACCTGGATGGAACTAGAGTCTATAATACTGAGTGATCTCTCACAGAAACAAAGATCTGAGTATCACATGTTCTCACTCATATAGTGAACCTTGAACATCTTCCATAATACTATAAGAAAAGGACTGACAGTGGTGGGAAACTACGGGGGGGGTAGGGAGGGGAAGGGAGGTGGGACTAACGGTAGTCAATAACTGTCTGGGGATGGGGAGATACCCCTTATTAACAAGGGTGCCTGAACGATGCACATTTGTATGCCTAACACTTAACTGTACCCCACAATTTTATAATAAAAAATATGTTTAAAAAATAAATAAATAAATAAAAACAGCGTGAGAGAAAAAAATCAAGATCTTTCTAAAAAAAAGGAGAGGCTGATCTGAGAGGATGAAGATGGAGGAAACAGATTGATTTTAGTACCTTCAAAGCAGGGATGTAAGATTGTAGTTTAGTAACAATATTTTACCCAAGACGGTGAAAGAAATAATGTAGATATGATAGAACTTGAACCCACAGTTTTCTGTCTCCTTTATAGTTTGGTCCTTTGACCTGTGCACAGCAGGGAAACAGCTGAGCAGAGTTCATCCCTTGCCTTGGAGCTAGGCCCTGGTTTGGACCCTGAGAACCCAGCGGACAGTTTCTGACTGTGTGGTGTTTGAACAGGTTTCTCATTGGTGTTCTATTACCTCAATATCCAATCTTTAAAAAAAAAATTTCATCCCTGGCTTTCATAAATATATTTTCATTCTGAATGGTGAAGCAAAAGTACAGATGTAAACAATTTCACCTTTCTTAATTTTTCCATCACACAAAAATAGAATGTTTATGATTTGTCTAAGTCTATCTTTTCTACCTTCTGTTTTCTAAAATATATCTTTAATGAGCCTAAATTTCTTGGTTTCTTGGCTTCTCTAAAATTTTTCATTATCTTTTCTGAGATTTTTCATTATTTTCCTTCCCTTTTCCATTGTTGTGATAAGTAGTATTCTCGTAACTACAGAGTGAAAAGACAACCTACAGAATGGGAAGAAATATTTACAAACTATTCATCTGACAGGAAATTAGTATCCAAAATACACAAGGAATTCAAATATCTCAATCGAAAGAAAAAATCAAACATTAACATTAAAAAATGGGCAAATGATCTGAACAGACATTTCTCAAAAGAAGACATACATATGACCAACAGATATATTTTTTAAATGTTCAACATCACTATCTTCAGGGAAATGCAAAACAAAACCACAATGAGGTATCATCTCACTTCAGTTAGGATGGCTATTAATAAAAAAGACAAAACATAACAAATTCTGCTGAGGGTGTAGAGAAAAGGAAATTCTTATACACTTTTGGCTGGAATGTAACAGGTTCCTCAAAAAACTAAGAAAACTTCCATAAGATTCAGCAATTCCACTGCTGGGTATATATTCAAAAGAAAAAAATCAATATATTAATATTAAAAAAATATAGATTCCCATGTTTATTGCAGTACTATGCTCACAATAGCCAAGCTATACAGTCATCTTAAGTGTCCAACAACAGATGAATGGTTAAAGCAAATGTGGCATATGTATACAATGAAATACTATTCAGCCATAAAAAGAATAAAATCCTGTCACAGTAGCATGGATGGAACTGGAGGAGATTATGTTAAGTGAAGTAAGCCAAGAACAGAAAGCTAAACACTATATTTCCATTTATATGTGGAAGCTAAAGAAAGTTGATCTTATAGAAGTAAAAAGTAGACCAGACAATACTAGATGGTGGGAAGGATAGAGGGAAAAGGGGGTAGGGAGAGATTTGTTAAATGATACAAAATTACCCTGATCTGGTTACTGTCCATTATATGTATTGAAATATCAGTCTGTATTCCATAAATATGTGCAATTACTATTTGTCAATTAAAAATTAAAAATTAATAAATAAAAATAAGAGGCAGTAACTGAGCTCAAGGTGCTCACAGTCTTTGGAGGTAGGAAAAATAAACAGAGAACTTCACCAGAATGTAAATAATGCTCAGACAGAGGTATTCATAGCATCTGCAAGTCACTGAAGGGTAGCGGGTAGGGAGGAACTTGGGTTATGACTGCAGGATGCTAACGATCTAGCCCTCTAAGGGCATTATAAATTCTCAACTGTAGCTTTAATAGGAATAGATATGCATGACATATTTGCATTTTACCAAAGTAATTGTATAGTTTGGAAAAAAGAAAATTAAAAAACACCACTATAAAAGCTTCTTTATCCCCAGTGAATGATTATTATTAACTATGGTCAACCACCATTCGTGCTTACCAAATCCCAGGAAACAGCTTTTTTTAAAAAAATCACACATTCTTATTTTTAAGTAAAATTCTGTGCAGTCTTGTTTCAATGCTTTGTACTTGTTAGGATTTGAAAGTAAGATTTTCCTTTGGAATCTCGAATCTGAGCAGGTTTAGCTCTAAGGTATTTTTTTTTCTAAATGTTTATCACAGTTACTTTTACCGGGTTATACAGGAAATGAACCATTAACATGATACTTGAAGGAGAAGCAAAAAATAAATAAATAAATCCTTTTGTTGGCATTCAGAATGCACAATTCCAGTGGCAGGAAGGGAATGCATTCTGTAAGCCAGTGTATTTCAGGCTAATTGCACAGCCTACAATGGGCTGAGGCACTTAGCTGAAAAGTACATCCTAGGACAAATGATTAGTTGGAATTAATGGAATTTGGGCTTCAATTCAATGTATTGGCAACTCCTGTGCTGTCATTAATCCCCAGGATGCATTTGCCTTTCTTGGTAGTGCTTCCTCCTGGGTTGCAATTGCTAAATGTAGTGCACAGTACAAAGTCTGTCCAGTACTTCCAATTATAACACCAAAGACGTGTAACCATTGGGTTTCTAATATTATCACTGTAAAGTCATCTCTGCTCATTTCTCAAGACATTTCCTGTAAACTTTTTGGAAAGAAAAAAGCAAATTCTGTATTTTCAGTTTGAGATTCATGGTGATACCAACTTTGACTACAGCGAACATAATCACTAGGCTTGTTTTAGCTTTAGAAGTGTTGCAAATGGAGCAGAGATGCTTGCTGAAGTAAAATCAATATGCTCCAGAATAAAAAAAAAATAAGCACAGGCTGGTCATATAATTATTTTTTAAACCTACTGGCTTTTTTCAAGATCGCTGCATTAACTAGTGAGTAATAAATATCACTTTTTAAAGGAAAGTCAGCCTACAACTTATCATTCAAAGGCATTATTAGAACATGTGTTTTGGTGAATAACTGCATTCTTGTCTTGCAAGCTCCTCCACCAATTATAAGAAAATAAATTAAAACAAACTCTTCAGACTTGAAATTTTCCAGCTTGAGCCTTTGCCCTTAAAATCAGAAGATATTTTTCACATGCAAGCATTTTAATTTTGCACATAACTGACTTCGTTGAACCTGAGTGGTGAAGAAGTATCAAATTCTCCTCTTTTTCATCTTGATGACTTCTTCCAGTAGCATTTGTGACAGAACTGAGTTTTCCCTTAAAATAAATAAAATTTAGAGTGAATGAAAAATAATCTCAGAGTCTTCCTTATGATAATTTTTTAGGTTAAAATCATCTCCTCTTCACTGACAACCAAGCATGCCATCCTGTAGCATCAACCTTTCATTTTAACACTGGGACTGGGGAGGAAGGAGAGTCCAGTTGTGGGGAAAGATAACTGGTTGCTATCTGCAATCACTGTTTGGTGTCAGCAATAATAACTCATATCCATCCAGTGAGGACATCAGAAAACAATGAGGTCTAAAGATGGTGCAGCTGCAGTAATGACAGTTTCCCTTTGGAAAGTAATTAGAATGAATGAGAGGTCTTTTCTGGATGATCCAGGGTTTCAGAATTATATGAAGAACACCTGCCATATTACAAAAACATATGTTTCTCCTTGTTCAGTTTTAGTGCTAGGTTTAGCTTTTCAGAAGCAGTTCAATATCATATCTAGGACTGCTTCTAATTGATAATATGCTCTGATAATACTTGGAAGTGACACTGGAAAAGAAAGCTGTATCATCAATAGGTAAACAATGTTTGGATGTGTCCTTAGCTGTGCAGAGGTGTCCTAATAAATGAACACTGAGGTAGATTGCCTTATAAAATGAGATCCTACTGTAGACCAGCAGTGCTATATTGAATTAATTCTTATTAAGAATGAAGTCCTCTTGGATGTGAGGTAGAAGCCCTTTAAGTATTAGGTGAGAAATGCTATTTCTTTGTTATGTGAGAGGTTTCATAATCTTTCTGATCAGGCACATAGCTGTAAAATCTGATTCTGAGAAACTATATAATCACATTTCTAGCAGACCTTTGATGTACCCTGAGCTGAAACCACACCATTACATTTTTATGAGAATTTACTGCTACTTGCCTCATTATAAGCATTTTGTCAAATTTTCTTCTTTTAAATCATCCAACTTGGAAAAAAATTTGAAGGGACACAAATAATTTTTATATATTAATTCCTGTTTTGAATTCTGTCAAAAATTAGTAGTTATTTTCCATAAATGTGATAGTCTATGTTTACCTTTTTGCTGTTGTGATCATTTCCAAATGGAGACAGAGACAGAGAGAGACGGCTTATCTTGCTCTATGGCAAAGATCAGTTGCAAAGAAATGAATCATTTGGAGACACTTTATATTGGAATGGTTGGTACTCAATTAAGTTTTTACAGTCAAAGATGTCTGGGTGCTAACTAGGGTGACATGAGGGGTTTTCATGGACTTTCATGGACACAGGACTTTCAGTGCTAGAACACTGTGAAGTCCTGGAAAAAACAAGACTGTTAGTCCTTCAAGGGACTCGTTGAATAATGGAGCAGTAAGGAGCAAGAGAGAGAGAAGCCTAATGGAAGGAGATTGTTTCCTGTTTGGAAAGAAAATAAACAGAAATATAATACCAGGAGTGGCATGAAGACAAAAACACTGGTACCCTTAGAAAATGAAGTCTTTGGGATTCTATGTTGAGTTCCAAAGAGAAGTGCTTTTTTTGAGAAATATCTGTATTTAGGTTCCCTGAATTTTTTAAATTTCATTTTTCTAGTAATTGATTTTTATGATCCATTAAAAAAAATTATTTTTAAGTTTTTAGTTGACAAGTAAAAACTGTATACTTGTATAGGGTACAATGTAATGTTTTGAAATATGTCTATATTATTGGATGGCTAAATCAAACTATTTAACATATGCATTACTTCAAATGCTTATCTTTTATATGTGTGTTGAGAACACTGAAAATTTCCTTCTTTTGCAATTTTCAAGTATACCATATACAGATGTTCCTCAACTTTTGATGAGGTTAGCTCTGGACAAACCCATTGTAAATTTAAAATGTCGTAAGTTAAAAATACATTTAATACACCTAACAAGTACACCTAACACCTAACCTGCCAACATCATAGCTTAGCCTAGCTTACCTTAAATGTTTTCAGAACACTTACATTGCCTACAGTTGTGCAAAATCATCAAACACAAAACCTATTTTATGATAAAACGTTGAATATCTCATGTAATCTTTGTTTCTATGAGTTTAACATTTTTATACTTCATGCATCAATGAATCATGCAATATTTGTCTTTCTCTGCCTGGCTTATTTCACTTAATATAATGCCCTCCAGGTTCTCTTGTGTTGTCACAAATGACAGGATTTTCTTTTTAAAGGCTGAATAGTATTTCATTGTGTATAGATACCACATTTTCTGTATTCATGCGTTCACTGATGGACAGTTAGGTTGATTCTATACTTTGGCTGTTGTGAATAATAGCACAATAGTAACATGAGAGTACAGATATCTCTTTGACATACTAATTTCATTTTCCTCAGACATATTTCCACCAGTGAGGTTGCTGAATCATATGGTAGTTCTATTTTTAAAGGAAACTCTTTTCTCCACATCCTCCCAACATTTATCTTTCGCTGGTTTGATAATAGCCTTTGTAACAGGGGTGAGGTGATATCTCATTGTGGTTTTAATTTGCATTTCTCTGATGATTAGTTATGTTGAACATCTTTTCATATACCTGTTGGCCATTTGTATGTCTTCTTTTGAGAAATGTATCTTCAGGTCAATTTCCCCTGAGTTTCAGAGAATGAGTTAAAGCTAGCAGCTAAGTGGCTTGCCTCATCCAATTGCTCATTAATTAATTCAAAAATATTTATTTGAGTTCATTTCCTATGCCAGGCACTGTCAATGGAAATATACCAGAGAACAAAACAATGTTCCTCCTCTTGTGATATTTACATTCAAAATGACAACCATGACCCTTATGGAGCACTTACCTCATGTTAAACACTTGATATGTATTCTCACTTATTCCTCATCATAGCTAATTGTTGAACCCCATTGTTATCACTTTCCGGGTTGAGAATTGGAGGCTCAGAAAGACCAAGTGACTAGCTAAAGGCAGAAAGGTGGAATTTAAGCGATCCTGAGTATGAAACAAAAGCCCCTATATCTGACGCTATGCTGGTAGATGCAGAATTCTGATCCTTGAGGCCAATCCCTGGATTTAAGGCACTCATAGGAATGGGGCATTCACATCATGCTGGCACATTTCTGACAGCTTTTACATAGGTCCTCTTATGTGATGTTCGCGTCAGCCAGGAGAAAAACACTGAGCTATCTGAAAGGGACCCTTCTCTCTAAGATCTGAGAAACTCTCTGAAAAGGATCCTTACACAATAATGTGGAGTGGAGAAAGGTGTGTTAGGGCAAAAAAGATGAGTGAGAGGAGGGAATAAACTAATGTAGAAGGAAATGGTCAGAGATGAAGTTCTTTCAGACTGCTGATCCCTGACAACACCTATGGGGGTAGCCCGTTTTTGTTATGCAAATAAGTTAAATATCTTAAATGTTAATGTTATCAGAGAAACAACATCTCTCACAATGGGTTATCTCACAGATTCTGGAGTTGGACTGCTGAGGTCTAGATTCTAGCTTTCCCCTTCTTGGCTGTGTGGCCCTGGGCCCATGACTAACCTTTCTGAACTTTAGTGAGCTCATCTATAAAATGACAATGATAAAAACAGCATCTTCCTTAAAGGTCATTAAGAAGAATTAATTAGTTAATAGATATAAGCACTAAGGATGGAGCACAGTAAGTGTCTGGTTAGTAGTAATTATTCAAATCCAAAGTGTATTGATCTTATTTGTAAGACAAATATTACTTCTTTTATTTAAATCAATCTTGTGTACTTTGTAATATGCCATTTTTTTCTTTACTTTCTCCTTTTCCTGTTTATCTACTCAAGCTTCCTACTTAAATTGAACAGTATATTAGCCACTTGACTCAGTACATATCTTACTTTACTCAGGTTCTATAACAAAAATACCATAGACTGGGTGACTTCTACACAACAGAAATTTATTTCTTACAATTTTTAAGCCTGGTAAGTGTAAGATCAAGGAACTGGCATATTTTGAGTTTGGTGAGGGTTGCTTCCTAATTCATAAATGGTGCCTTCTCTCTGTGTCTTCACATGGTGGAAAGGACAAAGGAGCTCTCTGGGGTCCTTTTTATGAGAACACTAATCTTATTTATGAGTTCAGCCCCTATGGCCTAATCAGCTCCCAAATGCCCTCCTTTTTCAAATACCATCACCTTGGGGGCTAGATTACAACATGTGTAGCTTGGAAGCACACAGAAATTTAGACTATAGCAGTATGCAAAACTGGACAATATGATTTACTTTGGGGATGCAGAACCTGGAGATGCCACCTTTCCTGAAAGCTATTTGAAGCCACAGTCCAGCTGGGCCAATTCTCATGATGGAGTACATTGAGTCCCTTATGCCTATTATAAAAGAACAAAAAGTTTAGGTAAACTACTGCACAGTCTCCTCCCACAAAACACATGCAGAACCATGTGCGCGCGCACACACACACACACACACACACATACACACACACACACACACACACACACACAGCTTAAATATTAGGAAACATCTCTTACTTTATAAAGCAGTGATTTTTCAACTTTGGATGCACATTAGAATCATAGGGGGAGTTGAAATACTACTGCTCTCCAGGCTTCACCCAGAGCAATGAAATCAGAATTCCTTGAGAGTAGGGGTAGGTCTCCATATTTTTGTGAAGATCCCCATGTGATTCTGATGTGCAGTCAAGGTTGAGACCCACTGCTCCAAAACAAATCCTCTCCCCTTGTCCCTTCCTCCTCACCCACCTTCCTGGCACACAGAGAGTTTTCACCTCCTGAGTGTAACAGAACATTTTTGGAAATGGTACTATGGATGGCAAATAACAGAAATGCTGGTAAAAACAGGATCACCTGGAAATTTTTTGGACATGCAGATCTCAGGCCCCTTCCCAAACAACTGAACAAATGGGAATGGGAAGGGCAGGAAACTCTTAAGTTCTCCCTGTGATGCTTGTGACCCATCCCTAGAAATGAGGGCAGAATCACTTCCATTTAAACCTTAACGCATGCTACACAGTGCAAAAGTGGGGAGTGGGGGTGGTTGCCGGGGAAATTGTCACAATGCTCTCTGCATGTATTTTGCTGCAGTAACATCAGATGCTTTC
Organism: Cephalopachus bancanus; assembly: GCA_027257055.1. Lineage (NCBI taxonomy): Eukaryota > Metazoa > Chordata > Mammalia > Primates > Tarsiidae > Cephalopachus > Cephalopachus bancanus. The sequence goes on along the minus strand of JAPVLO010000096.1, from coordinate 2,257,805 downwards.
AGATCCTTGTGGTCAAAGGAGTAACCAAACAGAGTCCTGAAAAAAGTTTTAGGATACTTTTAAGATACAGTTTGTACTGGGGACTTCCAGTTACCAATATGGAAGAGGCCTGTTTTTTATTTGGTCAGCCACATTTGGCACTTTTGTGGGGATGGAAAGTCTGTGGACCTTTTTGAGTAAGAAACCAGGTTTGAAATAAAGTCTAATTTGACTCCCCAAATTTCCAGACTAATTTCCTTCCTTTGAGAGATTTATACCCAGACAAATTTAACTGAATAAAAACAGGTCAGATTTGTAAGTAATGGGTTACTTTCTAGAGGCCACCATAAAATAATCCATACTCTTCTTAATACATGAATATTCATAAACCTGGAAACATTCTTAGTAAGAGTCTCCTACACTCCCAGTATCAATTTGAAAATCCTCTGCCCTGGACTTTTTGACCCAACATCAACCGGTTATCATGACAAGTATCTGACCATGTTATTATATCCCCTCTAGGATAAGTAGGCCTACTTGGGTAACAGAATTGCAGAGTAGTAATCAACCAAAGTGTATTGATCTTATCTGTAAGGCAAATAGTACTTATTTTAATATTGTGTATTTTACAATTTGCTGGGATTTTTTTTAACTTTTCTCTTTGATTATTCCCATTTTCAGATGAGAAAGCTGAAGCTTAGGTGTGTGTATCACACAGGTAGACAATGGCAGAATCCAGGTTCAGTCCCTAGTTACTGGTGTTAACATTGACTGCTAACCTTTATGTGGCACTGACCAAGTCTTTACCAGCTCAGCAGACATGGATCTCAGCAGGCAAATGGCGGGGGGGGGGGGGGGAGGAGAGGTTCCTGGAGCTCACAGACCTCAGCATAACTGGTATAATCTTGCCAGTTTTCACAGTTAGTTCTTTGAAAAAAATCAGAGTGGACAGAATGGCTGTGGTGATGATTTTCTATCCTAGATCTCTAAGGAGTAAATTGTCCTCTCCACATGGGACATACAGTTTAGGATACTTCAGAAGAATCATTGTCATCCCAAACAAAGCAAGATGAATGATGACTTTTAATATGACCAGGCTAATTGCAGCTCACAGAAGAACCTGGTGGCTCCTTAAATGGCAGCCTAGGGACCTGGACATAACTGAAGGCCCTGACAGAGTCTGTGAAGAAAGCATCTCAATGGCATGGCTGTCCTACGTGCAATTGCTGTTTAGACTGTGGAGTAAAGGTTTCAAAGGCCAAAAAGTAAGTATGTGAGCAGAACACTAAAACGATACAGCTGCTTGAGGGTATGTGGCTGCCCTAAAACGAACAGAGAGACTACCCATGCCAGAGGGTGATTCTGCGGTGATACTCTGGCAAAACCGCGAAGGACTCCCATAGGGGATGGGTCATCTGAGCTGCAAGTACATGCCTTTTTTTTTTAGAAAGCAGGATTTATTGAGAGGACAGAAAAAACTCCCACAATAGGAGGGGCTCCGAGGGAGTTGCGCGCCTTTTTTGTTTTTAGAGTAGTTTCAGGAGGTAAGAATTTCAAATCACAGATGTACTTAGTTAGTATTGAGCTATTATCAATAACTAAAAATAACTACATTTAAAGCCCAAGAAAATGGAACTTAAGTGGACATGTTTTGTAGAACGGTTTGCTTGTTTTCAATTTGGCCCAACTTACCACTGCATGAGAGAAGATCCCTAAAAAAATGAAATTTTTTTGGAGGGCAGGCCCCTTGTAGTACCAACTTCCTCTGCTAGGTAAATGCTCTAAGAACCCACTGTCATCAGTGTATCATCTAGTTTTGTTGTGAGATATGTTCAGCTTCAGTTAATTATTTTTGGAGAGTCTTTCAACGCATTTGCCCATTAGTGTATCATCTAGTTTTGTTGTGAGATATGTTCAGCTTCAGTTAATTATTTTTGGAGAGTCTTTCAACGCATTTGCCCATTTCATGACGGGTGATTTACAAGCACACTTGCCCAGACCCCATTGAGTGTTTAGCGGTTTTTGACCCAAAACTGCATGACCCCCATGTCCCACCCTCCCTACTCACCCAATCTTGCCCGAAGCAACTTTTTTTGATGTTTCTGTGGATGAAAAAAGTCCTCAAAGTGAAACATTTTGCCAATGTGGAAGAGGTGAAACAAAACAGCAGAGGCAATAAAAGGCATCAAAATCGATGACTCAAAAACTGTTTTGAGTAGTGGAAAAAGCTTATCGATAGTTGTAGTGCATCAAACAGAGAGTACTTTGAAGGTGAAGTTTAAACACGTGAGAATAAATACACACTTTCTTATAAACAAATTTCGGTATTGGAGGTATTCCGCCTAGTACTTTCTTAAAGCTTCTGAACATGCCTTTCAGTTAAAAAAAAATCAATTACACATTTTTGAGGACAAGATTATCTAGAAAGTAGACACTAGGAGGGAAAGGAGAATTTCTGTTTATCTGTATACAATTTCTGTTCTTTGGCTGATATATCAAGAAAGGGAGCCTTCATTTGTAAGGATGTTGGAACTCACAAGTATCAGGTGATTTGAATTGAAGGTTAATATATGAATGTCCTGTTTTCTGACACATCATCTATCCTGAAGTCAAAACAGAATGTACACACCACTTCTTGTTGCTGGGGATAGAGAACATTAGGCCCAAGATCTTTTGAGACTTTACTTCTGTGTTTAAGTCCCCATCTCCAAGCTGGAAGCCCTGTTGACAAGAGCAATATGTCATCTGGCACATAGTGAGAAGCCCAGCTGGACCCCTGAGCTGTCAGGTTTCAGACCCATGAAACTGGAGGCTGGGGTCCTATCTGTGGAGATTACAGATAACAGATAACAGCAATAACAGCTATTGCTGTTAGGATCCTTTGTGAGGTTCCTGGATTGCTTTCCACACTTGGTGAGAAAGCAAAGGCTATTGGTAACAAGTTGTCTATGCCATAGATGCCTTCCATTCATCTTGGCTATGCTGAATTTACGCTAACATGAAGCAATGCACTGCCAGGGCCAAGGGTAGAGAACAGTATGTTGTCCAAGAGCATGCGAGATGGGCAGAACACTTCTCAAGCCAGAGAAAGGATGAATGAGAGCCACAAAGAGTATGCGACCAATATTTTCACAGTGACACAGAGAGGCAATAGACGTGGTGACAGCAGGCAATTAGAGATGAGTGTGTTCAGCTCACATACCAACGGGTCCAGAGTGAAACCTGCCTGTTGTAGGTTTATTTCCAGTGGCAGCAGGCCCTGAGAAGTTCTCCTTCCAAGATGCAGTCTGCAGCGGGGCATGCTGGTATTTCTCAGACAGTCTGCCGCTCACGCAGACATCCCTCTGGGACCTAGAAATCCGCCCCAAACCAGAGCTCTGGAGTCAAGAGTAAAATTTTACAAATGCAGCAGCGGCACTGTTCTTGGGCGGGAAGCCTTTCCTCTTTGTGAAATCCCATCTCTCCTCCCTGTGCTCAGCGCCTGCTCTGCTCTCTGATAGCTCCCCAGGGCCTAGATTCAGCTGGGCTTCATTTATAGAAACAAGAGGGATTACAGGTTTCTAAATAGAAAGGGCTGTAGAGATCATCAAGTTCACTGAATTCATTTTGCAAATGGGGAAATGGTGGTCAAGAGAGTCTAAGTCACTTCCCTGGGTCTCAGAGCTGATGCAGGGGAATTAACTCCATGGAGCAGCCCACACTTAGAATGCGAGAGGTCAGTGAGCCAACATCTGTACCCCCAACAGTCTGATTTCTCCCACGCAGCTGGGTGATGAAATGGAGTGCAATTAATTAGTGAACAAAGTATAAGTATGTGTTATTAATAGGGTTTCATGAACAGTTTGACCAGAGGACCCAGAAACACTTAAATCCCGTCTTTAGTTAATTAACTGATTCTTCATGTGAAGTCTCAAAGAGAAATATAACCATGGAAGAATGATCAGTGAGGTAAAGGGGGATATTTTTTAATTAGTTGGAACTTTGTTCCCAAACCTAAGAGAAGCATAGTGAACTAAGGTCAAACCACAGGATGACTCCTATTTCTGGCAGAGCTGGTCTAGGTATCAGGCCACTGGCCTCAGTGATTGAGTTCATTTTAAGGAGGTTCTTGGCAGTGCCTGTAAGGGAAGAATAGGAGGAAGGGAAAAAAAGGAAGCTGAGTGTCATGGTGCGTGCCTGTAGTATCAGTCACTTGGGAAGCTGAGGTGGAGGATCACTTGAACTCAAGAGTTTCAGGCTGTAGTCAGCCATGATTGCAACACTGCACTCTAGTCTGAGTAACAGAGTGAGACCCCCCCTTTAAAAAAAAAAAAAGAAGGGAAAAAAAGGAGATCCATGGAGAAAAGTTCTTTATTTTGAGAATCTTGGAGTTACTGAACTGAAAGGGACATCAGAGATCACTTCTTCAAGCTTCTTCAATTACTAATTTAAAAGCTGAGGGTATTGAGGTCTGGAGAGGTAAAGTGAATTCTCTTTCCAGCTTTGACAAAAACTCCAGGGCTCTGGGATGAGTCATGACGCAGCAGCTTCTCTGGTAGACAGTGGTTTGATGAGATCCTGCAGAGGCCGTTTGGAGGGCCCATGGAGGGGCATGCCTGTGGTCCAATCTATGAAGCTGCAGTATATGAAGATGGCCAGACCAAGGCAAAGTACAGAACCCATTGGCCCACTCCAAAGTCACATGGCTTTGGAGACATGGGGAACCTAAAAAATGTGCCGTGGACTTTCTGCTGCCCTTGAATCACAGAAGCCAGATTCTCTACCCATCCAAGTATGAGGAGAAGCCTGGGAGAGGGCAGAGCTCTTCTATACTGAGCATTTACCTGGGGCATCCAAGCAGAAACTGATCTAACTAAAGAGAGTTTCACTACTGGTTTGGTCTGAAACAATCTGATTTGATCTTAGAATGCCTAACTTGCAGGGTTCCTCCTATCTTGGCCCACACCTTTTGCTGGCAGGTATTAAGAAATAAAGATGTGGGGCTTGGCCCTGGCCTTAGATCATTGGCAGTGTATTGAGACACCTGGAAGCTACAGTCATGGTGGCGCCCGCAGGGACAGAGGAGGGAATGAGTGAAGAAGAGCAAGGCTCTGGCACTACCAGGAGCTGCGGGCTGCTGAGTACAGAGCAAATGCAGTCAACCCTGACAAGACTCCAATCAATCTTCTGCAGGAGTACGGGACCAGAATAGGGAAGATGCCCATGTATGACTTTCTCAAAGCTGAGGGCCAAGCCCGCCAGCCTAATTTCACCTCCCGGGTCACCACTGGCAATACCAGCTGCACCTGTCAGGGCCCCAGCAAGAAGAAAGCCAAAAACAAGGCAGCCGAGATGGGCCTCAAACATCTCAAAGTGGGGAGCATGCTGGAACTGACTGGAAGACAGCAGACTCTTCACTGCCTGAGGACATTCTAGTTTTTACTGCTGTGGCAGCTACTGCTCCTGTTCCATCTGTTGTCCTAACTCGTAGCCTCCCCCGTCCATGGAGACACTGTCCGTACCAACCCCCTTTCTCCTCAACAGTCTTAGGGCAGCCCCGTTGGGCCCTACATGGAGCTGGTGGTGCAGAAAGACTGGTGTTTGCTAGAGTACACAGTGACCCAGGAATCCAGGCCAGCCCACCGCGGAGAATTCACCTTGACCTGCTGAGTGGAGTGTTTTGTTGAGCTTGGCTAGCTTCCAAAATGCTGACCAAGTGCAATGTGGTGGCTAGAATGATGTTTCGGTGCATGCAGTACCCCTCCGGATGCCTGGGATGGCGCCGAGGCGGGCCTGATGGTGATCTTTCTCCCTTGGTATGGGCTCCTACCTGGATAGACTTTGGAACCAGGACCCAGGTTGCACCTGGGCTTTTCTGTGAAATTCAGTGGAAGAGAAGATCCAGTCCCTCTGCAGTTGCTCCCTAGGTGCTCTGGGTCCTGCCTACTGCAGTGTCCTCAGTGAGCTCTCTGAGGTGCAGGCCTTCCATGTCAGCTACCTGAATATCAAAGAGTCTGAGTGGATTCTGCCAGTATCTGGTGGAATTGTCCACCAGCTGGCCACCAGTGTCATGGCTCTGCCACCACCAGGGAGGCAGCCCATGGCAAGGCTGCTTGCTGTGCCCTACAGTACAAGATCACGGCAGACAGCAAGTGAAGGCTTGGCTGGACTCGTGGACATGCACCCTCAGCTCCTTGCTCTTCCTGCCTTTGGACCCATGTACCTGCCCAGCACTGGCACTCTCTGTGGGTGCCGTGTCTGCCTCCAATACATACTGCCTGTCTTGAGGCTGAGGAAGGCACAGGGCAGGGAGCCAGGGGCCACAGGGCCTCCACGAGCCCAGAATCCACCCTCATTTTATTGGTGATGACGAGTGGGCATGAAATTGGGTGCTCTCCACTAGGGCCCAGAATAAACGTGCTTCTCCTTGGCTTAGTAAAGAATAAAATAAAATAAAGATGTTGAATGAGATCATTCGAGACTATGCTATAAATATTTCTAGAAGAGAAACAAAAATAACCTGTAATTCAAACATTCAGAAAGAATCGATCGCTAACATTTTTGACCCTTCTTTCCTCTTTCCATTCCTGCTCATTCTCTCCCCTCCCCACTGTTGACCTTCACTTCTCCCCGCCTCCTGTCCTCTCCCCTCCCCTCCCCTCCCTTTCCTCTCCCCTCCTCCGCCCTCGTCCCTTTCACTCTTTTCTTCCTTCCTCTTTCTCCATTCTTCCTTCTGGCTCTCCCTCTCCTCTCCTCATCTCCTTCCTTCTCTCTTTCCTTTCTTCCCTTTGTTCTTTCTTTCCCTCTTTATCTTTCTTCTTCACAAAGAGATGCTTTATTCGAAGGCTGCTGTGTGACTCCTGAAACAGTGGATGGCTGCTGCTGGGCCTCAGGAATGGACTTGAGCTGAGGGTAAACAGGGGAATCTCTGCTGTTTCCCTGGCAAATGGACTTCACTCAGTTCTCTGACAGATGGGCTTTCTCTGCTTCTTTTTTGTTTGTTGGTTTGTTTCTTTTTTGAGTTGGAGTCTCACTCTGTCGCCCAGACTGGAGTGCAGTGGCCGCTCCCGGCCACCGCAGGCTCGACCTGCTGGGCTCCGGCGATCCTTCCGCCTCAGCCTTCCGAGTAGCCGGAATTACAGGTGTGCGCTACCACGCCCGGCTAATTTTTTGATTTATTGTAGAGATGAGGTCTCGCTTGCCCAGGTGGGTCTCGAACCCGCGGGCTCAGGCAATCCACTCACCTCAGCCTCCCAAAGGCACGGGATTACAGGCTGAGCCACCGAGCCCAGCTATCTGCTTCTTAATGCAAGTGAAGGGCCCTCCCATATCCGTAAGCTCCAGAGTTCTGCTTCTAGCCATTCAGCCTGCCAGTTGGCATTATACTGTATACTTAGTTTTTGAAAAATCTTTATATTTTGCCTAATATTTTGTTGTGTGCAATTTCTCATGCTAGTCAATATTTTTTCAGAATATTTCATCAAATGAAAATAACAATGTATTTAATTAATCTGCTATTGTGGTCATTTAAGTAGTTTCTAATTTTTCACTCTGATGAATATCTTTATATGTCGATCTTGGTCCCATACCTAGGACTATTTCTGTAAAGTAAACTACTACATGATGAGAAGGACAATTCTCTTGTTTAAAGATACACACACTCCCACGCTGCCAGCAGAATGTGAACACTCATCTTTGCAACTTCAGCATTTTATTTTTGCCACTTTGATGGCTGAAAAATTGTATTGAATTTTTGTTTCAATTTTTTTAAAAGAATTCTTTAAGTAGTGTGGTATTAACTGCTTAATTTGTTTTACTTTTGAAGCCTGTTAGTTCCCTCTTTAATTTTATTTGTTATCATTTTACAAACATGTTCTGTTGTCCTCTAGGGTTGTATATTGTAAAATCTTTATACTGGACATATCAGCCCTGAGAAAATTTGACCAAATTTTGTTAGAATCATATGTGGAATTTCTGCATATTTCTTCTGTGATTTCTTTTATTGTCATTGTGCTTAGAAAGACATCCCTTATCCAGTGATCAACTATGTATGTATTAGACGTGTATATTGTTTTTTCAATACAAAAACTAATTTTTGAAAGTGCTTCCTCTGTGCCAGTCCTTATGCTAAGCTTTCTTATAATATCTTTTAAACATTTATTTCAGTTATATGAGAGTTGAGATCCTCATTATCTCCTTTTTAAGAAAATAAAGGCCGCAAGACTTGGGGTGGTAGGGAACATGCCCTGGACACGTGTCCATGGAGCTGCAGAGCCACAGAATTAGATTACGCCTCTCTGGCCAATAATGTGCTTTATTCCATTTAGCCACGTAGGCAGTCTCGTTCCATATACAACTGGGATTTGTTTTTAATATAGTCGTATCTTTCTACCATATAAAGAAAAAAATATCCTTGGTAGGAAAAGAAGAAGAAGAAAAAAAACAACAAGACCAACAAACAAGAGAAAGCAGAGATGACATAAAAATGGAGAGTTTATCACACTGTTCTTTTCTGCTTAAACACTCCCCAACTTCCCACCACCGTTAGATTAAAAGCAAACTCCTTTGGCATCAGACCTTTTTCTTCTCTCTGACCCTCCACCCTCCTCCATGCTCACTGTGCTCAGCTCACATTGACCATCTTCCTGTGTCTTCAACAGGCCAAGTTCATTTCTGACTTAGCACCTCAGTGCTGGCTGGTCTCTGCATCTGGACTGCCCTTGGCACAGAACTCCCAATGGCTGCCTTCTTCCTGTGATTCCACAGTAGCCTGCTGCCCACCAGTAAGTCACCTTCTGTTACATCAGTCTGTGTCAGTTTTATCTAATTAATTTTATGAAGAATATTCTTATTTGTCTGCACACAGCTATATTTGCTTCTTCACAAAAACTTACACTGCAGTGAAGGTGGAATCCTTGTCTATTTTATTCACAACTGTGTTCTCAGTGCCTGCGTTCATCTTGTATTAGCCACTTTGATAAATTCACATGTTTAATTCTAATGATTAATCGTACATTTCTTTTAGAGTTTTTTTTTTTTTTTTGAGTTGGAGTCTTACTCTGTCGCCCAGACTGGAGTGCAGTGGCCGCTCCAGGCCACCGCAGCCTCGACCTGCTGGGCTCCGGCGATCCTTCCGCCTCAGCTTTCCGAGTAGCCGGAATTACAGGCGCGCGCTACCACGCCCGGCTGATTTTTTGATTTATTGTAGAGATGAGGTCTCGCTGCCCAGGCGGGTCTCGAACCCGCGGGCTCAGGCAATCCACTCACCTCAGCCTCCCAAAGGTGCGGGATTACAGGCTGAGCCACTGAGCCCGGCTTCTTTTAGATTTTTAATGCATTCAGATTGTCGTCTTATCTGAAAATACTAACACTTTGTTATTATGTTTTTTTTTTTTTTTACTGTGTGCTCCACCCCCTCATTGTGACTGGCTAAAATCAACAGTACAGTGTTGGACAGAGGGGCAGTAGGGGCTTTCTTGCCTTGGTCCTGATGTTAGGGGTAACAAATCTCAGAATTCTAATACTAATGATGATGTTTGCTGTAGGATTTTTGTAGATAACTGTCTTCATCCATTCAGGCTGATATAACAAATTACCATAGACTGGGTCACCTATAAACAACAGAAATTTATTTCTCGCAGTTCTGGAGGCTGAGAAATCCAAGTTCAAGGCACAGGCAGATATGGTGTCTGATGAGGGTTGCTTCTTGGTTCATAGAGAGTTACCTTTACATGCCAATTACCTACCAAAGACTCTACTTCTTAACACCATCGCATTGGGGATCAGGGTTTGAACATATACATTTTTTAGGTATACAGGCATATAGCAATAAACTATAGTCTATAGCAATAAACACAGTCTATAGCAATAAACTTTATCAGGTTAAGAAAATTCCCAATTCATAGTTTATTATAAATTATTATAAATAAATATAAATTACAACAAATTCTTATTCTGAAACTATTAAATTGTAATGAATTTTCAAATGTTAAACCATTCTTGCATTTCTGAAATTAGTCACATTGGTCATGATATATTATCTTTATTATATGCTGTTGAATTTTTTGCTAATACTTTTTAATGGTTGCTTTGGGGAGAATATATATTCCAGCATATAATCCTACTTGGGGTTAATATTGTATGACTTCATGTAAAAAAATATAAAAATTAAAAAATACAAAAATAAAAATCTTGAAAACTTACAGGTTTATTTACTCCCACTCACCATTCTTTATGTTATAATTTTCTTTCTTTTTTTTTTAGGACTTTTTTTATTGCTATCAGAGACCTTTATCTTCAGGTCATGGTTCTGACTGCGATACCTTTTTCAGATTGCAAAGGGAGCTCAAGATCTAGAAATCATTGAGAAATATAGATAAGCTGGAAAGGGAAAAGGAATAACTTGTGTCAAGAAAATTCTAATAGCGTAACATAAAACCAGGGTATTGAATTCAGTTATGACATGCTATATACTCAAATCATAGGGTTGTCCCAGCACCTAGATAACCTTTCCTACCGATAGCGAGTAAAAACTGATCCATTATAAAAAGCCTAATTTTAGTTGTTACATATATGCTTCTTTGGTGAGCACTGATATATTAACTTTATCACAAATTCTTTTATACAAATCTCAAAATGCTTTCAACAAATCTAAGACTGTCCTAATTACATGCCACTTTTAAGTGTCACTTTAAGATAAACAAAAATGAAAACAGAAATGTTGTTTTTAAACTGTAGAAATTGAAGTGAGATAGACGCAAAATCAACATAGTAATGTGAGAACTTTTCTATTATCACCTCTGATTCACATGGGACAATTCCAAAGTACACTTTTCAGATTAATTGGAATTTGAGTCATTGAGTAAACATGGTTATCACACTGGTAAAATTTGTTCATTAAACTGCTAAAAAATAATTTGGGGGTTTCCTATTCAGTGAAAGTCAGAGCATAGATCAACATGCAAAAAAATTCATTAAGTATTAAATGGAGAAGCAAGCAAAAGCAACAGGAAATTAGATTGGGATGCTGGGGACAGGTTTGCCAACTATAAATTTTGGAACTTTTTAGAAAAACATTAAATGTGAGTTTTTGACATGAGGTATGTGATACTGTATTTTAGCAGAAAAAAAGAATGCAACTGAATACTACAAATAAATCTGTGTTTAAAAATTTTTGCATCTTTTAGATTTTTCATGTTTTTTTCATCTTTAAGTACTTAAACAATGTTGAATAATAATGAGGTCAGTGAGAGGTTTTTTTTTCTGGCTCACTTCAAATCAGTCTGATAAAGTAAATATCTTTCAAGGTTTTGCATGCTCTCATTCCTAGAGTAGTCTATCTTTAGTTTGCACTTGAAGATAACACTAGTTGAAACCACACGACAGAAACAGCAAAGGTGGACATGGAAAAGCGTGTTCCGTTATCTTGATAAATCAGTGTCATACACAGAACCCACAACTTCTGAAGCAGTATCTTCACTATAGAGCCATTTGATTTGACCACAGAAGTCATCACTTCCATTTCCCTTCCTTGGGGTTTAGCAGAGGTATACCTGCACCCATTGGCAACAGGGAGAAGGTAGTAAAAGACTGCTGTGCCCCTCTGACTGGCACTTCTGGTTTGCTGCTGTCCTTTGAGAAATCTGGGCCTAGGACACAGAAGGAATATAATCGGAAGACTAATTTGTCACAGGTCACCACAGTGTGCTTGAGGGGATGGTTGGCAAAAATGAGATTTACAGGCAGGAAAGACTGCAAAGTAGAAGGGTGATGCGCCACAAGCTCATGACATCAGATCAAGTAGGAGTTACCCATTTATACTTACTGAAGCAGTTCATTGTAAGAGAAAGCCAATCAGAAATGAGTTTCTCCATTTCCAAGCTATCCATGGTCAGAGCAAGCCTGGCTCCTTTGAATTGCAGAAGTTGGTTGCGGGCCATACAGCGAAGTATTTGCTTGGCAAGGACCTCCAAATGTTGCTCCATTTGGGCAAATTGAAAAGTAACGGAGGCCTCATGGACACTGTAATGTCATGGAAAATGTGAAGAAATTTCAAAGGTGTGCTTGTGTGGAGATTCTAATTCAACTTATCCAGAATAATTCTCTCCATTCTCAGAATTTCAGAATAGAAACATCCACAGAAACTGCCTCTTGTCAACACCTTCAGTAATGGAATTCTCTCATTTTCCTCAACTGTCTTGGCAACTAGGCAAAAACAGCTCATTGCAATACAGCTCAGGTATTGGGGGGGGGCTTTACAACAGCTAAAAACTTGTCCAAAAGACTGCTAGCCAGAGCAAATGTTTCAGGGTAAAGGGTGAATTAGTTTCTGAGTTTGGCCAGACACAATTACTTTGGGCTGGAGAAACATTCTGATCGGTAGGCATTTTTAGCATATTCACCTTCCATATCTGGGCTTCCCTAGAGACTGCCTTTTCCAACAAGAAAGGCAATCTCTGAATTGGATTTCCAACGGTCCTGGAAACTTCATGCTATCCTTCGGATCTGCCCACCACTCAGCTTGATGAGTACGTTCCCCTTGGCTTCCTCTTCCTTCTCTCCAGCAGAGATGGTAGGCCTTACAATGGTGGTGATTCTGGATCGTGGAGGCCTGCTATCACCTCTTCCTCCTTGGCGGGAACTGGACGAGGACACAGACGGCTAAGAAGGGAGAAGAAGGGGGATCCCGATGGGGATCGCAGGCGCTCAAGTGGGACGCACGGCCAGTAGGTAGGTCAGTCAGTGAATTAGTTCCAAGATGACCTTGGACCCCAGGCCGCTGCCTCTACCCTGGTCCTGTTCCTCCAGCCACCACTGGAGCCGGAGTGGGAGGGAGCTACTTATCACCCTAGAGCGGCAGGGGCTGGAGGGAGACAGGATTAGCGGGGGTGAGACCCGCTCTGTCCCTGCCTGGGAGAAGCACCTCTGAAGGAAAATGGTGAAAGGAGGAGTAGGGAGAAAAAGGAGTAGGGGGAGGGGGAGAAGGGAAAGGTAGGGGGAATAAGAAAAAGTGATACAGAGGCGCTGGTGCGTCTGCATAGGGAAGGAAGCCTATGCTGTAATTTTCATATGGTATAAACCTTGCAAGACAATGTTATAATTTTTGCTTTCAATGGGACTATATCGTAAAGAAATTGAGGGAAAAAATGGTTTTTATATTATGCAAATATTTGTCATTTCTGATGCCCTTCATTTCTAAGATCTGAGTTTCTTTTGTAAATCATTCCAGTTCCTCCGGAAGAAATTTCTTTAATGTTTCTTGTAGTGCAGGTCTGCACTTTCTTGTAGTGCAGGTCTCTTAGTCTTATTTGGTTGGGATTTATACTTTCATTGTATATAGATTTCTGGCTTCACAGTGGTTGGTTTTCCCCCTGGAACTTTCAACATACGTTTATACTGTCTGTGGTCTCTATTTTTTCTAATGGGAAACCTGCAGTCATTTGAATCACTGCTTTTCTGTATATAATGAATTGTTTTGCTCTTATTTCTTTAAAGATCTTCCTATCTTGGGCTTTTAGCAGTTTAGCTATGATGTGACCAGGCATGGTTTTCTTCAGACACATTCTGTTTAGATTTTGTTGTAAATTTTAGAAATTTTGTTATTATGTCTTCATATTTTTTCTGGCCCCATTTTTTTCTTTTCATTTTGAAACTTCAATTATTCATATGTTAGACTTTTAAAAATAACTTCATATGTTCCTGAGTCTGTGTGTTTTTTCTTTTTAATTTTTATTTTTCAGATTGGATCATTTATGTTCATTTACCTTCAAGTTCTCTGATTCTCTTTTCTGCCATTCTGACTGTCCTGTGAATTTTTAAATTTCAGGTATTCTCTTTTTCACTCTAAGTGAAATTTCTATTTTAAAATAATTTCTACTTATGAAATGTATCTTTTGTTTCTCTACTGACATTTTCTCTTTCATTGTGAACATATTAAACTTGACCTCATTGAGCATAGTGATAATGAGTCTTTGACAGTCCTTAGATTGATAATTCTAGAGTTGTCATTTGCTTTTTCTTTAACAATAGGTCACATTCTCCTTGCTCCTCTTAAATGGAGAAATTTTACATTGTGAATGTTATATTAGGTTTTGTCTTATTGCTCTGCGTTCTGCCATGTTGCTCAGAAGAGCACTGATTTTATTTTAATCCGAAAATTAATTTGGTGAGGCTTAAATGGCAAATTCTTTCATGCCACCAGTGAATACTTCAGCTCTAAGATCAAACAGATTTTCTTAAAAACATAAATCTGATTGTGCACATTTAACGTATACAACATGATGTTATAAGATACATGTATAGTAGAGTGATTACTATAGTGAAATGAATTAACATATATGAGACTGCCTTCAAGTTGGCTTACACATGCATGATTCGAAAGCCAGACAGAGGCTTGGGCAGAGTTTATGTGCAGGCCGGCTCTCACTTCCCTAGATCTCTTTTTCAATGAGTCCCTCCTCACTCTTTGATGGTCTTGGTTGCCCAGGCTCCTTCACATATGATTTCTCCAGCCTGAAAGATGCAGATTTTTCTGCTGAGGCTTTAGTTGTCTGTCACTGCCACCATTATTGTGACTACCCTCAGGATACAGTCAGAAAAACATGAAACTTGCCCCATGCTGATGATTTTCTCCAAGTTTTCATTTCCTTCCAAAATTTGCCATCTTTTGCTCACTTTCCAGATGTTTCTTATTTTATCCAGAGCTGTTATGGTTTGGATGTTTGACCCTTCAAACCTCATGAAGAATTTTGATCCCTGGTGTTAGAGGTGGGGCCTAATGGAAGGTGTTTGGGTCATATGGATAGATTCCTCATGAGTAGATTAATGCCCTACTTTGGGGGTGAGTTAGTTCTTACTATTTTGTTTCCTGAGAGCTTGTTGTTACAAAGAACCTGGCACCTCCCTCCTTTCTCTTACTTCTTCTCTTTCCATGTGATCCTTGTACACACTGGCTTTCCTTTGCTTTCCACCATGAGTAGAAGCAGCCTGACTGAGGCCCTTACCACATGCAGATGCCCAATGATGAACTTTTCAACCATCAGAATTGTGAGCCAAATAAAACTTTTTTCTTTATAAATTGCCCAACCCGAGGTATTCTTGTAGAGCAACACAAACAGAATAAGAGTTTAGAGTTGCTATTTGAGAGAACATCAGTTTGTTAGTAGCTTACTTATTCATCACAGGAGTAGAACTTTCACAGGAAGGTTTTACTTTTAGATTCAATTTCCTTAAATTGTGATATTCTCCCAGTTTTTAATTTAACTGGTTGCTGATTTTGGATTGGGTTTTTTTAATTTGCTCATTTCATCTAAGCTGATAAATGTGTTGACATAAAATTGTTCATCTTACATTACATTGTATTTTAGGTCTGTAGAATCTGTAGTGATGTTCCCTTTTCTATTCTTCCCTGCGCCCAACTGGATAACTCTTACAGAATTCTTTCTATTCTTGATATTATTTATTTGAGCCTTCTCTCTTTTAAGCAGTCATACTAAGTGGTTATCAAACATTTTAGCTTTTCAAGGTAACATTTATCAGGTTGTAATCTCTGTCATACGGTTGTATTTTATTTCATTAATATCTGCTCCTTCATTGTTACCTTCCTTGAACTTTTTTTGGGTTTAATGTACTATTTTTTTCTCCTACTTTCTTAGATGAATGCTTTACTCACTCATTTTAACATCTTTTCTAATGCAGTTGCTCTTCATTATCTGTGATTTCCCTATTTGCAAATTCATCAAAATTTATTTTTATCCATTAAATTAATACTTGTTTTGCTTTTGTGGTTATTCTTGAACATGCACATAGTGGCAAAAAATGTATGTCATCTAGTGTGAACATTCTCAGTGGAAGTTGAACATAGTGGCATTTTGCCTTGTTTCAGCTTTCTTACAGAGATGACCAGAGGATGAAGACAGTAGGGGGCAGTGCAGTGTAATGCATTGTATTTTTTTTTAATTCTTTAGTCCAAAATATTGTTATACTTTCATTTTGACTTCTGTGATCCATGAGTTATTTACAAGACTATCTTTTATTCTCAAGTGTGTGAGTTTAATAAAAAGGTTTTCGTTACTGATCTGGGTCTTAATTGCCCTATGAGCAGAAAGTGTACTGTACATAAAAAAAATCCTTGGAAAGTCGTCAAGATTTGTTTTATGGCTTAGTGTGTGCTCAATTTCTGTGTTTCCTGTACATCTAAAAATATATGTTTCTACAGTTGTTGGGTGTAGGACCCTACATATGACAATAGAGTTAAGCTTTTAATATTATTTAGTTCTTCTGTGTGTTAATATTTTACATACTTGTTTATTAGTTGCTAAGATAAATTTGTTAAAATATCCACTATGAAAGCTCATAGAATGTATGAAACAAAGAGGGATTCCTAATATAGACTATGTACAGTTTAATCAATGATAATGTATCATATTGGTTCATTAGTTATAACAAATGTGCCACATGAATGCAAGATGTTAACAGTAGTGGGTATTGTGTGTGTGACATGGGGGTGATGGGGTATAAGAGAACTTTGTACTTTTTGCTCAGCTTTCATATAAATCTAAAACTGCTCTTAAAAAAAGTTTATTGATTTAAAAGTTTCCCTGCAATTGTGTATCTATTTCCTTTGTCTACAGCCCTATCAAGAATTGCTTTATACATATTTTAGGTTATATAACTGAGTGTATAATCATAATTTTTAAACCTTTCTGGTATATTCAATCTTTTCTTACATTAAATGCCATATCTTATCTCTAAAAGTATTTATCCTTAATTACTACTTTGCCATATATTAATACAGTTATTTTGGCTTCCTTTTGGTTAGTATTTTAATGGTGTATTGTTTTTTATCCCTTTACTTTCAACTTTTAAGTATCCTTATATATTAGATCGGTCTTTTATAAGCAACATTTTGTTGCCTTATTTTCAAATCAAGCTTTACATCTTTTTTATTTCATAGTTCTTAAGTTCATTTATATTAAATATAATTACTGATACCCTAGAACAAAAAACCCACCTATTGGTTACCATCTATTTATCCTGTCTAATTTTACTCACACATATATAAAACATAACTTTTATTTTAAGTTGATTGATTTTTTAAAATTTTATTATTTTACTCATTATCATCTTGGTAGTTATACAACATTTTACTGTTATCTTAGAAATAGTGTGGAGATTTAAGCTTGCATTTTTTGTCTTATTTATATTAATATAAATGAGTAACTTTATCTCTTCCAAGGAAAGGCAGGACAGTAGCATCCTTAAACCCTATTTATCACCCTCCCAACTTTTATGTAATTATTATATATTTTAGTTATATATGTAAAAGTCCCATAAGACATTATTATTGCATGGCATTCTCAATAATCATTTAGATTTATCCATATATTTACCCTTTCAAATATCCTTCATTTTTTCTTGAAAGTCTTATCAAGAAAGTCTTTTCAATGGTGTCATTTTTTTTTAAATGAAAGAACAACAGTTCTTAGTGTTATTCTTAAAAATTGGTTTGGTGGAGAATTCTTCTGGTTTGCGTTTGACTGAAAATGTTTTCATTTTTATCTCACTCTTTATATACATATCTTTTTCTCTAGCTTGGGAGTTATTTTTTCTGCCATTAAAAAAATCATTTCATTTTATTCTGTCTTCATTGTTTTTATTGAAAAGTCAGCAGTCAACTGATTGTTGCTATTTTGAAAGTAAACTCTGTCCCTCCCCTCCCTTACCTCTGGCTGTTTTTCAGATTTTATCTTGGCCTTTGCTGTTCAGAAGTTTTATTATGACAAGCCTGAGAATGATTTTCTTTGCAAATATTCTGCTTTAGGTTAATAGTTTTGCTTGTTGGTTCATTTGTGTCTGTGGCTTGATGTTGTTTTTTTGTTTGGTGAATTAGTTGTAGGGCCTTTTAACTTTATCACTTCTGATTCTTTCTCACTCTCTTTTCTGGGAATACAATTATGTTAGACTTTTTCAGTGTATCTCTTAGGTTTCTTATCTTCTCTTCTTTATTTTTTATTCTTTTGTCTCTTCACACTTTCTTCTGAATAATTTTTTGCCCTTATTCTTATTCACTGATTCTTTCTTCAGCTGTGTTTATTTGGCTAACTCTTTCACTGATGTCTTAATATTGTATATATCAGCTTAAATGTTTTATTCTTTTTATTTAATTTCTATATTAAAATTTGTGATTTTGTTCACTTAGACTCTTAGGCATTGACCTAATTAAGTCCTAAATTAAAGCTTGATGTTGGTCAAGTTAGCCCTTTAATGGGCCTAACATCCAATAACTACCCTCCTGATTTTGTGAGACTATCACAAGCTCTGCTCAGCTTCTCAGTTTCTTAGCCATTTTCTACTTCTCTAAATTTGGCCCCATAAATCTCTACTGTCTTTGAGTCAATTACAAATTCTTTTGAGCAGAATTTAAATTTGTTCTAAGGAGAATTAGTCTGACTTACACAGTGTGCCTTTATAGAACCTAGAGTTCCAGTTATTTACTCTAATGTACTCTTGAGCATAATTTGCTAATATTATTTTGGATTTTTACTCTGTGTAAGTCAGTTTTATAGGCTTTGGAGATACAATACATTGAATAGTTATTAGACTCCTACATTTATAAGGTTTGCATTCTAGTGGAGATAAACCATTTAATAAAAAAGACAGAAAGAAGTTATATACGTTTCAGATTGGGCTAACTGTTGTGAGTAATAGGTTTTGGAATATAGCAATGAATACTGTAGAGAAAGACTCAATGGCATGTGTTTAATTGTGTGTGTATGTGAATGAAAATATATAGTAACAAGTAAATATATAATTTCAGATATAGATATGTGTATTCTCTCTCCATTATGAAATTTTCTTATAATCTTTTGAAGCTAAGAGACAGAGATAGAAAGATACAGAGAGCAAGAGAGAGAGAGAATTTACATTTATTACTGGTTTTAAAATTGTCCTTATTTCTGACCACTTGATCAGTCATAAACTGTTAATGCTTTGTTTTGGTATCCCATGCAAATGTGTCTTCATTTTTCTCTGCACTTTAAGTTTGTTTTTGTTTTATTTAGTTCTAAGCTGTAATATTGAACACATAATTTTATTACTGTAAAGTCATTGTATCACACTTTAATCAATGTAAATCAATGTAAAATGACCATTTTACCATTTTTAATACCTTTGAAATACAATTGAAATTTTCTTTATCTAATAACATTTTGTTACAAAGTTTGTTGCTTTTGGTAGATTTTTTTTAGGAGGGGTTATAACATTCTGGGAATTCACTTCAATGAGATGGCATTGTCTTTTAAAAGTATAATTATAGGTGTACAGGGAATACAGGATGAGATCACAGACTATTTCAGCTGGAGGAAACCTGAGTTTCCTTTTATAAACAAGGATACTCATTTCCAGAAAGTTGGAGGGAGAGTTTGAGGCTGCCTAACTGAATTAAATGTGTTGCTGAAGCAAGTATTAAACATCCAATCTTTTGAGATAATTCTGGTACCTTCACATTACCAGACTTCTTATCAAGCTTGTTTGTTTGTTTATTTATTTATTTAGCAAACAGTTATCAATCTTCTGATATGTGCCAGGAACCATGCTACGTGCTGAGGGTATAGCAGGGACTACTATAGACAAAACCTCAGTGCCCACAAAAGTCAAATTCTTGTTTGTGTGTATAGAGAGGAGAAGAGAGAAAATAAACATGTAAACAAAAGTATAATATAATTTAAGGTATTGATAAGTGCCATTCTATCTCCTTTATGAGCTTCTCCTTATAATCATTTCCATTCTGCAAATAGCTTTCCAAGCATGAAATGGTTTGGTGTTTGGTTTCAAGGCGCATCTTTTAAAGTAAGACAATAGAGCAGAAGCACAGGTCAGTTAAATCTCTAGGGAAGCACATTTGTACTATTTGTCAAAATAACTGAAAGATTTGCCATTGAAATGTTCATAATTTGTTTGAAAAACCCTGAAAGTTGACCTTACTATAAGAAGTGGCCCTGCTGAACAAGGAGAAGATATATGTATATTTTTGAAAGGTAAGTTCTGTCTTTAGCCTAAGAAATTTATGATTCAACTTCCTTTATATAATATAACACAAATTAGATACTGCATCACTGCTTTGGGAGAAAAGTAGCAAAATATTACTTTTATTTTTTAATACAGTAAAAATATATAACACAAAATCTACCATTATAACCATTTTTAAGTGTACAGTCCAGTGGCATTTAGTACATTCACCATTCACATTGCTGTGCAACCATCACCAACATCTGTCTCCAGAACTTATCATCCCAAACTAAACTCTGTTTCCATAAAACAATAATATCCCTTCCTCCATGTCCCTAGCCCCTGAAAACTACCATTCTACTTTCTTTCTATGAATTTGACTACTCAAGGTACCTCAGGTATCTGAGATCATACAATATTTTTATGTATTATTTTTTTAACTGACATGCTTTTTGTAGGAATCAAATAGTAAATTACCAGTACAAGTAATTCTGTTCTGACCATTGTTATTGATTGTGATTTTTACACACTTTGCTTATTAGATTTGTGAGGTGGTTTTAGTGAAGGAGACAATTTTAGAAAATTTCAAACCAAATAAATCACTTGACCCTTCTCATATCATATAGGGTTCCTAAGTAGATTTAAGCGGCAAGTTTCAAAACCAAGAGCTACTTAACTACTTGCACATTATTGTTACTGATTTTCTAATTGGAAATATTGGTTATAAGACCTGTAGGGCCTTATATTGTATGGTTTTTGAGTGATGTTTCTGGTGCAAATAAAACAACTTCCCTGATGTTCAACATCATTTTCCCCCTGAAACAACACCAAAAAAAAGAAGACTTTGATTGATCATAATACATACATTTTATAATGGGCTAAAATCAATTATAGCTGCACCATTTGATTTAAACAAAACCCAGATTGTGGGGATAACTCCAACAAATGCATTAGCAGCATCACTTTCATTTTCTGTCTCTGTGCTAATTGAGTAGACAGACTTTTCCTTTGCAGCAAACAAATATTGATAAAACATCTTCAGTTGTTCTGTCACCCATTAAATTGATGGCAGGCAGACCTTTAATGCCTACAAATTTGATCTATATTTAGCAAAGTCACACATTTAAAATCTTGACTTTCAAGATTTTATAAGTCTTAAATATGTTTTAACTCCAGACCAGAAACACTTAAATTATATACAATTTGAGTATACTTGAAAAAGTCTGGACAAATGATTTTCGATACCTTCAATTCTCTGTCCTTTAATTAAATTAACTTTGGAAATGCTCCCGTCTGCTTACAAAGTAGGAATAAATAGATTTTGCATGCATCATTGCAGGGCATGGGCTGCAAAACCAGTAAGATTTGTACCCGTGTTCCAGGGGACTTACTGGACAGTTTTCAGCAAGTTAAAGGGATGAAGGGTGGGAGACTTAGCTAGAAAAAGTGAACAAGTAAGAGAAGGAGAATGGGAAAATAGGAACCCAGAGACTAATTTTAAAAAGGATATATAAGTTGGGCTTCAATGTTATGGGTTTTTTTTGTTGTTTTTTGAGTTGGGTCTCACACTGTCATTCAGGCTGGAATGCAGTGGCACAATCATGACTCACCACATCCTCGACCTCTTGGGCTCAGGTAATCCTTCTGTCTCAGCCTCCCAAGCAGCTGGAACTACAGGCACATACCACCATACCCAGTGATTTTTTTTTTTTTTGAGACAAGGTCTTGCCGTGTGGCTTAGCCTGGTCTCCAATTCCTGGACTCAAGCATTCCTTCCACCTTGGCCTTCCAAAGTGCTGGGATTACAGGCATGAGCCACCATGCCCAGCCATCAATGCTTTGCTTATAAATGGACATATTAACCTAAATCTAGAGTTAAGAAAATAAATATGCCCCTGTACCATTCATTGACTTCTGCTACCATGAGTAACTATATATATGTTATTCATGTATCCTGTTACTCCATCAGAGGAGACTAGCTATGCTTTGCAATTTTATTAAATATGTATTTGTGGTTATTCATGTCAATGATGGTGGTGATGATGTTGATGATGGTGATGATAACTTTCACTGAAAAAAACCAAGAACAGAAGGAAAGGCAAGACAACGGGAAGAAAGAAGGGCATGGGGAAAAAAAAGGCAAAGGTAGACCCTCCTCACAGGGCAGACCTGGTCAATCCTGTTGCTCTGCTTTGCTCCCACTGGCCACATTTCAAGAGTTTTACAGACACTCTTGCCTTTTTTTCCCCATTATGTGGGGACAAATATTATTTTATAGCAAAAGTCTCTATTTAGTGACTTTAATAACAAGAAGATTTGCAGATTTTTGATCGATGGAATACATAAACATTCCTTGGCAGTCAAGAATCCAAGATAACAGCATTCAACAAGAAAGCAGCCCACCTCAGCTTCCCAAAGGATTGATTATTTTACATGTTAAAAGATCACCTTTTATTCTGTATCCTAGAGAGTGCAAAGCAGTATCATGCACCTTTCGAGAAGAGGAGAAAAAAATATTATTTCATATTATTGAACAAATACATATCAGGTGGACCTTTTTGAATCAGGCTTGAGCCAAGTACTAATAAAGGCAGCCCAGGGGAAGGAGGGACAGGAGACAGATGCATCCTACAAAGTCACCAGGATTCTACAAAGTACAAAGTCAGCAGGACCAATTCTCACCCCTGTGACCCAGGCATCCTACCCGAGACTCCAGCATAGACACAGTGGCTATTTATTGCTCTCTTTGCCCAAGGACACAGGATGGCTTTCACCTAAACCTTTCACCTAAAAACTACAGAGAACATTATTGATATTCAAAGTTGCCACTGAGATTATATCATAAAAGGAAGGTATGAGTGAGTTTCTTATTACTTAGATTATAGCTTCTATTTACTTGTCTAGCAAAATGATTACATAATTAACTTTCTTGTTACCACAAGAGTTTATCTGGACAACAGAATATTTTGGGAGGAAAGCAATGCCTAACTTTGATTTCATTTTAGACATTCCAAATGCATAGTGTAAACACAGAGGAGGAAAGTGATGCATATTCCCTAATGGCAGGGCCCAATAGGTACAAAACATTTATAAGTTCCAGTATTTGAAAGACTGCATATTAAAGATTCCTAAGAAAAGCTTAGGCAATAATTCTACAACTACTACCTCAGAATTCTAACAAAAACATATGTCAAAAATCACTCATAAAGTGGTTTAATATACATCTCAATTTAAAAACTGCAGCATATCATTAGCAAATTACTTAAAAATGAAATACAATAGCTGTTGCTTAGATACCTGGAAAGTTAAGCCATCTTTCCTGGGTGAAATTTTCTTTTGGGTGAGGGTTGACATGAGAGGTGGTAGGAGCTTCTTCCTGGCACTATTCACAAAGGTACTATTTTCTGACAGTAATGGCACCATGACACAATCACTAATATATGAACTGCAACATTAGAGGAGTTCCTGACCTCAGTATTATATCAGCAGAAATTCCAAAACACAGCAGGTGAGGTAACCCTTAAATGTCAAGACAATGCTATACAGGTAAAAATCACTAAAGTGATATTTTCCTTGCAGGGAAGTTATGGCAAGGCAGCTTATCGTGTGCAGTCCTGTGTGGAGTTTGGTTAATCATGACAGTAACTGTAGCCAAGGATGTTAGGGTAAAATCAAAGATCTAGTCACAGAAGAACAAGATGATGCAGGCAGCATATTGCTTACCTCCATCCTGAGGAAAGAGATGTCAACAGCATGGCACGTGCTGTATCATGTATGCAGCCACCTTTTAGCATAGAGTTTGAGAGCTGATACTCATTGGGTTTTCCAGAGCACACTGAGCTTTGTAGAAGTTCCATGGGCATTTATGGTTATGAGCAGATGTTTAGGACAGTGCCCATGTGACAAGCTACATGGGCTGCAGCTGTGGGCACAGCCCAGAGTACAGGGGGTGCCCTGGCTGCAGCTCTCCCAGCTATAGCAGAATGTTCGCCAGAGGATCTGTGACCCCACCTTGCATTTTCTCCTTTGCCCACTCTTACCACACAGCTGCATCAGTAACTCTAGAATCCATTGATCCTGCCCTTTACACACGTGTTGCCTCTGCTCAGAACATGTGATCCTTCATTTCTAACGTCTCCTTCTTTGTTTTCAGTGTAAATGCCCCCTCCTTCCCTGCCACCCTCCTCCCCCAAATAAGGTAGGATGGCAGCTGCCAGTCTTTATTACTCTCTACTCCAGTTCCTTTTGGTTTCCTTCATAGTACTTATACGCAATATTTTGCTTATTTGCTTGTCACTCATTCCAGTCCCTTCTTTAATAAGCAAAGATATTAATGGCCAGAGAATTAGGTCATATGCTTGAGGTTGCTTACCTAAATTAAGAGTGGTACCCTTAGCTATGTCTGTAACATCCAGAAGGGCAGGGACATCTGGAAGACCATTTGCTTGCAAATAAAACTATTAGATGCCGGGTTCGGTGGCTCAGCCTGTAATCCCATGCCTTGGGAGGCTGAGGTGAGTGGATTGCCTGAGCCCGCAGGTTCGAGACCCACCCTGGTAACTTGGTGAGACCTCATCTCTACAATAAATAAAAAGATTAGCCGGGCGTGGTAGCATGCACCTGTAGTTCCAGCTACTTGGAAGGCTGAGGCAGAAGGATCGCTGGAGCCCAGCAGGTTGAGGCTGCAGTGGCCGGGAGCGGCCACTGCCCTCCAATCTGGGCAACAGAGTGAGACTCCAACTCAAAAATAAAAAAAACTATTAGATGATAAAGCAAACACACAATCCAAAGGAAGGAACAAAACCTTTTTCTTTGGAATGCTAGCAAACATCTGTTCCTCCTTTTTTTCATATGTACCCACTGAACATATAGAAGTAACATACCTCCCTCTGCACTCCTCTCCACTTTCCCACACCAGTGCTCCATCATTGCTTTATCTAACCTTCTAGTCAAGCTGTCAGCTGGTAGGACTTGGGGTGGGTGTGGAGGAGGCAAGTCTGATTTTCAAGGTCTTTGGGTCTTTGCCTATAAAAGGAGGAGAGAAAAAAAGAGTAGCTCTTCTTGGTCCAGCCCAACTATATTGACTACCTCATAGACCAAGTTCTGTGTTTTATTGCACTGAGTCTTTTCTCTTATTTCCATTTTGTATCATCCTAATTTGAGAAGGGACAGCTTCCCAAAGAAAGCGAGGAAGCATCTCTACCTAGGAAGCAAGTCAAAGAGGAGAGTGACAATGCTGAGGAAGTAGTAATGGTGGTGAGAATGAAGGCACAAAAACACAAAGGTCTGCAATCTTAGTGTACTTGAGAATGATAGAGAAAGCTTGTTTCAATTCAAATTCCCGGGTTTCAGGTTTTCTTGAAATTTAGATTCAGTAGGTGTGGGTGGGATAGTTAGACTCTAGAATCTTCATTTTAAAGTGGTGTCTGGATAATATTGTAACAGCTAGTCTTATATCCTCACATATCATAAAAGAATCAAGCACCTGTGGCTTGAGCTCTGCGATCTAAGTCAGAGCTTCCACTGGCTGTATATTCGGATACTGTTTCCCAGAGGTGG
Source organism: Cephalopachus bancanus (assembly GCA_027257055.1). Taxonomy (NCBI): domain Eukaryota; kingdom Metazoa; phylum Chordata; class Mammalia; order Primates; family Tarsiidae; genus Cephalopachus; species Cephalopachus bancanus. Next base: position 2,232,281 of record JAPVLO010000096.1, on the reverse strand, counting down.
CCAGGGAACCTTTGTCCAGATGGATGACCCTCGGCCAGCCCCAAACATTGACCTTGCTGTGGCTTACAAATGCTGTCATTTATTCTGAATGTCTTGCTGTGAAAGCAGTTGTGAAGCATTGACTAAGTAACACTATTTTAGAACCCTAAAATAAAACAGGCTAGCCATCCTTGAACAACAAAGTTTATTTCAGAACTGAAATAGAGGTGAATAAAAAAAATATAACTCAGGTTTAGATGGGGATTTAGGCGAAGCCCCTGTTCACAATCTCATCACTATACAAATCCAGAAAGATGCAAAGCCTTTAAGAGTGTGAATGCTAGAGAGTGAGCGTATGTCTCCTCAGATTCATACATTGAAATCCTACTCCCAATGTGATAGTATTAAGAGGTGAGGTCTTTGGGAGATGATTAAATCATGAGAGTGGAGGCCTCACGAATGTGACTAGTGGTCTTATAAAAGAGACACTGGAGAGCTTCCAGATCCCTTCCCATGTGAGGACCCATGTGAGGGAACCATGCATGGACCAGGAACGGGCCCTCACCAGACTTCAAATCACTGTGCCTTGATCTTGGACTTTGCAGCCTCTAAAACTGTGAGAAACTTCTGTTGTTTTTAAGCCACCAAGTCTATGTTATTCTGTTATGGAAACCGGAACACATTAAGACAGTGAAGTTTCCATGGTGCACGTTCTTCAGGCAAGGGGCCCTCTTTTCTTGTGTCAAATCACGGCTTCTTCTACCACTTGGCAGTAATTTTTAAAGCATGTTGTAGGATGCTGCTTGACAGTCCAATAGAACATATCTGATAAGAATTTAGAAGGATTTTGTTCCTTGTTCTGAAATGGGAGAATTGTAGCACTACAAGAAAAGCACATGCTCCAAATATGTCTTTTACTCAGTGCTGGGAAAGATGGAGATTAAGTTTCCTCCCTCTGCTGACCAAAGCCTATTTTATATGAGGACTAGTTTTCTCTTGGCATACCACTTCCTGCCTCCTAGGCTGCAGGTAGAGTGTGCAGGGATAGGGTGACCAGCATTGAGGTCAGTCTCACCCTGCCTGCTCCTTGTTGATGACTTGCCCTTGGGATCTGCTAGGATATTTGAAGGGACTGCAGCAAAGAGCACTTGTTGCTCTAGAAGCCACGGGGACCACACATTGCTTCTGCCGAAGGAGCTGCAATTGGCAGTGGTGAGGAGAAGGTGCCCATGATTTCAGAGGGTCTTATGGGCAAGTTAGTTAAACCTGCTGTGAGGCACTGTCTTAGGACAGAAAGATGAATACATGTTTTAGTGATTGCATCAGCTAGCATTTGAACATTTTAGTGATTGAATCTGCTAGCATCTGAAGGAGGAGAGAGAAAGAGAGAGAGAGAGAGAGACTTGACAGGTAAAAAATGGCCCAGAGATGTTCTGGTTAAGTATTTGATGTGCTAGCAAAAGGTACTGAAAGCCTCCTCCTATGTACCATTGTTTGCTTAAGATTTCTGCTAAAACTCCCTGCCATTTCCCCTGCACACAGTGGATGAAGTCTGGGTTTTACATGTTGCTATTTTTTACTCTCATGCTTTTCTTTGAATATCAACTCTCAATTATTCGTAATGATGCAAATATATAATTGTGGCTTTAAAATCCGCAGATTTTTTTTTTTGGTTGACTTTTGGATACGATTTTGTAATTACATATGAAAATAATGTGTGTTTTGTGCTTTAAGAATTCATGTTTACAAAATAAGGAAGCCACACTGGCTAACTCTCCCTCATCAGGTGTTGGAAAGCTGCTTGGTTTCTGTCCAACTTCTTTTATCAGCTCTTATTTGTAATCCATGATGTCTTGGGATTCAACAGCATCAACCTCTTGGCTTGTAGGAGAGAGAAAGTTAAGTGTTTGCATTTCTATGATTTATAATGAAATGAATGGGAGTTGCAAACATAATGAAGCACACTGGGTGTGTTGAGCAGGCGTAGTGTTACAGAAAGGGCATAATAATTGGTAACACCAGATGGGTTTGAGTCCTGGTTCCAATACTTAACATCAGAGCCTAAAGCAGCCCATCTAGTCTCTCTAAGCATTAGACCCTCATCAGTAAGTGTTATTATGGTCAGTATCCTGCTTACCTCATGAGGTGTTTATGAAGGTCAAATGAGATGGTAGATATGAAAGCATGCAATAAATTACAATATGGTCATTTCAAGCAGTCTAGGGCTCTAGCCCTAAGCAGGTATCTTAGGTTGAGAAGGTGGTCATTGTCATAGTAAGTGAGTGTAAGATTCTTTTTTTTTTTTGTATTCAAAGAGACAGCCTGTCCCATATAGAAATCAAGGGAACAGATAACCTCATGTGAAAATCAAGAGAACCCGGAATGTTGCTGTTAAACCACTGACATTCTGAGTTGCAGACCTTGTCTTTTTCTTCCCTATATCTCTCCAGGTGATCTCATTTAAACCCATGATATTAAATATCATCTATATGCTAGAGATGCTTAAAGCTATAGTTTTAAATTGGAATTTCCCCTGAGTGTTATTAAACTGAACTGGAATCTGCTCACTGGATGCAGTGAGACCAGATATCCACATTGAAGTTTGCAGCAAGAGAAAGAAAGGCATTAATTTGCAGGGCTCTAAGCAAGGAAGATCAAGTAGTTAATAAGTAGTTAATGCTTGAGTGTTGACTTCACCGATGGCTTGCAGATAAGGGCTTTTCTTTTTTTTTAAAAGGCTTGGGTAAAATTTCAGGAAAGCAGACATTACCAGCAAAATTGTAAACTATTGTATGGAGATTACACATTGGTTTTGACCTAAAAGGAGAGGATACCTTGAAGTGAGGGCTTAAAGGTCATAGGTAGATGCAAAGATTTTCTGATCTGCAATTGGTTAAGCAATTTTTTTGTTGTTGTTTAAAAATTTGGGTCAGTAGAAAAGAATGTTAGCTCTGGCTCACAGGTATGACTTCCTTCAGGCCCCTCAGAAAGAAAGTTAAGGCAAAGAACAACAGTCAGAGTTTAGTCTGCAGCTCCCCTTATCCAAGGTCTATGTGCCAGTAGATACATTTGGTGTGGTCCTGGGATTTCAGAGGCATTTGTTAAGCTGTAGTCTTTAGTTTTTATAGGGAACCAAACATCCTATTATCCTAGCTTCCTTGGCTATTGTTTTAAGCTATGTTACCTTCTTGCTTATTAAGTTGCTTATTTACTTCTCAGGGCTAAGCTAGATACATGTAATTTCTCTTGAACAAACTCAAGATTTTCCCTTATTTTCAAGCTTGCAGGGTGTGAAGCCCCCTGAGAGGAGGTCCTGGCTCTATCTCATGAGTTCCAAATATACATCCAGTTAAATTTTCAATGCTATTACATGTATGTCTAATAAACACTAGAAAATTAGCATGGTTTACCCTGAACTACAATCTTTCCTTCAAATTCATGTCCCACCAAGACTTATTTCTCTCAACAGATGGCACTATCTTTCACCCAGTGGTTCAGGCCCAAATCATAAGAACCATCCATTTTGGACTCAGCATTGAAGTCTGCCAGGGTTCAAATCCCAGCTCAGCTGCTTATTAGCTTGGTGACTTTGGATTAGTTACTCAATTTTTCTGTACCTTAGTTTCCTTACCTGTAAATTGAGGATAATCTTGTATGATTCAGTTGCCCTGTCTGTAAAGCAAGGACAACATAGTACCTATCTCTTCAGAATTTTGTGAAGTTTAAACGTAAACCACTCAGCATGATGCCTGACATATCGTGGGTTCTGTGAAGGGTTTGCTATTGTCATTATCATTATCATTATCAAATCCTCATGCCTCAACTAGGTTTTACTAGCAAATATTGTCAGCTTCCAAAAATATACCCTGACTTTAATCACTTCTCACCAACCCAATACACAATCTCTGACCAGATGGTCATTATATCTCTGTTGAATTCCTAGACACCTTCTAACTTGTCTCCTGCTACTGCCTATTCTTTGCAGAGCAAACAGAATCTGAGCTCCTCACCAGGCCTCTCACCCGGTCTGCTGGACCACACCTGCTTGGGTCCCACCTCCTTTCCCACCTCATTCAGGATGATCTGGCATGCTGTGATTGCTCTTGCGCATCAATTGTTTCTCAACTCAGATGTCACCTCTTCCAAGACAGTGTTCCTCATCTTCACACTCAGAGAAGCCTCATCACTGATAACTGCCCATCTTGTCATATTATCCTAATTTACTCCTAACATATAACAGGATCTGAAATGACCATATTAATGGACACATCAATGTGTCCAGTTCCTGTGCATCTCTCCCTATGGAGGAATGTCAGATGAAAACCTATCTATTTTGTTATTATGTCCAGATGATGTTGAACTTTACCTGACTCCTGTGATCCTGGGCAAACAGCAAAAGCAGGGAAATTTCTTCACACTTTGTGTCCTGGGAAACAGCTTAAAAAGAGTTATCCTTCCCCAAATGACTTTGACAAGAATCAGATTCCTTCCCTTGTTTACCTAAGAGGAGGCCAGACAAACCTTCCAGATTTCCACTCTTTGCCTCATAAATGCTCGGCTGAACTGCTTTTTCCTTTGGCCAATCCCCATTGATCTGTTGGAAAAAATGCTTTTTAATCCAATTTGGTAAATATATCTTCCTTCCCTCAAGCAAAAGGACTTTGGCCCACACTCAATCTGAGCCTGTTGACAGCCCTAGGTAAGAACAGGCTGGCCTCTGGGTAAGACATTCTAGAACATACTATCCCGTCATACCACTCTTTCATCCTATTTCTCTACACCTATTTGAATCCTGTTAGGATTCTGTCTCATTCTATTTCTCCAAACAGCCTCTGCCTAACCTTTTGCACCTTCCTGTAAAAGAAAATCCCTTTTTGCATAACCCATGAGAGGCTTACAGGTCAGTGTTTCCTATTGCAATAACCATCTTCACCCTATTGCAACAGTTCCTTTTCCTTCTTGCAATAATCCTTTCAAATAAAGTCTCTCTTTAATAAATCCAGATTTTTTTTTTAAATTGACAGTTCCCGGTGTCTAAAAGGTGCCTAGTACATGATAGATGCCTAATGGGTATGTGTTATAGAGTAAAAATAGATTGCTATTTGGGATTCTAGCCAATGTAGCTGTAGCTTGTTAACCCTTATGCCTGTTGAATCTCAATGCTTATTGATGAAATCTCAACACCATGGAGCAACACAGAGGCAGTTTCACATTGAGCTGAATGCTGGGTGCAGAGACAGAACCTCAGGAGAGCCAAGGTATTACGGCCAAATATAATGAGTGGCTGATGGTAGGCTAGAATTGCCATTCACCCATCAACTCATTTTTTTCCTATTCATGTGCAGAAAAAATACATGTTCTGATTATCTGAAGATGTTAGTTTCCTTGTTGCCCACCTAATCCTTCAGAAAACATAACCAACAAGAAAGAAAAAAAGTAGTGTAGGTGTGTGTCTTTATATTTATAGAAAGTTAAATATTCATGTAATCAAAGGGTATTATTTAAAAAAATAAGGTTTTTTATTTTTCAAGTAGGTATTTAGTATTTTATAAACCTTGTATCTAAATTTTTATTGTACTCCTGGCTGTATTTAAAAATTAAAATGAACAGAAACAACATATAATAGAATAAAATAAGCCATAAATATACTCCTCAACCTTAACACACACACACACACACACACACACACACGTCCTTCTACTATCTTTAAAGTTTTCTTTGTTTTAGATCACCCATGTTGGGTTTCTCCTGCTCAAACATAGAATATATAGCTGACTATAATTTTATAAGAAAAATGATCTTCAGCCTTGGAAGACAGAGCAACTTGTAGCTTCCATATAATGTGTAAACAGCTGTAATTAAAAAAAAATCAAACAACTTCCAATATCAGTTTAGTTTATTCTCTTCTTGTAACTAATCTAAGCATCCTTCTCAACTGAAAATAGATTAAATGATAATCATGACTGAGGTACATAGCTAATTGGGGTTTATTGCCTGTTTATATGTATAACAAATATGAGCTTTCAAAGTTGACATCATTATGTTTCAAGACCCATAAAACATGCTTCAATTTATTGTAACTATGTTGTCATTTTGAGTTAATTTATTCAAGAAAATTCTCCTCACTGTGATTAAGAAATCTATCTCAGGGCTGAGTGTGAAAAAAGGTCATTAATTAACACTTTATTGGTGGATTGATCAGAGAAGGAGACTTTGCCATTCATGGGCTCTTGTAGTTAGCACAACATAAAAGTCTTGATAACAGTTGTTTGGTGACAGGGGAGTCATTCTGAATATGTAAGAATTAGAAATGGCTAATTATCCTGACTAAAAATTCTTAAAAGTAACAGAATATTTTAAATGTTTCACATGATATTGGACAATCAAGAATAATTTACTGAGCTCCTTTGTTGTGCCCAGCATTGTGCTATGAGTCAATGGGTAATTAAATGATGCTGTAAGACTCATTCTTTCAATGATGTTTCGAGGAACTTATTTCATTTTGTTGCCCTCTGCTTAGATTAAATATTCTTTGACTTTATTTTCCCTGGATGTACTTTTTTATTCCAGCTGAAATTAGCTCTATTTCCCTGAGCTTAATCTTCTTGATAGTTATTGATAATGCCATTTCTCTACCCAGATGAATCACTTAACCAAAGACATACTTAATTTCTTTAAACTTTTCTCTTGTTGCTTTGTTCTCTACCTCTTTTCTCTAACTAAATTCTGATTAGTGAACTCATTACTATTTGTGCCTTATGTCTTTTAACATGTAGCAAATTTGAGATGTTTTTATCAAATCAGAAAAATTGCCATTTCTTGCTTTCATCACACTGCAATCGATTTTCAAGTCCCAAGAATTCATCTTCATTTTGGGGATACATCATGGCAAAGGAGCACAAAATCACTGGTTATTTCGAAGTTTGGGTGGCTTAAAATGGACTTAAAACACATCTTTGGTCAGGCTCGGTGGCTGGGCCTGTGATCCCAGTACTTTGCGAGATCGAGGCGAGTGGATTGCTTGAGCCCGCAGGTTTGAGACCAGCCTGGGAGACTTGGTGAGACTTCCTCTCTACAGTAAGAATAAAAAAATTAGACAGGTATGGTAGAGCATGCCTGTAGATCTGGCTACTTGGAAGGCTGAAGTGGAAGGATCGCGCCGGAGACCAGCAGGTTGACACTGGGGTGGCCGTGAGTGTGCCACGGCTCTCCAGGCTGGTCGACAGAGACTCCAACTCAAACAACAACAACAACAACAACAACAAAAGAAACCAAAAAAATTACATCTTTTCTCTCCAGATGAAGTTGTTTAAAATTTGGTGCTACTTTCTTAGCTTGATTAATACTTGTAGTCTCTTATGTCTTTATAATTCATATTACAGACTCGATCCATTTCTCCAAGTACAAATAGGGTAGTCTGACAGCTTTACAGACTGTGATCATTGAGTAATACATAAAGAGTGCAATGGAATAAATAATTTATGGAATGGTTCTCTAGTGGTGCAAAGAATTAATGAAGTTTTTGAAGGTGCCCAATTTGCAATCAGGGAATAGCTCAGATGCTGGGAGATTTTGACTTTAAAAATACCCCCAAAACCCAAAGACTACAAATTATTACAACTAGAGTGGAATGAAAATATTATCTAACCCAGAGATTGCAAACAGAAGACCTTCAGGCCTGGTCTGGCCTACAGATTGCTTATATGTTTTTAACTTTGATTTCAATGCCTTTAGAAAATGCAAACTGCTCTTTAGTCTACCACACTCCCCACCAACACCACTGCCTTACCTCTGACCTTATGCGTGCATTTGTACTACCTGCCTGGCACCTAGCTGCATTTAAATCTGTGACCCACTTTTTACAGATAAGGAAATGAGAAAACTGTGAGTTCGGTAAGTTATTCAAGGCAACTGATTAGCAACATGTTTCACATGCAGTTTACTTCTCAAATATCCTGACTCCCCATCTAGAGCCCTTTCCACTTCATGCATGGTTATATTTGTCTGAGAGATTAAAGCCAGAACCAACTAAAAATCTAGGTCATTAATATAATATTTCATATTTTTTGTGAGTTCACAAAAGTATGTCAGAGCAGTAATGAAAAGGAAGTTTAGTTCGAGAGGTTGAATAATTTGACCAAGCTAAGAGAGAAAGCTGAGTTTTGAGTTTTGAGTTCAATCTCTCACACACGCTAGGTTTATTGCTCGTTTTGTACAATGACTGGAGCAGTCAATAAAAACTGATTAAATTATGGCATTCCTATAAGCTTAAAGTTACAGTTTTCAAATAAGCCTCCAAAAGGCACTTGCCTTTAAAAATGTCATTGATCCCTCAAAAGAACTAAAATAAATACAACTCTATGACACGTTCAGAAATTATTTTCTCTTAGATATCATGTTACTCATGCTAAATTTCTTTATGTCAATATGACTACATTATAAGAAGATCATTTTGTTTGACATAGGAGGCAGTGGTACTTTTAAAGTTGCCACTAATATGGTAAATCAAGAGCTGCAGCTTCATCATGTAAACATAAAAGGGAACAAAGAAAGGTTTTATTTGGGAACTCCTGGATTCCTCGCACTTTCTGACTCAGAGCTGAACACTCATTAAGAAAACAATTCTTCTTGTGGTTTTCTAAGATACTTGGAATAAGCCATTAACAATCAGCAGAGAAGGTGCTCACAGAATGAAGGACGAAGTACAAGCTGGTAATTAGAAAACAATCTGCCATCATTCTTGGTCCAACCAGTTGCCGTCAATATGCACCTACATTAGTTTACACTCTATTTTCAATGTCTTCCCTTCTCTTCCTACTTCTTAGTCCCTGTGTGATCAATGCACTTAGAATACCTTTTTCTTCTCTTTGTTTACTCCCTTTCTTCTCTTCTAGGGGTGATGATGATCCCAAATAGTTCCAGCAAAATGTGTGTAGTTAGAAAGATTGCTCAGGAAACCCTTGCACTTATGTACCAGTAAGACTCTATTTCTGGCAATGCTCTTTTGTTTGTTTTTAGATCTTTATTAAACTAGACTCTTAGTTTTTCAACCTCTTCAGTGCTCTACAGCATGTTTTTCACACCTATATCCAGCACTTATCAACTTCACTATAATTATTTGCTAACACATTCATCTCCTACATATGACTCTATACATTAAGGGACAAATGATCATGACTTAATCATTGTTGCATTCCAGGCACCTATCACAGTAAGCATTATGTTATTAAAACAAAGAAACAAATGAATACAGCCACACAAGATAATAGGTGTCTGTGAAGAGTTCCACTTTGTTTAAAGATCCAAGTGTTGCCGGGCTCGGTGCCTTTGGGAGGCTGAGGTGAGTGGATTGCCTGAGCTCACGGGTTCGAGACCTGCCTGGGCAGCGAGACCTCATCTCTACAATAAATCAAAAAAATTAGCCAGGCGTGGTAGCGCACACCTGTAGTTCCAGCTACTTGGAAGGCTGAGGCAGAAGGATCGCCGGAGCCCAGCAGGTCAAGGCTGCGGTGGCCGGGAGTGGCCACTGCACTCCAGTCTGGGTGACAGAGTGAGACTCCAACTCAAAAAAAAAAAAAAACAAAATCCAAGTGTTAGTTAATATATAAAAGCATAAAAGAAACACAATTATTGAACTGGGAGAATGAGAGAGGCCAATTTATATAGGGGTGGTGTTCTCAGAGAAGAGAATTCCAAAGTCCCAAGCAAATCAGAGGGCGTGGCTACTACTGTTCTTTCTGTCATGTTCTCCTTCCTCTGATGCCTTGTTCCTTACCCTTTCAGCACCTCATTGATGCATGTATAGGCTGTGGCCATGTTGATTTGTCTTTCAAATTCTCTTTCTACCACACCATAATAGAATAAATTCCTTTTAAACCATACCTTTTAATTTTATCTCTGTTGACCTATTCAATCTGATTGCAGTCAGATCTTGCTGGATCAGGAGCTGTATTCTCTCTCTCTCTCTCTCTCTCTCTCTCTCTCTCTCATACTATATACCAAGCACTACCTTGCTGCTGGATAATGAAGCCTTTGCTCTGGCCCTGTGCATCCCACTTCCCTGAGATTAGGAGCTCACAATGCCCAAGGACATGTATACCCAGAATCTGTGCCATCTTTCCACATTCCAACTACTAAGATACAAGAATTTCCTGCCCAAATGGCCCCCAGAACTGCATTCAGATCTATTGTGGACCTTTTCCAAGGGTTCTATTTCCTAAGCATCCCTGTGCAGCTGGTTGGGGTGAGGTTGGATGAGCTTTGTTGTGTATGGTGACCACACCCAGTCTATGAAGGCCCTCGTGATGCAGGACAGAGCCAGGGATGAGTATAGTAGGGATGATCTATGGATGGGTATGATTACTTGATTACTACTTTCAACTCTTATACATGTTAGAGTAGGCATGCCAGGTGTTTTCCGTATATTGCCCCATTTGTTCTTCACAATTCCATGGGGGCAAAAATCAAGGTCTCGTGGGGAAAACAAAATTAGAGGAAATTACTGAGGTCTTAAGTAAACTCATTCCTTCAACAAATCTTTATTGGTAATAACCCCCATAGAATAACCACTGGAACAGACTCCTAATACAAAAGGCAGATTAATGAGAGAAAACAAAAACATACATCTGTTAGTATATGTATGTATATATATGCGCACACAAATATATAAATGTGTGTGTTTATGTATTTATATGAAGCATCCAGAGAATAAGTAGTTCTCAAAGAGATGACTCTGAATTCCAGTTTTTATGGAATCTTCAATAAAAAGCAGTACTTTTTTTTTTTTTTTTTTTAGTTGGAGTCTCACTCTGTCTCCCAGACTCGAGTGCAGTGACCACTCCCGGCCACTGCAGCCTCAACCTGCCGGGCTCCGGCGATCCGTCTGACTCAGCCTTCCAGGTAGCTGGAACTACAGGCGTGTGCTAACACGCCCGGCTCATTTTTGATTTATTGTAGAGATGAGGGCTCACTAAGTTGCCCAGGCGGGTCTCAAACCCGCGGGCTCAGGCAATCCACTTACCTCAGCTTCCCAAAGTGCGGGATTACAGGCTGAGCCACCGAGCCCGGCTAGAATAGCACATTTTTAGAGAAGTGACAAGTCAGAAAACAAAAAAAATGACCTTGAGTCTCTATGGCAACTTGAGGGAAGACAAAGATTAGCTAGCAAAAATTGTTTTTTTTTTTTTTTGAGTTGAAGTCTCACTCTGTTGCCCAGACTGGAGTGCAGTGGCCGCTCCCGGCCACCGCAGCCTCAACCTGCTGGGCTCTGGTGATCCTTCCGCCTCAGCCTTCCGAGTAGCCGGAATTACAGGCATGCGCTGCCACGCCCAGCTGATTTTTTGATTTATTGTAGAGATGAGGTCTCGCTGCCCAGGCGGGTCTGGAACCCGTGGGCTCAGGCAATCCACTCACCTCAGCCTCCCAAAGACACGGGATTACAGGCTGAGCCACCGAGCCGGGCTGCAAAAATTGTTAATGCAGATTCCTCTGGTGTCATCTCCAGGCTGAGTAGATCCTAAAGCTGTCTTCAGTGTTCTTTCTGGTGGTGGGGGAAGGGGCTGGGTAGAAGGCAAAATATCTTTAGTCTTTGTAAATCCATGTCCTAATTTCAAGCAAAAAGTGGGAGGGCAGAGAACTTTCCTGCGTCTGCTTCTTCTTAATCATCTTCAGCTCAACAATCCTTTCTATTTTGAAGAAACATATTCTGGTATCCCACAATAGACTTAATGGTTAGCAAAAACAGAAGGCCTCTCTCTCATGAAACTTTTTACATCCACTAAATAAAGCAATTTTAAAAAGCCAGTAAGCAAACACTCTGCCATTGAACACTTCTTTAAGTAGCAATAAATGTACTAAAACCTTAATTTCTATTCACCAGTCTTGATTTGCTAGGGGATGTTTAGGCTAATCCTATTCTACAATTTCAAAAAGTCCTTGTAAATTTGTTTTCTTTTTGTGAGAATCTTTTTAAAACATATTCTGTATTCAAAGTAGACTTTCAAAATTTTTTGATTTTATAATTTGGAGGTGTTGGACATAATTTTCAAAGATCTCTAGTGTCAGTAACATACACAAATTTGGTTATATGTGTTAGGGATGTCATCAGAGATTAAATATATAGAGAGATATGCAATGTATATTTTTCTTATTTAATAAAATGGAATCCTTGAAATCATTGAAGGGGCAAAAGGATTTTTAAATTACATGAATAGTAAGTAACACACCTAGCTCAATACCCACTTGCTAGATTTTATCCTCTACATTAGATAGACTTTTTCTTTTTGAATTCAAATGATGTACAATTTCTGCTTACTCAATTTTTTAAAAAAACAGACTGTTGACATTTGGTATTGAAGAGTTATTTTATCATGAGTTTTACATTAAAATAATGGTTTCATAATGAAATTAATAAGGAACATAAATGAAAATAGTAAGACCATTAAAAACTTCATTAACATGTCAAGAAAGTAGTTTTATAAACAAATTATGTATGAACTTCCCTGAGCCTTTGCTTCATAAGTGGCAATAAAGTCCCCTATTTGCAAATATAATAGCTCAAAAGAACTTTGGAATATTCTCTATCATAGTCTTTAAAATACTTTAGCCCTTGTAGTCTTTAAAATACTTTAGCCCTTGTAAGTGGTCATTTACTTAATATGCACACGCACATCTTGATATCCAAGGCTCTCTTGTTCCATCCTGGCTCCTCAAGGCATCCATTGATCTCTATGTCCCAACTTGTTCTCCCCCCCCCCCCGGCTAGAGATCAGCCACAACTACTTCGAACAAGGTTTGGTCCTAGGCAAAAGACAACTAGCAGTGGGAGACCTATCGTGCTGCCAAAGAAAGAATCTTACCTCAAAGGATGCTCCTCACCTGATAATGACCAAATGAGCAAATCAGACTGTGGTTCTAAGAAAGTTTGAATGCAATATACAATAAGAATCTCATAAGCAGAAGACAAAGTGGGGAAGACACAGAGAAAGATGACAGTAGGCATGAGCCTTGACTAGCAGAGACCACAAGTAAGCAGAAGTCACGAGGCAGAAAGATTAAGAGAGAAAGAAGCTGCTGATAGAAGCAGTGAAGTGTTTGGAGAAGCCATGATAGAATCTGATTACAACACCACAGGAGCTGACATTGAGATATGGCACCTTTTAGTCCAAGTGCAATAGTGCACTTCTTCTAGGATTCACATAGGGTAGTTCAGCGCATTGACCTTGGGATCAGACAGAAATAGGTTACAATCCCAGCTGCCCAAATAATTTAGGCATGTCACTCAACTTTTTCATGGCTCATTTTCTCTGGAAAAAAGGAGACAATAAAAAAACTACCTCATGGAATTGCTATGAAGATTCAATGACTTAGTGCTTATAAAGTTCTTACTATAGTGTTTATACATGATGAAAAAGTAATGTTTTAGCTAAGCTATTGTTGTTATTACTATTACTATAAGCTGTGTAGCTTATAACAACCTCTTATCTAATAAAGTAACTAAAGTTTAGATCTATCTTCTGTGTTCTGCAATCTAAACGAGACTATCACATAACGATTTTGACACAATAACTTCTCTAAGAATATACTTGCATTTTTTCGAGATTTTTGTAGGAATTAAGGTGTATGATTTTCTCCCCTGCTCTGCCTCTTCCTTCTCCTTTGCCTCTTCTTGTTCCTCTCCTATTCCTTCTCTTCCTCCTCCTTCTCTTCCTCTTTCTCTTTTCTTCTACTTTTTCTTCTTTGATAGGATTTCATTCTTTTGCTTAGGCTAGAGTGCAGTGGCTCGATTATAACTCACTGTAGCCTTGACATCTGAACTGAAGTAATCCTCCTACCTTAGCCTCCCAAGTGGCTGGGACTACAGGCATGCACCGCCACACCCAGATATATATTTTTTTCTTTTTGTAGACATGAGGTCTCACTGTGTCACCCTAGCTGATCGCAAACTCTTAGCGATTCTCTTAGCGATTCTCCTGTCTCAGCCTCTCAAAGTGCTGAGATTACAGACATGAGCCATCGTACTCAGCAAGGTGTATTGTTTCTAATACTCAACTGCTTCTTTCTGTCCTAATAAAGAGGAGGCTTGTGTAGGAAGGGTTATGATTGTCCACAACATCCTCACCAAATAATACAAAGGCTCCTAGGTGAATTCTAGTATTGGCAATGTCAGTTACAGCTCCCTGCTCATTTCTTCCTCCTAAGGTTAGATAGGTAATAAAAAAATCTATTTTCTGGAGTGTAGACTTTTCCCACAAAAGTAGGTCCCATAAGGAAATTATATTCTGTGTAGTGAAATCTCTTCAAACTATTCCAGAGAAATAGTAGAACTAAGTAGAACTATTGTGATATTCATGATAAGTTAATATCCATGATAAGCTAATACAAAATAGCTTGATGGACTTCGTCATGTGGCTTAGATAACTGAAGGAAGAGTTGTAAGAATCAAAACCTTGGGATAAGTAATGAAGCCTATAGTATTCTCCTTTTATGGGTCTCCAAACTCTCCCTGGCTTCATTCTCTCCTATATTCTTTACCTGCCATTTTCTGAAGCGATGATTGACCAGTCTCAAGTGTCTCCTATTACATGATCTAAACAGAAATATTAAATTATGAAGGAAGAAGGATTCCTTCAAAGATGTATCGGTCAGACAGAAAACACATGTCTGCTGTAGCAATTCATCTGCGATCCCACAACTAATAAGATTTGAGCCAAAGTCCTCTATCTCCAACTTCCTTGCATTTTCCTCTACGATGCTGATATTGATTGCTGAGCTCTTTTGTTTTCAAGTGATAGAAGTAGCAATTTTGATAACAGTGGTTATGCTTTCTTGTTTGATATATTGTAGATGTTCACTATAGGTTGGATTGCTTTACTCTTCCTTTATGTCAAGAATTTCCAACCTTGGGCACCTCCTGCTATTTGATGCTGCAAAACAATCCTCTGGAAGTATCAGTGCGTAATGAAAAATTATTAGATCTTTACTTTCAGACTCGCAAGCTTATAGTCTCTCAGAAATTAGCTTAAACTTGTACTTGCATTTGAAATTATACTGCTCATCAAATACTCCCACCTTTTCCAGCTCCATGCAATTAAGTAGGACCAAAAGGACTTATGTTAGTCAATAGACTATAAGTAGAAATGATATATTTCACTTCTAAGAGGGAGTGTGAGTTCTCATGTACCCATTTTCCCCACTATGATGACTTTTGCCACTGTAGAACTTTCTCCTGAGTTTGACTTTGTGGACTAGAGATCTTCTGTCTCATCTCCACGCCAACTAGTATTGAACCCCCAGCATGAAAAATAAAACTTTGTTGTATCAAGCTTCTAAGAGCTTTGGGTTAATTTATTATTGGAGCACAGTCTACCATCTCCTAGAAGTGAAGTGCTGTATTAAAAAAATAAATTGGGTAGTGTTGATTTAGTGGTTGGAAATTCATGGTTGGGAAGCTGATATTAAAGGTAGAAAAGATAACAATCAATGTTATGCAGTGATAAAAATGTTGGTAAAACTGTTTCCTGTGATAGCTTAGAAGTAAGATAATGTAGCCAAGATATGAAATCATCCTAAGTACTCACCAGTGAATGAATGTATTTAAAAAGTGGCATATATATATGCAATGGAATAATATTCAACCATAAAAAAGAATGAATTCCTGTCATTTGTGGCAGTATGGATGAACCTAGATAACATTATGTTAAGTGAAATAAACCAGGCACAGAAAGAAAATATCACATCAGTTGTTCTTGTAGAAGTAGAAAGTAGAATAGTGGCTACCAGAGGTTGGAGAGGATAGTGGGGAGGAAAATATGATGAGAGATTGATTACCAGGAACAAAGCTACAGTTAGTAAGAGGAATGAGTTCTGGTATTCTGTTACATAGTAGGATGACCAGGTTCACCATAATGTATTGCATATTTCAAAATAGTTAGGAGAGAGATTTTAAAATGTCCTTATCACAAGGAAATGATGAATGTTTAAGGTGCTAGATATGTTAATTACCCTGATTTTATCATTACACAATATATATACAAATAATTACATTTTATCCCATAAATATGCACACTTGCTATGTGTTAATCATGACAAAGATGTGTACTTAAATAATTTACATTTCTATGGGGAAGTAGGTAAGAAACAAAGTGTAAGTAGTATATCTTGGTTATTATTTGCTGCATTTTCCAATAGAGTAAAGAAAGAGATGTCTAGTTTTTAAAGTAGAAATAAAGAGAAACAGAGAGTTCCAGAAATCCAGATCTTGCCATATTGGAAAGGTCAATATATTTTTATGTCCAAAGAAAGAGACAAAATGAAGCAAGCATTTGGGGGAAAGTCCATTAAATCCAAATATTTTTGTCAATCATCAGATTAAGAATGTGAGCTTTATGTTTACTTGAAACTTCTTAATGGTTTAGGATGATTTAAGGAAAAGATCAGGTAAAAAAACTATCCTTACTGCTTACTACTCTAGAGAGCCACAGAGACATATTAGAAAGATGTAGGAATGAAAAAGCAAATAAATATAGCAGATCTAAGTTCTGTGTCTCCAAAGACCTATGGTGTGGTTACTGGAATAAATAACTGGTTAAGTCAGATGGAAGATGCACTTCCAAGGTCTTCAGAGAGTTAAACTTTCAAATAAATTATGAGGTTGGAATAAAAAAGCCTGTGGAACCTCAGAGAATTAAAATAACCCAGGACTTCTCCATGTACTCTTTTGTGTATAACCTATCAATAGCAAGCGGGAAAGTGTGGTCTGTTCACAAACATCTTTCATGCTGCCTGACCTTGTGCCTGGAACTCCCTAGTCAGTTACTCATTTCTGTACTGTCTTAAAAAACCTTGTTAATAATGTAATCTAGTTTTGGACATCAGGAGAGTACTTGCTGTGTGTTGGCTAGTGACAGGTAAATGCCCTATCCACATGGGAATGCTCTGAAGTTGAGAATTCAGGAGGAATGGGTTTAATACCCAAAGAAATTTTGATATGTATGAAGGAGATATTAGGATGATATTGTAATTAAACAGCCTATTTTTGGACATCTACCTAAGTTGGAGGTTTAAAGGCTGAGAAAATTTGTGAGGAGTAAGGTCAACTTGTAAAAGTAAAGATATTTTAGTTAACTAGATTATATTTTGTTCTCTCCCTGTGTGGTTTCATAACATATATCCCAATATATTATCATAAGACATTTTCACTAACATTTTTCTTATCACTAATAGAATATTAGCATCATGAATATTTCTATTATCTAATATACCAATTTTGAAGTTTCAGCGTTTGTATTGGTCAGGATAGGTTAGACAATGCTGAAAGAGCAAATTAACTCTGCAGTTCCAATGCTTCCCATAACAATAGCTTCTTCCTTGTTCACACTGGGGGTAGGAGATGTGGAGGACGGTGAGAGCTCTGTTCCACTTAAGTCACCCAGGAACCAAGTGAGGAATTATCACAGCAGGTAAGAATAATACATTTAGAACTTGTACCTAACCTTATTCTTTAACCTGGAAGTAATATGCATCATTTCCGCTCATAGCTCGTGATGGGAGCCTGACCCTCTCTCTATGTGAAAAGTCTAGTGTGTGTAAACAATCTGCTCTTGTGGTTACCAAAAATATCCTGGCTCCCTTTGTACCACCACCCCTAGAACACACCCAACCCATCTCCAAAAGTTCTTCCAGAAAAGCATTTCCAACATGTGAATTTCTAGGTTTTATGTGGTTATCGTATCTCTACAGCATATCCATGTGTGGATCTTCTCATTTTGGAGATGTATAAACTAAAAATGATGTTCCAAGCCCCTTTAAAAAGTGGGCAAAAGACATGAATAGACACTTCACAAAGGAAGATATATGGGCAGCCAACAGACACATGAAAAATGCTCAGCCTCACTCATCATCAGAGAAATGCAAATCAAAACCACATTGAGATACCATCTAACCCCAGTAAGAATGGCCATCATTAATAAAACAAACAACAACAGATGCTGGTGGGGATACGGAGAGAAAGGAATGTTTCTACACAGCTGGAGGGAATGCAAACTAGTGCAACCTCTTTGGAAGAGTGTGGTGATTTCTGAAAGAACTGGAAATTGACCTTCCATATGACCCAGCAATTCCTCTATTAGAAATATACCTGGAGGAACTCAAATCATTCTACAAAAAGGATACCTGTACATGTATATTTGTTGCAGCTCTATTCACAATAGCAAAAACATGGAACCAACCATGTTGCCCATCAAAGCTGGACTGGATTTAAAAAATGGTACATATACACAATGGAATATTATGCAGCCATAAAGAAGGACAAATATATGGACGTCACAGCAACTTGGATGGATTTGGAGTCAATCATACTCAGTGATTTATCACAGAAACAAAGAACAGAGTACCATATGTTCTCACTCATAAGCAGACCTTGAACAATTATAATACTATAAGAAAGGGATTGGCAGTAGTGGGAGACTGTCGGGGGAGGGGGAGGTATACCTCATCAACAAGGGTATCTGAATAATCAACTTTTGTATACATAATCCTGAACTGTACCACACATCTTTATAATAAAAATAAATAAATAAACAAAAATGATGTTCCAGGCACATTTCTAAGTGCTTGAAAAACTGTAATGAACAAATAAATTATCTGAGGCATGGTACTTACATTCTGTTGAAGAGACAGACAGCAAACAAGGAGGTAAATAAGTATATAATACTATGTCAGAGTTGGAAGAATTCTGATGACTGTAAAGTCTCTGTAAAATACATGATAGAAAGACTGCCTTAAACTATGTCATAAGTTTTCTTTGTTTTTAGTATACATGAAAGCTTAAGACAAATACAAGGAAGAAAATCAAGTCACCTTGGCAAACAAACAAACAAACAAACCTGTGATCTCATACCATTCTATGATCTTACCAACTTGATAATTGAGGAAAAAGAGGAATGCTTTATTTGGTATATTGCTTTCCATCGCTTATCATTTTGCAAGCATTTCTCAAAATGAAAAAAATGTCTTCAAAATATGTTTTTCATGGCTGTAAATATTATAGACTATCTACAAATGTAATACTTTTATAATTCTCAATAATTTCTATAATCATAAATGAAGTTCATAGGCATGAATCTTTGCCTGCATATCTCAACACATTCCCAGCATAAGGAACTAGAAGTGGAATTATTGTATCTAATTGTCATGTATACTTCACAACACTTGATGCATGTTGTGAAATAGATTTGTAGAGACATTACTCTTTCTCACTTTTATCCCTACAATATGAGATGTGTGTATTTAAAACCTCAGCCAAAACTGTTATAAACTACATATTTCTGTTTACTGGTAAGGTTTATTTTTAAAAATGTGTTTATTATGCATTCCCTTTCTTCTGCACATTGTCATTTACCCTTCCGCCTTTTTTCTATGAGGCTGTTTTTCTTTTATGAAATATTTTATGTATGAAACATCCATTTGTTGAATTTTAAAGTGGTAATTTGTATATTTACTATTTTTTGATATTTTGACATCCAGAGGTATTTTTATGCACTCAAAGTTAATGATATTTTTCTTTGTAATGTCTTCTATTCTTCTTGTGTTTAGAAACCTCCTCTATTCTGAGATCAGGAAAATATTTATGAGCTTCTAGTTTTTTTAGATTACTTTTTTGTTGAGCTATTTTATCCATGTGTAATGTATTCTGATGTAATGAAGCTTTAATTGAGGCTTTAAAAATAGTTAATTTTATTAACATTATTTTTAAATAAAGTAATCCATCCTTTTCCCACAGATTTGTGACACTTGCTCGTCTGTCAAATTTACACACACACACACACACACACACACACACACACACACACACACTGGTCTGTTTCTGAGCTGGAATTAATCAGTTTGAAATATTCTATCTTTAGGGTTGTGTGGGGAGTGATGGTTCCAGTACTTTTTGTCCCAGATGTTAACAAAATTACAGTAAGCATTAGTACATCTCGACGGAACCGGGGGAGAGCAACGGTGCGGAGGCATTTAGGACCCAGGGGAAAGCCAGGCTCGGTATAGAAGGACAGAGAATCGGGCGCACACGCCTCCTACCAAAATCACAGCCCCGTGTGGAGCCCGAGCTCTCATTCACAGCTTTCTAGAGAAATCTGAACCCGAACCTGCCAGCATAGGGGATCTCACCCACCCAGTTCAGCAGCGAGGACACCTGCAGAAACATTCCCAAAGCCAGGCTGGGCGGCCGTGTAAAGGTATTTGTTGCCTTTTTCTCCCTTCTGTATTCGCAGCGCCTCCCCGCCTTTCCCCCGCTCTTGCGATGCCATGGCTGCGGCGTTTCAGCACTTCGGTATGTGGACAGCTCCCACCCGCAATCCCTCTGCACTCCATCCCTCCCGCACCCACCCCGCTCGCCGCCGCCGCCTCCGCGGTCCATCCTCCTCGGGCGCCGCTCAGCCTGCGCTCCCCGACACCATCAGCACCCCCATCTCCACCATCACCGTCGTCATCTCCACCATCACCAGCGCGGTAACTACAGTCACACAACTGTGTCTTGTCACTTAGACAAAGCCCCGGGTCCGCAGGGTAGAGGAAAAGAGCTCAAGTTTACAGGCTTAGGAAGGAAAGTTCAGGCGAACGACACCCCTGAAAACAAAGAGGGACGCCTGCTACAGGGAAAAGGGAAAGTGAAGGCAGGAAGGAGAGACCCCGGGCACGGGGACAGATGGGGCACTTGCCAGACACCAGCAGTTAGCCAGCTGCCTTTCAGCAGATTAGGGGCTGTTTAGTTCAGGAAATTAACATGGCCTGAGGCATCGTGTGGTTCCAGAAAAACAGAAATGTAAACTCAACCTGTATTTCTGGTTTGCCAATGGAGAACCTCCAGGAAGCAGGGTGGGGGTGACTGATGACTCATATTCACCCACATGTCCGTTTTCCTTCCTAAGCGTTTACTGCAGAAACTCTGGAATTAAGTTTCTTTCCTTCTTTTTTTACTGAAATGTTTTGTAAAATAGGGGCCTCAAAGGTTAACTCTGCGCAAGAATAAAAATTAAAATGATGACAATCATAATAGCCTAAGGAATGGGGATCTCATTTGAAAGTGCTATTTGTTCAAATGTCTCTTGCTGTCTACTTATTTCCATTTTCCCATCTTAACCCTCTCTTTGAAGCAGAGAAGATAGATCCTTTGCCCAAATGGCCAAAGTAGTAATGATATTCAGAGCAGATGGCCTGGCTTTGTTCATCACTAGTCAAGGACTGGCTCAGATTTGGAAGGCGAGATTTTTGTGTGCTTTCTCAGTAATCAGGCGATAACACCATTTTCCTATTATAGTAAAGGGCACCAGAGTACAAAAACTGAAAAGACATTTTATATAACTGTGTTCTGACAAGCTCTGCTTTTAGAGTGCTATTATTTTCTATTTCAGCTGAAGGGAAGTTGGAACATCTTTCAAATATCTGATTAATTTAAACTTGAAGGTCTAAACCCAAGTCATAGCGCTTATTTGATTTAGCCAGGATCATCTGTTTTATAAGAGCTAACAAACACTAGAAAATAAGTACCTGGGTTTGTCTTAAATAAAAATCTTTTCGTGGATGCTCATTTAATTGATTTTTACTGAACAGCAAAGCTTTGAGGGTTTTTTTTTGACAAGCGTTTTTCATAAAATCAACATCTTAATTAAAAATGGAATGTATTTAAATGGGAATAATGTCAGGTCACATATAACAATGAAGTTTAAGCCAGAGGACAGAAAAGGCTTCATTTAAAAATTGCCCTTGTACATTGTACAGTGAAGCAAATTTCATCTAAACTAGCTTGCTTATCATTAGGGGCATTGTATATAAAGGTAGTCACAAACAGATATCTTCTGGAAGAAGTTGTGAGGAAATTTGTACCTAATACTCTTCGTGAATAAACAATAATAGTATCATGTCAAAAGTTATTTACAGCTACTAATTACGTCAACATAGCATAATTCTATCTGCCTCTAAAATTATTCACTTTTGATCTAAAACCAAGAAAACTAGTAAAAATATGTAGTGAAATGGATTTATAGAAGGAAATTTGGTCATCTAAATAAATGGTTAATATCTACAGTAAACAAAACCTTTCAATTCCCCCAAGAAAATAGATTCTTAAAACTCCCTTATCTGTCTGCAAAGAATGGTTCAGCTCAGACAATTTTTTAAAGTGTACATATTGCCAATTCTAGCTGCTTCACACTAGAAACTTGGGCCAGGAATCTAGTGCCTCTAAAACTGCTGCCTTTCTGTGCTTAATACAATCTCCTGGGGCTGAGGAAATTTTAAAACAACGCTGCTTCAGTGAGATTTACAGGCATCTGTCTGTAAGCAATGCCTTTCCCTGACTGAAATGTTATGCTGAGCTTATTAGGTTTTTTTAGGATGCCGCTATCCTGCCTTCCTCGCTTAGATCTTGTCTACTCAGGGCTATTTTGCTTTTTTTCATATATTCAATAACAGAACTCCCTTATTTTTATAATGTATTTAAAAGTAAACAACAACAACAACAAAAACCATTTTCCAGTAGAGTGTCATCATACATTTTTGTACACATGATCATAAAAGGGTGCATCATTTTAGAATTATGGAACACAAAGCTGGAAGGTCCTTCATTTCCCAAAAGGCAAAATCTTGAATGCTTCAGAACTGGTGGTGTGTGTTTACTTCTGCAGGCTTTACAAAGAGAGGTACCTTATTATCCCTGAGAAGTCTGTTCACAACTTTACATACTCCCTCATAGCAAACCCATCCAATCTTAGTAAATGGATTCAGGCTGACTTTGATCTTCTCCACTGCCCCTGTTACACAGTGACTCAGACAGAAGAGGTAGCACAACAAAATGGGTTTGCAAAATATGAAGCTTGATTACATGCAATC
Source organism: Cephalopachus bancanus (assembly GCA_027257055.1). Lineage (NCBI taxonomy): Eukaryota > Metazoa > Chordata > Mammalia > Primates > Tarsiidae > Cephalopachus > Cephalopachus bancanus. The sequence continues at coordinate 2,209,409 of JAPVLO010000096.1, read as the reverse complement.
AGCGCAGAAATACCCTTTTGCCAAGAGAGATCTTTCTTTCCCCTCTACATGCTTCTCCAAAATATTTCTTGTTTTGATTATTGCTCATTTTATACAGATTTCACTAGAACAAAGTCGTTTCAGGAGAAGGTTCACAGTATGAATTATTACAAAGTCTGTAACCCATACCATAGTCCTAAGTGTTTTTTTGTCATTCTATTGAAAATTGTACTTAATTTCCAGCCTGAGTTTTTCTTAGCTTAAGGGAAGTTTATGTTCTTTTGCTTAATTATTTAAGGATGTGGAAATAAACTAGTCAAACACTCTTGTTCCATTAAAAATCTTTCAGTCATTTGGATAATAGGTTCATTATTTTTTCCTCTCTCTCCTACCTCCCACAGCCCCTTATTATATCTTCTCTGTTAGGTCATCTTTATGCTCTGACTCTTTATGGAACTGTTCTGTAACAGGGAGAATCAGAGAAGGTTCCCTATGTGGTAGACTAATTTCCTGAGAGTTTTTTCTCTTCCTGACTTCTGAGCAGTAAGAATTTCCCCATATATATTTGAGATGATCTGCCCTTGTGTCCAGGACCATTTTAGCCAAATTTCCAATTCCTGACTGTAGTACAGAACACTGATGACCCCTTTCCCATCTCTACCTTTTAAAATAGCATCACATTAATTCAGCTTCTGTTATTTCTCAAAGGTGTTATGCAAAGTTTTATACTTTTATGTGTGTCATTTGCATAGCTTATTCAATGTCCATTATAGTTTTGGAGGAAGTAGGAGAGAAGGTGTGGGCCTGGGAATAGCAGTTGGGGGTTTTAAATCACAGCCTCTGCAAGTAAAAAGCTTCTTGATGGGTAGTCAAAATAAAACAAAATAAGCCGGGCTCGGTGGCTCAGCCTGTAATCCCGTGCCTTTGGGAGGCTGAGGTGAGTGGATTGCCCGAGCCCGCGGGTTCGAGACCCGCCTGGGCAGCGAGACCTCATCTCTACAATAAATCAAAAAATCAGCCGGGCATGGTAGCGCATGCCTGTAATTCCTGCTACTGGGAAGGCTGAGGCGGAAGGATCGCCGGAGTCCAGCAGGCGAGGCTGCGGTGGCCGGGAGCGGCCACTGCACTCCAGTCTGGGCAACCGAGTGAGACTCCAACTCAAAAAAAAAACAAAAAAAAACAAAAAAAAAACAAAAAAAAACCACCAAAATACGTGAGGTTTTTTCCTCTTTCCTTTTTCTCTTCCTTCTCGCTCTCCCTCTCTTTAGCTTCTGTTTCTGCATTTCTTTCTTCCACTTTTTTGTTGATATAAAGACTGTGCAAGCATGTGTGAGAGTAATTAACAGGGTGAACTGATAAGATGTTATGAGTGACATTGCTCCATAAGTGATGAACATATTGGGGATAATTTTACTCTCCTCTTGGACCATATAGCTCTACTGTCCACTGACAGTTTGAGCTCTGGCCTCAGGGGCAATTAACCTAACTTCTCAATCCCTCTAGGCCATTATGAATCCTCCAGACCAGCACTTCTCAGACATTAATTTGCATACTAATTGCCTGGTGATTCTGTCACCCATCCCAGTAGTTCTGGGTGGCTCCTGACAGTATGTGTTCCTAACAAGCTTCTGGGTGCTGCTACTGCTGCGAATCTACAGAACACCCTTTGAGAAGCTAGGGCAAAGAAAGGTCTTTTTATAAATGATTTATAATTAAATAATAGCACTCACACTAAAACAAAGCAAAAGCAACTCCAAGTTCTGAGGCAATAAGAACTCAGAAATTGTATTTCTAATTAAGGAGAAAGATATACAAATAGCCTCTTTTTTTCTGAGCCTCCCACCTCACGCTTAAGCACTCTGTTTCACTTTTACCAGGCAGTTTTCTTAGCTCTGATTCCTGCTGATGCCATTGTCTGCCCAATCACATCCTGAACAAAAGTTACATGGGTATGCTGGGAAAAATACTGAGTGAAGAAGGGAAAAGTAAATGTAATGGCCAACTCTGGGTGAGCCTGAATCCTGCCTTACATTTCTTACATTTATCCAGGTTCTGTTCCTCAAAAAAGAAAGAATCTGTTCCTAGATAATTATCTTTTACTTTTGATGACAGAGGGTCAAAAGTTTTTGTTGTTGTTTTCCCTTTCTCTTCCTATTGATACTCCTAGGAAGCACAACTAATCTGTTTTAAAAATTAATGAATTAACTGCCAGTGACTACTTATGGGGATTGTTTAATAGCATAAGAAAACATTCTAGTCTAATTTTCTGTGTCTCAATAATTTTTTCCCTATAGATTATCTTTATTTAAAATACATTACGGTATAAGGTACATGATATTTCAATTAAAAACATTTCTACCTTACACATTGAGGAGGGAAAAAAACCCCATGCTTTTCCTACAAATTGGTGTTCTTCTCAACTTCTTGCATTATTTGTTCCAAAGCAAATGGAAAAAATAAAGCTCTTATAGATGGTTCTAGAACTCAGGACAGAATTCTCTATCAAATAGATCCATTTTATCTGACTCTCTGACTACTCTAATTCTGATCTGGTGTCATTTTGGGTAGAAGTTATCAGTGTCACTACTGTAATGGAACTCATATTCCAATTTACTTTTAACCTTTCTTAAAAGCAGGAGCAAAGGGGGGTACAGATGACTCTGTGCCTGGCTGATGTTTTAAAGGGTGCCTAGGGAATCTATACAATGAATATTTACATGGCGAGAGTTAGTCCTAAGCTAGGACTGAGCTAAAGGTGACAGAAGATGAACTGTGGACCACGGGCTGAATTCTGGTCACACTACATATTCAGATAATTAAGGTCTCTTCTTTACCCTTTTAGACTACTCTGTTTGCCTCTGGTACAGACAGTTCACGTCTTCAAGTTGGCTAACATTTGAAATAAATCAATGGATTGGGGACCACTTTGTTACTCACAGGTCTTATCTTTCTTTGCTAGTACTCATATAGAAGTCCTACAAGTCATAGGAGTCAATCTCAAAATTTATCAGTGGAAAAGAAGACTTCTTTTTGGTTAGCACCATAAAAAGTTGTAATCAATCAACTTTTGAGATTTAAATGTATGTTCTACTGGCAGTAAGGGAGCATGTCATCTTTCAGGAAATATTTCAAATAGAATTGTACTTAAAAAAAGATTTTTGCTCACTGTGATTTTCAATATTGGTTTAGGTGTATCAGCAGCATCTATTTTTATTTTGTTCAGTATAAAAAGTCTGTTTGGCATTTCTAGGTGAAAATGTATATTCAGTTTAAAAATCTAAAGTGACACTCTAAAAAGGTGAGGAGCTATAAGAGTTAACCTAATTCAATATATATTGAAAATGTGTAAACATAATTTCACACTTAAAGATGTATGAGGTAGTTGCTGAGACTTCCATGTATCAAGTGTTGTCATTGAGATTTATTTTTCATCCTTTTCTTGTAAGAGAGGCTTCCAAAACAAATGTGGGTTTAGTTTCTCATTTTATATTTGTACTTATTTAAATTTATGAATACCTAAAATTGTTCTTTGTATTACCAAGAATCCCCAGAAGCCATGGATGTTTTGAGATATTGTTCATTAGTTATTAATGTTCTTATATTTCAAATAATATCAGACTTTATCTTTCTGATCATGATACAATATTCTATTTCCTCTCCAAATCTGCACAATTTTGCAACATCTCTTATATGATCTCCCTTAGAACTGGTAGACTGTGGGTGTGTACCTATCTTGCTAGTGAGTGAATGTCAGAGCACCAGAGTGATGTTAGAGGCGTTACTTCCTCAAAGAGGCAGGGCAGAGTCATGGACAAAACATAGGTCAGGTAGGTTTGGGTGCAAGTCTTTCTTCTTCCAATTACATCTCTCAGATTTATCCTCTCATCTAGTAAGTAACAAACTAGCTTTAAGGGCTATTGTAGAAATTAAATCATACGACATCAAGGACTTTGACACATGACAAATTTGCAATGAATATTTGTTTGTTTTCCAACTTTAATACTACCTCATTATCTGACTTTAAGTCACTTGCTTAGCTGATCTAGGTTTCAGTATCCCCATTTACCTGGAGACAGCATAATTATGATATCAACAAGAATATCACAGTTAATGTAAAATGGATCTTTTCATTTCACAAGCACATTTACCAATATTATTTCACTTGATTTTACTTCAGCAATTCTCATGAAATTATCTTTATTTTACCGATTACAGGATCATTGTAACAAAGAAAATGATAATTGTTATAAAGTGTTTTGATATAATACATACATATGTACATATTTTAGATAAGGCATTGCTATTGTTATTCTGATTTTTTCTGTTATATTTTATGTGCATTTCTGAAGACGATAACAAAATAAATGAGAATAATAGATTATAAATAACCAAAATAAATGAGAACAATAGATTATAAAATAACCAAAATAAATTTTTTTGAATTTTTTGAATTTGAATTTTTTTGAATATACTTTCTGAAAGAATTTTTATACTTTAGGCTCTTTGATTCGTAAAGAATATGGTGTATTTTTGTACATGTACTTTCTTAAGACTGAATTCTGTGTGAAGAAATGCACACACAGGTATTTTCCCTAATGGAAACGAGATGAAATATGAATCTAGAATCTACAGATGGCATGATTTTCCATATTGTAACATGGAGACACTTCTTTCCTCCCCCCTCTTACCAAACTACCTCTATCTAAATTTCTAGTTCATTTAAAAAAGGTCATGGATTAGAGCAGAAGGAAGTATCCTTTCTTCCCCAGGAAACACTTGTGAATCACCCTCTGTGTTTTTGAAATGGTCTCTAAGTATAGACTCATCTAGGACTAAACCACAATGAGGAGAGATGGTTTTTGAGGCTCACATGAATCGGGCTAAAGTGCCCTTTTTGATCATCAAGCTTACACCATTTTAATGCTTACACCATGCTTGGCACTCTGCTGGACATGACAGAGTATCAATCCTTCAAATAGAATGGCAGGGTCTTTGATCTGTCATTTTTACCAAAGGGAAATATATAAAAGAAGAGCAAAAATTAGTAATATCTGGAAGAGGCCTAGATAGCTGGATTGTTAACAGCTCCAGTCATCTTCCAAAGAAGAAAAGAGGATAAGATGGCAACTGGATGTCTGTAAGATACAGTATTAGGCTATTAAGAAAATTTGTTCATCTATTGGCATATTTAGGCCCATAGAATGGTAAATCTGGAAGGAATTTTAGGGAGAGACGGTGAGGTTCTGAGGCTTGCTGATGATCACATAGGTCTTAAGTAGTAAATAATAAAACCTTTCTGCTACACGTAAGAGGCAAAGTAGCATCGTAGTAAAGAACTTGGGTTCAGAGAAAGACTACTTGGGCTTGAATCCAGCTTTTGTCTTAATAACTGTGTAATCTTAAGCAAGTCATATAAGCTCTCTGTGCCTCAGTTTCTTCATTTGAAAAGTGAGGACAATAATCTACTCATTACATACAGTTCTAAGGATTAAATACTAGGTATATCAAAAAGAGTCTTTGAGTTCCTAGAACATAATAAACAGCAATAATAATATAATAATAGGTATTATTATTAACACCAACAAGACAGAAAATCACTTCCACTTTTAATGTGATACCAAGTTCAATGCACCCTTTTATAATTCAGAAAAGTTGAGTGAGAACCAAGCCCTTTATGTGCACAAAAGATTATAGTCAATTGAAAATGCTACATCCTGGTGAACATTCCTTATATAGCTTTTCTAGTGCCTTAAATATTATCAATTGAAGTTGTTATTTAAGTCACAGTATTCAGACTTCTGGTATTAGGGATTTGCCTGTAATGGAAAATATCTATTTTATTCTAAGTTATGAAACTGAGTGACCCTGGCTTGAGTATTCTCCCAGAAGCTTCTACTGTATGCTGAGCACAGAATAAAGATATAGATTGAAGCAGATTTATTTCAGATATTATAGATTGGAGGCATAACTATACATGGAAGCAGATGATGAAAAAGGCAACCTCAACTCTCCTTTCGAACCCATAGTAATTTGTCTCAGAAACATTGTTGAGTTCCCTGTACTGAAGGTAAGTAACTTGCTCCAAGCTTCAAATCTTCTGTAGGGAGCGATCCATTGCTATGCCCTATGCTTTAAGCACCGTGCCCCATGGCTTGAAACTGTGAACATTACTCGGCATGCTTTAGCGAGGCAAGACTCTGAAGCACAACATTCTCCAGAAAGGAAAAAATATTCTGTAAATGAGGGAGGAAATTAAATGACAGCTACAACTCTTCATTCAAGGAAAAACAGTCCTGTAGGTACCCAAACAGAGAGGGAAAGGGAAACCACTGATTCACTTATATAAGCAACATTTGGATTTCTTCTTTCATCATTTATTCTGTGTGCATTTACTGATCACCTTCACCACGACAGACACTGTATGACTGTGTATGTAATAAAGGCCTGTAGAGCATACACAGATAAATGAGATCCAACCCGTCCTTGTAAAGTATTCCAAATAAAGAGAGAGAAAGAAAAATGGCAGTACATGTAAAATGTGGTGTTGTTAGGGCTATGAGAACCTCTGAAGGTCAGAGGGAAAAATGGCTTTCAAGATGAGTCCTAAAGGGCAAAGAGGAGTGAATCAGTGGTTCTTCTAGGCAGAGAGGGTAGCTTTTACCAAAGCACACAAAGGTGAGAAGAAACTGCAAGTGGCTATGTGGTCAGAAGGTGAATCTAGAGAGACAGAAAGGGACCAGATAATGAAGGGTCTCGGAAACCATGTTTCATAGTTTTATATTTTATCCTCAGATAATTAGAAGCAAATGATGGATTATGGATGGATGTTACGAGCATATTTTAACTGTAATACAGAGAATAGATTGAAATGCAGAGAATTGACTGGCAGCCAGGTCACCAGTAGGGAGAACGTTGCAGGACTAAAGAGATGAGTGGTGATGTAGTCTAAACAAAGATGATTATAGTGGGGGTGGAAAGATTTGGGCAAATTTGAAAAATGCTATGGAAGTTCTTGCCTGGTCGTGGGTGATAAGAGAGAGGGTGGAATAATGGTTGACTCCCAGACTTCTAGCGTGGGAAACTGCATGGAAGATGATGTCATTCACTAAGAGACGGAGGTGGAGGAGCAAATTCAGAATGCAGAACTATGATTAGTTCAGCTTTGAACACATTGAGTCTGTGGCATCTGTGGGACCAGTAAGTGGAGATGTTCAGACCAGTAAGGGAAATGTATAGCCTGAAGATCAGGAGGGAGGTACAAACTGTTGTCCAAATGTAGATAACCAAATCATCGGGCAGGATCCTGGAAAACACTGACATTGAAGAGGACAAAGGACTAGGAGCAGGACAAAGGGCTAGGAGAAAAAAGTCAGAGTGCATGGAGTCACAGAAAGGAATGAGGGAATGAGTGAAAGTGGTCTGAGAAGGATGGCGTAGTCAGTGTCAAATACTGAGAGAGGTTACACACAACAGGCGTTGAGATTTGTCTATTGGCTATAGCAACAAAAATGTCACCTCCTAGTAGAGTGATCATCTGTCTGAATTTGCTTGAAACCATCTCAATTTATGCCTGTTGTTGCAGCATCATTATTATGAGTACCCTTCAGTGCCTAAGTATGGATAATAAATTATATCTTTGTCCCTGACATTGATTGGTACCAGCAGTTTCAGCAGTATGTCCAAGATAGATTGCAGTGAGATAAGGGATGAATTGGAGGAGGGAGACATTGGATGAGGTAGCTTTCTGAAGGGGTGTGGTGAGGCTATCAAAGAGGGAATTTTAACAACAGGCGGGCATTGAGCTAGAAGGATTTTGAAGTTTTTCCCAACCCTGGGACTAGTTCATGCTACTATTTTCCTTTACTATTTTAGGTCTTTAAAAATCAGGGAGAAGCAAGACTGTTCTGTTTCCTGTTCACACATTACAGAGCTAAATGCTACTTTCTTACAAGTTATTTACATAGCTAACATTTTATCAATAAAATTATATGTATTATTCTGTTATCTTGAAAATAAACACCAGTTACTTGAAATGCCCTTTGTTTCCTCCATGTCCAAAAGGCAATATGAGGCAGAAATGTGTGAGTTGATTGTTTCCCTTAAGAAATTACTGTTAGTTCTAAATTTGGCAAAAGAATCATTTGTCTCTTAAATTAATTTTGTATGATAAAGCATTATTAATAATGATTAGATTGGGAGTAAATATTCTGCCTCTTATTGCAGATACCATTGATCTAGTAAAGCTAGGAAAAAATACATGCTTCTGATTTTATTTATACCTGTACATTTTCTAATTTTCAGAACTTCCCGGTTAGACCAAACAAATATGTGTGAGAGTTTAAGCATTTAGACTTAAAATGAGAAAGAGACAAGCAATATAGGTGTTTTTTGTATACCATTTAGGTGAAGAAATCATAGGAAATGATCATTATCATAAGTAAAACAGTATCTCAGGACAACAAAATACATACGTACAATGGAATGATTTTTTACAGCCCATAAGGATATTGGGTTAAGTGGAGAGCCAACCAAGAGTTTCAGGGCCATTTGCTTTCCTTGCAGAAAGGCAGCAAATGCAAATAATGACACTATTTGTAATTGTCTGCATGGGCCTCCTTTCTCATTGTTGAATGTGATTTTTGAAGGTTAAATTTCCAGCCATCAGCCTGTTCCCACCTTCATCCCCCATATACACTGGTGGAGGACTCCTGTGAGTCACAAGCACCTGTGAGGTTAGAATAGGGTGATCTTTTTTTTATTGTTAAGACATAAATGGCTGCTTTTTTTAAAAAGTGGGAGAGGGGATACTTCTGTGAAAGATAATTCTGTTTGAGAAAAGAGGTTAATGGGAAGCAATAAATTGTACAGCAGCTATAATTTCTCTGCCTGTGAATAGCCCCATAAAGAATGCTACACAGAGAAGCATCTTCCTCTCCTCTTACTGTTTCTTAGTAGAATTAATAAAAATGCAGTCTATTGCTTATCTGATCAGACACTATTGTGTTAATTAGTAAGTGGAACTAAAAAGTTCTCAAACATATTTCAAATCTTTGCATATTATTTATTCAAGTTGTCAATGATCAACTTATGCTCAATACCTCATTTTAAGGATAATTTGCCATGTATTCTTTGGATATGTAATCTAATCAGATCCACAGCCTAATACACTACTTTTCTATTTAAGCTCCAATTAATTTGCCTAGACTTTTTTTTGTATCATCTCTGTTTTGTTTCTCTTGTGTGCGTTTGTTTTTCAGTAAGCAATGGCCTTGGTTTTGCTTCTCTTTTGGATGGCCACCACCACATAGGGCTTGAATGCGGAAGAAGATCTTCTATTTGCCTGTTCCGGTGGCAGTCTGGTAGTAAAACACTGTTGCATGGGCCACGGTTTCAGCATTCCATCAGGTGAATGGGACCAGTCTCTCTTCTTCCAAAATATCAGAAATTAAGTGCTTGGAAAGGAGATTTGGCCAAGATGACCCACTTACAGGCTGGACTCAGTCCAGAGACTATAGAGAAAGCACGTCTGGAACTAAATGAAAACCCAGATGTTTTACATCAAGATATTCAGCAAGTCAGAGACATGATCATCACCAGGCCTGACATTGGATTTTTACGTACAGATGATGCCTTCATCCTGAGATTTCTCCGAGCCAGGAAGTTTCACCAAGCGGATGCCTTTAGACTTCTGGCCCAGTACTTCCAGTACCGCCAGCTAAACCTAGACATGTTCAAAAACTTCAAGGCAGATGATCCCGGCATTAAGAGAGCTCTGATCGACGGGTTTCCTGGGGTGCTGGAAAACCGAGACCACTACGGCAGGAAGATTCTTCTGCTGTTTGCAGCCAATTGGGATCAGAGTAGGTAAATGTAGATAGTGTCTTTACTTGATTTTTCTTTTCTGTAAGCACCATCACTGCACGTTTGGGGATGTATGGCTTTACAGGTAATGGGCTTTTATTTAAAAAATATATATCCCACACACTCATCAACAGAGTTTGAAGGCCACAGGTGTGCTATAATCAGAAGGCAATACCAGATGACTAATAGAATCATAACATTATAAATAATCATTCTAGTCATCAAAATGGGTCATTTACTTTAATAAAATTGAAAGCTGATTTTCCAGAAGAACCATATATTCTGTCTTTGGTGTTCTCATCTTTATGAACAACAATAACAAAAATGGATTCAATAGATGGCTCTAAATCAAATGTTTTCAACACATAAAATAATTTCTTTGATCTTCTCCAAGACTTGAATAACCTCTATTTCTCCTGAGTGCCAGACTGACTTTTTTTTTTTAATCTAAGTACCTGCTAGACATTGAAAGTCCTATAAGGACCCCCTGCAAAGTCCTATAAGGAACCCCAAATTTGACATGTCCCAAACTAAAAGCATCATCTTTCCTACTATACTGGCCCTTTTATCCACTGATACTCTCAAGCCAGAAATCCGGGAGTCATTCTTGAGTGCTTCTTAGGTTGGCCTTTACATCCAATTAACTGCCAAGTGTTACCCCTTCTTCTTAAAAACCTCTCAGATCTTTTCACTTCCCTTTGCTCCCATTGCTATTACCATAATTTGGTTTCTTATAATTTTTCACTTACATTACTGCAATAGCCTCCTGACTGGCATCCCCGCCTCTGATCTTATCTCCTCTGAGCCATTCTAGTCTATACTGTAGCCAGGTGACTTTTCCTAAATTCAGTTATATCATTCTCTTGATTAAAGTTCTTCAGTGACCTGCAAGGCCTTCAAAGTAAACTAAGGCCTTTACAATCCACCTTCTACATCTCCTACTTTGCTTCATCCTTTACCATCCTTCATGTTCTCTGGTCTTGGTTGGGAGCATATGCCTTGCCTTAAACAGTTGAGGTTTTTACTTGCCTCTAACCTTTTGAACTTGACCCATTAGATACCTAAAGGAGGGACCAGTTATCCTCTATCCCAACTCTAATCATCATGATACAATCTGCTTACTAATTTATATCCAACATTATGGTTCTTCTATTATTATTTTTTGAGTTGGAGTCTCACTCTGTCACCCAGACTGGAGTACAGTGGCATGATTCCAGCCACCACAGCCTCTACCTGCTGGGTTCTGGCGCTCCTTCCACCTCAGCCTTCCAAGTAGTCGGAACTACAGGTGTGCGCTACCACGCCTGGCTAATTTTTGATTTATTGAAGAGATGAGGTCTCGCCAAGTTGCCCGGGTGGGTCTCAAACCTATGGGCTGAGGCAATTCACTTGGCTCGGCCTTTCAAAGTGCTGGGATTACAGGCTGAGCTACCGAGCCTGGCCAACGTTATGGTTCTTAAGGAAGGTGGTCTTCATTTACCTTCTAGTTTCACTTAGGCACCCTTCCTCTGTTCATATTTCTATTAATGCATTTACAACAAAAGTGTAAGAAGCACTGTTATCACAGCTAATATTTTTATTACTTGCCACATACTCTGTTGAGAATTAATATTTATTTTCTCATTTAATCCACCCATGAACATTGCGTGATAGATATTATTACCACAGCCCCCATTTTACATTTGATGACACAAGGCTTTGAGAAGTTATGGAACTCACTTAATGTCTCATAGCCAGTGAAGTATGGAGTGGGAGTTGATCCCAGCTAGTCTGATTTGAGAGCTAGGTGTCTTAACTTTATTGTAATTGTGTGTCTTTGCTTTGTGTAGTCTTACTCCTCCTCCCAAGATTGTGGGTTCTTTGAGAGAAGGGAACTGTGTCTTTTTTATGTTTGTATTTTTGGCCCATGGTACAATATCCAGTAAATGTTGAATGAATGAATCAGTCTCCAAAGCACCACCTATGGCTTGAGCTTTCACAGAGATATCATTGAAATTTTTGTTTTCTGGGGGGACACAGGTTTAACTTGAAATATATCAAAGTACCGCCCCAAAATCATAAAAGAAATTTCTAGGGTCGCTTTTCAATGCCTCATGCTCCTACTCTTCCTCTTAAAGATGATAACAGGGTAAAACATCTTAGTCTCCATTGATAATTTTCTGGTTGATAAATAGGGGTAGAGCAATCTAATGCTGGAAAGGCATTTGAATGTCAACTCTTTTAGTCTGGAGTTTGGTTGGGGCTGCACCTGGGCCATAGCTGCCTTTTCATATTTTTGCTCTATGATTCCATAGTGATATAGAATAACATATTATATTTAACATATATCATAGTAACATAATTATTGATGAGCCTCTCATTACGCTGCTTCACTGTTGAGACAGATTTTTTTTTGAGTTGGAGTCTCACTCTGTTGCCCAGGCTGGAGTGCAGTGGCACACTCGCAGCCACCACAGTCTCAACCTGCTAGGCTCAGGCAATCCTTCTGCCTTAGCCTTTCAAGTAGCTGGGACTACAGGCACATGCTACCACGCCTGGTTTATTTTTTGATTTACTGTAGAGACGTGGTCTCACCAAGTTGCCCAGGCTGGTCCCGAACCCCTGAGCTCAGGCAATTATCTAGCCTCAGCTTCCCAAAGTGCTGGGATTACAGGCTTGAGACACTGCACCTGGCCAAGACAGATTTTTTTTTTTTTTTTTTTTTTGAGTTGGAGTCTCACTCTGTTGCCCAGACTGGAGTGCAGTGGCCGCTCCCAGCCACTGCAGCCTCGACCTGCTGGGCTCCAGCGATCCTTCCGCCTCAGCCTTCCGAGTAGCCAGAATTACAGGTGCGCGCTACCATGCCCGACTGTTTTTTGATTTATTGTAGAGATGAGGTCTTGCTGCCGAGGTGGGTCTCGAACCCGCGGGCTCAGGCAATCCACTCACCTTAGCCTCCCAAAGGCGTGGGATTACAGGCTGAGCCACCGAGCCCGGCTCAGATTTTTTTTATACGTCTTTAGCTTCATCCATCTGTATCATTCACTCAACAAATATTTGGTGAGTACAGAGATTTTCACCAGGGCTTGTCCGAAAGCACTGAGAACAGAGATGAAAACACGTGGTCGCTGCTAGTGAAGACCCCGTTGTGCAGCCGTGGTGCAGACATACAGAGAGTTCATCCCCATCTGCCAGAATGACTTCTTCTGAGACATATAAACCATTGATGTAAAATATCAGTGTAAACTACAGGGAACAGCTGTCTTCCCGAGAATGGCACATTAACATTTCAAAACTTGCAACAGGAAAATTTTGATGATTCTGGAGAATAATCATACTGACTTCATTTGTGCTCAGCTGTTGTCAGTGTTCTAGAACTTCCATCTGCTAAGACAGACGAGGTGATAAGTGGTGACGTACACATGAAGAAATGCACCACAGTAAAACACTTTATTTTGTGTTAGGATTTAGTTTGTATATATCCCAAATGTGTTGTTAAGAAGAAGAAACAAGTTTCTGAGCAAATAATCTAAATGTTTATGATTATGATAACCTCAAACAAGCTACTTTATGTCTGTTTCTCAGTTCCCTTATGTGTAAAATAAGAAGCTTGAACTATGCAATCACTGAGATACCTTCAAACTCTTAATTGTTCACGAGTGTGAGGCTCATTCAGCCTGATCCTGTGGATGGAAAGGAACTTAAAAGTTTTTGAAGGAATCTCTCTCTCTGTCTGTCTGCTGTCTCTCTCTTTCTCTCATTGTGTGTGTGTGTGTGTGTGTGTGTGTGTGTGTGTGTGTGAGAGAGAGAGAGAGAGAGAGAGAGAGAGAGACCTCTTCCATCTCAATTTTTTCAAACTGTGCAATATTATCTGTTCTAAACCATTATGGCCTTCAACAAAAAACTGGTAATGATAGGGCTATCTCACTAGTAGGCAACTTTTAGATAAAAAGGAATCTCAGTTTGAACCTGTCATGTCATTTACCAGTTATATGACCTTGGACAAGCAACCTCTGTGAGACTCAGTTTCCTCATTTGTAAGATGGAATAATAATGACATCTATCTAATTGTGTGATTGGGAGGATTAAATGAAATAGTGCATTGAAGAAATGCATCTCATTGTTTGGCACAATATAAGCACTCTACATATTAGCTTCTAGTATTAATATATGACTAATGTTATGGAATATTGCAAGTCGGAAGTAATACAGCACAAATGGAATTAGAACCAGAAACTGGAACCAGAGACTGAAGTACAATATTATGGGAGTGAGTGATGCATTCGACCTGTCCACACGCTGGCCCTGAGCACCTGGTTGCTTTCTCCCCAAACCTGTTTCCTGTCACACAGACCCACCCCAAATAGGACCTAAAAGGCCTGGAAGGGTTGACACAGCCTTGCCAGGTGATTGCTTCCTTCTCACCGGGAGCCTGAGATGACTAGAAAGTTCTTTGAATGTCTCATGAAAGGTTTACTGAGATTAAAATGGCTACTAATATTTATTAAGACGATGGAACTCTCATTCACCTAGACCCAGACACAGCGACAAAATGCAGAACAGTGAGTGGTGGGAAGCACTGATTTCCAAAGGTGTGTGGTGCCAGGCTCTGTGCTTGGGTTAGGTGTGGCAGCAGAGGCACAGCCAGTGCTTGTGCTACCAAGCATAAATTGGCCTTGTCTGGACACTGGGCCTCAGCAGAGCTGACTTCTGTATTTTCTGCCAGGCTGAACTGGAATCAGTTAGATTAAATCAGTGCTTGCATATCCATTCATAAAATGAACCTGGCCCTCCCAGAGTCAGCAGCGCTTACATTCCAGCTCACCAGCTTGGCATGTAATGGAGACCTAAGGCAATACTATTGCTCGGTGTGTCCTTTGATCTTTGCCACCTAAACTCATATCAGCATTGGCAAGAATCCACATTTTTCCCCTTTAAAATATGATCAAAAATAAATCCATTTCTTGTCTATTTCTGAGCTGCAGATGCACACCTGGTCATAAGCCTGATTTGCGGCAAATGCCCAGATACTGGGAAAGAATATGAGCATAGAAGAGCATATTTATTTTTTCTGGATTTCACTCAGTTAAAAAAAGAGTTAAGGCCAGCCAAGTTATTTTACTTTCTGGAGTCTCAATTTCATCAGGTGAAAATGGGTAAAATACCTGGCATGTGGGGCTGTTGCCAAGATTAACCCCAATTGCCACGCTTAGTGGTGTCCAGAGGCCAGCACAGAAGAGTGATTAAGTGCACAAACTCTGAAACCAGATGGCCAGCTTGAGATTCCAGCTGCCTCCTAACCGGCCACGTGATCTCGAGTGAGTTGCTTAAATTCTTATTACCCTCAGTTTCTCACCTGTAAAGTGGGGATGATGATGGTTATAGGTTAGCACTATTGGGGTTCAGTAAATGGTAGTTGTTTCTTAAGAAAACAAATCAGGCAGATATCTAGGATCCTGGGTCACAGGATGTACTTTCTTGTCTTAAAATATTTTATTGAGGTAAAATATACATATATAATTTATCATCTTTACCATTTTAAGTGTACAGTTCAGTGGTAGTAAATATGGTATATTTACATTCTTTTTTCTCCCTTCATTATGCCCCTGCCCCTGGTCTCTTCTCCTAGCCACTGTCTCTTCCCTTGCCTCTGGTGACTACCAGTCTACTCGCTATGCTCATGAGATCTACTTTATTTAGCTCCCGCTTATAAGTAAGAACATGGATACTTGCCTTTCTGTGCTTGGCCTCCGATTTCATCCATGCTGCTGAAAATGATAAGATGTTATTCTTTTCATGGCTGAATAATATTTTATTGAGTATATATACTATATTTTCTTTATTCATTCATCCATTCAACTTAGGTTGATTCCACATTGTTGGCCACTGTTAAGAGAGCTGCAGTAAACATGAGAGTACAGATGCCTTTTTAATATATTGATTTTCTTTCTTTTAGATATATACTCAGTAGTAGAGTTGCTGGATCAAATGGAAGTTCTATTTTTAGTTTTTTGAGGAACCTCCATACTTGTTCTCCATTCCCACCAACAGTGTATGAGTGTTCCCCTTTTTCCATATCCTAGCCAGCATGTACTAGATGTACTTTCTAAGGACAGCAGCATTTAATGCCAGTATCAACTTCCCTCCACATGGAAAAGTATTAAAAAATACAACTAAAATCCCCAAACACCTTGCTTCAAATCTCCACAATAGCTCAGTTGTGCTGGGAGGCGCTGAGAAGTCACTCAGTCTTAGACCCTCTGCCTGTTGTGTTATTCTCAAGATGTAAGAGGAAGGTGGATCCAGATAATAAAAGTCCCACAGTGCACCAAAATGATATCCATTAGTTGGTCCCTAAGAACCTTGATGGGAGAAAAACAACTGAACATGCATTGCAAGTCATAATATGCAGCATTGCACGGAACCATCTTTTGTTAGCATATTGTTTGTTTCCCACAATTAAAAGTTCAGAAATCAGCAACTGTGTTGAAAACTAGTTGAAAAATTTGTTATTTGAGGAACATGAGGCCCTTTAAGGAGGAGTTAAGTTAGGGCGATTTCCTAGAGAGAAAATGAGGTTGATGAACAACATGATTACTATTTTCCAGTATGTAGCGTTACCATATGGAGGTCAAGTATACAAGAGACTCTCTCCCCAGGACACAGAACAAGAGACAAAAAGTTTGGTCTGAAGCACAACCAATTGGATGGGAGATTGGGGAGTCTGAACCCAGACCTCAAACTTAGAGTTGAGCAAAGATGGAAGAGTAGGACAAAATTTAAGGGAGCACCAGTACACTTAATAATCAAAGTAAGCCGGACTCGGTGGCTCAGCCTGTAGTCCCGCGCCTTTGGGAGGCTGAGATGAGTGGATTGCCTGAGCCCACGGGTTCGAGACCCGCCTGGGCAGCGAGACCTCATCTCTACGATAAATCAAAAAATCAGCCGGGCGTGGTAGTGCTCACTTGTAGTTCCAGCTACTTGGAAGGCTGTGGCGGAAGGATCGCCGGAGCCCAGCAGGTCGAAGCTGCGGTGGCCAGGAGCGGCTGCTGCACTCCAGTCTGGGCAACAGAGTGAGACTCCAACTCAAAAAAAAAAAAAATAAATAATAATAATAATAATAATAATAAAAGTAAATATTATAATAAAATACTTGTAAAACTCACAATCAATGCATAAAAACTTGATGAGCAAGGTATCCAAATATATTTATTTAAAAAGAAAACATGCTTACATTTGCCTTTTATCGTTGGATTTAAAAAAAATAGATTTGGGGAGTAAAGTGCAGATTTCTTAAATGGCTATATTGTGTAGTGGTGAAGTCCAGGCTTTTTGTGTAACCATTCCCCAAATAGTGTACCTTGTACTCTGTAGGTAATTTTCATTCCTCCTCCCCTCCAATCCTGCCACCTTTTGGTGTCTCCGTTGTCTATTATTCCACTCCCCATGTTCACGTGTACAGATTGTTTAGCTTCCACTTCTAAGTGAGAACATGCAGTATTTTACTTTCTGTTTCTAAAATGTCCAGTTTTTAAAGATGGCAGGATAATTATTACTGATTTTCCTTCTGCCTCAGGCTTCAATGTGGCTTATTACCTTATATTATACTGCTGCTTATTACCTTATGGTTCCCAGGCATTTTAATGTCCATCTTTTTATGTAATGCTCATAACCATTTGGGAGTTTCAGTATCACTAAGTTACTGATGACAAAAAAGAGTTTCAGGAGGAGAAGAAACTTTCTAGTCAAGGAGCAATATGACTCATCAATGGGAAAACTTGACTCAGACTCAGGCCTTCTCATTCCAAACTCATCCCAGAGACATCTGGAGTCAATCTCTCGGCCCCCGAGTGGTTAGATGTTTCAAAATATCTGTAGAGTTCTGAAAGACTGTAAGCAGGTTTCTTGGTAGAGGATGAGAGTGCGTGCGCATGCCATGAGTCACAGCGGAGGCGATCTGAGGTCTGGGTTAGAGCTTCTGAAAAGGAATACAATTGGCAGGGAGAGCTGCTTGCTCTTACCAGGTAGGACCGTATTGAGCACTGTGTAATGTTTAGCATACCCTCTCCCAAGCGTTGACAACCCCAATGATCTCCACATTCCCAAAACCCTTAGAGGAGCTGGGACCCACTTTGAGGCCTCCTGATAGAGACCGTCAAGAAACAGCCTAGCATCAGCATCAATAATTCCACTTTGTTAGATGCTTTTGTGCCAAATGTTTCATGTTTCTGAGGCCTCATGTAGACCTGCAAGAATTTATGCTTGTACATAGGTAATGTGTAACAGAGATGGGACTGTTCCCTAGTCTGCCTGAACGTAAGGACTATATTTTCCCACTAAAGCTAATCTGTGGTATCATTCTGACCCTTAACTCAGTTTCCAGTCTCTTGAAATCAAAATCGAAATCACTGGCATGTTACTAAGTGGCAAAGTAGCCCCAGGGTCCAAATTCAAGTTAGTCTATGTTCACTCTCCTCTCAATTCTCTCTCCCAACCAAGAGGCAAAAGGTGACTAAGTATAAACAATGAAGTCATTCCCTGTGCATTCCAGTGGGTCTTAGAGAGTGATGCCTGTGCATTAGAAGTTGGGTGCCCCAGATATTGAGATGATTCAGAAGACTCGATGTTGAGGGCCTGTCCAATCCCCTACGTGAGTGGGAAGAAAGAAGGTGTGGGAGGGACCCATTTATACAGTTTGAGCAAATAAGAAAGTGGATGGGATGCTGACCAATAGACAAGACTTAGAATTCTTCAGTGGGATAAATCCGAGTCTCATCTATTCCTTCATGCACTCTATAAAAAGCATACTGAACATTTACAGTCATTTGGCCTTGTGTAGTTTCTGAAGGTAGCATTCTTGTTCTGAGCTCATGGTCCAGAATGGCATCTCACAGCAGTCCCCCCCACCCCCAAGCCCTCCAGGCATCAAGTGAGGGGAAGATGGATGTTACTAGGATACTTGACCTTCTTTCCCTCACAATTCTGAAAGCAAAGACACTGTCATATGTGCTTTATAATGGAGAAAACAACCCAGAATCTGTCTGTTCTTAGGGAACGGGTGCTTTTCCACTCACCCTCATTTCTGGGAAGGCGTTCAGCTGTTCCTTGTCCCCTCACGCCTTGCTGTAATTTATTTGATGGATATGCTGAAGATAGCAACTCCTTCAAACGTCACCAGTCAGTGCTGACCTGTGGCAACCTCTAAAGAGCTGACGTGGCAAAAGCCCCCACAGCTCTGTGGTGCAATCTGGCAGTGGGAGATGAGCTTTAAGCAGGTTATTTTTTTCTGATTAAAACCCCTGGGTTGTAGGTGGGATACAACTCTTCGAACTATAAATAAGCCCACTGATTGAGGTTTGGCTTTGGCTTCTGCAAGAGCATTAAAGAGCTTTTTATAAGTAGCAGGAGGTCTGTGCCTCATTCGGTTTGATTGCCTTCAGTTATAAGAACTTGTGGCATGAAAGGGAACATATTTCTAACGTGTCCATGCCAAATATTGGTGAGGAAAGAAGAGAAGAGGCAAGCCAGGGAGATATTAAGCTTCTCACCAAGTGTTTTTAGCTAACACTGCTCCTAAAAACCAAAGTTGACCGCCCCTGCAAAAAAGTTGAGCTGTCTGCCCCTTTTACAAAAACATTGCCAGAAGTTCTCTGGTAGTGAACAGTTTTCCCATTATTTTGAATTTGAGAATGAGCAAAAATGAACTGAAGAGAAGGAGAGTTATTATAACCACAAAATCTAACAATACTGAGTGCTTACTAAGTACTTACCATATGCCGGGCGGTAGTGATCTTAGGTAAGTAGTATTAATATTCATATTGTACAGATGCTGAAATTGAGGCACATAGAGGCTAGGTAATCTCTCCAAAGCCATACAACTAGAAGGTGGCTAATATAGGCAAGATCTCAGGCCTGTCTAACCCCTCAGCTGATGCTGCACAATTCATCACTGAAACTCGTTTGCCAAATTTGGGGGCTGCTAAATCAGACATTTAGGAGGACTCTCAGTGAAGAATCAATAAGCAAGACCTCACCAGTCACTTGGGGTCTCAAAAACTTTGAAAAGATCTCATAGCTCAAAAGGCATAGTCTGTGGCCACCTACTCCAATCTCACAAAAACCTGGCAAACCACAGACTTAAAACATCCTTACCCAAATCTTTGCCCTAGTTATTTGACAGTAGCAATGGTGACAATCAAAAGCATCTACAACACCGATTTTTAAACTCCTAGCCCAAGAAAGAAAACTGGTGATTGCTTGGAATGTGTTACGAAAAGGGATCCTAATCTGAGCCTGATTTATAAAGGCATCATCTTTGCCTTGCATTGAAATGAGACTTTATATGCAGACTTACAGTTGGCAAACAGATTCCCAGTTCTGCTGTTGCTAAGTCTATGAACTTTGCAAGATATATACTCCTTTTACCCTTGTTTTCTCATTTGGTAATAATAATAATGTGTATTTTGTAGAGCTGTGAGGATGAAGTGACGTACAAGAGAGGAAGGGGTCAGACACATGGGATGTCCTTCCCTTTCTTCTGTAATTACAGCGATGTTCCCACTTCAACCTAACCTAGAGTCTAAAATGCCCAAGACATGATTTCTCATTCAGTTGAAAGATTTCATAAAATAGAATATATCTCTGTTATAGTCTTCTAACAGGTTGATGATTGATGAGGAATGAAGTTAGAAGAGTTTACAGCATGACTTGATTGCTGCTTCCTCAATCCTCCGGATCTGTGCAGGGTTCATGTGCATCAGCTAAACAGTTATTTGAATATTTCTTTCTTTTTTATTAATCAATATTTTTTATTTTGATATTATGGGGTACAGTTAAGGGTTAGGTATACAAATATGTTTTGTTCAGGCACCCTTGTTGATAAGGGGTGTCTCCCCGTCCCCAGACAGATATTGACTACCATTAACCCCACCTCCCTTCCCCTCCGCCCCATAGCTTCCCACCACTGTCAGTCCTTTTCTTGTAGTATTACATGGGTGTTCAAGGTCTGCTATATGAGTGAAAACATGTGATACTCAGATCTTTGTTTCTGTGAGGGGTCACTCAGTATTATTGACTCTAGTTCCATCCAGGTTGCTGCAAAGTTCATTATTTTGTTCTTTTTTATGACTGCATAGTATTCCATCATGTATATGTACCACATTTTTTTAATCCAGTACTCTTTTGATGGACAGTATGGTTGATTCCAGGTTCTTGCTATTGTGAATAATGCCGTGAATATTTCTTTTGCAACCCTTCCTCTCTTTACAAAATCTTCTCAGACATGCCCCATTACTCACTGATTCCACTTAACAGGGGTCCTCAAACTTTTAAAACAGGGGGCCAGTTCACTGTTCCTCAGACCGTTGGAGGGGTGGACTATAGTTTAAAAAAAAAAAGGAATTTGTTCATAGTTTTTTTTTAAACTATAGTCTGCCCCTCCAACAGTCTGAGGGACAGTGAACTGGCCCCTGTTTTAAAAGTTTGAGGACCTCTGGAAGACTTAGCTACTTTCTGCCCACTGTCAATGTTCCCTTGCAACTGACCTTTAAAAGCTTGTCTGTTAGATGCTGTCTCTCTTATGGTTGGATGAGAGCGCAATGAAATCTCTGCTGAGAAATAACACAGAAATGCATGTCCCTGACTATCAGGGTGGCTGCCTCGGGAAGATATCAGACATCACACAGATCCAACAACATTGTTATAAAGGTGGGATGAGTTTACAGCATAGGAGGCCATAAGGACCTGGAAATAAACTTTTATGGGCAGCGTGTCTTTCCAATTCTTCACTTAAAAACCCAGGAGTTAAAAAAAATCACTCATTACCTTGTAGGTAAAACAAAGTATTCTATGACGACTAGAAATTTGAGGGCCTAAGAATAACTTCCTCCTTCCCAGAGCAAGTCCCCGTGAAAGTAGCCAATGTTGAGCTCGCTTTTAATTACTCGATTTGAAATTTTGCTGCAATCCAGGAGCACGACCCGTGTTTCCTCTTTAAAAGGCCAGTGTCAGTAAAAGATGACATGTAAAAGGGCATTATTAATCATGGTGTTGCCTGTATGTTGCACTCACTGTTGGATTTTCTAATGGGCAAAGCTCGTTTCCTGAATGAATGCATCTCAAGCGACAAGGCCTTTTCTGTATTGAAGCTCTTATGGGCTATTAATTGCTTTCCCCAGTTTTCAATAAACCAAACAAGCATGTTTTTACCACTTTATAAGGAAGATACTATAAAGCTGAGAAGGAATCCCCCTGGCACATGCCCAGACTTCAATCCCCAATCCCTGAGCCTAGAGCCTCACCTCTATAACCGTCCCCCAGTTCTCCTGCCCTTTCAATATGGTTCCCAGATAATCACTCCTGAACGGTGATATACAGAACCTTAAACAGCTGCTGGGAATGATTAAGTGCCGGTGCTTCGCTCAGATTGTAAATCAAACTCGGAAGCCATTTATTGTGAGAGCACTATAAAACAGTAGAAGTTATTGCTACTATACTGCAAAATATAACATCAGACAAGAAAATAAAGAGAGGGTAAATTTTGTTGTGAAGGTTTAAGGTGATGTGTTGTTTTTTCTTTGCACATTCTGTTTCTCTCCGTTTTTCTCTTCTCTTTGCCTCTATTTCTTCCCTGTCTTCAATACTGCCTGATAAGTATCTCTAGATCTGATTTCAAATATGGCATTTCTGTAAATAACACCCTGTGCCTTTCTGGATTAGAGAGTGTTAATATTAATAATGCTCCCAGGCACTGGGCATCTCCCTGTGAACATTGCTTTATTTAATCCTCACAACAATTTATGAAGAAGATGTTATTATGCTCATTTTAAATAGAGGTATTTGATCTGGACAAAATCACAAAGCTGGTTAGTGCTCTGATCTCATTCTCCTTTTCGTGTTGCCTAATTGTATTTGGGCCTACTGTTGGGAGTTGTGCCACCTAATTTCTGATGGCTCAAAATTTTTTTGCAAAATTCTTGCTCAGGAAACTTGATGACTCCCTAATAAAGTTGGTTCTGTCTCTGCCATATATTTTACCATATAAAACCTTAATGATTTGGCATTCCTTTCCTTATCCAAAGGACATCTTCACATCTCATTTATAGCATGCATATTGATTAGTATATCACACCCCCACAGGTAGAATATTTCAGTTTGACATTTGATCTGTGAAATCTTCCAAAATAATACTGTAATACCTCATTTACTTTCCATCTTTGTAAGGGAAGATGGTATTCCAGATAAATTTCCAAATAGTTGAAGGCTACCTTTTAAAGGGCAATTTTCAAATTTTATTTTAGTTATTCTGGTTAAAAACAAACAAGCAAATGAATCTTAGAATACATTCTGTATTCCCTATCCTTACTAAGTATCATTTCATACTTCATGATGAATGGTGACTACAATGAATATAAATGGTTGTATCCTGAGCTGTGAAACTCCATCATGATGAAGATTCGGGGAGAGCTCTGTCCCCAGTCACGTGGTCCACACTGCCAAGTTTTATGAGTTTGCTAATATCTTTTTTTTTAAAGTTCTTTTTCCTCTTAGCTGTAATTCAAGTTGCTGTTAATGGGCCCACTTAAAAGCCTCCTCTCATTCTAAATTTCTGTAGATTAGGAAGCCAGGCAACTGAGTTTGTTGAAATATATGCTTTGGATGAGAACCTATGGGGAATCCCAAGAAATAAAGTAAATGATCTGTAGTAGTGCATGAATTTTGTAACATCTCGTCTGTGTGCTCAGAAATATGTTTCTGCCTAATGCACAAGTAGGCAGTGCATGAAGCACTTTCCATTGCATCCTGTATTTGGGGCTGTACCAAGTGGAAAACCAGGCAATTTTTCTTCCAAGTTTTCTCCAACATTGGATTCATGTACTACACAACGCTCAGATTTCTGTACTTTTCTTCTCCCTAATACTTTCCCCAGTTTATCAGAAGATGACTTGTATCTTCACTTAAATTTACACTAAAACCCATTTTTACCAAGAGGGTGACTGTCCTTTGTGTTTTCGTTTTTGGATTTTAGATTTTTCTAGTTACTAAAGATAAAGCTTTGTCTCTCAGCAAGGATATATGGGGGAGGGGGAATAAAGTAGTTTATCTTTCTGTTTGACTTTTTTTTTTTTACCTTCTTTGTCTTCCTTCCATCCACCTGCTATAGGGCAGTGAGAATCTATACAGCCTTGCCAATGTGCCCGTTTCCTTTGGCCCCTCATTTGTGCTGCCACCCACTTTTCCTTTTCAGAATGGTCATCATGACATATATGACTGTGGTCCCACCGCCGTGGCCACAATTTTTATATTTATAGACTTAAATTTCTAATGCTTTGGTTTCTCCAGTACTCAGATACCCACAAGTAGAGACTATGACTAGGGACATTAGTAAGGGTCAACCAGCTCCACGATGCCATAGTGGGGAAGGGAAACATGGGCGGTGCTTTCTTTCCCTGGTGTCTGCAGTGGTCTAGGTGGTTGAAGCTGCTGGATGGGTAGACCATCTTATCTGGCTCATTTTTAACCTGAGGACACCGACCTTTGGTCTACAACTGTCAACTGGGAATATGTGAATCTCTTGAAATTGTAGATACATGTGCATATGGTAGAGAAGAAGATACCCAGCTTCTACCAGATTCTTAAGAAGTTCGCAACTCAAAGAAGTTTAAGAACCACCATGCCATAATAGTTCTTTTACAGGTTAATCCAAGAGTAGAATTCTGTGGTGTACTGGGGAGGCAAATATCCTATTGGGATAGTATTATAGAATGAATCAAATGGATTGATTGCTGCATTCTAACTATGAAGTGTTGTGTGATTATAAGACTAAACATTGTCATAGAAGAAAATCATGAAAATACAAAAAGTGTTAGGACATTAAAAATCATCCGTAATCTCACCATGTGGATATAACAACTATTTACTTTGAGAATTAAGATATATTTTTCTTACACAGACACAATTAAGCTTATACTGTGTATACTTTCTGAATCTAGACAGGACAGCACAGTGTTAAAGAATATGAGTGTTGTAGTTAGATCATCTGAGCATGAGTCAGGGCTCTACTTCCCAGCTACCGAAGACTAGGCAAGTTACTTAAATACTTTGTGCCCCGATTTCCTCACTTATAAAATGAAGATAATAGTATCTACCTCAAAGGGTTGGAATGAGAATTAAAGGAATACAAGTGAAGGTCCAGAAAAATGTCTGACCCATAGCACTCAATGAGTGTCAACAATTTTTATCATTTCACTTAAAATTGTATTAAGGTTATTTTATTGGGTTACTAAATATTTGTCTTAGTTCATTTGTGTGCTATGATCACAAAATACCTCAGCCCCGGTAATTTATAAAGAACAGAAATTTATTTCTAACAGTTCTGGAGGCTGGCTTTGGTAGGTTTAGCTGTCTGGGGAAATCTGCTCTCTGCTTCCAAGATGGTAGCTTGTTGCTGTTTCCTACGTAGGGAAGAATGCTCATAGAAGGTGGATGGGCCAAATGCTGAGTGTAGTCTCTTTTAAGGACCTTAGTCCTCTTCATGAGTGGAGAAGTCCTCATGACCTAATTACATCCTAAAGACCCACCTCTTAATATCATCACATTGGCCATTAAATTTAAAAATCTAAATTTTGGAGGGGATACATTCAAATCAAGGCAATGTTTATTAAGTACAAAATTATGACTAGATAGTTTAAAACCTAATAGCATTAAGCTAGTTCCAATTTTTTACCAATATAAATAATGGTATAATAAACATTTTATATATAAATGTTTCTCCACATCTCCAATTTTTTCCCTTAGGATTAATGCTAAGAAACTGGATTAGTGAGTCATAAAAATGTTTATGGCTCTTGGTATATAAAGTTACATTGTTTTCCAGGAATGTTGTTCCAATCTCTATTTCCACCAGAAGTCTATGGGAGCACCCATATATCCTTGCCTAACAATATGCTGTTTGTTGGTCTGACCAAGTTTTCTTTTTTCCAGCTTTTCCCTCTTCTACCCTTCTAGTTTAGAAGTTTTTTATTTTTATTATTTTACATGTTATTTCCAAAATTTTAATATGGGTGCTTACCAGCTATTTTGCTTAAAATGTTCAAAATATCAATCTTCTATTCCCACCTGGAGCAAGAAAAAGTGCTTTGGCTTCATTCTGAACTCTCTCACCCTGAAATCAATGCTGTCTATTGTTTTAGTTCTACCATATACTCGATCCCACAGTTACTATTATTGTGTTGTTATATTACTTGCGATCAATGTCTGTTCAAATTTGTCAAGGTATTTTATCAATTTATTTGTTAAATCTTGTGCCCAACTTCTCTTTGTGGGTTAATTTTCCTTCTCACTGAAGTGGAGAACTATGTCTAAAAAACTCTCAATAGCCTTGGTATGTTTGAAAATGTTATTTCTTCTTTACTCTTAAATAATAAGTTTATGTGTATTTAGTTCTTGATTAAAATTATTCTCCATTAACTCTTTGAAGGTATTAATTAACTGCACTCTGATTACTTTAAATGTGTGTTGTCAATCTAACTGCTGCTTCTTCATAGTTAACCTGGTTTTTCTCTCTAGTGGCTTTAAAATTTTCTCTGACTGTGATATTCTGCTGTTGTGTCAAGGCATTTATTATTATTATTATTAAATTCTGCTTGGGACTTGATATGCTTTTGGTTTCACTCATTTATTATTTCAACAAATCTTTATTGAGCACCTACTACATGCCAGATTTTTCTAGATACTAGGAACACAGTTGAGCAAGAAAGATGTTTCTGCTTTCAAGGAACTTTAGTATTTGTAGAGAAGTGGATAGTCTTACACTCAGATTTTCAATCTCAGGATTCATGAATTTCTTTAATTTTAAAACTTTCTCTTTTATCTTCTTAATTATTGGCTCACCTTTATTAGTTTTATTATCTCCATATGAAATTCTCATTTGTCTTTTACTGAAACTTCCCACTCTATTTTAAGGACTTTTAAATGTTCTTTCATATTTTCTGGGTTTCAATCTTTCTGTACAAAGTTCTGGGGGATCTCTTCAGTTTTGTGCTCTAGTTCCCTAATTTTCTCTTAAGACAAGTCAGAACTGTTTTTAATTCAATGTCTATAGTTTTTATTCTCAAAATTTCTATTTTGGATTTTTTAAAAAACTCAACTTATTTTTATAATGTTTTATTCTTATCTAACGTAGTCTATTCTTTTTTATAGCTCTGAATATTTTAAACATGCATATTTAAAATTTTTTTCAGATTATTTTGTTACATGTAGTCCAGATGTCATTTCTCCCATCTCTTTTGTTGGTTAATTCTACCATGGGCATTGAACTTTATAATGTAGTGTAGCTCATTTTGGTGGGAATTATTTTCTACAGTGTTCCTATGTGTGTCCTCTGCTATTCCCTGTCTGGCCCATTTTTATATTGGTTCCTAGTATCCATTTTCTATACCAGAAATTGGTTATTGGGTGATGTTAAAGATTACTTTTTGGCTTTGGTTCATTCTTTTCCTCCCATTGACCTAAGTTTAAAAAACTCCATTCTATGTCATACCCAAAGACAGGCAGGCAGTATTCTCTTGATCCCTTTTACAACTGAGAACAGACTATGTTTTCCAACTCCTCATTTTATGCATGAAGACCAGGTCTCGTTCTAGTCCCAAGGCATTGACTTTCATCTCATCACTGTGAAGGTGTTAAAGCCCTAACACGTACGAGATATGTCTGGTTCATTTGCTTCGCAAGACTCAAATATCTTATCTTCCTGATGATTTCTACTTATTAGTGACCCCTGAAGATTTTTCTTTCTTACTTTTGACTTCAGTTATAAATTAGCATTTCAAAATTATACTTATTCTTCATTTATGTTCAGGTAGGGAAGGAAATGGCTTTGTTTCACCATTGTATTTCATCACCCTAAGCAGGATTTCTAATATATAAAAATAAAAACATTTTTTGTATATTTACCTTATATTTATTCACTGCATTTCTCTCACTTTCTTAGGTCTCAAGCATACAATCATATCATCTAAAATATTGATACATTTGTTCTATATTCTTATCAAAAACTTTTAAATCTTTAATTATTTTGGCTATAGTCTGTCATAGACTTAGTAACTGTCAAATTCTTCCAAGATAATTGTATTTTCATTAGTCTCTCTGTAGGCTTGCTTTCTATAAATGCTATTTTATGATTATGTCTTTAGCATTTATTATAGCTTCAATCTATATAAAATTGTATGATTGGTCATTTTTAATGATTCTGACTTATCAGATATAGATATTAAAATTCTGATTCTGTACATCTCTTCTTTTGAAGTTATCTGCTCTGCCTTTGATCACTTTACGTTAAGCTTTTATGTATTTTGTTTTATTGTATTTCTTTTTTCTTTATTTTAATGACGTGGGGTACAATTCAAGGTTAGGTATACAAATGTTCATTATGCAGGTACCCTTGTTGATGAGGTGTGCCCCACCCCCAGCAGTTTCCCTCAAATATCAATCCCACCTCTCCCCATCCAGCAGTTTCCAACTACTGCCAATCCCTTTCTTATAGCATTATGATAATTGTTCAAGGTCTGCTTATGAGTGAGAGCTTATGGTATTCTCTTTGTTTCTGTGATAGATTACTGAGTATGATAGACTCTAAATCCATCCAAGTTGCTGCGAAGTCCATATGTTCATCCTTCTTTATGGCTGCATAATATTCCATTGTGTATATGTACCACATTTTTAAAATCCAGTCCAGCTTTGATGGACAGCATGGCTGGTTCCATGTTTTTGTTATAGTGAATAGAGCTGCAACAAACATGTGTGTGCAGGTATCTTTTTGGAAGAATGACTTGAGTTCCTCTGGGTATATTCCCAATAGGGGGATTGCTAGGTCATATGGAAGGTCAATTTCTAGTTCTTTCAGAAATTGCCACACTATCTTCCAAAGAAGTTGCACTAGTTTGCATTCCCACCAGCTATGTAGAAATGTTCCTTTTTCTCCACATCCTCGCCAGCATCTATTGTTTGTTTTATTAATGATGGCCATCCTTACTGGGGTTAGCTGGTATCTCAATGGGGTTTTGATTTGCATTTCTCTGGTGATGAGTGAGGCTGAGCACTTTTTCATGTGTCTGATGGCTGCCCATATATCTTCTTTTGAGCTTTTGCTCACTTTTTAATTGGGCTGTTTGTTTTATTCATTTTGGCACGTTTGAGTTCCTTGTAGATCCTAGATGTTAGGCCTTTGTCAGATATACAGTTGGCAAATATTTTTTCCCAGTCTGTGGGCTATCTCTCTGCTCTCTTGATGGTTTCTTTTGCTTTGCATAAGCTTGTCAGTTTGATGAGGTCCCACTTGCCTATCTTATCTCTTATGGTATGAGCACTTGAGGTTTTGATTAGGAATTGATTGCCAGTTCCAATTTCCATAAGGGTATCTCCTTCATTTTCTAAGGTTCTTATAGTTTGAGGTTTTATGTTTAGGTTTTTGATCCATTAAGAGTTAATTTTTGTGTATGGTGATAGGTAGTGATTCTCTTTCAATCTTCTGCATGTGATCAGTCAGTTTTCCCAGCACCATTTACTGAATAGTGGCTGTTGTTGGAGGCTTTGCCAAAGATGAGTTGGTTGAGAAATTGAGGCTTTGCTTCTGGAATCTCTATCTTGTTCCATTGGTCTGTATGCCTGTTGTACCAATACCAGGCTGTTTTGATTATTATAGTCTTATAGCAAGGTTTGAAGTCTGGAAGTGTGATACCTCCTGCTTTTTTTCTTTTGCTGAGGATTGTTTTCACTATTCATGGCTTATGTTTCCATATGAATTTCTGTGTTGTCATTTCCAGGTCTGAGAAGAATGATGTTGGTAATTTAATGGGTATTGCATTGCACCTGTTATTGTATTTCTTATAAATTACAACTGTTATAGATGGTGTTACTGTTTAAAGATTTTTTTTTCATTTTTTTGTTCATTTTGCTATAAACATTTATTTTTATTTGGTATTTTTATGGCAATAATTTAAAAGACAAGCTTTGTGCTTTGTGCTTTACAGTGGTTCATATAGATTTTTCAAAGACAATCTTAGATCTGTATTAAAGTAACTCTTACAGTAAATAATAAATTAGCAATTTTAAAAACTATCTATTTTAGTCCATTTAGACTACTATAACAAAATACTATAGATTTGGTAGCTTATAATCAGAAGATATTTATTTCTTACAGTTCTAGGGACTGAGACATACAAGATCAAAGGCCAGCAGATTAAATGTCTGTTGAGGTCTTGCTTCCTGGTTCATAGATGTTGCTTTTTACTTACATCTTCACACAGCAGAAGAAGAGAATGAGCTCCCTTGGGCCTCTTTTTTAAGGGCACGAATCCATCTGCATCCCTCATGACTGAATCACTTCTCAAAGCTCTGCCTCCTAATACCATCATGTTGGGGGTTAGAATTTCAACATATACATTTTGGGGGAAACACAAACATTTCAGACTACAGCACTGTCTCTTGTGAAAGATAAGAAATGCCATACTGTTTTTCTTTACACTCCACCACTCTTATTCTAGTTTTTAGTTATTTACTCCATGATTCTGTGTGCCATAAATTGTTTTCTATTATCTTAAAAATAAAAGTGATTATTTCATTCACATAAAAAAAAACTTCTGGTAATCAATTTTAAAACTACTTAAAACACATCTAAAACAAATAATTGAGTTCATCTCTGCCTCTTACTAATTTTTCTGCTCAATGATTGTTCTTTCACCAAGATTTTCCTATTCTGAACTTGTTTTGATATGGTTTGTCATTGTCCTGGCATAGATTTTTTTCAATAGCTTATTCAGGAAGTCTTCCTTGGCTGTAGAATTCTATGTGTTCAAGTAGCCGAGGATCTGCTTTTGTTGCTTTCCCATCTGAAGGATAACCTGACTAGGTGAAGGCTCTCAGGTTTTATCTGTAAGAGTTCTGTGGTAGTTTGCTAGCTTGCCTTCTAGCTCTTTTGACTTGCTGAGCAGTTTGAGAACAACCTGATTTTATTGTGGATCTTTTGGGTGGATGGCCTGTTTTTTTCTTCTGGATGCCTGTAAGATTCTCTCCTATTCTTCCTCTCCCTCTTCTTCCTTACAGATACTGCAAAAAAAATCCTACTGCTTATGCTACAGTAGTTGTTATCCTGGCATTTTGTTTTCTGAAAACATAATGTACACTCTGCATTTTCTAACTAGAGCGTTTCTTTGTCTCAGGAGATATTTTCCATATTACTACAGTTGACTACTCTCTTGTTTCTTATTCTTCAAGAGTGTTATGCAAGCCCATGCAGGTCTTCCTGCTAGAGTGACCCTCTTCATATTAGCTTCTTAAAGTGCCAGGTATGCCATATTCTCTGGGATTTTTGTTAAACAAGATATGAGAAACCTTTATTTTACTATCAAACATTTTCTCTTGTTTCCTATAATAAATCTACTTTGGAAGGAGAAATATGTTTGATCCCTTAGCTCATTCAAGTCTCTGCTCTGCTGTCATATTCTCAGTGAGGGCTCTTCCACCCTTGCACTCCAGATTTCCTGATTCCATTTTTTGCTTTTTTCACAATTCATCATTTTCTAAATTATTGTTTACCTATTTGTTTGTTTAATCTGTTTTTTTATTGTTGTTCTTCTTTCACCTCTACTCCAGAATCACCAGAATATAAGCTCCTAGAAAGAGAATGGACATCTTTGCATAGTTGTGTTCTCTGATATATTCCAAGTACCAGAAACATTCCCTGGCACATACTAGGTGCTCATTAAATGTGTGTTGGATGAATGACTAAATTCCTCAGTATGCCTAAATGCCCAGTGATTTATTTTTTGTTTTCTCATATTCATAGCAACAGATATGTTCTTCTTTAATATTCATTTACAGGCATGTAGGAGAGAAATATAGTTGATCCTTTTGAGACTGATGTAGTTTCTTGACAAGCTGTTTCAAGTTCTGACAGACATAAAAAAGGGAAACTGCACATTGACTGTAAATTAGACCTTTCATTCCAAGGATTCTCAGCCTGAGGTGAAAGATGAGAGATGGAATGAGAAGTAACAAGTATTCTCTTTCTCCTGTACAACTTCCTCTATGTTTTTGAGGTGGGTGCCTACGAGCAAGTTTGCTAAAGAAGTAAGTTGTAGGGACTTCCAGTGTCATTCATTGGAGGTATCAAAATCCTAACAGCCCACCCCAAGAGGGTTTTACTCTGCTTCTTTTATCAAACAACAAAGATAAGGGAAGTTTGTTATTAACTGAAATACAAAGGTAGGGAAGCTCTTCTTTTCTTCTGGAAACAGAGGAATGGTCTACTGATACGTCAGAGTGATTCTTTATATCTCCCTCAGCTACTCTTGCTCCTTTTGAAGCAGTATTTTTCTCACCTCAATTTATAAATAAGAAAAATTAGTGATCCTCTTCTCCAAGAAAATTCACAATTTTCTTTTGTTTTTTCTCTAACTAAAACACTTGTGAATAATTGTTTAATAATTATATTCACTACAGATATTTGCCCATCTTTCCAAACAAAAATTGAGTCTCCCTTACTTTTCTTTTGTAAATTTTTTATTTTAAAGATGTAGGGTACAATTCAGGGTTAGGTATACAAATGTTCACTATGCAGACACCCTTATTGATAAGGTATGCCCCACCCCCAGCAGTGTCCTGCTACTGCTAATCCCATCCCCCACCCCTGGCAGTTTCCCACTACTGTCCATCCCTTTTTTATAGTTTTATGATAATAATCTCCCTTACTTTGAACCTCCCAAATTTCAGTGCTGCATCTTTTATAATACTTAGATAATCATCATTAAATGCATCCTTAAGTAGATGCACATGTTTTCTCTTTCCTAATACTTTATAAGCACCTAAAGAACAGGAACAATCTCAGCATTGCTAAATAATAAACCACCACAAAACTGAGTGTCTTAAAAAGTAAGTTCTTATTTCTTCCCTTTCTTATTTCTTATGATTCAATATGTTAACTAGGTAGCTCTTTGTCTGGATCTATTCATGTGGATGCATGTAGTTAGGAACAGACGGAGTATCATTTAGGCACTGGGCTCACCTGGAATCAGTGGAATGATTGGGCTTCTCTTTGGTTCCAGGTTTCTTCAGGGCTTGTTGCTCTCATGGCAGTTCTTCAAGAGGGCAGAGGCAGAAACTTCAAGGTCTCCTGTGGGCAAGCCTTTCACATTGTCACCCCTGCCCCATTCTATTGGTCAAAGTCAATCATAAGACCAATACAGATAAGGAGTGTAAGGAAGTTGAAGGAGGAATGACACCATGACATTGCAAAGAAAAATACTGGTTGAAAGGAATTGCTAAGGCTTTGATTGGTTGCAAATTCTATCCTCTGGCCAAAGTGATTCACACCTTTCTCACATGCAAAATATACTCATACTCCTCTAAAAGTCTCACCTTTTTCACGTTCAAGCTCAAAAGCTGTGATCCCATGGTTTCCATCAGATCCAGAAATGGACAAGTCTTCTTTGGTGCAATGTCTTGGGAACGGCACCTTCTGATCTAGAGATCTATGAACTAACATACCAAGTTATCTGCCCATATATACCAAATATGTCATGGTGTAGATACTTGCAATAGGTATTTCTAACTAAAACAGAGAATGGGAATCACACAGCAACCCTTGTTCACAGCAATTCTGAAACCCAGCTGGACCTTATTATCAGTTCCCCTAACTTTAGGGAGAGAGAATGTTCTTTAATAAGAGCTAGCTGGGCTCGGTGACTCAGCCTGTAATCCCGCACCTTTGGGAGGCTGAGGTGAGTGGATTGCCTGAGCCCGCGGGTTCGAGACCTGCCTGGGCAGGCAAGACCTCATCTCTACAGTAAATCAAAAAAAATTAGCCAGGCGTGGTAGCGCGCGCCTGTAATTCCAGCTACTCGGAAGGCTGAGGTGGAAGGATCGCCGGAGTCCAGCAGGCGAGGCTGCGGTGGCCGGGAGCGGCCACTGCACTCCAGTCTGGACGGCAAAGTGAGACTCCAACTCAAAAAAAAATAAGAGCTTGTCTCTGTCCCTTTGAAGTGATTTTCTGGTTTATTATTCTACTTTGAAACTAGTTCTGTCTTCAGAGTTCTTTCCTCTGAGACATTTTTTCTTTTACTTAAGAAATGACTTATGTTTTCACACAAATACAAAGTAGCTGTGTGAGGATATGAATATGTTAATTAACTTAATTGTGGTAACCATTTCTCAATATATACATATATCAAATTATCATGCTGTATATATTTAATATATATAATATATATAATACTTCAATAAAGCTTAAAAAAGTGTTTGCAGCTGAATAGAGTTCTCAGTTTACTCCTTGCCAATAAAACATTGAGGGCACAGAGGCCTCTTTTCATTTTGAACTGTGTCTGTCTCTTTTAGTCCAAGCTAACAGTGTTTTCATCAATACAACTCTCTTAAAAACATTGAGAGTTTCCTACAAATCTTCTCAAAGTTCATGCCATGCACCACAAGTCACATCTGTTCTCTGTATTTTAGGTGGATAGCTGCTGTATGACACCTTGAACTTCTTAGATGCCTTTTAGTCTAGCTGAAAGTGTCTACTAGGCACCATACAGCAGGTTTTTAAAAAGGTCCAGAAACCACAGATTTTATGTTATCTTTATGTTGAAGCCATTTCATACTTTGAAAATTGTTTGCTAGCTGGAGAGACTGAGAATATGAAAGAGTTTTATTTTCCAACCCAACAAATTTTAGCCTTTTACCTATCCTCTAATTTATACTTACAAACTGGAGAGTTCATTCTTTAGTTTACCTCTCCCTTGATATAATTTATCACATTCAGTACAAAGTGCCAACTGACACTTTCAATTTTCTTCCAGATCCATAAGTTCATTAGACACATTTTCCATGCTCTGCATTACCTCAGAAAACAGTCTTGCAAATGTTCCACCACTCCAGAGCATGAGTTACCTTTCTCCAGTCTTTAAGAACAATTTCTTTACTGCTCTTCTAGCCTTTACTAATAGACTTTCACTGCCTTTCAGCGTTCACCTGCAACCCCAGAATTGAAACAAATGTCATATATTTTAAGTCTTTGTTTATAATCAAGATACCAGTTTGAATCTATTATGTATTTTTGCATAGCAAAGTACAAGAACATCTAGTGGCTTAAAATAACAATGATTTATTAGTTCTCCAGATTCTATGACTTAGGTGGTTCTTTGCTGATTTTTCATTCAGGTGTAGGGCCACTGTTACAAAATGTTAGTTGGGGCTCAGTTGCAACAGCTGGACAGCTGGAACTCTACCTCCAAGTGGTCTTTGATCTTGGATGTCTGTGTAGTATGGCAGCCATAGGATTCCAAGAGTGAAAGGGCAAAAGCCGCAATATCTCTTGAGAGATAGACTTTGGAACTTGGTTGTTCCTTCCAACATGTTCTATTTTTCAAAGTAAGTCACGTAGCCAGACTGGTTTGAAGAGATGCAAAAAGAGCCTCCACCTCGGGGGGAAAGGAGTGTAGCATAGTCACAGTACAGCGATGGATGTCGCCTGAGATGGGAGGAATTTATGGTCATTAAACAATGTACCACACAGGCCAAATCCTATTAATTTTTGTATTCTTTACTGCACGAAGCAGATCATCTAACACAAATTAGTGCTGTAATAGATATTTGCTAAAGTGAAGGAGAAAGAAGAATTGAGGTCAGTAATTCCAAATCTGATGTTCCTTATAAAATAGACTCAACATTCAAGATACTTTCAAAGGCATTTTCTTCTGATGATTTAGGAGGATTTCACTTCACATAATAAATGCAGTCAGAAAAATGCCGATTTTATCTTTTAATACTTGAAAACCCCCAAAACATGGTTCCGTTCAGTTAAAGGATTTTCAATTTGACAACTCTCATGAATACGATATTCAGGCTATCGTTAAGAGTGAGCTAAAGTAGATCTCTTTATACTGGAGGCAAGGAAAATTCACACATAGGAATATATCTGGCTGTATATGTCTGTGTAAATGAAACCATTAAGAAATACAGAGGGCATGAAAGAATTCAAAGCGAACTTTTTAAGGAATAAGATCACTTTTTTCTTAGTAAAAACAAAAGAAAAAAGCTTTGTTTATGTATATTGCAATATATTTTATCCTGTAGTAATCTAAATTACTTTAAGTTCCAGAAATTTAAAACATAAAATATATTTGGTGTCGAGCATAAGAATGTGTAGATATTGGTACACCTGGTGTTTTAATTGTTATAAAAACGCTCCATGGTTTAAAATGCAGACCCTCATTTTATGTTTCTACTTATTAAGGGAAAGAACAGTGAACAGTACATTTCCAATTACTTTTAGTGCTATTATTTGCATATAAATATTTTCTATTCTAAATAGGCGCTTTAAAGACAGAAAACAAAACAAAACAGAAAAACTCTATATTATCTACTTCCCCATAGCTAGCTTGGAGCATTCCATCTACTTGGTCCTCAATATTTGCTGAATTAAATTAAATAGAGCTTCTAGTTCCAATTTCAACTACAACAAAAGTTTCAACTTTTCTTATGATTTTATTTCTAGGTACACACTGGAAGTAAATATTTTTCAGATATGTACCAAGGCATTTTTCTTTTCCTCATTTAAAGGAATGCCACAAGGCCACTGAACCTACACCTAAGTGGCCTTGTTCCTGTGTCAGGATTCGATTCGGTGACTTACTCCAACCCATCGGCATTTAGAACCGCATATATTAGTAGCACGAAATTCTCCTTCTGTAAGTAACAGACCGTGCAGTGACTTTCTCAGGCTTGATCAATCTATATAGATTCAATAGTACTCACCACATGCCTGACACTATAACACTGAGAAGGAAAAAGAAAAAAAAAAATCCCTGCTTTAAAGATCTGAGGAGTTTCATTGAGAAAAGTAGATTTACATAAATAATAATCTTGGTAATAATAGCAGCTGCCATGTTTTGAACATCTACTCTTTGCCAAGTGCATTTTGCACATTATCTTCAATTAATCTAAAAACATTTGTAAGTCAGGCAATTACCATACCCAATTTCTAGGCAGAGAAATGGGCTCAGGGAGTTATATAAACTTGCCAGAGAACATAGCTGTGTTAAGTAGGTGAAATAGGAATTCCAGCTTAAATTCAATGCCGAAGGCTGGTCTTCCTGCCTTCTGATCCCAGGAATAACTGGGTAGAAACTCTAAAAGAGCCCACAGAATAAGAGTGTGGGACCTCCACTAAGGGTGAAGAGGAGAGATAAATTGTTTTTTTTTCCTGGTGGGGCACATTTTGTGGTTTAAGTGGAGATTGAGCTTCAGTTGGAAGGCAGGGATCAACTTGGACACAAGGATAGGCAGGATTCACATGGGCAAGCTGGAGTTGGGTCAAGGTGGGCAGGCTTCTCTGGTCCTACAGCTTAACTTTCCCACTAGTCCCCTTCACCTTGACCTGTTCTATTTTTCAAAGTAGTCACGTAGCCAATATTATTATTATTATTTTTTAAGTCACCCCCCCGATCCTCATCAAAGAACTGCGGCTTCTTCCTTCATCTAATGCATCATACAAATTCACAATTTCCATAAAGCCTGCAAACTGAATTCTCTGATACCATAGAAGCTCTCCAGCTTGCATGTTCGTTTCTAATCTGCCTTAGATGGATTTCTAGGTATCTCTTGCTTGGGTTTTCATGTTTTCCCACTTACGTTGGTTGTCTTTCAGCAGGAGGGAAGTTCCCTGCAAGCAAAGATTTGTCTTTTGTTATTAACTCCCCTCCAACTGCATCCTGTATTCGATTAACACTGGACATTTGATAAATGTAGCCACAAGGCCAGCTCAGAGGGATGTTGTGAGGAATAAACGAAGGCAGTAAAATTAGTGAATGACAACCTACAAAAGTTTTGCCGAATGGCACATTGTTTTTTAAGTGAAATTTTCACGATCATGTCTGCAAGTGGGATTTTTGTTGTTTTAATTCGTCTTTATTTTCATTAAAAATGTGTCCCTCCCTTTTAACATTTCTATCTTTTCTCTTTCTCATTTATTTTTCCTATATTTCCTTCTAATGGTCTTCTTTCTTTCAACCTAAATTTTATCAAGATGATGTCAATCTCT
This sequence comes from Cephalopachus bancanus, assembly GCA_027257055.1. Classification (NCBI taxonomy): domain Eukaryota; kingdom Metazoa; phylum Chordata; class Mammalia; order Primates; family Tarsiidae; genus Cephalopachus; species Cephalopachus bancanus. The sequence continues at coordinate 2,171,500 of JAPVLO010000096.1, read as the reverse complement.
TTGCCAAGTGAAGTAAAAAAGTGAAGTAATAAAAGCCTTCTGATGGTAGACAGCATCTTTCTATCTCTTTCATCTCCACCTCTAATTTCCTTGCTCAGAGGCAAACAATTTCAACTGATCTGTTTCTTCTTGCATTTATTTGCATGTTTTGAAATATCTTGCACATACTGCTATTTGTTAATTATTTTTGTTTTAGTTATTATTTAGTAATTCTCCTATTAATGTTCAACCCCACCTTGAGCATAAATTTTCCCTCTTCCCAGCATTTCCAAATAAGGAAATCAGTGGTGTTCGCTAGATTAGTAGGATGACTATAGTTAGCAATCTATTGTACCTTTCAAAATATCTGGAAGAGAATAATTCAAATGTTCCTACCATAAAGAAAAGATAAATACTTAAGGTGATGGATATCCTAATTATCCTAATTTGATTATATGAATATGTCAAATTAACACACATACCCTGAAAATATGTACGTCTATTATGTATCCATAGACAAAAACAAAACAAAACTAAAAAAAAACCCAAATAATTAAGTCACAATTGGGGACTAAATCAGTATTTAGTATTATATTATTATGACTGTATAAATATTATTTATAGATGAGCTCTATGAAAAACTGATTATATATAGCATTTTTTAAAAGTAAAAATCTATGATAACAGTCCCTTCTTTATACAACTTTTTACCACCCCTTCGGTTAATAATTGCATTTGTAAGAGGTTATTGAATGTTTGGTGCATCCAGTACTGCCTGTTGACCTAGGTGACAAGGGCTCCTTGGTTTTATCCATGAACTTTAGACTCTAAAGTTTAGAGGCTCCCTCTGGCTATCCCCCAGCCGCACCCTTCCCTCTGCAGCAAAGGATCCATGGAGATGAGGAGAAGAAGACATGCCCACCTGTAGCCTGAGCCTCTCTTCCCTTCCAGACGTTGCTTTTGAAACCCAGGACCCCAGAATTCCTGGCTCAAATGTTTCCAAGCCTCTTCCACGTCCCCCATTGCAAAGGCAGATGATGCTGCTATGTGCACACTCCAAGACTGAGGACTGACCAAGGAGCAGGTGCTGTAGCAATGTCCATGGACTTTTGCAAGACTCCTGGTGGTAAAGAAAGGAGCTGGAGGCAGGAGAACACCGTATGCTGCAGGCTGGGGACTTCTTCTTACTCACCTGGTCTGACAATGTTAGAGGCCAAGATGTGTGCACCTATGAGTAATTGACCCCCCAACAGACAAGACTAAATCTCCTCTCAGTCTGTTCAAATACTTCAGCTAATACCTGTGTTTTATTTTGTTACAGAAGTCCCTCCTTTCATGGTTGCCCAAATCCGAGAGCCCTGCCCGGCAGTTGTTACTCATTACTTCTCTTTTGGGATGCCCTTTGCTTCTCCCTTGTGTTGTTTCTGTTATTTTCTAGATCCTATCTCTTCTCCTTTCTTGGTTTATTTTATTGTTTTGGTAACGGAGTGCACAGGAGATACATTACAGGCTGAAAAATATGTTTGTTTGTTTTTTTTTTGAGTTGGAGTCTCACTCTGTCGCCCAGACTGGAGTGCAGTGGCTGCTCCCGGCCACCGCAGCCTCGACCTGCTGGGCTCCGGCGATACTTTCGCCTCAGCCTTCCAAGTAGCCGGAATTACAGGCATGCGCTACCACGCCCAGCTGATTTTTTGATTTATTGTAGAGATGAGGTCTCGCTGCCCAGGCGGGTCTCGAACCCGCGGGCGCAGTCAATCCACTCACCTCAGCCTCCCAAAGGCGCGGGATTACAGGTTGAGCCACAAGCCCGGCGAAAAATATTTTATGGTATCCTCACACTAAGCTTGTTATCGAATTTGTAGGTTGAAAATTGCTTTCCTTCAGAATTTTGAAGGCATTGGTTCATTTTTGTTAAGCTTCCAATATTGCTGTTAAATCCAATGATATTTTAATCCTTGGTCCTTCACCCACAATCTCTTTCTTCTTTTCTGGAGCCTTTCCCAGGAAATATTTTCTGATGTTCTATAATTTCCTATTGCTGTGTTTGGTCTGGGTCTTATTCATTTATTCACTTGAGCACTCTATGAACCCATTCAATCCAAAAAATCATATTCCTCCATCCAGGAGATTTTCTTACTTTATTTCTTTGTTAAATTCCCTCCTTCATTTTCTCTGGTCTTTATTTATTTACCTATTGTGAACTTCTGTAATTTGAATGTTTAATTTCCTGGAATGGTGCTCTAAATAAAAAAAAAAAAACTTTTACATTTTAAAAACTGGTCTTTTTGTTCTATTTTCTGGAGATTTCCTCAACATGATCTTTCTCTGCACTTTTCTACATGGGGTATCATACTTTTCCCTTCTAAAAGTATTCTCTTGGCTATTGTTGTCAATAATGTCTTACTTCCCTTTTTTGCCACAGATGCAATATATTTTATTATGTCTGAAGTTTAATCACAATTTTCCTTAAATTTTCTCACTCCAGGTTAATTTTTTTTCCCTTGAAGGCTTTATTGCTCTCTCCTAGTTGGAATGTTTCCTCATAATGTCTCTGATCTTTGGTTGATGAATGAATCACCTTTCAGAGTGTGAGCACTAAAACCTGCTTGGAAGTTCTTCATGCATGCATAGGATCTGCATCATGGCGGATCCAATGGTGGAATGACAGAGAGGCAAGCTGGCTTTTTATCGGAAGAGCCACAAATGTCCATATTTGTAGATGTTTTTTTCCTGAGCAGGTCAGAGTCCCAGAGGGAAGTACCCTGAGTCTCCTAACTGAGGGAAGGGGGAGCTGCCAGCTTCCAGGGACTGAATGAGGGAAGAGGACATATGGTTTCTCAGTTTGGAATGTAGACTTTCATTTTGCTCCATTTGGCCTCTTGGCCTTGACCTCTCTGCGCTTGGAGTCCTGAAGCATATCTCTTTCCCAACCCCCCACCTCCAAGTAAACTGTTCCTCTTCCGCTGGGTGTTCATCTAAGCGTTGGACTCCTCCTTTAAACATTTTCAGGAACTGCCCTGTTGTTAGCTGCTTGTTCCCATCTTCAGAGGGGTCACTGTTTCTAGAAGTTTGTGGTACAAATGGAATTGCTTTGTGCTGACTTTCTTTCTCTGGTCTGTTATGGTAGTGACTATTTGTCCACTTGCTTGCCATCTTCCAAAATGTGTTGATATATCATCTATTATCCCCTCCTTGTATTTCTCTTTGTTCCCTAGGCTTATGCAATTTTAAAAAATTCCTTTACTCTTATGTAAATGGAGCTTAAAATGAAGAAGCAACAAACTCACATGTTCCATCTGCCATGTTTAACTAGAACTCCTACCAACATTTAGTTTTGTTCATATATTTTCTTTTCTTTCTTTCTTTTTTCTTTTTTTTTTTTTTAACTTTTTTTTAGAGTTGGAGTCTCACTCTGTTGCCCAGACTGGAGTGCAGTGGCATGCTCCCGGCCACCGCAACCTCAGCTTGCTGGGCTCCAGCAATCCTTCCGCCTCAGCTTTTCAAGTAGCTGGAACTACAGGCGCGTGCTACCATGCCCGGCTAATTTTTGATGTGTTGTAGAGATGAGGTCTCACCAAGTTGCTCTGGTGGGTCTTGAACCAGCAGGCTCAGGCAATCTGCTTACCTTGGCCTCCCAAAGTGCTGGGATTACAGGCTGAGCCACCGAGCACGGCCCATATATTTTCTTTGTATTTTTTCCCAAGAGTTTACTCTTGACGATGTGAGTTAGTATTTAAAATATCTATATGAGTTATCTTTAATGAAATCAAATTTTTTGAGTCTATTTGTTTTCATATGTATTTACTAATTTTATTTTTATTACATTGTTTAGGAAGCAAAAATGCTAAAAAGTGTTCCCAAATTAAGGCAAGAATTAGTAAAAATATGGGGAAACTGAAACATTTCATTAGGTTTTTACGTACCTAGGGACAAATAGTAAGAATTACAATCAGAAAACTCCTTTAAAAATCAAAACCCAGTCATCTAATTATGACATTTGACAGTATCTTGTAAAGATTTCAAGGATAATAAAGGATGCTGACTGACACAGGAATAATTGCGTCTTACAGAAAAAATAAAATGGAAAGAAAAGTTTGAGAATAATTATTAATTAGAAACATCGGGTTTCAAAAATAATAAAAGCAACCACAGTTTAAAATTTTTACCAAAAGCTTATGATGTCAATTTTTTTTTTTATCAAGATTTAGGAAGGAGAGATTATTCAAAAGGATTGTTGTAATTGGAGACAGGGACTTTCAAAACAGGAGAACTCTGTGCCCGTAGGAACTGCAAGCTCACAAGGGTTAGGAAAAGAGAGGTTCCTTTTACAGACAGGAGTAAAAAAGATGAGAACGAACCAAGTGTGGGAAGTGGGATGAGAGAAAGGCAAGATTGGACTGGAGATAAGACAGTGTTTCACTCCAGGAGTAGAAGGAGGCTGAACAAGAGCCAAGGTCCAGGAACCCAGGCAAAGGAGAAACTCTAAACCAAATTTGGCTAAGAAACATTTTGTCTGACTGTTTAGCGGGGATTCATCAGGGGAGTCGAGCAATTCAACTCTACAAGGCAAAGAATGGCAATTTGGAGGGTCTGTGTCTGACCTTGACCTAGGTAAAGAAGGGGGCATCTGAGGACTATCTAAGTCTTATGGGAAGAGGGATCCTCTGCCGTCAGCAAATAACACAGAAAAATGGGGGGATTTCTTAGCCTTTGCTATTTTCTGGGATCACAGAAATTGGGTAAATTTAACAAGGTCTATATGAATGAGTCAGATGGCTATCCCTGGAAAGCTAAGAGGCTACAGTGAAAGATAACTGAGTAAAGTGTTTCCTAACTGAGTAAAGCAGTAAGTGGTGGGATAAAAAATATGCAGGTTGCCATGGTGATACAGAGGAGAGGCACTAATGTCGGGGAAGGAGCAGGCAGCCTTAGCTGAGCTGGGTCTTAATAGATGACCAGGCTTGGCCTAGATGGGAAGCAGGTTACCAGCGCTGAACCAGAAAATATCCGTGAAGATCATAAAGGCAAATGTGTTTTACAAACTTCATATATCCAAGTTTATGACTAAGTGGGCGACTTTTTCAAGCTGATGAGATATATTCCTCTTCCTTAATGCCAATTTTCTTCAGAGCAGGCATCTATTTGTAAACACCTAGTTAAAAAAAAAAAGAATCTAGGTAATACATTAGACTTTATCTAGAGTTTATTTTCCAATTTAAGGCCTTTACTGTCTCTCAGCATCAGACTTCACATTCTAAAAAGTGTCAAACTCTTACTTACTCTTTTCCAGAAACAGACTGCTGTAAAAGCAAATTTCCTCTCTTGAACAGAGAGTATGAATGACAAGGTATCAGATATCAAGGTGTCCTGGATGGCACACAATTTTCCCTCACTTGGTGTTTACGTCTGAGTGGCTTGCTGGAGGCAAACCTATTTGTGTGTCCTAATTTAACCAGCAGGGACATCAAGTGGGGTAGGTAGGGGACCCTTTTGGGGGATCACAGGTTGGAGGACCAGATTCAGAGCACAGATGAACGGCTGTCTGAGATGAGAGACACAACCTGTCCATGAATAGGATTCAGTGAGGAAAGCAAGAGGGTGGGCCTCTGCTTCTACATGCCTGCTGAAACCTCATCCCCACTCTCTGCTGCCAACCTGGGTCAGAGGACTCCCGGAACTCAGAGCTGCCCCCAGTAGTTGCTATGATACCACTCAAGCTTCCCTCAGAGGATAAAGTCTCACCATGCAGCATCCTTGAGAATTTGTAGGACTTAATTCTAGACTCACATTTCCTTCCTGTGAGTGATGGGGTTCTGTTTTTTTTTTTTTAATCTTTGTAGCTTTTATTATAACTTCTAAAATGCAATAGCATTTGCAACAAGAGGGAAACAAATGTCTTTTTCCAAATTTAGAGACTAGTAAAACACATTGTGTCCTAAATGTAGAGCCAAGCTGCAGCCTGGTGGTGTTTCAGTAGCTTTGAGTTTGGCATCAGGCCTCTTCCTGCCCGAAGGAAGGGTCCTCACCCCCAGAGAAACCTCTACCAGGCACCCTGTCTAGTGCAATAGAAATGAGCAGAGCCCTCATTTGTCCCTGGAAGCTATGGAGTTCACAGTAGTCTCTGTGGGAGAAAAGGGGTCTGTGAAAGGAAGAGAAGAGCAAAGCAGAAAGAAGAGGCTTAAGGGAGTTAAAAGTGAATGATAACAATAATAGCAGTAATTAGTCCAACAAAGTTGAAAAGAAAAGGAGTCAAATGCCTTAAAAATCAGGAATAGCCTAAAAAAATACAAGATAGAGATAGGAAAAGTTCATGAACAAGAAAATTCATAAAGGTTGACTAAGGTAGGTGGTGCAAAATACCGGCATCTAAGGAACAATAAATAATCAATGTGATCTACCAGTAATAAATTTTAAAAAATTAAAGTAACAACAAAAAACCTTCTGATCCAAGTAGTCACAGGGAATACAGGGTATGGCAAAAAAAAAAAAAAAAAAAAAGAAGAAGAAGAAAAGAAAAGATAGAAAGAAAAAAAGAAAAGAAATGGGGAAACACACGGTGAATTTACTATTAGCTTTTGTGGGAAATTCAATGGTCCAGGATAAAAAAAAAAAACAAACGTAGCTTTCTTGGCTTCCGTTTCTCAGACTGTAAAGTCAGTTGCAAACAAGCCTTAGAATGATTGACTATATAACTAACAAAGATGATCAACTGTCTGTGTCACCCAGATTTCCACACTAAGATCAAGGAAACTAGACTCCTACTCATGTCTATTGCAATGCCTTTCCAGCCCAAAGTAGCTAACACTTTTAAGGGCAAGTTTGGCCCTATCTGCGTCCTGGGGCAATCCCGAGCAAGTCTGCTGATGTTTCAGGTATCTTGTGCTACCAGTGGGTGAAAATGTAATTATAAAATACATTTTCCTTGAGGTGGGATCCAAGAGCCTTGTTTTTGCTCAAGTAGCCCCCAGGTTTTCTGAACAGTTTTGGTTCTTATTCACCTTATAATTGCCCAATGAACTTGGATTCCAGTTCTTCATTCCTGGTTGGGACTTTCACACTGCCCAGTCCTATACAGTCCCTCTCCCTCTGACTTGTGCAATTGTTGAATTGCTTGCTTCAGATAAACTGCTCTCTCCAGGACTTCCACCATTCCAAGGACACAACCAAGACATCTGCTGTGTTTTAGAGATTTCTGTGTCCTGCCTTCCAGATCAGCCCTATCTGATCCAACCAGTTGCAATATCGTGATTTGTGATGTGGGCTGCTGTTTAATTGTCTTCCTACAAAATCATTTAATCTCAAAACAAACGTGTGAGGTATGCTACTGTGGTCTTTATTTTCAAGAGAGGAAAACTAAAGACCAGGCTCTAAATAATCCATGCAAATTCAAATAGCTAAGGAAGTGGTGGTGTTGGGTGTCGAGACACTGATCTGGGATCAAGAACAAGCTTACTTGTTCTGCTACGTCATACAGATGTCTAGAGGCTTTGCTCTAAAGACCTTATTTTACAAATTGTCATTTGTAAATTGGTTTGCCTAAGATTGCACAAATGCTTTGTGGCAGAATTTACTTTTAAAAGATCTCTTTACTCCCAGACAAGTAATCTGTAGAAGACTTTGAGACTTGGCACCACAATATTGAGCAGTTTCTTTTTTGAGTTGGAGTCTCACTCTGTAGCCCAGACTGGAGTGCAGTGGCCATTCCCGGCCACCACAGCCTCGACCTGCTGGGCTCCGGTGATCCTTCCGCCTCAGCCTTCCAAGTAGCTAGAACTACAGGCTCGCGCTACCACACCTGACTAATTTTTTGATTTATTGTAGAAATGAGGTCTCACCAAGTTGCCCAGGCGGGTCTTGAACCCTCAGGCTCAGGCAATCTACTCACCTCAGCCTCCCAAAGCATGGGATTACAGGCTGAGCCACCAAGCAGTTTCAATAATTTTCAGTCTATTTCTTTGGGAAGAAGTCCAGACCTCAGTGCTACACATGGAGCCAAGCATGATCTGTCTTCTTTCGCTTCATTTTGTGTCCCTGCAATGCAAGTCACAGAGCCTCCATTTCTGCAGATTTTTCAATTGAACTGAAGTGTTATGGGTTTGGGCCAATTTTCAAAATGCTACACTTCTTTATTTCAGGATGGGGAAATGGAAAAAAAGAGGCTGTCATTGGCTGAGCAGTTACCATTCCAGACACTGTAATACTGTAATAAGCACCTTTAAATCAACCAGTGATTCTCAAACTTGAGTATACATTAGGATCACCTGCAAGGCTCTGTAAAATTAGACTTGTCTCCAGAGTTTCTGACTCTGTATGCACAGGGTGGAGTCTGAGAATTTGCATCTCTAATAAATTCCCAGGTGATACGAATGCTGCCAGTCAAGAGGATCACTAGTGCAGACTACCTTAAATCTCTCAATGAACCTAGAAGGATGCTATTATCCTCTATTCGGTTTAGAGAAAAGGAAATTATGTCTCAAAAATGTTAGGAAAATCCCTGATTATCCAATAAGAATGATGGGATCCTAACACCAAATTTTCTGATTCCCAAACCATCTTTGTTCTTTAAAAAAATCATGTTCTTATGTAAGGAACAGGTTCTCAAAGGAGAGGATCTCTCTCCCTCCTCCTTTTCCTCCTTCTTTTTCCTCTCTCTCTCTCTCTTGCTGGCTTCCTTTTTTAATTGACAAATTAAAATATTTATAGTACAAAACATGATGTTTTGGAATATGTTCATATTGTAGAATGTCTAAATCAAGATAATTAACATATATATTACTTCATACACTTAATGTTTTGTGGTGAGAATGATGCCAGATGAGTTACAGTGCAAAACTCATGGACTCTTTAACTCCGCATTAAAAGAAATTTCAAAGCGGCAAGCAAAGTTTTTAACACAGAATTTATTAGGGAAAGAGAAGGAGAGAGATATAGGAAAACGTGCCTTGGCACTGGCATCTCAGACAAAGATCGGTTTTGCTTGTTACGAAAAGGTTGATATAGCTACCTAATTACTGATATGTTAATGAGTAGGCTACAGGCATCCACTGTTCCAAGAGATTACCGACTCTCTGCCTCTGATATGCTAGGGACTTGGGCTTTTCCAGAACACTAATTTTGCCAGATGTGGTGACTCAGGGCTAAAAGGTGGTCTTATTTACATTTCTATGGCTTTTGACTCCCAGTCCTAGAATCATCTTTTAAACAAATTTTTTAGTTTTAAAATTGTGGGGTACAATTCAGGGTTAGATATACAAATATTCATTGTGCAGGTACCCTTGTTGATGAGGTGTGCCCCCCCCTCCCCAGGCAGTTTCCCACTACTGCCAATCCCACCTCTCTCCCCTCCCACACTCCCGCAGTTTCCCAGTACTGTCATTCCTTTTCTTATAGTATTACAATAGTTGTTCAAGGTCCACTTATGAGTGAGAACATGTGATACTCAGTTCTTTGTTTCTGTGAAAGATCACTCAGTATTATAGACTCTAATTCCATCCAGGTTGCTGCGAAGTTCATGATTTTTTTCTTCTTTATGGCTGCGTAATTTTCCATTGTGTATATATACCATACTTTAAAAATTCAGTCCTCTTTTGATGAGCAGCACAGTTGGTTCCATATTGTTGCTATTGTGAACAATACTGCGATAAACATATGTATGCAGGTATCTTTTTCACAGAGTGATTTGAGTTCTTTGGGGTATATTCCCAGTAGGGAGATTGTGGGGTCATATGGAAGGTCGATTTTTAGAACTTTTAGGAATCGCCACACTGTTTTCCACAGAGGCTATACTAGTTTACACTCCCACCAACAGTGTAGAAGTGGTCCCTTTTCAGCACATCCTCTCCAGCATCTGTTTTTTTTTTGAGTTACTGAAGATAGTCATTCTGACTGGAGGCAGGTGGTATCTCAGTGAAGTTTTAATTTGCATCTCTTTGATGACTAGTGAGACCGAACATTTTTTCATGTATCTGTTGGCTACTCATATGTCTTCTTTTGAGAATTGTCTATTCATATCTTTTGCCCACTTTGTAATGGGACTGTTTGTTTTTTTCTTCTCAGCACGTTTGAGTTCCTTGTAGATCCTAGATGTTAGGCCTTTGTCAGACAGAGTTGGCAGACAGAGTTGGCAAATATTGCTTTCCAGTCTGTGGGCTGTCTCCCTGCTCTCTTGATGGTTTCTTTGGCTTTACAGAAGCTTGCCAGTTTGATAAGGTTCCACTTGTCTATCTTATCTCTTATGGCATAGGCACTTGGGATTTTGATCAAGAATTGGTTGTCGGTTCCAATTTCCATAAGAGTGTCTCCTGAATTTTCTAAGGTTCTTATAGTTTGAGGTTTTACATTTAGCTCTCTGACCCATTTAGAGTTGATTTTTGTGTATGGGGATAGGTAGGGGTGCTGTTTCAGTCTTCTGCATGTGGTTAGCCAGTTTCCCCAGCACCATTTACTGAATAGATTCTCCTCTCCCCAATGGTTGGTGGTAGAGGCTTTGTCGAAGATGAGTTGGTTGAGAAATTGGGGTTTTGCTTCTGGAATCTCTATGCTGTCCCATTGGTCTATATGCCTGTTCTTGTACCAATATCAGTCTGTTTTGATTATTGTAGCTTTATAATAAAGTTTAAAGTCTGGGAGTCTGATACCTCCTACTTTGTTTTTTTGCTGAGGATTGTTTTGGCTATTTGCAGTCATTTATGTTTCCATATGAATTCCTGTATTGTTGTTTTTAGGTCTGAGAAGAATGTTACTGGCAATCTTATGGATATTACGTTAAATCTGTAGATTGCTTTAGGTAGAATGGACATATTAACAATGTTGATTCTTCCAATCCATGAGCACGGAATATTTTCCTGGAATCATGTTGATGCCGGTTTTCCTGGTAAGCTGAGGGAATAGGGTGAACTGGGAGTCCACACTGAATTCACATTTCAGCCTACAGGGGGTTCAGCCTGTAGACAAGATGTTTGGACAATTCCTTACTAAAAAGTAAAAATTGCCTGTAAGAAATTTTTCTATCTATGTCTAACATACACTAGCTATCCTGCCTCAAGAACACTTAAAGTCTATTCTCTAATTTTTGAGTATTTTAATTTTCAGGTATAAAATATATTGTTATTAACTTTAGATAAATTTTACTGATGTACAATAGGTCTCTTGAAATTATTCCTCCTGTCTAACTAAGATTTTGTATCCTTAGACCAAATCTGTCCAACTGTCCAGCCTCTGGTAACTGCTCTTCTACTCTCTGCTTTTAAGAATGTGATTTTTTAGATTCCATGTATAAGTGAAATCAAACAGTACTTGTCTTTCTGTGTCTGGTTTACTTCACTTATTATTATGTCCTCCAGCTTCATTCAGGGTGTCACAAATGCCCGAATTTCCTTTTTAAAAGGCTAAATAGTATTCCATTGTATGTATATATCTATATGTCACAGTTTTAATCCATTTTCCTATTGATAAACACAGGTTAATTCCGTATCTTGGCTATTGTGAATAATGATGCAATGAACATAGGAGTGCAGATATCACTTCAGCATACTAATTTCATATCCTTTGGCTATATACCCAGTCGTGGGATTGCTGGATCATGTGTTAATTCTATTTTTAACTTTTAGAGGACCCTTTATACTGTTTTCCATGATGACTATACTAGTGCTGGGCACATTTCTAATTAGGATGAATTTCAACATCATATTGTTTGAAAGCAAATAACAATTGTGTTTTTGAATAATCTTTCTTTATAATTGGTTAGTAATTTTTTTTAAACTCTGGGGTGGAATGTTTTCAGACCGGCAGTTTGGGATATGTAATGACAATTTGTATCTCCTGGTTTTTTCTTTGTTTTGTTTTGCAAACTAGGTGCTCATGCTGTCAGCTTAGTACAGACTTCACAGGAAAAATACAGGCACTGAAAATAATAGCCTTCTCTTAAGAGTGTTGTCTATAAATCATATACCTTTAAAATGTACTGAAAAGAATAAATTATGCTTAGTAGAGAAACAATAGAAAATATCCCCTTTTGGGATTCATGATCATTTCAGTGTTTGTTATTTCCAGTCACCACAACAAAATTAATTCTATTCCACATGTTGATAAGTCCATCATTCTGCTTAGAGCGGGCAGGTTCTGAAAATTGCACTAGGACTGAAATTGGATGGCAGCATGGAGCTGTTAAAGATAATAGACCTGTGTTAAAACTCACAAATGAATGGAACCATCCTCTGGCATGCAGAAGAGAACTCATTGTCCTCTGTGGTCCATTTTCCATACATACAATGTGCTCATGGTTGGCTATTGATTCTCTTTTGGGGGCCTTTGTGAATATGCATGACCCAAATCACAGGCATGGCTTCCAGGCCAAGAACTCACATCCATGTCCAGCTACTCAAACATCAATAGGACCCTAAACAATTCAGCACCCACCATCTAGTTTACTTGTTCTGGTGGGCTCTCTCTTCCAGGGGCCGCACACCTCTGTGAACAGCAATCCAAGCTAATGTGTTTTGAGCAGTCACCAAGATGGCCATTTTCCCTGGGGTTGAGAATTTTGTTTCAGGAAAAAAAAAAAAGAAAAAAAATACACAGGAGAAAATCTTGCACTATTTTCTATTTTAAAGTTGTAGGTGAAAGCCAAGGTTGTACTGACAGAGTGGAATAGAGCTACCAGAATCTAATTGATGGCTTTTAAGAGAATCTTGCAAGGTTTAGGGTGTGAATGCCCCTGAGTAAAAGCAGCTGCTGCCTCCTGTCTTTGAATGATGCTGAATTCACTACCATTTCCTCTGGAGACATTCAGTAATCAGCATTTTAAGAGTAACAGCTTCAAAAAGTCATGAAAATTTGTTAGTTGGCTTTCTGATGGAAAGCGATAGAATTTCTGACTTTCTGCTTGCCATCTCTGAACTCCCCAGATTTCTAAGAAGTACTTGCAAGAAAAACACTAGGTGGTTTGCCCAGATCTCACTGGTAGCTGGTGAACTGGCCCACACTTGTTCTTCTCTCCTTCTTGGAATATCAGCTGAGGAGCTGCTTTTCAACACCATCTCCCTGCCCAGCACCACTCTGTCTCCATTCTAACACAGAGAGAGAAAAAAAAAAATCTCCCCAACTAATGCAGGCCTGGAATCCTTCTAATAGCATTACTGGCCTGGTGGAAAGAGACAGAAAAGAGAGCAGAATAGGGCAGAGCCCTGCTAAGGGGAGACAGTAATGAAAGGAGGGAAAGATTCAGCTCCTTGATGTATCAGCCAATGAAATTGAATTTGGGTACTTATTTATGCCTATATCTGCTCTACACAGAACTCCCTGAGGAGAGTTTCCTGTCCGACTTGTCCTCCATCTTGTGATCACAAATATGTGATATTTGGTTTTCTTCTTGGTCTTCCCAAATGGTAAGCTTGAAAGCAGCAGCTTTGCTTTCTTCGCTTCTGTTGCCCCTGCATCTAGCACAATACTTGGTATACAGAATTCAGTTAACCGTTAATGAAAAAAAGAGCAATATGTATTGCCCTTTTTTGAAGTTCCTTGATAACTAATTATAATTATGTAGCAGTTTGGAAAAGCTGTTCCACATGTGACGTGGAGTCATTTAGAAAAGAACTCTGGCATCCTATAACAGCAAAGATGGAAGTAGGACATTCTGAGGCCATTTGGAGATCAACGGTGTGTGCTGAACAGATTTTTCAAGCCATAATGTAATTATAATGTGTTATAATTAAACTTTGAAAAGATGGAATAACGTCCAAAAGAGGAGATGTGTTGGGCGCCAAAATGATCAAAGGAAATCACAGTTGGGAGAAGAGTGAAAAGTAGAGGGAGAAATATGGACACAACATTTTAAAAATCTAAGTTTTTAAAATGCCCATTTGGCTTCAGGTAGTGACATCTGAGCGAGCTTAAGTTCTCCTAACTAGAGCAGAACAGGGACCTCACTGTTCTACCCAACTTAATTGAACAAATGTGACTTCAAAGTAACTTTGGGTTATTTTCTTTAGTATTAGTTGGTATGATATGATTCTCTTAACATACATAAATGTGCTTTCTCCAGATTTATTGTTCGGCCCCATTCTGATATTCTGGTGACTTATATATGTTTATTGCTTGATGTTTCAGCTATGTGTGCAAATACAAATTGTACTACAGCTCTAGGTGGCTAGTAGTGAGATAGACATAACTTTAGAACAAGTCTAAAGAGTGTAGAGAAGATAATTGTATGTTGACAGGTCAGTCTTTTAACAACCGATGGAGACATTACTCCAATAGTCTGGTACAGCCAGATTCAGTCATTGCTGAAACTTCTTAAGCATTTTCAGGGTGTCATCTTGCACTGCATGCCTTTCAAACAAATCTGAGTAATGAAGAGAAGCATCCAAAACAAAAAGGAGGATTGAAAACCTAAGAGACAGAAATGCGAGCCTAAAGTCAATAGTATGGGAAAATTGCATGCAACCAATGGGTAGGACTGGGTCTTGGAGCCCATTGCAAAATTAACGCTGAATAAGCAGTCTCTCACCTCATTCCTAATTGTTTTAATTCTCTAAAGGGAAAGCCTCAGGGGACACGTCTTAGATATAAAAATGTTCATTTTGGTGATATATTTGAGAAAATATCAACATTCTGATAACATCCTGGAAAGAAAATACTATAAAAATGAAATATTTCTTCTAGTATCATCTTCAGTTTGCCTCAAATCTTAATGCTAAAAACTAAGACTAGAAAGAAAAATAAAATTCATTTTATGTCTTGAAAACATTTGTTGAACATGATGTATATACTTACATATATACCCATTATTAATATAAAATAGGATATGTAAAATGCCAAAAGAGCATTATGTGCAATAAAGTTGATAATATTTATTGGGCACTTACTATGCTAGATGCTTTTCTAACTTCTTTAAATGCATCAATTTTTTTCACAAAAATTGTGTGGATTTGGCACTATCATCATTTACAGATGAGGAATTTCAGGCAGAGAGAAATAAAAAAACAAACAAACAACAAAGAAAAACTTGACCAAGTCAGAGCTGCTAATTTCAGATCCTACATTCAGATCCCACTGTCTGGCTCCAGAGTTTCCACACATCCCAAGGAGTATCAAGAGAACAACACAAACTCAATCCTTCCTTAATAGGACCAGGTGGGGTGAAATGCTCAGCACAATATGGTGGGGTTAGACATTTCCAGAGAATGGAACAATCTTGTTATACCAGATAGCCTCTATCCCATGACCCTTTAGCAATCTGCTCAGCCCTCAATTTTGGCATCTTGCTGTGTAGACTGAATTTTATGCAGCTGTCGTTAATATCAGCTGTCCCAGTATGGAGCATAGGGCATGGTACAAAATGGGGCACTCCATAAATAAACGAGTGATTGAACATCCAACTAGGATCTGAGATCTATCCTTTTTTCCTTCTTGAAGGAACCAGTTTCACTTTTTTTTCTTTTTTTG
Organism: Cephalopachus bancanus; assembly: GCA_027257055.1. NCBI lineage: Eukaryota > Metazoa > Chordata > Mammalia > Primates > Tarsiidae > Cephalopachus > Cephalopachus bancanus. The sequence goes on along the minus strand of JAPVLO010000096.1, from coordinate 2,156,077 downwards.
GTTGCAATACTTGCCTTAACTTTTTAGCTGTGAGAATTGCTTCTTTGGTCAGTAGTAATATTAAAACTATTTAACATTTTAAAATTTTTGCAGAAAGTATACTATTTGAGAATTGCACTGCCAAAAAAAAAAAAGAAAAAAAGAAAAGAAAAACCACACAATTCTAAAGAAAGTAGAAAAATACCACATGGATGAATAAAAAGGAAAATTATATTCACGTGACCTACTGTCACCAAAAAGCAAGTATGTATTTTGTTGGCTTGGAATTGCCCATCTGCTGCTATGCCTCCTTCTCAGTGCCTCTGGGGTGGTAATTTTTTAAACTATCCTTATGTTCAAGGTTTGAATAAAAACGAATATTTGAGAGTGCATCACTACTGAGGAGCATGGGCACCTAACTGCATATCAGCGAGAGCCAAGATGAAGCAAGTTCAAGTTGGTTTCTCGTGGTCGTATGCCCCATTCACTTACTACTCACATTTTCCTTCATTATAATCCTGTGACAATTACATTTTTCCATTAGTGACAATGACTTTTATGACAATTACTGATGAAATTACATTTTCATCCTTGCTTTTATTCTCCAAGCAAAGGCCAGGCAGACATTTGCATTATCCAAGAACCTCCATGCAAGGGGACTGTATTGAGACGCTCTGATAGGCCAAAGGACACTGGGAAAGATTCCAGATGCAGACGACACCCTCTTCTAAAAGCAAGTGGGTGCTCAGGAGCAGAAGCAGCAGTCAAAAGTCCTGAATGAGAAACTCTTTTTTTTTTTTTTTTTGAGTTGGAGTCTCACTCTGTGGCTCAGGCTGGAGTGCAGTGGCACACTCACGGTCACCCCAGCGTCCACCTGCTGGGCTCCAGTAATCCTTCTGTCTCAGCCTTCCAAGTAGCCTTAACTACAGGTGTGTGCTACCAGGCCCAGCTAATTTTTTTGCTTTATTGTATAGATGAGGGCTCGCCAATTTGCCCGGGCTGGTCCTGAACCCGTGGCCTCAGACATTCTATTTACCTTGTTCTCCCAAAGTGCAGGGATTACAGACTGAGCCATCAAGCCGGATCGAGAAAGAAACTCTTAATGAAACTTGGATGACTTGATGTTCCCTAGAATACAGTGCCTGTTCTTTTCTTTTCCCCCTGATTGGGGACTTGTTTGACAGCATATGTTGCTACTGCTATTATTCAGCTATTATGGGAAAATAATAGCTCTTTGATAAAAAGAGAGATGGGGAAAAGAAAGACAGAGGAGAGGAAAGGTTTTTGGATAGTTTCTAGATGACAGCAGCAGGTGTCAGAGAAATAGGATCTTGGATCTGCAAGGTCCCATGGGGAGAAGCCCTAGCTTGGTTTGCGGGGTCAGGTATTTCCGAATCAGCTCAAGAGTGACCCTGCTGTACCAAACCCATATCTGTTCTTTTTTTTTTTTCCAGTAGCTTTAGGGGCAAAAGTGGCTTTTGGTTACAAGAGTGTTTTGTATAGTGTTAAAGAAGTCTAGGCTTCAGATACACCGTCACCCTCATTGGTGAACATTATCCCTGATAGGTAATTTTTCATACTTTTCCCCATTCCCATCCTCCCCCTTCTGAGTCTCCAGTGTCCATTATACCATTCTATATGTTTTTGCAGACTCTTACCTTAGCCCCCACTTATAAGTGAGATTATGTGGTATTTGGTTTTCTGTTCCTGTGTTACTTCACTTTGGATAATGGTCTCCAATTCCATCCAAGTTGCTACAAAAGACATTATTTTGATCTTTTTTTATGACTGAATAGTATTCCATGGTGTGTGTGTGTGTGTGTGTGTGTGTGTGTGTGTGTGTGTGTGTGTGTTTGGTTTGACAGCATATGCTACCATTATTCAGCTGTTATAGGAAAATAGTAGCCCTTTGAAAAGAAGAGAGATAGGGAAAAGACAGATGCAGAGAAGAGGAAAGGTGATTTAACAGGCTTCTAGGTGTGTGATATCTATATCTCTATGTAAATTTTATTATCCAATGATCAGTTGGTGGGCATTTAGGTTGATTCCTCATCTTTGCAATTGTAAATTGTGCTGCTATAAACATGTGAGTGCAGGTATCTTTTTTGTCTAACAACCTCTCTTCCTTTGGGTAGCTACCAAGTAGTGGAATTGCCAGATCGAATGGTAGATCTACTCTTAGTTTTTTGAGAAATACACTTATTTCCATAGAAGTTGTACTACTTTGCATTCTCACCTACAGTGTATAAGCTTTCCCTTTCCATCACCTCTGTACCAACTTTTACTGTCTTGATAATGGTCATTCTGACTAGTTTAAGGTGATATCTCATTGTGGTTTTAATTTGCATTTCCCTGATGATTAGTGATGTCAGTTTTTTTATATGTTTGTTTTTATATTTTTTAAATATGTTTGTCATTTGTTTATCTTTTTTTGAGAGATGTCTGTTCAGGTCATGTTCACTTTTTAATGTTTTTTTTTTTTGGTTTTTTTTTTTCTTGCTGACTTGTTTGAGTTCTTTATAGATTCTGAATATTAATCTTTGTTGTATGTATTGCCTACAAATATTTTCTTCTAATTGGTTGCCTATTTACTCTATGAATATTTATTTTTTCTGCACAGAAGCTTTTCAGTTTAAGCCCCATTTATTTATTTTTGTTTTTGTTACATTTGCTTTTGAGGTCTTAGCTGGAAATTATTTGCCTACTCTGATTTCTAGAAGAATTTTTCTTAGGTTTTATTCTAGAATTTTTATGGTTTCAGACTATAAAAATTTGACACTTCAGTCTTCAACCCATCTTGAGTTGGTTTTTGTAAATGGTGAGAGTTAAGGATCTAATTTCATTTTTCTGTATGTGGCTATTCAATTTTTCTAGCATTATTTGTTGAATAGTGTCCTTTCTTCAGTGTATACTTTTGTCTGCTTTGTAAAAGATCAGTTGGTTGTAGGTTTTGGGGTTTATTTCTGAATTTTCTATTCTGTTCTATTGATCCATGTGTCTGCCCTTCAATTAGTACATGCTGGTTTGGTTACTATAGCCTTACATAATTTGAAGTAATCCCTCAGCCTCCCAAAGGCGCGGGATTATAGGCTGAGCCACCGAGCCCGGCTGAATCTCCTTCTTTTTAAGGCTGAATAGTATTGCATCGTGTATATATACTGTATTTCCTTCATCCATTCATCCATTGATGGACATTTACATTAACTCCATATCTTGGGTATTGTAAAGCATGCTGCAATAACTTCAACATACTGATATCATATCTTTTAACTATACCCAATAGTGGGATTGCTGGATCCTGTGGTAGTTCTATTTTTATTTTTTGAGGAACCTCCATACCGTTTTCCATAATGGCTGCACTAATTTACGTTCCCCAAAACAGTGTATAAGTGTTCTCTTTTCTCCATATACTCATTAACACTTGTTATTTTTCATATTTTTGGTAATAGTAATTCTAATAGGTGTGAAGTAATATTTCATTGTGGTTTTAAGTGGATTTCCCTGATTATTAGTAGTGTTGAGCACTTTTTCGTATTCCTATTGGATGTTTATATCTCTTTCGAGAAATGTTTATTCAGGTCCTTTGCCCATTTAATTGGATTATTTCTTTTCTTGCTCTTGAGTTGTTTGAGTTCCTTATATATTTTGGACATTAACCCCTTATCAGATATATGGTTTGCAAATATTTTCTCACATTTTATAAATTGTCTTTTCACTCTGTTGATTGCTTCCTTGGATAAGCAGTTTTTTAGTTTGAAGTAATAGGTAATCCCACTTGTTTATTTTCCCTTTTGTTTTCTGTGCTTTTCTGAATATATATAATATCATTGTCTAGACTCATGTCATTGTACTTTTTTGCTATTAATTTTACTGTCAATTACTTTTTTAAAAAACAATTTTTAAAAAAGAAAAGCTACTAGGTTGTAAAACTAGCTACTGATTGAATATGAGTGAAGGCGGGTGTAGGAGAAAGAGGGTGAAGGATGTTTTTCAGATTTCTGCATGAGAACCTGTATTGTTCCCTGAGGTGGGGAACAACAAGAGGACCAGGTTTAGGTGGGCAGATAGTTCAGGACATATATCAAGTGGGTATTTTTGGTTTCTTGTGTTTGGGGTTTTGTTTACTGTTTGATGCCCTACCTGAATGCTTCAAATCTTAATTTTTCACTTGGAGTCAATAAGAAACAATTTGAAGTCATTTGCAATTCTAGTTACTTGATTCCCAAACTCCCAAAGTCTCCTGGTTTGAAAATGCCAAAGAGAAAATCATATCAATATAGATTATGCCCCTACATAAACTGAAGTTTCACACAGAAGGATCACCAGTTGGTGAAGGATTGCCTCATGGCTTTCTAGAACTTCCTTACCACAACATAGGTGTGCACTACCAACTTGCATCTTTTAAGTCCCATCCAAATGATTCCTGAACGGTATCATTAAGGCACATGCTCTTTGTAAGGAATCGTTTCAGGAAAGTTTAATTTTACCTCCTGCATCAACTAATAAGGCTGTGGAAAACTGAATTAGCTAAAACACATTACACTATAGCTTCTCTCTGTTTATTCTTCTCCTGAGAGTTTTTGACCATTGAAGAGAATCGAGTACCTCATATGAATCGTTGTTTATTTCCCTCACCAGTGGTCTAGTTAGCATCTCTCACCTGAGACATTTTCTTCACTACTCTGTATTTCGCAAGTGAGCTATTTCTCTTGTAAGTCTGTGTATTTGGTATTATTTGATTGGTATTGGAATTTACTTTTGTCCTTATTGTAAAGTTCCATGATAACACATTACAAGAGGGAACCATTTCAATAAACCATTAGAAGATTTTTGGCTCCTGAAAGGCAGTTTTTATTGCTCTAAAGATAAGCTAAAGCTGTAATCTACCATCTTGTTAAATGTACACACACATTCAAGCAATTGTCAGACTCCAGGAAGCTTAGAAAAATACATATTTTCTTTTCCCCTCTTACATCATTATTTTTTGCTCAGGTGCACTGAAATCAAAGGTAAAGCACAAATAAGCAAAGCAATTACCTTGTGAAGTGGAGGAAATAAAACTGAGTAGAAGCCTTTAGTTAACTGTTTGATTCTCAGTCATCCACATAGTGACGGCAGACTGAGAATCAGGAACATCTGATCATTTCTTGTGAAGGCTTTTGCACCTCTCTTGTGGAATTGAATGGGGTTGAATCGATGATATATTGTCTATCTGATACACATGGTGGACTGATGACAGTTCCCAGAAAAGTTTGAGGTATATGGGAGGTTGGTGAGGCATGAATGCATGTCCTTATTTATCCCAGGAAGATATGATTAGACCATGACAAAAAAGTCAGAGGCTTTTTTTCTCTTGTAAACTATTATACTCTGAATCTAATCCCTTCTCACCACTGACTTAGGTCTGGACATCTCCTAAAAATTCCATATAGTAGGAACATCCCAGGAATTTCTAAATAGGACTATATAAATGCTTTAGCAATTGATAGCAAAACCTATTGAAAGAAATAAAAAAGTAGAAAATCTTAGCAAAGGAATATAAATTATAAAAAAGAACAAAGTAGAGTTGACTGGATGCAGTCAGTATCTCATACATGTAATCCCAGCACATAGAAAGGCTGGGATGGGAGAAGGAGAATTGCTTGAGCTCAGGGTTTGGGGACCAGTCTGTGCAACACAGTGAAACCTCATCTCTCCAAAAAACATATTTTAAAATTAGGTGGGCATGGTGTTGTGTGCCTGTAGTCCCAGGTACTCAGGAGGCTGAGGAAGAAGGATTGTTTGAGTCAAGGAGTTTGAGGCTGTGGTGAGTTTGAGGCTGTGGTGAGTTTGAGGCTGTGGCGAGCCAGGATTATGTCATTGCACTCCAGTCTGGGTGACAGAGTGAGATTTCAACTCAAAATAAATAAATACATAAACCAGGTGGAAATTTGAAACTAAAAAATATAGTAAAAAGAAAATTTAGAAGGCTTGTTGGATAGGCTCAATAATAGAGCAGAGAATAAAATGGATAAAGTCAGTAGACTTGAAGGCAGAATTTACTCATCATGAACAGAGAGAAAATAGACTGAAAAAAAAACCTAAAGAGATACTCTGTCATGTGTGGTACAATATCACAAACTCCAATATTTATATGATCAGAGAGAGAGAGAGAGAGAGAGAGAAGGGAGTGAGCTGAAAGAGTATTTGGAGAAATAATGGCTGAAAGTGTCCTGACTTTGGTGTGAAATACAAACTTATAGACCTAAAAAGACCTAAAAAGCTGAACAAATCCCAAACAGGATAAAACAAATTAAGACTCATCATAATTAAACATTTATGAACAAAAGACAAAGGAATATCTTGAAAGCAGCCAGAGAGAAACAACACATTCATTACATGTAGAGGAACATCCATTGAAGTGACAGTGGATTTTTCATCTGAAATTATGGAAGCAAACAGAAGAGATACAACATTTTTCAAGGCCCGAAGGAAAAGAAGTTTCAACCATGACTTCTATATCTGGTGAAACTATCCTAAAGAAACAAAAGTATTCTCAGAAAAAGAAAAATTAAATGAATTTGTTTCTAGCAGATCTACCCTTAAAAGCTGGCTTAAGAATTTTTCTTTAAACAGAAAGTTAAAAATAAAAGAAAGAATCTTAGAACATTGGAAGAAGGAACAATGGGAAGAACAGAAACATGGGTGCATAGACTAGATTATTTTTTATCACATGAATTTTAGAAGTCATATTTAATCATTGAAACACAAATTCTAACACCATTTGGTACTCAAGACAGTGATATTTAAAAGAAAATAAAGTAAAGGGACTTGAAAATAAAGTAGATGGAAATGAAGCTTCTGTACTCCACTAGAAATGATAAAATGTTTATAATATAATTATTATGTCACATAGGTATATGATAATGCTTAGAGCAATCGCTATGAAAGCAAAGAGGTACACTCAAAAGCACTATAAATGAATCACCTAAAACTTGTTTAAATAATGCACAGAAAAGCAAGAAAAGAGAAACAGGAATGATCATGAAAGAAAATAGACAAAACAATCAATAAAATGGCAGACTTAAGCACTAACATAAAATAATTATGTTAAATGTCAATGATCTAAATACACCATCAAAAGATAAGATTAGTAGTAGATTAAATAAAAGTCCCAACAATATTTTTACATACAATTTTTACTTGAAATTCAATAACCGGGCAACCTCCTCAGGTTCCCTCCTTCTGTGGGAGCTTTTCTGTCCTCTTAAATACTGCTTTCAAAAAAAAAAAAAAAGAAAGAAAAGAAATTCAATAACATAGGTAAATTGAAGGAAAAAGATGAAAAAAGACATTATGCAAAAATGGATCAAATAACAAACATGGCTGTATGGCTGTATTAGGGTAAGGTAGCAAAGGGAATTACTGTAGATAAAGAGAAGACTTTACATAATCATAAAATAATCAATTAATTAGGAGTTGTAAATAGAGTTTGCTCGCCATATCCTTGGGTTTTTTGCATCTGCAGATTCAGCCAACTATGAGCAAAAATATTTAAAAAGAAAAGTAGCAATACAATTTAAAAATACCAAAAAAAATTTTATTTAGGATAAGGGGCTCGAGCATCCACAGATTTTGATATCCTTGGGGATCCTGGAACTAATCCTCTGTTGATATGGATACTGAGGAATGACTGAATTCTAAACATATGCACACCAAACGAGTCTCACAATATACATGCAGCAAAAATTGATAGAGCTTAAAGAAGCAATAAATAATACTTCAATTATAGTTGGGTACTTCAATTTTCCCACCCCACAGCAACTGAGACTGATAGAACTACTAGCCAGAAAATCTGAGCAACACAATCACCAACAGGACCTAACTGGTATTTATAGAACACTTTACCCCAAAACAGCAAAACCCACATTTTTTTTCAAGTGCCCATGGAACATTATCATGATAGATTATATCTCAGGTCATAAAGTAAAACTCAAACTAAAATAAAATGAAATCATACAAAATGTATTCTCTGACTATAATGAAATCTACTATAAATCAATAGCAGAAAGGTGACATAGAAATTTCAAGATATGGAAATTAAACAACATACTTCTAAAGAATCTATGAGTCAGGGAGGAAGCCTCAAAGGAAATTTTTTAAAATTGCATACAACTAAATAAACATGTAAGTTCAGTGCATCTACATATGGATTATGCAGCAAACATAGTGCTGAAAGAAAAACTTGAGGCATGAGATGCTAATATTAGAAATGAGAAAGAATTTCAAGTAAAAAAAAATGGAAGTTTCTGCCTCATCAAACTGGGAAATAATAAAAATAAGTCCAAAACATGCAGAAGGAAATAATAAAGAACAGAAATCCATGAAAGCGCAAGTAGAAAAACAAAAAGAAGATCAATGCAAAAAGATAGCTGTTTTACAAAATAAATTAATAAAATCAATGAACTAGAAGTAAGACTGCAAAAAGATAGACCACCAACATCAGAATAAAGTAGGTGATATCACTACAGGTCTCACAGCCATGAAAAAGAAAATAAAGGAATACTATGAACAATATCCTCATAAAACTAATAACTTAGAAAAAAAAGCAGAGCAATTCCTCAAAAGCCACAAAATAGCAAAACTTGGTCAAGGTGAAATAGATACTCTGATAGGCCTATAACTTTTTTTAATTAAGAAAGGTAGATTTATTATTTTTTTCTCTTTTAATTTTTTTATTTTAAAGATGTAGGGTACAATTCAGGGTTAGGTATGCAAACGTTCATTATGCAGGTACCCTTGTTGATGAAGTGTGCTCCCCCCTCCTCTGGCAGATTTCCACTACTGCCAATCCCCGCCCCCCCAACCCCCACAGTTTCCCACTACTACCAGTCAAGAAAGGTAGATTCATTAAAGAGAAGGTACAATGTGAAGGGGAAACTGGGCAGGACAGCTAGGAAAGCATCTGCTGAGGGCAAAGAAGCAGGAGCTAGATAGAAGCATTTATACTATTGTATCCAGATTCAGTGTGGGGGATTCACTGAATTGCCTGTGAGGTCATGAAGAAGTTTTGTAAATGGACTACATACGTTGTCAGAGGAGGTTTGCAAAGAGGGTGCTGGACTATAAGGCTTTGTCTTTTAGACAGCAATAGTTGACTGCCTTTTTGTCTGTTTTCTTTGTTGGTTGCTGAACAAACAGCAAATGTTTTGCAGTTGGTTATTCAGCTTTTACAATCTCATTCTGAGATTTCCCTCCCAAAATAGTTTACCCAATTTATCCAATTGATGGTGGCCTAATAAGACCTCAGTTCCCTCCACATTCCCTCTGACAGAGCAACAATGTCAAATCTTTGGCATAGGGGCAGCGATCTCATCTTCTGTAGTTGTTTTGTGCTGAAAAAGACCTATAGCCTTTAAATTTGTTAAATTCATAATTTTAAAACTCTTGGAAAAAAACTTCTGGGTCCACATGGTTCCACTGGAGAGTTTTACCAAACATGTAGAGGAGGATTAACACCAAGGTTATATAATGTTTTTTTAAAGGAAAACTAAAGGAGGAAACATTTTCCAATTCATTTTATGAGGCCAGTTCAATTTTACTAGCCATCAGAGAAATGGAACTTAAGACCACAATGAGATAACACTACACAACTGTCAGAATGGCTAATAAAAAAAAATCAGCAACAACATCAGATATTGGTGAAGATGCAGAGAAACTGGATCACTCAGCAACATTACTAGTGGGAATGTGAAATAGTATCACATTTCTAGAAAGCAATTTGGCAGTTTATCATAAAAACTGTACAGGCACTTACTGTGCAGCTCAAAAATTACACCCTAGGGCTTTTAGCTCAAAAAGTGAAAACTTATATTTACACAAAATTCTATGTACAAATGTTCATAGCTGCTTTATTTGTAATAACAAAAACTTAAAATCAGCTCAGATGTCTTTACAGGTAAAATCATTAAACAAGCTGGCATACCCATACCAATGAATATTACTTATCAATAAAAAGAGTGAACTATTTATATGTGTAAAAACTTTGATGACTCTTCAGATAATTGTGCTGAATGAAAAAAGTCAATCCCCCCCAAATTATATAACATAATATTCCACTTATATAACATGTTTGAAATGGCAATACTTTAGAAATGGACAGGTCAGTGATTGCCAGGCTTTAGAGGCTAAGAGGAGGGAGATATAAAAGACCAACAACATGTTGGATCCCTGTTGCATTGCATCTGTTCAGTATCTTGACTGGTGTGGTTGACACGCCAACCTACATTGGATAAAACCGTGTAGAACTAAATACACACACACATACAAGCGAATGACTGGAATTACATGTGAATCTACAACTATTTCAATTTATTTTATTTTATTTTATTTTAGACTTCTCATGTACAAGTGAGGATTTGCTACATAAGTAAGTTGCATGCAGGTAAAATTTGGGCTTCTAGCTGGCCCCCCTCCCCTGATAGTGGACCAGGTACCAAGTATGTTGCCATGTGCCTCCCTCCGTCCTATTCCCTCCCTTCTCTAGCAGTGTCTGGCATCTGCCAAATCCACCCTTGTGTTCGGGTGACCTGTGATCAGGGCCCACTTATGAGGAGATCATGTGATAACTAGTTCTTTGTTTCTATGATAGTTCGCAGATGCATCCATGTTGTTGAGAAGGCCGTGATTTTGTTCTTTGTGGCTGCATAATATTCCATTGTGTCTATGCACCACATTTTCTTTATCTGGTCCACATGCAATGGGCATCTGGGTTGGTTCCATTTTTTTTTCTATTGTGAATAGTCCTGCAATAAACACGTGTGCAGGTGTCTTTTTGGTAGAGTTATTTATGTTCCTCTGAGTCTATTGCCAAGAGAGAGATTGCTGGAGCATAAGGGAGCTAAATTTTTAATTATTTGAGAAGTCACCACACTGCTTTCCACAAAGGATGAACTAGCTTACATTCCCACCATCAGTGTAGAAGTGTTCCCTTTTCGCCGCAGCCACACTGCAACAGGTGCTAATTTTTTACTTTCTAATGATAGCCATCCTTTCCTGTGTTAGATAGTATCTCATTTGTAGCTTTCATTTGCGTTTCTTTGACGATTGTGAGACTGAGCATTTTTTGGTGTTTGTTGGTTGCTTGTATACCTTCCTTTGAGAAGTGTCTGTTCATTTCCTTTGCCGACTTTTTAATGAGGTTGTTTATCTTTTTCCTTCAATTTGCTTGAGTTCCTTGTATATCCTGGATGTTAAGCCTTTGTCAGATGCATAACTTGCAAATATTTTTTGCCATTCCTTGGGTTGTCTCTTTGCTCTTTTGATGATTTATTTTGCTGTGCAAAAACTTTTCAGTTTAATAAGGTCCCACCTGTCAATCTTAGCCTTTGTTGCCTTTGCTTTTGAGGACTTGGTCATGAATTATTGTCTACTCTGATGTCCAGAGGGGTGTTCCTTATGTTTTCTTCTAAGATTCTTATAGTTTGAGGATTTACATTTAAGTCCTTAGTCCATTTTGAGTTGATTTTTGTGTAAGGTGATATGTAGGGACCCAGTTTAATTCCTCTGTTCGTGGCTAGTCAGTTTTTCCCGCATCATTTGCTAAATATGGTTTCCTTTCCCAATGTTTGTCATTGATGGCTTTGTTGAAGAAGAGTTGATTGAGGGATTGTAGTGTTATTTCTGGATTCTCTGTCTTGTTCTTGTTGGTCTAAATGAATATTCCTGTACCAATAACATGCTATCCTTGTTACTGTAGCTTTGTAATAAAGTTTAAAGTCTGGAAGTGTGACGCCTCCAGCTTTGTTCCTTTTGCTGAGGATTACTTTAGCTATTAATGCTTTTTTTGGCTTCTGTATGAATTTTTATATTGTCTTTTCTAGGTCTGTGAAAAATGTTGTTGGTAATTTGATAGGGATTACATTGAATCTATAGATTGCCTTGGGTAGGGTGGACATCCTGACGATATTAATTCTTCCAATTCATGAGCATGGGATATTTTTCTATTTCTTTACATCATTATTGACTTCTTTGAGCAGGGTTTTGTGGTTTTCATTGTAAAGGACTTTCACTTTTTCAGTTAGGTAAATGCCAAGATATTTCATTTTTCTTGTGACTACAGTAAATGGAATTTTTAAAATTTAGTTATCAGTCTGCTTGTGGTTGATGTATAGAAATGCAACTGTCAGCTGGGCTCGGTGGCTCAGCCTGTAATCCTGTGCTTTCGGAGGCTGAGGTGAGCGAATTGCTTGAGCCTGAGGGTTCTAGACCCGCCTGGGCTACTTGGCGAGACCTCATCTCTACAATAAATAAAAATATCAGCCGGGAGTGGTAGCGCGCGCCTGTAATTCCGGCTACTCGGAAGGCTGAGGCAGAAGGATCACCAGAGCCCAGCAGGTAGAGGCTGCAATGGCCAGAAGTGGCCAATGCACTCCAGTCTGGGTGACAGAGTGAGTCTCTAACTCAAAAAAAAAAAAAAAAAGGAAATGCAACTGTCTTTGGTGCATTGATTTTGAGACTTTACCTAAGTGGTTTAAATGTGAGGAGGTTTTTGACAGACCTCTAGGTTTTTCAGGGTATAGAATTATATCATCTCAAAGACGGATCACTTAACTTCCTCTTTAGATACCCATTTGGATATCCCTGCTGTCCTACTCCTGCCTGATTGCCTTGGCTAGAATGTCCAGTATTATGTCGAATAGGAAGAATGAGAGTGGGCATCCTTGTCTTATCCCAGTTGTTAGGGGAAATGCTTCCAGCATTCCCATAAGCATGACATTGGCTGCAGGTTTGTCCTAGATAGCTCTTATTTTATTTTTATTTTTTATCAATATTTTTATTATGGTTTTGTGGGGTACAGTTAAGGGTTAGGTGTACAATTACGTTTCATTCAGGCACCCTGTTGATAAGAGGTGTTTCCCCATCCCCAGACAGATATTTCCTACTGTTAATCCCACCCCCCCCCATAGTTTCCCAGTACTGTCAGTCATTTTCTTATAGTATTACATTGGATGTTCAAGGTCCATTACATGAGTGAGAACATGTGATACTCGGATCATTGTTTCTGTGAGGGGTCACTCAGTATTATAGGCTCTAGTTCCATCCAGGTTGCTGCGAAATTCATGATTTTGTTCTTTTTTATGGCTGCGTAGTATTCCATCGTGTATATATACCACATTTTTTTAATCCAGTCTTCTTTTGATGGGCAGCATGGTTGTTTCCAGGTTCTTGCTATTGTGAACAACGCTGTGATAAACATACGTGTGCAGGTATCTTTTTTTAAAGAGTGATTTGAGTTCTTCAGGGTATATTCCCAGTAGGAGGATTGCGGGGTCATATGGGAGGTTGATATTTAGAGCTTTTAGGAATCGCCACACTGCTTTCCACAGAGGTTGCACTAGTTAACACTCTCACCAACAGTGTAGAAGTGTTCCCTTTTCGCCACACCTTCTCCAGCAGCTGTTATTGTTTGAATTGTTGATAATTGCCATTCTGACTGGAGTTACGTGGTATCTCAGTGTGGTTTTGATTTGCATCTCCCTGATGATTAGTGAGGTTGAACATTTTTTCATGTGTTTGTTGGCTGCTTGGATGTTCTCTTTTGTGAAGTGTCTGTTCATATCTTTTGCCCATTTGATAATAGGGTTGTTTGTTTTTTTCTTTTCAGCATGTTTTAGCTCCTTGTAGATCCAGGATGTTAAGCCTTTGTCAGACCTGGTGTTGGCAAATATTTTTTCCCAGTCTGTAGGCTGTCTCCCTGCTCTCTTGATGGTTTCTTTGGCCTTGCAGAAGCTTGTCAGTTTAATAAGGTCCCATTTGTCTATCTTCTTTCTTATAACCTGTGCGTTTCAGGTTTTGTTCACGAATTGGATGCCAGTTCTGATTTCCATGAGGGTATTTCCTTCATTTTCTAAGGTTCTTATGGTTTGAGGTTTTACATTAAGGTCTCTGATCCATTTGGAGTTAACCTTTGTGCATGGGGATAGATAGGGGTCCTGTTTCAATCTTCTGCATGTGCTCAGCCAGTGTTCCCAGCACCATTTACTGAATAGATTCTCCTCTCCCCAGTGGTAGGTGGTGGAGGCCTTGTCGAAGATGAGTTGGTTGAGAAATTGAGGTTTTGTTTCTGGAATCTCAATTCTATTCCATTGATCTATATGCCTGTTCCTATACCAATACCAAACTGTTTTGATGATTGTAGCTTTAAAGTAAAGTTTGAAGTCTGGTAATGTGATACCACCTGCTTTGTTTTTTTTGCTGAGGATTGTTCTGGCTATTCTTGGACGTTTGTGTTTCCATATGAATTCCTGTGTTGTCTTTTCTATGTCTGAGAAGAATGTTGCTGGTAATTTGATGGGTATTGCATTGAATTTGTAGATTGCCTTCGGTAAGATGGACATCTTCACAATGCTGATTCTTCCAATCCATGAGCATGGGATATTTTTCCACTTGTTTGTGTAATCATTGATTTCTTTGAGCAGTGTTTTGTAATTTTCATTGTAAAGGTCTTTCACGTCTCTGGTTAGGAAGATGCCAAGGTATTTCATTTTTTTTGTGGCTATTGTGAATGGAATTGTGTTTTTTATTTGGGTCTCTGTTTGTTTATTATTGGTGTAGAGAAGTGCAATTGTTTTTTGTACATTTATTTTGTATCCTGAGACTTTGCCAAAGGTCTTTATCAGTGTAAGGAGGTTTTTGACAGATTCTCTTGGGTTTTCAAGGTACACAATCATATCATCTGCAAAGAGAGATAACTTGACTTCCTCTTTTCCTATTTGGATACCCCTGATTGCCTCCTCTTTTTCTGATTGCTCGAGCCAGGACTTCCAATACTATGTTGAACAGGAGGGGTGAGAGTGGGCATCCTTGTTTTGTCCCAGTTTTCAGGGGAAATGGTTTCAATTTTTGTCCATTTAGGAGTATGCTGGCTGTGGGTTTCTCGTAGATGGCTTTTACTATTTTGAGGTATGTTCCCCGTATGCCTAGATGTTCAAGGGTTTTTATCAAGAAGGGATGCTGGATTTTATCAAAAGCTTTTTCTGCATCTAATGATATAATCATGTGGCTTTTGTTTTGACATCTGTTGATGTATTTAATTACATTTATGGTTTTACGAATGTTGAACCAGCCTTGCCTCCCAGGAATGAAGCCTACTTGGTCATGATGGATGATTTTTGAGATGTATTGCTGAATTCGGTTTGCTAGGATCTTGTTGAGAATTTTAGCATCTGTGTTCATCAAAGATATTGGCCTGTAGTTCTCTTTCTTTGTTGGATCTTTACCTGGCTTGGGTATCAATGTGATATTGGTTTCGTAAAATTATTTGGGGAGAGTTCCATCTTTTTCAATCACCTGGAATACCTTCAGTAGGATCGGTATCAGCTCCTCCTTAAATGTCTTGTAGAATTCTGCTGGAAAGCCATCTGGATCAGGGCTTTTTTTTTTTGTAGGAAATTTTCTTATTACATAGTCGATTTCCTTGATTGTTATTGGTCTACTTAGGGTCTCAATTTCTTCTTGTTCCAGCCTAGGTAGGTTGTGTGATGTCAGAAAGTTCTCCATTTCCTTAAGGTTTTCAAGTTTGTTTCCATACAAGTGTACGTAGTAGTCTCTAATGATCTTTTGTATTTCTTCAGGGTCAGATGTGACTTCATCTTTTGTGTTTCTGATTGTGCTTATTTGATTTTTTTCTCGTTTTTTTCTTGGTCAGTCTAGTTAGAGGACCATCGATCTTGTTTATCCTTTCGAAGAACCAGCTTTTTGTTTCATTGATTTTTTTGTATTATCTTTTTGTCTTCTATGTCCTGGATTTGGGCTTTTATTTTGGTGATCTGGATTCTTCTGCTGAAATTAGAATTTTTGTGGTCTTGCTTTTCCAGCTTCCTTAGGTGGCTTGTTAGGCTGTTAATTTGTGATCCTTCCATTTTCCTCATGTGTGCTTGTAGAGATATAAATTCCCCTCTTACCAGCTTTCTAGGCATCCCAGAGATTTTGGTAAGATGTTTCTTCATTTTCATCTGTTTCCATGTATCTTTTGATCTCTGTTTTGATTTCATCATTGACCCAGGAGTTGTTTAGCATCATGCTGTTTAGTGTCCATGTCTTTGTGGGTTTTGGGGGGACTTTGTTGTTGTCAATGTTTATTTTTATTCCACTGTGGTCTGAGAAGGTGCATGGTAGAATTTCGGTCCTTTTAAATTTGCTTATGCTTGATTTATGGCCAAATACATGGTTGATCTTAGAATATGTTCCATGCAGAGATGAGTAGAATGTATATTCTGTGGTCTTTGGATGGAGTGTCCTGTAGGTATCAATTAAGTCCATTTGACCCAAAGTTACACTGAGGTTCCGGATCTCCTTGCTGATTTTTTATCCTGATGATCTGCTTAGGGTTGTGAGTGGGTCCCCAGTTATGATGGTGTTAGAGTCAATATCTTTCTTTAGTTTTCCTAGAAGTTGTTTTATGAAAGTTGGCGCACCTATGTTGGGTGCATATATGTTTAGTATAGATATTTCTTGTTGATGGATTGAGCCTTTTATCATTATGTAGTGGCCTTCTGTATCTTTTTTGATTTTTAATAGCTTGAAGGGTATTTTGTCTGAAATTAAGATCACTACTCCTCCTTTCTTTTTTCCGTTCGCCTGAAAGTTTGTTTCCCATCCTCTTACTTGAGTCTGTGGGTGTCCTTTCTAGTGAGGTGAGTCTCTTGAAGGCAATAGATTGTTGCCTGATGATATTTTATCCATTTTGCCATTCTATGTCTTTTCAGTGGTGCATTTAGTCCATTCACATTTAGGCTAATAATTGAAATGCAAGAGTTGATCCCTGTTGTAAGGTTCTTACAGAGTTGTTTCTATTTGTTTGTTGTCTTTCTTTGGGTTCTGGAGTTGGTTCATGTGTGTTTTTAATCTTTTGCCTGTACTCTTGTGAAGAATGTTATTGTTCTTTTTTTCTTTTTCTTCTGTGTTCAGTACTTTCTTAAGTGTTTTTTGTAGAGGTGGTCTGGTGGCAGTGTAGGTTCTTAGGGATTGGATATCTGGAAAAGATTTCAATTCTCCCTCACTAATGAAGCTTAGTTTGGCTGGGTAGGTTATTCTTGGTTGAAATTATTTCTCTGTTAGAACTTTGAAGATAGGGCTCCAGGCTCTCCTAACCTGAAGGGTTTCTGTGAATAAATCTGCTGCTATTCTAATTGGTCTTCCCTGGTAGGTAGTCTGGCCTTTTTCTCTTGCTGCCTTTAGGATTTCTCCTTTTATAGCTACTTTGTTTAGCCGAATTATTATGTGTCTGGGAGTTGGTCTTCTCATTTTTTGTCTTGCAGGGGTTCTCTGAATCTCTTGTGTTTGAATTTTTTTATTTGATGAGATGAGGGAAGTTTTCTTAAATGATTTCATGAAATGTTTGTTCCAGTGTGGATTCTGTTTCTCTCTCTGCTTCAGGAAGACCAATTACTCTTAGGTTTGGTCTCTTGAAGTGATCATTCATCTCTTGCAGGTTTTTTTCTGTCTTTTTGAGCTTCTTTTCTATGCTTTTGACAGTTTGGGTTAGTTCTGTGTTTTGGTCTTCAAGCTCTGAGATTCTTTCTTCTGCTTGACTAATTCTGCTTTCCATGCTTATTAGTCTGTTATTCATTTCCATCACAGTATTCTTTACTGTTGTTATTTCTGACATCAGCTCCTTCCTATTTTCCTCTTGTCTCTCCTCAATTTTTTTAATTCTCTCTATTAATGTCTTGATGTCTTGGTTTGTTGCATGTGACCAGTCATTCTGGGGGCTCTTCATTGTTTGTGTTCCAGAATCTGTTTTCTTAGTGTCTGATCTCCCAGGGGTCTGTGTGAGACCTATATTCTTCTTTTGGTTTTTCTTCATTTGTGCGGTTTTTCCCCCCTCCCTACTTTTTCCTTCCCTCCACATCACCGTCTTCTTTAATTCTGTTATTCAGGGGTAAAGGGATTGGTTTTACTTCTGTTTGTTCAATCTCCTATTCTTTATGTATGCCCTCTTAGTTTGTTCAATTCTGGAGTTGCACTGTAGGTTGGGGGTGGTCCTTTTTGCAGTTTGAGATTTACTTAAGGGGGGAGCTGTGATTCAAAATCTATCTGCAGGTCCTGGTATTCGCTGACAGGTGTGTGGATAATCTGGAACCCACTTCCCACTGCCTTGGAATCTGTCTGTACAGTGGGGCTGTAGATTTACTCCCTGAAATATAATGTGGTTAGCAGAGGGAAGAGAATGGAGCAGACAGTGGGTTGAAGAGGGGGGTGGAGAGATAGAGGAGTAGAGGGGAAACAAAGGTGTCGTGTGCCAACAAATGGAGAGAGAGACCTATACTGAAACAGATAAAAACCATAGACCACAGCTACTGATGAACCAGCTCCCATACAAAAAAAAAATAAAACATATAGTGATGTTAACATACAAGCTAACCAACCACCTTATTGGTGTGCTGTTCCCTATACAAAGATATGGTTTACAGAGAGAAGAAAAGAGAAGAAAAGGAAGAGAAAAAAAAAGGAACAATACAGTATGAATAGAATTAAGTCATTAAACTAACAGAATCAATGAAGCACACTCTGAGACTTTTTGTTTAAGTCCAATGTCCTTTCAGTTCTGATTTCTAGCTTTCTTTTCAAGCAGGTAAATTAGTTTGCAGTTAGGGTCAGTTGCCCCTGGTCTGCTGTGAAGGACAGTTCAGATCACTGTCTATTCACCACTTTGGCCTATGTCTTTTTCAAGCTTGTTTCTCCCATTTTGATATTGTTACCTGGAATCGCCAGCAGGTGGTGCTATCTCAGCTGCTCGCCCCAGAGGGGGTGGGGCTGGACAGGAACCGGCAGAGATTGGAGATGGGTGCCTGCCTCAGGGCACAGGCAGGAGACTCACGGCAGGATGTCTCAGTTGCAGGAGAGGTGGCAGCGATCCCAGCAGATCATCCCTGAAGGGGCTTCAAGGACTGAAGTTGTGGATCGCCTCTGGCCCGGGTGGTGCGATGTGCTACCGGTGGCAGCAGCGGTGGCTGTGGTGGCTGTGGTGGTGGCGGCGGCAGCATCTTCACTGCAGTGGCTGTCCAGTCCGCTGCTATGCCCCAGTGATGGCAATGGCCGGGCTCCGTATGGAGAGCAGGCTGTGATTTTGGGGGCCGCAGCCCCCGGGGTGAGAGCCAGAGACCCACTGCAGTTCTCTTTTGCAGAGGGTTTCACAGACCAGGTTGCCCCGTTGCCATCTTGCCAGAAGTCCCGATAGCTCTTATTGTTTTGAGGACTGTTCCTCTGATGCCTAGGTGTTTGAGGGTTTTTATCAAGAAGAGATGCTGGATTTTATCAAATGCTTTTTCTGTCCAATGAGATAATCATGTGGTTCTTGGTTTTACACCTGTTAATGTGATAAATTACATTTATAGACTTGAATGTTGAACCAGTCCAGCATTCTGGGAATGAAGCCCACTTGATTGTGGTGGATGATCCTTGAAATGTATTGCTGGATACGTTTTGCCACAATCTTGCTGAGGATTTTTGGATATGTGTTCATCAGAGAAATTGGCCTGGAATTCTCTGCTGGGTTTTTACCAATTTTGGGTATTAGCTTCATAGAATGAACTGGAGAGAATTTCTTCCTATTTGATTGCCTTGAATTCTTTCAGTAGAGTTGGTATAAGCTCCTCCATACATTTCTTGTAGAATTCAGCTCAACAAGCCCTTTGGTCCAGGGCTTGTTCTTTTTTTTTTTTTTTTTTTTTGGATAGGGAGGTTTACAACTGAGTCAATTTCATGATCTGTTTAAGGGTTTCAATTTCTTTCTGATTCAACCTTCAGAGATTGTGTGATGCCAGGAATTCTTTCATTTTCTTCATCTCCTCTAAATTTTCTAGATTATTTGCATAGAGATGCTGTACTAATCTCTGATAAGCTTTTAAATTTCTTCAGGGTCATTGTGACATTGCCCTTTTCTTTTCTAATTGTGTTTATTCGAACTTTCTCTTTTTTTAGTCAATTTGTCCAGGGGTCTGTCAATCTTATTTATTCTTTTAAAGAACCTGCTTTTTGTCTTGTTGATCCTTTCTATTATATTTTTGGCTTCTATTTCTGCAATTGTGACTTTATCTTAGTCATCTGAATTTTTCTGTTAAATTTAGGATTTAACTGTTCTTGCCTTTCAGCTCCCTTACATATGATGTTAGACTGTTTACTGGAGATCTCTGTATTTTCTTGACATGTGCATGTAATGTTATAAACTTCCCTCTCAGCACTGTTTTCATGGTACCTCAGGGGTTTTGATATGTTGTGTCTTTGTTTTCATTTGTTTCCAGGAATCTTTTTATTTCTGCCTTGATTTCTGTGTTGACCTAAAAGTCATTAAGAAGCATGTTGTTTAATTTCCATGTATTTATGTACTTTGGGGAGTTCCTGTTTGTGATGACTTTTATTTTTATTCCACTGTGGTCTGAGAGGATACTTGGTATTATTTAAAACTTTTGAAATTTGTTATTGCTTGACTTATGCCTGAGAATGTGATCAGTCTTGGAGTGTGTTCCATGTGCCGGTGAGTAAAATGTATATTCTGTGGTTGTTGGGTGAAATGTTCTGTAGATGTTTATTAGGTCCAATTGGTTGAGTGTCAAGTTAAAGTTCTGAATATCCCTGTTGATTTTTTGCCTGGATGATCTGTCTAGTGTTATTAGTGGATTATTAATGCCTGCCTCTGACTCTAATTGTTTGGATGTATATGGCCTCTCTTAGTTTGCATAGAAATTGTTTTATACATTTGGATGCTCCTGGATTGGGTGCATATATGTTTAAGATGGATATTTCTTACTAGTAGATTGAGCCTTTTTTCATTATGTAGTGTTCTTTTTTAAACTGTTATTGGTTTGAAGTCTGTTTTGTCTTATATAAGAATAGCTACTCCTACTCTTTTTTGTTTTCCATTTGCCTGGAAGATCTTTCTCTAGTCCCTCACTTTGAGCATGCCAGTGTTGTTTACAGTGAGATGGATTTCCTAGAGGCAGCAGAAAATTGGATCATGTGTCTTTATCCAGTTTACTATTCTATGCCTTTTTTAGTGGCATGTTCAATCCATTCACATTCAAGTTAATTATTGGTATGTGAAGGTTTATTCCTGTCATAATACTCTTAAGAGGTTACTTTATTTCTTTTGGGGGGGAGGGGTTGTTTGATCTGTGTGCTCTATTAACTCTTTGCTTGCCTGGGCTTTGTGATTGGTGGAACCATTCTTTTGTTTCTGTGCTCTGAACTTTCTTAATCATCTCCTGAGGGGCTGGTATGGAAGTGACATTTTTTTAAGGATTGGATGTCTGGGAAGGATTTTAATTCTCTTTCATTAATGAAGCTTAGCTTGGTGGATTAGGGAATTCTTGACTGGAATTGATTATCTTTAAGAACATTAAATATGAGGCCCTTATCACTTCTGGCTTCTAAGGTTTCTGCTGAAAATTCTGCTGCAATTCTGATGGGTCTTCCTTGGTAGATGGTCTGTCCCTTCTCTCTATTTGCCATTAGAGTTTTTTTTTTTTTCATGCTTACCTTGTACCTTGTGTGTCTTTGGAATGGTCTTTTTATGTGATACCTTGCAGAGGTTCTCTGGATCTCTTGTATTTGGATGGTCACCTCTCTAGCAAGATAGGTGATATTTTCCTGGATGACCTCTTGGAAGGCATGTTCCAGGGTGTTTCTAGTTTCCCCTTCTGTTTCAGGAATGCCAATCAACTGTAAAGTTGGCCCCTTTACATAATTCCACACCTCTTGTAGGCTTTGCTCATTCCTTTTGAGTCCTTTCTCCTTGTTTTTGTCAGACTAAGTTAGTGTAATATTTTGACCTTCAAACTTTGAAATTCTTTCCTCTGCCTAGTCATTTCTGCTGCCTATGCCTGTCTTTGTGATTTGAAATTCCAGGAAGAAATTCTTCATTTCCAGGATTTCAGATTGGACTTTTCTCATACTGGCCAGTTCAACTTTGATTTCCTGTACTGTTTTTGTTGCCTGTGTGATCTTTGCTTCCAACTTCTCATGGCTTTTCTTGGCTGTTTTTGCCATCTTTTATCTGAATTCTGTGTCTGTCATCAGGGACAGGTTGTTCTGAATGGGTTACATTTGGGGAAATGGAAGGCACTTTTGTGGGTGATGCTTTTTTAAGACTTTGGGGATTGCCAGTGCTTTTTGCTCGTGAAGACCAACTCTTCTCTTATTTTTTGCTTTGTTGTTTTGTAGTTAGATATGGTCTAGTTTCCTTAGGTCCTTTTCTGGCATTCAAAAGAGTTGATACAGGGAGAGAGGGACTGCTACTCCATCTCTGCCTTTCCTTCTTGCAGTGCTCAGAACTCAATGTGACTTTCTACAGGTTTCTGAGCCCTAGTTGCCAGTTCTTTGTGAGGGTCAGAGGGGAATGGGCCCTCAGTCACAAGGGCAACATTGTCAGAGTAGCAGCAGTGTCTGCCATCTAGAAGTGCTCCTGCAGGGAGACAGGGCCACCTGTCTCAACTTCCCCTTCCCTGCTAAAGGTCCATCTGTGCTCAGAACTAAAAAATAGACTCTGTCAAACCTTGCTGCAAGCCATCATATACCATGGCGGAACCTGTCCTTGGAACAAGTGAAGTTGGCAACCCCCTCTGAGAACTGGTTACTAAGTGCTGCTGGCAGGGTACACACTCTCAGGGATTGATTGGCTATAGGCATTCTGAGCTCCATTGGGTTTCCAGTTCCATGTGTGCTTCAGGAGTATACCACTATGATAAATCCAGACTAGCTCCCATATGGGAGTAGACACCCATGCTGGGGGAAAGGGGAAGGGGATTTGTTGCAGACCATGTCAGTAGCACTCACCCCCTTTCACATATAAGGCAGGACTACAAAACTGATGTGAGCCTGGTGTCTGGTGGGGATGGGGCCTCCTGGTAGCAAAGCCTGCCCTCCACTCTCTCTCCTCCTTGCTCCCTATGTGTCCCAAGAGTCCTGTGTGGGATGTGGGGTAGCTCAACCTGCTCAAGTTGCTTGGGATTATCCCAGTTTTACAAGTATTCTGTTCTTCCCTGTTTCTCTTAATGATGGAGTTTGTTCCATTCTCATCTATTCCCACAACAAATTCATCTTGTCACTAATTTCTGTTGAGCTTGATATTGCATTTGACTTCCTCAGCATCAATTGTGCAACCATCAATGGGTCAGAATTCACAATAAATTAAAGTCTATTGACACATCATTTATAAAATATTCTTCCAGAAATATTTAACTTGAATTTAACCAAAGCTTTGGACAACATCTTAAGAAGAACAAATTAAATGTCATCAAAGGAAATCAATAAGCCAATTCAAAATCTAAGACATTGTACAGGACAAGTGTCATGGAAATCATTGGGAAAAAAACCATTTAAGTTTAAGGTTATTGTTTTTAAAAAATCATCATGTATGGAATCTCTATTAAATTACTTTTAGCTTTACCCACATATATGCATACATGTGCATATAAGCTAGATAAAGCAACTAAGCAAAATGTTGATAATTGTTTAATTAAATGGTGAGTATACCATTGCAGTATTCTTTCAACTATTTTGTTTGACTGGACTTTTTCTTAATAAAAAGTTGGTAGAAACAAACCAGATTGGCTGATGGGATTGGATGATCTTTCAGGTCCTTTACCACTGGGATATTCAGACACTGAAATTCAAATCTTGGCTCTGATATTTATTAGCTGTGTCCTCTGGACCTCAATTTTTCTCATGTATAAATATGAAGGCTTTGGATGGCTTTAAAATTCTGTATATCTTAAGGTCACCAAAGAAATTCATAGTCTCTCAGTAACACATTTACACTATGAGCAACTTTCATGCCAGCACATTTTTATTCCAATCTGGTTCTTTCAAACAGTAATTTTAAAACTTCCTTCTTTTTTACCTAATACAAAATAAGGAAGAAGAGAGCATACTGCATTCTTTAAATATCTGAGAAATGTTGTTTGCCTCTCACCTATCTCCTTTTAAAAGTCAGTTATTTCCAGCAAGTCAAATCAGTACATAATTATATTGTTTACTCTGTGTCATTGCACATACTGTGTGCAAGCCTCTTTAATCTTTCCATTATCCATATTTAGTCATATTTGATTTTCCTCTGTATCCTTTCCAAGGTCTGTCTGCCCAAGTCCTTGTCAATTTTCTCCTATTGTATTGACCTCCCCAACCAATATGGCTTATCCAAAGATAAGTCTCTCATTTGATCAGAATTCTGGACATGGCATTATCATTCCCTTCCAAGGAATAAAGGTTAACATGATTATAAAGATTTGGACCAATAGATGTGCTTTCTCTAAGTACAAAACCCAGCTTTGGGAGCAGAGGATTAAGAACTCATCTCCACTATTGAGACCAAGTATGCCCAGGAGAGAGGATTCCCAAATAGAGTGTTGGAGACAGAGCAATACAATGTTATAATAGAATACAAGTGATTAAAAAGTTATGAGGCTAGGGTGTTGGATACATCAGGCACATGAATTTTAAGTTGTCTACCCTAATGAATAGAAGAACTTATGAGGCTTTTTTCTTTGTATGTGTTCTTAGTTACATGTACAATTTTTAGTCATGTAAGCATGATGAATATGTAAACATATTCCATTACTTAAGCATATGTTTATGCAACCCTGAAAATTTATATTATTATAATTTAAAGTATAAGCCTTTCTTATTTATATACTTTCTAGGTGCATTACCTCTTTTACAGATTTGTTTCCACAAGTCATCTTGTTGATACAAAAGAAATGGCTCTTGAACTTTTCTTTGAGAAGAAAATAGTCATTTACAAATCAAACCTTCAACATTTAAAGAACTACATTACCAAACATACTAGCACAAAGAAGATGTTAGGTTCTTGTAACTTGATTATGTCTACCTGATATGATCAAGTTTTTAGACCTGGTAAAGTTGGCATCTGCTAAAGAATTGAAAGAGGAAGAAATTTCTCATTTCTATAATGTAAATATAAAGGTGTATTTCTGTTTAATGATGCTAGGAACGACTATTAAAGTCAATTTAGAGGTAGGAACTCTGGACCCAGTATAAGTGTGACTCCATTT
The DNA here is from genome assembly GCA_027257055.1 of Cephalopachus bancanus. NCBI lineage: Eukaryota > Metazoa > Chordata > Mammalia > Primates > Tarsiidae > Cephalopachus > Cephalopachus bancanus. The sequence goes on along the minus strand of JAPVLO010000096.1, from coordinate 2,131,046 downwards.
TACCAATGGTCAAGTCATAAAGTTATATAATTTGTTTAAGTGCATACAATCTAAGCTATGCACAGTCAATCTTCCTTGTTCCCAACTCCATGTTTTGTGTCGAGTAGTGCTAACGAACTGGTGGGCCTGTGTCCCTTGGCCTGCTTCATAACACATGTCCTGCCTGGTCCTCCTTGGCATTTGAGTTATTAGCTGCTGTATACTATATCTAGAGCTGAATCTCTTTTGCTCTTCTGGCTTACTTAGCACAAGCTATGAGCATGCCCCTGCACTGAACACTGAAGATGACACACTTCTTGACCCTCAAGGTAATTTGCAACTCTGCTGAGCCACTATAGACAGGCCTGGAGGGAGTTTGGGAAGGGGCAAGCTTGTGTCAGTGTGGGCAGGACTCTGGGCATTAAGATCTGGAGGAAAAGACCGGAAAGAGACTGCTAAGTCAGGGTCTTCAGTTAGAAGGGGCACCTTTCCCACTATGTTAGTAGGGCTTCCTGCTCTTCCAAGGGACCAGGTTTTGCTGTGAATGAATGAAGAAGATACTTTCTAATTACCTTTAAAAAATAAACAAAAATCTAAGGCAGAGTTTTATTTGGGGCATGGGTGAATCTAGAAGACTCCTTGCTTCATTCTGTTATTTTACTCCACCCTAGAAATTCTCTGACCATGGAAAGAATCCTATAGTCAGTATATAAAAATCTGACTGAACAAATATTTTGTATGCACACATTTAAAACAGAATCATTAGTCAATCCATCAAAAATGTAAATCATACTTGCTTCTAAGAGAGGTCAACCCAAATGAAAATTCAGCTGAATCCAAACTGTGTTCTTTGGCTTGTAAATAAATAAGTTCTGTGCCCTTCTGAGATGGCTTTGTCTAAGTTACTGAAGCCATATAAATGGGGAAAAAACCTCCTGTTTTGTTAAGTTTTAAGATTAACCTGGGATTTAAAAAAAAAGTATGACGTTTTCTTCTTGGCAACTTTGCGTTAGGTTAAAAGAAAGAATATGTTGAGATGTCATCTCATAGAATCTGTTTATAGAATAATAAACAAAATCTCTTTCAGATTCTTGAAGAATTTATCACTTGCTTAAATAATAAGCAATAAATGTTACTGTCCATTTTCTCAAAGATATTACACATTTGATGGCAAATATGTCAGCAATGAAAGTACAGATTAGTAAAAATAAATGGGTCTATTGAGCATGGAATAATAACTGAAACAGTCTGCCCTACTCCATAGGATTCCAGCCTTCATTTTGCTCATGTAATACCAAGGTGCCAGACTGTCTCCTTTTTAATTAAATACTCCAAAGAATATTTTCCAAGCCTCCTAGTGATGTATCCTTTCTTGTCCCATAAGTTGGCATGACTGGCTCCCTTCACTATACAGAAAACTTTTTAGCACAAATGGATACACTAAGTATTCCCCAGAGCCAGTCCCTGGGAACACAGAGAGTTACCCAGGGTCAGGATATGGAAGGAACAACCCAGTCTCCATTGCAGTTACCCTGCTAAAGTTTTTAAAATCTTATCCACCAGGTTTCTCCCTTGCATTCTGGCCAACTTTCCCATGTGGAGACACCTATATAGACAGCCCATGTTACAGATTCATTCATGTGATATATATTTATTAAAACTATAAAAGAAAAAATTTTCACTGAACCCTTGTTTAAAATGGCAAGGAAGACTTTCCTCAAGATTACTGCAATTAGGAGTCAAAACTATTGCAATAGAGGAGAGAGAAAGAGAGATTAGACTCGACTCAGGGGAAAGAGATTAGACAACTTCAAATACAACAGGGACAAGTGAAGATCTATAGCCAAAGGAAAGAGTGAGGAAGTAGATGCAAAGTTACTCTGAGAAAAATAGTCAGGTATCAAGGATAAAGTGAGAAGGTGGAGGAACTTGATTAGGTACGAAGTGTGGGGGATTCTCAATTATCTGGTGTAGCAGGATGCTTTGGTAAAACTGGGTTCTGCAGACTGAGAACGTGGGCCAAGGATGAGACCTAATAAAGAAAATGGGTTCGAGTTTGGTCAAAGTGGAAGCACTTATCAACTCTGCAACTTCTGATGGTTGAAAGGCCTTTGTTAACAAAGTGATATTTGAGCCGGGCTCGGTGGCTCAGCCTGTAATCCTGCGCCTTTGGGAGGCTGAGGTGAGTGGATTGCCTGAGCCCGCGGGTTCGAGACCCGCCTGGGCAGCGAGACCTCATCTCTACAATAAATCAAAAAATCAGCCGGGCGTGGTAGTGCATGCCTATAATTCCAGCTACTCGTAAGGCTGAGGCGGAAGGATCGCCGGAGCCCAGCAGGTCGAGGCTGCGGTGGCCAGGAGCAGCCACTGCACTCCAGTCTGGGCGACAGACTGAGACTCCAACTCAAAAAAAAAACCAAAAAACAAAGTGATATTTGGCCCAGACATAACAGGCACGAAAGAATAAGCCCAGCGAAGAAAAGGGAAAGAATATTCTAGGATGACAAAAAGAGGAAACAGTTTTGGTCCCACACATTGTTTAGTCTTTTATTTGAGATAGTATTTCTTCTTTGAATATTTTATGAGGTCAGAGACATGTCCAGCATACTGGACCTGAGAATTGAGATTCTTGTTCCTACTATGCAAATAACAATTCATCAGGTTCACTGAGCTTCTCTAGATCTGAGTTTCATTGTAAGAGAAAGAGGCTACTATCATTTGGATGGGATATTATTCTGGGGACTGATTTGCATACTTCAGGTTATTTAGAATCACTGGCTCCTGCCCAATGTTACTGGCAGCATTCTCCAAATATTATAAAAACCGGTAATGACAATGATACCTCCCCATACACACATCATCAGATGTCCCCCAAATGGGAAAAAGGTGATTCTCCAGTTGAGAATCAGCATGTAATCACAAAGGTTTCTTCTAGCTCTCAATTGCTTTATTCTACTTGAATTGTAAATCCATTCTGAAGAACCAGCCTTCCTCCGAGCTTCCCCAGTACTTTCCTTGCTGCAGTCAGCAATGGCTTACAATATTCATATGTTGCCTCAGGGTCTAAAGAATTATGTAGGTGAATAAGTCGATTCCTGACTTACTCAGTATCTTCTGAATGTGGGTGAAGGACGCAGAAGCTCTTTTTTTCCTGCACATGTTTTGTATGAGCCAGAACTGGGAAAATCTTCCTTGTAGCTTAGTTAATAGAAAAAGAATGGGCAAAGGGTCATCAACTTGTGGCAGGTAAGGATTAAAGCAGGAGGGAAGAGATAGGATTTTCCTGAGGTTGAGCATTTAATTGTTTCCTTCTTTTACTCTCTGGAAATTGAACTGCTGATTTTTCTAAGTAGTCTCTTTACTCGAGACTTTCCCTATTGAGAACAATCTCTGCGATGTTGTTAGGCTAAATATAGACACAGAAATCTTCCTACAGCAAAATCCTAAGTCCAAAAATATTGTATTTTATTTTTTTTGAGTATTTAAAATACATAAGTTTTGTGTCAATATACATATTTAATGCATTTTCCAAATTCTGTTGCTATTCAGAGTGCAGGAAAATTTGGACCTACTTTGAAGAGAAATGGATACTGTGTTTCCCAGTATCTTCTGCAGTGCAGCTACTGTTAAATGGCAGTAATAAATAATAACCACTGCCTCTAATTGCCAAGTTATAATCTGTGATGTAACTAAGTGAAAGAAACCAAAGCTGTCTTTAACCACTTCCATAAAATAATTCCCCAGGGAGACAGTGGAACCTCCATGGGTAAAGGTACTTTGTAGGGAAGATTAACCCTCTAAACACTCTGCACCTTGGATAGGAAAAGTCAACCAGTCCTTTGGGTTTTGTTGTTGTTGATGCTAAATGGACGGTGTTGAGAGGATGTTCATTCTTTTATAAACGTATTGAATGTTATCTTTTGTTTGCTTCTGATTACTGGAATTAGGCTGGATGAAAATAAGGAAACTATTTTCTGATCAAGGGCCAAAAAAGTAGATCCAATGGAGCTCCCAGTACATTGGTTTATGAAGAGGGTACATGGGGAGGTGTTGATACTGATTTGCACAGTGGGTGGGCCTATGAGCCTTTTACTAGAAAAATCTTAGGAATGGCAATTTCTCTGTCTGACACGTCTGATCCTGACAATTAACTCTCATATTCATAGCATTCTTGGTTCCAAATGCCTTTGGAAATCTCCAAAGGTAACTTTTCTCTTAAAGCCAAACATAAAGATCTGAAAGTGTAGGTGGTATTTACAGGAGGCTTTTCTCTTCTGGGCCACGGGAATATATTTAACCTGGTTTCAGAAGGATGATCAAGATGCTTATATATTTGTTAGCCATCACTAAGCACTATAGAAGCTTATTAATACCAAGAGTTCTTCCCATTATCCTTGCCTTTATGATGCCCAAACTGAGAAATGGTGTAGTCAGAGATCAGGGTGTCCCAGAGCTAAAAGCTGTGGAGGTCATGGCAACCCTATATCTTCTGTCTTCAAGAATCCAATAACCATGAGGTGGCTTGAAGAAGATGAAATAGTTGAAAGGTGATAGCCAGGGGGAAGAATGCCAACCTACAAACTAACTAAAAATTACATTTCTATCAAAGCTATTCTGAATATGCTACCTATGAAGATAAGAATTTTCTTACCATCGCATAATGATTTCATGTGGATTTTTCTTTTTAAATTTTCATGAATTTGATTGCTTTCTGCTATCTAAGTTGCTTATAATTAAGAAGGCTAGAATTTTTAAAGGGGGGAAGGATAAACCAACTTTGAAAACTAATCAGATTGCAGGCTCTCTAAGTTCTATCAGTTTCTATTAAGTCTTCGGGTGTGAGTTACCTATATTTGTCAGGGCTCAGATTCCTCATTATAGGCAACCAATTTTAAAGCCTTAAGACTTCTCTTGGTTGTAAGATCTTGTTATCCTGATAGAATACATTGATTTCTTTCTTTTCTTTTTTTTTTGAGTTGAAGTCTCACTCTGTCGCCCAGACTGGAGTGCAGTGGCCGCTCCCGGCCACCGCAGCCTCGACCTGGCTGGGCTCCGGCGTTCCTTACGCCTCAGCCTTCCAAGTAACTGGAACTACAGGCACGCACTACCACGCCCGGCTAATTTTTTGATTTATTGTAGAGATGAGGTCTCGCCAAGTTGCCCAGGCAGGTCTCAAATCCGTGGGCTCAGGCAATCCACTCACTTCAGCCTCCCAAAACGTGGGATTACAGACTGAACCACCAAGCCCCGCTACATTGATTTCTTTATTAAGCACAGAGATTTGGAGTTTTCATTGGAGGTAGACAATTTCCTGAATTAATTAAAATTATGAGATGTTGTACACTTCTAACTGAAGTTACAAGTGCGTTTTCCATGAAAGGCAATACTGACAGTTATTTTTCTAGTGCACAATTTAATTCAAGTTGCCTTCATACTATTATTAGAGTTTGTGATTTCAGGAAGGTACCTCTTGATTGCAAGAGTGATTGGAGAATATCGCCAAGATGGCAGGAGCTCAGGAGTGTAAAATCATTCAAAACAACGTAGTACCACAGGATGGATGTTTTCCTAACAAGCCTTTTCATCTTATTGTTCATTTTTTTTTTGTCCTGCAAGTGATTTTATGATTATAGATTCAGGAAAAAGAATATTCCATTTTGAGTATTGACTGGCACATTACCACAAACCCAGTGCATTTGTAAATATCAATTGATCTTCATTGGAAGTAAGAGTAAGGTGACCATCCACACTAATTCACCCAGATTAAGTAGAGAGTTTGCTGTTTGAGACCCTGAGTAAGCTAATGTAATTTTAGCTTCATGTTTCATGCTCAATAAATCTTTATGAAATGATTAATGCATAACCTAATAGTGACATTTTTGTGATTTTAGACTTTGCTACTTTTTGCAGGATGTGTGTGTATGTATATGTGTGTTCTCTGCCATGAATTGTGAAATCACTGTAAGAAATTGCACTGGAAGGCTGAGGCATCTGACAATCTATCATCTGCTTTTAGCTTGTAGGTATAGAAAAGCCCTGGTGTGAAATTTGGTTGGAGATAGAATGACCAAAGTTTAAGTGTTTAAATTAATACTTACTAAGCTGTAATAAGTGCTTATTTGCATTCTTGAAACTCTTCCTAGTTTTTACTTTTCTGCAACTCCTCAACCAAGGGAGTTACCAGAATAGACAAGCATAAAATTAATTTTTCATACTTGTTTAGTAATAGATGGAATGCTCCTAGCTCACTTCCATTGGATGTTTTTTGTTGTTTGTTTGCTTGTTTTTGTTCTTCTGCTGCTACTCCCTATAAACACTGTCCCAATCTCTGTCCAGAGAGCTGGATGAAATGAGCCCTTGCTGATTTGTATTTCAGACTGTCTTAAAGTGATGTTTAGGGACCAGTTTTTTTCCCCCCAGTGGGCTAATGGCCTCAATATATATCCGTCTTTCTGTTTGTAGTTACCCTCCTAGCATTTATTATCAACTGTTCTATATTTTTGCTTTCTCACTGACTGTACTAATGCCCACATCAGCCTTATGTGAATGAAGGCATGGCCTTCTAAACCAAAGTCAAATCTGAAAGCCTAGTTCGCTTTCCTCCCTTTGGATCCAAGGTGCTCAGTAGCACTTTGCTCTCTGTAAGTATGAGGCAGAAGAGAAAAAATTCTTAAGGACACACATCAAAAATCAGCAATGAAGACGAGAGACGTTGAAGAAAAAGGACATTTTCTCTTTACTAAGAGTGAGTTTTCTCTATTTCCAGTGTTTCAGAATGTCAAGGCAGGCTGGTTAAGATCCCTGCCTTCCTTCTTTCACTTCAGAACCATTTGTTGAGAATTTATTATATGTAGGTTCTGGTGATTGCTGATTGCAAGAAATTCAGAGGCAAATGCTTCACACTCTCATCTCTGATGGAGTTCATAGTATAGATTAGAGGGACAAGTATTCCTTTGCTATGAACAGGATAGGAATTTTGTATACATGGCATCTGCTTATAGTGATATTTCATCACATTTGGTAAGAATGCATACCCACCAAACCATGCACTTCCAGGCACCCACTTGACAGCCTTGATGTCAAGTAATGTTAATATGACTGTTCTGTGATTCTGTGCTGGGTGATGACACAACTACGGCATCTCTGACACATTTCCTATCTGACAGAGTGCCTCTTGTCTTCAATGGTACTACTGTCCTTCCTCTTGTCTTCGGTGGTACTACTGTCGTTCCTCTCCTCACACTCCTATCTAATTGGTAACTAAGTCTTTGTTCCCTGTCCCTCATAGTTCTTCTCACATCTCTGTCATTTCCATTCAGCTCTCACTCATAGTATGGTATCACCTACTCTTAATTAGGTTGCTCAACTCCAGTTCCCTGCCCCAAACCCACATAGTCCCTGCTGCCAGTCCAAATCTTCTTGAAGCACTGTTGCCATCATTTCCTTCCTCTGCCTAAACATTCAGCAATTCTCCCAGCAAGTAGAATGGAGATGGATCACAGTCACATTTCTGGCTTTATTTTTGCCTTTTTTTTTCCCCACTTGTCCCATGGCACAAACCTGCCATTGCCCCAATACATGGTGTCTACACTTTCAGCTCTTACTGTTGTTTTGTGGCTCCTTCTGTTCTTTCTCTTCTATGTCCAATGTTCAAACCTCCTCATTCCTCATGGTTCAACTGAAGACTTTCCAAAACCCCCAGCCATAAGTGATTTCTTGTAACTTCTGCCACTTTCTACCTGATATAATATTTACTCATGTAGTAATGAAGACCACCCGGACAATCAGCACCTTCTAAGAATTAGTATGAGCCAGTTGCTCTGCTGTGGCTTTATGAATACAATCTCACTCTATCTTTATCAGTGAGGTACTTACTGCAATACTCCTTCCACAGATGAGGAAACCAAACCACAGAGAAACAAAGTTATTTGATAAGCTCATATAGGACATCCAGTATTTGAATCAGAATCTACCTAACTCCAAATCCTATGTTTTTCATGACTCCCATGTACATTTTTTAAATGTCACCTACTGGTTTCCATCTACTAGCAGAAAAGTAAAAACATCCCCTTCTTTCTGTCTTCCACAAAGTAGAGCTTCAATAAATTTTTGAACAAATGTGTCTCCAGGTTTCTCATTCAGTTTCAGGTACTTTAAAATTTTTAAAAGAAAACATTGAATAGTAGGAAATTGCATTAACTGTTGAAGTGAAGAGATAGATGCATTTGAAGTTTATTTCATTCTCTTCAATTCTTGGAAGAATTTAGATGCACCTGGACCAAATGTGATAAAATATTGGTTTTATTTATTCAAACCATTGCTTTATTTAAGCCAAAGAACTAAATAGATTGAAGGCAATATCTAGGGAAATTAACTATAAATGATGAGTTATTGTGCATGCACACACACGCAATGATTCATATTCTTGTTTTCCAAAGAAACACAAACAAAAAAGAATCCTGGCAGATTGAAATCTGAAGTTTTTATTTTCAAGTGTCATTTTAAGTGGTGGGTATGAATGCTTTGCATTTTGATATCTATATCCAGAGACAGCTAGGCCTGCCAGAATTGGTCTAGAAAAACACAGCCTCTTATCTCCATGCTTCACTTGAGTGGGAGAACACTGTCTTTTTCAATTTTATCACTATTTTCTCTATACTATTTCAAAATCAAGACCTTGTTCTTACACAAGATCATTACCCATTACATTCTGTCCCCAATAAACAATGGCTGGATGGGACTGGGTTGGAAGAGAGGATGACTTTCCCATACTCTTTGCATATTTTGCTGTTTTCCTTGGGTAGAGAGAGACAAACATTTGCAATGACTCTAGTTCTTATAAAATGATCACTCTTTTAGTCAAGCTTCTGTGAATTGAGCTGAAACAAAAGTTCAGAAAGTAGATGAAATGATATAGCTTTCTACTATCTAAATCTCAACTTACAGGAGTAAGTGGCTTTGTATGATATCAGGTGTTTGAATAAAATTCAATACTTTATTTCTTTTTCTGATGCTGAAACTTTGAAGGCCAGATATCTCACATTAAAACTAAGAATAAGTCAACAGACAACTAATTATTCTAGTATTACAAGGAATTATATTATTATGCTAATATGAATGCAAACATTTTCTGTACTGACTAGGATAAGTATTTTGCAGAATTTCCCTCAACTGGAATTTTTCTCATTTTTTCTCATGATTAATTTGGGGTTATGATTTTTTGGGAGGAAGATCACAGATGTTAAGTGCCATTTTTAACACCATATCAAAGAAAAATACTATCAACATGACAGTATTGCTGGTGAAGTTCACCTTGATCACCTGGCTCAGGTACTATTTGTCAGGTTTCTCCACTGTGCAGTTATTCTTTCTTCCCATCTCTACTGTACTCTTTGAAAGGAAGTCACTATGTGCCATCCACACATGAGTAAGGAGTTATGTTCCATGTTTTTGAAGGTAGAGTATCTATATAAATTATTTGGTCTGATAGCTAGGATTCCACAAGTCAGAAAATGTTAATAGGGAAGAGAAAAAATTATGAGTAAATCCATATGAGGAAGCAAAGAACTAAGGAAGTCAAGGTAATGAATGCAGGTAAGGTAAGAGGTAGGGTTCCACAACTCCACATGTGTGAAGCCTCATGACTAGACACATAGTCCATTAGACTCTTTCCTGCCTACCCAGTTCCTCTGGAAAAGCGAAGTAGTCAAACATTTGTAAGCAGTAATGAAGTCCATAATCATTTTCCTTTTCTCCTGCGATCATTGCATGAATTTAACATTTCCTTCATTGCCAATGTCTATCCTTCAATAAAGTTCTAGTCTCCAAAATGCATAGAATGATTTCCAGGCAGGACTCAATGTTTTTGTTATCTTGGAAATGGATATGTGATAGGAAGAGGTGCTATATCATATAAAGGAGTAAAATGAAGTAGAGATAAGTAAAATGAGATATTTCTAAAGATCGTCAAAATTAATGATTTCTATCTTTATCATTCAACTGAAAGTGCTCTTTCAAAACTCCCCAAATAACACTTGTTGTCAGAAACAATGGTCCTTTCTTCTTCCTGATTCTCCTTGATCTTGCTTTTGCATTTGACTTTGTTAACTTCCCTTTGGTACTGGATAAATACTGCTATGTAACAAATCATCTCAAAATCCAGGGGCTTTAAAAAGCAACCATTTCTTACTGTTCATGCATTCACAGGATAGCTGCTGTTTAACTAGGCTGGGTTCCACTAGGTGGCTCTGCTTCTGATGAACTGCTAGTTGGATGGGGAGTCACTGGTCTGTGTGTCTCTCAACCTTCTCCTTGGTCCAGAAGGCTGACAGTGGCAAGTATTTACCCAAAAAATGGCAGAAGGGCAAGAGAACAATTGGCAAACTCTCAAGTCTCTTAAGAATTAGGTTTGGAGCCAGGCTCGGTGGCTCAGCCTGTAATCCCGTGCCTTTGGGAGGCTGAGGTGAGTGGATTGCCTGAGCCCGTGGGTTCGAGACCCGCCTGGGCAGCGAGACCTCATCTCTACAATAAATCAAAAAATCAGCCGGGCATGGTAGCACATGCCTGTAATTCCGGCTACTTGGAAGGCTAAGGCAGAAGGATCACTGGAGCCCAGCAGGTCGAGGCTGTGGTGGCCGGGAGCAGCCACTGCACTCCAGTCTGGGCGACAGAGTGAGACTCCAACTCAAAAAAAAAAAAGAGTTAGGTTTGGAATTGGCACCTTGTAATGTCTGTCTACGATCCATTAGTCAAAACAAGTCACATGGACAAGGGACAGAAAATGCACTGTATCTTCGATGAGGACATAGCTAGTGTGTGGATCCAGGGACCAATAATGCATAATTTAATATATCTTAGCCTTGCTTCTTGAAACATTCTTTTCTTTTAACATAATACTCTCTTGATCCTCTTCCCTTATTAAATTTAATTATTCTTCCTTCAACCTCAGCACTATATGTAGGTTTTACTTAAAGGTCAGCCTTCCCATCCCAATTTCCTCCATGTTTGTGCTCTTCCTAAGAAAACTCATCTAGGCTCAGACTCCCTGATGCCCTAATGATCCTTTCCAGTTTACCACTGGATATTTCCGTCTGGAATTACCTAAAGTCATAATCTTTGGTCCCATGCTCCATTTAGATCAATGTTTCTTTTCAATACAAAGCTGTATCTCTGAAAAAGATTTGGGTCTTTGATAAGTGTTTTATTGTATATGCAAAAACAAAGCAAAGTCCTAATAAAAACTTACCCTATGTCAATAAGAATATGACATATCAAAAAAGGCAGAGTATATATCTGAAAGAAAATAATAATGATAAGAAGAGTATTAAGAATCATATTCTATGAGAGATGGTGAAAGTTGCTAATAATTTCTTTTTAAATCTACAGATTATGTAGGGTATCATGACCACTATGTTTAGGTAGTTGAAAATGGTATGGAAGACCTGAGGTTTTTTTTCTATAACAGAACTGCCCTCAATAGGTAGATTTTGGGGAGGGAAATGTTAGCTTCATATAAGGAAATCATTTATAGTAAGAAAAATTATATGGAACAAAATGGACTACATATTTTCATGTTTCATTTATGTCAATCCTCTCTTCTGAAAGGTCTTTCTCCCCCTTCTTTCAATTACCCAATAAATTCCTATCCACTCTTCAAAACGTATCCCAAGTCTTCAACCCTCCTTAAACTCTTCCCTGACTACTCAAATTGTATTGCTCTCTTTCAACTCAGGTTGCTAATCTCTCATCTCACCCCAACTAAATTAAGAGCTCTTTGAGAGTAAAAATAGGACATTCTTATTTATAACTTCGAGCATGAAGCACAGCACTGAGCTGATATCAGAAACTCAATGCACTCTTACTGGTTTGTGTTCCATCACAGATTTCCTGATTTGTAATCTGGAGTCATTAGGCTCAGTTAGCATTTGAACCAGATTGGAATATTCAAGAATCTTATCATTTTACACTGATTTCACATGAGGATTTGGCTTCTGATTTTAATGAGTCTGAAGGGAGTAGCAGATTTTGCCATCACTTGTTATCCAAGCTTATATTTTTCTACTCACACAAAAAAAAACCCCCACTAAATTTAGAGGTACTCTAAGCACTTCGATTTATAGCTCAGATAGTTTGCTGAGTAAATATGTCATCATTTCTTATATCAAAAAAATTTTTTTTAAATCAACTGGTGAATGGGAATATACTCATATGATGTGGAGAAATACACACAACACTGGAAAGCTGTCACTCTAGTTTGTATTCAGGTCTGCCTGCTGTCATAGTTACTGATAAACTCAAAGCGGTTTCCCTCCCAAGTCAAACAATGAAATTAAGCTATTCTTCTTGCTTTATTTTTCTCTACCCATGAATTGAAGCTAAAAAATAGCATCAATTGCCAGTGTTTTTGCACTTTTAGCAATATTTTAAAAACACAAAAGAAATAAAAGAGGTTTAATCAAAATAAGCACCTCTGATAGAGATCTCACCTCATTTATTCATCAGTGATTCATTGTGCACCTGGGGACAGGTTCTGGGGATGAAGCAATGATTATGGCTCTGTACCTACCCTCAAGGACATCAGAGCTCTGTGAGGGAGAGAGATGTGTAAAGGATGTATTTCAATGAAATGCAATCAGTACTGTGATAGAAACAGTATGGAGAGCCCTGGGAACATAGAAGAGCCACACTTCATTAGTTTTGGGGTGCTGGTGGTGTCAAATCAAAGGGAGGCGTTCATCCTGCAAGTCTTGAAGCATTGTTGCTGTGAAAGCTTAGCAAATGTGTTTTCAGTCTTTCTGGATACAGAATGCCAATGTGCGCCTACAGGCTGGGCTCATGGAGCTATGGCATGCAGAGGCCAGCACTGCTGCACCCACCGTGCTATCGCCTGCTGATACTCACATACAGCTATCCTTTCTGCTCTGGCCGCAGGAACTCCTTCACAGACATCCTCCGTGCCATCCTGCTGTCATTGGAAGTCCTTATTGAAGATCCAGAGCTTCAGATAAATGGCTTCATTTTAATTATAGACTGGAGTAATTTTTCCTTCAAACAAGCCTCCAAACTGACACCTTCAATCCTTAAACTGGCCATTGAAGGGCTGCAGGTATGTTCAATGAAAGTACAGTATAAGACTGTGTGTGACAACATTTTTTTATTATTGCAACCAAAGTAATATTTTATCCTTTAGAACAGAAAAAGGAAACTTGGATAAAATTCATCTGTGAGTACTTCATATTTTTACCTCAGCCTGAGTTTAGATGTTTGTTTCTTTTTAATTAGCCTTCATTTTCATTAATAACTTCAAATTACTGTTACCATAGGCACAAATTACCTACTGTAGCAATAATGAATAAAGCTTAGAGATATTTGTCTTAATCCACTGGAGACTTCACAAAAATTAAAACTAGGAAACATCTGCCTTATGAATGTGTCCTATATAGAGGTGACTTGGGGCTTCCCGGAAACATTTTTGTGCCCCAGAAATGCACCCTGTGGATCGTTTCTTCCCAGGGTATAATGTGCTACTGTGCTGGTGCTTAAGTGGATCACTTTAGTGCAAACAGAGGAAGCAGATGAAACTACCTCCTGTTTGTATAACCAGTTGTTATGACCTTGGGGAAGGGGTTTGGGGACTACATAAAGATTAGGGTGGTCAGTTTCTGGGTTTCTTCTAATTCTTAAATGCCAGTAATCCTATGAAAAGTAACCAGCTTAGAGAAGCAATGCTTCTTAGCTTTGTGACGACACATTATTACAGTACAAAACTCAGGGAACAGTTTGGGGAGATTCAGAATCAGCACAGATAAAACTCATGTCCCTAATTTTGTAGGAAGATCGACTTGATGGCTTAATTCCTCCTCCAAATAGATGGAAGTTATGTACAGCTATGTGTATAGAAAAATATGGACTCTGGATAATTCTCAGATCAAGCAGTCATTACTTATGCTCTTCAAAGTGCAAAACTAACCCATTTCAACCACCCATCATGCTCTAGTTCTGTGAATGGTGGGTCTGTTTCTTAAACTATGGCTTAATATACACCTGCAAATATCTAGCACCTAGTGGTCTTCTAATACATATGTGTTTATTGAGTGAATCTTATTTTATTGAAATGGTTTCCTATTTCTCAGAGGAGCAGTCAAGCAGGTATTTCAGAAGAGGAACAGCAAGTTCACATTGTTCCAGGATTGACAGATAGTCCTGGGTGGCTACACCATGCAGTGTGTTTGGGGTACATGTGTAAAGTTGCTTTTCATGTACAGACTACATGAAGCATCCTGCCTTGCTCTAAAGCCCCAATCATACACACACACACACACACACACACACACACACACACACACACACACACACGTATATTTTCTATCAGTCACTTCCCCTCAGCTTTAAGCCTTTTTTCCAACCCAATCTTATCTAAGCCGCTGTACTTCTGATCTCTTTCTCCCTAAAGCTTTTTATCAAAAGGAGTTATAAAGTAAGCTTTAAGGGTTATTTCATGCCCTATAACTGTGATGACCATATTTCCAAGAATTTCTGTACAAATGTCATGTAATCTTATCTTTAAAAAAAAACCTGATTACATGTGTATAGCTGTGATTCAAGTGGCTTTATAGGATTTTGTTTTCAAAAATCAGGAAGGAAAATGTCCTTTATCTAACCCTATGTTCCCATTTTTATCCTGAAAATGGTGTGTATTACATAATATGTTCCTTGCCAACTTCACTAGGATGATGTGGGTCTTACTGAGTTAATGCATGTGAATGTGTTTTGAAAGGTAAAGCTATATATAAATGCAAGCTATTCCTGTGAGAAATAATACATGACCTTTTGAGGGGCAAGATGAGTCTCATTTGGGCCTTCACTTGACATGCACCACGGTCCAAGATGAATTCCACAACATCCTACACCTCTGGAAGGAAGCCCACAGTCTCAGAGAAGCTGAACTGGGGTACAGATCCTCTGTCTAGGATATGGGCACCCCCATCCCCTGCTTTTAGCTGTCTTGGTCACACTAAAGAAGCTTTCAGGGTTACTGCAGATAATTCTATTTTTGCCCAATGGGAAGTCAGCTCTGGCCAGCTGCTGGTAATGCCTCCCTTCAAGCTACTCTCTTTCTAGCTTTGGGGACATTCAGACATTATGGTCAACTTACCACTGGATCTCCTAGTGACCTTTCTTCATTGCAGGAGTTGTCTCCATCTCCAGGTGGCCATTAACCCCTATGATGTCTTGAAAAAGTCATAACAATTACTAAGCAGAGTTCCTCCCTTTGTGGTCATCAGTGCTGTCAAGGAAGGTCTCATATGGATCTACATTTGCTAGCCACAAAGGTCCAAGTAAATTCCAACACCACTGGCCGACTTCAGTAGATAAAGGGAGAGCTACACTAGGCCAGCATCAGTGAGAAAAGAAAAGCATCCTTCCTTCCTCTTGTGTGTCTCAGAGAGGCCTTTTGAGGCCAAGGTGTCTGCTTGACATGTAGGAGATTGCACAGGAAGGAGATCCTATGTTCTAGTGGGAGGAACTTGCTCTCTCTGCTGTCCTAAGGTAGGTGTGAGAAAGTGGCCTTGGGGAAATAATCAGATCGATTTGTTGCTAGGCCATTTGATTTGGGATTTCAGATGTTTGTTGGATTTATCTAGGATCACCTGATGCTCAGCTCCTGTGGAATTTGGGGCTTTGAGATACGATACCCCTCTCCACCAAGTAAAACAATTCCTTCCTCAGGGAGAAGGTTGTGGGGCCATCCTAAATAGCTCACTGTTCAGGTAGTAAAAATTTAAGGTCATTTTTGCTCAATTCTGTTCTTTGCATTGCAGCCTAGGGAACTGAGAGCCCTGAGGTTTAGTCCTATTACCACAGTCTCAGTTCCCCAAAAAGACAGTTGTCAAGGGCACCTTCAGTTGCTAATTGTTATAGGTTGGGTCTTTGGGGAGCAGACTCTGACATGGAGATTGTCATGCAGGAGATTGATTAGGGAGTGCTCTTTCAGTTAACACCTGTAGAAGGGAAGCTATGGAAGAAAGTTTGGCAGTGGGAGAAGTTATGCTGGGATTCAATCACTTCCAATAAATCCTTGGGCATTCTGAAGCCAGGATGACCTTTCGATTCATCCTCAATCGGGGTCAAAGGTTTGAGCCTTTACGTCTCCACATTGTTCAGTCACTGCATGCTGGCTGCCCTGGGAAAGGATTATGCACTTGGGCAGAGTGGCTCTCTTTAGCCTGAGGCCTTTTATCTGAGGGCTTTCTCCTGGCAGCCCTCCCAGTGACTGGGCAGTGTATCAGAGCTTCTGTAATAAGCAAAAGATGTTTGGAATATCCTGCGATGTAACATCAAGGAACGTCTCTTACTCTCAATCAGACTATCTAGCTTCATTTTTGTTGTTAACTCACATTCCCAATTAACCCCAAAGTGCAGGTGATACCAGGTAATATAGAGGTGATGGGCACTAGTCTAGCAAGTTGGTGACAGTCTTATATTTGGGTCTACCTGTTGTACTTGTATGCTTTAAAAGACAATTGCTGCCTCTGAAAATAATTATTATAAAAATGACATGTGCATAGAACTTTAGTTATGCCCTTCTAGGCTGAACTAATAGGTTATTATAAGAATCGCATTTAAGACAGTTCTTTAAGGGACCATGATGTTTTTACAGCAAAAATGACTCTGTATCAGCCAGTCATAAAATACTAATAACGTATGTATCTACTCCTACTTTTAGAGTAAGGTTTTGAGGAACTGTCATTGTTTACAATATTAAGTTATCCCAGTTACATAAATATTCTATACATAGTTTAACTAAAAACTTTAGTTAAAACACTAATTTTGAGAATGCCTGGAAGTCATTTAGTTTCACTGGGCTGTTTGATCTTTAAATGTGGTCAATAATGTCTAAAAGAGCTGCTGTATCTGTTCATTATAGTTTGTTTAAATTTTAATCAAACTTAAAGTAATATTTGTGCAACCATTTTAATACAGTTCAGTGTTATTCTCAATTCTGCTGGGGATTTCTGGCAGAATGAGCAACATGCCGAAGTCCTGCTCTCAAGCTTTGTAATGTGTCCAAAATCAATTTTTGGAATTATTTCTTGTAAATCACTGCAAACCAATGATTACAATCAACACAATGTTTATCAATGTTCAGCCAGCCCGGATACTTCAAGGGCTTACTGTGTTGAAATGTTTTACTTAGGAAGAACTACAGTCTTGCGTCCTGTAGGCTATTTACAAAATATTTGATTCCTTTAAGGACCCAGATATTTGTTATGGGTTTAGAGAAGCCAGTTTTTCACTCACTGGAGGAGATCCAGAAAGCAGTCTACTTATTTTTTCTTAGTTCCATGCTCACATCACTATTCTCTAGCCAGTCTAGACACTTTATCAGTTCATTAACTCTTTGCTCAAATTTTATTGTGTGACTTTTAAAGATGTTTTCATAACATTTATATCAACTTTGATTCAAATTCTCCCAGCAGCTTTGAGTCATTCTAATGGAAAGGAGGTCCATTGCTTTTCTAAGTCTTTTTTTCCTCTTAATTTTCTAATTTTTAACCAAGGTGGGAAGGGATTTGGAACAGTGCTCAGAGACTAAGCCACTGCAAATCATCTATCTCCATCGTGTGTCTTTTTTTTACACCCTTTCAGACCTTGGTTCATTCTCTCTGGCTTCCCATCCACAGTCTTTTTTCCAAAACATATGATATGTTCACTTGGGAAGTCAAAGTGCCATATTCACTCAAAAGATTAGAACAATGAACTATATGTCATGTCAGTGTGCAGTGTGACTGTTCCTGTGTGTAAATGATGGATCGTGTTGTGATTAGAAATTTGAAGGGGCAGGATGGACATATGCATTTCAAGTTAGTAGTAAACTCACACTAACTCAATAGTTCGTATCTCAGACAGGCAGACATACTGACTCATGGTGTATCTATCCAACATAAAATATAGATCAGGTACTCTTCTAAATAAGAGTAAAACAGAGTAAAACAAAGAACAAAGCAGATCTGGCTTCCAGGGACTTACAGTCTAGGCTCTTACCTTTCAAACTGTAATCACAAACTAGCAATATCAGCAACACCAGGAGTTGGTTAGAAATGCAGATACTAGTTGGGCGTGGTGGCTTACACCTTTAATTTCCGCACTTTGTGAGGCGCAGGTGACAGTATTGCTTGAATCCAGGGATTCGAGACCAGCTTGGGCAACTTGGTGAGACCTCATCTCTACAATAAATCAAAACATTAGCTGGGTATGGTGGCACGTGCCTGTGGTTCCAGCTACTCGGAAGGCTGAGGCAGAAGGATCACCTGAGCCCAGCAGGTCGAGGCTGTGGTTGCCATGAGTATGCTATTGCACTCCAACCTGGGCAACAGACAGAGTGAGACTCCTACTCCAGAAAGAAAAGGGAAGGGAAGGGTAGGGAAGGGAAGGGAAGGGAAGGGAAGGACGGGAAGGGAAGGGAAAGGAGGGGGGGGAAGGGGAGGGGAGGGGAGGGATGGAAAAGATTCTTAGACTCCATCCCAGACCTACTGAATCAGAAGCTACATTTCAACAGGTAATTTGTTTGCACATTAAAGTTTGAGAGGCTCTTCTCTAGCACATTGTCTTATAGTTGAATGTGATATATCTCAACTTTAAGCACATCAGACTCCCCCAGAGGCCTTGGTACAACCCACCTGGCTGGACTCCATTTCCAGAGTCCAACTGATTTTGTTGCAGACCCCAAGAAGTTACGCTTTTAAAATGCTCCCAGGTGAGGCTGATGCTGCTAGTACAAATACACACTTTGGTGTGAGAGTAGAGTCCACTATATGGGCTTCAATCCTGGCCTGTCACTCAAAGACCTAAGGCAAGTCACTCACTCTCTGGGTCTGTCTAATCTGTAAATTATGGCGTCATAACAGTACCCACCATGTAGGTTTATGGAGGGAATCAGATAGCACATGAAAAGTGCCTGCAGCCGGGCTTGGTGTCTCAACCTGTAATCCCAGCAATTTGGGAGGCCAAGGTGAGTGGATTGCCTGAGCTCACGGGTTCCAGACCCGCCCAGACAACTTGGCAAGACCTCGTCGCGACAATAAATAAAAAAATTAGCTGGGTGCGGTAACTGCATGCCTGTAATTCCAGCTACTTGGAAGACTGAGGCAGAAGGATCGCCGGAGCCCAGCAGGTCGAGGCTGCGGTGGCCGGGAGTGTGCCACTGCACTCCAGTCTGGGCGACAGAGTGAGACTCCAATTTTAAAAAAAAAAAAATTAGCTGGGCATGGTGGCACACACCTGTACTTCCGGCTACTTGGAAGGCTGTCGGAAGGATTGCCAGAGCCCAGCAGGTGAATGCTGGGGTGGCCGTGAGTGTGCCACTGCACTCCAACCTGGGTGACAAATGAGACTCCAACTCAGAAAAAAAAAAGTGCCAGTGCCCACTGGATGTTAGAGTGTTATTGAAAGAGTAAAGAGGCCAGCCCTTGTTGTGGGGGCCCCTGTGGCCCTAATGCACTCATTTAAGTGAAATTGCTCTCCATTGCCCTAGCTCTGTAATTTGCATCTCTGAAAATCAGACCTCACCAGCATGTTCACTGGTCCTAAAGAAGGGAGTTCCTTATCACTACTCACCAAGAGTAATGACTTTAGATCAGATTGGTGTCATCTGCCCATGCAGTGGCACTCAAAGTGTTTTTTCTTTTTATTCGTGTGGTGTGATCATTTTATTACTCAGTCGTCAAGGGTTGAATCCACTCCCAATGACTTGGCAGTTGGGTGATTAAGGAGCCTGAAACTCACTTCTTTGATCCTGTAGGACTCTTTTCAGCAGTAGCATTTACAGCATCTTTTATTTATCTTTACAGGTTTCATGTATCAAAAAATATTAAATGGGAACAGATTGAAGGAAAAAGATACTTTTATTTTATGAAAAAGTTTCTTAATTCATGTTTTCTAAACACTCCAAATACACTTGAAAATCACTTTTCCTCTAGGCAAACTGTGTTTTACCTTCTCAGGTCACAAAGCTGTAATTTCAAATTTGCAACAGTGCAATATGTTATTATGGAAATATTAGAGAAATAAAATATCTCCTCTAATGTTCTACCTTGTTAAGTATCAATTAAACTCAGGAAGATAATTAAGGTTAATGACACTCTGGTGTTCCTGATGGCAGGATCAGTATGGCCCACTTGAAATAGTTGCAATTAAATAGGTCTAACTCTGGCATACTTTTGATTGATGGGTATTTCTCAACTCTCATGCATTATAAACCTAGCCTCTGATTCACCCATTTAGGAAACAGTCATTAAGCCTTTACTTTCAACAAATCACAAGGGTAAACAGATGCATTCCCTGCCCTCAGGAAGGTCATTGTTCAAATCAGAGGCAGACCTATAAAGAAATGATGATATGATGAAAACAATGTGCAGAAAAAGAGATATGTACAAGGCTATTAAAATCCCAGAGGAGGAATCCAGTCCAGCCATAAGGAGTCAGAAATAGTTTCCAGGGCGAGACCACCGCCTGGCTGATTCTTAGCAGAGGAGTGTGGAATAGCAAGTGAAAACACAGTGGAAGTGATTGCAGGTGGTGGATATAACATGACAAAGACACACAGAGAGCTTGATAAGCATAACAGAGTTAGTTTCATTTTCCAGGCATGCACAAGTGCCAGGCAAGGAGTTCATGTGCCTATGTGCCATGCTAAGGAGCTTGGTCTCTTCCTGCAGACAAGGGAGCCACTGAACATACAGAAGCAAGATGGCAACACAGATTTGTATTTTTTTTCTTAATTTTTAATTGTAAAGATGTGAGATACAATTCAGGGTTAGGTATACAAATGTTCATTATGCAGGTACCCTTGTTGATGAGGTGTGCTCTGCCCTTTCCTGGCAGTTTTCCAATACTGTCAATCCTGCCCCACCTCCCCCGGCAGTTTCCCACCACTGCCAATCCCTTTCTTATAGTATTACGATAATTGTTCAAGGTTCACTTATGAGTGAGAACATGTGGGACAAAGAACATCACAGTTCTTTGTTTCTGTGATAGATCACTCAGTATTATAGACTCTAAGTCCATCCAAGTTGCTGCAAAGTTCATAATTTTGTCCTTTCTGGCTGCATAATATTCTATCATGTATATGTACCACATTTTTTTATTTTTTATTTTTAGCTTTTAAGTTTTTTATTTTAAAATTGAGGGGTACAATTCAGGGATAGGTATACAAATATTCACTGTGCAGGTACCCTTGTTGATGAGGTGTGTCCCCACTTCCTCAGGCAGATTTCCACTACTGTTAATCCCACCTGCCTGCCCCATGTACCCCCCCCCGCAGTTTTCTGCTACTGTCAATCATTTTTTATAGCATTACAGTAGTTGTTCAAGGTCCACATATGAGTGAGAACATGTGATACTCAGTTTTTTGTTTCTGTGAAAGATCACTCAGTATTATAGACTCTAATTCCATCTAGGTTGCTGTGAAGTTCATGATTTTGTTCTTCTTTATGGTTGAGTTATATTCCATTGTGTATATGTACCACATTTTTTATCCAGTCCTTTTTTGCTGGGCAGCACGGTTGGTTCCATGTTCTTGCTATTGTGAATAATGCTGCTATAAGCATGTGTGTGCAGGTATCTTTTTCTTAGAGTGATTTGAGTTCCTCCAGGTATATTCCCAGAAGGAGGATTGTAGGGTCATATGGAAGGTCAATTTTTAGATCTTTTAGGAATCATCAAACTGTTTTACACAGATGTTGTATTAGTTTACACCCCCACCAACAGTTTAGAAATGTTCTCTTTTCCCCGCATCCTCTCTAGCATCTGTTGTTTTTTCAGTTATTAATGATGGCCAACCTGACTGGAGTTAGGTGGTATCTCAGTGTGATTTAATTTGCATTTCTTTTATGACTAGTGAGGCTGAGCATTTTTTCATGTATCTGTTGATTGCTTGTATGTCTTCTTTTGAGAAGTGTCTATTCATATCTTTTGCCCACTTTGTAATGGGACTTTTTTTTTTCTTCTCTTTTGCACATTTGAGTTCCTTGTAGATCCTGGATGTTAGGTCTTTGTCAGATACACAGTTGGCAAATATTTTTTCCCAGTCTGTGGGCTGTGTCGCCACTCTCTTAATGATTTCTTTGGCTTTGCAGAAGCTTTTCAGTTTGATGAGGTTCCACTTTTCTATCTTCAGATTTGTATTTACATGGATTGATTTGGTGGCTATGAGCAGGGAAGATTCAGAGTCCAGAGACTCAATTAAGAGGCAATTGCAATAATTCAGGTAAGAAATCATAAGAATCTAAACTAGAAGGAATTCCGTAGCCAAGTAGGAAACAAGATAAGGCAGTGCTTGGGGGTTGAATTCATGGGAAGTCATGGAGGAGTCAAGGATGAAGGTCAGGTGTGAAGCTAAGGTGGATGGTGGTGCTAACCAGTGGGATCATGCAGCCAGGAACAGGCAGCCGTGGGCATTATTTGAGGGCCAGAGATACTGAATTTTAAATTCTATGGGACAGCTTAATTGTTTATAGTAAATCTGAGCTGGGGGGGTGATACATAGTCTGGATCCACAAATTTGGTGGTATTTGAAACAAGAGAAAAGATCATTCCAGAAAAAACAAACCCACAAGAAGCAGTGGCTGAGAAAAGCACTCAAGTGAAGAGGAATGTATCATAAACAAATCAGATGAGGAGCAGCCCACAAAGGAGAGAGGGGAGATGGGGATAGGGAGCTGTGAGAAGAATCAGGACAGAAACTAAGGGAGCGGGGATTGGAGGAGGAAATCCATTGCAATGCAGTGGTGGGGTTGTCATCCAGAGAATTCTGGGTTGAGGAGGAAGGGGGAGGAAGGAAGATAACTCTGTCAACAAATGTGTCACAGATCACAGTGGGTTGGGGCATAGAGGGAATCAGAGAAGAGGGAGCAGGAAGGTGATAGTTAAGAAAGTATTCCATCTTACTGTTCTGTCAGACAAAATTTTCACCAGAGGAGTATAGTAAGGGCCTTCACACAACTGTGGAAGATTGGTCTTGACAAAAGATTGACCTTTGTAAATTGTTTAGTTACAGGTTATTATTTCTCTGCATCAAATAGGAGATCTCTGCCTCTCATTATCATGAAATGAGGTGTAACACGACTGTCCAGGGACTCTGTTCTGAATATATTATGTAATATATTAGCAGAAAATATAGTTTCTAGTCCTGTCAGTGTCCTACGGGACCTCGCATCAGAGTTAAGCAGTACCTGGCATTCTTGAAAGACTCCCCTGTCAGAAAAAAAAAAAAATCCTTGCCCCACACAACCCACATTTTTTAGTGATTAAACCCTAGATATTAAAATAATGTCCCATGCAAAAGAATCAGTCAGTTCTTTGGTTTCAAAGAATAGACAATCAACTCAAACTAAGCTCAAGCACAACAAAAAGTGAGCAGGAGACACTTACAGAACAAGTCAGAGCTACTCCATCTTCCAGTCTTAGCTAGACCTGAAGTTGAAGTGACAAATGTCATGAGAACTCAAATCTCTCTTTGTCTGTGGATCTCTCAGTCACACTTTTCTCAGTACTGACTTTATTTTCAGATAAGGTTTTCCAAAAGATAAAGATGAGCACAGTTTCAGCTGTAAGTGACCTCTAGTGTGTGCATTCTTAGCAAGTGTGAAGAGCCTGGCTGTGGTCTCTGGTCAGGTGAGATTATGAGCTCACCCAGGTTTCTACAACTGAACCACAGAAACTGAGAATGTTGAATGAGCGGCTTCCAAAAGATGCTGGGTTATGACAAAAATTTCCACTTAGAAACTCAAGGTAAAAATTAGAGGGATATTTTCTTGCAAGTTTTTATTTGTCCAAGATAGCATGGGGGAATTTGGAAGTTGGATTTTGTTTCTGTTTTAATCGCCTGGGTAAACCTGGGAAATAGTCTTAACACGTGTAGATCTAGGATTCTTCATGAGCAAGAATGAAGGGAGTTATACTAGCGCAGTGGTTCTCAAAATTTATCACTCCCACAATCACTGTAGGGCTTGTTAAAACTCTGATTCTAGGACCTTAACCTTGCAGTGTCTGATTCAGTTAGGAGTATGGGGTTGAGAATTTGCACTTCTAAAAAATTCCCAAGTGCTGCTGCTGGAGGTCCAAGGACTACACTTGTTAACACTGGACTACACAGTTACTTGCAACCCTTCTCATCACTTAATGCTATGAATCTATAATTGTACCTCTACAGAAATAACCTAAATGACTACATAAGTTTGCTGTCATATACCAAATCTAAATAATTAGAATGCAGTGCTGAGAAGAATTCTGATGTAAACACCATGCTCTACGGAAAAGAATGCTGAGATTGATTTGTGATGTTTGTCCTCATTGTGGATGGTAAATGAGTAAACCTGTCACATATTGGCCATTTATGACCTGGGGATTTGTATCCCAGAAGGCAGTTCAGTGTTCATGATACAGGAAATAAAGAAAACAACCATGGAGTGACAGACATCTCAAAAAAGCTTCTATTTTCGACTCTTTCTATCTTTAGGTTAAAAATAAACAAATGATGATGATGCTGATAATGATGACAGTGATAGTACCTAAAACTCTGGCTGTTAAAATACTTTCACACACAGTACCATAATTGATCCTCCAACAGCTGTTTGAATAAGCGCACATGAGATCAACAAATAATCACTTAAAAATATGAAAATGATTAATTGGAACAATAATCAATCAAACATCAATTCTAATAAAGCTTTAGTTGCCTTGGATATCAGCTAAAGACCCCAGACTTTTTGTGGTATACCACTATGGGAGAAAGTGTACTTTGTTAGAATAAATAGGTGGTGAAGTATAGGCCACTTTTGCCAAAAGAAATTATCTGTTACTAAGAAACCAGTAAGACTTGTTGACCCCTTTGAGCCCAAAGACAAAATTTCAAAGGCAGTTCCTTATTTATATATTTAGAAGAATCTTATATTTGCATAATAAACCTTTTTTGACATGCAAATACATTCAGAGAACTACTCAAATCATAACTGTACAGCTCAGTGAATTTTCAGAAAATGAAAGAATCTAATTAACCAAATGCAGATCAAGAAAAAATAGTATCTGTGACCCACAGGTATGAGCTATCATTAACTGATTCCAAAGGTAGCCACTATCTTGACTTTCAAGATAATTTTGCAAGTTTAATTTATAGAAAAAAAAAGACTTACCATCTACGTCCAGGTGTTCCTGTCTGAGTCAATCATTCTTTTGTGGCATGACAATTCTTTGGTGTCTTATATGTCAGTACTTTTTTCATTAAAGATATAAGACTACTAATGTCTATATTTGGAATTTAATAAATAAAATTACTTTTTGAAATTTTGAGGTTAGAAAATGCAGTAGCACGTTGTCTTTGTGGAATTTAATAGCACAGCTATTGTATCTTATAAAATATAGGATCTACAGAATAAAATACTTGTTATAAAATGACTCATTTTATATTGAACTTACACACTTTGTTCTTTTTTTCTGTTGTGTTTTTCATTATTTTTATTTGGCATAATAATTATACATATTGCTATTTCAATACATACAATTTACAGTGGTAAAGCAGGCTGATTATCATATTCATCATCTCAAACACTTATCATTTGTGTTTGGGAACATCTAATAACCTCTCTTCTAGCCATATGAAACGATATTTTTGTTAACTATAGTCATCCTACAGTTGCATAGAACACTAAAACTTCGTTCTATTTAGCTGTAACTGTGTATCTTTTAACAAGTCTCTCCCTAGCCCTCCTTTTACCCTGCTCTTCCCAGCCCTAGTATCCTCTGTCCTACTTTTTACTTCTTTGAGATCAACATTTTTTTTAGCTTCCACGTGTGAGAACATGCAATGTTTAACTTTCTGTTCCTGGTTTGCTTTATTTAACACAATGAACACATTTATTCTTAAGAAAATCCCTTAAACTTTCACTTAGAGCCTTTTATTCTCATTTTACATATAACACTTGCTGATTTGGTCATGTGGTTTCCAAGCTCATTACATATTAGAAGTCTTAAACAAGAATATGACTGAAAGGCTAGTCCACATTAGCATACAGACAATATCAAGAAATAACAGCTGACAGCCAGGGAAGAAACCCAAATCGCATAAAAATGTAACTGCTGAAGCTAGAAAGCATCATGACTGAAGCCATTTAGTATATATGTTAACGTACCATGGTAGCCCTGAGGACACCAGTAAATCATAGACTCAGATAGGATGTACACAGCCATGATCCTGAGCTATCTGGAAGTGTCTCAATAACATCCAAAAAGTATTAATGAAGATATCATGGAAATATATAAAATATTAGAGAGATTTTCATCTAAAATTGTTATAACATGATATAAAAATTTTACAGTTTAAGAGACAAATCCTTAGTCACTTGTATACCTTAGGAGCTCCAGAACTTATAATTATCTGAGGATTTATGAGAGTGAAGATAGTTATTTAATAGTGAAAATAATTTTTACATGACCAAGACAGAGCTCTTAAATTCCTGGAAGAGGAAGAACAATAAGTGCTCTAAGTACCTCCAGTGATTGAAATCTGCAGCATTGTCTAAACCAAACTTCAACTCCCAAAACCCCACTCTTGAGATTTCATTAAACGTTCTTTTTTTTCTTAGTCGGAGTCTCACTCTGTTGCCCAAGCGAGAGTGCAGTGGCAAGCTCATGGTCATCGCAGCCTTGACCTGTGGGCTCTGGTGATCCTTCCGCCTCAGCCTTCCAAGTAGCTGGAACTTCATGCGCACACCACCAGGCCCGGCTAATTTTTTGACTTATTGTAGAGATGAGGTTGTCTAGGCTGGTCTCGAACCCCTGCACTCAGGCAATCTTCTTGCCTTGGCCTCCCAAAATGCTGGGATTACTTGTGCTTGAGCTACCATGCCTGGCTCATTAAACATTCTAACTCTAAAAAGATTCTTTAAATGCTATTAATCCTAGTAAATAAAAATAAGACTGAAAATTATACACAACTCAACTCAGAAATAGACATTTTAAACTTGAGAATTTGCTCTTTTCACATTACAGAGAAGTGCTTTTTAGTCCTTTACAGATTTTACCTCGGCAACATTTATAACTGCATAACATTCCGTGGTTATCTTTTTCATGGAAGAAAAACTTTAATTGCTATTGCAAAAAAAAAAAATCTGTATTAAGTAGAAATTTGTTTCAATAACATTAGTGAGGAATGTGCTCTAGAAAGTAAAGGTAACTGGTTGTAAAATTCTGGCAGCAGTTTAATAGAACAGTCCCAGATGGTTAGGCTGAGCCAACACTGAGTAAGAACGAAAACCTTGTCTGCAGAGGGTTTTGAATGATACCTGGAAAAATATTAAATATTATATTGTGCATAGACCAATTTGAATTTTCACAAATGTTGTAGAGTTTCATATGGTAAGAGGTTTTTTTTTCTACATGCACTTCAATTTCACAGCAAGAGTGTCAGAGAATACCTAAACACAGAAGACAGCATTCATGCAAGATGTCTAACTCTTTGATATACTAATGCATACAATTCAGAATGATTACACTATCATTACATGTAATACTTTCTGCATCTACAAGGTGGTGGTAACAGAAAGTAAGACCTCTGGTAGCGAAATCTAGAAAGCAGCCATCAGCTTCTACATGTGTTCTCTTTTTGCATTTTTCCTTCATTTTTCTTAATCAATTCTGCTGTTGTTACTGCTCTTTAGCAAAACTGGTGAAAACAAAATTGTAATCATTGAACACTCTGGCAATCAAGATGCATAAAACCTTCAATCTTCTAGGGCAAAGAATGCACAGTGTGACATTTAGAACTCTGATTAAAAAACAAGATGGTCATAAATTTCCCTGGCTAGAAGACTTTCACAACTTTCCTGATCAGGTCATCTTAGGAGGTCTGGCTTAAGTTTGTTTCAAACTAACATAAGAAAATTCTGGTTCTGGAGTGATGTGAATAGTTCAGTAAGTTCCATCTTATTTCATTCCATTTATTGACTACTCCCAAGGATTGAATAGTGTGGCATCAATGACAGAACCTGGTATCAGACCATGAATTCAACTCCCATGAGTGATGTCCTTTGAAGTGACACCATCCTTCTTGTAGAACGGACCCATAACTGTTGAGTCAAATTCATGCATTGGAATTTCCGGGGTTTGATCTGGCTGACTGGTCACCTAACTCTCTGGAAAATCCAGAGTATAATAAATACCGACAGTCAGATTCTTATGTCCCATACAATATGTTACTCCAGTTGGGAAAGTTGCATTAAGAAACTTGTTGCTTCCTCAAAATTCTGGTGTGGGTACCCTTGGTGAGAAGTCTTCATGAAAATATAAGAGATTTTGAATAGTGTCAACCCCACTATAATTTCTAGCAAACTTCAACAGGGGAACTAGCGCTTTCAGCAAGAGGGTGATATCACACATCTTCAAAATGAAATGTCTTTTGGAGTCAAACTTGTCATTGAGTACATAAGCTTCCTGCTACTCAGTTTTTTGTCACACTTATGATTGAACATGCACATCCTTCAAAGAATGACCCACTCAGATCTTGGGATAGTGAGAAGATCCCCAGATCCTTGGCTTGCGTCGGGTTGCTGTCAGAAGAACCAACCTCCAGCAGTTTCTTACTCCTTTAAGAAAAAAATTGCAGCTTCCATCACCGTGAGTCTACCGAACATCCAACAACCACAGAAAATCAACTAAATTAAATCTTACCTCTTGTCACTGTGAGTTGTTCCAACTGTGTTACTAAAGTTCAGGTTCCTTTTCCCCCCATAATTTTATATTATAAAATTTTTCTGGATTTTTGTGAGTGAAATTTGAACATGAGTCTGCTGGAAATAGGGGCAGATACAATTCAGTTTCTTTAATGTGCTGCTTCCCCGTTAGAGTGGAGCGAGCTCTGATGTTGCTGGCCATCCTGTGTCAACACCTTTGTTTAATTATGATAATGTATTAACCAGTTCCCAACTTTTGATTGTTTAGATTCCTCCCAATTTGGGGGAGTTGAATAGAATGATGACATGAATAACTAGCTAAATTTTTGGCTACATAGATTTATACCTTAGGATAAACTTCTAGAGGTGAAATGCGTCTTGAAGATGCTCTGCAGAAGGATTTTTGTATATTCATCAGCAATATATGAGAGGGTCTGCTTTCTGAACAAAAACCAAACAATGAGTATCAAAAATAAGTCTTTGTCATTTGTAACTCTTCCACGATGCCTATACCACCCAGCATCTTACTGTTTTAATTTGTTTCAACTACTTTGAATATTAATGAGGTAGGAAAATTTTCCACATATTTATTAGAAATGTGTATTCTCTTTTCTGTGTACTGCCTGTTAATGTACTTCAGCCATTTTCTGATTGGATTTTAAAATTCTGTTTTATTACTAAGAGATTTTTGCTACTTAAAAAAATTAACATTTTATCTCATGTCATAAATATTTTTTACAACTTGCATTTACAATAAGTAGTGCTTAATTTTGCCCTTCTCATTTAAAGCAGTTTTAAAAAAGTTTACATAGTCAATGTTGTTAAACTGCCTTTGCTGAGACTTAGAAAGTCTTTATCCCAAATGTTATCTAAAATTCGCTAGTTTTTTCTTCTAGACATAGATTTTTTAATTTAGTTTTTAATCTATTTGAAATTTATATTTGAAAATATATAAGGAGGAAATCTAGCATAATTGTTTCTCTATGTATTTCAATTTGTTGTAATATGAGTTATTGGATAATGTATCCTAAAAAGTACTTTAGAAGGTGGATAAATCAATACTGAGGGACTATTTAGAAGGACAGTGATGCCAAAGCTAGAGTTATTCATTAAATGCTTTCTGTAAGAAATGTCAGCCAGTTTTTGAAAAGGATGAGTAATGTAAATTGGCAAAGGATGGAGAGATGAGACTCACTTCAATTCAACATCTATTTATTCAACTTACCATGTGCCAGAATTCCTAACAGGCATAGGTGGAAGGACCATCTGGTCATACTCCTAGGACAGCACGAAGATTAGCTTGGTGTCTCTTTTGGGTCACGTGGAAAAAAAGGAAAAATGAGATGCATCAGTCAGACACAGGACAGTTGTTGTAGGGCTCAAAAGCTGGAGTGAGATATAGAAAATACCTTTCACAGTGGAGAATTTTAAAGTATATAGTCCTAAAGGTGATTTTTCCTGCTTCAATAATAGACTGGATTTTAGTAATTTAAAGATATTTAATGGAGAGTATTAACAATGTGAAATAACCAAGAAGATTAAGTTAATGCTAGCTCAACTGAAATGTCATTAGTTGAGAGAAGTAATCCTTAATACCCTAATCTGTAGACTCATTAGGATCTGGAAGAAATTGTGAATAACTTTTTCCATTAACTGAGTGAAGTTCTAATTAAAGTCGATTTTAAGAACCTGGAAGGGGGAAGTCAGTTTTGGAAAAGAATATATAGAAGACTGAGCTCAGAAGCTACAAAATAAATGGCAATTTGATAGATCTAAAGAATGAGAAATACTTTTCTCTGGTCAGAGTATATTATTGAGTGCTTTGGTACAGAGTTTAATTTCTTGATTGTTTTTGCGGCTTTCTTCCATGATGCTTGCATTGCTTTAAGTTTATTAACAATTTAGTGTCTTATGTATAACACCCTTCTTTACAAAGTTAGTTACATATAATAATTCTATTAACCCCAAATACAGTAGCTACACAGGAAAAATTATCAACTCTAAGCATCAACCTATTATTCAATATTTAAGAGCTGCCCTACTTTGCTCGTCCAAGTTTATTTATCAGTGTTACCCAATACTGCCCCCCTTTCCTGCTTTAGTTGTTTATTTTCCTCTCTGATTACAACTAAGTGATAACATTTCCATCTCTGCATTTCTACAGGTTTTTCTATTGCTGCCAATATGCCCACCCTTTTACCTCTTAAAATCTTATTCATCACTTACTAATTCATCACTAATTCTTTGCAAACTTTTGTTTCCCTAAGCTCTTCTAGATAACTCAATTTCAGATCTAAAAAAGAACTTATGGATGGTATATATTGATGGGACTCAAGTGTTAGCATGCTTCCTGCAAAAGAGTTTAAAAAATAAAAAAGATTGTTGTATAGTATTCCTTGTTTATATATACCACATTTTTAGTCTGAGTTTAAAAAATAAAAAGATTGTTGTACAGTATTCCCTGTGTGTTTATACCACATTTATTTTAGTCCATTCATCCATTGATGGACACTTAGGTTGCTTCTATAACTTGGCTACTGTGAATAATGCTGAAATGAAGATGAGAATGCAGATTATCAATTTTAATCCTTTGAATATGTATCAGGTAATGGGATTGTTGGATTATAAGGTAATTTTTTTTTTATTTTTGAGAAATCTCTTCATATTGTTTTTCCATATTGGCTGTACCAGTTTACATTCCCATCAACAGTGTATAAGTGTTCCCTTTTCCTCACATCCTTTCCAACACTTACCTTTCATCTTTTTTTATCACAGTCATTCTAACAAGTATAAGGTGATATCTTATTGTGGTTTTAACTTGCATTTCTTGATAATTAAAGATGCTGAATATTTTTTTCATATATCTGTTGTTAATTTATATCTCTTCTTTTCATAAATGTCTGTTCAAATCTTTGGCCATTTTAAATAGGGTTATTTGTTTTCCTGCTGTTGAGTTGCTTGAGTTCCATATATATTGTGGATATTAACTCCTTATCAAATTAACTGATATTAACTCCTTACACACACACACACACACACACACACACCCACCCACCCACACACACACACACACACACACACACACACGCCCCCATACTTATACCTACAACTATAACTATACCTATACCCGCGCATACATACATATACAGGGGACCCCAAAAAATGGAATTAATTTTTGGAGGGCAGTTATTTTGTAGCACAGGTTTCCCCTGCTAGGTAAGTGTTCTAGGAACCCATCGGCATCAGTATACCAGCTACCATTGTTGTGAGAGGCCATGTTTTGCTTCCACATTTTTTGTTTTAGATTTTTTTCAATGTATTTGCCTATTTCGTGATGGGTAATTTGCAGGTGAACATACTCACACAGCACTGAGTGAGTGCTCAGCAGTTTTTGACCAAAAACGTCATGATCCCTGTGCCCCACCTTCCTATTTATCCGATCTTGCCCTGAGCGACATTTTAAAAAATTTCTCTGGGTGAAAAAAATTCCTCAAAGCAAAACATTTTGGTGAGGTGGAAGAGGTGAAACAAAAAATGACAGCAGCTCTAGAAGACATAAAAATCGGAAGGTTCAAATACTGTTCTGAGCAGAAGAAAAAGTGTCTTGATAGGTGTATTCTGAAGTTTAAACATGTAACAATAAATACACAATTTTTTATAAATAAATTCCAGGTTTTTGGTGCCCCTATGTACACACACATACA
The DNA here is from genome assembly GCA_027257055.1 of Cephalopachus bancanus. Classification (NCBI taxonomy): domain Eukaryota; kingdom Metazoa; phylum Chordata; class Mammalia; order Primates; family Tarsiidae; genus Cephalopachus; species Cephalopachus bancanus. The sequence goes on along the minus strand of JAPVLO010000096.1, from coordinate 2,098,639 downwards.
CACATATACACATATGCACACACACACACGTACATACATATGCATACATATAAAATGGAATAATATACAGTCTTTAAAAAGAAGGAAATCCTGGCCGCGTGCTGTGACTCACACCTGTAATCCCAGGACTTTGGGAGGCCAAGGTGAGAGGATTGCCAGAGCCCACGGGTTCGAGACCAGCCTGGGCAACATGGTGAGATCTTGGGTATGTGGTGCAAGCCTGTAGTTCCAGCTACTTGTAAGGCTGAGGCTGAAGGATCACCTGAGCCCAGCAGATTGACGCTGGGGTGGCCGTGAGCATGCCACTACACTCCAGTCTGGGCGAAAGAGTGACCCTGATTCAAAAAAAAAAAGAAGGAAATCCTGTCATTTGCAATAACATGGATGAAACTGGAGGACATTATGCTAAATGTCAAGGCACAGAACAGGCTAGGCACAGAAAGACAAATAATGTATAATCTCACTTACATACGGAATTTCAAAAAACCAAGTTTATATAAACAGAGAATAGAAAAGTGGTCACCAGAGGCTGGAGAAGAGGGAAGGCATAAGGAAAAGAAAGATGATTACCAAGAAGTACAAAGTTTCAATTGGAGTGGAGAAGTAACTTTTAGCGACCTATTGCACTGTATGGCGACCACAATTAATAATAATGGACTCTATAGTTCAAAATTGCTAAAGGAATAGAATTTTAACGTCCTCCCCATAAGAAAATAAGTTGTTCAGATGATGGATGCATTAATTAGCTTGAGTGAATCTTTCTACAATGTATACGTAGGACAAAACATAACATGGTACCCCATAAACTTGTACAGTTATTATTTGTCAATTAAAAATAAATATTAGAAAAAAAGGATTGCTGGGCCCACACAGAGTTTCTGATATTTTATTGTTTGCATGGGGTCTGAAAATCTGCATTTCTGTCAAGTTCCCATATGATGCTAAGGCTGTTAGACAAAGGACTACTACTCACTGGTTTAGAGCATCTTCTTATACAAATAGATAAAAAATCAGACTCATTTGCTCAACATTACACAGCTAGTTTAGTGCCCAGACACTTCACTGTAAACTTCAGGAGTGGGGTTTCAAGGTAAGACTGTGACTCTAACCCTGTGCTTAAAGACCATTGTCTCCTTAAATAAAAATTGGTTTTGAAGTAATATATGTATTGTCTCACATTTGTCAGTTATTTCGAAGGTACTGAAAGGTTTCGCCATTCATCCATTTATCACAAATAACTGAATTCATGAATCTATTCTTTTTTAGTATATATAATTGTTTTCCAATTTTACTTAATATTTTTAGAATTCCCATCTTTTGCTCTTCATCCTGATACACTGCTTTGGTTCAAGACCTTATCAATTCTTTCTCAGAGGACACAGCTATTTCCTAATTTTTTCTTTCTGCCGTGGCCTAGGCTTCCTTTGATTAATTCACAAGTTTCTACTTCCATAATTGTCTTTCTACAAATCAAATCTGTCTTTTAATATACAGCATTTTCTTTTATATTAATTGGAATAAATATATTAATTGTAAGTTTAAAAAATAAAAAGTAATAAAAATTTGCTGGAGCATTTTGGAAAATTTCAAAAAGTATGAAGAAAAAAAAATTAACCATAATTCCTTAGCCCAGGAGGAACAACAGATTAGATTTTGGTGTATTTCCTTTTCATCTTTCTTTTGGTTACAAAGGTATATTTCTAAAAGTTCATTTGCTTTGCATGAAACAACTTAATTGAGATATAATTCACATATCATATAATACACTTTTTAAAGTGCACAATTAGTGGTTTTTAGTGTATCTACAGAGTTATATAAACATCACCACAATCTAATTTCAGAACATTTTTATTATCCTTCAAAAATAGCTCATACCCATTTATCACTGTCTCCACTTTACCCGGAGCTTTCAGAAAACTCTATCTAGTTTCTCTCTTTATAGATTTGCTGATTCTGGACATTTCATATAAATAGAATCCTTCAATATTTGGTCTTTTGTGACTGGCTTCTTTCCCTCTGAGTAATGTTTTCAAGGTTCATCCATGCTGTAGCATGTGTCAGTACTTCATTCCTTTTTATTGTTGAATAATATTTCATTGCAAGTCTGTGTCACTTTTTTTTCACTTATCAGCTGATGGACCATGTGGGTTGTTTCCACTTTGGGCTATTATGACTAACCCTGCTATGAACATTCCTGTGTACATTTTTGTATGGATATTTTCCATTTCTCTTGGTTGTGTATCTAGGAATAGAATTGCTGGGTCATGTGGTACCTCCATATTTAACATTTTCAGAAGCTACCAAACTGTTTTCCAAAGTGATTGCTTTATTTTATATTTCCACAAGCAATGCATGAGGGCTCTGATTTCTCCACATTTCCACCAACCCTGTTTTTTTTAAATAACTGTTTTTACAATTATAGTTACATTTGCTGGTGTGAAGCAGTATCTCGTTGTGGTTTTGCTTTACATTTTCCTACTGACTAGTGATAGTGAAGATCTCTTCATGTCTTTATGGCATTTCTTAAATATCTTTTTGGAGAAATTTCTGTTTAAATCTTTTGCCAATTTTTAATTGGATTGTCTTTTACTTATTGTATTGTAAAAGATACATATATGATCTGGATAAAATTCCCTAGATGAATTGAATTAAATATTTTTCCTATTCTATAGGATGTCCTGTCACTTTATTAATATAATCGTTTAAAAGATAAAAGGTTTTACTTTTGGTGAAGTCCAATTTATCTATTTTGTTATTGCTGCTTGTGCTTTTATTGTCATATCTTTTACTTAGGCCAGGGTCAAGAAGATTTACTCCTATGTTTTACATTTAGGTCTATGTTTTTGCTTTTGTTTTTGTTTGAAAGAAGGATTTATTGAGAGGACAGGAAAGCTCCCACTGTGGAAGGGGACCTGAGGGGGGTGCCCGGGCTATGTTTTACATTTAGGTCTATGATCCATTTTGAGTTATTTTTGGGTATAGTGTGAGATAGGGCTCCTATTTCATTCTTTTTTATGGCTGTTATTGTTGAGTCAGGGTCTCACTCTGTCACCCTGAGTGGAGTGCAGGGGCACGATCACAGCCTTGACCTCCTCCAGGCTCAGTGATCCTTCTGAATCAGCTTCCCAAATAGCTGGGACTACAGGGGTGTGCCACCACACCCAGCTAATTTTTTGATTTTTTTGTAGAGAAGAGGTCTTGCTATTTTGCCTAGGCTAGTCTTGAACTCCTAGGCTGAAGCAATCCTCCTCCCTCGGGCTCTCAAATTGCTGGGATTACAAGAATGAGCCACTACACCCGGTCTCCAACTTCGTTCTTTTGCATGAGAATATCAAGTTTTCTCATCATCATTTTTTGAAAAATCTATTCTTTTCCCATCAAAAGAGATTGCTTCCTTGTTTGAAATTAGAAGACCATAAATATAAGTATTTATTTCTGGACCCTCCATTTTATCCCATCAATCTATATGTCTATCCTATGTGAGTACAACATTGTCTTGATTATTGTAGCTTTGTAATAAGTTTTAAATCAGGAAATGTGAGTCACTCAGCTTTATGTTTATTTTTCAAGGTTGCTTGGGTCATTCCAGGTCACTTGCATGCTCATGTGAATTTTAGTATCAGCTTGTCAATTTTTGTGCGGGGGGAGGAGCTCAGATTTTGGTAAAGACTGCATGAAGTCTCTAGACCACTTTGGGTTGTTTCTACTTTGGGCTATTATGACTAACCCTGCTATGAACATTCCTGTATACATGTTTGTATGAATATGTTTCCATTTCTCTTGGTTTTGTACCTCACTGCCATCTTAATATTGTATGGATATGTTTCCATTTCTCTTGGTTTTGTACTCACTGCCATCTTAATATTAAGTCTTTCAATACATCAGCATGGGATGTCTTTTCATTTATTTAGATTTTTTTTAAACGGTCAAATTTATTTTATTTTTTATTATTATTTTTTTAGCTGAAGTCTCACTCTTTACTCAGACTGGAGTGCAGTGGCCACTCCCAGCCACTGCAGCCTCGACCTGCTGGGCTCCGGCGATCCTTCCGCCTCAGCCTTCCAAGTAGCTGGAACTATAGGCGCACGCTACCACATCCGGCTAATTTTCGATTTATTGTAGAGATGAGGTCTCACCAAGTTGCCCAGGTGGGTCTCGAACCCGCGGGTTCAGGCAATCCACTCACCCGGGCCACCCAAAGCGCTGGGATTACAGGTTGAGCCACTGAACCCGGCCTTATTTAGATCTTTAATTTCATTTCATTATTTTATAGTTCTTCTCTTATAAGTCTCACATTTTTTCTTAAATTTATTTCTAGATTTTTATTCTTTTGACATTTTAAATAAAATTAATTTCTTAATTTTATTTTTGGATTCATCATTGCTAGCATATTGAAATGTAGTTGAGTTTTGTACATTAATATGTTGTTTTGTGACTTTCCTGAACCCATTTATTAGTACTAGTAGTTTTAAATTTGGATTCCTGAGGATTTTATATATACTAGATCATGTAAACTGAAAACAGAAATAGTTTTCTTTTCCAATCTGTATACCTTTTATTTATTTTTTTCTTGCCTAAATGCCCTGACTAGAAACTCCAGTACACCGTTGACTAGAGATGGTGAGAACAGACAACCTTGCCTTGCTCCTGATTTTAGGAGAAGCTATTCAGTCTTTCTTCTTTTTCTGTTCGTTTGTTTGTTTTGTTTTAAAGCATTTTCCAAAATTTTAATGTACACAGTGACAAAAAGGGAAAAAACAAAAAACACAGTAATTCTGAACACATGAAGAGTGATTAAGCAGGCTCATAATCAAATCAGGCTTTATTACTCGCAATAAGGGCAACTCTTTCCATTCTCCACCAAATACTTAAGTTTCAATAGTATTAACATTAAAAGAAAATGCATATTAGATGTGGTTTTTCACACACGTCCTGTACCATGTTGAGGAAACTTCTATTCCATGTTTGTTCAGTTGATCCCTACCATTTTATTTTAAAATCTTTCATTAGATCCTTATTTTTTTATCAGATGAAGTTCATGCTCCATAGTCTGTTACAGGAGACTTTCCTGGACTTGCTCTGTCCCTAATTTTCCAGCTTCATCTCTTGACACTCCCTCTGTACCATCTTTTCCAGTCCCATCTCCAAAACATTGTTCTCCAGCAATAGTAAGCTGTAGGCAGTTCCTAACACTCCATGGTGCTTCATCTGTCTAATGCGCCTTCTATCTTATTCCTATTCTTCACCTCCTAATTGTACTTCAATGTGCAGCTCAAATGTTTACTAATTTTCAAAATTTAATCTACTAATTTAAAAAATACAAGGTCTGACAATTAATTTCATGAACTCATCCTAGGAAAAGTGCCATATATTTAATTGCTGAATATTATTGCAGTCATTTTTGAAGTACTCCCCTTGGGGAGCTTTGCACCAATGCCAGCACCTAATCCACCTGTCAAAGCAATTTTGGAACTCTTTTTCTGGAATGGTCATTAAAGCTCTTCATGTCCTGAATGTCATCAAAATGTTTTCCTTTCAATATTTCCTTTATCTTTGAGTTAAAAAAAAAAGTCACTGAGAGCCAGATCAGGTGAGTAGGGAGGGTGGTCCAATACAGGTATTTGTTTACTGGCTAAAAACTCCCTCACAGACAGTGCTGTGTGAGCTGGTGCATTGTCATGATGCAAGAGCTCCTTTGGGATCATTTTTGCGTGTACCAGTCTCTTGTTAATATTTTCAGTTAAGATTTTTCTAACTGTCTATCTATCAATGTTTATTTGGTCTGCTATGCTTATCACAGTCAGTAGACAATTTTGACACACAAATCAATGAATTTTTGCAATGTTTTTATCAGTTCTGCTTGTTACTGGCCATCCTGACCTTTCTTCATCAGTGATACTTTCTCTCTCCTCAGAAAAATATTTAATCCATTTGTACACTGCCATTTTCTTCATGGCATTATCCCCATAAACTTGGACTAATGTTCCTGATTTCATTTCCACTTTTGCCAAATTTCACATGAAATTTAATGTTTGTTCACGGCTCTAATTCAAGCTCTGACATTCTTGTGATGGCACACCAAAACACACAACAACAATAATGAATGCCACTCAACAAAACACCGCCGTTCATCAACACAAACACAGCTGTGAGACACTGATATACCAAGGTTATGAAACGTTAGTGAGCTGCGGATGTAAGTGCACAGTGGTAATTTCTCAGACTTGTCAGACCATGTATGTCAATGAATTAGATCTGGCTTAAGTGGGCTTCTTGTGTATTCTCATAACCTGGTGCACATATTTTTATGCTATAATTCAACATTGTCAATTGAAGTTTTTGCCTCTCCAAAAGGAATAAATTTCTTATAGGCAGAGTCATATCTTAGGCATCTTTTATTCACAGGGCTTGGAACCCACTCAGTAAATTGATGGACAGATGTATAAATGCATGTTGAGATATATGCCATTTTTTCATATTGAGCATATATAAATTAGTAAAAAGACTTATGTGGTTCTAAAGTTCTTAGCAGCCAGAAAAAGCAAAAGACCCTAAGGCAAATGGAGTTGTTCTAGGGCCTACAGGATGTAAATTGGAAGAAAAAAATGATTGGAAAAAAAATATGTCAAGCCAAAAAAAAAAAAACAGGGAAAGTGTTGGAAACTAGAGTTTCCACAGAACTTGTCTCAATTGCTGGAAATAACACTCACTATGACATATCTTCCTATGGATCCTCATTCCTCATTTCTTCTACCTCCCCACCTACAATCTCCAATGCCAGTCATTACACATTCTATTCAACTCAAAAACTATGGTGGGATACATGTAAGATAATCAACCATGTTCATGTACAGAAGAAGAGTCGTGGCCTGTTATTCCAATAAAACCAAATGTCACTGAGTAGTTAACACTCACATATAAGATTCAGTGAGATATTAAAAACAATTAATAATCAAATGTTAAAATGAGCAGTATAGACCATATTATTTCATTGGAGGGAGAGATACATTTATCTACATTTACTGGTTGTGTGCTAGTAATATCCCAGGTATTGGGCAAGATGGTGAGTATATAATGTTGAATGATTCAAAATCTGTGTGCTCAGGAAATATGTAGTCTACCGACAGAATGATGCAAGTTAATGCATAACTTATTCATTCAGCAAATGCTTATTGAAAATCGTCACAGTTATTATCCTAGCAGTGCTAGGGACACAGCAGTGACTACAAATCTATGCTTAGATAAAGATTCTATGCTTAGAATCTATGCATACATTCTAAAGTGGGGAGAGACAAAATTAAACTACATAGAGAGAGTGTGTGTGTGCATGTATGTGTGTGTGTTTGTATTTAAATGTGTGTATGCATATACTAAACGTAATAAGTATTATAGAAAAGAAAATAAACAGGTTAGGGTGATTAAGACTACTGCGACGTGATGACAGTGGGTTGCAATTTGAAGTACCCTTATTGTGATTGGCCTTATTGAGAAGGTCACATTGGAGCTAAGACTTGAAGAAGGAGAGTTTGTTGCCACACAGCTGTTGAGGGAAGAATGTTCCAAGCAGAGGGAACAGTCAAGGCAATGCCCTAAGTGAGGAGCATGCATGGAGCATTCACAGAACAGCAATGAAGTGTTAGTTGTGAAGTTGTGACTGACAGGAATGGTAGGAGATGGGACAGAGAAGTCGAAGTGCCCTTTTAGCCTTGGAAGGACTTTAGTTAGTAAAATGGGACAATTGGAGGGCTTTGAGCAGAAGAGTGAGGCAATCCAATTTATGTTTTAAACGGATTACTCTGGCTGCTTGTGAAGAATAGACTTAGGTACAAGAGCAGATGCAGGGGAACCAATTAGGAGACCATTGGCATAAGCTAGTTTGGAGATTATTCTAGTGGCTGAGACCAGGATGGAAACAGTGAAGGTGGTGGGAATATAAATTCTGGAAATATTTAAAATTAGAGCCACCAGAATTGGATGTGTGATGTATGAAAAAGAGAGGAGCCAAAGATGAATTCAGAGTTTTAGTGGAAGCTACTACTTAGGAAAATAGGGAAGGATGGGGAGGAGGGTAAAATTTCAGGTAAAAACTATTAGAGGTGGGTAGATCAGGACTTCTGTTTTTTTTTTTACATTGTAAATATGAAATCTACCAAGTGGAGTTACCACTTCAGCAGCTGGACGTGTAAATACTAAAGCAGAGGTTGATCCGGTATTCTTCCTGAAGAAATGAGAAATGCTGCTTCTAGAAAGAAGTAGAGCTTGGCTGATATTGTCAAGAAAGTTTCAGGAAATGAACTTGAGAGCTTGCTGGAGGTTCTAGCAGGGAAGCGCAGCTACTCGTACATCCATGACAGAAGAGTCCTCCTCTAGTGGGGATGGTCATCCTCTTGGGTCAAGCATTCAGCTTTAGGAGGGATGCACATAGAGCAGTGAGGGAGGAAAGAGACGCCCGCTTAGCCAGTCACATCAGCCGAATCAACCCTGCCGATCAATGGAGAGACAGATGTTGCAGCCAGATTGCCTTCAGAAACAGAAAACCAAACACTGCATGTTCTCACTCATATGTAGAAGCTAAAGGGTCACAAAGATGGAAATAATAGACACCGAAGACACCAATAAGGGCGAGGTGGGGAGGCGGACTATGGTTCAGAAACTACCTATGGGGCACAATGTTCACTATCTGGGGAATAGGCCACCTGAGACCCAATCCCCAACACTGCATGATATTCCATGTAATGAATACACGTGTGTACCCCCTGAATTTAAAAAAAAAAAGGAAATGAAGTGGATATTGAACAATGGGAAATATTTGGCTACAGAGAGTGTAGTAATAGAATTTCATACTTAGGGAATATCTAAGCAAGACCCACAGGACAGGAGAAAGCAGGGTGAATATCTGAGAGTGAGCAGAAAGCTCTGCCTGGGATCTTTTTATGGAGACTTTGGGACATAAATACAGTTGGGTGGCTTATGGCCAGATTTCAGGAGGGCTTGAAGGTCAGGCGTCTCTAGAAAACCATCCCTTGCACGTTGGTCAGCTTGGAGCTCCTTCCCAAGCCCTCTGCAGCCAGAATTCACAATTCCATCTCACCACCATCCCAGAATATTCTAAGAGCCTATTTGATGTACTTTTCTCTTAGTTTCCCTGAATGGTATGTTACTCTATTTTGATTTTTTAATCTACCACAACGATTCATTACTAGAAGTTGAGTAAATGTTTGTTCAAAGACTATTTGAATACACACACCTTTTGATCATATTTTCATTTCAAGCCTTTTGGGAATTTTTAATTAAGAAAAAAAATCTTTGTCTTTATTGAACAGGTGAAAGATCTATTATAATTATCCCACTTTATAGAAGCTAACATACTAGAAAAATGGTAGAAAACAGTTTTTCAAAGCAGCAACTACCAAGTGACAGATACAAAGTTGCTAAGGAGGAACTGTTGGAAACTAGAAGGTAGAAGAAAGACTAAGCTTCTATGAATAAATTAAAGAGGTAACTGACTGGTGGATTGACAGTGAAGACATTTGTCTAGGCTAGTTTCATACCTTATAAGAATGAAAGAGGCTGGGCCTGGTGGCTCATACCTTCACTTTGGGAGGCCAAGGCAGCAGGATTACTTGAGCCCAGGAGTTCAAGAACAGCCTGGGCTAAATAGTGAGACCTTATCTCTCCAAAAAAAAAAAAAAAGATAAAATTAGCTGGGTATGGTGGTGCACACCTGTAGTCTCAGCTATTTATTTGGGAGGCTGAGGCAGAAGGATTGCCTGAGCCCTAGAGGTTGAGGCTGTGCTGAGTCATGATTGTGCCACTGCACTTCAGCCTGGATGACAGAGTGAGACTCTGACTAAAAAGCAAAAGTGCTCACTACCTTAGGTATAAGAACTTCTGGCATTTGGTACTCATCTCTTCAGAGACCCGTCAGCAGAGCCCTGAGCTCAACCTTCCCACAAAAGCCCCTGGGATGACCATCATGATTTATAGAGGAATAGAGTCAATGTCAAGCTCAGTCCTCAGCCCCCGGCAAAGAGAATGGTAGAAACTACCACCGGTGGCTGAAGTCAACCTGTTGCTACCACTGAACTGTTGGCCACCAGAACTAATCATGGCTCTGTTCAATTGGACTCAGGGAAAATAGCTGCTGCTTGAGTCATCAGCAATGCACTACTGGGTATGTTTGAATGTTACAAGGAACTCTCTGGGGGCAGTGAATATAGGCACTGATTCATTTAAAAATATTTGTTAGCCGGGCTCGGTGGCTCAGCCTGTAATCCCGCGCCTTTGGGAGGCTGAGGTGAGTGGATTGCCTGAGCCCGCGGGTTCGAGACCCGCCTGGGCAGCGAGACCTCATCTCTACAATAAATCAAAAAATCAGCTGGGCGTGGTAGCGCATGCCTGTAATTCCGGCTACTCGGAAGGCTGAGGCGGAAGGATCGCCGGAGCCCAGCAAGTTGAGGCTGCGGTGGCCGGGAGCGGCCACTGCACTCCAGTCTGGGCGACAGAGTGAGACTCCAACTCAAAAAAAAAAAAAAAAAAAAAAAAAAAAAAATATTTGTTAGTTGATATACTAGTCTTGCCTGGTCCTTAACGCCTCTGCTTCATGCATTCATATGTTCTTTAGCTAATTTAAAAACACTATTACTTGTTTTTCTGGAAGTGACAGGATCACTTTGTTTATTTTGGAGAAAATATCTGTCACAGACCCAAGCCTGAAAACCCATAGTTTGCCTTTCTGTCATTCTTTCTTCTTTGAATTGGAGTCTCACTCTGTCGCCCAGACTGGAGTGCAGTGGCCGCTCCCGGCCACCGCAGCCTCGACCTGCTGGGCTCCTGCGATCCTTCCGCCTCAGCCTTCCAAGGAGCTGGAACTACTGGCGCGCGCTACCACACCTGGCTAATTTTTTGATTTACTGTAGTGATGAGGTCTCGCCTGCCTGGGCGGGTCTCGAACCCACGGGCTCAGGCAATCCACTCACCTCAGCCCTGTCATTCTTCCACATTGAAATGGTGTTCATGTAAAAAGCAGCTAGTTACAGCTCTCAACTGCATCAATCACACATGAGTATTTCTTCAAGATGCCACTCACATTTAGTCGGCAGGAGAGGGGTTTCACGTGTACTGCCTTCTTTTTCTCTTTCTTTTGGTACTTATTTGTTAGAGTTTTATAGGATGGTTTGGGAAGGGTCGGAAGGCTTTTGCACTAGTAAAAGAACATATAGGAAAGAATACAAGGCCCTCCTTTTCATCCCTCGTCCTCTTCATTTTATCTTATGCACCTTTGATTTATCTGAAGTAAAGGTTGATAAATTATACCCACAGGCTAAATCTGGCCTCACAATTGTTTTTTCTTTCTTTCTTTCTTTCTTTTTTTATTTTCTTGTGTGTATGTGTTTTAAATTTTTTTAAATATGTATTGTATTTTAAAGATGTGGGGTACAATTCAGGATTAGGTATACAAGTGGACATTGCACCGGTAAAGTTTGGGCCTCCCTTTGGTCCCCACTTTGCCTGGTTTGAGGTCAGGTACCTTTATTGATGTTATGTTTCCCTCCCTCCCCCGACCCTGGCAGTATCCCACTACTGCCAATCCCTTTCTTATAGTATTATGGTTGTACTTCCTTCTTTTTCAACAGAATATTACAAAGATGTGTGTTTAAGTGTCAAGACTTAATAAAGATGGTAATTTTTACTGCTTTATCAAGTTTACTCATAAGCAGAACAGATACATATATATATTTTTTACTCCCTGGGCACAGCAGTTGGAAGACTAATTCTAGAATAGTTGGGTGCCACTGTACTGTTTTGTGTTGTATCATTGGTGCAAATGCAACACAGTGAAAAAAAATCTTATTATTATGAAAATACTTTTGACCTTATGGTCTCCCTAAAAGGATCTCATAAACCCCTGGGGATGGCAGTCCATGATTTAGGAACTACTGCTGTATACAAATTCTTTTGTATATCTTGAAATTCCTGGGTCAAAATCTATAAATATTTCAAGGTGCCTGATACATATTAACAAATTGCCTTGCAGCCTGAGGTCCACCTAAATAATTTACACTTTCCTCTGCAATGTATCCATTTAATTGCAGTGAGGGCATTTGTCTAGGCTAGCTGCATACCTTACAAAGGTGAAAGAAGCTGGGCACAGTGGATTCCATTTTATCAGGTAAACACACCACAGAATTGAAGCTCCGACTCTGTCCTATCTACAAGTAAGGGAGAGTCAAAATTGAAACTCATGGCTCAGTTGCATCTGAAATAAAGGCAGTAATTTTTCTTCAGTTTTCATTACCTATCCCAACTCAGATATCTCAACTCTTCAATATATTACTGACATAAACTCCAAAATGTCTTCTAAAACAATACCTATTGCAACAGAGCTATGAATTTAGACAGAGAAAAAATAGTGATATAAACCATTGTGTGACCCATTACTCGCCCTCCTCTGTGCGTCAAGAAAACAAAATAAAAACAAAACCCTTCTTGTTCACTGATTCACTACACAGACTGGCAATTAGCTGTGTTTCAGTCCCTTTTATCTAAAATGTGATTTCTTGGCATATGCTAATTATAATAAAATTCCAAGGCAAAAATATTTGATGTATAATCATAGGAATGGAAGAGAACATAAGATAGTTCCTGATTAATTCACATGATTCCAGGGAGTTTGGCATAAAATACCTTCTAGGTAAAATTATCTTAATAAAAAATTTTCTGAAGAACAAGATTGCTTAGTTCTAAGAATTTTATACTATATTGAACTTTATTATAATAAGCGATCATTTTGATAGAATAAGATTTATCTTGGGCCCAAATCAGAGTGGTTTAACTCCCCAAGGGACCCTCTCACACTAAAGATTACATCACACAGAATAGTTCCTCGGGGCAAATTCCTCATAGGCTGAATTCTTGACAGAAAATTTCAAAGAACATTGGTTGGTCCCTAGTATATGAAGATTTTCCAGCACCATGACTAGAACATGTCTAGAAAGACAGTAGATATTCATTCCACTTTCCAAAACCTGGTCTACCATCTGTAATTTCACCTCATCAGAAAAGGACGTATGTTTGAGAAGGAAATGTTCTTTCTAAAAAGAGATGTAGGCTCATTAAAAAATATAGATTCTAGTATTTTTAAATGTAATTATGCCTACTGGGCTATTAATATTGCAAATGTAGCCTTATGGTTAGGATTTACTAAATCAACACTCAATAAACTCAAATTGTTTATACAGTTGAAAGTCTATTTCCACACTTATAAAAATGATATTTGAAATTGGGATAAAGTACTTCCAGAAATATTTCATTGCTGATGACAAACAATTTTGTGAATTGATTTTTGAATCCATTATTAGAGGAAAAATAGATTCAGTTTAATACAAATTCCATTGATTCTCAAGAAATAAATTACATGTTCAATAAATCTTCTGATAGTTAAATAAGTCTTTTAAGTTAAATAAGCCTTACAGTGTATATTGGGGTTTTTAAACAAATACCAAAACCATAATTTTTTTTAAATTCAGAATTTCAAGGATCTTAATAATTGTCTTAAGTGTGATAGAAAAAAGTGATCACCAAGAAAGTAAGTGTCAAGACAGAGCCCTTTCTTTGCCATTTCAGGAGTTTCAAAAGGCAGTGTTCATGTCTAACGGAGAGAGTACTAAAATGTATTTATTCACCGGATGCAGATTCGTTAAATGCTTTTTATTTGCTAGGTCTTGTGTACAAAACCAAATAAGCCATGAGCACTAATCACCCATTTATTCATACTACAAATATCTACTGAGTTCTTACTATGGGTCAGACACTGTTCTAGGCACTTTGAATAGGTGGGAGGCAAGACAGATAAGGTCTCTGCTCTTCTGGAGTTTCAGGGTATTTGGTGGTAGTGAAAGAAGAAACCTTATTGTTTCTTATTTGTATCACTTATTTGATAAATAAGTAAAGAAATGAATGAACAAGACCATTTCAGACAACGATTTGTGCTATCAGGAAAAGAAAACAAGAGGATATAGGCATGCAACAGAAGTACATCTCAAGGAAAAATTTGCGCTTAGACCTAAATGACACAGAGAAGGCAGGTACTCAAAGAACCAGGGCAGAATGTCTAGGCAGAGGAAACAGCAAGTGTGAAGGCCTTTAGAAAAGAGTTGAAAGAGATCAAATTGAAAAGCTAAGAAAGTAGAAACTTCCCCCTTGCCCCAACTTCCCACCTCACCAACCCCAGGTTTGCTCCATCTATTAGAACTTGACTAGCTTCTTTCCTCTAGGTCTGGACATCGGTTCTCCAAACCAGGAGACTAGGTTTCATATGCCAATAGCAAATGATGGACCTGATTGCATTTCACTTGCGTAGTTGTATTTAAAAATGTTTATACTTTTCATGGAAGCATTATTAAATCAAAGAGTTTATTAACCACTGTTTATAACTGAGGAAAATAAGTTTTTACCTATAAAAGTAATGTATAGACAAGGCCCGGGTTAAAATACTTAGAACCTCTGGTGCTATTCATCTTGATAAGACACATTACCTTTTACCTTTAGACACTCTTGGACTGAAACATGACAGCTGTTGATCTATTTGAGTGTTGTTAGCAGGCTGAGAACAGTGATCTATAGACTGAAACACTCAATGCATTAAGGAAAGCTGGCATCTTGGAGTCAGATACCTAGAGTTAATGGGGAAATGATAGCCTCCATATTATTGACAGAACACCCCAAATCCTCAGGCCACTCATCAGCATGGTTATTAATCTTCTTTCCCAAGTCAAAGAAAGAAATATATCAGCCTTAAGAGCCCTAATGGGAATAGGAAAAGAGAGAGAGAGAGATAGGGTAATTTTTTTTTTTTAAATGAGTCTTGTTTTGGTTTCCTTAAGGAGAACAGTTTGGTAAGACTATTAAAATCAGACATATTTCAATATGATGGACACATATAATATATGAACACATTTTTGAATAGGTAATCCATTCACAAAGCATATAAATCAAAACAATATAAAGAGGCATTAAGCAAAACGTTTCTACTTTATTTCTATCTTTCTTTTCCACCACAGTGACTTTTATTAGTTTCTTTGTCTTTGCTTTTTGTTGTGTGTGTGTTACAGAAACAGAAGTATATATTTTTTTATTTTCTCCCTTTTACACTCAATTCCATACTACATATACAAGGAGGGGACCCAAAAAACCTGAAATGTATTTATTAAAAAATTATGTATTTATTCTTACATGTTTAAACTTCAGTCACCTTCACCTTCAAAGTACCCTCTGTTTGATGCAGTACACCTACTGAGATGCAATTTCCACTGCTCAAAACAGTTTTTGAACTCATCAATTTTGATGCCTTTCCAATTTTTGTTTCATCTCTTCCACATTGGCAAAACGGTTCCCTTTGAGGACTTTTTTCAATCTGGGAAACAACAACAAAAAAGTTGCTCAGAGGGAGATCTGGTGAATAGGGAGGGTGGGGCACAGGAGTCAAGCCTTTTTTGGACGAAAACCTGCTGAGTGCTCAGCCCAGTGTGGGCAGGTGTGCTCATAAATCACACATCAAGAAATGGACAATTGGTTGAAAAAAATCTCAAAACAAAAAAAAATTCACTGAAACTGAACACAGCCTCAACAAAATGCTCGCTGGTACACTGATGCTGATGGATTTCTAGAATACTTATCTAGCGGGAAGACTACTCCATATTACAAGGGGCCTGCTCTCCAAAAAATAATTTCAGGTGTTTTGGGGTCTCCCTGGTAGTGTTGCACACTTTGCTTTATTTCTTAAATAATATGTCCTTAGGAGCTTTTATTTTACAAAAAAGAAATCTTTCCATATTGATATCTGGAGAACATTCTCCTTATTTTCTTTTGCATCTGCATAGTATTCTGGTAAATGGATGTATCACAATTTGTTAAACACAGTCCTTTATAAAATGGGTATTAAGTCTAGTTAGAATCTTTTTGTTTTTACAACCATTGCTGCAATGAATAAGTTTGTTCATAGCATCATTTTGCACATGTATAATTCTATCTGCAAGATAAGTTCCCAGAAGTGGGATTTTTGTATAGATTTTAAATTATCTATTTGCAATTTGGGTAACTCCATGGGGGATGCGCTACAGTATCCACTACCATCAATAACTCACACTTTTGGATTTTTGATAAGCTGATAGATGAAAAATGTCGCAGTGAAATTGTATTTAACATTTCTGTAATTATGATTGAGATGAGACTTTTTTTCAGATGTTTAAGTGGAATTTGTCATTGCATTCTGTTAATTTTCTGTTCCTCTCCTTTTCCATGTGTTTATTATATTGTTGGTCTTTTTTTTATTAATTTATATTAGGAAGCCTGGCTTTTTGTGCTATGAATTGCAAATATTTACCATAGTTCTCATTTTGACTTTACTTGCAGAATTTTGTGTGTGTGTGTGTGTGTGTGTGTGTGTGTGTGTGTGTGTGTGTGCGCGTGCGCGCACGTGCTTTGTTTTCTTTTTGCTGGGTAAGAGGATTTTTTTTTTATTATTTATTGTAGTAGTCATCAATCTTGTATGGCTTTTGGATTTTCTCCTGAAATTTTATAGCTTCATTTTATTTTCCATTTAAATTTTTCCATCCATTTGCAGTTTATCCTAGTGCACAGTGTGAGGATTTTTTTTTCCTAGAAGTCATCCTAGTTGTTCCAATACAATTTATGGAAACATTTATTCCTCCATTTCTGATTATACTTGCCATCTTCATCATATGTCTTATATACTTGGATCTATTCATGCAGAGATACCACACTGTTTTAATTATTGAGGCTTAAAAATAAGTTGCAACATCCAATAGATTCAGTTTTTTTGAATAATTCCACACAGTATAAATTCATCTGCTGTGAATAGAAATAGAGCTCATTATCCAGAGCCCACTGTGTGACTTCTCAGATCAGAAGACATTGGCCTCCATCAGAACAGCCCTCCTCACTCTACTTCTTTTTTTTTTTTTTGAGTTGGAGTCTCACTCCATCGCCTAGACTGGAGTGCAGTGGCCGCTCCCGGCCACCGCAGCCTCAACCTGCTGGGCTCCTGCGATCCTTCCACCTCAGCCTTCCGAGTAGCCGGAATGACAGGCATCACTACCACACCCAGCTGATTTTTTGATTTATTGTAGAGATGAGGTCTCGCTGCCCAGGCAGGTCTCGAACCCGCAGGCTCAGGCAATCCACTCACCTCAGCCTCCCAAAGGCGCAGGATTACAGGCTGAGCCACGGAGCCCGGCTCTCATTCTACTTCTATTTTCTGCACATCCCAACCCCGCTCTCCACCCCACTCGATTTCACTGCCACAACTGGTATTTGTGGACCCCAAGAACCTCTTTCTCCTTCTTCCCCTGTTCCTTCCCCCTGTTTGAAGACGGTCAAATGCAGTGCTTTTCAAAGCTTCCAGATGCGGAGGGCCTGTATCTGTATTCCAGGCTGTTGGATCCAACCTGAAAGTTATTTGGGGCAACAAATGATCATTAAGTTTTATAGATTCTTTCTAGAAACATGTGCTTCTAAGAATGTGTGTAGGAGACATTAATATAAAGGACATACGAAAAAAAAGAGAAAAGTGTTTTTCAGACTCCAGAGCTTGTTGCTCAGCTGTGAACAAAGCCGGAAATTTCTTTTAGTCTGTAATCAGCTTTGCTTACTCTTCACCCCATCCCAGCGCTGGGAGGTGACAGGTAAGTTCTTGACAGTTAGAGAAATGAACATGGAATCAAGGCTTCTCTTTCTGGGCAATGGAGGAGAAAGCGGGAGGGGAGGAGAGAGAGAGGGGAGAGAGAGAGACTGAAAGACGGAGGGAAGGAGGAAGGCAGAGGAGAGGGAGAGAGAAAAGAGAGAATTAAACATGCAGAAAGCATGCTTCAAAAATCCCCAGCTCTAGAGCCGGTAACACTGTAGTCATCTGTAGGAATATCAGACACTGGGTAATCTGTAGAGGAATAGCCTGTCATAAATGTGGCCACAGGTCACAGGAGCGAGAATCCTAGCAATCCCCTTTTATTGGAGATTGGCTTTTTCATCCTGATCCCGTCCACCGTGGGCACCCCACTCATCTCTCAGTCCCAAGTTCGAGGCTGAACACAGCGGTGATGTCGCCCCGGAGCCTGGGAGTGGCCCGGGTGTCTGAATGGGAAGATGTTAAATCGGTTGGAGGCCGGCCGAGTTCCCAATGCTGGGGGAGCCAGGAAAAAGGCAAAGGATCAAGGAAGCCTTCAGCCAGCCAGGGCCAGGCCGAGGCGACGGGAGGGGGTCAGTGCTGGGAGTTCATGGTCCATGGTTGCCACGCCCTGCATGCCCTAGCCCTGCCCAGAGCTGGCTCTACCTGCTCCGCCCCCCCAGCCCATCACCCTGCCTTCCTCCTCTTCCCCTTGGTCCTCAGGAACCCACCCCACCATGGTTACCAACCCCGTCACCTGTACACACCCTCGTGCCCTCCCGCACACACGGGTACACACTCATCCACATTCACATACACACACGTCACACATCCCCACACTCAGTCACACCCTCCCAGCCTCACAGTCACACTCAACGCACACACACTCATCACACTCCCTCACACTCTCTCTTACAGCCATCACACACTCACTAAGTCACCCTCGTGGACACTCGCAGTCACACACTCCCTCCCACTCAGTCACACACTCACCCTCACATACTGGTACATCCTCACACACCCTCAGTCACATGGGCTCTCAGTCATATTCTCACACGTTCACCCTCAGACATCTGCATATTCACAGTCACACCTCAACGCCCACGCTGCTTCTCACATGCTCACACTGCCCCCACCCTCGCACACTTGTGCACTCACACACACCTTCACTCACACTCCCTCCCACACACTCACACTCCCTTGCTCTCACATTCATGCACACTCACACTCAGCCACACTGCCTCCCTCACCCCACCTCTCAGTCATACCTGTACACCTACTCACGTTCTCATTTCACACACTCTCACTCACACTCTCCCCGCTCACACATTCTCCTTGTCACTCACCTTCTTTCACTTTCTCATGTGTGCACTCTTATCTAACCATTTTACCTGTCCTCTTCCAAATCTTTCCCTTCGTTTTCGTTTTATAGCCCTTTACAGGGGAGTGGAGATTAAAAGAAGTATGCTCTAATCCCAGCTAGTATGTGAAGCTATGTTAGTGCTCTATCTGTATCAATGAAAAATAAATCCAGCCGGGCTCAGTGGCTCAGCCTGTCATCCCGCACCTTTGGGAGACTGAGGTGAGTGGATTGCCTGAGCCCGCAAGTTCGAGACCCGCCTGGGCAGCGAGACCTCATCTCTACAATAAATCCAAACATCAGCCGGGCGTGGTAGCGCAGGCCTGTAATTCCGGCTACTCGGAAGGCTAAGGCGGAAGGATTGCCGGAGCCCAGCAGGTCGAGGCTGCGGTGGCCGGGAGCGGCCGCTGCACTCCAGTCTGGGCGACAGAGTGAGACTCCGACTCAAAAAAATAAATAAATAAAAATAAAAATTAATCCATATGTTTTTATGAAATTCAATCAACATTTACATAGCACATGTGCTAGACACTGAAGGAAGTATGCGGACAAAGAAGAAACTGTAAGTCTACCAAAGGCTAGGGCTGGCTAGTAGAAGCACTCGTTAAACTAATAGTCATCATTCCAATACTCATTAGCAAATATTTACTCAACACTCACTGTGTTCACACCACACTAGGTCCTGGGGATAAAATGATGGGAAGGGCAAAGTTCCATCCTTAAAGAAAGGGATGACTTGGTGGTGGGTGTGAAGATGCACATCAATAATAAAAATAAAACAAATTTTTGATCATTTCTATTAATATGCTATTTTTTTAGAACACACATACTATGAGATATTTACTGACAACAATGGAAACACAGAGAAAGGACTAGGTCAAAGAAAGTGCAAAGACAAAGTATTGTGAAGATCTGAAACAAAACAAAACAAATGAACAAATGATCACATGTTGTAGGAGTCTCAGTGGAGACTTTGGAAGGAGGGGGATTTGACTGGGACCTCAGATAATAGGTCAAATTATGACAAAAGCTCTGTATAGTCATCTATACTGGCTATAAGAATGGATTACTGGTAGGGATGGAGCTGGGAGACACTCCGTGGTATTAATGAACCTACCTTGCTTGTGCATAACCCAGATGCTCTGAGGTACTTTGGCATTGCATGTTTTAACAACCAGAGACGAGTGAGCTCCTGTTCCCCACTCTTGTCCCCCCACCAGTTATGCAACAGTCCAGGCAGACACCATCTGTTCAAGGAACAATGAAGAGCCAATTTAGCTAAGACTGAACCATGCATAAGGGAAGGTAGTGAGAAATGACACTAAGACCTGGACTTGAGGGTTTTTTCTTTTTTAGATTAGAAAATATGATTTATGCCGGGCTCGGTGGCTCAGCCTGTAATCCCGCGCCTTTGGGAGGCTGAGGTGAGTGGATTGCCTGAGCCCGCAGGTTCAAGACTCACCTGGGCAGCGAGACCTCATCTCTACAATAAATCAAAAAATCAGCCAGGCGTGGTAGCGCACGCCTGTAGTTCCGGCTACTTGGAAGGCTGAGGCGGAAGGATCGCCGGAGCCCAGCAAGTTGAGGCTGCGACAGAGTGAGACTCCAACTCAAAAAAAAAAAAAAAAAAAGAAAGAAGAAAATATAATTTATTTAGAAAGTAAGTGAGAGAGTGAGAGAGAGACAGGATTTACCTTGCCAAGGTAGAAGAAGGGGCCAGAGCTTAGGAAACATGGAGGTAGCCACAGCTCAAAGAGCACATGACCACACCAGAGTCTAGTAAAGCAATGGCCGAGTTTATTTTTTAGAAGGCCTTGAATGTAGTCTTATGAAGTTCTAAATTCCTTAGTTCTTTCTAAACCATCCTATTTGAATCACTGTAGTAGTCTCTAAACTGCAAATCTTTATTCTTTAATGACACCTATTTTTCCCCCACTAAGAATGAATACCTATTATTTTCTCTTCAATTTTTTCCTTCTTGGCTTGTATTTAGAAGCCTTTGTGCATTTTTGGAATAAACATTTTGATTTAATCTATGTATAAATGATCCTTAAATTCTGTGGCAAACAATTTGTCATTTTGCTGAGGACTTTGGATTAGCAGGCTGGAGAGGTAGCATGTCACTTAGTCACGAAGCAGATCTGGCTCAGCCCAGGGTCTATATCCCAGTTCTGTTTGAGTTCTGTTTTGAAACTCCTCTTCAAAGATTTATTTTATGGGGGAAATCATATGCTATAGTAATATTCACAAAATGCAAAGGATATAATCCATTAGTATCACAATAGAGTTGCTTTGGTTATTCATGGCTAATACACAGGGTGTCTCCTTGATCACAGATATGTATTTTGAGGAAATTATTGATGACACCAGGAATATAACTGCTATTCTGGACTTTGAACTTACAAGAAACGACATTTCTAGTTTCAGATAATTGATTACTACATTAGCCTGAGGAACCCAGTGAATCAACAGATATTCTGATGTGAGTGAAGTGTGTGACCACTAGTAATAATAAGAATAATAACCATAATAACATCAAATACAATTAACATGAGGAAGGAAAAAATAAAGAAATCTTGCTTCCTGCCCCAGAGTGGCTGACACTTGTATAAGAAAGATATTTGTACCAATAAGTACAACAAAAAGTGAGAATGTGATGATAAAGGTGGTCCCAAGATGCTATGAAACTCTAAGAAAGAAATGCATAACTTGGGAGTTATGTAATTAGAATCAAGAAAGGCTCCACGGCTGAAGTTGGATCTTTTGAACAATAAATAGGTTTTAGAAGATGAAAAAGACAAAAAGGGCACTCCAGCATCATTTGGAATTTACCAAAAATCTTTTTTTTCCATATCTTTCATTCTTTTTTTTCTACTTTCATTGGAGCTGAATTTTTTTTAATGGCACAAAGTGGGGACAGAATGGACAACTTTGATAAACAAAAAACATATCATGACCCGTCAGGTCTCTGAGATGTTTTCTCAGAGATTAACAGCCTTCCGTCTTGGCTGGTGCTGGGTGTGGCGTCTGAGGCTTCCAGATTTAGTGTATGAAATGAGCTCTTACCTTTGCCTTCATGGTTACCAGCCTGTAATCAACTGAAAAAAGCCAAAATCTACTGAGGAAGAGAAAGAGAAACACCCTCAAAGTGCTGAGAGTTAGTTTGATTAAAATGAGCCCATCTGTGCAGGTCAAACCCTCACTGATCCTCTCAGGCAGGCAGCTTCCCCGAGGCCGGCTTGGACGAATGAAGTGTCAAATGTGCCTTTCAACCTCACATCCCTTGCCTCTGCTTCAGGTTTTGCAACCAGGGACAATCCATCTACTCATCAGGCAATTTATTAACATATTTTATAGATTCATGAGGTCTAACTTATTCTCTGAACCTCACTGTAACCCGCAGAAAGGCAGAAGTTAGGAGCCATTTGGGGGTTGGGAAATGGGAATAGTTAACTGAAGTTTCCGAGTTCGAGAAAACAGGAGATCGAAACGCCGCTCTGGGCAAAAACCCAAGGCTTTTGGCTTAATTATTCTCATTGGCTCTCACCTCATCTATATTCCGAAACCTCCCCCCCAAAAAAACTACTTCTCTCTGCGTTTTTCTACTCTCACAGGCTTTGTCACTTCACATCAGGCACACTTTCTGCGTTATTCATTTTTGCCTAACACTTTCCTGAGGGCAAGAGCAAAGGGGACAGCCTCCTGAGCAATGGCCCAGGTGGTCACCCAGCATGGCCTGTGTCGAAAACTGGGTACCTGTCCTGGAGTTTACAGCAATTAGGGATGCACTGCTATCAGCCTCCCGGTCGCTTTATTTTGCAGTAATAAGTTTCTTCTGGAACATTATCTAGTAAAATGAAAAATTACACTAGAAGATTCTCAACTGTCTCTCAAATGGTGATGGCTAAGTCATTTCAAGATAAAAAACTTTATTCAAATGCATAAAAATAATCAGCTGTTCCATAGACCTCCCACCCTTGCTCCTGTTTATCAAAAACGCTTGGGCAACTGTTAATGCAATCCCAGAGTGCCAGAATGCCAGAAGAATGGTAGAATTCCAGTGACCCTGAATTCTACCTGAGATGGTGTAATTCCAGAAACCTCAACTCTCACCGCACCTTCCATTCTATGCGCCATGCTTTTGGGCACTTTGTACTTGCAAAATATTTCCAGTGAGTGGCAACCTACCCCCTTCCTTGAGGAGATGAAGCACACGTGTAATTAAAAGAAGACTGGTGGTCCCAAATGATAAACAAGATGATCCACTGATATATAGGAGGGAACAATTGCATTTTCTATCTTCATTTATTTTATCCATGCATTCAATTTATGCGTAAACATAAACTATTGAAAGAGTTTGGACACCCTTGAGCTAGAACCTGACCAGCACAAAATAAAGCTGGGTGGATCCCCTGCAAAACTCCTCCAAAGCAATAAATACATGCAGGATTGCTTTCTTACTGCATATGGGCTGACTGGAGGTTCTCAGACAACACTTGCACTAGAATTAAGAGGAACCCCAGCAACCCGCAAATGTGGAGTTGTGCCCCTGCATAACAAGGTAATGGAATGTGTAAGAAGAAGAAAAAAATAAAATATAATCTTCCTTTTTTTTATATCTAGAATCAGCAATTAGTATTCTGGATCTACCCTTAGATATTAATTTGAAATTGTACATTTATTTGCAGAAGTGATATTTATCTATTTTCATAGTTTTCTTCTAGATTTCATCACTGGTTTCCAAAAAACACTACTTGAAAAAGACAGATAGAATGATAGATGCTAGACAGATAGATTGATAGATAGTCTAATGCATGGAATAAATACTAAAAACAATAGGTGAGCAGAAACATGAATTTTGTGTTGTTGCTTCATCCCAAGACGGTTTGTCACTTGTGTTGAAGGCCTTCATTCTGTCTATTTTTGCTATGTTGAAATATTTATGTAAACATTTCATTGAGCCTCACATATTGAGCATCTCTCCATCAAAAAAAGTGCACCTGAAACACATACCTAATGGTCACAGCTACAGCCTAGGGATGTGAGAACGGCAAAGGCGCAGCTCACAGCCGAGGCAACCTTCCTTGATGCAGTCACCAGCTGAAGCAGCTCCACTCTTCTTTGTTTAATTCACTGGGATCTACCAGATTTTGGTTTCACACGTTGGGTTTTAGGGTGAAATTTAGTTATATGAGATGGAAAGTTCCATCGGTCAGAATTCTAGAGTTTTAGGGTGGGTGGAAGGGACACTTGTCCACAGCAAAGTGAAGCTGATTCTTAAGAGAACAGCAAAGTGAAGGCTACTCCTCACAGTGTAGCAGGGGAGGTAATTGTCAGACGTGGTGACACAATGATGGGGAAGAAAAAATGATCCAAGGGCATACCTGGCACAAGGAGACAGAGAGTGATAAGAGCAAGATAAGGAAGACAGGCAGGGTGAGTGTCAATGCAGACTGGAGAGAGAAAAGAAACTTTTGGGAGTCGCTGCGGGGCATGAAATGAGGTAGAGAATGAGAATGATCTCTAAATATAAAATTTAAAACTATGACTGAACATTAAAAAAGTGCTCCCACCAGGCTCGGTGGCTCAGCCTGTAATCCCGCGCCTTTGGGAGGCTGAGGTGAGTGGATTGTCTGAGCCCGCGGGTTCGAGACCTGCCTGGGCAGCAAGACCTCATCTCTACAATAAATAAAAAAATCAGCCGGGCGTGGTAGCGCATGCCTGTAATTCCAGCTACTCGTAAGGCCTCGAGGCAGAAGGATCGCCGGAGCCCAGCAGGTGAGGCTGCGGTGGCCGGGAGCGGCCACTGCACTCCAGTCTGGGCAACGAAGTGAGACTCCAACTCAAAAAAAAAAAAAAAGAAAGTGCTCCCTTCCCCCACTCCTACCACTGTGCACTTGAGAAACACTAAATACATCTGAATTATTTAGGCTATATTTTCCAGCTAGATTTTTGGTTTTTGAGTGTGATATCAAGCAGAAATTGAACCACATAAGGGCTTAATCTTGCTATGCCTGTTGAAATTTCTGGTGTCCTGCCAGGCCTGCCTCAAGGGTCAGATTCTTCTGGTTGTTCGCCTGCTGAATGCCATGTGCACTTCATTTCTTTGGACCACCAAGAGACATTACCACAATAATATTGCTCCTCTTTTTTGAAAAGCCTACCATGGAAGAGGTCAAGACACCTCAGTAGATAAATTAATTTTCACTGGCATCACTTCTGGAAAACTATACTTAAAACAGAGAATCAAGCCGGGCTCGGTGGCTCAGGCTGTAATCCCGCGCCTTTGGGAGGCTGAGGTGAGTGGATTGCCTGAGCCCGCGGGTTCGAGACCCACCTGGGCAACTTGGTGAGACCTCATCTCTACAATAAATCAAAAAATCAGCCGGGCGTGGTAGCGCGCGCCTGTAGTTCCAGCTACTTGGAAGGCTGAGTCGGAAGGATCGCCGGAGCCCAGCAGGTCGAGGCTGCGGTGGCCGGGAGCGGCCACTGCACTCCCGTCTGGGTGACAGAGTGAGACTCAACTAAAAACAAAAAACAAAAAAAAAAAAAAAACCCAGAGAATCAGGTAGAAAAATAGCTTGGGGCATTTCCTAACTAAGTACTCACAACTGACAATTGTCCACACCTACACTCATCTTTAACCTACTTCTTTATGCCAGAGTTGGGTCTCTTGGCTTTAGCACCATCTGAAGATGTCATGAGCTGTCTGAGGTGTCCGGATTCAGAAGGAGAAAACTTGAAAAAGTTATGAAGACCCTGGTGTAGTCAACTTGGTGGCTGACATCACACTCAGAGACAAATGGTCTACGGTTGATCCCTTCAGTCAAAATATCTTACGCCTCAATACCAATGAGGTTTTTTTTGTTCTGTTTTGTTTGTTTGGAGTCAGAGTCTCACTCTATCGCCAAGGCTGGAGAATGGCATGCTCACGGCTACTGCAGCCTCAACCTGCTGGGCTCAGGTGATCCTTCTGCCTCAGCCTTCCAAATAGCTGGCACCATCCCTAGCTAATTTTTTGATTTATTGTAGAGATGAGGGCTCACCATGTTGCTCAGGCTGGTCTTGAATGCCTGGGCTCAGGCAATCCTCCCAACTCAGCCTCCCAAAGTGCTGGGATTACAGGCATGAGTCACCGTGCCTGAATGATTTTGCTTTGATGCACTAGCCTAAACCTCAAGTTGTGATGTGCTTGTTTTATGGAAAGGAAACAAAAGCCGTTGGCAGAACCTCAACTTCCAACTAGAAGATTTGAGGTGGAGCCTGGATCTACCTGTTTCTTCACCCGACATCTGATCAGACCCTGGTCTTCCACTGAATTCAATTTCTTCAACCATAAAAATGAGGAATGACTAGTCTCAACCTCATAGAATTGTGTTGTTGCTGTTGTTGTTGTTTTAGGAAGGCAGCCGACTATTGCTTCTGGGGAGCAGGCTCAGGAACTCTTGGTGAGGCGGTCCGCTTCCTCTTCGCCATCACCGGCTTCGGGCTGTGCAGGGTGGCGCTGGCCCTGTGGATGGCAGCCACGCGCAGGTCGGGATGGTACTTGTTCTTGTGGATCAAGGGCCTGGTGCCACTCACTGTAGCCTGGCGTTCTCGTTGATGGTGGTCCCCACGTAGGACGTGGCTGGCCCTCCGCTTCGTGATCACCACGTCGCCCCTGCCGTCGTTGGCCAGCTCCACGACCACCGTCTTGGGGTGGATCAGCCCGTTGCAGCGGAAGGAGTTGCGGGCTTTCAGGTTATTGGGCTCGGTGCTGTAGGTCTGCTTGTTCCTCTTGATCAGGAAGCTGGAGCAGATCCTCTCCACCATCCACTGCAGATGCGCGGACGTGGCCGCAGCTCCTCTCGCTGCTGTGGCCGGAGATGGAAGGAGAATTGTTCTTTTGTGTGTTTTTTTTTAAGTGAGAAAGTAGGTTTTATTGAGAGGACAGAAAAGCTCCCACAGTGGGAGGGGACCGATTTTATTTGATATTTCTTGAATTACAGAAATGATGCATGCCTATTTTACTTAATAAAGCAGGTGCTAATATATATTACTTAACAAAGCTGAATAAAAGCAAAGATGTTTTTCTCTCTAGCCCGCTCCACTACCACCTCCTAATATAGGCAATGCTCACAGCCTTTCTCCTTGCTCATAAATACATAGATAAACACAATTTACAATATATGTTTACAATATATATGTTATTATACAACTAGATTTCTCCCCCATTCAATGTATTGCTTTGAGGAGCAGATGAAATGAAACACATGCAAGAGCTTAGTAAACTGTGGTAACCAGTCATTGAGGCTTACAAGACTCCCATGTAGTTTGGGAGTTAAGTCAATCAGCTTCCTCTCCCTGACAACAGTAAGAGATCAGCTAAGTGAAGGAATGAGTGAGCTGAGTAAAAAATGAAGTCAGTGATGTTGTTGTATAGAATACAAATTTGTTGTGTCCCATCCCCCCAACCCCCACCCCTGTCCGTGGAGTGTGCATCGATGGGAACAGCGTGAGGACCCACGGCCTGGGGAAAAGGAGCACCAGTACCACTTCGTCCTGGCTTGTCCCCAGAACCAAGTACACTGTGTGGCCCAGAGTGGCCAGCCAAGACATGTGGGATGGGATGGGAGAGATGCTGGGTGAATTAATGAGTAAATCAGTGAACTAAAAAAGGAACAAATGAAGGCACAAACAAGACCACAAATAAAGACCATTTATTTTAGAAATGTCATAAATAAGGAAGAAAATAATGAGGGAAAATGGGGGATTTTGTATAAGAGAGTTGAAAATGCATTTGAATAAGTAATGAAAAAAAAAATTGCTGACATGCTGAAGGCTAATGGCAGGGGACCTGTGCTTGTTTCACCAGCCAAGGGAACTCCAAAGCTGAATTAGAAACCAGGCTTCTCCTTTACCCTCTTGCATTAATACAGTTTAACATAATTCTTTGGAAGCTTCCTCAGGGAATACTGCCTCTGCAAGCAGCTGACTCACGGAACTGAATGCCTTAGTTATCCTCTTTGCCTTTCTTTAGGTCTCCATAGGCTCTCAGACTTTTCAGGCATAGCCTCCTGATTCTAGATGCTTCTGTACTGAGCATGTTGAACTTAACTGCAGATTTACAAACTGCCTGTCAAAGATGTGATGTGCAAAGGGCCCAAGACTGTCCTCTAAACTAGAGTTTCTAAGAATAATTTCCTATCCTCTTGATATTTGGTATTTACCTGCTAGTAATGTTAAATAAGCATGTTAATATTGGCTTGATAAGGTAAAGAGCAAGAAACCTGTTATATATACAAGTCTGGAACCTGCAAAGCTGACTATTATCTAAGATTTTTCAATAACTTTCCTTTGTTTTATTTCATGGAATTGATATTCAACATCGGGACTCGAGTCAGACTGCTTGAATTCAAATCCTGACTCCAAAGTGTTTTGGTTGTAGGTCTTGGAGTAAGTTAGTTACCCTCTCTTGTTCTCAATTTTGTCAACTGTACAATGGAGGTACTAATATTGCCTTTCAAAGGGTTGTTATGAGATTTTATTGATATACCTACAAAAGTATGTAGAAGAGGATCTGGAACATGGTAAATACCCAATAAAGGCTTAAAAGGTTTTTTTAATAAAATCATTGTCATTATTTTAGAAATTATGTTTATCAGTTATTAACTTATTTTGATATTAAATGCTCAAAAACATGCAACTGAGTGTGCAAGTTAAGAGAAATAGAAATTTAAGACGAGCATCAAATGTAGGATTGTTTTTGTGTATTTGAGGTGGTTGGTATTTTGCTTGGGATGTAAATTCCAATCAGAGGCAAACTTTTAATTGAAAATAGGTAAAAGGATGCCTAGGACTCACCCCCCTCAATGGACCCCAGCTGTAGGCCACCGCTCAAACTGTGAACTAAAGTGCTGTAAGTACATAACAGTGTTACTGGACAATGGACTCGCTATCCAACACACATAGAAGCCAGTATCATAATACGGTATTATGATACTGGCTTCTGAGAAAAGAAAAAAAGTTATTGCAAGTCAACTGACAAGATGATAGGAGGCAACACTTAAATCTATCTCCCCGATCTGGGGGATGAATCAAGATTTTATGGCATTTCTAACTAGTCAGGATGATGCCATTGCAGCCGGTCTGCCAGGCTGGTGGTGTTAACAATTAGGAGGTTAAAGCTTTCTCCCACATCACTGGCCTGGGCTACATGACTTGCAATTTTGACTCTGCGCCATCTTTAACAACTTAAGCAATGGCTCAGTTTTAGCTGGCCCTACAGTTACAGCTACATCATTACAAGCATCATTCTGTTTAACATCATGTGAATAGTCATTGTTGTGGTGCAGCAAAGTAGGCATGGTGAGAGGTGGTATAAAGCAATACTCCATGGAATAAAGACAAAAATAAAGTATTGTTATACCAGAACTGAGAGTCTGCTTTGGTCCTCTCAGAGTTTGTGGGAAATTTGGGTGTATTCACACACAGGAGAGCCCATACCTGGCTGATTCTGATGAAAGCAATTGTAATCACTGCTGAGCTAAATCCAGGGTGTTTCTAAGCTAACTGTAATACCCTAGTAGTATGAAAGAAACTAACGTTGCTCAATTTAGGATCACCAAGCTATAACCATTTCTAAGTGCCCAGCAGGCAGGCTAAATACCAGTGGATACAGCATCCAGCAGGACAGGATGCTGAGTGAGTTCCCATTCATTATAGAACCTACTCCTCAACCCCTCAGTCAGCTTCTGTTTCCTCCTCTGGAAACAAAATAGGACATGCTGTTGCTGGCTCTTCATGTTGGAAGACAATGTTTGTAGTTAGGTGTGAAAAGACAGCCAGATGCTACTTTAGTCCACTGTGCTCATGCTAGGATTCTTCATTCTGTTGAAAAATGGAAGGATCCAGCTAAGGTGGACTACTTCACAGGGCAAGGATCTTACAGCACCACTTTCTGCTATGAACACGCAGATGCAAATACCAGGCCCATATATAAAAATGTTGGGTGTTAGTCAAAAAACTATATCCAAATAATAAGTAGATTTTATTGCTTGGGAAACAGTGTGAGCTAGATGATTCTATCTTAGTTCTGAGTGTGTGATTCTTTCTGCTAGCTTGATATTTTTTCTTTTAAAGAACATTTTTTAGTCAACTTTAAAGATCCTCAGAAATAGAATAGATTGGCCAGACATAATGACTCATGCCTGTAATCCCAGCACTTTGGGAGGCTGAGGTGGGAGAGTTGTTTGAGTTTAAGAGTTCAAGATCAGCCTGGGAATCATAGTGACTTTGTCTCAACAAAAAATAAAAAAAAAATTACCTGGGCATAGTGGTGTGTGCCTATAGTCTCATGTACTCAGGAGGCTGTGGTGGAAGGATTGCCTGAACCCAGGAGGTTGAGGCTGCACTGAGCCATGATCATGCCACTGTACTCCAACCTGGGTGACACAGTGAGATCCCGACTCAGAAAAATAAAAAAGAAATAGAATACATTCAGCTTTCTAATCACAGCAAGGAACAAAAACTTCAAGGATCACCCAACAATCTAAACTAACATCAGTGGAAAAACACATATATATGTGAAATTGGAGATTACACATCTGCTAACCTAACATAAATTCTGCCATTCAATGACTGTTTACTGAGTCCCTTCTAGTGCCAGACATTGAGTTGAGTGCTGGATTTGCAGAATATGAAGCATATGCTATCCCTCCATCACAGGGACTAAGTTGTAGAGAATAAGAACACGTAGAACAAACAAACAAACAAATAAATAAATAAAATATTTAGCGCTATGAAGAAGAGAAAATGAATCCATGTAATATGCCTTGGTAAAAAAAAAAAATTCTCCTTAACTAAGTTTTCCTCCTATTAGTCTCAGTTGTTTTATACTTAGTGCTTAGTTTTCCACCTGAAATTACAAACCACAAAAAATTCCAGTGAAGAATAATCGGTAATTTGAATAGGGTTCCTTAAAATAGAGAAAAACAAGGGATTAAAGAAAAGCTAAAAAAAAAAAACTGGGACAATCATATAGGGACTCTTCCTAACTGACCAGCAACCTCAAAACCCACACTCCATTGTGCCCTGGAAGGCTAACTAAAAGAGTAAAAGAGAGGAAATCTGCTTATCAGGTCTTCCCTGGTCTACTCACATAAGTCAGTTGAAACAACAAGAGGCATTTAAAGAAGAAGTAGAGAAATGAATGCAGAAGTGGCCACATCACCCATCATGCTGTTCTCCCAGCCCTGTCTCTGGTGGACTATCGTTTGGATTGGGATGCCCCTTTTGGAGAGCTGAGTGACCAAAAGGGAGCCCCCTTGAATGATGCATTGACTGCTGCTAGTCTCTAATGTCCACTGATTGTTTTTAACGGGAAACTACAGGAATCAAAGTGCATCTCAAAGCATTGTTGGAATGAGCACAATGGAGCCTTGCACTGTGCCATTCCCTCCTCCCCAGCCCTGCCCTGCAGAGGCAGTCATTTTCGCTGGTCTACTCCCCCTCAAGCTCTTCTCCCAGCCTGTGGCATCAGGACCAGGTGCTTCTTTATTGCCTCATGCAGTTCTGATACTCATATACTCATATGAGCTTCTCACTGCTTTCGCAGAGTTTAGTAATACCCAAAATTAAAACTTTCCTGAAACACCCCCTAGAAAAGAGGAATTTATTTCTTAAAAAGTTGTGTATTTATTACATGTTTAAACTTCAGCCATCTTCAAATACTCTCTATTTGATGCAATACGCCTATCAGGATGCTTTTTCCACTGCTTGCAACAGTTTTTGAGCTTGTCAATTTTGATGTCTTTTAGTGCTTCTGCCGTTTTTTTGTTTCACTTCTTCCACACTGGCAAAACATTTCCCTTTGAGGACTTTTTTCATCTGGGGAAACAGAAAAAGTTGCTCAGGGCAAGATAGGGTGAATAGGGAAGGTGGAGCATAGGAGTCATGCCATTTTTGGTCAACAACTGCCAAACACTCAGCACCTTGTGGGCAGGTGCACTTGTAAATCATCCATTGTGAAATGGGCAAATGCTTCGAAAGAACCTAAAAAAAAAAAATTCACTGAAGCTGAGCACAGCCTCTCACAGCAATGTAGCAGGTACATTAATACCAATTGGGTTCCTAGAACACTCACCTAGTGGGGGAAGCCTGTGGTCTCTTCTCCAAAAGATAATTCCAGGTTTTTTAGGGTCCCCCTCATATAAAGGATTATCTAATTCACTGAATACTTTAAAGAAATGATGCTCATTAGCTTACTCAAACAAATCATTATGACTTTTATATTTTTTCTAGGGCAGGACAAGCATAGTGATATTCTATAGGGATTTATTTCTACAAGGGACACCTGCTTTCCTTCGCTCGCCTAATTATAAAATATCTTCCAAAGTATAATCTGGGTGGTGTTATATAATTGTGCTTAAAAATATTTAGTCAATAAGGGAATACCTGATAATGGGGAGCATGTCCTAAATCTGACCAACAATGTGTCAAAAAATAAGTGTACAATTATAAACCTGTGTGGAGAGATTGAAAACTTATACCTATGCTCCAAGTGCTGCAAAATGGCATATAAGTACTGCTCACATAGATTTTATGCAGATCCTTAGTGTATTATAAAGCCTATTTAGTGACTACAAATGCGCACGTAAGCAAAATCTGATATTACTCAGGCATGCATGGAATGAACCAAGATGGAAATGTAACTTGAGCAACATTAAAGAATAAAAAATGTTAATTTCCAAATGTGGAAATAATAATTTTCTGTCTGTGTCAAAGGTGTTTAATTTACAAATAGAAAGTAATCTGTAGAGACATGGAAACATTTATCAGCACTCTATAGGATTATCATGTAAGGCTCCCAAACATGGACCATACTGTCTATCTTCATCTCTTCTACCTCATGCACACAAATGTACACACACACACACACACACACACACACCACACACACACACACACACTGTACAAAGCCACCTGGGACATTGCCCTATGCACAGATATACCTGTTGAGATCTTTGACATAATGGGAAGAACTCGCTAGGAAATTCACTAATTAGTTCCTATTTTTTTTCCCAAAAGTTATCCACTATAATCATTTATCTTCTTGTCAAATTGTCTGGCAGTTTTTCATCATTACTGCCTGTCAGTGGATGTTTGGATTTCACACAGGTTTGACACTTACCCATGGAGCAAAGCCTCCAGTCTACTGAGGGTTGTGAGTTTTCCTTGATAAATCGCTGCTCTTTGGCATACAGTACTGAAACAAAAGACTAATTCTTGATTTGTTTGTTCTACATATTCAGCAGCAAAGAACCATAAAAACAAAACTAGCTTAGACTAACTTTTATAAATAAGTTATAATTTATAGATAATTTATTGTCATGCAGCAGTAGAAACTTTAGAAGTAGAAGTAATAGCCTATGCAGACTTGCCTTTTTTACTTATAAAATTGTACTTGTTCTACTAAAATTACTAGTAAACAAATATCACGGTTAAAGCATGTATAATATTGCTTTCATTTTTGTTTGTTTGCTTCCCCCACCAAACTGTCTCTTTCTGAAGGAAGGCTATACAGTCACTTTGTCTTTGTATCATCAATATCCCCAGAAAACAATGGACCTTGTTAAATAAATGGTGGCTAAGAACCTACCAGTTACTCTGGCAAAATATGAATTTTCTTAAATTGGAACTATTCACATAAAGGAAAAGGATCTAATAATATAATCCTGGTTGCAATAATATAGATTGTATTAATAAATAATATTATAATAATATAATATTAGATTAGAGATTATACTAGATTATAATAGATATTATTAAATTAATATACTATAATAATATAATCCTGAAGATTATATCTCTGCCTTTTATGCAACACAAATGCAATTATCTCTTCTCTTTATCCACATAGATATTAAAAATAAAGTCTGAAAATTACTATTTATTCCTGAGCAAAGGACTCCAGCTGTTTTGATCCTCCCTATGTATCTGGCTCAGCTCTCCAAAGCATCCAATTTTGCCTGTATGTATGTGCTGTGTGCAGCCACACAATTACCTAGAGTCTGTTGGGATTCCCTTTCAAGAAAGAAGTCTTGGTAACAAAATGATGTTACAATTTCAAGATGACTAATGGGTTAAATCAGATTTAGGCTAACCTCTCAAACCGGATTCTTATAATCTCCCTCCCCTCAATTATGACAACATTTATAAAAAGTTAGTAGACACAGACCTGTCATGCCTCTCCTTTCACCTCTTTTAATTTTATTTTTTGTTGCTTCTACAGATTGAGTTCCCTTTAATTAAGCCAATCTCTCTTTGTTTTCCATCCTAAAGGAAGGGAGAGGTAAATCTGGGGGAATATAATATGTTTAGCACAATATATCTAAAATATTGCCATTTCAATACATAATACTTTTAAATATCAAAAATGTATTTTAGAATACTTTTAAATATTAAAAAAAATTTTAAATTTTTCTATGAAATAGAAATAGAATAGAGTATGAAATAGAATAGAGTATGAAATGGAAGCAGGCTAGACTTCTTTACTTTACATCTTGTAGTTTTTTTGTGATTCAAGCCAGGTTCTAACTAATAATAAACTTGTAGGCCACAGACATAGTATCCATCTCTATAAAAATGTATTCACAGCTGCTTAGGGTCAGAGATAGCAAATGATGATATTCTAGTAACTTAAGAGTCTAACGTTGTGCAAAATTGTGTTAAATCTGATCTTACAGGAGTCATGCACAAAAATGAGATATAGCCTATGTACTCTGAGCTTATCTCAGAAAAGAACTTATATCTGTAATATGGAACTGTCTATTTTCTTTCACACTAATGCCCAAGATGACATTCAATAAATATTTGAAGAGTAAATAAATAAGTAAATGGCATAGGAGTGATAAGCCAAAAGACTCCACTGCCTAGTCTAATTACCAAAATTTTAAGTTCAGCCTTTAAGATAATTTTTCCAATTGAAATATAGCTACATGGGACTAGGGGAGGGGTGTATTGGGTGATGACTGCTAATAGGTGTTGAATTTCTCACTGGGGTGAGGAAAATGTTCTGGAAATTAAATAGTGGTGATGGCTGCACAACTCTGTGAATATACTAAAACCCAATGAATTGTGTACTTTAAAGGAATGAATTATGCAGTATGTAAATTATATATATTTTTTGAGAAAGTAGGATTTATAGAGAAGACAGCAAAGCTCCTATAACAGGAGGGGACCTAAGGGTATTGCCTGAATTATATCTTAATAAAGTTGTTATTTTTTAAAAATCACGATTGAGATTCAGTATTGATCTGGGCAACATAGCAAGGCCTTCATCACTACAAAAAAAAAAAGTGAGTGAGAGAGAGAAATCTTCATACAAATGAGTATGGATCCATTAACCCAGAGCTAAAAATATTTTATGTATCAGAGAATTGGTAGGTGAGCTATTGATTCATTTGGTTTTTCATCCAACAAACATTTATTGAGAACTCTGAGTCGACCTATAGGTTAAGTATCCCTTAGCAGAAATGCTTGAGACCAGAAGTGTTTTGGATTTCAATTTTTATTTTTTCAGATTTTGGGATATTTGTTTCTTATACCAGTTCAGCATCCCTAATCTGAAAATCTGAAATGTTCCAGTGAGCATTTCCTTTGAGTGTCATATGGGTGCTCAAAAAGTTTCAGATTTTGGAGCATTTATGATTTGGGATTTTCAAATTAGGGACACTCAACCTGTATTTTTTCCCAGGCTCCAAAAAGCTGTCTCATCTGGTCAAATCATTAAGTGCTGAAAAGTTTTGAAATTCTCTGAGAACACTAGCGTATATTGCATATTAACTGTACAAATCTACCTCTTACTACTGTGAGACTCTGGGGCTCTCTCAGATGAAAAAGGCTGCAGGTGATGGATGGTTACACAGCTGCAACAGAACTGGGTTCATCTCATCTAGACTACAAATCCTGATGCTTCTAGAAACAAAAAAAGGCAGTTCTTGTCTGAATATAATGACTTTCGTCTAACATTTGTGGCAGAACTACCATCAGTTTTCTATCTGTCTGGCATCTGTTGTAAGCTTCTAGAGACTGTAGCTGATAGGTAGTTGATTCCTACAAGCCTGCACTGTAAGGGAGCCCTAGACACACATGGTTATCAAACAACTGAAAGGCATCTAGTTCAAATAGAGATGTGTTAAGTGGAAAACAAGCACTGAATTCTGAAGACTAATGAACACAAATTCCTTATTCCTATATACATGTACTTTCTACTGGGTGGTCGATAATGTCACCTTAGTATACCCAAATCATTATTTTGAGCATTTATTCTGTTGCATGAATGTTTTGATGCATAAAAGGCTTACCTGACAGACAATTCCCACAGGACATTGTTACTTCTAGCTTATGATTTTGTATATTCCTGTATATGGGCTTATATTATTTACTAATTGTATCCTGTATCTGTCTGATCTTCCCAAATAGAGTGAGGTTTCCTTATGAATAGAGAGTTTGTGCAGATGTTTCTGTGTCTCTGCCCCATCTCAGTCCCATAAGGTGGTGGTGTGTTCTCATGCCATTCATATATGATGATTGATGGAACTGGTTTAGCTGTCAGGTAAAGAGAACTATGGGTTGAATCACCTTTTCTACTGACTTCTATTTTATAATAATATTCAATAGAAAATTGGGTTCCTGTCAACTGCTATTGCTGAATCCCTGCTTTTGGTCTGTAGTATTAGCACCATCTACCACTGGATTTGCCTTGTGTTTGAGCACTTGTTATATACCTGACTCTGTGCTAGGCATTTATAGACTGCATCTTTCCTCTGTGCTCATCCTGTTCCCTCATTTCTATCACTACTTTGACCATATGGAGTAATGGATGTTTGATTTTCTGTCTCCCTCTATAACTGTGAGCTCCTTATGGGCATGATGAAATCTTACACAGAGCCTAGTACACAGCAGGCCCTCAATCAATGATTGTCATGAGAATAAATAAATAAAAAGTCATGGCCATACATGGTGGCTCACACCTGTAATCTCAGCACATTGGGAGACTGAGGCAGGAGGATCAGTTAAGGACAGGAGGTCAAAGCTGCATTGAGCTATGATCACATCACTACACTCCAGCCTGGGAAACAGAGAGAGACCTTATCTCAAAAAAAAAAAAAAAATTATAAAAGGCAATTGGTTAACAGCTTCCCGCCTAGCTAAAAAGATAGCACACATACATTTGAAAAAATGAGAGAACAATACAGTAACATTTAAGGTGCTAATGATATAAATTAGATAACTCATAAATCAAATAAACTTCAGGTAACTGTACAGTCTGGTGCATGTAAAACTTTTTTTTTGAGTAGAGTCTAACCTCTTGAACCATTTTAAATTAGATTGGATTCATATTTGTTTTTCTTAAAGAACTTTAGAGGTGTAACTTATATTCAGCAGCAGCATTTCATAAAGTCCCCTTTCTTTGTCCTCCCAATTTCTTATACCCCTTTGCACCCTGCAGCTCTCACTCTCCAGTCCCTAAATCTCTTCCCACACCCAACCAGTAGCTACTTTCTGAATATCTCCCTCTTCCTTCCTCTCAGTGGCAGACTGACTTAGCCTTGCTGGTTTCCTTTATTCCCTCATTCACTCATTATCCCAAGCCCATGCTACAAAGAAAGCCTGGAGTCAAAAACCTCTGAGCAAGAACATTCCCTGCCCTTTTAGAAAGTTCATGGGTGGGGGTGGGAGGGTGACCGTAAGAGTAGTTGTAAGGGGGGAGATGACAAATACTGCGGTATTGGAATACTAATGCTTGTCCTTATCACAAGTGCAATATGGTTGAGAAATGGGGAGATTGCCAGTCTTCCTCTCCATTTTGGAGTATGCCATCTGTAGCTGCAAGCACACAGAAGTTGTCTATGACCTCTGAAGTCTATGGATGCAATAGGAAACCTGATGGGGTACCTCACCCCCTCATCCAACATAGAGTTTAATCACACACTCAGAAAAGGGTTTTACCTCATCCAACATAGAATTTAATCACACACTCAGAAAAGGGTTTCACTGCCCTCGGCCCTGACATGAAGCTCCCGGCTATCAGGATTCTCACTTGCCCTTCCTGTGGTAGTTTCAGTTCAATCTATGGCCGGTGTAAACAGAAGTCCTTCCTACCTAAACAGACATCCCCTGAACTAAGTGTAGAGCCGTATTCACCAGGCTCCTGAAGCCAGCTTGACCCTGTGAGGGTTCATGCCCATTTACCTGAGGAGTCTAAGAATCCATTGCTTTTAAATTCCATAGTGTGTGTTTCTAATCCAGGGGATAAAGTTCAATAATATAAATAAGACAGCATCTGTGTATCAGTCAGGGTCTAACTAGGAAAACAAACCATTGTAAGTATTTAAAACAGGCGATTTAACACAAGAAATTGGCTAGACTATGTGAGTGATGGAAAATCTGCACCTGTTGGAGAAGACAAATAGGGATGATGAGACAAAGTAGAGATTAGTAAAAAACGGAAGCAGAGAACTACCCAAGGCTGAGAGATAAAGAGTTCCTGGGTTCCTGGGACTGAATCCACAGAGGTCTATTCTGAGTGAACTGGAGCCTCAGAGAAGGATGTGCCATTTATAGAGAAACTGCTCCCAGGTAGAACCACAAGCACCACTCTAAGGAGAAATCAGAGCCTTTCCCCTTCCAACCTCTCTACCTCAGAGTTTCCACCAATAACACCCATGGGCTGAACAGGAGTCTGGGTAATATGATCAGGAGGGGAGGATTAGACCCTTGTACTGCAGCTCAGGGCAGAAGAAGGGTTAAGAATGGACCAGGCCTGGGGTCCATAGACCATGTTATGCATAATCTGTGTGAGGTATCACTGACGAACCTGGGGGAGAAATAAGGAAATGTAGATATCACGGTGCAGAAATGACCCAGTCATGTGGACATATGCCCACATGTATACTTCCACCAAAAGAACAACGTGACTAAAGGTTCCAGAGAGGGAAATGCAAGACATATTATAATCGTCAGCTACTGTGGATTATATACACTGATCCACTGAATCTTCACAATCACCTGCAGAATCTTACCAGGAAGAAACTGGACTCAGAGGAGTAGCTTGAAAACCACCCGGTAACACTGTTAGGACAGAGGTAGTTGAATTTGTGAAGCAGGAAGATTGCAGTCAGCATCTTTGTACCTTCCATTGCTGGCCTACTTTTCAGGAGAGCCCTTCAAATACCTTCATCAATGACCACCAGCACATGAACAAACACAAAATGTGTACCAATAACACAGATACAAAACACACTCCAAATGCTCCCAGAAAATAATGAGAGTAAAATAATTGGAGTGTTATCCTGACAGTACTATCTTTATTTTTTATTTATTTATTTTTTGAGTTGGAGTCTCACTCTGTCACCCAGACTGGAGTGCAGTGACCGCTTCCGGCCACCGCAGCCTCAACCTGCTGGGCTCAGGCGATCCTTCCGCCTCAGCCTTCCAAGTAGCTGGAATTACAGGCATACGCTACCACGTCCGGCTGATTTTTTTGACTTATTGTAGAGATGAGGTCTTGCTGCCCAGGTGGGTCTCGAACCCGCGGGCTCAGGCAATCCACTCACCTCAGCCTCCCAAAGGCGCAGGATTACAGGCTGAGCCACCGAGCCCGGCTATCTTTATTTTAACAGGAGATAAAACATAATGGCAAAGGGATGAATCTTTCATAATGAACTTGTCACTTTCAAAGGAGGTGGAGATTGCAGTCACCCCTCAGATAACACTCCATAAGTCACGGCTGAGTCCACTCACCGAGAAGGCCACTTTTGAAATACTTTCTTTTGTAAATTTGAAAGTATTTAGCCCTGAATCAGGGATGCCCATTGATAACTAACAAAGAGAAAATATATTTTTTAAAAGTGACATATATCAATTATGTGCTGAGGTCTGTGGGTTGTGTGTATATAAGAGGAAGAGAAAGCAAATGTTGAGCAAATGTTCAATCACAACACAAAAGTTAATGGATAAAAGGTTAACATAAATTAAGAAAGAATGATAACATAACCTCCAGAATAAGAGCTCTAGAAAAGTTGTATACCTTTTCAGAGTCTTTTCCTTTAAGTATGAATTCTCATTTCTTAACTAAGTACTTCATAAAGGGCTAGGACAGTAGATTTGAATTGTGTTGATTTTAAAAAGGCACATTTCTCACCTTGTAGCTGAGTGAGGTGTTCCCTGATATTATCCTGCAGAGAAATACAGTCATTCCTTAGTATACACTGAGGCTTGGTTCCAGGAACCTCACATACACACAAATCTATGCATATTCACATCCAAAAGCTGGCCCTGCAGAACCTGTGATTACAAAAGTCAGCCCTCCCTATACACAGCAGGTTTTATGTTCCAGTAATACTGTATTTTTGATGCACATTTTGTTGAAAGAAATTCACATATGAGTAAGCCCCTGCAGTTCAAACCTGTGGTGTTCAAGTTTCAATTGTTATGCACACATGTGTGTGTGTGGGGGGGGTGTTAGTTCAATTGTGCTGCTATTTCAGAATACCTGAGAATGGGTAATTTATACACAATATAAATGTATTTGGCTCATATTTCTGGAGGCTGGAAAGACAAATATTAAGGTGCTGGCATCTGGCAAGGGCCTTCTTGGTGTTATACCATGGTGAAAGGGCAAATAAACACACCTGTGAGAGAAAGAAAAGGGGATCAAACTTATCCTTTCATTATGAACTCACTTCTACAATGACAGCATTAATTCATTCATTCAGGCAGAATCCTTAAGACCAAATTACCTCATAAAGATCCCACCTGTCCACACCATTGCATTGGGGATTAAATTTTTAACACATGAACTTTGGCAAGCACATTCAAACCATAGCAATGTGTGTATATGGGATCATTATAGCTAAAAGCATTTTCTTAAAGATAATAGCTAATACTGAAAGCCTCTAATCTGAAGTAGAATAGCTTAATGGTATAATTTTCAACAAATACAGTGATTTCTGCTGGTATAAAATACAAAATACTTATGAGAATTATGTTACTAATAAAAAAACAGGAAAGCTACTTTTCCCAAGGTATATTATAATAATGGTAGTAAATTTTCTCTAATCAAAAAAAGACAACTAATTTTATTAGTAATAATCTACTCTCCCTTGGCCCTTAAATTTCCAGAGAGTCTCACAGCTGAGTTAAAAGCACAAACAGTAGAATTTAATGGTGAGCTGTTATATTCTCTGCAATCATTTCCATCACATTTGTTTTGCTTTGCACTATCAATATAAACTATATTTTTCCATGACAAAAGTTACTCAAACATTTGTAGTGGTTTACTAAGGAGCCAATTGTGTTTTTTAAGTTGTGTCCTTAAAACAGCACTCAGACCAATGTAATACACAAATAATTGTGTCAAGGCTATCATAAAGTCTATATAACAGTTAAACATCTTTTGCAGTTACCTTTATGTATCACAGATGTGTGAATGCATCAGTTCTCTAACACTGCTTAAATCAAACTTTAAATTTTATGGAACCATGAGGTAGCTCTGGTGTGAATTAGGAAGACGTTGCTTTGGATAGTAGAGTTAATGGTTACAAGGCAACATAGGCCCATGGCGTGGCAGAAAGAAGAGGTGTATGAGATTTTCAAAGAGAACAGGGAGATAAAATTGCCCCTAAGGGCACTTATTTGCCCTTTATATCCAAGGTATCTCCCGCCACCCCAACAAAACAGCATATTCAAATCTAGGCAGTAGAAAACAATCATTTCTGCGTGTGTGAAATAAGCATACCTGTGAGAGAAAGGAAAGGGGTCAAACTTCAGCTTTTATTATGAAACTACCTCTACAATGACAGCATCAATTCATACATGAGAGCAGAATCCTTAAAATCAAATTACCTCTTAAGGATCCCACCTGTCAACACCATTGCGTTGGGGATTGAATTTCCAACACATGAACTTTGGTGAACACATTCGAACCACAGCAATTTGTATGTGTGGGATTATTATATCTAAATACATGAAATGACTCTTGACTTGATAAGGGGCCTTGTTTAGAGTCAAATGAACCCAGCCTGGCTCTTCTCTGGGGTCCTAGCTTTCGGTGACTTACCAACTGTAGACTCTGCTACCACAAATGGCCTTCTTGCAGAACAATACCAAATTAGGGCTCAATGTGTGTCCACATACATAAGAGATGATACTCTATCTTAACCTCAGACAAACATGGGTGCCATTGAAACTCTAATGGATAGTGCAGTTGTTTTCCAAGACCTGAGAACAAGGAGAATTGGAGTGGAAAATAGCTTGATTTCTCAGCAGAAATTTCAGTTCCTCTGTTCTTACTCGCTTCTAGCAAGAAATCAGTGAGCTGCTCTTTCAAGACCTGAAGATCACAGGCAAGTTGGGTGAAATATAAATAATAGAGATTTTCAAATGACTAAAATGCAGTTCTAATTTTAAAAAGAGGAAAAATAACTTCTAAAATTGCATGCTTGCTCCCTAAAACTGTATGACTTTCATAATAGAATTGCTTAAAATAGTACTTAACAATATTTAAACTGTCACATTGCCGGTTCAAGTCTGATAGATCGGATACCTGAAATACATTCTTTTCTGACTTATACAGAGAGGCCATTAAGTCCAATATTGCCTCATGTGGATTTTATTGAATTTTAGTTTTGGCTAATGGATAACTTCCCAAAAATGGGTCCCATGGTGGAAAACACTTGGGAAACAATATATTGAACAAAGTTCAACAAGTTTCTATCTATGGAACTTTCTCCAAGGCACTAATTAAGTAGACATATAGATCTTTTTGCTTCCAAGAGAAGTCTTTGTATGGAGTGTTTGACCTGGAATTATTTTTTGTATGTGGAAACCCTTCAGCATTAATATTCTGCAGCACTTACATTGGGAAATAGTAGTTTAGTCCTTTTTTTCAGACATGTTGTAGAGGATCTCACTGCTGGGTTTTTGTCCTCCTTTTTCTGCCTGAAACACTGTTCCAGGTGGCCACATGGCTGACCTCCCACATAGCTGCCCGCTACCTGGCTAACTTTTAAAACCTCTAGCTCCTTCACCACTCTCTCTAGCCTTTTTACTCTGTTTATTTTCCAGTGTAGCATTTTCTTTTTCTTTCCCTTTTTTTCTTCTTAATTTTATTATTTCTCTCTTCTAACTAGAAGTTCTTTGAAGGCAGGACCATTTGTCTCTTTGGTTCTTTAACATATCCCCAGGGCTTGGAATTTTAGAAGTCTACCTAGCTAGAGTAGGCACTCAATATATATCTGTATTAAAAAAAAAAGAGAGAGAGAGAGAGAGAGAGTAAATTCAAACTGTCCATGCCAGAGCATCCCTGTGTCTTCCGTGTGGTTAATTTATTTGGCTACTTAAATAATTATTGAATACCTACTGCTTGTCAAGTTCTGTACTCACTGCCAAGGCATGCTTTTTAGTGAAATGTAGAAAACATTTGATCAATATTCTTTGATAAAATGCTGTCTGTCTTCAAAGCAAGTATGTGGTTGCCTTTGTGTTCCAGCTCTAGGGTTTGGCCAATCTATATCTTTCAGCTGAGCTTACAGGTTTAGTTTTCCAAACAGCACTCATCTATGTCTTTAAAAAGTTACTCCTTAGAATGGATAAAAACATCTATATAAGGTATTAAACACTCAGATTAGAATGAATAGGAAGTTAACAGCAGAACGAAATTCATGGACTAGACCTTACCTAATATCTAAGGGTAAATCTTGCTGGAACCTATGAAATCACTATTCTTTAAACATATACAGCATAAGTTTTCTGAACACTGTTATGACATGAATTGTGTTCCCCCTAAATCCATAGGCTGAGGCCCTAACTTCTAGTACCTCAGTGAAAGGCCACCAAATGAAAGGGTAAACTGAGACAAGGTAGACTGGTGCCGGTACCGCAGGAATAATGCAAGATTGCAACCAAGTAAGAGGTAGAAGGAAGCAAAGTTTATTATTCACCTTTCACAGATTAGGAAGAGGGCTGACACTCAGGGGCAAGTGTGGCACATCTCAGTGGGGCCTCCAAAAAATGTTAGGGTCATACTCCCAGTGGGGCCTCCAGGATGTTAGGTTAGGCCTGTCGCGGGTGTGAGTGTCTGGTGTGCAATCCGATGCCACATGAAAGATGCAAAAAATTGCACAGAAGTTGAATTAGAAAATATAGCTTATTTATAAAGTAAATTGGAGAGAGAGAGAAAGAGAGGAT
Organism: Cephalopachus bancanus; assembly: GCA_027257055.1. Lineage (NCBI taxonomy): Eukaryota > Metazoa > Chordata > Mammalia > Primates > Tarsiidae > Cephalopachus > Cephalopachus bancanus. The sequence continues at coordinate 2,054,363 of JAPVLO010000096.1, read as the reverse complement.
TCACCTCCCCAAGGGAGGGAGGAAGCCAAAGCTTAAGAAAACATGACCTGGCCATAGCTTAAAGAGTACATGGCCACACCTTAGTTTAGCAAGGCAGTGGCCAGTGGCTGCTTGTGGTTGAGTCCAGGGGAAGGTCATTAAGGTGATTGGGTAGTGGTCTGCTCCACATCATCACAAGAGGGCAGGTAAGTGCAGGTACTGATGTCAGGTGATGGACAGCAGGCAGGTCCAAGGGTTAGTTACATGATGGTTGCTGTGGTGGTGGTCGTGGTGGTGATGGTGGGGGTCTGTCTATGTCATGTGGTCACGATTAGGTTAGCTTAGTGGTTTGGGCCAGATGGGTTTTCTTCTGCAGGAGATTTCAAATGTTTTCTTTCTTTCTTTCTGTTTTTCTTTCCTCCCTCCCTCCCTCTTTCCCTCCCTCCCTCCCTGCTTTCTCTCTTTCTTTCTCTTTCTTTCTTTCTCTCTCTCTCTCTCTCTCTCTCTCTCTCTCTCTCTCTCTCTCTCTCTCTCTCTCTCTCTTTCTTTCTTTCTTTCTTTCTTTCTTGAGTTGGAGTCTCACTCTGTCGCCCAGGCTGAAGTGCAGTGGCATACTCACAGCCACCCCAGTGTCCACCTCCTGGGCTCCAGTGATCTTTCACCTCAGCTTTCCAAGTAGTGGGAATGGTCACGATTAGGTTAGCTTAGTGGTTTGGGCCAGATGGGTTTTTTTTCTGCAAGAGATTTCAAATGTTTTCTTTCTTTTTTTCTTTCCTCCATCCTCTCTCCCTCCCTCCCTCCCTCCCTTCTTTCTTTCTTTCTCTTTCTTTCTTTCTTTCTTTCTTTCTTTCTTTCTTTCTTTCTTTCTTCTTTCCTTCCTTCTTCTTCTTCCTTCTTCCCTTTCTTCCTTTCTTCCTTCTTCCTTCTTCTTTCTTTCTTTCTTTCTTTCTTTCTTTCTTTCTTTCTTTCTTTCAGTTGGAGTCTCACTCTGTCACCCAGGCTGAAGTGCAGTAGCACACTCACAGCCATCCCAGTGTCCACCTGCTGGGCTTCAGTGATCTTTCCACCTCAGCCTTCCAAGTAGTAGGAACCACAGGCGCATGCTACCATACCCGGCTAATTTTTTGATTTATTGTAGAGACAAGGTCTCGCCAAATTGCCCGGGCTGGTCTTGAACCCACGGGCTCAGGTAATCCACTCTCCTCCACCTCCCAAAGTGCTGGGATTACAGACTGAGACCTGCCTTTCAAGTGTTTTCAATTCACAAGTTTCTTGGGCTGTCCTTGTCCTGCATCTGATAAAGATTTGCTGAGGGGGTGGGGTAGGCCGCTGCTTGGCCTGCAGTAAAGTGTGATTTTAAAATGTCTGAACGCTTCCTAAAACCTGCCTATTGAAAATTTATCTTATCTATGTCTAAACTGTGCTAGATGCAAAGTGTGTCGGGGTAAAGCAAAAATGGCTATGGTAAGGCGAAAAGTAAACTAAATTTACTGTAAGTATCTTGAGGTCCCTCCTTTCACTCAGAATATGACCATATTTGGAGATAGTATCTTTAAAGAGGTAATTAAGGTAAAATAGGTGGTGAGGCTGGGACCTAATTTGATAGGATTGGTGTCCTTATAAGAAGAGGAGATTAGGACACAGACATGTGCAGAGGAAGACCATGTGAAAATACTGGAATAAGGAAATCATCTGCAAGCAAAGGAGAGACCTCAGAAGAAACCAGCTTGACCTTGGACTTCCAGCCTTCAGAACTGTGAGAAGATAAATTTCTCTTGTTTAAGCCATCCAAGTTTGTAGTACTTTGTTATGGTAATCCCAGCAAATGAATACAAGCATCTGTTATAGAAAAATAGATTCAGCAAAATCTTATTCATGACCTTAAGGAGCTCAAAGTTTGAACAACTGCGAAATAAATAGGTAATTATAATTTGCGCCATAGCTCCTTTGATGGAGATGTTCACACAGTACCCTGGAGCAGATATACCAGGAGCATCAAACTCTATGGGTTTAGAGTCAGGTAGGCAAGCTGGGAGGATGTGATGCTTGGATTGGTTTGAATGGCAGATAGGGATGGAGATGAGCCAGAGGAGAGGGGTTCCAGATGAAACCCCAAGCAGTACATGGGGAGACGATGAGGTCAGAATTAGGGGAACTTTGGTAGGAGCTTGGAGAGCTGGGGTGAGGTTGCAGGAAATAAAACGGAAGTAAACTAAGGTCAGATCATCAGGGGCTTTTAAAATTTTATTTATTTTTTTTTATTTTTAAAAAAATTTTTTAGTTGGAATCTTACTCTTGTTGTCCAGGTTGGAATGCAGTGGCCACCACAGCCTTGACCTGCTGGGCTTAGGTGATCCTTCTGCCTCAGCCTTCCAAGTAGCTGGAACTACAGATGCATGCCACCACATCTGGCGACATCAGGGGCTTTTAATCTTCACCTGGAATCACAAGTGTTATCTAAGAGTGATGAGAAATCACTGGAGGGTTTTAATCAAGGTCACCAGACCTAAATTTTAGGAACAAATTTCTTAGGAAGTGCGGAGAAGACTAAAGGCAGAAAGCCCAGCATCAAAACTGGTATCAAAATTCAGACAAAGAATGCCGAAAGCCATGCCTAAAGCCAAATATAGGCCGGGCTCAGTGGCTCAGTCTGTAATCCCAGCACTTTGGAAGGCCGAGGTGAGGGGATTGCCTGAGCCCACAGGTTCAAGACCAGCCTGGGCAACTTGGCGAGACCTCTTCTCTATCATAAATCAAAAAATTAGCTGGGCGTGGTAGCGTGCACCTGTGGTTCCTGCTACTTGGAAGGCTGAGGCGGAAGGATCGCCGGAGCCCAGCTGTCGACTCTGGGGTGTCCATGAGTGCGCCACTGCACTCCAGCCTGGGCGACGGAGTGAGACTCTAACTCAAAAAAAAAAAAGCCGAATATAAAGGAAAAACATTTAAGAGACATTGAAAAGAATGAACATGGCTTGAGAATGAACAGTGAGCATGAAGAAAAAACACTCATATGAGAAGGTTGATGGGAGGTGAAAGAGATAGAGACTTAGGACATGGCTCCAGGGTTAGGGACTCAGCAGCAGAGTGAGGCCACAGGCCCTGGGGAAAAAAGAGTAGCAGAAGAGAAAAAAATAAAATAAAATAAAATAAGGAGCAAGCTCTTAGGGGCTTTTTTTTTTTCTTTTTAATTTTAATATTAGGAGGCACCCTGATTCATTCTCTTTTGAGGATTGTGTTTTTTAAAGATTTTACCCATTTCTAGGGAGTTAGAATTTTTTTTTTAAACTCTCCTTAGGACCATAGTCAGTGTAATTCTTGGGCACAATTCAACTCAATTCTGCAAATGTTTGAAATTCTATTACAGGATAGGCAGTTACTAAAGATTGAGTCTTCTATTTAATTCATTTTAATGGTCTCAAGATTTAGGGAGCTTAAAAGGGATAGGACATTAGTTAATGGTGAAATGATTATAATAATAAGAAAAATGCTTCACGTATGTAGGAAACTTTATAATGCACCAACATAACCCTTTATCATTTGAACTTCATAGCAACACTGTGAAATAGCTGAGTACCGCTATCTTGTACTGATACGTATGTTTGGAATATAAGATAAAGAGAGGAAATCTTGAGTCATTTTAAGGTCATTTTTCATGTAGGAGATCAAAACTGTTAATAGTTACTCAGGAATGGCAAGTTTTGTGAATTTTTGAACTCTTCGCCCCCCCACTATAAAAGTAACAGTTGTTTATTGTTAATAAAAGGAATTGAGAAAAAAGAATAAGGAGGGGAGATCATCCTATCTGTAACACCCAGAGAAAAACACAGCTAATATTCTAGTGCATATTTCTTGGTTTTTAGTATGCTTTATCTAGTATCTTACATAAGTGTGTAATCTTATATATACATTTGCAGGTTGCTTTTTCATGCAATGTCAGCTAATAATTTAAGTAGCCCACAAAATAGCCTGTACTGGAGCCCATTCCCACTTCTTTATTCAAGGACCTTAGTCTTGCAAAAAAGTCCACTGTCTTATTTGCATAATCAAATATTTTCTCTCTACTGGATCATTCCCACTAGCTCACAAATGTACTGCAATGCATCCCATCTTAAAAATAAGCAAAAGCACCTATCCCTGGACCTCACATGCTTCTTGAGTTACTGCCTTCCTTTTCACTGTAAAAGTCCTTAAAATATTTACCTGCAGTTACTTTCTTGTATTCTTTCTCTGGTACAGTCCAGTCAGGCTTTTCTTCCAACCATGTCTCTGCAACTGCTCTTGTCAATGTCAGTGACCTTCACATTGCCACTTTCAAAGCACACATCTTGGCCCTTGTCATATTTAGCCTCTCGAGAGCATTCGGTACTATTGATCACTCTGTCAATTGTGAAGATCCCGAGATACTATGAAAATGCTCCCTTCCCTTGGCCTCCAGGAACCACTTTTGTTGCTGCCTGACTCACCACCACGTTTTAATCTGTGAGGCTGAAGTCTTAGTCCCGGGTTCTCTTCTCTTCGAAATCTCGACTAAACTTCCTGAGTGACCTCACCCAACATTCGGCTTTAAATATCGTCTGTAAGCTGATAACTCCTGTTGGGGGCAGAGCTTTTCTGCCCTCTCTGAAGGTTGCATGGAATGAAATGACAATCGGCAGAATCATAGGAGAGAAGTCATCCAGTTGTATTAACGTGCATGAGCATAGGAGCCAAACAAAATATGACCCAAAAAGGAGCCAGATGCTTGAGGCTTAAATATTCTTTTCACAGTGGGAGGGAAGTGGGAAAAGTACAAGTAATCTTTGAGGGGTGGTAAATGATTTTCAAGGGAAATTAACAAGCTCAAAATGTACTCAACAGTTTATAAAGCTTTACTTTGGAAGTTAAGTGATACCAACAATTTACAGGAAGATGATGGATGAGCTGTACTGTGACCAAGGATTGAAATGACCAGTGTGAGGATATGCGGGTTCATCTTTAATACTTCTAGAATGCTTATGAAGAAGATTTGTTAGTTCTGTTCTAATAAGAACTTTAACTGTCTTTAAATGACAGCACTTTCCAACTGTGATCTTCTTCTCAAAATTATGTTAAGCATGTGCAGCTAAAACAAGGACAGGAATTTAACTCGGATTTGAGATCTATGCTTATGAAATGGTTTTATCTGAATTAATAAGCATATGAATCCTTAAAAGCCCACATGAAGATGGCCAGCAGTTCAAATTTTACTGATGTATAGAGTTTAAATGAACCAATAGTAGAGAAATGTAGTAAAAGAGGTAAGAGCTTAGACGGTAAGATCTAGCAGGTCTGGATTCAAATCTCACTCAGTCTCTTAACTGATGTGTGGACATGGACATGAGTTTAACCATTCTAAGTCAGGCCATATTTCCTCACCTGTAAAATAGGGATAATGTAAATAATACAGTAGTCATCCCTACATAATATTATCATGAGTGTTACATGAAACAGCACATATAAAAGTGCTCAGCATAGTTCCTGATACATCCTAAGTGCCTAACTATTCTTAGCTATTAAATTATCTTTACTGGTTTTAAGGTTTCCTCATAAATCGTATCTGCTGAGACTTTAAAGCATTATTACACTTACTTATTGCAAACTTGGTTTCAGACCAAAGATATTTGTATGACTAAAAGTTCAGCATTTGCCAAAAATGTTTGTGCTGCATGACTTCTATGTCCCTTCAACCATGCTTCCTTCTCCAAGAAACATCGTGATTTTGTAAGGCTAAGCACTAACTGGCAGGTTGAATGGTATGAAGCATTCTGTAGTTTGTGGCATTGATTACCTCTGCAAATCAGTGATTCAGGAGATCTGGGTTTCTCCATGAATTGGCTTTTAAATAATGAGCAACAATCATCCATTAACCACTGAAGGGCCCTGAGGGGGACTTGGATGAAGATGAAGTATTGCGTACTAACCATCATGTATTTGTGATTTAATAGTCAAATATAAACCCTTTTAAAGTTCACTTGTGGTTAGAGAAGCTGCGGTTAAAGAAGTTATTTTTATTGCAAATTAAATTTCCGTTGCTTGGACTCAGCTCTTCTGACTCAGAGAGACCAGGCTGGACAGATTCACATTCTACCTCTTCTCTCAGCCTCAGTAGTGGTTACCTCCTCTGTCATCTATCCTGGACAGCAATAAGATTGCCAGAGCCAGGAAACAATGCGGTTCTCCTACTTTGAGCTCTATTAAGTAGAAAGTAGAAGAAGCAATTGAGATTATCTTGGTCTTCCTGATTACTAAAGGATTTCCTACAAGGAACAAGACAGATAACAGTGTAATCAAGATATTCTCTAAATGTATAGTCACATTGTCTATTGCCTTGGCAGAAATGTGACAGATATGGATCATAAGATGATTTTTCATCTAATTCTCTCCTTTTTTTTCTTTCTCTCTTCTCTTAAGATTTTTAATGTTTAAACAGAGGCAATCTATAAGCTTACTCTTGGGAAAAAATGTGGGACCAAGTAGAACATGGGGACTCTTGGTGGTAGACCAACTCTTAAGGACTCTCAAATGTAATCACCTATATTCTTTATCACCAAACTTTTGCTAGCTCTTTTATAGAAAGCTTTTCTTTTCTTTTCTTTAACTTGGCCTCTGCAGGATATTCAGAAGACATTGGTCTTCATTTCTGGTTGTCTAAGCTATTTATTAGCTCTGACTTAAGAAACTACCTTAAATCATAGCATCTAAACCCTGAATCTTTTCTTTCCCTCAAACAAAGCCCCAGCTGAGAACTGATGGAAGGCAAGGAATGAGTCTTGTATATTCCCGCGTTGCCTGCATTTTTCTCACAAGAAGAGCTCAATAACAGCTTGTTGAACTGTTGAACAGAATTGAATATAAAAGGGATGGTCAAGGAATATTGTTTAGATTGAAGCCAGGAAAGGTTTTGTGCCTGATCTGCTGGTCTGGGCCAGTTTGACAGAAGACCAGTTTTGCTCAATACAGTTAGGAAAATTGCTAAAGAGCTAGAACTGTTCTAGGGTTTGCAGAGAAAATTTTTATCTTCTAGCATGTCCCAAACTGAACCTGCAGAAAAAAAACAAAAACAAAAAAACTTAAGCCTCTCTTAAACTCAAGAGAATACCAAGGTGGTACAGCTTCTCAGAAAACAACAGTGCCTTTTGGAAGCATATATTCTAAGAAAAGCCATTGCCTGTTATGATATGGAGTGGTCTCCCGGCTTCTCTTCTAATGAGCACATTCTCTTCTCACTCATGCTTGCTACTGATATAACAACAACAAATAGCATTTGGTGTGTAACTTGTATTGCACGGGCTCTCCATTTTCCTGCAAATAGGTGTGACCTTTACTCACTGACTGCCACATAGTATGAGAGAAACCCATCACCATGAAATACAGAATTTTCAGAAGGCTCTTTTGAATTAGTGAAACTCATTTATGCTGCTAAAAATTTTATCTGCCTGCTTTGATGTGGGAGATGAGTGGCATTGGTAGGACATGCATGAACTGAGTAGATAAAGCCTAGCTTCGTGCTGTGTGGTCATGCCACCTACTGATCTACATATGTGCAGTTATGTGAATAAACAGGTGCTTCGGGCCAAGCCCTGAGGGATAATTTTCCTTTAGGCTAATGGGAAGGAGGCAGAAAGTTTAAAAGATCGCTCTTGTGCCATCTTCTCCCTTTTCTTCTTTGCATCTGTTTTTCAGAGGAATCTTAGTAATGGGGAGAGTTTATTGTATTTGCAACTTTGAGTGGTCTTAGTTCTAGCTTACACAGAAAAGCAGTAGGAAGAGGTGAAGACAGATAATACTTAGACAGGGCAGCCAATGTGAAAGAAGCTCCCCAAGCTTCCTGAGGCAACGTGATTTTTGAGTTCAGATATGTTTTGAATCCTGTTGTGAGATATATTAGCCTGTGGGCATTACAAATCTTAGAAAACAGAACTAGTAAGTGCATCATTATCCAGCAAGAAAGTGAGCCTACTGCCACCAGTAACATCTGTATCTGGTTGTCAAAGAGAGGAAATACTTTTGCTTGTATCATATTCCTTCTAAATTCTGGTCAAACACAAAACAAGGCAGCTGAGTGATGGTACATAGTGCTAGTGTGAAAATGAAGTGCAAACAAAGTACACATTAAAACATGAAGTACATTTCTAATGGACTTCAAGAATCACTTAACACTATCCAAGACTACCAAAGAAAATCAAGAACCCTTGAGACAAAATATCCTGAAATTTATCTTGTGCCTTGTAATTTATCATGGCGTGTTTTTTGTCTGTATTTAACATTCCATGTAAGGCAGCAAAGACCAACCTTCTTTTGTCTTTCAAGATACAGAAAATTCCATCATCACAAGGATGGTTCACATAACTCTTGCATAGTCACACCCAATTTCCTCAGTCCCCCCCCCACTCCTTAAGCCCTGGCAACCCCTAATCTGTTCTGTTTCTATAATTTTGTCATTTCAAGAGTGTCATATAAGTGGAATCATACAGTATGCAACTTCTGGAATTTGCTCTTTTTATCAGCAAAATTCTTCTGAGATTCACTCATGATGTTGTGTATATCAATAGTTTGTTTCTTTTTATTGCTGAGTAGTAGTGCATGGTCTGGATGTACCAGTTTGGTTAACAATTCACTTGTTAAAGGATATGTGCTTTGTTTCTACTTTTTAGCTATTACAAATAGAGCTGCTGTGAACATCCTTGTACCAATTTTTGTGAACATAAGTTGTTATTTCTCTGAGAAAAGATGCTCAGGAGTGCAATTGCTGGGTTATATGGTAGTTGTATATTTAGTGTTTTTTAAAAACTGCCAAGTCATCTTCTAGAGGCGCTATATCATATTACATTCCCACCAACATCATATGAATAATTCAGCTCCTCCACATCCTCATCAGTATTTGGAGTTCTCATTTTTTAAGCCATTTTGAAGGATTTTGTAGTGTGATATCTCACTGTGGTTTTATTCTAGATACTAGTCGTTTTATTCTAGATACTAGTCGTTTGTTGGTTATACAGTTTGCAAATATTTTCTCTGATCATAGCTTTTATTTTCGCTCACTTCACATGAACTTTCAGAGCAAATGTTTTTAATTTTAGCAGTACCAACTTATCATTTTTTGCTTGTTTTATGGATTAAGCTTTTGAAATCAAGTCTAAAAACTCTTTGCCAGTCCTAGATCTTGAAGATTGTCTCTTATCTTTCTTTCTAAACAGTTTATAATTTTATTACGTTTAAATTTGTGTATTACTTTTTGAGTTAATTTTTGTGTGAGGTGTGAGGTTTAAGTGAGGTTCATTTTTTTTTTTTTTGCCAATGTATGTCCCATTGCTCTAGCACTATTTGCTGAAAATTCTCTTTACTCCATTGAAATGCTTCTTGCACCTTAGTAAAAAATCAGTTGATCATATTTCTGTTGTTCTATTTCTAGGTTCTCTGTTCTGTTCCCTTGATCAATGCATCTTTTCCTCCACCAAAACCACACAGTCTCAATTAGTATAACTGCATAGTAAACCTTGAAATTTAGTAGAATGATTTCTTCTACTTTATTCTTTTTAAAATTATTTTAACTATTCTAGGGCCTATGCTTTTCCGTAAAAATTATACTTGGATTGTAGATATTGCATTAAATCTATCACATTTAGGGGGATTGACATATGTAGCATCTTACAATCCATAAACATGATCTTCTCTGATTTCTTTCATCAGCATTGTGCAGTTTTCAGCATATAAATCTTAAGTATGCTTTGTTAGATTTATACTTAAGTATTTAATATTTTGAACAATTGTAAATAATAATGTAATTGTAAATATAACATATTTTTAATTCTTTATGATTATTGTTAGTATAGGAAATATAATTGATTTTTGTATGTTTGCCTTATATCCTTCATTATTAATAAATTCACTTATTAGGTATAGGAAAGTTTTTTAAAAGAAGATTCCTTAGAATTTTCTATGTAGACAATTGAGTCATCTGCAAATAAAAACAGCTTCATTTCTTCCTTTTCAATCTGTAGGCATTTTAGATTATTTTCTTATCTTATTGCTGTGGCTAGGGCTTCCAGCATTGCGTTGAGTAAGAATGATGAGATCGGATTCTCTTGCCTTATTTCTGATCTTAGGGAAAATATTCAATTTTTTTTTAATCATAAAGTATAACATTAGTTGTAGGTTTGGAGTAGATGTTTTCTTTGGCACAAAATGAAGATTAAGAAGTTCCTTTCAATTTCTATTTTTCTGGGAGTTTTTAAAATGAATGGATGTTGAATTTTGTCAAAGATTTTTCTATATCCGTTGACATGATCATGTGATGTTCCTTCTTTGGCCTGTTAATATGATAATTTACTATTGTAAACATACCAGGAATTTGTTTTAGTCAGATATAATAAGACATGCAGGCATGAAAGTAATTGCTATGAAAGAAGACATTAGTTATACTCAAAGATCCCTGAAAATAAAAAGTATGCCATGCCACAGAAAGGTGTCACATGGGAAAGAAGCCCCAAGGCCAATCAGAAGGCAGAGGGAGTCAGCGGTAATAGCCTTTACTGTGTTTTTCATGGGGAGAAATTGGGAAAGTGGGAAAGAAGGCTAAGCAAGTTTCAAACTGGCTAGTTTTAATCATTTCAGTGAACTCCTGGTATAGGGGCTGTCAGCAGTTGTTTGGTATCAGGCCCTGCAGTGATTAGGGCATAAGAATAGGGACCCAGGGTATAAAAGCCCAAGAGGTAGTTGGTGATATGGGTGCTAGATTGATCAGTTTGTATACAAAAGAGTATTTCTAGGCTGGTGATTTTTTATCTCTAGGAATCAGCTAACCTACTTGAGACAGCCCATCCCTGACCAAGAAGACCTAAAATGTCAAAGCATCTAGTATAGAAACTAGAATATGTGGTTAACATAATGCATTGATTGATTTTTCAAATATAGACGTAGCCTTGTATCTCTGGAATAAACCCCACTTAATCATAGTGTATAATTCTTTTTATATATTACTGAACTATATCTGGTAATTTTATTTATTTATTTTTTTGAGTTGGAGTCTCACTGTCGCCCAGACTGGAGTGCAGTGGCTGCTCCCGGCCACCACAGCCTCACCTGCTGGGCTCCGGCGATCCTTCCAGCTCAGCCTTCAAAGTTGCTGGAACTATAGGCGCACGCTACCACGCCTGGCTAATTTTTTTGATTTATTGTAGAGATGAGGTCTCGCCTGCCCAGGTGGGTCTCGAACCCGCAGGCTCAGGCAATCCACTCACCTCAGCCTCCCAAAGGTGCGGGATTACAGGCTGAGCCACCAAACCCAGCTTACATCTGGTAATTTAAAAAGGATTTTTGCAATTGTTCATAAATAATATTGGTCTGTAATTTTAGCGATATTTTTCATTTACCAATGTAAGGAAAATACCAACTTCACGTATGATTTGGAGAGTACTTCCTTCACTTCTATTTCTGAAAAAGACTGTGTAGAATTGGTTTTAATTCATTTTTAAAAGTTTAACAGTTATAGTTATGGATGCTGAGAAGTCCAAGGTTGAGAGGCTGTATCTGGTGAGGGCCTTTTTACTGGTGAGGACTCTGCAGCATACCAAGGTGGGGCAGGGCATTTCATGTTGAGGGACTGAGTGTGGTATTTCAAGTCTCTCTTTTTCTCCTTATAAAGTCACCAATCCCAGTCCCGTAATAACTTACTGATATGTTGATCCATGAAAGGGTTAAATCCATTCCTGAGGGTAGACCCCTCATGACCCAATCATCTCTTAAACCCCCTCCTCTTAATACTTTTCACATTGGGGATGAAGTTTCAACATGAGTTTTGAAGGACACTTTTTTTTGGTTCAATCTATGAGTTATTTAGAAGTGGTAATTTCCAAATGTTTGGAGATTTTCCTGTTTTTTTTTCTAAATTTATTTCTAGTTTGACGCCATTATAGACAGAGAAAATAATTTGTGTTATTTTACTTCTTTTAAATATACTGAGATTTGTTTATTACTCAGCTATGATTTGTCTTCGTATATATCCTATGTGCACTTGAAAAAAAAGTACATTTCTTCTGTTGTTGAGGAATACTTTATAAGTATCACTTGAATCCTGCAGATTAATGGTATTATTGAATTACTCTAGGTCCTTGTTGATTTTTTGTTTAAAAGACTATCAATTGTTGAGTGAACGATAGTGAAGTCTCTAACAATAATTGTGGATTTGTCTATTTATTTTTCCAGTTCAATTAGTTTTTGCTTCATATGTAATTTATTTGAAGTGAGTTTTCTGTACATAGCATATATAGTGGATCATATTTTATAGTTTACTCTGCTAACTTTTTGCCTTTTAATTAGAATATTTAGACCATACACTTAAATTAATTATTAAAACGTTAGGGCTTTGTATGCCATTTTATTTTCTTCCCTTTCTGTTTGTTCTCTCTTTTCTGTATTCCACTGTTTTCTCTTTCCTGCTTTTCTCTGGGTTGTAATTCTTTTTAATATTCTGTTTTGTTTTCTCTATAGTATCATTAAGTATATCTCTCTGCATAGATTTTAGTGTTTGCTACAGGTATTGCATTATACATTCATAACATCCAGTCTTTTCATGTTGACATTTAACAACTTCAAGTGAAGTATAGAAAACTTACTTCCTTTTGTAATCCTCTTTCCTCCCCAATTTGTAACATAATTTCTTAAATATTTCCCACACATACATATTTGAACCCCATCAGAGTGTCATCATTTTTGCTTCAACTATCAACGATAATTTAGAAACTTCAAGAGGAACAGAAAAGTCTATAATATTTACCTATAGTTTTGCTTACTGCATTCTTTCTTCCCTCCTAAGAACTCATTTGTCATTTCCTTTCTGTTTAAGGAAATTTTCTTTTATCATTTCCTGTTTAAGAGAACTTTCTCAAACTATGTTTTTGGAGAAGTCTGCTAGCAAATTTGTTTAGTTTTTCTTGATCTGAGAATTTCTTGATTTCTGCTGATTCTTGAAGAATAGTTTTCCTGGGTATAGAATTCTGGGTTAAGAATTCCTTTTTTTTTCCAGTACCTGAAGAATGTTGTGCCGTTTCCTTCTTGCCTTCATGGCTTCAAGTGAGAAATCTACTTGTCATTCCACTTGTTTTTCCTTGCAGGCAAGATTTTTATTTTTATTTTTTTGGTACCTTCAGTATTCTGCCTTTGGTTTTAAAAATATAATTATGATGTGTCTTGGCATCAGTTTATTTGGATTTATACTGTTTAGTATTCATTCTGCTTCTTGAATCTGTAGATTTATGTCTCCTATTAAATTTGAGAAGTTTTCAGCCATTATTTACTTTACTTTTCCAGCTCTGATCTCTCTCTTTTCCTTTTCTTTTCAGAGCTCTGATGGCATACATTTTAGGTTGTTGTTTTTTTGTTTTTTGTTTTTATAAACCCACAGGTCTCTGTTCATTTTTTTTAAGTTTATTTTCTTTCTGTTGTTCGGTTGGTAATTTCTATTTTTCTGTCTTCCAGTCCATTGATTCTTTCCTCTGTCACTTCTGTTCTGCTGTTGAGCTCATCTACTAACTTTAAAACTTTTTTTTGGTTATTGCAGCCTCCATATGATTATTTTTATATTTTGTATTTCTTTGCTAAAAGTTTCTGTTTATTTGCTGAGACTTTCTATTTTTTTTTTTTTCATTTTTGTCCAGGATATTCATAATTGCACTTGAAGCTTTTTTATGATGGCTAATTTATGTCTTTGTCAGGTAATGCTAACATCTCTGCAATTTGGTGTTATCCTCTGTTGATTGTCACTTTTCATTCAATTTGAGATCTTTCCGATTCTTGGTATAGTGGCTTAAAAAAAAAACACCTGGACATTTCTGTACTATGCTCTGAAACTCAACTTTCTGTAAACCTTTTGTTTTAGCTGGCTTTTTTTAAATACCACTTTGGCAGGGAAAGTAGGATGTGCTGCCTTCTTACTACCTAGTAGAGGTAGAAGTTCATATTTCTCATTCAGTCTCTATAGGGGCCTCCACATTAGTGCTGGGCAGGGATGAGAATTATGGCTCCCCACATGATCTCCACTGACACTCTGGTGGTGGTGATGGCCTCATTACCATTGGGCAGTGGTCAAAGTCTCGACTGCCCATTAATCTTTTTCCAACACCATCCAAGTGTAGAAGGAGAGGAAATTCTCATGACTGACAGATGGGCAGGATGTCCAGGTCCACGAGGGCGTGGTCTCCACTGACACTTCCAGGGTGAATGAGAATATCATTATTGGCCAGCAGAAATAAAAGTTCTGTCTATCTGCTTTGGGCTTCTGTAATGTTACCTGGGCAGTGATGTTACAAATCTTATTACAGCCTTGCTAGCTTGAAAGTCCATGCTGCTCACTCAGGCTTTGCAAGCATTGTGAAAAAGGGACCACAGTTTTTTTTCTGTGATGTTTGACCGGAATAGAGCAGCTATTGTCTAAAAGTTGTCTATCTTGCTAGGCTGTTCCTTACCCAGTTATTTGATTACAGAGTAGTAGCCTTTTGTAAGTTCCTATTTGCTTGTTTGCTTTTGTTTCTGTCTTCACCAGTTGTTATTTCCAGAATACTGTTTTTTTTCGGCCCCAAGTCTAGGTTATATGAAGCAAAAAAAAAAAAAAATAGGAAACCCAGGAAACCCTCTACCATGTTATTTTTTAGATCCTGAAGTTCCTGGCTCTTCTGTTTTCTTCTTTCTACTTTCAAAGTGTTCTTATGTTTATTTCATATGCAATACCCAAGGCTATACTGAACTCTATCATTATAGTAGAAGAGGTATAGTAACCACTGTACTGAACTCTATCAGTACAGTAACTACTGTACTGAACTCTACCATTATTGCAGAACTCTATCATTATAGTAGAAGAGGATCTGTGGGTACCCTCAAGGGAACACATTTTTGCTAAACCATGGCCTTCTATTCTCATCTCATAGGCTCTACAGGGAAGGTAATGTGTTTTAAATTTGAAAACTTAAAAAATTGGAAATGAATGAAGTAGCCTTAAAAGAGAAGTCTAAAAAGTGAATAAAGTTGGGCTATACCATTTAACTGAGAGTAAGCTTACCACAACTCTTCTTGTGTTATGGAGTTTGAGACTATGGATTAAATGGAAGTACGAATCAAATGGTAAGTTACTGAAAATGCAAAAAAAAAAAAAAAAGATAAAGAAACAAACAAAAAAAGTATGCTTTACATTGAGATCACCATAAAATGAAAGCTACTGACCTCAGCAGTGTAGGGCATGAGCTCAGATTACAGAAGGCAGGAAAAGGGGTCAAAATCACAGAGGAACCTGGTCAGTGGCAATTTCTGGAAAGTAAAGTTTAGAGAATATAGCCCATCATTTGTCATGTAGTGAACACTCATAAATATGTCCTGAATTAAAGAGGTGCAAGGCATGAACAAATTGTTTAGGGAAGAATTTAAAATACTAAATATATAATTCCATAATTACTGTTTGAGGTATTCCCCACTACTCTGTAAACTCTATATGACTTTATTCAGTGCATTAAGTCGAGCATATTGTAGACCATTAATGAATAGTTATAAAGTCCATTTTTTAAAAATGATCCAATTTAGAAAGGATAAAAGGATTAGCAGAGCTTGGGTCCTCATTAGTGATGTTCACCAATACAATTGATCCTCTTCTTAATGGGCACATGGAGGAATTTTACCACCCGAACCCCTAGAAGTCAGGCATGTGTTTGGCCTGTAAAATGTGACAGATGAAGCACATCATTTTGGGGCCAACTTTAAGCACCTAGGTATGATTATTCCATGTGGTTTCTCTGGGCGGTGGCAAGCAATACTGTTTCAGATGGGTGAGGCTGCATCCCTGGCTGGGAGCAAATTAAGCAAGGTAGGACATTTAGCATGAGCAAGAAATCAATCAGGAAAGACAAAAATCAACCCAGACATTTAGTGTGAGCGAGGAATCAATCTTTATCATTTTAAATGTTAAAAGGCACGACTTGTTTGTTATTATAACAGTGTATAACCCATCCTGAATGATAGAGCATGCTTTAGCAGTGAGATTATTGGTGATTTTTCTTTTCTTTTTTCTTATCTAGTATTTTGTAATCTTTCAAATAGAACTTTTTTTAAAAATCTATTTTTTACTTTTCTAGAATGGGTGTTAGTTTTGTAATAAGGAAACAAGATTTATTTAAAATAAACTGGGGGCAGGAACATTTTATATTTAAATATGTTATTTAAATAATAATCAAGGCCTACCACCTTGAGATAGGTCTGCTCCAGCCCCTAAGAAATGCATTTGCATGAGGATAGTAGATCCTCTTGGGGGTCCTAGGAGACTCGAATGTGACTAACAACCTCTCCTTTTTGTGCAGTTAGCTAATATGATCAGGCAGAGGAGACTGATAATGATGTGTTGACTAGAAGAAGGTTGTGTTTTTTCATTTTACCTTCCCTCACCTTCCTCTTTGCAATCCCCTTTCCCCACACACCTGTGATTATTAATGACATGGCCCGGGTCATTCCAGAGTCCCAGAACACTTGTACATTACCTTTATCTAGCACAAATCCCCTTCATTTAAATTTTATAGGAGAAACATGAAGAAAAGTGTTTCTGTTTAACTCTAGCACAAACCCAGAGCTCCATGGCACAGTTTATACATGTTTATCAGCATATATCCCACTAGCTGACTTGAATGAGATGAATAAAAGCCCATACCTTCAATCTGGCAGGCTCATCAGCCAGGACCAACCTAGGGAAAAATTACAGGATCTCAGACCTATATTTTTATTTCACCCTCCCCTGACAGAATCAGAAGATAGTTTTTGATGTCTTTGATTATTAAGGTTTTATAAACTAAATTAAGTCTCCAGATATTTTTTAAAAGTTGATATTTTGTGGTTTTGCCTACTATCTCTAGAGTATCATTTAGAGTTTTTTTTCCCCCACCTTACTAGTCTAGAATTATATAAAACAATCGACTATTAAAATAAAAGAGAACTCTCTTAATTGGTCCTACTAAAAAAGATAGTAAAGCCCTGGTTTTATAAACAAATGCTTTACTCTTATTTTTCTTTTGTAGACTCTCAGAACCCACAATTAGAATGTGAGATCATGAGTTATATTTCTAAATAAGAAGTTAAAAGAAGCCAAAAGGAGTGAGGCTTGCACATAGCACTTCTTACCAAAAAAAAGTTTTACAAAAGGTCTTTTTTTAAGGAGCCAAAAAACTTTTGGATCCTGAACTGTACCTAAAAGAGAAAAGACAACCTTATTAAACACTTTTACATTTCTAAAATTAGAGATCATAGCCGGACTTGGTGGCTCAGCCTGTAATCCCACGCCTTGGGAGGCTGAGGTGAGTGGACTGCCTGAGCCCTCGGGTTCGAGACCCGCCTGGGCAACTTGGAGAGACCTCATCTCCACAATAAATCAAAAATTAGCCGGGTGTGGTAGCATGCTCCTGTAGTTCCAGCTACTCGGAAGGCTGAGGTGGAAGGATCGCTGGAGCCCAGTGGGTCGAGGCCACGGTGGCTGGGAGCGGCCACTGCACTCCAGTCTGGGCGACAGAGTGAGACTCCAACTCAAAAAATAAAATAAAATAAAATAAATAAATAAATAAATAAAATAAAAAATAAAATCAGAGATCATGGCAAATATAAAAATTAGTATAAATGATCTCTCTACCTCTGTACTTGGTGGTTTCACTAAGGTTTTGAAAATAAAAGAAACAACAACAAAAATTTCTGCACAGCAAATAACTTTTACTGAAATTGTCCAGTTTAGTCTTCAAAATATTTAATTCTTTTTTACTCTGTAAAATGTCTAGATAGAGGCAAAAAATTATTTTTAAGCCTTTCAAATGTCAACCCTTAAGCGCAGTTCCATGCACTTACGTTGGAAACTGGGTCTCAGAGTGGAAGATGCCTAGGGACCCTGCAGACTCAAAGGGTTCTGAAAAAAAGTTAATAACCCTCTTTCCTTGTTACTAAAAAAGACCCAGGCGAGGCATTTCATACACCCGCGGGGAGCAACGAGCTGCCTGAACTGTTAACTCAGCCAGCCAGACTCCCTCTGCTTTCATCTCATTTTGCTAGCATTTTACAAAGATGTTTGTCACAATGAAATTGACAGCAAACTTGGCAATTGAAATAGCATTTAGATGGTCCTTTTTTAATTCTGTTAACAGAGATGAATGCAATCTGCTGTTAGGAGATCTTGGTCTTGTGGGACTAGCTCAGACTTTGTGGTCAAAGGTCTCATGTTCTATAGATCTAATTAGCACAGAGAGCAGCTTCCCAGTGTCTAAGACATAAACTGATCTGGATTCCAACGGCCTGATCTGGATTCTAAAATTGGAATCATTTTTTAAAATGCTGTTACTTCCTGATATTTACAAAATGGGTTGATCCGCAGAAAAACTTGTTCATATTCCCTCATTAGGGGGATCAACCAGCCCATCAATCAAGTATCGTTTCCCTGGGACTTACTGGGTGCCCCCAGGGTGGAGCAGGAGCTAGTTCTGCAATCTGTGAAAAAGTTGTCTTGTTAGACTTTGGTTGATTCTACAGAGCCCCATCTACTAAGATCCTTTGAAATTCTTTTGCAGCAACCACTTCCTACACAGCAAGAGCTCACTCACCCAGAAAGTTCAGCTATTGTCATGATAATACTTGTAGAGAGGGTAGGAGGGACAGAGTGAAAATGGGAATAAAGAGAGATCTTGTGCTCAGAGCCTGTGGGAACTGAAGCCTTGGTTACCTAACGCCGCAAGGAATTCAGACTCCCAGCATTCTCCAGGCTGCACATGCTTCCATGCCATGTCAGAGGTCACACAATTGTGATTTGGAGAAGACAGGCCCGGCACCTATGCACGATTGTAAAGTTGTGGAGTCAAAAGGACAGAAGGGAGGCAAGGGAAATAGAGTAAACCTTAACAGCTAGGAAGTGCATTTTCTTCCTTTCCCCATCATAAAGCTAGAGCTTCTACCAGACAGAAGACACAGGTTGTTCTCTGAGACTTTGTCTCGGCTGGTGCAGTCTAACCTGGAGTGGTTACTAATCGGTGTTTGTGTCTCTCTTTCTACCGCAGGACAGCTTTCCTGCCCGCTTCGGAGGAGTCCATTTTGTCAACCAGCCCTGGTACATTCATGCCCTGTATACGCTCATCAAGCCATTCCTTAAAGACAAGACCAGAAAAAGGGTAATAAAAATGAACTCCTCATGTAAATCCCAAATGGGGAGTGCCAAGAACAATCATGGTGCTCCTGCATTTGCGAGTGCTCTCTCTCATTCTCTCTCTCTTTCTCATCTTTCATGGTGGTTTTTCTGCAGCCCCTGAGCATTTGAGCCTCAGCTGGAGTTTGCAAATGGCCTGGATATAATCAATAATTCAGTAAAACTGGGTTATTTTCAGAGTCCCAATGACAAGCTGAAGGAAACTTTGAAGGCATGCAAATACCAGATGCCCATTTTACTGTAAATGCTTATGGGAAATACTGGGTTCAGCTGCTTCCTGTTCATGGAATGTTTTAATAGCTAGTATTTTGTCCTGCAAATGTATTATCGCTATGAAGAATGTTTATAGTTTTTCTTCTCCTATGGCTTTTGGGCAATAACTGCTTGCTTTATTACTTGTAAGGCTGGAAAAGCATTCTTCATTGGAAATAATAATGGTCTTATGAAGAAGGCTTTTTAAATCTTAATTGTGCCAGTTGATAATATTTGGGAAGCTAGCCTTTTTGGACTGTCAGAGTTGGGCATTTTCATGGGCTTTTTCATTCTGATTACCTGAGTAACTGAATTTTTTTTAACCACTCCAAATCTCAATTTCCTCATTTATAAAACGGGAAAACTAACACCTACATCACAGAGTTGTTGGGATAATTTAATAAGACAGTATAGGAAAGCATGTAGCATGCTACCACTTGTGTAGTGGAAATGTGGTAACTTGGATTTTTCTTTATCATTTAGCTCACTTTTATTTTTTATTCCAAAGTTATTGAGGTATACTTGACAAAATAAAATAGTATATATTTAGAGTGCACAATGTGATGTTTTTATGTACATATGCATTGTGAAATGATTATCACAATCAAGCTAATTAACACATCATCACCTCACATAGTGGATGTGTGTGTGTGTGTGTGTGTGTGTTTGTGTGTGTGTATGTGTGGTGAGAACACTTAAGTTCTCTCTTAGCAAATTTCAAGCATACAAAACATTATTAATAATTATAGTTACCTTGATGTAAAATAGATCTAAAATTGCATCTTCCAATCTAACTGAAACTTTGTACCCTGTAACCAGTATCTCCCTGTTTGCCCTTCCCCTTATCCCCTGGCAACCACCCTTTTATTCTCTACTTCTATGAGTTCAACTTACTGAGATTCCACATATAAGTGAGATCATGTAGTATTTGTTTTCCTGTGTCTCATTTCATGTAGCATAATGTCCTTCGGGTTCATCCATGTTGTTGAAAATGGCAGGATTTTATTTTTCTTTAAGGCTGAGTGTATTCCATTGTGTATATATACCACATTTTCTTTATCCCTTCATCCATTGATAGACACTTAGGTTGCATTCATATCCTGGCTATTATGAATAATGCTACAGTCTTTTCTTTTAGACTTTCTTTTTCTAAATTTTTATTTATTTATTTATTTTAAAGATATGGAGTACAATTCAGGGTTAAGTATACAAATGTTCATTATGCAGGTATCCTTGAGGATGATGTGTGCCTTCCGGCAGAATCCCCCTATTCCCCATCCTGCCTGCCCACCCATGGGCATATTCCCACTACCGCCAATCCTTCTCTTATAGTATTATGATAATTGTTCAAGGTTCACTTATGAGTGAGAACATGTGGTACTCAGTTCTTTGTTTCTGTGATAGATCATTCAGTATTATAGACTCTAAGTCCATCTAAGTTGCTGTGAAATTCATAATTTTGTCATACTTTATGGCTGCGTAATATTCCATCGTGTATATGTATCACATTTTTAAAATCCAGTCCTCTTTTGATGGACAGCATGGTTGGTTCCATGTTTTTGCTATTGTTAATGCTGCAATAAGCATGCGTGTGCAGGTATCTTTCATAGAGTGATTTGGGTTCCTACGGGTATATTTCCAGTAGGGGGATTGCAAGGTCATATGGAAGGTCAATTTTTAGACCTTTTAGGAATCACCAAACTGTTTTCCACAGAGGTTGTACTAGTTTACACTCCTACCAACAGTGTAGAAGCAATTCTTTTACCTCACATCCTCTCCAGTATCTGTTGGTTTCTGAATTATTGATGATGGCCATCCTGACTGGAGTTAGACGGTATCTGAGTGTGGTTTTAATTTGCATTTCTTTGATGACTAGTGAGGCTGAGTAATTTTTCATATATCTGTTGGCTGCTCGTATGTCTTCTTTTGAGAAGTGCCTATTCATATCTATGCCCATTTTGTAATGGGCTGTTTGGTTTTTTCTTTTTGGCACACTTGAGTTCCTAGTAGATCCTAGTTGTTAAACCTTAGTCAGTTATACAGTTGGCAAATATTTTTATCCAGTCAGTGAGCTATCTCCCTGCTCTTTTGATAATTTCTTTGGCTTTGCAGAAGCTTGTCAGTTTGATGAGGTCCCACTTGTCTACTCATCCTTTATGGCATGGGGACTTGGGGTTTTGATCTGGAATCGGTTGCCAGTTCCAATTTCTATAAGGGTGTCTTCTGCATTTTCTAAGGTTCTTATAGTTTGAGGTTTTACATGTAGGTCTTTGATCCATTTAGAGTTGACTTTTGTGCATGGTGGTTAATCTTCTGCATGTGATCAGCCAGTTTTCCAAGCACCATTTACTGAATAGGTTCTCCTCTCCCCAGTGGTTGGTGGTAGAGGCTTTATTGAAGATGAGTTGGTTGAGAAATTGATGTTTTCCTTCTGGAATTTCTATCTTGTTCCATTGGTCTATATGTCTGTTCTTGTACCAATCCCAGGCTGTTTTGATCATTGCAGCTTTATAATAAAGCTTAAAGTCTAGGAGTGTGATACTTCCCACTTTTCATGGTGGCTTATGTTTCCATATGAATTCCTGTATTGTCATTTCCAGGTCTGAGAAGAATGCTGCTGAAAATTTAATGGGTATTGCGTTAAATCTGTAGATTGCCTTGGGTAGGATGGACATCCTAACAATGTTGATTCTTCCAATCCATGAACATGGAATATTTTTCCATTTGTTTGTGTCATCTTTAATTTCTTTGAGCAGTGTTTTGTACTTTTTGCTGTAAAGGTCCTTGACTTCTCTGGTTAGGAAGAGGACAAGGTGTTTCATTTTTTTGTGGCTATTGTGAATGGGATTGTTTGGGTATCTATTTGTTTATTGTTGGTGTATAGAAATGTGACTGTCTTTTGCACATTTATTTTATGCCCTGAAACTTTGCCAAAGTCTTTTATCGGTGCAAGGAGGCTTTCGACAGGTTCTCTTGGGTTTTCAAGGTATAGAATTATGTCATCTGCAAAGAGAGAGAACTTAACTTCCTCCTTTTCTATTTGTATAACCCTGATTTCCTTCTCTTGTCTGATTACTCTAGCTAGGACTTCCAATACTATGTTGAACAGGAGAGGTGAGAGTGGTCATCCTTGTCTTCCATTTTTCAGGGGAAATGGTTTCAATTTCTGTCTGTTTAGTAGTATGTTGGCTATGGGTTTCTCATAGATGGCTCTTACTATTTTGAGGTATGTTCCATCTATGCCTAGATGTTTGAGAATTTTTATTAAGAAGGGGGACTGTATTTTATCAAAAACTTTTCCATGTTTAATTATATAATAATGAGGTTTTTGTTTTTACATCTGATGATATATTTAATTACGTTTATGGTCTTGCAATGTTGAACCAGCCCTGCCTCACTGTGATGAAGCTTACTTGGTAATGGTGGATGATTTTTGAGAAGTGTTGTTGGATTCAGTTTGCTAGAATCTTGTTAAGAATTTAGCATCTATGTTCCTCAAGGATACTGACTTATAGTTCTCTTTCTTTGTTGAATCTTTACTCAGTTTGGGTATCAATGTGATGTTAGCTTCATAAAATGATTTGGTGAGAATTCCATCTTTCTCAGTTGCCTGAAATACTTTCAATAGGATTGTAATCA
Source organism: Cephalopachus bancanus (assembly GCA_027257055.1). Classification (NCBI taxonomy): domain Eukaryota; kingdom Metazoa; phylum Chordata; class Mammalia; order Primates; family Tarsiidae; genus Cephalopachus; species Cephalopachus bancanus. Next base: position 2,031,274 of record JAPVLO010000096.1, on the reverse strand, counting down.
GCTCCTCCTTGTATGTTTTATAGAATTCTGCTGGAAAGCCATCTGGTATAGGGCTTTTTGTTTCTGTAGGTAGTTTTCTTTTGACATGTTCAATTTACTGGGTTGTTATTGGTCTATTTAGGGTCTTGATTTCTTCTTGTTTCAACCTGGGGAGGTTGTGTGATGTCAGAAAGTCCTCCATTTCATTTAGGATTTTGAGTTTGTTTCAATGCAGGTCTACATAGTAATCTCTGATAATCTTTTGTATTTTTTCAAGGTCAGTTGTGACTTGATCTTTTGCATTTCTGATTGTGTTTATTTGGGCTTTTTCTCTCTCTTTTTTGGTCGGTCTAGCTAGGGGTCTATCAATCTTGTTTATCCTTTCAAAAAAAACCCAGCTTTTGGTTTCATTGATATTTTTGTCTTCTATGTCCTGAATTTGGGCTTTTATTTTGTTGATTTGGATTCTTCTGCTGAAGTTGGGGTTTTGGTGGTCTTGCTTTTCCAGCTTCCTTAGGTGATTTGTTAGGCTGTTAACTTGTGATCTTTCTATTTTGTTCATGTGTGTTCATAGAGATTTGAATCCTCTTCTCAGTACTGTTTTCATGGCATCCCAGAGATTTTGGTAAACTGTCTCCTTGTTTTCATTTGTTTCCAGGTATCTTTTAATCTGTGTTTTAATTTCTGTGTTGACCCAGAAGTTGTTTAACATCATGCTGTTTAGTGTCTATGTCTTGGTGGGTTTTGGGGGATTTTGTTTGGTACTGATATTTATTTTTATTCCACCGTGGTCCTAGAAGGTACATAGCAGAAGTTCAATCTTATGGAATTTATTTATGCTTGATTTTAGGGCCGAGGAAGTGGTAGATCTTAGAGTATGCTCCATGTGGTAATAAGTAGAATGTATATTCCGTGGTTGTTGGGTGGAGTGTTCTGTAGGTATTAATTAAGTACATTAGGTCAAGCATCACTTTGAGGTCAGGATCTCCTTGTTGACTTTTTGTCTTGACGATCTGTCTAGGGTTGTTAGTGGGGTATTTAAGTCCCCAGCTATGATAGTATTAGACACAATATATATTTTTAAATTTACCTAGAAGCTGCTTTATGAAAGTTGGTGCTCCTATGTTGGTTGCATATATGTTTAGGATGGATTTTTTTGCTGATGGATTGAGCCTTTTATCATTATGTAGTGACCTTCCAAATCTTTTAAAATTTTTGATAGCTTAAGGGGTATTTTGTCCTATATTAAGATCATGACTCCTGTTTTCTTTTGGGTTCTTTTTTCCTGAAATTTTGTTTTCCATCCTTTACTTTAAGCCTGTAAGATGAATCTCTTGGAAACAATATACTGCAGCCTCATGATATTTTATCCAATTTACCATCTATGTCTTTTCAGTGGTGCATTTAGTCCATTCCTATTCAGTCTAATTATTGAGATTTGAGAGTTTATCCCTGTTGTGAGGTTCTTACAGAGACTGTTGTTTTGCTACTGTTTGTTTATTTGTTTGTTGTCTTTCTTTTTATTTTTGAGTTCATTCATGTGTGTTTTCAATCTTTTTCCTGCATTTCTGGGAAGGGCATTGTTGTTCTTTTTTCCTTTCTTCTGTGTTTAATACTTTCTTAAGTGTTTCTTGTAATGCTGGTCATGAGGCAATGTAAACTCTTAGGGACTGAATGCCTGGGAAGGATTTTAATTCTCCATCACTAATGAAACTTAGCTTAGCTGGGTAGGTAATTCTTGGTTGAAATTATCTTTGAGAAATTTGAAGATTGGGCTCCAAGCTCTCCCAGTCTGAAGTGTTTCTTAGATAAATCTGCTGCTGTTCTATTTGATCTTCCCTGGTAGGTAGTCTGACCTTTCTCTCTTGTTGCCTTTAGGATATTTCTTTTATACCTACTTTGTGTGGATGAATTAATATGTGTCTGGGAGTTGGTCTTCTCATTTGTTGTCTTGCAGGTGTTCTCTGAATCTCTTGTGTTTGAATGATCACATCACTGATGGGATGAGGGAAGTTTTCTTAGATAATTTCATGGAATGTTTGTTCCAGGGTGGTCTCTGTCTCTTTATCTGTCTCAGGGATCCCAATTAATCTTAGTTTCAACCTCTCCTGAAATATGCTCATCTCTTGGAGGTTTTGTTCTGACTTTTAAAGTTTCTTTACTGTGTTTTAAACTGTTTGAGCTAGTTCCATGTTTTGATTTTCAAGCTCTGTGATTCTTTCTTCTGTTTGGTTAAATCTGCTTTCCATGCTCATCAGTTTGTTGTTTATTTCATTCACTGTATTCTTTATTGCTCAGTTATCAACTCCTTCATTCTTTTCTTTTCTCTCCTCATTTCTATTTATTCTCTCTGTTAATATCTTGATATCTGGGTTGATGGTTTGAGACCAGTCATTCTTTGGGCTCTTTATTGTTTTAGTATAGGAGTCTATATTCTCAGTGACTGACCTCCCAGGGTCTGTGTGTTACTCATATTTTTCCTTTGGTTTTTTTTCATTTGTGTAGGTTTTCCTCCCCCCCCCTTTTAAACCTCTTTAATTCTCTTGTTCAGTGATAAGGGGGATAGCTTTTATTTCTGTTTGCTCAATCTGCTATTCTTCCTTATGTGGATCCTCTGGTTTTGTTCAATTCTGAAGCTGGACTAGGGGTGGGGCCCTGTGTCTTTTGCAGTTTTGAGATTTAATTGAGGGAGGAGCTGTAATTCAGAGGCTACCTGCAGATCCCAATATCTGCTGACAGGTGTGTGTGCCCCCTGGAACCCACTTCCCACTGCCTTACAATTTGTTCATGCAGTGGGGGTTGTCTCTTTGCTCCTCTGAAAGCAAAATGAGATAGGAAAAGGGAAAAGAATGGAACAAAGAAAGAGGAAGATGAAAGGGAGGTTGAGAGAGAGAAGAAGAAGAGGGAAAACAGACAAGCATGCCAACTAACATAAACAGAGACAAACAAAGATAGAAAAAACAAGAAAGAGAAAAACATACAATCATACAAGCAAACAAACAAACAAACAAAAATTTCTCCCTTTAGTGTACTCTCCCTCAAAAATACCCATACATAAGCAGAAAATCTAAAAAAAATTTAAAATAACAGAAACAAAGCAAGTATTAAAACATAATAAAAACACAAAGAAGGAGTGAAGGAGAAAAAGCTGAAACTAAAACAAAAACAAACTAACAAAAAAACTTGCCCTCTGGCAGCTTCTGTGACTTCAGTTTCCTTTCAGACCTCTGCTTTAGGAAGCAGCTCTGGTCTCCAGCACCTCTCCTTCATTCTCAGTGCAGGCTGATAGGGTTACTCTCAGTGTGAGTAAGAAGCCCCAAAAACTACTGTGGGAGGAGGGTGGATCAGATCCAGAGTCACCTTCCTGGGTGCTGCTGCTGTCAAGTCTTCCACTCAGATCTGACATGTCTGTACCTATTCCAGCATGGGGGAGGGACATCTGACTCTCTGAGTCTGATGAGAAGATAGTCTCTGGGCTCTAAGAAAGAGGCAGGGTAAAGCTGGGCTGGTCAATGCAAGTCTCTGCCTGGTCCAGGACTGAGAAGATTGTACCCGTCACCAGCGTTTGAGCTTTATTCCAGATTTCCACTACTTGCTTTCTTGTGCCAGGTCTACTGCTGCAGGTGATGGTGTGAGCTGGGTGCCAGTGCCAAGGGGCAGCTGTTCTCCCCTGTCTCCTCTCAAGAGAGTCCCGAGAACAGCAGACAATTGTGTGCACCTGGGTCTCTAATCTCAGGGCAGTGGGAGGTTGCAGTCACCTCTGCAGGAGAGTCCTGGGTGCATTAACCTGAGTCTTCCCTCAGTCAGACTTTCACTCGTCCACTGGCACACACCTACTCATGCAGAGAAGTTTTATGGACATTTACTTTTGTGGAGACTCTCACAGTCTGACTTGTTCCATTGCCATCTTGCCCAGAAGTTGCTCTTTTAGGCTTTCTGATTTTAGCTACCTCCTGGGTCAGAAATATCACTCTCATTGTAACCTGGCCAAGGTCATTCTTACAACACCGTTACATGTGCCTTGATACCCAGGGCATCCGACACCAGAGAAGAACTCTGAGTATTTGGAAAGATTGATGATGTGAGGGATACCCCCATTCCTGCACACATCCTATAGTATTCTAACCCCTAGACTTCAAATGCTTCCAGGTTTTTAAGAAGCATTGCAGTCGGACATGAGAGAGGTAATTCTGCTGTTCTCAACAAGTGTGGAACAGGGAATTAGAACTCACCAGCATCAGGAGATAGAGTCACTCTGAGACATTTTGCAATTTATCTGGGACTCAGGATAGTGCTAAGGACAGAACATTATTCTAGACTGTTCTCAATATGGCTTTAGGCTTTCCAGCATCTTATTCTTCTACTCAGGATTAAACCAGTGGAGATTCCTCCCATAGTGAACACTTGCTGTCATGCCATAGAAGGGAGTTTTTGGAACTCTGGGCACAGGACAGAATCTGACAGGCGGAGGAGCCAGTCTCCTGCTTTTGTGTTCTTCCATCCCACAAGACACCCAGAAGGGAGGCCAGCCTCAATATCATTCTTTGTCCTTCAAGAACTGGTGGGTACAAATGACTTATCTAAACATCAGGGCCAGTTTCAAATATGACCACTCCCTCTGAGAAGTTTTATAAAAGTCAGAGAAAGTGAATTTCTTCAAAGGAAATTCTTTTTTTTTTTTTTTTGAGTTGGAGTCTCACTCTGTCACCCAGACTGGAGTGCAGTGGCCGCTTCCGGCCACCGCAACCTCGACCTGCTGGGCTCCGGCGATCCTTCCGCCTCAGCCTTCCAAGTAGCCGGAATTACAGGCATGTGCTACCACGCCCGGCTGATTTTTTGATTTACTGTAGAGATGAGGTCTCGCTGCCCAGGCGGGTCTCGAACCCGCGGGCTCAGGCAATCCACTCACCTCAGCCTCCCAAAGGCGCAGGATTACAGGCTGAGCCACCGAACCCGGCTGGAAATTCTTAATAAAATTCAGTCATACCTACTTCCAATGTCAGAGAATGTACATTGATTTCTGAAGTGCTCCAGTAGTCTTCTGAAGAATGAGAGTGTCTTGTCCTCTTCATCTTTCAATATGCCACTATATCATAATTTAAAATAAATCCAATAGAACAAAGTAGCAAGTGTTTATTACTGAGGTCCTATATATAAGTATTTTTTTAAATTACATTTATTTTAATCACAGTTAACTGTGGCATGGGTGTGTGCATGAATGTGTGTATAACTGATGGTCTTTTGCTTGGGTGCAACTATTGTGTTACACATAATTAACTTCATGCCTGCAACATGAAGTGTGGGAACTGATGACATCACACAGATGCACTTTAAATCACCTTCCAGAGCCAATTCCTAGATTGCAGTCAATGCTAATTATCTACAAATCCTCTTTGTGGATTTGTCTGCCAATGATTGTAATTTGGGAGGAGGGGAGTTTCCATCATTATCCATTGGATATCCAGAAGATGCATACTTGTTTAGTAATTAGTCCCCAGTCCAGGCAGATAGGGAAAATTGCTACTAGAATATCCTGCATTAAAGTATCAGGCCACAGCTCTCAATTTTATTGAATAATAATTGATTACAATTCTACGTTCGACCCACCAATACCCTGGTGGCTAAGAAGCATTTTAAAGGAATAAGAGGACACCATCTCTTTCCCTAGTTATTCTCTTCCTATGGGGAAAGTGAAACATAAATGAATACATCAGAAAGAAATAGGAGTCAGCAAATATGAAAGCGTTTCTTGGAGGGCAGACGGGGAGCCCTAGAATGCTCAGGTATCACTGGGACAGATTTAAAAAGAAACTGCAACTTGGTCCAGGCCTGAGAAGAATCTGGAGGCCTGGGAAGGAGTGCACCAGTGGGAGAACAGAGAAATCTGGGAATCCAGGCATGGCTGGGATTGGGTGGTCTGTATCAACCGCTTCTTTCATCAGAAGGGATAATTAGAAGATGACTATATGTGCAAATTTGACCCATGGCCAAATAATACTCAATCTGTTCGTAAACTTCATATTTAACAACTATTAATTCAGTTCCTTTTCTGAGCAATAAATTAATATTTTATGAAGACTAGGCTACAGTCACAAAATGAATGCCTATTTAAACACCATGATCACCGAGAGTGCATCCAATTTGCCATTGCTAAGTTGTGTATTAGATTAAATACTTGGTCATGTGTTTTGAATTTTTTTATTGCTAATTATTTTTCTTCTTTACAGATTTTTCTGCATGGAAACAATTTAAACAGCCTCCACCAGCTAATACACCCTGAATTTTTACCCTCTGAATTTGGAGGAACTCTTCCTCCTTATGATATGGGAACTTGGGCCCGGACGTTACTCGGTCCTGACTACAGTGATGAAAATGACTATACTCACACTTCCTATAATGCAATGCATGTGAAACATACAAGCTCCAACCTGGAGAGGGAATGCTCACCCAAGCCGATGAAAAGGTAAGGCCTGGGTTATCAGAGCCTTCCCATCAGAGGTCAATGAAATTTTTGATTTGAGTCTATTGTGGGTTAACTAATTGGAAAGCTTTATGGGCACAGAACTTGAATAAAATATATTGCAATGCATTCTCAGCTGATTTCACTAAAATTGAAAGCAAACAGGACTTGGCTGGCCTAGAAGTATAACTGTCCCCATTGTATTAAAGGAACAGTTAAAAAGTAAGACCTCGTGTATTTCCTGATTATAGATCTGGTTTCTAGGGAGTTTGTTGATACACACAGAATAAAATGTTGGACCTTGGAGATATACCAGACAGAAAAGCCACCTGCGAGAAAATGTTCCTATCATTCATTCATTTGGAACCATTTATTGAGCATTTACTTGACTGCAACACAGATTAGAGATCAGGGATACAAACATAAATAAGACATCAAAGCAGCAAGCCAGGTGCAATGGCTCACACCTATAATCCCAGCACTTTGGGAGAGGAGGCAGGAGAAGCGCCTAAATCTGGTGGATCGAGATAAGACTGGGCAGCTTGATGAGGTCTCATCTCTACAACAAATCAAAACATTAACCAGTGTGGTGGCATGTGCCTGTAGTTCCAGCTACTTGGAAGGCTGAGGTGGATCGATCACCTGAGCTCAGCAGGTGGAGTCTGTGGTAGTCATGAACATGCCACTGCATTCCAGCCTGGCTGACAGAGTGAAACTCTAACTCAAAAAACAAACAAAACTAAACTAGAGAGAGAGAGAGAGAGAGAGAGAGGAAGAGAGAGAGAGAGATGTGCCTAAGGCTTTTTGCAACATATTTATAAAGTAGGTGACATTTTGTCTGAGTTCTGAAGGAGGAAGATCAGCACCCCAGGCTTAAAAAAGAGAAATTCCTAGATTGCAGACAATGCTCATTATCTACAAATGTCTGCATTCCAGGCAGAGGGGACAGACTGAGGCATGGTAGCAGTAGAATGATGGGATAGTCTGGTGTGGCAAATAGGCATGCAAGGGTGAAAGGATGGGAGTGGACATGAGTCCAGGTGGCAAGGTCAATTGTGTACTATGCTATGTTCAATTGGATGACATGGAAGAGGGGGTTTAAAAAAACTGGTATACAAATACAATATGAGTATTTTTCTCATTCTAAAAATTAAAAGTCTGATTTTTAAGGCCAAAATCTCCTTCAACCATCATCCCCGATTCCAATCCCAGTCTCTCCCCAGTAGTTACCACTGCTATCAGGCTGGGGTGAACTCTTGCAATTCTGTTTTCCATATATCACATGCATCTATACACACTCATAAGACACACTAACAGTGTGTAATAGTTTACTAGGGCTGCTGTAATAAAGTACTACAGACTGGGTGGCTTAAACCACAGAAATTAATTTTCTCACCATGTTCTGGAGGTTAGAAACAGATCAAGGAATCAGCATGTTTAGTTCTCCGAGGCCTCTCTTGGCTTGCAGATGGCCATCTGCTCCCTGTGTCCTCAAGTGGGTTTCCCTCTGTGTGTGCCTGTCTGTGTTCTAATCTCCTCTTCTTATAAGGACACCAGTCATATTGTATTAAGGTCCACCCACATGACCTTGTTTTACCTTATTTACCTTTTTTAAAACACTGTCTCCAAATACTGTCACTTTCTGAGGTCCTGATGGTTAGAACTTTAACATATAAATTTGGAGATACTTGGTTGGGGGACTCCAGCCCATAACATATTGCTTTAAAACATTTTTTTCCATGTTGGTATATTTAGACATATGTCAGGACTTCAAGAAGTTTGTGGGAAAATGCACTTAAAAGATAAAGATTAAAAAAATATAAATTTTATTTCTCTACATAAAGTCTATCATGTTCAGGACATTTTTGTAAGTGATGATACTAGCTATTTTGTCCATCCCTAGAGCACTGAGCGTCCTGGGAATTTAGCTATGTGAGTGCAGTCTGTTTTGCATTATTCACTGAAGAATAATGTGTGCCATTTAGATATTTTATTTTTTTACGATTAGGAAAAAAAAAATGTCAGAAGGTGCCAAATTAGAACCAGGAGGTAATGCCTAATGATTTTCCATCAAAATTCTCAAGAAAATTGCTTTTGATAAGAGGAATAAACAGCAGTGTTGTCATGGTGGAGAAGAACTCTGGTGAAGCTTTCCTGGGCATTTTTCGGCTAAAGATTTGGCTACCTTTCTCAAAGCACTCTTATAATAAACAGATATCATTGTTTTTTGGCCCTCCAGAAAGTCAACAAGCACAATGCTTTGAACACGCCAAAAAACTGTTGCTATGACCTTTGCTCTTAGCCAGTCCATTTTGCTTTGACTGAACCACTTTGACCTGTTAGTAGTCATTGCTTTGATTGTGCTTTGTTTTCAGGATTGTGCAGGTAAAGTCATGTTTTATCTCTTGTTATAATTGTTTGAAGAAATGCTTCAGAGCCTTGCTCCCACTCGCCTCTGCTCTTGTCTGCAGCTGGTCTGGGCACAATGGTTTTGGCATGTATCAAGTGGAAAGCTTGCTCAACTTTATTTTTTCATTTTGAAGTGTGTAAGCTAAATCAATCGAGATGTCTATGGTGTTAGCTATTGTTTGTGCTGTTAATCATCAGTCCTTTTTATTTAGAACATAGACAATATTAATTTGATCCTCAAAAACTGATGTGGATGATCCACCTCTGTAGACTTCATCTTCCACATCATCTCATTCCTTCTTAAAATGAGTTATCCACGTATAAACTGTCAATACTTGGGAAGAATTTACTTCAGACCCTTTTTTCGTGTGCAGCATCAATGATTTTTCCATTCTTCCACCCAAATTTCACCAGAAGTTTGCTGTTTCTTCTTGCTTCAATTTTAGCAGAATTCATGTTGCTCTGATAGGGGTTTTGTCAAACTGATGTCTTATCCTGCTTAGTGCCTCAAACTAGATTCTGTTCAGACATGTTATAACAAGTTAGTACAAGCTTATTTAGGTGCAAAAATTTTGAACTCCATGCATAGCTTTTTCATATTAAGCATTTTCCATGAACTTTTTGAAGACCTCTTATAAATCATGTTTTTAAAACTGCATACTATTTAAGAACACAGTATACCACAGTATAGCCATCTCCCTATTGGTGGACATATAAGTTTTTGAGGTTTTTTTTTTTTTCCCTACTCCAAATAAGTTTTGATAAACATCCTTGGTATACCACCTTAATCCTCCTAGGAAGATTCCTTTGGGTAGACTTGGAACCCTGTAGTTGCTGGGTCAGAGGATATGGGCATAAGTCTTAGATCATACTGCCAAGAAGAAGCCCTCCAAAGTGACCACACCAGTCGACACTCTCACCAGCTGTGTGTGAGAAAATACTGGATACTATCAGACTTTAATTTTAATGATAACCCTGTAGTAGGAAAACACTATGTCATTTTGTCATTTTTATTTTCATCTATATGTCCTCACTGACATAGCTAAGCAGAGAAATGACATAATAAGTTTTGAGTCTTATAAGAATCATGGGATTAACAAGGAAGTGGTTTGTGTATCAGAAACTAAGAACATCAGGAGGCTGATGCAGGGGCTCAGGCAGAAAGATGAGATCCAGAAGTAATACCAAAGCAGATAAAGACTGGCTCTATTCTGGAGATGTTTTCATGTGGAAAAGGAGGAGTAACATTTATGAGGGTTGGAATCAACTTCCTCCTTACTCATATTAATGTGAATATTTTGACCTCCCCATGAATCATGAATGTTCTTAATGGCATCTAGAATGGTGAATCCTTTCCAAGAGGTTTTCAATTTACTTTGCCCACATCAATCACTAGTATAACCTTATTAAATGTGTTTCTTAAATAATAAGACTTGAAAGTGAAAATGACTACCTGGTCATGGGTTGCAGAATGTATGTTGTATTACCAGCATAAAAACAGAATTCATCTCTTTGTACATCTCCGCCAGTGCTCTTGGGTGACCAGGTGCACTGTCAATGAGCAGTAATAGTTTGAAATAAATCTCTTTTTCCAAGTAGTGGATCTTATTACTGAGTTAAAATATTCTGTAAACCATGCTGTAAATAGATGTACTGTCTTCCAGGTTTTATTGCTCCATGTCTAGAGCACAGGCAGAATAGATTTAGCATAATTCTTAAGAGCTCTAAAATTTTTGGAATAGTAATGAGTATTGGCTTCAATATAAAGCTACTGACTGCATTATCCCCTAATAAGAGAGTCAGCCTGTCCTTTGAAGCTTTGAAGGCAAGCATTGACTTCTCAGTAGTTATATAGGTTCTAGGTGGCATCTTCTTCCAATATAAGGCTGTTTCAGCCACATAAGAAATCTGTTGTTCAGTATAGCCACCTTAACCGATTCTCTTAGCTGGATCTTCTGGAGAACTTGGTGTAACTTCTCCATTGGTACTTGCTTTTATGATATGGAGAAATCTTCTTTCCTTAAACCTCACATACTGACCTTTGCTAACTCCCACGTTTTTTGCTTGTTCTTCCTGCAGGTTCCTCACCTCTCTTAGCCTTCATAGAATTGAAGAGAGTTAGGGCCTTGCTCTAAATTAGGGAATGTTGTGACTGGTTTAATTTTCTGTTCAGCCCACCTAGACTTTCTCCATACCAGAAATAATTCTGTTTTGCTTTCTTATCATTTGTGCTTTCACTGGAATAGTACTTTCAATTTTCTTCAAGAATGATTCCTTTGCATTCACAATTTGGCTGTTTAGCAGGCACATGAGGCCTAACTTTTGCCCTTTCTTGGATTTCAACATAATTTCCTCACTAAGCTTAATCATTTCTAGCTTTTGGTTTAAAGTGAGAGATGTGCAACTCTTCCTTTTACTTGACATTTAGAAGCCATTATAGGGTTGTTAATTGGCCTCTTTGCAATATTGTTGTGCCTCAGGGAATAAGGAGGCCCTAGGAGAGACAGAGAGATAGGGAAACATCTGTTTTGTGGGGCAGCGATAACACACATAAATTTATTGATTAAGTTTGCCGTCTTATATGGGCGCAGTTCATGGCACCCTCGAACAATCACGATAGTAACACCACAGATCATTGATTTTGAGATCACTACAACAGATATAATAATAATAAAAAGTTTGATATATTGTGAGAATTACCAAAATGTGACACAGAGACAGGAAGTGAGCATATGCTGTTGGAAAAAATGATGCCAATAGACCTGCTGAACGCAGTGTTGCCATAGACCCTCAATTTGTAAAAAGTATAATATCTGCAGTGGACAATAAAGTGAAGCACAATCAAACAAGGCATGCCTGTATGTAAATGAATTAATGCTGAATGGTATTTTCAAAACCCATCCTTTGTGCACTTGTCCAATTTCTTCAATCAATCGGTCAGCTCCCAGACAGAAGGAGCCAATCCCCTATCCCTCATTTTTAACAAGGTTCGAATGGATCCTGCTTATAAGATCTTACATCCTGGTAAGATGTAAGGTGCACCCACAAATAACTACAATGAGGAATGCGAAAGGTAATACAAAGGAGAAACAAGGGCCTGCAACAGTGTTCTGAGGAAGCATCACTAATTTCAGTCAGGAATACTCTCAGAGAAGCCTTCATGGAGGGAAAGCTTAGCTCACCCAGGGTTTGGAGGAGACATGTATTCCTTTAGATATGGGAGCCCAAATCCAAGACTAGTAAGCTGGAGAAGCTAATCTAAATAAAACGCGTTTTATTTCCCCCACCAAGGACAACAAATGTCCTGCCTGCCACTGCTACCCTTTGTGATGAGTTCCTCAAACCCTTGCCTGGGGATTTCAGGCAGTGGCAGCTTGGGCAGTGATGCCAGTGAGGAAAGATCAGCTTTGCTGTTGGTGTGTGTCAGGCACCTCACTGACAAGGAACAGAACAGTCACCATCCATTGTATCTTTTTGACCCCTTGAAACCCATAAGAATGTGGAAAAATTGGAAACAGAATTGGAGGAGACCTTACAGGTCATCTCTTCCAGTCTCCCATCTGATAAAGCGATCTGCTCACTAGCATGGATTGTCAGTCAGTCTCAAATTGCACCGTCCAAGGGACGGGCTGGCAGCTTATAGGGCAATGTGGTCCCTGTGGCAGGGTGCTGTTAGAAAGTCTCTCCTATTCCGGGTCAGATGACATGGGTCTGTCCTCTAGACAGCACTGTAATCTCCAGTGGGTACTACATCGCCTATTGTCCTAACCTCTGCTATAGTTCTCAACATGCTTCTGGTCCATTTGGAGTCAAGTGGGCTTTGTGGACTGTCATTGGAACCTAATTACTTTTTTATAATGTGGCTTCTGAGCACAGTGGCTTCTGGCCACTGTGTTCCAAAGCACTCTGGGCCATGCTTTTTGGTACGCGTGTTTAGTAAAAGGCAAGCTGCCTAAAACTCAGCAAATGAGTGGCTCTAACAAGCTCTTTCCCATCCACTTCCAGATAATTGTGGTTCAATCCTCAAGCCAAAAATAATAATAATAATAATGTTGAAGGAAAATTTTCTAAACAGATTATTTCAATATTATTCTGCTCTTGGATACAATAATGACTTGGTGGGCTTTTGAGATGGGTGGAATTCTCTGCTTCCGTACTCAATGACCCTGAGTTTTGTATTTTTAACTTTTTGTCATTGTTTTTTTACTTTATGTTTTAGAAGTTCATTTCTTTGCTCCCACGCCATCACCAGTTCTTTCTGTCCTTAGGAGTGTCCTTCTGAAGCACCTCATTTCCTCCTATCCAGCTCACTACTTAAGTATATTTTAGGCTTGGAGAGGTAGCCAAATTTATTAAAATTGCCTAACAAAGAACAGTAAATAGGCTTTGTATCAGTTATGATTATTTTCGCTGCAAGTAAGAGAAAAACTTGAAGTGAACTTTTTTTGACAATAAGAAAAATTTATTATTTCACATGAGATGTCTCAAAGCCAGGTGGTGGCAGAAATGTTACCCCAGGGGCTCAGTGGTGACAAGAACCCAGACTTTCCCCATTGTGTCCAGCACAACTGGAAACGTCTCAGGCAGGAGTATATTTCTGACTCCCAAGGGAGGGAGAGAACAAAGCCTCAACAAGAGGAGTTTTTGCTTGCTAAGGAGGAAGGAATGGCTTAGGGACAGAAACCAACAGTTCTGCCATGTACAGGCTTATTCAGCAGCGTTGGCCTGAAATTTCTGCCCCATGAAGTAAATGCATGCATTTTGTAATCAGAGTGCAGATTTTGTGACAAACTTTTAATGACTAGGCCCTATATATTAATTACTTTCTGGTTCTAGTTTTTATTGCTGATAAAGTAATTAAATGGTTATAGATGTTATTAAAAAGGCACAGGCACACATACAGAAACACTCTCTTGAAGTAACTACTGGTGAATAATTAGCCACTTTGGGAGAGGTTTTCAAGAATATGTGTATATATATACACATGTATAAGATTTTTAAAGATTTCTGTAAAAATACAGAAATTTTATTACTTGTGATAAACCTCATGCAAATTTTGTCCTGTGATTTTGATTCAGAGTAAGAGAGTTGAGCCCTTCCCTGGAATTGATGCCATCTGAATGAAGATCGTTCACCCAGAGGTAGTGAGTCTTGGAGGCAGTATGTGGAAGGAAAAGTTGTTACTGGTGCTCTTGCAGCATGTTAGAGACAAATTGGTCTCAGACACATTATTTTGTTATTTCATTTGTTTCTTTTAATCGTAGCTGGCCCTGGCAGCGTCTATTGACAATGGACTTGATGATCTCAAAGAAATCAAGAGCATCTGTCCTGGTATTTCTGGGCAAAAAATGAATGGAAGAACAAGGGCTTCAGAAAACCAGACTTTGTGCTGACTCTGAGCACATCACTTTGGCCAGGGAAAGGGTCTAAGTTCCCAGGACGGGGGCATGCGGTCACACTGGCGGAGGGGCAGGGCTACAATCCTGGACTAAACAGGATTATTGTAGAAAGGGGTGGGTGTTTGCCTAACGGAGATGTGTGGACCAGATCAAAATAGTATGTTCCTGCCATATAGGAATTTCAGGTGGTTTCTGGCAATACCGGTAGAGAGAGAAAGCATGGATTTTATTCCATCCTTTCACTGAGTTTAAGCAGGTTTCTGTAGGCTGCACCACTTCAGACAGTCTCTGTTTGCAAAATGAACATCCTCCACAAACAGTTTGTATAAAAATACGTTTTATCCTTCTCCTTATTATCAGGTCATGAGGGGTCCTCTGGTCTATCACTAAGGACCTCTTCTATCCCCCCACCGGGCACATGTGTGTATGTGCATGTTGAAAGATGCTGGCTACCAAGAACATTATATTTGTTAAGTAATCATAAATTCAGTGTGATCAGTGTTGTTTTACAGAATTATCCTAAGATCTTCATAAAATTCAAAAACACAAAAGATATTTTAGGTCTAATTTAAATTTTAGTCTCATGGATGGCAAATGTAAAATTTCCATAAAGTTTTATGGAATATTAACAACAATTAAAAATATCTGCTCCATCTTTTGCTCATTACTGCTGCTACTTGGAAGGCTGAGGCGGAAGGATCGCCAGAGCCCAGCAGGTCGAGGCTGCGGTGGCCGGGAGAGGCCACTGCACTCCAGTCTGGGTGACAGAATGAGACTCCAACTCAAAAAAAAAAATAAAAAATAAAATAAAATAGCTGGAATGAAAGCTCCATCCCCCTAATTTTGAGTCTGGGAATTTTACTGTTTACTTCTTCCATAAGCATGTTGTCTTACACATAGCAGATGTTCCATACATATTTAATATTTTAGTTAAAAATAAAAGTGTATCATGCAGAGATTATTTTAAAAATTAAAAAGATTTAAAAAAATTTTTTCCCCTCTAATCATTATAACTAAGGTCCTGAGAAGCTCTGCAGGCGAAAAACATAGCTGCGTCACCAAACCTATTTTATCCTAGGATTCTTTCTGAGTAGAACAGCTGTTAACATCTCACCATACACTTGTCTCCCAGAGACTAGAATATGGAAAACATTGTTCCAGTCGTTGAAATGGCATTAAAAAGCTGGTTTAAGTTTATGGAAACCCAACTTGACTGAATCTTGACTGATAATTTCCATCCTCATTGTTTCCTGAAGGTCCCTCCTTAGTGTTCTGAGAATCATCTCCATTTCAATGTGGGTTCAATGAGGTATCCCTGCTGTATAAGCAAAGGGATTGTTTTTTTTTTAAATGTACTATTGACTGTTCCACCCTCATTCAGCTCATGAACTTACCAAATAAACATTCATGTCTATGCAATGAAAGAGAAACTCCAAACTTATTGATAGTGGAGCCATGGCTCCTTCTCAAAAGATCAGAAATTCCACTGGTAGGCAAGAGGGACTTTGAAGAACTGTGGAGAGATCTTCTAATATGTACAGAATTTGAAGCAAAAGAGCAATGGTCATGCCCACCACAACCATGTCCATTCTACAAATATTTAGTGAGCACTTCCTCTGGGTTGAGATCATGAACTCAAAAGACCAGTGTTAGCAAAGCACCTAGGTGCAAAAAATGACAATATTAAACTCATGCAAAAGATCACAGATATAATATTTTGGTTATGAATTTTGTACTGGCTTCTTCAGTTGGCATGATACGAGCCATGGAAAGCCTGCTTTTGATGTTTTTTGCAAATATCTTTATCCTTATGTTTCCCAAACACCCCTCTTAGATCCAGCATGGGAATGTAAGAAGTACGTAAGAAGATGTCATAAAGACATTGTGAGTCTTCTGATTTGGGGGCATGGGGGAAGGAGAATACCTGGAATAAATTCAAATTTCTGGCCAGAAGAAAATCTCAAGCCATGTTATTCCCTTTGTCTCCTGCCTGGGTAGTAAAAATCGGTTGAACTGTTTTCAGCTGTCCGTGGAGTTTGTCATGACCTTGGCAATCTTTCAGCATGTCATTCTCTTTTTATAGGGTGAATTTGTGTATTTGCCTGATGATTACTCATTTCTGGCAGAGGTAATATATCGAAATAAAATACCACCCATATGAAAAGATTGAAGAGTGACAGTGTGCGAACAGGAAGACCCTTGTCTTCTGAGCAGTCAGGGCAAGGGGTCTATCTTACTGTGTGGCCCAGGAACAGATGTGCCATGTGGCCACTCCATTCAATAACAATACATAATGCATTATTTCTTAATGAATGATGCATAATCTCCACTGTCTTCTAAGTTGCCTGGTGTCTGGTATCCAGCTCAAATGAGATTGAACTTCTTAGTGTTGGGGATGTCACTACTACTCAGGCAGCTAACGCCTGAGATATCTTTGCTTATAGAAGCAAAGACTTCTAAGGTAAGCTGCAAATGCCCAGTGTTTTAAGTCGGTTATTGGATACTAGATAGTTTCATAGATATTGACAGGAATTCGTTAACATTTTTTAAAGAACAAAGAATAAGAGCTGCATAAGCTCATCGTTAATCGTGCATTGGGCTGAGATGGATGTCCTGCTTTCATGTAGCTTTCTTTTCTGTGGCAGGAATGAAGGGGCCATCTCCTTACAAGCACATCATATATAGCCATGTAACACTGGAGTGAAGGAAAATCTATACAATGAGTTTAGTCAATAAGAGAATGAATGGGGTAGTTAAAACGTTGCTAACAGGGGCATGCTTTCTCTTCTTAAAGAATGACATGAAAAATTATTAAAGAGTTCTGAGCTACTGGCAAAGCAAAGAAATAGGGTTGAATTAGAGGGAAATAAACAGATGTGGGTGAACTGTCTGGGTGTAGTTTCAAAAGCGAGATGTTTGATTACTTACTGTGTTATGTTCTGAAAAAGACGCCTGTGTGCTGAAGCACCACACTCAGATGCAATTACTTGGAAAGGGAGATGTAACCTAAGCAAGAAAGACAAGGAATATTTGTTTCTTGTGACATATTGCTGTTGGTAAACAAATACTTTGCCCCGTTCTGATTAAGCTGATGCTGTGTGAGTGCCCATCATCTAGCCAGCAATGAATCTCTCTTATAAACTTTAATGATTGTATGGATGAAAACAAATATTTGGCATAATGTGTGGTAGAAGTCTCTGTGTAATGTCATTTTTTAAAAACAATGTGCAACTTACATACCATGTTTGATTTTTTTTTTCAGGTTTAGGCAAACATAGTTGTAGATATCATTTGAGTTTAGCCTGTCCAAATTGTGATATTTGAGTTTTATGCCAAGGTAGGTCATAAATGAGCATTGTTGAGCTTTGAGTATTCCACTGGAAACTCCTAGCAGCCCCACATAGAATGCAGCTCTCTGGGTTCCTGTTGTCATAGTGATCGGCACCAGTAAGCCCCCTCATCGTGCCTTGAGGCTCTTCAAGATGCGCCTCAGAGGCTCCATGCACACAGCCCGGCATCGTAATCCTGCTTGCTTGCTTCAGCCTTGTGACTTTGAGGCCATGCTTATACTTTTCTTTTTCTCTTTATCTTTTCTTCTCAATCTGGTCATTTTCTTCCTCTGATCATTTTAGTTATAATACCTCAAGCAAATCACTTCATCTCACTGAGTCTCAGCTTCCTTGACTACAAAGGGGATGTAACAGTCAATGGTGGCAGAGTGAGAAAGTCAACTGTAAAGCACTATAGAGAAATAGTATGATGGCTGCTACCTTTCATTCCTTCTCAGCATTGTGTGTAAGAATGCCATTTTGTTTTCTCCAAGTAAAGTTTTCATACTGAAAATGAAAATTTCTAACCCCCTAACAGAGAAACAGGCAATGATTAGTCATGGACGCTTGAAGGGAGATGGCTTGAGTTCCTGGTCAGGAGGCAGTCTTATATTGTCCATTTCCCTCTTCTTTGCTTTATACATAGAGCTAATATGGGGTCTTTTATACCCATGGAGCCCTGCCCCCAGAATATGGCCAGGCACCATGGGTGCAGGGCACAGAAAGTCAAACCAGGGATTTGCAACATGGGCCTCCCTTCCCCCACAGCCTCTCTTCCTCCCTGTCTGCCTTGTCATCACAGGAGCCCTCTTTTCCCATTCAACACTGCTCTCCAGTCTAAGCCTGCCCTCTAGTCTGGATGACAATTATCTCTCTATTGGTCTTTGTTAGTGTTGCTCCTGCTCTGACCCTTGCATCTAAACTGTTACCCACGTGGTCTTGAGTTCCACCTTTGAAGTCATACTGATGCCACTCCTCCACTAACACCCTCCGCAGGCTTCCCACTGCCTCCTGCACCATCTGGATGTTGCTCACCTTTATCACAGGCTTCTCTTAGGCACACTCAGCTCGAGGACACTGGCTTCCGGCCTCTTCTTCGGCATGCCCGGTTTTGGGATGATCTTCCCTAGCTCATGGCTAGCTCCTCATTCACCAGCTCTTCATTCGTCAGGTCAAGTTTATGTGTCCACTCCCTGTAGGAAGTTCTTCAGCCTCCCCAGGCCCACAAGCCCCTCTCTTACCATCCTGTCTGTCTCTCTCACTGAACTCTATTTCTGTTGTAATAGAGATCACAATTCTATCATTACATATTTATTGGTTTACTTATGTGTTAAGTCTCCCTTCTCTAGATCATATGCTTTCCAAGAACTGGGCTGCTCTGTTTTATTTACCATTGTGTATCCCATGCCTCATATATTTCCTAGTATATAATAGGTGTTCAGTACATATTTTCTGGAGAGAGAGGAAAGAGGTGGGGATGGTGGGGAGGTGGGTAGTGGGAAAAGGAGGAGAATAGAAAAGAAGAAGGAAATAAAGAACAGAGGAAGGAAAGAAGAAAGGATGAAAAAAAATAAATGCCATTAGGAACATTCTGTTGTATAGAGGAATGAGGAAGAGAGTATCAATCATCTGTAATGGATTAAGACAGTACCATGGTCTTTGTAATCAATATTTGATTAAAATTAAAATCCTCTTTAAGGTTATCAATAACCAACTCCTTAGTTTTATTATATCTCCTAGTTTCTGGATTTCTATTAACAATCGATATTTATAATAGTTATCTTTTTGAAAATTTTCTTCATTAGCTCATTCAATATTTATTGAGTAACTACTAGGTGCCAAGATATAGTATAGACAGTAAAGAGAACAGAACTTGGAATCAGATTCTATGGGTTTAATATTAGTAGCTATGTGACCTGTGTAGCTGTCTCTCTGTGACCTAGTTTTCCTCTCTATAAAGGAGATAATAATAGATCTACCTTATTATTGTGCTGTGAGGATTAAAGAAAGTAAGTGCAAGTGTTACCTGCTGAGGACAGAGAGGTTAAGAGGGCAGATACTGTTCCTGTATTATCTCTGAGTCCATGGTATAGACTGTTCTGGGAAGCAGACTTTAAACACATTACTTTACATATAGCTGTTTCATGATCACCATAAGTACTTGGAAAAAGTGCAGTGCGCCATGAAGGTGCAGGTGTGTAATATGTAATGAGAGTCCTAACCTAGTCTTGGATGGGGGTCAGGAAGGGCTTTCTCGAGTAAGTCACATATGAGCTGAGTCTTGAAAGATAAGAAAAGTTTCCCAGGCAAAATAAGAGGAGTGGGAGCCAGAAGCAAATGTCCTGCATTTGGAAGGGCCAGTACCAGATACCACCATATTTTACCCATGCATTTTTCTTCCCATTAAATATCCCTGAAGTCAGGACATGTCCTACAATTGGTGACAACTCAAATTCCATGAAATTCAGAATTAAAAACAAAACAAAAAAAGGACTGGAAACTGGAGAACAGAGAGCAAGGGGAAGAATAACTAGGGAGACGTGCCCGGGCCCACCATGTGGAACTTTATAAGGCAGATAAGAATGTTGGGCTTTGTACTGTGAGCAATGGAAAGTTGCGGAAAGGGTAGATTCAGGGGAGTGAGAAGAATAGATAAGTTTATTTGAAGTTTCACTTTGTTGGAAGAGAACAAATTGAAAGGGGGAAGAATAAGTGCAGGTAGAATATCTGGGGATATTGTGATAGTGCAGGCAAGAGAACATGGTTGCTTGGACTGGGGTGCTGTGGAGGTAGAGGGGAGAAGACAGGTTCAGAAATATTTAGTGAATATATTCAACAGGATCTGATGATCAAGTGGATATTGGGATGAAGGTAAGAAGCTTCAAGAATGACCAGAGAGGTATCTTACTTTTGAAACTGGATGTATTGCAGTCCCTTTTCCCAAAATAAGGAACTCTGGAAGAGGTGCTGACTAGGGAGAAGATTGGGAGTTCAGTATTAGACATTGGTAGTGTGAGGACTTGTGTGGCACCCAATTAGAGTAGTCACATAGGCTGTTGGACACCTAGTTTTAAAGCTTAGGAGGGAATTCTGGAATAGACCTACAAATTAGGGACTCAAAGGCATAAAGAAAATGCCAACCATGGAAACAGAGAAGAACTCCTAGGGAGAGCTTATATGATTTTAAAAAAATGAGTGCCTAGGTTTGAACCTCAAGGAAATCCAGTATTAGAAGTTCATACAGCAGGAGACAACAAGGAACACAGAGAATGATGGGAGGTCAACCAGAAGTGGTGCTGCTGAAGCCAAAGGGATAGAGGAAGGGTTTCAGGAGGGATGAAATGGTCAATTCTGCTGACTGCTTCTGAGATGTCATGTGAGATGAAGATTGAAAAGTGTTCGTTGGACATCATGACTTGAAGATCATTGGTAGCCTGACAAGAGTGATGAAAGAGGCACATGGGTGAGTGTGAGAATGCAGCCAGCTCGTAAGTAGGTAGGAGGTGAAGATGGGATAAAGAGAAGATAAACATTCATTTTGTGAAGTTTGGTTGTGATGATGAAGGAGATATTTGTATCTGAAGAGGCATGTGAGGATCCCAAGGACTTTATTGTTGTTTTGCTTTTATTTTCTCTTATTTTTAATCTTTGTCTTCTTCCTCGTTTATTAAAAATGAGGAAGCTAGGATATTCCAATGCCAATAGCAAGGATCTAGTAGAGAAGAAAAATTTGAAGGTATAGCACAGGAAACAATTGGTAACACCAGGCGGGTGAGATGAGTTAGAACCCAGAGCCTGAGTAAAGGAGATTCCTACCTTTCCAAGAGCAGGAAGCTTTCTTCACAGTAACCAGGCACCTCTGCATGTGGTGGCCTGAAGCTGAAGAGCTCCCATGGGTCTGTTGGCTTCTATTTTCCTAGGGAAGTAGACAAAGTTCTAAGGGGGAGACTAGAGTTGTGTGCAGAAGGCTTTTTAGATAAGGTGGTTTAGAGGTGTTTGGGTTTGACACTGCTTTAGGGGAAATATAGAATGCAAAATGCAGTCTTAAGGGTTGGTAGGAGTGCTAATAATGAGTGTATAGTGACCTCCATATTCCTGAGGAAGCGTGATACGCATTTCTTAGATTCTCTGTAGCTGACATGGGGGAGTAATATTGCTGGCATCATCCAGGGCTGGGATTTGATTAAAAGAGCTCAGTCGATGACCAAGAGAAAGACTGAAGAGCTTAGCAATATAATCTCAGTTTATAGAAAAGGAAGTAAAGGTAAGAGCAGCCTCACACATAAGGAGATATGGGTGCTGACCTGGGAGGGCTGAGTAAAGTCACAGACATTATTAGTTATTGACCAACATGATCCAGCGGAAAATGTGAAGCAGTGCATCACCCTGAACCCTAACCCTGCAATATGACATACAAGAAAGAGGATGCATGAGGGGATAGTACTTCCAACTGGGGAAGAGGCAGGAGACTGACAACACAGACAGGGTCCTTGGCTTTGGAAAGAGGTACTTGATGAAACAGGCAGCATGCTTGCTTTTTGCTTAGTTTTATTCCTATATCAACCTCAGAGGCAGGTCAAAAGGAAATGTCCGGTACGTTTTCCTTGAATAAAGAATAAAGAAAGAAGAATAAGCCAAAGAGGAGATTATGTTCATAAAAATATTGTCACAAGAACTCATCTAAGCTTGGATATCAATACCTTTGGTTGGTCTTTAGTGTTGAATTAAAATCGTAGTTCATGCTGTTGACCTGGATTATTATTGTACAATTTCACTTTTGTGTTATTTTGAAGGTAGCCTTTGATTTGAACCAAAGTAAAACAATGATCCAAATTGAATATCAGTAATCCTTCACATGGCTTCAACTGTAGATATGAGACATCTTTGTGATTGAGTAATGAGTCGCAGTGCTGAAAATGGTGTAGTTGAGAAGGGAACTGTGGATCAGGAGCAGAAAATGAGTACTGAAATCTTGTTCCAGGTAACAGATGGAATGAGGAGGGATAACTGGTCCCACTACAGCTGCATAACATTGCTGGAGACTCATCTTGCTGGAGATGCATCCTCACTGAGTTGGCATGACCCCCTTCCCCAGGCCCTATGACATTGCCCTGATTCATTTGCTTCCTAGCACTTACATTTTCCCAAACTTCTCTTTTGCTTTTGTGTTCATTGTCTATATCAGCACCCACCAGCTCTAAAAACAGGGCTTATCTGATTGGTGCAGTCCTGTGGCCTAGCACCTGGCGTTAATAGGGACTGATAAATATTTGTTGATTTGAGCCGGGCTCAGTGGCTCAGCCTGTAATCCCGCACCTTTGGGAGGCTGAGGTGAGTGGATTGCCTGAGCCCGCGGGTTCAAGACCCGCCCGGGCAACTTGGTGAGACCTCATCTCTACAATAAATCAAAAATTAGCCGGGAGTGGTAGTGCGCGCCTGTAGTTCCAGCTACTTGGAAGGCTAAGGCGGAAGGATCACCAGAGCCCAGCAGGTCGAGGCTGCGGTGGCCGGGAGCGGCCACTGCACTCCAGTCTGGGCAACCGAGTGAGACTCCAACTCAAAAAAAAAAAAAAATTGTTGATTTGATAAGGCACAATTCTGACTCACCTGGGATGTTTTCTATGGATGTGCAAGCTGTTTGCTCTAGAGCAAAGCTTTGAAAATTTTAATGTGCATATAAAGCACTGAGATCTTGTTAAAATGCAAGTTGGCCTGGGAATCTGTATTTCTAATCAACGCCGAGGCTGTGCCCTGTTGCTGACCCAGGAACCACACATTGAGTGGTAAGGGTAGGATGCAGTTATTTCTCACATGGTAGACTTGTTCTGAGGGTTGCTGAAAACTGAGGCATTCAAGTTTTGAGAATTTTTTTAAAATCTATATTTAAAAAATATGTATTTAAATCAGATAAAATAGGTAATTATCCCTATGTTATAGATAAAATGGTTGAGGACAGAGCAGTTAAGTGTTTTACCTCAGATCACCGAGCTAGTGGGTGGTAAACTATTTTAAATTGAGTTCTCTTCATTCCAAGTAAAATGCACCTCTTATATCACATCTGTTCTCACACACTATTTATACATTCATTCATTCTGCAATGGTTTACAGAACCCCTTCTTTGGGCATTTGCTTTTGCTCACATACTGTCTTGGATATCTGTATCCATCCCTACTAGCCCAAATTGTATACTTTTTTAAGACAGTTGAAAAATCTGTAGCCAACACCAGATTGGAACATCAGCCAACTAGAAGTTACAGTTCCCCTAAGGACTGGAACAAGACAAGGATGCCCACTCTCACCCCTGCTATCCAATATAGTACTGGAAATCCTAGCCACAGCAATCAGGCAAGAGAAGGAAATCAGGGTAGCCAAATAGAAAAAGAGTAAGTCAAGTTATCCTTCTTTGCAGATGATATAATTTTTTTTTCTTTCTTGGGGTAGAATGCTTTTATTTAAAAAATTTTAAATATGTGGGGTACAATTCAGGATTAAGTATACAAATATTCATTATGGAGGTACCCTAGTTGATGAGGTGTGCCCCCTCCCCTGGCAGTTTCCCACTACTGCCAATCCCTTTCTTATAGTATTACAACAGATGTCCCAGGTCCACTTATGAGTGAGAACATGTGGTGCTTGTTTCTTTGTTTCTGTGATAAATCACTCAGTATTATAGCCTCTAAGTTCATCCAAATTGCTGTGAAGTTCATAATTTTGTCCTTCTTTATGGCTGTGTAATATTCCATCATATACATGTGCCACATTTTTTTATCCAGTCCTCTTTCAATAGACAACATGGTTAATTCCATGTTTTTACTATTGTGAACAATGCAGCAATGAACATGCATGCTCAGGTATCTTTTTCATAGAGTGATTTGAGTTTCTCTAGGTATATTCCCAGTAGGGAGATTGGGGGTCATATGGGAGATTGATTTTTAGATCTTTTAGAATCACACACAGTTTTCCAGAGTGGTTGTACTAGTTTACACTCCCATCAATAGTGTAGAAGTGTTCCCTTTTCACTGAATCCTCTCCAGCATCTGTTGTTTTTTGAGTTATTGATGATGGCCATCCTGACTGGAGTTAGGTGGTATCTCAATGTGGCTTTAATTTGCATTTCTTTGATGACTAGTGAGGCTGAGGATTTTTTTCATGTATCTGTTGGCTGCGCATATGTCTTCTTTTGAGAAGCGTCTATTCATACCTTTTGCCCAATTTGTAATGGGACTGTTTTTTTTTTTTTTTCTTTTTGGCACATTTGAGTTCCTTGTAGATCCTAGATGCTAGGCCTTTGTCAGATATACAGTTAGCAAATATTTTTTCCCAGTCTGGGCTGTATCCCTGATCTCTTGATGGTTTCTTTGGTTTTGCAGAAGCTTGTCAGTTTGATGATGTCTCACTTCTCTATCTTATCTCTTATGGTATGGGCACTTGGGGTTTTGATCAGGAATTGGTTGCCAGTTCCAATTTCCATAAGGGTATCTCCTGCATTTTCTAAGGTTCTTATAGTTTGAGGTTTTACATTTAGGACTTTGATCCATTTGGAGCTGATTTTTGTGTATGGTGATAGGCAGGGGTCATGTTTCAATCCTCTGCATGTGGTCAACCAGTTTTCCCAGAATTATTTACTGAATAGGTTCCCCTCTCCCCAGAGGTTGGTGGTGGAAGCTTTGTTGAAGATGAGTTGGTTGAGAAGTTGAGGTTTTGCTTCTGGAATCTCTATCCTGTTCCGTTGGTCTATATGCCTGTTCTTGTGCCAATACCAGGCTGTTTTGATTACTGTAGCTTTATAATAAAGCTTAAAGTTAAGAAGCACGATGCCTCCTGCTTTTTTTTTTTCCTTCTGAGTATTGTTTTGGCTATTCATGGTGGTTTATGTTTCCATATGAATTCCTGTATTGTCGTTTCCAGGTCTGAGAAGAATGCTGCTGTTAATTTAATGGGTATTGTGTTAAATCTGTAGATTGCCTTGGTTAGGCTGGACATCTTAACAATGTTGATTCTTCCAATTGATGAACATGCAATATTTTTCCATTTGTTTGTGTCGTCTTTAATTTCTTTAAGCAGTGTTTTGTAGTTTTCATTGTAAACGTCTTTCATGTCTCTGATTAGGAAGATGCCAAGGTATTTCATTTTTTTGGAGGCTATTGTGAATGGGATTGTGCTTTTTATTTGAGTTTCTGTTTGTTTATTGTTGGTGTATAGGAATGTGACTGTCTTTTGCACATTTATTTTATGGCCTGAGACTTTGCCAAAGTCCTTCATCAGTGCAAGGAGGTTTTTGACAGATTTTCTTGGATTTTCAAGGTATAGAGATATGTCGTCTACAAAGAGGGATAACGTAACTTCCTCTTTTTCTATTTGTACACCCCTGATTTCCTTCCCTTCTGTGATTACGATTACTCTAGCTAAGAATTCCAGTACTATGTTGAACAGAAGGGATGAGAGTGAGCATCCTTATTTAATTCAAATTTTCAGGGTAAATGATTCCAATTTCTATCTGTTTATCAATATATGGGCTGTGGGTTTCTAATAGTTGGCTCTTACTATTATGTTCCATCTATGCCTAGATATTTGAGGGTTTTTATCAAGAAGAGGTGTTGCATTTTATCAAAAGCTTTTTCTACATCTAATGATATAATCATGTGGTTTTTGTCTTTACATATGATGATGTATTTAATTACATTTATGGTCTTGTGGTTGATAAATCAGCCCTACATTCTGGAGATGAAGCCTACTTGGACATGGTGAATGATTTTTGAGATGTGTTGTTGAATTCGGTTTGCTAGGATCTTATGGAGAATTTTAGCATCTATGGTCATCAAGGATATTGGCCTGTATTTCTCCTTCTTTGTTGAATCTTTACCCTGTTTGGTTATCGGTATGATATAGCTTCATAAAATGATGTGGGGAGAGTTTCATCTTACTCGATTGCCTGGAATACTCTCAATTTAATTGGTATTAGCTCCTCCTTGTATATTTTGTAGAATTCTGCTGGAAAGCCATCTGGTCCAGGACTTTTTTTTTGGTAGTTTTCTTATGACATATTAGATTTCCTGGGTTGTTATTGATCTATTCAGGGTCTTGATTTCTTCTTGATTCAACCTGGGAGGTTGTGCGATGTAAAAAGTACTCCATTTCATTTAGGTTTTCGGGTTTGTTTCCATACAAGTATACACAGTAATTTTTCATAATCTTTTGCATTTCTTGGGGTCAGTTGTGACTTTATGTTTTGTATTTCCGATTGTGTTTATTTGGGCCTTTTCTCTCTTTTCTTGGTCAGTCTAGCTAGGTGTCCATCAATCTTGTTTATCCTTTCAAAAACCAGCTTTTGTTCATCCATTGTTTTGTATTATACTTTTGTCTTCCACATCCCGAATCTGGACTTTTATTTTGGTGATTTGGATTCTTCTGCTGAAATTAAGGTTTTGGTGGTTTTGCTTTTCCAGCTTCCTTAGGTGATTTGTTAGGCAGTTAACTTCTGATCTTTCCATTTTCTTCTTATGTGTTCGTAGAGACATGAATTTCCCTCTTAGTACTGTTTTCATGGCATCCCAGAGATTTTGGTAAGAGGTTTCTTCATTTTCATTTATTTCCAGGTAACTTTTAATCTCTGTTTTGATTTCTGTGTTGATCCAGGAGTTATTTAGCATCATGCTGTTTAGTGTCTATGTCTTTGTGGGTTTTGGGGGAACTTTGTGGGTATCAATATTTATTTTTATTCCACTGTGGTCTAAGCAGTGCACGGCAGAATTTCATTCTTTTTTTTTTTTTTTGAATTGGAGTCTCACTGTCGCCCAGACTGGAGTGCAGTGGCCGCTCCCAGCCACTGCAGCCTCACCTGCTGGGCTCCAGTGATCCTTCCGCCTCAGCCTTCCAAGTTGCCGGAATTACAGGCACGCGCTACCGCGCCCGGCTGATTTTTTGATTTATTGTAGAGATGAGGTCTCGCTGCCCAGGCGGGTCTCGAACAATTCAGGCAATCCACTCACCTCAGCCTCCCAAAGGCGTGGGATTACAGGCTGAGCCACCGAGCCCGGCCAGAATTTCATTCTTACGGAATTTGTTTATGCTGATTATTGGCTGAGGAGGTGGTCGATCTTAGAGTATGTTCCATGTGTTGATGAGTAGAATGTTTATTCCATTGTTGTGGGATGGACTGTTTTCTACTTATTTTCTCTATTAATATCTTGATATCTGGGTTTGTGGTTTGAGACCAGTCATTTTGGGGGCTCTTCATTGTCTGAGTTCCAAAGTGTGTATTCTAGTGTCTAACCTCCCAGGAGTCTGTGTGAAACTTATATTCTTCCTTTGGTTTTTCTTCATTTTTGTAGGTGTTCCTACCCCCTTTTTAACCTCTTCTTTAATTCTGTTGTTCAGTGGTAAGGGGGATAGCTTTTATTTCTGTTTGCTCAATCACCTGCTCTTCCTTATGTAGATCCTTTGGTTTTGTTCAATTCTGAAGCTGGACTGGGGGTAGGGGTCTTTGAGTTTTGCTCTTTTGTGATTTAGTTAAGGGGGAAGTTGTGAGTCAGAACCTATCTGCTGATCCCAGTATCTGCTGATAGGTGTGTGGGCCCCCTGGAACCCACTTCCCACTGTCTTACAATCTGTCCATGCAGTGGAGGGTGTCTGTTTGCCCCCTGAAAGCAAAATGAGATATAAGAGGGAAAAGAATGGAAAAAGAATGGAGGAAGATGAAAGGCAGGCAGAGACAGAAGAAGAGGGAAAACAGACAGGTGTTCCATCTAATGAATAAACAGACAGACAGAGACAGAAAAAACAAAAAAGACAAAAACATACAGACAGTCATACAAACAAACAAAACTCCCACTGTTTTTGAACTCTCCCTCAAAACTACCTATACATAAACAAAAAATCTAAAAAAAAAAAAAAACCATTAAAATAACAGAAACAAAGCAAGTACAAAAACATAAACAAAAACAGAAAGAGAAAAGAAGAAAAAACTGAAAGTAAAACAAAAAAAAAAAGAAGAAAAAAAAACTTGCTCTGTGTCCATTTCTGTTACACTGGGTTCCTTTCAGGCCTCCACCTTAGGGAGCGGCTCTGGGCTCCCTTCCTCTCTGCTGTCAGCACATGCTCATAGGGTTGCTCTCAGTGTGTCAGTGTGGGTCAGATGCCCCATGGACTATTGTGGGAGACGGATGGATCAGATCCGGAGTCACCCAACTCCCTGCTGTTGCTGTGAAGTTTCCCACTCAGATCTGACATGTCGGTGCCTGTTCCAGCATGGGGGAGAGGCATCTGTCTCTTGAGTCTGATGAGAAGATAGCCTCTGGGTCCCAAGATGGAGGCTGCAGAACTGGGCAGGGCAATGCAGGTCTCTGCCAGGTCTTGGTACTGAGAAGATGGCACCTGATTTCCACAACCTGCCTTCTCCAGGCTTCCTCCTGCTTGTGCCTGGTCTGCTGCTTCAGGTGGTGGCATTTGTTGGGTGCCAGGTGGTGTTCTCTGCTGCCTTCTTTCAAGGGAGCCCTGGGAACGGCTGATGATCCTGTGCTCCCAGGTCTCCAATCTCAGGGCGGTGGTGGGTTGCAGTCACCTCTGGCGAAGATCCCTGATTGCATTAACATGAGTCTCCCATCAGATGGGCTTTCACTTACCCACCAGCACACACCCACTTGTGCAAAGAGTCTTTATGGACACTTGCTTTTGTGGAGACTCTCACAGTCTGACCTGTTCCATCACCATCTTCTATATAATTATTTACCTAGAAAACCCTAGAGAGTCTGTTAAGATAATTGAAAAGCAACTTCTTCACACTTTTTTATGTACTGGGATATTGCCCAAACCCCAATCCAAGTGGGGAAGATACAGATATTCAGGAAGAAAATGGATAGTCAGGTAAATCTAGTAATACCAAAAAAGATCCATTAACATAGTGTCATTTGACTCAAAAAGCAGACTATGAAAGGTGGTTTTTATCAAGAACACTAGCCATCCTTCCAAACTCATCTTGCAGATGGAATGAATCATCAACATTTTCTCAGCTGTTGACAGCTTCTGGCATCTCTCTACCTGCTTCAGAACATTCTATCCTAGTTCTACCAAAGTAACTTCACTGAGGGTGTGCACCCCCAGTTTCAGAAGGAATGTAATTATTAGGGATGCTTTGAACCTGACTGACAGCTTTTTGTAGCAGTCTATTTCTAATGAAAGATGGCTCTGTTCAAAGCAGGTGGTGTAAGCACCTGCAGTTGTTTTCTGTGTTGCTATTTTAAGTTATGATTGATAGTAGAAAAAAATAATTTTCAGAAATATCTGCGTGTTATAAATGCATGAGTTTAACCATCTTTCTGACCATTTAGAACACCTGAACCCACATCAAAATGCATGCAGTAGTGCATTCCACTCCTTAAAACATAATAAATCTATACACACAGAATATTGAATGATTGCAGGGAGAGTCAACAACTGGTTCAGATATAGATCGGGCACCTAGATGTCTCCAGATCTCACACTGATACCGTATGAAGGATTTGGGCACAACACAAACTAGTTATGAGCTTGAATATGCTCATACTTAAAGTATACTAGACTATTTAAAGGTATTTGTTGGTAAATTTCTCATAAAATTAAGAAAAAGTCTGCAATGTAAATACTCTACTGTTTTGTATGTTTTCTTGGTTTTCAGTCTTTTCTTCAATTGAGTAAAAATGGCTATCTTTCTTATCAGATAAAGCAGAGAGTATCACTATTTTGTGTTCAGAAAGATAATACTCCAGGAAGTGCTAGTAAAATAATAAACACCTCCAATTTAAATTTCTCCTTCAAAGTGCTCCAAGCACATTATTATACTTTTTATCTTTCATATCCCTCTGGAGAATATGGCAATCACGTATCTTCATTTTTACAGAGGTGGGTGAGTTAACACGGCAGGACTGAAGAGTTTCATGAAGAGCGATAGATTTTTTTGTAGGTAAATTAAGCAGAATGTCCAGCTGTAACTGCCAGTTTCCACTGTGATCTTTCTTGGCATCCTTGTCCCATTTCTTCTTCCCTAGCTGCCAGTTCGTAGACTGATGTGTCTTCTGGCAGCTGAACTCTGTTCTCACTTAAATCTAATCTTCTTCCTTTCTCCAATCAATTTTCAGTGTTGCCTGATTGTAGTTTTGTACAGGTGTTCTCAGATATTGGGGTGAATTTAGTACTAAATTCAGAACAAAGGATCTTTAAGTGTTATTAAATATTCTACCTTTAACTAAAGATAAAAATATGATTCCATAACCTATAATTCTTATGACACTTTTTTCTTTTTTAAATTAAATTAAATTAAATTTAAAAGATATGGGGTACAAATCAGGATTAGGTAGATAAGTGGTCATCGTACAGAACACTTTTTTCTCAGTGAAGATCTGCTTCCTGATTTTGTTCACTGTCCCTAAAATAAAGTTTGTATATATAATAGATTATATAAACAATTAGATTTAATATCAATGGGAGAAATGCTTCTATGGGAAGTTGAATGTTAACATTTGCTGATGTGAATATACAAGATTATATTCTTTAGTTTCTTACCAATTTGTAGGAATTTCTTATATAGAATAGCATAAGATATAGTGTTTAAGAATGTGAATTATAGAATCAAACCTGGGTTCCAACACTAGTTCCACAAATGACTTGAACAAGTGAATTAACTTCTTGGAGACTTAATTGCCTAATCTGCAAAATGGAATTAACAATACCCACCTCAGCAGCTTACTGTGAGGTTTAAACAAAGATAATGCAGGGCTCACGCAGTGCAGAAACTGACAGGTACTAAGTGCTCAACAAATAGTTGTTGAGGACGAAGAAGTGCTGTGGAGTTAGAAAAATGCTCCTGTAGACAATCCTGACAGTATTCAAATAAAGTGTATGTTGAAATCTTCTTTCCCCAAATAGTCCCAAACTGAGTTCAGATGCAACAAACAAGAGTTACTGAGCGCTGCTTAGAGTTCCCATTTACTTCTGGAATGTCCTTAGTGACTACAGATCAGACTGAAAAGGTTGGTGGGGTCTGCTCTCTCCAACAGGAGATTATGGCCTGAGCATAGATCACTTGTAGCAGTACAATACTTTAAATAAATGACGACATTTTAAACGAGGACACAGGAAAATAGCTATCAAGTAACACTTGGCAGCTTTGAATTGAACATTCAGAAACTTGTGAAAGTGAAAAATATTTTTAAAAGGTAAATCTTTTTGACTGAAGAAACCTAAATGTATCGGGCACATACTAACTTCAAGAAAGGTGATCCATGTCTGGCCACTTTGTGTCATTTTTTAGGATGTCTGTGCTTTTGCAGAGTGAGGTGAAAACAAATGTTGAGACTATTTTAGCAAATTAGCTTGAAGCTTCAATTGGAGAATTTTGAAAAATAAGATCTAATTAATTTCAAGAACAAGTGGCAATTGTAACCTAGGCTGGTATCACTCATTAAAACTTGGGGCTAAAAATATCATCGTGTCTAAGATCATCACTTTACACGGGACCAGAGAAGCTGAGTGAGCTGCTCCATAGTGACACAGCAAGTCAGTGACAGGAGAGATTAGAAGAGGCACTGAACCCCTAGCCCGGTGCTCCTCCCAGTGTAGCCACCTATCAGAGAACCTGATGTTGAGCAGCAACATACATCTGTAGTTATGATATAAAGTTAACGTTAATTTTACTATAACTTGTTCCGAAGAGTTTATTTTTCTTCAAGTATATATTTCTTCCTAATTTTTTTTAATCAAGAAATTCTAATTTATTAAGAGACATCCAACTCAAAGGGCAAGTTTCATTATATTGCACCACATGTGACAATAGCAATTTGCACTGGGGGCTATAACCTCACAGAAGAGAGAAATTAATACTAAGAGGCTAAGAAAGTGATCTATTCCTCAGGTGTCTGAAAAACTAGGTAGACTTAACTTGTCTAAAAAAAGAAGATAAATAAAATTTTGGTTAAGAAAAATAGCATGAGCAAATACATTGCGGAATGGAAAAAACACAGGCCATTGCTACTTCCTCAGGTTTTATTCATATTATTTATTTATTTAGAGATAAAATTACAGATAATTTTTCACCTTTATCTAAAGGATAACAGATAAATGAGTCTAACTTAGAGTTTCTTTTTGGTTAGAGTTTATCCAAAGTGTTATTAGAACATGGTTCTCATGTAACATGGGGCTTTATGTGTGTCAACGTGAGGACAAAACGTGTTAATATGTGGAAAGTGCTTAGAGCAGTGAATGCTGGCATCAATAATAATGTTGTCTCTGAGGCTCTTTAACATGACTATAAATTTTTAGTAGATTATTCTAGGCTCAGCCACAAGCTGCATGGAATAAATGAGGCTCTTCACCGGTGCTGTGTAACAGAAATATGAGCCACATATGTAATTTTGAATTGTCTAGTGGCCATGTTACAAAAGTACAAACAGATAGATGAAATAATTTTAATATGTTTTATTTAACCCAATGTATACAAGATATTATAGTTCCAATATGCAATTTAAGGAAATATCAATGAGATGTTTAACTTTTTTTTTGTACTAAGTCTTTAAAATTTGGTGTGTACATTACCTTTTACTGCCCATCTGCATTCAACCTGGCCCAAGTTCAAGTCCTCAGTAGCCTCATATGGTTAGGGCTCTGTACTGTACAGTGCAACTATTTGTGAAAACCATCTGCTCACATCCACTCTGAAGGCGCACATGTTTTCTTTGGGTCTTTCTTCCTTGTTATAAGATGGGTGGGTGGTGCCCAAGCCCATCACATTCAGTAGAAATATATTATACATTTAAATGTGGGCTATAGTACATATAGGCAAGTGCTGTGAAGTGAATGTTTCATGCATTCTAAAAATGGTTCACTTCAAAAGCAATTGAATATTTTTTTTTATTGGTTTTCTTAGGTTTCTAGATCAGTAAATTGCAGCAAATTGCAGAGTAAAAGTAGAGAGAGGTTTATTTTCTATTTGCTCACTTTATTAGGGAAAAGATTGGCTGCTTTACATGAGAAATACGTAGGCTTCTCTTAAAAAATTATTTGTGGGACTCAGTAACATTAATTGTTCCCAGTGAGTACAATCGTGTTTCCTGCTAGGGTGATTCTGATTATGAAGAGTTTGGTAGCTGAACAGAAGAATATATGTCTTACAAATATTTCTTAAGATTCCTTATCAAGGTCGTCATTGAAGGCATTATAGTAGAGAGAAACACAATATAGCTTTACACAGTTAAAAACAACTGAAAATACATTGCACTGAAAGCTACAAAAAATGTTAAACAGATGGAAATTTCTGTGTTACTTCTAAAAACTATGAGATAATAGATAAGGCAATAAGGCTAGCATTCATGTGGGATAATTTCATCACTAATATTGAATTTTTAAAATATTAGCCTTCATCTATTTTGAAATGTTAATCTTTCCCTTAGTTTCAGATTGCATAACATATCAGTACACACAATTCTCTATTATTAGTTTTCTAATGGGGCTATAGGAAATTTGAGTTCAATTCACATTTCTTTGCTAAATTTGTAAATAAACTCAGTTACTGGACTTTAATTTTCTTATCTGTAAATGGGGAAGAATAATAAGAGCTAAAAGAAGAAGCATGTATGACCATGTAGTTGACACCAGCTAAACACTTTACATGCCTTTCTCCATCTAATCCTCATTACCCCCACCTCCTTATGATATAGGCACTGTCCTTTTTCAATTTTACACACAAGGAGGCTGAATTCACCCAAGATCACAAAGTGAGTAGTAGAGCAATCATTCAAGCCCAGGGAAGAGCTTCTCTGGGGGAATTTCCTTGATACATGAAATCACCAAGAGGAAGAAAAAAAAAAAGCTGAATAGGATTACTTAGAATTCTTTAAAAATATATATTTAAAACATTATTTCTGTTCAGAAGTCTTTACATAGGCTCACAAAGATATCAGACAATTCTGTACTATTCCCCAAAACCCAGTCCATCATTGACTTTCAGCAATAAAACCAGTACTGTGGAAAACTTACTTATGAAATGATAAGGTTGGTCCTGGAAAATGAATGGGTAGGACCCGATTCAAATGAGGTTCTGACTGAGTCGTCTCTGAGGCTTCTTATGGTCTGGGTGCTCTGTGACCCTTGGTGAATACCTGGGATTAAAGAGCAGAGTTCCTATGCCCTTACTGGGGTCCACATAGCTCAAGCAGGCAATGGAAGCTCCTTGGTGAAGAATACCAGGTAATTGTTAGCTGTTGAGATATGGTAGTTAAGTTAAGGTTTTGGTTCTGTAAACCTCTGCCTGAGAAGCAGAACTCTCAAATCTCAGTCCAATTGCAGGTCTGTGCAGAATAGCCCGACTCATGGCCAACATTTTCCATTTTCATCTTTATGAAATGTGTTCACCATTTGAACCAGTAAAAATTAAACCACAGCCATAGATCTTTAATGACATGAAATGGGGAAGTTTCAAATTTGGGGGAAGAAAGGGGAAAGATAAAAAGGGAGAAGGAGAAGTAAAGGAGAAGGAGTGAAGGGGAAGGGAGATAGGACAAGAGAGAGCGGGAGAGAGAAATAATATAGCAGGAAAACAAAATGTGCCTTTCAAGCCTAGGAAGAAGCTTTTGTTAGGTCTGCCTGCTACACCACTGAGATAATGATGGCTGAAATAACTCAAATCACCCCCTTGCTTGCCCTCGGGGTTAAGCTAGCTTGCAGTGTTGGAAAGAGAACCCAAGAAAAATGTTTGTTTTAGCAGAACTGTTAAGCTTCTTGTGAGAAGGCAAAGCCATGGAGCAGAGAGATTACCACCAAGAGTGATCTAAACGACAAAGCCTTGAAGCAAGTGCCTTCTCCATAGCTAATGTATTACATGCACAACTCCTAAGCAGTCTGTTTAGAAGTGGTGGAGACATTTTTATCAGTGAACAGTTGATCAGTCTTCCCAGAGAGTATTTTGCATCAGCGAAATGAACTGGAGGCAAGATTTTAAAATGTTGTTTTCTCTTGGCTTCATTTTTCTTTTAGATTTTTTGAAAAGTGACATTTTCTTTATTTTTCTTCCCACTGAATTTCAAATGCTTCATAATACAGTGTGTTACTTATATCAAAAGTTAATTATATAGCCAGGCAAATGAGATTATGTCATGTTGAAAATAGAAAGGCTATGATCATCTTCTCAATCAGAGGAAAACGTAGACCAGGAAAAAATGTAATGTTTAGTTCTTCATGCTCCTGTATCTCAGAATTGTCCCATTGTGATTCATCATTTAACCAAGGCATACAGTTTATTGGCTGAAATGAGAAAGCCTGCATTCTGGGTCTCTGCTGCCAGTACATCTATTGAAAGAAATTGCATGGATTTCAATCTGACTCCATACGGAGGGGAGAATGAAAGTCAGTTTCCTGAACAAGAACTGTGAATGATGTCACAGTGTGAAAGATGGAGTTTTCCTTTTTTCCTTTCTTTCCATAGCTTACACTTCTGTCCCCCAAACTGCCTCTCATCTGGCTGAGCAATGGGGTGCCTGTCACAGTCATTCCACATCTTTTTTTGGGTCTATGGCTGGGTAACCGAAGGAGTGTTTTCACAGAAGAATGAAGGTTTCTGCACATTTGCTCATAATCTTTGGCATATAGCAGGAGATGTTCGCAAACACTTCCTAGCATGAGTAAGTGTGAATAAATGATTATATGAAAACTCAGAATTTGAGAAATTACTGATTTTTTTTTCCCCCATAGTGGCTCCCAAAATAGGGAAAAGGAAAGTTTGGAAACTTATCCAAAGCTCATTAAAATCACAGACAATAATTTGGACAGGTAACAAACTTCAAGATCCAAAAAGATGGATATAAGATAGAAACATGAGGCAAATCCAAAAAGTTGAAATTTAGTGCTCAACCATGTACCTTCCAGATGGAAGAGAAATAGGTTAACCACCGCACATGTAAATATAATCAAATTTTCCTTTGTCTGCATTAAATCAGTGCTAGGAAGGTTAATGCAATTCTAGCTGACCTCAACAGAAGCATGCAAAAAGGAAGAGTGAAGCAATAACTTCATCCTGTTTTGAGTCACACCAGGAGGACCCTGGGCAACTGCCCAGTTGTTGAAGAGATACAAGAGAATGCCAAGGGGGTTAGTTTTAGAAACTTTGGCACAAGGAATCTGACTAGTCTTGATCGGGGGCATGGGAGGGCTGGAAGACACTTGCACATACTCTGGTGGCTCCAGTAGGCAGAACCAGAAATGATACATAGAAAATTTGAAAGGGCAGGCTTGAGTTCAATGTAAGGAAGAATTTTCTATTAACAGCAGAGTTGCCCCTTTAGAGGCATGAAGGAGCAGGTTTCTCAAGTTGGTTAAGTTCAAGAAGAGGCCACATGACCCCTCTTACTGAAGATTTCCCATCAGGTTAGTCTACATGAGTCACTAAGTTTATGTTTAACTCTGGCTGTAGTTCACATGCTATGTTGTGAAAGAAAGCAACATGTCACACGACAGAAGAGAAATTCAGTTAAAGGTTTCCAAAAGTAGATGACCATCTGGATCCTCCATTTTCACAAGGGTTCACAGGACAAAGTAGTTAGGCAGATGTCTGTAGTGCTGGAGTTACCTGTGTGGGTAGTGGTGCTCCTCTGGTTTCCTTCATGATTGCCATTTGTTTTCATACCTCTGTATTTTCTACTTTTTTGTTCCTTATGTAAATCTACACACCCTTCTCCTCCATATACACCCTGGGCCTTAAACTAAAACAAAGATAGAAATGCCTAGAAAATATGTCAAAGAGCTGAGGCTAAACTACTATCTGGGACTTCCTTCCTCTGCCTCAACTCAGCAGTAAATGAAGCCCTTTCACTTTTAAAGGTTCTGCTTGGTATATAAAGTTGGATTGTTAGACTGGATTGATATTTACGGTAGGAACTCATTTTTGGAGGCACTTGTACTGATTTGCATCTTGAGTTCTTAATTTTTATCCTTTTACACACATAGTATGCAACACATATATTTCCTTAAAAAGATAAAACTCTTAGGCAAAAATTAATTTTGTGGTGAGGTGGAAGAAATACTTAGTGTTTTAGCTAAAAGTTCTGTGGCCTTAGGTATACCCAGGAGCTATGTGGTGCTAATAAACCTGTCATCTTCTCCACTCTCTATGTGTGTTAGACTTCCTATGTTGTTTGACTTTGGTCCCTTAGTTTTTTTCCATCTATAAAATGAAGACAATGATAGCACATGCCTCTGAGTGTAAAATGAAATAAGTTAATACATATGAAGAAATCTTTTTTTCTTTTTTGAGTTGGAGTCTCACTCTGTCGCCCAGACTGGAGTGCAGTGGCCGCTTCCGGCCACCGCAGCCTCGACCTGCTGGGCTCCGGTGATCCTTCCGCCTTAGCCTTCCAAGTAGCTGGAACTACAGGCGCGCACTACCACGCCCGGCTAATTTTTGATTTTATTGTAGAGATGAGGTCTCACCAAGCTGCCCAGGCGGGTCTTGAACCCGCGGGCTCAGGCAATCCACTCACCTCAGCCTCCCAAGGCGCGGGATTACAGGCTGAGCCACCAAGCCTGGCTGAAGAAATCTTTAACACTATATCAGATGATTTATTTTTAATTTTAATTTTAATTTTTGAGTTGGAGTCTTACTCTGTTGCCCAGGCTGGAGTACCATGGCACACTCATGGGCACCCCAGCATCAACCTGCTGGGCTCTGGCAATCCTTCCACCTGAGCCTTCCAAGTAGCCGCAACTACAGCCGTTTGCTGCCATGCCCAGCTAATTTTTTTGATTCATTGTAGAGATGAGATCTTGCCAAGTTGCCCTGGCTGGTCTCAAACCGGTAGGCTCAGGCAATTCACTCGCCTTGGCCTCCCAAAGTGCTGGGATTAGAGGCCGAGCCACCGAGCCCAGCCAATTAATACATTTAAAAAATTAATGTTATTATGTGTTGTGTTTGGGGTCAAGACCATCCTTATGTTAGAGAAGGACTCACAGGACACAGAAAAGTTGTTATACTAACAGCTATGGTTTATCACAGAAAAAAGATACAGATTACTATCAGCAAAGAGGTACATAGGGTGGAGTCCAGGAGGGATCAACTGCAAGCTTCCAATTTTCCTTCCAGTAGAGTCACATGGACAGAATTTAATTCTCTCAGTAGTGATATGTGGCAGCATCTGTGTCTTTGTGTCCAAGGTTTTAGCTGTGGGGGTGGGGTGTCAGTTATAGGCATGCAGTGACTTTGTAACTGACCTTAGCTACTCAGTGTTCAGCCTCTCCTCATATCACTTCCCCCCAAAAGTCAAACTGATACAGAGTGACCTAACCCCCTAGCATGTAAAAATAAGCCTTCACCAAAAATCACACTGTTAGTATAAACTACCTGGCATGGCCCAAAGCTTCAGATATACAATGTTGTTATTTATTTATTTTTGAGTTGGAGTCTCACTCTTGGCCCGGGCTGGAGTGCAGCGGCCCGCTCAAGGCCACCGCAGCCTCCACCAGCTGGACTTAGACTTCCAAGTAGCTGAGACTAGTTTTTGTAATTTATTGTAGAGATGAGGGCTCACCAAGTTGCCCAGGCTGGTCTCGAACCCTTGGGCTCAGGCAATTCTCTCGCTTCAGCCTCCCAAAGTGCAGGGATTACAGGCTGAGCCACCGCACCCCGCCTACAGTGTTGTTCTTATCAGGCAGGTTATTCCAAGGGCTCAGTTTTGAAGACTTTTGGAATGTGTAGAATTTCAGCAACCCAGGCCTACTGAGTTAAATATATACTGCACATATATGTACATTTTGCTTATTCAAACAATCTAGTCATTTTCTTAAGGTTTTGAATAACTTCTGTTTAGTATGTAAACATGTATTAAATAACTTCTGTGTGCCTAGCTTTCTTATAACCTTTTCTCTGTAAACTGGAAAATAATGTCAGTTTTAATTCAAGTTAAAAATTTAGAAAAAAACTGTTACTTCTCTAACATAAAAGGACATATCAGAAACTAAAGATCACTAC
Organism: Cephalopachus bancanus; assembly: GCA_027257055.1. Classification (NCBI taxonomy): domain Eukaryota; kingdom Metazoa; phylum Chordata; class Mammalia; order Primates; family Tarsiidae; genus Cephalopachus; species Cephalopachus bancanus. The sequence goes on along the minus strand of JAPVLO010000096.1, from coordinate 1,991,716 downwards.
CACTATTGCAATAGTGGTGGCAAGAGTACTCCATAAGTTTTAACTAGAATTCCATTCAAAATTTTATGAACGTTATTTATTTTATTCTTTATCAGCAACAGTGGGAAGGAGGTAATATTTCTATCGTACAGGTGATAGAATAAAGGTCTAGAGAGTTTCAAGAACTCCTCCACGCTTTCTAGCCAATAAGGGGTAGTCTAACACCTGATTCCAAAGCTCAGGGTATTTATGTCATGCATGATAGTTTCTGATGACCCTGAGAAATAAAGAAAATGGCCAGGCTCAGTGGCTTAGCCTCTAATCCCAGCACTTTGGGAGGCTGAGGTGAGCGGATTGCCTGAGCCCATGGGTTCGAGACCCACCTGGGCAACTTGCCGAGATCTCATCTCTACAATAAGTCAAAAAAATTAGCCGGGTGTGGTGGCGTGCGCCTGTAGTTCCAGTTACTTGGAAGGCTGAGGCGGAAGGATTGCTGGAACCCAGCAGGTCGAGGCTGCAGTGGCTGAGAGTGGCCACTGCACTCCAGTCTGGGTGACAGAGTGAGACTCTAACTCAAAAAAAAAAAAAAAAAAAAAGAAAAAAAGGAAAAAAAAGTATGCTTTAGCATTAAAAATTCAACATCTGGAAATCCACAGAATGTTTAGTTATCAGGACACGTGACTAGAATATGTGTGTCCCTTCTACCAAGAGATTACTTCAAGGAAGATTTCAAGACTTCAAAGAAGGATTCCAAGACTTCATAATACCTCTCTCGATAAAAATGTGGTATAGCAAACATAAGAAAGAAAAACAGAGACATAAAAGAAAAATACATAGTTATTTTGAGTGTTTTTAATAAATGAGGGACTCTAAATGTCCCCAGAGATTCCAAAATTGTTACCATGAATTGTTGGTAATTGTGTCTTTTCTTCTCTCCTCTTGTTAGATCTCAGTCTGTGGTAGAAGCTGGGACCCTGAAACATGAGGACAAAGGAGAGAATGAGAACACTCAGCCACTCCTGGCTCTGGACTGAATCCTGAGTTGCCCCAATGCTCCCGCACGCTGGCCTTCAGTGGTATCAGCCACCCAGGAAGCACGTGTGCAATGGACCCACACAGACACGTGTGTTCCAGTAGACATGAAGTCCTCCACTCCTGACCCCCAGCAATGACTGTCACCAGCCATCGGTCTGAGCAGCCAAAGTTGGACAAAGACTTGAGAGAGGCTTTTTTTCAGTGAGGGGACTGGAGGATGATGCAAGGCATTTATGTAAAAAAAGATTCTCCCTTTCTCCATATTTATGGTATCAAATGAATTGAAGAAGTGAAAAACTAAATTCGGTGCACACACTGCATTAGGACAAGGATTTTTCTGAGGTATTACACAGGGACCCTCTCCTGTTTTTGAAAATTAAGTGCATTTCCAAGTAAATACATCCGAGTTAAACTGTGCAGGCACAATTGTCAAGTTTAATGTAGTACAAAGCCCTGAAAAAAGAGTATCTCCAGTAATCCATCCTTATTGAATTCTTTTCTTTGACCTCATCACCAGCATCAAATTGTTCAGCCTAAGAGCATGTTCTCGTAGGTCTGGCTGTTTGCAGAATTTGCTTATTTTGATATCCTGCAAAAATGATTTTGACATCGCATCTTTTGTCAGGCCACCAGCTGCCTCTCATGAGCTGACTTTAAAAGCAGACAAGTGCAATTTGAAATATGATGATTTCATCTTAGCAATGTGTGTTCCTACAGGCAGCCCAAGAACCCATGAGTTCAGTGTGTGTCTGCAGAAAGGAGACATCTCCATTGAAAACACATGTCAGTGATGAATGAATCTATTCAAGTTGCTCACTTGGGTCACTACAGCAAAGAAAAGTGCTACCAAACCATTTAACTCCTCCCCCCTCCCCCATACCCCTCCTGCAACCGTTAAAGATATGGAGGAAGAGCATGACTGTTGCTGAGAGGGTAAATATTCAACAAACAGAAAGGCCCATAAGGATGGCTAAACATGCAAGTACTGAAATAAGAGAAGACCAGAAATGCAGGATGAAATGCCAAAGATCATTTTATTTCTTTATCTATTTATTCTCCTTAGAGATGGAGTCCCCAGCTACCTATTCAAAATAAATCAGATATAAAATAAACAGATATCACAGCATATGATATCCTCATTTGTGCCATGTTTCCCAAGACTAGTGCATATTTTTAGATATCTCTTATGTGCCCAGCCATCTGCATGACATGGGCATTTATTAGTATGACCAGTTGGTGCTCAATATAAAAAATATATATTAGTTGATAATGGGTAGTAAAATGTGATAAATACATTTCAAGATATTTGGGAGGAGTAATTTGTTAGTTGAATAATTCAAAGGAAAGAAGTGATTCAACTGGCCATGATCATTTCTGGTAGATATTTTACTAATCTTAACCACTTATTACACCTCTTTTTCAATGACTCTAATGCTTTAATTTTTTTCCTAATGGTAGAAAATAATAACGGAAGTAAGTTTTATGTTTTACCCTTGGAGAAATAAAATTGAGACAGAATTAAAAATATTTCTCAAACAATTATATCACAGTATAAGCAAACCATTTCATTTTGTGTAGACATTTCAAATCACAAAATAATAACACTGAAATAATTCCACCAATGCAGCAGCTGAAACACTTTTCTTATGTACTAAGACATAGGTAAGAAAAATAAAGAATTAAAGTGAATTATAAAATCAATTTTATTGCTTGGGTTTATAAAATAGTTGTGGGAAACAAGTATTTATGTTATTGGAGTCAATTATTGCCACTTTGCAACAGTAATAATACTTCTAGCTTTTCAATTGGCAATATTTAGAGTTTTACTGTAGTGACCCGATTTTAAATACCATACTATATTTATGAATTTAAGAATTAGTTTTTACTCTATTCCACACTTTCATTACATGACTGTAAGATGATGGTTCAACAATGACAACTTAGACTTTGAATTTCTTTATGTGTATGCAATATACATACAAGAACCAAATTCAGTAAGAGACACGGATGTTACTATATGAACTTTGAACTGTATTGCCCTTGTCAGTCATTTCTTCTGTTCAATAAACACTGAAGGACACAAATACCTTTTTATTTTTCAAGAGTTTGCCTTTTCTTCTGGATATTGGTAGTTAACTTTGGTACTTTTCTCCCATATCCCTTTATCTCTGATTTAGAGGGATTTTGAACACTGGCAAAACAGAAGGAATAGGACCAATACTTTGCAAGCTCTTCTACTGGAAGCTAATGTCCTTGAGGTCAAACAAGAAGAGCTAATTTCAATTTTGAAGAATTGTTTATTAAATGAGATAAAGAAAGCGCCCTCCTTTGTTCTTAGAGAGAAAAGAAAACGCACTTTTTTTCTGTGAGTGAAATTTGGTGACCTGTATGACATTTTTTGTAGCATTCTTGTCATACTGGCTTAGAATTGAGTGCATAAATGTCATTCCATTCTTATAGCTAACACTTCTAGTTAGCTTTTATTTAGTAAATACAAATTCAATGCATTAACATTTAACTAAATTAATGACTCGATCATCTTTGGAATGAGTAGGCAAGGCCATTTTTCAACTGCTATTTCTATGTCATGGGTATTATTAAGACTAAAATATAGATAACAATTTCAATTCCAAAGTGATGTTTAGTGGTAGAAGTTTCTCAAGCCAGAGAAATTAAAGAGTCTTTCCAAACTTTTTCAAAGAAAAAAGCAATCTCAACCTCCTACACCCTGGACAAAGATCCTAGCATTCTTAGTGAGCTTCCACTTACCATCCTTAATATTTCTACGGAATTGTGATGAAAATCATGTCAAGGACCAAAGGCTGTCTTCCTGTCACTCACATGAGTCTACCATAGGCAGACACTCTGGATTCCCAGGCCCAGTCTCAAAGATGGCAAAGAAATCAGGAGCCAGACTCCCTAGTAACCACCTAATTCTGAGAGAAAATTTTTACTTCCATAAATTTTACATCCCCCCCCACAAGCCCTAATACTTGGCATTAACAAATTTACATGTGGAATTTTTATAACTTAATATAAGATGCTTTCACGCCCTTTTTCAGTGTAAGAAATAAGATTTTGAAAGACAGAAATAAGATTTTGACAATATATCACCACCATTAGCATAGTGAGGGGAGAAATTAAGATACTGGATCTCAACGAAGTTAAAAAAAACAAACAGACTCAAGGGTAGAGACCACAGATGTTGGCATAATGACATCTTCTTTTTTTGTATTAGGAAAATAAAATTGCTTTTTACATGAGTGTTTTACTGAATGAATTAAAAGAAGAAAATCTGAGTTCAGAAACATTACCATCAAACAGCTAGAAGTAAAGCATTTATACAGCTTATCATTAAAATCAACAGAAAAGTAGTGGTAATACATGATGACAAAATAGTCTAGTTACCCTAGAAAAAGTATAACTGCATAGAAAAATTACAAACTAAAGCAATTCATTCACAGTTTCTATACCTGTTCTCATTGTACACTGATTTAGGTCTATTCTATGTGGAAAACATATCTTTGGTTGTCAAAATAGAAGCTCTCAAATGTTCACCTTAAATACAGGCCTACGACCAAGTGCTGTCGTGGGATGAAACACAGCAGGGTGTTTTCTAAATGAATGGCGGTGAGGAAAAAATTCCCTTTAGTGTCTTCTAACCTTAGGAGGAGGCTGAGAATTTTTTAGGCTGCAAGTCAAGGGAATGAAAAGCCTTGGTGTTTGAACTTCTTTCCTCACACCCAAGGGGATGAAAGCAGACAGGCAGTCTCTCTCCAGAGTATCCCAATGTTGCATGAATTCCTGCTAAATTGCGGGAAGACTGCGTCTCTGCTGGGGTGTCAGCTCCGGATGCCACACATCCACGATGAATATCAGCCGGAAAGACGAGGCATCCTGCCACACCTCGTGCTCAAAGGAGTCATCGAAGATGAGCACTTTGCCTTCCTCCCAGGTCCTGCAACATAAAAGACATGGATTCCATTCCTGAGTACAGCTTTTGGTGGCTCAGATGCCTGAGGACCAATTCCTGTCCTTGTGCAGGAAGTGCTTTTTATGATAACCTTTGGGATGTGACAAGATAATCAGACCACTGAGCCCATATTTATTCTTCCCTTGATGGTTCAAGAAAGAATTTCAGGATTCTTATTATGGACATCAATTTCCATTGCTCAGCACTGAAGATGTACAAAGAGCAGGGGACTGGTGATGGAGGTATACTGATTGTATTATATGCCCTGGATCCAACCCTAAGAGAGACTTGTTTAGTCAGGCAAGCACTCAAATGCATGCCCTGGTGACTCCTACATAGGATGACTTCTCAGTCAATGACTCCACAGCTCTCCAGAGACAGGTGTAGACCGATGGGCAGCCACTGGGTCTCAGGCATCTTTATGCCTCTTAGGACACCTGACGAGGTCTGTACATCTCCAAACAATCCGTCGTTTCAGCTCATTCCACTTGCTCCAGTTCCATTTTATGGAAGAAAGGAATCTTTACTTAAACCCAGTGACCAGAAAGCAGATAACTAAACTAGGGCTTTTTTTTTTTTTTTTTTTTTTTTTTTTTTTACTAGCTAGTATTCCGGCTGAGGAAAATGGGCAGATTGGGAATAAATTTTGTTTATATTTTTAGCATCATCTGCTATGCAAGTGGGTTACCCATGGCATATTTTAAATCCATGCTGCAAAACACCCTTTAAAGCCTCCAGCTCTACCTCATAAAGATCTGCATAGGGGCCAAAATTTAAATATAGTGTTAGTTTAAACAAAGCAATCAAGAGAGAGATATGCAGAAGGCAGTTACATGCTTTTCAAATCCAAAGAAAGTTAAGAAACTATACCAATTTTTTTTTCTTTTTAAAGTAGATATCAATAGTCAATATATTAAATGCTATGGTTTTAAAATAAAACTTTTACTAGGAAATTTTATTTAGACACTAAAATTCCACTTAAGCATTTGAAACTTTACATACCAAATTAGCAAATAATTACAATTATAGCATGGGAAATGCTAGCTTGATTTCAAGTTTCTGTATAATCATAAAGACATTTTCCTTGGGAAAATTATAAGTGTCTTTTTATGTTCTATACTATATGATTAATCCACACAATTGAGTAATATTGCATATCACAGAGCTTCCCGACCTCAGCACTACTGACATCTGGGCCAGATTATTCTCTGTTGTGGGGCTGTTCCTTGCACTGTAAGATGTTCGGCAGCATCCCTGGCCTCCACCAACTAGATGGCAGTAACACCCTCCATATTAGTTGTGACAACCAGAACTGTCTAAAGTCATCACCAAATGTTCAGGTGTTGATGAGAGGTCAAAATCATCCCAGTGGAAAATAAGTGACATATGCAATAAATCTGATGAGAAAATTTCCAAGTTATTTAAACTACCCAATAAAGTAATAAATATTTGAAAGTTAAAAGCTCACTGAAGTTGAGATATAAACCTCTGTATCTGCTGCCCACCCTCCAATCCCTCAATCTTTGTGAGCTGTCTCAAACCGCTAGCCCACCTAGCCTAATATCTTGGATCCAATAAACATGTCTTGCTTGGCTCTTTGATATAATTCCTCTGAAGGTTTAAAGAGTCACATGAGAGTTCCATCCAAGGGTAGCAAAGGACAGAAATCTATGGACTCAGGAGCAAATGACAGAATATAATTACCATACACAAACTCAACTTGAAAAGAAAGACAGAGCCAAGAAATGGAAGTGATACCTGACAAGAAAAATAGGTGAAATGACCAATAACTTATACAGTTAGGCAGTCATTTTCTGGGTCTTAGTGTTATCAGTGGGATTAAGCAATGTCAGTGGCTGCCACAGACAAGCCTATTATATAGGCAGAAAGGCGGGGGGCAGGGAGGAGGAAGGGGATGTGCACTTGAAAGGAAATGCAGTACACTCAAGTTCATAGCACACTATTCCCAACAGCAGCAGCCCAAGTATACATTAAGGGATAAATAGATAAACAAAATGTAGTGCTTGCATACAATGGAATATTATTCAACCTTAAAAAAAAATTCTTTCATATGCTACAACATGGAGGAACCCTGAGGACATTATGCCGAGTGAAATAAGCCAGACACAAAAAGATAATATATGTTTCCACTCATGTGAGGTTCTGGAGTAGGCAAATTTATAGAGCCGGAAAGTAGAATAGTGGTTGCCGGGGTCTCAGGAGGAGGATGGGAATGAGGAGTTATTGTTTAATGGGTATAGTCTCAGTTTTGCAGGATGAAAACAGTTTTGAAGACGGATGTACAATGCAAATGTACTTAATGCAACTAAACTTACACTTAAAAATAGATAAGGTAAATTTTATGTCATGTGTATTTTATCACAATTAAATAAGAGTTTTTAAAAAGAGAAAGGCAAAAGCAAGCATGTGGTAGAGGAGAAAGAGGGAGAGCAGCAGTATAGCATATGTTAACATTCTAGTCTTTGAAGGGAGGCCCCTCATCTCTGGCATTTGTTACTTATGAGACCCTGGATGCATAAATTTAGCATACTCGCGTTTTTGTATCGTTACTTGCAAAGTTAATGTGAGGATTAGCATATGATTGGCACATAGTGATATTCAATTAATGATAGAGATTATAAAACAGAGAAGGAAGGAATATATATATAAAAGAAAGAAAAGATAAAACAGGTGAAATGTTAGGAAGTGGTATGCAATCAGAAATTTCACTAGGTGCGATGGCTCATGCCTGTAATCCCAGAATTTTGGGAGGTCATGGTAGGAGGATTACTTGAGCCCAGGAGTCCAAGATCAGCCTGGGCAACATAGTGAGACCTCCTTTCTACACAAAAAGAAAAGAAAAGAAAATTAGCTGGGTGCGGTAGCACATGACAGTAGTCCCAGATTTCTGGGAGGCTGAGACAGAAAGATGCCTAAGTCTAGGAGGTCAAGACTGTGGTGAGCCATGATCATTCTACTGCAGCCTTGATGATAGATTGAGACTCTGACTCAAAAAAAAGTTTCCCTTGGCATCACTCCTTATGAAATCTGTCTTCATTTGAGAAAACTTCTAAGGGAGGGGCGAAATATCAAAAATTAATAGAAAATCTGTGAAATATATTTTGCTCAGCAATAGCAAGAGATTACCAATGTTTTTTGAGTGGCGGAGAATCTGGAAGCTACTTAAAATACCGGGAGTAATTAAAACAACTAAATAGAAAATGCTAGGCTTCACAAAATGACATTTTTCACTAATTTCTGATAGGCTTAACAAAGTTGAGAGTTTAGAAATGTTTTATGGGCGAAAAATCTTAAGCATTCCATTCATTAACTTAAATTCCCTGTGAACTGGAAAAAAGTTGTTAGCTCTGGAGCACACTGGTCACTCATGGGACACCAGTGCCTACAAGAGTGGGACATAAGAATCACAGGCTTGTGGCTATTCAGACACATTAAAACAATTATGGATATAGTAACAAGCCATTCACTAACCAATATTTAACAAGAAATCTGGGAGGTACCCCAAGGGTTGTTAAGTGCATTTTTTTTTTTTAAGATCATAAAACTCCATGGAGAAGTATGTCCTGTTAGGCTTATGTTTGCCCTTATATCTTCTTTCAGACATTTTCCCAGAAAATAGTAAAGATACTAAGTTACATAACATCAATTATTTAATGTGGATTCCTTCTAAATACTTTAAAAAATATGCTTTTCCATCAGTTGTCAGAGATGTAATGACTAAGAGTGCAGTCACAAATAAAATACAGGAAGAAAGAGAACAATACAACCTCATTCTAGCCACTTCCAGACAGAAGTGAACCTGGGGTTAAACTGGAGACAGATCACCTGCCTGGGAAAGGATGAGTATTTTACACAACAAAAAGAGACAGACCATAAAGATGTCAAAGGTCTTAAGTTCTCTTCTGAAAGAAAACCAAAGACTCTCATTAGAATGCAAAGAAATAGTTTCAGGCTACTTGCTTTGTGAGCAAAGATCCATCTAATATAATTAAGTTACACTTGAATCATGACATGGAAACAGCCCTCGGGAGAAAAGGTCTTCAGAGTTGTCTTTGAGAGAGGTCTTTCTGATGGTGCCGCCACTGCCCTTGCCCCAGGACTCAGAGAAGCTGGATTGGGGGTGGGCGTTGCTCTCCATTCCTGGTCAGCAGCCTCGGCTCACTGTTAGAATTTCTTAACACCATGAGAAGAAAGCCTCCCCCTGATTTGCCAAAAGATACAAGAATGTCTGATCACAAGATAAAGCAAAATTACATAATTCTTCCCTTTTTCAAATTATTATAATTAATGGCAATGACATAACAGTGGCAGTGCATACTTAATAACTATAATTTGGTCATAGAATTATCATCAATCTTAATAAGGCTAAGTAATAATGCTAGGTGCTGACAGTCTCCCACCTAAAAATTTTATAGCTATTAGCTCAGCCATCTTTGCTAAAATGTTCAAAGGTTGTCATTTTCAGACAAAGGATTCACATGGACACAGGTTCTGATGCCTGGAATAATACTGTGATTGCGTGGTAGAAGCAGAAAATCATTACTGATCAACACTTTAGCTCAAGATCATGGTCCTAGGGGACATTCTTAGCATCTGTAGATGCCATGCTGAGGTGGCCTACACTGCGTGAAACAGAATGACTGGAATACAAAAAAGGATGAAAGAGCTCAGGAATAAGGATATCTATGGAAATTCTCCAGTTCTGACTCCACTGGAAACTTTGGCATGGCACACACTGAAAGTGAAATGCAGAGCTGCATTATCATCATTTTCTCTTCTCCCCCCTCCCAACGCTCACAGACAGCTTCTGACTTCCTCTTCTGGTCACCAGTAGTAGACGGGTCTGTAACACAGATGAGGATGCTGAAGGAAGAAAAAAAGAAGAGAAAAAGGGACAGCAAAATTCATAGGGTTACAGAGACAGGATCTATGCCTTCCTCCCCACCATATCTTTGGTTCTAGGGTGGGGCATGGAAATATTTGAGGAGAGGGGAGATTCTCAGCTGCACCCTTGTCCTGTCTCCCTTCCTCAGGGCCCTCCCAGTCCCAGGCCCATACCATTCCTTCACCAGCATCATACATCTTCAAGTCTCCATTTGATCGCTTTTGTAACTCCTTAAAGCCCCCATCCTTATGCCTGTCAGAACACACACTCCCGGTTGCAAGAACCACCAGCAATGTGGTAAGAGTGCTCGGTCTCACTCCTTGGAACATAAAGAACAGAAGTCCTCATTTCTAGAGCAATCAGGCAGGAGGATAATAAAGGTTCAAATATACTGAGGGCATGCACCAAACCGCACTTTGTAAATACAATTATGAGCGCCTTCATATGAAGTACTTTAATACTCAAAACCACACAAAGACAAACCTTTACTCTTCCTATTTTACAGATAAGGAAATTGAAGTTTAGTGAGGTTATGTACGTTATCTAAAGTTACATTTAGAAAAAGGGAAAGCCAGAATTTGAACCCAGGTCACGTGACTTCAGCTCTCATTATCTGCTTTTATGAAGATACATAATGTTAAAATTTGAAGTAAAAACATGGAATGCATTTGTCTCATAGAAACATTCTTATACATAGTCACTGGCCTTAGAGCCCTATTAATAAGTATTGTTAGTTAAAAAGCTTTTGGTGGCTGACCTAAGAGCCGCCACATCATTTACCATTGCCAAGGAAAAATGGATCCCAGCTTCCCAACAATCAGTTCCACAAACAAATGTTTGGAACACTATCCATTTTCAATCTGGGAACTGCCATTCCCTGTGGAGGAGTAGACATGTACGTGTGCACGTCTAGGTATATATCTGTGTGTAGGAATAGCCATAAACACACCACTGTGTCAGACAGAACAGTGGTCAAGACACCTTATAGATGTGTTTCATTTAAAATGCTGCTCTAATGAAAGAATAAAGAGAATACAATGTTATCATCCAATAACAAACAAACCTTCCAGAAAACATCTTATCTAGTTAAAAAAAAAAAAAACTGTCCTTTTTTTTGTATAGTCTCATATGGCAGGCTTCAGTGGTGACCTGTGAATAAGGTCACATTACAATGCAGATGGAAGATGGGTAAATATCTTGTGGAATAGAAGATCTATGATTTCAGTGAAAGCAGCAAAAAAAGATGGGAGAAGGGGTGAAATTACTTGCTTCTAAGTGATTTGGTAATTCACAGCTTCCATTATGTGATTTAAAAATTGTAAGGCTTACTCTATCTTCTAGGACACCTTATGAAAACAAAACACAACAAACATTTTCTAAGAACAATTCATGATAGATTAATAAAAATTAAGTCTCTCTCTTACTGTTAATATTATATCATGACTTTCACAAACTCTCCTAATTAGAACATTGAGAGATTAATGAAAATACATGTTATAAAATACTTGAGGTATGTGGAGAAAGGTCATTATTTCTACAGCAATATAGAAAGGGATTAAATGACTGATTGACAATTCATTTCTTCAGTCTGTTGCTAAGTGACAATAATGCCAATGTGTGCTTTCCTGATGACCTATCAGCCTTGCACAACATTTCAGGCTAGCAATCTGCAGGCAGTAATGTCGAGTCTGCAGGAGAGCTTCAAGGTCACCATTTCATTTTCTTAGCACGGCTCCAGCATATTTTAGAAGACCCTGTTGGAGATTCAGAAGAATGAATTTCTCTCTGGAGTCACCCAAAGCTCACAAAACTCAGCTACACCATGAAGGTAATAATTAATTCCGACTTGCCAAGGGCATTGTTTATCCACGGACTCAAGTTTACTCAGCTCTGGATCAAAATTTTGAATGAGTTCATCTTACAGACCTTACCACATGGCTCACCCGAGATGACACAAAAGACTGAGAAAGGGAGAATTCTCAGCTACTTTCTCTACATGTTATCCCATTGTCTGGAAATGGAAGCCAGCATTCAAAGTGATCACTTTATAAGTACAGCAGAACTCTAATTTTGTAAACAACAACAGCAGCCACCGAGGAGCTCAAGCAAGTCTGTGGGTTGTACCTAGAAGCACAGACTTTTACACCAGAATGCCTGGGACCAAACCCGGGTTCTAAAGTTGTAGTGGGCTGAACACTACAAAAATTAAGATATATCCACCTAGAACCTGTGATTGTAACCTGATTTGGAGAAAGGGTCTTTGCAGATGTAATTAAGTTACAGATTTCGAGATGAGATCATCCTGGATTAGGGTGGGTCCTAAATCTAGTGATAAGTGTCCTTATAAAAGAAGAGGAGAAGACAGAGAGGAAGTGGTGTGAGTACAGAGGTAGAGATTGGAGTGATGCGTTTATAAACCAAGAGCACCAAGGATTGCCGGCAGCCACCAGAAGCTAAGACAGAGAAACAAATTCTCCCTCAGAGCCTCCAGAAAGAACCAACCTTGTCAACACCTTGACTTTACACTGTGACCTCCAGAATTGTGAGAGAATGGATTTCTGTTGTTTTAAATCATTTGGTTTGTGGTAATTTGTTATGGCAGTCCTAGGACATTTATACGAATATCTACCTTGGGTGCATTGTTTATTATCTTTATACCTCTTTCTCCTCAGTTATAGAAATTTTAATAATACTAATTACATAGGAATTCTGTGAGGGTTAATAAATTAAAATATGTAGCGTGCTTAGAACTGCTTGGTACACAGGCTGGGCACAATGGCTCACGACTGTAATTCCAGCACTTTGGGAGGCCCAGATGGGAGGATCACTTGAGGCCAGGAATTTGAGACTAGATTGAGCAACAAAGCAAGACGCCATCTCTACAAAAAAAAAAAAAAAGAAAAATTAGCTGGGCATAGTGGTGCATCTGGGCTGAGGCAGGAGGATTGCTTGACCCCAGGAATTTGCGGCTGTGGTGAGTTGTGATTGTGCCACTGCACTCCAGCCTGAGTAACAGAGTGAAACCCAGTCTTAAACAACAACAAAATAAACAAACAAAAAGAACTGCTTGGCACAGTTATATTTTTGAAACTATATATATTATTACTATCACCATCATCATAATTATGAATATACATATATAGGCACTGAGAAGCACCTGGGCAATAGCTCTTGGTATTGAGATAAAAAATACCCTTTACTGTGCTTCTCTGTGTTATACAAATTGTGTGCAAGGGACATGTATCAGTTATATAATCATAAGGCATTTATTAATTTGAAACAATCATTTTATTTATAGTGATAATGGCTGCATACCTACCAGCTCATTGTCAGATAGAGAGCTGCACTGTTTTACAGAGATGAAATATTTAAGCACTGTCAGACATCTTCTAGCGTTGCAGAAAGAGCAACCTGATTATTAATACCTGAGAACAACAATGCACAGATTTCTACAGTTAACCTGCTCTTTTAGAAGTTGAGACGCTCTGAAAAATTGCTTCCTGTTGCCTAGCACAAGAAAACTTGATTCTTGATGTGTGTTTTATCTTGTTCCATGCTAATAGTATTTCCACAATCACAGCATGGAACTTCCAGATTTCGCATTACACTCTCTCTGTCCTCAGAGTTTATAAACTGTCTACTATTCAAATATCCAGCTATTTTCACTGTAAGAACTGCACAGCACTTTAATCGAATGGACCCATTTCTCTTATGAAAAGCATTCTCTTGGTAATGAAGTACTAAGCCTTCCTCGAGTTAAGAATTATTAAAAATGAGAATGTAACACAACATAAACAAGGACAATAGGAGGGACGGGGAAGGGCTGCTGACCAGCAGTCACGATGCGGCAGAAGGACCCTAGTGAGCTCTTCAGGGATGAACAGGAATCACTGTAGGCTTCCTGGCCCAGTAATAGGTAGGTGTGCGGCAAGCACATTTTAATAATCACCGTGAATTTGCAAAAAACACCGTCTGCAAATTATTGTTATCAGCAGCTTCTTACTGTCACACGAAGTAGGTTGCATTTTAGCTCAGCAGAAACTGAGGGGCTGTCAAGTTAATGACTATTCAAGATGCCCTGTGAGTGAAAGGCAGGACTGGTGCTTCTGACCCTTCCTTCCCTCTACTAGGTGAAGACAGTTAACCTAATCATGTTTCAAACTTCAGAGGAGTGGTTGGCAGCCATTTTCTTTGTCCAGAGTGGTCACAAGGCATTTGCTGGAACCCGGGGTTGGAGAATGTTCCTGGAGATGTGCCCTTGGGGCAGGTCTCCCAGCATCACTCCTGTGTATTTTGGGTTTTATTTTTTAGAGTCGAGGTCTTGCTCTGACACCCAGGCTGGAGTGCAGCGGTGCTATCATGGCTCACTGTAGCCTTCAACTCCTGGACTCAAGCGAACCTCTCACCTAGCACTAGGACTAGGAGCGCCCATCACAGAACCCAGCATGTGTTTTGAGCCCTCTGTGACTTCTTATTAAGCCTCTGGCAACATCTACCTGGTCTTCTTGACTGCCACACCTATTCTTCCAACCTGTAGGCCACTGAAGACTAGGATCAGCTCCATATCTGTCTCTCCCTACCTGTGCTGAAGTAGATTTCTGTCTAGTGATTTTGATCTAAGAATCTACAAGCAGAACAGAGTAGAGAAGAAAAAGAAAGGAAGGGAAAAAGGAAGAAAAGGGAGGGGGGGAAGAAAAACAGGGAGGATGTAGGAGGTAGGGGAGAGAGTGAGTGACCAAGTGAATGAACAAATACGTCATAAAACTCTAAGTAGCACTGAGGCATGAGCCCTGTTCTTTATCTTTACTGCCTCATGCTCTCATTTGATCTCCAAGGAGCTGGCCTTGTCTATCTCTGCCTCCTTCAGCATTCTCACATCTTCTCTCTGAAGTCTCTGGGGCTTCCACCATGCCCTTGCACCTCTTCCCTTTGGCAGACAGACCCTGCAGATCCAAACTGAGTTCTCAAAGGTTTTTCAAGATTCATTCCATCTTGGAAGAAACCTCCACTGGTTCAGCCTTCTCTAACTCCTCCTACGGGTCCTCTCAACTTTGTCCTTTCTTGCTCCATCTCCTTCTTGGTTCTCCTTTTTCCTTCCGCCTGCTAAATATTTTCACAGAATCTTTTCATTTCTGTCATCTTTCAAATGTCTCTCAAGCTTCCTCTACAGCCACTAAGCCTGACTCTCAAATCTTTCTCTCTAGACTTGACTTCTCCCCTAAGTGCTGTATGTCAATTTTTAGCCACCTGGTGGATATTTCAACCACTGTTCCAATAGCAGCCAAGTAAAATAGTACAATCCCTGAATTTATTTTCCTTTCCTTGAACCTCCCTCATGCCCCCCAGATTCCCAATATTGCTCAAACACCACCACCCTCCTACTGACCAAAGACTGAAATTGTAGCTTCACCTTGGACTCCACCCCCCAAGCCCCACTACGCAGTCAAGATTCAACCAAGTCAATCTTCACATTATTGCTTGTATCTGCTCTCTACTATCCATTTCTTTCCAGTATCCCAATTCCAGCTCTCCTTATCTTTTGGGTGGACTGCTGTGAAAGCCTTTTAATTGTTCTTCCCCTTTCCTTCATAGGATCCACTCAAGGCTACTATAGTACCATCCTAACAAAGGTTTGATCCTATTAGTTTGGCATTAAAGTCTCAGTAATGAAGTTTCTAAAATACTCTTTCACTTTCCAACTTTAATTTTTTACAAACCCTGCACTGTTGGTTGCTGAACCATTCAATATTCCATCATATGCAAACTGTAATTTTTGGCCTCTTTTCCTTTAACAGAGGCTATTCTGGTCTTTTTCCAGCTTTCAATGTCAACACCCTTCTTGTCTTCAAAAATCACCTCTGTCAAGATTCCCAAGCCTCAACTGCAAATCTGGTCCCTGCTCACGGATTCATCTGCAGTATTTTATCTGTGCCTCTCTTATGAATCTTATGGCATTCAATCTCGTTATCTTCCTGTTCAGATAGCCCCATCTAAGATGAGGAAGGCCCCATCTTTTTCATCTCTGAATTTGTGCTGCTGTATTGTGTCCAGGGAAGGTATTTGCCAATAACTAAATGAACAACTCTGCAGACCCCCAGACACTCACCCTCCACTCTGATCTCTATAAGGATGATGAGAAATGTGTAGGAAGAAGACAACTTGATTTCTGATTGCGTCTTATTTCTTTGTGGAGATAAGGCTATTATATACTAATGAATAAGAAGCAAGAGAAGATGGAGAACAGGATTAGTGAGGATATATACTATACGCACTCCAAGAAGAGATGTTCCATTTTTATGAAACTACATTGGTCCTCAGAAGTAGGCTTATTTTGTATAGGTGAAAAGGAAAGCATTCCAGAGGAAGGAAGTATTAGTAGTAGATACCAAAGCCAGGGAAAGTATGGTTTATTCACAAGATTGTGAATAAATCTGCCTTGATGAAGAGGAAAAAAAGACAGGAGGGAGAAGAGGGAGATCTTACATTCACCATGTCCCTGCTGAGGCTAGAACATAGACTAAGCTCCTTGTATGCATGACTCCATTTAATCCATACAACAAACCCACAAAGTAGATGTTATCATTGCCCGTTTTGTAAGCAAGGAGGCTGCGGCTCAAAGGGATTAAGTAACTGGCCCAGGTTACACAGGATTCAGTGGCAGAGCAGGGATTTGAAAAAGGCAGCTGGCTTCCATTGCACCATGCTGTCTCTTCTAGAGCAAAACATACAAATACCATGGGGTGTTTTCTTCAGGAAGAGGGTCTTCTTGTATTTATGAGTAATTCAAGTTGTAAAGCAAAAGGACAATGCATAACAACTGTAGAGCTTGATCCATTTGGAATGACTCTGAATGGAAATCTGTCTACCTAGAGAGAGAAGTAAGAAGGCCTCTCAGCCACATGAGTGCTCTGGGGAGAAATGATTAAGGAGGGAAGCCCTAGAATTGGACAGTATCTCCAGACTAACAGAAGGCACAAAGAAGAAATGTACACTAAAGAGGTTGGATTAATATCACCCTGCTCCAGTTTACTTCAGCTACAAAAGATGATAAATAATTCAACTGAACATAGCTTCATTGTAACAAATTCTCTTGCTCAGAGGTGATGGATAAGAGAGATGACAGAGAAAAACATACTTGGTCTCATTAGCACATCGGATCTTGCAGCCTTCCTTGGGAATCACCAGTCCAAGGTGCATTCGAAGCCTGCAGTTTGTAGGCCCCGTGTGCGGCCACACGTGAGTTCCAGGATGCATAATGGAATATTTGATCTGTGCAAAAAACATAACAACCATTTATCAAGGTGTGGAGGAATTGCTAAATTAAAGTGGCAGTACAAAATTACTGTCAACGTGGATTAGAGCCTCTGTAAGACTCGAAATTTATATTCACGTCTTATTTCTTTGTGAAGGAACTAAAAATAGGCACTGAAATTTTCCACAAAGTGATAAACACTGAACACTTTGCACCCTCAATTCTGACGTCAACCACATAAAATTATGTTTCATTAAAAAGGGAGTGTAAAAAGAGGCCAAAGAGAAAAGCCATTTCTTTGTAAAGGTCACCATGTTCTTATTCCAAACAACTAATTGTGTTCTCCCCAGCACTGAAAACCTTCTTGGTACCTGCCCTCTTCTGCATCCTGTTGTCTCGGGAAACTTTTCTAGTAAAGTACAGGTTTTAGGAGCTCCTTTACAGGCATTTTCATTTTTTCTTCCTAGAATAATAAATGACAAAAGAATTGTCAGTAACAAATCACTGTAAAGCTTTAACTCATCCCGTTTGCACTGTATGAGCTCTATATGGCTATCTTCACTGTAGAAATAAGAAGGTTGAGTAAACATAAGAAGACAGTGTCTTGCTTCAATGGACAGTGGCTACCAGAGCAAGGACCCTAATTCTCTACTCAGCATTGTACTATTTGGCGAAGGACGTCTAGTGAACCAGGCACGTGTTAAATATAGTTAACCCTTGAACAACATAAGGGTTAAGGGTGATAATCCTCTGAGCACTCAAAAATCCCAGTCTAACCTAACTGCTTCCAAAACTTAACTACTGTTATCACCAGCATAAACAGTTAATTAACACATATTTTGTATGCTATATGCATTATATTCTATATTCTTACAATAAAGTAAGCTGGTGAAAAGAAAACAATATTAAGAAAATCATAAGGAAGAGGAAATATATTTACAGTATTATTCTATATTTATCGATACTGTGAGCTTATGTCATCTGTTTACAAGATGAATCATCTGTCTGAAATGGCACAACTGCAACTGCAGACCTCAATCGACAGTACTCATCAAGCAATTCTGACTTTTTCTTGTAATGTCATGACTTTTCTCTGCTTCTAGGAAGCACTTCCAGCATCGCTAGTGGCACTTTGTATGGGCCCATGGTGTTATTCAAGGTTTATGGTATTATACTAAACACGATGAAAAATATGTGAGAACCTCAAGAGATCACTTTTTACTGCTACAAACAATTTACTGGAGAGACAAAATGCTCACAGAGATGATATACATCACGTACCGTTTTAAGAGGATACTTACAACACCAATCCACTCCGGTAGCATTAGGAGACGACTATGAAATTATTATAGCAGTATGAAACATACTACCCCAAACTTTATGTAGTTATGAATTAATACTGTATCTTATATTTGTTTACATTTCCCTTGACTGGTGCTGTGGAACATCTGTATGTGTTTGTATATGTAAATATTGATAAATTCTAATAATAGATGTGTGTATATTTTATGGCAGTAAATAGACTAGTATATACATGTATTTCATGCATTCATGACATACCTAACTTTAAAAAAATTTTTTTATATTGCTAGGTTACAGGGTTCATCTGAGTTTTTTCAAATTGTCACAAATCTCCAAAAATATTCCAATATATTTATTGAAAAAAATTTGCATGTAAGTAAACATATGCAGTTCCAATTCATGCTGTTTAAGGGTCAACTGTACTTATTTTTTCTCCTATGGCAGGTAAAGTAATAGTCCCCCTCCTAGAGATGTTCATACCCTAACCCCATAACCTGTGACTATGTTACCTTTCATGCAATGGGGAATTAAGTTTGCAGATAGCATTGATCTTTCGAATCAGTTGACCATAAAATAAGGAGATCATCCAGGATTAACTAGATAGACCCAAGGTAATCACAGGGTCCTTAAATGTGGGAGAGGGAGGCATAAGGGTGTCAGAGTGATATAGAATGAGAAAGACTTGATTGGTCATTGCTGACTTTGAAAACAGAAGCGGGCACCAGCCAAGGACTGTGGACGCTGGAGCCTCCAGAAGGAATGTAGCCCTGATGACACTTTGCTTTTAGCCCAGTGAGACCCAAGGTAGACTTATGACCTGCAGAACTGTAAGATAATAAATATGTGTTTTTAAGTTACTAAGTTTGTGGTAACTGGTTACAGAAGTCATAGAAAACTAATTTATCTCCTAAAGAAGGAAAATAGCTTGTATTATACTTCTAAACTAAAAATTTTTAAAAGTTACCAAAACATGATTTTTAATTAAAATCTGATGTCTTTTTCAATGTCAAGATCCTTTATATGCTGATAAGGAACAGGACTTAAATGGGGAGGGAGAGGAGGTCTTTGACAGATGACATTTTCTATGGAAAACTGTGTCAGAAACACAGACTTTGGGACATATTTTAAGCATCACTGGACTATGAAAATTTCTTCACACTTTATGAAGCCACTGCTTATTACTGAAGATGTGCTCAGAAAGTACACAAACATCATTTGTTCTCATGAGGGAGTAAAATGGTACTTTTTTTTTCAAAAGACAGAGGCAGGCCGGGCATGGTGGCTCAAGCCTGTAATCCCAGCACTTTGGGAGGCCAAGGTGAGGGGATTGCCTGAGTCCACGGGTGTGAGAACAGTCTGGACAACTTGGCAAGACCTCATCTCTACAATAAATCAAAAAATTAGCTGGGCGTGGTAGCATGTGCCTGTAAGATACGGTTACCTAGAAGGCTGAGGCAGAAGAATCACCGGAGCCCAGCAGGTCGAGGCTGCGGTGGACATGAGTGTGCCACTGCACTTCAGCCTGGGTGAGTGAGTGAGACTCCAACTCAAAAAATAAAAAAAAAACGACAAGCACTTTAAATCCCTCTTCAAGATCCCTACTAATAACTTTTACAAATAAATCTGAGCTTAATTTTATTTAATGGATGTTAGTTGTGTCCTAAAATAATCATATACTGCGAATAAAATGTGAGTTACAAAAAAACAACTTAAAGGTATTTGCCTCAATCAAATGGAGTTTGCCATTTTAGAAAACAATTTAGCTTAAGTAATCTTTTTGCCTCTTAATTGAGTAAAATGTTAGTCACTATTTTTAGTTATTAGTGGAGTTCCTCAAATTTGACTGAATGATAAAATCAGTTGGGACAAATATTATACAAATGTATGAGCCATTAGAAATCATTTTTTAAACCCGGCTCGGTGGCTCAGCCTGTAATCCCGCGCTTTGGGAGGCTGAAGTGAGTGGATTGCCTGAGCCCGCGGGTTTGAGACTCGTCTGGGCAACTTGGTGAGACCTCACCTCTACAATAAATCAAAAATGAGCCGGGTGTGGTAGTGCGCGCTGTAGTTCCAGCTACTTGGAAGGCTGAGGCGGAAGGATCGCCGGAGCCCAGTGGGTCGAGGCTGCGGTGGCCGGGAGCGGCCACTGCACTCCAGTCTGGGCAACAGAGTGAGACCCCCAACTCAAAAAAAAAAGAGTTATTTTTTAAGTGCTGGTTTTTCATGCCTTCCAACATGCAGGGGCTGAAAATGCTTAGCAGTAGTCCCTAATTCTGGGTTCTATGCTGTTCAGGCAGCAGTTAAGTGAAACCTGGTGACTTGAGGGGCAACCAGAAGTGGTTGGACTTCCCACAAGCTCAGTGGTGAGGGCTAAGCATGTGCCACTTGGAGAACAGGCCTGCCTTACACCTCAGTTATGGGCAACGAACGTGTAACCAAATTGGTTGTGTCACTGGGATTTCCACTGGATCAGAGAGCACCTCAAGCCCTTTCGACACCAATGTCTTTTCTTTTTTGTAAAACTCTATAGAGGAAAAGCTGTCCAGTAGATGGTTGACATTCTTGAACTACCGTTGTAGTTTCAACTACTCACACACGATCATGAGGGACCAAGCTAGGTACAACAACAGTTCTTTGGGGCTCACCATATGCCCAGAGTGACATCTCATCTGACGTCCACAACGCCCTCTAAGGGAGGCACAATTAGTGTTATATTTTACAGAAGGACAACCGAGACACAGAGGGGTCATATTATAGATAACAGAGCCTGAATTTCAAGCCAACCACACTGAACCCAGAGGTCATGCTCTTAACCAGGAGCTGAGATCACCTCTCCATCACTGTTATTATTACATAATGCATTCTTGCTATACATTAAAAATGCAGTATCACTATCATACATCAGATACCTGTCTGTCAGATCTTTCATCTAATGCTCATTGACCCTAATGATAACCCCATACTTGAGGCACTATCTTCACTGCCATTTTTCAGATGAGGAATATGAGGCTCAGGTTCAAGGACATGTCCACAACACATAGCTAACAAATGTTGCATCTGGGACACTAACTTAGGACTATGGACTTCCAAAGCCCATGCTTTCAAGCAGCGGTCCCCAATCTCTTTGACATCAGGGACTGGTTTTGTGGAAGACCATTTTTTCCACGGAGTGGAGTGGGTGGGATAGTTTCAAGAGGGTTCACATTACCTTTATTGTGCACTTTATTCCTGTTAGCATTAAATTATAATATATAATGAAATAATTCTACAATTCTTCATAATGCAGAATCAGTGGGAGCTCTTAGCTTGTTTTTCTGTAACAAGAGGTTCCTATCTGGGGGTGACGAGAGATAGCACTAGCACCACAACCTCAGCTGCACCTCAGATCATCAGGCATTAGATTCTCAAAAGGAGTGCGCAACCTAGGTTCCTCGCATGCACGGCTCACAATAGGATTTGTGCTGCTATGAGAATCTCATGTTGCCCTTGATCTGACAGGAGGCAGAGCTCAGGCAGTAATGTGAGCGACGGGGATCGGCTGTAAACACAGACAAAATTTTGCTGGCTTGCCCACTGCTCACCTCCTGCTGTGTAGTCCCCGTTCCTACCAGGCCATGGACCAGTTGGGGTTGGGGTTGACAGTACTTGCCTTCAAACTTATTACTTATATTATAAATTTGTTTCTAGACTACTGAATCCCCCCTAGAAACTTGGCACCAAAGCAAAAGTCCATAAAGAATCTTAATACATTGTCCTAAAAGAGCAACTTCGTGAGGTATATTCTTTTATGACAATAAAATAAAAATAAGATATCAATTTTTAAAAGTTGAAGCAACTGCAAGAGATTGGAAAACTATACACAATCACATACATACACATCTAAATTATCTGGAGTCAAAAGAAAATCAGGACAGAAATGCAGTATTTTCTATATTAACTCTAGTAAAAATACTATACATTACAGCTATGGAAGGCTTCTAAAGCTGTATCTAGGGGTCAGCCCATAGCCTTAAATGTTTTTATTATTAAAGAAAGAATGACAGCCGGGCGTGGTAGCGCATGCCTGTAATTCCGGCTACTCGGAAGGCTGAGGCGGAAGGATCGCCGGAGCCCGGCAGGTCGAGGCTGCGGTGGCCGGGAGCGGCCATTGCACTCTAGTCTGGGCGACAGAGTGAGACTCCAACTCAAAAAAAAAAAAAAAAAAAAAGAAAGAATGAAAATAAATTTGTTAAGGAGTTCCAATCAAACTGTTTAAAAGAACAATAAAACAAACAAAAAGAACAAGAGGAGGAAAAAATATAAAAGCAGGCATTATTAAACATAATCATAATTATATAATTAACAAGTAATTTGATAAGTTGTTTATACAACAGAAGAGAGAACTCTGTGACACTTAGGAAAAAATAGCGTGCACATTCCATTCAATGGGAAGAAGAATTTAACAAAAATACTAAGAAACATAAAAAATTACTCTGAATAGTTTATGGAAAATCAGGTAGAATCCATTTATGTGAAAACTCTAACCAAATTATTGTCTCCATTATTTATTTTCTTTTTTGTGTAATACTTGTATATGCCCTATACTACATATTTTTACTTTATCAAATAACTGTTTTTTTTTCCCCCCCAGAGATGATGGTTCCTGGAAGTTACTGCTAGGATGAGTGCTACTCTAAAGAATTACTCTATGAGGCTGGGTAGCTTCTAAGAAGCATAAAGATGTTAGTGGAACCACAGTATCAGGTGAATGCTTAAGTGCCAATAGAACTGACTCATCTTAGTGACATGCCAAAGATACATTTGCATGTTGCCCACATATTGATCACATAGCTCCGTTAAAAAAAAATCTCGTTGGCAAAAGGCTGACAGTCACTTGAAATCACATAATCGCTCTTGTGTTGGATGTAGCCTCGAAAATATTACTTATGTAGTTTATCTTTGTCTTACATAGAATCCATTCTGAAAGCACAGTTGAAATAAATCACTGTCCTTACTTGTCCTATAATGTAGATCAGATGTATACTCCAAATTTGTTTTGTGTGGCTGAAGATGTGCAACATGTGCTGTTTAGTCTGCACGATGCATTTACTCTTGTATAGCAATTGTTAACCTAGGTTAACTCGACTTTTCAAGAAGAGAATTGGAAAGACACTTAAAGATAAAATTCAATGCTCCTCATTTTAAAGACAGATTAATATATTAATTCACTGAACACACACACATTGCAGCTCCATCTATGTGCCTGACCTGGGTTAAGCTCAAGGAACATAAGTTGAATATGAACCGCTTCCTATTCCTGAGGAGTTCAGACAGTAGTTACTGTCTTTGTCACTTTGGTGGGTTACCATTTCTAACAGCTCTCATCTGTGGTGATATCATTTTGGCGTGCAGCATCAACTCCATTTTACAGAAGCAAATGAAGCCCAGGGATGCTCATTTCTAAGACACTGATAACATGTAGTGGACTTTTCAGTTATGCCTACACAGCAGGGTTATAGTCACTAACACAACATTTAATAAGAAAAGACCAGGAAAATAAAAATACTATTTGTAAATATTTATCCAAATAAACATGTGAGTATGCAAATACACACACACACAAGGGCTCAGATATAGTTTTTAAAAGCAATGAATGGATTTTAAAAATGTAGGTTTTCTGGCCTATCATCTTTAAGCCTGGGAAACCCAGCTCTGGGAAGTATTGACAGAAGACTCTCATCAGGGCCCACTTTCCATCAGGTAGCTGGCTACAAAGAACAATCTAGAAGTCAGGAGCTCACCTTGCTGCCACAGTGTGAACTGGCTCCAGTCTCCCTTCTCCCTCAGGTTTTCGTCCTCAGGCAAGAAGAGACCTTTGGCTTTATCCATCACTGCAAGGCCTTCATCCCGGATTAACTTCCAGTTTCTTTCTAAAGACTAAAGGGAAGATTCTGGCTTTACTGCACTGAAAATGTGTCTAGTAAAACACCATATAATGACTTTCTTCTTTTTCTTTGTTTGTTTAATAAAGTAATGAAGTTTTGCTCTCATTCAGATCGCTTATATTTCAATTTCCTCTGGAACCTCTTGCCATGGGTATTTTTTAAAAAATCATTATTTTACCAAACCAAATGCTTTTGCACCATAAAAATTTCAATAATTACCAGAAACCTCAAAGAATAACCCCTCCCATGATTTGAGTTTTGCCTAAAGACTTTTTTAAACCACAAACTAACAAGAGCATTGATCTTATTGATCATATTATATCAGTACACTACAATAAACTCCATGTGAAACTCTAGCATCTAAACTGGAATACAATTTACAGACTTAACTTCACCTTTCAATAGAGTTCCTTACAAAGACTCCATTCAACATGATAAATATTAATATTAATTAAACTCTCAACAATATCAGAAAAACGCCCATTGGAACATTTGATATATTATAAAATTAACAGTAAAACAAAAATGATAAATGCACTAGTGTTTAGAATTCAGCCAAACAAATATTTGCTTGACTTCTCACATATGAGGGAGGCTTAGTCCCTGCTAGAAAGAGAACTTATGGTCAAGCAGGCCTAGAAGTGTGGCCAGGTGGGTAACTGGATCCTGTAAAAGACCCTCTGGGAATCTTCACTGTCCCACTGGCCATTGATTTGCGGTGAGAGCTGGAGACTGGTAGGGAGGGAAGGTAAGGGTGAGTATTTGAGTGAAATGAATTGCTATCAGGAGAAAATGATAAAAACAGCTTTCCTACCTTAGGCACAAGACAAAGTTATACAGATAAACCAGGATTTCAAAATCTCAATAATTTCAATCATTTCTCTTCCATGAAAAGTGGGTGAAATAGTTTAGTTTATGGATTTGTGGATAGGAGGAACACACTAGTTGATTTCAACAAGAATCAGGGTCATATATTTTTTTAAGTGACTCAAGAGCATAGGACTAGTATTAATAAGTTACAAACTAAGGAAAAATTTTGATGCAAAAAATAAAAACAACAACGAGCACACTCTGAAAATGGATTGAGTTTCCTTGTAAAACATGATTCTGTAACTTTTGAGTTAGTCAAGTGAAATGCTCAGTAATTGGGTAGAGCAAAGACCAAGATAATGTGTAAGGTGTTTCTACCAAGACATGCTTTATGAATTCATGATTCCATTCAGGAAAATGATATGAAGTCAGGAGGAGGGCTCTGATAAACACAAACACTGGAAACATGGTGCCAACCTCAGCCATCCCAGGGAACACTTTTTATATCATGTGAAAACATTGGGGTTATTGGAATATCTTAGGGCAAGAGAGAGATTCTGATAAGGTATTGATTTTATAATTCTATTTCTGTGCCATTCACCCATCAATTTGTGTTAACATTGTTAACAAAAGAGCAGTGAGATCTGTGGAGACAAAAGGAGAATTTTATTTTCGAAGCAATCTGTAGGTTGCAAAGATGCAATCTTAGGTATAAATGAGAGTTCACTCCAAGGAGCAGTTAGGGAGTAGAAGATTATAAAGGCAAAAACCACATGGCAGGGGAGGGAAGTCAGGGGAGTGCGGAACAGAGCTTGACATAAGCCCCAATCACTGGTCTGTCTTAATTGGCTGATTTCAGGTGTTGGTAGTCAGGGAATTTCTAGCTACAATTGTTTCCAGGAACTGTTTTTAGACTTGGTTGTAGAAAAACAGGTTCTGCAACACTTTTTTAATTTTTGAGTTGGAGTCTCACTCCATCACTCAGGTGGGGTGCAGTGGCACCCTCAGGGTCACCCCAGTGTTGACTTGCTGGGCTCAGGAGATCCTTCCGCCTCAGCCTACCAAGTAGCCTGGAGCTACAGGCCCGCGCTACCACGACCAGCTAATTTTTGATTTGTTGTAGAGACGAGGTCTTGCCAAGTTGCCCGGGCAGGTCTCGAACACGCAGACTCAGGCAATCCTCTCACTTTGGCCTCCCAAAGTGCTGGGATTACAGGCATGAGCCACCATGCCCGGCCTGCAACACTTTCTAAGGACAGAGAGAGTGTGACTTCTCCTTCATTCTGACATGGCCTCTTGGGTCTCCTTTTAACTTTTGAGCCACTAGGAAACCATCTTGTTTGCCAACTAGGTGCGTAATTTGATAACATCTACATCTGCACGGACTCCTACCATTGTCCAGCTTGGGGTGGCGTTGGTCATTTACCAACGTTTAGTGCTCAGTCCACCAACCAGTTTTCATATTACTTCGTTCCAACTAGAAAGCTTGAAACTAGCAACTCAAAGACTACATTTCTTTATTTTTTTTAATGAGGATGTATATAAGATTAGGTTTACCTAAAATTATTATTTTTTAATTTTATTCTGAAAATAACTTACATACAAATGCATTTATATAAATGTCTCATATAAAGAGCGTGGCAAAAAATGTATACACATTCTAAGAAAGAAAAATCTCCATTAACATTGTAATACTCAGTATATACCGATAACAAAAAGACGAATACAAGTCAAGTTTGACCTCTGCAATTACAAGAGGTACTCAAAGTGGTTACCATCAACATCCAGACACTTCTAATTACAGTAAACTAAAAGTAAAACACAGATAACATCTCATAAAATGTGTATACATTTTTTGGCACTCCTGGTATGTGACCTTTATGACCCAATTTTATTTATTTATTTATTTAATTTTTTTGTGATTTGCCTTTCTAATGTCTTTTTTTGAAAGAATTAATTTTATCCCGTCCTCTTTTGATGGGCAGCACGGTACCTATACACAATGGAATACTACGCAGCCATAAAAAACAAAACCATGAACTTCGCAGCAACCTGGACTGAATTAGAGTTTATAATACTGAGTGATCTCTCATAGAAACAAAGAGCTGAGTATCACATGTTCTCACGCATAAGTGGACCTTGAACAACTACCGTACTGCTATAAGAAAAGGACTGAAAGTGGCGGGAAACTGCGGGGAGGGGGGATGGAAGGGTGGGGAGGTGGGATTGACAGTAGTCAATATCTGCCTGGGGAAGTTGGGGGGGCACACCTCATCGATAAGGGTACCTGCACAGTGAATATTTGTATACCTAGCCCTGAATTGTACCCCACAATTTTAAATAAAAATTAAAAGAGGAAAAAAAAAGAACTTATTTTAAAGATGAGGAGTACAATTCAGGTTAGGTGTACCAGGCAAAGTCTGGTCTCACTTTGGTCCCCACTTCACCTGGTTTGAGATCAGGTACGCTTATTGATGAAGTGTGCGCACCCCAACTCCCTCGGCAGTTTCTCACTACTGCCAATCCCTTCCTTATAGTATTATGATAATTGTTCAGGGTCCACTTGTGAGTAAGAACATGTGGTGCTCAGTTCTTTGTTTCTGTGATAGATCACTCAGTATTATAGACTCTAAGTCCATCCAAGTTGCTACGAAGTAAAGATCATATTTCAATGAAGTTACTCAAAAGCCCTCACTTTGGCAGGTGACCAGGTTGGAAGAATATAATAGTTCTGTAAAAATCCCAAGATCACAGAAAGAAAAAAAAATGCACCCCAGGGCATTGCAGTATGTTCATATCTCCTCAAGTGCATCCAAACTGCCAACACTTACTACTGTAATTATTGTAACTTGTTCAAATTACTAGATAAATCTGTTAGATTCTCGTTAAATTGTCACTCAGACAAGGGGAAGATTTTATCTAACACATGAAATGACTTTTCAAATGAAGCTCTTGGCACCTTATAAGGGCAAACTCTTCATCTCTTCCCTCCCGATATTTTAGAAAATTTTTTTATTCTGATTTAGGGGAATGGTTGGAAACAGCTGATCTTTTGTTACTAAAATAGGGCACAAAACCCTAGGGAAAAGTATTAAAGTGATTGCATCACTCAACATAATTTAAACATTTTTACTTAAGAATAAGCTGTCTTTTATGTGTGAGATGTTGTTTCTGCCCCAGCCTCCCCTGGAAAGTGTTACCAAGGTATTTTTCCATGAGCAGTAATTTTTTAAAACTTTTTTGTTTTCTCTTGTTATATGTGGCACATTATGTGTTGGATGACAGACTCATGCTCAAAAGGGGCAAATTGGTGCAGAAAGGTCCCTCTGAAACGTGCCACTAGACATGCTCAACATGAACCGAGCAATGCATAGATTTCTAGTTTACTTTCTTTATAAAGTGACCACTTATTATTTTCTCTTTTGAGTTGAATACTTTGTCATAGAATTTTACAACAGGAAGGAACCACACCATTAATCTAGATAAAACTGTTTCACCTTAGGAACGACAAGACAACTCTTAGAGTAGTTAATGAGCCTAACATCCCACAGTCTAGTGGCCAGCTAACACCAGAAACCAGCTCTGCTCTCTCCCCTCAATTATTCCTAAGGCATCTGAGAGAGGAGGAAGAGTTACACTTAGGCACAGGGCTTTCATGCTGTGGTGGACTTGGGGAGGCCCTTCTCCCTTCTGGAGCATGAGAGCGATTGCAGGGCCTCAAGCCTCCCAGGCACAGAATTTACTGAGCGCCCATTAGTGTGGACACAGACTGGGAGCACTTCCAAGGTGCTTGAAAAGCAATGTGCTCCTCACTGAGCACTGTGCAGAGGGCATGCTTCAAAGGCAGGTCACATCTTCGACAAACGGGGAAAACTAGGCAAACCAGAAGATCCCACCAGTTAAACCTGGTGACATAAAGAAAAACACAGAGATAACAACACTCACGATCTCTCATGTGTTCAATACAAACATTTTTAAAGTAAAGACTGCACTTGAAGGTATTTTCCAACAAGGCTTCTATGGACATCAGGGACAAATCTGGGATAGGACCTGAGAAAGTTGTTTTTGAGCACAAACCAAGCAACCACAGTGTATATCACATGGTTATGGAAAATTAAAGACCAAACCTAATTAGGGTGTATGTGTGTCTTAGTCTGTTCCAGCTGTTATAACAAAATACCATAAAATTCTGGAGTCTGGGAAGTCCAAGATCAAGACTGGTAGATTTGATGTCTGGTGAGGGCCACTTTCTGGCTCATAGAGGGTGCTTTCTGTGTCCTGGCATGGTGGAAGGGATGAACAAGGTCCCTGGGGCCTCAATTATAAAAGTACTAATCCCATTCATGAGGGCAAAGCCCGTGTGTGTGTGTGTGTGTGTGTGTGTGTGTGTGTGAGAGAGAGAGAGAGAGAGAGAGAGAGAGAGAGAGAGAGAGAGAAGATAAAGGGAGAGAGAGAGAATATAAATTTTCTCTTCATTAATATTACTCCGTTGTCTGTGATGATAAATAATTCAATTTTTTAGGACATTCCAACGGAGTCATGAAAGCTCACAAAGAGAAGGAAATGCCTACATTTTAAAATCTCTTCTGAAATATTACTTCCTTGGCCTGAAATTCATCCATTTCATACAACTGAAAAGAGAAACAAACTAATATCATTGGTATTCAAGTTGGTTGCCCAGAATACAACACCTTCTATCTCCCATTTTTTCTTGTGGTAATAAAGACTTCAGAAAGCAGAGATTTGATTCTTTCTACAGTGCCATGTGTCTTCATAAGCCCATTATCAGCACTCATCTTGTAATTCACATCTCAGCTATATTTGGCGCTCTAGGCATCTATAAATGAACTTCCCAGTTCCAAGTCACAACATGCCCAAATCCCAACCTCTGTCCAGTTGAGGGAGTTTCCTCACCTTCCCAGACAGCTTGCTCATCCCACTTGGGTGGTGCACTTCTCTCTCCAACCTCAAATTAAACTAAATCCTATTTTTAAAGTCTTCTCTTAGAATCTACTTCCTGGAGAAAGTACTTCTCTTGAGAAGCAAACTAAAGTCAAACTCATTTAACTATTTTCCTTACTAATATTTTTATTCAATTAAAAGATACACTTTTTTTAAAAAAGTCAAATATTACTATGAGTTTTCTAATGAAAATAGCAGTCTCTTCACCACATCTTCCCCAAACCGGAGTCCAACTCCCAGCTCATTCTTTTAAATATTCATTTCATGATTTACCTGCTTATGTCTAAAGATGTTTATATTGCAGTTTCTTATTTATCAATTTTAGACATTATCACTCATCCCATCTTAACAATTTGATGTCTTCTTTTCCCTCGATGTCATCTTTCAATAGAGTTAATTTCACAAATCTTTCATACATCTGGGTAAACTCACATTTCGGTTTTATAATATTATGACAATGAAGTATCATTCACACTTGACTTGAATTGTAATGATTATGCTTCATGTCACTTGAAGGTTTTTTTTTTTTTTTTCAATTCTGCCCCCTTTTTCTTGGCTTAATTTTTTTCATGCACTTAACACTATATCTTCACCAGCTCAGGAAGAGTGCTATCAAGTCTCTTGATTGTATTCTGACATTTGCCAAAAATATGAGATAATCTGTTACTTGCTTTTTCTGAAGGTAACTCTCCAGTTGCCCCCTGCCTGCTCTAATGTGAACCACCTGCTGTTTGAGCTTGCTGGACAACGGTATTCATGGAACTCCCCTTGGCCTCCACCTGGTATTGGGCCCTCTAATTACTGGAATTTATTTGCTCCTGAGGAAGGACAAGTCACAGGTAAAACTAAATTTATGAAAATATCTGAACCTGTTACATTTGATTGAAGGCTTAATTATGTATGGTTAGGTATTTAGGTAGTAAATTTATTTAGAATTTTCTTTTTATAATTTTGTTCTTATCTAGTGTAATTACTGTTTTTTTTTTTTTTTTGCTTGTTTGTTTTTTGTTTTTTTGAGTTGGAGTCTTACTCTATTGCCCAGACTGGAGTGCAGTGGCACGCTCCCGGCCACTGCAACCTTGACCTGCTGGGCTCCGGCAATCCTTCTGCCTCAGCCTTCCAAGTAGCTGGAACTACAGACGT
This sequence comes from Cephalopachus bancanus, assembly GCA_027257055.1. Lineage (NCBI taxonomy): Eukaryota > Metazoa > Chordata > Mammalia > Primates > Tarsiidae > Cephalopachus > Cephalopachus bancanus. The sequence continues at coordinate 1,960,430 of JAPVLO010000096.1, read as the reverse complement.
GTGCTACCCTACCCGGCTAATTTCTGATTTATGGTAGAGATGAGGTTTTGCCAACTTGCCCAGGTGGGTCTTGAACCTGCGGGCTCAGGCAATCCACTCACCTCGGCCTCCCAAAGTCCTGGGATTACAGGTTGAGCCACTGGGTCCGGCCTTACTATTTGTTTTTTAAAAAATATTTAGTGGGCAAAGATTGAATATATTCAAAGTGAACAATGCAATGATTTGATATAAATACATTGTGTGATGATTACCACAATCAAATAAATTAACACATCCAGTGTTAATTTATGCGTAATGTTACACATTAGAACCCCAGAAGCTTTTCATTTTATTTTTGAAAGTCTGTACCCTTCTGACTGACTTCTTCCCATTCCCCCCCTACTCCTCAGCCCCAGGCAACTACTGCTCTACTCTCTGCTTCTATGAGTTTGATTTTAGATTCCACATATAAGTGAAATCATACAGTATTTGTCTTTCTGTGTCTGGCTTATTTCACTTAGCATAATGTCTTCCAGGTTCATTCACACTGTCATAAATGGCAGGATTTCCTTCATTTTACAGGCTAACTAATATTCCATTTTGTTTATATACTGGAATTTCTTTATCCATTTATCTGTTGATGGACATGTAGGTTGTTACCATATCATGGCTATTGTAAATCATGCTGCAGTGAACATGGGGGTGCAGTTATTTCAAGATACTGATTTCATTTCCCTTGAATATAGAGGTAGGACTACTAGATTGTATGATAGTTCTATTTTTAATGTTTTGAGGAACTGCCGCATTGTTTTCCATTATAGCAGCACTATTTTACATTCCTACCAACAGTGAACAAGAGTTTCCTTTTCTCTACATCCTCACCTCACCAACACTTGTTACTTCTTATCTTTTTCATATTAGCCATCCTAACAGGTGTGAGTCAACATCTCACTGTGGTTTTGATTTGCAATTCACTGATGATTAGTGATCTTGAGCACTTTTTCATATATTTGTTGGCTATTTGCGTGTTTTCTTTAGAAAAAATGTCTATTCAGGCCCTTTGATAATGTTAAAATTGGATTATTATTATTATTTCGCCATTGAGGTACATGAATTCCTTGTATATTTTGGGTATTAACCTCGTCAGGGTATGGTCTGCAAATACAGAGGGGTGCCAAAAAATGTGTACACATTTTAAGAAAGAAAAAACTGTATCAAAATTGCAATACTCAATATATACCAATAGCAAAAGATGAATATAAGTCACATTTGACTTCTGTAATTACAAGAGGTGCTCAAAGTGGTTCCTGTCAACATCCAGACACTTTGGATTATGGCGAACTAAAAGTAATACATAGAAAAGGGTAAGCCCCCCGGGTCCCCTCCCACTGTGGGAACTTTTCTGTCCTCTTAATAAATCGAGCTTTCAAAAAAAAAAATCTCTTAAAATATGTATACATATTTTTGGCCTCCTGATATTTTCTCCCATTCCACTGGCTACCTTTCATTTTGTTGATTGTTTTCTTTGATATGCAGAAGCTTTTTAGTTTGATGTAGTCCCACCTGCTTATTTCTGTTTTTGTTGCCAGTGCTTTTGGTGTCTTATCTGCAAAGTTATTGCCAAGACCAATGTATTTTTATAACTTTGAAGGTATTCCTCCATTATGTCGTAACTTTTAATGCTGGTATTGGAAAAATGATGTTCATTAGATTCTTCTCCCACCCCAAGCTTTATAAAAGTCAGTATAGTATACTTTTTAGGGAGTAAAACTTAAAGCCAGACTGACGTGTTTGGAAATCTGACTCTGCCTCTTACTAACTGTGTGATTTGGGACAAATAACATAACTCTGTGCCTTTGATTTCTCATTTAAAAAACTTCCCTCAAGAGTCTATGCTGGGCGCAGTGGCTCATGACTGTAATCCCAGCACTTTGGGAGGCCGAAGCAGGAGGAGCACTTTGAGCCCAAGAGTTCGAGACCAACTTGGGCAATATAGTGAGACCTCAGCTCTATAAAAAGAGAAAAAAAAGTAGCCAAGTGAGGTGGCATGGCTAAGTCCCATCTACTTGGGAGACTGAAGCAGAAGGATCATCTGAGCCCAAGTTGGAGGCTGTGGTGAGCTGTGATCGTGCTGAACTCCAGTCTGGGTGACAAAGTGAGAACTCGATGCAAAAAAATAATAATTTCTACCAAAAATTAGATCATTTTATATGTTATTTATTAACATGCTGTTTCAGTTAATAATGTCCACTTTTCCATGTTAATAAAATTTCATTTTATCTTAATCTTTACTCAAAAATGTTCATGGCATCTTTACCAGAAGTAGATTAGATCTTCAAGAAACCACTTTCTTGTCTGGGCTCAGTGGCTCAACCTAAAGACCCAGCACTTTTGGAAGCTGAGGCGAGTGGATTGCCTGAGCCTGCGGGTTTGAGACCAGCCTGGGCAACTTGGTGAGACCTCATCTCTACAATAAATAAAAAATTAGCTGGGCATGGTAGAACAGACCTGGAGTTCTGGCCACTTGGAAGGCTGAGGCAGAAGGATCGCCAGAGGTCAATAAGTCGACACTGGAGTAGCCGTGAGTGTGCCATTGAACTCTGGCCTGCACAACAGAGTGAGATTCCAACTCAAAAAAAGAAACCACTTTCTTTGCTCATTCCTAAGAAGCAACTCTGGTCAAGTTTTATCATAAGATTGCAGCAACTCCCATCTTCAGGATCCATTTCTAATTCCAGTACTCTTGCTACTGCTACCACATCTGCAGCAGTTTCCTTCCCTGAAGTCTTAAGCCCAGAAGGATAAAAATCCAGTTCTTCCAGCTCCTGTTGATGTTGATATTTTGATCTCCTCTCATGAATCACAAATAATCTTAATGTCATCCAGAATGGGGAATGAGACTGGATCCCTATCTCTCATCATATATGAAAATTAACTCAAGATGGATTAGACTTAAATGTAAGACCTTAAACTATAAAAATCCTAGAAGAAAACCTAGAAGACACTCTTATGGACATTGGCCTAGACCAAGAATTTACGACCAAGACCCTAAAAGCAATTGCAACAAACACAAAAATAGCCCAATGGGACTTAATTAAACTAAAAAACTTCTCAGCAAAAGAAATAATTAACAGAGTGAACAGAAAACCAGTGGAGTGGGAAAAAATACTAGCAAATTATGACTCAGAACAATGGTAAGTTTAAGATGTCCATTAGGCAAGCAAGTAGAGATGTTAAGTAATTTGTTGGTTTGAGTTTGGATATCAATGTGCTCAAAGTGCCTGCTTATACAAAGTATAGCATTATGATAATGATGAGTATTTCAAGACCTTCTCTTCCTTTCTGGTTTCCTGAAATTTCATGATGATATGCTTTAGTGTAAAGGCTGGACACTCAGTGATGCCCTTCAACATGAAAACTTACATTTTCTAGTTCTGGACATCTTCTAATGCTATTTAATAATTTCTTCTCTATTTTTTTCCTCTATTCTCTCTAGAACTCTTTTTTATCTGTATGTTAGATTTGCTAAATTAAGCTTCTAGTCTTACTGTTTTCCTATTTTCCATCTTCCTTTTTTGTTTTTCCTTCTGGAAGAAGTCCTTAACTTCTAATACTGCTATTGAATTCTTATGTCTGCAAATCACATTTTTTAATTCCTGAGAGCCCTTCCTGGGTCTTTGTTCCTTTTTACAGTATCCTTTCTTGTTCTACAGATAAACTATCTTCTCTTATTTCTTTTAGTATATTAGAAGTGTGTGCTTTTGTTCCCTGCGTGTGCTGTCTCCCTGGAGCTACAGCTTTCTTTTTGTTTTGTTTGTTCATCTTTTATGTTGAAGGCTCTCCTCAGTGTCTTGTGATCTCTGGTTGTTAGTCCTTTAAAACTGAGATAGTGATTGGACATCTGTGTGAAAGGGCAGGGCTTGTGTCTGATGGACCTCAATGTTGGGCATATTGACAAGCCAGTTTTTTTTTTTTTTTAATGGCAGTATATATAAAACTATTATTTGAGGCCATGCAGTTTCTTCACTAGCTGTAGGACCAGCTATTTAAAATTCCTTCTCTAGAAGCCTCTCTGCAGTTACTTCAGTTTCTGCTTTCTTGGACCTGCCAAATAAGGTACTCCCTCCTATTTTCCATTTTCAAAAAAACATGTTGACACTGTCATCTGCTATTGTCTCCCTACCTTCTAGAAAATATTTGCATCATTATTATGTTTTTATTGTCATTTAAGTGACGCTTCATGTGGGGGGACTGTTAAAAGTATGAGTTCAGTTTTCTTTTATCCTTCTTAACCTATATTTTCTATATATCTCTAAAAGTCGAATATTTTTTTCTCCTATATTACACAGATCTTGTAAAATGTAATCCAAACAAATGGTGATGTTTAGGATTAAATCCTATTAGACTGCAAAACTTTTACCAATCCCTTAAACATGTCCTTAAAAGATCACCAAACACAACCAGAAATGCAAAAGATCAAGTCACAACTGACCTTAAAGAACTAGAAAAGATTATAAGAGATTACTATGCCCACCTGTATGAAACAAACACGATAATCTAAATGAAATTGAGGACTTTCTGACATTACAGAACTACCCATGGTTGAAGCAAGAGGAAACTGCAACACTGATTAGACTAATAACAACCCAGGAAAGTGACTCCATCATAAGAAAACTATTAAAAAAAAAAAAAAGCCCTGAACCAGACAGCTTACCAGTGGAATTCTACAAAACATACAAGGAGAAGCTGATACCAATCCTATTAAAAGTATTGCAGGCAATTGAGAAAGACAGAACTCTCCTCAAATCATCATACAACCCAGCAATCCCTCTTCTGGGAATATATCTAGAGATACTCAAATCATTCTATAAAAAAGATACCTGCACATGCATGTCTATTGCAGCATTATTCATGTATCATCATTTTACAATTATTTTGGTACACACTAATACTCAAACTGGGTAAAGATCCAGCAAAGAAGAGAACTACAGGCAAATATTCTTGATAAACACAGATGCAAAAATTCTCAACAAGATTCTAACAAATTGGATCCAACAACACATCACAGAAATCATCCACCATGACCAAGTAGGTTTCATCTCCAGGATGCAGGGCAGGTTCAACAACTACAAGACCACAAATATAATTAAATACAGCAACAGATGTAAAAACAAGAACCACATGATTACATCATTAGATGCAGAAAAAGCATTCAATAAAATTCAGTATCCCTTCTTGATAAAAACCCTTGAATACCTAGGCATGGAAGGAACATACCTCAAGATAGTAAGAACCATTTATGAGAAGGCCACAGTCAACATATTGCTAAATAGACAGAAATTGGAAACATTTCCCCTGAAAACAAGAATAAGACAAGGCTCTCACCCCTCCTGTTCAACTTAGTGTTGGAAGTTCTAGCTAGAGCAATCAGACAAGAGAAGGAAATCAGGGGTATCCAAATAGGAAAAGAGGAAGTTAAGTTGTCTCCCTTTGCTGTTGTTATTATCCTATACCTTGAAAATCCAAGATAATCTGTCAAAAACCTCCTTGCACTGATAAAGGACTTTGACAAAGACTCAGGGTACAAAATAAATGTGCAAAAGACAGTCACATTCTTATATACCAACAACAAACAGACAGAACCAAATAAAAAGCACAATCCCATTCACAATAGCCACAAAAAAATATAATACTTCAGCATCTTCCTAAGTAGAGAAATGAAAGACCTTTACAACATAAACTACAAAATACTGCTCAAAGCAATCAAAGAAGACACAAACAAATGGAAACGTATTCCATGCTCATCAATTGGAATAATCAACATTCTTAAGATGTCTGTCCATTCTACCAAAGGCAATCTACAGATTCAATGCAATACCCATTAAATTACCAACAGTATTCTTCTCAGAACTGGAAATAACAGTACAGAAATTCACATGGAAACATAAAAATACCACGAATAGCCAAAACAATCCTCAGCAAAATAAACAAAGCAGGAGGTATCACACTTCCAGACTTTGTACTTTACTAAAAGGCTACAATAATCAAAACAGCCTGATATTTATAGAAGAACAGGCATACAGACCAAGGGAACAGGACAGAGATTCTGGAATCGAAACCTCAATTTTTCAACCAACTCATCTTTGACAAAACTTCCACCATCAACCACTGGGGAGAGGAGAACCTATGCAGTAAATGGTGCTAGAAAAACTGACTGACCATGTGCAAAAGATTGAAACAGAACTCCTATATATCTCCATACACAAAAATAAACTTTAAATGGATCAAAAACCTAAACATAAAACCTCAAACTATAAGAATCTTAGAAAAAGCAGAAGAAATCCTTATGGAAATTGCAATAGGCAACCAATTCTTGATTAAAACCCCAAATGTGGCCGGGCTCGGGGGCTCAGCCCGTAATCCCAGTGCTTTGGGAGGCCGAGGTGAGTGGATTGCCTGAGCCCGTGGGTTCGAGACCCGCCTGGGCAACTTGGCGAGACCTCATCTCTACAATAAATCAAAAACTAGCCGGGTGTGGTAGCGTGTGCCTGTAGTTCTAGCTGCTTCGAGACTGAGGCGGAAGGATCGCCGGACCCCAGCAGGTCGAGGCTGCAGTGGCCAGGAGCAACCACTGCACTCCAGTCTGAGTGACAGAGTGAGACTCCGACTCAAAAAAAAAAAAAAAAAAAAAAAAAAAACCCAAATGCCCATGTCATAAGCGATAATATAGACAACTGGGACCTCATGAAATTAAAAAGGTTCTTCAAAGCAAAAGAAACCATCAAGAGAGCAGGGAGACTGTCCACAGCATGGGAAAAAATATTTGCCAATTGTATATCTGACAAAGGTCTAACTAACATACAGGATCTACAAGGAACTCAAATGTGCCAAAAGGAAAAAAACTAACAGCCCTATTAAAAAGTGGACAAAAGATATGAATAGACACATCTCAAAAGAAAACATATGAGCAGCCAACAGATACATGAAAAAATGCTAGCCTCATTAATCATCAAAGAAATGCAAATTAAAACCACACTGAGATATCACCTAACTCCTGTCAGGATGACCATAATCAATAACCAAAAAACAACAGATATTGGAGAGGATGTAGGGAAAAAGGAATGCTTCTACACTGTTGTTGGGAGTGTAAACTAGTACAACTTCTGTGCATGTGTGGCAATTCCTAAAAAATCTAAAATTAGACATTCCATATGATCCAGCAAACACTCTTCTGGAAATATACCCAGAGGAACTCAAATCATTCTATAAAAAAAGATACCTGCACATGCATGTCAACTGTAGCATTAGTCACAATAGCAAAAACATGGAACCAATCAGGCTGCCCATCTAAAATGAACTAAATTTTTTAAAATGTTGCACATATACACGATGGAATATTTCACAGCCATAAAGATGGACAAATATATGGACTTCGCAACAACTTGGATGGATTTAGAGTCTATCACACTCAGTGACCTATCACAGAAACAAAAAACTGAGTACCACATGTTCTCACTCATAAGCAGACCCTGAACATTTATCATAATGTTATAAGAAAGGGACTGACAGTAGTGGGAAACTGCCAAGGGAGGTAAGGTGGGGGTAGACATAACATCAATAAGGGTACCTAATCTCAAACCAGGTGAAGTGGAGACCAAAGAAATGTGGAAACTTCACCTGTACGATGACAACTTATATACCTAACCCTGAAATGTACCCCACACCTTTAAAATAAATAATAAATAAAAAAGATCACCAATCTCAAAGCAATGATATTTCATATGATAAGAAATATGTTGTAGAGAGAGCAGTAAAAAACAAAAACAAAAAAACCCTTCAGCATTATATTTTACATTTTTAATCTGATTCTGCTAATCCACATATTGATTTCTTTTCAACCTAATTTCTTCTTTCCTCTTAGCCTATATACTTTCCTTCTATCACTTGGTTGATATATTCTCAATTTCATGATGTGCTCAGATGATGATAAAACTGATTATGATGCATGAAGCTTGACATCAAATCACTTTAATTTTGTTCTAATCAAACATAATTGGTCTAACTAAGCTTTAAATATTTTCCTCTATGTAGAAAAATAGGACCATTCAGAGAAACACTTGTGCTGAACAGTTAGTAAACGTTGCACATTGCTAAGTAAGGGGAGTTACTAAGAAAAGTCACTAATGACAATAATTTGCTAGGGCTGCTGTAACCAAGTACCACAGACTGGGTAACAGAAATTTATGTCCTCACAGTTCCAGAGGCTAAAAGTCCAAAATCAACATGTCAGCAAGTGTGGTTTCTTTTGAGGGACTGCTCTTTTTCTTGCAGGGTTTGTTCTTTTTCTTCTTCTCACTGCAACCTTCTGCTGTGGCATTTCCTTGGTGGGCATGCATCCCTGATTTCTCTCTGTGTGTCCAAAGTTCTTTTTATAGAGACACCAATCAGATTGGATTAGGGCCCACTCTAATGGCCCCTACCTTTTTAAAAGGCCCAATACAGTCTCCTAATCTAGTCATATTCTGGGGAGTGGAATTAACATGTTAATTTTGGGGAGACACAATTTAACCCATAACACTTATGTAGATTCAAGTTAGAACTAGCTCTGGCTAAGAAAGCAAGTAGCAAATGGAAGGGGACCGGGAATAATTCACATCAACATGGGAAAAAGTAAATTTATAGGAGCAAAATAAAACATGGCTTGGAGAGAGACAGCAAGAGCTATGTTTTTAACATGTGAACAAAACATAATACAAGAGCTCTTAGGGTTCAGAGTAATATAAACAAGATTCAATAAGTAATATTTTTACTTGTGTTTGTGCTTAGCTGTTAAGAAAAACAAAAGGCATTGAGAAAATACAGACATTGGAAGCTGAGAAAAGTCCCAGAGACATGGATATTCTTGAAAGGATCTGAATCTAATTTAGGAAAAGGGATGTGGTCAAAGGCAAAGTTTATGCATTAAATTAGAGTTGGACTGCATTAATAACAATGATGCACTAATATAATGTATACTATACTTTATGTATAATGCACTAATATAATGTATACTATACTTTATGTATAATGCACTAATATAATGTATACTAAACTATAACAATGCACTTATTAATTAACATTATTTTAGGAATTACGTTGTCTTATTTTTCGTATTTTTTATCCCCCCACCCCTCCCCAACCTGTATCTTATTTTTTGAGATTAAATCAACTTGCTTAAATCTTAGCCAAAACATGCCTGTACTTTACACCATGATGACAAGAAACGGGTAGCAGTGTAATCTGCCATAGAAGCAGTACTCCAGGGTGGGGAATATCCTCACGAGTGCTGAGCTGAAGTTATGAAATCAGAGCAAATACCACAGTGATTGTAATGCTATCACAGCAATTCTCTTTGCAATAATTCTAATAACAACTCTAAGGAAACACGTAGCATTAAAGGAGCTATCTCTCACTGGTTCTAATGCATTCTGATCAAATCTCCTCATTTTTCAAATTTTAATAATAGCAATACAAGAAAACAGCTGACATTTCTTATTGCAGAGATAAACAAAGAACAATGAAGTGAGACATGCCAAGGCTATTTATTCTGAGCTTGCTATAGCAAGGGAGTCAACCATGGTCAGTAGCATTTGGCAGAGACTCAAAGGCAGGCAGAGGAGTGGGAAAGCTTTATAGTGGAGAAAATGGAAGGCTTCAGGAGTGCTCTGAGTGGAGGTTGTTGGCCAGGAGAAGCTGAATGTGGCTAGCTAGCTGAATGTGACATCCTATGTGATTGGTTAGGGGAACAAATTTGGTAATCTGGTCTTAAGTCAGAATCATGGGGAAAAACATCAGGCAAGCTGTTAGATATTAATAAAGTCCTGGCATTTTGGGATAACTGTTACAGAAGTGATTGCTTGGTCTTCTGTAAGTATGACTTACAGGAAAATGGCTTTCCGGGCTGTATATCATATATACAGAATTGCTTTCTTGAGCAGGTTACTGCAGGTAGTGGCTCAAAGTTCTATTTGTGCATAGGGTCTGGCCATTATCTATTTGTGCACTCAGTCTCTCATCACCCTTACTGAAGGAAGAGGATAGCATTAGGCACCTAGCATTTGGGCAAGAGAAGAGTCTTGGAAAACTCAATTTTGCTCTTTCTAGAGAATGGGAGAAAAAGGATTTCTTCTTCTGAGACAAAGGAGAAAGCACAGTCCAGGTTGCCAAGAGAAACAACCAGGCTGAGTGATTCAAGGATTCAGATGGCAAAGGAGACCCATCTTCCACATATACTAGCTCAGACAGGCAGGAGAGTTAGCCAGCATTATGAGTCAGAGGAAGGTGCAGGAGAGATGAGGAGCTGTCTTCTCTTCCTGCCTTATCTCCTGGAAATAGTGCCCCGAGCTACATCCTGAGGGAGTGACAGCTATGAGCTGCAGCCTACATTCTCTAATCTCAAGGGGCTGAAACTTTCAGTGTATATAAATAACAAATCACTGGATAAAGAGATAAACAAATTATCTATATCACGTATGAGCATATGCTTATTTAAGACATCAATCTGTGCATATGTATATTAAGGTATACACACATTATAACCTGCTGGATTAAACATTTTAGAACCCCAAAGGGAGTACCAATCTACAATTACAGTTTTCAATTATTCTGAAATATCAAACACTGTGCTGTGAGTTCCCAAAGAGGCTCAGAGTTAAATCCAATGTTTAGACTTTTTTTTCCACATTGATGAAAACTGAAAATTCAATGATTTTACTTTCAGAAAAATAAAAAACTTTTAGTTTAAAATAACTCAAAGAATGTAAAACATTCTGTTATTTTGCTATACTGCTGTAACTACAAGCTCAGCAGAGTTGTGAACTTATTAAGGGCTCACATCTAAACCGAACACAGAAACATCCATGGTAGTGGGTTTTGTTTGGTTTGATTTTTCAGTCTTACCAAAGAGAGATGAACTGAGATAATTATTTGAATTTAGAGATAAAGAAGCGGAAGCTCAGATGGATAAAATGACTTGACCAAAGTGTCAGAACTAAGAGCAAAACTAATGTGCTTTTGATTGTGAAGCCCCTTTTAAAAAGCCCACCTTTATATCACATAATCATCAGCTCCAACTCCACTGTTCTTTATTATCTTTAGTGAAAACATCATTGGAATCCAAAAAGTTTAAGGCTTGAGTTAGAAAATAAGATTAAATTATTATGTTCATCTTAAAAACTGCTTTCAGTACTTCTTTATACTATGATACTTTTATATAAAACTGCTGATCTCTTAATTTACAGCTTAATTCCACAAAGAAATCTGACATTTTTGCTTCCTTCTTAATCCATTTCATTTCAAAAGCTGTTCAGTGAAAACATTCAAATATTTAATCACACAGAAAGAAATGTTGAACCACTAATTTAGTACTGTATAAGTACTTATTTTTGTTCAGGTGAAGTTATTGCTACAGAATGGATTTCTTAATTAATAAAAGCCACAGTCTGAAAGAAAATGACGGAGAGTGCTATTCTAATCAATCATTCCTATGCACTGTGTCACAACATTGGCAAAGTATTGCCGGGCACTGCTCCAACTATAATAAAACTACAATAGGAAAAAAGGCATACTTACCTGTGACGTTATTTGTTTATATCAGAACAACTGCTCTGAAAAACTCAGGAAAAGATGTAAGAGTTGCAAGAGTTTTTTCTTTTTCCTAGTGATGAATGCAGAGTTAGGTAGCAGGAAAACACACACACACACACACACACACACACACACACACACACACAACACACACACACACGATATTTTAAACCACAGTTTTCAGTTGCTGTTTGTTGTTGTTGTTTTCAGCGTTATTATAGAGTTTTCTATAAATGTGTATTTTCATCTAAATAAGCCACGGAATAGTGTGGATCAAGTAGCTAATCCCAAAAAGGGAAGAACAAAACTCTTAAGGTATGATGACTTTATTAAGAGATCTTTTCTATTTTTAACACAGCAAAAGTCTTAATCCATTTTTGTTTAAATTTCTATGTTAAATAACCCCGAGGCACCTAGCACTTTGATATTTGTGAGGTGGGCAGCAAACTTACTCAATTCTAAGTCAGTTGAAAAGAGAAAGCTCCACTGGAATATTTTTCTCGCATTTTTTTCATTGAGTTGCATAGCTTCTTGATACCTCCAGTGTTAGAACTGCCAAGTTATAAACTCCACAATGAGGAGGAACCACGACAATTCAACCAAAGGGAAAAACACAGATAGTGCATTTTACTGAACACACATGCCTTCAAGAAAACTGCAGTCTACATTTCACTGAAATGTACAGTGAGAATAATTTGAATGAAAATATCCATCCATGGTAGTTAATAGTCACTTAAGGGCCAGAATCTGGATAATAATTACCACCAGATCTAGAAGGTTTCCACTTTAAGGTGCCAATGCATGACTGATGATCCATGATTCATAATGTTCAAATCTGTAATTTGTAAATTACAATGGAAAAGTATCTTGCTGTGCAAGTGTTGGTCAACTAAATGGTCAATGGGCCCTGGGTTTCCTTACACAGTTGGCTCTCTTATGTCACAGTCATTATTGACATGTGATAACCTGGAAATTACTTAAAAAAAAAGTCATAACCAGATACAATATTAACATTTCTGCAAATAAAGATAGTTAGCAAAGTAAAGTACAACCACACAGCACAAAGTTTTAACCATGAGATGCCACACATGCTGAGATTCCATGAGCTGGGAACCTTGTAATTAACAATCAGGTCAAGTTTTTCTTCTTACATAAATTTTTTAAAACAGGGAGGGATGAAATCAATAAGCCCAGAGAAATATAATTTTAAAATAACAATTACAAAAAGAAGAAGGCATCTAAGTAGAAATCAGTAACTTTGAGGACAGTAGTAGAGTACTGAAAAGGATATAAATTTTGAGGACAAGGAGATCTTTTTGTTAATGATTCCTAATTCCATTGTGGTCAGAGAAAAAACTTTGTATGATTTCAATGCTTTTAAATTTATATGGGCTATCCTTGAAAAATGTTCTGAGAAGAATGTATATTCTGCTTTTGTTGGATGAGGTGCTCTATGGATGTTTGTAGTCTTATTGGCTTAGTGTTGTTCAAGTGTTTTATTTCTTTGTTGACAGACTGCCTACTTGTTCTATCCATTATAAAATACGTGAGGTATTAAATTCTCCAGCTAGTTCTGCTGAATTATATATTTCTCATTTCAATTTTATTAGTTTCTGCCTCATATATTTTGGTGTTTTGCTGTTAGGTACACATATTTGTTTATAATTGTATGTCTTCCTGATGAATTAACTGTTTCACTATTATTAAATGTCCCTTTTAGTCTCTAGTAACACTTTGTTGTCTTAGGATCTATTTTGTCTGATATTAATATAGCCACTTCAGTTCTCTTTTGGGTACTGTTTGTATAAATTATATTCCCTATCTTTTTACTTTCAACTATTTGTGACTTTGACTAAAGTGTGTCTGTTGTAGACAGCATACAGTTGAATCACTTAAAAAATCCATTCTGTCGATTTCTACCTTTTAATTGGAGTATTTCATCGCTTTACATTTAATATAATTGCTGATAAAGTCTGCCATTTTGTTATTTTTTTTACATGTCATGTGTTTTTGTTTTGTTGTTCTCCTATTCCTCCATTCTTGTTTTCCTTTCTAACAAATAAATATTTATTAGTGTACCATTTACTTTCCTTGTTGTTTCTTTTTATTGTACTTTTATTTTAGTTATTTTCTTAGTGGTTGAACTGGGCATTAGAACTAGTACATTTAATTAAAACAATTTAGTTTAGTTTGAAGACTATATAGAAAGACTAATTTAAAGACTATATAGAAATTTTACTCCAATATAACTCTGCCTCCCTGTCTCTCATGTGCTATTATTGTCACACATATTATATTTTTCTACATTATAAGCCAATAAACACATTTTATAAATATTGCTTTATGCATTGTTTTTAAAATCAGATAGGAAAAAAGTAAGAAAAATACATATATTCTTTCTTATGTTTACCCATGTAGTTTTCTTTAGCAGTCTTTTTAATTCTTTATGTGGATTTGTGTTACCATATAGTGTCTTTTTATTTTGGTCTAAAAGACTGCCATTAGTACTTATTATAGAGCAGGTTATAGCATTACATCCTCCCAATTTTTATTTATCTGAAACTTCTTTAATTTTGAAGAAGAGTTTTGCTAGATATACAAGTCTTGGTTGGCAGTCTTTTATTTTCTGTATTTGAATGTCATTCTGTTGCCTTATGGCCTCCATGGATGCTAGTGAGAAGTCAGTAGTTAATCTTAAAGAAGGATCCTTTATGCAATGTCTTTTCTCTTTGTGCTTTGAAGAGTCTTACTTTGTCTTTTGACAGTTTGACTACAATGTATCTAGGTATGTTTCTTGAGTTTAACTTTGTTGGAATTCATTGAGTTTCTTGGATGTGTATATTAAAGTTTTTCATCAAATTTGGAAGATTTTGCCTATTATTTCTTTAAATAATCTTTCTGCCACCTCTCCCCACCCGAGAATTCCATTATGCATATGTTGGGACACTTGATGGTGTCTCACACGTTGTTTTCTTCATTCTTTTTTCCTTTTGTTCCTCAGCATGGTTAATCTCAAAAGACCTATCTTCAAGGTGGTAGATTATTAATTTTATCAGCTTAAATAAGACGTTGAGTCCCCCTGGTGACTTTTTTGCTTAAGATTTTATACTTTTTGACTCCAGATTTTCCATTTATTTCTTTTCTATAATTTCTTTCTCTTCACTGGTATTCTCTATTTGGTGAGACATCACTGTCACAATTTATTTTAATTCTATAGATACAGTTTTCTTCAGTCATTTAAACACATTTACAATAACACATTTAAGGTCTTTGTCTAGTAAATTTAGCATCTGAGGCCTTCAAGCACAGTTTCTACTAACTACATATTTTCCTATATATTTTTACACTTTCCTGTTTGTGTGCCAACTGGATATTTCAGATAATATAATATGGCAATTCTGGAAATCACTTCTGCCTCTATCCTAAATGTGTCATTGCTGATTTTTGTTATCATTGTTGCTATTTGTTTACTGACATCCTGTATTAATTCTGTAAAGTCTCTATTATCTGTAGCTTATGACTACTAAAGCCTCTTCTATTTAGCTTAATAGTCAGCTAATAATTGGTCATAGGTTTCTTTATTTGCTTTGAACCAATAACTCTTCTTCTCATTGTTGAAAGACTGTAAGTTTGAGAATATGCCTGCAATGCTCAGGCAGTTTACAATGGGTTCTAACCTTCACTTCTCATGCATGCACAGCCTCAAGGTCAACCAAAGGTAAGAGGCTACCACCTTCTCTGACATTTCCTAAGCATGCACACAGTCTTGTGTATTCATTGGCCTTCTACATCCCCCTAAAAATGTCAGAGCTTTTCAAAGACCCACATGGACATCTTGCTCTCATTTTTAAACATTATGTATATGTGTGTATTATTTGCCCCAGTTTGTAATGCTGCCATGAGCAGCTATGATGGAAAATAAATAAATAAATAAACCAGGAACAAAAACAAAACAAACAAAAAACTGTCAATAATTTTTGACTAGGGCCCCGCGCTCCCGCGGCCCCGGCGCTCCCGCGGCCCCGGCGCTCCCGGCGCCCCGGCGCCGGCCCGCACAGCTCATCACAGCCCGGCCTGAGAGGAGATCCACACAGGTCGGCTTCAAGGAAGGTCTGCAGGGATTTCTGCCAAATCTCCTGTGTCTGAGATTGTGCTGCTGGCTCGCGTGGGCTTCTGTTGCCTGCTCGGAGGCAGGCAGCCATCTTGTTCCTGTCCGGCCCCACCCCCTCTGGGGCGAGCAGATGAGATAGCACCACCTGCTGGCGACTCAAGGTAACAACACCGAAACGGGAGAAATAAGCCTGATAAAGACATAGACCAAACTGCTGAAGGAAAGCTGACCTGCGCTGTCCTTCACAACATATCAGGGGCAATTGACTCTAACTGCAAACTAATTCACCGGCTTGAAAAGAAAACTACAAATCAGACCTGAAAGGACATTGGACTTAAACGAAAGGTCTCAGAGTGTGCTTCATTGATTCTATTAGTTTAATGACTTAATTCTATTCCTACAGTATTGTTCCCCTTTTTCTCTTTTCCTTTTCCTTTTCTTCTCTTTTCTTCTGTCTGTAAACCATGTCTTTGTATAGAGGAACAACACACCAATAAGGTGGTTGGATAGCCGGTATGTTAGCATCACAATATGTTTTATTTGTGGTTGTATGAGAGTTGGTTCGACTGTAGCTGTGGTCCATCATTTTTAGCTGTTTTAGTATAGACCTCTCTCTCTATTTGTTGGCACACTCATTAGTTTCCTCCCTTACTTCTCTATCTCTCCACTCCCCTCTTCAACCCACTATCTGCTCCATTCTCTCCCCCCTGCTAACCACATTTTATTACAGGGAGTAAACCTACAGCCCCACTGCACGGACAGACTCCGGGGCAGTGGGAAGTGGGTTCCACATTATCCACATGCCTGTCAGCGAACAGCAGGACCTGCAGACAGATTTTGAATCACAGCTCTCCCCTTAAATACATCTCAAAACTGCAAAAAGGACCACCTCCAACCTACAGTGCAACTTCAAAATTGAACAAAGTAAGACGACATACATAAAGAATGGGAGATTGAATGAACAGAAGTAAAACCAGTCCCTTTACCCCTGAAAAACAAAATTAAAGAAGACGGTGACGTGGAGGGAAGGAAGAAGTAGGGAAGTGGAAAAACCGCACAAATGAAGAAAAACCAAAAGAAGAATATAGGGCTTACACAGACCCCTGGGAGATCAGACAATGAGAAAACAGATTCTGGAACACAGACAATGAAGACTCCCCAGAATGACTGGCTACATGCAACAAACCCAGACATCAAAACATTAATGGAGAGAATTAAAAAAATTGAGGAGAGACAAGAGGAAAATAGGAAGGAGCTGTTGTCAGAAATGACAGCAGTAAAGAATACTGTGATGGAAATGAACAACAGACTAATAAGCATGGAAAGCAGAATCAGCCAAGCAGAAGAAAGAATCTCAGAGCTCGAAGACCAAAACACAGAACTAACCCAAACTGTCAAAAGCATAGAAAAGAAGCTCAAAAAGACAGAACAAAACCTGCAAGAGATGAATGATCACTTCAAGAGACCAAACCTGAGAATAATTGGGCTTCCTGAGGCAGAAAGAGAAACAGAAGGCACACTGGAACAAACATTCCATGAAATCATTCAAGAAAACTTCCCTCATCTCAGTAAAGATGAAAAAATTCAAACACAAGAGATTCAGAGAACCCCTGCAAGACAACAAACGAGAAGACCAACTCCCAGACACATAATAATTCGCCTAAACAAAGTAGCTATGAAAGGAAAAATCCTAAAGGCAGCAAGAGAAAAAGGCCAGACTACCTACCAGGGAAAACCAATCTGAATAGCAGCAGATTTATCCACAGAAACCCTTCAGGCCAGGAGAGCCTGGAGCCCTATCTTCAAAGTACTAAAAGAGAAACAATTTCAACCAAGAATAACCTACCCAGCTAAACTAAGCTTCATTAGTGAGGGAGAATTAAAATCTTTTCCAGACATCCAATCCCTAAGAACCTACGCTGCCACCAGACCACCGCTACAAGAAACACTCAAGAAAGTACTGAACACAGAAGAAAAAGAAAAAAGAACATCAGCATTCTTCACAAGAGTACAGGCAAAAGATTAAAAACACACCTGAACCAACTCCAAAACCCAAAGAAAGACAACAAATAAACAGTAACAACTCTGTAAGAACTTTATGACAGGGATCAACTCTTGCATTTCAATTATTAGCCTAAATGTGAATGGACTAAATGCACCACTGAAAAGACATAGATTGGCAAAATGGATAAAATATCATCAGGCAACAATCTATTCCCTTCAAGAGACTCACCTCACTAGAAAGGACACCCACAGACTCAAGGTAAGAGGATGGGAAACAGTCTTTCAGGCGAACGGAATACAAAAGAAAGGAGGAGTAGCCATCTTAATTTCAGACAAAATATCCTTCAAACTATTAAAAATCAAAAAAGATACAGAAGGTCACTACATAATGATAAAAGGTTCAATCCATCAACAAGAAATATCTATCCTAAACATATATGCACCCAACATAGGTGCACCAACCTTCTTAAAGCAACTTCTTGGAAAACTAAAGAAAGATATTGACTCTACCACTATCATAACTGGGGACTTTAATACCCCACTCACAACCCTAGACAGATCAACAGGACAAAAAATCAGCAAGGAGATCCGGAACCTCAATGTGACCTTGGACCAAATGGACTTAATTGATACTTACAGAACACTCCATCCAAAGACCACAGAATACACATTTTACTCATCACCACATGGAACATATTCTAAGATCGACCACATACTCGGCCATAAATCAAGTATAAGCAAATTTAAAAGGACCGAAATTCTACCAAACACCTTCTCGGACCACAGTGGAATAAAAATAAATATTGACACCAACAAAGTCCCCCCAAAACCCACAAAGACATGGACACTAAACAGCATGATGCTAAACAACTCCCGGGTCAATGACGAAATCAAAACAGGGATCAAAAGATACCTGGAAACAAATGAAAATGAAGAAACATCTTACCAAAATCTCTGGGATGCCCTGAAAGCTGTAGTAAGAGGGGAATTTATATCCCTACAAACACACATGAAGAAAATGGAAGGAACAGAAATTCACAATCTAACAAGCCACCTAAAGAAGCTGGAAAAGCAAGACCACAAAAACCCTAATTTCAGCAGAAGAATCCAGATCACCAAAATAAAAGCCCAAATCCAGGACATAGAAGACAAAAAGATAATTGAAAAAAAACAATGAAACAAAAAGCTGGTTCTTCGAAAGAATAAACAAGATCGATGGTCCCCTAGCTAGACTGACCAAGAAAAAACGAGAAAAAAAACAAATAAGCATAATCAGAAACACAAAAGATGAAGTCACATCTGACCCTGAAGAAATACAAAAGATCATTAGAGACTACTATGTACACTTGTATGGAAACAAACTTGAAAACCACAAGGAAATGGAGGACTTTCTGACATCACACAATCTACCTAGGTTGGAACAAGAAGAAATTGAGTCCCTAAATAGACCAATTACAATCAAGGAAATCGACTACGTAATAAGAAAACTTCCTACAAAAAAAAGCCCTGGTCCAGATGGCTTTCCAGCAGAATTCTACAAGACATTCAAGGAGGAGCTGATACCAATCCTACTGAAGGTATTCCAGGCGATAGAAAAAGATGGAACCCTCCCCAAATCATTTTATGAAGCCAACATCACACTGATACCCAAGCCAGGTAAAGATCCAACAAAGAAAGAGAACTACAGGCCAATATCTTTGATGAACATAGATGCTAAAATTCTCAACAAAATCCTAGCAAACAGGATTCAACAATACATCTCAAAAATCATTCACCATGACCAAGTAGGCTTCATTCCTGGCATGCAAGGCTGGTTCAACATTCATAAACCATAAATGTAATTAAATACATCAACAGATGTCAAAACAAAAATCACATGATCATATCATTAGATGCAGAAAAAGCTTTTGATAAAATCCAGCACCCCTTCTTGATAAAAACCCTTGAACATCTAGGCATACGGGGGAAAATACCTCAAAATAATAAAAGCCATCTACGAGAAACCTACAGCCTGCATACTCCTAAATGGACAAAAATTGGAACCAATTCCCCTGAAAACTGGAACTAGACAAGGATGCCCACTCTCTCCCCTCCTGTTCAACATAGTATTGGAAGTCCTGGCTAGAGCAATCAGAGAAGACGAGGCAATCAGAGGTATTCAAATAGGGAAAAAAGGAAGTCAAGTTATCTCTCTATGCAGATGATATGATGGTGTACCTTGAAAACCCAAGAGAATCTGTTAAAGGCCTCCTTACATTGATAAAGGCCTTTGGCAAAGTCTCAGGATACAAAATAAATGTACAAAAGACAATCGCATTTCTCTACACCAATAATAAACAAACAGAAACCCAAATAAAAAACACAATTCCATTCACAATAGCCACAAAAAAAATGAAATACCTTGGCATCTTCCTTACCAGAGACGTGAAAGACCTTTACAATGCAAATTACAAAACACTGCTCAAAGAAATCAAAGCTGACATGAACAAGTGGAAAAATATCCCATGCTCATGGATCGGAAGAATCAACATTGTGAAGATGTCCATCTTACCTAAGGCAATCTACAAATTCAATGCAATACCCATTAAATTACCAATAACATTCTTCTCTGACCTAGAAAAAACAACACAGGAATTCATATGGAAACACAAACGTCCAAGAATAGCCAGAACAATCCTCAGCAAAAAAAACAAAGCAGGTGGTATCACAATACCAGACTTCAAACTTTACTATAAGGCTACAATCATCAAAACAGCTTGGTATTGGTACAAGAACAGGCATATAGATCAATGGAACAGAATTGAGATTCCAGAAGCAAAACCTCAATTCCTCAACCAACTCATCTTCGACAAAGCCCCCACCACCTACCAATGGGGTGAGGAGAACCTATTCAGTAAATGGTGCTGGGAAAACTGGTTGACCACATGTAGAAGATTGAAACAGGACCCCTATCTATCCCCATGCACAAAGGTTAACTCCAAATGGATCAGAGACCTAAATGTAAAACCTCAAACCATAAGAACATTAGAAAAGGAAGGAAATACTCTCATGGAAATCGGAACGGGCATCCAATTCCTGTACAAAACCCGAAACCCACAGGACTTAAGAGAGAAGATAGACAAATGGGACCTTATTAAACTGACAAGCTTCTGCAAAGCCAAAGAAACCATCAAGAGAGTAGGGAGACAGCCTACAGACTGGGAAAAAGTATTTGCAAACTCTAGGTCTGACAAAGGCTTAACATCCTGGATCTACAAGGAACTGAAACGTACTGAAAAGAAGAAAACAAGCAACCCCATTATAAAATGGGCAAAAGATATGAACAGACACTTCACAAAAGAAGACATTCGAGCAGCCAACAAACACATGAAGAAATGCTCAACCTCACTAATCATCAGGGAGATGCAAATCAAAACCACACTGAGATATCACCTAACTCCAGTCAGAATGGCAATTATCAACAACTCAAAAAATAACAGCTGCTGGAGAGGCTGTGGTGAAAAGGGAACACTTCTACACTGTTGGTGGGAGTGTAAGCTAGTGCAACCTCTGTGGAAAGCAGTGTGGCGATTCCTGAAAGCTCTAAATATTGACCTTCCTTATGACTCTGCAATCCCCCTACTGGGAATATACCCTGAAGAACACAAATCACTCTATAAAAAAGATACCTGTACACGTATGTTTATCGCAGCGTTATTCACAATAGCAAGAACCTGGAAACAACCATGCTGCCCATCAAAAGAGGACTGGATTAAAAAAATGTGGTACATATACACGATGGAATACTACACAGCCATGAAAAAGAACAAAATCATGGATTTCGCAGCTACCTGGATGGAACTAGAGTCTATAATACTGAGTGACCTCTCACAGAAACAAAGATCAGAATATCACATGTTTTCACTCATATAATGGACCTTGAACATCCAATGTAATACTATAAGAAAATGACTGATGGTACTGGGAAATTATGGGGGGGGATGGGATTAACAGTAGCTAATATCTATCTGGGACTGGGAAAACACCTCTTATCAATAGGGTGCCTGAATGAAACGTAATTGTACACCTAACCCTTAACTGTACCCTACAAAACGATAATAAAAAATACTGATTATAAAAAAAAAAAAAAAAAAAAAAAATAATTTTTGACTAACAACTTGAGGATAGAGTTTTTCCTACAGTGAGGAAAAATGACAACACTGTCTTGAGAATGGGCTTTTTCATATAGCATGAGAGAAGTTAAATAGTGAAATGCGGTGGATACAGAACTTTGTGAGGCACCACAAACCTGATGTGACTTCATAAGTGCCTGCAAAGCTGTGATTTTTACTGCTACAATGTTGTAAGACTACAAGTGTTCAAGGATACCCTCAAACTGGAAAATAATGGCTGGGTGTAAAGTTACTACCTTACAAACCCTACTGTTCTTATTAAAGTTCAGCAGATTTTTTTGTATAGCCCTCAAATTGCTGCAAGTCTTTGGTTGATATACAGCTATTTTTAAAAAAGTTATTTTAATATTTTTTTCTCACTGTTTTCATAGAGGGGTAGATTTACGAAAATATTTCCTCTGCCATTCTGATGTTCTGCCTTATTCTCAAATGTTTTATATGCAGTTAAATGCTTGAGGTTTCCACTATGAGCATTCTAAATATCCTTCTCTATTAAGCAATGATATCTCAAGAAAAAATAATCTCAAGACAATCACAAGAAAAAATAATGCCTCGGTCCCTTGCTCCTGAAATAGCCAACAGAGAGAATTTTTTTTTTTTTTTTACCTCTCTAGGCCTTACTTCCCTAATGCAGTAGTAGTAACAGAGAACTTTCTCCACATTCAGGGAAGCCCAAAAAGGATGCCAATTGTGATACTACTTATGGGTAAGAAATGCTTAGTAGTAAGATTGTCCTATACCTTAGACTTCTATCTCTTAAAAAAAAAAAAAAACTAGAGAAAAGAAAGTTTATAGTTACTCATATATTTAAAACCTAATATTTGAGAACTTATCATGTGTTAGATACTGTGCTTATCTCAAATAAGATAGACATGGTCCCTGCCATCTTACAGCACACAATCTCAGAGAACTAAGACTCTTAGAATTTACTATGCTAGCAGACTGGGTGCAATAGCTCACACTTGTTATCCCAATGTTTTGGGAGGCCAAGGTGGGAGGATTGTTTGAAGCCAGGAGTTTGAGACCATCTTGGGCAACAAATCAAGACCCCATCTCCACAAAAAATAAAAGAATTATCAGAGCAGAAGGATCCCTTAAGCCCAGGAGTTTGAGGCTATGATCATGCCACTGTACTCCAGCCTGGGTGAAAGAAAACTCTGGATTTTTTAAGAATATAGTATGTTGCCTTCCTTCCCTCCTCCCTCCCTCCCTCCTTCCATCCTCCCTCTCCCTGCCTGCTCCTTCTTTCCCCCTCCCTCCCTCCTGCTTTCCTTCTTTGCTTCCTTCCTTTCCTTCCTTCCGTCCTCCCTCTCCCTGCCCCCCTCCCCCAGTTCCTTGACTTCCTTCCCTTTCTATCCTTTTTCCTCCCTCCTTCCTTTCAACCTGTCTCCCTTCCCCCTCCTTTCTTCCTTCCTCCCTCCTTTCTTCTTTCCTTCCTTCCTAAACTTTCCTTCCTTCTGTCTTCCCTCTCTCTGCCCCAATCTCCTGCCTCCCTGCCCCTCTCCTTCCTTAGAAGAAAGAAAGAAAGAAAGAAAGAAAGAAAGAAAGAAAGAAAGAAAGAAAGAAAGAAAGAAAGAAAGAAACTAGTGTGTTAATTGCTTTAAAAAGATGTACAAGTTGCTTCTGGATAATTGCAAGGAAGAACACCTAAACTCATATTGCTAGAAGTGATCACTTATCTAACATGTGAAAGAGAAATAGGCATTGGCTGTGAAGGGCATAAGAGAGAAGTAAAACGGGGAGGGGTAAAGAAAGTCCTTCAGAAAGAAGGACTATCGTGTGAGAAGATCTAGTGGTCAGAGGATTTTTGGCTGGAATGAAGACAGTAAAGGGCAACAGTAAGAGGTAAGGACAGACAAATAAGCCAGGCATAAGCCAAAGCTGAATCACTGACTGTTATGATATGAATGTTTATGTCCCCCCAAATTCAAATGTTGAAACCTAATGAACAATGTGATGATATTAAGAAGTGAGGCTTTCAGGAGATGACCTAGGTGAATGGGATTAGTACCCCTATGGAAGAAGTCCCAGAGAGCTGCTTTCCCTCTTTCTATCATGTAAAAACACAGCATGAAGGAACCATCTATGAACCAAAAAGCTGGCCTCCACCAGACACAGATTCTGCCAGTGTCTCAGTCTTGGACTTCTCAGCCTCCAGAACTATGAGAAATAAATTTTGTTGTTTATAAGCCACCAAGTTTATGGCATTTTGTTACAGCAGCATGCATGGACTAAGATATTGGCCCAAATTGTAAAGTTGGAAAGGCAAATTACCCAAGAGATTATATGATGAATTAATTTTCATGTTGAATGTTAATGTTTCTGTATAGCTGAAGAAAGAATAGAGATGGTAAAAAGTCTGTTGGGGAGGATAGCTTTATCAGAAATTTTCAGTGACTCAATTACAGTGCAGAAGGTTTCTTAGAAAATGAATGACAAGAAAAGGAGAAGAGAGAAAAGAAAAATGCTGGGTCTGATTCAGGTCCGTAGTGTACTGCCTTTCCAACATTCACCATGTCTCTTCCTGTTTCCTAACAGAACCTTTACTGTTGGGGCAGCTACCATCCCCCAGATAAGCTGTCTGATGTGTAGAAAACCAACCCTTTCCTTGCTCCAAGGGTTGATCTGTTGGTTTGAGAATAATCTCATAGCCCCCTGCCAGTAATTCATCCTGAGTGGAAATTTGACTTAAATTGGCTCAACAGACAGAAGGAAAATATTTTTGTTTCCTGAGTAATGAAGAGGTGCACTCTCTTTCTCTCCCTGGAAGCCTGTTGCCCCAGCCTGTTGGCAGCTATTTGGAGTGTCTCAGACTCCTTTGTAACTGAGTGCCCCTGTGACATGAATCTTACCAAGAGAAGAGGGTCTGCCAGGGAGTATACAGAAGGCCATTTAGATCTAGTATGGTGGCTCAGCAACGTTATGGAAACCTCAAGCTCTTCCTCCCACCCTTCCAGTTGCTGCTTACAACCTTCCTGCCATAAGCCAGCACATGGACAAAGCAGACCAAGAAGTGTAGAGCCTAGAAAATCTTTCCCTGATTATATACCCCTGAAGTATGCCCTATTGTTATGCTTCCAGTTATGTCTATCAATAACATTCCTTATTGTTTAAGCCAGGTGTGAATTGCATTTCTGTTACTTGAACTTGAAAGCATCCTAAAAGCTACAGTAGGGAAATGAACACAAAAGGAGACCAAGAAAAAAAGACTGGATGGTAGAGGAGAGGCAGAAGAGCTCAACGAGACCCAATCTGAGGGAGGATGAAATTTTACAAAAAGAGGATCACCAACTGTGCTAAATGTAGTAGATTTATCATGGAAGATGTTCCTGTACTATTTCTATTTTGGATATGGAACCTCTTTATATCAACCTGCATTCACTCTTACCATACCATGGGGATTTCTCATCTATAAAATATTCAGAGGCTAACGAATTAATAGCAGCCTACTTTCTACTCTACACCTGGTTCATGATGATTACAAAGTGTACTTTGATAATGAAATACAGAATAAACACGATCAAGTAAGACATAATGTAAATACACTGAAACACATAGAAACTTCTCTTTTCTCCACATAACCCAAATTAATCAGTGAAGTCTTCATATGAGAAACTTTCATATATACATCAGCTGGATTTTAGAATTATCGATATTTTGTCACTCTTGCACTTCTCACTTTCTGTACATATAAAATCAGTTGTTTGAAAATCAGAATATATTTTCTGATACAAACCATGTATAAGTGGCAGTTAGATTCTGAGGTAAACTAAAACCATCTAACCTATAAGATACATGAAATTTTTACATTTGGGGTAAAAATATTACTGAAACCATGAGCTAATTAACTATGAGTCCCATTTTATTAGTGTATCTAAAAAGAGGGGCTTACCAAAGCCAAAGTAAATTTCTGATCAACCCTTACAAAATCACAGAGTACACAGTGTTAAAGTTCAGATTTAATCTACCAATACAAAAGCCTCCAATTTTTTGTAGCCATTAAGTTGTTAGAAACATCTAGTTTGTCTAAGTTCCAGAACATTTTCAGAAAATACTTATAATTGCTTTTACTTTCCATATCCTCAAGATCAGTAGTTCTCAAAGTGTGGTCCAAGGACATCTGAGGGTTTCCTAAACTCTTTGAAGGGTCTGCAAGAGCAAAACTACTTTCTTAATATTACGAAGATGTTATTTGCTCTTTTCATGCTCATTCTTTCATGGGCACACAATAGAGTTTTCCAGAAGCTATGTGACGTATAACATCACAGCTTGAAGGGTTATATGTGAAATAGATGTGAGAATCCTACTGTCTTCTATTAATTCAGATTTTAAAAATATATGTAAACATATAAAACAATTCAAATATTATTCATGTATTTTTTGT
Organism: Cephalopachus bancanus; assembly: GCA_027257055.1. Taxonomy (NCBI): domain Eukaryota; kingdom Metazoa; phylum Chordata; class Mammalia; order Primates; family Tarsiidae; genus Cephalopachus; species Cephalopachus bancanus. The sequence continues at coordinate 1,934,155 of JAPVLO010000096.1, read as the reverse complement.
TTTAAAAATATAATTTAAAAAAGTTATTTACATTTAACATGTAATGGGGTTAATATTATTATTTTTAATGAATCCATAAATATATATAAAATTTTCTTTCAGTTTTAATGTCTAATGATTACATTGATAAATATAACACTCATAAACAAAAATTCCTTGGTGCTCCATAATTTTAAAGAGTATAAAAAAGTCTTAAGCACAAAAAATTTGAGAACTACTATTCCAGGCAAATTCCACTCTTCATTATCTAAATTAAACTTTTGGTTGATAGAATGAAAAGATTCTTTCTCCAACATTTTTTACAAGTGTCATTGGAAACAAAATTTATCCCCTCCTGACATTCCCTTCTATGATAAACATTTTCTGATTCTGAGTAGGAAACAGACAATTACTAGGATGATGTATAAGTTTGCACTCACCTTTACTAACTCTGTGTAGCCCGTTTCTCTTGGGGTCCACCAAGGCTGTGCTTTCAGTCCGTTCACATTGTAGAGCGAGCGCTGCCAGACAGATGCAAAGTGTCCTCTCTTGTGCCCAAGCTCATACCACTTATATGCCTGAAGGAACAGGAAAGAAACGTGCTCCAAACTGTTCTTTAAATGAAGCAGTTTTTATTAATGTTAAAATCAAAGACATGAAAAGTAAGGTATTACTTCGAGACACTTAAACAATGAGCTTGCAGTTAGGTAGCCACATCTATTGAAATCTGTTGAAAACACTGTTTTACTTCATTGGGTTTCTGATTATGACCTATTCATATAAATGTACACATGCAGTTTATGTTTATTTTCTCTGTGAGGCTGTATGCTTTCTGAATTGTGGGTTCATGCCCTACACATTTTGGCTTCCCCCAAAGTGTCCAGCACAAGTCTAGCACTTATTTGTTGAACAGATAAATAAGACATCAAAGGGGATTATATTTATATCCTAGTTCTCATTTCTATTTTATGTTTCCTTAAAAAAAAAAGGATTAATAATTTATTTAGAGACTTTGCATTTGCTGAACTGGAAGTAATTTCTTTTCACATGTACTTTCTTTCCATGTCTACATTTAAGAAGGCTATCCTAGGGTGACAGAGTGCAAATCCTCCATTAAATTAGGTTAGCAGTAGGGAAATATTATTCTGAGTTGGTAATAAATATAGTGATAGCCTATATTAGACTTTTTTAAAGGGCATTTTTTGTTTGTTTATAATTTTTTTCAGCCATAAGGGATAACATTTGTGGCTTTAGGCTAGCTGTAACCTGATACAACTTGCCTCCATGACTAGCCTTTTCAGGGACAGCTGGCTGCAGAGTATACCTCCCCATATGGCTCCTTCAAATGACGACCTCACCATATGCTCTCCAAGTGGCCCTTCCTGCATGCTTCCTGAACCATGCATGCTCCGTTGTCTTTGGAATGGAAGGGTTTCCAAAGGTGCAATTAACATTATCCCTTCCATTATTACAAGTCCAATCTAATGATTACTTTTGAAGAGTGATTTCAAATATATTGTTGATCAACAAAAATAAGTGTTTAATATCGACTTGAATGTCTTCCTCATAAACTTCCAGATAAATTTTGGATGCAAAAAATTTTAACTTTTATAAGTCTTTTAAAATTCACTATTTCAAATTTTCCCTCATTAGAAAAATGAAGGGTGATGGCATTGCGATCTTATATTTTCTTTTGTGTGTGTGTGATTTTGCCATTTTATTTACTTTACAGAATATTTAGAAATGTAGAAATAGATTTAAAAAATAACACAAAAGCAATCTTGACTCACTACTGATACAGAAAAATATTGCCCTTGTATTCTTTCCAACCCTTCCTCTTCAGACAACTATTATCATGAATACCAGCTGATATTTTCAATAACACTTTACATTTACTACTTGCTTTTACATGTGTAATCTCATTTGATCTTTCAATAAACCCAAATATCTCCATTTAACAAACATTGAAACTGAAGTTTTTGAAGGCTAAATCTCTTGTACTAGAATGTAGACTTCTGGCAACTTGTTCTACTTTTCTCCCATCTTTGTATTACTTAACAAAAACTATCAAATTGATTTTCTGATATTATTTTTCTCATTAGTATCTCAAATTAAGAATGCATATACTAATTATTTATATATATTTTTTCTTAAAATACATGTCTGTTCTTAGAATTTCATTAAAAACGAGAAAGTTAAATGGCTAATTGTTGTCTAATTTTTAAAAAATAGCATTTACCTTTGAAATTAATTCAACTACTCTGGGTTTTTTTTTTTTTTGTCTAATTTGAATTTAGGATTTTATTTCCTATAGCTTTCAGTGCAAAAGTGAACAACAATGTTAATTATAACAAATTATTTTTTCAACAGTCCGATAATCTATTTTTTGAGTCATCAACAATATATTTTAAGGACTAAGAATATTTTTAAATAGTGAGAAAAAAACTTATTATAGGAAAATCAAAACAGAAAACATTACAGCTCTTGTTTAGGACTTAGAAGTTCTTAGATTTTAGTCCTGGCCTTTACCACACAACATGCTGGATGCTTGGGCAAGTCACTTCACTTACAATGACATGTTTCAACTATCTGTAAGAATTTTTCTGACAAAGTATTACTGCACCCAGATAGGACCCTTAATTTAGCACTCCCCTGCCATTGAACTCCTAGAATATACCAAACCATGAGTACAATATATCAGGAAATTTTTAAAAATCACCTTCAAAGAAACATGATATAGGCAACCCAGTAAATTCACCTAGATTGCTTTTATTAAAAAAAAAAAAAAGAAACCACTTTACAATAAAATTTGCTAGAAAATCAATTATCAAGTTAGAATCCTCTGAAAACTTTCCTTTACTATTTTCTGTCTAATTAGCAATTTCATATACCTAATCAGTGACACCACACAGGAAGAGCACCCGGGTCACCTTCTTAAATGTGTTTTATATCAATGTCATCTCTACTTTCTCCAAATCATTGCAGTGTATGGTTCTCTTTCTCTTGCTCTCTATCACACACGCACATACACACACACTCGCACATGTGCGTGCATGCATGCAGAAAATAGTATGTCAAAAGATTCCAATCCAAAAGAGCCCAGGCCATGGCCTCCACTTGGAGTCTGTTCTGTCTGGAGCCTGCTGCCATTGGGGCCTGGGAGACACACTTCTGGTAAGAACAGCTGGCTGCAACCTGCCTGAGGAGGACTATAAATGCCATCACATGCAAATAGAACTTTATTTTATTTTGCACAGAAGGTTTTTTCAGCATAGGTTGCCCTAGAAAGAGATGGAGAATATAGCGAAAAACAACATCTAGGTTCTTACTGTTATCACTGGGGCAGCAGGTGACAAAGACTGGAATGAGCATTGAGTAAGAGGGAGGATAAGGTGGATACCAAAGACCTGAGGAAGTTGAATCCCCAGAACTGGCCCTGACTAGACTGGAGTGAGGAGCAGAGGGAGAAGCTGAAGCTCACTCAAATCCTGGTCCTAGGAAATTGGCAATATCATTGAATGAGAGAAGGAACTCAGGAGGAATAAAGGTTTAAAGGAAGACAAGTTGTGCCTATACTATTGTGTGGGGACGCTGAACAGGCAGTTGACAGGTGAATCAGGACTTACAGACGACTCAGTCTAGCTAAAATGTGGATTTGGAAGTTACAAAGTGCCTTGTATTTGAAATGCAAGGAACAGCTGAAGATAAATTGATGCAAGACTATCATGGTTTTTCTTCCTTTCTCTTCCTGTCCATACTAAATTAACCAGTCAGAAAAATTTCACTCAAAACCCATTTTATTAACAGTCTCTGTAGCACAGAGTGTTAGCTTTTCATGGGTCTATCCTCTTCCAGAGCTGGAGCAGTGCTCTATACTTAAAACTAGGAAGGTGCTTACTTCCCAATATACAAACTCAGAGTACAGCAACCAATTCAGATTCCACACCTAATATTGGGATTAAACGAAAATGGGGTTTCTATTGGCTTCTGGTCTCCTGTAAGGATTAATCCCTATGAACTTTTTAAATTCAGGAACTGTGCTGTTCTTTGCATATTAATGATAAATAAGCAGGTAGAACAGTCCCATAGGTTCAAATCCCAAGCCCTTAACAAGCGTTTAGTAGTGAATTCATTGTCCTTGAAGTAAGGGCTGTTTTCATCTAAGATATGAGATAAATCATATGTCTTTTATCTGTCTTTGCCCTGGACCTTGAAATGTTCAAAGATAAATTAATCAGTGACAATTACATTTACCATAGTCAGACATGAACATTTATCCAGTGATAGATACTATAGCAAAATCATTCTTATCCCTCTCATTCAAAGAGCTACCACACCTAAAAGAACGAAGGGATGCAAATATGATTATTAATCAGCAATTTCTTCTCCCTTCTTGCTCTTTGCATTTTTTTTTTTTTTGAGTTAGAATCTCACTCTTGTTGCCCAGGATGGAGTGCAGTGGCACACTCACAGCCACCACAGCCTTGACCTGCTGGGCTTAGGTGATTCTTTCACCTCAGCCTTCCAAGTAGTTGGAACTACAGATGCACGCTACTACGCCCGGCTAGTTTTTGTGATTTATTGTAGAGACGAGATCTCACCAAGTTGCCCAGACTGGTCTCGAACCCCTGAGCTCAGGCAATCCTCTCGCCTTGGCCTCCCCAAATTCTGGAATTACAGGCTGAGCCACAGCGCCCAGTCAGCTCTTCAGTTGTAATGTCTTGTTCTGTTTCAGTTGACTGTTTGATAGGTCAGAGGAGGAAAGGTACAGATTCATAGAAATGTATGAAGAAAATAGTGTCAATTATCCAAATTTCTAGTACCCTAAGTCTGCTCATGTCTCCAGCAGGCAGCCCTGTCACAAAACCCCTCGCCTCTCTGAACCCTCAACTGTCCAGATGGTTTCATGTTCTTATTAATTTTAGAAACCTGAAGCTGCGTTATCCTTAGATGTCACTTAAATATATGGAACACAATGGTTACAAAAATTCAGTGTCACACTACTACCCTTTTATTCACTGTCTCCAAAGCACGGCCCAGCCTAGCACCCCTGCAATAGTGCAGGACAGGAAAGACGGGCTTCGCCATCCAGCAGTGCCATATAAACAACTAATTGTTTTGAAATTTATAGTCCTTGATGTAGTGATTAATGATCCAATAATATGTTATAGAAACTGTATTCAGAAAAAAGTAATCGTCCCAAAGAAAACATGTAACTTGTTTTAGCTACAACATTTTTTTGTGTGTGAATACCTGTCATTACTATAGCCATAAGTATTAATCTTAAGTTTGGTATTACATATTTCAGAGGGTAATTACACAACTAACCAGCAGGATCAGCATTCTTAGAAATCGGCTAAGTAACGACTTCATTGTAAAAATAACTAGTTTTAAAATTCCAAAATAAAACAAAAACAAATTCAGGCAAACAAATATATTTTAAAATTTAAATAATTTCAGAGACATCTCTTTATCTCAGAATTAGAAAAATACTTGTCCAAGGCAATTTCTCTTTCTCTTTCTCTACAGGCACACAAATACATACATACACAAACACATAGACACACACCAATTTAAAGACTGCTCTTGTGCTTACTTAGCTGACTTCTTCAAAGAAACTATAAACACCAAATCCCAAGAATTCTTAATAGGATTAAACTTGAGCTTTTGGGTTGTTCCAAACACAGTTTAAATAGCTAAAGAGTTTAAATCACAGTCTGCAAAGGTTGATATTCTCTCTCTCTCTCTCTCTCTCTCTCTCTATATATATATATATATATATATAATAATTTTTTTTGAATTTTAGTCTCACTCTGTCGCCCAGACTGGCATGCAGTGGAACGCTCCCGGCCACCGCAGCCTTGACCTGCTGGGCTTCGGCGATCCTTCCGCCTCAGTCTTCCAAGTAGCTGGAAGTACAGGTGTGTGCTACCACACCCAGCTAATTTTTTGATTTATTGTAGAGATGAGGTCTCGCCAAGTTGCCCAGGCGGGTCTCAAACCCGCGGGCTCAGGCTATCCACTCACCTCCGCCTCCCAAAGAGCTGGGATTACAGGCTGAGCCACCGAGCCTGGCCGAAAATATATTTTTAAATTATAACTTTCCCGTAAGAATAATTATTCCCCCAAATTTATCCTCAGTGAGAGAGAAAAAGAAGTTCACACACCCATTACCTCTTTGTTCCCAATCCTCTGCATAGCATCCCCCAGGTGGAAATAAAATCTTCCATCATCAGTGCCAGGATCTCCAGATTCTATTCCTTCCTGTAGAGAGACAGTGTTAGTGTTTGTGAAAGAATTAAATGCCAAATTCCATTCTTCATTTATGTGGATTTTCCTATGACATATTATAGAAAAATCTAAGAACCACAGAAAAATATATCTCTGTGAAAATTTGACAATGAGGTGATTGGTCAATATTTGCAATCCAAAAGCAAGAGGAGATCATAAAGCTATATCTAACTATCATTACTCCACAGTGGAATAGCCCATAAAATTCGTATGATACTTTGTGTACCTTCTGTGTGAGAGCAATCATAATTAAATATTCTAAAGAATTTCTCTGGCAGGATAGCTCTCACATTATTTTGCTCTCCAAATCTGACCATATGTCATCTAGAGACTTTTTATTCCTGAACCAAAATGTTTAACTGCTCATGTTTGAAGTGATGGCAGCCCAACTGCAAGTACTATTTCTTTCTACTCAAAACAAATGTGTCCTTACCTTTTAATGAATTTTTTTTACAAAACACACAGAAGAATCAAAGCTAATCTGAATCTTTAAAAATGTAATTTTTATTAAACAAATCTCTATTCTAAAACATTTAGCTGATGTTTTCACTTCACACACAAAGATTAAAATTGAAATTTATGTTTCCCTTCCCTTCCTTTAATTTTTAAGAGAAAATATTAAAGCAAGAGAATGAATTTAGAAAAGTAAAAGTCAAAAGTAAAAAAAATATCTACATGTCAAGGACTTCTTTCTAAAAATCTGCATTGTTGAGGCCTCTTCACAGGAAGCTTATTATTTTTCACTAGGAAGAAATTTTTTTTGCATAATGTTGGAAAGTAGCAAGTCACATGAGGGGATAGAAGAAACATCACTCAGTTTGGAAGGAGAGCTCACCAACACATGCCCTTGCCTGTTTAACTAACCAACACAGCTCTCACTTTCTCCATATCTGAAGGGGAGTATTATCAAGCTGTCCTTTGTCAAAGGAAATATAAAGGGGACACTTTAAATCAGAGAAACCCACATGCCCACAGGGCCTTGGCAAGGAATGTAAGGGTATACCGGCACCCAGAGACAGACCAACTCCAAGGGGGGCACCACTGCTCAGCTCAGTGTGTAGGTAAGTGGGCCAGATATGAACTTTCCAGAGTCAAATAAGGCAAGCAATTAAAGTTGTTTATAATAGAACTATGCTGGCCAAACAAAACATGCAAGCTATTTGCAATCAGTAGGTTGCTATTTGGGAAACCTGATTCAAGTCCTGTAAAAGAAGGAGATCATAAAAGTGGAATATACTGTTACTTAAAGAAGTTCACAGCTATGTAATCAGGTATCCGTCCAATATGGTAGCCTCTAGTCACATGTCACTATCTATGTTAAAATTAAATAAAATGAAAAATTCACTTCCTCAATTCTAGTAGCTACATTTCAAGTGCTAAATGGCCACATGAGATCAGTGCCCATCATACTGGAGAATCCAGAATCGAGTATGACCATCAATGCTGGAGAATACTTTCTGCCATCATGGCAGAAATTCTATCAAACAGCCCTGTACTAGACCACATGAGATTCTGGTGAATTGATTCACCAGATATGATTAAAACATAGCATATTTTAATCTGAATATTTTGAGCTATCAGATAAGCTTGGGGTTGGCCTATTCAATTTGCATTTATTACCACACTTTGCGTAGCTAGCCAAGAGCCCTGTTCAGAGTAGACTCAATACGTGATTAACTTGCAAAAGGAAAATTTCATGCATTCTCCATATTTTAAAATATTTAAAATGTCACTAATTTTTTCTACCTTTTTCATTTATTTGTAAACTAATAACAATTTCAGTTTTAGGAATTTGTTCATAAAGTCCTTTCCAAATGGTCTTGCTCACATGGTTGGCATTTTGACATCTGACATACCGACAGTTATAGCAGAGGGTGCCTACCAGTGTCATGGTCAGAGAGTGTACTATGAAAGACCCAGCAGTGCACGCCAATCAATCTACAGCGCATCATCAAGGATGTCCTAAGGTCTCAAAGGAATCCGAAGATGAAAGAAGAGGAAGAGCAGTGAGAATTACCTTTAAATAGGGAATGCTCTCAGCAATCTTGTTCTGTGCCTTCAGGATGAAGCCATAATGTACTTTGGCAAAGCCGTCATTAGGTGTCACGCTCAGAACCTAAACACAAAGAAAACAAAGAGCTAGAGTGATTGACTACAAATGACTGCCAAAACAAATTTTAATTTGCTTTGCTGTACTTAGATTGGATTATGATGTTACAGTTTAAAACACTGTAGTACTTTTTCTGGTGGCAATATCATTAAACTTAAATGGCCTCATTTCTCTGCAACTCAATATGCTTTTCACATGTACACAATGGCTCTTCAAGAATGAAGGAATGAATGAAAAGGCAATAACTGTTAAAACACTGCTTTACCAATGCAAATCGGCAAAATATCTGTCAATTGACATGACTTGAATATTTTTTTAGTGATCAGGGGAAAACTGCTTTGAATTTGTTATACTTGGAGACAACTCTGGATGGTTACTAGACACCGTTTCATATACAAGCTTTATACATTACCTTAATTAAAATAAAATTTAGATTTTCATTTGTAATATGTCACAATACAGTCATTCAACAAAGAAACTTCCAGAGTACCCAAACCATTTTAAGCACTGAGGATAATGTGATGAGCAAATCCCATATTCTGTGATAAAATCTAGGTAAAAATTTCATATAAACCACATCATTATTTATTATCATAAGCATTTACTATGATTTAAAGATAAAATATGCAAAATGCCTCTAAATTAAATTTTAGCAGTGAGAAATCAAAACGACAATATTCAACTCGTGAAGCTGCTTAGATAAATTAATATGTGGAACAAAAGAGAAAGATGAGGAAGGTTTGAGTTGGATGCATGTAGAGAAAAAAATGTATCTCCTACCTCTTCTTCTCATGTTTGAGCATGGGTAGAAAAAGGAAGCCACAGCCACCATGAGGCTCTGACACAGAAGGAGCAAATGAACACAGGGAGAAGATGCCATACCCTTGCTGGGTCTACACAGCGTACAATACCAACACTTCAGTGTTTTCAGCTTGGATCTGGTCCTGCACCCCATTCATTAGCAAATCTGGCCAATGCTACCTTTACAGTATATTCAAAATCACACCACTTGTTGCTTCCTTTACTGCTGCCACCCTGGTCCAAGCCTCATCATCTCTCCTTACCTTCTCACAGGGGCCTATTACTTGCTGATCCACTGTACCCCAAGCCCTGCTCTCAAGTAGTCCATTCGCCACATAGGGCCGAGTGAATTCACTAGATCTTGGGGGCAGATCTGATCTCATCCTTCCTCTGCTCCATTTCACCCAGAGTACAAGACCCTGTACTTGGAACCACCCCCCAGGACTCCCTTGGGCTAAGCTGGTCCATTCTCTGGCCTCCTCTCCTGCCTCTTCTCAGGCACTTCCCAGTCATCTTTGAGGCACACTAGACTCCTTGCTGCTCCAGAGCAAGTGAAAGGCACCCCTGGCTCAGGACCCTGGCACGATATTCCTCTGACTCAAGTTCCTCCACAAGATATCCAGATGACTGACTCCTTTAACCTAATGAAGGAAATCCTTGCTTGAAGGTCACCATCTCAGAGTGACCCCCTGACCACCACCCCTACTATCAAAACAGCCCCCTCTTCTGCCAACTCCATTACCAGTCACTCTCCAGCATCTTTGTCCTGATTCATGTTTCTTCATGGCACTCATCACCATCCAACCTATGATATTTTTTATTCCCCTTACTACAATGTAGGCTCCACAGGGATTTAGTCTATTTCACTTAGTTTTCATCCCCGGTGCCTGCCATGCAGCAGGACCTTGAGAAATCGGCACTAAATGCATGGATGGGTGCATGCTGGGCTTTCCTCCCTAATGAGGTCTCTGAAAGCCCAGATCCTGCTTTTCTGTATCATCCACAGCGCTGTTCCTCAGCTAGATGCTGAGCAAGAGCTCAATAAATACCTCTGAAATTGAGCTAAATTGAGGCAGATCATGTTTCTGCTAGCATAACCACAAAAATTATTATAATTATTACAGCTACACAGATGACATTTCTGCCTACTGGAGGCACAGAGCCATCATCTCAAGTAATTAACAAATGTATTCATTTACTAGCTCACCCTTCTCTCTCTCTCTCTCTCTCTCTCTCTCTCTCTCTCTCTCTCTCTCTCTCTCTCTGTGATAGGGTCCCACTCTGTTGTCCAGGCTGGAGAGCAGTGGTACGAGCCTGGCTTACTGCAGCCTCGACCTCCTGAGCTCAAGTGATACTTCCACCTCAGTCTCCCGAGAAGCTGAGACAAAAGGTGCATGCTACCATGCCTGCCTAATTTTTTTTGTATTCTTTTAGAGATGAGGTCTTGCTATTTTGTCCAGGTTGGTTGTGGATTTCTGGGTTCCATCATCTTCCTGCCTCAGCTTCCCAAAGTGCTGGAACTACAGGCATGAGCCATTGTGCCCCGTCTTCTAGACATTTTAGAACACACAGAACTCTTCTAGGCCCAGGACATATAAAAATGAATGAGATCTATTCTCTTTTTCCAGGGGCCTCTTAGTCAAGTGAGGGAGACAGATTCTTAAGCAGACAATGGTAATGCAAGTGGTAAGTGAAGCCATAGAGACTGGCACGAAGCATGAGGAATTAAACAGCAGGGGCACCTAGCTGAATCTAAGGTGAGTGTGGACATGGGCAAGGTCTGAAAAATATTTAGGGATGAATGGGAGTTCACCAGGAAAAGGAATATAAGAGGCAGTGGGAGACAAGGCATTCAAGGCATAATAGAGAGTAAGTAAAAAGGAATAGTAGGCCAGAAAGAGCAAAAGGGAATATTAAATTACAAACAAAAAGTGGTTGGAGAAGAGGGCAGAGGTCAAAATCACAAAAAGTCCTGTTTAGTATCATGTATAAGATAATCCCCTGGGGAGTAGAAAGAAATTACAAACACTTCTACAGATATCTGTCTCTGAAATAGAAAATGCAGTATGAAACAAACTCTGTGGCTCTCCTACTGTCTGCATGGTGGACAATCATAGGTCCCCTTCAGTACAAATGGGAGGGTTGGGGTGTTATAATCAACAGATACTCAGAAAGTGACACGTGGTTTTATGAGATTTCTAAGAAATCGAGATTGAGGCCACAGCTGACCCTAGAACAACACTGGCTTAAACTGCCTAGGTCTACTCACACACAGATTTTCTGCCACCCCTGAGACAGCAAGACCAATTCCTTCTCTTTCTCCTCCTCCTCCTCAGCCTAATCAACGTGAAGACCACAAGGCCTTTATGATGATCTACTTTCACTTAACAAAGAGCAAATACGTTTTCTCTTCCTTATGATTTTCTTAATAGCATTTTCTTTCCTTTTTTCTCTCTTTCTTTTTCTTTTCCTTTTTTTTTTAAGTTATGGTCTTACTTTGTTGCTCAGGATTGAGTGCAGTGGCACCACCATGGCTCACTGCAGCCTCCAACTCCTGGGCTCAAGTGATCCTCTTGTGTCAGACCCCCACGTAGTTGGGACTACAGGTATGCACCACCATGCCTGGCTAATTTAAAATATTTTTATTTTGTAAAGACAAGGTCTCACTATTTGCCTAGGGTGGTGTTGAACTCCTAGGCTCAAGTAATCCTTCTGCCTCGACCTTCCAAAGTGCTGAGATTACAAGCGTCAACAACCACTCCAGCTAATAATGTTTTCTTTTCTCTAGCTTACTGTATTGCAAGAATACAGTATAAAATACATATAACATACAAAATATGTGTTAATTGGTGGTTTATGTTATCAGTAGGTATCTGTTCAACAGTAGGTATCTGTTCAACAGTTAAGTTTTAGGGGAGACAAAAGTTATATGTAGATCTTTGATGGCATTAGGGCTTGACACCTAGGACCTCACATTGTTTAAGGGTCAACTACAACAGCGTTACACAGATTGTCTCTCTTTCTCTACATATAATACACACACGTATGCACATATATAACAACAAATTGGTACAGCTAACATTTCTGCTCTCAGTGCAAACTCTTCGTATGACACATTGGTAGGACTTCAAAAAGTCATATCATCATAAAAAACACCGCCAATCGTTATGACTAAATATTAATTTTTTTAGGGAGAGTTCAAACATTTTTGGCAACTGAAATTCTAAGATTATCTTAAATGTTTTCTTTCACCTTAAAACTTACTTTGGAGTGTGTACCTTTTATATTATACACAATATATTAGTATATATACACATTATATATACATAAATATATTACAAGTATTTGCTTGGACATTCTTGTGTAAAAGGATCTGTGATCAAATGCATGAAGACCACTGCTGGGGGCAGTGGGAGCTACAGAAAAAGCTGAGAGAGACGGTGGGATTTGTGCGATGGTGGGATTTGTGTGCTGGTGTTGACGAAGGTCGGGGAAAGCAGGGCAGGACAGGAGACACCAGTCCTCCTCATTCAGGCAAGAGATGATAAGTGTTGCATTAAGAAAGAGCAGAAAGCCAGGCTCGGTGGCTCAGCCTGTATCCCGCGCCGTTGGGAGGCCGAGGTGAGTGGATTGCCTGAGCCCGTGGGTTCGAGACCCGCCCGGGCAGCAAGATCTCATCTCTACAATAAATCAAAAAATCAGCTGGGCGTGGTAGCGCATGCCTGTAGTTCCAGCTACTTGGAAGGCTGAGGCGGAAGGATCGCCTGCGGTGGCCGGGAGCGGTCACTGCACTCCAGTCTGGGAGACAGAGTGAGACTCCAACTCAAAAAAAAAAAAAAAAAAAAAAAAGAGCAGAGATGTGAAACATATTCAGAAGGTTAAATGGACAGCAATAAGTGATTTGGTGCCAGACCACAAACTCCATGAGGGCATGTTCTGGGTTTGATTCACCAACTACCATTTCCAAAGCTAGTGTGTGTTTTTCATAAATGTGTGTTGACTGACTGAGTAGCTGCACATGTGGTGTAGAAGTCAGGAACGGCAGTGGCCTCCCTGCCATGGTAGCATGGGCAGCTGGCAGTGGTGCCACCTTGGAAGAGAAGCAAGAGGTTCCGAAGCTACAAACAGGAGAGGTCTACCTCAGACCATTTCAGAGCTGGTCTCTTTATTGAAACAAAAGTAGCAAAAATCCAGAAAGGGCACTGTTATAAATTTACACAAAAATAAAAATCAACATGTGAAAATATGTAATTGCAATATTATTTATCTGAAAATGAGCTCTGATGGAGACATAAACATATAAGGATAAACTTTGTTTAAGGAAAGAGCATCCATTAGATACAGATTATTAACTTAGAAAGGAGAGGAGGGGAGAAAAAGCAATCTCCACACATGTTTTCAGTCTATCAATGCTTTTTTAAAAAGACCAATCCACTCAATTGTATAATATGACTATATTTTCGGCAACAGCAGGTAAATTTTATTTTTCAGGATGAATTAAAACATTTCACACATGAAATTTAGTGTCAGGTAAAGGGACAAATACACTCAAGGAAGATGTTCTTGTTTGTTTTGTTTTTGAGTTGAAGTCTTACTCTGTCACTCAGGTGAGAGTGCAGTGACAGGATCACAGTTCACCACAACCTTGACCTCCTGGGTTAAGATAAATCTTCCACTTCAGTTTCCTAAGTAGCTGGGACTGCATGTGCACACCACAATACCCAGTTAATTATTTTATTTTTGGTAGAGGGGATGTCTTGCTGTGTTGTCCACGGTGGTCTCAAACTCCAGCAATCTTCCTTTCTTGGCCTCTCAAAATGTTGGGATTACAGGCGTGAGCCACCATGCCTAGCCAAGGAAGGTTTTTAAAGTGAAGATGGACAAATCCATAGAGGGTGAGAGAAACTAGTAAATGCTTTCCAAACTTACCCTGATAAGCTTGGCACATAGACAGCACTTACTAGTGTTTATTTACATGGAAGAAGGAAGGAGAGAGGGAGGTAGCAAGGGAGGAAGGAAGAGAGGAAGAGTAGAGAGACAGAAGAAAGAAAACAGTAAATAATTCTATTAGGAAGGAAGAAAAGAAGGGAGAGAATGAGGGAGGAAGGGAGAGTAGAGGGAAGGAGGAGAAAAGAAAGAGAGGAGGAGGGGAGGAAGAAAGGAATTCTACGGTTGCATCATTGTGGACTCTGATTGTGATAAAATAATGGATATGTCTGCTATAGCTTGCAACTCTTACATTCATAAGATCCTGAATCACTGAGATATATGATGCTTCCTTTAACCAAATTCTGCAAGACAGGGAACTGAGTGTTATATTTTGGCCATTAGCAAATACAGTGTCCCACATGGAATTATTTTATGACCTGGAACAGGTCTTTAGTGGATGGTACACGTTTTCAATATTGTAGGTTCAATTCACTCTGTGTAGATATTAGTGGTGTTATGAAAAGCAAAGGTCTTATTTCTGCTTTCTTAGAAAAACATAAAAATTATGAGAAGAGTAAAAAGACAACTGCTCCAAAATTTAATGATTTTCAATTATGCAAAAGCAGCAATAGCAGAGGAAGTGCCACTTTGAGAGTAGACCTAATCTCTGGACTGAATGTGAAATTGCTGTACTTGATGGCATTTTAAAAAGAATGTAGGAGCTGGGTGCAGTGGCTTTTGACTGCAATTCCAGCTACTCAGGAGGCTGAGACAGGAGAATTGCTTGTGGTTAGGAGATGAGGACAAACCTGGGCAACATAACAAGATGCTATTCCAAAAAAAAATCTTTTTTTAATGTGCTGAGTACAGGAGCAGGCACCCATAGCCCCAGCTACTTGGAAGGCAGAGATGGGAGGACTGCTTGATCCCAGAATTTTAAGGCTGCAGTGAGCTACAATCATACCACTGCACTCCAGTCTGAGCAACAGACCAAGATGTTGTCTCTTAAAAAAATAAAATACTGTAGAAGAAACTGTATTGGCTGTAACTGAGTAATAGCATTTTGATGTAGACTACACTACCTTGATAACTAATTATCAGCAGGCCTAATTTAAAGAATAACAAGTAAATGTGCTCATCTTTCTTGTATAGAGGCATTAACTTTCTCCAGTTTCAAAGTCCATTGGGTATGCTGCTATTCTGTACTCAATGAATTCCTCCCAAGGAGTTTTCTAGATTTTATAGTTACTTGTGACTTAGAGATTATCTATTAAAACATCCTTATAAAGTAGAAGTCTTTTGAAATGCATCCTTGCCAGAGGATCTGAAGAGTCAATGCCCTTCTGAAAAGTGAGTAATTTATTCCATAATCATGAAAAGGATATGGATATGCTTTTCTCTGATGACTAGTGAGGCTGAACATTTTTTCATATTTCTGTTGGCTGTTCTTATGTCTTCTTTTGAGTAGTGTCTTTTCATGTCTTTTGCCTACTTTTGAATGGGACTGGTTTTTTTTCCCCCTTTCAGCATGTTTGAGTTCCTTGTAGATCCTGGATGTTAGGACTTAGTCAGATATACAGTTGGCAAGTATTTTTACCCATTCTGTGGGCTATCTACCAGCTCTCTTGATAGTTTCTTTTGCTTTGCAGAAGCTTTTCAGTTTGATGAGGTCTCGCTTGTCTATCTTATCTCCTATGGCACGGGCTTTTGGGGTTTTGATCAGGAATTGGTTGCCTATTCCAACCTCTGTAAGGGTATCTTTTGTGTTTTCTAAGAGTCTTATAGTTTGAGGTTTTATGTTTAGGGCTTTGATACATTTAGAGTTGATGTTTGTGTATGGTGATAGGTAGGGGGTCCTGTTTCATTCTTCTGCATGTGGTCAGCCAGTTTTCCCAGCACCATTCACTGAAAGGTTCTCCTCTCCCCAGTGGTTGTTGGTGGAAGCTTTGTCAAAGATAAGTTGGTTAACAGATTGAGGCTTTGCTTCTGGATCTCTCTCCTGTTCTTTGGTCTATATGCCTGTTCTTGTACCAATACCATGCAGTTTTGATCAAAACCACATTGAGATACCACCTAATTCCAGTAAGAACGGCCATCATGATTAAAACAAACAAACAGATGCTTTTGAGAATGTGAAGAAAAAGGAACACTTCTGCACTGTTGATAGGAGTGCAAACTAGTTCAACTTTATGAAAAACAGTGGCGATTTCTAAAAGAACTAGAAATTGACCTTCCATATGACCTAGCAATTCCCCTACTTGGAATATATTCAGAAGAACTCAAATAATTCTACAAAAAGATATCTATGCGCACATGTTTATTGAAGCACTATTCACAACAGCAAAAACATGGAACCAACCATGCTGCTCATCGAAAGTGGACTGGATTAAAAATATGTGGTACATATACACAATGGAATATTATGCAGCCAAAAAGAGAATGAAATTATGGACTTTGTAACAACTTCAATGGATTTAGAGCCTATAATACAGTGATCTATCACAGAAACAAATAACTGAGTGCCACATGTTCTCACTCATAAGTGGTCCCTGAACACCTAGCACAATACTACAAGAAAGGGACTGGCCATAGCAGGATTCTGCCAGGGGAGGGACAAGGGGTTGCATATAACATCAATAAGAGTGGCTGATCCCAATCTAGGTGAAGTGAGGTACAATGGGAGGCCCAAACTTCACCTGTATGGATATCATTCACGTGTCTGATCCTGACTTGTACCCTACATCTTTAAAATGAAAACTAAAACAAAAAAGAAAGGGCCATGTTTTGCAGACTCTCTGTAGAACATACTACTGGTGGAAAAAAGGAAATATGTTTTTTATATACACAGAAACTTGAGTTCCTCTTCCTATCATAAAGAATAGTTTTAGGAAGACTATTTATGAAAAGATAAAAATGACGCTTTAAAAATATCACAATTACAAGTTGAAGACTTTGATGTACTAAGAATTAATTACGATTTAAAATCTTCTGATTAGAGGGAAAAAGTAATACTAAAACCAATAGCACTAGAACTTAATGTTAAAAATATTTTAACATAGTGACTAGAGACTGATGCTTACCTCTTCATAAACCTTCTTGGCATTGTCATTATCTCCTATCAAGAGGTATCCCACTCCAAGGTCATTCTTTAAGGAAGTATCATTGGGGAACAGATGAACTAATCTCTGTAGGGTAAGCAGGGAACCTCTCATATGACCTGAGTTTATGGAAGAAAATATATAGAAGTGAAAACAGAAAACAGATTATGAACAATTTTTTAATGAGAATACAGATTATGAAAGACTATTAGACAGAACCTGAAAATCAGTTTAAATCTGACTTTATATATTAGTGGCTTATTAAGTACCTAGTAGGATTTTATGATGTAGTTGCAATGGTATCAGTGACTGACATAAGTAGATACTGAATATAATATTGATTATAAACATTTTAAAGACACTTTCATTGTCTAAATTCATCAACATTTATCTTTTTAGGTTGAATCCCATCTTAAGAAAGATTTAGTTACTAATTCTTTGTTAAAAAATGTTTTCCTGAGATATTTTTGGTTTAATAACTTTAAAATTATGAGTAGAGGGTACACAATAAAAAGTCAAATTGATTTCAGGGTCTAGCACCCTGCATAAAATTTGAAAAGTTACCAAGGTACTCAGGATAGTATTTAACTGCAGACACATCTTCAGTTAAGTATACTCAGCTCTGTCGGTAATGATTTAGTCATGGAGCAAAGGATGCATCATCCAGTATTATGGGACCCTCTGGTGGACGATAGCATACTATGCACTACATGAATCATGAAAAGAACAGCTTCAATTGATTTTTGAGGCTGACTGATGGAAATTTAAAATTTCTGGGCTAATTGTTATTACTCCTTTCCACAGTCGGAAGGACAAACTGTATAAAAGAAAAAGTGCAAAACAAGACTAGCAAACATGAAAACAAAACAAAACAAACAAAAACGAATTACCCACAGGGCTTAGTTGTGCATAAACTCAATATTAGCTAGGATTGTGAATAATAAGCGAATGCCACTGCATACTCCACTAACAAACTAGCTGGCATAAAGCATCACCATCTTACCCCATACCCTTCAACCCCTGGTCAATCGTATTCCAATCAGAACTCCAGTCATTTCCTCACCGACACATCTAAGCTCACTTTTCTATACACTTCCTTCCCTCTACCTGCCCACCTAGGCTCACCCTCTTCTTTTAAACTTCTCCTATTAGTCACAACAAAGGCACAGATAAAAATCCCTCCTGTAGCCATCTGCTCCCTGCTTCTTTCACTCTGTATCCTGAAACTCTCTTCCAGGTGAGTGAACTTCACCATCTTGAAACTCTCTTCCATGGTGAGTGAACTGCATTATCTTGACATTTTCACCCAAATCTCCTGCCTGCAGTTGCCTTAGTACATCCCCAAGTGAATTTGCCTAATTCTCACACAGAGGAAAGGATCCTATTGAAATGTCAAAGGATTATTGCAGAAGAGGGTCAGATTCCTCCTTAGGCAGTCTTCTTCCCCAGGCTGGGAAGTAGGCTGAGATGACTGAGACACTTGGGGCAAAAGGTCAGAAGGCGCCAAAAAGTTCATAATTTTGATGTGACAAATAGATTAATGTACCCTTTAAAAAAAATTGAAATTGTTGTAAAACATCCATAATGAACATAATATTAACATTTTAAATGTTTACAGGGTCAGTAAACAGTGCTAAGCAGAGCCATCTTGGAGGCTGATGAAAAAGGAAAACTCAGTAATGCTGACTTGACGTCCATGACAAGTGCCTGCTTTGTCTCCCTGGAGGCCCGGCCCTGCCTCTCCTGCGTGTATGTTTTCCTTCCCGGGACTGCACCCTATGGACATAAGCCTAATTGGCCATTTCTTATAGTTTTTAGTCATCAGTTGGGCTCTACTCCTATCATAGATTTTGGTCATCTACAAAGGTAACACCACTCCCCTTTATTCTATTCCTCAGAAAACGGTCAGAAGGGTCAGTCGGGCCTTGACACTTCCTTATAAGAGTCTCTCCCAAGTGACATTGATAATCTGTCCATGTAGACATCCAGTCAGTGGAGCACTTGCCTCAGCAGTGACTCCTGGCTTAGCTACTTCCCTCCTGGTTGACAATGACATGCTGAGGAGAGAGAGCTACCAGTCTGGTTAATGTGAAGTTAGCTGGCAGCTAGTCTTACTTGCCATTGGCACTGGGAACCTGGGTAAGTCCAGAGAATATCACGTGATATTCTTTTCAAAGCATTTGCAAATTTACTTCATGATTAAAATTTTATGCTAACATTTTCCTTAGTGTAGGATAAAATCTTACAAGTAAATTTTCGAAACACCTAACATTCCTCTATAATTTTTTTTCACTGATAATTTCAACCTCCCTGAATCAGTTTGTTATAGTTAAGAGAGAAAATAATTTGGCATCACAGAAACAGTTTTTGATTCCAGACCTATTAATATATTAGCTATGGGCCTTTAGGCAAATAATCTAAGCTCTCAGCATTCTATTCACCTCACCTTAAAATGGGAACAAAGTGGGGGAATGAAAGGTATAAAAATACCATCTGCATCTTTGTAATTACAGGCACACCTTGTTTTATTGTCCCTCGCTTTACTGCACTTTGCAGATACTGCATGTTTTACAAGTTGAAGGTTTGTATTCAGCAAGTCTATCAGCACCATTTTTCCAAGAGCATGTGTTCACTTCACATCTCTGTGTCACATTTTGGTAATTCTTGCAACATCTCAAACTTTTTCATTATTATTATATCTGTTATGGTGACCTGTGACCAGTGATCTTTGATATTCCTATTGCAATTATTTTGGGACACCACAAACCACACTCGTATAAGGTGGCAGACCTAATCAAGACCTGTATGTCCTGACAGCTCCACCAAGCACATGTGCCTCCGTCTCTCCTCCTCTCCTCGGGTCTCCCTATTCCCTGAGACACGACAATGTTGAAATTAGGCCAATTAAGCGTTCACATAAAAGGAAGGGTGGTACTTCCCTCATTTTAAATCAAAAGCTAGAAATTATTAAGTTTAGTGACAAAGGTATGTTAAAAGCCCCGACGGGCCAAAAGCAAAGCCTTTTGTGCCAAATTGCTAGCCAAGTTGGAATGTAAAGGAAAAGTTATTGAAGAAAATCAAAGGTGCTACTCCAATGAATACAAGAATGGCAAGAAAGTATAACAGCCTTTGTGCTAATATGGAGAAAGTCTGAGTGGCCTGAACAGAAGATCAAATCAGTCACAACATCCCTTAAGCCAAAGCCTAACCTAGAGCAAGGCCCTAACTCTCTCCCATTCTATGAAGGCTGGAGAGGTGAGGCAGCTGCAGAAAAGAAATTTGAAGCTAGCATAGGTTTGTCATGAAGATTAAAGAAACAGTCTCCATAACATAAAAATGTGAGGGAAGGCAGCAAGTGTGGACCTAGAAGCAGCAGCAAGTGATCCAGAAGATCTAACTAAGGTCACAGATGAAGGAGGCTATGCTAAACATCAGATTTTCAAAGTACACAAAACTTTGAATGTAGACAAACTACTGGAAGAAGATGCCATCTAGGACTTTCATAGCTAGAAAGGAGAAGAAAATGCCTAGCTTCAAAGTTTCAAAGGATAGGCTGATTCTCTTGTTAGGGGCAAATGTAGCTGGTACCTACAAATTGAAGTCAATGCTCATTTATCATTTTGAAAATCTTAGTGCTCTTAAGAATTATGCCTGTGCATAAAAGGAAATAGAAATAAAACAAAAAAGACTAATGACAGCACATGTGTTTACAACAGTTTACTGATATTGTAAGCCCACTGTTGAGACCCACTGCTGAAAAAAGTAGATTCCTTTCAAAATACTACAGCTCATTGACACTGCATCTAATCACCCCAAAACTCTGATGGAGACAAATGTTTTCATGTCTGATAATACACTATCCATTCATAAATCAAGCAGCAATTTAAATTTTAAAGTCTTATTATTTAAGAAATACATTTCATAAGGTTATAACTGTCATAGATAGTGATTCCTCTGATAAACCCAGGCTTAGTAAATTGAAAACCTTCTGGAAAGAATCCACCATCATAGATGCCATTAAGAATATTCACATGTTATGAGAAGAGGTCAAAATATCAACATTAGCAGGAGTTTGAGGAAGTTGATTCCAACACTCATGTATTACTTTGAACAGTTCAAGACTTCAACGGAGAAAGTAACTACAGATGAGATAGAAATAGCGAGAAAACTAGAATTAGTCTGAAAATGTGACTGAATTGTTACAATCTCATGATACATGAGATAAGTAGTTGCTTCTTATGGATGAACAAAGAAAGTGGTTTCTTGAAATTTACTCCTGGTGAAGATGTTGTAAACATTATTGAAATGACAACAAAGGATTTAGAATATTACACGAACATAGTTGATAAAGCAGTGGCCGGGTTTGAGAAGATTGTCTCCAATTTTGAAAGAAGTGTTACTCTGGGTAAAATGCTATCAAACAGTATCACATGCTACAGAGAAATCTTTTGTGAAGGGAAGAGTCAATCAATCTGGCAAACTTCATTGTTGTCTTATTTTAAGAAACTGCCACAGCCACCCCAAACTTTAGCAATCTCCACCCTGATTAGTTAACAGCTATTATGACTCACTGTAGGCACAGATGATCATTAGCATTTTTTAGCAATAAAGCATTTTTAAAACTAAGGTTTACACATTTTTAAAGACACATTATTGCACACTTAATAGATTACAATGTACTGGACACATAACTTTTATGTTTACTATACATGGGAAAACCAGAAAAATCATGTGACTTGCTTTACTGCAATATTAGCTTTATTGTGGTGGTCTGGAACTGAACCTGCACTATCTCTAAGGTATGCCTGTTAGAATTGCTATATCAGTTTTAGAGATGGTCAATTGAGGACACAGGTAAATTACTTGAAATTAGTTATAAAACTCAGGTGTCTTCCCATGGTAACTTAACTCTCCTAAGAGTATGCATGACCCTCAGGTTCTTCAAGATAAAAGCATGCTATTTCCTATTGAATTAACTCTTACTGCACCTTACCCACCTAGAAACTGTTGTCTGTCTGAGCGCCGCTTCAATGTCAGCTTCAGCAGGTCTGCAGGGACATCAGGCAGGCTGGCCACCTCCTGGTACGTCTCGATGGCCCCACGCAGCACCTCATTGCTCCTCCTCTTCTCGGCCAAATCATCTTCACACTAGAAGAAGCCCCAGACTGCATAAATATCCCCTGACTATCTATATGGATAATTTTTCTTAAAAAGCTTTTAGAAATGCTTTAAAAGAAATTCAAGACATTAACCTTTTATCTTATTAAGATATATATATTTTTTTAAGCTGGGCATGGTGGCTCACACCTGTAATCCCAGCACTTTGGGAGGTGGAGGTGAAAAGATCGCTTGCGCCCAGAGTTTGAGACCAGCTTGAGCAATTGGAAAGACCTTGTCTCTACAATAAAACAAAAAATTAGCCAGGCACGATGGTGTGTGCCTGTAGTTCTAGCTACTTGGAAGGCTGAGGTGGAAGGATCGCCTAAATCTAGCAGGTTAAGACTACAGTAGCCATGAGAGTGCCACTTGCATGCCAGCCTGGGAGACATAGTGAGACTCTGACAAAAAAAAAAAAAAATTTAAAAATAACAAAAAAGGGAAAACAACTATTTTAATAATATAAAAAAGTTTGTTACTAAACTAGAGATGAGAAATAAGACTATAAAAGCAGAACAAATGCACAGTAGGGTTGATAGAGATTTATATCCTATAACACACTACAATTATGTAGGCAGGATTCCAGTACAAGTTTCTCTTCTTTCGTTAATTTATCCATTCATTCAACAGCTATTTTCTGGGAGGAAGTGGCAGGCAAATATGTTCTACAAATGTTCTACAAATGTGGCAGACAAATTGGACATAACAGACAAAGCCCTTATCTCATTTTGTCTTCATTTTGTAAAGGAGAGAAAAAAAAATAAATGATTAAAGATATTTGTCTGAGGGCCATAAGTACTAGATCAAAACAACGCAGGCTCAAGAGTGCTTGGTGGAGTGCTAAGAAGTTGCTAGTTTAATCGGGATGATTAGGGAGGAAGCAAGTTACGAAGATACTTGGGGAAAGCGTTTCTGGCAGAGAGAAGAGCCAAGCAATGGCTCTGAGGGGGCAGTGAGGAATTGAGGAGAAGCCCTTGGAGTGTGGGCAGGAAGGAGACAAATAGGGGCCATCAGGTGATAGGGCCTGGGAAGCTACTGCCAATTCTGCTACACTAAGATGGAAAGATACTGGGGGGTTCTGACATGATCTGATGTATGTGCTGAAGGGAGCGTGCGGAAGCAATATGGAGAACAGACTGAAGGTCTGTGAGGAGAAGCAGAGAGCCTAGGTAGGATACTCTGGCAGGAAGGCAGAAATCCAGACACGGAATGATGTTGGCTCAGACTAAGGTCACAGTAACGGTGGTGGTAAACACTGGCTGGATTAAAAAGAAAAAAAAAACTGGTTGGATTATAGACACATTTTGAAGGTCAGAGTCAACAGATTTGCAGATGGTCTGGATGTAGGGTATGAGAGAAAGGGAGAAAGAGAAGCCAAGGATGACATCAAGGTTTTTGGCTTCAGTGATTGCTGGATGAACTGTCATTCCCTGAGAATGGGTGGACAAGACAGAAGCAGGTTTGTGGGGAGTGTGGAATTAGTTCAGGTTTGGACATATTAAATCCCAAATGCCTATTATATATCCAGGTGAAGTTATTGACTAGGAACGTGGCATATTTGGTCTGGAGTTCAGGAGAGAGGTCAGAGTTAGAGACATGTTAAGGAATCATCAAACACAGAGATAGTATTTAAAGCTAGGAAGCTGGAAGCAGATGAGTGCAGACAGAGGAAAGAAGAGGTCCAAGAACTGAACCTTAAAGAACTTCAATATTTCAAGGTCATTAGAGATCAGGAAGACAAGGGAGGACTAGCAAAAAGGGTGAGGTACCAGAGTAGAGCAGGTTCAAGAAAACATGGGAAGGAAAGAGGTAGGTATAATTCTTTCAAGGAGTTTCACTGGAAAGAGCAGAGAAATGCCATCCAGTAGAGGGCAATGTGGAGACAAGGGAGAGCTCTTTTTTTGAAAGAAGAAAAGATTTATTTAAGAAAAGTTTACCCCCCACAGACAGGAAGCGGGCCTACACTCTAGATGAGTGTGGCCCCGTAGCCCCGAGTCCTGGCTTAAATCCTTTCCCTTGGAGGTGTTGCAATCAGATAGATGTGATTTCCTTAACTTCCTTATTGACCACCTGCGAATGTCTTGGAGACCCTGTGACACAGACCCACTAATGTCTGTCCATATTATCACAGCCCCTAGAGAAGGGCAGGACAAGGATTCTAGTGTTCCCATACCTTCCTGAACAACCTTATAACTAATGGAGGGGGCATGGGAGGTGACTCATGGCTTTTGTAAAGGGAGTTTACAAGGTCTAAGACTTCAAGCATTAGGCATAAGTTATGCAAATCACAAAACTTGTGATTACAAAAGTTATGCAGATCACAGGACCTGTGACCGCTCAGAAGGGGGAGTGGATGGGGATTCGATCTTCCAGTAAATTGCGTGCTGTCTACAGGGAAGTCAAGGATCCCCCAAAGCTGCCTGCTAGGAATGCATAGGAGCTAAGGATGGGAAATAGCACACCATGTTTCCAAGCAGATGCAAAAGACCCAGCAGAGAGGAAAAATCTGATGACACAGAAAGGGATACAAAAATGAGAGTGATGTCCTTAGGCAGGTGAGAGAGGAACAGGGACTGAAGTATTTATTTGTGCTAACAGGAAGGAAGACAGAGCATATGTGCACAGGTGCAGAGAGGCTGTTAGCGCAGTGGAGGGATCAGGCGGAAATTCTCTGAATTCTCTACTTTCGGAATGAAACAAGAACCAAGATTCTTGTCTGGAAACTGAGAATGAGAGGTGAAATACTGGAGACAGGAAGAGAGAGAAGAATGTGTAAAATGGTCAACAATATCTCATCAGATCTAGTAGACTACAATCTGGAGATTATGATTGGAGGACAAATGATACCAGCTCAATAATGAAAGGAACATACATATATTTTTTCTCAGAATTTTTTAACATGCTTACTTATTTAACACGTTTACCATGTTAAAATGTGTCATGTAGCCAATATACAGACATTTGCAGAAACAGAATAAAGCATCACCCTACAATTTGAGGGCATAGGGAAAAAAAAAATTCCATCCCCACCCTACCCAAAGCAAAACAAAACAAACAAACAAACAAAAAAACAAACTAATAAGAATCAGGACAAATTGGTAAAATAAGATATCTGTAGGATTTTCTTCAGAAAAATAAGATATCAATGAAATGACTTGGTAATATACACTGATTAGGATAAATTTCCCAGGATGATGAGGGCTGGAATTGAAGCAGTGGTGATAGAAGTAGACAGATTTATGAAAAAGGAAAATTAGTAGAACAAAAATCTCCAGATTAGAAAAAGGCAATTCACTTGGCTTAATGAAAATGTGCTTCAGACCACTTCAACTATCTTTTGAAATCTGTAAGTAGTCTTCAGAATAGACTTATCTAGCAGTGGAGGAAGTCCAGTGTCAAAGACTCATATTGATCATGATGCTAGCATTGCCTAGAATCATATATTCATTTGCTAACTTTCTGTTTAGGCATCAGCTTCTTGTGAGATTGGTTATGCTGAGCTAACTCCCCAGAACATGAACATTTGATAGATAACTTCAAGAAACATACAACACTAGAGCTAAGTGTCCTTTTGAAGCCAACTATAGATGCTCCTTGACTGACAGTGTTATGTCACCAAATGTCTATTGTAAGTTAAAAATTTCATAAACCAAAAATGCATTTAACACACTTGCATTTAATACACCTGCTGAACATCATAGCAGCACAAAGTATGCAATAAATCATGTATTTCATTGAATACTATACGGCAATGGAGTTTCTATCGAATGTGTACCATTTTTTGTACCAGGATAAGGTTGAAAAGTTAAATCACCATAACCTAGGGACCATCTGTAATTCATCCTCCTCATTTTGAACCTACAAAAAGTACCCAAATAGATCCCGGAACTGGAGGTCTCTGCAGGGTTAGTGAAAGGACAAAAGCCTACCAAGGTAATCCTTCTTTATAGAGACTGGAATAAATATCTTTAACTAAATTCAATCTGAAAAGAGAGAAAGGTGATGCTATTTATTCCAGGGTCCTTTGTTTTAATAAAGTATAAACATCTTACAACTCCCAGAATTGGGAAAAGTATCATTACTAAAATGGCACATAATTCTTTAAAATCTCCTGAATGAAACTGATAGACATTTGCACTGAAAATCAAAATTGTACAGGCTGATTTTTATCAGTTTAGTATCTGTAGATAAAAAGAGCTGAGCTGAAACTGAACATTTGTTACAGGACGTTAACATTGCAAAGCCTTTTGTTGACTCTAACTAATTCACCCATCCAGTATTTCTAGGAGATGTGTCATTTTCTGCCTCAAAGGCATTAATGGTGTGTGAAAGATGATAAAGTAAATTGAGTTTATAATTCAAGATTTTGTGTTTGATGCTCAGGGAATTTGATCAAAATTGATTTTCAGTGATCCAAAGAATAAGACAATATCAGTGCTACTTTAGGAATGATAGATACTGTAATTTATATATATATGATTTAATGCTGCTAAATTTTTAAAACTTGTTGAAATATTTCAAAGTAATTATTTAGTCTGCTAACAAAGAATGAAAAAGTAATAATTTATTCCTTCCCATAAAATCCATCTTCTGTTGAATTTTTAGTTTTAAAACTCCTATGAATTTAAAGATTCCTTTAAATTATCAAAATTAAATTTACCATGCCTAAATTTTACTTTATATCACACTAATGTTAATATCAATAACACCTTGCAGCATAATAGCTTAGAGATAAAAGATGTTGCTTGAAGTCTAATTCTCAAATTCCTATTGCGAAATAAGGATACACAGTCATCCTTCAGTAGATCTGGGTTATGCATTCCAGACCATCGCTCCTCCCTGCCCCCAGATATCAAAGTCTGCAGGTACTCAGGTCCTTCACATAAAATGAACTAGTATTTGCATGTAGCCTGTGCACATCCTCCCATATAATTTAAGTCATCTCTAGATTACTACAAAACTAGATATTATGCAAATTCTGTGCAAATAATTGTTAAATTGTATTGTTTTTACTTATATTATTTTTTAGTGTTGTAGTGTTATTTTTATTGTTTTTCCAAATATTTTCAATCTGTGATTGGTTGAATCCACAGAAATGGATACAGAGGGCTGACTGTAAATTCAGCAATCACTCTGTTTCAAAAGCACTGCATTTATTTAGACTTTGGTACTCACAATCAATATTACATATAAAGAAAAATTCTAAAACATAAAACATTTTTGCCATAATTAAATTAGTGTTTGCATAATCTATTTTTCTCTCTAGTTAACATGCTTTACTTAATCAAATGACTTAATACAGTGACAAAATACAACACTTCTTTGAATGGGAATGATATTTTGGTAACAAATATATTCTTAGTCATCATAAAATTTATCAATTTTAGAAGATGATTGACCAAATTCATTTATAATAATCATACAATTGCTATCTGCTAAACTTGGTCTGTATCATGGCTAAGAGAAACTTATTTGCATTAGTTTTTCACAAACAATTAAAATTGACAACAAAAACTATTTAATTACTTTTTAACAGTTCTATAGGAAGACAATATCTAGACCTCAAGGAATTACGTGACCTTAAGTTTAGAGCAGAACATGCTTCTTTAAATCTACAGATGTGTTCAATTCTGTGTGTGTCATGCACAGGTGCCTGCATGGACCTTCTCCAATGTTGTCAGCTTCTCCTTGGACTGGAAATTTCTGTAGCTCTGAATCTGTTTCTCAGCAGGGTTGACAATCTTGTCCCCTCAGGTAAGACTGCAGGATCTTTACTGCCTGACACATTTGTATATCCAGCCCTGGCTTTCACTCTGAGTTCCAGCCTCCCCAGATCCAGCAGTCTATGTGGCAGGTCCACCCGAATGTCTTATGGGAATCACACACTTAATAAAACCAATAGCAAACTCCGGATTTCTGCATCTCTCCAAACCTGTTCTTCCTGGTCAGGAACTGGCACTACCTTCTCCTCAACAGACCAAACCAAAACCCAAGAGTCAGCCTTGAGACCTCTTTTTCTGATGTTTCCAGCTAATCCATCCTCAAATCCTTCCAGCTCCATCACCTGCCCACTTCTCCCATCTCCATGGCCATGACCACAGTCCAAGCCACTAGCATCTCTTGTGACTGCTGTAACAGTCAAAAGACTACTGTAAACAATAACTTCCTATTCTTGAATCTTCTTTTGTCTTCATAATCCACTCTCTACCCAAGAACCAAAGCAATCTTTATAAACACACACACACACACACACACACACACACACACACACACACACACACACACACAGTCACACACATGCATAAAACCCTCCAATAGCTTCCCACTGCATGTAAAACAAAACCTATAAGGATTCGACCTCCTTTGCACCCTCACTCCCCAGCATGTCCCTCTTTCTGTCTTTGGGTTTATTATGTCAAGATTGTTTCCCTGTATCACAACAGCCTTCGTCTTGCTGCTCCCTCTACCTGGACAGTTCCTTCCACAACCTCCTCAAATCTCAGCCACCTTGCCCCACTAGAGGGGATTCTTCTGACCACTTTATCTAAAGTGCTGTCTGTCCTATCATTTTCTATCACATTCCCTCCAGCCAAAAAATGTGAATAGGTATGTTTTCTATTCCATTACCTTCTCGTCATTTCTTGTTTTTTTTTGAGTTGGAGTATCACTCTGTCACCCAGACTGGAATGCAGTGGCCGCTCCCGGCCACAGCAGCCTCGACCTGTCAGGCTCCGCGATCCTTCCGCCTCAGTCTTCCAAGTAGCTGGAACTACAGGCGCGCGCTACCGCGCCCGGCTAATTTTTAATTTATTGTAGAGATGAGGTCTCATCAAGTTGCCCAGACGGGTCTCCAACCCGCGGGCTCAGGCAATCCACTCATCTCAGCCTCCCAAAGTGCTGGGATTACAGGCTGAGCCACCGAGCCCGGCTCTCTTCATTTCTTTACAACATGTATTATTAGGCCAGATCATCTAATATTTATTTATTTATTTATTTAGGTATGTATGTATTTTTAAATTTTTTTTGGAAGATGTGTAGTACAATTCAGGGTTAGGTATCCAAATGCTTATTATGTAGGTATCCTTGTTGATGATGTGTGCCCCTCCCTCTGCTGGTAGTTTCCCTCAACTGCCAATCCCACTGCCAATCCCTTTCTTATAGTATTATAATAATTGTTCAAGGTCTGCTTATGAGTGAGAACATTATCTAATATTTATTTTTAACACTCTACAACACTCTTTAAGTATATATTCTTTACAAAGACTTTCAGGTCTTTGCTCAAATGTCCCCTCCTTGGTGAGACCTTTCGCGGCCAGCCTTTCCTCCTCAGTCCCTTCAGATGCCCAATGATTGTTCCCTGCTTTGGTTTTGTTCTCCTTAGCACTTATCACTAGCAAGCATATGTATTTCACTTATTTATCTACTCATTGCCTTCCCATTTACCATGGAAACTCTATAAGGGTGGGGTTTTTAAAATATGTTCTGTTGTTAATGGCTGTATATCTAGAATAGGGCTAGAACAGGGCTGGCCCATAGTGGGCTCTCCCTAAAGAATTTTTGAGTAATTTAAAGAGTGTCTTCCACTGGAATATAAGATCCACAAGAACAGAAACCTCTAGAATGTTCATTTTATTGCACTGCAAATATTTTTAAGTTTCTATATATTATGATTTGACATCTTAAAAAAAAAAAACCTCTCCAGCTGGAAAGCTAACCAATTCTGAGACAGCAAGTGCTCAGCCAGGAGCAAGCATGTGATATGCAAATGAACCAATCCAGAGGCAAACCTCCTCTATCTGACCCAAACACCCCAGGAGACAATATTCCTCTGCGTTAGGCATCCCAGGGCCAGGTGCTAGGCAAGTAGGAATCAGTCCTATAGTCCAAACTCAGCTGAAATGATTCGAACTAGTCAATCCTAAACTGTTCACCCTGTCTTCCCTTGCCATTCCCATGGAAACTTCAATAAAGACTCTGGCCTAAACCTTCTTGCTCTTGTCTTCTGCCTCTTGACCACCTGGGGGGTCTTTCTCATGTAGCCCCACATGGTATGCCAGGTTTCCTGTCTCTAGGATCTGTGAGTATAATAAATTTTGCTGTTTCCTAAGCCCCTTCTGCATCCCCTCTTGTGGCTGCACCTGACTGAACATCTCGTAGAAGAACACACAACAGATATTCCCATGCCCAAAAACAGTACCTGGGACATGGTGGGTTTACACAGTTACAAATGAATATGAACAAGTTCATGATAGGAAAAACTGGAAATTGGAAAAACTGGATAAGAAAGGAAATGATGGGGGATGGGTATAAGGTAGTTAGTAAGAAGTGAGTCAGTTAAAAGAAAATATGAGAAAACAAATCACATTCCACTTTACACTTTAACAAAGCTTTTCCTAAGCACACTTGCAGACTTTAATCTTAAAACTGCAACACCGAATGCTCTGAGGACCTTCAAGCGAAAACTGTGTGGTGGAACAGGACACCAGGTAATGGGAAATCAATGACAAACTTGTTACTCTTTATTTTCTTTTTAAAATGAGAGAGAAGTCATCTGGAAGGGGAGCAGAAAAAAATGTTACTAAATTCAGCAGCATGCAATAGCAATAATTAATTATCTTATTTAAGACAGTATTTCTTGCTTGAGTTTATGCATATACATGAGAAACTGATTCTGTAAAGAAATTAGAAGAGGAAAAGAGAAAATGCAAATAGAGGGGAGTGAAAAATCCAATTACACAGAACACATGAACATCAAACTAATTTTCCAAGTAGAAGGGTTTTAGAATACCTGTGCCTTCCCATATCTTGCTCGTGGACTCTGAGGGTATTTGCGTACAAGTTCTTTAAATGCATTCACTGCTTCCTCAGTTTTTCCCTGTTAGGAAGTCATAATTGCATAAACAGAATTAGCTCAAAGGCATAATGTTACACAATATGGTTATTTAATATTCACCAAGTACTTCTGTCAAAATTTCCTAGATTCCATTCTGAGTTTAAAGATAGTTTCATTTAAGATTTTTTTTTTAAAACAACAACATTGCATTAAGGCAAACAAAAAATTAGAAATGAACATAAATACACTTCATTTTATTTTTTTGTGTTGGAGTTTCACTCTGCCACCCAGGCTAGAATGCAGTGGCACATTCACGGCCATCCCAGTGTTGACCTGCTGGGCTCCGGCGATCCTTCCGCCTCAGCCTTCCAAGTAGCCAGAACTACAGGCATGCGCTACCACGCCCGGTTAATATTTTAATTTATTGTAGAGATGAGGTCTTGTGAAGTTGCCCAGGCTGGTCTCGAACCTGTAGGCTCAGGCAATCCTCTCACCTCAACCTCCCAAAGTGCTGGAATTACAGGCTTGGGCTACTGCACCCTGGCCTTTATTAATTTTTAAAAAGATAGACACCTGGCAGTGCGGTTTCTTTCACCCATGCCAACTCTGGCATGTTTCCCTTTCTTTCCCCTTTTCTTTCTCTAATAAACTTTGTTTTGAAACTTTAAAACTAACTAACTAAATAAATAAATAACAAAACAGACACCTGATAAATTATATGTATTTTTGTTGAGGAAATTGCATTTCCTCCTATGTATGAAATTCCTACCTGTATTTTCAAAGAAGATACCTAGATTTTAAGTGTGTGTAAGTGGAAGGGAAATACCCCTGGCAGCTCCAATGTCTTGAGTCTTTGAGAAACAATAAGACATTGTATCAAAGCTTTGAAGTATCTGTTAAAAGGATGTGAAATAGGCCGGGCTCAGTGGCTTGGCCTGTAATCCCGCGCCTTTGGGAGGCTGAGGTGAGTGGATTGCCTGAGCCCGCGGGTTCGAGACCCGCCTGGGCAGCGGGACCTCATCTCTACAAAAAATCAGCCGGACATGGTAGCGCATGCCTGTAATTCCGGCTATTTGGAAGGCTGAGGCGGAAGGATCACCGTAGCTCAGCAGGTTGAGGCTGCGGTGGCCGGGAGTGGCCACTGCACTCCAGTCTGGGCAACGGAGTGAGACTCAAACTCAAAAAAAAAAAAGGATGTGAAATAGACATGCGGACTGCAAGGGCCACTTGGCCGTAATACCCATCGCCCATGGAATGTCAGGGCTCATGTGGCTCATCAGCTCACTGGTGTCCATCACTGCCTCTGTGTCATGTGACTCACCCCAAAGCTCACATAGGTCCTTAAGAAGACAGTCCAAGTGCCTTCAATAGGATGCTGACCACTAATGAATGGAAAGAAACAGGTTGTGTAACAGGTAGATCTGGCACTGGGGAGAAGCACCCCCTTTACCGGAACCACCTCACTACATTCAATGCCATTCCACAGCATTAAACAAATGTCACCTTGTTTCTAAGGTCAAGCATATCAAGAATATTGGGAACCATGAAATGGAGACAGATTCTCAGAACTGAACCTTCCCAAATAATTCAGTTCTCTATAAATTGTTGAATTCATTTCACAATGTAAATGAGAGCTCACTGTGATTTATGTTTTGACTGTCACTGAGTTTTCATTCAACAAAATGTACCTCACAAATATGGCTGTGTAAAGCAGACTATAAAGTACTATCCAAATGCTATACACACCTACTTCTGAAAGACTTGACTAAATATTGGGGAGACGGGTAATATATCCATGTTAAAGTTCCTTAAGATCATTCCTTTAGGAAGATATCCAAGAGTGAGGATTTCTATTCCCTCTTATACACCGTAAGTGATGGTGAGGGGCTGGTGGAAAATACATGTGCAGTGGTCATGCGTGCACATGTCAGACTGACTGGTTTATATTGAAAAGGTTAGATATAGGCCAGGCTTGGTGGCTCAGCCTGTCATCCTGCGCCTTTGGGAGGTTGAGGTGAGTGGATTGCTTGAGCCCGCGGGTTCGAGACCTGCCTGGCAACTTGGCGAGACCTCATCTCTACAATAAATCAAAATTCAGCTGGGCGTGGTAGCGCGTGCCTGTAATTCCAGCTACTCGGAAGGCTGAGGCGGAAGGATCGCCAGAGCCCAGTGGGCTGAGGCTGCGGTGGCCGGGAGCGGCCACTGCACTCCAGTCTGGGCGACGGAGTGAGACTCCAACTCAAAAAAAAAAAAAAAAAGAAAAGGTTAGATATGATAACATATATAAAGCACTTATGGACACTGCAGACGCCATAGGAAGTATTGAACAATGTCAGCTATTATTATTATGGCATGTGTGCAAGGCACAAGACAATGGGGTCCGTCACAGTAAGTTTCTCACCTGATAAAAAGGCAGCTTAATGGAAAGAGAATAAGAACTTGGCTGTAGAGATAATTCAAGCCAGGAACACAAACTCTAAGTTTAATTTATTGGCATAATTATTTGCATCACTGTTTAAAATATATTGTTCCTCTCACAATATGAAATTTAAAAGCCACAATTTTATTTTGTCTGTGAATAATTTACAGGTGTGTTGAAGAATTTATGTTAAAAGTCTTTTTCTGTGTGACTTTCTTATAAATACCCTGGTATTAGTTTCTAGTGACTGTTGTTAACAAATTGACATAAAATTGGTGGCCTAAAGCAACAGAAATTAATTCTCCCACAATTTTGGAGATCAGAAGTCCAAAACCAGTTCCACTGGTCAGCAAGGCTGCATTTCCTCTGGAGTTTTTTAGGGGAGAGCCCATTCCTTGCCTCATCCAGCTTTTGGTAGCTGCTGGCATTCCTTGGCCTGTGGTGGCATCCATTCCAATCTCTGTCTCTATCTTCATATAACCTTCCTCTCTGTATATCTTCTTTCCTTCTATCTATATCTCATGTCTGTTTGCCTCTCTCTTGTAAGAACACATTCAGAGCCCAACCAGATGATCCAGTAAGCAAGAACCTTAACTAAATTATACGTACAATGACCCTCTTTCCCATTAAGTTAACATTGATAGGGATTAAGGTGTGATTATCTTGTGGAGGCCATTTTTTAGCCTACCAGAGTGTACTCTTTGGCTCCCCAAATGCATATCTGTCACATATGCAAAATATATTCACCCTATCTCAACAGCTCCCAAAATCTCAAGTCACTACGGTATCAACTCAACTCTAAAATCTCATCAGCGCCAAAGTCCAATAATCAAAATTATCAAAATCAGGCATGGTTGAGATTATGGTTAAGATACATCCTGAGGCGAAAATTCTCTTTATCTGTGGGCCTATGAAACTAAAAAACAAGTTATCTGCTCCTAAAATATGCTAGTAGGATAATCATAGGATAAAATTTATAGACATTCCTATTGCTAGAGGGAGAAAATGGAAGGGAGAAAGAAGTCACTGGTTTCAAGTTTCAAAATCCAGGCAGACAAATTCCATTAGGTGTTCAGGGCTGGGAGTAATCCTCTGTGCCATGAGGCCCTGCCCCTGGGTCCTTGTTTCTGAAGATTGCACCCTTGTCTCTGGCCTCTGGGTTCAAGGTTCTGCCCTTAAGAGTTATCCTTCTTTTCTATTAAAAGGGTAGCACAAGTTTGTAGCTGATTCGTTTCATCAGTCTGTTTTGGAAATGCAGCAGACTTCTTTAATGTTGTTCTGTCACTGTCTCTTTCAGTCCAAGCTGGGAGTGCTTCTGCTGATATAATATTCTCAAAAAACTCTGGGTCTTTTGTGTGTATCACAGGGATTTACACCATTAGGTAAGAATCACCTCCACAGCGCCTTCCTGTATAATCTCATCTCTATTCCTGACTTCTGCTGAGATGGTCAAATGTATCTAAGAGTCACAAACCTACTGTCTTCAAGAAAGGGATGTCCATTCCCTCCCTTACACTTCTCTCCAGGGCACACTTTCCTAATAGTGAAGTTCCTAATTTTAGCATCTTCTACAATCTGCATAGGTTGAGATATTTCCAAATGATCAAGTGCTAGTTCTTTCTTCCTTACCAGTTCCTTCCTCAATTTATCATTTCCCCCTCATATTTTACTATAAGCAGCAAAAAGAAACCAGATCACACCTTCAACACTTTGCTTGGAAATCTCCTTAGCTAAATATTCAAGTTTCTTGC
Organism: Cephalopachus bancanus; assembly: GCA_027257055.1. Taxonomy (NCBI): domain Eukaryota; kingdom Metazoa; phylum Chordata; class Mammalia; order Primates; family Tarsiidae; genus Cephalopachus; species Cephalopachus bancanus. Next base: position 1,898,787 of record JAPVLO010000096.1, on the reverse strand, counting down.
TTATAAGTTCTATTTTCCATATACTAATTGTAAAACACATTCAGATATGTTTTCTGACACTAAGCAACAAGGAACTCCTTTCCTATAGTTTTCAATATATCCCTCATTTCCTTCTAGGTCTTTGCCAAAAGCATATTTAATGTCTGCATTTTTACCCTCCTCCTGTTCATGGTCATATGAGCATTCTCTAAGACGGTACTCATATCCTTCTGATTTTCGCTAAAAGCACATTTAGCATCCATATTACTACCAATAGTCTGTTTAAGGCAATCCAGGCTTTTTCTATCATGTACCTCAACATTCTTCCAGCCTCTATCTCTTACCCAACTCCAAAGCCACTTCCACACTTTTAGCTGTTTGCTACAGCAGCGCTCACTGCCCAGTGCCAAAATCTGTGTTAGTTTTCTTTGGTTGCTGTAACAAATTACCACATACTTGGTGGCTCGAAACGAGAGAACTTTGTCCTCTCACAGTTCTGCATAACAGATGTCCAAAATTAGCTTCTCTAGCCTGACATCAAGATGTTGGCAGGGGCGTGCTTTCTCCAGAGGCTCTAGGGGAATATCTGTTTCTTGTCTCTTGCCAGTGTTTCTTCACTTGTGGATGTACCGCTGCAGTCTCCACTTCTGTCTTCAGATTGTGTTCTTATCTATGTGTGTTCCACCTTCTATTTTGTCTGTATCAAATTTCTCTCTGCCCCTCTCTTGTGAGTAAACATGATTGCATTTGTGGCCCTACTAGATAATCTCTCCATCTCAAAATGCTTAACTTGATCGTATATGCAAAGACCCTTTTCCCAAATAACACAAAATCTGCTGGTTTCAGGGACTAGCACTTACATTCCGGGGGTGGGGTGGGGCATTTTCAGTCTATTATATATCCTACGCAACTTAAATTACGAATGTTGAAACTACTTTTGGAACAACTGTGCTAAATGTACCATAATCAGACTGAAACACAGGACTAACAATGTTCATAACAAGTTGGATAAAGTATGATGTTCCTGCTTGACACCCCCCAAATTGTTAAAATAATGGAATATTTTGGCTTCATCCTAGGCATCCTTTGGATCCTCTTAAGACAGAGGCTGTGAGGCTTTCCTAAAAGGACATCTGTCCTGCTCTCACCTCAGCTGGCTGGCAAAGTAATGTGTTTGCTCTTAGTCTGAAAGAATTTCCCCTTCCCAAAGTTCTTATACATTAAAACAATGGTGCAATTCTTTTTTAAAAAGCCCAATTGCAAGACACAATGTTTGTGAGGAATTCCCTGAAAATGATTTGTTCCTCAATATAGCTTACGTTGTTTTTCCAGGACCAAGACAGTTCATTGGAGAAAAACATGTACTTGGGCCACACTGTTTAGACATGAGTCCAGTAGGCAGTGCTGAAGGATATTAAGACACACTCCTGCAGTTGAACTGTAGAATCCACTGGTATGATGTTAGGGGAGTTGTGCAGTGTACCCTTTATGAAGATCTACAGCAGAATGTTTCTCTTTAGCCTTGGTGCAGAAGAGCTATTCTGATGACTATTAATTCAGAGTCTGATTCTGTTTCTCTCATTCTACTTACAAGGAAGTGCAGTTGATTTGGTTCCTACCATGGTTTAGAGCCTGTGGCATGAACTTCTATGTGCTTCATTATATTTTCTCTACTCTGCTATTCCAACACACTAAGGTGCATCCTTAGAAAATACTAGATATAAAAAAACCCTAAAAGACGGAATTATACTGATGATTTAGTCAATAAGATAGCCTCCCTTTTGTTTCAGAAGCAAGAATTGCATATGTGGCCATTTATTCCTCTTTTATTTCCCTGTTATTGATTCAGGGTGCTCCTTGAGGGAAAAATCATAATTTCTCTAATGAACCAACACTGCAGAATACTCTCTATACTATTCCAGCACTGCTATGACCCACTGACGTATGTGCCCCTTGATAGCTGAGCCCATTTTTACTATTCATTATAATTATGTGAAAATTCTTCTCTAAAGCTGTTTATCTTTCTTTATCCCAAAAGGTACCTTTGCAGTCAGCATCCCATATTGTCATATAAGGCATTTAGTACAGAGAAAGTAGAGGTCATCAAACAGTGTTACAGAAAAAGGAGATTCTTGCTTCATTTCTATTAAGAAATACAAATTGACCACAAAATAGTAGATGGCTTCACTTCATAAAGTTAAAAAGATAGACTCTGAAGTGATTCCATGTGGTTCAATTTAGGGGCAGTGAACAATGACTTTGCTATCATAATTTTTGGAATTACTACATTTTTATTGGCTGGTAAACACAGTAAGCCAAACCTTGGCTTGGAGTCTCATCTAACGCTAGTTAAAGATGACTTTATGTTTGTTGATACTTTTCCAATAAACATGTGGGAAGTGCATCATAGTCCCACTTCATTTCCTAACTCAAGTATTTTTATTTTTGTTTATTTAGTTACAGCAACTTGTTCTTTTTTTGCAGCCAATGTCTACTGATAAAAAAACATTACAAGAAAGCTAATGAGCATTACACAGAGTGTACATTCATCACAGAGTCTAGAAAGAGAAATTTCCACCAAAACGAGTAGATAATTAATTGAAGATGTTACTAAATACATTACAGTAAGTGTTTTGGGGCAAAATAATTACTTGAATATGACCAAAGTGAGGGAATAAATAACTCCAATCTCATGTTAATTCATCATTTTCAAAAATTGTAATATCTAGAAAGAAATGCAAACAATATTTCAAGTTAACTGATAAGACAAAACATAAATTTGTCACCCTCAAAACTCGGGGTGTATGAGGTCAACTCTAAGTAAGAATATCATTTCATCTACCAGTCACTATCCTAAGTATTGGTCTGACCTAGATTTTCTTTAGTATCAAGGTACTATACAATTAAAAACTTCCACTTGTATAACACTTGATACAGTGTTGATTTTTTAAAAATCTCATATGATCTTTACAAAAACCAAGTAGGAGGTAGGAAAAGTACCTGGCATTCTCACATTCTAAAATAAGAAAACAGAGCTCAGAGTGGCCAAGTGATTCGCCCAAAGTCACACAACTAGAAAGTGATGGAAGTGGGCTGACACCCACTTCAGCTGGCTTGAGGAAAGTTCTATTTATCTTTGGCCATGTGACTGCAATTCTTTTCCATCTATTTCATTTCATGTGGAATACTGTTGTGCCTGGGGGAGAATCCACTCTATTCAAATGTTGTTTCTTTTATATTTATCTTTTTTAAGCTAAGAATAATACCCGAGTTTACTTAATAGCAAAACCACTGCACATTTCTGTGCAAAATAAAAATATCAACCTACCCTTTTACGAAGTTTTTCTGCAGCATCAAGTTCAGCTTTAATAGTCTTATCGAATTTATTTAAAAGCTTAGGCTTCTTTTTCTTAACTGAAAGAAAAAAGAGGTTTTTATTTTTATTTTTGTCTAGAAATATTTACCAAGAATAGTAATTTACATGCAGTGGGAAGTCCGGCACTATCCACACTTTTTCTGATCTCCAACATATAACACACGAGAAAGCACACTGCAGGCTCACCTTTCCTTTTCTTGGTATGATAAAGCCAGTAACTGCCAAGGAAGACAGGGCAGTCCTTACTTATATGTACAAAGGCATTATTGGGAGGCTGGGTGGATATTGTTATCCTGAAATTCTCAACGATACTGGCTTAGTTTCTTTCTTTCTTCTTTCTTCCTTCCTTCCTTCCTTCCTTCCTCTTCCTTCTTTCTTTCTTTCTTTCTTCCTCTCTCTCTCTCTCTCTCTCTCTCTCTTTCTCTCTCTCTCTCTCTCTCTCCTTCTTTCTTTCTTTCTTTCTCTCTCCTCTCTCTCTCTCTCTCTCTCTCTCTCTCTCTCTCTCTCTCTTTTCTCTCTCTCTCTCTCTCTCTCTCTCTCTTCTTTCTTTCTTTCTTTCTTTCTCTCTGGTAGATTCTCACCCAGACTGAAGTGGAGTGGCACAGCTACCACAGCCTAGACCAGCTGGGCTCAGGTGATCCTTCTGCCTCAGCTTCCTAAAAGCCAGGACTATAGGTGCATGCCACCATGTCTAGCTAATTTTTTTAATTTTTTTTTTGTAGAGACGAGGTCTTGTCATGTTGGCCAGGCTGGTCTTTAACTCCTGGGTTCCGGCAATCCTCTCACCTTGACCTCCCACAATGCTGGGATCATAGGCATGAGCCACTGCGCCTGGCCCAGGCTTAGATTCTGAAATGACAATGGTAGGTATGATTTCTAAACTCTTATGACCAAATTCTTGGCTAAGTCTAAAAGACTACTTCAAATAGTTCTTGAGTATGTCCACACTTTTTCTGATACAGACAAAGATGAAATGAAGAACTCCTCTCAAGGGAGTCAGATAAAACGATTTCTGAGTCTAGAATTCAAGACCTTTCCTATGCATCATGGACCAAACACTCCAGCCATACTCCATACTTCAGCCAAACTAAACTGCCCTGTGTTCCCCAGAAAGGCTTTGTGCCATTTCTTATGCTTTCGTATCTAAAAATGGTCTATCCCTTATCTTTGTCAGTCAAAAATATGTCTATCCTTCAACAATGAGCTCAAGACCACACTCCTTATGAAGTTTCTCCTGAAATCACTCACACGCTGTAATCAATTCATTCTCTCTCTCTCTTTTTCTGTGTGTGTGTGCGTGTGTGTGTGTGCTTAAGTTCAAAGCACCTTGCACATCTATCTTTTGTGGTACTTCCCCTATTTGACTTTTATTATAATTTTTTGTGCACTTATCTTAGTCCTTTTCCAAATCATAAACTCCTGCAGGGTGGCACCATGTCTTAAATACAGAATGAATCCATTCACACATGACCCTGGCACCCATTGAACAGCCAACCCCCTCCTGGAAGGAAGTCACACCCAGCAGGTGAGAGGGCAGGTTTTATGGGTGCACACCTGGAACCTGTGGAGTGGCCCTATGCAGGGTGCTCCCTGGGAATCCTGAATAACAAAGGCAGAAACTTGAAGGGTAAGGAAAATGTTCCAGTAGAGAAGAGGACTAGTGGTAGTGGGTCCAAGTAGGAGAGAGAAAGAAACATGAGAACAAACAGAAGAGAACTTCCTCACTTTTCTGCCATTAAACCTGAAATGTAATAGCTTCTGCTCTTCCTCTCGAAAAGGAAGAGAGACTCTTCTTCTCAATGTTCCAGCACCTCCTCCCTCACTGCACACACCTGCACTCTGTTTTCTGAATGTCTCCTCACTCTCCGACTCTGATTCGGTTCCCTATCAGTATCTAATGATAATGAAGTCTCTTCCATCTCAAAGCAACCAAACCAACCAAGACAAACAGCCTACTCTCCTTTACTTACCATCTTCTCTTCCCTTCCCTCACCAAGGGCACCTCTTCACTACCTCTCCTTGCCAGTGCTCTGGTTTCCTTACCCACCACAAGGGCAAAAGCAAGTTTTCCAGAGAAGGGAGGGCCATGTGGTCAAGTGTTAGACGGCAGGGTTCTGAGTCCCAGCTCTGTCATGTCCCAGCTCTGTGACCTCAACTAAACAAGCATTAAACTCTTCCGAGTCTCATTTTCCTCCTCTATAAAATGGGGAATGTTTTTGAGAATTAGCTCTGTGTGATGCATTAGCTCGGTGCCTGGCATATATATAATAAGTGTTTGGTACCTTAGTGCTAATAATGTCTATGGTCTTTTCTGCACATGTATTGGTTTCCTTTCTTCCACGTTACCTGACCCCTCTCCAGCATTTGACACAGCTGACTCATTCTTTCTTCCTGAAATGATCCCTTTCCTTGACTTTTGTGTTGGTCATTCTCCTCCTCATTCTCTATCTTCTCTACTATCTCTTCATCTCCTTTGTATCTCCTTCCTTCTGCTGATCCCTGGGATGTTATGTTCTTCAGGATCAATCTTCAGTTCTCTACAGGGCTTTAACCACTTAAATTTCAAGCTGAGTTACACATTAACCTGTTAATTTTTCTCCTCCATTACAATAATCATAAATCTAAGAGCCTACTGACACAGATGCAGCAAGCCTATTCTTTCTCATATTTAACTTATTTCAAAGAATGATACCCTAAGCACCCAGTTATCCAAATCAGAAACTTGGTTAGATGAGGCAAGTAAAATAAAGGCAAAGAAGAAACGTGGAATTATCCAAAGGAAGGTTGAATGGAATCACTACTGCTTTTTTAGCACTTGCTGTGCTCCAGACACCATGTTGGGTATTTAAATGTAGTGCCTTTTAGTCTCTCAAACTTTCAGACACAAGGACTTGAACTTCAGATAAGGTGAGACCACTAAGGTTCTTAAAGGGTTACTTATCTTGACCCCTCCTCTCTCTTGCACACATGAAAGGATGAGAACATTTAATTTTTGGTTTCTGAGAAGAGAGAAGTTTCCTAAAATCTCTTAGCCTCCTGCCTCTTTCCACAGGGGAGGTGATGTGACTTAACCACCTGCTGAGTCGGTGGAAGGAACAAGCTTGTGTAGTTCAGTCTCACCCTTTCATTGCTTCCAAAAGTATGCGTACTGAGCTGAGATGATGTATGCATGCTGAGCTGATTGCATCTACAAAGAGAGGCTTATGCATTTTTAAGAAATTGCTATGATCTTCTATTATGTTTATTCTACCTTCCTCTTCTCCCCTCCCAGGACTTCCAGTTTTTTTGCAGAAAACTGCATGTGTCTAAAGCAAAGATGAAAAAAGAGTGAGTGAGTTTTTTTTCAGCTACATGCCATTATATGTTACCATATATGCTGATAAGAAAAATGAATCGAAATTTCACTGAGAGATAGATTTATGGTGATGGGAGTTCATGTCTTGTCATCTCAGCACAGACTTATGTCTCCCAATTGCTCGTTTTGTTCTTGCAGAAGTGTCTGTCAGCAGAATGACAGCAGGACCTTCAGGAAAGCCTGGTATGCACCTTAGTAGAGGTTTTTACTCTGGGCATCATTGGTTTTCCCTAATGTGTCTCCTGTGTTGAAAAGTTTAAGTTAACGTGAGACTTATTTAGAAGGAAAAAAATGTATTGGCAGTTTGGGACATTCAAAAGAGTCAACAGTAAAATAATATGCTTGTTAAAGAGCAAAACTGTATCTTAGTGACAGGATATTTCAATAATAGCATAAAACAGACAAAATATTAAAAATTTCACAGCATCTGTTACCAAGAAATTACTTTGTCCTATCTTTTCATAATCTTCATATTTAATAGCTTCCAATTATTCCTCCTCTCTTTGAAATTCAAATTTTATCCTATCATAACTATTTTTATTTTTAAATGTATAAAAAGCCTGAGGCAGTTTTCCCAGTTGTCAAAAAACACAGACCCGTCTCTTTTGTCTTGTTCTGGGAAGGCACATGGTCGATTCATAGAAATAAGTCCTTAGTCTAGGTAGTGATGGAACCCTAGCGAACCTCAAGCTCTCTGGGCCTCAGTTTTCTAAATGGGTAACTTGGGCTGGTTCTCCTAAGGTATCTTTGGACTAAAAAATCCTATTAATTTAAATTCAGTTAATTTTAATCATGTTGGCTGGGCACAAGTAGTTCACACCTGTAATCCCAGCACTTTGTGAGACCGAGTGAGAGGATTGCTTACACCCAGGGTTTCAAGGTAAGCAACATAGCAAGACCTCATCTCTACAAAATAAAAAAATTAGCTAGGTGTGGTGGCACACGCCTGTATGCCTAGCCACTCAGGAGGCAGAGCTGGAAGATCACTTAAGCCCAGAAGGTTGAGGCTATAGTGAGCCACAGTTGTGCCACTGTACTCCAGCCTAAGCATTGGAGAGAGACCTCAACTCAATAAAATAAATTAAATCATGTTAACAGTCTTTCAAAGAAGATGTATACGGTACTAGAAACAATTATTAATTTTGGTGAATTTGGATTTTTCCAAATGGTTTTGGAGAAAGCTATCTATGATATATATATATGTGTGTGTATGTGTATATATGTATATATGTATATATATATATTTCTTAAAAAAAACTGCATTACAAGTATTGTACCCTTTTCCAAAAGCACGAAGAAGTAGAGAAAAAGGATCAGTTGCATTTCAAATCCTTATTTCCCTTGGCATGCTGTGGTTGAAATATTAGAGCAAATAAAATGGAAATGAAGGAAAATAAAAGAATAGTTGAAGGTGGGAGGAGAGCACACATCATGCACCCTTAGATTGTATTAAAATGCTGACTCCTCGTTTCCACTTAGTTTATGAAAGAGAATATTTTCATATTACAGTGCATGGGGAGAAGTTGATCATCAGTAAAAACAGACACAGAATCTTCATATTACTCCATGTCCTACATCCATTCCATTGGGGACAGTGAAAAAAACATCAATTTCACCATAAGGCAGGCTGAAAAGCAACAATTTCCTAGCTAGTCTCCCTGCCTCCAGTCTGTTTCCATGTTCTATCTTGTTCTGAGGATCTTTCTGAAACATAATATATCCATATCATCACATTGCTTAAAATACGCTCATAGAGCCCCAGAAAATGCAAAATAAAAATTAAATTTATTAGGATGCTATCCTAGCAATACTACTCCTAGTTACCTACCCTCCATAAATGAAAATATACATATGGTGATTTCTTAAAAATGCATAAGTCTCTCTTTGTAGGTGTGATCAGCTCAGCATGAATACATCATCTCATCTCAGTATGCATGCTGTTGGGAGGCAGTGAAGGGTTGAGACTGAACTACACAAACTTGTTCCTTCCACCAGCTCAGCAGGTGAATAAGTCACATCACCTCTCCTGTGAAGAAAGGCAGGAGACTAAGATTTTTTTAGGAAATTTCCCTCTTCTTGGAAACCAACAAAACAAAACCCTCCAAAAATGAAAGCATACACAAAGACTTGTATGCAAATATGCACTGCAGCATTGTTCATATCATCCCCAAAGTTGAGAAAAATTAATGCCCATCAACAGGTAAATGGATAAACAACCCATGATATATCCATACAATGGAATACTACTATATACTACTTAGCAATAACAGCAATACAAACAACAACATGGATGGATTTTGAATGTATTTTGTTAAGTGAAAGAGGCCTCATTCAAAAGATGATTGACTGATTGATTTTAATTATACAGCATTCCTGAAAGAAAAAAAAAACCCGTAGGCACAGAAAACAGAAGCTGGGGTGGAATAAGAGTTGACTACAAAGGACACAAGAGAATTCTGGGGTCTCAAAGCTCAACTGGTTAATTGTGGTGGATAAACTGTATCTAAATGTATATGCACATGTCAAAACTCATAGAAATGCACACTACAAAGGGGGCATTTTACTGTACACAAATTACACCTTAATGAACATGACTTTTAACAAAAAAGTTATAAAGAAAAGACAAATTCCATGATTTTCAGTTAAGATTCTCATTGTAGATGTAACAGTATTTAAAACATTTGGGAATAAAAACATCATATTTGCAAAAAATAAAATAAAATCTGGTTTGAAATGCCCCAAAAACCTATTGGGAAGTAATTCAAATCTATGCTTAAGAGGTTCCATGTATACCTAACCCTTAACTGTACCCCACAATTTTTAAATTAAAAAAATATATAATTTAAAAAAGAGGTTCCTTTCCCTGACCCAAAACAAAACAAAAAAATATGCTATTCTAGTCCTACCTAGATCCTCAATGACATTGCTATATTTTTCTCATTTAATATCCCAGCTACATTTTCTCCTCCTGACCGCCTTCATCCTGAGCAGTCACCTAGCCCTCCAAGCACCTCCCTTCTGAACTACACCCACACACTGGATCTTCCTCAAAGTGCAACCCTTTACAAGTGGAGATAGCCCTAGAATTGTGGACCCACCTTGTTCACTGGTTTGGAAAACTTAAGTGTATCCTTGTAGAGGTATCATTTCAGGTAGAGAAAAGAGTCCTAATTTTGTTATTCAGCTACAATCAGGAACTCGTACCTTTATCATTATTTTTCCTGAATATGAAAGGCTAAAAATCTACTCCTGCTTGGGTGCTATAGTTTGATAACATATACATGTACATCTTCTTATTATGGGAATCTAGGCTCTCTAATATTTTAGAAAACTGAAGGTGTAGATGCTGCTCAGGGACACTAACTTGCTTTCTCCCCACATCTGAAGAAGGAAGCTTACTGATGCTGTGCCTGCTTCAAGAGCCAGCAGAGTCCAGAGTGCATGCTCTGGGAGTATACACTTTTTTGAGAGAGAATATACACAGTGACTACAAAAGGGCAGTGGCATAGCAAGAATTGGGCTTTTGAAAACACACAGCCGGACTCGGTGGCTCAGCCTGTAATCCCAGCGCTCTGGGAGGCCGAGGTGAGTAGATTGCCTGAGCCTGCGGGTTCGAGACGCACCTGGGCAACTTAGCGAGACCTCATCTCTACAATAAATCAAAAATTAGCCAGGCGTGGTAGCGTGCGCCTGTAGTTCCAGCTACTTGGAAAGCTGAGGCGAAAGGATAGCTGGAGCCCAGCAGGTCGAGGCTGCGGTGGTCGAGAGCAGCCACTGTACTCCAGTCTGGGCAACGGAGTGAGACTCCAACTCAAAAAGAAAAAAAAGAAAGAAAGAAAAAACAGAAAACTGTGGATCCCCATCTGCACCCAAAAGACTTTAGATGCCCAGGGAAGCTGTGCTGAAGGACTTACCATCTGTTCCTGCCCATGGGCTGCCATTTTACTTTTGATACAATTTCAAAAGGTTAAATTAAATAAGGTCCTTAAATTAACTATGTGTATGGTGGGGGGAGAATTTCTTCCACCAACTCAGAAGCCACCTGAAATGCTGTACTTATTCAAGGAAAATAATGTGCATCTTGATGTTCTTCACAGTTGTGTTTCCTTGAACCAGATTTACTGTCTTTTACAAACTGGCCCTTAATATCTATTTTCCTCCCTTGTTATTTACCTGTCTACATTTTCCTTATACAGCCTCTCAAATATGGCATGGATGTTGACATTCCTGTGACTTTTCTCATGGTATTTCCTCTGCCTTCAACGTTTGAGACCTAGTTTAAATGCTATTTGCTCTACCAAGTCCTCTAAGACACCTTCACGCAAGAAAAGAATACCTTTCTCCCCTGTGCTCATATAACATTTTGTTTCTAGAAATAGTAAACTTTTCAAGCTGTGTTTATACTGGTTGTATATATAGTGCTTGCTCTCCCACTCACTCCCACCCGCACTCCTTGCTGGACTGTTAATGTCTGTGAAGAAGAAACTGTCTTACACATAATTTATTCCCAGCATCTAGCACACAGTCTATCCTATAAGAAATCCTCAACAAATATTTCTGAAAATATGAACACTTGCAAGCATGAATGAATCAAGACATTCTAGAAGGGGATGCGGTAATGTCAATTTGTGATTCAGGTTTATTAACTGTCTTTTTAAAAAAATCAGAAAATTATAAGTAAACAAGATAGAGAATGAACTAAGAGCTACTTTCTTTATGATGAGTTCTAATGCAAAAAATTTTAATGCAAGAATGGGGGTGGAGAGAGCAGAGGAAGAAGAAAAAGAAGTAAGATATATGTACTATAATCTGAAGATCTTACGGAGAACACTGATATTTATTCCACATCTTATTCCATTTAGGTTTTTCAATATATTGAGCAATCTAGGACACACATGGCAGAATATGAGGCACAACCAACCAGTAAGTTCTTGGATCGCAAAGCACAGCTAATTTTAGTAGAACAAAAACTTCCCAAAGCAGCTTTCTTTTATGATCTGAGTCACTGTTTAATGTCTTATCCAATTCTTTGTTGATAATAATAGTTGACATTTATCGAACACTTACTGTGCTAGACATGTGTGACTCACTCAAGCTGTAAAAACTGTAAACAGTTGGAGCCAAGATGGGAGCTTAGGAAGTCTCCAATAGACTTCAATGTCTGTGCTCTTAGCCATTTTGCTGTGTATTGGCATCTGGCCCAGAAATGAAGAAACTAGGGTGTTTCTAAGGGCTTTGAGAGTGATGACACTGTGGAATCAAGTATTAGTGTAAGTATTATGCTGTGTAAAGGAGGTAGTTGAACTTTGCATTACTTATCTCTAAGGGAAAAGGTAGTTAAATAACCACAGTCATTTTCCTTCATTTTATGTCTCAAAGACCCAGCATTTAGACATTACACAGACAGACCAGGTTTGGTAGAAAGATCACAGAGTAAGAGTCTGGAGTATTCAGTTCTGCTACTTCTGAGGCGAATTGCTTAATTTTGCTGAGTCTTTGTTTCTTCATCCATAAAATGAGAATAATATCTGGCTCCCCACCTACCACTGTAAAGTCACAGAGTATAAAACATACAGATGTTAATTAAGAATTTCATCTTCAGTACCTTATTTTTAGTTACTTTAACATACTGCCCTTCAATTAGATGGAAAATGTGTATTACTATATGTTTCTACAATCAAACATTTTTTAAGGTGCCAAATTTGCTCTTTAGTCAAACATTTTCATGGCAGGGGTTTTGGGCAACCAACAACTTCATCACACTATGTCTGCACCCAGTTTGTGTTTCCTAAGTCCATAAAAGACTAGAAACCTTTGGGATCACACTATACTTCCCTTGCTTCCTAAACCATATTATGTGTTTTCAAGGAAGAACACATAAAATATAAAAGACTGCTTTTTGCTATATTATCCAAAGACAGAATTTGATAAAAAGTAATCTAAAGAGCAAAATGATTCAAGAAGAGGAAAAGTAAGACCAAAATAAGATACTGAAGGAAAATGTGCTCTATGTTTGACTGAGATGCCATCTGAAGCTTTGAAATAGTCATGCAAAGCACCTTTATTGCAGTATTATTCATGGTGATTAACAGGTAGTCCAAGACAGGCCCCACTATTTATTTTAATCTTTCTTTATTAGAATTTGAAGTTAATTTTGCTTTTCTTTTTAACATCACTGATAGATCTCAATTTTAGAAAATTCTCTCATACCTCTAGTATCCATTATTTCCATCTTTATGCCCATGAGTTCACATTGTTTGGCTTCCACATTTAAGTGACAGCATGTGGTATTTGGTTTTCTGTTTCTGAGTTAGTTTACTTAAGATAATGGCCTTTACCCCATCCACATTGCTACAAAGGACACGATTTCATTCTTTTTTATGGCTGTGTAGTATTACATAGTGTATATATATCACATTTTATTTATCCAGTCAACCACTGGTGAGTACTTAGGGTAGTTCCACGACTTTGCTATTGCAACCGTAGCTATTTTTTAAAATTGTCATAGTATCACATTGTGGTTTTAATGTGTTTCTCTAATGACTAGTGATGTTAAGCATCCTCTCATTTATTTAATTACCATTCATATATATTTTTGGTCATATGTCTCCATTTTAATTAAGTTGTTTCTTACTGAGTTTTGAAGGTCTATTTTTATATTCTGTAAATATATACAAGTCCTCTACGAGATATATATTCCGCAAATATTTTTCACTGTTTGTATGTCTTTTCATTTCTCTAATACAGTTTTTAAAAAATGGACTGGGCTCGGTAGCTCAGCCTGTAATCCCAGCACTTTGGGAGGCAGAGGCAAGTGGATTGCCTGAGCCCGTGGGTTTGAAATCCACCTGGGAAATTTGGTGAGACCTCGTCTCTACAATAAATCAAAAACTAGCCGGGCATGGTAGTGAGCGCCTGTAGTTCCAGCTACTTGGAAGGCTGAGGCGGAAGGATCACCGGAACCCAGCAGGTTGAGGCTGTGGTGGCCAGGAGCGGCCATTGCACTCCAGTCTGGGTGACAGAGTGAGATTCCAACTCAAAAAAAAAAAAAGACACTTGTTTATAAATATTTATGGCAGATATTTGGCATTAGTGAATACTAGAAATAACCCAGATATTTATCAACACATGAATAGATAAGCAAATTATGATAATTCTATGCAATTCTCAGTATGCATATGAAAATAACTTTGCAGTGAAAAGAAACAAAAATAAAAACATACATTTGCTCTATAGTCAAACATTTTCATGGCAGAGGTTTTGGGCAACTAATAACTTCATCACACTATGTCTGCACATAACATTTACTGTGTCTGCATATAAAATTCATGAAAATACATGCTGATCTATAGTGACAAAAAGCAAATCATTGGTTGCCTGGGGATGGATAGAGGGGGGGGGTGAGGTAATGGAGAGCCAGGAAAGTAGAATTACAAAGAAACAACAAAATTTGGGGGAATGATGGATTTGTACTATATTAACTGTGGTGTTATGGTTTCATGAGTGTATACATACACCTTATCAAAATATATATTTTAAATATGTGTAGCTTAGGCTACGTCAATTATACATCCATAAAGTTGTTAAAATCAAAAAATAAAAAATCCTCTCTGAATTTGTCTGACAGTGAAATAAATCTACAAATAAAGGCAAATCACAAAAACGAAGGAACCAATAAAGGAAAACATTTAAGAATGCAAGAATCCCAAATTAGGATTTTTAATGAAATTCTGTCTGCTTGGACACAGGAAAAGCAAGCCCAGATCTACCAGTGTTCCTACAAACCACAGGCAGGGGGCGTGGGGAGGAGCCCGCAGCTCTTTTCTCTTTCATTTAAAAGTGAGAATTGTGCAAGGTATTCCCTGCTGCTGGGCTCCACACTGGAGTCTGAAATCAATCTGCTCTCATGTCGAGAGAGAGAATCATGTTATTTGCTGTTGAGAAACCCATTCGGCAGACAGCCATGGAGGTGCTTCTGGCAGAATCCTTTGTTTGTATTATCACTACGTGAGAAGGAAAAACTAACGTGTTTGATGCAAAAATAATGCCTTCTGAGACTTATTTCTCTAATGGTACCTACTCTGTAGTAAATATTACTGGAAGAAGAGGTGAATTTGGACAGTTCCTAGGAGACACTCTTACTTGCCAGACTTAGGGGACGGTGCATCCTTCCTTTGCCTCTTACAGCTAATGAATAACGGGCTTTTGTTCTATTCAGAATTAATATTAACTACATACCAACAGGAGGTCAATAATCAAACCTAAACCAAACAGTTAACATAAATATTTTTCAGCTGAGAGACACTAACTAATACAACACAGTAAACATAATATAAAGGGCAATTGTTTTCATCTGCCCATCTATTGAAATAACGTGAGATTCAGCTGGGACCATTCAATGGAGTCAGTAAGTCTTCCAGTTTATTACATGTAGTTGACTATCTCCCCATAGGGTTATTTTAATAAATTATACACCACTCCCCTTTTAGAATAATAATCCTTTAACAGATGTGACCCCATATGTTAAATTAGAAATTTCGGAGACGCTAAATGATGTTTTCTATACATAACAAAGATCCTTTCAGTGCCAAAGCAATCCACAGTCTTACCAACAGTCACGCCTGACACTGATTTCCACAGGAGAATAGCCACCTTCTTCAAATTTTTTTAGATACAATTGCAATAATCTTGGTCGTTTGTTTCTCTAGCCCTTAACTTATCATAGCTAACAAATTAAAGAGAAGGAGTAAGGGTTATGGGAATCAGGTATACACTCAACAGCAGGTACAAACTGACAAATTAGAAGATAGAAACACCACCAGAAATGAAGCCAGCTTAAATTGCACTGCAACATAAATGGCACAAAACACTTCAACCACCCCAAAAGCATCACTGCATGACACAATAACTGATGTTTATTAAAATGAGCTCCTAGTCTCCAGTCACCAGGGAAAGTTAAATTATATATAGCACACATTTTAAAAATGGAGAAATGAATTTAAAGTATTTTAGAAACTATACCCAATTTTACTAATTTTGTTTAAACAGTGCTTAAAGTTATTTAAAGTCTTTAAATAACCGTTTCTATTAAATACTGATTTCCCAGTATGTCAAATAAAACAATAATTTCTTTTTTTTTCTTTTGAGTTGGAGTCTCACTCTGTCACTCAGGCTGGAGTGCAGTGACACACTCACGGCCACCGCAGCCTCAATCTGCTGGGCTTAGGTGATCCTTCCACCTTAGCCTTCCAAGTAGCTGGAACTATAGGTGCGCGCTACCACGCCCAGCTTATTTTTGTCTTATTGTAGAGATGAGGTCTCACAAAGTTGCCCAGGCTGGTCTTGTACCCCTGAACTTAGGCAATCCTCCCACCGCAGCCTCTCAAAGTACTGGGGTTATAGGCTTGAGCCACCATGCCCGGCCAAATAAAACAATAATTTCTAAGCTTAGCTGTGCATCAGTATCTCCTGGGGAACCTGAAAGAAAACAAATGTTCCCAATACTAAAATATATAGCTACCGGTGATCTGCTCTGCAACATCTCAGATATAGCTAAATATTAGTACAGTAGTCTCTTGCATCCTTGGTTTTGCTTTCCACAATTTCAGTTTACCCATGGGCAACAATTGTCCAAAAATAGGTGAGTAAAACACAATAAAATTTTAGAGGGAGATCACATTCCCATAACTTTTATTATAGTATACTGTTATAATTGTTCTATTTTATTGCAAATTATTGTTGTTAATTTCTTACTGTGTCCAATTTACAAATTAAACCTTGTCATAAGTATACATGCATAGGAAAAAACAGCATATAGGGAGTTTGGTACTATCCATGGTTCAGACATCTACTGGGATCTTAGAATACATTCCGTGTGGATAAGGGGGGATTACTGTATACATTATATCAATTAATATTTTAGGTATTTGAAAGTGTAGTTTCTGATACTATCTTTTTTTTAGTTAACTGTTCAGGTGTCAGCAGGCTCTATATGTTTGATTGGTATTTGTCAGAATTGATATTGACTGGCTTTTCATTATTATCTTTTAAGACAGAAATTACATGGGATTCATATTTTTTTAGATATCATCTGAGATTTCACCAAACCCAAGTGGAAATCTTTAAATACAATTTGATAATCACAATGAGAGAAATCATGAGTATCCTTAGAGTTTCTTCTTATGCTATGAAAACCCAATATTACAAAATATGTTAATCTTGATTTATAGGAGTGGTGGTAGACATGATAGGATGACCACAAACTTTCAACAAATAACCCGACTGTAAAGATCTTGGTCTCCACGGAGTAAGAAATAGTTGAGTTGATTTGGGCAACAGCAGGATGATAAAGTGACAGATAAACTATTTCTGATATACTAACATATAGAGGATATACATGTTTAAATGTCAGGTTTCTCATTATAGATAAATGGGATTGTAGATCAGTAACAGAGACATGAATCTTATTTGATGTATTCAAAAACAAAGTCACCGGGCTCGGTGGCTCAGCCTGTAATCCCACACCTTTGGGAGGCTGAGGTGAGTGGATTGCCTGAGCCCACGGGTTCGAGACCCGCCTGGGCAGCGAGACCTCATCTCTACAATAAATCAAAAAAATCAGCTGGGCATGGTAGTGCATGCCTGTAATTCCGGCTACTTGGAAGGCTAAGGTGGAAGGATCGCCGGAGCCCAGCAGGTCGAGGCTGTGGTGGCCGGGAGCGGCCACTGCACTCCAGTCTGGGTGACAGAGTGAGACTTCAACTCAAAAAAAAGAAAAAAGAAAAACAAAGTCATGGTCTTTCTGAAACAGAAGTAGTGAAAAATAACAACAAAGAAGAAGTGGATGCTATCCTAATACTAAGTTTGACAGCATACATTAAAAGATAAAATCAAGTTTCTAAATATTTCCATATTGTATATAACACAATGGTTTGCAAGCAACTGTATAGTAGGCAATGAAGGGCAGTGATCTCTGAGAGATAGGAATCAAACTTCTCAACATAGTGATAAAATAAGAATCATAAAAGCATACAGAGCAAATAGACACGTCACATACAGAGAAAATAAAAATAAGAATGGCTCACATGCACCAACAAGGGCTTGACAATAGGCCTGCCATACCCACAGCTACTGGTACCTGCAATTTAGGGGCCCAAGAACAGGCTCACCCCACTTATTGCCACCGCTATTGGCACCTTAGTACACCATCTGGAAGCCTGGGGATTAGCCTGCCCTGCAGGTGCCCGTGCATGTCGTCCAGGAATCTGAGGACAGACCCATTCCAAGCATTGCCACCAGCACTGGTGACCCAGGGTATCATCTGGAGGTGTGAGAATTTGACTGCTCCCTCACCCCAAACTCCTCCTACAGCCGTCACTCATATGGACCACAAGGAGGCCTGAGGACATGCCCACCCTACTCCTGCCAGGCATGTTATCTGCAGGCCTGAAGATTTACCTGTAACCACCAATAGTTATACATCATCCAGAGGCCTAGGAATTAACATGCCCCATCCAGGGACCTAAGAATTAATGTGCTCCTGTTGGCACCTGCACATGCCTTCCAGAAGTCTGTGGACAGGTCCAGCCAGCTGCCACCACTGCCATTGCACCCACCTGCACATACCACCTGGGGCTTGGTGACCGGCCCTCCCAGTTTCTGCCACTGCTGGTGGCTGCGCCTACTGCTTTGGAGTTTAAGGGTTAACCTACAACTACTACTGTTATCACCAAAGTCACAACTTGCTGCCCAGGGACCTGAGGACTCCCCAATTCCACTGATGTAATTGCCAGCACCTGAGCAAACCACCTGAAGGCCCAAAGATCAGTCTGCCAGGACCGACTATCACCAGTGCCCATGTATACTGCCCAGAGGCCCAAGAACTGGCATGCCTAGCCTACTGTTGCCACTATTGGTGTCCAAGGACCAGGCCACCTGACCTCCCCATTCCCATCACCACTACAGAAAACTAACATTTGCAAAGAAGAGGAAGAAAGGAAAAAAAGATGTACAAAACAACCAGAAAATAATGAACACAATCATAGAAATAAGTCCTTACCTATCAGTATTAACCTTGAAATTAAATGCCCACTTAAAACATACATATAGACTGGCTGAATGGATAAAAACACACAATTCAGCTATATGCTGACCACAAGAAACTCATTTCACCTGTGAAAACATATACAAACAAAGTGAAGGAAAGATATTTCATGCAAACGCTAACCAAAAGTGAGCAGGTATAGCTATACTTATATCAGACAACAGAGATTCCAATTCAAAAACTATACAAAGACAAAGAATGTCACTATATGAAATAAGGGATCAGTTCAGCAAGAGGATATAACAATCCCAAATATATATATACCCAAGACCAGAACACCCACATTTAGAAAGCAAATATTAGATTTAAATGGACAGATAGATAGACTCCAGTACAATAACAGTTAGAGACTTCAGTACACCACTCTCAGCATTGGACAGAACATCCAGGAAAAAAAAAAGATTTAAACTGAACATTAAACAAAAAGAATCTAACAGACATTTACAAAGCATTTTATCCAACACCTGCATAATACGCATTTGTCTCATCAGCACATGGGACATACTCTAGGAGAAACCGTACATCAGGTCACAAAACAGGTTTCAACAAATTTTTTAAAACTGAAATAATATCAAGTATCTTTCCGACCAAAATGGAATAAAACTAAAAATTCAACAACAGGAGAAACTTTGGAAACTGCAATGAAAAAATTCAGAATAAAATTTTTAAACATTTCTTGAAACAAATCAAAATAGAATCACTACATACCAAAACTTATGGGATACTGCAAAAACAGTGCTGGGAATTTTATAGCAATATATATCTAAATTTTAAAAGTAGAAAGATTTCAGATAACCTAATGATATGCCTAGTGGAACTAGAAAGGTGGGAACAAACTAAACCCAAAATTAATAGAAGAAAATAAATAATAAAGATCAGGTCAGAACTAAACAAATTAGGAACTAAAAACACAAAGCATCAGTAAAATTAAAAGTTGGCTTTTTGAAAAAGTAAACAAAATTGATAAACCCGTAGCTAGAATAATCAAGAAAAAAAGGCCCAAATAAATAAAATCACAAACCGGGCTCGGTGGCTCAGCCTGTAATCCCGCGCCTTTGGGAGGCTGAGGTGAGTGGATTGCCTGAGCCCGAGGGCTCGAGGCCCGCCTGGGCAGCGAGACCTCATCTCTACAATAAATCAAAAAATCAGCTGGGCGTGGTAGCGCATGCCTGTAATTCCGGCTTCTCGGAAGGCTGAGGCAGAAGGATCGCCGGAGCCCAGCAGGTTGAGGCTGTGGTGGCCAGGAGCGGCCACTGCACTCCAGTCTGGGCGACAGAGTGAGACTCCAACTCAAAAAATTTAAAAAAATAAAAATAAAAATCACAAATAGAAAAGACGACATTGAAACTGATACTATAGAAACATGACAGACCATCAAAGATTATTATGAACAACTATATTGGGAAATTGGAAAACCTAGAAGTAATGAATAAATTCTTGAACAAATGCAACTACTAAGATTGAACCAGGAAGAAATACAAACCCTGAATAGACCAAAAACAAATAATAAGACTGAGTCAGTAATAAGTAGCCTCCCAACAAAGAACAGCCCAGGACTGGATGGCTTTACTGCTGAATTCCCCAAAACTTATACAGAAGAACTAACACCAATTATTCTCAACCTATTCTATAAATTGAAGATGAGGGAATTCATCCCAACTCACCCTAGAAGGCAAAACATTATCTTGATACCAAAACTGGACAAGGACTTAAAAAATAAAACTACAGGCCCAAATCCTTCATGAACACAGATGCGAAAATTCTTCATAAAATATTAGCACACTGACTCCAACAACATATCAGAAAGATAATACATGTACCCAGGGCTCTCTTCCAGAGGTGACTGCAACCCCTCACTACCCTGAGATTAAAGCCAGCAATGTGCAGGATCCTCTGCTGCTTTTGGGACTCTCCTGAGAAAAGCCTACTGAATACAGCTGATTTTTACCCAGCCCACACCATCACCTGTGACAGCAAAGCAGCTGGAGCATCAGATCTGTGGAGAGAGATCAGGGAGAACTGAAGAGGAGCCCCAACACCAGTGAGAAAATGCCAACTGGAGTCATTATCTCTGTCCCTGGCCCAGGCAGAGACCTGCATTGTCCTATTCATTTCCACCCTGCCTCCACCTTGGGACCTAGAGGTAATCTCACCAAACTGAGAGAGACAGAATCCTCTCCCCCTTGCTGGATAAGACAGACACTTCAGATCTGAGTGGGAGACTTGACAGGCAGCAAGCTGGGTGAGTTGAGATCTGGCCGGGCTCGGTGGCTCAGCCTGTAATCCTGCGCCTTTGGGAGGCTGAGGTGAGTGGATTGCCTGATCCCGCGGGTTCAAGACCCGCCTGGGCAGCGAGACCTCATCTCTACAATAAATCAAAAAATCAGCCGGGCGTGGTAGCGGTGCCTGTAGTTCCAGCTACTTGGAAGGCTGAGGTGGAAGGATCGCCGGAGCCCAGCAGGTCGAGGCTGCGGTGGCCGGGAGCGGCCACTGCACTCCAGTCTGGGCGACTGAGTGAGACTCCAACTCAAACAAAACAAAACAAAACAAAACAGATCTGATCTACGCTCCTCCTACAGTAGGCCTGGGGCATCTGATCCACACTGAGCGCAACCCTATCAGCCTGTGCTGAGAGCAGAGGGGAAGGGCTGGAGAGTAGAGCTGAAAGGAAGTTGGACTTACAGGAATAACCTCCAAGCATGTTTTGTTTTTGTTTGTCTGTTTGCTCATTTTTTGTTTGTTTGCTTTTTGCTTTAGTTTTTTCTCTCTCTCATTCTTTCTGGTTTTCATACTTGCTTTGTTTCTGTTATTTTATTGCTTATTTTAGACTTTCTGTTTGTGTTCTCGTATTTTTGAGGGAGAGTACATCAGTGGGGGGGGTTGTCAGTTTCTGTATTTGTATGATTGTATGTTTTAGTTTTTTTAATCTTTTCTGTCTTTGTGTCTCTTTTCATTTGTTAGTTGGTATGCCTGTCTGTTTTCCCTCTTATTCTTCTCTCTCTCCAACTTACTCTCATCTCCCTCCTTCCTTTTTCCATTCTTTTCCTTTTCCTTACCTCATTCTGCTTTCAGGGGGCAAACTTAATCCCCACTGTATGGACAGATTGTTAGGCAGTAGGAAGCAGGTTCCAGGGGGCCCACACACCTGTGAGCAGATACTGGGATCTGCAGATAGTTTTTGAATCACAGCTCCCCCTTCAATTAAACTTCAAAACTGAAAAAATCATACCCCCCCAACCCATAGTCCACCTTCATAATTCAACAAAGCCAGAGGATCCAGAGGAATAGGAGATTGAGCAAACAGAAGTAAAAGATACCCCCATCCCTGAACATCAGAATTAAAGAAGAGAAAAAAAAGGAGGGAGGAAAATCTACACAAATGAAGAAAAGCCAAAAGAAGAATATGGGTCTCACACAGACATCTGGAAGGTCAGTCACTGTGAATACAGACTTCAAAATGCAAACGATGAAGAGCCTGCAGAACGACTGGTCTCAAATCACAAACCCAGACAACAAGACATTAATAAAGAGAATAAATAGAATCAAGGGGAGACAAGAAGAGAGAATGAAGGAGTTGATAACTGAGATAACAGCAATAAAGAATACAGAATGAAATAAATAACAAGCTGATCAGCATGGAATGCATAAATAGCCAAGCAGAAGAATCTCAGAGCTTGAGAAACAAATATGGAACTAACCTAAACTGTCAAAAACATAGAAAAGAAGCTTAAAAAGACAGAGCAAAACCTTCATGATATGAGCAATTATATCAAGAGGCTGAACCTAAGATTAATTGGACTTCCTGAGGCAGAAAGAGAGACAGAGACCACTCTGGAACAAATATTCCATAAAATTATCCAAGAAAACTTCCCTTATCTCATCAGTGATGCACCATTCAAACACAAGAGATTCAGAGAACCCCTTCAAGACAACAAATGAGTAGACCAACTCCTAGTCACATAGTAATTCATCCACACAAAGCAGGTATAAAAGAAAAACTCATAAAGGCAGCAAAAGAAAAAGATCAGACTACCTGAAGGGAAAGACTAGTTAGAATAGCAGCAGCCTTATCCACAGAAACACTTCAGGCGATAAAGCTCTCAAAGATAAACAACGTTGACCAAGAATTACCTTCCCAGCTAGCTAAGCTTCATCAGTGATGAAGAATTAAAATCATTCCCAAGCATTCAATCCCTAAGAGCTTATGCTGCCTCCAGACCGGCTCTACAGGAAACACTTAAGAAAGTATTAAACACAGAAGAAAGGAAAAAAAAGAATGACAACACCCTTCACAAGAATGCAGGAAAAAGATTAAAACACACATGAATCAATCAAAAAATCAAAAGAAAGAAAATGAACAGCAGCAACAACAACAAACTATAGAAACCACATGAGAGGGATAAATTCTCACATCTCAATAATTAGCCTGAATGTGAACTGACTAAATGCACCACTGAAAAGACATCAAATGGAAAATGGATAAAATATCATGATGTAACAATATATTGTGTCCAAGAGACTCATCTCACCAGAAAGAACTCTCAGACTCAAAGTAAGAGGATGGGAAACAAAATTTCAGGCAAATGGAACACAAAAGAAAGCAGGTGTCACAATCTTAATATCAGACAAAATGTCCTTTAAGCTATCAAAAATTTAAAAGATACAGAAGGCCACCACATAATGATAAAAAGTTCAATCCAACAACAAGAAATATCCATCCTAAACATACATACACCCAACATAGGAGCACCAACTTTCATAAAGCAACTTCTAGGTAAACTTAAAAAGATTTTGACTCTACCACTATTATAGCTGGGGACTTAAATAACCCACTCATGACCCTAGACAAATCAAGACAAAAAATCAACAAGGAGATCCAGAATCTCAACATGACGCTTGACCAAATGAACTTAATTGATATCTACAAAACACTCTACCCAACAACCACGAAATATACATTCTACTCATCGCCACATGAAACATACTCTAAGATCGACCACATCCTTGGCCATAAATCAAGCACAAACAAATTTCACAAGATTGAAATCCCGCCACGCACCTTCTCAGACCACAGTGGAATAAAAATAAATATCAACACAAACAAAGTTCCCCTAAAACCCACAATGGCATAGACACTAAACAGCATGATGCTAAGCATGATGGGTCAACATGGAAATCAAAACATAGATTAAAAGATACCTGGAAAGAAATGAAAATGAAGAAACATCTTACCAAAACATCTGGGATGTCATGAAAACAGTACTAACAGGGGAATTAAAATCTCTACAAATACACATGAAGAAAATGGAAAGATCACAAGTTAATAGCCTAACAAATCACCTAATGGAGATGGAAAAGCAAGTCCACCAAAACCCTAAATTCAGCAGAAGAATCCAGATCACCAAAATAAAACCCCAAATTCAGGACAAAGAAGACAAAAAGATAATACAAAAAAATAAATGAAACAAAAAGCTGGTTCTTTGAAAGGATAAACAAGATTGATGTCCCTGAGCTAGAGTAACCAAGAAAAAGAGAGAAAATGCCCAAATAAACACAATCAGAAACACAAACGAGCAAGTGACAAATGACTCCAAAGAAATACAAAAGATTATCAAAGACTACTGTGTACACTTATATGGAAACAAACTTGAGAACCTATGGAAATGGAGGATTTTCTGATATCACACAACGTCCCCAAGTTGAAACAAGAAGAAATTAAGATCCTAAATAGACCAATAACAATTCAGGAAATTGACTATGTCACAAGAAAACTACCTACAAAAAAAGGGAGGGGGAAAAAAAAAAAAAGCCCTGGACCAGATGGCTTTCCAGCAGAATTCTACAAAACATACAAGGAGGAATTGTTACCTATCCTATTGAAAGAATTCCAGGCAATAATAAAGATGGTACTCTCTGCAAATAATTTTACAAAGCTAACATCACATTGTTACCCAAACAAGGTAAAGATCCAACAAAGAAAGAGAACTATAGGCCAATATCCATGATGAACATAGATGCTAAAATTCTCAACAAGATCCTAGCAAATCGGATTCAACAACACATCTCAAAAATCATCCACCACGACCAAGTAGGCTTCATAACCGGGATGCAGGGCTGGTTCAACATTCATAAACATAATTAAATACATCAAAAGATGTAAAAACAAAAACCACATGATTATGTTATTAGACACTTAAAAAACTTTTGATAAAATCCAGCACCTCTTCTTGAAAAAATCCTTGAACATCTAGGCATAGATGGAACATATCTCAAAATAGTAAGAGCCATATATGAGAAACCCATAGCCAGCATACTGCTAAACAGACAGAAATTGAAACCATTTCTCTGAAAAATGGAACAAGACAAGGATGCCCACTCTCACCTCTCCTTTTCAATATAGTTTTGGAGGTCCTAGTTAGAGCAATCAGACAAGAGAAGGACATCAGGGGTATCCAAATAAGAAAAGAGAAAGTCAGTTTATCCCTCTTTGCAGACTACATGATTCTACACATCGAAAACCCAAGAGAATCTATCAAAAACCGTGCACTGATAAAGGACTTTAGCAAAGTCTCAGGGTATAAAATCAATGTGCAAAAGACAGTTGCATTTCTATACACCAACAATAAACAAATAGAAACCCAAATAAAAAGTGTAATCCCACTCACAATAGCCACAAAATAAATCAAATACCTTGCATTTCCTAATCAGAGATGTGAAAGACCTTTACAATGAAAACTACAAAACACTGCTCAAAGAAATCAAAGATGACCCAAACAAATTGAAACATATTCCATGCTCACGGATTGGAAGAATAAGGTATGCATCCTACCCAAGGCAATCTACAGATTTAATGCAATACCCATTAAATTACCAGCAGCATTCTTCTCAGACCTGGAAATGACAATACAGAAATTCATATGGAAACATAAATGACTGCGAATCACCAAAACAATCCTCAGAAAAAAAATAAAGTAGGAGGTATCACATTCCTAGACTTTAAACTTTATTATAAAGATACAATAATTAAAACAGCCTGGTATTGGTACAAGAACAGGCATATAGACCAATGGGACTGTATAGAGATTCCAGAAGCAAATCCTCATTTTCTCAACCAACTCATCTTCGACAAAGCCTCTACCATGAACCATTGGGGAGAGGAGAACCTATTCAGTAAATGTTGCTGGGAAAATTCGCTGACCACATGCAGAAGATTAAAACAAGTTCCCTACCTACTACCATACACAAAAATCAACTCTAAATGGATCAAAGACCTAAACGTAAAACCTCAAACTATAAGAACCTTAGAAAATACCAGAGACACCCTTATGGAAATTGGAATTGGCAAACAATTCCTGATCAAAACCACAAGTGCCCATGCCATAAGAGATAAGATAGGCAACAGGGACCTTATCAAAGTTACAAGCTTCTGTAAAGCCAAAGAAACCATCAAGAGAGCAGGGAGACACCCACAAACTGGGAAAAAATATTTGCCAACTGTATGTCTGACAAAGACCTAACATCTAGGATCTACAAGGAACTCAAATGTGACAAAAAGATAAAAACAAACAACTCCCTTACAAAGATGGCAAAAGATATGAATAGACAGTTCTCAAAAGAAGACATATGAGCAGCCAACAGATGCATGAAAAAATGCTCATCCTCACTAGTCATCAAAGAAATGCAAATTAAAACTACACTGAAGCTGGGCTCGGTGGCTCAGCCTGTAATCCTGCGCCTTTGGGAGGCTGAGGTGAGTGGATTGCCTGATCCCGCGGGTTCGAGACCCGCCTGGGCAGCGAGACCTCATCTCTACAATAAATCAAAAAATCAGCCGGGAGTGGTAGCGCATGCCTGTAATTCCGGCTACTCGGAAGGCTGGGGCAGAAGGATTGCCGGAGCCCAGCAGGTTGAGGCTGCGGTGGCTGGGAGCAGCCACTGCACTCCAGTCTGAGTGACAGAGTGAGACTCCAACTCAAAAACAAACAAAAAAAAAAAAAGAAAAAAAACTACACTGAGATACCACCTAAATCCATTTAGGATGGCTATCATCAATTACTCAAAAAACAACAGATGCTGGAGAGGATGCGACAAAAAGGGAATACTTCTACACAGTTGGGGAATGTAAACTAGTACAACCTCTCTGTTGTAAATAGTGTGGCAACTCCTGAAAGATCTAAAAATCGTCCTTCCATATGACCCTGCAATCCCCCTACTGGGAATAAACCCAGAAGAACTCAAATCACTCTATAAAAAAGATACCTGCACACGTATGTTTATCACAGCATTATTCACAGTAGCAAGAACATGGAACCAACCATACTGCCCATCAAAAGAGAACTGGATAAAAAAAATGTGGTACATATACACGATGGAATATTATGCAGCCATAAAGAACAAAATCATGAACTTCACAGCAACCTGGATGAACTTAGAGTCCATAATACTAAATAATCTTTCACAGAAACATAGAACTGAGTATCACATGTTCTCACTCATAAGCAGATCCTAAACAATATCATAATACTGTAAGAAAAGGATTGGCAGTAGCAGGTAACTGCCGGGAGGGGGTTGGGGAAGCGGGATTGGCAGTAGTGTGAATCTGCCTGGGGAAGGGGGACATACCTCATCAACAAGGTTACCTGTATAATGATCATACCTAACCCTAAATTGTACCCCACATCTTTAAAATAAAAAAATTAAAAGTTAAAAATAAGAATAAAAAGAAAACCAAAAGTAAAAAAGAATGAGACTGGCTTTTGCACATTTATTTTGTACACTGAGACTTTGCCCAGTTCCTTTATCAGAGCCAGGAGGTTTCTGACAGATTCTCTCTTAGATTTTTGAGGCACAGGATCATATCATCAGCAAAGAGGTATAACTTGACTTCTTATTTTCTATTTGGATACCCCTGATTTTCTTCTCGTCTGATTGCTCTAGCTAGGATTTCCAACACTATGTTGAACAGGAGGGGTAAGAGTGGGCAGACTTGTCTTGTTCCAGTTTTCAGGGGAAATGCTTCCAGTTTCTGTCCATTTTGCAAATATGTTGGTGGTGGGTTTATCATAGATGGCTCTTACCATTTTGAGGTAAGCTCCCTCAGTGCCTAGGTGTTCAAGGGTTTTTATCAAGAAGGGATGCTGAATTTTATCAAAAGTTTTTCTGCATCTAATGATATAATCATGTGGTTCTTGTTTTTACATCTGTTGATATATTTAATTACATTTATGGTCTTGCAGATGTTGAACCAACTCTGCATCCTGGGGATAAAGTCTACTTGGTCATGGTGAGTGGTTTTTGAGATGTGTTGTTGGATCTGATTTGGTAGAATCTTGTTGAGTACTTTTGCATCTATGTTCTTCAGAGATGTTGGCTGTAGTTCTTTTTTCTTAGTTGGATCTTCACCCAGTTTGGGCATTAGAGTGATGTGAGCTTCATAAAATGATATGGGGAGCATTCTTTCTCAATTACCTGGAATACTTTTAATAGAATTGGTATTGACTCCCCCTTGTATGTTTTGTAGAATTCTACTGGAAATCCATGTGATTCAGGGCTTTTTATTTTTTGTAGGTAGTTTTCTTATGACAGAGTCAATTTTGGGGTTGTTATTAGTCTATTTCGGATCTCAATTTTTGTTTGTTTGTTTGTTTGTTTGTTTCAACCTTTGGAGATTGTGTGATGTCAGAAAGTCCTCCATTTCATTTATGTTATCGAGTTTGTTTCCATACAGGTATGCACAGTAATCTTTGATAATTGGTTGTATTTTGGGGGATTATTTTAGACTTGATCTTTTGCATTTCTGACTGTGTTTATTTGGGCATTTTTTTCTCTCTCCCTTTTTTTTTTTTTTTAGTCATTCTGGCTAGGGGTTCACCAATCTTGTTTATCCTTTTCATAGAACTAGCTTTTTATTTGTCGGTTTTTGTTTGTTTGTTTGTTTGTTTGAGTTGGAGTCTCTCTCTGTCACCCAGAATGGAGTGCAGTGGCCGCTCCCGGCCACTGCAGCCTCGACCTGCTGGGCTCCGGCAATCCTTCCGCCTTAGTCTTCCAAGTAGCAGGAACTACAGGTGCGCACTACCATACCCGGCGAATTTTTTTTGATTTATTGTAGAGATGAGGTCTCGCCTGCCCAGGCGGGTCTCAAACCCGCGGGCTCAGGCAATCCACTCACCTCAGCCTCCCAAGGGTGTGGGATTATAGGCTGAGCCACCGAGCCCGGCTTTATTCGTCGATTTTTTTCTGTGGTATTTTTTAATTCTATATTCCATATCTGGGCTTTTGCTTTGGTGATCTGGGTTCTTCTGCAGAACTTAGGGTTTTGGTGGTCTTGCTTTTCCAGCTCCCTTAGGTGATTTGTTACACTGTTAGCTGTTCTCTTTCTATTTTCTTGATATTTGCTCATAGAGATATATATTCCTCTCTCAGTACTGTTTTCATGGCATCCCAGAGGTTTTGGTAAGATGTTTCTTAGTTTACATTTGTTTCCAGGAATCTTTTAATTTCTGCTTTGATTTTGGCCCAGGAGTTGTTCAGCTTCAGTCTGTTAAGTGTCCATGTCGTTGTGAGTTTTGGGGAATGTTTGTAGTGGTGATATTTACTTTTATTCCACTGTAGACTGAGGAGGTGCATGGCAGTATTTCAATCTTGGTAAATTTGTTTATGGTTAATTTATGGCTGAGGATGTGGTCAATCTTGGAGTATGATCTATGTGGTGATGAGTAGAATGTATATTCTGTGTTTGTTGGGTGGAGTGCTCTGAATGTATCTACTAATTCCATTTGATTAAGCATCTAGTTGAGGTTCTGGATGTCTTTGTTAATTTTTTTTTTTTTTTTTTTGCCTCAATATCTATCTGGGGCTGTTAATGGGGTATTTAAGTCTCCAGCTAAGATAGTGTTAGAATCAATATATTTTTTTAGTTTTCTGCTGGCTGCTTAATAAAAGCTGGTACTCCTGTTTTGGATACATATATATTTAGGATGGATATTTCTCATGGATGAATTGAACGTTTTATAACTATGTAGTGTCCTTCCTTATCTTTTTAAGTTTTTGATAGTTTAAAGGCTTTTTCTGATACTGAGATCTTGACTCCTACTTTCTTTTGTGATGTTTGCCTGGAAATTCATTTTCCATCCTCTCACTTTGCATCTATGGGCATCCTTTGTGGTGAGATCAGTTTCCTGGAGACAAAAACTTTCTGGGTCATGTTTTTTAATCCAGTTTTCCAGTTTAAGTCTTTTCAGTGGTGTGTTTATCCATTCACATTTAGGCTGATTATTGAACTGTGAGAGTTTGTCTCTGTCAGACTGCTCTTTTTAGGCTATTTTGTTTTTGTTTAGCTTTTGTGTTCATATATATGTGTGTTTTCATTTTTGCAGGTATACTGTGTGTTCTACTTATTCTGTGTTTGTGATCTTGTGAAGTATATGGTCATTCTTTTGTTTCTTTTTTTTTTCTGTGCATAACACCTTTTAAAGCATCTCCTGTAGATCTGATCTCAAAGCAGCATATTCTCTTAGGGATTGGATGTCTGGGAAAGATTTTTAATTCTCCATTGCCGATGAAACTTAGCCTTACTAGGTAGGAAATTATTGGTTGAAATTGTTTATTTCTGAGAGCACTGAAGATTGGGGTCCAATTCTTTCTGGCCTGTAGTGTTTCTGTAGATCAGTCTGTAGCAATTCTGATTGGTCTTCCATGGTAGTAGTCTGAGCTTTTTCTCTTGCTGCCTTTAAGATTTTTTCTTTCTTTCTTTTTTTTTTTTTTTTGAGTTGGTGTCTCACTCTGCTGCCGGGGCTGGAGTGCAGTGGCATGCTCGTGGCCACCTCAGTGTCAACCTGCTGGGTTCAGGCAATTCTTCTGCCTTAGCCTTCCAAGTACCCAGAACTACAGGCATGTGCTATAACACCTGGCTAGTTTTTTTTCAATTGTAGAGATGAGGTCTCACCAAGTTGCCCAGTCTGTTCTTGAACCCGTGGGCTCAGCCAATCCCCTCACCTCAGTCTCCCAAAGTCCTGGGATTACAGGCTTGAGTCACTGCTCCCGGCCTAAGATTATTTTCTTTTATACCTCCTTTGTGCAGGCGAATTACTATGTGTCTGGGGGTTGGTCTTCTCATAAGATGACTTGCAGGGGTTCTCTAAATCTCTTGTGCTTGTATAGTTATCTCTCTCTGGCAAGATAAGGGAAGTTTTCTTGAATAACCTCATGGAATGTTTGTTCCAGGGTATTTTGTGTTTCTCTATTTCAGGTATTCTGATCAGATCAGATGTAGGTTTGGTTTCAGGATAAAATCACACACCCCTTGAAGAGTTTCTTCTTTCTTAAGGTTTTTTTCCCCCTATGTTTTTAATAGATTGGGTTGTTAATTCCATATTTTGGTCTTCCAGCTCTGAGATTTTTTTCTTCTGCTTGATCAAGTTTGCTTTTCACACACTTGTCAGTTTGTTATTTATTTCTTGGATGGAGTTCTTTATTTATGTTTTTTTTCTAAGCATGCTTCCTTGAGTTTGTCCAGCTCTATTGCAATTTCATTTAGTTTTAGCCCTCGTATTTCTTGATCCAACGATTCTCTGTTCTCCATAACTACCTTCTAGGTACTGTTTTTCTCAGAAATAGTCATTGTTTGTGTCCCAGTAGCTGTTATTTCTAGCACTGACTCTGCTGGGGCTCTAGTGGTAACCAGCAGTTCTTCATTGGTTTTTCTTCATTTGTAGCAGTTCTCCTATCTTTCTCTTTAATTCTGTTGCTCAGTTGAAAATGGAGAAGCAGTCATTTATATTTTGCT
Source organism: Cephalopachus bancanus (assembly GCA_027257055.1). NCBI lineage: Eukaryota > Metazoa > Chordata > Mammalia > Primates > Tarsiidae > Cephalopachus > Cephalopachus bancanus. Next base: position 1,867,190 of record JAPVLO010000096.1, on the reverse strand, counting down.
TAACTTTTTTTCCTTTCTTGAGCTGGGATTCTGGGTTCATTTATGTAGTAGGGCTGAGGGTGGGGTGTAATGCTGTCTCTTTACAATTCTGAGCACTTACTAGGGGGTGGGGGGGACTGCAAGGAATCAGAACCTATTGGCAGGTCATAATGTTTTTTATCTGTTGAATGGGCCAACTGGGACTCGCTCTCTATCTCTGCACAATATGACCTTACAGTGAGGACACTTGCATAGCCACTGATTCCAAGACAGGGTATAAGAAGGATAAAAGAGAGGAAAAGGAAGGAAAAAATGGAAAGGAGGAGAAAAAAAGGAAGAAAAAGAAAAAATAAAGAGAAAAAAACACACAAAAAATCAGAGAACAAAGAAATAGAAGAAGGAAAGAAAAGAGAAAAACAACCAACAAACAAAGCAACCAAAAGAGATAATCAAACAAACCAATACTGCCACCAGCTTCCTTCTTGATCAGTTCCACTATCTAGCTGTCATCCAGCAGCTGGCTCAGGGTGGAGGGTGGATTGTCTGGGGCTCCACATCTGCTGTTACCAGCCAGGACTTGTGCACTGGGGGCAATGTTCTCTGAGGTCACAAAGAGCAGCCCCAAAGCAATGCAGAGATCAGTGCCTCCTCTCAAAAATGCAGTTCTGCTGTTCCAGAGGCCACCCTGTAGCACTTCTCTGTCCAGACATTAGAGAGTCTGCTCAGTTTCTTTGCCAGGAGCTATTGCTCCCTTCCCAGCAGTTACCAATCTCCAGATCTCAGGACCTGGTGGCAGGGCACTGGAGCCCTCTCCAGGATTGGGGTGGACTCTCCCCACTGCTTCCTTGGGAGTTAGCCTCAGGATCCCTACCCGTGTCCCCTCCGTGGCCCTCACTGCCAGTGTCCAGTTCACTCCAGCAGATCTTCCCGAATCGTCTGCCTCTAGGCTTCTGCTCTGATTGCATGCATCTGTGTTTGGTCCACTGCAGGAGTGGGGTGTCTTTCTTTCTGGTATTGTGTACTTGGAGTATCCTCTCTGGCAAACAATTGCTGGTTTTAGAGGGGCGTGGGATCTCTGGGCACAGAAAATGGTAGCAGTCTGTGTTTTTTTTCCCCTCTGGCGGAACTCAGCTCCTGATTTCCTACCTGTGCTTTCTCCACAGTCCCTGCTTCCAGTGCCTGGCCAGTTGATGCAGGTGGTGGTGTGGGCCAGCTGCCAGCTGATCTTTTCTGCCTTTTCCCAAGAGATGCCCCAGGGAAGGTGGATCTTTCTGCACACAGCAGGTGCTGAATTCAGAGCAGGGGCAAATTGTAGCCATTTCTACAGGGGGGTCCTGGACACTTGATCCCATGTCTCTCCTAAGTTGGACATTCACTCATCTACTTGCACACACAAAGGGACGCAGATTTGTTTTTCTTCTGTGTACTCACTCATGCAGAGATTCTCACACTCCGACTGGATCCAATGCCATCTTGCCCCCAGTCCCCAACTATTATAACTTCTTTTCAACATTGTATTGGAGGTTCTTAGCCACTGAATCTGGGAACTGTAAATTAATGTGTAGAGACCTTAAGTGGATCAGTGCTTGCCTGGGAGTACGGGGGACAGAGGACAAATGTGCAGGAGAGACTACAGAGGAGCAAAAGGAAATTTTGGGGATCACTGGATATGGTTATTATCTTGATTATTGTGAGGGTTTTGTGGTTTCAAAAATGTCAAAGCTTATCAAACTGTATGCTTTAGGTACAGTGTACTGTATGTTAACTTCACCTCAATAAAGCTGTTATAATAAACATATTAAGAATAACCATGGATTGCCTGAGCCCGCGGATTCGAGACCCGCCTGGGCAGCGAGACCTCATCTCTACAATAAATCAAAAAATCAGCCGGGCGTGGTAGTGCATGCCTGTAATTCCAGCTACTCGGAAGGTTGAGGCAGAAGGATCGCCGGAGCCCAGCAGGTCGAGGCTGCGGTGGCCAGGAGCGGCCACCGCACTCCAGTTTGGGCGACCGAGTGAGACTCCAACTCAAAAAAAAAAAAGAATAACCGTATGTGGAGAAAAGGGAACATTTCTACACTGTTGGTGGGAGTGTAAACTAGTGCAACCTCTGTGGAAAGCAGTGTAGCGATTCCTAAAAGCTTTAAATCTCAACTTCCCATACGACCCTGCAATCCCCCTACTGGGAATATATCCGGAAGAACTCAAATCACTCTACAAAAAAGATACCTGCACACGTATGTTTATCGCAGCATTGTTCACAATAGCAAGAACCTGGAAGCAACCATGCTGCCCATCAAAAGAGGACTCGATTAAAAAAATGTGGTACATATACATGATGGAATACTACACAGCCATAAAAAAGAACAAAATCATGAATTTCGCAGCAACTTGGATGGAACTAGAGTCTATAATACTGAGTGACCTCTCACAAAAACAAAGGTCCGAGTATCACATGTTCTCACTCATATAATGGACCTTGAACATCCAACCTAATACTACAAGAAAATGACTGACAGTATTGGGAAACTATGGGGGGGAGAGGGAGATGGGATTAATGGTAGCAAATATCTGTCTGGGGATGGGGAAGCACCTCTTATCAATAGGGTGCCTGAATGAAACGTATTTGTATACCTAACCCTTAACTGTACCCCACAACATCAAAATAAAAAATATTGACTAAAAAAAAAAAGAATAACCATAATACCATTACAGTATATCTAAAAAGAAATTAACAACAATTCCTGGATATCATAGTTGTGTACTTTCACTGAATAGTCAGTGTTTACATTTCCCTGATTGTCTTAAGAATTTGTATTTCTAGGTTTGTTCATCTGAAATGGTACCTAAACAAGGTCCAAAGACTGCAATTGGTCTTGTCTGAAACAAATGAGTCAGAACTTCTCCCAGAATCTTGTGAGATATTCATTGTCCACTACAAAATACTGAATAGGAGAGGGCCAAAAACATTTTAGGACATCCACAACTACTGCTATAAGAAAAAAAAAATCTAATCTTGAATATGACCATCTGCTCTGACCTGTTAATCTAAATTTCTCTACTGCATTAACTTGGTCATTGAGTCCCCCAGGGCAACATGCATGACAGTTTTCAAACCATTTTGACACATATTTATTGAATGCCTCACAAGGTATTACACTAACTAGCACTGGGGACACAAAGACAAACAAAATACAATCCCTACACTCATTAGAAAGTGTGTGGGGGGGGAGATGGGGAATAAATTAATGACTGGAACACAAAGAAGCAAAGGATTACTACAAATTGAAAAAAAAATAGAAGAATTAAGGAATAACAGTGCGTTTGAACTGAGTCTTGAAGCACAGATTTAATTTGGGATGAGGCTGAGGCAGAAAAAAAAAATTCCAAAGAAAGAGGAAAGTATGGAGCTATAATATTAAAGAGGTAATTTCAGGAATTTGTGAATGCTCTTGTGCAACTCCATAGTGGGAAGGGATAATTAGGGCCAAGGCTACAATGGTGGCTTGGAGCCAGATTATGGGCTGTCTCAAACAATATTAAGATGAATTTTGACTTTGTTCCACAGGTACCGTGATATTAATAATGGTTTCAGTGAGTGAGTCTAAATAATCAGAAAGCTTCTCTTGCAGTAGGTACCAGTAAGCAGAAGGGCGAAAAGTTGAAGTAAGAGGACTCCTTGGATGTGATGCCAGAGAAATCACAGGGCTGAGGTAATGGCAGTGCAGAGAGAGAAAAATGGTTACATTCCTGGCTAAACGAAATGATTAAATTTCAGAGGGAAAAAACTCCATAGACTTGAAAGTAAAACTCAGGAATAGTTAGATTTTAAAATAAGAAAGAAAAAAGAGAAAGTTATAATTTCTTATCAGTAAAAGTCACATTCAGATGTATTTCACTTAAATAAAAATACATGTATTCTTTCATTATGTTTATAAATGACCATTGTTTAAAAACATAATGCATTAATGAGCACATTGTCACTTCGAGAGACAAGGGTGACATTCCAAAACATCATTGATTTTTGTCAGCCCCAAAGATGTGATATATGTTGTGTTCCCTTTTATGAATAATGTACAGTTTCTTTTATGCAACAGCACACCACATGTTTTGGTTATTAACAGATGGCAAACTCTTTTTACCATGGTCTTAAACTTGCACACTGGGAATGAAAACTATTTATACAGTAAACACTTTAGCTGATCCTATCTTTGGACAAGTTTAATTAAAGAATGAGAGACCAATTGCACAATCAAGCAGACTCATGGGAGGAAGCTGGAACTTGCTTCTTTGCTGAATACATTATTTTATCCCAGCAATTTCAAGCATACATGAAAATTAAAGACCCTATTGAGTTTTATAATAAATCCCTTAAGCATTTAGCTTTTTTTGCTAGCTGTATTCAAATTCAGTGTTAATAAAGCTTTAACACCCAAGATAGACAGAAAGCATAACTTATTCTTTAATGAGATGCCACTACAAGCATATCCCTTAAATAGCTCTCGATATTCTCCCACCTTATTCAGCTTATAGATGTTCATTTTCCACATACAAATACTTTCTAAAGAAACATCCCTGAAGCATTACTGTCCTGCTCATGTACTTAAGACATTGGAACATCATGAAGATAAAGTTTATCAAATTTATTCAGAGCCTCTTAGAAAAGGAACATATACAAATAAACAACATTAGATTACTCTCCCATTGCAGTTGGATTTAGGAACATGTATTTTATATAAAATTATCACTGGAGGGAAAGTAATGATAATAGTTGTTCAGTGACAAAGCAAAATGGTAATCTGACCTGCCTGCACAAAAACTGTGGATAGAATTAACCCCACGTTTTACACATGGAAAAAGAAAAGCTCAAAGAGGCCAAGAGGGTTCAAGATCAAAAAGCAAATAATTGTAAGAGCTGAGACTGAAACTCTTGGTCAAGGATCTTTTCTACTGTCCTGCAACAATTTCTTAGTTTTGAGTAAGTGATTTCACACTAGTACTAATGCCTATAAGAAGAGCACTCTTGGTTGTAATAATAATGGTTACTTTAAAGTCTGACAAAAGCCAAAAAATCTCTTATACCTCAAAATTTCTCATAATGTCATAAGGGCCACAATATTCAAACACCACATTCAGCCACACACTTTAATCTAAAAATAAAACACACTGGAGGCTCAGAAGAGAGAAGAGGGGACGAGGTAGAAGGTGGAAAAATCACCTCTCGAGTACAATGTGTACAGTTGGCGGTGGTGGGGACACTTAAAGCCCAGACCAAAAACTATTATGTACCCCCTAAAGCTAATGAAATAAAGAAAAAATAATAAAATTTAAAAAATAAAAACAAAACAGATCAAAACCCAAACTCATATTGACCAAGTGTGAAAACATCTTGTGTATTTCCACCACACTAGTACCAATGCACTGAGTTTGATACTATTAATCTAAAGGCAATGTAAAAATATTCCTCTTTTTTCTCTTTCTTTCTAACACGTCTCTTCACTTGTGTTTTATAATCACAGAGAAATACTCTACTAAGTACATTGTCAAGCTATTATCATACTTCTCAGGGGGTTAAAGACAATCTGCCTCTGGCCTCCCTCCCTCACAAGGCACAGAGGTATGCAATTAATGGTACAACAACACATACCCTGCTGGGTCCTATACTGCTTGACTCTTGTGACTGTCTGGAAGTGCCATGAAAAAATATACTGCAGAGAAATACACATGGGGTTCACGGCAGCAGTTAAAAAGCAAGACGCAGTATGAATCAAAGTGACAAGGCCTAGAAATTAAACACTCACCCAAGTTCATTGGTTTTATGTTGAAGCTATAATTTGCAATTAATGCTACTTCCACCCTATGACTTGCTGAATGACAATAGTAATAACATCACTAATATGGTGGCATAAATGCACAAAGAAGTTAGTGATCCTTGGACGAGAGGAGCCAAATTTCAATGAAGCATAAAAACCAAGGTTACTACCTGAAGCACAACTTTATGAAACTCTGGTTTTATGTAAAGGGTATCGATTAAAGGCATCATGCTGTATAAATAGATTTTATTCACCTTTACTTCAAGTTTAAAGTGTGCTTTGCACAACTTGAACTGAGTTGGCATTTTAATCGCTTGCCCTGAAAACTACAGATAAGTAATATATACAGTCCTAGAAGTAGGCACTAATTAAAACCATTACATGAAACAAGAATGAGACAAATAGGAGAAATGACTATCAATGGTATAGAAGAATCACAGTAGCAAAGGTGTAAAAGTCACTAGATATTGAAAAAAACGAATTACAACAATCTTCCCCAAAAGTAGTGGCACTGAGGTTTTTGAGACAAGACTCGTTTGCTGTAGAGAGAGTATCGCCCATGGTAACCCAGTAGTACTGCTCTTGGAGTAAGGGTGAGCTTGCTGTGTGCAAAACCCATGATATTTTTCCATATCAACCTATCATCCCTGTCACTAAAAGCAATTCAGTATCTAATTCACAGGGCTATCACATGGATACAACTCTCATCCACTACTTGAGGAGTAGCTTAAATGCTATCCCTTCATAAAGATTTCAGGTGGTTTCCACCTCATACCAGTAATGAGTTATTCCCTTCTTGGTGCTCCCGCAGCCTTGTGTTCATAACCTTTACTTCCTTACATTGTAGTCATCTGCTTTGCTTTCAGAGTGCTCCACAGAGCACAAAACACATAAGAGTCCTAAATCTTCTTTAAATTACTGAATCACCTCTCTTGGCTAGATGTTGTATTCCCTTTATTCAGTTCCCATTTCCATTCTTTAAGAAGGAACAACATGTGGATGGATGGCTGAAGTCCCAAAACATGGCAAAAGAGGTTACAGCTTCACCAGGCCCAAATAAATCCCCTGTAAAATAAAGTATATTGGAATATATACAATTCCTTCTATTCCCTTTACCCACACATGCTGACTTCTTAAAAGTTAATCCAAAAGCAAGGAATCACAGTGTTCTCTGATTCTACCATAACCAACTGGACAAATGTATGTATGATTTAAAATAAGTTTAGAATTTAATAATTTGGGAGAGGAACCATGAAAGACATGCATTTAACTACTTCAGTGATGTTTCTTACTACTTTAACAATAAGGGTCATAAACAAAAAGTTTCTCTCTGGCAGCTCAAGAATGAGTCTGTCAATGATGCAGGAAATACTGAGCACCTTTTGAGTACAAGGCACTGCCAAGCCCCTTCAAGAAAAAGGTTAAAAGTAAACCAATAAAGTGGTATGTATTTGCTGTTCATTATTACGATTATATTTTCCCCAAAAATCTTAATCTCATATAGGAACACATCTTCAATAAATGACTTGTCCCAAATCCCTGGCTACTGTGTAACCCACACACTATAGAGGGTTAAGTGAGTTGCCTCAAACAGTTAAGCAGCAGAATCCCAGAGAGGACAGTTTCTACCTCAGTTGCTGCGATGAGGGTGGATAAAGAGGATAGGGGAAGGGGTGGGTGGCAAATAGGGGGAGGCTTGAGGTAATCTTTTGATCTCTCCTAGTCAAAATTCAGAGGCAGTCACTGTCCTTCCCAGGAAGCGCATTTGCAGCACTGGAAAAGGCTCATCTGTCTTCCCTCATTTGCTGGCATCAATGCAATAGTAACTAGCGCTAGCAGAAAAGCTAGTCCTTTGAAGTATAATTGATAAACACCTGTTCTTTAATAACTGCAGTTTGAGCATGTGCAGATGGCCACTGAGAATTATTTTCTTAGTCCCGATTCAAATTTGAAAGGTTTAGCAAAGGAATGGAGCAGAGTGGGGCTGAGAGGGCTACAAAAGGGTCCATACCAAAATTCAGACAGTGCCAGCTGCCTCGCATTTGACCCAAACCATATAACCACAAGTCTTCCTCAGCTTCTCAGTGCAGCTAGGTTTGCCTGCCATTTGTGTCTCATATATTCACCTTTAAGACAGCTGTTTAATAACTTACAATTTTTTTCCATACTATAACTTTATCTTTTCTCAAAAAATCCCTTTGTCTTTATATTTTATTAAATTAAAATAAATCCCTTCAAATGGGATTCAGATATTATCCAAAAATGATTTTTGATTCAAGTGATTTCAATTAAAAAAAATTAATTAAGATGAGCCTGGTACACAGACCAAATTGACCAGCACATCTCACTTAACTAGTACTTCTCAACTATGACTGAATTACTACTTCCAGAGCTGTGAAATCAGAATAGTGGGGGTGGGACCCAGGAGCACTGTCTGAAAACCCTCCCATGTGATTCTAATATGCCGGCAGGGATAAGAAATGCTATAGTATACAGTGCTTAAGTAGAGCCTCGTTTGTTTAGGTGTATCACTGGTTTCAACAGCGCTTCATTATCCATATATTAGCTTCAGATGTTCTAGATAGCGAGCCAGGAGGAAAGTGGAAGTTTACGTAAAAGTGTTATGGGCAAGTGTGGCATCTCATGCCTGTAATACTAGCACTTTGAGAGGCTAAGGCAGGAGAATTGCTTGAGCCTAAGACCACCCTGGGCAACAAAGTGAGGCCTTGTTCCTACAAAAAATGAAAAATGAAATTAGCTGGGCAGGGTGGCAACCTCGAGTTGTAAAGCCAGCAACTCAGGAGATGGGGGCAGGAAGACCACCTGAACCCAAGAGGTTGAGGCTGCAGTGAACCAGGATTGTGCCACTGAACTCCAGCCTGTGTGATGGAGACCCTAATTAAAAAAAAAAAAAAAAAAAAAAAAGAGGGGGAGGTGTTTATGGCAACTAATAAGCCACTAATGTGTCTTGGTGACTGCTATCCTGGCACCGCTCTGCTGCTGTAATTGTGGACCAGCTGTTAACTACTTGGACAGGTTAGGGATGCTCTGCACTATTCCAGTGTCCCTGGAGGATCCAATGCTACCTCTCCATGTGGAAATCCTGCTTTCTGTCAGCAATGTCTTCTGCTTTAAATGTGGTCTCTTCTGGAACCCTTGTGAGGCTGAGCTTCTTCATATTTCTGAGATAGATTTGCCTGTTGCCTGCTACCTGGTCACTAGATACCATCTATTGCTACTGCCTAATCTTGTGTCCCCACCCTGAGTGTCTGTGTGATATCGGGTTCCAGACACTCCCACCCAGCACTACGTCACTGCTGATCAGGCGTAGTGACAGCAAAGAACTGTACAATTCCACTGGATGAAGAGGAAGAAGAAAGAGCATTCTAGCAAAGAAGAGAAGCGTGAATGACATTCCATGGTGTCAGGGAAAGGTGGCAGACTGGCTTCCTGGGAAGAATGTGATAAAAATCACTCAAACTGAAACACAGAGAGGATCTGACTTATTTTTCACTATTACTAACACCTTCTATTGTCAATACATATCTGATTTGAGTGAAAAAACATATAAAGATATGGTGGGAATCACTGCTGTCAATGCCAGTAGAACCAACCATTACATCAGAAGAATGAAAAATACTGTGAGGAAATGTTCCACATAATTGAGACTTCGGTAATTTTCAGGAATACATTTTTCAAATTAATGCACTCTCCAATTATGTCTTGTTTAAACAAATAATGTATTCAACTACCCATAGCATTGTCTTTTCTTTTTGAGTTGGAGTTTCACTAGGTTGCCCAGGCATGAGTGCAGTGGCACACTCACAGTCACCCCAGCATGGACCTGCTGGGCTCTGGTGATCCTTCTGCCTCAGTCTTCCAAGTAGCTGGAACTACAGGCGTGTGCTACCATGCCCGACTAATATTTTATTATTGTATTGTATGGTATTGTATGGTATTGTATGGTATTGTATGGTATTGTATGGTATTGTATTGTATTGTATGGTATTGCATGGTATTGACATGGTCTCACCAAGTTGCCTGGGCTGGGCTGGTCTTGAACCAGTGGGCTTAGGTAATCCACTCGCCTTCCCTCCCAAAGAGATGGGATTACAGGCTGAGCCACTGAGCCTGGCCTTTTTTTTTTTTTTTTTTTTGTGGAAGTCTCACTCTGCTGCCCAGGATGGAGTGCGTGGCATGCTCATGGACACTACAACCTCAATCTGCTAGGCTCAGGCGATTCTTCCACCTCAGCCTTCCAAGTAGCTGGGACCACAGGCATGCACCATCATGCCTGGCTAATTTTTCTTGATTTACTGTAAAGATGAGTTCTCACCAACTTGCCCAGGCTGGTCTCAAACCCCTGAGCTCAGGCAATTCTCTCGCCTCCACCTCCCAAAGTGCTGAGATTACAGGCACAAGCCACTGCTCCCAGCCAGCACTGTCTTTTTTATGGCACTTTTTTTGGAAAGCTTAATTTTAAGCTAGCTTGGGCATATGTGGCTCATATGTTAATCTTTAATTAGCCTCAGTATAAAATAGATAACGTTAATAAACAGTAAAGTGGATTACCTGATTTGAAGATAATGTCACATCTCCTATCAATTAAAAAAAGTTACGACTCTAATAATAATTTTAAAACACACTAATATCTGATTTTTTCCTTAGAAATTTATTTTACATTCCTGCTCACATTGTCACAATCATTACACAAATTAGGTTTGTAAAATGTAGAGTGCTCAATGGGAAGCATAAGAATGGAATTTCAATGATAACGAAGAATTTGCTATTATTGTCCTGTGGTGTTTTTGACTGAAAATTCACTGGTGAAAACAGGTGTCCTAAATTATCACATGCACAACACTATGGTTAAAAATTATAGAATGAAAAATAAAAACAAAGAGAATATGTATTTCAACACAGCTAAAAACCTCTACTATACTTGCTGAGACTGGTAATATATGCTGAGCTTATTTAAATCACTAAAATTGCTGTAATTAAACTTCTCTCTAAATCAGACTTGTATAAGAGTCAGAAATCTCCTATAATTAACTTATCTGTGGAAGTAATCAGACAATAACTGCTGGTATATTTTAGGAACCACGAAAACTACTGTAGCTGTTGAATGTAATGACTATAATAAATCTTTAACAGTGGTTATCTCATAACCTCTTTGCACAGCTGCAAAGATGGGAGGAAATAGTTTTTTCAAAGCTTTTCCCTGAGTTGTTTTAAATGTGCTATTGCTACATGGCTTTTCTACAACATGGGAAAATTACTAAGGTGTAGTGAGATAGCCTGAATTGAACCATCAGCCTGTGCTATAACATCTAGGTGTTGCTACTAATAACAAGAAACATACAGTGTTTGGGGCTGCTGAACACCTATCTCCAGTGGGCAACTAAAAGACAGAAGACCTAACTATACTGGCCACGCAGTACTTATGTTCAAGGCAGTCACGACTTGATCAAACCCATGTGCATTGATGGAAAGGACCCTGGAGACTGGATGACTGCAAATCCAGGGCGGATGTCTTTGCAGCCAGGTACTACAGTTCTTGTCTCAATAAGATGAATGGATGAATTTTTCAAGGTAAGGACCATGCTTCATACTTCCCAGGTTCCCAAGCCAAAGTCATCTTATTCGAGGTCATTCACTGTTTTTGTACGTTTTATTATTTTAGAATATAAAAATATATGAAAGCTAGAAGTCATCGTTGAATTGCTCAAAGTACCATAGCAGGTCAGTGAACAACATTCTCTCAGGTATTAATTCATGCACTCGTTTATTTCAACCATTATGTATCTGTAAAGCATCTTATATAAGCTAATAAAGAACCAATAGGAAAAATATTTTTATGATATCAAAATAAACAAGAGTCTAATAACTGTAATATAAACTACTGAAGTCAGCAAGAAAAAGAAAAAATAGTTCAAGGAAAATAGGCAAAAGATATGAACAGGAAGTTTACAGTCAGGGAATCAGAATGGCTTACAAATTTTAGATATTTAGCTTTTCTAATATGCAAAAACTATCACCACTTATATCCCATCAAAGCAATGAAATATCACTAAAACACTAAAACAACTATTTGAAGGTACTGCAAAATGGCCAGAAAAGAGGCAGAACATGGAAGGAGTTTATTCTTAAAAGACTGTTTCTACATTTTATAGGAATGATGAGTTTGTAGTTTTCTTGCATGGGGGTACTTCCCAACTGCCCCAAGTCAGTTAGTGGAAAACTGAGGCCTTCCTTATAGATGCAGGCAGATGAAAGCACTTAGAGAAGCAAAATGGATAGAAATGTAAAGGGGAAATTTTAAAAGCAGAAGAGCTGAGATCTAAAATGTGAGAATAAATTCTGCCCGGATCCCTGACTGATAACTTCCCAACTTCACGGGTAACCCCAGGGAGTCTAGTGAAAAAGCAAGCAGAAACTTGAGCAAGATGGATTACCTATATATGACTGCAAAAACAAAGCATCCCCAAATTTAGCAGCTTGCAACAACCATAAACATTTATTATCTTTCACAAGTTTTCTGCTATACAGATCTGGCTGCTTTTATACTCTCATAACATAGCAGCTGCTTTCTTCCCAGGTGACTGAAAGGAAAGCAAGCTAAAAGCTGCAACGTCCTTTATTATTTAGCCTTGGAAGTCACACTCTGTCATTTCTGCAATATCCTACTGGCCACACAGGTCAGCGCTATTCAACGGAGAGAGGACTACAGAGAGGCATAAATAGCAATGGGCAAGAATCACTGGCGCTGCCTTAGAGGCTGACTACTACAGGAATCTACCCCTGAAACAACTGCTTCTGATGAAATCTGTAGGTTTGTTACGTTTTGTCTGAGTGCATGTCCCAATACAAACACAGTTTGGGCAGCGGAATATAGGAGTCCTACTGGCTTGAAGTGTAAGAAGGCAGAACTTGAGGCTGGCAAAGCAACCAGAAATTTAGATGGTGAATCCCAGGAGCAAGAGAAAGTCCCAGAATAAGCCCCCAGATGAGTATGAACTCTACCCCAATTTTTGGTAAACTAGTAAATTCTGCAGGCACAAGACACCTCTACCTTTGCCTACCAAGGGACTAGACTCTTAAAAACAGGTTAGAAGTGAAAAAAAAACACACCTGAGCAGAGATACTGGTTGCTATACATTGTTGAGGAGACAGCTTTTTCAGTGAATTCAGGTAAGTTTACTGTCTATTACACATCGATAATCCTCAAGAAGAAAAAAGACAAACTCCATAGTTGCTATAACAAATTATATATACAATTCTATTTTTAACTAAACATTACTGGACAGGTTAAAAAAAACAAAAAACAAAAAAGAAACCCACCTAGAATCACCTGACCCACATTCAGGAAAAGAATGTAGCCAATCACAACTACCTCCCAGTGTGCCCACATATTGAGTTCATTAGAAAAACATTGCAAATTCCTTATAAATAAGTACAAATAATTGAAGAAAAACATGATGTTAATGAATAAACAGATAAGGAATTTCAATAGTGAAGCAGAAACTATAAAAAGGAGGCAACTGAAATCTAGAGCTGAAAAGAATAGAGGCTAAAATGAAAATTTTACTATGGGCTTAACACAGATTTGAAATGGCAGAAGAAAATCACTGAACTTGAAGATAGAACAACAGAAATGATGCAATCCATTGGAAGAAAAAAATGAAAAATAAAGTTTCACAGACATAATTAAGCAATCCAATATACATGTAATTATCCTCCCAGAAGCAAGGAAGTGAGGAAGAAAAATATATTTGAAAACAATTATGGCTGAAAAATGCTTAATTCACAAGATTCAGGGATAAGGATTAAACGAGCACCCATATGAATATAACTTGAAATGCAGTAAGTACCTCATAGATACTTAAAGTTCATTCATACTTTGATTTTGCTGTTTATAAGCTCTTCCTGCCCACCATTTAGGCTATTTGCGTCTTATATTATCACCATCAGATGGAAAGGCAATTAAAGGGAAAGGAATTAACCCTTTTCCATACTATAACTACTTATTCAGTACCTACTATGTACGGTTAAATATCACTGGAATAGTGTGATGGTTAATTTTGTCAACTTGGCTAAGCCACAGTACCCAGATATTTGGTGAAATATATCTGTGAAGGAATCTGTAGGCAACACTAACATTTTATTCAGTAGATTTTGAATAAAGCAGATTACTCTCATAATGTGAGTAGGCCTCATCCAATCCCATGAAGGCCTTAAGAAAAGGACTAACCTCACTTCATGGAGAGGGAATTCTTCCTCCAGACTGCCTTCAGACTCAAGCTGCAACATCAACTCTTTCCTGAGTCTTCAGCTTGCCAGTCTACTCTGCGGATTTTGGATTTGCTATCCTCTACAATAATGTGATTTCTTAAAATAAATCTCTTTCTATCTATATCTGTACATGTACACATATACATAGCCTGTTGGTTTTGTTTTACTGGAAAACTCTGCCTACTCTGATTAATACAGGGGGAGGATTATGGTTCCTAACCTCAATACGATTTTGGTCTGGAAATTAAGGGAAAAACTCAAAATAAGTGCTAAAAATCTATAAGCACAAAGTGTCTTGGGAACACAAAGGAGAGGCACATCTTCAGGTCTGAGGTAAGAGATAAGAGTGCAGTTAGAGAAGGCTTCCTGGAAGAGATAACACCTAAACTCAGTTCTAAGAAACAGGAGTAGAGACATGCAAGGGAGTGAAGAGAAAAGGAAGAGCATTTCAAATAGAGGAAAGCTACAAGCAGGAGCTATATCCCGAGGTGTTTTATGTCCTATACTAAGAAGTTTAGTTTTTATCTTCAGAGAAACGGAGAACAACTTTGTTCAAATATGTTTAAAAAGTAGTTATAAGAATCAAGGGAAAAACTTCACTGCAGAGTTTACAAAAATAACAAGAAAACTTCTGAATGAAGTTTGATAATGATCCATGTTTGTTCTGTCTTTATTTTCTTTTGGTCACAGAAAATGAGGAACTCTTCATATGAGGTACTAGTTGCACCATGCTGATATACTGGCTATAATATAGTTGTCTCAGTCTTGTCTTTAAGCTGCATTACAAATGTGATTTTTGTTATATAGCTGTTGTATAAATGTGACTTGCTTTTTAGTGCCATCTGGTGTATGGTTAGGGCACTGATTATTACTTTTTTAAAAGAATGCCAGCAGTAACCAGGAAATCTTTGAATGCCCTTTTAAAGACATGTAAATACTGTCTAAATATGTCCTTAATTATAATGAACAATACTAAGGGATGCTAAATATGAGTACACATTTTAAAAATTCAGTAAAAGTCCACAATACAAATGTAATTTTATCTAACACATAACATACATGTGCAAAAACACATTTCCTTTTTGTAGGCATGAGTATTCCATCGCTCCTCAGATTTCCATAAAAGCTCACAAATCCTCAACTAATAGCTGACATTTGGTGTATACTAAATCAGTACTATATTGCACACATTATGTTCAGTGAATTTGTCAAAGCAACACCTTTCTAAGAATCTCAGGGTCATCTTCGACTCTCTCTCTCTCCCCTCTCTCTCTCCGTGTGTGTGAGCGTGCGCGCATACGTGCGTGCGCACGCCTCTCTCTCACATACCCTATTATTCGATCTATTAGCAAACCCTATAGACTTCACATTCAAATATGTGTAGAATCTACCATCATTCACCACCTCTACCTTACATTCTAATCTTGGTCGTTATTATCTTTTGCATAGACCACTGCAATAGTCCAACTGGTCTTCCTGCCAGAATGGGCCTTTGAAAACATAAAGCAGATCATTTCCATCTTCTGCTCAGAATCTCCCAGTGACTTCCCATTTCACTGGATATCAGCTACAAGTCCTTACTCTGGCCTTCAAAGTCCTCTGTGATTTGAACTTCCAACTTCTTGCACCTTATGCACCCCTATACTTACCCCTCAATACAACCTTCACCAACAATCACCTTCTTGCTAATCTTCACATGCTAAGCACATATGCCTTAGGGACTATGAGTATACTCCTCCGGCTCTGGAGCTCTATTAGCGCAGATGCCAGATGGTACAGCTCAGCTCCCTTGCCTCTTCAGATCTCAGCTTAAATGTCACTGTCCAGCAGGACAGTATATATGACAACACCTCCTGGCCACTGTCATTCTCTGTCCTCTTTTCCTGTTTTATATTCCTTTTCACACTAACCACTGCCTATTATATTTTAATTTTTTAAAACTACATATCTATTCCTCCATATACACAAAAATGTGAGTAAAGTGAGAGCTGCCATTTTGTTTTATTGACTGTTTTAGCAGCAGTGCCTAAAACAGTGCCTGATACATAGTGAGGACTTAATATGTATTGAACGCATAAATAAAAATATTGTTTGAATTTAACATCTAATAAGCCATTCTTGTACTACATTATTTTGCAGTTCACACATTTTGTGACTATGGAATACAGAATATGTGGGAAAAGATGACATCCAGTGGGGAGAAACTGATATAGCAATTTGATTTAAAACACAAAAATAATCTGATTTAACTTAAGACTCAGACATCTCCAAATGAGGACTTATTGTGAAATAAGCCTGTGACTTTAAAGAAATAAACTAAATCTGATTCTCTAAAAGAAGAGAGATCATACAATTAATTCAAAGTAATTCTAAGTAAAAACAATATCTTTCCACTTCATCAGTAGTTCGTCATCAATATTCTTGAGGGAAGATAATACAGGTAGAAAATTAGTCAACCTAATAATTCATCCTGAGACAAATTTATAATTGCCCTTTAAAAAAACCGTAAATTGTTATTATGAAACTGAAGTGGAGCTACTGAAGCACATTCGATTTTTCTATTACATGTTCCAAAAGTAAAAAGTGTCCCCTTCCCTCTTCCCCACCAGTCAGCAGCATCACATGAATCTATTTCAGTAACAAATACATGGAATTCCCAAAGTTGACAAAATGCTTTTACAGGACTTTCAATGAATCTGTGGTAACTGATTCATTATTTCTTTTGATTCTGATTATTCCTGCATTTCATCCTTGATAAAATATTTTAGTTACAAACATCTTCTGGTTGGTACTGATCTAAAGTGCCAATTTTAAATAACTGGAGAGTGATAAACTAATCAAATGAAGCTGATTTTCTCCACAGGTTCAAGACCCCAGTCCCCACATTCTCCTAAAAAACCCCCTTCGGGGTCACAGCCTCTGGAGGTCAGACTTGTGCACAGGGGATACCCAGTAGTGCCGAGGAAGGCACAGGCCACTGATGCTGTAGCAAGTCCAGGGCAGGTCTGCAAGTGTTCTTGTTTATCTGCAATAAACTATGCCCACCATCTGGTCTCCCCAACCCTCATTCCTCCCTTTGTAATAATGCACTGTGGTGGGCCATGCAGAAGCCAATCAGTCAATGTGTGAATGAAAAAGGGCTCTGTTTGCTACAGAGATGTACATGGGCTGGGTATGGCATCTCACCACATTGGGAAAAAGTCACGACTCCCACATGGTCTGGTCCCTGACTATTTCTAACCATATCTTACACACTGTCAGCTTGTTCAAGGAACTGCAGCTTCTCAGGTCTGTCTCTTCTCTCTCAGGACTTTTGCACAAACTGTTCCTCAGGTCAGAGTGCCTCTAGTCTTCACACAGAGCCTCGATTGTATCATGAACCTCCTGAGAACCCTTCCTCCCTGACTAGCCTTCCAGTCTCCCTCCAGCACGTCCTCCTGCTGCTTTCTTTCCTCAACACTCTTTCAGGTGTTGTGGTATTGATGGTCTCCTTACTGGGATGTAAGTACCCCAAAGGCAGAAACCTTGTCTGTCTTGCTCTCACCTGCACCCACTTGTCTAGAAAAGTGCCTGGCATGTAGTAGGCACACAAAGATTTAAGGGAATAGAGAAATCGATATTTTTGTGTGTGTCAATAATGGAGAGCTGATTGGTTTTCAAAATATATATTGATGACCTATTGAGCCTCTTGGCATCAAACAGTAGCCATGTTCCTAAAATGTGGTCGAGTATACTTTGGTAACTAAAGGAGTAAAACACTGTATGCCCAAACTGCTAATTACTGCTTCCTCCCATTGCTCAATATTTCCTTCTTCCTTAGAACTAGAGGCCTGAATTTTAACTTTAGCAAAATTGTCATTTAAACATAGTTCTTCCAAGAAGCCTGCTCTTTTTCCAATCCTCCTTCTTCTTGTCTGGATGTGGCTATAATGGTTGGTGCTTGAACAGCCCTTTTAGAACATGAGGTTATGAACTAAGGATGGCAGGATGGCCAAAGAGGTGTGCGGTCCCTCGTGAGCCATTAAACTAGCCCTAAGCTCCCTATGTGGGTAAGAAATAAACTCCTGTCTTTTTAAGACATTAAAATTGGAATTCTTACAATTATATGTCACTGAATTTAATTGTAATGAGAATGTGGTGATTTGTAGGGTTGGTCTGAATTTGAAATATAACAACTCTTGAAGACACGCAGGAGAAGCGTAAAGATAGGAGACTGCTCAGAAAACTAGGGTTTTCCTTAAAAGTGTCCATTTCCCTAACCAGTGTAGGACAGAAAAACACAAGTAACGGACAAAGAAGGTTTGTTTTTCTTTCTTCCTTTGTTACGCCTAGAATCTGGGATCGTGAGGAGTAAGACTCGAGCAGACGCGGTGGTGGAGCGCAGCCCCTGCCTACTTCTGCAGTGGTCTCTTTGCCTTGGAGGCATGTGATGAGAAATCCATTGGTTCAAGGAAAAATGAGTGATATGGATCACATTTGTAATTTTTTCATAATGCTAAATTTATCCAATTTTTAAAAACTGTCCTTTATTCTTAAACTATGTGTGCCTTACTTTTTGGAGCTAAAAATAACTTTGTTTTTGCTTTTGTAATTGATGATGATAGTAGATATGGATTTTTTTTTTTAAATCGTGCTTTAGCAAAATTTTTTTAAAAAATGAATTAGCATATCTATGGTATATCCCCAAATCAACTAATTTAATTGCTAATCAAAGCAACCCAAAGTCCAGATATCTGGATAATAATAGTAATAGACTGAGATTTGAATAACAATAATAGTAGCAGATTGTATTCATTATTTACAAATATACTCTGTGAGGCATAAGAATCATTATCCTCATTTCTGGTTGCAGAAATGGAAAGTTACACTGTTTTTAAATAAAGATTTTCTTTTCCTTGTTAGTTCTATGCTCAAACAGCATGGACATGATGATTCCATGTGTCTGCTGAGTTTAGACACACTGAGTCACAGGAGAACATAGAACATGTAATCTTTAGGGATGATAAGGCAGAGCTTCCTTACCCCATATATTTCCATCCTAGGTGTTCCACCTGGGTTCTGGTTCTCACTTCTACAGTGTGGGATTTATGGAGTCTTTGATGTCTTTTGATATTCATTTTTATTAATTAAAAAGAATAGAAATGTATTCAACAAATATTTATTGGGTGCCTACTGTTTGCCAAGCATAGTTCTAAGTCAGAAGATGTAGCACTGACAACAAAAAACAAAAATGTGCATAACCTTCACGTCAGTGGGAGGTTCAGATGATAAACACTAAAGAGTTAAACTATCAAATAGATCACATGGTGATAGTACAATGAAGAAAAGAAAGCAAGAATCTTTTAAGTAAGATCAGGGAGGCTCACAGAGAGGGCAGCAGTTGAACAGAGACTAGAGGAGAAAGTCATGTGAACATCTGGAGGAAGAGCATTCATCCCGGAGGGAGCAGAATGTGCAGAGGCCCTGAAATGGAAGCCAGTGTAGCTGGAATACAAGGAGCCAAGGAGAGAGTCATGGGATATGACACTGGAGAGGAAGCCAGCAGGAGGAAAGGAGAGCAGATTGGGTAAGGCCTTGTAAACAATTGCAAAGAATCTTGTTTTTACTCTGGGGAAGATAAGAAAATGTTGGAGGGAGTTGAACAACATAATATGACTTAGGTTGTTTTTTTTTATTTTTGTTTTTTTGTTTTGTTTTGTTTTTGTTTTAGAGATAAGATCTCACTCTGTCACCCAGGTTGGTATGTAGTGGCACAACCATGGCTCATTGCAGTCTCAACCTCCTGGGCTCAAGTGATCCCTCCCACCTTAGCCTCCCAAGACACTGTGGCTACAGGTGTGGGCTACCATGCCCAGTTTTTTTTTTTTTTCTTGAGACTGGGTCTTACTATGTTGCCCAGGCTGGTCTTGAACTCCTGGCCATAAGCAATCCTCCCACCTCGGGCTCCCAAAGTGTGGTGATTATAGGCTGATCCATCGTGCCTGGCCATGACTTAGGTTTTAAAAGGATCTGTGGGGCAATTATGTCAAAAAAGATTACAGAAACACAAGACCAGTTAGGAGACTACTGAAATAATCCAGGAAAGAGATGGTGGTGGCTTGGATCTCGTGGTAGTGGGTAAAGATGGTAGGCAGTAGTTGGATTCTCAGTGTATTCTAAAGAGAGGGGGGACAGGATTTGCTGACAGAATAATAGTGAGGCATGAACAAGGTTTGCAGGAAAAATGAGTTTTCAGGGGGGAACAACCAGGAGTTCAGTTTTAGACCTGTTAAACTTGAAGTGATTATGAGACCTCCAATTGAAGACCTCCAATTGAGGTTATCATGTAAGAACTATGTAGACAGCTGGACTCATCAATCTAGAGTTCAGGCAAGAGACCCATGCTGTGGGCAAATTTGGTGATCTTTGGCTTGAAGAGGTATTTAAAGCCATGAGGTTAGGTGAGATCATCAGGGAGTGCATGTAGACACAGAAAACACTCCACAGGCCAGGCATGATGGTTCACTGCCTGTAATCCCAGCACTTTGGGAGGCCTAGGTGGGAGGATCGCTTGAGGCTAGGGGCTTAAGTAATGGTCTCAGGACTGAGTTCTTGGTCAGGGGGATGAGAAGCATCCATCCAAAGAGGCTGAGAAGAAGCAAACAGTAGAGTAGGGGAAAAAAAACCAAGAAAATGTGTCATCTAACAAACTAAGTGAAGAGAATGAAAGGGATCAAGAGTTGCTGACATGTTCCTGTCTGCTTTTGTTTTCTCCTTGGAATTTATCGCTATCTATTCAGTTACATCCCAAATATATTGAAAGATTCAAGAAGTTAGGCTAGGAAGAGCTTGTGAGAACATGACAATCGAGCTAATCTCAGTCATTTATAGATCAAAGTCAACCAAAGTTTCTGGTATTGAGGAGAAAACTGCAGAATTAACAAGTTATTTAGAAATATGAGAGGGGACTCCCCCCCAAAACCAGAATTATCTTTTGGAAGACGGGTCCTTTGTAGTACAGGCTTCCACCACTAGGTAAATGTTCTAGGAACCCATTGGCATCGGTGTACTAGAGTTGTTGTGAGAGGCTTTAGTGAAATGTTTCTGGAGCTTCTTTCAACGCATCTGCCCATTTCATGATGGGTGATTGACAAGTGCACCTGTCCACACCACACTGAGTGGTCAGCAGTTTTTGACTGAAAATGACATGTCCCCCATGTCCAACCCTCCGTATTCACCTGATCTTATCCCAAGCACCTTTTTTTTGGTTGTTTCCCCAGATTAAAAATGTCCTCAAACATCTTGCTGATATGGAACAGGTGAAACAAAAAACAGCAGAAGCACTAAAAGGCATCAAAATTAACAAGTTCAAAAACTTCTGAGTGGTAGGGAAAGTGTCTTAATTAGGTGTATTGCATCAAACAGAGAGTACTTTGAAGGTGACTGAAGTTTAAGCATGTAAGAAGAAAAACACAATTTTTAATAAATAAACTCCAGATTTTGGGGGTTCCCCCTCGTACATAAGTATTAGAAAGAAACAGCTAAAAGAAAGTTGGTGAGGGACTCAGTGATAGAAAGCAATGGGGTAGAGGACTGGGGTTATTCATGACAAGCCTTAGCTTTTTAAACTATCCCCTTGTACTACTTTGATAAAAGTTAAAAACAACTAGTTAGGGAAAAAGAATTGCATAAGTTAGATGACTCATTCTCAACATGTGGCCTGTGAAATGACAACCAGAGGCCTGTAACTCCACATGCCCACCAACTGTAACTTATATGCTAAGGTTTTGTATATCATATGCAGAAGTAGATACATATGTACAAACAGCTTTCAAATCAAATTAAAGGAATTCCTGAAATTGTAATAATGCTTACTTATTAAAGATAATAGCATTCAACGGATACTGAAAACATAACCATTATTCTATGATAATACAGGTAATTTTTTAACACTAAAGATTGTTCCTCACTCTGAGTCAGTTTAGGAACTTCTATGAGAGTTGAACTAAAACACCATGGGTTATTACATTTATGAGAATGCCTTTGTAATAAACTTTTGGAAGGCATTAATAATTCTTTCTATATGGCTATCATTGTTTGTGTGCTTTTTTCCCCAAAGACTCAGAGTTCCTTGAAAAAAGATATATTCTAGCAATCTTTGGGTTCCTACACCTAGTACAGTTGTCAATATATCAACAAGTGACATTTAATATATCCTAAGTGCTTTCCCTGTGTTAGGCACTACTTTAAGCATTTTATATATATTTTCATTTAATTACTATCGTGAAAACAGCCTTCTGAAGTTGGTACTCTTATTAGTCCTGTGTTACAGAAGAGGACACGGAGGCACAAAGGTTAAGTGTCTCCCAAGGACACATGTAGTGAATGACAAAACTAGGATTAGAAGCCAGGCAATCACTCTCTGAGCTTTAGCTCTTAAAGTGAATATAAATTTTAATAAATGTTTGTTGACAAAAATCACTGAAATAATAAACCCAGTGACTATGTTAATTAGTGATATAAAATAAAATCATGTTATTCTTGAATGGCATGACAACTTTTTTCTACACATATTTTAAAGGCTATTCATTTGACAATCTCACCTTTTGCTTTTTGTTCTGTATCATCTGTTTTTCTATTTGTTTCTGAAAATCAAAGACAAAACATAATAAGCACTGTGCAATTCATCATTCAGTCTCAAAATATAGCATAATATTTAAATGAATTCAAATAATTATAATTTAAGAAAGATATATCTGGGCATACTAAGCCTGAATTCTTTACATATGAAGTTCATTATAAAACATCAAGATTAAGGTTCATTTAAATTACTTGTAAGTCACCAAGCAGTGACTCAGTGGGTATCAAACACTGGGCTAAGTGACATTAGTCTGTAAAAAAGTTGGGGTCATGCTTTCCTAAACTTTGGTCCCCTCCCCTACCTGGGGGAGGTGAATCTCTTCTTTCTTTCTCTCTTCCTAATTTAGTTTTAAATAAACTATATTTTCTAATCTAAAAAAAAAGTTGGAATGGGTGATGTCCACCAACTCTTAGTGCCGCTATGGGGTACAAAAGCAAATTGGGTGGGGAGAAGCCATCATCAAAGCTTGTTCAACATTTTTATTGTCTCCTAAAACCATAAGACTACTTTATAATTGACACCACATGCTTTAAAGGAATGCAGCATGTCACACTACTTGGAATATTAGTCTTACTACTCTAAGGACTTCAAGTCACACATACACAGGTGACCCACTGGGGGACCCTGCAATGAAACCCAGTTGTGCATCATAGCTCACTTGCTGAGAAGCCCAAGATGAATCTAAGAGCCCCCAGTGTCAGCCTCAAACTCAGTTAATCAAGTCAATCTCTCCCACGGATGGGGTTACTGAGTACAGTAACACCCACCAAGAGGTTAGACCAGTTCAAGAACATCTACCTCTCACAGGGAAAACAACAGCATATGAACTGGCTGTGTGTTTATAATCTCAGGTCTGCACCTGGTAAATTCAGATCAGGCCTCTTTGCTATATATTAGGATCTAGTTAATTTTCAAGGTAGACCAGTTAATTATACCCCAGTTGGCACTTATCTGGTCTTCTTGTGTTTCTAGGAAAACTAGTATATGCACATGTATTAGAGGGAGGATGAGGCAGAGTTTAAGAGATTGATTTAAAAATCACAGACTCTACTCTTTCCTCATAGTGGATGTGAAAGGATGTAGATGCCATCAGAGATACAGTCCAAGTCTACACGGACACAGATCACTTTGTTGTTTCCAAATTTCCCACATTCAATCATATAAAACATTTTAATTTGGGAAGATAAAAAATAAGTCTGAGGCAGGCTTCAATGAAGGGAAGGGCTTTTTATGGGTCAAGTGTTTTTTTCTTTGAGATTTTAGATAAGAGGAAGAAAAAGGAACTAACTTTGAAATATAGCGTGTCTGGCTTAGTGCTAGCACATCACTTACAAATTATCTTGTCTTCTCATACCCTGTGGGGAAGGTCTTACCTGCCTCTTTGGTCCCCTCCCCTGGGGGAGGTGAATCTCTTCTTTCTCTCTCTCTTCCTAATTTAGTTTTTAAATAAACTATATTTTCTAGTCTAAAAAAAAAGTTGGAATGGGTGATGTCCACCAACTCACAGGAGGAAACTGAGGCTAAGAAATTAGAGTGCCAAAACTACTAAGGCCAGCAGTTTACATTATTTCCAAGCTTACATTCCTTTCATTGTGTCACTCTGCACCTTTCTTAAAAGAGACATGAAGGGACAGAGAAGTGCAGACTTTTGCTAAGAGTAGGTTTCATAAAGTTGAATGCATATGCCACCTGAGCAATGCTGCAAGAAGAATGCAGGATTTTTCTTTTCTTTTCTTTTTTTTTTTTAAAGACTTGTAGGTCTCTGTAGAGTGTTGCAGAATTTGGCCTGGAAGAGGCATTTAGGGCTCTCCACAGGGCTTCCCACCCTTCGGGGAATTAAGAAAGGAGGAATGGTTTTAATTGGTCACATTCCAAATAGAAATGGAAGGCGCTGATCCCAATGTGGGAGACCCTGGTCAGGTCTCCCCATGTCCTTTGAACTCATCACTTCCTCCCAGGACCTTGGGGGAGGAGTATGGTTAGACATGCTCCCCTCAAAAACAAAGGCTACCATCTTTCTTCCTCTCCCATGCATACCTAAGGGGGACCACAAGCCTGACCTAGGAAGGCCTGGCGCAGACCATTCCAGGACCCAGGGCAAAAGCTCTCTCTCATCCTCAATTCTTGTGACCCTTCCGTCCTCACCTCATATCAACAAGCTGAGCTCTGAGGCTTGTATTTGGATATGGATAAAATACACAGAGGAAATGTTTTAGCCTCTTTGGGCTTTAGTGCTTAAATTTAGCCTAGTAGGCTGGGCGCAGTGGCTCATGCCTATAATCCCAGCATTTTGGGAGGCCAAGGTGAGAGGATTGCCTGAGCCCATGGGTTCAAGATCAGTCTGGGCAACTTGGTGAGACCTCATCTCTACAGTAAATCAAAAATGAGCCGGGTGCGGTGGCACACGCCTGTGGTTCCAGGTACTTGGAAGGCAGAGGGGAAGAACTGCCTGAGCCCAGCAGATTGAGGCTGCAGTGGCCATGAGCATGCCACTGCACTCCAGTCTGGGTGACAGTGAGACTCCAACTCAAAAAAAAAAAAAATTTAGCTTAGTAAAGAAATTCTCTATGGGGTTCAGCTTACCTAACATCCTGCACCAATAATTACAAAGTGCTACTTTGCCTTTCTTTATTCTCTGTGCCTATCCTATGGGAGATCTCAGATGGGCCTTGCTGTGCCAGACAAAGACTCACTGAGTACTTACCGTATTCTAGACACTGTTCTAAGCACTTAATGCGGATTATTCCCATTTAAACTTATCAGCCATAAGAAATATAATTTTAGATAAGGAAACTCAGAGAGGCTAAAGAATCTTGTCTAGAATTACAGAACAAGTAAGGCCAATTTCAGAAGTCCTACTCCATAAAATACTACTTCAACAGAATTCTGTATATCCCAATAATTGGCAGTTCATTAAAGGGAGCCACATGCTTATCCTACTCCTGAACATTACAAAAGTAAAATTTCACTTGTAACTTATATTTAGCGCATAAACACATCCAAAAAGATGTTTCACTTTCTTTATATGTCCTAATATTAGTTTTCTTCTTTCAATATTGTTTTATCAGAACAAGGAAAATCTTACTAAAAAAAGGGGGATACTGACCTTTTGAAAATCATCATGCAGTCATTTAAAAAAATCACTTGTGGGTTTAGACATGCTATACCATATTATGTTCCAGCCACTGTGCTAATCTGCCTAGTAAGCAGTTCTTGCTGGACTCAAAACACGTTCAAAGCTAATTTGCACCCAGGCCTGCTCATTCCTTTGAGGGCCTCATCACACGGGCATCTGTTCAGTCCCCAAATCCAGACCTGGGGCTTTGCTTTCTCTGTGAACACCCACAATGCCCAATCTTCAAGTCACCTTTCCTATCTCCTTCCCTGTCTGCTAGCCCTTCCTTAGCTCACATTGTATCACTGTCATCTACTACTAGTTAGTTTTCATAAACTATTACAAGTTAGTTGGCCTAACTGGCCTCCTGCCCACTCTTTGGCCTCCCTCCAATTGCTTCCACATTTCACTTACTGCCAGAAAGTTTGCTCTTAAATACTGTGTATAATCACAGCCTGGTAGGCGCTCCCACTTCTCTGACCTTCTTCATTTGTTCATCTACAAGCAGGGGTAACACCCATTTGCTGAAAAAACTCAACTCCCGCACACATGCGAAGTACTCAGCAAAGGAGGTGATTCAATACAAGTAGGTATGCTTATCCTTAAGGTCTTTATTTTCACCGTTTCTTCTGGGCATGATGGAGACAAAAGACTTTTCTAGAACCCCAGGAGCATCTTCCTTGTCTAGTTCTTTTTCTATACAGAGAATGTTGATTGGAAATGGAAGAGAAGAAGAAAGATAACTTTCCATATACTTTCCTGCTCTTCCATCCACTCACAATGAAATTAATACCCTCACAACAATGGTCATGGAGGATAAAAAGGTGGGGACAGGAGTCACACTTGTAGGCACAGAACAAAAACTGACAAAGAATGGATGCAGGGGCTATTTCATTTTAATATTGCCCCCTGGCAAAGTAGTATAATAGTAAATGTTAAATAAGTATTACCTATTAGATATAAATTAAGAAAAGGGACAGAAGGTATTCCTTTGTGATTTTAGTCATAAAAAATGCTATAATCTTCTAAAATGCTAGTAAGTATAAAATGAGCTGATTTAACAAAAGTAATAATACTTTATACTTCAAAATAATGACAATATAGAGAAGAATTCTTCTGTATTTTATTGCACTCAAATAACATTTAACAGAAGACATTTACATTATTTTTAGAAAATTCATTGACGTCGCCCAATGGCACACATTTGTAAAGACAAGGCTCATTAATTCAGATATCTGGAATTTAAAAATATTTGAAGTTGACCACAGCATAATGAATCCTCAATTTCCAGAGTTCCAGAGATAATTATATACAAAAATCCAGTAAAACTTAGTTTACTCACTCATCAGTTCCATGTCAATCCCAAGTTTCCCTAAAAAAATATGGCTTTATAAAAAGTAGTGTTCTATAACTCACAAGATGAAGAGCTTTATTATAATTTGAGTATCAACTCTGTATCACCCATATCACAGCTTTAGAAAATTATTGCTTTTTCTTACTTATTATTTCAGGTTTCACTACACATTTAAGTCAGCACGCAGAACTACTACATTGTAATCATGATCTATCATGATAAAAATATAGAATCTCTTTGATTGTAACCCTAAAAGCAGAAAAAAAGTCACCCTGTCTTAATGTTGACATAATGAAGAGCTGCCCCTGATACATAAATGAAACCACTTCTTATGGCTTTGCTTAGAGCTCACAGTTCTTTCAAAATGATTTAGTAGCTACCTTCTTTTTTAACAAAGGAATATTTTCATCATAGCAACTATTTCTGAGCCCAAAATAAACCACATTAAATACAGAAGAAAATCTTCAGTGTAGAAAGGAAGGGGCTCATCTGTTGTGAAATAGCAGCCAGCATCAGGCTCTGTGAGCACTTTCCACACATCCTGAATCAACCCAGCTCGAGGCATTATGGAGCTCATCTAGTAAGAGCGCTGAGTAGTCTCTAGTGCTGTGAGAGCATTGCGTAATTAGCCAAAGACAGAACAATCTTTAAGTTATGCACCAGTTACGTATACAGATTTTCTAAAATTTAAACAAATGCTGAATAGACTAAAGCTATTATATGATCCATCCAAGGTGCCAAAAAGCATTTTTGCTTAATATAGCAGGTCATTTTTTTTTCCTCATGTCCTAACCAGGAATGTTAGCTTTTCCTTCTCATTCTGAAAAATAAATTAATGATAATTTAAAACTTCCATGGAAATAGTAAATGTTTTAATTAACCAGCTAAAAGCTACAAAAATCTCAAAATTTGAGTTTTAACCAGGGTACTTAAAGCTAATGTAGAAATGTTTAAATAAAACTATCAATGCAGATATATACAACTCAAACCTTCACAGCTAATGATCTCTGTTAGTGCTTTTAAGAGTGCTAATACAAGGTATGTCTAATGGCTTTTAAATCATGTTTAACACAGAGTTTACACAAGTCAGTCGAACACAGTGTTAATTATTAATAATACATTAAAATCCCACTAAGACAAGTGCTGCTACATTATCAATAAAATTATTAGCTATTGCCTGAAAACACATGTAAATTCAGGTAAGAATAAAAGCTGTGTCATGAAAAGAAAAAAATAAAAGAAATCCAATGGATCCACTAATGCTATCAAAAAGGACATGCAGGAATGTAACATTACATTTTTTTTTAGAAACATTTGTTTCTAAGAAAAAAAATACACTAAAATGCCAGTGGACTATCATTCATTCAAAACATCTTTAGTGTTCTTTTTTGATCTTGATCTGCTCAGTAATTACTTCACAAGATCTATCACAGCCATCTTTTGGAGCGTATGGTTAGGCTGGTCCTCCTGTGGTGGTAGGGGCAGTCTTTTTGAAGCTTTAAGTATCTGCAAAAATAAGGGGAAATCTAAATTAAAGGACCAACCAAACACAGACTGTGAAACTGCTTTATTTTCATTCTACTTTTAAAATGCCCACCAACAGAAGTAAATGCTTTTGTGTTTTTGTTTGTTTCTAAGGACAGCTTGGTCACAAAATAATTAACGACCCAGAGAAATCCCTGGGGATTACTTGCAAGGTTGCTGATGAAAATCTGACGTTCTTTAGAGCATTTGAGAATTACAGTTGAATTGAAGAGTCTCAACTTTTGAGAAACAGAAGCATCAGATTTCTCTCTCCCATCAATGTTTTCACAGTATTAAAAAGAAACAACAGTAATCTAGTATGGTATTTGAAAAAGAAATACAGAAAAGAGGTGCAGGGAGCAACTAGGTATGTAGATATATTAGTTTAATAATTTTGTTTCCATGTTTAATATTATTGAGAAGAAAAGTATACAGCATTTTAACAGACATAAAATTTATCCCGATCCAACTTTAAAAAAATTTTATCATTTCAAACTTTAATAATCAGTTTATTTTACTATTATAGCATTAGATGTATGCTACAACTAGATTAGAAAAGGAGCTGGTACACATAAAGGCCTAGCAAATTTTTGATATAATTTTTTTTAAATCAATATTTTTTTTATTATGATATTGTGGGGTACAGTTATAATTTTCAAAGCTGGATTATTATCTGTCCTTCCCTCCTTCCTTTCCTCCCTCCCTCCTTTCTTCCTCCCCTCGTATTACTATCGATCAATCAATCTACCTATCGATCCACCTATTGATCTATCTGTGTGCATAACCAAACACTTCTATATAAGCAGAATTGTTTGGTGCTAATGTGGAGTAGCTGGAAACTGCATGTAAACCTTTATATATCCAACAGAAATTAATGTTAGTATCCACCAAAAAGACAAGTGCAAGAGTACTCATAGCCAGAAAACTAGAAAAATAATCACTACATTCATCAACAGAATGGATAAAAAAACAAAACTGTAGCATATTCCTAGGAAATAGTTAAGAATAGGAGATTACTAGCACCAAAAATCAGTCAGAAAAAACAAGTACACACCCGCACGTATGTGTATGTGCAAGCGCATGTGCATTTATGGTTCTATTTATATTCAATTCAAAAGCAGACAAACCTAATCTACAATGATGTAGGTCAGAAAAGTGATTACCATTGTTGGTGTTATTACTGAGAGAGAGAGAGGAGGAGACACCCCTGGAGTGCCAGAAGCATTATATATCTTGATCTGAGTAGTGGGTACAAGAATACTCATATGTGTAAACATTTGAGCACGTTCCTGTGTGTAAATTATACCCCAATTTATTCATTTATTATTATTCTTCTTTAAAGATATATCATGTGGCTGTTCATTTCACATTTAGAATCCAGGCATAGTGGTAAATGCCTTTACCTATGGGATTGCTGTCTACTGGTCACCTCTATCCTTTTTTACATGACCACTGTCTCACACACTTAAGGCTCCCAGGCCT
Source organism: Cephalopachus bancanus (assembly GCA_027257055.1). Taxonomy (NCBI): domain Eukaryota; kingdom Metazoa; phylum Chordata; class Mammalia; order Primates; family Tarsiidae; genus Cephalopachus; species Cephalopachus bancanus. The sequence goes on along the minus strand of JAPVLO010000096.1, from coordinate 1,837,011 downwards.
GGTGCAGTGGCTCACAATTTATACCTCAATTTTAAAAGTTGTGCTTTTTTTTTAACGAGTTTGACCTTAGATTTTGTCACGAGAGGAAGATCCATTTCAGAAGTACCTTGAGACAATGAGAAGTTGTCTAAAGTATAACAGTGAGTAGTCATAAAAAGTCAAATAAACTAAAAGTTCAATTCCAATTGCAAACATTTCCAATACATGTTTAAAGAAGACTCCATGATGAAGTGGTTCACTAAGGTGTAAACCCAACATCTCCAAAGCCAGGTCCATCACCTCTTCTCTGTTCTCTATTTCCTCCTCCTGCCTTCTGCATCTCCATTAAGGTTTTGTCATTCATTCATAACGACTTAAGTCAGAAACCTAGGGACCATCTTCAACTCCTCCCCATCTCCTATCAAATTATTTCCAATTCCAATTTCCAAGAAATTGGGGTCTCCTTTCATTCATTCTACCATAGCCAAGCTGCCTCCTACTAGTCTCTACCTCCTTGCTGAACTATTCTTTTCAGTCTGAGCTTGATCATATGATCCCTCTATTTGGAATTTTCAGTGACTTCCTGTCTCACTCTAAAAAAAGTCTCACTCTATCACCCAGGCTTGAATTCCTTGACTCAAGTGATCCTCCCGCCATTCTCCCAAGTAGCTGAGATGCTGGGATTACAGGCACGCACCACCATGCCTGGCTACTTTTTTTTTTTTAAGAGATAAGGTCTCGCTATACTGCCCAGGTTGATCTCAACTCCTGACCTCAAAAGCTATCCTTCTGCCTCCACTTCTCAAAACACTGGGATTACTGTTGTGAGCCACTGCACCACCCCGCAGATCCAAACTTTTAGACATGGTATATAAGATCCTCCCAGAAAAGACACCCACCCACTTTTCTGCCTTGTCTTCTTACACCACAAACTGGCACACTGTCATGGCCTCTGTGCCTTGTAAACACTTTCCTCTGCTCTCTACCTTCTAGGTCCTGTGGTTTCTATCACACCTCAAAACAGCTAAAAGTGGCACGACAGCATGTAGGAGACCTGTGCTCATGCTCTGTGCCTCACCCCCCTAAAGGTGAGTGATTGACCATCCTTGTGTGTGCTGCTACACACTGCTCCGAGAAGTTAATGGCATTTGCTTGTTTTACTTCACCATGCACCCATTGGACTATGAGTTGTGCCAGGGAGGGGACCACACTGTCGATGGTTTGCCTTCACTGGCCAGCAGAGTCTGTACCACAGTCACTGCATGATATATATTTTTTGAATAAATGATCAATAACAATAACATATATATAAAGCCCATATTGAAACTTAAGCTGCTAAGAGTATAAAAGTCTATTTCTGTCCTTGTCTCAGACCTCTAGTGCTGCTAGCCTAAAACCGGTTATGGGCCTTACTGATGAGAGTGAAAGTTCTGGATCAATGCAATGGAGTAAAACCATAACCACTGCTGGAATACTCAACAGTGGGATGAATTGCAAGTACTCTCTCCATTTTTAAAGAGACAGGAGTAGCAGAATTACCCAGAAACCATGATGCTCACACCCCTCCATTCTGAGTAACATGTAATGTCTGAGGCCTTCACATTCACTCACCACTCATACAATGATTCACCCAGTTCTGCAAGCTCCATTTATGCTAAGCCCTATACAGCTGTATACATCTTTTTATTTTATACTGCATCTTTACTGTATCTTTTCTATATTTAGATATGGTTAGATATACAAATACTTCCCATCGTGTTGCAATTGCCTACGTATTCAGTACAGTAACTGAATACTGTACAGATTTATAGCCTAGGAGTGATAGGCCATGTCATCTAGCCTAGCTGTGTAGTAGGTTAGACCGTCTAGGTTTATGTAAATATACTCTACAATGTTTTCACAAGGACAAAATAGCTTAGCGACACATTTCTCAGACTGTATCCCCATTGTTAAGAGACACATTACTCAGCCTTACATTCTCTTTTGGCAAGGTCAAATTACAACTAAGCAGTGAGTCAAATTTTTATGATACCAAGTTATAAGTTACAACCTCTTGATCATGTCTCTCAGAATTTAGCTTCTCTTGATCTGCCTCAAAGATCAGGCTAATTGATTGCTAAACAATAACCATAGCGACCATTTACTAGGAGCTTATTATGTGTCAGGAATTATGCTGATGAATCAAATCATTTTTATGTGCTTGGTTGTTAAAGATCTCATCTAAAAAACACCTTATTTCATCACTCCAACCACTTGGTAATTCACATTTATGCTCCAAATAAATTATTAGGCTTAGCTTATAAAACATTGAAGTCAAAAGCATAGAGATTTTTGGTCAAAAATATTATCTTACATACCTTCACAAAAATTAGATCAATATTTAAAAATATAAACTGTAGCTAAAAAAAATATTAACAGTAGAAACTCATTATTTTTAGGAATATGTATAAAGTTCTTTAAAGGAATGGAACAATAATAAAAATATAATTCTGTAACTTGCTCTACTTCTTAAGAGAGAAACGGTACTCTGTGAAGCGTCTCAAAAATAAAGAAGAAATTAGCAAAAGCAGCACATACATATCAAATGTCATTACTTTGTCCATCTTTTCTAAACACAAATACATACCGCTTAGAAGTCATCATGTAAAAGATCAGATTCTCCATGGACTCCCTTTTTATTTATATTATAATACTAAAAATAATTCAGGTCTCTTAGTCAAGTATTTGTTCTGAATATTATTCTTATAAATGTACATGGTATGACAACTATCAAAACATAAAACATCCCATTTAAAAAATAAGCAAAGGCAAGCTGAAGCATAACTAAAAATATTCTTTATTTTATTCTTTTTTTTAAATGTAGTACTTAATAAATTTTAGTAGACACAATTATTTCTGCCAAAAATCAATAACAATAATGAACATCACTGTTACAAAAATCATGTTAAAACTAATGTGAAAAGTATGAGTAAAGACTGCACAGTGACACAAAAAAATAAGAACTAAAACCCAAAAATGTGTAGAAATACACAGGAGAAAGGAGGAGAATATGAAAATCTTTTCAATGAACATACTACTATAAGAATAAGTTTATATGCTCATTTCTGACTGCAGATATAACTTGTGCTATCTCTAAAATACATTTGAAAGCACAGACCCACTCTTTATATTCAGGTGGGGAATACTGGAAAAACCATAGAGAAATAGGTTTAATGAAAGGAGAGACTGCAGGTACTGACAGCCTGGACTGCCATAGGCACTAACGATGCTCTCAAGGAAGGCAGGGATTGGGAGGAAGGGGAGTAATGTCACCATTTATGCCCTATTCAACTGTCATCCCAAGGCAATTCTGATTCCCTAGTCTACATCAAATGGCCCATCATTCAAAACAGCGGGAGAATCATGAGTTCTACAACTTCTACCATCTATAATGGCAAAATTATATGATCATGAATACTCCTAAAATTCTAGCTCAACAAATGTGTACCACACTGAATCTGATGTGTATTTTCCATTACTTTGGCTGTGTATTTTCCATTACTTGATCAGAACACAGAAAATTTTAAAATTAAAGTAGAGCTCATCTCTCTCTCTCCAGACTTTTTCCCTTCATAGATTTGTCATGAAGCTGCTGCTAATATCAACAACATTTTTAGAATAACAAAAGAGGAAAATACAATACAACTAACAAAATGTCATACCTGGTGACACTTCCTGTTGTTCCTCTGCAGGGGTAGCACTTACATCTAAAATAAATAACAAGTTATAATTCATTACATAGTGCTGACCAGTGTTTAAAATATGGATTGCTACATTTAAGTTATGGCGATTACTTTTACAGACATTTTAAAAGAAATTCAATAGTAATTACCATGAAAACATCAGGTTTTTACACCCTCCCAGCAAAGAAGAATTAATTGCAACTCAGCAAAATATTGTCTATTCAACATTATCAGCCTGATTAAACTCAAAACTTCATTGCCTGGCAAAAGAGATACAGACTAAAACCTAGGTATTCACCATAATTTTTACATCAGACTTGATAACACAGCTGAAGAAAAAACACTCGAATCATCTTCTTTCTTCTTTAAAGAGTTCCTAGCCGGGCTCGGTGGCTCAGCCTGTAATCCCGCACCTTTGGGAGACTGAGGTGAGTGGATTGCCTGAGCCCGCGGGTTCGAGATCCGCCTGGGCAGCGAGACCTCATCTCTATAATAAATCAAAAAATCAGCCGGGAGTGGTAGCGCATGCCTGTAATTCCAGCTACTCGAAGGCTGAGGCGGAAGGATCACCGGAGCCTGGCAGGTCGAGGCTGCGGTGGCCGGGAGCAGCCACTGTACTCCAGTCTGGGCGACAGAGTGAGACTCCAACTCAGAAAAAAAAAAAAAAAAAGAGTTTCTTGGGCAGTTTTAACTTCATAACATTAGTTCTAACATTAATGAAAAAACATAAGGAAATTAAATTGAAATAGAACTGCAAAACCAAACACTATCCTTAATGAAGTTGTTTTTGAAAATAATATCGAAGATAACAGATTTTAAGTTTATTCAAAGATGTAAATGTGAGTTTATTCAAAGATGTGAATGTGAACTTTTAATATTTTATCTTTTTCCTTGGCTTCTTCAACCTAGTTACAGTGAAAGAGACTAAAGACATCCCCACCTAATGATTCAAAGACATATTGACCAGTTTTGCTCTATGAAATCAATTCCAATATCTTCAAACCCAACAACCCATTTAATGGTACTTTAAATTAGAGAAGATATAGATCTTTTAGAAATCACCACACTGTTTTCCACAGAGGTTGTACTAATTTACACCCCCACGAACAGTGCAGAAGAATTCCCTTTTCTCTGCAACCTCTCTGGCTTCTTGTTTTTTGAGTTATTGGTGATGGCCATTCTGACTGGAGTTAGGTGGTATCTCAGTGTAGTTTGATTTACATTTCTTTGATGACTAGTGAGGCTGAGCATTTTTTATGTGTCTGTTGGCTGCCTGTATGTATTCTTTTGAGAAGTGTCTATTCATGTCTTTTGCTCATTTTTTAATGGGGCTGTCTGTTTTTTTCCTTTCAGCACATTTGAGTTCCTTGTAGATCCTGGAGGTTAGGCCTTTGTCAGACATATAGTTGGAAAATAATTTTTCTCATTCTGTGGACTGTCTCCCTGCTCTCTTGATGGTTTCTTTTGCTTTGCAGAAGCTTTTCAGTTTAATGAGGTCCCACTTATCTATTTTGTATCTCTGGGGTTTTGATTGTAAATTGGTTGCCTACTCTGATTTCTGTAAGGGTGTCTCCTGCATTTTCTAAGATTCTTATAGTTTTGAGGTTTTACATTTAGATCTTTGATCCATTTGGAGTTGATTTTTGTGTATGGTGATAGGTAGGGGTCCTATTTCATTCTTCTGCATGTGGCCAACCAGTTTTCTCAGCATCATTTACTGAATAGGTTCTCCTCTCCCCAGAGGTTGTTGGTGGAGGCTTTGTCAAAGATGAATTGGTTGAGAAATTGAGGTTTCACATCTGGAATTTCTATCCTGTTCCATTAGTCTATATGCCTGTTCTTGTACCAATACCAGGCTATTTTGATTATTGTAGCCTTGTAATAAAGTTTAAGTCTGGAAGTGTGATACCTCCCACTTTGCTTATTTTGCTGAGGATTGTTTTGGCTATTTGTGGTCATTTATGTTTCCATATGAATTCTTGTATTGTTGTTTCCAGGTCTGAGAAGAAGGATGTTGGTAATTTAACAGGTATTATGATGAATCTGCAGATTGCCTTGGGTAGGACAGACATCTTAACAATTTCAATCTTCCATATGACCCAGCAATCTGCCTTTTGGGAATATACCCAGAGGAATACAAATTGTTCTACAAAAAAAGAGACCAGCACACACATGTTCATTGCAGCACTAATCACAATAGCAAAAACACAGAGCCAACTATGCTGCTCATTGAAAGTGGATTGGATTAAAAAAAAAATGTAGTACATGTACATGATGGAATATTATGCAGCCATAAAGAAGAACAAAATAATGAACTTTGTGGCTACTTGGATGGATTTAGAGTCTATTAAACTTAGTGATCTATCACAAAACAAATCACTGAGTAACCACATTTTCTCACTCAGAAGTATTTCCTGAACACTATCATAAAGGGATTGGCAATAGTGGGACATTGCTGGCAGGGGGAATGGGGAGCACATAACATCAACCAGGGTAACTGATCCCAAAGCAGACAAAGTGAGGACCAATGAGAGGCCAAAACTTCAGCTGCATGATGACCACTTAAATACCTAATACTGAATTGAACTCCACATCTTTAAAATATAATAAATAAATGAAAAAATAAACATTTAATATAAATAAATAAACTATTATATCAGTTTCTTTTTGCTCTTTAAGAACTATAATAGGCTTTTTGGTTAAAAGGAGGAATTTCTTAACAGCATTTTCTAAGAGAAAATATTTATGCAGCTATTTAAATCAATTTTCTTCTTGCATTAATTTGCTTCTAATTATAAAAGTGACATGCTCAAAATAGAATATTCAGAAATATTTTACATAAAAATGAACAGAAAAAAAGACAAAAATCACACACATCCCCACTAACTTCTCTTAGTAGTCTGCTTATTTCCTTTTGATAGTGGCAGTACAGTCACTGGTCAGTACTTTTCTGTGTTGCACCTGGCTTGTTAATAGGTTTGCCTATTTATTTTGTTCTTAATTATTTAGAGACACATTAGTACTTTACCAACTTTGCCAATATTTTTCTCAGAATTTCTTTTACTTTTGTAATTTTAGATTCAAAAACCGCCAGTTAAACTTTCATCTAATTTTATTATGAAAAAATATACAGCCGGGCTCGGTGGCTCAGCCTGTAATCCCGCGCCTTTGGGAGGCTGAGGTGAGTGGATTTGCCTGAGCCCACGGGTTCGAGACCCGCCTGGGCAGTGAGACCTCATCTCTACAATAAATCAAAAAATCAGCTGGGCATGGTAGCGCGCGCCTATAGTTCCAGCTACTCGGAAGGCTGAGGCGGAAGGATCGCTGGAGCCCAGCAGGTCGAGACTGCGGTGGCCGGGAGCGGCCACTACACTCCAGTCTGGGCGACAGAGTGAGACTCCAACTCAAAGAAAAAAAAAAAAAAAAGAAAAAATATACATTTGACAAAGCTCATCTGAAATTTATTTTGGATATGATATAATAAGAAGATTTCTAAAATTGAAATAGTGAATTAATTATATCAGTGCAACTTGAAAGAGTTACCTGCCTTATTTATACAGCCTATTTTTCTTTAAGACTTTTTGAAACCACCTCATTCAGTGTGGCTTTCACTCCCACCAATTTACTCAGCTTTTGGTAACGTTGCTAACAATCTCTAAATTGTCAAGTGTATCTGATACATCTCAGGCTTGAAATTCTTGGCCACTCAGTAGCCTGTGTTCCCTCTTTTCCTTCTGTTTCTTCTCTTCTCCACTGGTTTTCCTCCTGTTCACCTTCCATCCAACCCCAACAATGCTGGGGTCCTGGAAGCACAGACCTGTGCTCATTGGTTTCTATAGATTTAATACCAACTCCATGGCAATGACTCCCAAATGTTAATACTCATTTTAGATCTCACTCTACTAGTTCAGATTGGCATATCTAATTCCTTACTTGATACTTCCACTTGGATAGCTCACATAAGTCCCAGATTTAAAATGCTTCATATGGAGCCTTGTATTTTCTCCCCTAAACAAATTTTCTCTATATCCTATTTTTTTTTCCTTCTCAGTCCACATCAACTGATAGTTACTCAAGCCAAGCCAAAGGCTCCTTTATTCCTCCTCTCTGCTTCCCAATCACCAGAAAGGTCCATTAATTTTAATTCTAAAATATATCTCAAGTTCAGCACCTTCTCCTGCATTCCCACTGCTATGCTTTTACTCTAGGCCACAACAGTCATTTCGCTGGATTAGTACACAAAACTTTCCTAAGAGGGTGGTCTCCTCTTCCACACTTGCCCCAACTAACCTATTATTTTAACTAGAAGTAGAAATAGTTCTTTGAAACATATGTCAGATTATGCCATATTTCACAAATATTCCCATGAATTTACACTATGCCTGGAATATAATTTAAAGCCCTAAGTATACTTTCAAAGGCCCTGACTGATCTGTGCCCATCTCTGTATTGTTTAAATCAGTTTGAGTTTGCTATTGTATTATCTGCAACTGAAAGTAGCCTTACTGACACAGTCGGAGAATTAACAGAAGGGTTTAAACCCAGGACTGATACAATGAGAGTTGTACTTTTGGATGGACCATCCTAATAGCATGCGAAAGACAGATTTAAAGAGGACACATATTAAGCCAAAAAGCAAGCTAGGGTTGGGCATTGTGGCTCACACCTGTAATCCCAGCACTTTGGGAGGCCTAGGCAAAAGGATTGGTAGTGCCCAGGAGTTTGAGACCAACCTGAGCAACACAGCAAAACCTCATCTCTACAAAAATCAGAAATTTAGCCAGGTGTGGTGGTGTGCACCTGTAGTCCCAGCTACTTCGGATGCTGAGGTGGAAAAATTGCCTGAGCCCAGGAGGTCGAGGCTGCCGTGAGCCATAATCATCATAATGCCACTGCACTCCAGCCTGGGCAACAGAGTGAGACCCTGACTCAAAAAAACAAAAATCCAGCTAGAAGGCTACTGCCATTACCTAGGAAGATGAGAAGGCACTGAGCCAGATCATTAGTACAAGAGCTACAGAGTAAATAATGTATTTGAAACATATTTAGGAAGTCTATTAACAGGGCTTGGGATTAGACATAGAGACAGAGAGAGAGGAGAACTCAGTCATGACTCCTATGTTTCTGGTTTGGGAATCCAAGAATATACTGATGGAACCTTACAAGATAAGGGGAGATGGGGAAGAAGCAGCCAGTGGGTGTGTGAAGATGAGCTCCCCCTCACTGTCTAGCCAGGTGCTACGGGTGCCCAGTATAGAAGCTATGGGGTGGGTGGCAGGTGCATAACCTGGTGCCCCACTGTCTACCACATGGAATTCCTTTAGCGGTCTCTGCGTTCTCCTGTATCGGCTTATCAAAATACCTGACAAGTCTTAAGAACACAATGTATTTCTAACCCAAGAAATGCAGGGCCAAATTGCATATTGTGATGTTAGTCATTTTATAGAAAACACATGTGGGGTGTGTTGGATGTTCTTTCTGGGGATTTTAGGTGTTCATTTTCTTATTCTCATTGAATAAATATACAGACTCAGCTGTAGTCTTCAGAATGTTAGTATTCCTCGTAGAGAATTGCTTCATGGGAGGTGGAAGAAAACGCCCCCACATCCAGCCCCACCACAGGAAATGAATCCCGCTTGCACTCAGGGGGCCCACGGTATCTCTGCAAGGGTCTCTCCCATAAGCTAAGAGAACAAGGAGGGCAGTTTTAGTCTCCCTTACTCCCTCCATACTTATCTTCCCCAATTTTAGTAGAATGTACCAATTCATTATCCATTCCACCTAACCAAGCTTAAAAAAAAGTAACATATTTAATATGAAAACTAACAATTCGCTGTTCCAAAATGAATTCTAAGAACAATTCTATGAGCAAAATTTTCTCTAGTACATGCTCCCTGTAGCAACCTGTAGTTGTTAAAGCAACCCCCTCCACCACGCAGAGTCAACTGTAGGTCCCATCCTGGGTAAAACACCCACTTGGCCACTGACAGCCATGGTACACTGGGCCAGTCAGTCACCTGACCTCACTCCAGTTTTGGGTCTTCATTTGTAAAATAAGTACAAAGACCTCTGCCCTACCTCTTTCTCAGTATCTTCTGTGAGGAACAACCAAAATATCATATGTGAAAGAATTTTGTGAACTGTTAAGAACGATGTAAATCTAAGCTGCAGCCGGGCTCGGTGGCTCAGCCTGTAATTCCGTGCCTTTGGGAGGCTGAGGTGAGTGGATTGCCTGAGCCCACGGATTCGAGACCCGCCTGGGCAGCAAGACCTCATCTCTACAATAAAAAAAAAAAAAAAAAAATCAGCCGGGCGTGGTAGCGCTTGCCTGTAATTCTGGCCACTTGGAAGGCTGAGGCGGAAGGATCGCTGGAGCCCAGCAGGTGGAGGCTGCGGTGGCCGGGAGCGGCCACTGCACTTCAGTCTGGGTGACAGAGTGAGACTCCAATTCAAAAAAAAACATCTAAGTTGCGTTGAAGCACCACTATTTCATGTATGTGACTGTTTGTATTTCTCAGATACCATCCTTCACTTCCTAAAATATGTTGTTTTGTCTTCCCACCTACAAAACTACCTAAAGGACCCAGTTTTCAACCATCTCTGCCACAGTTAACCCCTTCCTACCAGACTGCACCCTCATAGGTCGTCATCCACCCCTATTTAGAGTAGCCCTCTGCACCCTCATCAGTTGTTTTCTGTTACAGTATCCAGCTTTTATCACCATCACTGCACTTTTCACAATCTTATTTATCATCTGTTTGGCCACTGGAAGGCCAGCCCCAATACAAACAAGACTTCTGTCTGTCTTCATCACTCCTAGCTCCTGAGCACTGTACAGATAGCATGCAGGAAATGCTCAATAAATACTTGTTACATAAATGAACATTCTTTTCATATGTAAAGTAACACTATTTCTATAAAATTAACTTACCTTCTGAAGTTATGTTTGAGTCTTCTACAGCATTGTCTTAAAAGAAAAAAAGAAAAGCAAACACAACTTATATTAACTCAACTCCACTCAGATCCCCAAATTAACACAGATCCACCCACTTATCTAAATTTGGCTTTTTAGACTGGATTTCTGATGGAAAGTATTTATACTGGAATATCCTTCAATTCTCAATAATTTTCTGGGTGACCTGAAAAAGCCTCTACCAAGCTAAAAAACAAAACCACCCTTTCTCACCACATTAATTATTTGTTCAACAAGTTTTAACAGATACAAGGGGGTGCTGATTTACAAAAACATCCATTCACAGAAAAAACAAAAAACAAAACTCACCTGAGACTTCTATTCCTTCTGCTTCCGGAGGTTCATATACTACTAAAAAGAAACAAAACAAAACAAAACAGAAAACTCAGAAAAATAATCCTTTAGTATTGCATAATTTTCATTATATCACAGAAACTGACAACATGCTTCAAGGTCAAGAAAATGTCTAACCTATCTTTAATCTATAGGCTTAGTTAAGCAAGATGGGGAATAATTTGGTAACTTTTAGAGTAAAACAGGCCTGGGTTCCAGGTCAGCCACTTGTGCGACTTTTTAAAAAGTTCTTCCTATCTGTAGTGGAAGTTTTAAGTTAAATCAAAGGTCTACTCTGCTTATCACCGGGATCCCAGTTTTCACCAGGCAAATTCCCTGCTTTGTTTATAGAGCAATTTTCAGACCTTTAACCTGGGGCAAACACTCCTGCTGCCAGTCTCTGAGAATGAAGGGTCAGCTAGCAGACCCTCAATTCCCCACTCTGACGAGGGTGCACCACCCTTTCCTTTTCTCATCCACTGGTATGGGGCTTAGCACTCCTCTTTCTGCTCTACTGCAAAGGCGGTTCACCTTCTCCTGGGTCCAGTGGGGCACAACATTCTCGGTCAACCTGAGCTTCCAACATAGCTCCCATTATCTGGTATACAACTGCAAACTTTCTGATTTTCCCAGTATGGCTGTAAGTTTGCTCCTTTTTTTTTGTTTGTTTTTTTTTTTGAGTTGGAGTCTCACTCTGTTACCCAGACTGGAGTGCAGTGGCCGCTCCCGGCCACCGCAGCCTCGCCTGCTGGGCTCCGGTGATCCTTCCGCCTCAGCCTTCCGAGTAGCTGGAACTACAGGCGCGCGCTACCATGCCCGGCTGATTTTTTGATTTATTGTAGAGATGAGGTCTCGCTGCCCAGGCGGGTCTCAAACCCGCGGGCTCAGGCAATCCACTCACCTCAGCCTCCCAAAGGCGCAGGATTACAGGCTGAGCCACCGAGCCCGGCAGTTTGCTCCTTTTAATACAGTTAACAAAGAAAAAGGATTGAACACCAATTTTTAGACATTATTCTCAGTTTTGGGGTACAGCAGGGATCAATTTTTAATATATCCCTTTGTCCCTTTGGTGGCATTTGGAAGCCAAAGGAACAGTGAATGTGTGCTCAGTGTGTCAACCTGAGCAGCATCAGCATGTAAACATACTCAAGCTTCTACCAAGCAAAAAAACAAAACCACCCTTTCTTGAGCTTGTTTCTGCTTGTCCTCTCTTTCCTTCACTTCACAATCTAATTTCTCCAAAGGGTCATTTACACTTGATGGCTCATCTCTGCTTCCCTCCTCAACCCACTCCCACTGTCTTCATTCCTGACCATACACCTAGACAGATTTCTGCTGAGACCACCATTTAATCTGATAGATGCTTCCCAGCCCTTATCCACAGCAGGTCTTAGCAACACACCTTTCTCAAACAATATTGTCCCTGGACTTCAGTGTGACCACACTCTCCTGTTAATCTTTCATTTCTCCTTCTCGATCTTCTCTTTCACTTCATCCTTCTCTTAGCAGGCGTTAAATGCTGGCTCTACTCAAAGTCCAGCTGTAGAACTTCCTCTCATGCCCCTCTGGCCTCTCCTTTAAGAGATCTCAGAATACTCATAACCACAAACTAACTAGGCTTCTCTTCGAAGAGCCAAACACCACCAAATGGCTTATTTGATCTCTCCTCATGGATGTCTCAAAGACCTCTCACTGTCAACATGTATGGACCTAAACTCATGACCCCCCCCAACCCTGTGTTAGAAAAAGAGCACCTGTAGACATCAAGCTATACAACCAGAAGAGTGGTGTGGCTCTTGGCACATTGGTCCCTCCCCTCAACTGCATCCAAACACCAGGCTCTGTCAATTTTACCTTCTAAACATTTCTTACCTTTATCCACTTCCCTTCACCTAGTTTATATTACTGTCAACCCTGCCCAACCTGTCCACTGAAGCAGTTCTTGCTAAAGTCACCCACAAGGCCACTGCAGCACCAGATCAGGGGCACATTTTCAATGCTTATCTCATGTGGTTCTTGGAAGCACCACTGAACACCTCTTTCTTGAAACTCATAGCCTTTGACTCCTCATAAGGTAGAGATGTGACCCAGGGACAGAACAGATTAGGATGACTGCCGCAACCTAACTGGCATTCCAGTGTCAACTCTAGTCTCCCTCCAGTCTGCTTGCTGCCTGTCAGACTGATCAATCTTTTCAAAATGCAGATCTGATTTGGTAGTGCCCCTGCACAGCACTCCAAGGTGAAGATGAATGTCTTGACCTTGCCTATTGGCATCCTCCAGACTCCGTCCATCTCTCCACCTTAGCCCTGACTCACTTCTCTTGTAAGTTCACCTCAGAGACTTCACACAGTGGTCCAAACACCTTTCCCCTTGCCTTGTCAACTGTTCTCACCATCAACTCAAACTTCAGGAAGGCCTTGCTGCATCCACAAACTAGGTGAGGTCTCTTTATTGCGTACACTTGCTACACACTGCACTTGTTCTTCCCAGAACTTATCACAACTGAAATGGAAGACTACACTGAAATCACTTGTTAAATTTCTATCCCTTGCTGAAATGTAAGAACCGTGATGATCCAGTTCATGTGTCTGCTCCAGTGTCTTATGTTTTGGACACAAGATACTAAGTAAATATGTAGTGCCTGAATAAATAAATAAAAGGTGGGGAGACTATATACTGTCACCTCCTAAGTTTGTGCACTTAGTAAGCAAACTTAGTAGGCTGGATGCTTTCTGGGATATCTTTGATGTGGAAAGCTGGTTCCTGCTGCAGTTTTATGAAACCATGTGATTTCCAGGTTCTGGAGACCGGAGTTTGATTCAGAATATATTCTGTTCTTCCACTGAAATACAGTTTTGTTTTCACCCTGATTAAAACTTCACTTAAATGACAGTTACTTGGTGTCCCTCCTCTGCTTCCTGAATTTCTAGAAAGGTTTTGTTTGTTTGTTTTTGAATATAGTGAATAATCTTCTGTTCAATTAGATCTATTTTGTTTGAAAAAAGTTTATGTTCTTTAGCAAGGAATTCAAAATACCTTACCAAATCCAGATGACTCCTTAGATCATACTTATTACTTTTTGTTAACATTTTAAATTATATTTATGATGATAGTCTGCCTATGAAAACATATTAATTTTTACTACATCCTTTTTAGTATAGTATCTAATTTTATGCTTCTTATAAGCCTGACTTTAAATTCCTCTGCTTGTAAATGAACATACAAGGTCTGCACCAAGTCATTTCTAATTTTCTTCAATTGTGATTCACCAGATATCATGAAACTATAAATTTCTTGAAAGAAGGAACACTATGTAACTCATATTTGAACTTCAAGCCCTAAAACCATCTTGAACATCAAAATTCCTCCATATTCAACTCAATCGTGCCACATTTCTTCATCTTTCTTGCTTTACACACCAAGTTACACCCAACTGACTTCTTTCTTTCATCTTCAAAGATAATGGAATACAAAGGATATATTGGCTTTATCATTTTTGAGTTATACAGTCTTTGGCAAATTATTTATATTCTCTGAATCTTATTTCTCTCATCTGGGAAGCAAGGAAAATATAATCTACTTCATGGAGTTCAAGAAAATAGTATACAAATACTTAGACACAGAAAAGCTACAATGGCCTAAATCTGAATCAGATGCTGCTCATGCCACAAATCTGCCAAAAATATTTTCTCCATGCTGCCTTTAAGTCAAAAACCCAATTCTTCTTAACCTTTCCCAAGGTGGCAAATCAGCCGTCTTTGAGAATGGGATTAATTTCTATAAGCAAGTACAGTAGTTAAACTATGACTAAAGCAGTTGTTCAAGTACATTTCAGTCAAAAGAAAGAGAAGACTAAAAAGTAATGAGATCAGTTTTCTAGAATGATTTGTAACTGCCTCTTAAGACAACTTATAAAGAGTTTAAAAATTTATTTAGGCAATGGTAGAACTACTGGAATAGGTAAACAATCTCACCCATGTGAATTATTTGAACACTACCATTCATTTGAATGCTTTACGTTATTATATTTATAGCTGAAGACATAATTCTTCACGTTTTACGCTATTAGAATATTTTAAAACAAGTAGGTGGCTTAAGACTAAGAAGCATTTCCAAACCTTGTTCATCAAAGTCTTGGTATGTTACATCGTCTGCCAAAAAGAAAAAGAGAAAAACAACAAACCAATAAGTATTAAATGAATCATTCTGCATACTGCCTAACTAAAATTTGTTTTTTTAAAAAACCTTAAACACAGAATTCTACTCCTTTAAACACTAACATCTACACAATCAATAATAAATGCCTCTGCCCAAAAGCAGTTAAAGGGCAGGTAAATTATTTTCAGAAAAATTCCTCAAACTAGCACAGAGTAAGATACACAAAACTAGTGTTAGAATTTAACATCCTGTTTTGTTATGGAGCCATTAGTAGATCAGGTGAAACATGAAAGCCTGATATCCTTTCAATAACCTACTTTTTGTTACAAGACAAAATTCCATGTATTAGGTGTTAACATTACTTATTTGATCCCTTTTTGAAAATTACCATGTAAACACAGTACCACAATTGAAAAACTTTTAGTAACATACCTGTGTCATGGTGCAATTTTTCATCGTCTACAACTGGTTCACTAGAATCTAAAAAAAAACCCAAAAATACACCTTTGCCAAACATAAAAAAATCAAACATATCTAAAAAATTCACAAATTAATTCTAATCTTTACAACACTGCAAGATAGATATTGTCATTATCATTTAATACAATTTCAGCTGAATAATGTTCCATAATTTGAAGTTTAAGTCACAAAGACAGGAAAGAACAGAAGCAGGGTTTTCACCCAGCATGACACTAGTACATCATACTGCCTCCTCAATTTCCAAATATTTTTGCCAACATCTTACCTACAAAGACCAAAATCTCAGGGTGGTTTGAAAAATACATCTCCTTTTTCTCTCATTCCATGCAATATTAAACTATATTTAGGCATTTCTATAACTATCTAGGCAATCAAAAATGGTTATAGGTATCATAAAGAGATCTCTGTGTTAAATCAGAGTGAATTATTAAGTCTGAGCTAAAATGGCCTTGGTCACTGCCTCAAACAAAAACACATATCAATAATTTTAACAAGCCGGGCTCGGTGGCTCAGCCTGTAATCCCGCGCCTTTGGGAGGCTGAGGTGAGTGGATTGCCTGAGCCCGCAGGTTTGAGACCCGCCTGGGCAGGTGAGACCTCATCTCTACAATAAATCAAAAAATTAGCCGGGCGTGGTAGCTCGCACCTGCAGTTCCAGCTATGTGGAAGGCTGAGGTGGAAGGATCGCCGGAGCCCAGCAGATCGAGACTGCGGTGGCCGGGAGCGGCCACTGCACTCCAGTCTGGGCGAAAGAGTGAGACTCCAACTCAAAAATAATAATAATAATAATTTTAACATTCACAAACCTGGACTTTCCTGTTCAGAAATCACCTCTTCCATATCCTGATTATAGTCTTGTGAAACTATAAATTAGGAAATAATTAGCAAATTACACATATGTCTCAAATGAGGAATAGATGTAATATTCAAAACCAGAAAAGCATACACTTCTCCTGCCCACATAGTACGCCTTGCCACAAGGTGAGCCTGAGCCCTCACTCAGACCCCATACTGAGTACTCCATATGGCATCTTTCTCTGACTGGAATATATTTCTAGTGATTATAGATATATGTTGGTTTTTGTTTTGTTTTGTTTTGAGTTGGAGTCTCACTATGTTGCCCATTCTGGAGTGTAGTGGCATACTCACAGCCACCCCAGCTTCAGCCTGCTGGGCTCCAGCAATCCTTCTGCCTCAGCTTTCCCAGTAGCTGGAACTACAGGCATGCACTATCATGCCCAGCTAATTTTTTTATTGATTGTAGAAACAAAGTCTCACCAAGTTGCCCAGGCTGGTCTCAAACCCGCAGGCTCAGGCAATCCACTCGCCTCAGCCTCCCAAAGTGCTGGGATTACAGGGTGAGTCACCAAACGCAGCCCTATATATGTTGCTAAAACAATATATATATATGTCCTAGATGCCAGCCAATAATATCATGTGACCCTCAAGCACAGAGAATGGAAAAACTAGCCAACCACACAGCTGACTGAAAGATGATGCGTCCATCTCCTGCATGGCCTTGCCTTCTGGGGACATATGACATGTGATAAAACACCATTTTGACCTTTCATTGATGTCATAATTTAAGGCTACAAAACTGAGTGAGTGGATTGCCTGAGCCCGCGGGTTCGTGACCCGCCCAGGCAACTTGGTGAGACCTCATCTCTACATCAAATCAAAAATTAGCCGGGCGTGGTATCGCGCGCCTGTAGTTCCAGCTACCCGGAAGGCTGAGGCGGAAGGATCGCCGGAGCCCGGCAGGTCGAGGCTGTGGTGGCCAGGAGCGGCCACTGCATTCCAGTCTGGGCGACAGAGTGAGACTCCAACTCAAAAACAAAACAAAACAACAAAAAAAAACGTGCTGTTCCACTGTAACTTTTGAACTAGAAATTGCACTACTGAGAAAGTATCATCAGGAAACAGACTTCAACAATACAAACACCACATTCTTTATATATAGAGATGTATTATAAAAGCAATTATATCACATGTGATATATTAATTTAAAATACATTAGTAATATATAATGTATACTATTACATATATATATATATATTTATCATGATGCTCTTTTAAAGGAAAAGACTCATTCAATTAAGACAGAATAGTATTAAATGAAAATCTCACCTGTTTCTTCCACATGGTAACTATCCTCAGTTCCTGAAAAAAACATTAGATAGCTATTACTACTTTTATAAAATATGTATATATTCTGTAAATGTATATTCTGAAGCTATGATTATTATTAATTTTATTTTAAAAGCAAAGAACTATTCAAATAAAACATGGGCATGTCAATTAAATTCCTCCTTAACACTTCATCTTTCACTAGAATTACACTCTGGAATGTAGTACACACTCTCTTAATCCAATCAACAACCCTACAAGGTTGGGCTGAAGAGAGAGGACAATTTATATAGAGAAACACAGTGACAGAGGGTTAAAAGGAGAGGACGATTTATACAGAGAAACACAGTGACAAAGACTGGACCAGGAAGGTGGTCATTTCTAGTCTACTTCACATCCTACTACGATGTTCTTTTCTCCAGACCTGTCCTATCATTTTCCAGAGGAAAAATACAGTGTCTACTGATAGGAATACAAAGGAAGAATGGAAAGTACATGTGTCAATAACTTAACCCACAGACTCCTGATAGAAAAAGTGCTGTCACTATATGATCCTTATCATGCATACTATCTTTCTTTATTTTATTTAACCGGTGTCTGAAGTGTAAATATTTTTAATTTCTGAAGACTTTCAGCAAACAACTTTCAAACTGAATAGTCTCCTAAAGCTACACAGTGTACAACCTAGGTGGCTATAAGTGATGGCTCAGGCAAGAAGGTAGCCATGGAGAATAGATCTTCATTTTCTTGAACAAGTTAAATTAGAGACACTCTCCAGAGCAAAAAGAATCCCTATGGTTTAAAGCATTTCCACTTTAAATGGTCACCCAAAAGGGTGGGAATGGGCCTTCTGATTTCAGGAAGACATGATTTCCAGTTCTTGTTTTTTCCACTTACCATGTCTCAATTTAAGATGAGGTCAGAAAATAAGGTCACTTCAATTTATGAACTTAGAAGTGTTTGTTCCTACCTCTGATCTGTAACTACGAACCTTAAAAATATCAAACTCCTAATGTTTCCAATTATTTGAGTATCTTAACTAAAATTTGTTGTACAAGTAGCATCTAGATAATCAAAATTCTGAACAGCTGTCAATCTTGCTGAGCCATTTTGGCCAAAGTCAGGAAGGAGTAAGTAACACCAGAGAAATGTGGAAATAATGATCAACATCCCTGCTCAGAAATTATAAACATGTATCACACAAAAATCATAACATAAATGATTTAAAAATGATAAAATTCTAGAACTAGTCTATAAATGCCTATTTTCAATACAGAATACAGCTGAAATCATATACATGTTCAAAATAATTTTGTTTGCATTTTTCACAGAAAATTATGCATTATATACAATTCTGTAGATTGGCATAAAAACTAAAACATCACTTATTATTTTTATGGGTGAGTACATCTCCTGCTCTGAAAAACAGGCACAAACATAAGGTTTTGAAAACACATCCACTCACAAATTAGGAGGTGCCTGCTTCCTAAGTAATTTCCTCATATATTAAATACTGTGTAAAGTAGATAAACATACAGTTTCACTACTTTTATGCTTTAAAAAAACAAAGTCCTTGCAACCATTTACCAGCTGTATTATGCAGGATTTTATAAAGTTTCAGAGAAACACAGCCATATTGACCCATACTGACTGTCTATGGCTGCTTTGTGCTACAATAGCAATTGAGTAGTTGCAACAGGGGCAGTGTAGACCAGAAAGCCTAGAATACTTACTATCTTGCCATTTACAAAAAAAGTTTGCTGATGCCTGGTACAGAAAATAAGAATTGTGTTCTATCCATTATACCTAGAGTTTGTGTTAGAACAAGAGCCTGTGCTAGGTTATCAAGTCAAATGCTTCATCAGTGTTTGAATTTCGTATAACAAATAGCACCCTAGGCAGGAGAATAAGGTAAAAGTAGTTTGCTTAGTATTTCCCTTCCTTTTTACAAGAAATTTATATATTCTGAGTTTCTCTTAAGAGTGCTTTGAATCAAAATCAGGATATTCATTCATTTTAGGAAAAAAATTCACTTTAATTGAAGATTTAAGCTTCACCTTTAAAAAACGTAGGTAAAAGTTAAATACCAGCTTTAAAGAAGTTTAAGAAAAACTGCAATAATTATAAATCATCTCCTATATTTTATCCTGAAACTAAAAAAAAGTGTTCTACCTTCATGAAATGTTTCAGGTTCCAGGGTCTCAAATCTATCATCTACATCAGCTGCTGTAATGAAGTTTTCATCCTCTGGTTGTGGTTCCCCTGGTGGTCCATCCTCTTCCTGTGGTACATCTTCTCCTTCAATAATGACAACAAACAAAATGACACCAATCTATAGTTATGGCCCATTGTCAGCAGTCAACTGAGATACAGAGCTCCTTTGGAAGGGCTGACACACACATCCCCTTCTGTTGCTTGGCGTTCCCCCACCCTCCTCTGGCCCACTATAGACACCATGTCCACTCTGAAGCTATTTTCCTCTTCTGGCCACATGCTAGTCTGCCTAATCATAAGTACCAGGAGGACAAGTCTCCTCTCATTAAAATGTGAACTCACCAAGAACAGGGACCTCATATATTTTGCATGCCCAGCACCTAGGCCCATGAGTACCCATAGGAAGTACTCAATAGATCTCATAAATGAATACATGAATTCACAATTATTAATATACTTGCCTCTTCAATTATCTCCAGGTCAGAGGAAAGGTCACGCTATGACTTTTTACTGAGAACTGACATGAAATTCCATGTAACAACTTTAAATGACTGTTCAAATGTTCTATAACAATGAACAACTAGCCACCTATCTAAATCATATCCTAGGATAGGGATACTTGTATTACACTGTGCATCTAAACATTCCTATTAGCCTTTAAGTTATGCAAAGAGGCCTGCTTTATCTTCTGAGGCTAACTTCTATGACACACCGAGTTGCTCTGTTTCTTTTGTGTAGATGGTGGACACGCTACATTATTCTACTGAGACAGGTTTTGATTGTTATTGTATCCCAATGTAACCTGACCTGGCTTCCAGCAGAATATCTCCTATATATGATACTCTAACTAAAGAACATGAGTGAGATGGACTTGGTTGTGCAGTACAGCACAGGGATTAAGAGTGTCTGTAATCCTGCGCCTTTGGGAGGCTGAGGTGAGTGAATTGCCTGAGCCTGCGGGTTCAAGACCCACCTGGGCAATTTGGCGAGACCTCATCTCTACAATAAATCAAAAAGTAGCCGGGCATAGTAGTGCACGCCTGTAGTTCCAGCTACTCGGAAGGCTGAGGCGGAAGGATCACTGGAGCCCTGCAGGTTGAGGCTGCAGTGGCCAGGAACGTGCCACTGTCCTCTGGCCTAGGCAACAGATTGAACTCCAACTCAAAAAAAGAGAGTTGGTCTGCAGGGTCTTCCTGCAGTCCCCCTACTGGAAATATACCCAGAAGAACTTAAATCACACTATAAAAAAGATACCTGCACACGTATGTTTATTGCAGCATTGTTCACAGTAGCAAGAACATGGAACCAACCATGCTGCCCATCAAAAGAAGACTAGATCAAAAAAATGGTACATACACATGATGGAATTTTACGCAGCCATAAAGAAGAACAAAATAATGAACTTCACAGCAACCTGGATGGACTTAGAGTCTATAATCCTGAGTGATCTTTCACAGAAACAAAGAACTGAGTATCACATGTTCTCACTCATAAGCGGACCTTGAACAATCATTTTAATACTATAATAAAAGGATTGGCAGTAGCAGGAAACTGCCAGGAGAGAGGCAAGGAAGTGGGATTGGCAGTAGTGGGAATTTGCCTGGGGAAGGCAGAGGCACACCTCACCAACAAGGATATCTGCACAATGAACATTTGTATACCTAACCCTGAATTGTATGCCACATTTTTGAAATAAAAAATTTAAATAAAAAAAAAGAGTAAGGGGTCAGGAATGCATGGCTCTGGATTTAGGCTCTTCCATACCAGCTGCGTGACTGTGGGTAAATTAACTACTCTACAAGATTTCCCTTCCATAAGACAGGAATAAATATCTACTCATAGCACTGCTGACTTAAAAAAAAAAAGCCTAGTTCATGTTAAGTATTTTGGTGTTATCAGTATCATCATGATTACAGTAATAACATTGTTACTATTTCCACTGCTGCTGTATTTCCCCCAAACTGTAGGAAGGAAGGCTTTCTCGGGTGCTCTACCTTTAGTGTGGCATGGGGATGCTCTCAGGTGTTACTGAATCAGGCAGGCCCAGTTATGTCTATACTATTTGTTTTCTGTCTTCTCATCATAGCCTGCTATATCGTTTTTCCTTATTTAAGATTTTCTGCTGCTTAGCATTATAATTACCGATTCTAAATCCTTTTGCAAATTGTACCATTCTTGGTCTTTTTGCCATATTCCTTTTTCTTTATTCTGCTTTCATTCTATCCAGAGTCATTCGATGATTTTTACATTAGCGGGGTCTAGCTCTCAGCTGTGGCTATTTGTCCCCGTTTTTAACAAGAAAACCAGTCACATGCTGTACACTACCTTTGAGTCTCCACGTCTCAGGCACTACTCACTAGACTCTAGGCATTACCACGCTTTCTGTGGCTGTTACACTATCCCTGTGAGGTGAGTATTAATATTCCACTTTGAAAGATGAGAGACCTGAGGCCACACAGCTAAAGCATGGCAGAGGCAGGACCTGAATCCAGTCATGAAATGCACCATAATGGAGCAGCAAGGCCACGTTCAGTCTGATAAGATGTTAAGTTCAGATGTAGGTGGAAACTACACCATGGCAGAAAATCTACCAAGGGCAGAGACTCCAAGACAGGGATAGGCTTGGCAATTACACAGAAAAGAGAGAAGGCCAGTTTAGCTACAGAAAAGTGATGGGCAGGGAGAAAGAGCTTGGGACCAGATGAAGCACAACTGGCTGGGCCGCGTCAAACACAGGTTACAGAAGAGCAAGGACTCAAGGAGACTCAGAGGGATGGAGTGGTCACAGCAGAAGCTACAGTCATGCTGAGGCCCTGGAGAGCCATGATATCAACACCAACAGGAACTGCTGATGGGTTAGATGGGAAGAGAGAAGAGAGAGGAATCAAGGGAAACGCCTGGGCTTTTACCTTAAACAACTAAAAGATAGCAAGGCCATATAGATTCGAGAAAGGACAACTGGGGGGGAGTCTCACGTAGGGAAGAACTAAGAGATGGGGAAGAAGCACAAGTTCTGTGTCAGCCATCTTTTAGGTCTGAGACACTGGAAGACATCCAAATGGTAATGTCAAGTATGCAGCTCAGTAAACCTGGAGTTTAGATAAGTGATCAGAGCTGTAGCCATATGTTCAGAAATCGCCAGAATATAAACAGTATTTAAAGCCATGGACCATTCAAAGGAGAAAGTCTTGACAAAGGCAAGAACAGGTCCAAGAAGGAGTCTGTGGCCAAGAACACAGTACAGCAGTGGATTTCCCCTCTCCTGGCTGGCGGCCCACCATCACTCGCCTCAATCTCTTCCAGGTCTTTCCACCTCTGTCCGTGCTAAGGTGAGCCTGACTGACCATCCTGACTCACTTGGGTTACCAGTCCAACCTCCATCTGGCCTCCCCCATGCAGTCTTTCATCGCTTCCACGCCCTACTCATGCTGTAGACAGAACACTCAACATTCCTAAACTAGTCCCCGACGGCTTCAACTACTCTTAGAATCAAGTAAAAACACCCTTTTCTCACTCTCCACCTACATATGCCATGTGCCAGCCACTCCTAGCTACTTTCAGTTCTTCTCTTGCCTCTTGGCCGTACCCGCTGCCAAATTCTACACCAGCCTTCAGCCCCTAACGACGACGTCATCTCCTCCAGGAAGTGACTGACTCCCAATTCTCCCCACTCCTAGCAGGCCCCACAGAGCCTCAGGTGTCTCACTGTAACACACTTATCCCATATACTGAAATCACTCATCTACTTAGTCTGCATCTTCCTTGTGTTGGGTTAAGTTAAAAAAACAAAAATGGCTAGAGAAAGGGGAGTCTGAGCTTGCTCACACAGGTCAATAAAGAGACTTCCTGAGCTATGAGGAAGCTGGTAATAAAAGGGCACAGGATCCCCCACCTCTAGCAGCTACTGGCAACACACACACACACACACACACACACACACACACACAGAAAATTTTTTTGTTTTTAAGAAACAATGCTTTTCCTTTAGGGCTACCCTGGGATCGCACCAAGCCACAGGGAGTGTCAAGACATCAGCATGTTCTGTCCCCTTCACAATCCCTTCCTGAGTTACAGTTGGGGATCATGCTGCTTTTTATCAAAGTATGCTTCAAAAATAGCCTTAGAAAATACTAAAACATTAGTTTCTGGACTATCATTTAGTGACCTCTACACAGAGCTCTGTGTGAGAAATTTTCTTTCAATCGAAGTGCAGGGAAAATGCTTTATATTGTATTCTCATGTTGTTTTCCTCTATGGTAATATAACCTACATAATTAAAAGTTTCTCCTTCTGTGTTTTGGTGACCAGTAAGCATGAAGTAAAATCTGAAGGTACCCGGGTAACCCAAGATAGTTTGTGTCCCATTTTCCCTCCCCTATGTTCTTCCACCTTATCACTGATGGATCACCGATCTCAATTTGTTTATTCTCATTTATTTTTACCATTTATCTCTTAGATGTATGCAGTAAGCTCTTTTGTAGTGAGGTGGAGTAAAATAAAGCCCAGTGTTATTTCAGAAATAATACTTGCCCTCCGACTCTGAACAAATTTTTTTTTAAAATAACACACCCAATTAACATTTAAATTTTAAAATAATGTCCTACTCATTTTGTGTAATTAAACATTATTTTAGAAACTCATGACAAACAGTAGATTTTAATTCATACCATGCTCCGTGTGTAATGTTTCGTGGAGAAGGGATTGAATTTGTTCTTTTACTTCATCTTCGATAATCTGGGGTTCTAAAATAAGTGCAAAACATAGCTGAGTAGAAAAATTCCAACATTAACGCAAAACTCTAATACTTAAATAATGCATTTGTGCATATACACAATGAATATATTTGGCAAAGCAACTATGTATCCCTTTTATATCAGCTTACCATTTTTTTCCTATGTTGGCAAACATGTTAGACTTTAAATGGGTTTCATTTTGTCAGCAGATATAAACGTTAAAAGACTTTCAAAAAGAGAAAACTAACTCGGGCTTAGATTCTCATTTTTTAAAAAAGTCTCACAAAGAGCAAAATAACCAGTTTTAAATTTAAAAATTCACACTAATGATGGAATAAAGTGGGAAGGCCAAAGCTTTCATAAAAGGAAATACTGGGAAATAGAGATAAAAATGTAGAGGACAAGGTCAATGAAGATGAAAAAATATGGCCAACCACGATCTTCCATGACTGTTAGGGGAAAGGACACACCCACTGGTGTGAGGCCTGAGAGTGCTCAGGGCTGACAGTCCACTCCCAGATGTTGTGAGGAAGCACAAGTAGAAGACCTTACGTTGTAACTGACAATCCTTTCAGCTTTGGAGAACCACAACTGACAAGCAAATTCACAGATTCGAGTAAATGTGAATTACAAAACTGATTATTAATGATAACATTCCGACAACACTGTGGAGCTTACTGGATTATCAGACTTAACTGCAACATCACACAACAAATAAGAAGCTATAATTACATAGACGCTGCTATAAGTTCTCTAATAATCATAATCGATGTTCAGTGACTAAAAGTAGCACCAGACTTGGTACCATAAATGCTGTTATGTGAGATAATGCCAGTGACATCAGTTAGGTCAAAGAGCTAATCTCCTCTGCCAAAAATAGAATAAGGCAATTTAAACTTCAGGCAGGGGAAAAGTTTAAATACATTATCTGCTACGCTAATCACACCACAAAACCATTTCTATAGCACAAAAATGACTTCTATTTTTACAGATGCGTGTATTTCACAAGCCACTTATATATATATATATTCTTGCACACTTTGGAGTCTACCAACCTTTGTTCTTCCCTCATTCTCCCTTGCAAAGCCTCTGGTAGCTTCCTAACTGGATTCCCAGTTTCACAACTGCTAAAAGCACCATCCAAAGAGAATATAATTAGAATTACTAGAAGTGAAGGGTGGTGCATTTGCTCCTTTGCCTAATCTTTTAATGGCTTCCTTTGACTAAACAGGTGAAAAATCTAAGCTCCTTAGAACAGAACGTAAGACCTCCACAATTGAAGTCTCACATACTTCTTCAGAATCATCTGCTACCATTGCTGGCTTTGAGCTTGAGTACACCATGTTATTTCAACTTTCTCTGATTTTGCAAATATTCTCCCTCTCCCCTGAGGGGGTTTATGGAGGCAGAAACCAGGCCACAATGGTTTTAAGAATGAAAAAAAAGGGGTTGGGGGAGTAGTTGTGGATCCTTCTTCCAAGTCTGGCTAATCCTTTCTAAGGAGAGAGATTAGATGGAGAATAGAAATGTAGTGACTAAGAGGAGTCTTACTTTATTGAACTTTTTAATGCGAACTAAAATTTGAGGTGCTAAGTCTGAACATACATTTAAGTTATAAACTTTGAGAGAATTATCTCCTTTTTCCACAGCTATGGTTTGATTATAACTCTTCTACAGAAATAAGAGACAGTAAACTCTCCTAGGATTACGAATTGAACAAATAATGAAACTCAGAGGAACATTTTGATCTTAGAAATAAGAAAGGAAGAGAAATAAAATATTATTCTTCAGCACACTATGATAAAATCAGACAAAGCACTCTCTGAAACCAGGGCTTAAATGGCCAGTAAAAACGTTGTGTCATACCTAACACTTCCAATAGGTGGCAGAAAAAAATCAAAGTTCACGAGAACAGTGTAAAGGGAACGTGTGTAAATAGTACTAAATAGTGCTAACTAAATAGTGCTAATTAGTGCTAAATAGTACTAAACAGTACTTTGTAACAAATATCATACCATAAAAAGGAAATAACAGTAATGGATTAAAATTCAATTTACTCATTTATTAACTATTTCAGGATTTTCCAATCTATGAGCCATACATAGGCCCTTGGGTAACTACAGAGATGTAGTTTAATCTGTAAATCCATATAGAAGCAAACAAGGCTTCACAGACAACCAAAGGGAGGTATGGACAGTTTTTTGGTGTAGACAGGAGACCCTCATATAAAAAAGACTGAGAACTCACTAGACCTACTCTATTAAATTGTGTGACAAATGATGGCAACATTAATGTGTGAGTTTGTTTTTACTTTCAATGTAATATGGTACAGCAGTGCTGGAACTGGAACCGAGAAACCTAACATTCAGCTCATGATGTTCCCAACTGCAGAGTCTTGGACAAACAACAACTGTCTGTCCCTTTGATTCTAGACTTCAAAACTTAAAATTATCCTGTGCAAATTTTTTATGAGAAAAAAATTAAGTTTATTATAAAATTTCAGAAGAGAAGGGTAGTTCATTATTCCGTAACAATGTGAAACAAATTCTGGGTGAAACGTGATTCTGTAAACTGTAAGTGGGGATACCTGTCAGGCTCGGGCATATCCTGGTGCGTGACCTCGAAGACAAGGACAACTTACCTTCCTCCGTGGGAACCTGCTCCTCGGGCTCAGCATGTAGCTCGGACTCTTCTGGTGGGACTGGTGGCTCTGGAGCAGATCTTTCTTTAAGTCCTGCATTTTTTTATTCACAAAGTTAACTTGGAGGTTTTTTGGTGTGTGTGTGTGTGTGTGTGTGTGTGTGTGTGTGTGTGTGTGTGTGTGTGTGTGTGTGAGAGACATATTAAGGTAGGAAAAATAATATTCTCAAACAATTAATCAATGGAGCAAGTAATTCATAGATTCCAATATTACATGCTTAAAAACTGAAGTTGGAAAATAGTTTGCTCTTTAACTTTATGTGGGCCTTTAATATCTCTAAGTTAGCCTTTCACAAAATAAGACAAAAATCACTGCTAAAATTTTCACAAATCTTTAAAATACAGTCATGCCTAAACTTGTCAGAAAAATTCAATATGGGTTCCTTTATAAGTGACCAATTCACTGCAAAGTCCTGAAGTTAAAATTCAACAATAAGACAACTAAAACTCATTTCAACTTTCTGTTATTTGGGTGCATTCCATGTTTTATTTATATTTAATTATTCACTCTTCTTTAAAAACAGAGTTTAAAATGAGAGAAAATCATCTATAACTCACTATTTACCATCTTCAAAATGTAACACCTACAATCTATATTATTCTATAACAGCTAAAATGTTTTTATAAGTCCTAAGGAAAGTAAGACATCAGGATAAATTAACATGAAAAAATGATTTCTAAAGTCAAGGCCAGCTTAAAATCTGTTAAACTAAGTTAGTTCCTTGATATTTTATATGTGAAACATTAAAATGATATTTCATATGTGAAACATTGAAATATATCTTCAGTTAAATGCAACTATTCAGAAAACTAAGTTAGGTTCTAGAGTCTGAAGACTGTTTACTGAATTCTGGCTCTTTAGGACCTTAATAAGAATCACCTACAAAGAGTAGTTATCAAGGTAATGGGCCATGCATAGTGAAGGCCTATAGTAGGAAGGTCAAGGTTGACCTGAGGCAGCTTTCTACTCTTAAGCACCTCTGTACAGTTCTTCATATACACATGCTATCGTGGTCTGGAAGATTCGCACTTCAATGTTTTTCACTTTCCTTTCTAGATTCTTTATGACTTTTCTTTTCATTGCCCGTCTCTTCATTTTTCTCCTATTTAACAAAAACATACTCCCACATTCCTCTTCCCAAATCTTTCTCAGAGATTTCCCTGCCACATCACTTGTACTTCCTCTAGTTACTATTTCCAGTTCTCCTTCCTCATAAAACCTACCATGAGGACACCTGACACCCACACATACATTTGTGTTCTACATCTCGGTGTCCTCTATAAGACAAATTCCAATGAAATCAAGCACAAATATCCACATGTCCTGATCACAGTTCAATTTCAGGGAGTATGGGTAGGGATAAAGGTCTAGTAAAAGACATCATCGCATTTCAAATTCAGATTCAGGGTTTGCCAGCCTTTTCCCATTTAAGTAATCCATTCTTACATCCCTCAACTGTTAATGGAACGGGTATGAAATTATTCATTGCCAAGTTCTGCTGAATGAGAAAAGTTTAAGAATCTTCAGAATCAAGTAATTAACCACTGCACTCTCAGCATGTCAGCTAACACTCGCAAACAGCAATTGCTCAATAAACATCTCCTGGAGAGCAAGGCTGCTTAGTAGCTCTCTAGAAGCTTAGCACTATATAAGTAGGAAAGGGGACTTCCATCAATTTCTCTACTGTTATGTATCAGAGATCCTTCTCTCTGCTCTAGCATTCACCATTCCAGTATCATGGGCCTACTTTGCTTTGGAGTTGTCCCAGTTTACATCTGTGGTCCTGGAATAATTATTTCACTCTCAAAAGTATCTCACTTTGAATGAAAATTACAGGCTCATCCTTCACTAACCCATATGTAGGAAGTCCTCAAATTGTGCTCTATGAGTTAAAATAAGCAATACATTTTTTTCCCATCAAAAGATAAAGATTTAAACTGCCTGAATATCCCATTCTTAATAGATTTTGACAAAGGTTTCACTTAAAAAAAAAAGCTGAATGCTCTATGTTTGGAAACTATTAGTAAGTATACCAATATTCAGACATACAAGTGCTCCTATGAGTCAGCTTTCTCTAAATCAACTAGAACTTGTCTCTAAAATTAAAATTGTAAAATACATGAACAGCATAACAGGAGAAAGCAAAAGCATGTAAGAGACAAAAACATGGAGCAGGGTTTTTTTCCTGTCCAAGTGGCAGTTGAATTGTAAACTTACTAATAACTGGTCCCAGCTATTTTCAGAGGTAAAATCAGCAAACACAAAAAAAACAGTATCATAAACTTCAAAGAAGCAGAGGGTTATATTAATACATCTCTTCTCTAGACCCCTATAAACTTCCTAAAACATAACAAAACACATTCAAGACTAGAATTGCTTTAACGACCCATGTGGAAGAATTAGCCCAACAAGCTTTTATTCTGGTGTTTCCCAGAAATATTTTGCCTCCTAAACTCATTTTGGTTCTAAGATTTGAGGCAAAAAGAAAAAGAGAGAGAGAGAGAGAGAGAGAGAGAGAGAGAGAGAGAGAGAGAAATAAATACATATAAGATCAAGTCACAGTCAAAGGAAAGTTTTTCAAACTGGATTTATTATGAAGTACAAATGGCAAGGATGTAACACTGAAATAAATATTCAGAACTATGTTCTAAAATGAGATCTATCAGTGTTGATGTTCCTGGGGATGCATTTAACAAAACACCAACTTACAACAACTTGAATAAGAAGGAAATTTATTATCCAACTAACAAGAATTACAGAGGCAGGCTGGCTTGCTCTCAGCCCTAGCTTCATCCTCAGGCTGCCATCAGGGCAGCAAGCTTCTCTTTCAGACAAGACGACATCCAGAAGCAAAAGGACCACCTCTTGCTCTGCTTCCTTCTCAGGCTTCAGGAAATCTTCCCTAGATGCTCCCAGCAGTTTTCCCTTTCAGTTTTAGTAGTCAGAACTGGGACCTAAGTTGGCAAGAGGACCAGGATGACCACAGTTGCCTTCCAGTCACAACCCAGGGTTGAATGGATATTGTGAGTCAACCACAATGCCATGATGTGATTTGGAAAATAAATTAATTCCCTTAAAACATAACTCACTTGTAGTTCTTCAGCCTTATCCAATGAATTCAGAAATTTAAAAAATTTGCATTTAATAACTATAGAATAACCTCCTCCCAATTTTAATTAAAATTGGAGGAAGTTATAAAAAGTGAATGAAATCAGCACTTTAAATCAACCACTAACAGCACAGTTTATAAATGACCCAAACACCTGAGCCCGGCATCAGCTTACTTTATTCATTGCTGCCTAAATACACTCAACTGTAATAGGAAGGAATCAATGTACTTCTTTCTGTGTATATGTAATAATTGTAAACTTGCTAAATCCATATAACATTCATTTGCTCAACAATTTTTTTTAGCACCTATTAATGCAAGGCACTGTTCTACAGTAAATGAACACACAATGAACACCCCTACCTTCCAGAGGGAGAGTAATTTAAAAAACAAGAAACATTAACTGTTAGAGCATAATAAATATGGACAGAAGTATGGGGAAGACATGGGACAAGGAAGGCATTAGGGAGCATTTGGGGGAAACTATTTACAATAAATTGGCAAGAAAAGGACTCACTGAAAAACTTTTGAACAGGCTCCCGAAGGAATTCAGGGATGGGGCCATGTAAGTTACCCTGCGAAGAGTACTGGTAAAGGGAGCAGCAATGACGTTGCACTTAACGCCAGGGATACATTCTGAGAAATGTGTCATTGGGTGATTTTATCATTATGAGAAAATCACAGAGTGTCCTTATACAAATTAGATGTACCCTGCCTATCTGGTAGAACCGATTGCTCTTGGGCTACAAACCTGTACACTGTGTAACTGTACTTAAATTCTGTGGGCGACTGAAACACAATGGTGAGTTTTTGTGCATCTAAACAGTGAAAAGACACAGAAAACATATGATTACTATAATCTTATGGGACCACTGTTGTGCATACAGCCCATCATTAACAAAAACATTGTTTGCAGCACATGGCTGCACAAAATTCCTCAGCTGGGAACATGTTTGGTGTAAGGAGAAGCAAGGTGGCTGATGGAGTGGGAGAAAAGTATGCAAGGTTGTGAGTACCAGAAGGCTGTGCTCCGAGGGAACACGAAGGACATACTTCTTATAAAAGTGA
This sequence comes from Cephalopachus bancanus, assembly GCA_027257055.1. NCBI lineage: Eukaryota > Metazoa > Chordata > Mammalia > Primates > Tarsiidae > Cephalopachus > Cephalopachus bancanus. The sequence goes on along the minus strand of JAPVLO010000096.1, from coordinate 1,805,412 downwards.
CAAGTAGCCAGGTGTGGTGGCTCATGCCTGTAATCCCAGCACTTCGGGATGCCAAGGTGAGAGGACTGCCTGAGCCCAGGAGTTCAAGACCAGCTTGGGCTACGTAGTGAGACCTCATCTCTACAATAAAATAAAAAACAATTAGCCAGGTGTGTTGGCGTGTGCCTGTAGTCACATCTACTTGGAAGGCTGAGGTGAAAGATCACCTGAGCCCAGCAGCTTGAGGCTATAGTAGTCATGATCATGCCACTGTCCTCCTGCCTAGGTGACAGACTGAGACTTCGACTCAAAAAAAAAGTTACAAGCAAGTTGCTCCCTTAGTAAACTCTGGGCGAGAATTTTCAATTTAGTACACTCTGGGAGAGAATTTTCAATTTATTCTGCTTCATAGGGTTTCACATACCTAACTCATAAAAAGCGAAAAAAAAGTTTTTAAATCTTTAGTTTACTAATTCAGTGGCATATAGATTGATGAAAATTTTGGTCTTACCCATCCAAGTCACTCCAACTATGGTTATTAGTAAAGCGTTAAGAGCTCAGGACTGCCACAACTGTAAGTAGTCTAACAGTATAAATTGACATACCTCAAGAATGAAGCTAAACAGGTTTTTGAAATGTTAGCAATACTCTAGGAAATTGTACCTTTCCAGAAAGGTAGGCACACTAATTTACATGCTAGTCCTTGTTGTTTTTCTTGGCTAGTATAATAAGTGAATGCAAATCTTATTCAGTATACCAACAGCAGTTCCCGAACATATCAAAATTCTACTATCAGGAACTATATATATATTATTATGCAATAAAAGCCATTCCAGATACAAAGCATCTTTATGTGACCCAAGATGAACAGACAGATTTTGAAAAGAGGATAACATAAATTATTTTAAAAGTTAAACATTGCCAGTAAGGCTCCTAAGAGCCTGGTTTCAGGAACAATAGAGGGGACTCCACAAGACTTGAGGGAGTAGACTCACTACAACATCTTGAAAAACACAGTTAAAGGACATGCAACACAACATAGTGTATAAACTCTCAGGCAACTGAACCCAGTGGCTGCCTTTGAATTCCATTCAAATTCCACCTTGATGTTTCCACTGCTACTACTTAGGTTTCTACAAATACAGAAAGTGGCAAAAACAGAAGGGCTTTAAGAATTAAATGAGATCATTTAAATCCAGGAAATATACATTTTTGCAAAAATTTATCTTTTCCTTTATTTTTTTCTAAGGAAACATATTTGTACCCCCTGTCCCCCATACATGCACACAGCAACATGAACAGAGTTACAGGTAACTTCCAAGGTAGTTAAAACATTGCAATTACTGAAGAATCTTCAGAGTTTTTCTTTTTAAAAAAAAAAAATTTTTTTCTTCTAATATTCTTCAACCATATATACAGACCTGAAATATTTTTAAATAATTTATTTCATATATTCACCATTCAATAAACAAATCCTGAATGCCTATTATTGCTGGTTACTAGAAGAGGTTCTGGAGATAAATCATAGTCTGGCTGCAAAGTACAGGGATGAAAGAGGTGGCAAGCATGGCAATGAGTGTGTGGACTCTAGCCACCAGGGAGGGTCAAGGGTCCCCTGAGTACAGATGTGATGTATGAGCTGGATCCTGCAGGAGAGGCAAAGGTGGCCCACTACACAGAGAGGGAGCACACACTGCAGGGAGGCATCAGTGGGCAGTGCTGACACTAGCTCTAGCTTCATCACTTTCTCCCTCAGCCCTTTGCTTATTCCATAGCACTTCCCTGCAGGGACTGCCATCATCTCATCCCTTGCATCCCCTGTGCCTCATCCATACCCTGACGCACAGCAGATACTCAGGGATACTTGTTGAATTTGCCAATAGCTGGGAACTACAGCTACAGCATGTGGGAGTTACATAATTATCAAAAAGAACACTAAAGTTTTGAATTAAGTGTAGATCATCCTCCCCTAATCTCTTAGGATATAAAAGAAGTAACAAGGCAAAGATGTAAACGAAAGGCAGTTCTCTATGATGTATGTATACCTGAGTTAATATGGAGCAATAGATACATACACAGAGTAAAATCAAGAGGTATAAAATGAGAACAAAGAAAAAAGAAATGAATGACTTTCCATTATGTAGGGCTTACAGAGCTCTAGCAGAATTTTATTTCCATGTAAAAATGATAGCCAAACCAATAATAAACATCTAGTTGATGTGACTATATTCTTAAGAAAATGGAGGAGAAAGGATACAAGATGGAAATGTGTTACTGAGGAGCTGTTAGATTAACCCTAACAAGATTTTTATGAAAATAACTCTATAGGTCTGCTATGTAACACTCAACCTTTAGTTCCCCCCCCCAAATAGTTCTCTTTAGAAAGGAGCAGAATGGAGAGAGCTTAACAAAATAAACATAATTTACCCAATGACCCAATAGTAGTATTTATCATTATGTTAATATTCTTTCATATCCTTTCAGTTGTCTATAATTACTGCCAGCCAAGAGTTGGAATGAGATCTCTTTATTCCCCATGGCTTTTTATGACACAACCATTTTGGTTCATCTCATTCAACTCTCTGTATTTGGGCAGGGGAAGTAGGAATGCAATGGGGAGAAGATGAGGAAAACAAACTCCTTAATATGCTTTCAGCACAGATGAAGAGCAGCATATAATCATTCACCATTCACTGTGTTAGCCTGCCCTGCACCTATGCCTCTTTCTTTCAGTAACAGCATACTAATTTCCTTTTGGGGAACCAGTTTTCCTTCACCCAATGGTTTTAAGAGTGGGCATTCACATGATCTGGGGTCTCACTCATCACAGCTTTCTTACCTCCCACCCCCCAAGGCTGAGGACTGAAGATGAGCTCATGAGACTACCTGAGGAGGAGGCCAACATTCCTGAAGAGTTCAGATATGGAGACAGAGGTTGAGAACATTGCTTGAGCACCTAGATTCAGCATAACAAACAAAACATTGAAACAAAACACCTCTCCTGAGCTTTACAATTATGTGAGTCAATCATTGTTTTCTGTCCATGAATGTAATATGAATGGATTTAACACCATGAGTGTAACCAGTGGAATTCTGAAGATTATTCGGAAGCAAAACCAAATGTGTTCCTAATATTCTAAGGAAGAATGACAAATGCCTTTTTCCATAGAAACACAGTTACAATGAGACTTGCAGAACTGAATATTAGGAATTAAATATGTTTTTGTGAACTTAAATAGAGACTCTCTAACAACCACAAAATCACACCTATGAGAAAATGTGTTATGAATACAAAACAAACATACAAGTTTTTCACAATTAAGTTATTAAAACTCTCAATTATACTATATGCTTAAGATCAGTTTAGTTCATAGCTTTTTTCAAGTCTTCACATATTTCACATCTCCTGTTTTCATGTTGTAGCAGTGTCTTTTAAACAACTGAGTGCTCTTATGGCTCTATACATATGTAACATTTATACTTATGTTCATTTGTGCTCTCAATGATCTCAGTAGAATAAATTGAGATCTGGTATACTCATTTCACAAAGATACAGTCATTACAAAGAATGAAGGATTTAGGTATTTGTCTCACAACCTGTTGACAAAAGTAGGAGTAGGAGTCATAATTACAGTGCTTCCAAATTTCTAACCATAGAATTATTGTCATTATTCTATCAATGAAAAAGGACAACTGAGTGCCCAACACTGTGCCAGTTGACTACACATATGCAACATCAGCTGGTTTTCATATCTTGGGGGAAAGGCATTCTCTTTAACTTATAAATGAGAAAAACAACCATTTCCAAGATGCATTTCACAGGGAAATATTTTGAGAAAGTAATTTTGAGAATTTTGAGAAGGAATAGCTAAGGATACAGAAGAAAGAAACTAAGTCCAGAGATACAGCTTAAGTCAATCAGACCCATTTCATGAAAATGACTACATTGCAGCTTGCTTAAAAAGTATACTTGAAATTAAAAAGTATATTTGTTTACTCCCTTTCTTTTTCAATGGGAATGTCTATAGGGGGTCATTATTATCCATGTAATCATTATGAGAATCTCTGAAGTTACAAAGTTGAATGGCTAAACAGGCCATAATACAAAATATTCTCTATAAACCAATCACTTAAAGAATTAACTCAAGTAGTCTTCCTGGATTAATTCAAGAATTCATACTGATGGATGTATGTCTGTGTCTTTACCAGTCTCTCTCTCATTGTGAAATGTTGAGAGGATCATCTATACACAATGCAAATCACCCACAGAGTAAAAATGAAAATCTTTAAAAAAAAACAAAATTCAGCAAAGTGATTACACGTTAGGAACAAACTCAAATTCACACACAAGGCCATTAAGAAATTAAATAGAAATTAAATGTTACAACAAATGAAAATAGTTCAATGATGGTATTAGTGCTTCAAAAGAAAGTAATTGGAATATTAAAGGACAAAAGTTCTTAAAAAAACTGAGAAGCACTCAAATATTTTCACAAAACCGACAATCTTAAAGATGACTGTGCTAATCAAATGTGAAATGCTATCCTATAAAGCTCAAGAAAAATGATGCCAATAATGTCGTTTTTAAAATGTGATGCATCATCTCATGGTACAACACAAATCAAAATGTTAGGGATAAGACAAAATAAATTTACATTTCTTAGTATTTGATTTTCGCTTTTTATGTCTTCCTCAAGATTTCTTCTGACTCCCACTTAGTATTTTGAAATTCTGTCACTGTTTTTAGCTGACTCATCTAAAATGGGTAACCTTCCTGTTTTTAATTACCATGGAAAAGCAATCTAAAGTGGAACAGTATAGAAATACCTACCTACTGAATAAAAAGTGCAAAACAAAAAAAAAGTAAGAGTGCAAACATAATTTTTACCCACAAATCATGGCAAACAGCTTATCTTGTACTAAGTTCTTAGTTGATTCTTAAGTGCTAGTGAGGTTGGATAAAGGATGACCTGGACTTTAATGAAATTTAGTTGAAGTCTTTATTTACTGAACAAAAGGGGAGGAAAAAAAGGGAGAAAATAAATCAAGTTCCAGTCCAAAAGTGCTCTTGAAATATCTTTAAATGTTTTAGTTGAGATATTTCAATTCTTGAGCGAACAGTCAAAGAAAAAAATCAATGTTAGAATCAAAACATTTAGAAGTACTTCACAAAATAGCAACAGGTCATGTTTTAAATGCTTGTGCTGATTAGATTATTCCAAAATGTTTTCATTTACTTCCTCAGAATTTAGCATTTATATATTTATGAAATTCAAAAATCAAAGTAAAAATTGAGATGTTCTCAGTAAGCTCAATTATTATTTTCTCCCCTTTTGCAAAGGAGAAAAACCTGTAAAGAAAGTAAATCTTAAACTTTTATACACAAATTTAAAAATCAATCCATATATCAGCAGTAAGATCTAACATTGTGATACATTTTGAAATCGTGATTTTTATGTGTGGAGATATCTGCTTTGCTTTCTGTTCTGTTCAGTTTTCCATCAGAGCCTCCCTCTTCTTGTCCCAGAAAGCGTACATTTCATGAAACTGGGTGAGACTCACTCAACCCCACACCAAAGATTCATGCAGAGGAGCGAGTCTAACAAAAGGAAACCATTCCCAACCACAAGAATGGTCACAGATGTTCACCGGGCCAACCCAAGCCAATCCATAACAGTCAGAATTCTCTATGGGGAGTCTACATTATCCAAGTAATCATTATGAGAATCTCTGAAGGCCAAAATACAAAATATTCTCTATAAATGTTTCTCTAAAGTTTTCTCAATATTGTTGTCTACAGAGAAAAGTCTCTCAGAGTCATTACAGAAAACTGCTTCTTTACACAGGGAATGGTAAGATCTAAAGAAGGGTCTGGGCCTGCTGAGAGCTGTCTTGGTTATTACGTGAGAATAAGTCAGGCGGAAACCAGCAGAGCCAAGATTTGAGAAATGAGCTAGGAAGAAAGAGCTCTGAATATTGGCCTGGACTCAGGACCTATTCACCTGAAGCCAGTGCCCCTGTATTGTCTTCTTATAATTTATAAAGCCAACAACAAAATCCTGAATCACCAACATATAAAACTCTAAGTTATGATGCTAATTTCACTAAACCTTAGTTTTTAAGCAATAAAATATAAGGGTAGCTTAGAAGAAATCAGATTAGATAGATATTCTCTAGGATTCCTTTCTTGCTGTATAATTCTGTCAGTTGGAATTTTTGTCAACTAAATGTCTAAGTATTTGATTTTAAATGGTAAAAGTTATAACAGGAAAAAGCGTGCAATACTTTTACAAATATTTGCACTTCAGTTTACTCTTTCTGAGTCAAAATGTCTTTAATTAGGACAACAATCTACATTTTTAAGCTCTTTATAGAAAGAATGAAGAATTATTTTCTAAAAATAAGATGTTGGTGCAGCACTTTTGACTGTTGAACAAATCAAGTTGCTCTTCTCATTATCAATTTACAACATTTCACAGTAGTCACAATTAGAAATTTACAACTTGATACACAGATAGTACAAACCATTTGAGAATATATATTTCTTACTGAAATTTCATCAATTGTTTTCTGAGGAATTAAATTCTGATCCCTAGTTTGATCTTAAATGGACAATTCCGGAGAAATGGTAAACAATTATGATACATCAAGTATGAAAAAATATGCCATTCAACCAAAATAACTGAAAAAGTGTGATATAAAATGAAAATACATAGTAACTGGGAAACATTAAAATCTCTCCCTAACTATTCTGAGATTGTAAAGATAGCATTCGTAAAAATGTTCTGAATGGTTCCTCTTAACACAATTCTCTCCTTTATTCATGACCACATCCAGAGTTCTCAGTAAGCACTGTTTGTTGGATGACAGAACGGCAGTGACGGAAAATGGCAAAAGAGGGAGGGGTGGTTGAGGAGAGCTCATAAGAGAGGGGCTTGCAGGAGTGAGGAGGGAGGAAAAGGAGATGGTAAACAGGCCTGGGACAGGAGATACTGGAAAGACATGGAGGGAGAGGAGAGGGTGGGCAAAAGCTGAGGAATAGGGGGCCCCCTGAAAGTTGGGGAGAGGATCCTGAGGAGGGAAGAATGAGGGGCAGGAGGTGACACATAATAGCTGGGAGTAGGGGAAGAGAGAGGAGGGTAGGAGACCTAGAAAGGAAAACAAGGACACAGTAAGGGAATGAGAGAGAGAGGCAAATAGAGAAAAAAGGTAACTTCCTATCTCCCTGAGTATTTAGCAAGCCTGAAAGTTATAAGTCACTCTATATAGAAATACTATTTAAAATCTTAATATTTTTCTTTGCTTAATTCCAATGAAAGTATTCATTAATACATCCATTAAAATTCATATTATTCCTATATATTTATCTGAATACATGATCAATAAAAAAATAAAAATTCTATTCATTTGATTTTTTTTAACTTCATCTTTTAAATTTAGAAGCATGACACAGGATATTTAAATTTCAAAGAATGTACTACTGAGCACCAACAAATACATTCAATGGCTAATTTACACATCTTCCCTAACCAGAGCAATACTACATTTTCTATGTCCTTTATCAGCAAATCACAATCAAAATTATTAACCATTTCTGGGAATGATGACATCAGAACTTTAGTTCTTTCTTTTCTGGGCATTTCCCTTTGCTAAGTGTGTATGTCTGACAGAACTTCTGCTCTCCTTTCTGTCATCTTTGTCTCTGGATGATATTTTACTAGAAATATCCTTTGTATTTGTTGATCTTTTCCTATTTTCCTTGGTTTTGGCGCTTTTATCTAGGTCCACTTTTTCCTTTTCTCTGTCCTTTTTACCCTTAGGAGACTCTTTCTTGGACATATCTGCATCAGCTATTTTCTTATCCTTCAGGTCATCCTCTTTTTCTTTCTTCCCCTTTTTTTTCTCTTCATTCTTACTTCCCTTCCTTGACTCAGGCTTCTCTTTTTCCTTCTTGAGCTCTTCTTTAGTGAATTCTTTAACTTTCAGGTTTTCCAATCAAAGGAAAAAATGTTTATTGACAGCATCTCTTAATTTACAGAACAGTAAGTTAGTGAAACTATATTGTCTCTCTATGTATCTCCCCACACACAGGAAATTAAAGCTACTTTAATCCTCTAGCCTTTAAGTTGGTTAAAGAGATGCAAAGCTCTATAAAATATCAACTATAAAAGAAATGCTAGAAATGTGCCGTATTTTTCCAGCTTGAAATATGGTATGACTTGTTTTAAGACAAGGTCAACATGCTGTATTTAAAGCTGAGTGCATCCATAAAGGCAATACTTTACATAGTTAACAATTCATACTCTGTAACTATAATGACATAATTAAGGGAACACTGGCAAAGTGAAGATAAACTTTTCATAACTTGTGAATATATATATAAAGAAAATTAACATTTTTCGCTTAAACAAAAAATTCTGTCTTTAAAATACTTAAAATCCTTGAAAACATGTATGTACAAAGATACATATACACTGATTTTCTTAGCTAATTAAAGCAAAAAACAATTTTCATGTATGCTAAATTTTAAAATCATTTCCTATAGCATTTAAAATGACAAATTGGAATTTCTTTTCTGCAGACCACGAAATCAGTATTCCTTTAAGTATGTTCCCTATTAATTATGTAGAGCCACTCAATATCACACATCTCCCATATTCACAGACAGAGCAAGCAATCAAATGGAGTACACAGCTAATTCCAAATTTCATAAAAGATACTGCTGTCAACTTGCTTTACATAAAGTTCCATAGAGCAGTTAGCAAAAGCTGTGAATCTCATTTGTTTGCACTCTCATGAGGATATCATAAAGTAAAGCGTTAGCTTAATAATGCAGCCTTTCAGCAGCAACACAGAAAATATTTCTTTAATAAAACATGAAGATGTTTCTGCCCATCAAAATCACGTAAAACATAGCACAAAATGTCATTCAAAATAAGCACTGGCTTTGTGGTGCTCACTAAAAGAAGTATTCTATCTTTTCAGGCAGTCTAATGAAATCTTGATTAACTATAAAAATATCATATAGGGCTTCTCCATTAATTGAATTTTCTAGTGATCAACCAGGAAATTCTTCAGTTCTCCCTGAAAATCTTGTAAGGATACAGAATAGTATTCATTCAGCATCACCCTCTGAGTCTTCACTCTATTTCAAAGCTGTTTGCATAGCAACACAGATAACAGCATTGTAAAGAGTAACATATATGTGCAATGCTATCGGGTCTTATTCTGCAAACTTTTTTAAAAAATTAAATTTTCAAAGTTGAATCTGCCTTTCTAGAGTCATAAGTAAAATTATATTTTATTGGCCATTTTTAATCTTTATTTACATAAGAATAAAATGATGAAAATTCTGTTTTCTTCCCACAAATTATTCAAGTAGGACACAAGGTTAAAACATTAAAATTTTCCCATCTTAAAATTATAATACAAAGCAGAACCCTGCAAATCACTTAGTGAAAGTCTCACCTGTTCTTATTTTACACAAAAAAAACCCCTACAGACAATATGTCAAGCACTTGACTTGATCACAAGAATATCACAAGCTTATAAAGAAAATCATGCACATTCCCCATGCCTCTTCTCACAAAGGAAGTAACTATTTACATATAAACAAGAAAAAACATAGGGATATAAAGTAAGGCTGTAATATTTAGTAGTTAGTCCACATATAATGGTTGACAGGTATAATAATTTTTAGTGAGTTAAAATATCAAATACAGCAAGAGCTATATCAATGTAATGCAGTGCTCCAAATTATACAGCAAAGTTTTCATTTTACTGAAACTACACATTTGAATTACACTAGCTTTTTTGTGCTCTAAGACAGAGCATCTTGAGAGTTTTTAGAGAAATATAATAAATCACTGATGACTTCACCTTTTTCCAACAGTAATTCAAAAAGTCAAACTTAAAAAAGTCTTAGAAAGCAAGGTAGGATGTGTATATGTAAACTTCATACACCATAACAAATATAGTAAGATATTAGTATAACATATATGCTCATAATGTAAAGATAGTTACAAAATTTTGATAACATGAAAAAGGAATTACTTAAAATATAGGCTTGAGGTAGAAAGTTTTTCAATAAAATCTTGATAAAACTAATAATTATGACCTAAGCACCCAAGCAAGACCAAAAAGCAACAATGTTTAGCATTAGTAGCTACATTTACATAACATATCCAGAAAATGTCATGCATTTTCAAGCATTAAACTGGATTTCACTCAAGGCTAATTTGAAAAATAGAAAATACCTTTAGCCTTAGTTTTGCTCTTGGCTACCCCACCAGGTCCTTCTGTTGGTATTTACAAGATGAGAATAGGTTATAAATAAAAAATATTAGAGAAATTCAAAATAAGTATCTAAAAAATAGTTAAAATGGATGCCTCTGTGAAACAAATTAACTTAAATTCACCATTTAAAAAACACTCCTTCAACATACAAATATCTATTCTTTATGTGTCACTTTAAAGCCTTACTTTCACTATTTATAACAGATAAATGCATTGTAATTAGTTTATCATTTAGTCAACTTAACAATTTGCCTTAGACCTTTAAGAAATATCTAATTACCACTGGAAAAGGCATTTCATTCTCAGTCTGGGTCACAGATGATCAATTATGAGACTGTGGTAAAGAAGAAAGGACTTTACTGCATTATTCAATCACATTTGAGATCCAAAAAAGGACTGCATATTTTGATAGAATTTTCAGCTCTGCTCTTTGAACAATCATTGCTTTTCCCCATCATTTCAAACTTTCTTAAAAAAAAAAAAAATTACACAAGCAAGTAAGAATGGCACAACTATGTAAGTAAGTATTAACTTTTTCACTCTAAAAACTTTGTAAAAGTTTTTTATTTCCTCTCTTGGCAAATGAAAGTTCTGATAATGGATTTATGTTTGACCCTCTAACAAATATCAATAACATGGAGCTTTTAGAGCACTCTTATTCCCGCCAGGCTGTACTTAGTACCCCACTCAACTGAGCTTCCCAATTCTATTTCCCAGTCACATTAAACATCATATTCACGTATCAGTAAACTTTCCAAAGTGGCATTCCAAGTGGCCAATCTATTTCTGAGGCACATTGGGTATGGAGGTGCTTAATGTTTACCTCCTGGAGGAGGAAGAACACCATGCACACAACTTATCACTCAAAAACTAAGGTCAAAGGTATGGTGAAAACAAAGTCACCCATGCCATATGACACTTGTTTCTCCTGTAAACTATAGAACTGACTCTATATGTTTCTCAAAACCATAAAGATATTCCCACTTTTAGTATGAGATGTTTGTACTGATACATTGTTCAAACTTCCCTTTATTTATAGCAATTTGTTTCCATCAAATAAGGAGACCCATTTGAGAAGGGCAATTTATTTTGGTTGAAACAGTACAATCACCATTCTTCAAGAAAGCATTAGTATATCTTATCACTGACTACATAAAAAAAGAAACACGTGACTAATTGTGGTTATATTTGTCCAGTTACTTAAAATACACAGATAACCATAACTAGTATGTGCATATGACAATTACTTTTTTTTTAAATTGGAAAAAACATTCCATTGTTCAAGTATTCTTTGAGAGCACTGAATATTTTGCAATGTCATTTTCAGTGTTTTATACTCAACAAACAACTGTTTTCTAATATGTATGTTATAAATGATTCTCCCTTGTTGGTTGTGTTAAAAAAATATATTTCATCTAAGGTATTGTTAGAAATGTCTAATCCAAATGAGTGCCCACAATATAGTAAACATATAGAACTAAATCTACAAGTCAGGGACATCTTATAGTTAGAAATGGGTAGAATTGCATGGAGGTAGATGTCTTGATATAAGCACATACAGAGAAATAGACAAGCTGAGCACAACTTGATTCCTTCCTAAACTGTCAAAAACAGCATATACCTTGTAAAAATGAGTGCCATCTTGGATCAATCTTCACTAAAGTTTACTTCAGAATAAAATATCAAACATACTCTTGTAATACCAACCTTAAATACGAATATTACCCAGTGCAACAAGAAATTAGCATAAGGCATTAAAATATACTTTGAGTACTGTTAACACCCACTCCTGACTCCTGTGATATTTCCTATGGTAGGCCCAGATTTTCCTGTTAAAAAGCAGAGTGATGAAAATCAGACTACCCTATTTCCACCCCCACCACTCCATGATCTAGTTAAAAAGAGCTGTAGCAATGAAAAGGCTAGAATTAGTTTTTGTCATGAATAAAACAAGACATTAGATAAGTATCAGATTAATGAAATACATACAAACAGTGAGTACTGTGCTTTATTTTAAACTTTTTTGATTTGGGTATACATTCTTACAGTGATATGAATTAACAAAGTGTAATGCACCACAACAAATTCTAAAGTATTACCTTATGCTACTTTTTCTGAACTTAAAAAACACATTCAATAATTGAAACATTATATTCAGTGTGTGAAGCAAAGTGAATAGACATGAAGAAAGCACAACAGCAAAGACAGGAAGTTAACAGAGGAATTCCTAAGTAACGATGAAACAAGGAGGGAGTCGAGATTTGGTATTCTAAAAGTAAAATGGTCAGTTTTAGAAAAAAGGCATGAACAAAGGTTTAAGATGGGGATATTACTGGATTTTGTTAGTTACAAAAATGGCCCCAAAAGTTCATCCAATTATAGTTTGACCGGTGGTAGAGAAGGCAGTCAGGTTACAATGATGAGAAAACATAGGTGGAGAGAAGGATGACCAAAAACCCAAGGTGCTCACGAGGGCCTTCCTTATTTCCTTAGAAAAAAAACTGAGCATATATAAAATTTACCAGGATTCTGAGGAGGGCAGAAAAGGAGTAAGAGTTTGAAGAATTTTATCTGTATTTGGATGTTCTGAAGGTAGAGGAAACACATTAAGAAAAAGAAGTCGAGTGAGTAGTAGAGGAGAGGGATGATGAGGCCAGAAAGGTACAGACACAAAGAAGAGGGTTAGCTTTGGGAATCGGATGATGCAATGTCTTCTAAAAAAATGATGAATGAGAGCAGAAGTAAGAGCTCAAAAAACAATTCCAAGACAGGTCAGGCACAGTGGCTTACACTTGTAACCTCAGTACTTTGGGAATCCAAGGCAGAAGGATCGCTTGAGGCTAGGAGTTCGAGACCAGCCTGGGCAACATAGTGAAACCTTGTCTCTATAAAATAAATAAGTAAATAAAAATTAGTTGGGCATGGTGGTGCATGCCTGTAGTCCTAGCTACTGAGGAGGCTGAGTTGGGAGGACAACTGAGCCCAGGAGTTTGAGGCTGCAGTGAACTATGACCATGCCACTGCACTTGGGCAACAGAGTGAGACTCTCAAAAATAATCTGATTCAGTAATGTCATAAAGGGAAGAGAGAAGGCAAAAAATGAAATCTAAGCCAGGGTTTACTCTCTTAGGAAAGAAAAAAGCAAAATCATCTCTATAGAGGAATAAAATAACCCTGGAAGATGGAAAAAATGTGGAAAAGATTTAGAATACCTGCAACAGAGAATTAACTATAAGAGCAGCATGCCCCCCCACCAATAGAGGTTCAATACAGGTAACTTTTATATATATATGCATTCCAGCAACAATGTGAAAAGCAGTGGTGGAGAAAGGCATCAGTGCTAATCCAGGATTGGTGACAACATATAGAGGAAGAAAACATGAGTTTGAGGGCATTAGGGAAGTGGCCTTAGAGGAAACCACAAGGCATGTATATAAGACCTATCTTTCTATTTTTTTAATTCTCGACAGAATTAAATTCTTAACATTTGTAACTATAGTTGATGTGAACTCTCCCTACGGTGCCAAAACTCAACAAGCATGCCTTACTTTTCTTCTTTTCTATCTTTACTACCACAGCCAATGCCTAGGGAAAAAATAAAAAGGAAACAATTCCATCAAACATTAAAATTTGTGACTACACAGTGGCTCTACAGAAGTTTCTCAGTAGCAAAAATAAAATCCTATAAATTAGAGCTGAAATGGAAGCATCCTGGTATTCATTATCCTTTCAAACAAAATTTTTTTTTTCGCTGATAAAATATACTCCCATTTAAGGCAGTCATCAAGGAAGCATTTGGATGTGGTTAAAGTCAAAGAGCATGGCCCACACACAAAAAAAAATCATCATCATCACCACCATCATGTTATCTGCTTTCTTTTTACCTTTGTATGTTTATTTTGATGAAAGTTTTTAAAGTGGTTACTGTTAACAGCTCTGGTAACTATTTAGGAACTCTTCTAAAGAAATAAGAATTAAAAAAAAAAAAACAGGTCTTATATTCTTCCCTTAGAACATGAGGGAGTCACCTAACAGTAATTTATGCTACTTTGGTAACTGCCTCACAGCCACTATTCAATGAACATTTTCAAAACAAAATTAAAATGTCTGAACCATTAAGCCAATATCTAGTCCTTTGGTTCTACCACATGGAGTAGATTCTAAAAGACGGACTCCATTATGGACACCTAAGAAGCTACTGAAGACTTCAGAGTCAGTTCTAAAATTGGTGTTCCGGATATCACTGGATACTCAGGTCAGTTCAGTCACTCTCATGATTCCTGATGAAACTTATGAGTCAGTTTGAGGCTTCTCATCTTCCTTTTCCCCATGCTGGAATACCATAATCATTTCAACACTGACCACACATAGCAAAGAGGCCCCAAATATTTAAGTAATATCCGGCAAGGTGGGCAGACTGTTGCTCCAGCCTTGGTAAAATGCCTATCAGGACATTACACCAATTTCCTTTTTATTTTTAAATAGATAAAATGATAATATTACAAACTTTAAAAAAAAACAAACAGGAAACCTCAAACCACCAACCCTCAATGATAAGGAAGGGATGATCAGAACATGAGAGAATTGAAAGACTAAAAGAAAGGACAGAATTGCATCCAGTGACTGAGAGTTTGAACAAAGGTGAAATGCAGATTCAAATACAAACAAGATACAGAAAGGTTCACCCGATGACCTTTGTTTTTAGCAAGGTCAGCTTGTTGTATGAACTAAAAATGTCATTTCTCCTATAAAACAGTATGTTCAATAATTGTATCATTTATTTAAGTCAGTTTTAAATAATACCTCAGTATCTAATTAAGCAATGAGGAACACCTTAGGCTCTCACCCGTCAGGACTAACACCGGTATATGATATTACTCCTATAATATTAATGAGTATCATATACAAGGCCCAGATTTGAAGAGGGATTCAAATAAAGTTTAATATCTGGCTCCCAGATTCAAGGGGTCTACAAGCTAATTAATATTTCTGTGGTTATCTCAACAAATAACAAAGGCAGAGAATTTGACATACTTGTTCTATCAATCAATTTTAAAAATAAAGTCTGAGTCCCTGAGTTTCTTATAAGTATTCCAAATATGCATTGTAACCAAAGAAGAGTCCCCAGTCAAATCACAGAAAACTTCTTATGTTTTATATCATATAGACTTCAGGAGCTAGCCCAGAGTCTGATTTAGAAAGGGTCTTTGAGCATCAGTCCATAAAAAGGATAACTGCCAAGTGATTAAATTAATAATAATTGGTTATGTTAAATCTGCTTTTGATACTTTCCAAAATTACAAACATCAGAACATGCAAGGAAACAATTGCTCTGTCCAGCTAAAACAAAAAAACAAAACAAAACAAACAAACAAAAACAGAACTCAAACAGACCAAAGTTTTTTTTCTTATGTCTGGATACAGCTCTATAAGCCAGGGAGATAATTTCTAGAATAAAGGATCAAAGGACAAGATGAAAAAGCATTCCGTCAGGTCCTTGGCAGGATCCCGAGGGCAGCAAGCTGACAGCCAGGCCTCAGGGAATGGGGAAGACCAGCACCTAGAAGACACATCTCCAACTGACTCAGACCTACCAGTCATGCCCCAGAGAAAACCAGGATTGAAAGAAGCTAATGCACAGAAAAGAATCCTCAGAGTGCCGCTGCTTGTTTCTTTGCCAAACCTCAAAGAACCCAGCACCTTCTGAATCGCACAAATGTCAGTCCATCTGAAGAAACAAGGACAGTGACTCTGAGGGTCCAATATGACATCGCCACACCGAGCACATCCTGGGAAGTGGCTTTGGTTGTTTCACACCAAAAGGCACAGAGTAAATACAGAATGACTTAAAAGTTCTGAAACCATAATGTTCAGGATAAAATTTTTCCTTTTTTAAGTTAGTTTCTCAATTTAAAAGGCACAAGCTAGGAAAATGTTTACATTACAAAACAGAAAGTTACAGAATAAACCCTTAGAAAATTAAGAATTCCAGCAATACACAGGAGTAAAACTTAAGCAAAGTAATTTTGATCAGCTTCAAGATACTTTATACCACAATTCTGCAAACACCTTTGCTTTCTCTCTCACACACAAAAATGCTTAGGCACAAGTTGAAGGAAGTCACAGAAGTCAGGGGTTCATCAGCTACCTGTGTTTAACCTTCATTAGGAGATTTTCAAAGAGGCTGATCAGAGATGGTACCAAATAAATGGCAAACTGTTATAAATGTTATCTCATGTTCTTGTTTTTCACTTACAAAATAAAGCATAATTAATTTCTGTACATAAAATATGTATTAGCTTGACAAAAAAGCCACCAAATATGATAAGAAATTAATAATTCCAAACATTTTAAACACAAATTATTTACTTCTCATAAACTAATCAAATATCTCCGAGGGTTAGTAGTCATGACGAATTAACACATAAGAACATTTTTAAAACTATATACCAGACATTTGGCTAAGTGAATTTCATTGAGTGAGGCCTAAGATTGCTTTCAAATTTAAACCAACTAAATTTTGATATTTCACAGTACTCAAATTCAAAGTGTAAAACACAATAAATACAGATTAAGAGTGAATCAACTTTCAGAATGAACATTATTAAATGATACTCATTTGTTGCAGAATATCCTACTAAATGATGGCTTAGCTGAAGTGCTTGAAAGTTTGAAAATCAGATGCTTCTGAATGTTAAAAACATTAACATAATAAAATACTTCCTGAATAATGAGGACAAGACAAATTAGAGTTTTACTAGTCATTTAAGCTTTATGAGATCACTGTCCAATGTACAAAATAAGTATTCAGATCCAACAATAGCTATAGAATGTTTTTTAGCAGATTAGCAAATTGGACAGCCTTCCTTGACACAGATAAAAGGCAGAGGGGATGGATGCTCTGTGCTCTGATTTGAGACTTTTACTTTCAGGCTATCATTGCAATAGTTTACAAGAGAGATTTCTAACAAAGAAACTAAATGTGTCCTATTCCCCTCAAAGTAAATGATGAACCACTTACTGAAGGTAATTTCATTAAATATGGAACAAACAATACTTGAAAGGTAGACATTATGATAGTTAACTAAAATGTAAAAAAAGTAAACATTTTCAAATTTTAAGTTCTATATAAAAACTAAAGCTAAGCAAACTTTTAACAAGCTCAAAGAGATTTAAAAACAAAACACCACTCCTTCAGAATAACCGAAGCCAAAGATTTTAGGTCTTATTCCTTTCAAGCTTGAAGAGTTTTGCTTGACAGGGAAAACAAATGAAATCTCATTTTAAGGAGTACATTTTTTATATAATGGATACAATTGCTTCTGTTATTACTGAAGTAAATTCACTTTAAAGAAATTGATTCAAAGATGTTTTTAAGATTTTCTAGTTGAAAAAATTATCCTTCTAAAAAGAATTACCACTTCAACAAATTTAACTTATGATTCTAAAAGGAATATTATATTTAAGTCAAAACTGATAGCCAATTAATACATTAATGAAGGAAAAAATAGAAAAAGACTTATTTGGGATAAATAATTTTAATATGTATAACATTATTTAAGATACATATTCACATTTTCCCTCTTGTGTAATATGCCTACTTAAAAAAATTTCAAATTACTTTCTCCGATATATAGTTGGAAATAAAAATAAAAATAAAATTTGCTTTTATAGACAGAAATATGTCTGAATACAGTATTTTAACTTACCCTAAGGCAAAAAACATGGGTTTATATTTAAATTATTTAAAAAGCACCAATACAGGATTTTACATTGAAATTTGTATGAACCTGACAAGTCAGTTAATCTAAAGTACAATTAAAAAATCAGCTTTTTAAGGAACCATCATTTACACATCAGTCATGTTAAAGCTCAACAGAGAAGCATTTAACTTATGAATCATGCCAGAAGTATTTTTATAATCAAGTCCATTAGAATCATCTTAATTAATAATGTTAGAAAGACAAGCATCAAGGGTTAACCACAACACAATTCGCTATTGTTAAGTTTCCAAATTTAGTTCAGTGAATACATTAAGTTGAAACAAAACGATACAGAAACCAATTATACCACAAGAACATCACTTTCAGTATACTTTGTCGCCAACTATAAGAATAAGGAATGCCATTTTTTCCACTAGAAGTGGGGACGCCAAGTATGGGGCTAGCTAGTAGCTGTACTGGACAAGATCACATGGTTGACTTTTATTGTAAGATCACAATTGCCCCACTGCACGTTAAGCGCTGCATAAGCAAAGGAAAGAAAAAGAAAAACAAGACTGCTTCGGGTGTTCGTAAGCCAATGACTTGAGTCCCTGAAGCAAAGTTATTGATTATGTAAATCCAATATGACACAAGTCTTTCCCTGAACCCCTTCATTCTGTGACGTACCATCAACACCATCTGCGGTTTCACTTTCTTCTTCTTCTTCTTCTAGCATTTCAAAGGGAGTCATTATATCATAGAGAAATGAGAGGAAACCATAAAACCAATCTGAACTCTCCTCTGCTAAAATATTAAGGACTTCCTCAAGAGAATCAATATTTTCATTACTGCCATCTTTGGTCAGGCCTACATAAGAATAAAGGAAGAGAGAAAGAGAAAATAAGGAGAGCAGTTAGGTGGAAAAAGGAAGCTGAGGAAGGCGATCTCAAAAAGGATGTGCATCATGGTCACAGAGGTTTACAGAAAGATAGTTTGGAAAACAAAGAAGTCAATTAAAATACACACCTTACAATCAACTCTCAATCATATGAACCAAAGGAAAGCCACAATTTGACCAAGTCTCACCATTCCTACCAGCTCCAACCATATTTGCTTCCTTTCATTAGAGTCTTGTTGAAAAACTGATACAACTGTATTCAGTCAAAATCAATAGGGCAGCGAGACCTCAACTCTACAATAAATCAAAAAATCAGCCGGGCGTGGTAGTGCATGCCTGTGATTCCGGCTACTTGGAAGGCTGAGGCGGAAGGATCGCCGGAGCCCAGCAGGTCGAGGCTGCAGTGGCCAAGAGCGGCCACTGCACTCCAGTCTGGGCGACAGAGTGAGACTCCAACTCAAAAAAAAAAATCAATAAACAGGAATGGGAAGAATTTGTTAACACTAATGGGAAATAAGAATCATATCAAGAGAAAAAAGTTGTTTACTTCTGACAACCTCCAGATTTGCTCATCTACCAACCAGATATTATTGAGAGTTGATTATACAAACATTCATATTATGATATATATGAAAAATGTTTCAATAAATATTTATTGAAAATAAAAAGGTTTGCTTCTTCAAATTTTACCCCGTAAGACTTAGAGATATTAAGACAACTAATTTAAGTTTTAAAAATTACAATGTATCTTCACCACTTGAGTCAAAAGAAGAACTATATCATGCCATTCTTCATGTATTTGGGGCAGAAAAGAAAAACACAAATTGTAGTTGATATTTAAATTATTTCTTGACAAGCCTAGAGCATTTTTTTCACTGAATTTTTTTTTTTTTTTTTTTTTTGAGTGGGAGTCTCACTCTGTCACCCAGACTGGAGTGCAGTGGCCGCTCCCAGCCACCACAGCCTCAATTTGCTGGGCTCCAGCAATCCTTCTGCCTCAGCCTTCCAAGTAGCTGGAATTACAGGTGCACGCTACCATGCCCGGCTGATTTTTTGGTTTATTGTAGAGATGAGGTCTCGCCAAGTTGCCCAGGCAGGTCTTGAACCCACGGGCTCAGGCAATCCACTCACCTCAGCCTCCCAAAGCGTGGGATTACAGGTTGAGCCACTGAGCCCGGTTTTTTCACTGAATTTAATAGTTGACAAATGCTGTGAACAGAGAAGAATTCTATTCCTACTTAAGTCTCTGTGGGAATAACATTGTTTCTTCTTTCTGCCTTAAAACACTATAACTGCATATCTGGTATAAACATTTTTTATTTTTCTCCATTTTCTAATATACTATAAGTACTTCCAAGTACTGAAAAAAAATTAGAATACTTTTCTGTCCCTTAGTATGACAGGTTGAAGTGTGCAACAAATATGCAAAGCATTTAAACAAAACTGTTTACCCAGTCATACAACTTTCCTGTGGTTCTTAAGACAAATTTGCTAGTCTAAACAGAAAAAGATAATATTCTGGGAATGTAATTCCTTCTTAACCTCTAAGAGTAGGCGTCAACCAAAGGGCAGGGTTTCAATGCCTTTGGCTCAGCAAGGTCTGGTCCTCTCCTCCCATCAGCTCATTCATCCATCCAGTCTACAAACGTTTATCAGGGGTCGAGGAAGTGCTGACTGGCTTCCCTTTTGCTTTTCAGCCATACCTGATACGATGCCAGTTAGATGCTAGTCATAGGACAAAGGACAACCATGCAATCCTTAGGTGGTGTTACTCTAAGCAGATGTTACTCTCAGCATTTAGTCCTCAGGTCATTTTCCTGTTGATTTTATTTGGGAAACAAGTTTTTAAAGAATACATTTCCAAGCATTGTAGTTTTCAATAACCCAAACTAAAATGAAAGATACTTTTATTTTAAATAATTTGGCCACAAAAACAGGAAGCTATGTCAATGGAGAATAGAATTAGTATATTTGAAAAGTGCATCAGAAGGGCCTTGGTGAGAAATAATAAAATTCATAATGGCTATTGATCTTGGTTATTACTCATACATATTTCACCAAAAAAAAAAAAAAGGCCAAACTTTACAATTTGAAGGAAATGCAAGCATAAATGAGTGAATTTCCCTCAATTAATAAGATTTAAATATATGCAGATTTAAGAGCCTAGAAATAAACATTTAATGGATACATGCCAAACCTATGAAAGTTCAACATATCTCAGCTATTACTACACTTGCCATGCCAAGCTCTGCTCTAATTCTGGTCACCTACCTTCCTCCCTCCCCTTGTACTCCCCTTCTACCTTAATCCAAAGTCTAAACCCTAAAAGTTTAAGCCTAACCTTTTGCTGCCTCTCCAGTGAGAATGCACCCTGAAAGACTGGCTTCTTTGGGGATATATGCTCACTGTATTTGCTCCCTCACAACCTGTTTCTGATCAAACAGAATCCATTAAACCTCTGGGCTCCCAGCAATTTCACCAGGTTCTGTCTTTGCAATCACCTGCCAGTAATAGAGGACAACTAGGCTACAAAAATCTCAAGCTAGAAAAGAACTTTAGACATAAAATTCAATTCAAGGTAAGGCTGTCTTTTGTGCAGAGAATTCAAACACTATAGAAATATGGTTGATGTGATAAGTGAGCCTAACAGTTCACCTTTGGTTTGTTTCATCTGTACTGAAGCTACCAGCCAACTGTAAACTGCTACATGTGCATGGTAAAATAGTTTAGTTATGTTAGCTTTACCTGATCTTTGCGCATTTACTAATCAAATTGCCAAAACAAATCTTGAGATTTATCAAATTTGGTTCCACCTTCAAGTGTATAATTCTTATAAAAGGCACAATTTATGGTGTGCTCATACTGTATCTGCAAATAGCAATTTTCAAAGTTACAGTTAATGAACCTCTTAATGGTAGGTTAAAAATCTTACAGGGAATAATTTTTTAAAATCTCAAATATACTAAAAATCAAGTTATTAATGTAATAGTTTGCTATAGAAATAAATCAGCATGTTATATAGAAGAAACTGTAAAATATAGTACATAAGAAGTAATAGTTCTAAAAAAGAGGAACCTGGCCTGCATGAATTTATCTTTAAAATCAAAAGTTTCACTATCCAGAATACATAAAGTAATACAAGGAAATAATAAACATGTATGGGCAACCAAATTACCATCATTCTGATATGTTAAGTTCTATATAACTCTATTTCTTTTATATGCCTAGGATTATAATCATCTGAGAATTTAACATATTTATAGAAACACTAATTTAGATATGCAATGACAGAATTACATTAAAAAATTTATTAAGGTTAGACAGGAAAAGAAATTGTATAAAAATCTCACGGTAAGCGTTCACTGTTAAGCAACTAACACTCATTTCCACTGAGCAGTAATATGAAAACATAAGCTAATATAGCTTAAAGTTAAAAAGCTTTATTATGTTTAATCATAACTAAATCTTTTTTTTCATATTTAGAATATATTGTTTTAAAAAGAAGTGAGATAAATCTACTGAAAATAGTTACATTGGTCACAGATGTGGAATCCTCCCATGTTTTCATGTCAATAAAATATACACAGAGTAGTGCATTTAGGGAGAATTTCTTTGGGTCATTATTCTACTAAGCTTATTTTATAACATCATACCAAGTACATTATTTTCTAAAGACTTGATATAAAATGTTTTCACATATATGATGCTACAATGAAAGCAAAGAAAATCTTATTAGGCCAGATTATATAAAATTTGCATATTAAAATTAGCATCATGCTTTCCATCAGGATAGCATTTTAAAACAATTGAGGAAATACCACATCATTATCTACATTTTAAAAAATCTAAATCATAAAGACAAGTAATTCTGATGTCAGAAAGTAAAGGATCTAAGACTTCTAAAATAACAATACCCAGTGAAAAGACCAGTTCATATTTTAATGCTACCTTTAAAATATGCATAGGACATTTTAAGGTGTTTACTATCATGATTTGATTTAAAAATGAATTTTTATAAGCCTGTAGAAATTTACATTTTCAAATGGAAGTGAGTTATGTCTAATGTTGATAAAGGACCCCTAAATTACATTTCACACTATTCTAGGATATCATCTATATTTTCAAATGTAAGGTTCAGAATAGGAAGTATTTTAAATCTGAAGACACACATTAAATTACTATTCTTATTAAAATACATATGTAAGTGCCTATATACTTATCCATTGATAAGAGTGAAATGAAACATGAAAGTCGATGGAAAAATAATTAAGCCATTTAAAATTTTAACAGGAATGAAATATAAAATTTATGGGGGAAATATCTTCCATAAGCTATATACTATTGACACAGATATTATTAAAGAAAAAAATTTATTTTGTTTCTAGCATTTTACCACTATGAATAAAAATGAAATGTGTACTTGCCTAATAAGACTTTGGCATCATCCACATCAAAATCTCCATCACCATCAGCATCATAGATCCCAAGTTTTCCTACAAGGGGGAGGAATGACAGGTATAAGAACAAAAGAAAAAAAAAATTAATAAAGTATTACCACTTATTGCAGTCCTGTATATCAGTCAACAATCAATGCCAATTCTTTGCTTTCATAATCCTGCAAGGCAATACCAAATGAAGATCTTACCTAGAAATGGTGAACAATTCACTTAGACTCAGGAAATGTTCACCTAACAAATTCTAAGAAATACAACTGTTGCAGTATTTTGTTTAAAGTTTTAACAATACCCTGATCTAATAATTTCTGAATTTACTGTCCTTCTAAAAATATTTTAAGGAAAGTTTTAAACAAATATAAAAAATTATATTGATGCATTTCCAACAGTTACATAAAATTTAATGTTTCTAAAGCATAAAATTTCACCACACTATCAATATTGGAAGCAAAAGAAACAACCAATCAGGTCTCAAATAAAGACTAAATGTAACAGAGTGTAAGTAATAAAAATAAAAGTACAATTAATTTTATACTTTATAATAATGATTTACAACAGAAATACCACAAATTAACCTTGAAGAAGGAAAAAAAAAGACCATTCTGGAAATAAAGTATGTAAAAACCAGAACCTTTCTGAAATTACAATGGAAAACATATGGTTGATCTACTTAAAGAATTAGCACTGGCCATCTATTACTAAGGGGAAACAAAAAAAAAAACCTTAAAACAGATATGCTGAGAAGACAATACTACCAAGCCCTCAAGAATAGCAAATATGTATTTAAAGGGTTTTTAATCCTTTCTCCTAAGGAGCACTGTTATGTTTACCTTTCAAATAATAAGTATATTCAATCTCCTAAAAAAGCATCCCATAATAAACATGACTCATAATTCACATTGCATTCACAAATACAGCATTAGTTATAAAACAAAAACCTGTTGGCAGCAGTATTACTATTTCTTGGATGCAAAGTACATCAAAAGGTTGCATATGACCAGGTAAAAACATTGGTGCAAAACAGCTAAGATTAATCTCTATCACCCCGGAGCCCTTGTTCTACTTAGGAAAACAGCTAACTTGCTATGTAGAAGTCTGACTTAGCAGGCACACACCCATCTAAAATGATAGTAACAATAGAGAGATGAGAATGTTAACATTTCTATTGCTAAGAAAATGAAAAATACTCATCTGCAGGTCAAGGCCATAACAGTACAGAGCTCAAATAACATTAAAAGATAGAAAACATGGTCCTTCCTGACAAACTTATAAGGGAAAATTGGTCCTACCACTTACATTCTCTGATGCAGACGATAACTAAATTAGTAGAATAAGAATGAGGTTTTAGAGACTAACACAAGTAGATTTAGAATGGATCTCCAATAGCCTACCTTGAAGTACCTCTGATAAGTTATAACGGAAGTCCTTTGCTTTGGCTGCATGCATGTAAAAACATGAAAGTTGTTACTAGTGCTTATGGTACAAATATTTAAAATCTCTTCTTTTGTTTAACATGCATTCCCTAGCAACACATCACTGTAAGTTAGTAAAATCACAAATATACTCAGAAGTTTGTCTCTAAACTAAAATTACCCTTCTGTTAGTCTAACAACTTATCCAGACACTTTCCTTAAAGAAATAAAAATTAAACATTTTTATGAAAGACAGATGACATATAAGTATATTTTGTTATTCTTTGCCTTTTCCCCCCCAGAAAGATGACTATAATCTGACAAGTAAAGCAGAAGAACAGGAGGTCCAATGGTACCCTAAACATATGCAACCCTAAACATAGAGACAAGTGTGCATTTTTACAGTGACAGGTTCACATCTTTCACTGGATTATGAAAGAGGAAAGCCATTATTCACAATAGCCAAAAAGTGGAAACAACCCAAATGTCCAAGCAAAATGTGGTGCATCCATATGATGGGATATTATGCAATCATAAAATGGAGTTAAATATTGAACCTTAAAAACATTATGCTAATTGCATAAGGCAGACATATAAGGCCACATTATATGATTCCATTATATGACATGTCTGGAGTAAGCAAAACCACAGACACAAATCAAATTTGCCAAGAAAGGGAAAAAAACAAGAAACTGAGTATATGGGGGGAAGGGAAAACAGAATTTTTTTTGGAATCAGATAACATTGATAGCTACATAAAATAACGAACATACTAAAACCCAATAAGTTGTACATTTCAAGTATTTATGATACTGACTTTTATGTTATGTGAATTTTATCTCACTTAAAAAAATATTTAGGGGGATGTGGGAAAAAAAGACTGAGACTCCGAAAAGGATCATTAATGTAAAAAATCATGCAAAACTGCAGGGATTATGGGAAGAGAAAAGGGCAAAGGAGGAGAAAGGAAGACACTATTGGTAGTACCACAGCAGCTTCCTCAAAACAGCATACAGACTACACCTACACACACACTCTCACACACACTCACAACCACACCCACCCATCTCATCATCTACATATACACACACATACATACACACACCCCATCCCAAAGCAGAAGCAGAGGGTATGCTTTGAAAACCCTCCCTAAGGAAGGATTTTGCAAATTGTGCATTTTTAAAATTTATAGTGTTAAAAAAAGAATCAAAATTATAGAGTACTGCATACAGTAAAATAGAGTACTGTTTGATAAAACTTCTCTCTGTGTGACAGACGTACAATAAAAAGCCTATTTTTTTTCCACTGTAGGTCATGTTCAAAGAAGTTCAAAAGTTACTAGTCCAGGGTAACCCTGATAACATGTCCTTTTGTTCTCATCCACTTGAGAACCACTGAGAGGATACAGAATTGCCAGTACCAAAAAGATGATAATAAATATTTAAGATTACTAACGGATGTCACTTACTCTCTTGCAAATTCAAATAAAAGATATCAGAATTCTTACCTAGAACTTCCTCATAATCAACAAGATCAAACCAAACAACAGCTACTGATGTCCAGACTCCCAGCAATGCAATCACCATAAACCACGTGAAAAATGAACTTCCAGAAAGTCCTCCTTTCTTCCCATTCTTGTGTCCTCCATGCTTTGTCTCTGTTTAGAAATAAATATAAAATGTCATTATATAAAGAGAAAACATTTTACTAAACATATTTTTGCACACATATTATTTCTCCGGTAATTTGGCAGTATGTACAATGGTAGATCATTTCAAAAAAATTTCACTTAAATTCTTAAAACATGTCACATAAAGATTTTTGAAAATAAAAAAAGCATCTGAGCCACAGTTCTGTAGGCTAACAGACCTAGTAAGCTTTGCCTGGGAAACAATTAAATAAAGTATGAGAGAAGAGTTAAAATTGGCTTACAATGAGATGTTTCAAATAGAAAGGAATTACAAGTAAAAATAACCAATGGGGAAACTCAGTTCTTAAAACAAGTTGTTATTTTCCAATCTGTGCTAGAACCAACTACCTGGAAATATTTCAAAATTTCAATAAATAGTGATTGCTGAAATTAAAAAAAGAATAGAAAAAAGCTTCTGCTCAGTGTCAGCACTATATAGTCATAACATTGAAGTAATGAAAAAAATAAACTACTGATGGGCTAGCAGATTTTTCTAAAGGATTGCTATAACATGTATATTCCTTCCTCCTAAGTTCTTTATCAAAACTACCTGAGCATTATCTCCTTCAAAGTTCGGAGCCTGTCATCAACTTAATGAAATCATACAGAAATGTAGCCAAATCCTTTTCTATGTCCCATTTCATATCTGCAGAATCTTAAAACTCTGTTAACTGCCACAGGAGAAAATATCTCCCCAGAAACCACTCCATATTCTTAGCCAGAGAAAGAGAAAAAGAAAACTAGTTATAGGAAACAGAGGTCAGAGACAAAGAGAAGTACAGAGCAATTCTTTCCCACTCCTTGACAAGATTTGCTGGGGCCTTTGGAAACAGGAAAAGGCTCATTCACAATGGTCTCAAAGCAGGAAACAGCTTTGTAAACTGCTGTCCCACCAAAACTGTCATTTATCACATTTGACATGCTTAATATACCTTATATTCTTTTGAAAATATTCTTTCAACCAAAAGTAAACAAAAACAATGAATCATCTGATATTAATAAAAAAAAGTCAACAATGCCCTTAAAAGGATGAACTACAGTAGTCACATTTCCCTTAAAAAGAAATATAACACATATTATTTAAATATTAGTAAAGGAAAAGTGTATATCATATCCCAAATGCCTCCTGAGAAAATAAGTTTATAAATCAGGTAGAAAAGCAGGCCACTGTCCTACATTAGTGTGGCAAATGGAATTGCTGTCCAAGTGCTTTCACGTGTACTGCTGCATGGGATCCTCACCGTGTCACATCAGTGTTTCTCCAGAGGTCATTTCTGGATATTTATGCAGAACAATGCTTCATCCTGTGGGACTGTTCCTCACAGTACAGGGAATTTGGTATCCCTGGTTTCCCCTGAACCCAAAGGCGAATAGCTTCCAAGGCTTATAATAAACAAAAACACCCCTAAACAGTCCCATGTGCCCCTAAAGCAGCAGTGCCTGACTGAGAACCACTAGGAAGTAAGAATAGAAATAACTATGTTTTACAGGGAAAAGATGAAATGATTCTCCCATGGTCACCAGTACATGCTGGGTAGAACTAGGAACTCACCCTGAGCTCTAAGGTCCTGAGTTCTCCAATCCATAAGGAGTGGACCAAATTACATAATTAAAAAAAAAAAAAAAAGAAAAGAAAAGCCCACTAGCTAGAACTTGCCTTTTGATTTCTAAGTCCAGCTGTAATTACAGAATACCACAAGTAATTTCCAGTGGCTCAAGTCAAGAGTATCCTGCAAATACATTCCTCTGGAAGAAAAAAATGAAATTCTTCTTGTTAAAAGGATATACACATTTTAAAAATCTACAACCAGATCAATTTTTCAAAAGGAGCCATAAAAATGTAATCAATCTGAGTGTATATGTGTGCACTCAAGTCTATATATTTATATATACATTTATAAAAGTACATCAAATTATGGCAACTAAATAAGACAAATTTTAAATCGCCCTTAGTGCAGCCAGCAGTGTGTCAGTCTAATAAATAAAACAAATGTCATTCTTTTTTTTTTTTGAATCGAGTTCTCACTCTGTTACCCAGGCTAGAGTGCAAAGGCATGATCATGGCAATCATGGCTCTCTGACAGCCTTGATTTCCTGGACTCAGACAATCCTTCCACCTCAGCATCCCACGTAGCTGGGACTACAGGTGCTCACCACCAAGCCTGGCTAATTTTCTGATTTTTTTTTTTTTTTTTGTAGAGACGAGGTTTTGCTATATTGCCCAGGCTGGTCTCAAACTCTTCGGTTCAAGCAATCCACAGGCCTGAAACTCCCAAAGTGCTAAGATTACAGGCGTGACCCACTGCACCTAACCTAAATTTCTTTTCTTTTTTTTTTTTTTTTTTTGAGTTGGAATCTCACTCTGTCGCCCAGACTGGAGTGCAGTGGCCGCTCCCGGTCACCACAGCCTCGACCTGCTGGGCTCTGGCGATCCTACCGCCTCAGCCTTCCAAGTAGCCAGAACTACAGGCATGCGCTACCACACCCGGCTGATTTTTTTATTTATTGTAGAGATGAGGTCTCGCTGCCCAGGCGGGTCTCGAACCCGCGGGCTCAGGCAATCCACTCACCTCAGCCTCCCAAAGGCGCGGGATTACAGGCTGAGCCACCAAGCCTGGCTTTAAATTTCATTCTTTAAAAAGAAGTCAAACAATCCCTTTTTCTGATGTTCTTTAAATATGAATGGACCCATCAGAAAGGGCCAAAGTTCTAAATAATCCTATGGTAAACTCACAAAAATATGATTGTCAAATAAACATGGCCATCAACTTTGTTTTTAACATGATCTGTATAAAAGCTGCTATATAAAAACATAATTTATATTTTTAAAAAATGCTTGCGGGCACAGATCCCATTGCTGCATATTAAGTCAACTTCAAACAGGAGTCAAGTGTTTCATTATCTGAACATAGCCATGAAAGGGAGAGATTGAGTGAGAATTTCTGCAATGTTGGAGAGAGAAATGATTTTCAATATTTTTATGTCTTAAGCATATAAATCATAAAATAACAATATAGAATAAACCACTATTAAGATTTAAAACAGAAAACATCAAAAGTGGGTAGGCCTTTTCAGGGGCAGGGGAGTACTACAGATTTCAGTAGGAACATTGTGTGTTTAATGTATTAGACTTCTATGAACATAAAGACATTTTTTCTAATATTGTATCAAAATAATCTTATTTCTATATAACACACAGATACATGCATACATACCCATTTGTATACAACATTAAGTATAAGAATAATGTCGTCAGAAACATTCATTTACTCCAAATATGGAACTGTAATAGTTAATGACTGAGAACTTCCTGCCTTGGCTACCTCTTGCCCCTAAGAATTAAATTTAAATTTTATGTAAAATGAATGCTAAAACTTCACTAAAACTGGGTTCTTGACTTACCTCTTCTTGAACATTCTGTAATTGACACCAGTCTCTTGCATTTTTCCTCATTAACGGAAAACAGCAAAACTAGTAAATATAGTTCATCTTTTCTTTCATTCATTTAACATAGTTATTCAAGGTATACACCAATTTTTATCCAATAACTAAGTTTTTAAAATGTATACATCTACAAAAGTACACCCAAGATGATACTATCTATCTATCTATCTATCTATCTATCTATCTATTTATTTATTTATTTATTTATTTTGAGTTAGAGTCTCACTCTGTTGCCCAGACTGGAGTGCAGAGGCCGCTCCTGGCCACCGCAGCCTCGACCTGCTGGGCTCCGGTGATCCTTCCACCTCAGTCTTCCAAGTAGCTGGAACTACAGGCGCACGCTACCATGCCCAGCTAAATTTTGATTTATTGTAGAGATGAGGTCTCGCTGCCCAGGTGGGTCGTGAACCCGCGGGCTCAGGCAATCCACTCACCTCAGCCTCCCAAAGGCGCGGGATTACAGGCTGAGCCACTGAGCCCGACTAGATGATACTATTTAAAATAAGCCTACCCTAATTTAAAATTACTACAGCAAATGGCTTAGAAAACAAAGTAATAATTTGAATTAAAAATTCAATTCTTTCTCCATTTCTTTTTCTTAAAGAAGAAATGGGAGAGGAAAATTTCTGAGATTATAAAAAGTAAAGCATCGTTGATCAGAGTTAATCAAGTAATATTCATGTGAGTTATTAACTGCAATGCCAGACATAAGGAAAAGTGGCGAAAAGATCGCTTTTAAATTAAATAAGTGCATGCACCAAAACAGAAAGGGATTGAGAGGAAGAAGAGATGGGGCCAAACACACAGAAAAAACAAACAACAACAACAAAAACAAAACAAAAAAAATCTTTACTTAGGATCTGTTTACATTTATTTTAGATGTGATTTTAACAATTCCAACGAAGTTTCCTAAGTCACTGCACAAATTCTAGAATAGACTTTAAAGACAATCAAACCCAAATGAAACAAAGCAACAAAATGCTGATGGAGGAAAAGCCTATAAAAGGCACGGATCCCACAACAAGGACAGACCCAAGAACTAGAAAGCCCAAGTGCTGGGAAGCCACTTATGACTAGGGCTTATAGGCAGACCTCTGACAGTCCTTCCAATAATCTTTGGTACAAGTCAATAACTGATAGTCATCTTGTTCCTGTCCTTAAAGTATTGTTTTAACCTGCTTAAGATAAGATTTTCATTTAAAATAGATTGTAATAAAAAGATTTATCACCTTAAAAGCTAAATGTTACTTAGCTAGAATATTAAATTATTAGCAATATTTTATCCATCCTTTTACCATGTCAAATAAATGAGGTATTGTTCTAGTATTATATCTTATTATTGTTAATAATAATTAACAATACAAACTCCACAAGGGAACAAAACACTAAATTATAGAAGGGAGTCTTTCCTGAGACTCCTTTTTAGGGTAATTATTTCTTTCTATCAACCACAAATAATATACTCTTCATATGTAACTTTGCAAATCTGGTATGCCCAATCCCGAAGGGCATATCAAGTTTCTGACCAGCAAACCTAATGAAAGCATGGTAAGACAAACCTTCAAGAGGGTTTACAACTCCCTAAGCAAACCTGAAGCCAGCAAACCAGTATTTTGTTCCAAAGGTATTCGGGAAGAACACGTAGTAGTTGTCTCTATTTTCTAAGATCAGAATAAACCTAAGAGTCTTCATTTCATTTTTTGCCTTTACGTCCAACCTGTAGTCTCAGGGATTAGTCAAAGAATTTTTACTGGGGGTCAAGAATATGGCAAGAATTACACGATTCATTTTTTTCCCATGTTGTCTTGTTGAAATTAATATGCTCCAAATCAAAAAATCTTCCTGTATATTACACCAAACACAGAAAATTACTACAGCAAATAATGGTCCAAATCGTCCAAAAGGAAGACTGGGCTCGGGGTAATAGGTAATTTTACTTATTTGTTTGAGGAAGGGGAAAAGAGAAGAAGTACCCCAGCAACTAAATAATCATAAATTACCTAACTGGCCTACTACTAACTGAATTACAGATCAGCCATTGGTAAGTTTTAGTTAGCTTAATGTTGGAAATTTCATATTTCTACATAAACCCTATACATTTAAAGTTTTCAAAAACCATAAAAACTGTCGGGCAACCCCCTCAGGTCCCCTTCCCCTGTGGGAGCTTTTCTGTCTCAATAAATTCTGCTTTCTTAAACAACAACAACAACAAAAACCAACATAAAAACTGTCAGGCAACTCTTCAAACTGATTATTTTCTCCTGCTACAAAATGTCACCCTTTGGGAATCAAGAACTGTTAAAAGCGGTGAGAAGTAACAGCTAATTTTACCTAATCCATGAGGGGAGAAATGTCTTCTAAAAGAACTAAAAGTTCGATATATAGTTCATATTCTTCTTGATAGCTACATGAAGCACTTAATTGGACTAGAAAGTGACTCATTCCAACCAATTATTCAAAACAGTATTCAAAGTGGAGATGTTTATATTTTCTATTCTAATAGTAGAATATTTTCAGTGGCTGCTTAGGTGATATAGAAGCAGTTTTCATTCATCTATTTTTTCTTATATAAATTGTCAACATAATGAGCAAATGAAGTCTGCTTTCAACTAACAGAAAGACTATTTTAATTCACAAAGTAAAGCAAAACATACAAAAAATTAAAATCAACACATTAAAGAATACTTGAAGTTTAATGAATCAATTTATAAAAAAAATTCTAGTGTTTTTTTCTTTGCATTTATTGTCAACTTCACAAAAAAAGTAGGTCAACTTCCATATATAGTAAGTCTCTACTTGAACTGACTAAATATGTTTATTAATACAAGACTGAACATATATAGCGTTTAAGATTCTGCTATTTTATACAAAACCTGAATATACACAATTCTTTAAGTTCTTTGTAATTAACTTATAAGACTAAGAAAGACAGCTTGTACATTTTTTAAAGTTTATAAAATGCAGCCTCTAGTAGTGCAATACACTAAAACATAGTCTAAACTAAGACATCAAAACATATTCAGACTAAAGACAGACTATTCCATGAAAAATTCAACTATTCTGAAAAGTCAATGTCTCCAGGAGCTCAAAATAGAAAATGTAGAAGACACAAAGCACTTAGTCAAAAATATTTTAACAGAGCACAATTGAAAATAAAGCAAAAAGTTGTCAGCTATATCCAAGACCACTTTTTAACCCAAATAACAGTAATATACCTTTGTCTTCAGCCATTTTGATTTCTTCAATCCATGAATAATAAATACTAAAAAAAAAAAAAGAAAATCAAAGAGCTTTTGGCTGGTTTGGGGCACACCACATGCCCTTCCCTACCAGAATTTTAGACTGGCCAACCCTTGTACAGCCAAGGCCTCTAGAACTGAAATTGGACCTGACTGCAAACTCTGCTCACCAGTTATTTTTAGAGACCTCTACCTTATGGCCAAATGCTGCTAATCACTCAAGCTGAAATGCACTCCTAACAACCCTACAGTCTTTCTCCCACTTAAGTGATTTCTTTTTCAGTTATTCCATCACCTAACTCCAACCCTTACACACACACACACACACACACACGCAAGCACGCTTGAAAAAATGAAATGGTACAAATTGTGCTGCCAGTTTTGTTTTCTTGAAAGAAGCTTTTAATGATTTTCACTTAAGCACCAACTCATTCAAAACTGAAACGAGTCTTGCTATAAAATATGGCCCAACGCCCAGAAGCAGCTTGATTTGGCCCTTCAGAATCAAATCAAATGGCTAAAAATAAATAAATAAATAAAAGGATCATTAGTTTTTGTTTCAATGAAACAGAACCATAAAAGGCAAAAAATTAATTAATGTTCTAGAATTCTGATTCACAGACATTACTGTCCCAGGACTAAGTCCTCCAACAGCAAAAATAAAGCAACACCGCATAATGTTTCACTGGAGAAAAGAGGGAGACAAGGCTGGAGAGAAGGACTGGAGGGAGGGGAAGGATCAGAAAAAAATGAGTCATGACCTAGGAAACGCCATATTGAAAAGGGAGTTAGAAGTGATTATACAAACGTATTCTAATTTTTTTCTACTTCTCCCCAACCCTCTCTCTAAATAGTCTCTTCTGGAAAATAAAGTCAGTCCAATTTGAATAGCATTATTCACTAATCTAAGATTAGCTGTTCACAAATTCTTAGAGTTTTGAATAGTATACTAAATTAATTTAGCACAAATATTATCTAGAGCAATCCAGCAACCTTCCACAGTTGTTTATAGGCCTTTTTCCCCCCACTCAAATTTAAGTCTTCACAGGGAAATCAAACATTTAAATGCTTTGAAGAGGAGACTGTAACCTACAGTACCAGTATTTGATAGCCCAGATTTGGGACAGAGTGAACTGGGCATCATGGTCAACTAAACAAAGTTGACGGTATCTCAGGTATCCTCTGACCAAACGTCATTTTCTCCATTCCTCATCTCATGGATCTGTCCCACTGAAGGTTTTGGTTGCTA
Organism: Cephalopachus bancanus; assembly: GCA_027257055.1. Classification (NCBI taxonomy): domain Eukaryota; kingdom Metazoa; phylum Chordata; class Mammalia; order Primates; family Tarsiidae; genus Cephalopachus; species Cephalopachus bancanus. Next base: position 1,771,048 of record JAPVLO010000096.1, on the reverse strand, counting down.
AAATGTTAAATGATAATGAATCACTTGTTGACAGGGATGTAAGACGACCCACCATCCCATCACAATACAAATTGATTAGACAAATATTCTGGAAGCTTTCTTTTGTTGTGCTGTTTTGGAGGGAGAAGGAGAGTGACCACATACCTTGCATACGTGGGACCACAAACAACCACACTCACATAACAGATAGCTTCATATGGTTTCAGGCTTACAACACCTGAATTCCCTTCCTGGTTTCTTCATTAAATTTGATTTGGTGGAAGTCATCAAACATCTGGGCCTCAATCTCCTGGCTCATAAAATATATCTTAGCACAAAGCAGGCAAGCAAATATTTGTTGAATCATCTACAAGAAATTTTTGTTGATTCAATTAAGCCTAGTGCACAAATCTTCTCATCCTCAATTTACAACTCTTTTCATAATCCTAGCTGTCCCTGGAACTGCTGGAGCTACTCGAGTTTCTTCTCTCTTTACTGGCTTGTACAAGGCCAGCTGCATTCTAAATTACAGGTCTATGGCCAAATGTTGAACTGAGACAAGAATCACAGCTATTAAATCTGGATATACCTCAGCCCTGAGACTTCTTCAACACAGCTCCAATTACTCCTCCTCAACAAATCTTTATCAAACAATTTTACAGGTCCTATAGTTAACCTTCTTCTTTTGTCTTCTGCTATAGTTAAATAGTTATTTTGATAAAATGTTCTTCCTCCTCAGTTCACAATGGTAATGGCATACTTATTCCTTTAGAAAGGGAGATCAGGAGAAAATTCTGAAATATCATTTAATCTATCATGACACTTTGTAAGAAAAAATAAATTCTGAATTCCAAGCAAGTAACTCTTATAATAACAATTTATTTTTATGATGAAAAATGTTTATGAATAGCTTGAAAATAAATCTAACTTTCATATAGCAAATTACCCTAGCAACACAACACCTGGGACTTTTAGCAACTCCTATGTCCACGCAAAGAATAAACCTCCAATACGTTCAAATCATGGACGCCAGGACCTATGACCACTGAGGTGAGGGCTCTACACCAACTCCCCCCAAAAAACTCTACCAGGTTAAAATCCATCAGCCCTCTCATGGGTCAGCACTGAATATCTTCTTCACCCCACTCTCAGTTAGCTACCATCACAGCAATAATTCTCAAACTCTGAGCACCTCAGAATATGGAAGGAACATCATTTCCTTACCCCCTAATAATGAAAGAGAGAAAGAGAGAAGAAAATGATAACAACAAAACTCTTGTTTCTCTAAGGCCCATGACATCCAATTACACTACCTTCCCCCATGCCTTACCACTATCAATAACCTCCAAAGACTGCCCCTCTTCACCCAATACTCAGGGAATTCATCTACACCTCAACTGAGCCATAACCATGTGATTTCAATGTCTATCCCTGAGTCAACTTCACAGGTTTCTTTCCTTCATTACTTCATCCCCAGAGACCTTGTTCCCCTCCCTTCTACTTCTGACACTCGTTCTTATAATCTTATCATGCTTACCATGGATCTTGTCATAAACCCAACCAAGTTCACCTTCCTAATCTCATCTTCATTCTTCCTGGATGGCACAACCATTCTAACAAATTCTATAACCCTGCTAAGAGGAAAGCTCTGCTCATTTGGCTCCATTATAAGCTATGCAGGATGCCATGAGATACTGAATATATGGTTCTTTAAAACAAAAAACAAAAATTTTTCATCTACATATAGTACTAAAAGTAAACATGAACAAGTCATAACATTTTACACCTACTATTAAAAAGCCAGCATTACCAAGTAACCAATGGCAACTCTGTAGACACTGAGTAAAATCTACTTAAATATGCTTCTACCGCCCCGCTACAGTTAGAGGAAACCACCCCTACAGGTATGGTCACCATGTGACGCATTCACTGTTTCATCACAATCTCTATTTTTCTGATTTCTTTATTCAACAATTTCTTCTTGGATGATTCTCTTACTTCTACTTCCTTCCTATCCTCTCTTCACCTCCTGCTTTTACATCTTTCCATATCCATCTCAGAGTTTACAGTTCATCATTTAAATCACTCCTTCGACTCACAAGACTTTTTTGGTCCTCTATTCTTTCATTGCCTTGATCTGCCACAGTTGCCTCCCTGGAGGAACACAAGTACCCTCTCCCAACAACTGCAAGGTCAGCTAGACATACCAAATAAGAATCTGTAAGAGGACCCAATGGGGACAACCCCAACTGGGCCTCAGTCCTGCCTGAAATCCTACCACCTTTCTCTACAACACTCATTTTCCTGTTCTTTACAGTGACTATTTCAAATTTCTGTGGCCCTAAAATATTCTACCCCCTCATACTCAAAACCTACCTGCAATCCCAGCATTTTGGGAGGCTGAGGTGAGAGGACTACTTGAACCCAGGGGTTTGAGACCAGCCTAGGCAACCTCACAAGACATTGTCTCCCATAAATAAAAAAAAATTAGTTGGGCATGGTGGCGCGCACCTGCCCACCTTGGAAGGCTGAGGCAAAAGGTTCACCTGAGCCAACAAGTCGAGGCTGCGGTAGCCATAATCGGCCACTGCACTCCAGCCTGGGCAACAGAGTGAGACTATGACTCAAAAAAGCAAAAACAAAAACAAACCTGTTGTAGCCTCGCATCTCACAGGGAAAACAGCCCACTGGCAACCATGAAACCTGCAGTCACCTGTATCCATTCTCTGCTTTCTTCCTGATCCTCCACCCACCAAGTCCCTCCTCAGCTGCCTTACACTCTCTCTGCACTGCTCTGCACTCTCCCCCACCACCAGCCTCACAGCCTTTAGCACACCTTCCCTCAACCCAGGCTAGGCCCTGTCCTAGCTTGCTCCTTCTCACCACAGGTGACATTCTTGACAGAGATGTTAATTCACTGCTTTTCATTTTCTAACCTCCCACTCACACCTCACAACCCATAGGCTGCTATCTGTCTTACGCGCACAGCTCTAATGTAGTAGCTCCAATGTCACACCGATTCCCATGTCATTGAGCCCAACAGAAAGTTTTCCGTCTTCATTTTCCTTGATTCCTCAGAATTCTCTCTCCTCCTTAAACATTCTCTTCTCTTGACTCTCATGACTTCAGAATCTTCCAATAATCCTATTACCTCTCTGGACTTTCAATTCTCAATCTCCTTTGCTAGCTCATTCTCATCTAGCTGACTTTTAAGTGTGGACATTTCATAAGCCTTGGTCCTATGCCATCTCACTTCCTGACTTCAGCTACCATCTGTACGGTTTAAATTTTTTCTCTTGTTAGCATCAAAACCACATGTCTCCTCAAGATCCCATTGGAATGGCTCGGGAAAACCTCAAACTCAGCATGTACACAACAAACTATTATCTTTCCCAGTTCTTCTCCAGTGTTCTAAATCGCATAAGCAATTGGAGCTGACTGCTTAAGTTAAAAATCTTGGATTCACCCTTGACTCTCATCTCAAACACTCACCTCTCAAAATGGGAGTTTCTCCTTCTGGCTGTTGCAAATGGGTTACAAGGAGGTCAAGATATGGATTCTCCTCATCACCTGGGGCACCCTTGTCTATTTACCCCAGCAGATTTCTAAAAAGCACTTGTGTGTGCCATGACATAAAAAACTAGAAAACTCTGTTTCAAATCACCCAACTTTCTACCTCTCAACTGTGATCCCCAAATTCAAATTATCATCATCTCCTAAGCTACTCCAATATCTTAACGAAAACTTGACTGCCCCATACAAAAGCCAAAATAAAGTGTTTTGCTCTAATTTTATCACTATCCTGCTAAGAATTCCTTAATGGCTTTACACTACTCTCAGGATAAAATATAAAATCTTCAGTGTGGCCTAGAAGATTCTACTTGACAAGGCCTCAGCCCCAGTGCTATGTCATTCCCGTCCCTGCCTAGACTCCAGCCACCAAAAACTCTCGATGCTCTTTCCCGTCTCAGGTTCTCCACCCAGACTGTTCCCTCTTCCTATTATATGACAACACTGCTTCACCACTACATACAGCCCCCACTCCCAGCTACCATCGACTCATTCTGCTTACAAACCACCTCTTTAAGGAAGTATTCCCCACTTCCCCAATATGTTTTGACAGCAGTGTGCACCTCTCTTGCAAAGAATTATTACATCGCTAATTAGACAATTATACAGTAATGTATTAATTCTTCCCACCTCTAAACTGCAAGTTTCATGACACAAAGGACTGAATCTGCCACATTCATCCCTGTACATTTCTCTTGCACCTAGCTGGAACTCAATAAACATTTTTAAATAAATGGATAAATGCCTTCTCAAGTCTTTGATATTATATGAGTAATCAAACCTTTTCTGCTAACACTTGAGAAATAAGGGAACAACTTATTGCTTAGTTTAGTCCAATGCCAAGTCACCTTAGGTTTCCCTAGACGTTCATCACACAATCAACACAGAATACTTCTGTGACCCATGATTGCAAAAATATGTGAGGATTTCTAAAATCTATTCACAAGAGGAAAAGATCTATTAAGAGTTAAGAGAGAGAAATTAAGAAAGAAGGTCATTGGTGCCTACACACTGGTTACAGTTTCAAATCAGTCTGTTATCAAATTCTTAACTTTGTCTCAGGTAAATTAGTCACTGATGGATCTTGGATGACTAAAACCTGAGGTGAGGATGAGTAGGGCTGGGAGGATGGCCACTGTAGCCAAGTTCCCCATCTGTTCCAACAGCCAAACACTGATGGCTGCTCTCCTGACTGTACCTGGGTAGAAAAGCTGGCTGAAAGAGTGACAGGGACATGATGAGGTTTAGAATTTAGGAAAGAAAAATCGAGAAAGTTGTTTGCATCTTTTATCAGTATTAGTAAATGAAAATGAAGTGTCAGCAATACCCCTCTTTATCAGCTCCAGGTATTTTTTGGAAACTTCACTATCCTTTGAACCCCCATGCTAAGAAACCACTACACTAGCATGTGCCTCTGTTTGTGCCAACACTGAGCACTGCAGAAGAGAGCACCAATCAGAACATGGGTTCACCAACCCCCATCATACGAATCTGTGATGTGCCCAAACACTACTGGTGAAAAGCAAAAAACACAATATAAAAGGTAGCTAACTTCAAAGGCTAGTCCTCATGCTGGGTAAGTCCATTTTTAAACTTAATTACAGTAAATCTCCTACATACAAACCTTAAAGTTATGAACTTTAACAATGCACACCTGTGTTTTCTTATGTATTATTTCTCTCCACCAAGTGTCAGTATAGCCTGTTAAATACATATAGTACTATATAGCCAATAGTGTTAGTTGGGTACCTAGGCTAACTGAGTTGGACTTACAACAAATTGGACTTATGGACACACTCTCAGAATGGAACTCATTTGTATGTTAGGAAATTCCTGGACCTCTCCCTCTACCTGCAGAGCAGCACTCAATAGAGAAAACTTAAGTCTTTGAGGAAAAATCACTCCACTGGGTAAGTCCACACACGTGGGTGTTACCAGTATGGTCTTCAAAATAAGACAGTCCCCCGCAGGCCTGAGACAGGCCAAAAGTATGAGAAAAGGTGAGCTATGCTGTCCACTGAGAAACTCTGAGGTAGTGAAAGGAAAGTTATTACAAGAAACAAACTAGCTATTTTTTTTCAAAACCAAAACAGTAATTAGAAAGCCTGGTCCAACTCATTTGACTCCAATTCAGAGGAAATAAAATAAGGCCACACCACCAGTATGAATGACCATCACGGATTTACAGTTGTGCCCCTGAAGACTTTTTGACTAACCCATTTAGACAGCAAAAGATCCATGACCCGCCCGTTCCCACTTTTCAGAGCAAATGACATTTATAATAAGTGCTCTACAGATACAAATGGGGAGGGGAAAGGGCAGTTATATAAAAGCATCAGCACAGTATATACAGAAGAATCGTGTAAATTATAAAACATATATGTCTGGAGAGTCAAGTTATTAGAAAATTATAGGCCCAAAAAATAGTTGATGTAATTATGAATCACAATGCATTCTGGGGCTAGTATAAGGATATTGGAAAAACAAAACTTTCTCCTTCTAGATTCTTACTACACAATCAACACAACATACTTCTGTGATCAATACATGTGAGAACTTTTCCTCACCAGCAGTCAAGCTATCAATTCCGCAGTGGATACCAGTTGCGAATCCTCTTATTCAATTTAATTCCAACACTATCTAACATCAGATCCCACAAGCTGATGGTTCAGTCTCACAAGATTACTACTTCAGGTGCAAGTCGCAAATAGCATGTTGTCACCTACACTTTTGAACACGTGTCTAGAAATCAAGGTTTCCATGACACCCTCCTTCAGGTTGATTAATTTGCGAGAGCGGCTCACAGAGCTCAAAGAAACACATTTACTGGCTAACATAAAGGGTATTACAAAGGATATTACAAATGATACAGAAGAAAGCCAAATGGAAGAGATGCATAGGGCAAGATATGTAGGAAGATATGTGCAGTGCCCCCATGTGTTAAAAAACAAAAAACAAAACAACAAAACCGGACAAATAAAGTTTAATAGCACTTGAACAAAGACCGATTCTTAAATCAGGCAGCACCCAGAACCAGAATAGGTTCAGAGAGATTTCAAGGCTGTCACATGGTTAGATAGTACTACGGACAGAAAAAAAGAAAGTGGCATACAGAACATGGAAGTGAGGTGTAGAAACAGCCGGACTGGTTACAGCTCTGCATTTGCCAAATGTATTTGAACACTGAACTGTTGGCCATAACTCTATGACTGGTACAAGAGTAGGTTACAGTCTGTGTATACATTTAAGTTACAATTCACTAAACATAGAGAAACCTTAAAATATGTAAGGCCAAACTTAAAATATGTAAGGAGGCAACTTAAAGCTAAATTTAACACATGCCATGCCATATCTGGACACATCCTCTCCAGTAACCTTCTTCAGCTATTGGAAAGTTCAGTCTTTGGGGTTTTTAATGGAAGTTTCAATATGTAGGCATGATTGATTATAACATTGGTCACCGGTGATCAAGGTAACCTTGAGCCCCTCTCCTATCCCCAGGGAGTGCGGGGTGGGGTGGATAGAGCTGAAATTCCCACTCCTGTAATCATGCCTTGGTCTTTCCTATGACCAGCCCTCCTTTGGAAGCTATCTAGGGGCTGCCAGCCACCAGTCATCTCATCAGCATTTAAAGACACACTGGGAGATCCCAAGAGTTTTAGGGGAAAATGATCAAATATAGATTTCACAATATCATAGCCACAACCTTTCACTAAATAAATTAATAATGATGAAGATGAATAACAATATTAAATAAAAACCAAGAATGGCTGCAACTAAAAACTGCATAGTGAAGAATTAACTTTAGCCAAAGAGAGGTCTGGTCTTGGTCCTCAGCTACTTGGATGGGGCCTCTAGGTTCCTGGAATGTTCAGGCTGACGGAGTACCTTTGTTTGCCTAGGGGCTTCAGCCACTGTACAGCCTAACCATGTGGGCTTTGAGATAGCCATATCAGTTCTGATATCTGGTACAGGCACAGATGAATGTAAGGAGGATACCCATCCCTGAGGATGATGGAGCTTCATGCTTGGACATTCCTGGACTTTACCCTATGTGTCTTCTCCCTTGGCAAACACTAATTTGTACCTTTTTGCTGTAACAAAACTGAAATAGTAAGTATAACACTTTTCTGGGTTTTATGAGTTTTCCTAGGGACTCTGGTAGTGGTTGTGGGAACCTCCACATTTGTGACCAGCTGATATGAAGTCATAGGGACCCAGACGACCCCCAAAATTGTGACTAGTATCTGAAGTGAGGGTAGTCTTGAGGGGACTATTCCTTCAGACTGTACAGTTTGCCTAACTCCTTGCAAAAATCATGACCAATCAAATAAATCGATGGTACACTCAGTGTCCTCTCCCTAACTGCATGAACTGTAACCTTTCTCATATATATACATATATGTGTGTATATGTGCATGTTTTTTCAGTAGAAATTTCACCACTTTGCCAAAGGTTGAATAACCACACTTCTGCAGAATAGCGAATCTGAGTTTTCAACCAACTTGGTAAGGTACGAATATTCACTTAATGAATTTAAAAAGTCCCTTTCCTAAAGACAAATGAAGAGTTACTGCAAGAGAATCCCAACATCTTAAGATGAAAATGTTCAAAATCATGACAAAGTTGAAAGAATTATTATCACTTAGATTCCGCTACAATATTAACAATTGTATTAATTGCCTATAGCATATCTATTAATTACTTTGAATCCATTCATTAATTGATTTATATGTATAATACATTTCAAAGCAAATTGCATACATCAGTACATATAACCCCCATATATTTCAGCTTGCACATCTTTAGTATCTTAATATAAAAATTTACACAAAATTATATGAATTAATTTTAAGCATACCTCCCCTGAGTTTTAACAAATGTATACACCAGTGTAACCCAAATCCCTATTAAGATCTAGAACATTAATATTACCACTTAAGCTCCCTCATGGTCATTCCCATTCCCATTTTACCTAATCCTCACTGCAGTGGTATCCCCATGAGTCTCCCTTTTTTCTCACTATAGATTGGTTTTGCCAGCTTTTGGAATTTTATTAAAATGGCATCACACAGTATGAACTTGTTCATATTAGGCTCATCTCCCTCAGCTTTATGTTCCTGAGAGGCATGCATGTTATCTGTAGCTGTAGATCATTCCTTTTTATGACTGGGCAGTATTTCATTGTATGCATGCAAGTATGCACAAAATGTACAACTACAGAAGTATACATGAGTGATGGAGAGTATATCAGAGTGCATCCATTCTTTTATCGGTAGAAATTTAGGCACTTTCCATTTTAAACTATTATGAATAAAGCTGCTAGAATATTCTTGTACAAGACTACTATGAACATATGCTCACATTTCTCTTTGGTAAATGCTTAAAAGGGAAATTGCTGGATCATAGGGCATATGTGCATTTAATACTATAAGAATCTGTTAGACCTCTTCTCAAAGTGGTTCAACATTTTATCAACTTTCCAAGAATTTATGAGTACTTCAGCTCCATAACTGTACCAACATTTGTTGGTGTCCATCTTCTTAATTTTAGCCATTCTGGTGAGCGTATAGTAGACTGTCAATGTGGTTTTAACTTGCATTTCCCTGAGAACCCAATGATGTCGAACATTTTTTCATGTGCTTATTGGCTATTTATTTCTCTTCTTTTGTTAACTATGTATTCATATCTTTTGCACATTTACCTGTTTTTAAAGAGTGAATTGTAGGAGTCCTTTGTATTTACTGGATACCTGTTCTTTAATAGTTATATGTGTTACAAAATTTTCTCCCAGTCTGTGGCTTTCCTGTTCATTTTCTTAATGGCATCTTCTGATGGGCAAAAGTTTTTATTTTTAAAGATGCCTAATGTATTAATTTTACATATATTTTTAAACATATCACTAAGCTGGAAAATGTTACTTAAAACTTAGCAGGGTTTTCATACTTCATATTTTGAAACATGACACGTATTTCAGGATTTATCTACACAATCATTGGATATATGATATTCTGTCATTGACAGACTCGCCATTACTGCCTCAAACTCTGTACCAGTGAAAAAGAAGGTCTCAAAATCAGAGGCCAGTATGATAACTGAATGTCTGTTAGTGGTGGATATCAGAGTAAAAGCACGGAAATTTTTATCATTTTGAGGAATATTTTCATTAGCCATGATAAGTCATGAAAAATTTCCAAGTTAGTCATTAAAATTCAACTGGATGGAGTCAATCTAATTCTCATACCACCCAACAGTCAGGTCAACACTTGAATCCCTTATCTTCCTTCAAAACTAATTTATTTGTGTTTTGTTTTTTATTTCCCCAATATTTTATTCTGATACTTCTAAATATATATACAGCAAAAAGTATAATGAGGCACTTGAATTTCACTATACCTGAACTTATCAATTATTAATATTTTGCCACACTTATTTTCTTTATGCATACTAATAATATACATTTTTTTCTTTCTTTGTTCTTCTCTCCCCTAGAGATTAAAAAAAAATAAAATCACCTCATCTAGCACTCCTCCATATAAGATTCTATATGAAAAATTCTGTGGTTTGGGAATTAGTGCACAATATTGGGTAAATTCCTAGTTTTAATGGACTTCAGTAAATGAAATCAATAATACATAAAATGCATTAACTCTCATGTCTCTTCCAATTCTAAAAATTCATGATGTTCTTTCTCAAAAGCTCAATTCCTAAAATTATCGGATAGTGACAATTTTTAAAAATCAAAAAGCTTCTTTTACTTGTGACTTTTATCCTTATCAGCCTTGTAAAATCATTAGAAAAAATAATCACAAAAAGCAACATAATACAGGAAGGCATATAGTTTTTTTTTTTTTCTCGGCTTTGTGGAAAAAATCTATTTTAATAATTTTTTAAACCTTTTAAAATCTTTACATAAGATAGGTATCAAGAATTCAAGGGTGGATGGGGAGCAGTTTAAAAGACATTATTAGAATAAGTAAGAAAAATTTAAATATTAGGTAACAATAGTACACCTGTATCAAATTTCCTTAGCATGAAAATCACACTGTGATTATACAGAAGTATATACTTGTTCCTAGGGAAAATATAGTGAATAAGTTAGAAATAAAGTATCTTGATTTAACTTTCAAATGGTTCAGCATCAAAAAGTTTTAAATGTATTAATATGTGTCTAGGGGCAACCCCTTCAGGTCCCCTCCCACTGTGGGAGTTTTTCTGTTCTCTCAATATATCCTGCTTTCTAAAAAAAAAAAAAAAATTCAAGAGAAACAGTATAAGAACACATCAGAATGTTAACAACTGGCAAATCTAAACGAAGAAGACATTTATCATTGTACTTTGCTTGTAACTGTCGTGCAGATTTGAATTTTTCAAATTAAAAAGCTGAAAAACTACAGATTTCTTGTAATCCCAGCACTTTGAAAGGCCAAGGTGAGAAGACTGTCTGAGCCCAGGGGTTTGAGACCAGCTTGGGCAACTTGGTGAGACCTCGTCTCTACAATAAATCACAAAAACTAGCCAAGTGTGGTGGCGTGCATGTGTAGCAAATGCAGCAAAATGCTAACAGTTGGCAAACCAGGTAAAGAGTATATGAGTCCCAATGTACTAATCTTGCTGTTACACAGGCTTAAAAATTATAAAAAACAAAATTGAAAATTTTTTTTAAAATATGCTTTTTAAAAAAGAAGATGAAAGAAGCGAGGGTCAATCTCTTAAACTAGGCCTGAAATTACACCAATTCATTTTCAAATATAAAAACCATGAGAACATTTGCTCCACTTGATATCTCCTATAGGCAAGCTCTGCTTACACATCTCCAGCTGCTTGCTAGACATTCCCAACTAGATGCCCAGAGTTTCACCTCAAATTCAACTGGGAAAGTAAATCTAACTCATTCAGATATGTGTAGATGGCAAGGCCCCTCAGAAGAGCTCTCGTTTCCAGGCCAACCAGGAAAATTCCACCCCTCCCTCATGGTAGGTAACACACCCTCACCCAAGGGTCTTATCTGCAAGGAGATCTCCACCACTGCCCCTCCTAGCCTGCATCCCACAACTCAAACCATCACTCTATACATAATCTGACTATCACAGGGTGGAATTTTCATCCTCATTCTGGTAGAAATAACACTAACTACTCAAGGACTTTTCTGGTCAGCCATATCACAAAGGCAACTCCCTCTGAGACTGCAAGCAATTAATAAAAACCAGAACAAAACAAAAAAACTAGGCCTTTTTAAAAACTATAAATACCTACTACATCAAACTTCTTTCAGCTTACTGTCTACAGTGAATTCGCTTTGCAAACTGGTGTTAACCCTGTTTAAGTCCATCTTCACAGCCTGGGCCAGTCTAGTGCATAGATGCTCTTTTCCTCCAGGTACCAAATCTCCCTTGTAGATTTGGGTCATGCACAATCTAATAAGCATTAATTGGACAGGGTTCTCTTGAGGGTGAGATCAGCCTATTAAATCAGCATTCTTTGGGTAGAGTTCTAAAGTTAGCTGTGATTCAAACTGCACATTTGACCAATGTATACCAACCTCAGGACAGGGAGATTTTCGGAGGTGGTGAAATCAGGAAAAATTACAAGACTGTACCCTAAACAGTTGGTCTACAAAGCCTATCAAAATGCATAAAATTAATTTTTTTTTTCTTTTGGAGTTGGAGTCTTACTCTGTCGCTCAGACTGGAGTGCAGTGGCATGCTCCCGGCCACCGCAGCCTCGACCTGCTGGGTGCAGGCGAAACTTCTGCTTAGTCTTCCAAGTAGCCGTGCTCCAGGCATGCACTACCACACCCAGCTAATTTCTGATTTACTGTATAGACAAGGTCTCACCAAGTTCCCCGGGCAGATCTCAAACCCACGAGCTCAGGCAATCCACTCGCCTTGGCCTCCCAAAGTGCTGGGATTACAGGCTGAGCCACCAAGCCCGACAAAATTAATTTTTTAAAGTAACCTGCACTTAGTAAACCTGCTGTATCTCCCACTGTTCACAGCTTTCTTTTCTAAGCACTTAAAAATAATTTTTAATTCCAGAATTTGCCTAGGATTGCCATGGGAAATCAGTTTATAGTTGCTCTGAATCTACATTTCTTTCCTTTAATAAAAATGGGACATCTGTCCCCTAAGTGTCTTTGCTACCTCTTATAATTTGCATGATTCCCCAAAGGTTAAATACGTAGGAAGCTTCAGTTAGAGTTGGAGTTTTGAGATTTTTTTTAAAAGTCTCAGCCCCTCCTTCATTTAATCTTCTTTTCCCTACTCCTTGATCATCCACATTTCATTCATTTAACAAAGATTTACCCTTCTGCAGCCCATTCAGTGGTGACTTCCCGAGGGACAGTCCAAGGTTTTACTGCTGTATCCCCTCCGTGCTGAGCAGAGAGCTTGGAGCATGGTACATATTCATTAATCTCACTGAACAGTTTACTCCCTATCCCCACAAAAATCTAAAACATAAACATAAATTATTGTTGTCCTATCTCACTGATAAAACAAATCTAAACCACATGGAGTATTTTAAAAAACAAAATCACACAGCAGCAGAGGAAAGACTGCTCTGGGTGAGGGACGGGAATGGCCAGGGCAGGTGCAGCTGACACTCTGTTCGTTTCATCCTTGACTCAGCTGCCTGTCTGTGCCTCCTCTCCCAACCGAACACCAATTCAGAACCACAGTTATAGCCAATGTAAGAATCATACTCAGAGTTGCCCCCTCACCGTACTCTCCCTGAATCACTGTGCTATAAACTCCCTCCACACCCCTCCCTCAGCTCCAGCTTCACCAGATATACTCCCACTTTCCCTTGGCTTAAGTCACTCACAATAAAAATCACCAAGCACCCTGCTATCTGTGCTGACAGCTAGCAAAAATTGTTTCAAACGCTCATCTCTTCGCTGTGTTCCAGAATAACCTAGTCTGCTAATTAAGTTTCACAAGAGTACAACCCCTCAAAGATCTGTCTAGCTACAAAGGCTGGTCTTCGAGCTTTATGCAAGTTACAGGTAAGCTAATGTTCAGTCAGGAAACACATGTGATACAGGTGCTATCCTGACCAGGCTGTGAGTGCCTCTCTTGTAGCAGCGGTTAGACAGTTGTAATACCATCCTGGATAAAAGTATTGCTCTAAATAGAACATTTCTGGTCAACATAAAATTCATATCAGCAAGACAAAATACTTTCAGCCCTGTAAGCTAACATAGATTTTAAGACACAAAAATCTTAGAATAATACATTTTAAACAGCTTCCAAGGTTTTCTCAATGCATCTGAATATTCATTCATTCAACAAATACTCTTTAAATCCCTACCCTAGGCTACAACAACAAACAATAGAGGCCACTTAGCTTATATATAGTCCGGTGAAGGAGTCAAGTAAAAAAGCAATTAAAATTCACTTTGGTAAGTACTATACCAGGGTAAAAGGACATATGGGACAATATAGACACAAATAATCATTGGCAGAGAAGCATAATTTTGCATTTTTTTATTTATTTTGAGTTGGAGTCTCATTCTGTCACTCAGACTGGAGTGCAGTGGCACACTCGTGGACACCACAGCCTCGACCTGTTGGTCTCCAGCAATCCTTCCGCCTCAGTCTTCCAAGTAGCCGGAACTACAGGAGCGTGCTACCATACCCGGCTAATTTTTTTTTTTTTTTTTTTATTGTAGAGATGAGGTCTCGCCAAGTTGCCCAGGCGGGTCTCGAACCCGCAGGCCCAGGCAATTCCCCTCACCTCAGCCTCCCAAAGCACTGGGATTACAGGCTGAGCCACGAAGCCCGGCCAGCAATCTAGAATTTTAAAGTACAGCATTCTAAGGTACAATTTGTTCCAAGCTGTTCTTTACAAATGTCAGCCTTGTATACTTCATTGGTATATTTTTAAATTAAAATCGACAGACTTAATTTTATGCCAAAGAGGAAATTGTCAAAATTCTTACAAAAGAATTTTAAAAGCCAAAACAAAAAAAGGGAAGAAAAATGTAGTAAGTCACTCCATACTTCAGAAACCACATAAATAATTTTAGTCTATCCTTGAGTCGTGTTTAAAAATAAAGTGAGGGGAAAACTGAAATCTTGCAAAGTAAGCACAGCTCTTCTAATTTTACAAAAAACGACAAACAAATAAAATGTTTCCACCCAACCTTTTTCCCAGTCAGAATGAACTAACTACGGATGACACAGTATTGGGAATGGCCTTACAGCTTCAGAACAGTTTTCTATGGGTTAAACTGCAAAAGCTTACTGCATGGAAACTACTAGCATGGCGCCTAAACAGTGCCTACTACTTAACAAACTTGACCTACTTAAACAATTGTCTACATCAATGAAGTATATCCATTCTTAATAATTTTGCTGTGCTCTTGACCATGATATAAACCTACAAAAAGTAAAAAATCCACCATGCAACATATAATTTTTGAGTACTTATTGCACTCAAGATAGTGTAGAAGATACAAAAACATAGCTATTCCTACTCTCAATGTCATTTTGGTTAATAGAGAGAAATATGACATTATCTATATTCGTTCATTCCAACATTTACATTGAGGACCTTCATGTGAACTGAGCACCCTACTATGATAGTCAATATTCATAAACTATTGAGTATTTAGTACCTTCTATGTCAAGGTATTTTAACACTTGAGATAAAGATAAAATAAAACATAGCATTTTCCTATATCAAATATTAGCGCAAACACTCTCAACTCCAGTAATTACTCTAAACCAGGGTGAGCAAACTATGGCCTACCTCATGTATTTGGTACAAACCAGCAGTTAAGAATGATTTCACTTTTTAAAACAGTTGAAAATAAATCAAAGAAGAAAACTGAACAACATTAAAAAAAATTATATGAAATTCAAATTTCAGTGTCCTTAAATAACGTTTTACTGGAACACAGTTATACTCATCTGCTTCCCCTATTGCCTTTGGTCACTTCCATGCTGCAAAAGCTGAGAAGCTGCAACAGATGCTGTGTGGCCAGAGATTCCAATCCCTGTCTAAACCACCATGGTAATCCCTCTGCAGCCTGCTTTAGGCAGGCAGGCCTAAGCCAATATAAACAAATGAGAAGCAAGGAGTCTGCTCTAAGCAAAAGAGAAAAAGCAGCCTCTTATCCTCTGCCGAGTGTAAGCAAGGAAACATGCAATTCCCATTGCCAGTGGCTGCCACTTTGGATCCAAAGAGAACCAGCCTAACAATGAAAATCTTCACTGAGAATAATAGTAAAGAAGCAGGAGGAATGTGAGTCCTTGAAGATATTTTGAACTACTGATCATATCACATCCGGAGCCATCTCTACCTCTAGTTTTCTTTTTAAATGAAACAGATGTCCTAAGCATTTATGTGAGTTTGCATCTGGTCAAGCAGGAATGAAAGACAACAGATCATTACAAAACAAATATCATCACCACCACATATTATAATTACATTTATAAAACTTATGACAAGTCACTTTATAGTCCACTTTCATAATTGTGATGTCAGTACTATCATCTTCATTTTACAGATGTAGAAAGACTTAAAGATGTTTAGAAAGGTTAGATGACTTATTCAATGTTGAAAATTAGAAAGTGGCAGAGTTATAGTACTTTGGTCTAGTTCAGTCTGATGCTATTTTGTTGTCTAATATCACAGTTGGCTCATTCTTTCATCTACTGAAGGAACCATATCACTAAAATAGTGGCGTTCCATAGAAGAATATGGTGGGGTAGGGAGAGGGAGGTTACCAGACCCAGCCTACGGCAAGAGGAAGAAAGGAGAAAAGGAAGAACTGATGAAGAATTAAATCTTAATATATATAGGAGCCAGGCAGGGAAAGGTAAAGTATTCAGAAGAAGATATAGCATGCTAAATTGAGGCTAAAGAAAGTGATTTAATGTGTCTGGAGATTTAATATACAGAGGATGAGGCAGAAAGTAGCTAGACAGGGTAAAATGGAGGAAATCATGAAGACCCTCCTATATTACACCAAGACGTTTGAACTACATCTCGGGAACTTTGGGGAACTACTCAAGGTTTTCAAATAAGGAAGTAGACATGAGCAAATTTCCACTTTGTAAAGATGGCTATGACAGAAGGATGAAAAAGGACAAGTCACGAATAATCTAAGTTGCAACGAATGAGGATCTAAAATGCTCAAGCAAAGTATCTTTAGAGTCAGAGCTGGGATCTAAACTCCAGTTGCAGTTTTCACTAGCTCTGTGATCTCTCTAATCTTCTATTTCTTCATCTACAAAAAGAGAATTTAGAGAATTACTGTGAGAATCAAATGCTAAAACAAACAAAAAATATATATAGTTAGTACTCAGTGGTAGCTATGTCTTTTCTCTGTCATACTGCTACAATTTAAGTCTATAGCTCAGGAGTGCTATCGAATTGGGGGTCCCCCATGGATAGTAAAGCTATGGAGAGTGTGCAGCATGGGATTAGAAGAAAACCAAGCAAAAAAAAAATTCCAGGAAGACTATCCTTTAAGGAGTAGATAAAGGAAAGGAACAAAAAGAGCCCAGTGGATTTAAAATTAAGATAGTCTCCATCGACTCTGCCCAGAAAGAACTAAAGGAATGAGAAAAGGAAAGGAGTCCATATTACTCAGCTGTGATATTTGGCTGGGTAGAGGATGTAAAGTAAAAGAAAGTTTTGTAGGTTTGTTTTGTTTCTGATTACATGATAAAAACTAAAGCAGAGGCATATGCTGCAGATTTGAGAATGTGCGTTACCACTGGCTCAAGGTTCATGAGGATATGGTGCCCCAGTCCATTGAGATTTCCCTGAGAAAGACCCAGAACTTTTGCCCTGGCCTTTGCTTTTCTCTTAGGTGGGTGGGGACTCAAAGGTCCCTAGCAGCTGTAACTGTCAAGATTTAAAGTGCTAACAGTGGTACTAGTTCACCTCTCTCACCTACCATTCTCCCAGGAATTTTACTGAACTACACATTAAAGGTATCCCCCTAAAGCTCAGATGTTGGGTACTTTTGCAGCCAAACTAGAGTCATATCCTTCCAAGACTGTCACCTGCATTGGCTTCTGCAGCCTAGATTCTGTCCACCCACAAAGGGAGTAATCATCCTCATTTCAGTTGGTCTCCAATGTCATGTGACTCAAAGGCCAACCCCCAAACACCATGCGCAGGTCCTCCCAAGGAACTGAAGATTTGAAATAGCTGGTGTTGAAAACATGGGTAAACATAAACTAAGAACACAGTGAGAGTGAGAGCCCACGGGCATTGGTGAAGAGGCAGCTGAGGGGTAGGTCTTGAATGCATATACAAGGTGGGACTTAAAAAAAAAAAAACCCACACAGAACTTATTTATTAAAAATGCATATTTATTCTTACATGCTTACACCTCAGTCACCTTCAAAGTTCTGGTTGATGCAATACACTGATCAGAATGTTTTTTCTGCTGCTAAAAAGTTTTTGAACTCATCAATTTTGATGCCTTTTAGTGCTTCTGCTGTTTTTGGTTCACCTCCTCCACATCAGCAAATCATTCCCCCAAAGAAAAAAGTCCTCAAAATGATTTTTTCACCCAGGGAAACAAACAAACAAAAAATGTCACTTAGGGTGAGATCAGGCAAATAGGGAGGGTGGGACCCAGGGCTCATACCATTTTAGGTCAAAAACATACTCAGGGCAACCCCTTCGGGTCCCCTCCCACTGTGGGAGTTTTTCTGTCTTCTCAATAAATCCTGCTTTCTCAAAAAAAAAAAAAAAAAGAAATACTCATGTAGTATGAGCAGGTGTGCTCATAAATTGCCATCATGAAATGGGAAAACGTGTTGAAAGAATCCCCCCAAAAATTCACCGAAGCGGAATGCAGTCTCTCATAACAACATTAGCTAGTACACTGATGCTGATGAGTTCCTAGAACACTTATCTAGTAGGGAAAGTTTGTTCTACAAAGGGCCCACCCTGCAAAAGAGAATTCAGGTTTTTTGGGTGTCCTTCCTTGTAATTTATTTCAAGCTTATTCCAAATCAGCACTTACCTAAGCTAGTGAACTGTACTGTATCTTACTCATTCTTACCCTATCCTTATTCATTTACCTTACATGTATCACTGATCACAAGAAAATTATAAAATTTAGCTTGGGGACTTATTAACACAAACAGTGCCCCACTTCTAAAAGAAAACAATAAAATAAATACAGTGGCTTAAGAGCTCTGCTCCTTCACACACATTAATTTCATAGGAATGTTCTGCCACCATATTACAGAGAAAATATGTAATTAAAACATTGGGTTATATTTACCACATAAATCTAGTAGTATGTCCACAGAAGCCATAAGGCCTGTCAGTAATTGTAGCTTAGATTTGTGTCAGGCACCCTAGGCCTCCAGGTATATTTACTGATTACAGCTAAATAGAATGATGGGGGGGGAACACACACACACAAAACAAACAAACGAACAAAAACACCTCAGAATAATCAAATAAAGTTCAAGAAAATGAAGAGAGTAAGCTCAATTTTGAACTTTCAATTTTGAATTAGCAATGTACCAAATGCTAGTCATTACTATTTAAGGAGGGAAATGGGCACCATAAACAAATGAAATTACGAGTATTATAATAATGGCTTACCTTCACTCAGATATTAGGATAGTCATCTATTTTATTTTAAAAAACCTTTTTAATAAACTAAGCAAAACATTCTTCGTGTCTTAAAACAGTTACAACTTAAAGAAACTTAAAGTTGGGCTCAGTGGCTCACACCTGTAATCCCAGCATTTTGGGAGGCAGAGGAAAGAGGACTGCCTGAGCCCAGGGGTTCGAGACCAACCTGGGCAACATGGCAAGACCTTGTCTCTACAATAAGTCAAAAACTTAGCTGGGCATGGTGGTGCATGCCTGTACTTCCAGCTATTGAAAGGGTGAGGTGGAAGGATTGCCTGAGCCCAGCATGGTTGAGGCTGCAGTAGCCGTAAGCGTGCCACTGCACTCCAGCCTGGGCAACAGAGTTAGACTCTGACTCAAAAATAAAATATTAAAAAATAGAGAAACTTAAATTGTAGGCTTTTAAAAAAAATCAGCTGTAGTGATTTTTAAAAGTAATTTTTTTTTACTGCAATGTAATTGCAGACATACAGTAGCTCTATTCTGTTTATAAGAGACACAGCTAAAACCATGCACAGCTTTGTGCCATTAAGTTTAAAATGTCAAGACAGAACACTTTTTTAAAAAATATATCTTACTCAAATGTACCTACAAAAAAGCAGAAAATGTAACTGAGCCAATCTGACTCAAGAAGAAACTGAAAATTTAATCAGACATACAAACGTTTAAAGAGCAAAGCAGGTACAGTTTCTCTGGCCCACGCCAGCCCTGGCATGTCTCTCTATCTCTCCTCTTCCATCTCTAATAAGCTTTGTTTGAAAAATAAAAAATAAAAGGCAAAGCAGTTTCCCACATTTACCCAGTGTGGGGTAAAATGAAAAAAAAGTTCAAATGACTTCTACCAAATAACTAATCCTATACAAACTATGCCAAAGAATAAAGAAAGTGAAAATACTCCTAAATTGACTTCTGCAGCTGGAATAATTTTGATAACAAAAAAGAAAATTTCAGGTCAATTTTTCTCATGGCTATGTTACCTAATCCAATAAGACTAGTAATATTTATTATATATATGAGTTATTTTCAGAAATGTAAGTGTGGCTTGAAATTAGAATATTATTTATTATAATTTATTAATTAAAATATGGAAGGGCAAAAACCACATATATAATCAATAGATGAAGAGAAAATACTCAGAACTCATAATTCCTAAGAAAGTGGGAAAAAAAGGGAGAGAGAAAAAGGAGGAAGAAAGGAAGAAAATTACAAACCCACAGAATCACATCAAGCATGAACACAGATACAACATTGTTGACAAAATATTGACAATTAAAACAATATATAAAAATTGTAATTCAAATTGACCAAAGGGAGTTTTGAGAAAAAGTTTGTGTCAAAATTTTCAACCTTGAAATACAAAGAAATACCCCCCAAACTTATACCATCTACAAAGCACCTAGAGATAATATTCTATTTACTTAATGCTAAATGTCAAACATTGCTACTCAAATCAGGGTCAAAGCCAGAATATCTGCTCCCATCATGTGCATTCAACATGCTACTGGAGGTTCTAATTAGAGCAGTAAAGCAAGAAAAGACTGGAAAACAAATCTGTCTCTATTACAGGTGATATAACATTTACAATGAAAATCCCAAAGAATCTATTTTTTTTTTAAACTACTAGACTAATAAATGAATTTAGTAACGTCACACAGCATAGAGTAAAAGTTCAGTTCTACATCTATATATTAGCAGCCAATAACAGAAAACAAAATTTGTAAAAATACCATCTACAATAGCATGAAAAAACATAAAATATTTAGAAAAATATTTAACAAGAAAATGTTTAAGATCCCTACGCCAAAATCCACAAAACAAGGCAGAAAGAAATTAAAAATCTAAATAAATGAAGTGATATACCACTATCACAGATTAGAAGGCACAATATCAGTGAAATTGTTAATTCTCCCAAACTTGGGTCTCCAGGTTCAATGCAATTCTAATCATAAACCCTAGCATGCTTTATTCTATAGAAACTGACAAGCTGATTCTAAAATGTAAATGGATATGAAATACCCATGACAAATGGAGCTATATATTCTTAAAAATGTATTTATTTGTTGTAGAGTTGTAGGATACAAGTGAGGATTTACTACATAAGAAGACTACAGGTGGCCTTCTAACTGGCCCTCATTCCCCTGGTAGTGGACCAGATATGCTTTGTGTTGTCACGTGCCTCCCAACCCCCTCTCTCCCTCCCTCCCTAGCAGTGTCCATCGACTGCAGAGCCCACACTTCTGTTAATGTGACTAGTGATCAGGGCCTATTTATGAGAGAGAACATGTGGTACTCTGTTCATACTTTCTGTGACTGTTCACTAATACGATGGTTTCCAACTGCATCCAAGTTGCTGCAAAGTTGCTGCATGATTTTTTTCTGCTTTATGGCTGCATAATACTCCATCATGTATATGTACGTTTTCTTTACCAAGTCCCCTTTTAACGGGAAGCAGGGTTGGTTCCATGTTTTTGCTATTGTGAACAGTGTGGCAATAAACATGCACATGCAGGTGTCTTTTTGGTACAGTAATTTATGTTCCTCCGAATATATTTCCAAGAGAGGGTTTGCTGGATTGCATGGAAGATTAATTTTTAATTCTTTTAGGAATTGCCACACTGCTTTTCACAGAGGCTGAACTAGCTTACATTCCTACCAAAGTGCAGAAGTGTTCCCTTTTCTCCAGTTGTGCCAGCACGTTGTTTTTTTGCCTTATTAATGACATCCATTCTTATTGAATGAAGTTAGGTGGTATCGTTGTAGTTTTGATTTGCACTTCTCTGGTTACTAGCGAGGCTGAGCATTTTTTCATGCATCTGTTGGCTACTTGTATGTCACCTTTGGAGAAGTATCTGTTCAAATCTTTCGTCAACTTTTTCATGGGATTGTTAGTTTCTTTCCTTTCTCTTTGTTTGAGTTCCTTGTGGAGCCTGGATGTTAGGTCCTTGTCAGATGAATAATTGACAATTTTACTTTTTCTCCATTCTGTGGGTTGTCTCTTTACTCTCTTGGTGGTTTCTTTTGCTGTGCAAAAGCGTTTCATCT
Organism: Cephalopachus bancanus; assembly: GCA_027257055.1. Taxonomy (NCBI): domain Eukaryota; kingdom Metazoa; phylum Chordata; class Mammalia; order Primates; family Tarsiidae; genus Cephalopachus; species Cephalopachus bancanus. The sequence continues at coordinate 1,748,836 of JAPVLO010000096.1, read as the reverse complement.
TGATGAGGTCCCTACCTGTCTATCTGAGAGTTTGCAGCATTCACTTTTAGGGACTTGGCAATACCCCAAAACAAGAAATCAAAGAACTAAGCAAATGAAGAGATATACCACTATCATGAATTGGAAGGTACAACAACAGTGAAATTGCTAATTTTCCCAAACTTGGTCTCCAGGCTCAATGCAATTCTAAACATAAATACTAACATGCTTAATTCTGTAGGAATTGACAGGCTGATTCTAAAATATAGATGGATATGAAGCAACCACAATATTTAGAGCTATCTCAAAAAAAAAAAAGAGGATTTACACTACCTCATTTTAATACATACAGGTAGAGGTATCAAGACTGTGTAGCAGTATAAGGACAAACAGATTAAAACAAACAAACAACAAAACAATAACAAAAAACAGAGAGTCCAGAAAGAGACCTATACTTACACTATCATTTGTTTTTTGATAAAGGCACCAAAAGCAATCCAACAATGAAAGCCAAGTCTCTTCAACAAATTATACCAGAACAACTGAAACTCCATAGGTAAAAATATAAACTTAATCCAAAATTAATTTGAGAAGGACCATAGACCTAAACATAAAAATTAAAACTATAAAATATCTAGAAATATATAAATATAGGAGGATAGTTTTATGACCGGGGACAGGAAAAGTTTCTTAGGGCACAAAAAGCAGAAACAGAAATTTAAAAAATAAATATCAACATTTTAGCCAACAGAATGGCTAAAATTTAAAAGGCTGACAACACCAAATGTTGATACATACGTAGAACAGTCAGAATTCTCATTCAATGTCAGGAGGAATATAAAATATATTGTATAACTACTCTGCAAAGCAGTCTGGTAGTTTTTAAATAAAAATAAACATACACCTACCCTATAGTCAGTAATACCATTTCTTAGGTATTCGTCTAAGAGAAATAAAATAATAGATGGCCTTTAAAAAGGCTTCTATAACATTCATAGAATTGTCTTCATAACAGTCCAAAAGTAGAAATTTCCCAGGTGCCCATCAATAAAAGAATGAATCACGCTATAGTCATACAACAAAAATACTACCTGGCAATAACAAGGTATGAGAGAATGACACAGCATGAATGAATCTCAAAAATACTATGCTGAGTGAAAGAATCCTTTACATAAAAAGTGCTTACAAAAGAAAGTTCTAGAATAGACACCACCAATCTATAGTCACAAAACTTAGTATAATGGTTGCAAGGAAGGGCTTGAGAGGACTATCTGGAGAGATGGAAATGCTCTCCATCTTAGTGGGTTGTTGGGTTACACAGGCAGACACAATTCTTTAAAACTCCTCAAATTAGACTAGGTGCAATGGCTCATGCCTATATTCCCAGTTGGGAGGCCAAAGCTGGAGGATCACCTGAGCCTACAAGTTCAAGACTAGCATGGGCAACATTAGTGAGGCCTTGTACTTACAAAAAAAAAAATCAAGAAATTAATGGGGTGTGGTGGTGCACACCTGTAGTCCCAGCTACTCGCGAGGTTGAGGCAAGAGGTACCCTACCCTGGGTGACAAGAGTGAAATCCTAACTTGAAAGCAAACAAAACAAAAAACTCCTTATTTTTTTATATCCTACAGTAAACTTTGTAAAATTCACTGAGTGAAAATTTTATCCCAGAAGGGAGAAAGCCTAAAACAAATATTGAGCTCTGGTTAATGACAGGCATGTGCAAATGTTTAAGAGAGTAAAGTATATTGATGTCTACAACTTACTTTGAGATGCATTAAAAAATAAAATAAATCAAATATATCAAAATGTTAACCACAGAATGGTAGGGTCATATAGAATTCTTTCAACTTGAATGCACATTGTAAAATTTTCAGAATAAAATATCAGTCACAAAAACACTATTAAAAGTATTTTGAAAAATATTAAGTACCTAAGCTAAACCTAGTAGAAGCTGTACATGACTTCTGGATAGAATTAGGAAAATTATAAGGCTTTAAATAGAAAAATTATAACATGCTCACAGTTAGGAAAACTCAATATTATAAATATGTGTATTTGTAAATTCAATATAATCCAAGTCAAAATACTCAAATATTCTTCATGACACTTACTTGATAAGCAGATTTTAAAATGTAAAACTGGACAAGGAAAGGTCCCAAACATCAAGAACAATGGTGAGAAAGACAAAGTGGAAGGACATGCCTTAACAGACATGCCTTAACAGACATGAAGATTCATTACAAACCTACCAGAGCCGAGTGATGCTCTTACATGCTTGGAACAAAATAGAGCCTCACACATTTATATACAAGAGGGGATACAGCAGATTAAATAAGACAAGTTCACTAAGGGTATAGACCATTTTCACTATCCATTTTTAAAAAACATTTCATTAGATCTCTACTCACAATACATACAATAAATTCTAACACTGGATAGTTCAGAGACCTAAATGTGAAAAAGCAATATTTCATAACTTTTAGAAGAAAACAAGAGAATATTTTATAATATCTGTGTTAGAAAGAATGTCTTAAATAAAACACAAAGGCATGAACTAAAAAGCAGAAAGCAGAACGATAGTATGAATATCACAGACTAGAAGGCCCTTATAACACGAGTAATCAAAAGGTTCACGATATAGAAAAAAATTCTACAAATCAATACTCCAAATACAAAAGATACCCCCCAAATGGGCAAAATATATTAGTAGGCAATTCATTAAAAAGGAAACACACACGGTTACTCTTACTAGTAATCTTCACTAGTAATCGGGCAAGCGCAAATTTAAACCACAAAATATTGCTTCACGCCCACTAAACTTGCCAATACTAAACCTAACCAAAGTACTGGCAATGTGCTGGTGGCACAAAAGAAGCTCTTATTCATTGTGGGTAAGTGTCAACTGATAGAACCACTTGTCTAAAAATGACAATAACTAGTAAGGTTCAATATGTGTACTAGCTGTGATCCAACAATTCCAACCCCAGAGCATACACTAGGAAAAACACTCAGACATGTATACATGGGAATAGACAGGTAAAAGAGCATTCAGGGCAGCACTGCTTGAAAGAAATAAAAACAAACAGCAGGATGGCCAAACAAAAAGTAGCACATCCATAAGGTGTAGAACCATATAAGGGAAAATAAAGAACTAGAGTTTGGAGGAATTTCAAACAAATGGTGTCAGACTAGTTTGTCAACGAAGAACCTATTCACAAAACTTTAAGACATGCTAAACAAGTATAAAGGTACATTTCTACACATGGGCATATAGGTATACTTCCTAAACAGCTTTCAAATATATTCTTTTAACAATAGATTCATTTTATATGTATGGACACAGAATGTGTAATGTGCAAATTACCATTATACATTTATATTATTTGCATATTTAATATATTATACAGACATTCAAAAAATGTGTAAGAATGGTTGGGAAGAGATACCACAAGAGAGGAAAATCCAAGAATTTGGTAATGTTTCATTTCTTCACCTATGTGGTGGGTACATGGGTATTCACTGCATTGCTCTTTACACCCGTTTATAGGTCTTACAATATTTCAGTTAGTGCTGGGAGCCAGCCTTAGAGGCCTTCACGTTGACAGGTTCCAGAAGGCCAAAGACCTCAGGTTGCAGAGCAACTCTGGGCAGTTGTTGTTCCTGCTTCTCCTACCTCCAATCTCGATCTCGCCACTGGAAACCTGGAAGTTGGAAGATGTAAAGAGTTCTATACGGGAGAAATAATTCTTACCAAATGGTAATACTTAGTAAAGGAAGGATTTGTTTTGTGAGAAGGATACTCTTCCATTAAGAGCACCCTTGGCCTTATTTTATTTTCCCTTTGTTAAGAAGGCCTGTAATTTTGGTTAGGGATTGTGACTAAGATAAATGGAGGTCAGAGAGCCTTTTGTTGTACAAACGTTGAAGCCAATTCTCCCTAACAAGGGATAATTGACGTAAATACCAGGTGTGACATTATGGAAAGCAGTCAGGCCAACTTGCCATTAAGAAACCTTGAGAAAGTTGCTTTACCCCAGTTAATTGCAAATTGCTGTGTCACAGGTGTAACTTACAAAACAGGATAAACATAGGATAAAGATACATTGCCTGTCCGGTTCATTAAATTGAAACTGATTGCCTTGAAAACCAAAAACATGTTTTTGCCTCAAGCCAAAATCTAGGGTATAAAAGGAGTTGAAAAAGACAATAAATCGGCATTTGTCCTGTTTGCAGCAAAGTCAGGTGTCCCAAGTTTTTCTCTTTTGCTGACTCCGTCTCTCCTTCAGGAAACCTGGACGTGCTGGAGCTGGTCTCCAGCAAGTTAGGTACAAAAAAACAGCACATAGAAATATTTTTATTCTAGAAGTTAGAGAAATGGCTCTCTGCCAAAAAGCAAGTATATGACACAATTTACAAAATTCCATGATAAGCATCTGATTTAAACTGACTGAATTCAAAGAATGGAAAAGTACACTTTAATGCTATTATTTCAACATTTACAACACAGATTTTTAGATTAATATAAGAAAAACAAACAAAAAAAAAAAAAAACAGCTAAGTGAAATGTACATGTGAACCTAACTTTAAAAGGGGCTTTCCAATATACTATTTCAAGAAAATTTTAATTAAAAGCAGAGAGGGAGAAAAATGTGTATATAAGCAAAATAGTAAATAAGAAACAAGTTACAGACAGGATAAAACAACAAAATAGTAATGACTCTGCACTACAGAATGACAGAAGTGACTGTCAAATCAATGTAAAATATGAGAAAAGGCAGATACAACAATGCTAAGCACTGGACTTCAGAATATACTCCTAGTACACAGGGAAGAAAAGTTTGAAGAAATGAAAATCCTGCATCCTTAGTCCTCCAGTAAAAATGGTCAGAACTGTAGGATCAAACCAGGCAGGTATTCACCCAGAGATTCATCACACTCATGTATACTGTGCAGAGTGGACACTGGGGCACCAAATACCGAAGCAATCAAGCCAGCCCCTGCAACTCTCCATTTCCTGAAAAGATAGTTGAAGCTTTCCCCCAGAGATTCAGTACTTGCAGATAGGTTCTATATATTACAGGCTTTGTTACAGAGAGGTTAATTTAAAAAGGAAGGAAGGGAGGGAGGGAAGTCCTTTGGTACAGAATGAAGTCAAACCACTTACTGGTAATACAGAAGTATCCAAGACACAAACTAAGTTGCATTTTTTCATGCTATTAAATAGTGGCCAGGACTTCATCAAAAGACTACGATGTATCTGAACCCTAGTAACATAAAATAATGTTACAAACCTCTGAGGCATTACAGGGAAAATCACCAACTTGAAGATTCCTGTGCAAATGGATACTTACAACCTCAGAATCCCACAGAGGTGAGTGGATTGCCTGAGCCCGCGGGTTTAAGACCTGCCTGGGCAACTTGGCAAGACCTCATCTCTACAATAAATCAAAAAATTAGCCGCATGTGGTAGTGCACGCCTGTAATTCTGGCTACTTGGAAGGCTGAGGCAGAAGGATGGCTGGAGCCCAGCAGGTCGAGCCTGCAGTGGCCGGGAGTGGCCACTGCACTCCAGTCTGGGGGACCAAGTGAGACTCCAACTCAAAAAAAAAAAAAAAAAAAAGAATCCCACAGAAACGTTACAAGTTGCTCTGGTGTAAACACTACCTCAAGAGCATCCATTTTCAACTGGGCGCAGTGGTTCACACCTGTAATCCCAGCAATTGGGGAGGCGGGGGCAAGAGGATTGCCTGAGTTCAGGGGTTCAAGACCAGTCTGGGCAACTTGGTGAAACATTGTCTCTTCAATAAATCAAAAAATTAGCTAGATGTGGTGGTAGACACCTGAGGTTCCAGCTACTTGGAAGGCTGAGGAGGAAGGATCACCTGAGCCTAGCAGGTTGAGGCTGCGGGGGCTGTGAGAGTGCCACTGCACTCCAGTCTGGGTGACAGAGTGAAACTCCAACTAAAAAAAAAAAAAAAAAGAAAAATGCTTCCATTTTCCATTTCACCTTAAACACAGATGCTGTGGGCCTCTACTGAATAAAACATAAGATTATTTTTTATAATAAATCACCAGAAAATTTCAAGCCTGCCACAGTCTGCTTACATCTATACTTTTATATTCTCCAAAGTTTTGCAGTCACCTCTACCATTATAAGTATTTTAATGGAAGCATATGAGAAGCACGAAAGCACATAAATTGGTCTTAGGGCTATCAAAATTCTGAAAGGAAAGTAGAGATAATTCTTCCCATTTAAGGAAACTGGAATTAGGGATTTTGAGTGATTTGCTACATGGTTCTTATCTGGATATGATAGAGATCATCAGACGTTTTCTCCCAAGCTGCACTGCCTTTCTGGAGAAAAAGGTTTTTTTGTTTTATTTTGTTTTGTTTTCCAGTGGAACCCAGAAATCTCAGGAGTTAGATATCTGATAACTAAAAATAAGGTGCAGAGACCAAATGAGCTTTTATCCAAGTTACTCTGCTGGTAGTTACATGAAAATGAAGACCTCACACATTCATTTTCTAATATTCTTTATGAGATAGATAAATTTAAAGGAAGACTAAAATATAAATCTTTATTTTACTTCCCCAGCCCACCAAAGATTAACCAGTCTTTTGAAAATGTGCTCACGAACTCCCTCAGAATATTATTTGGCACTTGGTTTCATATGATCTGGCCAGGTTAGCCAAAATGCTGTTTAACTGAATACAAAATAGTGTGCAATTCTCATTGTGGCAAAATTATGTCCTTCTCATCTTCTCACCCTAGAATGACTAATGGAAGACTAAGGAACGGCTAAAGAAAGGAAATTTCACCAAGGTCTCTTTACTCAAGGGCTTCAGAATGCAATCAGTAGTACATTATATCCATTAGTTACTTAGTAATCAAAGAGACACTGGAAATATAAACAAACAGGCAAACTCAGAAGTGTGTTTCTAAATGACTAATACCCATCAAACGAATCTGTGAACATATCTGTTTTACAGATAGTATATGTATTTAGTTCTAATTAAGATAAGTCTAACAAAAGGCTGCAAGTAACTTTCTGCTAAATTTCAAATCTCCTGTTAGAAAATTTGAGAGAATTAAAAAGCAGTAGCTAAGAATTTTTAAGTTGTTTTTCATAAATGGCTTTGAGTATGTGCAAACTGCTTCAATAATAAAACTAATTGCTGTTATATAACCTGAAGCTTCAAATTGAGGAGTAGAAAAGTGTTCCACAGTGACACCTACCGGTAAAGGGTAATACAGTAGCACAACGCACAGACAAAATAAACAGGCAGATGGAAAGCCTGTTAGAAGCTACAGAGTGGGTGATACTCAGAAGGGAAAAGCTAAACAAACAAACAAATTACACATACTAGTGTTTACAAAAGAACCCCAAAAGGAAATCATGATCTTTCTCTGCCAAGGATTTTCAAATCAATAAATTTGAACTTCTGGTCCCAATTGGCCATGCAAGTAAAATTCTACATGCAGATTAAGGAAAGATGACACATTTATTCAAGTTTATTTTATATTGCAAATAATAAAACTGGAAAGGTAAAATTTAACTCTGTAGTAAGCCATTTTCTCATCTTTCAATTAAGTTGAAGAAAATAAAAAGTAGATATTTTCTTTAAAAATCTGTATAATATAATCTCCCAAATTTCAGCTTCCAAATTATCTTTTTCAACAAAATGATCAACAAGATAAACAGTCCAGTCAGAAAAATCACCTTTTCCCTAAAAACATACTTCAAATGACTGGGTTCTTTATCCCATACTTTTACACAAGTTTTTGTTTGTTTGTTTGTTTGGGGTTTTGTTGTTTTGTTTTTTTTTTTGAGAATGTTAATTGGGGGATTTATTGAGAGGACAGAAAAGCTCCCACTCAAAAGTTTAAGAAATAATAGTGATTTGAGCCCATGTACTTCTCAAACTAAGATTTTCAAGGATACCATTTTAAGTAGAATCTTCGTCAAAGGAAATATATTTGGAGATATGACAAAATCATACTTTTCTTCAATAACTAACTGTAGTATGCATATGGAGCCAGAAGGAAATTTGATAATCTAGTTCAACTCTCAATTCCCATGAGACCTCACACATTAGAGAACCTTAAATTCAAGTAGTATGGCAAAATGAATGAATAACAAAACATGGTTTCTGGTCTTGAATCTTCCAGTAGCTTATTGGATTTCCATGAACTAAACAACCTTCAGTGAACCAGACAACCTGCCTGGGCCTTAATTTCCTCATCTATATGAATTGAGCAGGGAACAAAATGGGCCTCTCAGTAATGCCACCGCTAAAAATTCTTCAGCTTTTTATGATGTTCCCAGCAGATAGGAATGATTTGCACCACATCCATACCTCAATGACAGACAGGCACAACAGAAATTGCCTTTACCTTTCTGGTAAATCAATATAAACAGAATCACACTTTGACACTACAGTGAACTGTTTAGGAAGGTGGAAGGAACCCTGGTTTCCATCTCCAGTGTCTTTCTACCTGGCACACAGTCAGACTCAATATTTACTGGGAAAAAAGGGTTTCTGGAGAAAGGAATACTCATTATGCAGTGAGCAGGGCTCCAATACCAACTCTTTTTTGTTTGTTTATTTGTTTGTTGTTTTGTAACACAGACATATTTCTCTTTCTCATATTATTTCTTTTACATATTATGTTTGTCTCATGTTTTAAAGCCTGTAGACTCTCAAATACAGAGCTTGCTCTAAAATGCCCAAATATGAAATCCAGGATAAGCTAATCTAAGTCTTTGCATCTCCTAAATGTACCAACTGGCTGTTAAAATGTTTCAATTATTTATTGGGCAGGAGTGGAAGCATGACACACATTTCTCAATATTAATTCTTACCAATAACAGGCCGTATAAAGTGACTTCCTCAGATGCAATCAGTCCTCTATTCAAGAGTACACAAGATAAAATCAAACAAAGGTATACTTCATTTATAAATAGCTACAGAAAATGTTTTTAAACAATTAACATTAAAGTCTTGTTCATCAGCTTTCTCGGCTTAATGTTTAAGGTGCGCGATGAGCTCTTCTCACTTAGAAATATTTAAAAATGTAGCCCCAGTGGGCTGAGGCTGTTAATCGGCTGAGGTTGTTAATCACTCCTTCTTTGAGTTTAAATAACTGACATTTAAGAGCAAGTGAAAAGGATCACAAACTTTTACTTATGTCAAAAGTGAATTAATATGCTTGCACTGAACTTCAAACTGTATCTCTTATCATTTAGGATACAAATATTAGTTCTTAGAATGTAAATGTGTGCAATGGATTTAACTGTACTACTTTAACCACTTAAATCTATTCATTCACTCACTAATCAAATATTTACTGAACACTTATTATGGGAAAGGACCATTCTAGGAATTGGGAATAAGGAATGAAGAAGAGAGGATGAGATAAAGGAAGCACGCATAAAAATGAGACAATTTCAGATAGTGACAAGAGCTATGAAGAACAGAGTTATGTGAAATACGGCTGTAGTTATCTGATTTCTTGATACAAATGAATGCATGACACGTAGGTCTCACCAAAGAGTCTACATCATTTCAACTGAAGTTTACAGTTCACATTCGATACACATGTGTATTCCAGTTTCAGTATTCTAGATATGAGTCAAAGGGAGTATAAAGAAACCGAAAACCACTGAAATATGAGACGAAACAGATTTAAAACATCTGCTCTCCTCAGCTGGCTACGCAATGCACATGCAGGAGGAGAAAGGGGAATAACCAATTTGCTTTATTTTATTTTTTTAAGAAAAGGTGGTAAAAACAGAGAAGCCTGTGCAGTAATTTATGGCATTCCATGATACATCACAGGCAACTGCACACGTGTTAAGAAAGCTACATAAAAGCAAAAATATTTTAAATAATTTCCAAGAACATTCAAATCACTCCTGACCCCCGCTCCCTTTACCCCCAACAGTCTCTCCTCTTTTGAGTTACTCTGAGAAGCAGCTGGCTAGGCAAGAACTTACTTTCTCTGACTTTGGCGCATTTGCAAACGCCCCAAAACACGCAAGGCAGAGATAAATCGTTCCCTTACTCCCATCTTCAATTCCACGAAAAGCCAAGAAAGAGTCGATCCGCAACCTCCATCTCGGCGGCGCCCTGCAGGTGAGGGAACAGCCGGGAAGGGGCTCCCGGACGTGACCCGCGCGAGGGCGCAGACCCCCGCCCGCCCGGCCCCTCCGCTCGCCGGCCAGGCCCGCCGAGCGCGGCCTCCGCCCCGCGCGCCGAAAGGAGGAGCGCCGCGGAGGATGGAGGAGGCGCGCGGCCGGACCTGGGGAGACGGATCCCGCAGCGCCCGCCCCGCCGGGCCTCTCACCTCTCCGGGCCCCGGGGCTGCTGCTGCCTCCGCTACTGCCCGCGCTCGTGCTGCCGCTGCCGGAGCCGCCGCTGCTGCTGCTGTTGCCGCCGCCACCCTTGGCGTTCTTGCGCGGGGCCATCGCGCGCTCCGCGGGGGCCGGCGAGGGCTGGCGGGCTCCCTCCGGGGACAGGGGATGCAGGGGCCGCTGACGGCGGCGGGCGCTGCAGCGGGTGGGGGCCGCGGCTGCTGCAGCAGAGCCGGTGCTCCGGCACCGCCCGCCGCGCCTCGGAGGACTTTCACCCGCGTGCCGGCAGCGCGCGCCCGGCCCTCGCGTGTGCCGAACCGGTGACTCCCTCCCAGGGCGAGAGCGCGCGGCTCGCCCGCCCCTCGGCCACGCCCCTTCCCGGCCTCGGCCCGCCCCCGCAGGACTGAGTGACGGCGCGTGCGAGCCAATCGCCAGGGCCCCCACGAGGAGGCGGCCTCCCCCGCCGCGCTTCCCCGCCCCCTGCAGATCTAGGGCTGCTCTGGCACGACGCAACTGCCTGCGAGCGCAAGCCGCTTTCGGCTTTCCAGTCTGTCCCGGTCCCTTGGAACGTGGCAAACGTGGAAGACAAGGCTCTCGCGAGCGTTGGTGGACCCCGCTCGATCGGGAGGGGGCGGGGCGCGGGGGCGCGACCGGCGGACACGTGTGCTGCGCCAGGAGCGAGGGCACCGCCTCTTAGCCTTTCAACTGGGGATTTGGTTCCCGTCCCCCTTCCCTCCGCACAGACGCGGATGCAATTCCGCTTCTTGCGCAAGAGATGCCTGTTTCTTGTCATTATTAAGATTTCTGAAGTGGTGCTATTAGGACTCCTTCAGTGCGTAATTAAGCCTTTCGACGTTAAAGTAGGTATTTACTGTTTGTGCCATCGTGATTTTCAGAGGATCTTAGTCAAGAGAGGAAAATGCAAATATGATGAGAAAAGTTCAATTTCGTGCTGGACGATACCCTCTATCTGAACACTCCCTCTGTCCGGCTAATGCCTATGGTCATCTTTCCTTATGTCCCTAACCATGAGTCTCCCCGTGTGTTACTCTTGGGGTGTCTTGGCCTGTGCAACCTCAGAATTCGCAACAAAGTATTTGAAAACTCTGGGAACGTGGATGAACCAGACAAAGACTTGAGGTCTGGGTCATCATCATCTTTGTGTCACCATTACTAACACCATGCCCGGTGTGTGTGTAATATACAAGCAAGAAATGGTTGGTGATTTGATATATTTCTGCCAACTTCCCAAGACTTTCCCCTAATTCTTGATCAAGTCTCGTAGCACTCCCTAGGTGCGTATCAGGAGGCCTCAGGAACCCGACCCGAGTCGTGTGGCATGTGGTTTTATTCCTTTTCTCCATCCCTGGCAGCCGCCTTTCCCTTTAGGCCGGTTCCACAGACACTGCCCCTTCAGTTGTGAACAGCTGAATGCTGCTGGGCACTGCCCTAACGATGCACAGAAGCCCACCAAGGGTGGTGTTGCCGAATGAGTAGAATTTTGTCAGACTGTTATTAAGATGAGGTTGGGGGCTGAAGGTTACAGAGGTTTTACTGAGTAGCTCTTTCAGTTTTTATCTTAGAGCATCAACTTTTGTCTCCACATATCCTTTATTCCATTCAGGCCCCCTTAACTCCACCTCCCCCCATGACGTTATTTCAATGAAGGACAGGGAGGGCTGAGCTAAGAGAAAAATCTGAATGAGGGTACTTGATATAAAGTAATAATGAAAGATAAGCTGCAAAAACAATGCTCTTGGTCCCCAAGATATTTTAACTCAAACTCTTCTCTCTCTCTCTCCCTCTCTCTCTCTGTCTCATACACACACATACAAACCCTGTCATTGTGTCTATTTTTTTTTTAAGGAATTGACTATCTGAAGCTCAGAGAGATCAAACAAAGCTAATAAGTGACAAAACAGAGATGTGAAATCCGTTGGTCTGGTTCCAGAGTCTGTGGTCCAAATGATTCCTCCCGGACAAGGCTCAGTTTTGAGTGGAAAATGTCTCACTGGCTTCCTCTTCCTTTAGCAGATGTCTCCAGGAAAACTCTTTGGTCCTATCTGCAAAGATATGTCTGAAACCCAACAGTAGGCCCTAACCAAAGTCCACCTCTTTAAGGAAATCAAATTTCTTTAGCAGCTGACTCCAAAATGCCTTGGAGTGAGATGCTTTGCTGATACGTTTCCAGAAAGATAATCTGGTACCACTGACAAGCTACATTGTTGTGTATCTCAGGCAGTACCAGGCCAAAATAGAGACTTTGTAAATGCAAATCACAGAGAGTAAGGGACTACCTAGTTCCACCTTATACCACAAAGAAACAGCCTCAATAAAATTTATGTATTCAATATTATAAAATAAAACTTATAAGGACCTGCCAAAGTAATGATAAATAAATAAATACATAAATTTAAAAAATAAAACTTGTAACATTAGATATTGTCAATTCTATATACAATTTAGTTTCAGGAACTAAATTCTCCTAAGCTAAGTATCAGAATCACACATCTTATATCTGTCTATACACCCATTGTGTAGACATTAAAAAGTGCAAAACTTGACTTGGATCCATGAATTTTTTACATTAAAACATTTCCTCAGCATGGGGTGGGGGAGGTGAGGGAGTCAAAGTATCTTGGATATTAAATGAGAAGTGAAATGTTCCTTGTTAACTTATCCTCTTTTCTGTAATTTCCAAGCAAGCTACTAATGAACCCTGGGTGAAATAATGAAAAAATAAATAAATAAATAAAATAAAGATAAGACTTAACTAGGACAATGTATTAAAATACTAATTTAATAGAGCTTTTGAACTAGAACAAATGTGTCTTTCCACTGGTTTCACTGGGATTTGTGAGTGAGAACTGAATGACACCATTCGCCCTAGTTTTGGTGTTTGGGTTTTTTTTTTTTCTTTTCTTTTTTTTTTTTTTTTTTGGTCTTCATGTTGACCCTTTACAACCTCCAGTCAAATGTTTCCCAAATTAAGTATTTCTGGATTTATACCTATTGAATCATTGATTTAAAATTTCACTTTAACCTGCTTCTTAGAAAATACTTGTCATTTTTATGAAATCTTCCTTATGTGAAATATTATTGCAAGCTAAAATGAGTATTTGCTCATCCTTGTTTACCATAGTAATTGGGCCATAGTGGAAAACAATGAATTTCAACTCATCATGATTCAATTGTATGTTTTCATATTACATTAGTGGAATTTATTGCAATGAAAGCTATGTTGGTAAGTTTAAGAGCACTTATAAGGCATACTCTACTCAGTGTTCTCAAAGCAACTATTTCTATAAGAGAGATCTCAATAAGTAAGTGACCTATCATTTTCACTAAACAGTTTGACTTTATATTATAATAGAAAAAATGTCTGACTAATATTTACATCATAAATACATAGAATGCATTTATATAAGCAGAAGTAATTTTAAATCTGGTCAAAAATAGATGTGAATTGGGAATATTGTGTTGTGGTATGAGAAAATGATCTGAAATCATATTAGTTAAGAAATCTATCATTTCTTTTTTCATTTCAACTCTTTAAATTTTCTGTCAGGCTTAGTGTCAATGTTCTTTTCTAATTAATAGCACATAAATAATGGCTATTGCTAGGTCTTAAGTTTTCTAGCATGGAGTAAATGATAGAACTAACTGACTCTTCTCAAGTCTCAAACATAATGCCAGAAAGAACCTTAAGCATGGAGAAAAAGCCAAATAGTTAGAGAATAACAACTAATTACGGGCATGTCAGTTCTACAGTACATAAAGGAAATATGTGATTTAAAAATAGTTGGAAAGTAACAGAAATAAAAGAGAAAAAGTGGGCTGGGCTCGGTGGCTCAGCCTGTTATTTCCAAGCAAGCTACTAATGTGCTTTGGGAGGCGAAGGCAAGTGAATTGCATTAGCCTGCGGGTTCAAGACCCATCCGGGCAACTTGATGAGACCTGGTCTCTACAATAAATTTTAAAAAATTAGCTGGGTATGGTAGCGCTCACCTGTAGTTCCAACTACTTGGAAGGCTAAGGTGGCAGGATTGCGGGATCCCAGGTTGACGCTGGGGTGACCATGAGTGTGTCACTGCACTCCAGCCTGGGTGACAGAGTGAGACTCCAACTCAAAAAAAAAAAAAAAGAGAGAGAGAGAGAGACGGAGAGAGAAAATGGGGAAGTTGCAAGGATTCAATTGTTTGTAATATAATAGTTTTAAATTATATTTTCCTCAAGGATCTAATATAATAAGTGGTGTTTGTATGTGTAACCAAAGTAATTACTTCTGTCATGGAAATAGCCAATCTGTTCAGCTGAAACAGGATCCCTAATCTAAGAAAACCACCTCCAATTTCATGAAGTCTAAATATATAAAGCAAGTGGATTTGCCTTGCAATGAATAGTATTATTACAATATGCAAAACCAGATCAATTAGTCAACCTGAATTCTTGATAGTTGATGAGAAATCATACCTGCACTACACAAAATCTGTATTAACTCAGCCTGTTTGCACAATCATAATTCTGACTTGAATCTACTCTGCAATTTAACAAGCACATAACAAACATTACTGAGCTCATGCCCCGCCACACACCAAAAAATAAAAATAAAAAACCTCAAAAGACTTTGCCAAAGAGCTTGCTAGCACAAAAAATTAGGGAGGGTCTCCCTGTATCATTGCAACAATATTTTATTAACTTGTAGACCACTGCTGATATATTTAAAAGTCTACAGTATTTATTTACTTTAAGAAGTGCAATCAATATTCACTACCTTAAAAAAGTCATTCAGCATCATATTGTGGCTAATAACAAGTCATCCAGAATATTTTGTAATTCTCCCTGGGACCTGTAATACTGACTTCATCAAATAACAAAGTCATTTCTCTTTTAGCTGATCATTTTGAGTTAGAGACAGACAGAAGTATATTGGGTGTTCACTATAGCTACTCCTCCCAACACCAAAAGCATATCAATCTAGTAAAAGATAGTGAAAATTGTTTCCAAGCAGCTGCCTTCCAAATTATATAAAATTATATTTTCTCTACTTCCTTAAGGTACTCATATTGCAGTTAGTTTTTCTAACAACAATGCAAAAGAATGGAGGGATGAGGCTCTCAAAAGGTGAGCAGATAGAACAAATTTTGTACAAACCTGTGTGCAAAAGTTTTGGTTGGTTAGATGTAGCCCAAGAGACTGTTTTTAAAAGACATTCTTTTTCCTAAATTTGAGGAATTGAATCAAACATGAACAGTTCAATATAGTTATTGGGCTTCTATGGAAATAAACCAAGTTACAAATAGTATTTAGGCAGCTATGTGCAGGCTACACACCATGAGAACTGTTGACATTACCACATCTGTATCCCTGATGAGCAAGACAGTGTCTAGAGCTGAGTAGGTATTACGTAAACCTTTTCACCTTGGGACTTGCTGATTCTTTGGCTGGGATGTGCTTTCCAGACTGCCCAGAGGGCCACTAGGGTTTTCACTTGTCACCCTCCGGTTTAGCCCTTTAGCCCTGCAGGATCTTTCAAGTGTAAGTGTTTTTGTGAGCACTCTATGTGTAGGTGTAAAATGGTTAGCCATTATAACCATGGGCAACTGCAGGTAATGGCTTACATTTGATAGTGACACAGAGAAGAAATATAAAGTTAACATCTTTTTGACAGAAGTCCTCTGCAAGTAGCACTTGACCTAAAAATGAATTATTTTCTTAAAAATAGAGGTAGATCATTTAACATTTATCCTGTCACACAACTATGGGCAGTCATGAATAGCTGAAGTAAAAAGTTAAAAAATCAAGCATAGGGAAGAATGAACATTGTATGATTCTATGCAGTAACTTAGGAAATATGGTAGCCTAAAGAAGACAGAGAACTGCATTTTATAAATACCTACTTACAGTGTGAAACCTGACTAATTATAAACAGATAAAATATCAACTCTCTACAATTAGAATGTGAGCCTCAAAACATGATGTGGCTTCCAAATCATACCAGCATGGGACAGGGAAGATAATCTATGAATGACATAAAACTGTAATGGGCAAGGAGAAAAAAGGAAAAACAAGCAAACAAACAAACAAACAAAATCTTGCTCTATTAGCTAGATTTGACTGGGTCTTTTTTTTTCCTTTCTATTTCCAGGTTAGGAGAGGTTGAATCCATCATCAGAATTATTTATAGTCAGTTGTGTATGTGTGCATGTGCATTAAGAACTTGGTAAATTTCACATAAGTTGCTGTACACTGTCAGTTCATATTTCACCTATCCTTTAAAAAAGGAAGTCAAGTCTCAAGTTAAAAGGATCACTTCAAGTATTAGAGATATCGAACTGTACTCTTTCAACTCACAGTCAGGTCTCAGTCAAGGTTATGCTGCTCAGGAGAAGCAGATCTTATGTGCAGCAATTCTCGCTGAATGGTGCTTACTCAAGTCCACTTCCTGTTAGTGTGTGCAGGATGACTCACAACACAGGCAGTTATAGGAGAGGAGTGGCCATCAATAAGCACAACCACGTGCCCCTCAGTCCTCTGCCAACAAGAATCAAGGAAAGATGTGTGGGCACCTCTGTCCCCTGTCCCTTCTACTATCCGCTAATGGTTTTTCTCCTTCAAAACAGCCCTTGATGGAAGACTCATTTCACTCTGTACACATGTTGGGCACAAAGGACATGGGGAAATTCAGAGGATGGTCACCTGCTAATCGCTTACTCTCTTGCCCTTTCCTCTGATTTGTCATCAGTGCAGGCCTGGGATGAAAGGATGGCAGGTTCAGCATGACTGGCAAAAATTTGGCCTGCCTCTGGCTCTGATCCTGCAGAGTAACAACTCTGCAATAAGTAAGGCACCATGCCAGAGAGACTGGCCAAAGGAATTTATAATTGGGAGCTGGGAGTGGGGTAGCATTAACAATAGGCAACAGTGCAAGGCTGCAAAAGAAGCACAATTCCAACTCTCTGGAGCCCACTGCTCTCCCCACAGCAAACACAACAACCATTTCAGAAGCCCTCATTCCAGACCCGACATCCTTCTTCTCAGTTATTTTTGTCTGAGTGAAGGGTTTCCTGCAGATAGTAATCAGATTTTGAGATAAAAAGAGAAGCCCGTGCAATCCCTTCCATTCTCCTCCCAGCCTTACAGGGTCTTGCACGTAGATGGCATACCCTTCAGTCAGTGGTAGCTAATGGAACAACCCTTTGTGATAGCTTCTCTAAAATATTCCCTGCTCCCAAAGGAATACCAGTCCCCAAGGCCATGATTCTGTGACTGCTCCTAACACTCTACAGCTATTTCCTGGATAGCCAAAAACTGGAAATAATCAAGAGAGGGAAACAATTTGTTGAACTTAATGAGGTATCAGTCCTATGATAAGGACTGATGATTGGCTTACCCACATTGTCTCTAACTCTTCCTAGCCTTTCTCCTGCATTTCCTTACTTCCTTATCAGTTAGAAGAACACTTGAAAGAAATGTAGATAAATGTGCTGCTATTCTAATTGGTCTTCCCCGGTAGGTAGAGCTTATAATACTGAGTGATCTCTCACAGAAATAAAGAGATAAGTATTACATGTTCTCACTCATAAATGAATCTTGAACAACTACCGTATTACTTGTAGGAAAGGAATTGAAAGTAGCAGGAAACTGCGGGGAGGAGGGTGGGGGGTAAGTAGCTGGGATTGACAGTAGTCGATATCCACCTGGGGGGGCACACCTCATCAGTAAGGGTACCTGCACAATGAACATTTGTATACTTAACCCTGAATTGTACCCCACAGTTTCAAAATAAAAATTAAAAGACAGAAAAAAAAGAATTGTAAAGAAGGGTTCCACAGGTCCTTGTCTTACCTTGCATCTCTGGAGCAAACGTCAATCACTTCCTTCTACAGGAACAAGGAGCAGAGCCACAGAGGCATGGCACTGTCACTCCAGCTCCACTTCTTTCATCCCCAGAGAGTTCTTCCCAAGCTCAGAAATCTCAGGGTTTAAGGTTTCTCTCTTCTATACCTTCTTCTCTTCATGCACCAGGGTGATCTGGAAGGCTTAGGAAGAATGGGAAGCAGTGCTTCCTACAACACTTTGGGGAACTTTTTGGGCTGCCCAGGAACCACAGAGAATACACTCACTGTGTCCCCTTTGATTTTGAAGCTGGTGCTTCCTTTCCTCATATCCACGCTCTGTTGATCCTATTATCAGAACTGTGCGATGCCAGAAGACACTTGGACATTTGCTCATTTCTTAATAGGGTAACACGTGTGTGTGTGTGTGTGTGTGTGTGTGTGTGTGTGTGTGTGTGTGTGTGTGTGTTGTTTCTGCAGTTCTTGAGACTTTGACCATTTGACAAAGAGACATGGCAATATTGTCAGGGATTTATCTTTTAGTATCATGACCTTTTGATTGAGAGATAGTTTTGATGTGGAAAGAATATATGGTATCTAAAGTTTTGAAGGGAGGAATGAAGGGTGTAAAAATCTTTTTTGAAGGAAACTGGCTATAACTGTTTCCCTACTTTTACACAAGTTAGTCATCCAATTAATTGCTTATACTTATCTTGCCGATAAGACAACTGTCATTGTTTTAAAAAGTACTATTTAGATAATTTGGGAAAATTCCCACATACAGAAATGAGAAAAGTTTATTTCACATAATCCTACTAACATTTTCTATATTCCCACTTAAAACTGTAGCACTGCTGTCCTTTAAACATTTGTCCTTGACTTTTAAATGATTATGATAAACTTTTCAGCATTTTTACTGCTGTATCTTTTTAAAATACAAATAAGTGGAGTTTGTTTCAGGTTACAAATGAGATTTGCTTCCAACGTCTTAATTCTTTTTTTTTTTTTTTGAGTTGGAGTCTCACTCTGTCACCCAGACTGGAGTGCAGTGGCCGCTTCTGGCCACCACAGCCTCGACCTGCTGGGCTCTGGCAATCCTTCAGCCTCAGCCTTCCAAGTAGCTGGAATTACAGGCATGCGATACCACGCCCGGCTGATGTTTTCATTTATTGTAGAGATGAGGTCTCACTGCCCAGGCGGGTCTCGAACATGTGGGCTCAGGCAATCCACTCACCTCAGCCTCCCAAAGGCGCGGGATTACAGGCTGAGCCACCGAGCCCGGCTAAACGTTTTAATTCTTAAATAATGTTCTCTGACTCCAAGGAAATTGAATATATGTGTTAATCTGCAATCATGTATCGTTACCAGTTAGTTCTATTCAAGTTTTAGTACACACATTTTCCTCATGTGAAAATGAGTCATTTTCTATCTACTTTACTTCTGAGACAGTATCGTTAAGGCAATGCTAGCTAATCCAATTAAATGTTGTGTCCTCAGGCTAAACTAGACAGGCATAGGCAAAGACTTTTCATACTCTAAGTTATGCATTGTTATAACTATTCCCTAATTGGGATCAGCAATTCATGGCTCTTGAATATACTTGAGCAACCAGGGAAAGTAGCATTTAACTAAGAGTGCCTCAAAACAGATTCTGTCTCAATTAGCCATGCCACGGGATTCCAAGAAACTCACTTGGCCTCTCTAGGCTCACTTATCTCATATGCAAATAGTGACTGTCATCAGTCTTTGATAATGTGATAAAAGCTATGGCCCATTGTGAGAAACATTCTCATAGCCATAGAGTTTTCTAGACAGTTTTGGAGATTCATGTACCCAAGGTTAGGAATATCTACATCAAAAGCTAAAATTCCTTCTACTCCTTGTATCCCAAGATGTCTTGGTAACTGCTACTGGAAACAATTTCTCACATTTTTCTTCCTCTATTTGTAGGGTTAGTGGCTGAGGGTGGAAAATAAGTTATCTTGTATCCAAGGTAACTTTGAATACTATAAACTAGTGTGTGAAGAGAATGCTTGACATCTCTACATAAGATATAAATTTAGTTAACAAAGCAATGATCCTATTACTAGTTCAGTGGATTTACTCAGTTTGGCTTTTGCACTATATGAAACTTTTCTGGAGACTGCAATGTGATAATTAATGAGAAAGTTCTTTGGAAACTAGAAAGTGTTTTACAAATGTGAGCAATTTTTTGCTTCTTAATTTTGTGACATAGATTTATGTTACAAAAAACATACACTTTTTTATGGCAATATCCCTGCATATTTAATTTTTACCAAGTTAATTAATCTGCTAGATCTAGGGAAGAGCAATCAGTTATAGCTAAAGTTGCTAGAAGTTTGAAGAAACATGACATTTGTAACAGTATATTTTCTCTGACCTTTTCCTCTCTCTTACTTTAAACTTCCTTTCTTCCTAAAATATTTCTTGATCCCTTGACATGCCAGACATTGCCATGTGAGCTATAGCACAAGACAGGTGCCATTTAATTCCAGGGTGCATGAATTAGGCTATACAAATGTATGAGTTAGGCTATATCAGAAAGGTCTTACATTGGCAATTGTGTCTAGTTCAATCTGGATGGATACTGCATAGCCCTTTCTACAAAGTGCTTACTTCATGCCAGGTACTGTACCAAATCCATGTGAACTTTGTCCTCAAGAAGTTCATGTTGTTTTGGGGGGAGACTGGAATACAAACTAACAATCACAGTACAGAATGCTGCCTTCTACCTTTGCCTGAAAAGGTGGTATGGGACAAGGGGGCAGGAAGGGCTGGAGTCGCCACAGTGTTTCCTTGCATACCATATAAAAGTCCTAGGACTCTGGGGTGGTAGATGAGTCTTCAAGACCACGTTGTTCAACCTTTTCATTTACAAAAAAAAAAAAAAAAAAAAAATAGAAATGAGAGTGACTGGCAAAAGTTTGCATAGTCAGTTAACACAGAACTCAAGTCACCTTACAGCATGTATTCACAGCATTGGAGATGTTATCCCCAATAGGGTAAAAATGGGTTCTTGAGGGCCAAAAATTTTTAGATTTCACTAGTCACCTTGTATCTTAGTTTGTGTATGCTCCTATAACAAAATATCACACACTGCGTAATTTATAAATAATAGAGATTTATTTCTCACATTTCCAGAAGCCAGAAAGCCCAAGATCAAAGCACCAGCAGTTTAGATATCTGGTGAGGGCTGCTTTCTGCTTACAAGATAGCTCCTTATTGCTGCAGGAAGAACATTGTGTCTTCACATGAGGGAAGAGTAGAAGAGAGTAAACTCATTCTCCCAATCCTATTTATAAGAGCTCTAATTTCATTCATGAGGACTCTACTCCCATAACTACATCACCTCTTAATGGTCCCACCTCTTAATACTCTTATACTGGCAATTAAGTTTCAACTTGAATTTGGGGGGACAAAAACATTCAAAACATAGCACCTCCAAAGAACTATAGTACATATAGGCACATTGTATGTCTGCAGTATTAAATTTTCATGGGGTAAGGGACTATTATGGAAAAATAGATATCTAAAAAGGCTTATGTTGGGGGGAGGGGAACAACAATTTCTTTTAAAAGTTTGAGAAAATCTGCTTCACTGCCAGACCACTCTTTCTTCGATACTGATACCTCTTGTTTACTCCATGATCCTGACAGTTATTTTATCTATTAATTAGCTTTCTTTCTTCCTTTCTTTTCATTATTTTTCTTTTTTAAAATCAGTTCTTCCTTCCATTCAACCATTATAGTCTACAAAGGCCCCTTAATTTTCAGTGGATTATTTGTGTTCGGCACTGTGCTCTATGACAAGGGCAACTATTTGTGAAATAGGAAATATTTTTCAACATTTTGTTCTCTAAAAAATGAAACTCTTAATTCAAAATCAAATTCATAAAGGCACTCTTGCATTTTACTGGGAAAGTTTTTTGTGGTTATATCTCACACCTATGTGGAAATAGACTTGAGTGAACAATGAGTATTTACTATGTTCCTGGCACTACAGCTTGCTTTATGCTTTTCATGAGCTTACTCACATAGTCCTTATGTCATCCCATTAAGTAGATGTAATTGTTATCCAAATTTTAGGAATGAGGGAATTGAGGTACCAAAAATACTCAAAGACACATATCCAACAAGTGTCAGCTTTAGAATCTGCACCCTGGTAGTCTGACTGTAGTATGCAAGTTTATCCTCTACACTATATAAGAATTGTTACCCAAACATGGAAACTTTCCAGGGGTTACACAGTGGAATTCTTGTTTTTGTTTTCTAATAGGGTAATACAGAAGGCTTATGACTTAATTCCTGAGGTCAGCAATATACGTACATGGGAGGGGGGATCCCCCAAAAGGAGTTATCTTTTGGAGGGTGGGCCTCTTATAGTACAGCTTTTCCCGGCTAGGTAAGTGTTCTAGGAACCCATCAGCATCAGTGTACCA
The DNA here is from genome assembly GCA_027257055.1 of Cephalopachus bancanus. Lineage (NCBI taxonomy): Eukaryota > Metazoa > Chordata > Mammalia > Primates > Tarsiidae > Cephalopachus > Cephalopachus bancanus. The sequence goes on along the minus strand of JAPVLO010000096.1, from coordinate 1,726,201 downwards.
GCTAGCATTGTTGTGAGAGGCTGTGTTGAGCCTCAGCAAATTTTCTTGGAGATTATTTCAACATGTTTGCCCATTTCATGATGGTTGATTTATGAATGCAACTGCCCACACTGTGCTGAGTGTTCAACAGTTTTTTATCCAAAATAGCAGGAGCCCTGTGTCCCATCCTCTCTATCCACCCGATCTTACCTCAGCAACATTTTTCCCTCCTCCAGGTTAAAAAAATCCCTTTGAAGACTCTTCCCTTTTGGAAAAACATTTTGCTGATGTGAAAAAGTCTCTTTGAGGACTTTTCCCTTTTGGGGAAACATTTTGCTGATGTGGAAGACTAGAAACAAAAAATGGCAGAAGCACTAATAGACATCAGAAAGGATGAATTCAAAAACCGTTTTGAGCAGTGGAAAAAAGCAACTCAGTAGATGTATTACATCAAATGGACAGTACTCCAAAGTTGAAGTTCAAGCATGTAAGAATAAATACACACATTTTTATAAATAAAAGGTTTGTGGGATCCCCCTCATATCCAGAAGCTTGAAAGATCTACGGGGCTGGAATGATGGTGAGTAGGGGTGAGGATGGATCCCCACACAAAAGTGAGATTAAAATTCTGAAGAGGAACAAAGCTTAGTGGAATGAAACAGGAAAAAAAAATCTGAAAAGTAGAGGCAAAACCATGCTGGGAAGATGGTGAAATATGCCCCAGAGGTCATGGGTCAAGAGCTGTCATGAGAATGGAAATATTCAGGCCATGCCTAATGTCGAACTGATTTCTTGCAGAGAAGAGACGTGTTCTTCATCCTGGCAAGAAGAAATACTGGAATGCTAAAGAACCCCATCTTCAGAGATCAGGCACTGCTCAAGGTCTTACTGGTCTCTATTAAAGGCAGCATGTCAGTTAGGGGCCTGGAGAGGCAGATGTCAAAATCCAATCAGGCATGCAAGAGAAACGCCTGAGAAGGACAAGGGGCAGGGAGCAGGAATAGGGAAGAGAGTCCTCAGTCTTTGATGGAATCTGATTCTTGTGAATGGAGTAAGAAAATGAAGGATAGTTGGATAGGAAGAACCACAGTTCAGAGCAGCTCTAAGAAAATCTCAGCCAAGTCAGTGGAAATCCTGTAAAGTTTGACCTTCAGAGGTCTGCCTGTGTCTGGCAGAAATGGCTCAGCTCTATTATTGTTGCATTGCTTGGTAAAGAGCTGAGACCAACGGCCTTCTGTGTTAATGCCACAGCCAATCCAAGGTCAGGGCAGCCAGAGCTGTTGGCCAGCTGAGCTCCTAAAGGTAGGTTCTCCTAAAGGGCAATCTGGGGGACGCATCCCATGATCACCACAGCACCACAGGCACTTACTCTGGGCCATTTTCAAACACTTCATTAGGCATGACTATTTCCACTTAAAGACGGAGAAACATGCTTAGAGAGGGTGTACAACTTTTCAGAAGTCATATTGCTCATAAATGGCAAAGAAAAGTTTTGAACCAAGATTTTTCTGTTTCTGTTTGAACACATGGCCTCGCTACGATATCTAGAGCTTTATTGCCATTCTCAACAAATCCCTGAAGTAGGTAAGGGAAGCTTTGCATGACTATAGGGCAGAGGGGAGAAATTTCCATCAATACAACTTCATCAATGCATACAGCATATAAAACCAGCAGAAACTGCATGTGATCAATTCAGAGGGTACATCATTGACATTCATAATTTAGAATGCATTGTTTTAACCATTCTTGAGACTTCTTGACCCAAAACTTGAAATAACTTCAAATTTTACTGATTCAAACAACTGAATATTCCAGGAATAGGCACCTGTTATTCCTGAAAGATCTACTTAGCCAGTGAGAGAACCACATAGCCCACTTAGTAATTCTGCCTCAACTTGGTTTTTCTTACCTGAGTCATTGTCCCACATTCAGAAATGCTCATAATATGAAACAAATTCTATTTATTTTGAAAAATAGTAAAAAAAAAAAAGCAGCTGTTAATGTGATGGAAGTAAAATACCTAAAGCAGTCTTTAGCTAAAAATTTAAAGTTTTGACTAAACTAGATTGTAAAGCCAAATATATCTGGGGACATGCTCCAAATGGGTACACATGTGGTCCTATAAAACAATAAGAAAAATACATTGAAGACATCATTTCCAGAGAGTGTTCTGGCCACTATCAATCACTGAGCCAAGGAGAGATCTTTCGGGTTTTAAAAAGGAATAAGCAGTTTGGCTGCATTCTATGTAGGCCTTAGTGATATTGATGACTTTGAGAGATTACTGAAGGTCCTAAACCTATCTCAAAAAAAAAAAAAAAAAAAAATGTTCCGGTCAAGTGTATTTAGGTTTCCTGATTTTCTACTACAGATCTTCTTCCTGCTCAGTGTTCCCACTTCAGAAAATGGCCCCACATTCACCCCGTCGCTCAGGCTTAGAAACTCTGTCTTTCCCTTGATGCTCTGTTTATCTCATACCACTTATTGAATTCACCTGTAAATCATTTTCACCCTAAATTGAAAACATATTCTAAATCAGAGTTCTTTTCTTTACCACTACCAAAATTACTCCTTATTAATCTACCACCGTCTCCTAGAAGAGCACTCTGGATGATCTCCCAGTCTCTACACATGCCCCTGTAGAACATTCTCCCTACAGACTCCACGGTGACGGCTGCAAAGCAGAAGCCAAGTACAGGCAAACAGAAAAACGTCCTCAATAGTTTTCCACCTGATTTAGAATAAGTCCAAAAAGCCAACATAATTTTTATTAATTATGAGGTCACCGGAGTAAACAAACTATTATTATAAAGAGCAAATAGGAGAGGCTAACTTAAAAATGTAGACAGAAAGATGTATCTAAAAATGTGATGTTTGGGGGAAAAGTCCTTTTCATGGCCTTTAAAGCCATATGTGATCTAGTCTCTGGATTCCTTTCTGACTTTAGCACCTCCCATGCGTGATTACTCTGGTTTAGCCATGCTGGCTCTTGGGTTTTCTTAAATATGACAAATGTCCTTTTACCTCAGAGAGATTCTCTTGCCTCAGCCTCCTAAGTAGCTAGAAGTGCAGGTACACGCCATTGTGCCTGGTTAATTTTTTTTTTTTAATGTTTTGTAGAGACAAGGTCTTACTCTGTTGACCAGGCTAGTCTGAAACTTCTGGTCTCAAGTGATCCTCCTGCCTCAGCCTCCCAAAATACTGTACTACAATTATGAGCCACCGCATCTTGCCAACATCACAGACTCTTAATAAACTAAAAATTCAGGATTGCTGAAAGTGAATGGTAGGATTTGCATACTTCCCTGAATAATGTTTGCTTTGTATTATATAAGCAGACAACTTTTATTCTTCCTGAAAAGTTCCCTTTCTATTAAAGTTTCAATTACTTTCAAGATGAATCTATAATATTTATATTGCTATCACTTATTTAAATAAAAAATTTACTCTCAGTTGTATGAAGTATTCACAGTAACTGAAAACAGCATAGACTTAAATTATGAATGAGGTAGCAAAGTCACCTTTTCCTGAGTTAAAGCTATTATAAACATCAGCATGATGGAACCCAGTGAACATACTCTATCTTCATGTTCAGAAAGTCTATTGCCAGTCTGTAATTTGGCAAACAGAGACTACCAACGTTTGAAGAAGAATATTAATTCATGGTTTAGAAGGCCTCTATTAGGCAAAAATCTGCATATCAAATTTAAAATGAGTATACAATAGGGTGACAATCTTTTTATGAATTCAGTAAGAACTGATCATTTGCTCTATTGATTTTGCTTATTAAAACTTGTTCTCAGCCGGGCTCAGTGGCTCAGCCTATAATCCTGAGCCTTTGGGAGGCTGAGGTGAGTGGATTGCCAGAGCCTGCGGGTTCAAGACCCGCCTGGACAGCGAGACTTCATCTCTACAATAAATCAAAAAATTAGCCGGGCGTGGTAGCGCATGCCTGTAATTCTGGCTACTCGGAAGGCTGAGGCGGAAGGATCGCCGGAGCCCAGCAAGTCGAGGCTGCGGTGGCCGGGAGCGGCCACTGCACTCCAGTCTGGGCGACCGAGTGAGACTCCATCTCAAAAAAAACCAAAACTTGATCTCACTTGCATTCTATGAACAGTAGTAGTAGCTACATGACATAATGCATTTGTCAAAGCCCATGGAATGTACAACACAGTGAGCCGCAATGTAAATAATGGACTTTAGTTCATAGTAATGTATCAGTATTAATTCATAAATTGTAACAAATGTTCCCCCTAATGCAAGATGCTAACATTAGGAAAATTGTGGAGAAAGGGAGAAGTTAGGACAGAAACGGTATTTGGAATTCTCCACTTCTGTTCAATTTGTTCTGTTAACCTAAAATTGCTCTTTAAAAAGTTTATTAAATTTTTTTAAAGTTTTAAAACATGATCCAAGTATATGCTGTCTATAAGTAGTTCAGTTCAAATATAACAATATAAGTAGACTGAAAATAAAAGGATGGAAAAAGATATTCCATGGAAACATTAGTAGAAGAAATAACATAAAGTAGACATTAAGAGGCTCAGCCTGTCATCCCAGCACTTTGAGAGGCTGAGGAGAGTGGATTGCCTGAGCCAGCAGGTTTGAGACCAGCCCCGGCAACTTGGCGAGACCTCATCTCTACAATAAAATAAAAAATTAGCTGGGCATCATAGCGTATGCCTGTAGTTCCATCTTCTTGGAAGACTGAGGTGGAAGGATCTCGGAGTCCAGCAGGTTGATGCTGGGGTGGCCGTGAATGTGCCATTGCACTCCAGCCTGGGTGACAGAGACTTCAACTCAAAAAAAAAAAAAAAAAAAAAGAAGAAGAAAAAAAAGATGTAGCAAAGAATATGACCAAGGACAGAAAGACACATAAGATAAAATAAAAAGGTAAATTCACTGAGAAGATACAGCAGTGGTCTCCTGGGTATTTATCCCAAATAAATGGAAAAAAATGGTAGAATAATTTTGTATCTTGATGGCAGTAATAGTATGATACACATGTGACAAAAATGACATAGAGCTACACACTTGTTCATCCAATGTCAATGTCCTGGTTTTGATACAGTGCTATGGTCACACAAGATGCAACCATTGGGAGAAAGGGACATGAGATCTCTTTGTATTATGTTTGCAATTTTCTCTGAATCTATAATTATTTCAAAAGCAAAACTTTAAAAAATGCTGGTTAATAAAGTGATTTTTTTTTTTTTTAAAGCATGACTAAATATCATCTATGTTGATTTTGTCTCCAGGAGTCCTGCCAGCTGCTGCTTCCTGGTCCCCGAGGAACTTCCTGAAGGCGGGCCTCCATAAGCTCTGCCAGCTGTTGCCAATGATTTCTGATGAACTGCATCACAACACTCCTCTTGCCAGCTTTGACTTTCTGATCACCACCAAATATTTTAAAGTAGCCCTTTACAAGTTGTTGCAGGTGCAACTTTCCATGGAAGGTGTTTCTTTCATTTTGCCTTTTTGAAGTACTTACAAAGCTTAGTAGTTTATTTTCCTCATATTCAGCTCGTGTGTTTAATTATATTCCCCAAAGGATAAATAAAAAGGCAGACCCTGAGGATACATCTATCAGAGTGATGAGATGGGAACTGAATAACCAGGTATTCAGAATGGCTGGCACCTCAAAGCTGACAGAAATGTTAACAGCTAAGAGAGTGTCTTGATATTCACAGGACAAAGGAGAAAGGCTCTAAAAACTCCATTTTGATTTTACTGACTTAATTATACAGAATACTGGCTGCTCACAAGAATCACCTTGGAAGTTTTAAAAATAGCAGTGCTTATGGCCTACCATGAACTAGGTAAATCAGAATTTCTGATTTAATATATATCAAAATATGGGAATGTGTATATCAGATTTCACATATACCAGAGGTATAGATACTATGTTAATAAGTGCTATAGAGGAAAACCAGGTTGAAAGAGAAATAAGAAATGTATGTATATGATTGCTGGAAAGGCTGCAAATAAAAAATTGGGTAGAGAATGTCTTCTTTGCCCTCTTTCTCTTTCTTGAAGTACTCTCAATATAATACATAACACTCAGGAGGGAAGTCTTGTAATATGTCAATGTCAACTAGCATTTATAAGTCAACATTATCAACATAAGAAACTTGTCTCAGGAGTAAATATTTATAAGTCTAAATAATTGAATCTGATTGCAATCTCGTAGTTAAAATGAGCTGGCAAGAAAGTGACTCAATAGAACTCTATACTAATACATTACAATATGTTCCATAGTTCAGAATATTACTTCCTCAAAGACAAATATATCCTGAAAGAGCTAAGGTCATTTTGAATAAATGTAAAATGTATTGCCTTTTATGATTATAGAAATACTGTTTGACCATACAACATTTGTAAAAGAAAAGAGAAAAAAATTAAGCATGTTCTCACTGTTAACATCCTGGTTTATATTAATGTAGTTTTTTTTAAAAAAACCATATATACATTGCGTGTGTGAGAGAGAGAGAGAGAGAGAGAGAGAGAGAGAGAGAGAGAGAGAGAAACAGAGTCTCACTCTGTCACCTAGGCTGGAGTGCAGTGGCACGCTCATGGCCAACCCAGTGTCGACCTGCTGGGCTTAGGTGATCCATCTGCCTTAGCCTTCCAAGTAGCTGGAACTATAGGCGTGCACTACCACGCCTGGCTAATTTTTTGATGTATTGTAGAGATGAGATCTCACCAAGTTGCCCAGGCTGTTCTCGAACCCCTGGGCTCAGGCAATCCTCTCACCTTGGCCTCCCAAAGTGCTGGGATTACAGGGTGTTTTTTTCTTTTTTTCTCCTTTTGGTATTTTCAAAAACATGCTGGACATACTAGACAAACTACAATTTAAAATATACATTATTTGCATAATTTACATATATACTACTATTTATATACTATATAGTATATAATACATATTATACTATATAATTATAAGTAAAACTCACTTCATTGAAATATTTGGGAAAATGGAATGAACATTGTTTTGTTTTTTGTTGTTTTTCCCTGTTTTGCCTGGGCCAAGCACCAAACACGTCCTTGTCTGTACCCAGACCTGGTCATCATCCAGCTCTGTCCACATCTGAAGCCTCAAATTCTAACAACTATTCTCACATTGCAACATTTTAATCTTCCCCTTTTCTCTCATTCTGTTTCTCTTGCTACATTGCTTTTCAACATTTGTGAGTCTTCTAGGCGCTTGAACTTTCCGTTTTATTTCCACCAGACCCCCTCTCTTCAGTTCTGTCTCTACTTTGCCCAGGTCCTGCAGTCTACCTCTATAACTTTATCTGCAGTTTTTTCATCATATCCCCTAGTCTCCCAAACAAGCCAATGTAACTGTTGCTGTCCACTTTGCTAGTCTGTGCAGACCTGAGGTCTTACCACTGCCAGAGTCAACCCCATAGATGGGTTACACCATAGTATCACAGGGATCTTTGACAATGTCAGAAATTCTTTTTCAGGCTCCTGTTAGAGCAACCATTCCAGCCCTTCTCTGCTTTCCCTAATCTCCTCCCTAACTTCTCCCCCCACCCCTCAGCAAATAGTTTTTCTCCCCCTGTGTCACAGAGAAAATGCAGACTGTCATATGGGAAACCCTGAACTTCCTTCCATGTTTCAGTCATAAACTTACCTACTTTTGTACTCATCCTTTCCTCTCTTTCCCTTTTGCCAAACGAAGAGATGACTCTCCTGTTAGGACCAAGTCCTCTCTGCTCTGCTTGAGCACCTTTTACTCCAGTAATCATTTTTCCTTCTTACATGTTCTCTGTCTTCCTTTCTCCCACTTCCTTCCCTTAGAACCATGGTTTGAAATGTAGCTGTGCATTAGAATCACCTAGAGAGCTTTCAAAAAATACCAATGCCTGGACCTCACTCCAAACCAGTGTAATCAGAATATCCTCTGGCATGGCCCGGCCATAGGTATTTTTTCAACTTCCCAGGTGGCATTATTTTGTGGTCAAGGTTGAGAACCATCCACTTAGTCATCTGAACATGCTCAATTCTTTAATATACAAAGCCTCCCATTTCCTCTCTACCTCTTCCACTTATACATCCAAACTTCTCGGAACAGTTGTCTACACTCATTGCCACCCTCGTTGTCAATTCATCCCCAAATTTTGCTTTCTGCTTCTAACCTGAGTTTCACAACTTCCTCATTCCTAAAATTAAGGACACTTCATTTCTGGTTGCACTTGACCTAACCAGGGCATTAGACACTTGTGGTTGTTCCTTCACGAAAACTTGATTTCTCCAGTGTCTCTAACCCCTCTTCCCCAATCCCTTGCTGGTGGTTTTACTTCCCAGCACCCTACTCAAATAGTATCTTTAAGTTTGCAATCTTATAACTGAAAGTATCATTTCCCTCCCCTGCTGAGAATCTTCAGCTAAGAATCACTAGGGCTTCTCTCCTCTGCCTGATCAGTTCTCTTCTGCTGGCACCAGACAACTCTGGGTGCAGTGTTAGATTGTACTTGGATATGAAGAAAGCTTGTAATTTGGATGTGCTAAGGAACTACAGTGATCAGTTCCAGTTTCTACCAAGACACTGATTTCATTATATCCCCTACAGGAGGTCTACCCTGGAGGAATTATATATAGAAAATACAAGAAATTTTTAAAAACACTGAGAAGCCCTAGGGTGGCAAAGAATAGAGGCAGTGCATGAGTGGGGGAGTGGCTTTGGTGAAAAGTAGGATGTAAAGAAGATGCAATGGGAGGATACAATTAAAAGGAAGCTACAACATTCTGCTTTTGCTTTTTTTTCTATTGCATTAGCCAGACAGAGCCTGCCTGGACACCTGTGGAAACTTAGAGTGCTCATTTAAGGACACTCTTAAGAAAAAAATGAAATAAAATAAAATAAATTCTGTGCTCAAGAGGAGCTGAGGAAAACAAGTGGGGCTGAATTTGGGCAGTGTTTTCGCCAGACTTGTTTCTCTAAATCCCCAGGATCAGGGATTATATGTTATCTTGGGAGTGTCACAGGCCTAATCCTGCTTGAGTGGGTAATATGGATGGGGTCAGAAAGGGTAAAGCCACTTGGAGCTGAAGAGGTGGTTAGAGGGAGTAGCACTGGTTGATGTGTTTTGATGGTTGGTGGTCTCCATCCAGGGCCCATCCACGCCTCTTCCTCTGAGTTCATTGAGTTCATGTACTTTGGAGTCTTGCCTGACACACTAGAGTATACATTCAGTGCAAAAAACATTCAGCTGACCAAGAAAAATAATAAGATGTGAAAAGCATACTGTGTTCCAGTTCCAGTAAGAAGCAGAACTCTTAGAATATATGAACCAGGAATTTCAACATAGCCTGATAAACACAAAAAATGAGATAAGAAAAAGTATTGTCAATAAGAAGAAAACAGAAATCAAAATCAATCAGAAATGTTTTATGTTTTCACAGTTATATTTCAATAAAGCACACATCCATCAATGTAAAGAGTAACAAAATGGATACAGCTGATGAATAAGTTAGCAAATTGGAAGACCAAAAGGGAAAAATTCCCCAGAAGGGAGGACAGGGCAAAAAAAAAAAAATCCCAAAATTATAATATGAAAAATGATAAAATTTCTAAGTGGCATTTTTAAATTATAGTAGTTCCACAAAAAGAGAAAAATTTAAAAAATAGAGAGTACAAAAATTTAAGAAATATTTGAAAAAGTAGTTTATATGAATTTTACAAAACTAATATAAAAAAGGCTCTACTTCTGCTTCTTACTGGAACTGGAGCACAGTATGTTTTTCACATATTATTTTTCTGGGTCAGCTGAATGTTTTTTGCACTGAATGTATATGCTAGTGTGTCAGGCAAGACTCCAGACACATAGAGTATTAAAAGGAGAGATGAGGAAAAACATCCACACTTTATGGTGAAATTTAATCACACCAAGAACAAAGAGAATTCTAAAAACTATATATTTAGATAGAAGGATACAAATGAACAAAAAAAAACCCATATTACTGTGGAGAATAGAGTATTGTTTAAAAGTACAAAAGGAAAAACCTTAGGCAATAGAATTTTATGCAAGGCGTATTGTCATTCAAATATAAGAACATGCAAAATATCCTCAGTCATGGAAAGCTCTGGACATTTTGCCATGCAAAGCTCCTCATTAGAAAAAGTTTACTGTGAAGTATTTAAATAAGGTAGATAATGTTAGTTGTCATCACAGATTGCTATAACCACCAAACACTTGTGTGGTACTAACCCAATGGATATCGGAGTGGGAGACAGGCAAAGGATGTGAGACCAGGCTAAATTTTCTATATCTGGGGTGATTAAGGTGAGACAAGAAAAAGTGAGAACTAACTGAAATAATACATAAAGATGGTAGAAACAGAAATAGATATCTGCTATTACAGAAAAGTAAATGAACTTAGCATGCCAGTTAGAAAACAAATATTGACATTTATATTCTGTTTACAAAAGGCACACCTACGCATATTGGATACAAAGGTTGAAGTAAAAGGATGCTAATACCATGCCAAAAAGATACTTACCAAAAGAGAGCTCATGTATTTTTATTAACAGATGTTTTAATACAAAGAGCTGAGGACTGTAGCTGCATAATGATAAAAGGTTCAAGTCATTAAAAACCTAGTAAGAACTTCAAAATATGTCTGGTAAAAATTAATATGCCAGTAAGAAGAAATTGATAAATTTCCCATCATACTGAGAGATTTCAATTCACCTATCCTAACTATTGAAGTTTAAGCAGACAAAAATAAGCAAGAAAATAGAAGACCTAAAAATAAAAACATTAAGTTTGATCTGGTGGGCATTCAGAAGTTCTGCTTTTAGCAGGTTAAGAATACATACATTTCTCCAGCAGTGTATGTATTACATATATTATATTAAATGTTTTATAAAACATTTATTAAAAACTGATAACTCAGCCATAAAGAAAGCATTAACATTTTAATACGTAGATATTATAGGAACTATGATATTTGTCCATGATTCAAAAAGTGAGACTTTAGTAAAAAAAAAAACAGAAAAAAATTATCAAATATTTAAAAATTAAAAGTCACACTGTTGAATAACACATGGATTAGAGAGGAAATCATAATAACTACTTAGAATGGGCCAGATGTGGTGGCTCATGCTTGTAATCCCAGCACTTCGGGAGGCTGAGGCCAGAGGACTGCTTTGAGCCCAGGAGTTTGAGACCAGCCTACACAATATAGCAAAACCTCATATCTACAAAAAAAATTAAAAAGTTAGCTGGGCATTGTGGCACCCCCCTGTAGTCCCAGCTACTTGGGAGGTTGAGGCAGAAGGATCTCCTGATCCCAGGAGGTCAAGGCTGCAGTGATCTGTGATCATGCCACTGCCTCATAACCTGGGAGGCAGAGCCAGAAAAAAAAAATACTTAGAATGAAATGATAACATGTATATGATATATAGTTTTAAGAACAGCTTTAGGTTCATAGGTATGTTGGGAAGAGAGTACAGAGAATTTCTATACACCCCACACTATTGTCCCTTATTATTACTATCTTACATTATGATACATTTGCTGCAATTAATGAACCAGGTTAATACATTATTATGAATTAAATGTTATACTTATTCAAACTTTCTCAGTTTCCCCCTAATTCCTTTTTGGTTCCAGCATCTCATTTAGGATACCACATCACATTTAGACATTGTATTTCCTTACTCTCCTTTTGTCTGTGACACTTTTTCACACTTTCCTTTAGCTTGATGACTCTGACAATTTTGAGGAATATTGGTCAGGTATTTTACAGGATGCTGCACTGTTGGAATTGCATGATATTTCCTCATGATTTGACTGGGGTTATAGATTTTTCAGAGGAAGACCACAGAGGCAAATGATGTCTTCATCACATTGCATCAGTGGTATCTGTCAACGGGATTTATCACTGTTGATGCTTATCTTGATTACAGGTCTGAGGAAGTATTTGTCAGGGTTCCCCACTGTAAAGTTATACCTCTTCTCTTCTTTGTAGTGTACCCTGTTAAAGGAAGTCACTATGTATAGCCCATGCTTATAGGGTGGAGAATTAAAATATTATTTCCACATTAAATAAAAAATGGTACTTTGAGGGATATTTATTGTTTTTTGTTTGTTTGTTTGTTTTGTTTCCTTTGAGACAGTTTTACTCTGTCACCCCGGCTGGATTGCGGTGGTGTCATGATGATGGTTCACCACAGCTTTGATCTCCTGGGCTCAGTCAGTCCTTCTGCCTCAGCCTATGGAGTAGCTGGGACTATAAGAATACACCACCATGCCTAGCTAATTTTTTGTAGAGATGAGAGCTCACTATGTTGCCTAGCTGGTCTTGAAATCATGGTGTCAAGCAATCCTCCTGCCTCAGCCTCCCAAAGTGCTGGGATTATAGACGTGAGCCACTGTGCCTGGAGGAAATTTACAGTTTTAAATACTTCTATTAGAGAAGAGTTAACCTTCAAAATAAATGAGTCAAGTGTCCATCTTAAGAAGTTAAATAATGAATAACAGGATAAACTCAAAGAGTGGAATATTTAAAGCAGGAATCAATAAAATGGAAGACAGAGCTATCGACAGCAATGATAGTTTTCAATAAAACAAAGTTGGTTCTCTGAAAAAACTAATAAAAATGGACTCATCTCTGGAAACAAGGATCAAAAGAAGAGGAGAGAAACTCCAAAACAATATTTTCAAGGAACTGGAGTATATGGTCCATATGGCAGGCCGCAGTCTCTAGCTCTTAATCTTTCCTCTTTTCTTCCCACATTGCTCTTTTTAGTTGCAAAGCCATGTTTTACACTCTGAGCTTAGGGACTTTTTTGACAACAGAGCTCACCATTGTTTGTTCCGCTTCCCGTTACCTCAACAGGTAAACAAACCCTCATAATCAAGGATATTGGTAATAATACCTAGTAAAGAAACCAGGAGAGTATCAGGTGTCTGAGATAAGATCTTATCACAAGTTGGGATCTCCTAAAGGAGAGATGCAGAGATAGAAATTGAAGAGCAAGATGTTTATTAGAGATCAACACCTGTTGAAGAAAGAGTCTGAAGCAGAAAGAGCAGAGAAAGATGTCAAACTGCAGTATAGTTCTCACAAACCCTCAGGCAGCCTGGCAGGGTGCTCAGGGGTGAGTGTCACCCATCAGAATGTTCTGCATCGGTTAAAATGGCCACATCTTTATATATCTGCAACTCTCAGTTACTGGATGCAGGCTACTGAAGGAAGTGTGTGACCTCAGGCAAAGTGACTCACCACTGCTGAAAGAAACCTCAAAGGACCTGACAGCTGGGCACGCTCACAACTTAATCTTAAAGAAAACGAACAACTTGAGAAGACCAACCCTACCGGATATCAATATTTATTATAAAGCTGCAGTAACCAAGCCAGCAAGGTATTGGCAAAGAAATAGACAGATATACCAATAAAACTAGAAAGAGTTTGTTCGGAATACAGTCATCCATACATGGCCATTTGATTTGTGCACAATGGTATTGCAATACATTGGAAGAAAAAATTATCTTTTAATAAATGAAACTGGGTCACTGGATTGTGTGTCAGTCAAGGTCCAATGAAGAAAACAGAAATCACACTATTTATTTCAACAGAGAGAATGGAAGTAGGAAATGTGGTGAACAAATATAGAGAATTGCAATGGCAAAAAGGGTACAATCAGGAGCTAGAGATAGTGTACAGGACGCAGTTGCTATTGGTAAGGACTTAATGGTCCAAAAGGAAAAATTTGTGGCTGTCAGAACGCAGATGCTTGGAAGAGTCCTGCCAGAGTGGAGACCTAGATCTCACAGGAAGGGGTACCAGGTGACTGGTGCTGATCTCTCTGAAGGGGCACAATGAGGCTGGTTATGGGAGTGTGAAAAAACTGAAAACTATGACAACTGCTAGTGAAAACAAGGCTATTGATGTGCTGAAGGCCATTCTGGGAATGACACTAACAGAGGATACAGGAAGGAGTATGTCCCTGGCCCCACTCTAATTTCTAGTTTTCTTCTAAGGCTCCCTATTGGTGGAATGTATTAGGTAACAGTGTAACAAAGGAGACGTAGGTATGTAGGTCCCACACCAGCATCACAAAGCAGAGTAGGAAAGAGTGGGTTTGTAGCCCAAGAATAGCATAAAATCTGGCAGTTAAATCCACTTTAAATCAATCTCGATCTCTATCACATTATACACAAAAATCTATGCCAGACTGATATTTAAATGTAGTTATTAAAAGAAAAACATAATTTATCTAGAAGAAAACATAGACAATGAAGGAGAATGACTTTGAGAGAGAGAGGAAGAAAGAACATGCACACAAAAAATGACAAAAAATTAACACGCAATGACTCCAGATGAAGGGTGTATTAGTGTTTTATCATGCTATTTTTCTACTTTGTGTAGGTTTGGAAAATTTTAAAACAAAACATTTGAAGCAAAATAAACAAAAGAATAGTGGCCAACTAAAAAAATACACTGGTATCCCCATTTTCTAAATTACTTTCCAATCTCCAGATGTGTGTAAACATGCTTATTCAACACCATTATGACTACACTTTGCCCAAAAACTAACTTAAAAATATCCTTTTCCAGTAGAATAAAACTTAAACTTGTAAAGCAATTTGATAGTCTAAATCTTAATGGGAAGTAATATTCATTCAATTTTTTAGAAATATGTAAAAGATGATTTGATTGGACTGGTTCTAGGGCTGGTCCATTTACTTGGTGTCACATTTACATTAATAATGATGGCCAACCATGGTGGTAGCCAAGAATGTTTTAAAAATATTTTAAATATTTACATTGCCTAAGATAAGGCAAAGGAAATGCAATCAGACTTAAGAAGTTCTTAAGAGGCTTGTTCTCCAGTTATCTCTATTGGTCTCTTACACATTCTACAACTACCAAAACCCTTCCCTAAACCCGAAACCTCCCTCCTGACTCAGCTCCAATATAGGCTCACTTCTCCTCATATAGTTTCTGACATTTTAAACCTATTTGTTCCTTCTGCTGCTATTTTTTGCTTCCTTTTCAATGGAAATCCTACCTCCCAACTTCTAGCTTGCCCCAATTTTGCAATTTTTTTACCTTTGTTACAGAAACAAAGAACTGAGCACCATATGTTCTCACTCATAAGTGGACCCCTAAACACCTATCATAATACTACAAGAAAGGGATTGGCAGTAGCAGGATACTGCCAGGGGAGGAGCGAGGTGGGGAACTCGACATCAATAAGGGTGCATGATCCTAATCCGGGCGAAGTGAGGTCTGATGGGATGGGAGGCCCAGACTTCACCTGTATGTAGACTATATATGTACAAAATCCTGGCTTCTACCTATATTTAAAATAAAAAAGAAATAATAAAAGAAGATGGTTCTGTAACAATAACAACAACAAAAAAAAAACCAACTAGTGGCTTAGAGAATAAAGATTTCTTTTTCTCATGTTAATGACTCCAAGCCAAGTGCTCTAACTTGGTAAGTCACCTCTGTTCCATGTGGTCATTTAGTGATTCAGGCTTCCTCTGTTGTATAACTCCACAGTTCCCTAAAGGACTGTGATTGTCTGCATGTCTGAGGTTTGATTAATGTGGATTCCAGCAAACAGAAAGAAGGAAAGTAGAATATTAAGGAGACAGTCCAAAGTTTAGACCCACAAGTCACAAATATAACTTCAGCTTGAGAACTTAACCACATGACCACACTTAAAACACAAGAGAGCCTGAGAATTGTACTCTAGCTACATATCCAGGGAGAATTGTTGAAGAATGGTTTTGTTGGATAACTAAAAGTTTCTGCACACTACTCATTATTCTTCAATTAAAAAAAAAAACCCTGATTATTAGTATGAGAATGTTGTGTGTGTATGTTTTAGGGATGTCTAGTGTTACAACTGTAAATAGGTCAGTGTTACTGTTACTACCTTCCTTGCTGCTTTTCATGTATATTTATCTACTCAGTTCAATAAACACCTCTTGATTATTTGCCATGTGCTGGCAACAATTTTAGTGTATTATCCCATTTTCTGTTCCTATGACAAAATAATACACACTGGATAATTTATATAAGAAAGAGATTAATTTGGCTTATTGTTCGGGAGGCTGGGAAGTTTAAGATTGAGGGGCTGCATCTGGCAAGGGCCTTCTTGTTGTGTCATAACATGGCAGAAGGGCAAGCAAGGATGTGAGAGACAGAAAGGAAATTTGGCTGAACTCATCCTTCCTTATCAGCAACCCACGCCCCTGATAATGACATGAATCCATTCATTAGGGCAGAGAGAGAGAGAGAGAAGGCATAAAGGCAACTCTCATGACCTAATCACTTCTTAAAAGTTCTGCCTCTCAACACTGCTACAGTGGCAATTAAATTTCAGCATGAGTTTTGACAGGGACATTCAAACTATAGCAGTGAGACACTAGCAATGCAAATCTGAATAATATATAATTGGTTATTTGGGGAGTTTGCTATTCATAAATATTATGTCAATATACTGTGGTACTTTAATGGAAGCTTTTTGGTTTTTATTTTCATTGCTGGAGTGCAACAGTATGATCATGATCGCAGCTTATAACAACCTTGACTTTCTGGGCTTAGGCAATCCTTCTGCCTCAGCCTCCCAAGTAGCTGGGACTACAGGCATGCACTACCATGTTCAACTTCTTCTTCTTCTTCTTCTTCTTCTTCTTCTTCTTCTTCTTCTTCTTCTTCTTCTTATTATTATTATTATTATTATTATTTGTAGAGATGAGGTCTCACTATGTTGCATAGACTGATCTCAAACTCCTGGGCTCTAGTAATCCTCTTGCCTTGGCCTCCCAAAGTGGTGTGATTACAGGCATGAGTCACTGCACCCACCTAAAGGGAGTTTTTGATGAAAGAAGACACATTTGATTTAAAATACTAAATACTATTTCTCAAACAAAATATGTTTCTCTTTACATTTTCTACAGTCAGTAATTAACTTTTTTTCCTGCTTATAATATAACTCTCCTTTTTTACTCCAAAGGAGTTCTTCAGTTCATGTGGTGCTAGTGGCAGCTATCAGTCACAACATGTAACCACATGCATGTATAGTAATTGAACTGGAGATTGTCTCATGACCAAAGTCAGCCCAGTCAGAAGTCTTCCCTAGTGTCATAGTCTGTTTACGTTGCTATAAAGGAACATCTGAGACCGGGTATTTTCTTAAAAGAGGTTTGTTTGGCTACCCATTCTTCAGGCTGTACAAGAAGCATGGCACCAGCATTTGTATCTGAGGAGAACCCCAGGTTGTTTTCATTCAGGGCAGAAGTAAATGGGAGCAGGCATGTGCAGAGATCATATTGCAAGAGAAACAGAGTGTGAGGGGAGGGAGGGAGTAAGAGAGAGAGAAAGAAAGAAAAGGAAGTGACAGGTTCTTTTCAAAAATCAGTTATCATGAGAAATAAGAGTGTGAACCTGCTCACTTTGGTGAGGACAGCACCAAGCTAGTCATAGAGATCTGAGGGATCCGCCCCTATGACCCAAACACCTCCCACCAGGACCCATCTCCAACATTCAAGATGAAATTTCCACATTTTAGTGAGGTCCCACTTGCCTATCTTATCTCTTATGGCAAGGACATTTGGGATTTTGATCAGGAATTGGTTGCCTATGCTGATTTCTGTACAGATGTCTCCTGAGTTTTCTAAGATTCTTATAGCTTGAGGTTTTATGGTTGGGTCTTTGATCCACTTAGAGTGGATTTTTGTGTGTGGTGATAGGTAGGGGTCCTATTTCTATCTTTTGCATGTGGTCAGCAAGTTTTCCAAGTGCCATTTACTAAATAGGTTCTCCTCTCCCCAGTGGTTGTTGGTGGAGGCTTTATTGAAGATAGTTGGTAGAGAAATTGAGATTTTGCTTTCAGAATCTCTATCCTGCTCCACTGGTCTATATGCCTGTTCTTGTACAAATACCAGGTTGTTTTGATTATTGTAGGCTTACAGTAAAGTTTAAATTCTGGAAGTGTAAAACATCTCGATTTGTTTCTTTTGCTAAGGATTGTTTTGGCTATTCATGATCATTTATGTTTCCATATGAATTTCTGTATTGTCATTTCCAGGTCTGCAAAGAATGATGTTGACAATTTAATGGGTATTGCTGTAGATTGCTTTTGGTAGGACAGACATCTTAACAATGTTGATTCTTCCTATCCATGAACATGGAATATTTTTCCATTTGTTTGTGTCATCTTTGATTTTTTTGAACAGTGTTTTGTAGTTTTCATTGTAAAGGTCTTTCACTTCTTTGGTTAGGAAGATGCCAAAGTATTTAATTGTTTGTGTGGCTATTGTGAATGGGATTGTGCTTTTTATTTGGCTCTCTGCCTGTTTCCAAATAGAAGGACAAACATATAGACTTCACAGCAACTTGGATGGATTTAGAGTCTATAATGCTCAGTGATTTATCTCAGACATAAAGAACAGAGTAGCACATGTTCCCACTTATAAGTGGACTCTGAACATTTACCATAATACTATAAGAAAGGGATTGGCAGTAGTGGGATACTGCTGGGGTTGGGGTTTGGGGAACACAACATCAATAAGGATACCAGATCTCAAACCAGGCAGAGTGGGGACTAAAGGGAGGCCCAAACTTTACCTGTATGATGCCCACTTGTAGACTTAATCCTGAATTGTATCACACATCTTTAAAATAAATAAATAAATAAATAATTAAAAAATAATTATAAAAAAAGAGATTTCAGCATGAGACTTTGAGGGGGAGGGGTAGAGGATGTCAAAGGAACCATAGCCAAACCATAGCACTTGGAGAGATTTCTCATAAATGCTCTAGGAAAAATTAATCTTTTCTCTCTGGTGCAGAGCTTTTAAAGTGTATGCTATGGGTAGTGCAGACAATCGTGTTCTCATGTGGAGAAATCCATCTGTAGCTGCAAAGAAGTAATGTAACTTGCAGAGATAATCTGAAACAAGAGCTAACTATAACTACCTAAAAAAGACTGTTTGCCTTTAGTTCTCATCGTTCCTACAGCCATGTGACTAAGGCAGGTGAACAACTGAAATCTCCTTTTTCATTCAAACAATTTTGAGCAGAGTTTCTATCACTTGAAAAAAAAAATCCCAAATTCCATTTAGTAATGGAATCTGTGTGGCATAATATTTTACATTAATAATTTGTCTAGGAATAAAATTATGTCTGATTTTGAAGTAAAGGCAAAAAGAAAATAAGATGCTGTCTCAAAAATGTAAAAGAATGAATAGAAATACAAATGACATAACTGTAACAAGGCAAAATGAACAGCATCAGAACTCATCTAAAGCATATTATAAAATCTAAAAATTCACCAAAAAATTATACAGGAAAGCAAAAAATGTAAATTACTTGCATAGATTTTAAAAATGGAATTTAATTTTAAGTCAAGTTTGGGAGCTTACTACTCTTGCTGTAAGTACTAAATTCTATTTTTATAATGTTAAGAAATGAGGCCAGGCACAGGGGCTCATGCCTGGAATTCCAGCACTTTGGGAGGCCAAAAGTGGGAGGATTGCTTGAGTTGTGGAGCTTGAGACCAGTCTAGGAAACATAGCCAGGTAATCTCTACAAAAAAATCAAGACATTAGCTGAAAGTGGTGGCATGCACCTGTAGTTCCAGTTATTCAGAAGGCTGTGGCTGAAAGATCACCCAGCCCTGGAAGTTGAGGCTGTGGTGAGCCATGATGGTGCCATTGCACTCCATCCTGGGCAACAGAGTAAGATCCTGACTCAAAAAAAAGAAGTCAAACACTGCTCATTTTTAGTACTATTATTATAATAGCCAAAGCAAACTTATGTGATAAAGAATATTTTAAACTTGCAATTCCTCAGCCTGGATTAATTGAACCAACAATGTGTTACATATTATGTTGTGTTAAAATGAAAGCTGCAGCTGAATTTTGGGATATATACTTTATAGACATCATTTGAAAGGATAAGCATCAAATTCTGAAACAAAGAGCGACAGCTGCTGTAGCTTGTAAAATGCAAATGGTTTTTCTATCCTCTTCTGCTTTCTGCTCTTACTTTGTCCACAACCAAATTTAAATGTTCTCCTTGGCTCTTATTTCTAGAATGCCCATCTATTCTGTAGGTATCCTCCAAGCCTATCTTCAAACTAGTCTCAATTTTTTTTCCTCAGAACTCTAACCTTTGGACATTAGCTTGACCATCTTCCACCAGACTATGAATGTTCATCTATTAGAAACTCCAAGTCAATAGCCATTTTTGCAGAATTCTATTCCTTGCTCTATAGTGCTGTCTAGAGAAATTATCATCAAACAGAAATATCTAATCACTCTGTGGTAACTGACTTTTAAATAATGTCTGAAATATATAACATGGCTTTTAAATTCTTCAGAATCTGGCTCCTACCTATGTCTCAGACCTCATCTTTTACCCCCTTCTCCCTTTTACCTACCCCTCCACTGAGGGTCTTTCAGTTTTTTGACCATTTCTTGTCTTAGAGCTCACCATTTCCCTCTCTGTTTGGCCAATGTTTAATGTCTGCTTAAACCCTGCTTCCCCGGGGTGGCCTCTCTCACTATCCAGGATAGGTTTGGTGCTCCTGTTTGAAAACCTGCATCTGTAGATACTGCATCTGCCTTTTTTTCTGCTGTATACCCAGTGCCAAGCATGGGGCCTGACCTGATAAACAAAAACCGGTAAAATATGTGAATTAGTGTTCCTGTAGACCAAGCAATTGTGAAAAGGATTTGGTAAATATCAGAAATCATGATTCAGTAGGACCTCTTCCTGGAAGAATTCCTGGCTGAAAGTTTTATTCTGATGATTTAGTGGCCACATTTCCATGAAGTAGGATGAATTTATAACTTTTATCTAGGTCACTGTGTGGTAGAACAAAAATTAACATAGGTACAATAGTAGAATTTGTTTTAACCAGGAAAGAAAGCGCCATTCATCATATCTGAGTTATATGATACACAGACAATGTGTATCTTCCTTAAATGTTTAAATGTTTACTAAAGTCCTAATAGTAGCTGACATTCAAAGAAAACTTGAATAAAATGAAACTATGATTTACATGACATTTAAACAATATCTAGAAATGTTATCTTCCACTTAGAGCAAGCCTTACATTTTTAAAAGTTTTATTTTATTCTTAATTGACAAATAATAATTGTATATATTTATGAGGCACAATGTGTTCTTTTTTTCTTAGTTCTCATTACTTTTTTTATTATAGAAATGTGAGATACAAGTGAGGATTAACACTATATGTAGGCTGTATGCATGTGAAATTTGGCCTTCTAACTGGCAACTTACTCACCCTGGTAAGTGGGGACCAGGTAAACACTGTGTTGTTACATCCCTCTCATTCTTTTCCCTCCCTCCATCCCCTAGCAGTCCCCAGTGACAGCTGACCTCCTCCTTGTGCTAATGTGACTAGTGCTGAGGGATTATGAGTGAGAACATGTGGTATGCACTTTGTTTCTGTGACAGTTCACTTAGTATGGCTCTCCAACTCCATCTAATTTGCTGTGAAGTCCATGATTTTGTTCTTCTTTATGGCTGTGTAATACTCCATTATGTATATGTACCACATTTTCTTAAACCAGTCTACTTTCAATGGGCAGCAGGGTTGGTCCCATGTTTTGACTTTTGTGAACTGTGTGGTAAAAAACACTCATGTGTTGGTGTCTTTTGGTAGAGTGATTTATGTTCCTCTGGGTATATTCCCAGGAGAGAAATTGCTAGATTGTATGGAAGGTAAATTTTTAGTTCTTTTAGGAATAATCACACTGTTTTTCATAGAGGTTGAACTAGCTTGCACTCCCACTAACAGTGTAGAAGCATTCCCTTTTCTCCTCACCTGTGCCAACATCTGTTGTTTTTTGCCTTATTAAGGATAGCCATCCTTACTGGAATTAGGTGGTATCTCACTGTGGTTTTGATTTGCATTTCTCTGATGATTAGTGAGGCTGAGCAGTTTTTCATGTGTCTGTTGGCTGCTTGTATGCCATCTTTTGAGAAGTGTCTGTTCATGTCCTTTGCTCACTTTTTAATGGGGTTGTTTGTTTGTTTCCTTTCACTTCAGTTGAGTTCCTGGTAGATCTTGGATATTAGGCCTTTGTCAGATGTATAACATGCAGATATTTTTTACCATTTTGTGGATGACTATTTCCTTACTCTTTTGGTGATTCCTTTTGCTATGCAAAAGTTTTTCAATTTGATGAGCTGAGATAAGCTTTTATGGCATTTGCTTTTGGGGACTTGGTTAAGAATTCATTGCCTATTCTGATATGCATAATGGTGTTTTCTACGTTTTCTGCTAGGATTCTTATAGTTTGAGATTTTATGTTTAGGTCTTTGATCCATTTAGAGTTGATTTTTGTAGATGGTGATAGGTAGGGGTCCAGCTTCATTCTTCTGCATATGGTCAGTCAGTTTCCCCCGCACTATGCTAAATATAGTTTCCTTTCTCCTTTTCTCCAATGATTGTTACTGATGGCTTTCTCAAAGATGAGTTTGTTGAGAGTACATATTTTTTCTTCGAGAATCTATCCTGCTCCATTGGTCTACATGCCTATTTCTGTACCAATACCAGGCTGTTTTAGTTACCGTAGCCTTGTAATAAAGTTTAAAGTCTGGTAGTGTGATACCTCCCACTTTTTTTCTAAGGATTGTTTTGGCTATTTGTGCTACTTTTTGTCTCCATACAAACTTCTGAATTGTCGTTTCCAGGTCTATGTAAAATGATATTGGTAATTTGATGGGTATTGCTTTGAATCTTTAGATTACCTTGGGTAGGATGGACATTTTGACAATATCGATTCCTCCAATCCATGAGCAAGGAATGTTTTTCCATTTGTTTGTGTCATACTCGGTTTTTTAAAAATTTCTTCTTTAGCAGCATTTTGTAGTTCTCATCGTAAAGGTCTTTAATTTCTTTGATTAGGTGATGCCACATTATTTCTTTTTGTATGTGTGTGGCTATTGTGAATGGGATTGTGTTTTTTATTTGGCATTCTGTCTGCTTGTTACTGATGTAGAGAAATGCAACTGTCTTTTGCATGCTGATTTTGTAAACCAATACTTTACTAAAGTTGTTTATCGGTTCCAGGAGTCTTTTGACAGACTCTCTAGGGATTTCAAGGTATAGAATCATATTGTCTGCAAAGAGGGATAGCTTAATGTCCTCTTTTTCTATTTGGATACCACTGATTTCCCTTTCTTGCTTAATTTCTCTGGCTAGGACTTCCAGCACTATGTTGAATAAGAGGAGTGAGAGCAGGCATCCTCAATGTGATGTTTTGATGTATGTATATGTTGTGGAATAATTAAACCAAGCTAGTGAGCATATCTATTATGTCACATATTTATTATTTTCACATATCTATCATCTAAAATCTAGTCATGTAGCAATTTTGAAATATACAATTTATTATCAGTAACTTTTGTCACCATACTGTGCAATAGATCACTACAAATTATTTTTTCTTTCTAACTGAAACTCTGTACTCTTTGACCAACATTTTCCCTTTATCCATGACTTCTTTCTCCCAGGGGCTAGGAACCATCATTCTACTCTCTGATTTCTGTAAGTTTGACTTTTGAGATCTCACATATAAGTGGAATCATGCTGTATTTGTCTTCTGTGCCTGGATTATCTCAGCTGGCATAATGTCCTCCAGGTTCATCTATGATGTCTCAAATAACAAAAGTTTCTTCTTTTTAAAGTCTGAATAGTATTTCTTTGTATATATGTACTACATTTTAGTTTCTTTGTCTGTTCATTTGTTGATGAAAAATGGCATGAAATATTTTGACCTTAAACTGAAATGGCTATTAATGACCTAACCAAGGTGACTCCATTGTATAGTAGTTCTTCCATCTTGTCTCCATGTAACTGCCCTAACCCTTCCAGTAGACAGTATACCACATCTTGTTGGCAGAACTCCAGGGATTTTCCAGTCACTGGCTGTGCGTGGGACATAAAGTTAACTGAAACTCCCTAATGGTCAAAATTTACTAGTTTATGGTTGCTAAGTTGCTATGTATCTTTGTGGTTTTTGTCTTTATAAACCCCTTGCTTGCTTCATTTGGAGTTGAGAGTTTCTTTCTGATATGAGCCTGTTCTCGACTGCTGGCAATAAAGGACTTAATATTTGGCACTCAGTATGTTGGTGACTCCTTACTCATGGTGCAGTTACAACATTTGGAGGCCCCAGCGAGATTTCCAAGCTCGTGAAGCAGCCTTACTCCAGTTCTCACCGACCTGGTGAAGAAGTTATAGGGGAGGTACCCCCTGAGATGTTCCAGGGCCCCATAACCTCTCACCTGGTCTGGAGGGAGTTGGAATGATCATTGGCTTCCCTATGCCTCAAAAATATCTGAATCCATCTGCGTTCTCCTAGGAGGTAGGAATCTGTTCTGTTTGTGGCCATAATTATATTTAAGGGAGTCATGGCCTGATGAGGCTGTCCCTTGGACACTATTCATTAGGCCAAGACATTGACTGAATAGAATCTTGGTTCAGTTTCTGATTTCAGTTTTGGTTTTCTCACTGGTCTGACAATATGGGGTCACAGGCTTCTTGACCCTCCAGTTCCCTGGACTGTATGATAAAGAATTTTTTAGCCAGGCTTGGTGGCTCAACCTGTAATCCCAGCACTTTGGGAGGCTGAGACGAGTAGATTACCTGAGCCCATGGGTTTGAGACCCACTCAGGCAACTTGGTGAGACCTTGTCTCTAAAATAAATCAAAAATTAGCCAGGCGTGGTAGCACACACTTGTATTTCTGCTTACTTGGAAGGCTGAGGCTGAAAAATCACTGGAGCCCAGCAGGTCAAGGCTGCAGTGGCTGGGAGCGTGCCACTGCCCTTCAGTCTGGGTGACAGAGTGAGACTCCAATTTAAAAAAAAAGAATTTTTCTGCTGAATTTAGTGAGGGCTACAGCGTCTGCCTCTCAAAAGGTAGGTTCTGGGCCCTCTGTGAAATTGATTGGTCTTTTTAAAATGTTGCTCTCTGGACCTTCGCATCACTCAGTCTGTCTGGAAGATCATCACGGGGACTCCCTGACCAATTTCCCTATTTTGACCAGTGGTTGAATTTAGTCCAAAACCCCCCTCTGTGGTTAAAGGTATGTTCTCTTAAAACTTAAGACCCTTCTCATATACTTGTCTCCAAGTCTCTTTGTTCTTTCCCATCATGTTCCTAACTACATGTCTCTAATGTTTTCAATTTTTCTTTCTTCAGATTTTGTCAAAGTGGTTGTATTTCCTTGTTAAAGTACAGCTATGGATGACTTAGAAGGGAATATTTCAACTTATGTTGATAAATTAGAGGCTTTAGCTAATCATACATATAAATTTACAGTGTTACTTTAACTTTTCCAGCATTGTTTCTGGGACAATAGCCTTTTTAATCATTGTTTGCTTAATAATTTTTGCTTATGCTCTCACTCAATGTTTTATTAGATCCAAATGGTATTTGGTTAAGGTCCCACTGTTTCCCATTTGTGCCCTTGGGAATAGATAGGTAGGGGACATTCCATGGCCCACCTCAGCAGGAAGCAGTAATAGAAGATTAACTCCATTTCCCAGGAGCATAAGAATATTTCCAAGAGCAGGAGTGGGAAATGAAAGGATGAATCAAGAGTGGGAAGTCATTTTTTAAATCTTGTTCTTAAACCCTGACACAATAATGAGAAAGTAGAGGCTGTGTCTGGGAGAAATTCATGCTCCAGGTAAGGATTAACTTTGCTGACTTTGTCTTTTCAGAAACACAAACTCCTTAAGCATGACCAGTACCAACCTACTGCAATTTGTCTTTTTAGAAATTCAAATTTCTCAAGCATGACCAGTCTTCTGAACCTGGTCATCTCTCATTCTCATTCTGACTCAGGCCCTCACATTTCCCTACCTTATAATCTACATACTTCTTTTTCACCTTCCATTACTTCTTCCACCTCCCCTCTGTCCTCTCTGCCTCTGGCTTCTCACCTCTGATCCCAAATATATTTAGCTCCTCTCCTTCCCCTTTGGGAAGTATCCCCTCTGCAGGGGACAGATCAGATTGAGCAACATTTCTTGGTGCATATTCCTTTTACTATCTTTGATTTATATAATTGGAAAACTCAAAATCTGCCATTTTCAGAAAAATCTCAGGTTTTAACCTCCCTAGTAGAATCAATCATGTGCACTCATTGTCCCGCCTGGGATGATTGCCAGCAGTTCCTTTTAACCCTATTTACCTCTGAGAAGTGAAAGCGCATTAGAGCTGAAGTTAGAAAGTCTGTTCTAGCCTCAACCGCTGATACAGAGGAAGAAATTTTAAATAAATTTTTTCCCCTTTCTCATCCTGAGTGGGATCCCAATACCTCGGCAGGGTCCAGGGCATCAGATACCTATCACCAGACTCTATTAGCTGGTTTGAGGGGAGCAGCCTGGAAACTTATCAATCTTTCAAAAATTACGAAGATACTTCAGGATCCTGAGGAGTTACCAGGGGGATTTCTTGAGCTTCTTCAAGAGGTGTTTCGTACCTATACCCCATTTGATGCCTTGACACCCAAAAATGTTTGGGCTACCAATTTGGCTTTTGTAGCTCAAGTGGCCTCCAACATTCGAAAAAAGTTACAAAAGCTTGAAGACTTCACGGGAATAAATACCTCTCAGCTCCTCACAGTAGCCCAAAAGGTTTTTAATAACTATATTGCTGAAAACTAAAGACAGGCAGCACAGGAGACAGATAGGACAGCCAAACAGCAGGCAAAAATATTGGTAACTGCCCTCCAAGCCTCCTGACTTGACTCAAGGCTGCCATGCCAAATGAAAGGGGAAACTAAAAAGGGACAAAAGGGGATTGTATGTTCCCTGCTGGCTAAGGATCAATGTGAATATTGCAAAGAATTTGGTCACTGGAAAAAGAGTTGTCCCTATCGCCCAAAAGGAGACAACCCTAAACCAGTCCTGGCTGTGCCCACTGCTGGGGAGGCTGAAAATGACTCTGACTGAAGAAGTAAGGGCTCTTTTCCCTTAGGCCCCCAAGAGCCCATGGTAACTGTAGCTGTTGGGGGCCACATGGTCCAAATCTTAGTGGATGCTAGAGTGGAGCTTTCAGTCCTAAAATCACCATTAGGACCCATGTCCAGTAAGCACATTTCTGTTCAAGGAGCAACGGGTGCAATTACAAACTGCAAGTTCACTTCCAATTGGATGGTTGATTTGGGTCAAAAATGGGATACCTACTCATTCCTAATAGCCCCTGACTGCCCATATCCCCTCATGGGTTGGGATTTGCTTTGAAAGCTAAGAACAACCACTGTGTTTTCATCTGACAAAACTGAAATGTTCATTACCACCACCTATCAAATGCTTTTAACCATTCTGCTTTCTGAAGAATCTGAAAGATGCATTTTTCTCCATTCCCTTGTCCCCTGTCAGTCAACCCATTTTTGCCTTTAAATGGATGGATCTCAACTCAGGGGATACCAGTCGGTTGACTTGGACCTGGTTGCCACAGGGGTTCAAAAACTCCCCGACTCTTTTTGGGGAAGCCTTACAACAGGACTTGTCATGGTTCCATGCTTTACACCCTGAATGTACTTTACTCCAGTGTGTAAATTATCTCTTGCTTGCAGCGGCAGACTTGGACACTTGCTTAAAAGACACCAAGGCTTTGTTGCAGCTTCTCCAGGACCTGGGCTACCGTGTATCAGTTTTAAGGCACAATTCTGCTTAGCCAAAATCTCCTATTTAGGATATCAGTTGAAAAAGGGTAAGTGGACCCTAACCTTGGCCTGGAAGGAAGTCATCCTTCAAATCCCCACCCCAACCTTGAAAAAACAGGCACAGGAATTTCTGGGGTTGGCAGGATACTGTCAGTTATGGATTCAAGGATTTGCTGAGATTGCCAAGCCCCTATATTCAGCCACAGCAGGAAATCAATGTCTGACATGAACTGCCATTGAGGAACGAGTGTTCCAGCAGTTAAAGATGGCTCTTACCCAAGCATTGGCTTTGGCCCTCCCAGATGTTACAAAGCCATTCCACTTGTTTATTCATGAACAGTGGGGAATCACAAAGGGGGTGCTTACCCATACCTTAGGACCCTGGTGGCAACCGTGGCTTATTTGTCCAAAATGTTGGATCCAGTGACCTCTGGATGGCCATTCTGTCTTTGAGCCATCACCGCTACAGTTATACTGGTTAGGGAAGCAGATAAACTGACTTTTGATCAAAACCTGGCCTTGACAGTTCCCCACACTGTAGAAACTCTACTCTGGGGAGCCACTGACCACTGGATGTTAAATGCTCATATTACTCAATATCAAAGCCTCCTACTTGACCAGTATAGGTTAACTTTTTCTCCTACTCAGAGCCTTAATCCAGCCACTCTGATGCCTGACGATAATCCAGAGATGCCAGTTCACAATTGTGAAAATGTGTTGGATGTCTCTCAAGTCAGTTGTCCTGATCTTTGGGACACTCCTCTAGACCAGACTGATGCTAACCTGTTCACAGATGGCAGCAGTCTGATAGTAAAGGGAGTTGAAAACCACAGCTCACAACATAATCTGGTCACAGTCCTTACCCACTGGCACAACTACCCAAAAGGTTGAGCTAATTGCTTTTACTCAAGCCCTGAACTGGGGAACAGGAAAATGAGCAAATCTCTTTATAGACAGCAGGTATGCTTTTGCTACTCTCTGTGTCCTTGCCATAATCTATGAGGAACAAGGACTTCTTACTGCAGTGGGTAAAACTATAAAAAACAAAGAGGTAACTTTAGCCCTTCTAGAGGCTATATGGCTCCCCAAAAAGTAGCTGTCATTCATTGCAGAGGACACCAAAAATCAGACACTCTGCAGGCAACAGGAAATCACCTAACTGATCAGGCAGCTTGTGAGGCAGCAGAGCTCCCAGTTAAGCCCCTCACTATCCTGATGGCTAAAACTTTTCTAGTCCTCTCACTTCCAAAGCAGCCCATCTATACCCAAGAAGAAGTGGATCAAGCTGACCTAGCAGGAGCATGAAAAGAAACTTCAGGATGGTGGGTAACTAAGGACTCCAAAATCATCCTCCCAGTCATACTTGGACAAACTCTGGTAAATCGACTTCATTCTACTACCCACCTAGGAGGTACTAGGCTAGCTGAAATGCTGAACCAGTACTACTGCATTCAAGGCTCAAAAAATCTCACTGTCACAGCTGTTGAAACAAGTCCTCCTTGCGCACAAGTAAATGAAAAACAAGGATCAAAACCACCAAATGGTATCAACGCCCAGGGACTGAGTCCCATGGGAAGCAGACTTTACTGAGGTAAAACCCCCTCATGTGGGTTTACACATATCTACTGGTTTTTGTGGACAGTTTTTCAGGATGGGTGGAAGCTTTCGCTACAAAAAATGAGACCACACTGACAGTCACAAAATACTTATTAAATGAAATTATCCCAAGGTTCAGGCTCCCTCTCTCCATTGGCTCTGATAATGGTCCTGCCTTTACCTTATCCATAGCTCAGATGGTTAGCAAAGCACTAAATATAAACTGGAAGTTACGTTGTACCTACTGACCACAAAGCTCTGAACAGGTAGAATGCATGAACCAAAACTTAAAAACTACTTTAACCAAATTAATAATAGAAAATGGTGAAAAATGGATAAGCTTTTTACCTTTGGCTCTCCTCCAAGTCTGATGCACCCTTTACAAGGTAGGGTCACCTCATATGAAATCATGTTTGAAAGTCCCCCTCCCTTACTACTCTGGTTAAGAGACCCTATTCTTGAGGAAATTACTAATCAGTATCTGTTAAAGTATCTCTGGTCTCTCCAACAGGTCCAGGCTGCCATCCATTCCAATATCTGTGCCGTTTTACCAACTCCCTCTTCCATCCCCTGTCATCCTTTCCAGCCTGGGGATCTGGTCTACATCAAAAAAGTTCCAGAAAGAGGGAATAACTCCTGTATGGAAAGGACCCTTCATCATCATCCTCACCACTCTTACAGCACTCAAGTTTGATGGAATACTGGCTTGGATTCATCACTTCCGCATCAAAAAGGCCAAGAACAACAGTCAACAATGGACGGCTATGCCTGGATTGACCCTCTCAAGCTAAGACTTTCTCATTCTGATGTTGTCTCATAGTCTGTCTTCTCCCTAATGGGAATGCTAGACATATTATTTATTCCTTCTCTTTAACTTTCTTTATATCAGGTACTACTGAAAAGTTAAACAATAAACCTACCTCATGTGTTGCCACCTATGTACTTCCCTAGGTATAGGATTATAGAGGCCCTGGGGGAACTCTTTTTTGCTAAATCCACCTGGCCTTCCAGCCACACATGGAAAATGCGCCACCCCTTTGGTAGCACCTGCCCTAATAGGCCTCAGTGTGACTGGAGCTGCTGCTGTCAGCACCACAGCCCTAGTCTGCAGTGAACTAGTTCTATCCAACGTGGCTCAAAAAATGGATGCAAACATAGAAAACCTCCAGTTTGCCATGGATCAACTCCATGCCCAGGATGCATCCTTAGTAGAAGTGGTGCTACAGAATTGCGGAGGTCTAGATTTATTGTTCCTGTCTCAAGAAAGTCTCTGTGTCATACTGGGGAATCATGCTGTTTTTATGCCAATAAATCTGGAGTCATCAAAGACACCCTCCAAAAGATAAGAGAAAATGTAGACAGAACACAAAAAGAAAAAGAAAATAACAAATCCTGATTTCAAACCTTGTTTGATTGGAACACATGGCTAACTACCTTAATTACAGGTCTGACTAGCCCTCTGCTTCTTCTCCTTCTCAGTCTACTCATCAGGGCCTATATATTAAATTGGATAGTTCGGTTCATTAAACAATGAATCACATCTGTAAAACTCATGTATATAAGGACCCATTACAACCCCCTACCCATAATAAATGAGTCAATGCTTTGACTGCTTTGACTCATAAACAACTAAAAGGAGGGAATGAAATGGCTATTAGTGACCTAACCAAGGTAACTCCATTGTATAGTAGTTCTTCCATCTTGGGATTTCCCGAGTGATAGACGTGTCTTTCTTATCCATGAGCCTCCAGGATCACACTTGAGTTTATGCTAATGAGGTGACCCATTAGATAGCTCCAGGATGGGGACTGGCCACCACAAAGACCAAGCATGGATTGGCAGGTTGGGACTTTCAGTTGTTTGATTTCTGAAAAGGGGAAGACAGCTATCCATTCACATTTAACTTCAGTGACTGATGATTTAATCAGCTGTGTCTGCATAATAAAATCCTAGTAAAAATTTTGGGTACTGAAGTTAAGTGACTGATGATTTAATAAACTGTGTCTACATAAAAAAATCCTAGTAAAAACTTTGGATACTGAAGCTCAGTGATGGTTTCCATTTGGTGAACACATCACTTTGTGCGGCAGGTGATGTGGCCTGATTTTAAAAGGAGAAGGCATGAACGCTTTGCACCTGGGACTCTGTCAGAACTTACTCTGTATTTCTCTTAGTTTGTTTCTGAGTTGCATCTTTTGCAATCAACTGGAATCATAAGTATAGTGCATTCCTGCATTCTGTGAGTCATTTCAGCAAATTATTAAACATGAGGGGGATTGTGGGAACCCCTGAATTTGTAGACAGACGGCCAGAAATATAGATGGTGTGGGGACCCCTTAAATTTATAGTGTGGGGTCTATGCTAGCTCCAGGTAGTTACTGCCAGAATTGAATTGCAGTATATCAGTTAAGGTTGAAACAGGATATCCTTCTCGTTCTCTAATAATACTTTGTATAAACATTCTCAGAGTAAATATGGATTCACATAGTCCCATTGAAAGTCATTTTAAATGGTATAGCATTGTCACTTTTATAGCTAGCTACTTGAGAGTGTCACCCTCACGGCTATAACACTCTTTCAATTACTATTTTGTGTTTCCTCATTTAAAAAAAATGTTCCTGGTATCCCAGAAGAAGAAAGGGAAATGGAGAACAACTTAGAGCAAGCATTCCAGGAAG
Organism: Cephalopachus bancanus; assembly: GCA_027257055.1. Classification (NCBI taxonomy): domain Eukaryota; kingdom Metazoa; phylum Chordata; class Mammalia; order Primates; family Tarsiidae; genus Cephalopachus; species Cephalopachus bancanus. Next base: position 1,694,256 of record JAPVLO010000096.1, on the reverse strand, counting down.
TAATCCAAGAAAACGTTCCCCATCTCACCAGAGATGTGACCAGTCATGTACAAGAGATACAGAGAACCCCCACAAGACATCAAATGAGAAGACCAACCCCTAGACACCTACACAAAGTAGGCACAAAAGAAAAAATCCTAAAGGCAGCAAGAGAGAATGGTCAGACTACCTACTGGAGAAAACCAGTCAGAATGGCTGCAGATCTATCAGCAGAAACACTACAAGCAAGGAGGGACTGGAGCCCTATATTCAAAGTACACAAAGATAAACAATATAAACCAAGAATTTCTTATCCAGCCAAGCTAAGCTTCATCAGTGGAGAATTAAGATCCTTCCCAGACATCCAATCCTTAAGAGATTATGCAGCTTCCAGACCAGCTCTAGAGGATATACTTAAAAAGGTATTAAGCACAGAAGACTGAAGAAAAAGATTGACCACACACTTACCAAGAAAACAGGAGAGCACAGAATCAGCAGAGAATACAGCAAACAAGAAACTGGAAAACACACACATACGTTAACTTCAAAGCCAAGAGAAAACAAGCAAACAGGAAAAACTTTATAAGAACCTCATGACAGGGATAAACAATCATATTTCAATAATCAATCTGAATGTGAATGGATTTAATGCACCACTGAAAAGACACAGAATGGAGAACTGGATAAGAAACCATGCCCCAATTATTTGCCGCATTCAGGAGACTCATCTCACTTCAAGGGATGCACACGGACTCAAAGTTAAAGGTTGGAAAATGAGTTTCCAGGCAAATGGATCACAAAAGAAGGCAGGAGTTGCAATCATAATATCAGATAAAACAACATTTAAGCTATCAAAAAATTTGAAAGATACAAAAGGACACTACATAATGATAAAAGGTTCAATCCATCAACAAGAAATATCCATCCTAAACCTATATGCACCCACCACAGGAACACCAGCATTATAAAACAACTACTAAGTAAACTAAAAAAAGATATTGACACTAACACTATTATAGCAGGGGACTTGAACACCCCACTGACAGCCCTAAATAGATCATCGAGGCAAAAAATCAACAAGGAGATCCAGAGCCTATAAATTGACACTCGACCAAATGAACTTAATAGATACCTACAGATTATTCCACCCAACAACCACAGAATATACATTCTACTCATCATCACATGGAACATACTCCAAGAAAGATCACATCCTTGGCCATAAATCAAGGATAAACAAATTCCATAAGGTAGAAATCTTGCCATGCACATTCTCAGACAACAATGGAATAAAAATAAATATCAACCCCTGTTGGGAGCCAACATCTATAGCTACATGGCTGAGGCCTGTAAAGGACCATCTGGAAGATCGCCTCTGACATAGGATATCAGTTATACCTATAATATTGGCATGTGATTAGTGACCAGTGTGCATACATGGCAGTAAAACTTATAAGTAAAATCTCTGTACACCTGATGAAAGGTTATACAGCAGAATGACCTTGTCCTTTCTAAATCTTACTTCTTTCTAGATATTTTTTAATTTCTATTCCTGGTAGACTGGTGAGTCAGCTCTTGTTCCCAAAGGCAGTTTCTCCTAGGATTAAGATTAGAAACTAAATTATCATAATAGTTTTATTGCCCCGCCTTTTAGCTGGGCAGGGTGTTTTTCTTCAGCTCTTGTTCCCAAAGGCAGTCTCTCCTAGGATTAAGATTAGAAACTAAATTATCATAATAGTTTTATTGCCCCGCCTTTTAGCCGGGCAGGGCGTTTTTCTTCAGGACGTTTTTCTAGTTTCGTTACATGCCGAAACTGTTTGCTTCAGCCCATGGCCATTTCCATAGTAACTGCGCAGTCCATTATCCAAGAGTGTGGCAGACACTATTTGATTTTTAGAATAGACTTGTTCGGATAAAACATTCATTTAAGACGATATAATTTCCATCGGAAAGATTTAAACAGTAATAAGCATTCGTAGAAAACTTTTAGGTTTTGTTTAAGCTTTTTAAGTTTCCTTTTCTCATATTATGACTTTAGTTCCTGTTCCTGTAGGCCAATTTTAAGATCCTTTGATTAGTATACCGAAACTTTCCCAACGCTGTAGTTTTTGCTTCTAATATGACAATAGGAAATTTTACACGTAGCCATGTATTAATATACTAGGAAAAAAGATTTAAATTTTGGGTTAAAGTCGTAGTTTTATTAGAATAGAATGAGAATTATAGTGTTATGATTCTAAAATCATATGTCAATGATAATTATAAGATTTAATGATAAGGTATTAGCTTAATGAGATATAGCATAGTATTAAAGTCCAAACACTAGATCATGAAACTCATATAAGTCATGGTAAGGAATAAGTTTTGAATTAATTGTTATAGAATTACAGGCCACTATGTTGAATCATAATAGGTTAATGGAATAAATAAAAATTAAGTCATTTAAGTAAACTTATAAATTATAGTATAGTGTTAAGTTGATAATATCAATCGTTAAAAAATATTAGGAGTCAGTGAACTTGGATTGAACCTAGAGTTAACTAAGAAAGTTTTTGTATTAATCAGGGTTTAGAACAAAGAGTATAATATGAATGATTTGTTGAACACTATGGAAGACACTTTTAAACGAACTGTATCTGTGCACCTGTGACCTTGATGTGAGATTTGTAAGGCACGCCTGCTTGGAGCTTGCAAGTCTCATAATGGTCTTGTGATGCATAGTTTGTAAATCGCAATATACATCATGGAGTTTGTACGCCCCCAGCAAGTGATTATCACACTGCTGGAGGGTATGACAAATGGTATATAAGTTGGAAGGAGTCCGAATAAAATTTGGCTTCAGTCCTGATCAGACTGTTCCCAGAAGAAACTGTCTCAGAGTGGTCTCTTCTCGCCGTCCGGATTCTCTGGAGCGGGTCCTAACCCTTCCCCCTTTGGTCGGGGCTGGCACCCCGACAAACCCCACCAATATTTCCCCAAAGCTCACAAAGACATGGACACTAAATAGCATGATGCTGAACAACTACTGGGTCAACATGAAATCAAAGCAGAAATTGAAAGATTCCTGGAAACAAATGAAAATGAAGAAGCATCTTACCAAAACTCTGGGATGCCCTGAAAACAGTTCTCAGAGGGGAATTTATATCTCTATGAGCATACATCAAGAAAACAGAAAGGTCAGAAACTGAGAGTCTAACAAATCACCTAAGGAAGCTGGAAAGAGAAGACCACCAAAACCCTAACTTTAGCAGAAGAATCCAAATCACAAAAATAAGAGCCCAAATATGGGACATAGAAGAAAAAAAATCATAGAAAACATCAACAAAATAAAAAGCTGTTTCTTTGAAAGAATTAACAAGATGGATGTGTCCCTAGCTAGAATGACTGAGAAAAAGAGAGAAAAAGCCCAAATAAACACAATCAGAAACACAAAAGATCAAATCACAACTGACCCTGAAGAAATGCAAAAGATTATCACAGATTATTATGCATTCCAGTATGGAGACAAACTTGATAACCTAAAGGAAATGGAGAACTTTCTGACATCACACAGCCTTCCCAGGTTGAGACACTAAATAGACCAATAATAACCTAGGAAATTGACTCTGTCATATGAAAACTACCTACTAAAAAAAGCCCTGGACTGGATGGCTTTCCAGCAGAATTCTACAAAACGTACAAGGAGGAGCTGACACCAATCCTATTGAAAGTAATCCAGGAAATTGAGAAAGATGGAATTCTCCCCAAATAATTTTACGAAACTAGCATCACACTGATACCCAAATTGGGTAAAGATCCAACCAAAAAAAAAAAAGAGATAGGCCAATATCCCTTATGAACATAGATGCAAAATTCCTCAACAAGATTCTAGCAAATCGGATCCAAAAACACATCTCAAAAATCATCCACCATGACCAAGTAGGCTTCATCCCCAGGATGGAGGACTGGTTCAACATTCACAAGACCATAAATGTCATTAAATACATCAACAGATGTAAAAACAAGAACTACATGATTATCTCATTAGATGCAGAAAATGCTTTTGATAAAATCCAGCATCCCTTCTTGATAAAAACCCTCAAACACCTAGGTATACAAGGCACATACCTCAAAATATTAAGTGCATCTACGATAAACCCAAAGCTAACATATTGCTAAATGGACAAAAACTAGAAACATCTCCCCCGAAAACTGGAACAAGACAAGGCTGCCCAATCTCACCCCTCTTGTTCAATATGTGTTGGAAGTCCTAGCTCAGGCAATTAGACAGGAGAAGGAAATCAGGGCTATTCAAATAGGAAAAGAGGAGGTCAAATTGTCTCTCTTTGCTGATGAAATGATCCTATACCTTGAAAATCCATGAGAATCTGCCAAAAACCTGCTTGCACTGTTAAAGGACTTTGGCAAAGTCTCAGGATACAAAATAAATGTGCAAAAGACAGTTGCATTCCTATACACCAACCATAAGCAGGCAGAGACCCAAATAAAAAGCACAATCCCATTCACAATAGCCACCAAAAAAATTGAAATACCTCGGCATCTTCCTAACCAGAGAAGGGAAAGACCTTCACATGAGAACTACAAAACGCTGCTCAAAGAATTCCAAGAAGACACAAATAAATGGAAAAATATTCCATGCTCATGGATAGGAATAATCAACATTGTTAAAATGTCCATCCTACCAAAGGCAATCTACAGATTCAACACAATACTAATTAAGTTACCAACACCATTCTTCTCAGACCTGGAAATGACAATACAGAAATTCATATGGAAACATAAACAACCATGAATAGCCAAAACAATCCTTAGCAAAAGATACAAAACAGGAGGTATCGCAATTTCAGACCAAATTTTACTATAAGCCTACAGTAATCAAAACAGACTGGTGTTGGTACAAGAACAAGCACATAGACCAATGGAACAGAGTAGACATTCCAAAAGCAAAGCCTCAATTCCTCAACCAACTCATCTTTGACAAAGCCTCCAACAACAACCACTGGGGAGAGGAGAACCTATTCAGTAGATGGTGCTGGAAAAACTGGCTGACCACATGCAGAAGATTGAAACAGGACCCCTACCTATCACCATACACAAAAATTAACTCTAAATAGATCAAAGACCTAAATGTAAAACCTTAAACTATAAGAATCTTAGAAAACGCAGGAGACACCCTTATGGAAATTGGAACTGACAACCAATTCCTATTCAGAACCCTAAAGGTCAATACCTTAAGAAATAAGATAGACAAGTATGACCTCATCACACTAACGAGCTTCTGCAAAGCAAAAGAAACCATCAAGAGAGCAGGGAGACAGCCCACAGAATGGGAAAAATTATTTGCCAACTGTATATCTGACAAAGGCCTAACAGCTAGGATCCACAAGGAACTCAAAAGTGCTGAAAGGAAGAAAACAAACAGCCCCTTTAAAAGTGGGCAAAAGACATGAATAGATACTTCTCAAAAGAAGATATACAGGCAGCCAACAGACACATGAAAAAGTGCTCAGCCTCACTCATCATTAGAGATATGCAAATCAAAACCACATTGAGATACTACTTAGCCCCAGGAAGAATGGTTATTATTAATAAAACAAACAACAACAGATGCTGGTGAGGATGCAGAGGAAAAGGAATGTTTCTACACAGCTGGTGGGAATGCAAACTAGTGCATCCTCTTTGAAAGACAGTGTGGCTATTTCTGAAAGAACTAAAAATTAACCTTCCATATGACCCAGCAATTCCCCTATTTGGAATGTACCCAGAGGAACTCAAATCATTCTACAAAAAAGATACCTGCACACGTATGTTTGTTGCAGCTCTATTCACAATAGCAAAAACATGGAACCAACCATGTTGCCCCCAAGTCTGGACTGTATATAAAAATGTGGTACATATACAAAATGGAATATCATGCAGTCAAAAAGAAGGACAAATATATGGACTTTGCAGCAACTTGGATGGATTTGGAGTCATACTCAGTGATCTATCACAGAAACAAAGAACAGAGTGCCATATATTCTCACTCATAAGCAGACCTTGAATAATTATAATACTGTAAGAAAGCATTTAGCAGTAATGGGAAACTATTGGGGAAGGGGGGTGAGATTGGCAGTTGAGGGAAATTGCTAGGGGAGGGGCATACCTCATCAACAAGGGTACCTGCATAATTAATGATTTTATAACTAACCCCGAACTGTACCTCACATCTTTATAATAAAAAATAATAATTAAAATAATAAATAAGTAAATGTTCCTTAGCCATTTAGACTTAGCCATCTGTAAACTTTATTTCCATAGCTTCCTCCCATATTGCCAATAGGTTGCTGGTATTTCCTTATACATTTTTAAGCACTTATAAGCATTAATTATAGATATTAACTCTTTATTTGTTGTTAATATTAAAAGTAAATATGTCTGGTACTATCTGAATCTCTTCGATCTACATAACTAGGGTCCATAAACTCAGTGTCTGCCTTAGACAGTGATCTCCTGACATCAGTGAATATGACCCCTGTCCAGCCTAGTTCTATGTGATTGTTAGTATTTTTATTTTAAAATTTTCTTTAGTTCTAGATTGCTCTTTGATTTAAGTTTACCAGATAAAAATACAAGATTAAATTTGAATCTCAGAATATAGCAGTCCTGCATTTTTATTTGCTCAGTCTTACAACCCTATTCTTCTAATTGGTCTTCTGATAATAAAAAATAATAATTGACTTTTAGAAATTTTCAGGTAGGCCGGGCTCGGTGGCTCAACCTGTAATCCCGTGCTTTGGGAGGCTGAGGTGAGTGAATTGCCTGAGCCTGCGGGTTCAAGACCCGCCTGGGCAAATTGGCAAGACCTTATCTCTACAATAAAATCAAAAAATCAGCCAGGCGTGGTAGTGCGCGCCTGTAGTTCCAGATACTTGGAAGACTGAGGGGGAAGGATCGCCGGAGCCCAGCAGGTCGAGGCTGTGGTGGCCGGGAGTGGCCACTGCACTCCAGTCTGGGCGACAGAGTGAGACTCCAACTCAAAAAAAAAGAAATTTTCAGGTAGCACACATAGTTTCTTCATGAGAAAACATTAGTCATGATACCGAATGTAGTGTGAATTTTGAATGCTAGATTTGACACAGAATTTAACACCAAAAATGTAAATTTTAAAATAGGTTAGGAGACATTTGAGATTCACTTTTAAAAAATCTAGTCATCTTGGGCATTGTGAATTTTGAAAAATGAAGTGTTTTCATTGAGATCCCAAATAAAGTTTTTACAAACATCATTAGATGAAATTGGGTTTCATCCCCACGACTGGCTATCACAGAGAATTTTTCCAAGCTCACACAATTGCCAGTCCAGGACTGAAGTGCAAGTTTCTCCTCCATCTGACCAGTTCAGTAGTTCAGTATGGTTAAGTAATTAGATGCATCTTAGGAGTACACTTGTCCTCACCAAATTCAGAGTCATCTTTATCTAAACCCCTTTTTGAAAGCAGCTCCTCCTTGTTGAGCTCTGTGGTGGTCCTACTCATCAGTTGCTTCCCAATTGCAAAAGCCTCCTCCCGCCCTCCCTCCTTCCTTCCTCTTCTCCTTTTTCTTCTTCTCACTCTTCCTTTCTTCGTTTTTCCTCCCTTCCACCTTTCTTTCCCTCCTCCTGCTCCTCCTCCTTCTTCCCCTCCCTCCCTCCCTCTCTCCTTCCCTCCCTCCTCTCTCTCTCTCCCCTACCCTATCTTTCTCTCTTTCTTGCACAAAGTACTGTGCAATGTTTTGAAGGGAATCTGGAAGTTCGACAATTTTCATTTTATTTAATCTTGGGAGATAAAGCAAAGAGGAGAGAAGAGGAGCAAGTTCCTTCGGTTCCCAGAGGAATGGTCGAGAGCAACAGGTCAGGAGGACGGCAGGAGGTGTGGTTGGTATACTCCCTGGAACTGACACAGGATGCAGAAATTGCTGCTTATGGCCCATCAGTTTGTATTAAGTTTCAGAGAGAAAAATAAAGGCTACTTTGATTTATTCCTGGTCATGCATGATAATAGGCTCAAAATGAGTCAGACCCATAAACAAGATAGCCCATGGTTGTAGGTCACTTGAAATAGTTTAGAACAATACTACCTATGTTGTACACATAGCTAACTAATTAAATATTTTTAGATAAACTTTGGTACTGTCCAAAGTTCACATGTGAATAAAAGTGATAGGTCAAAGTTAAAATCATTTGACAAAACCATTTGTCAGTATTCTACAAAATCAGCCTGTATAGTAGGCATCTTAAGGTCTCATTTAACCTTTACAACAGCAAGAAGTACATACTACTGCCTTCATTTTATAGATACAATAACAGGCTCAGAAAGGTTAAGTGACTTGCTCATTATCACACAGCTAGTAGAAGTAGGTCAGTGTTTCAGACCGGTAATTTTAACCATTCTATGCCACCTATGAGACCTGTTTTCCATAACTAAAGATTGCTTAATGTTATATAGTTGATAATATTGCTGTTATTATCAATTGTCAAATTGATGTTGACTTAGAAAACAAGTCAAACCTGGTCATTCTGAGTATCTCTGCAAGAAAAATTAATCTTGAAATGAGATTATTTTCTTAGCAATGCAATAGGAATGGGAATAGACAAGAGAAGTTTCAGAGGTAGAAACAGTTTTTGTTCTTTTGAAGGTTATTGATATAACATAGGGCAATTTACAATAACAAGCCATATAAGCTACATTCAGTTTGTTTGACTTTGGCAGTGGTAGAGGAGTAAGGGTGAAGAGAAGGAAATACATGTGAGTGGATGAAGAAGCATATAAAAGTTATAACTCATTGTGAAATTAGAAACAAAAAATATTTGTGCAATAAGTTGTTATTTATGCAATCAATAAAGTATAAATTAAAACACACACTCACAAACTCTTCAGCTCCATGTTGTCAGTAGTTGAAAAAAAGACATGTAGAGCCAGAGAGGTGGACAGAAGAGAAGTGGCAGATGTGACTAATCAGAAGCTTCTAAATTCTCACAGCTCAGACAGGGTCTCTTATTGACCAACAACAGCAGCTGTCATCACCACCACATCACTAATAAAATCAACTAAACTCTAAAGACCCCTTTGTTTGGGACAGGACCTTTTCTACTTGTAAACCCATGAAACACCACAATTCCAAGTGCTAGAAATTATTATCTCCATTACAGAGAAGGAAACTGAGGCAGGAAAGATTAATTTATTTTCCCGTCTTCACAGCTGGTAAGGTCAGGTGTCCCTGTTTGCAAATCCCAAATTGCTTCAGCTAGAATTTCCTATGCCACACAGAAAAGAGGATGAAGTGGAAATGGTTTTGGTATTAAATCTCATTAGTGTTATTTTCTGCTTTTTACATGTTTCCATAATCATATTGCTAATGCCTTCAAAAGCCTAAATATTACATTTCTTTCTGAGTTTGCAGAGTCTCCCGATTCATTACCTCACGTAGTCTCACCAAAACCATTTGCTATTATTTTCCCCATTTTACAATGGAGAATCTCAGTGAGGTTGAGTAGTGGGTGCATTGGAAAACCGGTCTTCAAAATTAGACCCTATGAAGATGACCTTGGGTATGATGACTATTTAGATACAATGTCATGAAATAAACAACCAATAAAATGTACCTAATTAAAATTTAGTTTCTTGCAAAACTAAACACACACTTACCATAGGATTTAGCAATTGTGCTCCTTGATATTTACTCAAATGAACTGAAAACTTATGTTCTTCCAAAATCTGCACAGGAATGTTTATAGCAGCTTTATTCATAATTGCCAAAATTTGAAAGTGACCAAGATATCCTTTGGCGGGTGAAGGGATAAATAAATAGCCATATATTCAGACAATGGAATATTAGCACTAGAAAGAAAGGGAAAGCCATGAAAAGACAACAAGAAATCTTAAACGTATATTACTAAGTGAATGAAGCCAATCTCAAAAGGGTACATACTGTATGACTCCAGCTATGTAACATTCTGGAAAAGACAGAGCTACAAAGATAGTAAAAATCCATGGTTGCTAGGGATTAGAAAAGAGGAAGCAATGGATGAGTAGGTGGAGCACAGAGGATATTTAAGGCAGTGAAATTATTCTGTATGATACTATCATGGCTGATACAGGACGTTATACATTTGTTAGGACCCACAGGATGTACAACATCCAGAGTGAACCTTAATGTAAACTATGGGCTTTGGGTTAACAATGTATTAATGCAGGCGCATCAATTGTTTAAAAAAAAAAGTACCTCTCTGGTGGGGAATGTTGATAATGGAGGAGGCTGTGCATATGTGAGAGCAAGAGGTATATGGGAAATATCTGTACTTTCTGCTGTTATGAACCTAAAACTATTCTAAAAAAATAAAGTTCAATAAAAACAAAACAAAAAATTAGGCCCTATGGTTTTAAGTCTAGTTCTTTCTCTAGCTTAACCTCTTGCCTTAGTCTTTAGATTGGCCTGGGCCCAATGGCTTTTTGGAGTGGTTTGTTTCTGGTCTCGGACCTGCTGGCCACAAGTGCCTTTCTGACTTGGGTATTCCCAGGGTCCTGCTTCCAACCTTCCCTGTGCCTTTGCTTTCTTGGGTACAGTTGAGTCTCCCTCTTGGACTACCCTTCTCACTGTTCCTGGCTCTTAGATGGTATCCCATCTCCTTGGCTCTGATTCTTCACCCTTAGCCTCATATCCTAGCACCCACTAAGGGCCATGATCAAGTCAAACATTCAGAGCCAAGAAAAGCAGAGAGAAACACGTTCTTTTATAAAAACAGTTCTGGTTGGTCTCCTAAATAAGAGACGCTTGGGGGCAGAGATCGTGTCCTCATTTTTTTAAAACTGATTAAGATCATATACTTTGGAGGCAGAAATCTGGATTTAAACCCTATATTATAAAGGAAGCTGATAAGGCATTCTTGTATGTCTTTTGGTGGATATACTTTTTTTATTTATTTTGGGAAGGATTTATTGAGCAAAATTGCTGGGTCATAAGTATTTGTTTATATTTATATAACTTGGCAAACTTTTCCAAAGTGGTTGCATCATTTTATTTTCTGCCACTTTATCTTGGAAAAGTTAATTTAGCTTTCTTGGCTGTTATTTCTCTCTTCTGAGGTAATGGGGGTAGTAACATCTCCCCAAAATCCACCCCCTTCAGGATTTTGATAGGATTAAAAATAACATTTTGTTGTTAACAGAGAGCATAGAACAAAGTAATTTCACAGTAAAAGCAGCTATTCTTTTTTTGTTGTCATTTCTTTTTTTTTTTTTTTTTTTAGATCAGAGACTCACTCTGTCACCCAGGCTGGAGTGCAGTGGCACAATCATAGCTACTGCAGTCTTGATGTGCTGGGCTCAGGTGATCCGTCTGCCTTAGTCTTCTAAGTAGCTGGGATCACAGGTGCATGCCACCACACCAGGTTAATTTTGATTTCTGTAGTGATGAGGTCTTGCCAAGTTGCCCAGGCTGATTTTGAAAACCTGCATTCAGGAAATTCTCTCACCTCCACCTCACAGATCACTAGGATTACAGACATGAGCCATTGTGCCTGGTCATGATTTTTTGAACAATATAATATGAACAACCCAAATCTATAAAAAAGCTAAAAGAATACTGAGTACCTATATACTAACTTCTAGATCCCACTAGTCACATTTTACTACATTTACTTTATCACTTCACTTTCCACATATTAATCCATTGTTAAATGCATTTCATAGTAAGTTCCAGACATTAGTATATTTCCTTCTAAATACTTAATCATATGTATCATTAATTAGACTTCAATACTTGTCTATAGTTTTTTTTCTCTTTGAGGTAAAACTTACATAGAATAAAATATACAAATTTTAACTGTATCATCCTATGGAATTTTACAGATGCAGACAACTGTGTAACTCAAAATCCCATTAAGATACAGACCTTTTCTTCAAATCAGAAAGTTCTCTCTTATGCTTTCCTAGTCAATCATTGTCCCTACCACCCTCAACAAGGCACCATTTTTTTTTCATTTTTTCTATATAGATTAGTTTTGTGTGTCCTAAAACCTTCATATAAATGAAATCCAATATTTTCTCTTTTTATAAGACTCCTTTTGCTCAGCATATTTTTATATTAACCCATGTGGTATACCATAGAACTGTAATTGTTCCTTTCTATTTTGCTGAGTAGTATTAGTTTATATAAATGTGCTAGAGTTTATTTACCTATTCTCTTACTTGTGAGCATTTGGACTGTTTTCAATTTTTTTCTATTATAGGAAAACTGCTTTGAATATGTTTGTATGACTTTTGGTGGTCATGTGTTTTCATTTCTTTTGGGGAAGTTTTTTTGAGTGAAAGTGTTGGACCATAAGTATTTGTTTAGTTTTAGATAAAATATCTAAGCTGTTTTCCAAAGTGGTCGTATCATTGTATATTTCCACTAGCTGTTGCTCTACACTCAAATCAGAATTTGATGATATTATTCTTTTTAATTTTAGCCACATTAGTGAGTGTGTAGTGGCTTCTCCTTACGGTTTTAATTATCTTTTTCCTGATGACTATTGATGCTGAGAGTTTTTAACGTGTTTATGGGCAATTTGTATGTCTTCCTTTGTGAAGTGCCTGTTCAAATCTCTTGCCCATTTTTTAACTAGACTGTATGTGTAATTAGTATCATTGCTTGCAGGAATCAGGGGAACAAAGCAGGCAGATGCTTTGATGGAAACATAAAATGAATGAAAGGAAGGGAAACATATATCTTTGACAGCAAGTCCCAGAGTCACTTGGATATCACTTACCCCTTGTCTATGAGGCTCTGTGTTCTTGTAGGGAGTTGCTGGTTTGCCCTTTGTCAGACTGAATGCAGGAAGTAGTGCCTGCTCATAATATGAAGATTTGGTTCACACAAACACAGTGGTGAATGTCTTAGTTTCTGGTTTTCCTCAAAGCAAACTTAGACAAGAATTCAGTGTGAGAAGTTCATTTGAGAAGTGATTTCAGGAAGGTGGGGTGAGGGAGAGGGAGTGTGAGTCACAAAAAGAAAACATTAAATGATGTATTATCAAGGTCACTGCTGTCGGCAGCACGGCTCCATTGTGGCAGAACTCCTGCAAAATGTACAGGGTGCCTCCAAGAATTGTTCATGACAGGACATTCATCCCCTGGCTCCAGTGGCACAGAGTCCCCTGGTGTTTCAGGTCCCTTGCAGACTGAGCAGCTGCTGTAGCTTATGAGACAACCAGGACCAAAAGTAAGGCTGAACTCTCACAGAACGGGCCCAGTCGATGTGACTTGAAGGGCCAAAAGGGCTTCCTAGAGTGAGAATACTTACTGAGGATTTCCTATGGAAGATGGTGGAGGGTGTCATATCACTTCCTGTGCAGGAACTTCAAATATCCATTAGTCATTGCTGCTTTCTCGCAAAGCGGCAAGCTCAAGTCCTGACTTTGGCTACCAGGGCTCCTTTCTGTCTCCTCCCCCAGCTCTCCTGGCCTTCCTCTCGTCTCCCTCTGGCTTCTACCACATCAAATTCCTGACAGAAACTGGCTTCCTTTCTGTCCTGAAACCTGGATTCCAGCTGTAATAGGCCTGGGGCTCAGCTTCTACTCCAAAGTAGGTTTATCCACACATTTCCTCAAAAAAAAAAAAGCAACAAATAACATTTCTTCTCATCATGACACCAGATCTCCACAAGCCTGTCCTAAGCACATCTTGGATGAATTCTTCAGCCACTTGGGCTTTTATTTTGGTCAGTCACAGTCCTTCCTACTCTGTGCTCCACTGAAATACATCTGCCACCCTGTTAGGGATAGGAACTTTTCTTTTCTTTTTTTGCAAGGAGACAATTAGGTCAGTTGGCAATAAAATTCCTGCTAAAAGCAGTGGTCTAATGACACTTCCATTCAGTCAATCAACTCATGCCTACCTCGGTGCCAGTTCTGTGCCGCCCTCCTCACTCTTTCCCTTTGCTTCAACTTTACCTGTACTTTTCCCTCCTCTAGGTCAAAATTTTGACTTCTGGTTTTTTTCCATGTCTCTTTAAGTTTGCCTTGATATGGGACTTTTCTGAAACCTGCTTGTGCATTGTTCTCTCAGCCTGTAGCAAACCCCCTATATTTAACTGAATGTATGCCATTTAAAAAGCACCACTGAGTGTAATTATCATGGTGCCTCTCCCCTTTACTTTCTGCTAACATCTGTTTTAAATCTTCATCACTCCTAACTATAGATTTCTCTTTAAGTCGCTACTTCCATGTGGCTTTCCGATTCTGGGAACAAACAGAATATGACCCATGGCACCCTTTTCCTGCTCTTTTGGGTGATGAGGGAACTTGGATTATTCAGAAGTAGAGCATGAAACCATGTCAGCTGGAGAGTAGCTGAATGGTTCTATCAGCAGCGTAGCAAAGTCATTATAAGCACAATCTCTGTGACTTACTTAGCTGTGTGACTCAGGGAAAGTAACTTAACCTCACTGTACCTTGGTTCATTCTTTTTTGCAGTGGTACATACAATAATAGTACCTATCTCACAGGGTTGAGGGAGTGCTAAAAGAGTAGACAGAGAGCACTTTAGAGGGTGCTTTATACAGCATGCATTCAAAATGCATTTACTCAATCTATGTTTATTACTATCATGTCGCTCCACAAGGAAAACACAGACATAACCTTTAGGACCATTTGGTCCTTTGCTGTCTGAAAATTTTGTGGTCTGGGGAGGAGCTGCCTGAATAGGAAAAGGCATGTACTCATTTCTCCAGCCAGTGGGATTTTCAGGTTGGTCAGGGAAGTAAGAGTTAACATGGAGAGAAAATACTGATACATGGAGATGATCTACCATTTATTCCATCTTGGAAGAGCGACACTTTCCTGTCTCTCTGATGGGAATAGCAAGGGGTGCATAACATAGAATTTCTGTTAAGTCTAAAATCTCTGGCCATTTGGTGCACTGACAAGGGGTTTAATTAGATGCTTACAGTTTTTATTTTATAGGAAAAATTTTCTTTCTCTTTTTAAAGAACCATGACTTTTACAATTTGAACCATCAGAAATCTCTAAGTCAGAAAAAAAGCAATTTACATTTTGTTATCTTCTAAACGCTGCATTTTCACTGAATTTTCATTTTAATAGTTGAATAATAGCAGCTAACATTGATCACTCATCCTGTGCCAGGGACTGAGTGTTGTACTGTAAGCTCACTTAATGTCCTGGATAAGTTCTTGGAACCTTTGACTTTATATAAAATGATGTATAATATAACCAGTTTTCCAATAAGCTAATTGATATATAAAAGTTCCTATGGCATATTTCTCTAGTCACGATGACATCACCAATCTTCAAAATAAATATCCCCAAAACCTCTAACATGAAAACGGAAATAAATGTGAGCTATATATAATTTTAAGAAAGAATATTCAAAAAGTAAGATAATGACTTACCCAGTGACTATAGTTCAAGGTGGCAGGTGGCCAGGGCCTATTCTGGCAGCTCAGGGTACAAGGTAGGACCCAATCCTGGACAAGAAACCATCTTATCACAGGGTGCACTCATTGAACAAAAAGACATTGAATGAAATGTCATTAATCAAGACTTGCCATACAATATCTCATTCAGCCCTCCCAATGAGCCTGCAGGAGGCAGTATAGCATAGCTATTGACTATGAAATCTCTGAAGTCCACCAGGGGCCAGATCAGGACTCACCCACTTTCTTGCAGTCACGATCTGACTCTGCTTCTGTTTCTTCATCAGCAAAAGGTTTTGAGTGTGTTTTCCTCATTAGGTTGTTGTAAAGGCTTAGACAAATATTTCAGTGTCTGAATCTGCCAATACATGCATGGTATAATTAAAACAGTGTCAGGAATATATATATATTATATATATATTCACACACGCACATTTATGTATATATGTGTGCCAGATGAGAAAAATCAAGACTAAGAGAAGCGAATTCAGTGGCTCCAGTAACACAGCTAGTAAACTAAGTAACTGGGATTTGAAAATAGTCAGTGTAGCTCCAAAGCCCATACTTGTAACCTCTGTGTTGTTGTAAATTATGAAAACCAAAAAACAACCATACAAATTTGTCACTGTGCCAGACAGTTCTGGGGGATGAATATACTAGACAATACTGAGACCAGGAAAAAAGAGCTATTTGCTCCAAGAAACAACTGCTCCGGGAAGACAAGACTGTGAACAATCTCAAATTGCTTATTTAGCAAGACTAATAACATATATCGATAGCTTTTCAAGGTCCTCTTCTCACTACATCCACCCATTCAAAAGTATTATGACATAAACTCTTCTCCGTCTCAAGTAGAGTCTTGCTTTTCATAAAATCATTCACCCTAATCCTTGAAATTCTGTAAATATCCTCCCTTGACTTCTCCCTTTCTGATTTTCTACTAGGACACTATTAAAGTAGTCTTCTCCCTACTTCAGTAAGTCTAATAAACTTAGCTTTGCCTGAGCAGCAGATTTTTCTGTTGGTATTTTGGAGGTAGCAGTCAATGATACTCAAAGTTCCACTCAGATCCACTAACCCCTGTCCATTGCTGCTGAGGCACAACACCCGTGACTCAGGAGTGGGCATTACCCCGGGGTCCCTTGTACCTTCTATTCAGGAATCTCTCCAACCGTGAGATACATGGGAACCAGCCTACATCTGATCACTTAATTTCTTATTACCCTACTTATATCTGATCACCTAATTTCTTATTTGCTATTGCTAAGTCTGTTTTTAAAAATTATTTTGTCTTCTAGGAATGAAAAATCATTTTAATGATCCTTCTATTTACTGATTAAATTTGAAAATTATTATCCATGGTGAAAAACTGCCTAAAAACTAACACCTTCTT
The DNA here is from genome assembly GCA_027257055.1 of Cephalopachus bancanus. Lineage (NCBI taxonomy): Eukaryota > Metazoa > Chordata > Mammalia > Primates > Tarsiidae > Cephalopachus > Cephalopachus bancanus. The sequence goes on along the minus strand of JAPVLO010000096.1, from coordinate 1,677,453 downwards.
CACTTTGAGAATCTATAGGAGAAAGTTTAGAGGGAGGGCAGATACAGGTTCTAGAAGTTCATCCTTCAAACCACTTCAACGACTGCTGAGGAGTTCAGGTCTTATCAGGTTGATGTTCTTTGGACAAACGTTGGCTTGCACCACCTGCTCAAAAACTTGTAAGAACTTTCCTTAGTGTTCTCTTTGTGTCCTTCAGAAGTGTTTTATTTAGTTTCTTCTGTTTCATTTTTGGGGGTTTCCTTGGGCATCCTATTTTTTTGTAATCAATATTTTTTATTATGATACTGTGGGGTACAGTTAAGGTTTAGGTATACAAATATGCTTCGTTCAGGCACCCTTGTTGATAAGAGGTGTCTGGGCATCCTATTAGTGTTGATTTATCTGTGGCTATATTCTAGAGACAAGAACTTGCACGAGAACCACTCTAACTGTCTATTACAATTCTCAAGGCCTCTTCTCAGTGTGTCTTGACTGTCCGGGACAAATACCTACTCCCATAAAGCTTTCAGTGCATCTCTCTCTAGCTGTCATGATTTTGCCATGGTAAAGCTGAAATTGCAATGACCACTCTGAGAAAATGATGACATAAACAAGGTTGTCTATTGAGATATGCATTAGGAAAAAAAAAAAAGGAGAGAAACCCTTAGTAGATAATCATCTATCTACCTTGTCTAAGAGAGAGATGACTTTGTTTAACACAGAAAAGCCCTATTTTTACGTTCTTTTTTGTGCATGTGTGACTGTTTTGTGTGTAGGTATGCATGTGTGAGCATGAGTGTGTGTGTGTGCATGCAAGTATGTGTAAGTTTGAGTACATGTGCATGTGTAAGTAAAAGAGAAAATGGAGCCGGGCTCGGCGGCTCAGCCTGTCATCCCGCGCCTTTGGGAGGCTGAGGTGAGTGGATTGCCTGAGCCCGCGGGTTCGAGACCCGCCTGGGCAGCGAGACCTCATCTCATTGTGCAATAAATCAAAAAATCAGCCAGGCATGGTAGCGCGTGCCTGTAATTCTGGCTACTTGGGAGGCTGAGGCGGAAGGATCGCTGGAGCCCAGCAGATCGAGACTGCGGTGGCCGGGAGCGGCCACTGCACTCCAGTCTGGGCGACAGAGTGAGACTCCAGCTCAAAAAAAAGAAAGAGAAAATGGTCTTTCTTGCATCTAGGCCATTCCTCTCCTTGTAGAAAGAAGGGTAGTTAGCCTTTTTACAGGGATGATTCATATTTGAAGCCAGTTCCCTTTTCTTCCTTCTCCATTTTTAACTTCTCTCAGAAAACTTTGGGAATTAATAGATTACAAATTGCTGATATACTCACGGAGCTTCTCTTATACTGAAAAGAGGACTCTTACTAAAGAAGAATAATTTAATTTTAGTTTACAAAAACTCCACATGATTTTCTTTGATTTTCTTACCAAGGTAAAAATGTTCATCTGGTATTTTAGAAACAATTTCTCATGAATAAATTTGAAAATATTCTATATTAGTTCTATAGACCCAGCAATTTATTACTGTATTCACAACTTAAATAAGGTTAACAAATATAAAATTATGCTTAGTCCAATAAAATTGTAATTATGAGTGTCTTTTAGAGATTTAATATTGGGAATTTTTTTTTGAGTTGGAGTCTCACACTTTGTCACCCATGGCCACTCTTTGTCTCACTCATGGCCACTGCAGCCTCGACCTGCTGGGTTTAGGCAATCCTTCTGCCTCAGCCTTCCAAGTAACTGGAACTATAGACGCATGCCACTATGCCCGGCTAGGTGTTGTGATTTATTGTAAAGACAAGGTCTCCCCAAGTTGTCCAGGCTGGTCTCCAACCCCTGGCTCAGGCAATGCTCTCACCTTGGCCTCCCAAAGTGCTGGGATTATAGGCTGAGCCACTGCGCCCAGTTGGGAATTCTTATGTTACAAATCTTAAGGGCTTAATGTGTTGGTAAGTTTTGTAATTTCTGGATCTTAGTTGACTTTAAGACCTCAAGCTGATATTAAATTAAGCCAGTTAATAAATATTATATGTGTACCTTGGCTGGGCATGGTGGCTCATGCTTATAATCCCAGCACTTTGGAAGGCCAAGGTGGGAGGATTATTGGTGGCCAGGAATTCAACATAGTGAGACCTTATCTCTACCAAAAAAAAAAAAAAATAGCTGAATGTGGTGGTGCATGCTTGTAGTTCCTGTTAATCTGGAGCCTGAGGCAGAAGGATTGCCTGAGTCCAAAAATTTGAGGTTGCAGTGAGCCTTGATCATGCCACTACACTCCACCCTGGGTGACAGAGTGAGACTCTGACTCAAATAGCATAAATAAATAATGTGTGCATACCTTAACCACGTCTAAGTACAAATAAAAAAGGACAAATATTTTTAAAGAAACATCATATTGGATTTCACTTGTTTCTAACATCTATATACAGAATGCCACAGATTAATAGAGCATTTAAATGCCCTTGAATGAGACATATCAACATGTATTTATCTCAAATTTATTAAAATGTATAATAGATAATATAAAATATGTACTCATGGAAAAAATTATATAGATATTGGTTGGTGTCTCATTTTCCAGCTTCTCTGTGTGTCAAGAGGAAAAAAGTGTTGATTATTTTGGTTAGCATAAATGGTTGAGATTATACTATAATTACAGAAAAATACAAATCAATATGTAAGATAGTAAATGCATTTTGTCTGTTTCCTTCTTAAACTATTACAGTCTATTAAGACAGATTCTATTAGGCATATATTATATATTTATAAATTTAATATGCTGATGGGTATTTGCATTTAAGATCTAAAGTTAATAGCTTTACTTTTATCACCTATTTGCTTAGTTATATATTTGTGTATACTTAAAAGCATAAATATAAAATATCATTAGATGACTTTAAAAATTAATAAACAATGAGCAAGTTAATAAAAGACAACTTTTAGGGCATACTGTTAATGTAAAAAACCTAAAGAGATGACATTCTACTTCTAATACCACGTATGATCTAACCACCTCTCTTTAGAGGTTAGGATGTCAGCATATGAATTTTGGGAGAAAATAAATATCCATAACATCTAAGACATTGCATCTATCTCTCATAGATGGTTCTGCTGAAATATCTTTGGGCATTAAAAAGCCTTTGAAGTTGTCTATTTTTATCCCCAAGGTCCTCACAGTTAGCAAATTAGAACTCAGCAATTAAACACTCAGAGAGACTGAGTGATTTGCTTAAGTTCACAAATCTATTTAATAACAATGATAGAGCTAAAGGCTCCCTACATCTTCTTCCCACTGAGTTCCTCCAACTTTGGAGGAAATAATGTTTGACTCATACTATGGGGTCAAAGAAACTCAGAGTCTCAGTGAAAATTTAAAATAATACTTTCAGAGAAAAAGGGAGCTAAATCAGACTAATTATGTTGTCTAAGATCAAGTCGTATAGCAAGTAAGTAGATTATTTAGATGACTACAAATCTTCACAGTAGTGATCAGCTGGAATATAGATACAATGAGATTTTACTTTCTAACATTCTATCTTATGTCTTCAACTTTTATAACTCCAATAAAATTAAAAAAAGTTTGTGATGCTTTGTGGATATAATTTTACTTTGTAATACTTTAAATAATACATTTGTGACATATTAGCTCTGAGAGACTTGTTAGTAATTCCCTTTACTAGACCCCTCACTTTATTGATGAGGAATCAGGATCAGAGTGACTAAAGGACTCAACTACAATTAACAGTGCATTGGTGGAGCTATGCTTGTATCCAGGCTTTACTTCAAATTTGATCCTCTGTCCATTGCATTAGAATCCATAAGCTAACCCAATTCAAAGAACCCCTATTTAATTGTATGTGACATTACATGGATCTATTTTTAAGTGGGCCATAATACAATGAAAATTTTTACCCTGAATAAAATGCCTTACAAAATAACATCCATTCCAGAAGAGGCTGCCTCTCTCTTTACAGTATGAAACAGCTTCTGGTGACATTTCCATACTAAGCATGACTTCTGGAGATACAAGACAGAGTCTACTGTCTAGAGAAGATACAGTACTCTAAAACTCATATCATTTGACTATGAGAGACCTGAAACTTCTCCTTCACCTAAGATTCTCTGTCAACCATTCATATGTACTTGACTAAAACTTATTTGTGTAATGGCTTAGTCTAGCTAGAGTAATCTAGAAACCTTGATGGGCTGGGAACAGGGGATTATACTTGTGTTGCTGACTAATGCTGTGAACTGGTGGTTTTTCTAGTTCTTTAAAGGCAGTATCAACTTTAAAGGTCAATGGGAGTTATTAGCAATGGGAGGGCACACAACTGTTAATTTCAAAACAAATAAGATAGATGGAGTTCAACAACTGTGCATTCTGAAGCACACAATGACTGCTTTTATGCTCAGATGATTTGAAACATAAGTACTGATGGCTTGTGTGGTTTTTAAGCACATTTGGGAAACTCTCCTGTGAGAATCTAATCCATTTCTATATAGCAATTATCTTCTATAATACTCTAATGAGAGATTAGGTAGCAAGTCAAGTAAAAAGTACTTGACTTGGTTTAAGAATCAAATATTAATAGTTGAAAAAGAAACTTCTCTTTTTTTGAGAGTCATTTTAGAAGAGCAGATGGATCAAGGTTCATATATTTGCTCCTCCTGTTCTTAGATTTGTAATTTTCAGTATGTTGATAAATATTTCTGAGGCTTATTTTTTATTGGTAAAAAAGGAAATCCCTTTTCTCACATGATTGTTGAGAGTACCAACTATAATATATTTAAATGTACTTTGTAAGTGGTAAACAGTCAGAGATTTTAAGAAATATGAAGAGGTCTTCAAAAAATTAATGGAACATACATACCATGAAAAACTATTCATGAATCTCAGTTTTTTGGTACCAAAATAAACTTGTACTAACTTCTTATAGTATGTCTGAACAGGATCTAGTTTGAGACACTAAGAAAAGTAAGATATCAGTTTATCCGTTTGAATTTATCCCTTTTATAAGAGCAACATGAATTCTGCTAAAATTGAAACAAGAACAAACATCAAATTTATAGTGAAGGTAAGGTGGAGGAATGGTGAAGTAATTGATGCTTCATGAAAAGTTTATGGAGACAATACCACAAAGAGATAATCAATTTACAAATGGATAACTCATTTTTAAAAGGGCACGTTGATGTTGAAGATAAAACCCATAACAGATTATCCACGTCACTTTGTAAGAAAAAAATTAATCTTGTGAATGTCCTAATTGAAGAAGACTGATGATTAACAGCAAAAACAATAGCTAATACCACAGACATCTCAAATGGTTCAACTTACACAATTCTGATTGAATTGTGTAAACTTTTCACTCTATGGGCACCCAGTTGCAGACAAATACAGAGCTGCCAATGGAAATTTTGCACAATTATAATCAAGATCCTGAAACATTTTCTTGAAGATTGTAACAGATGATGAAACATGACTTCAACAGTATGGTCCCAAAGAAAAAGCACAATCAAAGCAATGGCTACCAAGAGGTGGGAGTGGTCTAGTTAAAGCAAAAGTGAATTGGTCCAGAGCAAAGGTCATGACAATGTGTGTGTGGTTTTTGTTTTTGTTTTTAATATTAAGACATTTTGCTTGTTTTCTTTCTGGAGGGCCAAAGAACAATAACATCTGCTTATTATGAGAGTGTTTTGAGAAACTTAGCCAAAGTCTTACAGAAAAATGCTGGAGAGCTTCACCAGAGCACCCTTCTATGACAATTCTTCTAATCATTTCTCTCATCTAATGAAGGCAATTTAGTAAGAGTTTCAATGGGAAATTATTAGACATCCACCTTACAGTCCTGATTTGGCTCCTTCTGACTTCTTTTTGTTTCATCTTAAATAAAATTTTCAGAGGGCATCCATTTTTAGTTACTAATATAAAAAAGACTATGTTGACATGATTAAATCCTCAGGACCCTCAGTGCCATCGAAATAAACTAAGTGGCTATTACCAACGTGTACAAAAGTATCTTGAATTTGATGAAACTTATGTTAAGAAATAGAGTTTATATTTTTAATTGTTATCTTTTAATTCCATTTATTCCCACAAACTTTTAGGGGCCTTCTTGTACAGTTTATGCAAAAGCTACTCGATTATTGAGGAAAATTTTCACCAAGTTAGTTTTAATCTAACAAAAATAGGAACATTCTAATCTTTTTAAAATAAACATGAAAAATATGACATTTAACCCATCTTTTGCTCTACTAAAGAAATTTTTAGATGTTTATTTTGTGTGTCTTCCTAACAATGATAACATACTAATAGGAATGAAAAAAAAGAATTGAGTTCTTTGGTCAGATGCTTAAATCATGCACAGAGTTGACTTTGATAATTAAAAAAAAAAAATCTTGAAAAGCTATCCAATACTGAAGAGGCCAAGCAGAAACAGAACTTGCTGTTGTTGTTAGACCAGAGATGAAAGATTCTAGGGAAGTGAGAATTTTCTTTCTTTTTCCTCTTTAAATTGAAACATGAAGAATATCAGTAGCCACCGTTAAGAATATACCTGCCAGGCATGGTGACTCAAGCCTGTAATTTCAGCACTTTGGGAGACCAAGGTAAAAGGATTGCTTGAGTCCATGTGTTTGAGAATAGCCTGGACAACTTGATGAGATCTCATCTCTACAATTAAAAAGTTAGCTGGGTATAGTGGTGTTTGCCTATAGTTCTGGCTACTTGGAAGACTGAGGTGGAAGGATTGCCCAAGCCCTGCGGGTTGATGCTGGTGTGGTCGTGAGCATGCCACTGCACTCCAGCCTGTGTGACAGAGTGAGACTCCAACTCAAAAACAACAACAACAACAACAACACAACAACAAAACAAAGAGAGTATACTTGACATTACTGAATGAAGTCTAAGGTGGTTGGATTTTCATAGTAGGCCAAAATAAGAAGGCTTTATTCATTCATTTATTCATTAATTTCACTGTCATCTAATCACTATCTAATCTGTGTATTGCTACTCAGATCTGGGGATACGACAGAAAAGAAGACAACACTGCACCATTCTTATAGAATTTATATTCTAAGAGAAGAATAGATATTAGCCACTACCACAATGATAGAACAAATCAATGTTTTTTTCTGTTGAAATTTATTATTTTCATTGATGCTGTCTTGTGAAAGACTTAGAGACTTCATCAGAATAAAATAAAAATGTTCTTTATTGCCTTGGTTATACTATCCAAAGGGCTGATTTATTTGCCACCTCTCCTGATTGTTGGAGTTGGGTCCAGTCTACTGATTTGACTATTCTCATTGGATATTTGTACTTCTACCTCTACTGAGAAGGGCTATGCTCATAAAAGCTTTTATAGATTATTTAGTATAATTACTTTTTTTGTTCTGAATATTCATAAAGATAAAGTAGCCACATTTGAATGTCAGATTAGCCATCTGAAGTGTCTAAATGCTTAATTAGCATGATATTTATAATTATTTTTCTCCATTAAAAGCTGACACTTGAATATTTGAGTAATATGGTTTAAGAATTCTACATTTTAATAAGGTACTGCAGTCCCATAAATTTGGCACATTGATGCTTTATATGTTTCTCTCTGTACCACCATAATTATGGATATGTGTCCTTCTGTTCTGATAAATCCATTTTCTAAGTAGTGTTTGTTATGTGTTGTTGGAGAAGGAGTTTGGAAGGTGTGTTTTTTTTGAGATGGGGACTATATTCCAAGGAAAGACTTAAGCTATATATACATAAATAAAGAAGGGATACATAGTAAGCACTTTATTATTGCTATCCTTAGGGAATGGAACTGAGGAAGGGAATATTATTAACTTTACTTAAATTTTTAATTGGAGAGGTAGCAGATACAGATTATCATCATTTATTACTCATTGTTTCAGGCTCCAGGCTCTCTTGTGGCCTCCAATCTGAACTCTCTATAGCTATGTCCCAAGCATGTCTCTTTAGACCTCTCTTTCTCCTGAATTCATTTACTTTTACACCAGACATTTTCATCCAGATTACCACGGTTGCCTTGGACACAATACATCCCTAAACTCATCACCCTTCAGTCAGAATTCAGTTTACCTTCTGTACTTATTACTTTTTTGCAAATAGCATCTCCATCTTTATATTTACCTGTATTTAAAACATAAGCATTTTCTGGGTTGCATTACCTCTGGATTGTTCTGGCCAGCTAACCAGGAAGCCAAGTAACATTGGTCCATTCTGTTCCATTTTTCATAAAACTCATTCTGCAGTTTTGGCCCTCAATGCCTTCTGCTTGGAGAATGTCCCTGCTTGTTCTGGCTGCTCTCATGCTGCCCAATCCTTCCTGCACACGAGTGCCAAATGCGTCATCTTCTGCTTGTTCAACCTTGTTCTCCACAACCATTCCCTTCCTGGTCACCAGCTCAGAAACCTTCAATGATTCCCATTATCTACTGAAGTTTTTTTTTTTTTTTTTTTGAGTTGGAGTCTCACTCTGTCAAGCTGGAGTACAGTGGCACACTCACGTCCATCCCAGCGTTGACCTACTGGGCTCCATTGATCCTTTGTCTTAGTCTTCCAGGTAGCCAGAACTACAGGTGCACTCTACCATGCCTGGCTAATTTTTTGATTTATTGTAGAGAAGAGGTCTCGCCAATTGCCCGGACTGGTCTTGAACCCGCGGGCTCAGGCAATCCTCTCTCCTCGGCCTCCCAAAGTGCTGGGATTACTGGCTGAGCCACCTTGCCTGGTCATCTACTGAAGTTTTAATGTTTACCCCTGACAATCAGGTTTTCAAGGCTATGGCCTTAGCTTTATCTCCTCCTTCCATACCCTTCTTCCTCACTCTCTCTTTTCTCCAAATGGTTTTGAAATACTATAAAAGCCTCTGTATTAAGTGCTGGGGATGTGTTGATAAACAAGACAAACTTTATGCTTGCTATTGTAGGTTGTACAGTTAAAAAAGAGCTTCCGGCCGGGCTCGGTGGCTCAGCCTGTAATCCCAGTACTTTGGGAGGCCGAGGCGAGTGGATTGCCTGAGCCCTGGGGTTCAAGACCCACCCTGGCAACTTGGGGAGACCACGTCTCCACAATAAATCAAAAACTAGCCAGGCATGGTAGCACGCACCTGTAGTTCCGGCTACTCAGAAGGCTGAGGCAGAAGGATCGCCGGAGCCCGGCAGGTCGAGGCTGCGGTGGTTGGGAGCGTGCCATTGCACTCCAGTTCTGGGCGACACCGTGAGACTCCAACTCAAAAAAAAAAAAGAGCTTCAAAGATAAGCAATTCAAGTCACGCAGGATAAATGATTTGAAAAGAGGTGTGTGGAGGCAGAGAAAGGATGTAAGGGAACCCCAACTAAGTAAGTAGGTTGACTTCCCCGAAGAAAGGACACTTGATCTGAAATGCGTAAACTTTAATTAGTGGAAGAAAGTGCTTAGTCTACCTTGCATTTTAGAATGTGTGTTCAGGTTGCAGTGTGGATAAACGATTTGGAATCATGGCTCTCAGACTCCCTTGTGGGTAAGAATCTTCTGGATGGCTTGTTAGAACACCATTGCTGGACCCCACCTCTAAGTAGATCTAGGGAGATCCTGATAATCTGCATTTCTTTTTTAAAAAAATCTTACTGTTGATTTTATTTTTATTATTATTTTTATTTATTTGTTTATTTTTAATTATAAAGATGTGGGGTACAATTCAGGGTTAGGTATACAAACATTGCCTATGCAGGTCACCTTGTTGATGAGGTGTTCCCCTCCCTCTCCTAGCAGTTTCCCTCAACTGCGAATCCCAGCCACCTCCCCTGACAGTTTCCCACTACTGCCAATCCCTTTATTGTAGTACTATGATAATTGTTCAAGGTTCGCTTATGAGTGAAAACATATATGGTGCTCTGTTTTTTGTTTCTGTGATAGATGATAGTCTGCATTTCTAACAAGCTTCCAAGGAATGCTACCACTGATCTTGAGACCATACTTTGAGGACCATGGTTCTGGGGAAAGCAAGGCTAGAGGCTTCAGGGTTAAACAGGAGGCTGTTTATTATGCCAGGTAAACAAGGAGGATGACCTGGACTATAAGACAGGCAGAGGTGGTAGGTAAAAGGGGAAATCTGAGATACATGTGGGAGTTAGGCACACCTAGACTTGGGTGTGGTATGGGAGGGATGGAATGTTGGGGGGAGCGAAAGGAAGCAGTCAAGGATGGCTCCCAATTTTTTGCATAAGCCCCAGAGTGGATTAAGTGCTCTTTGCTGAGGAAAGGGACCCAGGAGGAGAAGCACCATTAGGATAGAAGGTACAGAGTTCAGTTTGGGGTAAAATATGCTGCTTTGGTTAAGAATGTAGACTCTGAAGTCAGACTTTCTGGGTGTGAGCACCAGTTTGCTCTCTCCCAGCTAAAGAACCTCAAACAAGTTCTACAACCTTAATCCCTTGTATTTTCCTCATTTTAACACTGTGAAAAAAATAGTACCCATCTCATAGGATTGTGTGAGGACTGGATAAAATACTATATGTAAAATGTTTGTAATAGTCTCTGGCATATGGTTTATACTCAATGATAATTATTGTGAGCAATTTCTTTCACAGACATTGGCTTTTTCCAAACTAATTTTAGTGTTTCCTGAAGGCCTTTCTATCCTGTGCTTTTTTTTTTGCTTCACTTACTCTGGCCCCCTTTCCTAGACTTTCTTCTCACCATTCCTGCCTACTACTGTATGGTCAATCATACTTGTGCTCAGAGTCCAAATCAAATGCTGCTTCTCCCATGAAGCCCATCCAATTGCTCTCAGGAACCATGATATTTTGACTCTTAGCTCCCACTTCCCATCATCTGTAATCTTATTTTAGAACAAAGCACTTTCAACCCTGTGTTCTGATCACTTTTACATGTCTCATTTCCCCCACACTGGCAATGATAAACTCTGTCATGTTTTGTGATTTTCATTTATACACAAGCTCACTTACCAAGTGGATTCGGAAATTAGTTTGTAAACATTGTATGTTGCTGCTGTTTTTAATTTTCGTATACATTTGGATTTAAAGTTGAGGATACTGTTATAGTGTCTTTGTGCTTAATAAATCGCATCTGCATCCATAGAGACATGGACTTATTTGTGGTTTGTTAATTCATAGTAATTCATTATATAAACATATGCTCTATGGTATTGCTTTTTCCTCTTTGGGGAAAACTATTTTGAAGCAAACCAGAGTACTTAAAATCAGTACTGCCTTCTAGTACAAAAAGACAATCCACATTTAAAAAAATTAAGCAGGGATATTTCTCTTTCTCTGCACACATGCACAAACACACACATGCTTTCAATGATTTGCAATACTCAGATCTGTTTGATCTGCCTCAGTGGCATTTCAACATGTTCTACATATGGCATATGTCTTATGAAAAAAGCTTTTCTTACCCCCCTGCTTTTTTTCTACAAACTAATATTTCCAGAATGTTTTTTATTACCAAACAAACTGGAATAAATCCAGAGCACTTACCAAGAAATAGTGCTTAATCATCATTTTCCTTGAGGAGGGTATAAGTGGATTATAGCACCAAAAACAGGAAATACTTTGGAAATTGCTGAAAATTAGTGGGGGAAAATTATAACACAAAATATTATGCTTTTAAAGTTCTTTTTGAAGATCATATTTTAGGGAAGGAAACAATGATAAGAATATTTTTTATCTTGAATTAAATTATTAGATTATCCCTTTAGAATGATAAATCTACCCTATTAAATACAAACACTTCACTTTCTTGTGGCAAAAAGATCAGACATAAACTAGCACAATTTATGATTAAAGAACGTGTTTTCCTATTGGATTTGTGCCACATTCACTATTAAAAATACACAGTGTCCTAAAATAACTTCTTCATATACCTATGGGTTGTCCTTTCTTTTTGTATCTGGGAAGCCTCAACTTTCTTGGACATGGAATGTTTATTTCACACCTTTCACAACTTTCCAAGCAAATACTCCCCTGCTCACATGCACCAGCAAACAAACCCTTTTCTCTCAATGTTAGGTGTTGCATGTTAAAGGAATCTGTGTAACAAGGCCTGCAAAGTTTGGGAAAAGCCAGGACCAGTTTCTTGGGGCACCATTTTTAAAAACTGTTTCTCAAATTTCTTACATTCACCTACTCTCTTTGGGAGTTCAGATCTGGGGCTGCGGTCCACGCAGTATGTGTCAGCTGAGCAACAACAAAGCTTACCTTACTTCAGACTTCTCGTTAGAAATAATATTGTGAAATTGTGCATCTGGTGCTAGGCATATATTTAAAATGAATGTAAATAGGTATATAATCATTACAATGAAAGGTTATCGCTCAGTACCAGCTAAGTATGTTTGTGTCCACAGTGGTCTGTTTAGCACATTTGAGGAAACACTGATCATGGCAGAGCATGGCCAGATCCTCCTTGCCCTCCTGGACCCCAAACCCGGTCACATCTCGAGTGACGCTCGCCATCCATGCCAAGTCTCTTTCTCTCATTAACTACAGCATCAGCCCAGGCACAGCTTCTCTCTCTGGTTGATTCCTTCTGCCTGCCCCTCGCTGATGTGGTTTTCCTCCCAGCCCATTGCTGATGTTGCTACTGAAATTACACTTACACAGCTTGATGTTTTGATGTTAACAATGTCCCTTCCCTTTACCCTTTCACAGGAGGTTACCCATGGCCCTCATTCCCAACTCCTTTCCCCATAGGGATATTATACATCTCATTATTTTATTTCTCCTGGGATACAGGACATTTGGAACATTTAAGAACTTAGTCCTGTTCCTAACTTTGAGCAGTTAACTGGTGGTGCCTTTTCCCCTTCACTTACTAAACTCTTTTGTACATGTTATTTCAACGGTATGAGGAACCCTGTGGTCTGTGTGACATCGGAAAATCTAGGTGAATTTTTCTTCTTCACCCATATGGGCCAAATGGATTCTCTCATTGACTCCTTAGAATAGGCCCTGCTTTCCCAAAATGCATTTACTACTGTTGTGTACACAATGTGAATACTTTGCTCTGTAGTAATGTGCTACTTTCTGTTGTATTATCCAACAGTTAATGTCACAAATAGTTATGGGGCACCTGAGGTATGCAAGGCTGTATGCAGTATGTGTCAGTTGGGTAAAAACAAAGCTTATCTATTTCAGACTTCTTGTAAGCAATGATATAGTGAAATTGTGCATCTGATGCTATGTATATATTTAAAATGCATGGAAATAGGTATATAACCATTACAATGAAAATATCTCCCTCAGTACCAGCTAAGTATGCTTATGTCCACGGTGATCTGTTTACTGCATTTAGGGAGACACTGATCACAGCAGCATGACCAGATCCTCCCTGCCCCACTGCATGTCGTGCAACAATAGATAGGAAACAATTCCTGTTGTCAATAGTCCCTGTTGGAAACAGCACTTTTTGTAACTAGACGAAAATCAGATTGGACATCACCACCATCATTTTTTGTTCTCTGTTAATCTTTGTAAAGGGATTTGCTTTTTATCATAGTGAGTGTAGAAAACAAAGCCTTGCCATGACAATGATAGCATCTAAAGATTATTGAAAATGTGGACTGACTCAAGCTAGTTGTTTGTAAGATGTCAAGCAGATGTTGAGTAACACTATGTTTCCCTTTAAAATTTAAAATATCGTGCAATAAGCCGGGCTCGGTGGCTCAGCCTGTAATCCTGCGCTTTGGGAGGCTGAGGTGAGTGGATTGCCTGAGCCTGTGGGTTCAAGACCAGCCTGGGCAACTTGGTGAGACCTCATCTCTACAATAAATTAAAAATTAGCCAGGCGTGGTAGCGCGTGCCTGTAGTTCCAGCTACTTGGAAGGCTGAGGCGGAAGGATCGCCAGAGCCCAGCAGGTCGAGGCTGTAGTAGCCGGGAGCGGCCACTGCACTCCAGTCTGAGTGACAGAATGAGACTCCAACTCAAAAAAAAAAAAAAAAAATTGTGCAATATTTCTGTGAGTCCATTGTAGCATCCTTGAATATCTTGAACCACATTTTGGGAGCTCTGGGCATTTTAAATAAACAAATTATCATGAATATAAGCTCTCACAAGCCTTAAAATATTTTATTTTTGTTGTTGTTATTTAGCAACTCATACAACTTGCCATCCATCCAGTTTAAAAGTAGTATTCTACCTCTGTATACTGTATATGCTTTTCTTACAATAATCATTACTACATGCATAATCCTTGGAAAAAGCTGGTTGCTCCTGCTGATTGTTAAGTCAGAAACTCGGACGCTTTATTTTATCCAGACAAATATGCAACAGTAAAATATTTTTCTTGGCTATCTCTAGTAAAAATGACCTAACATGTTGTCTTCTTTCTGTGACCTACTATACATACATGCATGTACACACATACACACACACACACACACACACACACACACACACACACACACACACTGCCCTCTATTCCTCTCCCTTTGCTTCCAGCTTGTCAGAATGATGGAGATCTTACACTGCTCTTTACAGGGTAAGGTTTCAACCTCACTAAAATGGGAATACTTGAGTGATTGCTGCAGAACAGGATTGAAGGGTCACCTTCTTTTCTCCCTTGATGCCCTCTGCTACCTCCTTTCTTTGAGTCCCTGCAGGTCAATGCTGAGATAGGTGCCCCCCTCAGTCACCTGCCCAGCAGAACCCCTGGTTTGTAACATGACTGGGAGCATGTGCTTCCTGGCAGTGGTTGATCATTCTTTATTACATAACTCATGAGGATTCCATGAAGAATGGGTGTGTGCTCCTTTACTGGCACTTATGGACAATTGCTCTGTCTAGTAGATGCATAGGTAGTGGTAGCATTTAATAAGAGTAACATAATTTCTATGCACAGCATTAATGTAATTCATCTGTTTGCAATTATAGTTGGCAGTATGATAGTACATCATTTGGGAGGTGTGGGAAGATGGGCTTCAGGGTTCTAAACTCCACTAGACCATATTACTGTCTAGGGGTTAATAAATAAGCCCATATTATAAAAGAAGATAAAAATACATGAAATTATAATAAGTATGTTGACCTAAACAACACAGAGAGAGGTTATCTAAAAGAAATTTATTTGGGAATAGTGTATTGCAATAGAAATATACAAGCCATAGTGAGCTATGTTCATTTTCAGGAAAGATAAGGAAGACAAAGGTTTTTAAAGGAAAAAAAATGAGAAGGATTGTATAATTGTAATAATTTGGTTACAAAGATCAATAACAAGAGTGATGCTAATATGAAGGTGGACAGATCGTTAATGGGCAGATGTTGTTGCAGAAGTATGTTTTGTGTAAAATTGTGATGGCCTTTGCTCAAGGTTGTGCTCTTGGCAGTCTTTTTCATTATTAGTTATAGGAGTATATATATAACCCTCTTTTTATGATCTCCCTTGGTCTATCTGTCAGGGTTTTCTTAACACTAGTGACTTTATTTTGAATCTGACAACTTGCACAAGTACATGTTTTTTGGAATATAATTTCCTATGAGTTTTCTGTAAGGTATAATATTATTTGTAATAATAAATTCTAGAAACAAACTAATGCTAGGTTAAATGAAACCTAACAAGTTTCTTTATTACAGAAATTCTCAGAGTCCTTAATATACAAACATGAATGACCAAGCTTCCAAAGGGAGACACATTGTTCAATATTTTCCAAACTTAATTTATTTGAGAAACTTTTACTTGAAAAACAAACCTGATTGATGTTCACAGAATATATAGTGGAAGAAGTGTTTTCTTAAAGTTGGGCCCTGATTTTAGGAGGCAAATGTTTAGACTTTTTCTGCTGTACTTTCTTGTTGTTTAAATGGAGATAATCACTCTTATCTGTCAAAGACTCAGGAAGACTGTCAGGTCAGTTGGGTTTCCACAAGCACAATAAAACATTATAAACATAATGTGGAGTCCAAGACCCTTGGCACCCTAATGGTTCACTGAAAAAATCACTGACGTAAGGCAAACTGATTAATAAGAGAAATGGCACTGAATTTATTTTACATATATACACAACAGCCTTCAGAATGAAGACCTAGAGATACTAGGAAAATTGTCCACTTTTATGCTTGGACTCAACAAAGTATGAACAGCTATGTAGAAATATGATTGGACAAAACGGATACGACTTAACGCTAACAGACAAAGTAGGAAACACCAGCATGATCTGTTTAGATTCTTCTTGGCCTCTCTGAGCATGCATTCCTTCTTTCTGAATATGGACAGGGTCCTCTCTAGAGTGAGGGGTCATATGATCTACCATCAACAAGGTGGGTCAGATAATTCTTTTATGGGCAATTTTTACATAGAACATATTTAGGTTTTATGGTTAGCTTTTGGGAAAAGGGATTCTATGAACAACATTGGGGAAGAGGGGTTCTATTTTTAATGGCTTGGAGGAGAATTGTATTGAGAGATAGGAGGGCAGGAGAAGGCCAGAGAAAACCTTTTGCTCCTTAGGTTGCTATTGAGACATTCATTTTGGGGTATCATTTTCTGAGCTGCAACAATAAGGTATAACATTGTTGTCCAAGATCAGCTAAGAACGTTTGCTAATGTCCAATGACAAAAAGACTTTTTAAAAATGATCTCTAGCTACACAATCTTAAAAAAAATTAAATGGCTGGACATGGTGACTCATGCCTGTAATCCCAGCATTTTAGAAAGCTGAAACAGGAGGATTGCTTGAGCCCAGGAATTCAAGATCAGCTTAGGCAACATAGTGAGACCTCATCTTAAAAAAAGAAAACATTTGGGGGACTTCAAGATGGCTATGGAGTTGGTCAGAGTATGTGAGTGTTTACATAGGTGAGTGTGTGTAAGAACGAATTATTGGTGTGCAATTATGAGTGCAAGTGGGTGTGTGAGTGTCTGACTGAGTAAGGATGTGGGAACAAGTGGCCTGGGCTGTCCTGCTGAGGCAGCTGCTGTGTGCGATGTGCTTGGATTCCAGCACATTTTGTGGCACAGAGGCAGGCACTGTTTTTGGGACCCTGAAGAAAGCAGTGGGGATCAGCTGCTGCTCAGTGCCTGAAGTCCAACCCACCACCATAACCTTTGGTGCCAGGTTGAACACTGGCAGCGGGGACCATGGAGAAAGTGCAGCAAGGGAATCATCACCGATTCCCAACAGAGGAGAAGACACAGAAGCACCATCACCATCTTTGTCCTGAAACCTTGACAGAGATGTGCTTCTGATTGCCTATTTGAGCAGCAGAGCTGTCTCCTGAGACTGAGGGATGAATTCTGAACCTCTCTGAGGTTGATCATCATTAACTAAGAGAGAATACCCCATGTGCATTACCCCTGGAGAAACAGGACTGGCATGGAGTCCCAGTTGTCTTATTCCCCACACTGTACCATTCATTGGCTACGGTGCAATTGCAGAAGGATCTAGCCCATAGCAGATAGGTAGAGATGAGTTTTGAACTGATCCAATCCCCTTCCCCCAGTGGTCTGTGAGGCATCTGATCCACATGGAGAGCAGCCTGATTGGCATACATGGAGATGGTTGAACATAAGAAGAAATTCTGGGGGCAGTCCAAGCCTCTCCCTGACTGCATAGTGAGCAGGAGGGTGGGTCTAGAGGCCTGAGCCCCCTCACTTCTGTTGTGAACCAAAGCAGTTGTGCTTGGGTCGTGCTGGCAAAAAAGGAACCCAAAGTTTCAGAAACTGCCACAAAAGAGTACTCAAGGATCACAAAAGTTTTTTTGTTTGTTTGTTTTCTTTTTTCTTACTCTCTTTCTTTATAGTGGTATGAGTGTGTGTTTTGTTTTGTTTCTTGTCCTCCTTTTTTGCATAAATATATGAGGGTAAATATGTCTTCATATTGTCAATTTAAGTTTTTTTATTCTTGGTTTGTTTATCTGTCTGTTTGTTGGCTTGTTGTTTTTCCTTTTCTATTTCTTTCTCTTCATAGTCTTTTCTTGTCCTTTCTCTATCAGTTCTTTTCCTTTCCTTATGTTATTTTGTACTCAGGGGATATACATACATTCTCATCTCATGGACATATTGTGAGGTGGTGGGAAGTGGATCCCAGGGGGCTCACACCCCAGTCAGTGATCATTGTGATCTGCAGAAAGCTTCTGACTCTCAGCTCCTCCCATTATACTTTATCCAAATCTCAAAACTGCAGAAAGAGAACACAGTCCCCCACCTCAAGTCTGGCTTCAAAATTGAACAAATTCAGAGGCTCCACATAGGGAAGAAAAGAGGGTTGAGCAACAGAATTGAAACCTACTCCTTTTCTAACTGTGCAACAGAACTAAAGAGAAAAAAATCCATCATAAATAGAGAAAAATAAACAGAATAACACAAGTAACCCACAGAATCCTGAAAAGATAGTGCCTGAGAATACAGACCTCAGAACTCAAACAATAAAGAGTTCCCTGAATGACTGGTCTCAGATCACAAATGCAGAGATCAAAAATGATTGGAGAGGATGAATAAGAATCAAAAGAAGCAAGAAGAAAAAAATAAAAGAAATCATAACAGAGATGATGGCCATAAAAAATACCATCTGTGAAAGCGAAATAAATAACAAACTGACAAGCTTGAAAAGCAGAATTAACCAAGCAAAAGAAAGAATTTCAGATTTTGAAGACCATAATATGGAACTAATCCAATCTGTTAGAAACAAAGAAAGGAAGCTCAAAAAGACAGAAAAAAGCTTCCAAGAGATGTGTGATTATTTTAAGAGGCCGAATTTATGCCTGATCAGTATACCTGAGGCAGAAAGAGAGACAGAGAACACCTTGGAACAAACATTTCATGAGGTTATCCAAGAAAACATCCCTTATCTCATCAGAGATGTGACCATCCAGACATAAGAGATTCAGAGAACCCATGGCATCAAATAGGAAGACCAACTCTTAGACACATAATAATTCACCTACACAAAGTAGGTATAAAAGTAAAAATTCTAAAGGCAGCAAGAGAGGAAGGTCAGACTACCTACTGGGAAATATCAATTTGAATAGCCGCAGAATTACCTTCAGAAACAATACAAGCTAGAAAGGCCTGGGGTTCAATCTCCAAAGTTCTCAAAGACAAACAATTTCAAACAAGAATTTCCTACCCAGATAAGCCAAACTTCATCATTGATGGAAAATTAAAATCCTTCCCAGACATTCAGTCCCTAAGAGATTATGCTGCTTCAAGACCAACTCTATAGGACATGCTTAACAAGGTATTAAGCATAGAAGAAAGAAAAAAAAAAAGGTAATGACTATTCACTTTGCAAGAATACAGGAAAAGAGAATCAACAAGACATATATTGCAACTGCATAATTTAAAAAAACACATATATCAACTCAAAAATTAAAAGAAAACAAACAAATGAAAAAAGTTATAAGAGCCTTATGACAGGAATAAACCCTCACATTTCAATAATCAGTTTGAATGTTAATAGTTTAAATGCACAAATGAAAAGACTTAGAATAGCAAAAAGGATAAAATAGCATGACCCAATAATATTCTGCCTCCAGGAAACACATCCCACTACAAAGGACACCCAGAGACTTAGAGTTAGAGGATGCAAAACAAAATTTTAGGTGAGCAGAAAACAAAAAAAGGTAGGAGTCGTGATGCTAATATTAGACAAAACCGTCAAGCTATCAAAAATTTAAAAAGATAAGGAAGGACACTACATAATGATAAAAGATTCAATCAATGAAAAGGAAATATCCATCCTAAACATAATGCACCCAACACAGGAGCACCAGGTTTTATAAAGCAACTACCAAGTAAACTAAAGAAAGGCATCTATCATAACCGGGGGCAAAATAACCCACTAACAACCCTAAATAGATCATTAAGGCAAAAAGTCAATAAGGAGACCCAGAACCTCAGCTTGGTGCTTGACAATATGGACTTAATAGATACCTACAGAACACTTCACTCAACAGCATACATTATATTCAACACCACATAAAACATACTCCAAGATTGACCACAGTGTTGGTCATAAATCAAGCATAGACAAATATCACAATATCAAAATGCTACCATGCACCTTCTCAGACCACAGTGGAATAAAAAGAAGTATTACTACCAACAAGTTCCCTCCAAAACACATATGGACTAAACAGCATGAGGTTGAACAACTCCTGGGTCAACAAAATCATGGACTAAGCAGCATGATGCTGAACAACTGCTGGGTCAACACAGAAATCAAAATAGAATTAAAAGATTCTTGGAAACAAATGAAAACAAAGACACATCTTACCAAAATCTTGAATTATCCACCAAGATCAAGTAGGCTTCATTCCAGGGATGTAGGGCTGGTTCAACATCTGCAAGACCACACATGCTATTACATACATCAATGGATGTAAAAATAAGAACCACATGATTATATTATTAGATGCAGAAAAAGCTTCTGACAAAATCCTGCATCCCTTCTTGATAAAAACCTTTGAACATCTGGACATAGAGGTAACATTCTGCAAAATAGTAAGAGTCATCCATAATAAACTCACAGCCAACATATTGCTAAGCAACCAGATTTTGGAAGCATTTACCCATGAAAACTGGAGTGAGACAAAGCTGCCCACTCTACCCCTCTTGTTCAACATTTTGTTGTAAGTCCTAGCTAGAGCAATCAGACAAGAGAAGGAAATCAAGGATATCCAAAAAGGAAAAGAGAAAGTTAAGCTATCCCTCTTTATTGGCAATATGATCCCATGCCTACAAAATCCAAGGGAGTCTGCCATAAACTTCCTTGCATTGATAAAGAACTTTGACAGAACCTCAGGGTACAAAATAAATATGCAAAAGACAGACAGTTGCAGTCTTATACACTACCAACAAACAGAGAACCAAATATAAAGCACACTTCCATTTACAATCACCACACACAAAAAATGAAATGCCTTGACATCTTCCTAACCAGAGACATGAAAGACCTTTATAATAAAAACACAAAACACTGTTCAAATAAATCAAATAAGACACAAACAGAAAAATATTCCATGCTTATTATTGGAAGAATCAACATTGTTAAGATGTCCATTTTACCCAAGGCAATCTACAGATTCAACACAATTCCCATTAAATTACCAAAAACATTTTTCTCAGATCTGGAAATGATAATACAAAAATTCATGTGGAAACAAAAACGACCATGAATAGCCAAAACATGCCTCAGCAAAATGAACAATGTGGGAGGTATCCCTCTCCCAGACTTTAAACTTTATTATAGGGCTACATTAATCAAAACAGACTGGTATTGGTACAAGAACAGGTATATAGACCAATGGAACTGAATAGAGGTTCCTGAAGCAAAACCTCAATTTCTCAACCAACTCACCTTTGTCAAAGCCTTCCAACAACACTGGAGAAAAGAGAACCTATTCAGAAAATGATGCTGGGAAACTAATAATCACATGTAGAAGAATGAAACAGGACCCCTATAAAATCTCAAACTATAAGAATCTTAGAAAATGCAGAAGACAACTTTATAGACATTGGAAGCTAACCAATTCCTGATCATACCCTCAAAAGACCATGTCATAACAGAACAAGAAACACATGAATATATTATTAACAGGTAAGATAGTCAAATGAGACTTCATCAAGTTGAAAAGCTTTTGCACAGCAAAAGAAACCATTGAGAAAGCAGGGAAGCAGCCCACAGAATGGGAAAAAATATTTTGCTGACTATCTATTTGACAAAGCCCTAACATCCAGCATCTACAAGGAACTTGAATGTGCTGAAGGAAAAAAAAAAAACAAAAAAAAACAAACAGCCCTATTAAATAGTGGGCAATAAACATGAATAGATACTTCTCAAAAGAAGACATACAAGCAACCAATAGATACATGAAAAAATGCTCAGCCTCATTAATCATCAAACGAATGCAAATCAAAATCACACTGAGATACCTTCTAACTCCAGTCAGGATGGCCATAATTAATAACTCAGAAAAGAAAAGAAACTGGAGGGTTGCAGAGAAAAGGGAACACTTCTACACCGTTGGTGGGAGTGTAAATTAGTATAACCTCTGTGGAAAATAGTGTGGTGATTTCTAAAAGATCTAGAAATTTACCTTTCATGCTACTCATCAATCTCCCTTCTGGGAATATACCTGTAGAAACTCAAATCATTCTACAAAAAAGATACTTGCACACACATGTTTATTGCAACACCATTCACAAGCAAAAACATGGAACCTACCATGCTGCCCATCAAAAGTGAACTGAATAAACAAAATGTGGTACATGTACATGAAGGAATAGTATGCATCCAAAAAGAAGAATAAAATTATGGACTTCACAGTAACTTGGATGGATTTAGTCTATCATATTTAGTGATCTGTCACAGAAACAAAGAACTGAGTATCACATTTTCTCAGTCATAAGTGGAACCTTAACATTTATCATAATACTACAAAAAAGGTATTGGCAATAGTGAGAAACTTCCAGAGAGGAATGAGTCACATAACATCAGTAAAGGTACCTGATCCTAAATCACGCAAAGTGAGGATCAATAGAAGGCCCAAACTTCACTTGTACGTAGACCATTTATACATCTAATCCTAACTTGAACCCTACATCTTTAAAATTAAACATTAAAAAAATCAAATACTTAGCAGGACATGGTGGCATGTGCCTTCAGTCCCATCTGCTCAGCCCTTCCGCCCACCCTATGGTTTCTAAAGATTTCTCAAAAATCGCTTTATTAACATAAACTCAAGTGTGTTTGAAAAGGCTTATAAGTAACAAAAGACTATCTTTCACCTTTATCACTCAGGAGAGACTTTTAGGAACCAAAGACACAAAGTCAAATACTTTAACAAAAGATATTCTTACTGCTCTAGTCACTAGGAAAAAATAAAGCTTTCAGGAGCCGAGATTCCGGAATCATAGATGCAAACCAAAATGTGTCTATCACAATATCACATCCATATGGTAGCATGTTTCAGTATTCATCTTTTATGACTGAATAATATTCTACTGTATGTTTTTACCACATTTTATTTTTACATCAGCTACTGATGGGTTCTTGGGCTGTTTTCACCTTTTTCCTATTGCAAGTGGTGATGCTATGAGCATTCTTATACAAGATTTTGTTTTAACACCTGTATTAATTCTTTTGGGTATATGCCCAGAAGTAGAATTTTCAGGTCATGAGAATTCTATATATAACTTGTTGAGGAACCACCACATTGTTTTGCATAGAGGCTGATCCACTTTACATTCCCATCAGTCAAGTATGAAGTTTCCAATTTCTCCACATAATGGCCAACACTTGTTTTCTATTATTGTTTCAATTATTATTTGGTAATAGCCATTTTAGTCAGTGTGTAGTGGTGTCACATTGTGGTTTTGATTTGCATTATTTATTGACATTTGGATAAATGTTACTGAGCATCTTTTCATGTACTTGTTGGTCATTTGTGTTACTTTGAATAAATGTTTATTTAAATCTTTCATTAACTTTTAAAATTAGGTTTTTGGACTTCTGTTGTTGAGTACTATTTGTTTTTAAGAGAGAGATTTATTGACAATCTATTTTGAATACTTTGGTAGGTGGAATGATCCTCCAAAGATGTCTGAGTTCTCATCTCTAAAACCTGTAAGTATTATACCTTACATAGAAAAAGGGTCTTTGCAGATGTGATTAAGTTAAGGATTTTGAGAGAGAGGATTATCCTGGATTATCTAAATGAGCCCAGTGTAATCATGTAGAGGCTTACAGGAAGGAGGCAAGAGTGTCAGAGTGAAAGAAGAAAATGTGACAATGGAAGCAGAGATTGGAGTGATGTGCTTTGTCTAAGATACAGGAGGAGCCACAAGCCAGGTGACTTCTTGAAGCTGGAAAAGGCAAAGAAAAAGATTCTCCCCTAGAGCTTTCACGAAGGCATACAGCTCAGCCAACACATCATTTCTGACTCTGACACCCAGAATTGTAAGATTATAAAACTGGAATTGTTTTGAGCCACAAAGTTTGTGGTAAGTTGCTATAATAGTAATAAGAAACTGTCAGTATTTTGGAAGACAGGATATATATTTTTAAAGTGTATAAAAATTTAAAGTTCTTTGGAAAGAGATGGGGAAATAATTCCCACAGATTGTACTCTAAGGCAAATATGTCTCATGTCACTTAAATACCTTCAGTGGATTCATGATTATTCTGACCCTGCTGATTCCTCCACCAGTCTTTATAACAGAGATGCATTGCTTAGGTGCAATAGTTTTAATAAACATTTATACTTGTGGAGAGACAGTGATTTAGGAAGAAGGAAACCTGTTGAACTAAAAACATTTAAGTTTTCTTGTAAAATCTACTTTCTGCTCAGTAGAGGTCAGTAACGGAACATGACAGAAAAAAGGGAACAAAATTAAACCGATAACATGAAGAATTTGGGGATGTATTAAAGTTTTTATGTATCACTCTCAAAGTTAAGTTAGAGATATATCATGGTTTAAATAATAAGTATATTTTTAAAATGTGTGTGCCTTTAATTTTACTTCTATGCTTCTTTGTGGAAGCATAATTTAATTTCAACAAAATTGTCCCTTCTAAGTAAACAATTCAGAGAATTTTGACAAATGTGTGCACCCATGAACCACCCCCACAATCAAGATGTAGAACATTTTTATCACTCCTAAAGTTTTCTTGGGCCCCTTCTTAATTATCCTCTAGCACTATTTTTTGTGAAACTACTGATTTGCTTGCCGGCACCATAGATTTGTTCTTCCAGGAGTTTGTATAGATACAATTGTATTTGAACTTTAATTCTATATCTTAAATAGTATTTTTAATGTGATAGGAAAACCATCCATTAAATTATCACAAAAATTCTCAGTAAACATATAGTAATTTTTGAGGGAAATAATTTCCTCTTAGTTATTACTTTATGAATTTTTAAAAAATAGATATTTGTCTTGCTAAAATAGTTATCTTAAAATAGTTATTTCACAAGCAAAATAACATTTAAATTTTTCTAATTCTATTTTAATAGGCTTGACATTTTTCCTTTTCATTTTATGTTCCCTGATGAAGAATTTACTTGGTTATTTTAGAATCAAGGTTGGTGTTTATTTTCCAAGCAAACAGTTATGGTTGTTTACAGAGCAGATGCAGATTATAGGCAAGCAGAACAGAATATTTTGAAATGATTCCCAGCCAAGGTACATGAAAAAGATGTTTAAACAAACCCTGACACTTCCCAAGAGGTATTGTGTAAAAGTTAAAACAATCTAGAAACAGGCTAGATATGTGGTCTAAACAATGCACTGCACTGATCAAGAGGTAGAATTTTAAAATCTGCGCACCTTGTTTATGCACACATTTCACTCTATCTCCCAGCTTTCATGCATTTTGAAAATGCAAATGCTCCAATTGAATATTACTGGTTTGAGAAGCTTGTGGGCAATTGAATCCTGAGAAAGAGGTTGTATAGTAACATGTTTCACATATGGTGCATAATTGTGAACTCACTCTGAATTAAAATTTTTTTCCCTCAGTGTTGTACCTCTTTTGATTCAAAGTTGTGCATCTTTTGCCTCTGATTTGTTTGGGTTACCTTAACAAACGAATTACATTAAAAAAATCCAAAAAAGTGCACATAAACTGTTGGACTTTGTACTACATTATCACTCTTTGCTAGACTGTCATTCAGGGGGCAGGCAAGAGGGTCAACAGCTTTCCTAAGCTGAAAACCATAAACGCCAACACAGCTTTAGAAAGTAGTCACCCCTGCCTGTAATTCCAGCGCTTTGGGAGACTGAGGTGAGTGGATTGCCTGAGCCCACGGGTTCGAGATCCGCCTGGGCAACTTGGCAAGACCTCATCTCTACAATAAGTCAAAAATTAACCAGGTGCGTGCCTGTAGTTCCAGCTACTTGGAAGGCTGAGGCGGAAGGATCGCTGGAGCCCAGCAGGTCGAGGCTGCGGTGGCCGGGAACGACAACTGCACTCCAGTCTGGGAGACAGAGTGAGACTCCAACTCAAAAAAAAAAAAAAAAAAAAGAAAGTAGTCACCAAAACCACCTTATCAACAGGCCATGGCAAAGGGCTTTTTTTTTTTTTTTTTTTTTTGAGTTGGAGTCTCACTCTGTTATCTAGGCTGGAATGCAGTGGCATGCTCATGGCCACTGCAGCCTTGACCTGCCGTGCTCGGGTGATCCTTCCACCTCAGTCTTCCAATTAGCTGGAACTGTAGGTGCAAGCTACCACACCCAGCTAATTTTTTATTTATTGTCGAGTTGAGGTTGCGCCAAATTGCCCAGGCTGGTCTCAAATCCCTGGGCTTAGGCAATCCTCTCGCCTTGGCCTCCCAAAGTGCTGGGATTACAAGCTTGAGCCACAACGCCTGGCCGAAGAAAGGGCTTTTTTAATGTGCTCATCAAATAAACAGAGCCTAATTTTCTTGAACTTCCCCGAGAATCAGAGCTATTTTCAGCAAACTGACAGTTCTCAAAGGTAAGTTATAGCTTCTGAGAAAAAGACCATTTCTGACATCAAATGTGTAAGAAAGAGCAGTGTTAATGGAAACAGGTTGAAATAGACCACTGAGATACATGAATGTGCAAATGTTAAGCAAAAAAGTTGGAAATGTCAAGTAAAAGGTTGGGATGAATAAATGCAGTATAAGGTCAGTGCTACATGAGAGACACTGGAAACCTGTTGTCATTCAGGTGCTGGACTTGATACATAGTATCTTCCCTATTAGGGTGAAGGTCCTATTAAGTCAAGCCTTGGAATGACTCTGAGGGTGTACGAGTGTGTAGACAACTTATGCTGATCTGAGTCTTCAGGTCTG
Source organism: Cephalopachus bancanus (assembly GCA_027257055.1). NCBI lineage: Eukaryota > Metazoa > Chordata > Mammalia > Primates > Tarsiidae > Cephalopachus > Cephalopachus bancanus. The sequence goes on along the minus strand of JAPVLO010000096.1, from coordinate 1,650,696 downwards.
AGAATCAGGAGTACTGAGGACAGGAAAAGACCAACATACCAGCTCAAGCAGTCAGGTAAAGAGAAAATCCTACCTCCTTCCACCTTTTTTGTTCTATTCAGGCCCTTAACAGGTTAGAGGAGGCATGGTCACTCACACTGGGGAGGGCCATCTGCTTTACTCAGTGTACCAATTCATATACTAGTCTCTTCCAGAAACACCGTCAGAGACACAAGAAATAATGTTTTGGAAGCTATCTGGGCATCTCTTAATCCAGTCAAGTTGACACATAAGATTAATCATCACAGTGGATGACTCACATTTTTTTCTCTCTTTAAGTTAGATGTGTCTATTCATATCTTTTGCCCACTTTTGAGCAACCAACAGATACATGAAAAAATGCTCAGCTCAGCCTCACTAACCATCAAAGAAATGCAAATTAAAACCACACTGAGATACCATCTAACTCCAGTCAGGATGTTCATCATCAACAACTCAAAAAACAACATATGATGGAGAGAATATGGGGAAAGGGGAACACTTCTACAATGTTGGTGGGAGTGTAAACTAGTACAACCTGTGTGGAAAACAGTGTGGCGATTTCTAAAATATATAAAAATTGACCTTCCATACGACCAAGAAATACTCCTTCTGGGAATATACCTGGAGGCACTCAAATCACCCTATGAAAAAGATACCTGCACATGCATGTTTATTACAGCATTATTCACAACAGCAAAAACATGGAACCCACCGTGCTGCCCATAAAAAGTGGATTGGATAAAAAAATGTGGTACATATGCAGGATGGAATATTATGCAGCCACAAAGAAGGACAAAATTATGACCTTTGCAGCAACTTGGATGAATTTAGAGTCTATAATACTGAGTGACCTATCACAGAAACAAAGAACTGAGTACTACATGTTCTCATTCATAAGTGAACCCTGAACAATTGCCCTAGTAGTATAAGAAAGGGATTGGCAGTAGTGGGAAACTGTCAGGGGGGGGGACACACATCATCAATAAAGGTACCTGATCTCAAACCAGGTGAAGTGGGGACCAAAGTGAGGCCCAAACTTTGTATGTACAATGAAAATTTGTGTACCTAATCCTGAATTGTACCTGTCTTTAGAATAAAAATAAAGTAAAAGTTAGGTGAAGGAGGCTTCTGTTATCAGTAGAAATGGCACCATAAGTTCAGCCCAGTGCAAGTGGGGAGGAACATTGTTAGGTCAGAACGCCCGGGGTGGGGTTACACAGTTCTGTGCCATGTGAAAGATGCAAAGAATTTCACAGAAGATAGATTGAAAAATATAGGTTATTTAGAAAGTAAATTAGAGAGAGAGGAGATTCATCTCTCCAAGGTAGGAGAGAGGGCCAAGGCTAGGAGCCACATGGTCAGACCATGGCTTAGGAAAGCAATGATGGCTGACTTCTTGAAGTCAAATCCTTTTAAAACTTTCCATTTGATGGGGGAAGGTGGTTAAGGTAATTTGGTGGTGATCTGTTCCATGTCATTATGGAGGGCAGGTATGCACAGGTACTGATGTCAGGTGATGAACATAAAGCAGATGGGTGGATTAGTCTCAAGACGGTTGCCATGTTGATGGGGTCTGTGTCATAAAGGTCATGAAGAGCTGATTAGGTTAACTTGTTTACAAAACAAACTGGGGTGGGGGTTGTAAAACAATTACCAATAGCTACCTCTGAGACAACAGTTTTGTCCTTGGCTAGTGGATTAGAAGGGAAATTAAAGTGAACTGCTAGGAAAACATGACAATGAGTCAGTGTTAACAAGACTGCTCTTTGGTTTTATTTCCTCCATGTTATGTCCTTTCAGACATGTTCTGACTAAACTGATAGTAAGAAAGCCACCTAGTCTGCTGAGTTCTCAACACTGCAGAACTTCTGCTACTTTCATTTTTTTCAAACAAAATTTGGCACTTAATATTCCTTAAATTACTTCCATGCACAGCAGTGGAGATAGTTTAGTGAGGGGACGATTTTCACTTTGTTCGCAGATCCCAGGGTTCTGGGAAGGATTTCTTAGCATCCACATACTACTTAAAATGCACTATTTAGGTCTGTAAGTTTTATTTATTGTAGATCTGGGTACTATTTAGATTAAAGACATTAGTTGCTGGAAAAAGTTTGAAAAACATTAGTAAAATGGGTTAAAAGCCTGGATTTTTTTTTTGTTTGTTTGTGTTGGAGTCTCCGTTGCCCAGACTAGAGTACAGTGGCATGCTCCTGGCCACCGCAGCCTCGACCTGCTGGGCTCTGGCGATCCTTCTGCCTCAGCCTTTCAAGTGCCCAGAGCTACAGGCTCACACTAACAAGTCCAGTTAATTTTTTATTTATTGTAGAGAGGAGAGCTCACCAAGTTGCCCAGGCAGGTCTCGAAGTTGTGGGCTCAGGCAATCCACTTGCCTTAGCCTACCAGAGTGCTGGGATTACAGGCTGAACCACCAAGCCTGGCCAAAGTCTGGATTTTAATCCTGGCTCTATCACTGTCTAGCCCTGTGACCTTGGGTGTTTAATTCATCTAAACTTTAAATTATCCATCTATTAAATAAGGGTAAACGTATATCATAGGGTTACTATGAAGATGAGTTGATGATGAACATAAAACATTTACTACAGTACTTGACACATAGAACTCAATACTCAGTGGTGATCGTTAATTACTATTGTTATTATATTGGATCTAGAAACCTAAGAAAGGTCTGGAATGATCTTCAGCATTATGAAGTCTTGATGATCCAGCTTTAGCACAAAGCAGAGTCTGGTCTTTAATGCATCCCTGACCATTTTGGACTCTATCTTAGAGACCCCGGGTCCTTATTACAGAATTTTTGTCAAGAAAGAAAGCTCATGGACTAACCCTAACCCTAACCCAAACCCTAACCCACTCCCATTTCATAAATTATCTCTTTACTCCATTGAATGTTTCCTTTGCTGTATAGAAACTTTTTTGTCTTATACAGTCCCATTTGCCTATTTTTTCTTTTGTTATTTGTGCTTTTGGGGTCACCTCCAAAAAGTCATTGCCCATGATTCTGAATCCCAAATCTGGATGTCCATATTTCTCTCAAAGGGAAGTGCTCAGCAAGTATTTCTTTAAATAAGCTTTTTGCATTTTTATTTCTCTACTCTTCTTCTGGGACTTCCATATTCCATGTACTTGTATGTTTGGTGGTATCTCATAGCTTCCTTATACTTTATTCACTTTTTAAAATTATTTTTTCTTTTTGTTTCTGTAATTGACTAATTGTAAGTAACGTCCTGTCGAATTCACTAATTTTTTATTCTGGGTAATATTTTGCTGTTGAAGCTCTCTATTAAATTTTGTAGTTCTGTCATTATATTCTTTATCTCCAGGATTGCTATTAGTTTCCTTTTTTATGGTGTCTGTCTTTATTAAACTTCTAATTTTGTTTATGCATTATTTTTCTAATTTTTTAGTTGTATATCTGTGTTTTATTGCATCTAACTGAGTTTCTTCAACATTATTTGTGGATCTGGCACTTTGTAGATCTAGATTTCTTTCGTGTTTGTAATTGGAGTTTTATTAGTTTCCTTTGGTGGTATCATGTTTGCATGATTCTTTATTATCTGTGTAGCTTTGTATTGGTGTCTGTGCACCTGGAGTAGTAAATACTTTTTCCAGTCTGTACAGGCTAGATTCAGCAGGTAAAGACCTTCTACTGGGTCCAGAGTAATGAGATTGGCTCTAGGTTTACTATTCAGGAAGATTGGAGCTGGGACATGTGGCTGCTGCTGGGTTCATAGTGAAGTATGTGGTTGTTGGGCCCATTACCAGAGATTCAAGCAGGATTTTGTATGGACTGTAGGTGGACTGGACTACTCCCAAGACATTGGTCAGTAGGGCTGGTGCTGGAGTGAGGGCTTACTTCAGAGTCTGCAGATGGCAGATATGTTACCAAGTGTGGCTTTCTCAGCATGCCTGGATGAGCTCTAACTGGGTTACTGGATAGGTCTCTAGGCAGGTAGTACTGAACTCAATCTTGGCTGAGAAGGGCTAGAACTTAGTCACAGAGCTGTTACAGGGTTCACAGACAAGACGAAAATCTGCAGGGCACAGAACCTCCAGGATACAGACAGATGTCTCTCTCTGGGTTCCTGGGCAGGAAGAACTGCTTTCAGACTGCAGCTGAAAGCAACTAAAGCTCAGTTTCAGGGCCACTTCAGGATCTGTTCATAGCGGAAAGTTGTTTTAATGCTCTGGACTATCTCCCAGGGAAAGGAAATGGCCGGTGATGTCTCAGAGCTATGGTAAGCCAAATGTGGGTCATTCATGACATTTCTAAAACTCAGTGTTAATGCCAAACTAGTTCATTCAAATAATTGTGCACTAAGAATGCATCCATGGAGCAATCTTATATGTACATGAGCCATGGCATATTTCCGGGGCATGGCAGTGAGCGGAGAACCTCCTGCATTGGCAAACCTGATTGGTGCAAATATACCATCTGTCGTTTGTCTGGTCCACAATTACTCCTTCAAGCATGCCAGTGTGGGATGAAACACAGAAAAGAGAGCACAGCTCTGTTTAGTCCTTTGTCAAGCAGAAACGGCTGGCAGGGTGCCACCCACTCCACTATGAACCACCAGAGCTTAAAACAAGCAGAATCTCATAGTTTCTCAAGTTGCATGCCTTATGTTGTACAAAAAAGCCTTTAAAATGTACTTTCTTCTGGCACAGTGAAGATCTAAGTGGGTTTATTACTTTTAAAGGTGAGATTAAAACTCTGATTATAACAATTTAAATAATTTCTGCTTCCAGAAACACTTAATTGCATAAAACCCAAAGTTTTCTGTACATTGTGAATTTTTACAATATTTTCCTGAAACAGATGGAGAATGAACACCTTCTTTGCAGATGCTCAGATGATCTATTGTAGGGAATTATACTGAGAAGCATACAGCACATGTCTTGATCTACAGAAACACTCAGGTACCCTGTACTGATGTTTGGATGGTTCTTAATGAGTGTCCATTTCCTATGAAGCCACCACAGTCTTTTCCACAGCCCTTTGGAACATCTGCCAGTGTGACCCAAACAAATACCAGCGTAATTAGGCAGTCCTAATGCAAGTGCTTAATAGGGGAATGACATTCTTGTTTGATTACTTTGTTGCTTTAGAGAAATGGGGCCCGATTTAACATTAAGCTGTAATTAGTGAATAGTGCTCTTTTGTTAGGGTAAACAAACCCCTTGCATTTTGATAATGGCTTGTATTAAGAATTAAAATTAAACTACACTAGAAAATCATAGCTCTGCCTTAGAGTAGCAATGATGTTATTCTCACATGGACTATCTATAAAAAAATAAGTTGAAATAATTGTGTAGTGCAGTTAATTTTATGGGCGAAGCTGCAAATTCTTTTTTTCCTTTGTATTGGGATATTTCATGACTTCTAATAGTTTTCTTATTTATATTTGTTTGTTGATTTAAATGCACTTGTGAGGAATGCGAGAATACTAGACAGGCTATATGTTTTACTTAAGAAAAGAGTGGTGTAAGTTATACAAATAGGCCTTGGTTTTTATCTTCATGTGGGTGTCTCTGTATGGAAAAAAAAGATTCTCCATCTTTTATTTTTTTTTAAGTAGTAGAAGTAGATTTGGCCAGATTAATGTCTCAAAGTTTGTAGACACTTATTCCTGAGTGTTTCTGTAAGGGCTGCTGTTGATAATTAGGGTGGTTATCTTCTCACATATCTGAGCCTGCATACTGAGATCTGAGCAGAGGTTGTCATCCTGATTTGAAGTTACTGATAATGACGGATCTAGAATATCACTACCAGATCTAGAGTATCTATGAAGAGAGTGGATAAGGCACAGTGAGCGAACAAGAGAAGATATCAAGGAACTGAGAGATCAGGGTGTTATAAGAATCATCTCTGTTGCAAATTAAAATTTTCAAGAATTAAGTTAGGAGAGAATCACATTCCTAGGATAGAATGATCGTGTTCCAGAAGCTGTCATCATTGAAAAATGTAGGGTCATGATCTGGGAGACCACAGGCGACAGCAGAAATGATAAGTTACAAGTAGTACTATTTTATGACATAATCTTGAAATTTGGAGTGTTTTAGAGCTAAAGGAAAAAGAATGCTTTTAAAGTGGTAAGGAGGAACAAGAAGTATATCTTCCTTATCTCTGAAGAGACCAATAGAAGGATGGTGGGAGAAAAACAACAATTTCTCTAAAAGATTATAGAAACAATAATATCTTCAAGGAGAGCCAGGTTTGTCTTCTATACTTCAACTCATAAAAAAGAATATTATGTTCTATTGCCTGAATTATCCAGGATTTGAACTAGACTCCAAATTCATAAGGATGTATAGTGTTTAAGGTGAACAAAATTAAGGAAATTTTAGGTCCAGCCTCTCAGCTTCACAGCTGAGAATACTGAATCTGAGAGGGTCAACTACCTTGGCTGAGGTTTCTCCAAATAATAGGATTATAGCTTAGATATCCCAATTTCTAGCTTATGATTCCCATCATTCCAACAGCCCTGTGTTGGTGCTGAGATGTTCATAGTTTAAATTTTTTAAAAAAATTCCCAGTCCGAAAATATAGACTTTTCATTATGCAAGCTAAAGCTATTTTTTTAAAGCTTGTGTCTTCATAGCAGGAATAAATAATTTGCTTATATTTCAAACATGTTTCTTAAAATATGAAAAATATATTTCTTGAGCAATATTAGTATGTGCTCCAGAAGATTTTCTTCTAGGGCATAAAGACTGAGAGTTGTGTGAAATTGAGGTTTTCCTTTTCATGGGAAGGAAGGTTTTCTACATTTCTGAGGATAGAATAAAATCTCTCTTGCAATATTTTTAGAAATATGAAACTCAATAAGTAGTCAGGATGCCTGAATTTTATAGCTGCATCTCTTTAGTCAATAGTTTTTATCCCTTTTTTGAGGAGATCTTTCCTGGGTGATTTGGAATTCCACCTATTTAGAAAAACAGTGCATAGTCCTTGACTGGTAGGGTATTATACATCTGAAGTATCAGGGTAGTTGCATTGGTAAAAATGTACTCTATATGGTATTTTTTCTTACTGTTAAAATTCTGTCTTTTCATGTTAAAATGCTTCATTTGAAGATGCTACATTTTAATCTCATCTGTTCCTTTGTAGGAGGGATTCAAATGTATGAGATCAAAGAGATATAAGTTAAGCAAGAATGAAAGGATTATTAAGAAGCAGGTGGAAACATTTATGAGTGCTACATTTTGAAAAGTTGCTTTATTGACACATAATTCACATAACAAAAAATTCACCTATTTAAAAATGTAGGTTTTTTTAGCTTATTTACAGAGTTGTATAATGATCCTTATTCTTTAATAATAGAACATTTTAATTACCCCAGTTATTCCTCCTCTCAGGAACTGGCAAACCATCAAGCTCTTTTGTCTCTCTGTTTTTCTATTCTAGACAATTAGTATAAATATAAATACAATAGGTGACTTTTTGTGACTGGTCTCTTTCACTTAGTATAATCTTCTAAAGATATATTTATGTTGTAGCATATATCAGTATTTTATTTCTTTTTATGGCTGAAAAATATTCCATTGCATGGATATAACCCATTTTGTTTGTTCATTCATTGGCTGATGGAAATTTATACTGTTTTCACATTTTGACTGTTGTGAGTAATGTTCCTATGATCATTCTTGCACAAGTTTTTGTACAAGAAAAAAACTTTAAAATTTTTTTGGTGTTTATACCTAAGATTAGAATTGCTAGGTTATATAGTAATTCTATATATAACTTGTTGAAAATTGTCAAACTGTTTTGCAAAGCATATACATCATATTACATTTCTACCACAAGGTCTAAGATGATTTTGCCATATTCTTTCCAATACTTGTTATTGCATGTTTTTTTAATTTAGCCATTCTGGAGGGCTTGAAGCACTTTAACCTTGTAACTTTGAGTTGCATTTTCCTAATGACTAATAATGTTGATATTTTTTCTGTGTATTTATTGGCTATTTGCATATCTTTTTTGGAAGAATGGCTATGCATATTCTCTAGGAATTCTGTCATTGGTTATTTGTCTTTTGATTGTTGAGATGAAATAATTCTTTATACATTCTGAAAACTAGACTTATCAGAGATATGATTTACAAATATTTTCTCCCTTTTTTGGGTTGTATTTTTACTTTATTAATATGTCTATAAATGCTATATATTCTTTTTTTTTTTTTTGAGTTGGAGTCTCACTCTGTCACCCAGACTGGAGTGCAGTGACTGCTCCCGGCCACCGCAGCCTCGATCTGCTGGGCTTCGGCGATCCTTCCGCCTCAGCCTTCCAAGTAGAATGCTATATATTCTTGATGAACATTGACAATTTTAATATTACAAAATGTTCTTTTTTGTCTCTAGCACAATTTTTATCTTGAGTTTCTGTTTTGTTTGATATTATTATGTCTCCTTAAATTTTCATTTTCTTATTGTTTAGTTGATACATCTTTTCAGTCTTTTTGCTTTCAACTTATTTTTAGTTTTGGATGAAAAATGTGCATCTTTTACACAGCATATAGTTGTAGCATTACAAAGACCTATTCTTCCAATCTCTGTCTTTTGATTGGAGAATTAATCTATTTGCATTTAATGTAATTACTGACATATTAGGATTTATACCTGGCATTCTGCTGTTTTATATACATATTTTTTGCTTATATATTTTTCAATTACTCTTTATTTTGTGTAAAATAGATCTTTTCTGTTGTACCATTTTAATTTTTTTCTTATTTTACTAACATTGTTGAGTTATTTTCTTAGTGCCAAGTATTACAATGAACAGGTTAACTTTAAAAAAATCTAGTTCACCATAAAAAAGGCGTAATTTCAATAATATACAAAAACTTTACTTCATTGTAACCTATTCCTTTCCTTCTCCTTTTTTTCTCATACAGATTATATTTGTACACATTATAAGTTCACTTGTATAGTTCTTGTTTCATGCAGTTTTCTTTTACAACAGATGGGATATGAAAGAGTTACAAACAGAAATACCTGTATACCATCTTTTATTTTTACCTATGCAGGTACTTCTCCCAGACAATTTATTTCTTCATGTGTATTCAGGTTCCTATTTAGTGTTCCTTCATTTTAGCCTGAAGAAATCTCTTTAGTATTTTCTGTAGGCCAGGTTTGCTAGAATCAAAGTATCGTAGTTTTTGTTCATCTTCAAACATCTGACACTTTTCTTGATTTTGAAAAATAATTTTATTTTATCTGAGCTGCGGGGTACAAGTGAGTATTTGCTACATAAGTAAGTTGCATACAGGTGAAGTTTAGATTTCTAGTAGGCCTTCTCTTCCCCAGTAGTGGCCTGGTAATCAGTGCGTTTCTACATACTCTATCCCTCTTCCTTCCCTCCCTCCCCTAGTAGTGTCCAGCATCTGTTGATCCCACTCTTGTGCCCATGTGACCAGTGATCAGAGTCTGCTTATGAGTAAGAACATTTGGTATTCAATTCTTTGTTTCTGTGATAGTTCATTTAGCATGATGGTCTTCAGCTGCATCCATGCTGCTGCAAATGCTATGATTTTATTCTTCTTTATGGCTGTATAATTTCTTCATGTATATGTACCACATTTTCCTTTTCCAGTCTACTTTCGATGGGCATCTGAGTTGGTTCCATGTTTTTGCTGCTATGAATAGTGCTGGAACAACATTTTTAGTAGTCACATACTATTCAATTATATTGATAAATTTTAATTTAATTGTATCCCACTGTCGGAAATTCAGATGAGTTGCAACTTTTTGCTATTACAAACAATGATCTGATGAACATTTTTGTAGCTAATATTCACATACCTCTTGAGATAAAGGCTGTAAGGAAAAATTCATAAACTTAAATGTTACCTCAAGCAGGGGAATAAATGTGCTCTGTTTGGCTATACGTGCAAGCAATTAGTCCTAAAGACATTTGGGCCCAGAGGGTATCACTGGCAGACTTGGCTATCCATGTGGTTTGGGTTTAGACAGGTGATATATATGTGAGCATGTTTCAGCTGACCCATGTGGACTGCCTGGCAGCATTTAACCTCTGGACCAATTGAAGACATGTATGGGTTTTAGGAGTCTTTAGAGGACCCAGCTGCACTCACTGTAGTTTTTAAAAATAAAGGTGACTGGGCACGGTGGCTCAAGCCTGTAATCCCAGCACTTTGGGAGGCCAAGGTAAGGGGATTGCCTGAGCCCACAGGTTCAAGAACAGCCCGGGCACCTTGGTGAGACTTTATCTTTACAACATATGTAAAAATTAGCCTGAGTAGTAGCATGCACCTGTATTTCTGGCTACTTGGAAGGCTGAGGTGGAAGGATCACCTGAGTCCAACAGGTCAACACTGAGGTGGGCATGAGCGTGCTACTGCACTCCAGCCTGGGAGATCGAGTGAGACTCCAATTCAAATAATAGTAATGATAAATAAATACAAAAATAAAAATAAAAGTGTGCTGCTTCACAACAGCAAGCTACTTGAAATAATATTTTAGCAACCCAATATTTTAGCACAGCCTGCACTTGTGCCTTCAGGATTGGCATGAGCAGCAAGGGGAAGACCTGGCTTTCTAGAAAGGTTTTCTGTACAATGAGCCCTTGTGAGCAGGATGGGAGAGGAGAAAAGGAGAGGGAGCAGATTCCAAGAAGGAAAAATTGCTTTCAGATGACAATCTGACAACGTTGTAGATGGGTGCTCACAGGGCTTTAGATTGTCTTTGTTTCCATAATGTGTTCTTATGCTCATTCAAGAAACTAAGTCTCTCTCTTTCCTGGACAGTAGGCTAATATATGAGCCCCCTATATTGGAATAACTTTAAAATTTTTCCTCTCTTACACCGTTCTCTTCACCAAATTTGGTCTAATGTCACTGACAAAGTCTTTTGAATCTGTTGTTCAGGCTCTGATTTTCTTTCTCTTGAATAACTACAGAACCTTTCATGGAAATCCTCATTCCCACTTCTTTCCGACCCATTTTCTATACAATTATGGTCTGAGTTATCTTAGTAACATGAACACTGCATCATGTTATCACTAGGTCAAAAACCTTCAAAGGTGTTGTGTTGCCTACAGGGGAAATTTCATACTTTTATTCAAAAAAAATTTTTTTTTTTACTTTTAAAGATGTGAGGGTACAAGTCAGGACTGGGTACAAAAATGGTTTACAGACAGGTGAAGTTTGGGCTTCCCAGTGGACCTCACTTTGATTGGATTAAGACCTGGCACCCTTAGTGATAATATGTGCCTCCCCCCAGCAGTGTCCCACTACTGCCAATCCCTTTCTTGCAGTATTATTCAGGATTCACTTCTGAGTGAGAACATGTGGTACTTAGCTCTTTGTGTCTGTGATAGATCACTGAGTATGATGGAGTCTAAATCCATCCAAGTTGCTGCAAAGTCCATAATTTTGTCCTTCTTTATGGCTGCGTAGTATTCCATTGTGTATATGTACGGTATTTTCTTTATCCAGTCTGCTTCTAATGGGCAGCAGAGTTGGTTCCACGTTTTTGCTATTGTGAATAGTGCTGCAAAGAAAAAAAAAAATGCATGTGCAAGTATCTTTTTTGTAAATGACTTGAGTTTTCCCGGGTATATTCCCAGAAGAGGGAATGCTGCATCATAAAGAGGGCCAATTTTAAGTTCTTTTAGAAATCGCCACACTGTTTTCCATAGAGGTTGAACTAGTTTGCACTCCCATCAATAGTTTAGAAACATTCCTTTTCTCCACATCCTCACCAGCATCTGTTGTTTTTTGCTTTATTAATGAAGGTCATTCTTACTAGAGTTCGGCAGTTATCTCAGGGTGGTTTTGATTTGCATCTCTCTAATGATGAGTAAGGCTGAGCATTTTTCCATGTTTCTGTTGACTGTTCATATGTCTTTTTTTGATAAGTGTCTATTCATATCTTTTGCCCACTTTTTAACTGGGCTGTTTGTTTTCTTACTTTTGCTTGTTTGAGTTCATTATAGATCCTGGATGTTAGGTCTTTGTCAGATATACAGTTGGAAAATATTTTTTCCCATTCTGTGGGCTGTCTCACTACTCTCTTGATCTTTTTTTTTTTTGCTTTGCAGCAGCTTTGCAGTTTGATGAGGTCCCACTTGTTTATCTTATCTCTTATGGCATGGGCTTTTGGAGTTTTTTTTTAAATCAGTAATTGGCTACCTATTCCAATTTCTGTAAAGGCATCTCCTGCATTTTTTGAGATTCTTATAGTCTGAGATTATACATTTAGTTCTTTGATCCATTTAGAGTAGGTTTTTTTGCACAGTTATAAGTAAGGGTCCTGTTTCATTCTTCTGCATGTGGCAACAGTTTTACCAGCACCATTTACTGAAAAAGTTCTCCTCTCCCCAGAGGTTGTTTGTCAGAGATGAGTTGGTTGAGAAATTGAGGTTTTGCTCCAGGAATCTCTATCCTGTTCCATTGGTCCATATGCCTGTTCTTGTACTAGTATCAGGCAGTTTTGATTATTGTAGGTTTATAATAAAGTTTAAAGTCTGGAAGTGCGATACCTCCTGCTTTGTTTCCTTTACTGAGGGTTGTTTTGACTATTCATGGTCATTTTTAAAAAATACGAATTTCTGTATTATTTCCAGGTCTGAGAAGAATGATGATGGTAATTTAATTGGTATTGCATTGAATCTGTAGATTGCCTTGTGTGGGATGAACATCTTTACAATATTAATTCTTCCAATCCGTGAGCATGGAATAATTTTCCATTTGTTTGTGTCTACTTTGATTTCTTTGAGCAGTGCTTTGTAGTTTTTTAAAAATAAACATTTTTAAAATCTTATTTTTAATTTTTTAATTATAAAGATGTGGGGTACAATTCAGGGTTAGGTATACAAATGCTGATTATGTAGGTACCCTTGTTGATGAGGTGTGCCCCACCCTCCCCAGCAGTTTCCCTCAACTGCCAATCCCACCCTTCCTCCCTGACAGTTTCCCATTACTGCCAATCCCTTTCTTATAGTATTATAATTGTTCAAGGTCTGCCTATGAGTGAGAACATATGGTACTCTGTTCTTTGTTTCTGTGATAGATCACTGAGTATGATCGACTCTAAATACATCCAAGTTGCTGCAAAGTCCATAAGTAGTTTTTATTCTGAAGTCTTTCACTTCTCTGTTGGGAAGATACCAAGTTATTTCAATTTTTTTGTAGGCTGCTGTGAGTGAGATTATACTTTTTATTTGGTTTTCTGCCTGCTTATTATTAGTGTTTAAAAATATGACTGTCTTTTGATGTTAATTTTGTACGCTGAGACTTTGCCAAAGTCCTTTATCAGTGCAAGAACGTTTTTGACAGATTCCCTTGGGATTTCCAGATATAGGATCATATCATCAGCAAAGACAGATAACTTAACTTCCCCTTTTTCCTACTTAGATATCCTTTATTTTCTTCTCTTATCTTATTGCTCTAGCTAGGACTTTCAACACTATGTCGAACAGGAGGGATGAGAGTGGGATGTCTTGTCTTGTTCTGGTTGTCTGGGGAAATGCTTCCAATTTCTGTCCAACATATTGTTTATGTTGGCTGTGGGTTTATCATAGATGGCTCTTATTATTTTGAGGTATGGTCCCTCTATACCTAGGTGTTCAAGGGTTTGTATCAAGAAGGGATGCTGAATTTTGTCAAAAAACATTTTTTGCATCTAATGATATAATCATGTGGTTCTTGTTTTTACATTTGTTGATGTATTTAATTACATTTATGGTCTTATGGATGTTGAGCCAGCCTTACCTCCTGGGATTAAGTATACTTGGTCATGTTGGATGATTTTTGAGATGTATTGTTGGATCTGATTTGCTAGACTCTTGTTGAGGATTTTTACAACTATGTTCATCAGGGATATTGGCTTGTAGTTCTCTTTCTTTTTGTGTCTTTGCCTGGTTTGGGTATCAGTGTAATGTTAGTTTCAAAAGATGATTTGAAGAGAGTCCCTCTTTCTTGATTGCCTGGAATACTTTCAATAGGATTTGTATCAGTTCCTTGTTGTGTGTTTTGTAGAATTCCAGTGGAAAGCCATCTGGTCCAGGGCTTTTTTGGTAGGCAATTTTCTTATGATGGAGTTAATTTCCCAGTTTATTATTGGTCTATTTAGGATTTCAATTTCTTCTTGTTTCAACCTTGGCAGGTCAAAAAGTCTTCCATTTTGTTTAGGTTTTTAATTTGTTTCCATCCATATGTGCATAGTAATCTCTGATAATCTTTTGTATTTCTTTGAGGTCAGTTGTGACTTATCTTTTGTGTTTTTGATAGTGTTTATTTGGCTTTTTCTATCTTTTTCTTGGTCAATCTTGCTAGGGATTCATCAATCCATTCTTTATCCTTTCAAAGAATCAGGTTTTAGTTTTGTTGATCTTTTTCTATGATATTTTTGTCTTCTATGTTCTTTATTTGGGTTTTTATTTTGGTGATCTGGATTCTTCTGCTGAAGTTAGGGTTTTGGAGGTCTTACCTTTCTGGTTCCCTTAGGTGATTTGTTAGGCTGTTGACTCGTGATCTATTTTCTTAATGTGTGTTTGTAAAGCTATTTATTCCCCTCTTAGTACTGTTTTCATGACATTCCAGAGGTTTTGATAGGATGTATTTTTGTTTTCATTTGTTTCCAAGAATCTTTTAATATCTGTTTTGATTCCTGTATTGACCCAAGACTTATTCAGCATCATGCTGTTTAGTGTCTATGTCTTTGTGTGTTTGAGGGGGATCTTGTTGGTAGTACTATTCATTTATATTTCTCTGTGGTCTGAGGAGATGCATGGTAGTATTTCAATCCAATTAAATTTGTGCTTGATTTATGGTCAAAGATGTGGTCAATATTGGAATATTTTCTATGTGATGCTGAGTGGACAGTATATTCTGTGATTGCTGTGATTGCTGTAGTGTTCTGTAGGTTTTTGTTTTTTTTTCAGTTGGAGTCTCACTCTGTTGCCCAGGCTGGAGGGCAGTGGCACACTCATGGCCACCCCAGCATCAACCTGCTGGGACTGGTGATCCTTTTGCCTCAGCCTTCCAAGTAACTGGAACCACAGGCACCTGCTATCATGCCTGGACAATTTTTTTTTTTTTTAATTTCTATTTTAGAGATGAGGCCTTACCAAGTTGCCTGGGCTGTTCTTGAACCTGTGGGCACAGGGAATCCACTCATCTTGGCCTCCCAAATTGCTGGGATTACAGGCTGAGCCACTGAACCCAGCTGTAGGCATTTATTAAGTCCATTTGGTCAAGCATCAAGTTGATACTTTGGATCTCCCTATTGATTTTTTGCCTTGATGATCTATATAGGCTTGCTAGTGGAGTATTTAAATCCTCAGTTATGTTAGTGTTTGAGTCAATCTCATTTTTTTGTTTAATTAGTAGTTGCTTTATAAATCTTGGTGCTCCTGTGTTGGGTGTATATATATTTAGGATGGGTATTCTTGTTGATGGATTGAAATTTTTATCATTATGTAGTGTCCTTTCGTATCTTTTTAAAGTTTTGATAGCATGAAGGTTGTTTTGTCAGATATTAAAATTGTAACGCCTGCCTCCTTTTGTTTTCTGTTCATCTGAAAGTTTATTTTACATCCTCTAACTCTGAGTTTGTGGGTGTTCTTTGTAGTGAGATGTGTTTCCTGGAGGCAGAATATTGTTGGGTCATGCTCTTTTTTCCAGTTTGCCATTCTATGTATTTTCAGTGGTGTATTTAGTCCATTCATGTTCTGGCTGATTATTGAAATTTAAGAGTTTATCCTTGTTCTGGGGTTCTTATAAAGGTTTTTTTGTTGGTTTGTTTTCTTTTAACTTTTGGGTTCATGTACGTGAGTGTTTTTAAGTTTGTAGTTGTGGAGTATTCTGTTGATTCTGTTTTTTCCTGTACTCTTAGGAAGCACATGGTCATTCTTTTTTTCTTTCTTCTGTGCTTAACATCTTCTTAAGCATCTCCTATAGAGCTGATCTGAAAGCAGCATTATTTCTTTGAGATTGGATGACTGGGAAGGATTTTAATTCTTCATTGCTGATAAAGCTTAGCTTATCTGTGTAGGAATTTCTTGGTTGAAATTGTTTATCTTTGAAAATTTGAAGACTGGACTGTAGATTTTTTAGCTTGTAGTGCTTCTGTACATATGTCTGCTGCTATTCTTATTGGTCTTCCCAGTATGTATTCTGACCTTTCCTCTCACTGCCTTTAGGATTTTTTTCTTTTATACCTACTTTGTGTAAACGAGTTACTATTTGTCTGGAAGTTGGTTTTTTCATCTGATGCCTTGCAAGTGTTTTCTGAGTCACCTGTGTTTGAATTGTTGCATCTCTGATAAGATGAGGAAAGTTTTCTTGTATAACCTCATGGAATTTTTGTTCCGAGGTGTTCTCTGTCTTTCTGCTTCAGGAATACCAATCAGGCTTAAGTTTGGCATCTTAATTTAATTGCACATCTCTTGGGGTCTTTGTTCTGTCTTTTTAAGCTTCCTTTTTATGTTTAACAGTTTGGGTTAGTTTCACATTTTGATATTCAAGTTCTGAGATTTTCTTCTGCTTGGTCAATTCTGCTTTCCATGCTTGTCAGTTTGTCATTTATTTCATTCACTGTGTTCTTTTATGGCCCATGTCTCTGTTACTAACTCTTCATTCTTTATTTTTGCCTTTCATGATTTTTATTAATCCTTTCCATCCATAGCTTGATGTCTGATTTTGTGGTCTGAGACCAGTCTTTCTGGGTACTGTTCACTTTTTAAGTTCTGATGTTTGTATTCTCATGCACTGTCTTTCTAGGGGTCTAGAGGGTACCCGTGTTCTTCTGTTGTTTCTTCCTCATTTTTGATATTTTTTTTCTTTGTTTCCCCCTCTTTAATTCGGTTGGTCAGTGAGGGGGATAGTTTCACTTTTGTTTGCTCAGCCCCCTATTCTTCCCTAGGTAGTGCTTCTTGATATATTCAATTTTGAAGTGGGACTGGGGAGGGCTGTGCTGTCTTTTTGCAGTTTTGTGATTTAAATAAG
Source organism: Cephalopachus bancanus (assembly GCA_027257055.1). Taxonomy (NCBI): domain Eukaryota; kingdom Metazoa; phylum Chordata; class Mammalia; order Primates; family Tarsiidae; genus Cephalopachus; species Cephalopachus bancanus. The sequence continues at coordinate 1,633,687 of JAPVLO010000096.1, read as the reverse complement.
TCATAATGGGGGTGGGTGGGAGATAAGGTTCAGAAGCCACCTGTAGATACCAGTATTTGCTGACTGTGATATGGGCCCCCTGATTCCCCACTTCCCACCACCTCACAATATGTTTATGTAGTGGGAGTGTATGTATACGTCCCGAAACCAAAATTTACACAAGAGAAAGGAAAAGAACAGAGAAAGAAAGAAGGAAGAATGAAGAAAGTTGAAGAGAAGAAGAAGAAAAGGGAAAACAAATAGGCAAGCAAACAGATAAACAAAGACACAAAAACCAAAAATACACTCTCCCTCAACTATACCCATATATGAAAAACGAGGGAGAAAAAGGGGCAAAACAAATCAGAACACATACTCAAAGATATGCATAGAGAGAGCAAGCCAAAACAAACAAACAAACAAAAAACAAAAATTGAATTTTGTGATTCTTGCTCTCCATCTTGTGGCCATTTCTGTAACTTCAGGTTTCTTTTTTGCTAGCATGTCCCAAGCACTGTAGCTTTCACTCTGTGGGAGGGAGTAGGCTCTGGACTATAAAGACTCTCCTCCCTGCTCACCATGGGGTCAGGGTGGTCTTTTTGTGGTTCCTCTACCAGCCTGTGTTCAGTTCTTTCCACATGGGCCGACTAGGCCACTCTCCACTTAGGTCATATGCCCCACAGACTGCTGGAGGAAGGGAACTGGATCAGTCGAGACTCACCCCTACTCATTTGCTGCTACTCACCCCTCAGTCTCAGGATACAGGATGCTCAATAATGGGCAAACTGAAGTATGTCTCTGTCTAAATTCTAGGACAGAGAAAATGGCAACAGCCCATGTTTTCTTCTCTGATGGGACTCAGTTCTAGATTTCCTCTCTACTCTTTCTCCATAGTTCCTGCTGCCAGTGTCTGACCTGCCACTGCAGGTGGTGGTGTTGGGGCAGGTGCCAGGTACTGAGAAGAAGTTTCAGAGTGTCTCTTTCTGAGAAATGTCCTGAGAATGGAGGATGTTCCAGTGCATGGGGGTTGCCAAATTCAGAGTGGTGGTAGATGGCAGCTGCTTCAGCAGGGAGCGCCAGGTGCTTGTTCCCTTGGCCCCCCTCAGTTGGACATACACTCACCCACTTGCACACACATGCATGCAGATTTGTCCTTATGCACGTTCACCAATGCCGAGACTCACATACTCTGACAGATTCAGTCACCATCTTCCCCTTTCCTTGATTTTTGAAAGATAGTTTAGTTGAATATAGAATTGATTGGTCATCTTTTCCTTTCAGCATTTTGACAATGTCATCTCACTACCCTTTGTCTTCCAGCTGCTTTTGATAAAAAGTCAAATGCTAATTTATCAGAGAGTCCTGTATATGCATATTTTTTCTCTTGCTTTCAAGATTCCCCCCACTCCCGGCTTTTGACATTTTGACTATGATATGTCTAGATATGATTTTTTTGGTATTATCCTCCTTATAGTTTGTTGAGCTTCTTGGATTCATGGCCAAAACATTTTATCAAATTTGCTATGGTTTAACCATTATTTGTCATTCTTTTCTCTTTTTTTCTACCCTATTTTTGGGATTCCCATTATACATACATTTGCATATTGATACTATCCCAAATATGTCTGAGGACTTTGTTAAGTTTTTTCACTTTCTCTTCTTTTCTCTAGACTGAATCTGTCTTTAAGTTTTCTTCTTATTATTATTACTGTTAGTCTCTATTTGGTGAGATGTTACTCATTTACTCTCTCTGAATTCTATAGTCATTTAAAAAAAGTTTTTGACAACATCTATAATATTTGGTTTTAAGTGTTTTTATAGTAAGTCCATTATCTTCATGTGGATTATTTAGTATCTGGGCTTCCTTGCATAGTATTTCTATTGACTGCATTTTTTTCCCACTGTGCATAGGCCATTCTTGTTTCTTTGTATGCCTCATAACTTTTTTTTTAACGGGACATTTAAAAGAATATTATGTGGCAATTCTGGAAGTCAGACTCCCCCTTTACTTACTATCATTTTTCACTGGGCTGTTGGTTTTTATTTATGTTGCTATTTATTGTTTAGTATTTTTTCTGGTGTAATTCTGTAAAGTCTGTAATCACTGTAATGTGCAACCACTTTACAATCTCTACTTGGTTAACTTATTGGTTAGCTAATGACTGGACAGAATGTTGGTTAAATGCTTTGAACTAGCAAGTCTCTACCCTTTGCTAAGGGATTGTGTGTGTGTGCGTGTGTATGTGTGTGTGTGGTATGTGTATGTGTGTGTGTGTTAGAGTATTCCTTAAATGAATGTTGACATCTCTAACTTAGCTGTTACTCCTATTTTTAGAGCCAACACATCATCCAGAGGGAGATATTCTAGATTTCCATGAATATGCCAGAACTTTTCAAAGACCCTTATAGGCATTGTATCCTCAAGATCCTTTTATTATTTTGTTTGCCCTGCCTATTTTTAATCTTACCCTTTTAAACCATAATTTAAAAATAATTTTTATACAATCTTGGGAGGTTGTGTGATGCCAGAAAGTCCTCTATTTCATTTAGATATTTGAATTTGCTTCTATACAGGTGTGCATAGTAATCTCTGATAGTCTTTTACATTTCTTCAGCGTCAGTTGTAACTTCATGTTCTTCATTTCTAATTGTGTTTATTTGGACTTCTCTCTTTCTCCTAGCCAATCTGGCTGGGGGGGTGTCCATCTATCTTGTTTATCCTCTCAAACAACAAGATTTTTGTTTTGTTGACTTTTTTCTATGATGCCATTGTCTTCTATGTCCTGTATTTGAGATTTTATTTTGGTAATCTGGATTCTTCTGCTCAAGTTAAGATTTTAGTGGTCTTGCCTTTCCATCTCTTTTTGATGTGACATTAGTCTGTTTGTGATCTTTCTGTTTTTTAAAAAATGTGTATGTAGAGCTATGAATTCCCTCTTATTACTATTTTCATGGCATTCCAGAGATTTGGTAAGCTATATCTTGGTTTCCATTTGTTTCCAGGAATTTTTAAATTTCTGTCTCAATTTCTGTTTTGACCCTGGATTTATTCAGTACTGTGCTCTTTAGTGTCTATGTCTTTGTGTGTTTTGGGGGGTGGACTTGGTGGTGGTGATATTTGTTTTTATTGCATTGTGGTCTGAGAAGATGAATGCTGTTATTTCAGTCTTATGGAATTTGCTTATGCTTGATTTATAGCTGAGGATGTGGTCAATCTTGGAGTATGTTTCATGTGATGATAAGTAGAAGTTATATTCTGTGATTTTTGGGTGGAGTGTTCTGTAGGTATCAATTAAGTTCATTTGGTCAAGCATCAATTTGAGATTCTGGATCTACTTATTTTTCTTCAATTTTTAATTGTTATAACATATTATAATTCCAGCATGAGTAGTAAAAGCCATTGGTAAAATATCCTAGAAATATAAAAGAAGCCAACACTCAGTGTTTTTTATTTTTTATTTTTTTAGTTATTATTTATTTATTTATTTTTCTATTGTGGGGTACAGTTAAGGGTTAGGCATACAAATATGCTCTGTTCAGGCACCCTTGTTGATAAGAGGTGTCTCCCCGTCCCCAGACAGATATTTACTACCATTAATCCTATCTCCCTTCCCCTCTCACCCCCATAGTTTCCCACCACTGTCAGTCATTTTCTTATAGTATTACATTGGATGTTCAAGGTCCACTATATGAGTGAGAACAAGTGATACTCAGATCTTTGTTTCTGTGAGAGATCACTCAGTATTATAGACTCGAGTTCCATCCAGGTTGCTATGAAATTCATGATTTTGTTCTTTTTTATGGCTGCATGGTATTCCATCGTGTGTATGTACCACATTTTTTTAATCCAGTCCTCTTTTGATGGGCAGCATGGTTGCTTCCAGGTACTTGCTATTGTGAACAATGCTGCAATAAACATACGTGTGCAGGTATCTTTTTTATAGAGTGATTTGAGTTCTTCAGGGTATATTCCCAGTAGAGGGATTGTGGGGTCGTATGGGAGGTCAATATTTAGAGCTTTTAGGAATCACCATACTGTTTTCCACAGAGGTTGCACTAGTTTGCACTCCCATCAACAGTGTAGAAGTATTCCCTTTTTGCCACACCCTCTCCAGCAACTGTTATTTTTTGAGTTATTGATAATTGCCATTCTGACTGGGGTTAGTTAGGTGGTATCTCAGTGTGGTTTTGATTTGCATCTCCCTGATGATTAGTGAGGTTGAACATTTTTTCATGTGTTTGTTGACTGCTTGGATGTCTTCCTTTGAGAAGTGTCTGTTCATATCTTTTGCCCACTTTATAATGGGGTTATTTGTTTTTTTCTTTTCAGCACATCTGAGTTCCTTGTAGATCCAAGATGTTAAACTTTTGTCAGACCTGGAGTTGGCAAATACTTTTTCCAGTCTATAAGCTGTCTCCCTGCTCTCTTGATGGTTTCTTTGGCTTTGCAGAAGCTTGTCAGTTTAATGAGGTCCCACTTGTCTATCTTATCTCTTGTGGCCTGTGGGTTTCGGGTTTTGTTCAGGAATTGGATGCCAGTTCCTATTTCCATGAGGGTGTGTCCTCCATTTTCTAAGGTTCTCATGGTTTGAGGTTTTACATTTAGGTCTCTGATCCATTTAGAGTTAATTTTTCTGTATGGGGATAGATAGGGGTCCTGCTTCAATCTTCTGCATGTGGTCAGCCAGTTTTCCCAGCACCATTTACTGAATAGGTTCTCCTCTCCCCAGTGGTAGGTGGTGGAGGCTTTGTCGAAGATGAGTTGGTTGAGAAATTGAAGTTTTGCTTCTATTCCATTGATCTATATGCCTGTTCCTGTACCAATACCAAGCCGTTTTGATGATTTAGCTTTATAGTAGAGTTTGAAGTCTGGTAATGTGATACCACCTGCTTTGTTTTCTTTGCTGAGAATTGTTCTGGCTATTCTTGGTCGTTTGTGTTTCCATATGAATTCCTGTGTTGTTTTTTCAATGTCTGAGAAGAATGTTGCTGGTAATTTGATGGGTATTGCATTAAATCTGTAGATTGCCTTAGGTAAGATGAAAATCTTCACAATGTTGATTCTTCCAATCCATGAGCATGGGATATTTTTCCACTTGTTTGTGTCATCTTTGATTTCTTTGAGCAGTGTTTTGTAGTTTTCATTGTAAAGGTCTTTCATGTTTCTGGTTAGGAAGATGCCAAGGTATTTCTTTCTTTTTTTTTTTTGCAGCTATTGTGAATGGGATTGTGGTTTTTATTTGAGTTTCTGTTTGTTTATTATTGGTGTAAAGAAATGTGATTATCTTTTGCACATTTATTTTATATCCTGAGACTTTACCAAAGTCCTTTATCAGTGTAAGGAGGTTTTTGACAGATTCTCTTGGGTTTTCAAGGTACATGATCATGTCATCTGCAAAGAGAGATAGCTTGACTTCCTCTTTTCCTATTTGAATACCCCTGATTACCTTCTCTTCTCTGAATGCTCTAGCCAGGACTTCTAATACTATATTGAACCGGAGGGGTGAGAGTGGGCATCCTTGTCTTGTTTCTGTTTTCAGGGGAAATGGTTCCAGTTTTTGTCCATTTAGGAGTATGCTGGCTGTGGGTTTCTCATAGATGGCTTTTATTGTTTTGAGGTATGTTCCCCATACGCCTAGGTGTTTGAGGGTTTTTATCAAGAAGGGGTGCTGGATTTTATCAAAAGCTTTTTCTGCATCTAATGATATAATCATGTGGTTTTTGTTTTGACATCTGTTGATGTATTTAATTACCTTTATGGTTTTATGAATGTTGAACCAGCCTTGAATCCCAGGGATGAAGCCTACTTGATCATGATGGATGATTTTTGTGATGTGTTGTTGAATCTGGTTTGCTAGGATCTTGTTGAGAATTTTAGCATCTATGTTCATCAAAGATATTGGCCTGTGGTTCTCTTTCTTTGTTGGGTCTTTACCTGGCTTGGGTATCAATGTGATGTTGGCATCGTAAAATGATTTGGGAAGATTTCCATCTTTCTCAATTGCCTGGAATACCTTCAGTAGGATTGGTATAAGCTCCTCCTTAAATGTCTTGCAGAATTCTGCTGGAAAGACATCTGGTCCAGAGCTTTTTTTTGTAGGTAGTTTTCTTATTACACAGTCAATTTCCTTGATTGTTATTGGTCTATTTAGGGCCTCAATTTCTTCTTGTTTCAACCTAGGCAGGTTGTGTGAAGACAGAAAGTCCTCCATGTTCTTAAGGTTTTCAAGTTTGTTTCCATACAAGTGTACATAATAGTCTCTAATGACCTTTTGCATTTCTTCAGGATCATATGTGACTTCATCTTTTGTGTTTCTGATTGTGCTTATTTGGACTTTTTCTCTCTTTTTCTTGGTCAGTCTAGCTAGGGGATCATCAATCTTGTTTATCCTTTCAAAGAACCAGCTTTTTGTTTCATTGATTTTTTTGTATTTTCTTTTTGTCTTCTATGTCCTGGATTTGGGCTTTTATTTTGGTGATCTGGATTCTTCTGCTGAAATTAGGGTTTTGTGATCTTGTTTTTCCAGTTTCTTCAGGTTGCTTCTTAGGCTGTTAATTTGTGATCCTTTCACTTTCTTCATGTGCGTTTGTAGGGATATAAATTCCCCTCTTACTACAGCTTTCATGGCATCCCAGAGATTTTGGTAAGATGTTTCTTCATTTTCATTTGTTTCCAGGTATCTTTTGATCTCTGTTTTGATTTCTTCATTGACCCAGGAGTTGTTTAGCATCATGCTGTTTAGTGTCCATGTCTTTGTGGGTTTGGTGTTAATGCTTATTTTTATTCTGCTGTGGTCCGAGAAGCTGCATGGTAAAATTTCAGTCCTTTTAAATTTGCTTATGCTTGTCTTATGACCAAGTATGTGGTCAATCTTAGAGTACGTTCCATGTGGTCATGAGTAGAATGTGTATTCTGTGGTCTTTGGATGGAGGGTTCTGTAGGTATCAATTAAGTCCATTTGATCAAGCGTCACATTGAGGTTTGGGATCTCGTTGCTGATTTTTTGTCCTGATGATCTGTTTAAGGTTGTGAGTGGGTTATTAAAGTCCCCAGCTATGATGGTATTGGAGGTGATATCTTTTTTTAGTTTACCTAGGAGCTGCTTTATGAAAGTTGGTGCTCCTATGTTTGGTGCTTATATGTTTAGGATGGATATTTCTTGTTGATGGATTGAACCTTTTATCATTATGTAGTGGCCTTCTGTATCTTTTTAAATTTTTGATAGCATAAAGGTTATTTTGTCTGAGATTAAGATCATGATTCCTCTTTTCTTTTGTGTTCCATTCACCTGAAAATTTGTTTCCCATCCTCTTACTTTGAGTCTGTGAGTGTCCTTTCTAGTGAGGTGAGTCTCTTGAAGGCAATAGATTGTTACCTGGTGATGTTTTATCCATTCTGCCATTCTATGTCTTTTCAGTGCATTTAGTCCATTCACATTCAAACTAATTATTGAGATGTGGGAGTTGATCTCTATCATAATGTTCTTACAGAGTTGTTGTTCTGTTTGTGTGTTGTCTTTCTTTTGGTTTTAGAGTTGGATCATGTGTGTTTTTAATCTTTTGCCTGTACTCTTGTTAAGAACGTTGTTATTCTTTTTTCCCTTTCTTCTGTATTCAATGCTTTCTTAAGTGTTTCTTATAGTGGTGGTCTGGTGGCAGTGTATGTTCTTAGGGATTGGATATCTAGGAAAGATTTCGATTCTCCCTCACTGATGAAACTTAGCTTGGCTGGGTAGTTCATTCTTGGTTGAAATTGTTTATCTTTTAGAACTTTGAAGATAGGGCTCCAAGTTCTCCTAGCCTGGAGGGTTTCTGTAGATAAATCTGCTGTTATTCTAATTGGTCTTCCCTGGTAGGTAGTCTGTCCTCTTTCTCTTGCAGCCTTTAGGATTTTTTTTTTTTATACCTACTTTGTTTAGGTGAATTATTATATGTTTGCGAGTTGGTCTTCTCATTTGCTGTCTTGCAGGGGTTCTCTGAATCTCTTGTGTTTGAATTTTTTCCTCCTTGATGAGATGAGGGAAGTTTTTTTGAATGATTTCATGAAATGTTTGTTCCAGTGTGGACTGTTTCTCTCTCTGCCTTAGGAAGACCAATTACTCTTAGGTTCAGTCTCTTGAAGTGGTCATTCATCTCTTGAAGGTTTTGTTCTGTCTTTTCGAGCTTCTTTTCTATGCTTTTGACAGTTTGGGTTAGTTCTGTGTTTTGGTCTTCAAGCTCTGAGATTCTTTCTTCTGCTTGGCTAATTCTGCTTTCCATGCTTATTAGTTTGTAATTTATTTCCATCACAGTATTCTCTACTGCTGTTATTTCTGACATCAGCTCCTTCCTGTTTTCCTCTTGTTGCTCCTCAATTTTTTAAATTCTCTCTATTAATGTCTTGATGTTGTCTGGGTTTGTTGCATGTGGTCAGTCATTCTGGGGGCTCTTCATTGTTTGTGTTCCTGAATCTGTTTTCCCAGTGTCTGATCTCCCAGGGGTCTGTGTGAGACCTATATTCTTCTTTTGGTTTTTCTTCATTTGTGCAGTTTTTCCCCCTCCCTACTTTTTCCTTCCCTCCACGTCACTGTCTTCTTTAATTCTGTTATTCAGGTGTGGAGGGGTTGTTTTTACTTCTGTTTGTTCAATCCCCTATTCTTGTTTATGTATGTCCTCTTACTTTGTTCAGTTCTGGAGTTGCACTGTAGGTTGGGGGTGGTCCTTTTTGGAGTTTTGAGATTTACTTAAGCGGGGAGCTGTGATTCAAAATCTATCTGCAGGTCCTGGTATCCACCGACAGGTGTATGAATAATCTGAAACCCACTTCCCACTGCCTTGGAATCTGTCCATGCAGTGAGGTTGCAGGTTTACTCCTTGAAAATAAAATGCAGTTAACAGAGGGAAGAGAATAGAGAAGGCAGTGGCGGGGAAGAGGGAGGTGGAGAGAGAGAGGGGTAAAGGTGAAAACAGACGAGTGTACCAACAAATGGAGAGAGAGACAAAAATTGAAACATATAAAAACAATTGACCATGGCTACAAACTAACCAACTCCCATACAAAAAAAAAAAAAAAAACGAAAACATACAATGTTGCTAACATACAAGTTTACCAACCTCCTTATTGATGTGCTATTCCTCTATACAAAGATATGGTTTACAGAGAGAAGAAAATAAAAGAAGGGAAAAGAAGGAGAAAAAAAAGAGGGGGGGAACAAAACAGAAGGAATAGAATCAAGTCAGTAGACTAACAGAAGCAATCAAGCACACTCTGAGACTTTTCGTTTAAGTCGAATGTCCTTTCAGCACTGATTTCTATCTGTCTTTTCAAGCTAGTAAGTTTGTTCAAGGTTAGGATCAGTTGCCCCTGGCCTGCTGTGAAGGGTAGTTCAGATCATCACTCAGTTCCCCATGCCCTGTTCACTACTCAGATCTGACTTGTATCTGTCAGGCTTCCATTTTTCCCCTTTCGGTGTTGTTACCTTCAATTGCCAGCAGGGGGTGTTATCCCTTGCTACAGATGGTCTTTATCACAGCTGCTCGCCCACCCCTAAGGGGAGGGAGATGTTGCCTGGAGGCACACAGGAGGAGACCCACGGCCTGGCAGGACGTCCAGTGGTAGCAGACCTCAGCAGATCTTGCTCTCAGGGGCTTCAAGGTCTAAGTTGTGGATCACCTCAGGCAAGGGCCGTGTGATGTGTAATGGCTGCCTTGGCGGTGGCAGCTGTGGCTCACCTCAGGCACTGACGGTCGGATGTGGAATGGCTGTTTTGGCAGTGGCGGCAGCAGCAGCGGTGGTAGCTGGCCTCAGGCACAGGTGGAGTGATGTGTAATGGCTGCCTTGGAGGCAGGCAGCAGTGGCGGTGGTGGCGGAGGTGGCGGTGGCTCACCTCAGGCCCTGGCAGTGCGATGTGGAATGGCTGACAGCTGTCGCAGCAGTGGCAGCAGCAGCAGCCACAGAAGCTGCCCAGATTGCAGTGATGCCTCAGAGAGGTCTATGACTGAGCTCTGAGTGAAGAGCAGGCTGCCGATGATGGGATCTGTAGCCTCCAGGGAGAGAACCAGAGTCTCTTTGTGATCTCCTCGGTGGAGAGTCTCACAGACCGAGCTGCCCCGTCGCCATCTTGCCGGAAGTCCTTCTCAGTGTTTTAACTTAATCAACAATATGATAAATTCCTCAAAAATACCTTGAATAGAACATTGATTTACTTGTTTTTTTCAGCTTCCTCATTTAATGGCTCCTGTGGTGAAGGTTTAGCTTCTCAACTGCAAGGAGACCACAATTATAGGTGCTCGGCACAAACACTTGTGAGTCATCTTCTTGGGTTTAAATTCAGCTTGGCTACTGACTAGCTGTGCAACTTTGGGAAAATAACTCAACTTTTTTATTCTCAGTTTTTCTTAAATCTATAAACTGACTTCTGGCAAGATGGAGATGGAACAGTTCAGACTGTGAGAATCACCACAAAAGCGAATGTCCATAAAGACTCTGCGTGAGTGGGTGTGTGCCAGTGGGTGAGTGAAAGTCCCTTGGAGGAGATACTTGGGTTCATGTACTCAGGGTTCTCCTCCGGAAGTGACTGCCATCCCCCATTGCCCTGAGATTCGAGCCACCAGAGCGCAGGCTCATCTGCTGTTCTTGGGCTCTCCTGAGAAAAACCAGCTGAATACAGTTGATCCTCATCACCTAGAGCCTGCCTCACACTGTCACCTATAACAGCGAAGTGGCTGGAGCCCCAGATCCATGGAGAGAACAATTGAGGAGAGCTGGAGATGATCTCCACCACCAGAGAGAAAACACCATCATTTTCTTTGTCTTGCCTGTTGCATGGTGACACTAACATTGATTTGGTTAAAACTATCTTTTGCATGAATGTCATACTACACATTGCTACTGTAATTCAACTTTGAAAAGCAACACATAGATATCATCTCTTAAAATGAGTATACATTTTTTGCACCCCTGTATATGTCAAACATCTTGACCAGTGCCTACATATAATAAGTGCTATATGTGTTAGCCAATATGACTGTTAGCAAACATTTTATAGCAGGAATCCCCAACCCACATGCCATGGACCAGTATTGGTCCATGGCATGTTAGGAACTGGGTCATACAGCAGGAGGTGAGTTGTAGGAGAGCAAGTGAAAATTCACCCATATTTATAACCACTCCCCATTGCTCTTATTACCACCTGAGCTCTGTCTTCTGTCAGATCAGTCATGCATTAGATTCTGATAGGAGTGTGAACCTTATTGTGAACTGTGCATTCAAGGGATCTAGATTGTGTGCTCCTTATGAGAATCTAATGGCTGATGATCTCAGGTGGAGCTGAGGCTGTAATGCTAGCACTGGGGAGCAGCTGCAAATACAGATTAACATTAGCAGTGAGGCTTGACAGCACTGAAACTATAGCCAATCAGATGCTTGCAGACGCGTATCAAAACCCTATCAGTGAGTGGCAAGTGAGTTGATGTACATCAATTGTACGGCTGCATCTGGTGCAGGCTGAAAGTCAGAATCTGACACTTATTTTAGTCTGTGTCTGGCCAATCCATTATTTTATTTATCACTCCCATCCACACCTCTTTTTCTTTTTTTTTTAAAAGAGTGAGTTGTATAATTATTTCATTATATATTACAATGTAATAATAATAGAAATAAAGTGTACAATAAATGTCATGCTCTTGAATCATCCTAAAACCATCCTTCCTCCACCCCAGTCAGTGGAAAAACTGTCTTCCATGAAATCAATCTCTGATGGCAAAAAGGTTGAGGATCACTGTTTTTTTTTTTTTTGAGTTGGAGTCTCACTCGGTCACCCTGACTGGAGTGCAGCGGCCGCTTCCGGCCACTGCAGCCTCAACCCGCTGGCTGCGGCGATCCTTCCGCCTCAGCCTTCTAAGTAGCCGGAATTACAGGCGTGTGCTACCACGCCTGGCTGATTTTTTTGATTTATTGTAGAGATGAGGTCTCGCTGCCCAGGCGGGTCTCGAACACCAGGCTCAGGCAATCCACTCACCTCAGCCTCCCAAAGGTGCAGGATTACAGGCTGAGCCACCGAGCCCTGCTGGATCACTGTTTTATAGTACAGGATACATTAGAAATCGTAAAAATAATGTGTTCATTATTATTGCTAAATGATGTTCTTACAGATTACTTTGGCAATCTGTTTACTGTTAATTTTAAAGATAAATACCATTTTTACTTCTTCTGGGACTTTTGTAGAGTGAAGGTATCTGAGACGTTTTCACCAAATCATTCATCAGAAGGCCTATTACTGTTAGTTGAATTAACTTGCACCATTAGCTTAAATCAACTAACAGGCAGCAGCACTTTTTTTTTCATGAGTAACTTTTTTTTTTTCCTGCTCGGACACTTACTTTGGTTTAAATCTAGATGAGTCACTAAAGATTGTTTATCTACTTACATATTGTAAAGAGTCTTGATAAGTGCTCATATTCTAGCTTATTTTCTGCCCTAAATGCAGTGCATTATGTTTTAAAAGTCTTTACTTAAAGAGCAGAAGGAGGAAAACTAAACTATTGAAATCCAAGGAATATGGAGCGTGCACATAAACAGTGTTCCTCTAATGGTCTGTGAAGTACCAGGGTATAATTTAAAAAAAAATTTAAAACAATTCCACCCTGTTGCTGACTAATACTTTTATAAAATACAGTAGACTTGAGCTTCTAAGAAAAATTACCTTGCTTTTAGATCACAGTATTGTCAACTTTGTATTAAAGTTTCTAAGCCCCTCCTTGTAAATTCTATATCTTGAAATGCACTGGTAACAAATACTTTGTGGGCTGGCACTTTGAGTAGTACTAATATAAGGCATATTAAGATAAACATATTTTTAAGGGGATCTTTAGGATACTGGTTTCTTAGGTGAGTGGTAACCAATTTCCACCATTCTTCACAGAGCTGGCTTTACATAATTATTTATTTCTCAGTCAGTATTTAAATTTGAGTTTGAAACCTATAGCAACAGAAAAAGCTTAATATTTGCCTGCATCCTGAGGTGATGGTCAAGATTTATGAGGAACTTTTTGGGGTGCTGAAAAGGCTCTACACCTTCTTTGTGTTGGTGGATTTATTGATATAGACATTTTTTAAAAAACCTCTTCAAATTGTATGCTTAAAATGAACATACTTTAATGACTGTAAATTAAATTTCAATAAAGTGGATTAAAAATATACATTTTAGATAGTATGTTGTTTACTTTGGGAGGAGTAAAGAAATTGAAGCATAGACCTAGTTCTCCCCCAACCATTTCAAGATAAAATACTGTGGACAAGTGTCTCTCTCATTCTGCTTCTCTTGGTAACTCCATCACTCACCATACATCAAGTGGCATTGTTTGGTGACAAGAACCTCATGCAATTAGATGATGCAAGTGATAAAAGTGGTCTTTGTGTATTTTGCCTCATCTTTATGGGTTAGCCTGAAGAGTCTCTTTACGTTTTCATAGATACTGTCTCTTTAAAATAAGAAGATCCTAGGTTTTTTTAAACAAAGAAAGTTGAATTCTTTTTAGAACTTACCTTATTATTTATTTATTTATTTGATTTATTGTATTCTCACTCTGTCTCCCAGACTGGAGTGCAGTGGCTGCTCCCGGCCACCGCAGCCTCGATTTGCTGGGCTCCGGCGATCCTTCCGCCTCAGCCTTCCCAGTAGTCGGAACTACAGGTGCGCGCTACCCTTATTATTATTTAAAGGTGAAATGCATTTTGATATTTTTCAAAGGATAATTTTTAATTGAAGTTTTAAAATACCCAAAGAAAATTGTATCAGCCGGGCTCGGTGGCTCAGCCTGTAATCCCGCGCCTTTGGGAGGCTGAGGTGAGTAAATTGCCTGAGCCCGCGGGTTCGAGACCCGCCTGGGCAGTGAGACCTCATCTCTACAATAAATAAAAAAATCAGCTGGGTGTGGTAGTGCATGCCTGTAATTCCGGCTACTTGGAAGGCTGAGGTGGAAGGATTGCTGGAGCCCAGCAGGTTGAGGCTGCGGTGGCTGGGAGCGGCCACTGCACTCCAGTCTGGGGGAAAGAGTAAGACTCCACCTTAAATAAATAAATAAATAAATAAATAAATAAATAAATAAATAAAAATAAAAGCCCTCTCTTGAACACTTTTAAAAAAAAAGAAAATTTTATCAAGTTATACCAAATATAATTTTTTTTGTGAAGGAGTAACTATGCATCAAAATATAGAAATCTGAACTTGATCTACTAAGAAAATCACAGAAAAAACCCACAAAATCCCTCCATAGTTTTTGTATTACAAGCACATTCGGGATTTTGTTACTAGCAATGAAACTCTTATATCCAAGTTGACAATACTTATTGATGGCTCAGAAAAGGCTAAGAATAAATTTTTCTCTACCATAATTATAAAGCACTTTAAGCAATTTTTTTTTTTTTTTTTGAGTTGGAGTCTCACTCTGTCGCCCAGACTGGAGTGCAGTGGCCGCTCCCGGCCACCGCAGCCTTGACCTGCTGGGCTCCGGCGATCATTCCGCCTCAGTACTTCCAAGTAGCCGGAATTACAGGCACGCGCTACCATGCCCAGCTGATTTTTTGATTTATTGTAGAGATGAGGTCTCACTGCCCAGGCGGGTCTCGAACCCGCAGGCTAAGGTAATCCACTCACCTCAGCCTCCCAAAGGCGCGGGATTACAGGCTGAGCCACCAAGCCCGGCTTAAGCAATTTTTAAAATAATCATTTGCCATACAATACACTGAAAAAAACAGTAAAAGTCTTTTAACAAGCATATATATATATCCAGAGCCTTAGACCAGGAAGGCTTGAAAGGAAAGTCATTTTTCTTCCAAATATCTTATGTGAGTGTCCATTTGAAGTTGCCCAAATTTCCTATCTTTCTGATTCTTATCCATTCATCTATCTTATTGTCATCCTTAAAACCATAGGATAATTATTTTCTTTATTTTGAAGGATTAATAGCACTGTTAATCCATGATACAGAGATAACCACTATCAATACTATAGTATGCATCCTATCTTTTTTCCCCATTGACCACATATACACATGTAAATTAGATAGTTGATACTATAATTCTTCTTAGGTCCACATGTTTTTGGCTTGAAAGACACCTAAATTCATGCTATTATACTATTGATAATAAGTGGTTTAATATATTTCATAATCTATTTTTGACTTGATTTTCAAACATAATTAAGCAAAAAGAGTTTTATTTTTCTCATGAAAAACCTTGAGGTGAATCCTGAAAGAATTAAATAATAATGAAATATAGAATTATCAACTATAAATAGTGTACAATAATACAGTAAAAAATAGAGAAGAGTGGATTGGTACTTTGGACAAATCTACCTAGAATAATTCCTTAAAAAGTAGAAGAAATATAAAAACACATCTACTTATAGCTTTGCAAGAACTAATCATATTGGGAGAAATTACTGGAGAAAATGAGAATCCAAAGACAAGGTTAACACACAAAGGTACATTCATATGCTAATATAGATGAAATTGACAGAGCTGTAGTGCTGATAGTAAGGAGGAATGGAAGTAATTTACAGGCTACTTACAGTGGAGGTCAGATAACCTACTTTGCTCCCTACCCACCACCATAAATGTAAACACACTGAACTTAGATTTCGAAGGGCTACATCCACAGGGTAATAGTCAACAAGAAATATAACAATCCTCAGGTTGGCTTGAGGTTTTCATTACAAAAAAATCTCAATCTTTGAAATTAAGCTAAGCCTGAAATGTTATTTGATTCCTAGCAAGAAAAAAATTTTTTTCTAGAGGGTGATATTTTATCCTCAATTTCTAAACTTAAAATTAAAAATGCAATAAGACACACTGAAAGATAACCACAGTGAAAGACACAAAGAATACAGAAACTATAAGTAATAATCTATAGAAATAACAAAAGAATGAATATTTTCAAATATAAAAATTATTACAACTTAGACTGTAAAACAGAAATGCTTTCTATAATTAGATAAATAAATGTAAAGCTTAAAAATCTCAACAGAGAAGAAATAAAAACAATGACACGGTTCTTGATTTTTCAGAAGAAATCAAGAACTCAATGAACAGGCTAGCTAAGAACAGATTGGACAGAACCAAATGGAGAATTAATAAACTGGAAATGGTGAAAATACCAAAAGAGAGAGTAAAAAGTGCAGGAGATAGTGAGATGTTTGAATGTGAGTCCCTGAAAAAGTTGAGATAAAGAATGGATAGAAACAATATTTGAAAAGATAATAGATGACAATTTTCTTGAATAAATTCGAGAAAAATAAAAAAGAATAAAAAATGAATAAAAATAGCAAAAATGAATACAAAAGAAACAAGACGAATAAAAAAGAAGCACAAATCTTAGGTAGAATAAATAAAGAGAAGTACATACTAAGCCATATTGTAATAGAAAGACAAAAATTAAGTAAAAAATATTAAAATTATCAAGAAAAAACTCTTCAAAGATTACCTTAACAGACTTACACTAAATAAAAATGATACCTAATGCAAAAAAGAATGCAAACTAAGAAAGTAGTAAATGTGTGAATAAATCTAAAAAAATTTTTTCAGATCATTTTACT
The DNA here is from genome assembly GCA_027257055.1 of Cephalopachus bancanus. Taxonomy (NCBI): domain Eukaryota; kingdom Metazoa; phylum Chordata; class Mammalia; order Primates; family Tarsiidae; genus Cephalopachus; species Cephalopachus bancanus. Next base: position 1,617,134 of record JAPVLO010000096.1, on the reverse strand, counting down.
TTCTCTCTAGTCTACATTGTCAGTGAAGAACCAAAAATTGTTTATTAGCTAGGGTTCTTTGTTGTAAATAGCAAATATGAGCTCTGTCTTTCTTAAGTTTAAAAAAATAATATTAGATACCAGGGACTCAGAAAACTAAAAAATCTTTAAAAATTTTTTTTAGAGTTGTGGGGTACAATGTGAATACAATGTGAACATGAGTAAGTTATGTGAAAGTAAGTTGGATTTCTAGTCAACTCTCCCCCGATTAGTAGCAGACATGGTACCCAGTGAACGGTTGTGTCCCTTATCCTTTCTTCCTTTCTCCCTCCCTCCTTTAGCAGTGGTTGGCCTCTGTTGTCCCACCTTTGTGCCCATATGCCCAATGCTTAGTGTCCATTTATGAGTGACAACATATGGTATTCAGTTTTTTGTTTTGTGATAGTTAGAATTATAGTCTCCATCTGCATCCATGTTGCCGCAAAGGATATGACTTTGTTCTTCTTTATGGCTGTGTAGTATCCCATTATGGAAGTGTACCACATTTCCTTTTCCAGCTCACCGTCAGCTGACATTTGGGTTGGTTCCATGTTTTTTCTACTGTGAATAGTGCTGCAACAAACATGCACATGTAGGTGTTTTTTGGGTAGAGAAATTCATATTCCTCTGGGTATATTCTTAGGAGTGGGATTGCTGGGTCAAATGGTAGCTCAATTTTTAGTTCTTTGAGAAAACATCACACTGCTTCCCTCAAGAATTGAACTGGCTTACATTCTTACCAATAATGTAGAAGAATTCCCTTTTCTCCACAGCCTCATCAAATCTGTTGCTTTTTGACTTTTTAATGATAGCTGCCTTGACTGGTGGGAGATGGTATCTTATTGTAGTTTTGATTTGCATTTCTCTGATGATTAGTGATGCTGAGCATTTTTTTTTCATATGTTTGTTAGCTGCTTGTATGTTTTCCTTTGAGAAGTATCGGTTTATGTACTTTGCCCACTTTTAATGGCACTATTAGTTTTTTTTTCCCTGTCAATTCATTTGTGTGGACATTAGGCATTTGTTGGATACATAGCTTGCAAATGTTTTTTTTTTCCATCTGTGAGTTGTTGCTTTACTCTCCTGATGGTTTTCTTTGCTGTGCAAAAACTTTTTAGCTTGATAAGCTCTCATCTGTCAATTTTGAATTTTTCTGCATTTGTCTTTGAGTACTTACCATGATTTCATCCAGAGGGTGTTCCCTAAGTTTTCTTCTTATATTATTATAGTTCGAGATTTTCTATTTAAGTCTTCCAGCTTTGTTCTTTTGGCTGAGGATTGTTTTAGCCATTCAAACTCTTTTTTGCTTCCATATGAATTTCAGCATTGTCTTCTCTAAGTCTGTGAAAAATGATGCAGGTAGTTTAATAGGGATTTTGTTGAATCTGTAGATTTCCAATATTGATTCTTACAATCCATGAGCATGGATGTTCTTTCATTTATTTGTGCTATCTTTGATTTCTTTAGCAATGTTTTGTATTTTTCACTGTAAAGGTCTTTCACCTCTTTGGTAGGTATATGCCACGGTACTTTATTTTCTTTTTTCTGGCTATTAAGAATGGGATTGTGTTTTTAATTTAGTTCTCAACCTGCTTGTTTTTGGTGTGTCAAAATGCAACTGGATTTTGCTTATGATGTTGGATCCCAAGACTTTTCCCAAGTCATTTAAAAGTGCAAGAAGATTTTTCACAGACTCTAGGGTATTCTAGGTATAGAATCATACAATCTACAAAGAAGACTCATTTTACTTCCTTTTTTCCTCCAGGATACCCCTAAATTTTTTCTCCTATCTGATTGCTCTAGCTAAGACTTCCAGTATTTTGTTCAGTAGAAGGGGTGTGAGTGGGCATCCTTGTTTTGTTCTAGATCTTAGGGGGAAATACTTCTAGCTTCTACTTGCTAAGTATGATGTTAGCTGCATGTTTGCAATAAATGGCTCTTATTATTTTGAGGAATGTTTCTTCAATGCCTATTTCAGGGATTTTATCAAGAAGGAATGTTGAATATTATTGATTGCTTTCTCTGTGTTCAGTGAGATAATCATGTGCTTTTAGGTTTTACCCCCATTTATGTGGTAGCTTACATGCATTGATTTGCATATGATGAACAAGCCTTGCATCCTGGGGTTGAAGCTCACCTGATCATTATGAATGATCCTTTTAATGTACTGTTGTCTGTAATTTGCTAGAATTTTGCTGAGTATTTTTGCATCTATACTCATCAGAGAAAATAGTCTAAAGTTTTCTTTACTTGTTGAGTGTTTGTCATCTTTGTGTATTAGAATATTGGCCCCATAGAGTAAGCTAGGGAGAATTCTTCTTTTTTTTTTGATTGCTTGGAATACCTTTAACTTAGTATTGGTTTTTCTTTGTATGCTTTGCAGAATTCATCTGAGAAGGTATCTGGTCATGGGCTTTTTTGGGTGTGTAAGTTTATTATTATTGAGTCAATTTCTTGAATTGTTATTGATCTGTTTAGGGTTTTAGTTTCTTTCTGTTTCAATCTTGGGAGGTTATATGATGCCAGGAATTTCTCCATTTTCTTTAAATTTTCTAGCTTACTTGCATACAGATGTTTGTAGTAATCTCTGGTAAACTTTTGTATTTCTTCAGAGTTGGTTGTAACATCACTTTTTTTCACTTTTAATTGTGTTTATTTGGATTTTTTTCTCTTTTATTTTTGTTAATCTGGCCAGGGGTCTGTCAATCTTATTTATCCTTTCAAAGAACTAGATTTTCACCTTATTGATCCTTTCTATAATTTTGGGGGGTCTCTATTTCATTTAGTTGTAAATTTATTTTGGTAACTTCCCTTGTTCTACTAATTCTGTGATTGGATTGTTCCTGTCTTTCCAGCTTCCTTAGGTGTGATGTTAGACTGTTTAATTAAGAGCTCTCTGTATTCTTTTTTTTATTTTATTTTATTAAGTTGGTGTCTCATTCTATTGCCCAGGCTGCAGTGCAGTGGCACACTCACATCCAACCAGCGTCGACCTGCTGGGCTCCAGTGATTCTTCTGCCTCAGCCTTCCAAGTACCCAGAACTACAGGTGTGTGATACCATGCCTGGCTAATTTTTTTTTTATTATTGTAGAGATGAGGTCTCGCCAAGTTGCCGGAGCTGTTCTTGAACCCGCAGGCTGAGACAATCCACTCACTTCAGCCTCCCAAAGTGCTGGGATTACAGACTGAGCCACTGTGCCCAGTCAAGATCTCTCTGTATTCTTAATATGTTCATATAGCACTATAAACTTCCCTCTCAACATCGTTTTCACGGTAACCCAGATGTTTTGCTATGTTGTGTCTTTGTTTTTATTTGTTTCAAGGAATCTTTTGATTTCTGTGTTAACCCCAAAGCCATCCAGAAGTGTGTTGTTTGCTTTCCATGTATTTGTGTGTTTTGGGAAGATTCTTATAGGTAATATATTTTTTTCCACTGTGGTCTGGGAATGTACTTGGTAAGATTTCAACCTTTTAAAATTTGTTCATGCTTGATTTATTTCTGAGCATGTGGTTGATCTTGGAATATGTTCTATGTGCTAATGAAAAGAATGTATATTTTTTGATTGTTGGGTAAAGTGTTCTGTAGATGTCTATTAGGACCAATTGACTGAATATCAAATCAGAGTTCCAGATTTTCTTGTTAGCTTTTTGGCCTGATACTCTGTCTATGGCTGTTAGAAGGGTTTCTGAAGTCTAACTATACTTGTATGATTGTCTATGATCTCTCTTAGTTTAATTAGCATTTGTTTTATAAATTTGGGTGCTCCTATGTTGGATGCATATATATACAAGAAGGTTATTTCTTGTTGGTGGATTACTTTATCATTATGTTAGTGGCTTTTAGTGTCCTTTTAAATTCTTATTGATTTAAAGTCTATTTTGTCTGATATAAGAATAACTACTCCTCTTTTTTGCTTTCCATTTCCTTGGGATATCTTTCTCCAGCCCTTTACCTTGAGCCTGTGGGTGTCATTTGCAGTGAGATGAGTTTCCTTAAGGCAGCAGGTCATGCTACTTTATATAATTTGCCACTCCATGCCTTCTGAGTGGAGCATTCAGTCCATTCATGTTTAAATTAATTATTAATATATAAGGCTTTATTCCTGCCATATTGCTATTATTAGGCTGCTTTATGTTTAGGATTTGTGGTTAATTTGTATGGTGTATAAATCTTGTGCCACTTATGCTTTTGCAATAGGTTGAAGCGTTCTTTTGTTTCTGTGCTTAGAACTTAAGCATTTCTTGAAGAGCTCTTCTGGAGGTGGCATATTATTTTAGGGACTGAATATCTGGGAAGGATTTTAGTTTTTCAAATGAAACTTAGGTTGACAGGGTGGAAATTTCTTGGCTGGATTGTTTTTGTTTAAGAATGTTAAAGAGGAGATCCCTGGTCCCTTCTGGTTTGCAGGGTTTCTGCTGAAAGGTCTGCTGCAGTTCTGATGGATCTTCCCTGGCAGGTTGTCTGCCACTTCTCTAGCTTTCTTTAGAATTTTTTCTCTCATGCCCACCTTGGTAAGATGGATTATTATGTGTCTTCAGGATTATCTTCTCATGTAATACTTTGTGGGAGTTCTCTGAATCTCTTACCTCTGCATGGCCACCTCTCTAGCAAGATAGGGGAAGTTTTCTTGGATGACATTTTGCTTGGAAGACTTGTTCCAGAGTATTCTCCCCCTTACACTCTCAGGGATGTCAATGAACCATACTGATCTCTTTACATAATCTCAAACCTCTCATAGACTTTGCTTAATCTTCCTAAGTCTTTTCTCCTTGTTTCTGTCAGACTGGGTTAGTTCAATAATTTTGATCATTAAACTCTGAGAATCTTTACCTGACTGATTCTGCTGTTAAGGCTTGCCATTGTGTTTTAAAATTTCTGGAGAGAATTCTTAATTTTCAGAAGTTTAATTTGATTCTTTCTTTAATGGCCAGGTCAGCTTTCACCTCTTGCACTGTTTTCGTGGTCTGGATGATTTGCGTGTCCACTTTCTTTTGGATCTCATTCAGTCATTGCCATCCATAGTGAGAATTATATGTCTTTCATCAGAGACAGGTGACTCTGGATGGTTGTCTATTTGTTAAAGTTTTGGGAACTGTCCATGTTTTTTCACTATTCTTCCTCATTTGCGAGAGAAGACCTTTCTCTTTTTATTTTTATTAGATAAAGTTGCTAGTGTTGGATGGTAATTTGTGTGTGTGTGTGTGTGTGTGTGTGTGTGTGTGTGTGTTTAAATCTGAACTCCTTCCTTTGGTTCATGTGTGGGAGGGGCAGCAATGGCAGGAAGGGTGGTTAACTAGGGGCAAACTGCCTGGTACTGCTTCACCAATCCAGTCTGGTGGGGACAGAGCAAGTCCTTTCCTTTAGTTCAGAAGCTTTTCCCTCTCTCTGGCACAGGTACCAGGAGCCTTGGCTGTCCTGGAGCTTTGATGGCTCCCTCCCCAGCCCAAGCATCTCATCAGCAGCATTGGCAGGCAGTCAGGAGGGGGCCCTGCAGCTCTATGCTGGCACCGGTGCACTTGGTTACACTGAGTGGATTCCTCTCATCTGAGTGGGATTGCTCACTCAGGGATAAAAGGGAAACAGTTGTCTCCTCAGTAGATAGTTGGTATTTCTTCCTCATTCACAGGTGAGCAGGGCTGCCACAGCCATGATGCACAGATATGTTGGGCCAGCTCCGTGGGAGAAGCAATTGCAGCGATCGCAGTCCCCTGAGGGTAAGCCACGTCTATAGCCGTGACCTAGGGACACAATGGACGCCAACACCAAAGAAATGTCCCAAAGTGAGCATGTCACCCCTGCTTGGTGCTCGGGGTGGTGGGGGGTGGAGGGAGGGGCGGAACTCATGAGGTATATTTTCCATAGATCCTTTCCAAGGGAAGAGTTCACCAGCTGCAGTGCTGGAGTTTCCAGGGAACTGGGGATCACTGGACTTTACATGTGTTCTGTCAGTACATTTCCCAATTCCGGGCAGCTTTCTGCACCTGACCAGTGTGAGGTGGGATGTGGGTGGAGGGTCTGGGTTATTTCTCCTTTGGCTGGAATCACAGAGGCCTGTGTGAGGTATGTAGAGAAGAAAAGCTGTCATTTTCACTCACCTTTTTCTTTCTCTGAGGGTACTCTTTCAATTTCATGACAGGGCTGCTTCTATGGGTGTTCAGGGCTTGGGCATGTCTGCCTTCTGTCTCCCCGGGTGACCATTCGATAGACCTCAGCTTGGGTTTTCAGGCTAACCCTCAAAGCCTTAGTTCTGCTCCTCCATATAGGTTTCTTTGCTAAGAGCAGCAATCAAGCTATATCGGCAGTGTACCATCTTTATTTTCTCCCCAATGAAGACATCTTGAACAAAGAGCAAGAATTGAGGGAGCACCAAAAGACTAAACAACACGCTTTTCTACCTTGTTCACGAGCAAGTATCAGCTTACTGAACCAGACTGCCATCTGTTGCCTTTTTCTTCAGTCACTCTTACACCAGAGAGACATAGAGAATCAGCAACTTTGGTTTCCACAATAAGTGGCAATTACTTCTTTCCTCAGGCTCACACAATGGAGAAATCTTCAGAGGAATTTTGGATGCTGGTGGAACTGGGTGGTTGGGTGCTAGATAGCTAGATACTGACTAGTAACCACTATTGGTCTCACATACGACATCCACATACACCATCTTAACATAATAATCCATCAAAATAAAGTCTACTTTCACTTAATAGAGTGAGACTATCTCTCACACAACTAATGGGAGATGATCCAAAGTCTACGAGTAGTCAGTTCCTACAGACAGATGATCCCAGGACAATCATTAGTGCTTATGGGCAAAATTGGAAGGTTAAGTACCCATGTATTGTATGTTAAAAGATTGAGAAAAAAGGAGATAAACTATTTTAAAAATATATTTATGACATAAAAAAGGAAGAAAATGTAGGCAGAAGCGGTAGACTTTGTTTCTACAATTTATCACAAGGCTGATTGTTTCTGTTTCCTTATTTTACTGCTCATTCTCTGTTCCTTTTGTCTTCAGCCTGCACCTTAGCCAGTCTAGGTATTTTTATGTTGATGTGATCCAAACTCATTCTTGAGGTACCCAAGTTCATGTTAATCATGCTTGTGTAGGATTGCCAATATCTCTTATACAATGATATCCTTAAAATCTAGCTGTACAATGAAGCATTCCAGGGGGTCTATGGCTTCTCTTCATATTCCTATCCGCCCTTAATGTGCAATAGTCACCCTATTTCCACTTTATACTCAGAATTTTACTCAAGTCAATTACGGACTCCTCTCATACTTTTTTTCTAGGAGCATAAGGATCTTAACATGGTCCAGTGTCAGTGTCAGCTTCAGTTTCCTGTTTGGTGGAACTACAAGGTATCCCTGGTAAAACTCTGCCTCCATTATATATTTTGGCAGAGTGGGTCTTCAAATATGGTCACATTAATATGTCCCCTCCCACATGCTCTTCTTAATTCATAACTTTGAAACTGTTCTATCAAGAGATGGGGGTCGGGGGGCTATGTCTCCTTCCCTTGAATCTTAGTAGGGTGTGACTCTTGGGAAATGATGTTGTGTGATTTCTGGGGCTTGATTATGACAGGCAATACAGCTTGCATCAGGCTTTCTCTCTTGTGACATATGCTTGGAAGCACTGAGCTGACACAAAAGAAGATCAGTTATCCTGAAGATACAATGCAGGAATGACCTTGTAGAGTTACTTCACAGAGCTAGCAATGTTTAAGGGATTCCAGCTGTTTGTTTTCCTAGTTGAGATGCCAGACATGTGAGTGAGTGTTCAGATGATTTCAGCCCATAGCCTTTGGACTGCATCAGCTGATGCTGCTCCTGCCAAGCCCTGTCCAAATCGCATATTCATGAGAAAAATGAATGCTCTTTATTTTTTAAAGTCACTTAAATGAAGAAGGGTTTTTGTGCAGAAATACATAACCAAAATAAGTACTATAGTCTCTAAACCAGGAGAGCCCAAAGTCTCTGGAATGGAAGGCAAACATTTTGTGAATGAGTGATTGAATGTAATCATGAGTGGTGCAACTTCCACTTCCACTTCTTGGCTCCTAAACCTGGACATTCTGGCAATGAAAGAAAGCATTATATTACCATATGATGTTCACCAGTTCAAACAACATTTTTACATTTTGTAAGAGAAAACAAAAAAAGTAAAATTACAACTAGTACTGAACTGAGAACTTGATAGACTATTTCTGTGTTCTGTAAAGCCAATTACTTCTGAATAATGAGGGCACATGTGAAATTCACATGCATTAGCCCACACTATATTTCTATTATTGTAAAGTACAGTTCTTAGCATCAATTCTGTGGGCAGTTTGTTATTCTGCAGATGTTTGTTATTCTGCAGATGGTGGTGCTAGCTCTGCTGCAAGGTATGCGGAGAACAAATTCAAATCCAGAATAAATGTTTATTCCATTGATTACTAATGACTAAATATTTCATAATGGAAAGAGTATGATATAAGTAACTGCCAATTAACTGCTTAGGCACCTCAAAAGCATGCAACCTAATCAAGATTCCAAGGTTAGTCACAACTGTTGGTAAATGGTATATGTGGCAGAGGCTCTGGCCAGATAAGCAAGTTATGGGCCCATTTATATGCTCCACTCTGTGCTCATGGCTATTTCTTTCATGATTCTATTGAATAAATGGACAGGGGTAGGGGGATGCTGAAGAAGAAACTGACAGACAGGATAATTTTGTCCACCTGATTCTTGAAAACCTTCTCTATAGTAGTAGTCTTTGGTAAAAATTTATCACACAAATATTCTTACATTTTTGCACCTTGTGCCCATTCTAAGAGGTCCGATCATATACCCTTTCCCCAAACTGCTTTGCTGACAATACTCCATTCCTGCTCTTTCCAAGTCCTTGACCATGTGGTCACATGTTTTCTACCACTTATAAGTAATGTAGATCCACCGCAATTTATCTCCTCTAGAAAAAGTGGACATTGATGTATGCTGCTCAAATTCCCTCTTAGCAAAAGTGTTTCACTTCACTATTGCCTTCTTACCAGTGGTATGGAATGGGCTGTACCATCGTGCAGGTCTCTTCTGGCCTGTGTCAACATATGATACAGATCTATCTGTAAACAAAGCTCAAGTTTTTTCAGGTGAAAGCAAACTATTTTGAAATTTTTGTATTTAGTGCAGCAGAGAAGAAAACATTTGCAGGGTAAATAGCTATAAACCAAGTGTTAGGGTCTGTGTCGATTTACTTCAATAAGATAAAATCTGAAAGGCAGCTTTCATTTGTGTCATCACTTGATTAAGGTTATGAAAATTCACCGTCATTCTCAAAAAAAAAAAAAAACCCATTCATAATTGATGCACTACATTGGAGCATTAAGTAAAAAATTAGACAAATCACCACTCTTGTATTTTTCAAGTTTAAAATGGTGTCTAGATCCCTGTGATTATTCTGGGAATGAGATGGAGTTTTTGATGTACCTTTAGTAGGAACAAGGAATTCTAAGGACTTCCATTTAGCCCTTTTTACCATAATACCTATTGATGAAAGAGTCAATGTGAGAATTTTGACAGTTTTTTACAGAGGACTGTTTAAAATATGGAACACAATAGGTTTACTAGGAGTTCTTCCTGAAGAGTACCCAGTCTCTTTTTATTCAAGGAATGTTTTGTCTATGAATTAGTTGAAATCTAGTAGTTGAATGAGAACTACAATTCTCTATTGTGGCTGCTGAAGAGAGGCCTCTGCTCCCCAGCTCTGTTTTTTAAAATTTTATTTTATTTTATATAAACAAAGCAGAACCTTATTGGGTTGCTTTTCTATGCTGACTTCAGGAAACCTCTACTCAGTTAACTGTGACAATATTACTATTCTTGGACCATGTGATTGCCAGGTGGCTACCTGTGCTTATTATGCTAACCATGCCCACTTTGCATCTTTTACATAATGCTGCTACTTGACTTTTGAAAGACTAAGGCCCTTGAATTATTTATACTTTTTATGTTGGCAGCAGTGTAGCCACTCAAAACTTTACACTTAAAAGAACTTGATCTTGACGCTAATGGATGATAATTTAATTTTTGTAGCCATGAAGTTCTGCCTTCCCATCTGTTTTTATTATTGGGAATTTTACTACCCCCTGCTTTATCAGTCAGATGACTAGTTTTAAATTCTCCCTGTTTCCTCAAGAGCCTGTTGCCTACAACTCATTTTTTAGAAATAATTTCTGTATCAAGTAGAGTTTTTGGATGCAATCAGCAAAACTAATCTCATAGCAAATAGAGGGATTTGTCAGAATGCTATTGGAGGAGTCCACACGATTGCTGGGGGATTGGACTATGGGTATTGGAGCAGGCTGAAATCAGAAGTCCAGAGGGTTGTTCAGAGGAGGTGATCATATTTTGAAGTAAGCACAGGGATGCTAAAGTCCACTATGGTTCATGGTATAAGAAGTAGATTTGCTCTTAGAAATTATTATTCTTTACATACATTTACTTCTTTTTGATTCTGGTGACTTCTAAAGACAGACTTCTCAGCAGACACACTTAAATGTACATATATCCTATAAGATATTTGGAAGGTTTTATTAAAAATCACTTCCACTATCTCAAATAAGATATTTTATATTCAATATATCCAGTCTAGTAGACAAAAGCACAAGAGAATAAAGAGATTAATGACTAGCCCATCACTAAGCATGGCTTTCTTTGAGCCATTTATCAATATTCCCAGAGAAAGAGCTAAATGTTGCTGGGACATTAGATATGTAGATATGTAAATAATCAACCTGAAAAGTCCTGTTTTATCTAAGTCATCTTAGAATACCCAAGGGACAATCTCCAGATTTAGAATTAGAAAAATTAATTAAGACAAATGTTCTTATTAATTCAAAAGCAAAGTTGAGTTACTTGAAGATATAATATCAGACAATCACTTTTGGGAAAACATCTATGAGCTGACTGAGTTCAGTATCCAATGAAGATGATGAATATTTAAATTAAGAGTGCTTTAAGGATTCAGATTGTGAGGATTAAATGGAGGATGGTATGAAGTATGGAGGAGCAAAGACTGAAAGTAATAGATGCTACTTATGAGAAGAAACAAAAACTCTAAACAAACAAGTAAGTACTTGTTTGTAAATACAATAGAATCCATTTTTTTCTTCTTGTTTTTGAACCCAGTAGTTGATGCTTTCATATGGTGTGACATTCCACATCAACAGTCCCAGGGCTTTCAATTACAGACACATAAAAAATATTACCCACAAGCAGAGAAAATGGTGATTAAAAACTTAACTGACTGAATTGTAAGGAACTCTGTCTCGAAAAGGAAATCCTTGTAAATTGTGGCTTGGGCAGGCCATTACTGAGTGATTATCCAGTTCACCATAAGGAAGGCAAAAATGTGTGATCTATGACTGGGTTGAGAAAGAAAGAAATCTGTGCCTGTCTGTGTCCCTTTCACTTTGCTCGAACAACAGCTCTTTGTCCTCATAGCCTCAGGGAAGAGACCTGTTTCTTACTCTGAGCTGGGGGGAGGGGGGTGCTGTGGTAGGGGCGGGGGGAGGTGTAGTAATGGTGAACAAAGCTTTTGGGCAAATGTCTGTTTGCTTTTCCCAATGGCAAAATCAGAATTCTAAACTGAAGAAAAAAATGTATATATGTATCACCCTGGTAGTGATACTGCTCGGGGTGGTGATCAGGTAGTGGTGAAAGGGTTAGAAAACCCAAAGTTTATCTTCCTTCCTCTACCTGTAGAACACATGTGAGGCCAGTAGAGTGAGAAAAACATGAAGTGAGTCCCAGGAAACAACTTGAAAGGTGCTCATTAACCCTGAAAACAGTCTTCTTTCAGGTTTTCCTCCTATCAAAAGCAGAGGGTGAATCATACTGGCTGCCTTCTAGATTTGTATTTCTTTACTAACTAAATGATTACTGAGTGTGAATGTTTTATTCTGGAATGCATTTTTTCTTTCTTTCTTGTTTTGAAAGAAGTACAATGCCATTTCTTAAAACAAACTGCTGTGTTTTCCTTTGGTATTTTCAGACTCCAAACTTACTTGATGTGAACACTAGAGGTCAGGAAAGAATAACTGTAGTTTCTAGTAAAGCTCAAACTTCAATTGTTGTTGCCTGTGTAGATTCTAAAATAAGCCATATGACATGTACTATTATGTTAAATATATTTTTAATGAAATCTTTTTAACTCTCATTTTTATTGCTTTGACATACATCCACAATTTGTTCATAATAAAAAGTATTTTCCAAAAGTTTAAAAATTAAAGTGGTACATAATATACTTATAACACGTATTCTAAAGTTTTCCTGATAAAATCACACAATACAAATAACCATTTAAGGAAAATGTAAATATAAATCTTACATTCAAATAAACAATACTCAGCAATTTACATTCTTTTTACCTAAAAAGGTAATGTACCTTTTCTTATGCTTACTGTCCTAATTCTTTTCTCTTCCCTTGGCCCCTTTTTATACTACTTAAGGAAAAAATTACAAGTAAAACAAAAATGGCGGCTGCAATTTTTCTATAATTTCAGGAAACCTTCGAAAACCAAATACATATAACTCATAATGAGATAGAATCAACAAAATTCTTATTTCCTAACTGATTTTAATATCCAGGTCGTGGCACTCTTATGTAGGTATTTTTTACTAATTGAACTTTATTTATAAGTTAGGCTTCCATGCTTATTCCAGTATGCTACACACACAACCACACACACATAATGGGAATAAATAAGCCATTAAAGGTCAATTGGTATGGACTGTCTGGCAGCCAGAGCATGCAGTCCCTCAGTAAGGGACAAGTCAAGGTAAATTAATCATTGCCAGGTAAACTAGCTACTCCAAAATTGCTGCAGGGGAATAATAATATTAACAGGGAGTAAAAGTGCATAGCACAATTTCTTAAAAGTGACCCAGGTGTGGTGGCTCATGTTTAATCCCACTGCTTTGGGAGGCTGAGGTGGAAGGATTGCTTGAGTCCAGGAATTTGAAGTTACAGTGAGCTATGATTGCACCACTGTGCTCCATCCTGGGCCACAGAGCAAGACCTTGTCTCTACAAATGTAAAAATTAAATGCAACTCAAGTTGAAATTATTCCAAAGAGCAAATGGGAGGTTACATATTCCCATGACCCTCTATGAACAATGAAATTGACATGGGTCAAATTCAGAAGAAAAGAGTTTTTCTGCTGATAAAATGTACTTTTTACCTAAGACGAAAATAACTTCCAGACTGAATTTAAGATTTAAAACCATCTTTTCCCCTTTGAAAAGTGTGTATATTTTTCTCCATTCAATTTAACTGGTTTATAGATTTCTAGAGAGCATTCCCTAGACATCATACCCCACACATATGGGTCCTTAAGAAGCCTATACTCCTCTAAAAGGGAGGATAAATGAAGCAAACCATCTAGATTTTCCAGTTATATCTCTTGACCATTATAGTCAACCATCTTTAAGTCAGAGGATCTTTACCTGAAGAATATTTATTAAAAATGTCAGGTCACTGTGCAGGGGGGAGATTTTCCTAACGAGTTCTTGGCGTTGACACAGTATGAGCCCAGGAGAGCTCTCCCTGTCAGTCATCTCAAGCTTGCCCTGACCCAGTGCTTTGTGAGGTGCGGCCCATCTCGCCCATGCTGAGGAGTCTGTGACTGCCAGACAGTTCAGATCAATTGACCTTTAATGGTTTTTATTGTTTACATTGCCCTTTAAAATATCCACCTTTTTAAAAAAAAACTCTGCCGGGCTCGGTGGCTCAGCCTGTAATCCCGCGCCTTTGGGAGGCTGAGGTGAGTGGATTGACTGAGCCCGCGGGTTCGAGCCCCGCCTGGGCAGCGAGACCTCATCTCTACAATAAACAACAACAACAACAAAAAGTAGCCGGGCGTGGTAGCGCATGCCTGTAGTTCCGGCTACTCGGAAGGCTGAGGGGGAAGGATCGCCGGAGCCCAGCAGGTCGAGGCTGCGGAGGCCGGGAACAGCCATTGCACTCCAGTCTGGGCGACAGAGTGAGACTCCAACTCAAAAAAATAAAATAAAATAAAATAAAACTCTAGTCTAGAGATCTTTCCAGACCCAGAAAGGTAGGATGTTTTTTCCCCTTCAGAAAATGAAGACTCTTCTCTGAACTCAGAGATGGGGCTGAAAGTCTGCCGTGAGGCTAAGAACAGGGCAGACATTTCCTCCTATTTCTTATTCTGCTGATAGGGAAGAAAACCTCCCTGTGTTTTTGCTTTTGGGCAAATGTCTGTTTGCTTTTCCCAATGGCAAAATCAGAATTCTAAACTGAAGAAAAAAATGTATATATGTACCAGCCAAGAACACAATTCTTTAGCACATGCTCCACGCTCATTGTCTCTTCACCACCCCCAACATGAAAACAAGTTGGAGACTTTTCTTTGACTCTTCTCCCCATCAGTCCCTTCAGCCTGACATCTAAATCTTAGGCGGGGTGTCATGCTCTTCTCTTTAAATCCCTGAAGGCCTGTGGCCACTAAGACCCAGCAAAGAAAAACTTCAGCTCACAGGGAAGCAGAACACAGAATAAAATGCTATTTAGAATTTTTGTGTGTCACACCTTCATTCGCAAATATTTAGCAACCCTAAAACCATCAAACAGGAATGTTCACCTCAATGTTGTCTTTAATATAAGCAAATATATGACAAAGAGGATAGCAAGTGCCATGAATTCTGATCTCATTCTTTATCTTAAACCTCAGCTTTTCTCAAAGAAGGATGGATTCTTGCTGAGACAGCACAGCCTTCCTGTCTTCCTTCCTTCCTCCCTCCCTCCCCTCCCTTCCTCCTTCCCTCCTTGCCATCCTCGCTCCCTCCCTTCCTTTCTTCCTCCCTTACACTTTCCTTCTTCATTCCTTCATTCCTTCCTAGTTTGATATCCCTGGGAAACACACCACATAGTGTTCAATGAATAAGTCCTAGTGTCCCTGTTTATGAATTTCTAACACATGATGTCTTCTGCTCATTTCATTCCAAGGCCGATCCTTCAGGGAACATCTCTTTCCTTCTGTCAGTTCCCTCAACTTCCCTCTTTACACTGAGGGAATTTTCTATTCTGCCTCTTGGTGAATAGTGGTCTCCAAAAAGATATGTCTGAGCTCTAACCTGCAATATCTGTTAATGTGGTCTTATTTGAGAATAGTGCTTTTGCAGATTTAATTAGGTCAAGAATCTCAAGAAGAGATCACCTTGGATTTAGGTTAAGCCCCAAAACCAATGACAAGTTTTTGTTTATAAGAATAGAGAAAGACAGGCAAAGAGATAAAAAGTGGTTCAGGTATTGATTTATAGTGCTATGGAACTAAGTGGGTAGTGCTTAATATGAACATTCTGAATAATAAATAGGGAAAGTTAATCATTAGTTAATATCCCACTGGAAATAAAAAGAAGTCATGCTTAATTGTTGTGGTCAAATACCACTATTCAGTAAGAAATGTTAAAGATGATATGGAAGTGTGGTTTTAGGACATAAATAGGGAGTGTACATTTTTCTTGGCTCGCTCACTCTTTATGTGAGTGATTCTAAATGCAAATAATGCTAAATGAACTCTAAAGGGAATTGGAATAATAAAGCATCACCAGGTACACTCTACTTATCCGTACAGAAACTCCAAACAACAAGCATTTGAGGAAGTCAAGTTTCTAATCTTCTTGCAAAATAAGAACCTAGTGTTAGAGTCAGCAAAGGATGCTAAAATTAGATTTATATTAATGAGTCAGAAGATCAGTAAAAGAACAGAGAAAGTAAAGCTTTCCTCAGTTTTACCATTCTAAATTTAGGAACACAGTTGTTGGAGAAAGATGGCTAAGCATATTTGGGCTAAAGGAGGGTGTCTTTTTTTTTATTGGAAAGTGAGAAGCCTTTATAATGAAGGTTTTTAACAGGCTTAGTACTTATGGACTCATTAGCAAGTCTCAGAATTGTCTGGGTTACCTTCACCAACACTATCTCCAGATATTTATTAAGCTCTTGCTAACCTCATGGTCCAACAATGGGAATTTGCTTGAGGTTGCTAAAGTCCATAGGCTATAACACCTAAGATAGACAATTAGTGTGGAAGTTACAGACTTGAAAAGTAAGAAGGCAAACAAATATAAGAGAAACTAATCTAAATAAAATCAATGAAAATAAAAAATAGAATGAGAAAGACTTTTTCACAAAATGTTAAATGGAAGGGAAATTGGTAGAAAATTTTCTGGTCAATTATTTTGTAAAATGTACAGAATCTTTTTTTAAATGCAGATAAATTATTGGAGGGATGTATTTAAGGAATGGAGTGATAATTTTCTTTTTTTTAAAGATTTTTAAATTTAATTTAATTTAATTTTATTTATTTTTTGGGGGGTTGGAGTTTCACTCTGTTGCCCAGACTGGAGTGCAGTGGCCGGAGCGGCCACCGCAGCCTCGACCTGCTGGGCTCCGGCGATCCTTCCGCCTCAGCCTTCCGAGTAGCCAGAATTATAGGCATGCGCTACCACGCCCAGCTGATTTTTTGATTTATTGTAGAGATGAGGTCTCGCTGCCCAGGCGGGTCTCGAACCCGCGGGCTCAGGCAATCCACTCACCTCAGCCTCCCAAAGGCGCGGGATTACAGGCTGAGCCACCGAGCCTGGCGATTTTTTTATTTTAAATATGTGGGATACAACTCAGGGTTAGGTATACAAATGTTCATTATGCAGGTACCCTTGTTGATGAGGTCTGCCCCCTCTCCTGGCAGTTTCCCACTACTATCAATTCCTTTCTTATAGTATTGTGATAGTTGTTCAAGTTCTGCTTGTAAGTGAGAACATGTGGTGCTCGGTTCTTTGTTTCTGTGATCACTCAGTATTATCGCCTCTAAGTCAATCCAAGTTGCTGCAAAGTTCATAATTTTGTCCTACTTTATGACTGTGTAATATTCCATTGTGTATACGTACCACATTTTTTTATCTAGTCCTCTTTTAATGGGCAGCATGATTGGTTCCATGTTTCTGCTATTGTAGATAATGCTGCAATAAACATGAGTGTGCAGGTATCTTTTTCATAGAGTGATTTGAGTTACTCTGGTTATATTCCCAGTAGGGAGATTGGGATCATATGGGAGGTCGATTTTTAGATTTTTAGGAATCGCCACACTATTTTCCACAGAGGCTGTACTAGTTTACACTTCCACCAACAGTGTAAAAGTGTTTCCTTTTTACTGAATCCTCTCCAGCATCTGTTGTTTTTTGAGTTACTGATGATGGCTGTCCTGACTGGAGTTAGGTGGTATCTCAGTGTGGTTTTAAAAATGTACAGAATCTTAAAAAACTTTTTCTTTGCTTTAAAAAAGGACAAAATTATGGACTTCACAGCAACTTGGATGGGTTTAGAGAATATGACACTCAGTGATCTATTGCAGAAACAAAGAACTGAGTACCACATGTTCTTCCCCTTAAGCAGACCATGAACATTTACCATAATACTTTAAGAAAGGGATTGGCAGTAGCTGGAAACTGCCAGGGGTGGGAGTAGGGCACAAAACAGGAGGGAACAAAGGCACTGATCTCAAAGCAGGTGAAGTGGGGACAAAAGGGAGGCCCAAACTTTACCTGTATGATGACCACTTGTATGCCTATTCCTTTCCTATCTCACATCTTTAAAATAAAAAATTTAATCTATCAATCCCTTTCCCCCCCAGAATCTATCCTAAATATAATTTGAACAATTATTTAAGTACAAATAAGTACTGTTTTAATACAAATTATCAAGAACAAGAGGTATGAGAATAAAAGGAATGTTCTCACAAAAACATTCATGGTGCTAAAAAAATATTTAGGAAACAAAACTTTGGAAATGTTTAGACATTGATTGTTTTCCTTACGTGGTGTGTCCTTAAGTGGGGACTTCAAACATTTAGATTTGGCTTATTTTAATACAGACCAAAATTAAATTCACCAGCTAGTAAAGTATGACCAAGTCTTCTACATTGCTCAGTGCTCAATATTTCCATCCACAATTTGGATGGTGCCTATATCAATTAGGATTCAACCAGAGAATAAAACCAGTAGGAGATATGTGTTAACGGATATACTGCAAAAAAAAAAAAAAAATTGGCCTACACAATTGTGGAGTTGGTAGACAAGTTGGAAATCCGTAGAGCAAGCAATTAGGAAAGTCAAACTGGAACTCTCGGGCAGGAGTTGAGGTTGCTGTCCTCAGGCAGAATTTCTTCTCTTTCTGGGAAGACTCGGCTCTGCTCTTAGATTTTTCAACAACTTGAATCAGACCCACTTAGGTTTTTGAAGTCAAGCTCAGCTGCTTAAAGTCAACTGACTATGGACTTTCATCACATCTACAAAATACTTTACAGACTGCAACATACACACTAGTGTTTGATTGAATGTTAGGGACCAACACAAAAACTGACTACTACAGTCCACTATGTGTTATTTTGGGATTTATACACATGACCTTAGATTATACATAATCTCCAAATGAAGACAATACCCAAGATATACTTTTGCCTTTTATGTCAAAACTATTCTGCATGCAATTGAAAACATGCTAAACCTTTCCCTAGAAGAGAATGCAAAGTACTTGGATGACGTTCACTCTTCTATGATATAAAGTGAGCTGTTATTCATGCATCTTATATTAAGTAACAAGTAAATAATAGGAAATAACATTTAGTTCAAAATAAACATTTGCAACAAATAAGAAAGATTCATAATTATTACAGTCTTCATTTCTGCAACTGATCATATAGACATAGCTGACATTTGTAGCTACACTGCAATACTATATTCTTCTACAGTTCCTTTGCCCTCAACAAGCATCTTAGCTGGTAATAGTTTTATACCTGGGAGGGAGAGGTGACCAAAATCTTAATTCTTGCAGGGTCTGGACCATTAGAAATCCTACCTAAATTAGGTGTCTATAGTTTTCCAAAGACTCTAATTACACAAAATACCAGTACTATGAGATGCCTTAAGAGAGCTCTAGTATTCTAGGCATATCTTTAGTACCTTCATTATGTAGTAGAAACCCAATTTTTCCTTGGTAAGCATGGCCGATAACTTGAATAAATACAGTAACTCTATTCTTTTCCTGTTGCTTCAGAGGCATGAGAAATTCAAAGTGGTTATGTGGCAGTCTCGACTTTTAGTTTGGTGAGACCACTGTTTTATCTCCTGGTAAAAGCATTCATTTCTTTAAAACTAGGATCCCTAGACCAGCAAATCCTCAGACCTTAAAGATGTTTAAAAACGATTGTTAGTGAAACACTAGGGCTAATAGTGAGTGGAACTACTCCCATTTCTATGCCTTTATCTGTGTCCTCTTGAATTCTGGCTATGGGAGAAACAACATGTACTGAACACTGATTTACAGTATATACCACATACTGGAGGATGCTCCAGTCCTTGCCCCTGTCCTGCAAGGTATTTCCACCTAGTCATCACTCTAACTGAGCTTCAGAATGTTATTTCACCATTCTATCAAGACAGCCACTTCAGCAGGGTGGGGGACATGGTAATATCAGTAAATTCCATGAACACAGGCCCATCACTGCACGTCTGTTGCTGTGAAGTAAGTTCCTTAATAAGAAGCAATTCTGTGTGGACTGCCATGACAATGGATAAGGCATTCTGTATGTTTATAGATGATAATTTTGGCAGAAACATTGCATTCATGAAACTTACTTTTGCCTTTAAGGCCTACTTGAGTTCATCCTCATACATAGTACTTCCATATGATAATAGAATACTATCGTGCCTGACATAATGGTTTGTGGGATAGACAAAATTCAATGCATGCTGGGAAGCTCCAGTTACATAGTAACTTGGTGGCACATGGCCAAGTGTTCAGCTTTAATCAAGGTCCAATAGCAAGTCAACATTTTCTCAAAAGGAAAGTGATTATTCACGGAGAATTTCAGGGTTTTGCTGCAAAATACAAGAGATCCCCTGTGATTTACCCACAGGTGCCTGCAAAAGCCTTCAAATGATATTTCTCTATGCCACTGACACTTTAAACAACATTGCATCTACTGGATCATACGATCCACATTGCAGAGCAGCTTGTACAACAGCTTGGACCCATTTCAGAACCTTTTCTTTTTCTAGATGTGAGAGAAAAATGGCAGTTTTTCAAGTCACTCAATAAACGGGCTGGAGTACCACACCGAATTAAGGAATATGTTTTCTCCAAAATCTCAAGTGCCCCATTAAGCATTATGCTTCTTTTTTGGTTGTTGAAAAGACCAGATACAGAAGTTACTTTTTACCCTAGAATGGGTATCTTGACCGGCTCTACACACCGAACCCCTAAAAATTCCACGGAGGTGGAAGGCCTTGGCATTTTTTGTGGATTTATTTTCCACTCTTGGACATATGATTGATTGTCATAAATATGTCTAGAGTAGTTGCCACTTCCTGTTACCCAGGTCCAATCACTATAATGTCATCTGTGTAGTGGACCAGTGTGAAATCTTCTGGAGAGAAAAGGCAATCAGAGTTCCTGTGGACTAAATTATAGCTGAACTAATTTATGTGGACTAAATGTAAGACTGGAGAACTGATATACCCCTGAGGTAGGATAGGGAAGGCGTATCAGTGGCCTTGCCAGCTAAAAACAAACTGCTTCTGCTTGTCTATACTATCAGATATCAAGAAAAAAGCACTTGGCTGATCAATAGCTGCATACCATGTACCAAGGGATATGTTAATCTGCTCAAGCAATTAAACCACATCTGAAACAGCAACAGCAATTGAATTCACCCCGATTCTATTTCTGATAACTTACTGTCATTCTACAAGACCCATCTGTTTTTCACATGGGCCAAAATAGGCACACTGGGTCAAGCTGTGGTGAAAATCATAACCCTTGCATCTTTCAAGTCCTTGATAATGGCACTAATCTCTGTTATCATTCCAAAAATATGATATAGACTTTGGCCTACTATTTTTAAGGTAGAGGCAGTTCTACTGGCTTCCTCTTGACCCTTTCTTACCATGCTAGTCTTCACTCCACAGGTCAGCAACCACTGTAGGAATTCTGTCAGTTGCTGAGTATGTCTATTCCAATTATTCATTCTGGAACTGTGGAAATAGCTACAGGATGGGTTGGGACACCCACTAGATCACTATGAGATGCTAAAACTCCACTGATCATCTGACCTCCCTAGGTTCTTAAACTGACTAGAGGATAGAGTTTTTGGTCTCTAGGAATTAGTGTCAGTTCAGAGCAAGTGTCCAGTAATTCTTCCAAGTTTCTTTGCTTTCTTTTTCCACATGCACAGTCATCTTGGTAAAAGGTCATAGATTTATTTGAGGAAAGTCAGGAGAAAGATTATTGACATAAAATTTCAGCTATCAGGCTTTCTCTTCAAATGGTTCTAGCCTCCTCTTCATTGAAGGAGTTTTGGATCCATAAATTGGTTTGAGTTGGGAAATTGGTTGAGGATCAGAGTCTGTTTTGGTGACTCATGCCAGACTTCTGTTCATTAGATATAGATCTCGTATGTTTATACAAGGGGGGACCCCCCAACCCCCAGAATTTATTTATAAAATATTGTATATTTATTCCTACATGTTTAAACTTCAGTCACCTTCGAAGCACTCTTCAATTGATGCTATTTCCACTGCTCAAAACAGTTTTTGAACTCATCAACTTTGATGATTTTTGGTACTTCTGGTTTTTGTTTCACTTCTTTCACATTGGCAAAATATTTCCCTTTAGTGACTTTTTTCATGTGGGGAATAAAAAATAAAAGTCACTTGGGATGAGATTGGGTAAATAAGGAAGGTAGGGCAAAGGGGTCATGACATTTTGGGTAAAAAAAACTGCTGAACACTTAGTGTAGTGTGGGTAGGTGTGCTTGTAAATCACACATCATAAAATGGGCAAACACATTGAAAGAATTACCAAAAAAAAAAAAAGTTCGCTGAAACCGAATGCAGCCTCTCACAACAATACTAGCTGGTACACTGATGCCGATGTGATCCTAGAACAATTTCCTAGCTGGAGAAACTTATACTACAAGAGGCCTGCCCTCCAAAAGATAATTATGTTTTCTGGGGTCCTCTTCATATGTATCAAGTACTAATTTAGTAGATTACCCATCAATTTCTTTTCTATAGATACCAGGATCAATTATACAAGGCCATAGGTTTCATTGTCAGATTATTCTGCTACTTTGGCTCACTGCTCATTATGGTAACTATGTCCATCTTGTACTACGTGGTTAGATATCATCACTTGGGCCCTGCTACCCTGAGATCCCATTATCACCATTGCACTTAGGGCCCCCATTTTGATGGTGTCAGTTCCTACTGTACTTTCTACTTTCTGGAGAGACACCAGAGCACTCGGCATGGATGCCGAGTATCCCTCACAATTTATTTCTCAAAGTTGTGGTGAAAGTGTGTCTTTTGTCCCCTGCTAGGGTAGTGGATCTTACATGATAAATATCCTTTAACATTCCACTTTTCTTAAGCCTTTGGGTATCTTACCATACAGTATACCAAGGTAGTTCTAACATTTCACCATCATTTAATATAGGCCACCTCTGGGTCCATCCAGCCAAACTAAGCCCTTTCTAAATAGGTAAACTGAAACACTGAATCCAAAATAACTGATTAAGGGTCCATATCAGAAAATTTGGCCCAATTCTATATATTTATATTTCTATATTTTTATTTTTTTCCACTTTGATTCTAAACCCTTGAAATGCATTTCCACATGAATTCCCCAGGTTTCTGTCTGAATAAATTGGAAACTTCATGCAGTTCTTTTCTTGTATAACATACCTCTCACAGGTCACACTTTCTACCTCATCCTTGGGGCCTGCTGGGGCTTGAGTCTAGTCACAGGTCTAGAAGCAAAGAGGAGTATTAGCAGTGGGTCTTGAAAAGAATCATCAGTGTCTTTCATGGCAATTATCTCAAGTGAAACCACGACAATTTCTTCTGGCTAACCTCCTCAGACAGGGGTAGAAAGGCTATTTTACTGACAAAGAAGACTCTGAAAAATTTAAAGGTTCCATATCTCCAGCTTTTTTAGGAAATACCAGTATGTCTCCCTCCAAATTTTCTGGGTCTCATTCCATCCCAATCAATGCTCTCTGCAGAACATAATATACCTTACAATGTTGAAAATCTAATTTATATTGTAATTTAGCTACTAACAGAATTAGACTTTGTATTTAGTTTTCAGAAATTCAATTCCCATGACTACAGATGGTGAGAGTTTCTTTAAGGGCAGACAGAAGCTTTCGGGTTACTTATGTGGAGATTGAACTAAGAACTTGAAGTCAGGCTCAGTGGTTCAGCCTGTGATCCCAGCATTTTGGGAGGCCAGGGCTAGTGGATTGTCTGAGCCCACAGGTTCAAGATCAGCCCAGGAAAATTGGCTAGATTTCATCTCTAAAATAAGTCAAAACTTAGCTGGGCATGGTAGTTCCAGCTACTTGGAAGGCTAGGGTGGAAGGATTGCCTGGAGCCCAGCAGGTTGAGGCTGTGGTGGCCAAGTAGTATGTCACTGCCCTCCAGTCTGGGTGACAGAGTGAGACTCCAACTAAAAAAAAAAAATCCTGAGTTTATCCTATTCTTTCTCATTTTCTCTAGCACAGTTAGGAGTAACCAGGCAATCTCATTTTATTCCTTAGTTTTACTAAAAGATTCTAAAGTAGAAAAAGCATGTTAACTCAAATCTCACCTTCTTTAGATATTTAATTAGGAGTATTTAATAGTGATATTTTGTGTATCTCTATTGCTACACTGTGCCATGAACTATCATTGACCCTTTTAACCAGTGGAAATAGAGCCATAAGTTCCTTCAAATCCAATCATATTAGGGAACTAATTTCAGAAAATCCAGAGCCAAAGCAGAAAATTCATCTATAAGGTTATGTTTCTCTAGAACTACTTCCAGTATCAAAATTTGCATCATGCAGAATACTCCAGAGAAAAAGTTGTATGAGTATATACTAACAAAGTTGTTGCAAATAATTGGCTTACATGTCTGTGGAGGCTGGCAAGACAAACCAAAAGCCCTCTAAAATCTGTAGGGCAAGCCATCAGAAAGGGCAGGCTATAACTCTTGGACATGAGTTGAAACTGCTGTTCATAAGCATAATTTCTTCTCTTTCTGAGAAGCAGCTCTGCTCTTAAGGTTTTTCAATGCATTGAATCAAGCTCATCCAAGTTTTCTAAGTCAAACTCACTTCCTTTAAGTCAACTGATTATGGACTTTCAACAGTATTTAAACCTACAAATTACCTTTACAGAACATCCAGATTAGTGCTCAATTGAATATTGAGGCTTTAGCCTAATTAAGTTGACAAGTAAAACTGGCCATAACAATGTCCATTAGAATGGTTTCCCCTCAATTCATGAATGATGTCTGGCTACTCTTGATTATCCGGGTAACAGTGATGAGAAAATTGGGAATCCGAGAGATGGCAAAGGACAGTGATGGTGGCATATTGATTCTAACATGATAATCCTAAGTAATCCTTGTTCTGGCATTTACACTGTTAACATCCCTTCTTTTTTGGTGTTGGCAGGACCTGTGACTTCAGTCTACCAATAGAATATTTTGGGGGACCAGCCCCCAAAAAGAGATTTAGGGGGTCCCTTGGAAGGTGTGATGGCATCGGCGTTTCTATAAGGATAGATATTAAAAGAAAGAAAGAAGGAGGGATAGATATAAAGAGAAAGAAAGAAAGTGGACATCTGTTCAACGGATTGACCAGAAGCCATTTATTGGGGGTTTACAGCTTGTATTTATCCCAAATTTTACACAGGCAGTCTTACAAGTCTTCCACGTGAACACAAGTCAGGTGCAGGAGGGGCGCCCCCCCCCACCAGGTGTTTCCTTGGGCATGAGGAAGAACAATCTCAATTAAATCACAAAACTTTACATGGACACAAAGCCAGGTGAATGAGGGGCATCCCTCACCCACCAGATGTTTCCTGGAGTAAGAGGAAGGGCAATCCCAATTAAATCACAAGACATTTACATGAACATAGAACCAGGTGGATGAGGGGCATCCCCCACCCACCAGGTGTTTCCCCAAGCATGAGGAATGAGGATCCCAAAACTATTTCACTGTTCCTCATGCTTGGTTAATATTTCTCAAAAGCAGTACAGCAATTCTAATATCATAATATTCTAATAAGCAATAACTTTTAAAACCTATGCATACGAAACACCTAATAACCAACCTAAATCCCAATTCCTCTCTATTTTACGCTAATTCTATCTACACTATAGAAACTCTTAATTATAGCCCAAACCAATTCCTAAGGAATGTGGCCCAACCCAAAGCTTATGCTGGGCCATAGCTCTAGATATTTATCTGTATTATTAAGGTTGAAACAGCACTTTGTATGTATATACTAATTCTACAAATATACTATTAAATCTTTAAAGAAGCTTGTACCGTATTAAAGGCTCCCAAATGTGACCTGAGTTTGAATTATGTTAAGTTTAAAGCTGAAACTGCAGTCTGTGAGAAATGGGAACAATGGACTCCTAAAGTAAGTCATGCCTGTCGTACTCTCAGAACTTCATGCTTAGATCATCAAAGTCCCTGCTAGAGGAATGTGCCAAATCAGCAAAGAAGGGAAGAGGCAATGGGCCTTCAGCTCCTGAACTCGTCCTAGCGATCTCAGGGTCCGCAGCCTGCCTGGATCCCTAATGCTCAGGCAGGCCTCCACGGCTGGCTCCCAACAGAATATGACAAAGGTAATGGAATGCTACATATGACTCCACCTTACTAGCCAACTCACTCTAAATTCTTGCTTTCCTTGCTGATTTTGAAGAACAAGCTACATGAATCCTACAGTTAAAAGACAATGAACTCTACCAACTTAGTGAGCTTGAAACTAGACCCTTCCCCAGTTGAATCTCCAGATGAGAATCCAATCATGGCTGACACTTAGATTGTAGCTTGTAGAGTACCCAGCAAAAGTCATATGGTAACTGTGAGATAACAAATGTGTGTTGCTTTAAGCCATTAAGTTGTGGTGATTTCCTATATAGCAACAGAAAATGAATGTAGTAGTATTGAATCCCATCTTGTCTAGTCTTGGTTTTCTCTACTAAGTTATACTGTATTAAATAGAGTCCAGCTGTACCATACTGCTTTAGATGAAGGTGTTCAGGGTCACATGCAGGTAGCCAAGGACACAACACCTATTATCAGTAGAGTGCTGAGTTGGAGATATTCTTCCAATGAAAATTTGAGCAATCTAACTGAGGGATTTGTGGCAAACCTGAAAGTGGGAGTTAAAGTGATTCTGCAGAAGCAGTTCTTGTTAATGGTGTTAAAGATGACCAGAAGGTGAAGAAGGCAGAGAAAGATCAAAGTAAATGATCTTGTTTTACAGCATAGGGACCTTTGGAAAATGAGAAAATGATAGTTTCTATGGACTAGAGGGAGATAAGAGAGATTAAATAAAGAAGAAAATGATGAGGTGTTCCGTTTAATGTTTATAAGAATGTAGACATTTGAAATTTCAGAAAACTGATATCGAAGAAAACACGGCTTTTACTTATAATTCATACCTTTTTATAAAATAGAGTATTGGAAGATACAATGGCAGTCGTAATTACTTGAATTCTTTTCATGTCACTTAAGCTAATGGGACTATCACACAATTTTGAAAAAGAAAGTTACTTGTTCTTCACAAGGTATCTCCAATAGACTAGAACAAAAGCTACTCTTCCTCACTTGTACATTTCTAGCTCTAGATGGGAAATGTAATAGCAGAAATATTGGGTTAGGGGTCTGGGAATATTTTACAGATGGATACTAGGTCCCACAGGAGTTCTTTTCTTGCCATTTATCACAGACTCTCTATCATTGTTTCAGCAGTGTGATAAGAGACGTTCTAACATGTAGCATCCGGGACTAGGGTGAGAAATCATCACTCTCAGGGCAGAATATTCAGTGCGAGACTCCAAGTGAAGCACTGATACAAACTCAGAAAGATTGTAGCTATTAAAAAAAATAGTTATCGTGATGTCAATGGCAAAATATTTTGAGGGTATTTGCCCTCTAAATGCTTTTCTAATAGATAAAGTCTATGTTCTTTTTTTGTGTGGCCTGAAACTTACCCAATGGACATTTTATTTAAAAAAAAAAAGAAAACAAAGATTCTGCCTGGTTTTAATGTTTTCAAAATGGGCAGAATTGCTTCATCAATAGAAATTATTTAAAAGATTTGAAAGCAAGTGGTCAAATATAAGAAAAAGTCCTGTTTTTTTCTTTCAATGTGGCTGAGAATATACTAGAAAGGAAGGTTAATTGCACATCAGGGAAATTCTAGTAGAAGAGAACTGGGAAGCAATATTGAAGTAGTTTTATCCTCTAGTAACCTATGGCTATGGGTCTATTTTTATGAATTGTTTTAAGTGCTACATCACTGAAACTGTTGATGGCACAGTATGTGGAAAAACAGACATTGATAACTTTGTGTTGAAATATGATTGCAAATAAATGACTAGAAAATATGAAGAAATTTTGAAACACTTTAACCAACTTATTTCATTTTTCTTTTTCTTTCAATGCATCATAAAATACTATATGATTAAAAACCCATGACTAATGAAACCTAAATGAGATATTTCAATAAAGATAATCACAATTTCAAAATAATAAGCAAGTGTTATAGTTTAATTCATATCATCTATCCTTCTTAGTAATCCAGAAAATAATGTTACATCTTTGAATTGATTACACCTTAGATTTGATGAGTCAAATAAGTCCATCATTTACGATTTTTCTTACCACTAAGTCTCAGAAATCTCTTCTTGAAAGAAGCAGACCAACTAAAACCCAGGAGATTTTCCTATGCTTTCTTGGAGAGAACAGTTTTATATAGGGAACCACAGTTGTCAGAAGTTGGAAAAGTATCTACAGGAGTTCTCATCTCTAGTGAAAACATTTTTTAAAACTTTGTTGATGAACGCACATCTCAAACAACCATACATGGCTGGGTGAGAAAAGCAAAAAGGCAGGTGAGTGAGTCTTTTGAGTGAAGGTAGTCTGTCCTACGTTACATTTTCAAACTGATATGTGTGTGTGTGTGTGTGTGTGTGTGTGTGTGTGTGTGTATTGAAGGTTATTGATTCCTGTATGTTAATTTAACATTCTGCTTTATCACTAAATTTTACTGAGTCCTATTATATTTATTTGCAAATGTACTATCTCTTACAATATTTTGAGTTAATTAAAATTTTGGAGGATAGTTCAAGCACAAAACATCACTGTTCTTTAAGAAAAGTGCATTTTGATTTCCTAATAGTCAACCCTATACAGAAATTTTTGGAACAACCCATTCATAAACAGATAACTGCCTTAATATTTTAACTATAAATATGAAGAAATTTTAAAATGCTATACGTCATTTAAAAATTAGTATATAGTTTTTGCATCCTACTTACATATTCATATTCTTTTATTGTTTGAATTTAGAGTTACTCCTTTAAATGCTTTGTAACTATAGTCTTTTTAACAATGACATGATTAGAGTTATACCAAGAATGTGATATATTTTTAAAGGAAAACTTTTTCCATTTTTGTCACATTAAATGTTCTGTATGTTTAAACCTTCCCCCTCAAGTTTCTTGCATTTCTTCACTCTTTGCCATCAATAAAATTGGGTAATTTGCTTTGCTAAGGCAGCAACACTTGTTTGGTGCACAATAAACACTTATCTAAAATATTTTAAGTTTGCTTTCTTTACCGACTGCTGAGATGTAATCTTTTTCAACTCAGTGTATTGTTTTTATGGCCCCATCATAGAATCTCAAGCTTAGGAAGTACCTTAACAAGTAACTATTCAGAATCCCTGGCACCATAGAGCACAAAAAACTTGGCATGAAAATATCCGGCAATTTTTCTCAGAAGCACATCTTAGTGTTTAATAATCCATAAGAAACTCAGAATTTTTTTCTTAAAGTCATATTATGTTACCAAGGGTACATAAACATACACTTCAAGTTTCAATTCTAAATAACTGGAAAAAGTTACCTTTTCTAGAGAAACAGACATCCACACAGGATCTGAATAAGTGTTAAAGTATTGAGAAATAAACTGAAAATAAGACCTCTCTAGCTGGAGTGAAAGGTTTTCAATCAAGTGCCCATCTCCACAAAGTGTGTGTGCTGCAGTAAGCTGGGCAATTGTCATCAATGGTCTTGGATTCAATCGTCTTGGACTTTCATGAGCAGTATTAGCACTCGAACTGAACCTGACAGCACAAGATGAACTATGACACGGAGTCAAACAAACTGTAGTTGTACTGTCAGGGTGATGGACTATGTACAGTGAGGGACATTTCAAGCGGATCAGCACATGGACTCTGAGCCGACAAGGGCTGGCTGACTTGAGGTTCCTGTTGGTGTTTGTGCCAATTAAGCAGAGACTTCCTCCCCAGGTGGTCATCCTCAAAGCACTACAGTGAGTCTCTTCCAGGGTTGGGCCTCCTGTCTTTTTGCTTGTCCTATATTTATTTTAATTTTTAATTATTTTTTTTTAATTTTAAAGATGTGGCTTTACAATCAGGGCTAGGTATACAAATGTTGATTATGCAGGTACCCTTGTTGATGAGGTATGCCCCTCCCTTGCCTAGCAGTTTCCCTCAACTGCCAATCCCACCCCCACTCCTGACAATTTCCCACTACTGCCAATCCTTTTCTTATAGTATTATGATAATTGTTCAAAGTCTGCTTATGAATGAGAACATAGGGTACTCTGTTCTTTGTTTCTGGGATAGATCACTGAGTATGATAGACTCTAAATCCATCCAAGTTTCTGAGAAGTCCATATGTTTGCCCTTCTTTATGGCTGCATAATATTTCATTGTGTATATGTACCACATTTTTTTATCCAGTCCAGCTTCAATGGGCAACATGGTTGGTTCCATATTTTTGCTATTGTGAATAGAGCGGCAAGAAATATACATGTGCAGGTATCTTTTTTTGTAGAATTATTTGAGTTCCTCCAGGTATATTCCCAATAGGAGAATTACTGGGTCATACGGAAGGTCAATTTCTAGTTCTTTCAGAAATTGCCACACTGTCTTCCAGAGAGGTTGCACTAGTTTGCATTCCCACCAGCAGTGTAGAAGCATTCCTTTTTCTCTGCACTCTCACCAGCATCTGTTGTTGTTTGTTTTATTAATGATGGCCATTCTTTTTTTTTTTTTGAGTTGGAGTCTCACTCTGTCGCCCAGGCTGGAGTGCAGTGGCCGCTCCCGGCCACCGCAGCCTCGACCTGCTGGACTCTGGCGATCCTTCCACCTCAGCCTTCCGAGTAGCCAGAATTACAGGCATGCGCTACCACGCCCGGCTGATTTTTTGATTTATTGTAGAGATGAGGTCTCGCTGCCCTGGCAGGTCTTGAACCCATGGGCTCAGGCAATCCACTCACCTCAGCCTCCCAATGGTGCAGGATTACAGGCTGAGCCACTGAGCCCGGCTATTGATGGCCATTCTTACTGGGGTTAAGTGGTATCTCAATGTGGTTTTGATTTGCATTTCTCTGATGATGAGTGAGGCTGAGCACTTTTTCATGTGTCTGTTTGTTGCTCGTATATCTTCTTTTGAGAAGTGTCTATGCATGTCCTTTGCCCACTTTTTAATGGGGCTGTTTGTTTTCTTCCTTTCAGCACATTTGAGTTCCTTGTCGATCCTAGATGTTGTTTGTCCTTTAAATGCTGGTGTCTGATGTTTGACCTTGATATGTCTGATGATTTCTGATTGTGGGAATAGGCACAGGAATAGGCACAGGAATAGGCAGAAACTTTAGTGAGTGGATGGTTAAGGGAGTAGTATCATTCATCCCTAGACTCCAACAAAGCAACAAGAATGATGGACGATACCTGGCAGATCTCCCTAACAGGCAGCAGACTTCCTTCTTAAAAAATTTTAAGTAAATTTTGTTGTGTATATTTGGGGTTTACAACATGATACTGTGGGATCCGTGTAGATACATAGATACCTATAGATAGTACAATGGTTGCAAGAGTGAAGCAGATTAACATACCCATCATCTCACATGGTTACTTTTTGTATGTGTTAGCAGTAAACAAAGGCTTATTGTCTTAAGCCACTGGAATGTTTTTTGGTGGTTTCTTACTGCAGTGTGACCTAGACTCTCTTGACCAATGCATTTTGAAGCACAATGTAAAAGTGTTTATTCTGCTTTAGAAATTTATTATTTAATGTCATAAGCATTTTGCAATATTTTAAATAAATTATCCTTTTAAAGTGAGGGAAGAATCCTGTGAGTTGATGCATCATCATTTAGATTCCCCATCCCCAATTCTTTAGATTGGCCTTCGATTCTTTAGATTGGTTTTCAGGAGTGGGATATGGATTTATTTATTACATTATAAATTAATATATTTCTCCGGGCTCGGTGGCTCAGCCTGTAATCCCACACCTTTGGGAGGCTGAGGTGAGTGGATTGCCTGAGCTCGCGAGTTCGAGACCCGCCTGGGCAGCGAGACCTCATCTCTACAATAAATAAAAAAATCAGCTGGGCGTGGTAGCGCATGCCTGTAATTCTGGCTACTTGGAAGGCTGAGGTGAAAGGATCGCTGAGCCCAGCAGGTCGAGGCTGGTGGTCGGGAGCGGCCACTGCACTCCAGTCTGGGCGACAGAGTGAGACTCCAACTCAAAAAGAAAAAAAAAAATTATATATTTCTAGAAAGAAATAGTCTGAAAACATGTACAGATTTGAACATTCGTAATTTGTAGAGATCAAATGAGTGGGGCCAATGCATTGTACCCAACGGATAAACTTGACAACGGCTAAAAATTTGTCATTGAATACAACACGGGAGATAGGCCCACCAAGCACTGTACTCCTGTCCATGTGTTTACCACTCTGGGCTGCACCACTAGATCTCCTTTCTGGCCAGAGAGGCCTAGGCAGTGACTAGTGCCACTGCCACAGTGTGACCTCACAGTATTCATCACTTCTAATAGAGATGTGCTCTGTGGCAGCTGCTCTCACCTCGTGTGCACTGCCATTCCCCTCTGCAAGATTCTTGTCTTTTTTTGGAAGCTTGCATGACACCGCAGAGGCTGGAGGCTCTGAAGAATCTGATTGGCCCAGGAGGTACAGAGAAGTTGCCCCTCCCAAAACGAGCTGGACCAATGGGAGCTGGAATTGGTGAATGCCAGAGGTGGGACATCTCTTGCATCTTGCCTCTGATAGACAGTTTGAAAATACGGTCAACTTGTCACTAAGATATGTCTTCCAGTGATACATTTTCTGTGTTTGCCCTTCCTCCGTACAGACCTTCCTGCATTTTTATTTCACTTCCACTTTGCTGGGATTGAGCTCGTCTCAAATGTCTTGGTATATGAAGTTTTGCACAGGTTTTATTTTCTAGAGAGTTAGATTAGACAGAATATTATTACTTAAAAAGATATGAAAAAATGAGGAAAAACGTTAAATTACTTTTCTTTGTATTAGCACTTTGATACTACTCACTATTTTAACATGATGAAACATATCGCAAAGGAGACCAAAGTTGCTAATTCAAACTCTTGTTAACTAATGTCACCAAAAAGCCTTGGAGTTTGTGCAGTTCAGCTAACAGAGGTTTTTAAAATTTCTGTAAGCACTAGGGATATACTTTGTACATGTAACTGAGATACTTTGAACAGCAGGAAAAGGGGAGAGAGATATAATTTTCAGAAAATAGAAAAAAAAGTAAATATATTTGATGGCATTTAAGTGCTAAGGTAAACTACTTGCATCTACAAATTTTTTATTCCTAGATCTAACAAGACGTGTAATTATAGGCAGAAAGTGGAAGTAGTACATTTTATATTAAACTAATCAAGAAAAATATTAAATATAAAAACCACAAATGTAATGCATTTTTGTCAATGATGTTTATGTTCCCTGAGCAGGTAGTTGTTTATTTAGAAATTATGGCTGAAAAAATACCTGAAGAAATGGAAATCCTTTGTAATACTTATCCTGCAAACATAAACTTTTTAAAAATCACGTGCACAGTTAAAATACCCAACAGAATTTTTGTGTTATACCTTTGGATAGTTCTTGCTCACCAGTCATTTAAATTGTTTGGTTTTAACTTCAGTTCTTGTCATGACAGAGTAGGATGAGGATGTGTGTCACACCCACTCTAGGGAGATAGTTTAGAACATTCCTCACTGTTATGCCAATGGGCAGGGGAGAAGCTGGGTGTTTATCCACCAGCTGTCCATCTGCATTGTCTGAATGCTGTTACCAGAATTATTAACTCTCTTGCTTTGCATGTGGGCACAGACGGTTTCCACATCAGAATCAAACTGTTTAGCAGATTTCCACCTTCCTCATACTCTATCATTCGGTGGGTGTGCTGTCTTTCTGTGTCTGAGGACTTTTTCTAGCATCCTGCATATACACAGAAGAATAGAAGTGCCAGGAATCATATCACCAAACTCCCGATTCTGCTGGAGCTGCTGGTAAGTACTTAAACTCTCTCACTTCTTTGGTGAAATAGTTATAAAATTCAAAGGTACTTGTTAATACCAGTACTACTCAATATATGCTCCACTGCCTGGTGCAAACCCTTCATAGTCTTGTTAAATTAAGTTTAGCTTAAAGCAGCCTTCTTACATATTTTAAGTTCAGCCTAAAGGTTTCTCTGTAAATAGTGAACAGTACTATAATTTTATATGTAATCAGAACTCTAACCTATTCCTGTATCTATCTCAAAGATGACCAATTGCTCAAATTGTGTTTAAATAAGAAAGTCACTGAGTTTTAACAAATCCAGCTGTTTCTTTACTTCACTTCTGATTTCTGCATGCCATTTCCCTTTTTCTGTCCAGAAATTCTCTTCAGCAATGTAGCAGCATGATGTTTCTGTGAAGCTATTTTGATTCGGGGGGGGCTTCCCAATTCTCAAATGGTTCTTTGGTCAATTAAACTTTGTTAAATTTAATTTGTCTAAAGTTTTTCTTTTAACAAATGGCATCAGAAGTGAGCTCTAGAAAAAGTCCTCAGACACAGAAAGACAGAGCACACCCACCAGAGTGGTAGGATGAGAGTATGAGGAAGGTGGGAATCTGCTAGACAGCTTGATTCTGATGTGGAAACAGCCTGGGCCCACATGCAAAGTAAGAGAGTTAATGTTTCTGGAAACAGCATTCTGAACTAGAGTTTCTAGTGACCCCCCAGGAGTGTCCAGTGACCAAATAAAGTATTCACTGCCCTTATTATGCCCCTTGATCTCTTGCAGCAACTAGAGATCATGGGCAAGTTTTCTCCTAGATTCGGAAGCTCCACAGATTTATGTTTTGTTTAAGCTGAATTGGACCAATTGAAGAAGGCATGACAGAAATGAGACTGGGTCTAGGATCTAGCTGGATCTGATAATTACCTGACCTGGATAATTAACAGAGGCCGCAGATATCTCACCAGGTCAGACAGAACTGGCTGCAAATAGCAATTGGAAGGACTTTTTGTGTTTTACCCCCTTTGTTTCCTTTTCTTGTGTGCTTAAGTAGGGGAAAAAAATAATTGGCCAAGTTTACCAAGGGAATATGAAAGCCAAAGCCAAGATTCAAGGTAAAAATAGAATGCTTAAGTTTTAAAGAACCAAGTACTTCACCTTGTAGCTATGCCTACATTTGCATGTATCAGTATTAGGCCCTGGAAGCCACAAATGCCTACAGCAGTGATAAAATATTACTAAGGGCAATTTTAAATTGCAATGAAATGTTTCAAATGAAAAACATTGTACTTTAATAAATGCATTTAAAAATTAGATCTTCTGAATTATTTTTATCTAGTCATGTCTGTTGATATACAGAAGCTATCAAAATAATTTCAATATTTTTATTGCTTATTTAAAATATTCTTCATAAAAGGCAAATAAAAATCTTAAGTAATTAATTGCTGAAAAAAAGTTAAATCTCCTAACCTTTTGGCATAGTTACTATCTCATCCCCAAAACGAAAAGAAAGCTAGACAAAGTGTTTATGAAAGGTAGGTCCTCAGGTAAAGTAGGCTTACTTCTTTTTCAGATCTATCCATGTTAGGTCCATACATAGATAATACTTTTTTCTCCCATATTCTTTAATGAGATCTAATCTGAACTTATCAATTTTAGCTAAGAAACAATAGCTTACTTAAAAAGACCGCTTATTGAACTAAATAGGTCTCTAAAATACACCCTCCTGGCATTTGACTATTTTGAAATTCTTTTGTAAAAATGACACATCAAAAGAGAAAATCCCCATGCCAGACTCAGTGACTCAGCCTATAATCCCAGATCTTTGGTTGGCCGAGGCAAGTGGATTGCCTGAGCTCATGGTTTGCGACCCAGCCTGGGCAACTTGGTGAGAACTTGTCTTTACAATAAATAAATAAAAATTAGCCAGGCGTGGTAGTGAGCACTGTAGTTCTGGCTACTTGGAAGGCTGAGGTGGCAGGATCACTGCACTCTAGCCTGGGAGACAGAGTGAGAGTCCAACTCAAAAAAAAAAAAAAAAAAGCCGGACTCAGTGGCTCAGCCTATAATTCCGCGCCTTTGGGAAGCTGAGGTGTATGGATTGCCTGAGCCCGCGGGTTCAAGACCCGCCTGGGCAGGCGAGACCTCATCGCTACAATAAATAAAAAAAAAATTAGCCGGGCGTGGTAACGCATGCCTGTAATTCCGGCTACTCAGAAGGCTGAGGCGGAAAGATCGCTGGAGCCCAGCAGGTGGAGGCTGTGGTGGCCGGGAGCGGCCACTGCACTCCAGTCTGGGTGACAGAGTGAGACTCCAACTCAAAAAAAAAAAAAAATCTGCATTTGTAAAGGGTGCCTACCTTTGTACACTGAGAAGAGAGGGAGGACTGTAACACTAGGAATCCTCCTTACCATTGTTTTAAATGTGTATCCCAAGTTCTAATTTGTTTAAGATGTTTTTTCTGGCCATCTTGTTTCTTTTCTTTTCTTTTTTTTTTTTTTTTTTTGAGTTGGAGTCTCACTCTGTTGCCCAGGCTGGAGTTCAGTGACACACTCAGGGCCACTGCAGCCTTGACCTGCTGGGCTCAGGTGATCCTTCTGCTTTAGCCTTCCAAGTAGCTGGAACTACAGGCATATGCCACTACATCTGGCTTTTTAAAAAAAAATTTATTGTAGAGATGAGGTCTCACCAAGTTGCCCAGGCTGGTCTCGAACCCGTGGGCTCAGGCAATCTTCTCACCTCAGCTGGGATCACCTCCACTGGGATTATAAGAGTGATCCACCGTGCCTGACTGCCATCTTGTTTCAACTGGACCTTTACTTACAACCTCTTTGCTTGGTTTGAGCAAATGATACAGTATGTAGTCTAAAGTGTCAATTCTGTGCTTTTGAGATATACATTTTCTACTTTGTTTGACCAAACAGTCATCACTTTAGAAGTGCAAATTTAGGGTTGCCTAGTTAACAATTGCTTGGGGCAATGAAACAGGTAATTGAAAGATTGATAGTCTAAATGGGGGGGGAAGAAACTTTGAAAATCAGCATATGAGAATTCTTTATGAAGGCTATAAGAGCTGCTTCTGTCTGTGTGTCTGTATGTGTTATGTGTATGTGACAACTTTTGGTAAATTAATCTAGTTTAAAAATCATGAAATAGGAATGGCTTCAGAATTGTCAATTAACTATAACTCAAGCCTGGGTGTGATGGCTCACGCCTATAATCCCAACAATTTGGGAGGCTGAAGGAGAGGATTTCTTGAGTTCATGGGTTCGAGACCAGCCCAGGTAACTTAGCGAGACCTCATCTCTCCAATAAATAAAAAAATTAGCCAGGTGTGGTGGCGTGTGCCTGTGGTTCCAGTTACTTGGAAGGCTGAGATGGGAGAATTGCCTCAGCCCAGCAGGTCGAAGCTGCAGTGACCCTGAGTGTTCCATTGCACTCCAGCGTGGGCAGCAGAGTAAGACTTTGACTCAAAAAACAAAACAAAACAAAACAAAGCAAAGCAAGCAAACAAACAAACAAACAAACAAAAAACTATAATTCAAATATTTTTGCCTGAGTCTACTGGTCAGAACAGATTTATGCTGTTTTTGTTACATGTTTTATGGTCATAAAACTGCTGCTTCTATATTTTTGATATTTACTTGATTTATCTTTGAGCTCATGTTTTTAGTTTTGGACCTCTGGATTCTTGGGTTTGGAAAGGTGGCCATGGTAAGCTATGGGGACATGCCCTCAGCATCTGGACCACCAGTTGCAAAAATAGAGACAAACCCAGTATGGCCCTTTCTTCCCTGGCCCAGTTTTGATTCCTGGCAATTTTTGGAGAGTTGGCTCCTCCAAGCATCATCCTCACAGCTCTGTCCTGAGCTCTATATTTGGTATGTAAATAAATCCAGAACTCAGATGGGCCCTACCCTTCATTGACACCCTTGTGTTCCACATGGCTACTTGAGACCCAGGATGACTGGAAAAGACAGCAGAACGGATACCTGTGTTATAGTTTCAAGATTCTTTCCAGTAATGTAAAATCTTAAGGTCATGTTATGTTAAATAATGCTAATACACAGTTGTTTGTCATAAGTTCTCATTGGTTTACAGAGATAACATTGACTAGTGATTGGCTACACATTGTTGAACTATAGGGTATGAGTTAAAGTGTCTAGCATATCGCACAAAACAAGTGATTTCAAGAGGTAGTTATTTAGCTCAAGGGAAAGTGAGATACATTTTAAATGCATCTATTGGCCTAGTAATTGAAAGGGGCTTGCATTCCTCTGATAAAAAGTTTTCTTTTTCATTACTATTATCACTTTGAACAGTTTTCTATTCGATTATTTAAGAATAAGAAAAATATAATAATTTATTTTTCCTCTTTTTTTTCTTTTATACTTTACATAGACTGAGTTTTATTCTAGGGTTATATATTTTATGGATTTTGACAAATGTCTAATGGCATATACTCACAATTATAGTATCATACAGAAAAGTTTCATTCCCCTAAATATCATCTGTGCTCTACCTATTCATCCTTCCTTATCCCCAGCCACTGGAAATCATTTATCTTTTTGTTATCTCCACAGTTTTGCCTTTTGCAGAATGTTATATAGTTGAAATAATACAGTATATAGCATTTGTTGATTGACATCTTTCATTTAGTAATATGCATTTAAGTTTCTCCCATGTCTTTTCATGACTTGATAGCTCATTTCTTTTTAGCACTGAATAATATTTCATTGTTGTGACATACCATAATTTACTTATCCAATCACCTACTAAACAACATTGTAGAGACCAAGGAAACCTTCCCCTTCACCCTCTGAAGGTTCCATGAAAAACAACTCACAAAAGGAGATTATTAGGAGAGATGGCATACAAATTTATTAACATATACACAGGGGAGAACCACAAAGTGATTACCTTAACCTCCCAATGGGATTCAGAAGCTTACATATCATCTTGTGGTTATAGAAGTAATGTGGGCTTGGATTGTGGTAAACAGGTTATGATGGGAAAAACAGGTTATAGAAGGAGGAGGAGAGGATGCCCGGCTAGCAAAGGTGGTCTTGCTATGTAAATGAAACCTCACAGGCAACAGCTTTCAGAGAAAATAGACAGTAAATGTTTATTTTAGACTGTTAAAATTGTCAGACTCTCAGTTAACGTTTCTTAAATCCAGACATGGGAAGACCTTGGAGAAATCTTGGCTGCATCAATGGGAATTTTCTCTACAGATGCTAATCTCCCCAACAAAATCCAGCTTTTTAGTTATTTTTGTAGCTTTAGCCCTTCTGAATAGAATTGTGTCCAAAAAATATATTTTGAGGATGAATATTTTTATTTCCTTCAACATCTTGGTTACATCTAAGTTATTAATAAAGCTGCTATAAACATCAGCAACAAAACAAACAGATTTTGGGGTAGACATACATTTTCAGTTCCTTTGAGTAGACTCCAAAAAGCAATGAGTATGTTTTGTTTTGTAAAAAACTGCCAAACTACTGTTAAAATATGCCCCTAGCCAACAGACAAAATATATTCCCATGGTTAACTGAGGTGCTCAAGGTTAAAACAGAATCAGGCAACAACATCTGGGTAAGGAAACAATCATGTACTCTGTGTTCTTAGAAAAATGTAAAATGCCACAGGATATTCCTTTCTACAGTCAA
The DNA here is from genome assembly GCA_027257055.1 of Cephalopachus bancanus. Lineage (NCBI taxonomy): Eukaryota > Metazoa > Chordata > Mammalia > Primates > Tarsiidae > Cephalopachus > Cephalopachus bancanus. The sequence goes on along the minus strand of JAPVLO010000096.1, from coordinate 1,577,956 downwards.
GCCAAGCCAGTTTCTGTTGGTGGTGCTGAGATAGATTGCAGTTAGAAATTTCCCAGCTGACCACCAATAGACCACCTAGTGCCAACAGGCCAACCACATGAGACCAGTCAATTTAAGACAGACTGGTGATTTGGGGCTTAAATGTCATCCAATCAAGGCTGTTCCTATTACCCTGACTTCCCTCCTTTGGTCTGTGGGTTTTGCCTGTATAATCTCTAACTCTCCAGCCACCACCCCCAACCTCAGAGCATGCTTTTGCTTACATTGGCTGCAGATTTTTACTTTTTTAAGAAAATAAAACTGTCCCTTTTGTCTCTGCAGAGCTCATGTTCTTCTGTTAACGCGCTTTCAAAGTGGTTGTACCATTTTGCATTTCCATCAGCAATGAATGAGAATTCTTGTTGCTCCGCATGTGGCATCAGTGTTCTGGATTTTGGCCATTCTAATAGATATGTAGTAGTGCCTTATTGTTACATTACCCTCGACTTACATTACCCATCTGTTTTTGCATTTTGTCTATATCTTCCACTAGAGCCCTCAGCATATTAATTACAGTTACCTTACATTCCCTGCCTGATAATTACAGAGTCTGTGTCCTGTCCGAGTCTAGTTCTGATGTTTACTTTCTCTTCAGACTTGTTTTTCCTTCATGCCCTTGATAAGCCTAGTAATGTTTTCTTGAAAGCCAGGCGTGATGTTTGAAGTAATGAGAACTGAGGTGAATAGGCATTTCCTGTAAGGTTTTATGTTAATCTGTTAGTGGATGGGCTGCATTTAACATTTGCTGCTGCTGTAAATGTCAGATTTCTATTTCTTCTAGTGTGCTTATTTTTTGTCTTCTCTGTTTTCTTACCCTAAACATTTCTTTCTAAACAGTAAGTTGAAGGAAATAAAAATATTTAACCTCAAAATATACTTTGACAAAATTTTTCAGAGGGTGTGCAAACAGAAGTAGCCTTGCAAATCTGCCTTATTGTGTGAGATTTGCATCTGTAGCAAATCTGCATTGACGCAGCCAATGCAGATTTCTCTGAGACCCTTCCTTGTCCAGATCTTGAAAAGATAAACTGAGAGTTCGACACTTTTAAGGGTGTGAAAGAATCATTTGCCATCAATTCTCTCCAAGGGCTGCTGTCTGTAAAGGTTCTTGTATATAACAAGTTTACCTTTGCTAGCCAAGCCTGCTCTTTTCCTGCCAGGACCCGGCATGCCACTATAACATAATTTACCCCCATAACCTTGTTTTGGCCATGCTCTGAGCTCACATTCTTTCTGTAATCTCAAGATGGAATACAAGCTTCTGAACCCCACTGTGGAAGGGAGGTGGGGTGATCACTCTGTAGTTTTTCCCTGTCTGCATATTAATACATCTGTATGCCATTTCTTCTATTAATTTGCCTTTTGTGAGTTGATTTTTCAGCATTCCTTTAGAGGACTAAGGGGAAATTTTCCCGTAACCCTTACAGTGTGTATTCCTGTAGCTCTTTTATCTGCAATCTCCTGATATCATACTGGAGCCTTATTGAGGTGATGGTAAGGCGTGAGGGGAGTGGAAGTGTTTTATAATTCTGTGAGTTAATTAACCCTTTTAGTGTGCCTTCATTCCTGGGCTGCACATGTCACAAATGTTTCTCAGTTTTTTTCTTCCATTAGGTGAGACAGGAAGGCTAGAGGGTGTTGAAATTGAGTCATTTCTCTTCTCTCTCAGATGAGGCTTTGGTAAAGTATTTTTGTTGTTGTTATTATGGAGAAAGTTCTGGAAGTATTTCAAAATGGCTGTTTTCCCACCCTCTTTCTGCCAGAAACATAAAGTGGTTTTTGGCTCATCAACATGAGAAGATGAAGGTAAAACCCATAAAAAAGTAGGTACCCCTTAAGACTCTAGACACCAGGAGTTTCTCATTCTCCCACTAGTGTACATTTTGCTTCCAGCAGTTCCTTAAAGTTGTTTTTTAAGTGTTCCTACCTGCTTGTGGCTCTGATGGCTTCTGAACCAGGTAAATTGATTTTGGCTTTACTTCTCTATAGGCAGTTGTCTCTTCAGATTTTGGGGTGGCCGCTTGCTCTGTGACCTGAGAAACAATAAGAATTTTCATCTGAGAAAAATAAGTTTTTAAAAAATTATCAGACCCAGGGAGACATTAAAATTAGACTGCAATCACAGTCTACTCATCTCTTTGAGCTGTGGCATTTATTTCTTGAAACAGCTTGCTATCATAACAAGTAACTATAGATAGATAATGCCTCACTTGGCCAGGTGCAATGGACAATTCCTATAATCTCAGTACTTTGGGAGACTGAGGCAGGAGAATTGCTTGAGCCCAGAAGTTCGAGACCAATCTGAGCAAGAAGGTGAGACTTTGTTTCTACAAAAAAATAAAAATTAAAAAATTAAAAAGTAAGCCAGGCATGATGGCATGCACCTGTAGTCTCAGTTAGTTGGGAGACTGAGGTGGAAGGCTCACTTGAGCCCAATATGTCTAGGCTACGGTGAGTCATAATGGTGCCACTGCACTCCAGTCTAGGTGACAGAGTGAGACACCAACTCAAAATAATAATAATAATAATAATAATAATAATAATAGTGCCTCATCAGACACTGTAACCTGAACCCTGTAGCCTAACAATGTATAGCCTATCAGTAATCAATGTTATTTTTGTAAGCCAGTGAGAATTCCTGATAGAATCTTATATAGACCCACTTGTTGTTCTCCATTTTTACCTTTAAAAATTCACTTGTAATTTATGCAAATCAAAGTGTGTATTTAGGGCAACTTGTATCTAGCTCCGGAGTTGCAATTTTCAAGCTTGACTCAAACAGACTATTTATATTAGTTTTTCCTCAACTAGGTTCTTTTAGGTCGGCATATCTGGCTTAAGTCAGCAGGATTCAGGGTGACTCTCCAATCACCAGGTGTTTTTCTCTAAAAATGGTGGTTGGTACCAGCATGAATATTTTGTCTTCAGAAGTCCTATTGGGTGTTTCAGGTGAGTTCTCCTGAATTTGGACCTCTCAGTCTTTAGTTGTAGGTCTAGACTTTATTTGGACTGCTTTTCAAATCTTCTCTCTCCTTTAAGAATGAGGGGTTCAGTCCCTGTCTTTGGACAGGAGATTCAGGTAAAGAGCTCAGCACAGAACTGCCTTTTCCCTGCCTCTCTTTCAGGATGAGGGTTTGGATAAAGTACTTTCACTGTTGTCTTACAGCAGAGATTCAGAAGGATTGACAGTTTGACACTAGTAGTCTTAGTTTACATAGCATGCTTTAAAAAAATTGCAGCTACTTTCCTATAAAAATTCAGGCTAGATTTTTTTTTTATTTGGGACCAACTACTATTAAACATCAGCTGGTTTTATAATACATACAACACTTAACAGAGGGACTCAAAAACTCAAGAATTTATTTATTTTAAAAAGTTATATTTATTCTTATATATTTCAACTTCAGTCACCTTCTACATACTCTCCGTTTGATGAAATACACCTTACAAGATGCTTTTTCCACTGCTCCAAACAGTTTTTGAACTTGTCAACTTTGATGCCTTTTAGTGCTTCTGCTGCTTTTTGTTTCACCTCTTCTACATAGACAAAATGTTTCCCTTTGAGGACTTTTTTTCATCTGGGGACACAAAAAACGTCAATGGGGTAAGATCCAGTGAATAGGGAGGGCGGGGCATGGAAGTCATGCTGTTTTTGGTCAAAAACTGCTGAACACAGTGCAGTGTGGGCAGGTATGCTCATAAATCACCCATCATAAAATGGGCAAATCTATTGAAAGAATCTAAAAAAAAAAAATTATTTGAAACTGAACACAGCTTCTCACAACAACTCTAACTGGAACACTGATGTCAATGGGTTTCTAGAACACTTACCAAGTGGGAGAAGCCTGTTCTACAAGGACCTCACCATTCAAAAGTAATTATGTTTTGGGGGGGAGATCCCCCCTTGTATACAGCACTCTCCTTTAGGTATCTAGAAAAGTGTATCTTCCTAACCCACGTTAGTCATAAGTAGCAACGATTTTTAAAGGGAGATCTTTTGAAATGCTTAAAATTATTTGTGCGTACAACTGGAAAAAGACAAATTAAATACTTTCAATGTCACCTAAAAATCTTCTAAAAGAAATTCTGATAAAATTGCCTTCATTCAGGACATTAAAAAAAAAAAAAATTTCAACACCACTACCTGAGGAAATTGTCCAGGTCTTTGAGTCCTTCTGAAACTCTTATTGTGGCAGTCCTAAAGTTGCAATGAACTTCTCTGGGTCTGGGTGCTGCTCAGTTCTCAAACTGTTCTTTGCTCAGTTAAAAAGACCACCCAATGAACAAGATGAGTCTCCAAAATACACCTTTGCTGCCTAGCTGGCAATTGCTTCGGGCAATAAAGTAGGTAAATTAAAAGATGAATAATCTAAAGTGGAGTAAATGGACAACTATAAAACTACTGAGATTATAAAAATGCAAATCCGACTAGTTTTCTTCTAAACTAGGACTAATGACTGACAATGATGTTGAAATGATGCTAGCATCCAGGGATAATCAGCATTCCAGCTGAGATCAGATCTGAAACAAGTTAAAAATCCTTTGTAAACTGAAACTGCCTGATTTAGATCTCCTGTAGTAATTAACAATGAAGGCTGCCCCCACTTCTAGCTTGACAGTTAACATTCCATGCTTTCTCCTCCATGATCTGGATTCAATTCCTGATCAGGGAACTAATCCCTCTTGGTTTGATATTTGTGTGACTATTCACTTTTGGGGATACCAGTTTATTATTGATTCTTTTCCCTTCCATGGACAGGTTTTGATTTCTTCTTTCATCTGGTCCTTCGAGTGTAGGTGGTCAGATAAGAAGCTGAGACTCTAGAATATATCGCAGACAGAAATGTGAATTATACCCCATTTGTGACTAATGAAAATTTCCTTTCTTTGAGCTGCCTTTTGTGGTGGTCCTGGATCTTATGAAGACTGCTTTGCAGCTTCTTGGAGACACCTCATGCATACTTGGTTAAGTTATAGCCTTTGCTAAAGCGTATTAGTTTCTCTTCAGAGGCTACTTTTGGTTAAAAAAAAAAATCAAAAGCTAGAAACATTGTTGTTTGCCCCAGCTAAAACCTGATACAATACTTAAAAGAATTTTTAAAGAGCTCTAGAGTCAAAGATCAACTTAATTAAAACTGAAATATAGGCTATAAATGTACATATATGAAGGGGAGCCAAAAAACCCCTAAAATTTATTTATGAAAAAATGGTGTATTTATTCCTACATGTTTAAACTTCAGTCATCTTCAGAATACTGTCCTTTTGATGCAATACACCTATTATGATTTTCTACTGCTCAAAACAGTGTTTGAACTTGCCAATTTTGACGCCTTTATGGCTTCTGCTGTTTTTTCATTTGCCATATTCTGCATAGAGCAAAATGTTGCCCTTTGAAGACTTTTTTCATCTGAGGAAACAAAAAAAGTTGCTTGGGGCCAGATAAGATGAATAGAGAGGGTGGGACATGGGGGTCATGCTGTTTTGGGTTAAAAACTGCCGAACATTCAACATGGTGTGGTCATGTGTCACCCATCCTGAGATGGGTAAACACATTGAAAGTATCTTTAAAAAAAATTCACTGAAGTCAAACGCAGCCTCTTACAACAATGTTAGGTGGTACACTGATGCCAATGGGTTCCTAGAACTCTTACTGAGTGGGGGAAACCTGTACTACAAGGGGCTTGCTTTTCAAAAAATAATTTCAGTGATTTTCATATACGTATATTGACTCTACTTATATGTATATGTCTATATATAAGTTTTTTTTTTTTTGAGTTGGAGTCTCACTCTGTCGCCCAGACTGGAGTGCAGTGGCCGCTCCCGGCCACCGCAGCCTCGACCTGCTGGGCTCCTGTGATCCTTCCGCCTCAGCCTTGCGAGTAGCCGGACCTACAGGCGTGTGCTACCACGCCCGGCTGATTTTTTGATTTATTGCAGAGATGAGGTCTCGCTGCCCAGGCGGGTCTCGAACCCGCAGGCTCAGGCAATCCACTCACCTCAGCCTCCCAAAGGTGCGGGATTACAGGCTGAGCCACCAAGCCCGGCTTATATATAAGTTTTTATATTGTCTAAACATAGTACCAAGTTAACTTAAAGATAAATAAGTGCTCATAAATTAAATAACTAGCCCCAATACTTTTAAAATTCATGTGAGTTTGGTAATCTTTGGTAAATAAAAATTGTTGGTAAAATAAAACAAAAACGTCTTCAAAATTTAATTCAGACAATTTGCCTAAGTCTACTGGTCACACAGGTTTGTGCTGTTTATCATAGATGTTTTAAGGTTATAGAATTGTTGCTTCTGAAGTTCTTTAGATACTTGTTTAATTTGTTAATGAGTTATTGCTGTAAGGAATGACTACTGGGTTCCTCCAAAGCCTTATACACATTACTGTGAGCTTTTCTTTAGGTATAAACATCTGTGTTCTGAGATCTAGACAAGTGGAGGCAATATCCAGGCCCTGTTCTCCTTGACCAAGCTGTGCCTCTTGGCCATGCTGGGAGGGATTAAATTCTTTAGGCATTGTCTTCACAGCTCTGTCTTTTGTCCTGGAAACTGCATCTGGTACATAAATAAAAGCCCTTATTTCCTATGGTTTTCACTAAATATGGGGTTTAATAAGATAAAATTATAATTAATAAATGTGATTAAAGCTGCTAGATGTAGGAGGAACAAGTCTATATACAGAGCATCGAAAGAAAGATGTAAAGAAAGTTGAAAGAGAGTAATTTTTCTTTTTTTTTTTTTTTTGAGTTGGAGTCTCACTCTGTCACCCAGACTGGAATGCAGTGGCTGCTCCCGGCCACCGCAGCCTCGACCTGCTGGGCTCCGGCGATCCTTCTGCCTCAGCCTTCCAAGTAGCTGGAACTACAGGCGCGAGCTACCAAGCCTGGCTAATTTTTTGATTTATTGTAGAGATGAGGTCTCGAACCCACGGGCTCAGGCAATCCACTTACCTCAGCCTCCCAAAGGTGCGGGATTACAGGCTGAGCCACCAATCCCGGCTGAGAGTAATTTTTCTTTTCCATGAGAGAGAACTTCGTGTGGTCAAAAGAACAAGGGGGAAGGATAGCAAATTTTTCATTTAAGGTAAAATGATGGACAAAACTGAAGATTTAAGCAAATTGTAGAAGGTTGTGAAAGATTGATTTCATGAAAGGAAATTTGTATTATCTACTGGATAAAATTAAAAGGGAATTATTTAGTTTTTCTAAAAATTGAACATTAATATTAAATTACACTGAGGCAGGGACAGAGTCTGGGCCCTTCTCCTGGAAAAGGAGGGCTTGCTTTCTTAGAGCTTGATCTGTTCTTTAACATAAAATTGTTAGAGATTTATGGAAACCTCTTCTAAAAGGTTTATGTGGTCAAAGCTGATTGATATTAGATAAATTTGTTTATAAGATTTTTTTAATTTTAATATTTATTTATTTATTTATTTATTTATTTTTGAGTTGGAGTCTCACTCTGTCGCCCAGACTGGAGTGCAGTGGCCGCTCCCGGCCACCGCAGCCTCGCCCTGCTGGGCTCCGGCGATCCTTCCGCCTCAGCCTTCCGAGTAGCCGGAATTACAGGCGTGCGCTACCACGCCCGGCTGATTTTTTGATTTATTGTAGAGCTGAGGTCTTGCTGCCCAGGCGGGTCTCAAACCCGCGGGCTCAGGCAATTCACTCACCTCAGCCTCCCAAAGACGTGGGATGACAGGCTGAGCCACCGAGCCTGGCTATAAGATTTTTTTAAATTTAGCTTTAACATTAATAACATACTGACACAAGGATTGCATTTCACCAAAATTTGGAAACTATCCATGAGTGTTCTTAATTAATGAAAATATGGTTGTTTGCATAAAGTGAATAAGAATCTGTTTTATTTTGTAACAGGACACAGTAATTACACTCGTCTTTTTTTTCCTCAAGGCATATTTTCCAATATGACCAGACTGTTTTATGGAATTGAGGCTGACTTTATAGAGCTGATTAAAAGCCCCTTGAAAAGAGTGGCCTGGTACTTTGTCTACATGGTTTTCTTACAATGTATCTGTCTTTGTGGTAAGTAAAGAACATCTCTTTCTGAAAGGCCCAAAACCATCAAGTTATTTTGGGGCCTTGAGAAGAGAGGAATTCACCCAATTCATACAAGTATTGCAGAGAGTCTGATGATAAATCCTTAACTTTACTACCTTCTAGGCTTTTAAAAGTCAAATTCAAAATTCCTAATGAAAGTCCTAGCAAAACTAACTTTAAAAAAGCCTAAATGGCCATTCTATATTCTTTTTGCAGATAAGCAGGGCAAGCATAAAAAGACTAAAACTTATTTTGCAAATAAATTGGTCCTAGTAAGATTACATTTGATAAAAATGGAGAGCTAGAAAAAAATGATGCTTTAGAAGAAAACTATAGCATACCTGTTATTAGATTTTTGCCTTGTCTATTGTTTTTGAGTTTTATTATTTGTCATTAGTTTGGACTAAATTCCAAATTACTTCCTTGTTACATGTCTTAAAAGAATAACCTGGATTTAGTTTCTTTCTTGATGTTTCAGTTTACTTTTTAATGGAATCGATTTTGTTTTTTATTTTTCCATTCTGGCACACAAATTCTCTTTTGATTATAATCCTGTAGAGCTGGTCTGGAGGCAGCGTAAGCTCTTAGGGATTGAATGTCTGAGAAAGAAGTTAATGTTTCATCACTAATGAAGCTTAGCTTAGATGGGTAGGTAATTCTTGTTTGAAATTGTTTATCTTTGAGAACTTTGAATATTGGGCGCTAAGCTCTCCTTGCCTGAAGTGTTTCTGTGGATAAGTCTGCTGCTATTCTAATTGGTCTTCCCCTGTAGGTAGATCTTTTTCTCTTGCTGCCTTTAGGATTTTTTCTTTTATATCTACTTTGTGTAGGCAAATTACTATGTGTCTAGGAGTTGGTCTACTCATTTGTCACCTTGCAGGGGTTCTCTGAATCTCTTGTGTTTGAATGGTCATATCATTGATGAGATGAGAGAAGTTTTCTTGGGTAATTTCATGGAATGTTTGTTCCAGGGTGGTCTATATCTTTCTTTCTACCTCAGGAAGTTCAATTAATCTTTGGTTCAGCCTCTTGAAATAATTGCTCATCTCTTGAAGATTTTGCTCTGTCTTTTAAAGCTTCTTTTCTATGTTTTTGACAATTTGCGTTAGTTCCATATTTTGATCCTCAAGCTCTGAGATTCTTCTTCTGCTTGGCTAATTCTGCTTTCCATGCTTATCAGTTTGTTACTTATTTCATTCACTGTATTCTTTATTGCTGTTTTCTCAGTTATCAACTCCTTCATTCTTTCCTCTGTCTTTCCTGGATTCTATTTATTCTCTCTATTAATATCTTGGTATCTGGGCTTGTGGTTTGAGACCAGTCATTCTGGGGGCTCTTCATTGTTTGCATTCCAAAATTTGTATTCTCAGTGGCTGACTTCCCAAGGATCTGTGTGAGACCCATATTCTTCTTTTGGTTTTTCTTCATTTGTGTAGATTTTCCTCCCTCCTTCCCCTGTCCCCCTTCTTTAATTCTGTTGTTCAGGGATGGGGGGGTGGCTTTTACTTCTGTTTGCTCACTTTCCTATTATTCCTTATGTGGATCCTTCGGCTTTGCTCAATTCTAAAGCTGGACTGTGTGGGTGGGGCTGTACATTTTGCGGTTTTGAGATTTAATTGAGGGGGGAGCTGTGATTCAGAAACTGTCTGCAGATCCCAGTATCCACTGACAGGTGTGTGGGCCCCCTGGAAACTGCCGTACAATCTGTCCATGCAATGGGGATATAAGTTTGCCCTCTGAAAGAAGAATGAGTTAAGATAAAGGAAAAGAATGGAAAAAGAAGGAGGGAATGAGAGGAAGGTGGAGAGAGAGAAGAATAAAAGGGAAAACAGACAGACATACCAACTAACAAATGAAAAGAGACACAAAGACAGAAAAGATTAAAAAAACTAAAACATACAATCATACAAATACAGAAATAGACAAACCTCCCCTACTGAAGTACTCTCCCTCAAAAATACCAGTACACAAACAGGAAGTCTAAAAAACAGCAATAACATAACATAAACAAAGCAAGTATAAAAACATAATCAAAGACAGAAAGAAAGAGAGAGGAAAAAAACTAAAGTAAAACAAACAAACAAAAAATGAGCAAACAGACAAACAAAAAACACAAAATTTGCCCTGAGGTCCTTCCTATAAGCCCAACTTCCTTTCAGCTCTGTTCTCCAGCGCCTCCCCTCTGCTATCAACACAGGCTGACAGGGTTGCTCTCAGTATGGGTCAGATGCCCCAGACCTACTGTGGGAGGAGGGTGGATCAGATGTGGACTCACCTGGCTTGCTGCCTGCCAAGTCTCCCACTCAGATCTGACGTGTCTGTCTGATCCAGTGTGGGGGAGGGGCTTCTGTCTCTCCCAGTTTGATGAGAGGTTCCAAGTTGGAGGTTGGGTGAAGCCAGGTGGAATAATGCAGGTCTCTGCCTGGGCGCAGAACAGAGAAAATGGCTCCGCTTGGCGTTTCCTCACTGATGGTGGGGCTCCTCTCCAGTTTTCCCCAGTCTCTCTCCATGGATCTGGGGCTCCGGATGCTTTGCTGTCACAGGTGATGGTGTGGGCTGGATGCCAGGAGATGAGAATCCGCTGTATTCAGCAGGCTTTTCCTGAGAGTCCTGAGAGCAGCAGATGATCCTGCCCTCTGGTGGCTTTAATCTCAGAGTGGTGGGGGGTTGCAGTCACCCCCAGAGGAGAGCCCTGGGTGCATGAACCCGAAACTTCTGTCAGACGGACTTTGACTCACCTACCGGCACATTCACAGTCACGCAGGGAGTCCTTGTGGACACTCACTTTTGCGGAGACTCTCACAGTCTGACCTGTCCTGTCGCCATCTTGCTGGAATTCCTGATTGTTATCTTGTATGCATTATATTTCTCTGATTTTATTTATTTATTCATTTATTTTTTTAACTTTTATTTTAAAGATGTGGGGTACAATTCAGGATTAAATAGATAAGTGGTCAACATAAAGGTAAAGATTGGGTCTCCCTCTGGTCCCCACTTCGCCTGGTTTGAGATCAGGTACACTTATTGATGTTATGTGCTCCTCTCCTCCTCCCTTGACAGTGTTTCACTACTGCCAAGCCCTTTCTCATAGTGTGATTAATGTTTAGGATCTGCTTATGAGTGAAAACATATGATACTCAGTTCTTTGTTTCTGTGATAAATCACTAGGCATTATAGATTGTAGAGCCATCCAAGTTGCTGAAAAGGATAATTTTGTTCTTCTTTATGTCTGTGTAATATTCCGTTGTGTATATGTACCACAGATACCACCTAACTCCAGTCAGGATGGCTATCACTAATAACTCAAAAAAACAACAGTTGCTGGTGAGGTTGTGGAGAAAAGGGAATGCTTCTCTACTGTTGGTGGGGATGTAAATTAGTACAGCCCCTGTGGACTGTAGGAGTTGTGTGGACAACAGTACCGTGGACAACAGTATAGTGATTCCTAAAAGATATAAAAATTGATCTTCCATACGACTCAGCAATCCCCCTTCTGGAAATATACTTGGAGGAACTAAAATTATTCTATGAAATAGATACCTGCACACACATGTTTATGGCAGCATTATTCCCAATAGCAAAAACATGGAAACAATAGTGCTGCCCCATCAAAAGTAGACTGGATATTTGTTTTATTAATGGTATTTTTTTGTTTTACTTCTTTTGAGAAAACTAAGTTCACTGTGCTCCGAAGAGTAAATATAATTCAAAAAGTGACAGAAGCCAAAGATCAATGACTTTGACAGGACTACCTGGAAATAAACCTAGGTAATAAGGGACAACTTGACACTCAAATTTTGATCACTAATGCTTTCTTTCTTTTCTTTTTTTTTTTTGAGTTGGAGTCTCACTCAGTCATCCAGACTGGAGTGCAGTGGCCGCGCCCGGCCACCACAACCTCGCCTGCTGGACTCCGGCGAGCCTTCCGCCTCAGCCTTCCGAGTAGCCAGAATTACAGGCATGCACTACCACGCCCGGCTGATTTTTTTTTATTTATTGTAGAGATGAGGTCTCACTGCCCAGGCGGGTCTCGAAACCCACGGGCTCAGGCAATCCACTCACCTCAGCCTCCCAAAGGCACGAGATTACAGGCTGAGCCACTGAGCCCGGCTACTAATGCTTTCAGAAAGAAAGTTTTCTGATCAAAAGGGATAAATGAGAAAGTAAAGAGCTTTTATCTGAGGAAGGCAAGCCCTTTTAATTACCAGGCCCAGATAGACATTAAAATTAGATGGCAATCATGTCCTATCTCCCACTCCTTTTGCGCTATGCATGCATCTCTTGAAACTGCTTGTTATTGTCACAAATAGCTGTACATTAACCTAATAGTGTAACACTGGACATTATAACCCACATCCTATGGCTTAACAGTGTGTAGCCAATAACTAATCAATGCTATTTGTGTAAACCAAAAAGAATTTTTGATAAACAACTTTGTATCAGCCTACTTTGTATCCCCTTTTTTACCTTTGAACATTCACTTGTTACTGCTGCTAATCAGAGTATATATTCAGGGCAACATAAGTCTATGCTCCCAGATAACACTTTTCAAGTTTGGCCCAAATAAACTCTTTACTTGTATTAATTTTTCCTCAGCTTCTTCTTTTTTGGTCAACAGACCTCCATTCTTTGAAAGGTCCAAATAAATTAATGAATTTACATTATGTTAAACTTTTTCCTTATTGAAAAATGAGAGTGATAGCTCTTATGTGTTGGAACTGAAATCATCATTCTAGCAGTATTTTAAATATATGCAATATTTTTATTTTGCTGAATATTTATTCACTTGGATACTACATCAAACCAAAATTGATAAATAAACTGTCATCTTTCTTTTCTGTCAACCTACTAGTTTTCTTATATTTTATGCTGATCAAATAAAACTAAGTATATTCCTTCTGTGAGAGTGGTCTACATTGACTGACTTGTATAACCCCAATGTGATATTTTGACAGAATTCACAAATAATTGAGGTAAGTTTTTTTTTTTTTAATTTTGAGAGATTACTTCCATTTATTTTCTATTATTTTGTCCAAATTGGGTAGGTAAAAAATTATTCTGCTTAGGCTTCTCATGAAAGCCATGGATATTGTCTTTCTTTGGTGAAACTGGAGAAAGAGACAGACAGCATTTCTATATTTCTATTTTATAGAGACTATCATAATTAGTTCCTTATACTTTACTTCTTAAAGATTATAAATGCAAATATGGGATATTCTCATGGAAAGAGTTTTAAAGAAAGGAAAACTAGAAAAGGAGAGATTGTAAGTATACAGAAGGATTTCACTATTATACAAGTGATAGTAAAATATTTTGAGATTGCCTTAATGACTTAATTTTCATAGTGTCACAGTGAAAGTAATTTCAATGCATTCCTTATCTACTCATATGTGTAGCTTTGCAGAGATCCTTGACATACTCCATTATCATCTCAATCAAACCTCTTGAGTATAGTGTTTGGATGCTATTGTGACCATAAATTTTAGTAAAACTTAGAAAAAAAACTAAAACTGCCACATTAACTGAGAGGACAAGCAATAAGAATAACATATTTTCTAACTTTCTCAAATAAGAAAAGTTTTGATGATGATGGTTATTTATTAATTCTAGAGAGAAAAGTTCAAGCTAATGTGTCAGGAGAAAGAATTATAGCTTATTAAGGTAATTTACTTCAATTGTGAGGATTAGAAAGTTAATAAGACTGAATAAATGGGGGTATATATTTAATTCAATGGTGGGAAACAAACATTAAAATCTTTTAAACTTGACTTTTTTCAAAATCAAATGGCATAAAATTTGAGAATATCTAGATTTTATATGAGTATCAACCTTAATAAGTCCAATTGGCTCCTTTGGGCTTTAGTAAGTTCAAGCTATATATTTTTTCAGACAGAGAGGATATTAAAAATCCTTTCGTTCTGCTGTGTTCTCATAAATCTCTCTAATGGTGGACTTAGGCCTGCCATGAGAGGAAAACTATTCCTGAATAGAATAATTTCCATGATTTGGCAATAGAGCGCTTTTAGATTGCATTTGAGCATGTTGATGTCAAATGCAGAAAGTGACCTCATCTTTCTGTTCCATTATTGAGAACAATGGTGTCAAGTAGCCCCATTTTCTATATTTATAGAACTTCCACTTTTAAAACCAATTATCTTCCTTTGCTGTGAGGTGACATACCCTCACCAAAAATAATAATGTGATTTAGAGGAAGAAGAAGTCTCATTTTTCAGGAGGCCAAGGTTTCTGGAGATGGAAAATAAGATACTTCTCTTCTTTAAACCTAAGAATGGGATGCTCTGGGGATCCATCTCTGTTTTCATGTGCCTACAAGAAAAACATTCTTCAGATGAATGTCTGCTTTACTATAAATATTGCTGATATCTTCCAATATTGCTGAATTAGGGAAGATAACATTGGAGAAAACATGTATGGTAGATTCTGCCTTGAAGAGAAGAAACCCAGGTCATCATGTTCCTTATTCTTTTCAACTACCCTTGACTGCTCAGTTTTTGATAAGTCAGATGGATCCCATACATGCTTGCAGTTGCATGCTTGCAACTATAAGTTGATAGTGAATAACAGATGAGAATTGGAACAACAGTTATGTAAATAAATGGATTGTGACAAGAGACAGACTTATGCTTCCAAGATAATGGAGTAGATGTACTTCTCCCTATTCTTCTCACTAAGTACAGTTAAAAGCCTGGGTATTACACATAAAACCAATGTAAGAAAACCATCAAAGTTGTAGAGAACAAAGACCAAGTAGGGACTTTGGGAACAAAGAGCAACTCGGTAATGAGTTCTCTGGATTTTCTTTTTTCCTTATGTGTCCCAATCTAGATGCTAAGAAGCCAGGACCTCAGAAATACCAACATATGCTGACAAAAAAAGGCCCTAACAAAAGCTCTTATAAAAGGACCAGGAAAGTACCTGCCTAGCAAGACAGAAAAATCTTAGAATCTAACTACTCCATGTTAGCCAAAAACTACAGAAAGAACTGTGCCTACCCCCAACCTATGCTAGCAAAGGTAAGGGGAGGAGAGTCTAGATTTCTACTCTTTCAAGGCTGTAGCAAGATGCCCCAATTTTCTTATCAGGGTAGAAGGCCATCTCTGCCTGGTAGCTTTGATTCCCTTCCTCTTTTTCCACAGTGTTAGTATATGCAAGGAACTTGGACTTCCCCACAACTGGTAGTGACAAAATACCCCTTCTTTTTTCCACTGGGGTAACTTCAGAGGTAGCCTACTGGAGAGTAAATGCTTTCATCACTTCCTAGCAATAAATGAGGTCACACTTCCCCTATGTTGGTCAGTGGTGACTAAGCATTAATGAAGCACTCCAGTCCATCCCAGCCAGAGAGATATAAGTAGAGATCTGGAAAGAACCAACATTTTTACCTCCACTCAGAATTAATAAACAACTTCTCCTATCAAGTGTTAATTAATTTTTATAAGGAAAATGGACTTCTCTACTCACTTGGCAATAAAAAGTGGTGACTTTTCTTCCCATCGTAGAGTGGTATTAGAGGAAGTCAGTTAAACTAGAAAGCTCAAATAAAAGCTAATAAAAATGTACAAAATTTTCAGACTTTAATAAAAAAATTCTTATCACCTCAAGAATCAGAAAGGATATTGAATGGAAAAAAGATAATCAATAGATGTCAACACCAAGATAGCAAAGATGTTAGATAATCTAACATAGAACTTAAAGCAACCATCATAAAAATGTTTCAATGAGCAATTGCACACACATTTGAAACAAATGAAAAAACACTCTCAACAAAGAAATACAAGATATAAAGAATAATTAAATAAATATTTTTTGAAAAAAATATGAATAGAAGTAAAAACTAAATGTATGGGCTAAGCAGCAGAATAGAGAGAATAAATGAAAGAATCAGTGACTTAAAGATAGATCAATAGACATTACATGGTCTGAAAAACAGAAATTAAGCTGAAAAATAAATGGAGCCTAGGGAAACTATGGGACTAGAATAAAATCTTTAACATATATGCCACTGAAGTTCTACAAGGAGAGAAGAAAGAGGGAAAAGCTCATAAAAGACTTGAGGAAATAATGACTGCAAACGTCCAACATTTGACAAAAGCATAAGCCAGCAGGTTCAAGAAACTGAGTGAATATTAAACAATATAAATTCAAAAAAAACCACACAAACACATCAACTTCAAAACTAAAAACAAACAAACAAAAAATGGAAATAACTAGGGAAACAAACCACCTTGTAGAGGAAAAATAACTGAAATGGTAGTAGATTTCTTACCAGAAACTATGAAGTTCAGAAGGAAGTGATGCTTTTTCTAGTGCCAAAATAACTGCCAATTCAGAATTCAACTTCAAGTGGAAATATTCTTCAAAAATGAAGATGGCACAAAGACATTCTTAGATGAAGAAAAAGTAGGAGGATTTGTCTATCACCAGGAGACCTACCCTAAAGAATCACTAAAGTAGTTCTCTGAACAGAAAGGAAACAATAACAAAATAAATATTGCAATGTCAAGGAGGAAGAAGAAAACATGGTAAAAAAATATGGTTACATTTAATAGATGTTCTTTCTCCTCTCGAGTTTTCTAAATTATGCTTGATGTTTGAATAAAAATAATATTTTCTGATGTGGTTCTTAATGTACGTAGAGACAATATTAAAGATAATTACAAATGAGGAGGGCAAATAGCTAAAACAGAAGTCATTTTCTATACTTCACTCATAGAAGAGTATATGTTTGACACCAGTTGATTGATATATTTTGTATAATGTAATACTTAGTGCAATCACTAAAAATTCTGTAGAAATACACTTGAAAATACTTCAGATAGAACAAAATGAAGTTCTAAAAAAACTGTACAAGTAATCCACAGGAAGGCAGGTAAGAAAAAAAAAAGACATGAAACAAAATAAACAGAAAAAAATAATAAAATGTCAGGTTTACTTCATAACATTCCAATAATTGTATTAAATGTAAGTGGCCTAAACATACCAATGAAAGGACAGGGATTTTAATTTAGAAGAATGGATTAAATAATATGACTCATAGTCTGATCAAAGAAACCAAATGTGCTAAATAAATGTAGAAATATTCCCTTTTCATAGATAAAAATACTCAATATTACCAACATGTCAATTCTTTCTAAACTGATCGATAGCTTCAACACAATTCCAATAAAAATCCCAGCTAGTTATTTTGTGGATATTGACATATTGATTCTAAAGCTTATATAGAGAGCAAAAGAGCCAAAACAGCCAAGTGCCTATTGAAGAAGAACAAAGTTGGTAGACTGACACTAACCAACTTCAAGACTTGCTATAAGGCTACAATAATCAAGACAGTGAGATATTGATGAAATAGACAAACAAATTGATGGAGCAGAATAGAGAGCCCAGAGATAGACCCCCATAAATATAGTTAAACCATCTTTGATAAAGAAGCAAAAGTAATATAGCGACAACAAGATAGTGTTTTCAACAAAAGATTTTGGCACAAGTGGACATCCTCAGAAATAAAAAAAGAATCAGACATAGACTGCCATGGTTTGAATGTGCCCTCAAAAAACATGTGCTGTACACTTAATGCCCAATGTAATAGTGTTTGTATGTGGGGCTTAATAGAAGATGATTAGGCAAATGAATTAATAACAATTATATAAGGGCTTGAGGCTGTCAATTTGCTCTCTTTTTCTATCTCTTGTCCTGTCTTTGTCCTTCCGCTTTCTGCCATATTATGATGCAGCAAAAACGCCCTTGTCAGAAAATGGCACCTCAATCTTGGACTTCTCTTCTTCCAGATCCATGAACCAATACATTTCTGTTGATTATAAGTTAGCTAGTCTATGGTATTTTGTTATAGCAGCACAAAATAATCTAAGGCACAGACCTTACACCCTTCTCAAAATTTAACTCAAAATGGATTATATACCTAAGTGCAAAATGCAAAACTAGAAAACTCCTAGACTCTAACATAGGAGAAAATCAAGATGACTTTGGACATGGCAAAAACTTTTAAAATGCAACATCAAAGGTACAATTCATGAAATAAAAAAATAAGCAAACTTCATTAAGATAGGGAGGAAAAAAAGCAACAAACAAACAAAAAATTTGTCTTGAGAAAAACACTGTCAAGAAAAGGAGAAACCCAACCATAGACTAGAAGAAAATGTTTGGAAAAGACATATCAGACAAAGGACTGCATCCCAGTATATACAAAGAGCTCTTAAACACACAACAAACAGTGAATAACTTGATTAAAAAACAGGCAAAAACCTGAACAGTTACCTTATCAAAGAAGACACACAGATGGCAAATAGGTATACAAAAATATTCTTGACAACATTTGTCATTGGGAATTACAAATGAAAAGAGCAATAAAATACAACTAGACATCGATTAGAATGGCCAAAACACTATACTGACAATATCAAGTGCAGATGAGGATGGGGAGCAAGCAACAGAAACTCTCATTTATTGGTGATGGGGATACAAAATGGTTCAGACACTTTGGAAGACAGTTTGGCAGATTCTCATAAAACTAAATATATTATTTCAATATAATTCAGCTGCCACACTCCTTGGTGTTTCCCCAAATAAGCTGAAAACTTATGTCTACTCAAAAACCTACATGTGAATGTTTTGTAGAGCGTTATTTATAAGTGCCTAATTGGGAAGCAACCAAGACATATTTCAGAAGATGAATGGATAAGCAGAGGTATATACATACAATAGAATCTTATTCAGCACTATAAAGCCACCAAACCATGAAAAAGATGGAAAAACCTTAAATGTATACTACTAAGTGAAAGAAGCCAATCAAAAAGACTATGTACTGTATAATTGCAAATATATCTGAAAAAGGCAAAACTATGAAGCAGCAATAAATAAATAGGCAAATAAACAAACAAATAAATGGTTTCCAGGGATTCAGAGAGGTGGAGAAATGAATGGTATGTCAAAAGAATATTTAGGATAGTGAAACTATTCTGTGTGACACTATAATGGATCATTTTGTACAAACCCATAGCATGTATAACACCAAGCATGAACACTAATGCCAACTATAGGCTTTGGGTAAAAATGATTTGTCAGTGTGTGTACACCAATTAAAGTAAATGTGTCCCAATGGTGCAAAATGTTGATAATGAGAGATTGTTTTCGTGTGGGGCAGGGTTTTATGGGAACTCTTGGTACTTCCTGCTCAAATTAGCTGTGACCAAAAAGTATTCTAAAAATAAATTCTATTTAAAATATATTACCTCATTACATGCTGTCTATAAAAAAATCACTTTAAATGATATATATGCTAGAAGGATAAGAGGAAAAAGAAAAAATATATCAAAATAGTAACAAAAAGAAACAAGCAGTAGCTATATTAGTATTAGGTAAAGCAGACATTAGAGCAAAGAAAATTATCAAAGACAGCCAGAGACATTCTATAAGGACAAAAGGGCCAATTCACCAAAAAAAAAAAAAAAAAAAAAGAATCCTAAATGTATATACCACAAAAGGAAAAATTAAATTTGAACAGATTAAAAAGTACTGAATTCAGAGGGGAGTATGTTCTTTGACCACAATGGAATAAAACTACAAATCTATAGCAGAAATATATTTAAAAAAATTCAAACACTTAAAAACTAAATAATATACTTTACACAACTCAGAATCAAATTATAGGCCTCAAGTTAAATAAAAAATAATACATGAAATGGAATAAAAGTGAAAAATATACAAATTTGTAGAATATAACTGAAGCAGTGCCAAGAGAAAAAATTTACAGCACTAACTGCACACATTAGAAGAGAGGAAGTGGAAGATGGTGACAGGCCAGCAGTGTCTGTGAAATCCTCTGAGAAAGAGAACACCCATAAAGACCCTAGCTCTCTTCCAGGGGCTGCAGTCCCCATCTTCTGCAGCCTGCTCTAAACAGGGAGCTCAGCCGCCACTGTCACCTGCTGTCGCTACTTGGATATCGTGACAAACCGGGCTGCACCTGCAGTCACCGCAGCGGGACTGGACTGCTTCTGCAGTCGCGGATACCGCCGCTGCGGTCATTCCCAGCTCATACCTGAAGCAACCCACGACTTCAAACTGTGAAGCCCCACAAGCAGGATCTTCTGAGATCCCTGCTGCCACACCATGCCCCTAGCCCAGAGAAAGGGCTGTGGAACTCCCCCTGGTGAAGTTGCCGCAGCAGGTTGCGGATCCATAGCAGGCTTCCTCTCCTCTGGACTGTAGTGCGGGATAGCACCACCTGCTGGGGAACCAAGGTAATAACATCAAAACGGGAATGGCAGAGGCTCATCCCGCTTGAAAAATGGAAAAAGCCAGATCTCAGTGATAGACTGGGCAGGGGACCCATATCTGAACTGTTCTTCACAGCAGGCCAGGGGCAACTGACCCTAACTGTGAACAATTCTACCAGCCTGCAAAGACAGCTAGAAATCAGAGCTGAAAGGACACTGGACTTAAACGAAAAGTCTCAGAGTGTGCTTGACTGGTTCTGTTAGTCTGCTGACTTTAATCTATCCCTCCCCTCTTTTTTTCTCTTTTTAATTTTTTTCTTCTTTTTTTCTTTTTTCTTTTCTTTTTTTATCCCCCCTTTTCCTTTTTTCTTATTTCTCTGTAAATCCCATATTTGTATAAAGGAATAGCACACCAATAAGGAGGTTGATCAGTGTGTACGTTAGCATCATTGTATGTTTTAGATTTCTATATGGTTGTTGTTTAGTTTTCAGTCATGGTTATTGTTTTTCTTTATATTTGTTTCAGTCTTTGTGTTTCTTTTCACTTACCAGTCAGTACACTTGACTGTTTTCCCTCTCAACCCTCTCTCTCTCTCTCCACCCCGCTCTCTCCACTGCCTGCTCCACTCTCTCCCCTCTGTTAACCTCATTTTGCTTTCAGGGAGTAAAACTACAACCCCACTGCATGGACAGACTCCAAGGCAGTGGGAAGTGGGTTTCAGACTATCCATACAGCTGTTGGCGAACACTAGGATCTGCAGAGAGATTTTGAATCACAGGTCCCCCCTTAATTAAATCACAAAGCTACAAAAAGGACTGCCCTCAACCCACAGTCCAACTCCAGAACTGAACAAAGCAAGAGGAAATATATTAGGAAGAATAGGAGATTGAACAAACAGAAGTAAAAGAAACCCCTCCACCCCTGAAGAACACAATTAAAGAAGATGGGGAAGTGGAGGGAAGGGAAAAGTAGGGAGGGAAAATCTGCACAAATGAAGAAAAACCAAAAGAACACAGGGCTCACACAGACCCCTGGGAGGTCAGACACTGAGAAAGCAGACTTCAGAACACAAACAATGAAGACTGGTCACAAGCAACAAACCTAGGCATCAAAGCATTAATAGAGAGAATTAAAAAAATTGAGGAGAGACAAGAGGAAAATAGGAAGGAGCTGATGACAGAAATAACAGCAGTAAAGAATACTGTGATGGAAATAAATAACAAACTATTAGCATGGAAAGCAGAATTAGCCAAGCAGAGGAAAGAATCTCAGAATGTGAAGACCAAAATACAGAACTAACCCAAACTGTCAAAAACATAGAAAAGAAGCTTAAAAAGTCAGAACAAAACCTTCAGGAGATGAATGATTACTTCAAGAGACCCAATCTAAGAGTAATTGGCTTTCCTGAGGCAGAGAGAGAGTCAGAGGTCACACTGGAACAAACATTTCATGATATCATTCAAGAAAACTTCCCTCATCTCATCAGTGATTCAAAACTTCAAGCACAAGAAATTCAGAGAATCCCTGCAAGACAACAAATGAGAAGACCAACTCCCAGACACATAATAATTCGCCTAAACAAAGTAGCCATAAAAGAAAAAATCCTAAAGGCTGCAAGAGAAAAAGGCCAGACTACCTACCAGGGAAGACCATTGACAATAGCAGCAGATTTATCCACAAAAACCCTCAGGCTAGGAGAGCCTGGAGCCCTATCTTCAAAGTTCTAAAAGATAAACAATTTCAACCAAGAATAACCTACCCAGCCAAACTAAGCTTCATTAGTGAGGGAGAATTAAAATCTTTTCCAGATATCCAATCCCTAAGAATCTACGCTGCCACCAGACCACCTCTACAAGAAACACTTAAGAAAGTACTGAACACAGAAGAAAAAGAAAAAAGAACAAAAACATTCTTCACAAGAGTACAGGCAAAAGACTGGAAACACACATGAGCCAACTCCAGAACCCAAAGAAAGACAAACAAACAGGAAAAACTCTGTAAAAACCTTATGACAGGGATCAACTCTTGCATTTCAATTATTAGCCTACATGTGAATGGACTAAATGCACCACTGAAAAGACATAGAATGGCAAAATGGATAAAATATCATCAGGTAACAATCTATTGTCTTCAAGAGACTCACCTCACTAGAAAGGACACCCACAGGCTCAAAGTAAGAGGATGGGAAACAAACTTTCAGGCGAACAGAATACAAAGGAAAGGAGGAGTAGTGATCTTAATTTCAGAAAAAATACCCTTCAAGCTATTAAAAATAAAAAAGATACAGAAGGCCACTACATAATGATAAAAGGCTCAATCCATCAACAAGAAATATCTATCCTAAACATATATGCACCCAACATAGGTGCGCCAACTTTCATAAAGCAACTTCTAGGAAAACTAAAGAAAGATATTGACTCTAACACAATCATAACTGGGGACTTTAATACCCCACTCACAACCCTAGACAGATCATCAGGATGAAAAATCAGCAAGGAGATCTGGAACTGCAATGTGACTTTGGACCAAATCGACTTAATTGATACCTACAGAACACTCCATCCAAAGACCACAGAATACACATTTTACTCATCACCACATGGAACGTATTCTAAGATTGACCACATAATTGGCCATAAATCAAGCATAAGCAAATTTAAAAGGACTGAAATTCTACCATGCACCTTCTGGGACCACAGTGGAATAAAAATAAACATCGACACCAACAAGGTCCCCCCAAAACCCACAAAGACGTGGACACTAAACAGCATGATGCTAAACTCCTGGGCCAATGATGAAATCAAAACAGAGATCACAAGATACCTGGAAACAAATGAAAATGAAGAAACATCTTACCAAAATCTCTGGGATGCTTTAAAAGCTGTAGTAAGAGGGGAATTTATATCCCTACAGACACACATGAAGAAAATGGAAGGAACACACATTAACAGCCTAACAAGTCACCTAAGGAAACTGGAAAAGCAAGACCGCAAAAACCCTAATTTCAGCAGAAGACTCCAGATCACCAAAATAAGAGCCCAAATCCAGTACATAAACGACAAAAAGATAATACAAATAATCAACAAAAAAAGGATAAACAAGATCGATGCTCCCCTAGCTAGACTGACCAGGAAAAAACAAGAAAAAACCCAAATAAGCACAATCAGAAACACAAAAGATGAAGTCACATCTGACCCTGAAGAAATACTAAAGATCATTGGAGACTACTACACATACTTGTATGGAAACACACTTGAAAACCTTACGGAAATGGAGGGCTTTCTGACATCACACAACCTACCTAGGTTGGAACAAGAAGAAATTGAGACCCTAAATAGACCAATAACAATCAAGGAAATCGACTACGTAATAAGAAAACTACCTACAAATAAAAGCCCTGGTCCAGATTGCCTTCCAGCAGAATTCTATAAGACATTTAAGGAGGAGTGATACCAATCCTACTGAAGTTATTCCAGGCAATTGAAAAAGACGGAACTCTCCCCAAATCATTTTACTAAGCCAACATCACACTGATACCCAAGCCAGGTAAACATCCAACAAAGAAAGAGAACTACAGGCCAATATCTTTGATGAACATAGATAAAAAATTCTCAACAAGATCCTAGAAAACCAGATTCAGCAATGCATCTCAAAAATCATCCATCATGACCAAGTAGGCTTCATCCCTGGGATGCAAGGCTGGTTCAACATTCGTAAAACCATAAATGTAATTAAATACATCAACAGATGTCAAAACAAAAACCACATGATTATATCATTAGATGCAGAAAAAGCTTTTGATAAAATCCAGCACCCCTTCTTGATAAAAGCCCTCAAATATCTAGGCTTATGGGGAACATACCTCAAAATAGTAAATGCCATCTACGAGAAACCCACAGCCAGCATACTCCTAAACGGACAAAAATTGGAACCATTTCCTCTGAAAGCTGGAACAAGGCAAGGATGCCCACTCTCACCCCTCCTGTTCAACATAGTATTGGAAGTCCTGGCTCGAGCAATCAGAGAAGAGAAGGCAATCTGGGGTATCTAAATAGGAAAAAAGGAAGTCAAGTTATCTGTCTTTTCAGATGATATGATTGTGTACCTTGAAAACCCAAGAGAATCTGTCAAAAACCTCCTTAAACTGATAAAGGACTTTGGCAAAGTCTCAGGAAACAAAATAAATGTGCAAAACACCATCGCATTTCTTTACACCAATAATAAACAAACAGAAATCCAAATAAAAACCACAATTCCATTCACAATAGCCACAAAAAAAAAAAAGAAATACCTTGGCATCTTCCTAACCAGAGATGTGAAAGACCTTTACAATGAAAACAACAAAACACTGCTCAAAGAAATCAAAGATGACACAAACAAGTGGAAAAATATTCCATGCTCATGGATTGGAAGAATCAACATTGTGAAGATGTCCATCTTACTTAAGGCAATCTATAAATTCAATGCAATACCCATCAAATTACCAGCAACATTCTTCTCAGACCTAGAAAAAACAACACAGGAATTCATATGGAAACACAAACATCCAAGAATAGCCAGAACAATCCTCAGCAAAAAAAAAAAAAAAAAAAAAAAAAACGAAGCAGATGGTATCACATTACCAGACTTCAAACTTTACTATAAAGCTACAATCATCAAAACAGCTTGGTATTGGTATAGGAACAGGCATATAGATCAATGGAATAGAATTGAGATTCCAGAAGCAAAACCTCAATTTCTCAACCAACTCATCTTCGACAAAGCCTCCACCACCTACCACTGGGGAGAGGAGAACCTATTCAGTAAATGGTGCTGGGAAAACTGGCTGACCACATGCAGAAGATTGAAACAGGACCCCTATCTATCCCCATGCACAAAGGTTAACTCCAAATGGATCAGAGGCCTAAATGTAAAACCTCAAACCATAAGAGCCTTAGAAAATGAAGGACATACCCTCATGGAAATCGGAACTGGCATCCAATTCCTGAACAAAACCTGAAACCTACAGGCCATAAGAGAGAAGGTAGACAAGTGGGACCTTATTAAACTGACATGCTTCTGCAAAGCCAAAGAAACCATCAAGAGAGCAGGGAGACAGCCTACAGACTGGGAAAAAGTATTGCCAGCACCAGGTCTGACAAAGGCTTAACATCTTGGATCTACAAGGAACTCAAATGTGCTGAAAAGAAAAAACCAAAAAACCCCATTATAAAATGGGCAAAAGATATGAACAGACACTTCTCAAAGGAAGACATCCGAGCAGCTGACAGACACATGAAGAAATGTTCAACCTCACTAATCATCAGGGAGATGCAAATCAAAACCACACTGAGATACCACTTAACTCCAGTCACAATGGCAATTATCAACAACTCAAAAAATAACAGCTTCTGGAGAGGGTGTGGTGAAAAGGGAACACTTCTACACTGTTGGTGGGAGTGTAAACTAGTGCAACCTCTGTGAAAAGCAGTGTGGCGATTCCTAAAAGCTCTAAATATCAACCTTCCATATGACCCCGCAATCCCCCTACTGGGAATATACCCTGACGAACTCAAATCACTCTATAAAAAAGATACCTGCATATGTATGTTTATCGCAGCATTGTTCACAATAACAAAAACCCCAAAGCAACCATGCTGTCCATCAAAAGAGGACTGGATTCAAAAAATGTGGTACATATACACAATGGAATACTAAGCAGCCATAAAAAGGAACAAAATCATGAATTTCGCAGCAACCTGGATGGAACTAGAGTCTATAATACTGAGTGTCCTCTCACAGAAACAAAGATCCGAGTATCACATGTTCTCACTCATATAATGGACCTTTAACCTCCAATGTAATGCTATAAGAAAATGACTGACAGTAGTGGGAAACTATGGAGGGGGAGGGAGATGGGATTAACAGTAGCAAATATCTGTCTGGGAAACACTTCTTATCAACAGGGGGCCTGAATGAAACCTATTTGTATACCTAACCCTTAACTGTACCCCACAACGTCATAATAAAAAATATTGATTGAAATTAAAAAAAAAAAAAGAGAGGAAGTCTTACATCCATCATCTAAGCTCCCATTGTAAGAATGCAAATAAAGAAGATAAAAAATATACTCAAATAAAGAAGATAAAAATATACTCAAAGTAAGCAGAAATAAAGAGCAGAAATCAATGAAACTCCAAACAAAAAATAAATGAGCAAATGAGAGCTGATTCTTTGAAAAGATTAAAAAGACTGAAAAACTTTAGCAAAGCTGACAACTTAGATGAAATGGACCAATTCTCTGAAAAACACTGTCAAAATTTACTCCAATATGAAACAAAATTCACTCCAATATGAAACAGATAATTTGAAGAGCTCAGTAACTACTAAAATAATTGAATCTGTAGTTTAGAAACAGCCCCCAAAAGACAGCTCCAGGTGCAGCTGGTCTCACTAAAGAATTCTAAAAATGTTTACAGAAGAATTACACAATGTAAATAGAAGTGGAAGGAGCACTTTCCACATCATTTCATGAAGTTAGTATTACCAAACACAGCACAGTGATAGAATACTACAGACTAATATCACTGATAAGTATATTGATGAAAAAATTCCTCAAGGATATATTACCAAAAATAAATCAGCAATATACAATTGACCCTTGAGCAACACAGGTATGACCTGCAAGGGTCCCCTTATACATAAATTATTTTAATCTCTGTCATCTTAAGACAGCAAGACCAATACCTCCTCTATCTCTTCTTCCTCAGTCTACACAATGTGAAGATGATGAAGATCTTTATGATAAACTACTTCTACTCAATGAATAGTAAATATATTTTCTCTTCCTTATGATTTTCTTAATAATAATTTCTTTACATACTTTATTGTAAAAATATAGTATAATATATACAATATATAAAATATGTGTTAATTGATGATTTGACTTATTGGTAAGCCTTCCAGTCAGTAGTAGGCTATTAGTGGTTAAGTTTTGGGGGACTTAGAATTTATATGAGGTTATTTGACTCTGTGTGTGGGGGGAGTCAGTGTCCATAATCCTTGCTTTGCTCAAAGGTCAACTCTATATAAAAAATTTCACACTATGCCCAAGTGGGATTATTCCAGGTAAGTAAATCTTAATATTAAAAAAAAATTAAATATAATCTACCATATTAAAAAGTTAAAAAAGAAAAATTACTTGATCATACCAAAGCCTTTGACACAATTCAACACCTATTTCATGATTTTTAAAACTCTCAGAAAAATAGCTATAAAGGAAATTTTCTCATCTTGATAAAGAATATCTATAAAATACCTTCAACAAACATATAATGATGAAAACAGAATGTTTTTGTTCTGAAATCAAGGCAGCTCTGAATTGTTCTGAATACAATACAGCTGCTCTTACCACACATTCAGCCTGATACTGGAAGTTTTAGCCAGTATAATAAAGCAGAAGATCAGAAGTGAAGTAATAAAACTGTATTTGCAGATAGTATGAATGTCTGTGTAGAAAATTTTAAGGCATCTACATAAAAACTAGAAATAATAACTAAGTTCAGAAAGGTCACAGGATACAAAAAGGAGTTGTGTTTTTTATATAGTAGTAACAAATGTATGGAAATTAAAATTAATTATATATTTCACTTATAATTGCTCCAAAAATGAATATTTAGGTTCAATTTAGCTACTCACATGCAGGAATGCTATGGTATACAAATCCTGAATTGTACCACACTTTTTAAAAATAAAATAAATTTTAAAACTACAGGACATAAAAATGGTAGATACATATGATAAGATGCTCAATATTATTCATAATTGAGGAAATATAAATCCAAGATAAAGCCCAAATAAACACAATCAGAAATGCAAAATACCAAACCACAACTGATCCTGAAAAAAGTACAAAAAATTATCAGAGACTACTATGCACTACCTGTATGGAAACAAATTCGATAACCTAAATGAAATGGAGGTCTTTGACATTACACAACCTCTCAAGGATGAAGCAAGAAGACATTGAGACACAAGTAGAGCCATAACAACTCAGGAAATTGACTTCATCATAAGAAAACTACCTACCAAAAAAAAGCGCTGAACCAGATTGCTTTCCAAAGGAATTCTACAAAACATGCAAGGAGGAGTTGATATCAGTCCTATTGAAAGTATTCCAGGCAATTGAGAAAGATGGAATTCTCCTCAGTTCATTTTATGATGCTAACATCACATTGATACTCAAATTGGTTAGAAATCCAACAAAAAAAGTGAACTAAAGGCCAATCTCCCTAATGAACATAGATGCAAATATTCTTAACAAGAGACTAGCAAATCAGATACAACAACTCATCTCAAAAATCATCCTCTATGACCAAGTAGTTTTCATCCCTATGATGCAGGACTGGCTCAACATCCACAAGACCATAAATGCAATTAAATACATAAACAGGTGCAAAAACAAGAACCCCATGATTATATCAATAGATGCAGAAAAAGCTTTCAATAAAATCCAGCATCCTTCTTGATAAAAACCCTCAAACATCTAGCCATAGAAGTTACACACTTCAAAAGAGTAAGAGCTATCTGTGATAAATCCACAGCCAGTATATTGCTAAAAGAACAGAAGCTGGAAGCATTTCCCCCCAAAACTAGGATAAGACAAGGTTGCCGCCTCTCACCACTCCTATTCAACATTGTGTTGGAAGTCCTAGCTAGAGCAAGTAGACATGAGAAGGTGATCAAGGGTATCCAGACAGGAAAAGAAGAAGTTAAGTTATCCTTCTTTGTTGACAATATGATCCTATACCTCGAAAATCCAAGAGAATCTGTCAAAAACCTCCTTGCACTGATAAAGAACTTTTACAAAGTCTCAGGGCACAAAATAAATGGGCAAAGACAGATTTATACACCAAAAACAAACTGGCAGAGAACCAAATAAAAAGCACAAACTCATTCACAATAGCCATAAGAAAAAACTAATACAAAAAACCTCAGCATAGTCCTAACCAGAGAAGTGAAAGACCCTTACAATGAAAACTACAAAACACTACTCTAAGAAATCCAAGAAGACACAAACAAATGGACACATGGAAAAATATTCCATGCTTATGGATAGGAAGAATCAACATTATGAAGAAGTCCATTCTACCAAAGGCAATCTACAGAGTCAATGCAATTCTCATTAAATTACCAACATCATTCTTCTCAGACCTGGAAATGACAATACAGGAAATCATATGGAAATATAAACGACCATGAATAGTCAAAACAATTTGCAAAAGAAACAAAGCAGAAGGTATCACACTTCCAAACTTTAAATTTTACTATAAGGCTACAATAATCAAAGCAGTCTGGTAAAGGTACAAGACTAGGCATATGGACCAATGGAAGAGGATGGAGATTCTGGAAGCAAAACTTCAATTTCTCAACCAACTAGCCTTCAACAAAGCCTCCACCAACAACCACTGGGAAAAGGAGAACCTATTCAGTAAATGGTGCGGGGAAAACTGACTGATCACAGGCAGAAGATTAAAACAGGACCCCCCTACCTATCACCATACACAAAAATCAACTCTAAGTGGATCAAAGACATAAATGTAAAACCTAAGCTATAAAAATCTTAGAAAATGCAGAAGACACCCTTACAGAAATTGGAGTAGGCAGCCAATTCCTGATCAAAACCTCAAGTACCATGCCATAGAGATAAGATAGATAAGTGGGACCTCATGAAACTGAAAAACTTCTGCAAAGCAAAAGAAGCCATCAAGAAAGTGGGAGACAGCCCACAGAATGGGAAAAAATATTTGCCAACTGTATATCTGACAAAGGCTTAACATCTAGGATCCACAAGGAACGCAAATGCACCGAAAGAAAAACAACAAGCAACACTTTAAAAAGTGGGCAAAAGACATGAATAGACACTTCTCAAAAGAAGATATACGGGCAGCCAACAGACACATGAAAAAATGCTCAGCCTCAGTCATCATCAGAGAAATGCAAATCAAAACCATATTGAGATACCACCTAACCTCAGTAAGAATGGCCATCATTAATAAAAACAACAACAACAGATGTTGGCGAGGATGCAGAGAAAAAGGAACACTTCTACACTGCTGGTGGGAATGCAAACTAGTGCAACCTTTTTGGTGATTTCTGGAAGGACTAGAAATTGACCTTCCATATGACCCAGTAATCCCCTTACTGGGAATATACCCAGAGGAGCACAAATCATTCTACAAAAAAGATACCTGCACACACATGTTTGTTGTAGCTATATTCACAATAGCAAAAACATAAAACAAAGCATGCTGCCTATTGAAAATGGACTGGATAAAAAAAAAGTGGTATATATACACAATGGAATAGTTCACAGCCCATAAAGAAGGACAAACATATGGACTCTGCAGCAACTTGAATGAATTTGGAGTCTATAATACTCAGTGGGCTAGCACAGAAACAAAGAACAGAGTACCAACTCTTCTCACTCATAAGTGGACCCTGAACATTTACCATAATACTATAAGAAAGGAATTGGCAGTAGTGGATACTGCTGGGGTGGGTTTGGAGGACACAACATCAGTAAGGGTACCTGATCTCAAACCAGGCAAAATGGTGGGGACAAACGGAAGGCCCAAACTTTATCTCTATGATACCCACTTGTATACCTAATCCTGAATTGCACCCCATCTCTTTAAAATAAAATATAAATTGTGTTAAAAAAAAAAAACTACAATGAAGTAACAGTCCACACAAACCAGAATCATCAAAATAAAAGAGAGTGACAGCACCAAATGCGGGTGAAGATGAAGAGAAATTGAATTACTTATAAACTACTTGTGGTAATGTATTATTTTTAATACAACTACTTTCTGGTAGATTTTGACAATTTCTTAAATAACTAAATATAGAGCTACATATGATAGCAATTACACTCCTGAATGTTTATTTCAGAGGCACTAAAGCCTATGATCACATATAAATGAAATCTGACCGAGGCTTTATTCGCAGTATCCAAAAGAACCTAGATATTCTTCAGCAGATGAATGATTACATAAACTATGGGTTGTATAAAATACTACTCAGTAATAAAAAAGAATGAACTATTGATACACAGAAAACCTGGATGATTCCCTGCAGAATTATTCTGAGTGAAAAATTAATTACTGAATGGTTACATGTTATATGATTTAATTTGTATAATATTCTTTAAAAATTAATATTTTAATAAAGTTCATAAACCATAAAATTCATCCACATATAGAATTCAATGGTTTAAGTATATTCACAGAGTTGTGTGACCATCACCAAAATCTAAGTTTAGATTATTTTCTTTTTCTTTTTAAATTTTTTTTTTTTTTTTTTGAGTTGGAGTCAGACTGGAGTGTAGTGGCCGCTCACGGCCACTGCAGCCTCGACCTGCTGGGCTCCGGCGATCCTTCTGCCTCAGCCTTCCGAGTAGCCAGAATTACAGGCATGCACTACCATGCTCGGCTGATTTTTTTTTTTATTATTATTTATTGTAGAGATGCGGTCTCCCTGCCCAGGCGGGTCTCGAACCCGCGGGCTCACGCAATCTACTCACCTCGGCTTCCCAAAGGCACGGGATTACAGGCTGAGCCACTGAGCCCAGCCTCTTTTTAATTTTTATTATAAAGATGTGGGGTACAATTCAGGGTGAGGTATATAAACATTGATCATGCAGTTACCCTTGTTGATGAGGTGTGCCCCTCCCTCTCCTGGCAGTTTCCCTCAACTGCCAATCCCCTGCCCCCTACCCTGACAGTTTCCCACTACTGCCATTGCTTTCTTATAGCATTATAATTGTTCAAGTTCTGCTTATGAGTGAGAACATATGGAACTCTGTTCTTTGTTTCTGTGATAAATCACTGAGTATGATCGACTCCAAATCCATCCAAGTTGCTGCAAAGTCTGTATGTTTGTCCTTCTTTGTGGTTGCATAATATTCCGTTGTGTATAGCTACCACATTTTTTTGTCCAGTCCAGATTTGATGGGCAACACAGTGGGTTCCATGTTTTTGCTATTATGAATAGTGCTGCAACAAACATACGTGTGCAGGTATCTTTTTTGTAGAATAATTTGAGTCCTTATGGGTATACTCCCAATAGGGGAATTGCTGGGTCATATGGAAGGTCATTTTCTAGTTTTTTCAGAAATTGCAGATATTTTCATCACTCTAAAAAGAAACTCCTTACCTATTAGCAGTCACTCCCATTTGCTTCTCTTCACAACCTCTAGAAACTATGAATCTACTTTCTGTCTCAGTTTACCTGTTCTGTACATGTTGTGCAAATTGAATCATATAATACAGGCCCCTTTGTGACTGGCTTCCCATACCTGACATAATATTTTCAAGGTTCATTCATGATATAGCATGCATCAGCATTTTGTTTGTTTTTATTGTCAAATAATATTCCATTATGTGAATATAACAAATTGTTTTCCATTCAACAGTTAATGTTCACCTGGGTTCTTTCTAATTTTTGACTTTTATATAGATGCTATGAACATTTATGTGCAAGTTTTTGTGTAGATGTATATTTTCATTTCCCTGGATATAAAACAAGGAGTGGAATTGCTTTGCCATATGGTAACTGTGTGTTTCATGTTTTTTAAGAACTATCAAACTGGTTTCCAAAGTGACTGCACTGTCTTATAATCCCACCAGTAATGTGTTAGGGTTCTAATTTCTTCACACCCTCACCAATGTGTTATTATATTTTTCTTAAAGCCATTTTAGTGGATATGAAGGGGTATTTCATTTTGGTTTCAATGTGGATCTAACTAAGGACTAATGATGCTGAACTTTTTTTTCATGTGTGTATTGGATATTTGTACATTTTATTTGGAGAAATATTTATTGAATTTTTTTCTATTTTGATTGGATTATTTGTGCTTTTATTTTTGGGTTTGCACAGTCTGAATACCAGAATCATATTGTCAGATACACAACTTGCAAATATTTTCTCCTGTTTTGTGTTTATTTTCACTTTATTCATGGTGTGATTTGGAGCACAAAGTTTTAAATTTTGGTAAAATTCAATATATCTATGTTTTTATTTGTCGCTTGTGAGTTTTCATTTCATAGCTAACCAACCAAGGTCAGTGTGGTGCAAGAAAGAGGTCCAAACTGATCATTTTGCATACAATATCCAGTTGTTCCAAACTGTTTTGTTGAAAAGACTATTTTTTTTCCTCATTGAGTTGTTTTGGCAAAAATGATATAACATTTGTGAAGAATTATCAAGATGGAT
Source organism: Cephalopachus bancanus (assembly GCA_027257055.1). Classification (NCBI taxonomy): domain Eukaryota; kingdom Metazoa; phylum Chordata; class Mammalia; order Primates; family Tarsiidae; genus Cephalopachus; species Cephalopachus bancanus. The sequence continues at coordinate 1,544,344 of JAPVLO010000096.1, read as the reverse complement.
AACAGATTAGTGGTTACCAGGGGTTACAGAGGTGGTGAAGATAGAAAGGAAATTGCTGTTGCCATAAAAGGCGTCAAGGGTCTTACTGGTGATCAAAATGTTCTATGTCTTAACTATATCAATGTCATATATCCTGGTTGCTATCTTGTACAGTAGACTTGCAAGTTGTTACCACTGGTGCAACTTCGTAAAGAATGCTTGGGGTGTATATGTATTAATTTTTACAACTGTACATGAATATAAAATTATCTTAAAATAAAAACATTAAAATAATGCATTGGGAAGCTGCTAGCAGAAATCAGTCAGAAGTTGTGACCAAATCTCGCAAGTGACCACCAAGAATATTAGAGAGTAAGCCTCTCATAAACAGGACTTAGGGAGCTATTGCTTATCTTCAGAATCTGGTGTTGTGACCTTTAAAAGAGAAAACTGCATCCTCCTTGATGGAGTCCTCTTAAATCTTCTGCTTCCCGATCTGTCTCCACACTCAGAATTAGAGTGATACACAGAAAGAGGTGGGAGTGTTCTGGGAAAACCAGAGCACAACCTCCTTCTACTTCCTGAGCAAAGGCAGAACAGACACAAGATCTCTGAAATATTGTTGAGATTGAAACTTTAAATGGAACAGGATTGAGTTTTAAGAACCCAAAGTGACAGTTTTAGTAGTTATAACTAAAATATTATTGATTCTAACTTTGAATATGTTATGAGAGTACACTAACCAGGTGGGTGAGAGCATATCGAGCCTGGTAAAACTGATAAAAAAAACAATGACATGATTTCATGTTTACACTTCAATGAATTGTCATTATACAAGGTCTGACAGGTAAGTTCACAAACATCCTAGAAAAAGTGCTATCTACCTCATTGCTGAATATCACTATGGTCAGCTTTGAAGTACCTCCCTTGGGAAGCTACACAATGACGCCAGTGCCTGGTCCACCCGTCAAAGCAATTTTGGAACTCTTTCTGGAATGGCCATTAGAAGTGTCATGACATTACCCTTGATATCCTGAATATCATCAAAATGTTTTCCTTTTTTTTTTTTTTTTTTAGTTGGAGTCTCACTCCGTCACCCAGACTGGAGTGCAGTGGCTGCTCCTGGCCACCGCAGGCTCGACCTGCTGGGCTCCGGCGATCCTTCCGCCTCAGTCTTCGGAGTAGTTGGAACTACAGGTGTGCACTACCACGCCCGGCTGATTTTTGATTTATTATAGAGATGAGGTCTTGCCGAGTTGCCCAGGCAGGTCTCGAACCTGCAGGCTCAGGCAATTCACTCACCTTAGCCTCCCAAAGCGCAGGATTACAGGCTGAGCCACCGAGCCCAGCTATGTTTTCCTTTTTAAAGAGAAAAGTTATTTGGGGCCACATCAGATGAGCAGGGAGGGTGTCCAATACAGTTATTGGTTTACTGGCTAAAAACTCCCTCACAGACAGTGCTGTATCATCTCATGCATTGTCATGATGTAAGAGCTCCTTCAGGACCATCTTGCACACATCTTTTTCACGCCAAGATTTTCAGTTACGATTTTCCTAACTTTCTCTATCAACTTTTATTTGGTCTGCTATGCTACTCACAGTCAGCCAACGATTTTGACACACAATGAGATGAGTTTTTGTAAGGTTTTCATCAGTTCTGCTCATTACTGGCTGTCCTGACCTCTCTTCATCAGTGATATTTTCTCTCCCCTCAGAAGAACGTTTATTCCTTTTGTATACTGCCATTTTCTTTATGACATTACCTCCATAAGCTTGGACTGACATGTTCCTGATTTCACTTCCACTCTTGCCAAGTTTAACAAAAAGTTCAGTGTTTGTTCATTGCTTTAATTCAAGCTCTGACCTTGTCATGATGGCACACAAAAATATGCAACAACAATTATGAACGCCACTCAGCAAGACACTGCCACACATCGACACAAAGACAGGTGTTTGTACAGTGCTGCCAACTTAAGCACATGGTGGCAAGTCTGTGAACTTAATTGTCAGAACTTATACATCTTAAAAGTGATATAAGAAGTTACAGCCAGGATAGAATAGCTGAGATAGCATTTGTATCTTCTGTGATGCATGTCTTTGTAGTATTCTACAGGAGGTCCCATCCTGGAAGTCCTTCATTATTCTCTTGAATAGATGGAAATATGTCTTCCCTTCCTCAACCTCCCAGGACAGTAGTTCCACCTTATCCTCAAGGGATATGTTCCAAGACCCCCAGGAATGTCTGATACTGTGGAAGGAACAGACCCCTATATATACTATGCACCAATTTCTTTTTTCTTCTTAACAATCTTATGAATAGAAGATTTGTTCTTATCATAGATCTTAGCAACCTCAACCATTTTTTTTCCCTTTAAGTGGAGAACTTTCAACTATTCATTTGAAGGAAACACTTTGCAGCTTCTTTTTAGCATGCTTGAATTGCCAGCATCACTACTCTTGTGATTTGGGGCCATAACTAAGTAAAATAGGGGTGGCAAACACAGGCACTACGATAGCATGATAATCACTCTGATAATTTAGATGGCTACTAAGTGACTAATGGCAGGAACATCGACAGCGTGGAGACACAGGTCAAAAGTAGGATTCATACCCTGGACAGGATGTGGCAGAACAGTGTGCTATTTGTCATGCTACTCAGAATGGCATAAATTGTTTATTTCCGGAGTTTTCTATTTAATACTTTTTTGGACTGCAGTTGTATGTGGGTAGCAGAAACTGTGAGACCTTGGCTAAGGGGGAACTACTGCCTATGTCCGCATAACTCCATTTTGTGGATTTTTATGTTTGCTCACATCTTTTTCCTTCTAGATTACCGTTTTAATAAAAGTATATAATATTCATTTGTTTCTTAGTATGTTCCAGGTATTGTTGAATACTTTAATCTGCGTAAAACCTATGCAGTAGGTACAAATATTATCCTGTTTTTTGAGCAAGGCAAACTAGATCACAAGGAGTTAAAAAAAAAACTTGCTTCTTTAGGTAAGCTGGGTCACAAAATTGTCATAAAATATGCCACTTAGAAGGTGAGTAAAAATTATTTTCTAATTTTTCAGAAGTATATTTAATTTTCCCAGGGTAGATTATGGTAGAAAATTTTGTGGCATAATAATTATGTGGAAAGAGTATTGTACAATATGGTTTTTGGAAGGCTTTCTTTCCACCCTCATCTACCTCACACATAACCTCAAACTTTATAGCCATTCAAAAATAAACATAAAGACAGGCCCCTAATTTTTTTCTTTTAACATTTATTCCAAGAATTATAATGAGATACTCTCTAGCAGATATGTAAAGGAAATTAAATTTAAGATGTTTTTATAAGATTGTTAAGATATGTAACTGAATATGAACCTTAGTCTAGGACATAAGCCAAAAAAGATAAAAAATAATGAAGAAAGACTGCTCAGAAGTTAATCTTTTTTTTTTTCTTTTGGGAAAAGAGAAGAAAGAGGCAAAATTGTAATTTGGGGTAATTTTTAACCAGTGATCACAATGTAGTTTCTAAGGAGGTGTGGTGGCTTTTAGCAACATTAAAAATTACAAATGCAGATTTTAAGGTATTTGCATTTTATCCACTTTTAAATTTACATAAAGAACAAGTGCAAGATTATTGAGAAAAGGTCTATAGTTGTTATCATAATCAGCAAGGGTGATTGGAGTGTGGTACAATGATCAGAAGGACAAAGGGTAAATGAAAACTAATAAAGTCTATACCCATGATTGAAGTCAAACTAATTTTAACTTTGTATTTAACACAATAAAAATTAAGATGCTACTTTCAGAGAAACTTTAAGTAATCGCTACAACATATTCAACTTTAAAAGATTCACTTGACTGCATAGCTTTCTTTTAAAATTGTGATTAATGTGCTTAGATATACAAATAGAAGTAATTATAATGGCATGAAATTGAGCAAGGAATATAGTAAATTTTCCTTATAATTCACCAACCTTGAAGCTCTACTGAATTTCCAAAATTAGATTCTGAAATCATGCTATGGAAAAAGCAAGAAAAAAGCCCATTTAAAAATGAACTCACAGTAATTTCTATTTCCACTTAGGAGGTAGGAGCAAAAGGCATCTACTTTTGGGGAAAGTGCAGATAATTTGTTGAGGGCCAGTATCCTGCACTAATACAAAGCAGAGTTCTGCTTCTATAGAGGTTGAGACAGAAAACCACACTTTAGTAAAACAAACAAACAAAAAACCCAAAAAACCAACAACAACAACAACAACAAACCCTATAGATATATGACAGAGTTTATATTCAGAACAGCAAAAATAAGAATACAACAGAATTATTTTCAGAAACCATGTAAAGCAGAAGACAACAAAGTAATTTCTTTAAGGAACTAAAAGAAGTCATATCAATCCAGATCTCTAAATTCAGAAAATAAAATATTTCAAAAAATTAAGGCAAGTAAATATCTTTCTATCTAATCAAAGTTGATAGAATCTATTGCCAGCAGACTGTACTACAGTAAATATTAAAGGAAGTTCTTCAGTGAAAAGCAAGATACTAATGACAAAAATAATGATAAATACGATAAACGATTTTTTTTAGTAGGGTGTCTTATCCTGTCATCAAGCCTGGAGTACAGCAATACGATTGCTACTTACTACAGCCTTGACCTCCTGGGCTCAGGTGATCCTGCCATTTCAGTCTCCCAAGTTGCTGAATTACAGGTGTGTACCACCATGCCTGGCTAATTTGTAAAAAAATTTTTTGTAGAAATGAGGTCTTGCTATTTTTCCCAGGCTGACCTCAAACTCCGGGGCTCTAGCAATCCTCCTGCTTTGGCCTCCCATAGTGTTGGGATTGCTAGAGTGAGCCACTGTTGCCACCTAAGTACAATTTTTCCATTTTTAATATCTTTATAATTGATTATCTAAAGCAAAAATAAACAGCAATGTATTGTGAGATTCATAGCATATGTAGAAGTACATGACAACTGTATCATAAGTAATGGAATTTAAGAAATATAAATATACAGCTGATATATATATGTGATTTTAAAAATAATTTATTTATTATAGAGCTGTAGGGAACATGTGAAGATTTACTACATAGGTAGGCTGCATGTAGGTGAAGTTTGGGCTTCTGAGTGGCCATCACTTTCCCTGGTAGTGGACCAGGTACCCTTTGTGTTGTCACATCCCTTCCCTCTCTCCTCTGTCAGTGCACGGAGACTGTCAATCCCACCCTTGTGCTAATGTGACTAGTGTTCAGGGACTACTTATGAGTGAGAACAGTGGTATTCAGATCTTTGTTTCTGTGATAGTTCACTTAGTATGATGATCTCCAACTGTATTCAAGTTGCTGTGAAGGCCATGATTTTATTCTTCTTTATGGCTGCAGAATGCTCCATCATGTTACTATTGATATGTAGATGACAAATAAGTCATAAACAGATGGCTAGCATTGGTAATTGTTAGGAAAATGCAGATTAAAACTACAGCCACAATAAGGTACCACAGTGTACCTACTAGAGAGGTTAAAAATCAAAAGGCTGACAACACCATGACTGGTGAGGATGTGGAGCAAACTAAACTCATATAATAATGATGAAATGTCAGAAACTTTGCAAAACCGTTTAGCAATCTCTTATATAGTTAAACATATGCTTAGCATATAAACCGGTGATTTCTTTGTTAGGTATTGCCCAAGAGAAATAAAAACAGTTGTCACGCTATTAGTTCTGTGAGAATGTTTATAGTAGCTTTACTCAAAACCAACAACCACTAAATACCACCCAAATGTCCTTCAGCTAGTGAAATACAAACTGATTATAATACATCTATTCAATGCAACTCTACTTGTCAGGAAAAAGGAACACATTATTGTACTGACATATTCAACAGATGAATAAATTTCAAAGCATTTTGCTGAATAAAATAAGATAGACACAAAGTCTATATATAGTGTCATCTCATTTATATAACTTTTTGGAAAAGGTAAAACTAATACATTGAAAATATAATCAGTGCCGGGCTCGGTGGCTCAGCCTGTAATCCTGCGCCTTTGGGAGGCTGAAGTGAGTGGATTGCCTGAGCCCACGGGTTCGAGACCTGCCTGGGCAACTTAGTGAGACCTCATCTCTACAATAAATCAAAAATTAGCCAGGTGTGGTGGCGCGTGCCTGTAGTTCCAGTTACTTGGAAGGCTGAGGCGGAAGGATTGCCAGAGCCCAGCAGGTCGAGGCTGCAGTGGCCGGGAGCAGCCACCGCACTTCAGTCTGGGCGACAGAGTGAGACTCCAACTCAAAAAAAAAAAAAAAAAATATGTATATATATATAAAATCAGTGGTTGCTACAGTCTGTGATGAGAGAAGAGTTTGACTTCATCGAGTTCTTAGATGGATAGAAACGCTATATATCTTGATTGCTGTGGTGATCACATGAGTGCATTCATTTGATAAAACTCATCTGTATCTCAAAAGGGTGAATTTTGCGTACATATATTACACCTCAATGAATCAGACTTAGAAAAAAATAACCCTTCAAAATAATTTTACCTACATTCTTAAGCAAAGCATTTAGATCCTCTAATCTGGCAGTATCATAGGTCAAAAGTTGTCTTCCTTTGGCCAACTCACTCTCTGCTTTCTCGGTCCCACTAAGTTATCCTAAACAACAAATAGATAAAATCTTCAAGGCATCTCTTCTAATCTGATGCTACCATTAATTCCACCTGAATTGCAGTTTTTAAAATGGACACGGATGCATTTTGACCCTTTTTCTCAGATACGGATTTTCAAAAGCCCCCAATAAGGTCCCCACTGCATAGATTCCCAGGCATGGATCTATAGCTCCAAATGTTTTCATTCTGTCATTTTGTTACTCTGTATGCTACACCCATGCCTAAAAGAAAGGATGACTCCAGCGAGACAGAAAGAGAAGAAGATCAATACTTTCAACTTTCAATAAAGGTTAAAATCTGAAATGAACAAAAGAGTATGGAAAAACATCTGATAAATAAGGGAAGACTATTTCCTCAAAATGATTATCCCACCTGCCCATCCCAAGACCAGATATTGGTTCTGGGGTGAAGGGAAGGGTGAACCAGGATGAAAGCAAATAAAACTTAGATGCAGTTTTCCTAAGGGGCCTTGGACATAAACACCTCTCCCTCCATCAGTAGAATCTAAGACATAGGGGAAATCTGTGTCCCCCTTTCATTGCTGGGGCTCTAAAATCTAGTAAGATTTCAAAGATTCCTCATAGCCAACTAGTTGTAGAAAGAAAAAAATATTTATATAATATGTAGGGAGATTGGTTTCAAAGCAGTGTAGGAGCAGGGGTATATCTTCCCTGGGCCCTAATGTGGCCCAAACTTGCCATAGCGAAGCCCTGGTGGTGAGAAAGGTGATAGTCAGAGTAGAAAAGTCCCAGCATGAGTAAATAGTCAAAGACCAGAAGGGAGAAAGGCTTGTTGATATCTGCCAGCCCACAGATGACACAAAGACATCAATGGATACCAAGCCATTTCCTCCATTTCCAGCTGAGTTCTTGGCATCACATACACCCACATGATATAGTCACAATTCTGGAGAAAGCGATGAGGCAGGATTCTACTTTAAAGTTAAGCTTCAATCACTCAAATAATGAGTTATCCAAAATGCAAGTTGTGTTTCTGGAGAAATGTGAGAAAAATTTTCTTTATAGTATATATGGGTTTGTAGACTGAGATTTTTAAAATCTGCATTACATTATTAAACAGTAAGAATCAGAATTACAATGTAATAGCATGTGGTGACTTTTATTATTTCACTGTTTAATTTTAATTTCTTTTGTCTGTGTGTGTGTGTGTGTTGGAGTCTCACTTTGATGTCCAGGTTGGATTGCAGTGGCACCATTATGACTCACTGCAGCCTTGACTTCCTGGGCTCAGGTGATCTTCCTGCCTCAGCCTCCTGAGTAGCTGGGACTACAGGTGCACACCACCACGTCCAGCTAAGTTTTGATTTTTTTTGTAGGGTCAAGGTCTCACTATGTTGCCAGGCTGGTCTTCAACTCCTGGGCTCAAGCAATCCTCCCACATTGGCCTACGGAAATGCTAGGATCAGGCGCCCGACTTGACTTCTTTAAATCCAAATAATTTTCTTTTGAGAAGTATCTATTCATATCTTTTGCCCACTTTGTAACGGGCTGTTTGTTTTTTTTCTTTTTGGCATGTTTGAGTTCCTTGTATATCCTAGATGTTAAACCTTTATCAGATATACAGTTGGCAAATATTTTTTTCCAATTCTGTGGGCTATCTCCCCTCTCTCTGGATGGTTTCTTTTGTTTTGCAGAAACTTTTCAGTTTGATGAGGTCCCACTTGTCTATCTTATCTCTAATGGCATGGGCATTTGGAGTTTTGGTCAGGAAATGGTTGTCAGTTTCAGTTTCCATAAGGATGTCTCCTGCATTTTCTAAGGTTCTTATAGTTTGAGGTTTTGTATTTAGGTCTATGATCCATTTAGAGTTGATTTTTGTGTATGGTGATAGGTAGGAGTTTTAATTGTTTTAATGTTCTGCATGTGGTCAATCAGTTTTCTCAGCACCATTTACTGAATAAGTTATCCTTTTCCCCAGTGGTTGTTAGTGGAGGCTTTGTCAAAGACAAATTGTTTGAGAAATTGAGGTTTTGTGCCCAGAATCTCTATCCTGTTCCATTAGTCCATATGCCTGTTCTTGTACCAATATCAGGCTGTTTTAATTGTTGTAGCCTTATAATAAAGTTTAAAGTCTGGAAGTGTGATACCTCCCTCTTTGTTTCTTTTGCTGAGGATTGTTTTGGCTATTAGTGGTGGTTTATGTTTCTATAGGAATTTCTGTATATGTGAGCTGCCAATGGATACATAAAAAATGTTCAGCCTCACTAATCATCAGAAATGCAAATTAAAACCACACTGAGATACCACCTAACTCTAGTCAGGATGGACATCAATAACTCAAAAAACAACAGATGCTGGAGAGCATCCAGGGGAAAAGGAACACTTCTACACTATTGGTAAGAATGTAAACTAGTACAACCTCTATGGAAAACAGTGTGGTGATTCCTAAAAGATCTAAAAATTGACCTTCCATATGACCTAGCAATATCCCTTCTGAGAATATATCTGGAGTGTCACTCAACTCAAATCACTCTATGAAAAAGATACCTACACATGCATGTTTATTGAAGCAATATTCACAATAGCAAAAACATGGAACCAACCATGCTGCCCGTCGAAAGTGGACTGGATTAAAAAAATATGGTACATCTACACAATGGAATATTACACAGCCATAAAGAAGGACACAATTATAAACTTCACAGCAACTTGGACAGATTTAGAGCTTATAATACTCAGTGATCTATCACAAAACCAAAGAACTGAGAATCACATTTTCTCACTCATAACCTGAACAATTATCATAATACTACAAGAAAGGGATTGGCATAGTGGGAAACTTTGCTTTTCCACTGATTTTAGATATGAGAAATTTCTCATGATCTTAAAATGTTTCCAAGTTTTTTTCCTAAAGAGAGAGAGAGAAAAAAAGGGCAATAGTCAACTCCTTCAACAAGCCAGTGTCTCTTGATAATACTATGGGTGCAGTTTCTGTTCTTCATAGATATTTCCTATTAAGAGTTGGTCTTATCTATATTATCCTTTGCCACTGCCAAATGCATCTTCTTACATTCACTGCTGGCTGACAATGACCTCAGTCTTCAAGATTTTCTTCTTCCTGGTTCCTCAAATCCACTCTTCTGGCTGCTTCATGAGATCCCTTTAGTGCTGACCGATGGCCTATTTTCAGCTGTTTCCCTGGACACTGGGGTTTCTGATTTCCTTGTCCCTGTCGCATCCTGGTTGGTCAGTAAAGCTTCTGAACTCATGGGCCCCATCCTAGGATCTCTCAGTATGTCTTTCAGGAAGGTCTCCCTCCTTGGTGATATCTCCTTGCTTCCTCAGACCTCACCTTAATTTCTCTAGTCCTAACCCCAATCTTCCTTCTTTTATCATTATTATTAATCCGAATGTTGACATATTTATTAAAAATAGTACAAGCAAGTACTCATATGTAGTGATGGTAACACAAACTCTCAATTGTTTTCCACAATATTCAATGCCTGAATTAATAGGAAAAAATAGTGTACACAATTTTGGTCAAATAATTGTACATTTTTAAATAAATAGTCAAATTACCATGCAGTTATTGTTAAAATTATTGTTATCATGCTAACAATGATTGAGTTGTAAAGTGTTCAGTCTAGTTATTTGGGAGATTTTAATAAATGACCTAAATTAACAATGTACTAATATAATAAGTTATTTGGGATTGGACATTATGGGTAAGTAGATAGAGTTAAGATACCATTAATGATTTCTTAAAAAATGACGTCAAGTATTGTCAAGGATATATATACTTAGTTTACTAGTTTTAATTATGTGTTCACTGTCTAAAATTCACTGCACAATAAGTGAGTAGACATGAATTCTATCTTCATAGACTTATAGCCAGTTTCAGAGGGTGGAGGTTAAAAAAAAGCAAAGAATATATTTGTTTATTGTCTGTGGCTGCTTTTATGCATGACAAAGAAGTTAAGTAGGTGTGACAGACCTCAAGTGACATGCAAAGCCTAAAATATTTATAGATATATCCCCCCTTTAAACAGACCCCTTGCCTATTATAATGTCACAGGAGCAATAGCAATATCACGAACATATTCTTAAAGAAATTGAGAAGAGACAAGAGGCAATTTTGACATTAAGAAAGATGCCTATTGTAAATTAGACACTTGATAAATATATATTAAAGCTATGATTTGATTTGAACCTTGACATATTTGAACCTGGAGGTGGAAACTTACAACTGGCAACCCAGTCAAGTGGAGCAATGCAAACCAAATATTAAAATGTCTTCTTCAGTAGGATTCAAGATGGCCACCTAGAAGTATCTGACTGACTCCTCTCTCACAGAGAAAACCAAGGAAGAGAGCCCTAGTAGTCAGTGAACCCTAACAGTTTGAGCAGGTTGAGATGGAGCATGCACCTCTCATCCCGCAGAGGACCACAGGACATACAGAAAGCATAGAGGAGAGAGGACTGACAGTGGGAATTGAAACCAAGAAGGCCTCTCCCTGCACAGCTTGCATCAGAAATAAAGTACAGCCTTGGGATATGGGAAAGGTTGAGTGCAGGAAGCTAGGACTCAGTACTTGCTACTGGTAAGGACTGGGAGACCCCATCTCCTGCCTCATGAGACTCCAGTTCCACACAAGAAATATATGGCACAGTTGTGTGCTGCTAGAGCCCACAAGGGACCTGGAACACATTTGAATTCTGATTGTCAATAACCAAACCATCTCTGAGAACTCATTACCTGTATGCAGATCTAAGTGGCCAGCTCTCAGACTGGGAAAAAACCCCAGCCACCTTCACTCACCCCAATGGCAAGTTCTACCACTGCAGGCAGCTTCAGTGTGAAGCAAGTTGCAGCAGAAATTCTGTTGCTGAAAGAACTTTTGAGCTCTGAGGGCAGATCAGCCTCTAGTGAGAGAAGGGGAGTCAGAAAGAGCTCCTGATAACCTTCTCTCCAGGTGTGAATGCTTCTGGGCAACAGATAGCTCTGCCATTCCTGCAGTACTGCCACAGTGGCCAGGGATCCCATTCCCATCCCTATCCCCACTGAATGCTCACAGCTAGGGACTGGAACTCAGACCAGCTGGTACTAGCCTGTAGGAAAAATGCTGCAGAAAGATACTTTGAGTTCTGAGCTATGCCAACCTCAGACAAGGGGAGGAAAGCCAGAGGCAGCAGAAAGGGAGCACCTGCTGTCCTGGAAAGCTCTCTATCCCCGTGTAAACTCTTTTGTACAACAGAAAAAACTTGGCCATCTCCACAGCATGGTCACAGTGGCCGAGGGTCTTATTTCCCACTGGGGTAGCCAATAATTTCCAAAGTGGGGAGCTGGAGAGCAGCCCAGTTTGACCAAGCCAACCCTGACCAGCCTTCCCCTCCCCCCCTCGAAATCCCAGAAACTGAGGATCTTTGGGAGTTCCCATAACCCCATCCATTACCTAGGTCAACCGCACACTTCCTTGAGAAAACAGAAACCAAGTCAAAAAGCACATAACCACCATCACAGTAGGCTGTTTTCCCCAAGTGCCACCTCCCAACTGGAGGCCAACTGGCAGAGCCCATTACAACATCTGAGACAATAATATAGCCCCTGAGAAGGGGATACGAACAAAGCCCATGCTACTGTACATCTCAGAGACCAGTTTTATAGACTGAGGCACTAGAGAGATTCTCCAGAGGGTCCTCAAGAGATATCAGTGATAAACTCCCTTTAGAACTGAACCCATATGCTTTTACATTGTGGGATGCCTTGCAAGCACCTTCCAGCACCAACCAAATGGTGGTAGCCTCCTAAGGTAGCCAGACGCAAAGAGTAGCAGGACCCACAATGTTCAGGCTCTCAAAGATTACCACCCCCAGGAGAAGGAGGAGTACAACACAACCGTGGACTGGATAAACGAAATGTGGCATACATATGTAAATGAATGTTATACGGTCATAAAGAAGAAAAAAAGTCAAGTCCTTTGTAGCCACATGGATGCATCTGGAGACCATCATACTAAGTGAACTATCACAGAAGCAAAAAAACTGAATACCATGTGTTCTCACTCATAATTAGGCCCTGATCACTGGACACCTGAGCATAAAGTGGGAACAACAGACACTGGACACTGCTAAAGAAGGCAGAGAGGGAAGAAGGAAGGAGAGATAAGGGGTAGGGAAGTTCACACTGGGTACCAGGTTCATTGTCAGAATATATTCCTATTCTACATCGTATTGGAAGTCTTAGCCAGAACAATGAGGCAGAAGAAAGAAACCAGGGATATCCAAAGAGGAAAAGAGGAAGTTATCTCTCTGCTGATGTTGTAATTCTATACATAGAAAACCCTAGAAAGTCTGTCAATAACCTCCTAGCACTGATAAATGACTTTGGCAATGTCTTGGTATACAAAATCAATGTGCAAAACACAGTTGCATTTCTATACACTAATAGCAAGTAGGCTGGAAACTAAATTAAAGACACAATCCCATTCATAATAGATGAACACACACAAAAAACACCTCAGCATCCATCTAACCAAAGAAGTGAAAGACCTTTACAATGAGAACTCCAAAACACTGCTGAAACAAATCAAGGATGACACACACACACACACATACACACACACACACACACACATCCCATGCTCATGAAATGGAAGAATGACTATTATTACCAAGATATCCATGATACCCAAGGCAATCTACAAATTCAAATCAATTCCTATCAAATTGCCAGCATCATTTTTCACAAACCTATAAAAGACAATACTGAAATTCATATGGAAGCAAAAAAGAACCTGATAGCTAAAGCGATCCTCAGCAAAAAGAACAAAGCTGTAGACATCTCTCTTCCAAACTCTAAACTTTACTACAAACTATAGTAACCAAGGCAGCACGGTTCTAGTACAGGAATAGACATATAGACAAATGGAGCAGGACTGAGAATTTAGAAATAAAATCTAAGACTTTCAACCAACTCATCTTTGAGAAAACAGACAAAAACAAAAAATGGAGAAATAAAAATCAATATTTAGCAAATGGTGCTGGGAAAATTGGCTAACCACACATGGAGGAATGAAACTGGAGCCTATCTATCACCATATTAAAAAATTCACTCGGCCGGGCTTGGTGGCTCAGCCTGTAATACCAGCACTTTGGGAGGCCAAGGCGAGTGGATTGCCTGAGCCTGTGGGTTTGAGACCCACCTGGGCAATTTGGCAAGATCTCTTCTCTACAATAAATCAAAAATTAGCTGGATGTGGTAGCGCGTGCCTGTAGTTCTGGCTTCTTGGAAGGATAATCGGGGCCCAGCAGATCGAGGCTGCGGTGGCCGGGAGCATGCCACTACACTCCAGTCTGGGCAACTGAGTGAGACTCCAAGTCAGAAAAAAAAAAAAAGAAAATTAACACAGTGACCTAAATATGAAATTTCAAACTATAAGAATCTTAAAATAAATAAAACGTAGGAAACATCCTTCTGGACATCGGAGTAGGCAATGAATTCATGACCAAGCCCTCAAAAGTAAATGCAGCAAAAGCTAATTTTCACAGATGTGACCTTATCAAGATAAAAAGTTTTTACACAGCAAAGGAAACAATCAAGAGAGTAAAGAGAAAATCCAAGTATGGGAAAAAATATTTGCAAGTTATGTATCCAACGAAGGTCTAACATCTCGGATCTACAAGGAACTCAAATGAATTGACAGAAAAAAACCAAATAATTCCATTAAAAAATTGGACCCAAAAATGGGCAAAGAACGTGAATCAACACTTCTCAAAGGAAGACATTCAGACAGCCAAACATGAAAAAGATGCTCAGCCTCATCAAGGAAATGCAAATCAAAACTGCCATGAGATACCACCTAACACTGGTCATGTCAGTTATCATTAAATGTCCAAAACAACAAGTGTTGTCATAGCTGCAGAGAAAAGGGAACACTTTCATACTGTTGGTGGGAATGTAAGCTCTTCAACCTTTGTGGGAAGTAGTGTGGCATTTTCCCAAATAACTAAAAGTTGAGCTTCCATATGATTCAGCAATCCCACTTCTGGGAGTATATCCAGAGCAATATAAACTGCTCTATCAAAAAGACATCTGCACATGTATGGTCACTGCACCACTATTCACAGTAGCAAAAACATGGAACCAATCAAGATGTCCATTGAAAGTGCACTGGATAAACAAAATGTGGCAATGCAATGGAATATTGTCACACAGCCATAAAGAAGAAAAAAATCATGTCCTTCACAGCCACGTGGATGCATCTGGAGACCATCATACTAGTGAACTATCACAGAAACAAACTGAATATTGGGTGTCCTCACTCATAAACCAGCCCTAATCACTGGTCACATGAGCACAAACTGGGAACAGCAGACACTGGACATGGCTAAAGGAGGGAGGAAGGAAGGAGGGATAAGGGGCAGACAAGCACACACTGGGTACCAGGTTCATTGTCAGTGGCAGAGAGGGCTTGCTAGAAGCCCAAGTCTCATCTGCATGCAGTTTACTTAGGTAGTAATTCATCATATCTACCCAAGACTCTAAAATAAAATACAATTAAAAAATAAAAATGTCTTCTTCAGTGATCCTTCTACATTCCCACTAATCTCTAGTTTCTCTAGACTTCATCTCACAAGACCACTTGCTTTCTCTCCAGCAAGCCTCCTCTGTTGCCTGGCTCACACTCACTGGTTCTATTAAATATCTCTTTTTGTACCCTTACTATTACTCACCTATAGAATCCCATGCAGCCTTCAAGACTCATAAGAAATATTATTTTATTCCCATAAATTCTTCTCTCTTTGTCCTCGGCTTTTTTTTTTTTTTGAGTTGGAGTCTCACTCTGTCGCCCAGACTGGAGTGCAGTGGCCGCTCCTGGCCACCGCAGCCTTGACCTGCTGGGCTCAGGTGATCCTTCCGCCTCAGCCTTCCAAGTAGCTGGAATTACAGGTGCGTTCTACCACGCCTGGCTAATTTTTTGATTTTATTGTAGAGATGAGGTCTCACTGCCCAGGCAGGTCTCGAACCCGCGGGCTCGGGCAATCCACTCACCTCAGTTTCCCAAAGGCACGGGATTACAGGCTGAGCCACCAAGCCCAGCTGTCCTCAGATTTTAAAGTTCTTTCTAAGACATTGGTCTTCTTTAAACATTATTCACACTTTTCTCAGGGGACATTCTACGTCTGTATGTTCTCTTATATACACAGTAAACTGATAGACTACAACCTCCAGAAGTGCACCTTTATGGTTTGCTTGTTTAGTGTTCCACACGATAGTTACAAACAGGCAGGCAGCAAAAATGCAATATATGACTGTTGCTGCCTGGTCCGTCACTGTTTTAACTCTCTGCAGAACTTTTGTTGTTATCTATTTTTTTTCTTATTGATTGTTCTGTTGAAGTAGTGTGCCCCATCACCAGAATGTAGACATAATTTCTGCAGGAACCTTGTCTTTTTTATTGCTGTGTCCCACAGCCTAGAATATCCTAGGTGCTCAATCAAAATGTGTTAAATGATTTAATTATTAAGTGAATGAATTTATATATCTGCAGTTTCAGAAAATAGTGCCTTCATACACAAAATGACTTTATTTGGTAGTTAATAATAACGTTCATAAATAATGCTCATTATTATCTCTGAGCCAGCATTCAGATATTTAGAAGTCCCTAAGTAATTACCCAGAAAATAGTATATAATTTCAAAGCCATTAATTCTTCAAATATAAATATCAATTTATATGTAGGAAGGCATAGTATTCTTCCAGATTAATTATTTTTAATATGAGCTTTTTAAAGGTTTTATACTGGTTCTGAAGTTCAGGAGATTGGAGAACTCACTAATTATCTACTAATGCTTCCTATTCTCTGATAAATATTAAGAAGATTATTAATATACCCTGCTATTATTCCTAAGGAAAAGACATGACAGACAGAAATTTCTATGCAATTATTCCACTCTGGTGAGGTTAGAAGCTAAAGGAATCATTTAATCAAGCAAGAAAACCACCATTTACTGAAAATGTCGTGTTAAACTTTTACAGGAAGGAAAATATAAAAAGATACTTTAAATGGACAAATGCAAAATGACATGACCAAAGCAAAAAGGTGTCTTACAGTCATTTGTTATAAAAGCTTAGGAAAAACCAAAATTTCTACTTAAAATTTTTGCTTTATTGCTTGCTCATTTTCTTTGACTTGCTAAATTCAAATTTAAATCATTGCCATATGGTCTCAGTTTCAAGTGCAAACATTTTTCTAACATCATACTTTTCTCAGCTAGAAAAAATGACTCTATGTTGCTTTCAGTGCCTTCTTTTATGTTCGTGTTTGACAGCAAGTGCACACACTTAGAGTCTGTGTGGAGTGGGAAAAGCTTAAAATGGTGAGGCCCAGTTCACAGTTACTTTCCATTGGCAGATGGTAAATGATGGAGCTCTCAGATTCTAATCTCAGACAGACCCAAGAATCCTTACTCAGACAACACTAGCTGTGTTCACTTGAGCAATTTTACTTACACTCTGGTCCATAAAATTAGTAGTAACAATAGTACCAATTTCATAGCGCTATCTCAGGGATGATAGGCGATAGTGAGTAGAGGTACTAACTAATATGCTACGAAGTGTGGTAAACATTTAAAATATACTATTTTACTTAACATTCACAAAAGCCCTAGAAAATCAGTACTATTATTGCCCCAGTTGTCAATAAGGCACAGATTATTGATTGAGACATAGTGAGATCTTGGTCTACATGGAGGACATATATGCATGACTTGACTAAATATACTAATAGATAATGAACAACACATAGTCCCTGGAATGAGACTAAACATATTAAATGAATTTCTAAATTAATCTTTACGTCTTTTCTTTGCAATACTCCTGTCACTCTTATTTTGCAAATGAGAAAACTGAGGTTTAAATAAGTCCTAGGTTTTATATCTTGAGTACAAGGGTTAGAATGCACATATACAAACCCAAGAGGTCTGATTTAAAGAACTGCAGAGGTAACCTGTATATTGCATACTAATCCTGGCCCCTGACCTCATGTCTAGGTTATTCAGTTAGTAAAAAAAAAAAAAAAGAAGAAGAAGAAGTGGATTAGCAAAAAGGAAGATTGTGGAATAAGAAGAACAAGAGTATTGAGAGTAACTTTAATTCAACTGAGTACATACATATTAATCTTCTAATAACACTATGCCAAGCACTTGGGGAATACAAGTAGTATCATATATAGTTGACTAAGATGCCAGCATTTGTGACATGGATGATAATTTTATTTATAACCAAGGAAGACAGTGCTCAATATAGGGGGTGTGAAAAGAGACTCCAACATTAAGCAGAAACAACTGCTATGTACTTGGTGTAAGGGCAAATAAGAAATAAAACTAACAATGAAAAAGGACAAGAGAAGTTGCATGTCTCCATCTGTGCACTGGGTGAGGGAGGGAAAAAAAATCTTACCTGAAAATTTAAGGCTAATACTCATCATTTCTGCATTCTAAATACACACAGCAAGTTAAGCTTAAAGTGGTTTCAGATTGGTGGTTTGTGACAGAAACAGACTCAAATATTCTCTTTAAAAACTCACTACAATTCAATCCTATAATCATTTTGAATTGCTATAAAAAATTCAGATGGCAGAGATGTTAAAATGTGAAAAAAATGTATCTCAGAATGGATAAAATATGATATGAAATGCGCTTCCTGCCTTAACAAAGCTTAGAAGCATTTAAGTTCATGCAATTAACAAGACAAAACACAAATAACAGCACAGGTTATTATATCAAACAGAAAAATAAGTGCTGCAGATCTGTAGGGGGATGAGAATTCAAAATTGACAATCTTCTGGAAGAACACTAAAGTGGAAGGTCTTTGTGGGAAAGTAAAACTCAATCTGGACCTTGATACCTGGGTCAAGGTTGGGATGGTGGAGGGATGGAGGGAAGACATATCAAGAATGGTGTGGAGCCAAATGTAACATATTTAGATCAGAGGAAGTGAGGAGACCACTCATCTGGAATAAAAAGCTTGTATTGGGTAGTAATGGCAGGTATATTTAGAAAGTCCTACTGAGAAGACATAACTAGAAGACCTTTAAGGAAAAGGTCAAGCTATGAAATTCAAAATGGAGATAGTATTTATCCATCTATCCATCTAATCCATCCATCCATCCACCCATCCAGTTAACTACCTGACCAATTAATTGCCCAATCAACAAGCACTAAAAAGTTGTATATACCAGATACTGTGCTGACAACTAGGGATAAAATGCAGCATCTTGTCCTCTAAGAAGCAGTCATTTAGTGGAACAGAGAAAAAATTGGGACAACAACCACAATAAGTCCTATTAATATAGATACAATTTATTGAGCAGTCATTATTTTTCAGGTACTATATAGGTAATTTATGTTCTAGATTATACTTTAAAACACAAGTATATTTATTTTAGAGATGAAAAGTCAGAAGGTCAAAAACATAGAAATTTTTCTGTACCATTTCTTAACACCTCACTAAAACTGTGTTCTATTATTTATGATATATTACTGATTACACAAATTTTACAAGACCACAATAATGAAATAATAAAAATCCTGAAGAAAGATTCGCAGCTTTTAAAAACAACAAAGACACATTGCATCATGGCATTGAGAAAAATGTACTGAGTGATTAAGCTTTAAGTTGATTAATAGCCTCAAATTTACATATACTCTAAGGTAGAGTTTGGCTAAAATTATTTTGGAGACCTAGTTGAGGCATGGTGCACCACTGATGCAACCTGTTGTTCATAGATTGTTAATATGTATCAACAGCTGTAAGTTACAGCTGCATAATTATAGACAGTGAGAACAATTTTGCCTTAACTTATTGAAAACTGTAGTGCGTATCCAAAATTTATCCAAGTACCATTCAAGGCAGAAATGTTCCTTTCCCAGCCACTGATGGTATAATGGCTGACATCTCAGATGCTTCCCTCTGAGAATGCATATAAAGAATTGCCTTACCCATGATGATATCCCCTTCCCAGGGACAGACCACATCCAATGACTAGTCCATGAGGGGCTAGGAAGACTTGTCACCCTTGTCCCACTTCAGAACAGTGCTGAAGTCTCATCTTTTCTGTAGGACAACTGAATTCATTTCAGCTTCTCTGTAGTAGGCAAAATAATGACCACCCAAAAATACAGACATTCAAATCTTCTGAATCTGTGAATATGTAAAGGTTAAATGGAAAAGGAAAATTAAGATTGCACATAAAATTAGAATTGTTAATCAGTTGACTTCAAGATAGAGCTATTATCCTGGATTATCTTGGTCAACCCAATGTAATCACAAGAATCCTTAAAAGTGAATGAGGGAAACAGAAGAGGAAATCAGAGTGATGAATCTGAGAAAGTCTCAACCTGTCATTTCTGGATTTTAAGATGGAGGAAAGGGGTACAAGCCAAGAAATATGGGTGGTTTCTAGAAACTAGAAAATGTAGGAAGATGGATTCTCCCCTAGAGTTTCAAGATGGAGTCTCATCCTGGAAGACATCTTTGTTTCAGTTCAATGAAGCACATGCTAAACTTCTAATCTACAGATAAGATAATAAATGAGTGTTTTTATAAGCCACAAAGTTTGTGGTCATTTGTTACAGCAGCAACAGAAAATTAATACATTCTTTTTCTGACCATTTTGGCTTCTTTTTTCCCCTCAGGTGTGCTGATTCTGAAACATTTTCTATTCAATTTTATATAGCAAATCACTGACTCAAAGTCTACTTCACATGGTACATAACCTATAGCACTGACAAACAGTTGATTAATTCATATTTTTCCACTAAAATATAGTTCACATAATCACTGGTAGCACTGTTGAGACAATGATCTCAGCTCAAAGTCACAAGGTATTGAAGTGTTATTTACAAATTTGCAGCCTGGATAGACTACATCAGGCTAGGAGGTACAATGGTCAAGAAAGTGATTGGCATATACTTTGAGTCAGATGAATCAGTCAGTGACTGCCATGTTCTGACTGTTTGCAACCCCTTCAAAATTAATGTTGGAGCTTAAACCTCAATGTGATTGTATTAAGAGGTGGGACTTAAGGTGACAATTAAGTCATGAGGGCAGAGTCCTCATGAATGAGATTAGTGACTTATAATGGGCTGAAGGGAACTAGCCAGTATGCTTTTGCCCTTCGGTCCCTTCTGATATGTAAGGACGCAGTGTTCAAGGGGCCACCTTGGAAGTAGGGACTGGGCCCTCACCAGACACTGAACTTGCTGGTGCCTTGATCCCGCATTTACCAGACTCAAGGCCTATAAGAAATAAATTTCTGATGTTTATAAATTACCTGATTTAAGGTATTTTTGTTGTGGTAGCACAAAAGTACTAAGACAGAGACCTGGGTCAGCTTTTGCAGGGAGGCACCGACCAGCACCATAGGTCATGTCATCTAAGTGTCACATTGGGGAAAATCTTAAGGCATGTTTTAGAAACCCACTCCAGGAGACCGATAGAAGATTAAGAATTAAAGGGCTTGCTTGGGGAGGTTCCAGTAAGATGGCGACGGCATAGGTGGACTTGTGTAATTCTCTGAATGTGAGTTCCCAAAAAGACTCACTTTTCTTCCACCATCCCCCAGCCCATTGCCAGCTGCACTGGTCCAAGGCCCAGGGGCCTTCGGTACCATGCAGGGCTGGACATTGCGACCCCTGGCTGCTGTTGTTCCACCATATGCGACTCCCACCTGCGTGGGAGTCTCGGGTCTCGGCTCCCTCTCTGGCTACATTGTCTCTCGCCCAGCACCCAGCACCAAGCCGCCTGTCACTCAGTGAGGTTCTGGGCACCCGCCCATCAGAGAACCAGTCCCATTCCTGGCTGAAGTACCCTGTGGGGGGCCTACTCTCACCATTCACCGCCTGCCCTTTGGAGCTTTGGAGCTCTGGAGCTCTGGGCCCACCCTGGCTGAGGCACTCAGCACATGATCCCAAGCTTGGGGACCCAGACAAGCAGAGAGAAATGATCTGTGAAAGTGAAACTGCCACCTCGGCCATTCTCCAGGCAGAGATTTCCATTGCCCCGCCCACCTACCAACAACCCCCAGCTCGGTTCCTAAGGGACGAAGCCTACATACTGCTGCAAGGACAGATTGTAAGGCAGAGGAAAATAGGTTCCAGTGTGCTCATACACCTGTTGGTGGATGCTAGAATCAGCATATACATTCTGAACCACAGCTTCCCCCTCAAAACTGCAAAAATATAGCCCGCAGCCCACACTCCAACCTCAAAAGTGAACAAAGTCAGAAGACCCTCATAAGGAAGAACAGGATATTGCACAAGTGAAACAAAAGCAACCCCATCTTCCCTCAAAAACAGAATTAAAGAAGGAAGGGAAAGGGGGAGAGAGAGAAAAATCTACACAAATGAAGAAAAACCAAAAGAAGAGTATGGGTCTCTCCCAGACCCCTGGGAGGGCAGACACTGAGAAAACTGACTTCAGAATGCAAACAATGAAGAGCCCCCAGAATGAAGGGTCTCAAACTACAAACCTAGATATCAAGACATTAATGAAGAGATTAAAAAGAATTGAGGAGACACAAGTAGAGACTAGGAAAGAGCTGATATCTGAGATAACAGTAGTAAAGAATACTGTCAATGAAATTAATAACAAACTGATAAGCACGGAAAGCAGAATTACCCAAGCAGAAGAAAGAATCTCAGAGCTTGAAGACCAAAATATAGAACTAACCCAAACTCTTAAAAACACAGGAAAAGCTCAAAAAGACAGAACAAAACCTTCAAGAGATGAGCGATTACTTCAAGAGACCGAACCTAAGAGTAATTGGCCTTCCTGAGGCAGAAAGAGAGATAGAGACCACACTGGAACAAACTTTCCATGAGATCATTCAAGAAAACTTCCCTTATCTAATCAGTGATGCAAAAATTCAAACACAAGAGGTTCAGAGAACCCATGCAAGACAACAAATGAGAAGACCAACTCCTAGACAAATAATAATTTGCCTAAACAATGTAGGCATAAAGGAAAAAACCCTACAGGCAGCAAGAGAAAAAGGCCAGATCACCTACCATGGAATACCAATCAGAATAGCAGCAGATTTATCTACAGAAACCCTGCAGGCTAGGAGAGCTTGGAGCCCTATCTTCAAAGTCCTAAAAGATAAACAATTTCAACCAAGAGCCTACCCGGCCAAGCTAAGCTTCATCAGTGAGGGAGAATTAAAATCTTTCCCAGATAGCCAATCACTAAGAACTTATGCTGCCACCAAACCACCTCTACATGAAACACTTAAGAAAGTACTAAACACAGAAGAAAAGGAAAAAAGAACAACGTTCTTCACAAGAGTACAGGAAAAAGAATAAAATACACATGAACCAATCCCCAAACCAAAAGAAAGACAAAAAAACCAAGTGGAAGAACAACTCTATAAGAATTCTATGATAGGGATGAACTCTCCATTTCAATAATTAGCCTGAAAGTGAATGGACTAATTGCACCACTGAAAAGACACAGAATGGCAAAATGGATAAAATATCACCAGGCAACAATATACTGCCTTCAAGAGACCCATCTCACTAGAAGGGACATATACAGACTCAAAGTAAGAGGATGAGAAACAAATTTTCAGGCGAATGGAACACAAAAGAAAGGAGGAGTCACGATCCTAATTTCAGACAAAATACCATTTAAGCTATCAAAAATTAAAAAAGATACAGAGGGCCACTACATAATGATAAAAGGTTCACTCCACCAATAAGAAATACCTATCTTAAGCATATGTGCACCCAACATGGGTGCGCCAACTTTCATAAAGCAACTTCTAGAAAAACTAAAGAAAGATATTGACTCTAACACCATCATAACTGAGGACTTTAATACCCCACTCACAACCCTAGACAAATCATCAGGATAAAAAATCAGCAATGAGATTCGGAACCTCAATGTGACTCTTGACCAAATGGACTTAATTGATACCTACAGAACACTCCATCCAAAGACCACAGAATACACATTTTACTCATTACCACATGGAACGTATTCTAAGATCAACCACATACTTGGCCATAAAACAAGCATAAGCAAATTTAAAAAGACCAAAATTTTACAATGTACCTTCTTGGACCAGAGTGGAATAAAAATATACATTAACACCAACAAGTTCCCCAACAAACCCGCAAAGACATGGACACTAAACAGCATGATGCTACACAACTCCTGGATCAATGATGAAATCAAAACAGAGATCAAAAGATACCTGGAAACAAATGAAAATGAAGAAACATCTTACCAAAATATCTTGGACGCCATGAAAGCTGTAGTAAGAGGGGAATTTATATCCCTACAAACACACATGAAGAAAATGGAAGGAACACAAATTAACAGCCTAACAAGCCACCTAAAGGAGCTGGAAAAGCAAGACCACAAAAACCCTAATTTCAGCAGAAAAATCCAGATCACCAAAATAAAAGCCCAAATCCAGAAAATAGAAGACAAAAAGATAATACAAAAAAATCAACAAAACAAAAAGCTGGTTCTTCGAGAGGATAAATAAGATTGATGGTCCCCTAGCTAGACTGACCAAGAAAAAACGAGAAAAAAACCAAATAAGCACAATCAGAAACACAAAAGATGAAGTCACATCTGACCCTGAAGAAATACAAAAGTCATTAGAGACTACTACCTACACTTGTATGGAAACAAATTTGAAAACCTTAAGGAAATGGAGGACTTTCTGACATGATACAACCTACCTAGGTTGAAACAAGAAGAAATTGAGACCCTAAATAGACCAATAACAATCAAGGAAATCGACTATGTAATAAGAAAACTACCTAACAATAAAAGTCCTGGTCCAGGTGGCTTTCCAGCAGAATTCTACAAGACATTTAAGGAGGAGCTGATACCAATCCTACTGAAGGTATTCCAGGTGACTTGAAAAAGATGGAACGCTCCCCAAATAATTTTATGAAGCCAACATCACATTGATACCCAAGCCAGGTAAAGATCCAACAAAGAAAGAGAACTACAGTCCAATATCTTTGATGAACATAGATGCTAAAATCCTCAACAAGATCCTAACAAACTGGATTCAACAACACATCTCAAAAATCATCCATCATGACCAAGTAGACTTCATTCCTGGGATGCAAGTCTGGTTCAACATTCGTAAAACCATAAATGTAATTAAATACATCAACAGATGTCAAAACAAAACCCACGTGATTATATCATTAGATGCAGAAAAAGTTTTTGATAAAATCCAGCACCTTCTTGATAAAAACCCTCAAACATCTGGGCATATGGGGAAGATACCTCAAAATAGTAAATGCCATCTATGAGAAACCCACAGCCAGCATGCTCCTAAATGGACAAAAATTGGAATCATTTCCCCTGAAAACTGTAACAAGACAAGGATGCCCACTCTCACCCCTCCTGTTCAACATAGTATTGGAAGTCCTGGCTCGAGCAATCAGAGAAGAGAATGCAATCAGGGGTATCCAAATAGGAAAAGAGGAAGTCAAGCTATCTCTCTTCGCAGACGATATGATTGTGTACCTTGAAGACCCAAGAGAATCTGTCAAAAACATCCTTACACTGAAAAAGTTCTTTGGCAAAGTCTCAGGATACAAAATAAATGTGCAAAAGACAATTGCATTTCTTTACACCAATAATAAACAAACAGAAACCCAAATAAAAACCACAATTCTATTCACAATAGCCACAAAAAAAATGAAATACCTTGGCATCTTCCTAACCAAAGTCGTGAAAGACCTTTACAATAAAAACTACAAAACACTGCTCAAAGAAATCAAAGATGACACCAACAAGTGGAAAAATATTCCATGCTCATGGATTGGAAGAATCAACATTGTGAAGATGTCCATCTTACCTAAGGCAATCTACAAATTCAATGTAATATCCATCAAATTACTAGCAACATTCTTGTCAGACCTAGAAAAAACAACACAGGAATTCATACGGAAGCACAAATGACCAAGAATAGCCAGAACAAACTTCAGCAAAAAAAAAAAAAAAAAAAAAAAAAGCAGGTGGTATCACATTACCAGACTTCAAACTTTACTATAAAGCTACAATCATCAAAACAGCTTGGCATTGGTATAGGAACATGCATATAGATCAATGGAATAGAATTGAGATTCCAGAAGCAAAACCTCAATTTCTCAACCAACTCATCTTCGACAAAGCCTCCACCACCTACCACTGGGGAGAGGAGAACCTATTCAGTAAATGGTGCTGGAAAAACTGGCTGACCACATGCAGAAGATTGAAACAGGACCCCTATCTATCCTCATACAGAAAAATTAACTCTAAATGGATCAGACACCTAAATGTAAAACCTCAAACCATAAGAACCTTAGAAAATGAAGGACATGACCTTATGGAAATCAGAACTGGCATCCAATACCTGAACAAATCCCGAAACCCACAGGCCATAAGAGAGAAGATAGACAAGTGGGACCTTATTAAAATGACAAGCTTCTGCAACGCCAAAGACACCATCAAGAGTGCAGGGAGACAGTCTACAGACTGGGAAAAAGTATTTGCCAACACTGGTTCTGACAAAGGCTTAACATCTTGGATCTACAAGGAACTCAAATGTGCTGAAAAGAAAAAAACAAACAACCCCATTATAAAATGGGCAAAAGATATGAACAGACACTTCACAAAGGAAGACATCTGAGCAGCTGACAGACACACGAAGAAATGTTAAATCTCATTAATCTTCAGGGAGATGCAAATTAAACCACACTGAGATACCACGTAACTCCAGTTAGAATGGCAATTATCAACAACTCAAAAAATAACAGTTGCTGGAGAGGGTCTGACGAAAAGGGAACACTTCTACACTGTTGGTGGGAGTCTTAACTAGTGCAACCTCTGTGGAAAGCAGTGTGGCGATTCCTAAAAGCTCTAACTATAAACCTCCCGTATGACCCTGCAATCCCCCTACTGGGAATATATCCTGAAGAACTCAAATCACTGTATAAAAAAGATACTTGCACACGTATGTTTATCGCAGCATTGTTCACAATAGCAAGAACCTGGAAGCAACCATGCTGTCCTTCAAAAGAGGACTGTATTCAAAAAATGTGGTACATATACACGATGGAATACTACACAGCCATAAAAAAGAACAAAATCATGAATTTCGCAGCAACTTGGATGGAACTAGAGTCTATAATACTGAGTGACCTCTCACAGAAACAAGGATCCGAGTATCATATGTTCTCACTCATATAGTGGACCCTGAGCATCCAATGTAATACTATAAGAAAATGACTGACAGTAGTGGGAAACTATGGTGGGAGGAGGTAGATGGGATTAACGGTAGTAAACATCTGGGGACAGGGAAACACCTCTTATCAACAAGGGTTCCTGAACGAAACATATTTGTATACCTAACCCTTCACTGTACCCCACACTATCATAATAAAAAATATTGATTATAAAAAAAAAATAAAGGACTTGCTCAGTAAATTTTCTGTGTGAAGATACTGAGTCTGATATATAAGAGGCAATTAATAAATGTTAGCTCCTTTTTTCTGCCCCCATATAGATATCTGAGAAGCTCCTCTACTACTTAGGAGTTTTCTTCTGAGGATGATTTCCACAGAGCAGGAAAAGATAATTTTTATTTGTGGATACTTTACAGCAAACAAAGCTACTATAGAAAGCAAAGGGAGAAAAAACGTGAAGCAATGTCTCTCTCTCTCTCTTTTCCCCCCTAATTTAAAAACAAAACCAGAATAACAAGGCCCAGATGTATGTTTGAATGTAACTATGCAACTAAAGGGTAAACAAAATGTGCTCATCATTATCACCTGCCAATGTAACACATGGTGTACAGTGGAGGGGGGGAATAAAAGCTCCCATTAGTGTCATTGAAACTGCCCCTTGGGACCTGTAAGGTGTAGGAAGTGCATTAGGCACAAAATGTGTTCATTTGAACATTTTTCTTAAGATGTCATGAGGCCTTTTCACATCAGTCAGTGTATGAGACACGTAGCCTTCCCTGACATCCTGAACAGAATCACCTCGATGCCAAATGGACTATGGCAATGACCTAACTAACTTCAATCACTGTTGTGAATTGATCTTAATGGTCATATTATCCCAGGCCCTGGGAGTGGGATAGTGGCTGTGACACTTGATCGAAGAGGTCCAGAAAAAGATTTCTGATGTGTTCTGGGCTTTCTGTCTCTGTGCTCCCTAATTACAGCATTTTCTACTCTTCGTTGTATTGTGCTTGTGGTGTATATGTCCATTACCTAATAGACTAAAAGTACCTTTCCATGATGGTCTGAGTCTGATGATTTTTTTAAAAAAGTAATTTTCTATCTTATCTTGCACAGCAAATGTCTATTGAGTGAAAGAAGGAACAGAACTTTGGGTAGACAGTAGTCTAAGTAATTACTAAAAGGCATGGTTGGCCTGACTGTGGTCTATATGTGATGTCAGGTGTATTTGATGAGGCTAAGATGATATGATTACCTGCTCCTAAGAGAAACTTCCTACAAAACACAATTACCTCCTGTGCCACCATTGCCTGGTGGTTCGGAGGGAGTACATCACAGTTTTTGATGAGTGAGGGAGAATATCTATAGCTGTTGGCTCTGGCTCACTTCTATTCTAGCACAGCAAAGTTTCAGGATCTCTGACCTTGATGCCTAGCAACAGAGATGTTACAGGTGACTGGGACACCACTGGTGAAAACGGCCTAAACCTGGCTGCTTGCACTTGATTTTTTCTAGTGCCTGCATAAGTCACATTGCAATGATTTTGGCTATTTTTAAATGATTTTACCTTAATACCATATAAACATATACATGTTCCATTAAATAGAAGTGTCAACAAATGATGTATTTTGATGAATATCAAAATTCAACTTAGTTGTTAATGCCTCTGTTAGGCTGCTCAGGCTGCCATAACAAAACACCATAGACTGAGTGACTTAAACAACATAAGTTTGTTTTCTTATGATTCTGGAGACCTGAAAGTCCAAGATCCAGAGTCTGGCAGGGTTTGATTGCTTGGTAAAAGCTCACCTTTTGGCTGAGAGGCTGCTTTCTTCTCATTGCATCCTCACAGGGTGGAGAGACAGGTAGAAAAAAGTGAGCTCTTCTTATGAAGACCTATCCTATGGGACGAGGGTCTCACCCTTATGACTCACTTAACCTTAACTACTTTCTTAGAAGCCCTGTCTTCACGTGCAGCCATACTGGGGGTTAGGGTTTCAGCATATGAATTTTGAGGAACACAGCATTAAGTTTATAGCAATATCCATCAGGTTAATTTGGAAATATTGATTCGTTGATAATTAAAACCATGCTGAATTGTAAAATGGTTTATAATGTACAGAACTTCAAAATGATTAGTAGTTGTGACGATTTGGCAATTGTTACAGATAGCAAAAAAATATTATTTTATATTTTTACTTTGCTTTTCATTTTATAAAACTCTTTATTATTGATGACCA
Source organism: Cephalopachus bancanus (assembly GCA_027257055.1). NCBI lineage: Eukaryota > Metazoa > Chordata > Mammalia > Primates > Tarsiidae > Cephalopachus > Cephalopachus bancanus. The sequence goes on along the minus strand of JAPVLO010000096.1, from coordinate 1,515,243 downwards.
CAGTGATCCAATAAGCATTTTTAATTTTATTTCATGGACGGGATAATTTAAAAAACAGAAAGAATGCACAAAGAAAAGTTCACCCAGGCAATAAGTCTTGTATTATGTTATATAAACTGCCAGTCACAGAAAAAGCTGCAGCAAAATAATACATTTTTGGACAAATATTGTGCCTAGCTTATCATTATTTCCATCCTTCTGCTTATATTAGATGTAGTTTATTTTATTTTTCTAACTTCTTAGACTACTGATTGAGATATTTATTTTACTTAAATATAGGCATCAACTGCTATAGATTTCCATCAAGCTACTACTTATCTGCTTTTTGAAAATTTTAATATGTTGTGTTTTCATTTTCATTCATGTCATGTTTCCTAATTAGTCTTTTGAATCATGTATCATTTAGAAAGATATTATTTAATTTCCAAATACTTGGAGATTTTTTTAGATATGCTTCTGTCACTAATTTCTAGTTTATTTATGTTGTGTTTAGAAAATATACTTTATATGAGTTTTATTTTCTAAAATTTACTGAGACTGCTTTAAATGTCAAGAATAAAGTCTTTCTGTGAATACTCTATATGAACTTGAAAATAATATAATTAGATAGCGTGTTCTACCTGTGTCAATTAGCCTAGTTTGTTGATTATGTTGTCCAGGTCTTTCTTATCCTTAATGATTTTCTCTTGACTTGCTCTGTCAATTACTCAGAGAGTGATATTGAAATTGTCAAATATTGTGGTGGATTTGTCTATATCTTTTAAAATTTTTGATAGTTTTTACTTCATGAATTTTGAAGCTCTGTTATTAGCATCATACATATTTAGGATTTTTATGTGTCTTGATAAATTTTTTTTGTCATTATGAAATACTCTATTATTTCTCTAATAATGTTCCTTGCTCTGAAACTAACTTTGTCTGATATTATTATAGGTACTCCGCTTTCCTATGGGCAACATTTGCCTGATAGATCTTTCTCCAAACTTTTTCTTTTAACATATCTGTATGTTTTAAAGTGAGTTTCTTAAAAAAAAATGCATATTTGAATATTGCTTTCTTTTTTTTATCCAGGATAACAATCTGTATGTTTTCATTTCAGAACTAACCATTCTGTTAATTTAATTTTATATATTGTTAGCTTTGAATCTATCATGTTGCTACTTGTTTCAGAGATTGCTGTTGATCTTGTTTTCCTCTGAATATTTTTGTGATCTTTTTAAACTCCTATTGAAGGCAATGCCTGCTTGCTTTGTTGTTAGTGGTTGTTCAAAGATTTTAAAAATACATATCTAATTATTACACTCTACCTTCAAACAGTATTATAATCCATATATATATATAATCCATATATATATAATTTTTCAGTCTACTTCCATTTACCCCCTCAAGCTTTATGCTGTCATCAGCATTTTTACTTCTATGTTTTATTGATCAATCCTATCAAACACGGTTATTATTTTTGCTTTAAAGTCTTCTATGTTCTGAAAAAATTTAAAAGTAAGAAATATGAGATAAAATAGATCTTTCATATTTACTCAAGTATTTTCCATTTCTGATGTTTCTCATTCCTGTTTGCAGATACATGGTTCTATGTAGTATCATTTTCCTCCTAACTGCCACACATTTCTTGGCATTTCTTATGATGAAAATCTTTTGTCATGAGTTTTCTAAGTTCTTGTTTGGCTTGAAAGTCTTACTCCCTTTCATTTTTTGAAAGACATTTTCGCTGGTTATATCTTCCCAAGCAGTCTTTGCTTGTTTGCTTGCCTAACATTTTATGAAGACATTGCTATATTATATCTGATTTGCCTAGATTCTGATAATGAACCTGTAGTTATCCTAATCTTCTGGGTCTTTGTATATAATGTATTTTTTTTTCTATCACTGGTCTAAACCATTTTTTCTTATTCATTTGCAGTAATTTTATTATAATATTACTTGGTTTAGTTTTTTCAATTTTTAATCTACTTGGCTTGCTTGTTGTTTTTGTTGTTTTGTCTTTCTTGGATCAGCAATTTTACAATTTTCATTACTAATTCTCCAGCTGTTATTACTTCAAATGTTCTCCTAAACCTTCAACTCCACCTCATTTTTCTTTCCTACTTCTTGGACGTTCCAATTATACATGTATTAAATTTTTGATATTGTATCACAGCCCATTCTTTTCAGTGATTTTCCTCTGTTTGTTTCATTTTAGATCATTTATATCGGCATAGCTTTATGTTCATTGATCTTTTCTTCTACGGTATCTAATTTGCCACTCATCCCTTCCCATAAATTTCTCATTTCAAATATTGTATTTTTCATCTGTAATGGTTCAATTTTGGCCTTTTAATATTTAAAAAACTTATCTTTTCCTCTTGTTTGTTTCCCTCTACTTTCTCAAACATGTGAAGAATATTTTTAATGTGTATTTTAATATCCTTGCTTGCTAGTTTCATCACCTCAGTCATTTCTGGGTCAGTTTATGTTGATTAGTTTTACTCCTAGTTATGATTTCTATTTTCCTGTTTCTTTTTATGTCAACCACTTTTAAAGTGAATTTTTCATATTATTGTTGGGTGCTGGATTTTTTTGTGTTCTCTTAAAGTGTAAAACTTTGTTTTTGCCAGCAGTTACTTGTGATCATTTGACCCTTTGAAAGAAAGCTTTTAAGCTTTTTCAGGTCAGAATCTAGGGGCTAATTTAGCCCCACTATTAATGTAATTATCTTCTGTGGACTCTGTTAAACAGTCCTGTATTTTGGAAATCTTTGGATTCTGGCTGGTTGAAAAACAACTATTTGCAGCCCTGTGTGAGCTCTGAGAATTATTTGAGCTCCTGCTTTCTGTTTGTTCTTTTCTCATCCTCATATCTGAACAAATGCTTCTATGGAACTCTTCAGATCTCTGGTTTCTCTTTTCTTCTCTCTTCTCTTCTCTTCTCTCTCTCGCTTTCTCCTTTCTCATACTTATCCCTGAAAATTATAGTTGCCTTAAGCTCTCTGAACTCTGATCTCTCTCTCTCTCTCAATTCACGGAGAAATCTGGTTCTGTTTTGGTTCCACTGCTCTGCTCTGTGGCTTGGTAACAGCCTCTAGGAAATTGGCTTCAGGTAGATTGTAGTTCTTATTTCATTTGTTTCACTTATCTCAGGGGTCACAGTGTTTCACTACTACTTCATAATCATCATTTAATATGCAGTCAAGTTTTTAGTTATTAGAAATATTTTTAATTTTCCTGTTTAAAGAACATGATGTGTCTTGTTTTTTACTCTATGTAATATAGAGAGCTGCCAACTATAGAAAAAATAGAAATATATATTATAATAAATTAACACCTTTCAATAAAATGTGATGCAATTAAAAATTTTAATTTTCTCCAGCTATCAAGGCTTTGACTCCTTAATAGTTTTAGAAATAACGGGATAACAGGAAGCCCATCTTAATATATCCTCCTCCTTAATACATATTGAAAGAGCATTGGTGTTAGAATCACAGCAACATGATGCTGAATCCTATTTTTGTTACTAATTAGGTACTTGACTGAGCAAGTTGCATGATCTCTTTGAGCTTAAGTGTCCTCTAAAATAATAATCATGCAATTTGCCTCATTTATGTTTAAGTACGATAATATAGGTCAGATGTCAAGCAGTATGCCAGAAGTGGGCACTTAATCAATTAGTTACAAGTCTCTTAATGAATTAAATTAAAATGCTAGCAATAAAGTTTGTTTACATTGTACATAGGAGAAAAACTAAGATTCTGCTCAACCAGACTGGCTTTGATACATAATAGGCTAAAGTATATAAACATATTTTACATGAAGTTTCTGGATCAAAGGACTTGACTAAATATATTTACTTAAAGAAAGCATGAATCATTTAGACAAAGGACATTGGTCAAACATAAGGCAGAGATAAAGAAGAGCAACTGTGGTGAACTTGAGCAGTGCCCACCTGAACCTTGTTCTAGAAAGAAGTTGCCATGAAAAAGAACAAAATCATGGATTTCGCAGCTACCTGGATGGAACTAGAGTCTATAATACTGAGTGACCTCTCACAGAAACAAAGATCAGAATATCACATGTTTTCACTCATATAATGGACCTTGAACATCCAATGTAATACTATAAGAAAATGACTGATGGTACTGGGAAATTATGGGGGGGGGATGGGATTAACAGTAGCTAATATCTATCTGGGACTGGGAAAACACCTCTTATCAATAGGGTGCCTGAATGAAACGTAATTGTACACCTAACCCTTAACTGTACCCTACAAAACGATAATAAAAAATACTGATTATAAAAAAAAAAAAAAAAAAAAAAAAAAAAAGAAGTTGTCAAGGCTAAGAAGATGTGGGCATCTTACTCTAAAAACCTGATGCCACTAAATATCTCTATCATAAAACTAATAATCCCATTTTAGTTGGCTAATAATTTGGCTGTCCTTGTAGCTTGCTAATAGAGGGAGAATGTATTGTTCAGAGGAAATCAGTACTTGGACATTTTGGCCAATAATCTCTCCATTTAAAAAAATAAATTGGAGTTCTGAGTAATACTTTAATGTCATATGAACTCAGTTAGCATGGATTAGTATCTCTTATTCCAGTACTCTGGCATACATGGTACAAGACCAAAATTCTGAGACTATGAAAAAGTCTCTGGAAAGAAACTGGAACAAACAAGGTAAATGCCAGCTAATCTCTCCAGATGATGTCCCAATCTCTATCCTATAACTCATTCTACCCAATGTTGTGGCTGTGAGTGGAGAAAAGTATAAATTTCCATAAAATGAAGCAGAGTTTGAAGATACTCTCCAAGTATTGTAATGCTACTGGAAGAAGTAAAAGCAGAGCAAGAAAATTTAAGAGAACATTAAAATTTCAATCCTTATTCCAAAGTAACTATTGATCAGTTATCCTTATCAACTAAGTTAATTTGTTTTGCATTTCAGACTTTGTAAGCCAGAATGGTCTCAATTCAGGTATGTTAAACTTATGAATGTTGCTTTGCAAGGATGACAAGAAAGAAGAGAAAGGCTGAGTTGATTGGCTCATGCCTCTGAGTATTATGAATTTGATATTGATGAAAATTAACGAAAATGTACTAAAAACACTAAAAAACATTTAGGTCCTGTCCATATTGAACTTCTGCCAATCTACCTTAGTATGAAACACAGTTTTGCTGGCTTATAATCACAAGCCCTGCTTATAAAGTGATAGATAGTGAAGATAAAGCTTCACAAAACATGTATATATCAATCTTGTTCCCTTACAGTAGCAAAATATTGGAGAATGACTGAACAATTGTTGATTGCCTGTAAAACTGCCTTTTGTACTTCAGACTTTCTAACAGCTTCTGATTTTCTTTTAGGGATTCATGTGCTCCTGAGGAAGCTGCACCCCTATCATTTCTGCAGGAGTAGAACAAATGATGCATAATTTGCCAAGAAATATATCTCATCACTCTGACTACAATGTTTTATTAGTGTGATTTAATTCAATTGAATTGGAAGGAATCCTCAAATTTTGCTTAGAATTATAAGGCTTAAGCACATTGCCCTCATCCAGGTGACACAGAGTACAGATATGGGGGCTGGGACAATGGCATCATTTTCAGTAATATCAATTGAAATAAAAAAAAACTAGGAGAATTAAAAAGACATAGAAACAAAGCTACGTCATATCCAAACAGTCAAGCCATATTTAACAATGGGCTTACTGTTGTAAACTTCAGTTATGTAAGTTAATACATTCCTATTTAAAAATTGTCAGTCAGGTAAGTTGTTTTTTGTTGTAGACAACATAAGGTATTCATGCTAATATAGAAATATACTGTGCTGTTTTTATTTATAATATTTAATATCTATTTTCTCTAATTTATAGTCACCCAGTGATAAACAGAAAATTTCAAGCCTGCATCAACTTATATTGCTATAATTTCACTGAAAAAAATGTTTTTAGAGAAATTGTTTAACAGTTTGAACAATCTTCTACTATTACAAATTCTTACATATCTGTTCTACCAAGTCAGTAAAATCTTGGCAATAAAATTTCAGTTTAATCTTAAATCACTTTGAGGAGCATGTAATGAAAATAACAGAATGTTCTTGGGAATAAATAGGTTTTTTTGAGAGTACAAAGGCTCTCAAAAAACCCTAAAGAAACAAAAATCAAAAACTCAATTCATCAAGAAATATGAGATGAGAGAAAGCCTAATGGCTTTTTATCTTATTCAGATTGAGTTCTTTATGAATTTTCTATATAGATTTAATATTTCAAGTTTTTGAGAATAACTGCAGCATAATAAATTCATATAAAAATGAAAGAGTCAAAGAGAACATAATTATATTTCTAAGATACTGCATGAATTTTTTGTTTACTCTATAACACCTATCATACCACACTTTCATTATTCACAAACTTAATTACAAATATTCAATTTTTGAGAAGCAGGTCAAATACATATTCCACCAGGATTTTGGTTGTCACTTTTTTCCATAAGATTTAGAATCATGACATGAGTGCAAATCAGGGGATTTTTTATTGTCATAAAAATAAAAAATTAATTCTGTCTCAAGCAAAAGGAATGTGTTTGTAAGAAAGGATATTGGGGTATGTGTGTATGTGTGTCTGTGTGTGCATGTGTTCCCGTGTGTGTGTGTGCGTGTGTGTGTGTTTGTATATGGTCTCACAGAATTGGCAAAAGGCTAACATACCAGGTTTGAAAATAGGAAAAAGCCAAGAGAGAAACCAAGACACATAACAGGAAACAGGAAGCACAACAACCATCTCTAATACTAACAGCCTGAGCAGGAATCCCCGCCCTCTATAAGAGGAATGAAACACCTTCAACCATCCTTTCTCAAACCTTTACTTAGTCAATATGCAAATTCTCAGTAGATATTGATCATTTGGCCAACTGCAGAAAATGTGCAGGGAAAGAAAGAATCTGGTAGTTTTGGCTCGTGTTTCTGCAATGAGAAGTGGATACCTGGCGTTACTCTCTACAAAGAAAATCAGTGTACTGTTAGGAAGGGCCATGGACTCTATTCAGACAAAATGGCACAACTGGCGACTATACCATCTGTAATACAGGAATCCACAGCAATTCTGAGATCTTCATATAGACACAGGGTATGAAAGCAGTAAACAGAAGAATGGTCATTGTCATTTGTTTTGTATCCTAAGCTGTCCAGAAAATGAAAATGTTTCTGGAACCATACAACTGAGGTGTAAAATGCCACTACACTTCTAGGCAAAATTTTGGAAATAAAATTGCTTAGAGATAATATTTGTGATCAAGCTGTCTAACTTTGGAATGTAATAGTTAGAAAAAGCTTGAAATTACAAACACTCATGCTATGTTCTGCCACTTAAAGAAACTGAACCTCTTATACCTCACGTGAATAACAAAACGAACAGCAAAAGGTTGACTTGTTGAATCTACTTTTGGAGAGGAAATAGCAGATAAAGTCAGTTTATTTGTGAAAATGCTTTTATTGGCGATATCACACTGAGCAAGAAAACAAGGTATTGTATTTGTTTCAAGTCTTCATCTTTTAGTTTCTAGTCAGCAACGGTAGTTTATTTTCACATCTAGAGAATATCTGGCATGATAAACCTGATTTACAAGTGCCTTGCCTTTGATATATTGGATTGTTTGAAGCTAGGTGAAGAAGATATATTTCATCCTTAGACTAAAAGCCTACGGAAAAAAGCTTTGGGGTTTGCTTCCATTGTAGCTAAGCAACACAAAAAGAGATAGTAGGTTGAGAAAAGGGAAAGTGTATCATTGCTTTAACTACCAGCCCATTTCTTTAACACTCCAAATAATAGTCACAGAAGAGTGCAATCACACTTTTCTATAATGCAGTCCTTTGTAAATATAATTTACTCTGGCAATATCTAAATTCTCAGTGGATTCTGACAGTACCATCCATCACAATACGGCCCTCAACATGTCACTACCTCAAACAGATAGATGCAAAATGATAGTCATTCATCCAAACAGAAGAAATCAGGAAAAATGTAATGTGAAGTCACTTAGGCTATTTGATACAGCTTTGTGAAATGTATTTTTTGCTCTTCCCTATCTTTTGTTGTGTGTGTGTATGGCCAGTATGATTATATACTTATTATACAAGTTTATATGACAAATTTATTCCAAGAAAACTCTTTCTCTAAAAGAGAAAGCATATTAATTTAGAAAGATTATAGCTACATTAAAATGGATCCAGCTTCTTCTATGACCCACATAGGACTGGAGATTAAGGCTAAAAATTAAATGTCACTTCTTAACTTTGTCTTTTTCTTATTGCTATTAAGGCATACAGTCTAAAATTTATAAGCAGGTAGAGTATAAAGCAATGCCTAATAGAGTATTTATACTAATTTTTTCTTTTATGCAAAAATATAGACTATATTTATGTGTTCATTTAAGAAAATTGTTTAGAGAATTAATGCAAGACAGGCATTAATAATATGGATAGATATAACTATATTCCTACAACAAACACTTATGTTGTTTTCTCATCTTGGCTTTGTAAATAATACTACAATAAATATGGGTGCGCAAATATCTCTTTAAAACACTAATTTCATTTCCTTTGAATTTATACCTAGAGATAGTATTGCTGGATCCTATGTTAATTCTATTTTTAATTTTTTGAAAACCATTTATACTATTTTCCACAATAGCTATTCCAATTTACATTCTGTCAGGGGTGTACAAACGTTCCCTTGTTTCCACATTCTTACCAACATTTGCTGTCTTGTCTTTTTGATAATACTGTTCTAAGAGGCATGAGAAGATATCTCATTGGTGTTTTAATTTGCATTTATTTGATCACTAGCGATGCTAAGTATTTTTTATATAGTTGTTGGACTCTTTTTTTTTCTTTGCAGAAATGTCTATTCAGGTCATTTGCCCATTTTAAAATCAGGTGTGTGTGTGTGTGTGTGTGTGTGTGTGTGTGTGTGTGTGTGTGTGTTTACTATTGAGTTATTTGAGTTTATAATACATAATTTTGGAAATTAATCTCTTGTCAGATGACTGGATAAAATCATGTTAGTGTTTGTGTATAGCAAAAAAAGGAAAAAGCATCCAGGACTAAATTCTGTGCTACTCTGACATTTAGTTGTTTATTTGTATACAGTTGTTTACTGTATCGTATGCTCACAGAAATGTAATGAAAAGAAAAAAAAATAATACATGAAGACAGACCATGATTGTAGGACAAATAGATCTGCACTAGGTAACAGAGAATGATATCCATTAGAAAAACGGGGATACCAGCATGAGCCAAGGTCAGGGGAAGTTTTTCCATTGTAAAAGGAGGGAAAGTGGAGTCTGTAGGTATATAGTATATAGTTTAGGGCATACATAGGACATAGTGAAGGGAAGAATCAAGATATCGGAAAACCCATCCTCTTGCTACTCATTGCAGTTCCCTTTAGGATACATATGTATTGCTCTACCTAATTGTTAAGATTCTCATATCTCTGTTTTCACCTTGATCTATCAATGTACCAATCTATCTACTTCTGTTTTCAGTAGTTGAACATAGAAATTCTTTGAAGATATTTATCCATTATTGAGCATTCCTCCAAACATAAATACACATTTTTCACTTGGCATATTTTACATATATGCGGGGACCAATTATTTTATTAATAAAAAATTAAATAATAAACCAATGTTTGATTATCAAGTAGAAGACATGCTCTATAAAAGTGGGAACTTTAACTGGTCTTCTGACTACTCTATCTCCAGCATGAAAAGAGCCCAAACCATTAAATATTGGTTGTGTGTGCAGACTATTGAATATGAAGATGGTATATGTCAACTTTGAGGAATACTGTATACCAAGTCTACCTCAATGGTGGGAGGAAGGATGACACTTATGAGGAAAGGAAAGAAAAGAATTTTATTTTTTTAAATTTTATTTATTTATTTATTTATTTATTTATTTATTTGTTGAGTTGAAGTCTCCCTCTGTCGCCCAGACTGGAGTGCAGTGGCCGCTGCCGGCCACCGCAGCCTCGACCTCCTGGGCTCCGGTGATCCTTCCACCTCAGCCTTCCGAGCAGCCGGAATTACAGGCACGCGCTACCACGCCCGGCTAATTTTTTGATTTATTGTAGAGATGAGGTCTCGCCTGCCCAGGTGGGTCTCGAGCCCACGGGCTCAGGCAATCCACTCACCTCAGCCTCCCAAAGGCGTGGGATTACAGGCTGAGCCACCGAGCCCGGCAAGAAAAGAATTTTAAAGGGAAAGGTAATAAAAACAAGAGAACCACGGAGTAATTTAGATGTGGTTGGTATGTCTAAAAGAAATACTTATTTAAAATAAATAGAAAAAAATTTGTAAAAGTCAGTCACAACTAGGGATTGGGGAGAATGAAGTCTGGGATTAATAAGAATGTTGTGGAAAATCTGAGAGCCAGGGTACATTTTCCTACTTCCCGTTGTGTGTTTTCTGGTGTAACTGAGGGCCAAGGTCATGATTTGCAGAAATCTCTGTGAGTAAATGTGGCTACTTAGTAGGTCTGGGCAGGGAGAGGTCAAGGTCAGTGGTCCCTCTCCCAGCCTTGGCTTTTGTGTAACACAGAAAGGATCAACAAATTACTGTTTCCTGTAAGGGAAGAGAAGGTTTAGGAGCTAGGGAGTTTGTAGAGGGGTTCCTTTTGGCACAAGTAAAGTAACACTAAATCTAACGGATGATGAATAGGCTTCACAGGACTTACACAATGACCTTGGTGGGTGAAATATAGTAGTGAGAGCTGAAAGAAGTCCTATTTGGCATAACCTGATTCAGCAAACACACCTAGAGCTACAGCAGCCAAGATTTGAACAAGAGCACAGCAGGACTCTTTAGTTAAGGCTGAATCCACCAAGTCTCAGTAGACACCAGCCTGAGGACAGTGAGGACTGAAGAGTTGGTGCAGAAGTGATAAAACCAAGTCCGTCCATGAGACCAAAACTCCTTCCTTCATCCTGACATCAGGAAGATGAGATGCTTTCTCTAGAGCCAACCACAATCTGGCAAAGGAGGAGGGAACAGGGAGGGAGAGGGGAACTGATCTGTTAGAGTGAGACTTTACATTAATGGACTGTTCACCCAACAGAGATGATTTGGACTGAAATAAACTGGGAGACTGCGAAGTTTACATCTCCCTCATGCCCTTGGCTCCAGCCCCAGCCCAGGGGAGTGGAAACTAGTGAGGAGGATTGGATCAGCTTGAGATGATAGCTTTAGTTTCTTTAAGAAAATGCCTATGTCTCCTTCATAGTTGAAGGGAAACTTACTGGAAACAGTATTTATGGCTGACAGTTTATTATTATTTTTTACTTAATCACTTTTTATATATCATCCTATTCTCTCTAGCTTGTAAAATCTCTGATGAGAAATCATCAGAACTTCCTAAAATATTATTTGTTTCATTTCTTTCACTGATTCCAGGATCCTTTCTTTGCCCTTGAGTTTTGATAGTTTGATTATAATGTTTTTGTATAGTCTTGTTTGGATTGAATTTGTTTGTAGAGCTTCATATACCTTTATTTATATCTTTCTCCAAATTTGGAAAGTTTTCTGCTATTTTTATAAGTTTTATACTTCTTTGTCCTTCTATTTTTAAAAATATATTCCTATTACTGTAATAGGAGTAAAAGTGCCTATATATCCCATAAGCTTTTTTCGTATTTCTTTTTATTCTTTTTTTCTCCCTTAACTGTATATTTTTAAGTAACATATCTTCAGGTTCACATATTATTTCTTTTGCTTGACCAAGTCTACTGCTGATGCTTTCTATTGCATTTTTTAGTTTTGTTTATGTGTTTATCTGTTCCAGAATTTTCAATTTCTTTGTCAATATCTTAGTTTTCATTTATTGCTTTTCTAATTTAATTGAATTGTTTCTCTTTTTTTAAAGTTTGCTAAGCTTTTTGAAAACAAACATTTCCAATTCTTTATCAGGCAGTTTGTATATCTTCATTTCTTTGGGATTAGCTATTAAAAGGTTACTGTGTATGTTTTAGGTGGAGTGTCTTTTTGGTTTTTCATATTTCTTATTGCCTTATGTTGATGTCTGCATTTTTGAAGAAGGAACTTATTTCTGTGTTTGCAGAGTGACTTTATCTGGGAAAACACTTTACCAGTCAGTCTGTGTGGAGATCCTGAGCAGGCTGTCTTGTGTGGTCCAAGGGTGGACTTACTGCTAGAATCCTTGAGAAAGCTAACTTTGTGCCTATTTTAGCAGGTGGGTGGCCTGGTACCTAAGTCTCCAGGGTTGAGGCTGAAGCCTGGATCAATAAGGTACACCTACTGATTAGATCTGTGGGAATGGACCTGGAGCCTGGGTTCATAGGGGCTATTCTGGTGCTAGAGGGGGCCTTGATTTTGAGCCTACAGGGGCTAGTCAAACTCTGGGATGGGCCTAGCTCCAGGGATCACTGGAATGATCATGGAATTTGAGTCCACAGGTGTTGACTTAAAGCCTGTTGCTGAAGGGGTGGTCCTGAAACCTCAGTCCACGGGGTCTATCCTGGCACTAGAATGTATTGGATGGGCCTTGGCTCTAGGTCTGCTGGAGCAGGCCCATCAATGGATCCTCTTGAATCTGGGGCCACAGGGGACTAGCCTGTAGCCTGACCTGGCCTAAAGCTGTGGCCATGAAAAACTTGGGTCCACACAGGGCTGATCTGTGTCCTGGGGCCTTGGAAACCAGTCTGTGACTTGGGTATATGGGGACAGTACAGGAGCTGGGGTCTGTGAGTACTGGCCTGGCACTGAGAATATCTGAAGGCTGTGTCTGCAGAAGTTCAACCAGTGTTTGAGGTCCTAAGTGCTGACCGGATGCCAGGATGTACCTGAAACCTGGAATCACAGGGGCTGGCTTTGTGCTGAGTAGGCCTGGTTCCAGTATCTTCAGGGGCTGGCATGATGAATAGGTTCATAGGTGCCAGCCTGATAACTAGGGCTAGGAGACTGGCCTGGTGCTGGAGCAAGTCTGAAACTTGAGACCATGGGGGCCATCCTAGAGCTGGAAGTTATCTGAATTCCAGGGCTTCTGGGCCAGCCTGGTTCTGCCTGGGCTGGACCTGGAGCCTGATTATGTGAGGGCTGGCCTGGTGGCAGCCTCAGGACAGGCCTGGAGACCAAGTCTGCCAGGCAGGCCTGGAGCTGGGAGCTGTGGGATCCTGCCTGACACAAGCATAGGTTTGGAGGCTCGGGCTACAGCCTGAGGCCATGGGTGCATGCACTATGCTGGGTTTTACTGGGGAAGTCCAAGTGTTGGGGTCTGAAGCAAAGGCTGGTGTTCACTTACCTCTCTTTTCCCCACATAGTAACTTTTTATTTATCTCTTCTTATTTTCATGCTATACCTAGGTGTGCAATTTCTCATCTTATTTCCTTAGCACTTGTGAAGACATTTTTGTGTGCAGATATTTGTTTAAACTGGTGTTTCTTCAGGAGGCTGAATTCTGGAAAATTTTTTTCTAAAATCTTTCTGATGTTTATCTGACCATCTTTTGCCTGAACATCTGATGTGCATGTTACATTCTCCACAAGGAGCTTTGTCATCTCACTGGAGAGCCCAGATGCGTGAAGGCTACGATCTTTGTATTTTTCAGTTTGTCACCTTTACTAACATGTTCCAATAATTGGTCTTCATTTCTTAAAAAGATAATAGTAACTTTCATTTTTAAATGTATAATTCAGGTGTGGATACCTCCTCACTACTTATAGACTTAATTATAGATTATAAAACTAACTATGAACAATTATTTTCCTCTAATAAAAAGAAGAGGAGGAAAGTTGTTTGTCCAAGTTTACTCAACAAACTAGCACTGGATACTAGTAGCATGAAGCCCAGACCCCATGATTTCTGCTCCTGGGCTCCATCAAAGAAATGTTGTTGCCTCCCAAACCATGATACTACCTCAGCAGAGGCTTCAGGTCAGTTAAGCAAGCAGACATCCCCACGAGACGTTCAGCTGGACAGAAAGGAGGCAATCCACTGCACGGTCAAATCTGTTCTTACCCTTTTAGCAGAGAGCAACATATATTAAATAGATTGCACAATGACTAAGAAACAGCATCTCCATCCAGTGCAATGGGACATGCTAGAGCACCTCCATCTTACAAACTCCTTTTGTTACAGTGACAGCAAAAGCAGAGGTGCTAAGTACCTGCCTACCACACGAACCTATTTAAAATGGAGACTTTAATACATACAAAGCCCTAAGTCATTTCTCATGAGTCATCTCGTTTAATTCTTATAAAATATAATGAGGTATATATAATCATACTGACACAGAACAGGTAAGTGCAAGAGTGAGGATCTAAACCTAGGTCAATCTAACTCCAGTTTTCTATTGTTAGAGCAGGAGGCAGCATAAAGGCAGGTCCTCACAAAGTAGGACATTACTATTCATAGGGATAGGAGAGCCAGACCCAAGTAAATCAGTAGTGACAAGGAGATGAAGTGGAATGAGTGTCCCTCAGGTTACCTTTGGGCTCTGGTATCAGTTTAACTTTGTGATCTTGGCATATTCAAACCCAGTGTCAAAGAACCTGCACAGAGATAGGAATGATTTTTTTTTTTTTTTTTTGAACTGGAGTCTCACTCTGTCGCCCAAACTGGAGTGCAGTGGCCGCTCCCGGCCACCGCAGCCTCGACCTGCTGGGCTCCGGCGATCCTTCTGCCTCAGCCTTCCGAGCAGCTGGAATTACAGGCATGCGCTGCCACACCCGGCTGATTTTTTGATTTATTGTAGAGATGAGGTCTCGCTGCCCAGGCGGGTCTTGAACCCCCGGGCTCAGGCAATCTACTCACCTCAGCCTCCCAAAGGCGCGGGATTACAGGCTGAGCCACTGAGCCCGGCAGGAATAATTTTTAAGTAAAACGATACTTAGGGGATGGAGTAATGATAAATAACCTCATAAAGGAGGACATGGAAATCTATTTCTCAAATGGATTTGGTCTCAATTTTTATCTATCTGTCTATCTATCTATCTAATCTATCTATCATCTATCAGCATTACTACTGTTTTTTTTTTCAGTTGGAGTCTCACTCTGTTGCTCAGGCTGGAGTGCAGGGGTACACTCACGGCCACCCCAGTGTCAACCTGCTGGGCTCAGACTATCCTTCCACCACAGCCTTCCAAGTAGCTGGAACTACAGGCACGCACCACCACACCTGGCTAATTTTTTTGATTTATTGTAGAGATGAGGTCTCACCAAGTTGCTCAGGCTGGTCTTGAACCTGTGGGCTCAGGCAATTCCCTCACCTTGGCCTCCCAAAGTGCTGAGATTACAGGCATGAGCCACCACACCCAGCAGCCTTACTACTCTTTTTTTCAAGATATATAATTTGCTTTCCAGACACGCTTCAGCATAAATATGCAGTATATTCTGACACTTAAAAAAAGTGCTTATCCAAACTGGGACATGTTATAATTGAAATATGATCAGAAGGGAAAAAGAAGAAAAGTGAGCAGATACTATTTCACTTTCTGGAGTGTAGAACGAATGGTTTACCAGCCAATTGCTGTGTGGCGAGAGTATTTCTTAATTTTGCTCAATAACCCCCCAAAATCTGTCATTTAGCTCACGATCTTTGAGTTGGCAAATTGCTCTGAACTCAGCTGGGTGGTTCTCCAACTGTCAGAAATTTCTGTCAGCTAGGAGGTTCAGTTTTTAGGGCTTCGTAGGGCTGGCTGTTCAGCTAGAGCAAAGGCAATAATTGGATGACACATTTCTGACTATCCAGCATACTCGCTCAGACTTTTTCACATGATCCCAAAAGCAGCAAGAGAGGAATCCTCAATGCACGTGTACTTTTAAATTCTCTGTTTGATTTTCATTCTATTAGTCAAAATAAGTGACAAGGCCAGATTAGATTAATAAAGATAGAAGAAGATTCAAAGAAGATTCAACCTTGATGAAGGAGCTGCAAATCATTGTAGGTATTTTTGCAATCTATCACAGTCTGCTTTCTTGCTGCAGCAACTTATATAGCTCTCACTTGTAAAATATGCTCTTCATCTTAGATCCTCCCAAAGTCTTATGTAATTATAACATAAGATTTGAAGTCCTGGATGTCCTCAGCTGTGAGTCCTTTATATCCAGAGGCCAATGGCTAAGACAGGGCATATGCCCCCTACCTCACACACTCTCTACATGCATGCCATACATACTATACTCTGCTATATTCTATCAAATAATTATTACATACTAGAGTAGATATTATCAATCAAAAAAAGTAGTCATTGGCTGATAAGAATTTTGAAATCCACTGGGGTGATGGGGGGGACACAACATCAATAAGGGTTTACCTGATATCAAACCAGGCAAAGTAGGGACCAAAGGGAGGCCCAAACTGTACCTGTACGATGACCACTTGTATATCTAATCCTGAATTGTACCCCACATCATTAAAATAAAAAAAGTATATATATAAAAGAATTTTGAAAACCTGCAGTACAAATATGCCCACTGTATAGGCAGAAGATGTTCCTTAATTACAGCTTGGTTCTGCTCCCTGGGAGTTGCTTCCCAATTCATTTCTCTTACTGTACCCTAGAAATGGCTTTCTAATTATTGCTCTTTATAACTGTTGACTCTATCTTTTGGGCTTTTGGTACCTATTGTAAAATGTTGTTTTCTCCTCATTAAAAAAATTGCCCATTTTCAGGTGAACAGCTATCAAAATCTGCTTTCTGCAAGTGGAATTTTGGAAGCATAGGGGCCTTTCTGAAATTTGAACAATCTCAGTCTCTGTAAGTCTAAGGTGATGGCTCTTTTGCTTGGATAAAACTTTTAAGTCTCTCAGAAGCTCTTTTATTTAGTTGAAAGGTGTTCCTAGTAATATCCTAAATCTTTTAGAGACCTTAACAATTGTCTTTACAGCCACACTTTTGATTTGATATTGACCATTAAGCATTTTCTTTACCAGCTGTAGAGGGATAACATGAGAAAGTTTTATTTTCTACCCCACTAAGTGCTGAGGCTTCTATATTTTCTCTAAATTCTACCTGAAAACCAAACAACTTTTTATTAAACTCATTTCTTTCTTCCTATCTCTTAACATAAAGGAAATGAAATAGCACTTTCAAGATTCTGGCTGGTGTTCTCCTTTGCAAATCTGAAAGTACATTGGGTGCTTGCTGTGTTCAGAGTTGCTGTAGGTATTATTAGTTCTGTCAATTGTTTTACTCTGACAGAACTCCAGTCGCCGTTTTCCAGACATTGCAAACAGCATCCTCATTGCTTTTTTGACTTCTGCCTACCGCTAGATCTCAAAGTCAGTGCCACATACACATTGTTTTAAGGTTTTTGTTTGTTTATTTTAGAGACAATTTCTCTCTCTGACTCCCAGACTGGAGTGCAATGGTGTGAACATGGTTCTCTGAAGCCTTGAACTCCTGGTTCAAAAATTCCTTCTGCCTCAAGCTCTTGAGTAGCTAGGCCTACAGGCATGCACCACCATTCCTGACAATCTTTTTTTTTTTTTTTACTTTTTTGTAGAGATGAGATCTTGCTATGTTGCCCAGGCTGGTCTCAAACTCCTAGTCTCAAACTCCTGACCTGAAGTGAGGAAGCCTTGACCTCCCAAAGTTCTGGGATTATAGAAGTGAGCCGCTGCATTTGGCCTTATGTTGTATGTGGGTGTATGTGCGTGTGTGTTTTGACAGTATTCCACATTCAGCTTCCAATTTTATTATTGGCTATCTCTTGCAGCATAAAAGCTACTGCAA
The DNA here is from genome assembly GCA_027257055.1 of Cephalopachus bancanus. NCBI lineage: Eukaryota > Metazoa > Chordata > Mammalia > Primates > Tarsiidae > Cephalopachus > Cephalopachus bancanus. The sequence continues at coordinate 1,497,500 of JAPVLO010000096.1, read as the reverse complement.
AACTTGGTTGTTTAAAACAATCACCATTTATTTGGTATACAACTTTGTGGGTCAGCAGTTTGGACTGGGCCCGGCCAAGTAGTTTTCTGCTGGTCTCAGTTGCACTCATGTGTCTGGTGTTATTGAGCAAGGAACCCAACTTCTGGGGTTAACTGACTGGGCAAGTTAACTGGGGCCATGGCAGGGTCATGTGTTTTTTTTAATCATCTGGCAGGAAAAGTCCTACTTTTCCACACAGTGTGATGGCAGGGTTACCAAGAACAGTAAGGAAGAAGTTCTAACCTGCAAGCACTTAAAAGCTTCTACTTATGTCACTTTTGGTACCGTTTCATTGTCCTAAGAAAGTCATAGCCAGTCTAGATTCAAGGGGGGAGAGGGGTAGAGAATGACCCGTTTTTTTGCTATCTCTTGTTTCCTGTAACCTATTAATTCTCTTTTTCTTTTCCATTTTACTCTTTTGAGTGCCCCAGCTTCTCATAAAATGATAATTTTTTTTGAACTCTCTTGTCTGAAAATGTCCTTGTTCTGTTGTCTCTCAATTCATATTTTGGCTGGGTATGTAATCTAAGTAAGAGCTATTTTGCCAGTCAAATATTGAAAGTATCTTTCCATCGCTTTCTATCTTTCACTGTGACTTTTGAAAAAATCTGAAGAGATTCTAAATTTTGATCTTTTGCATTTGATCTGGATCCTTTAGGTTATGAAACTGATTCAATTTTCATCTCTAAAAAAAAAAGGTACAGCTGGGCATGGTGTCTCACTCTTGTAATCTCAGAACTTTAGGAGGCCGAGGAGAAAGGGTGAGCCTGGACAACACAGTGAGACCTCATCTCTACAAGAAAAAGTAAAAAAAAAAATAACTGGACATGGTGGCATGTACCTATAGTCCTAGCTACTCAGAAGGCTGCAGAGGAGGAAGGATTGCTTATATCCAAGAGTCTGAGGCTGTGGTGAGCCATGATCATGCTGCTGTACTCCAGTGGGGGTAACTAACATCCTGACTCCAAAAATAAAAATAAAATAAAGGTACAACAACCTACCTCCTTCATTGTGTTATGTGGAATGATGTAAGAAGGCCGTGTATGTAAAGTGATTAGTGGAGGTGTGGCATATAGAAATTGCCTCCAAAGGTTGGTGCTATTACTCCCCAATCACCCACTTCTCGGAGGAACTCCAAACAAAGAAAAGGGCTTGACACACAACAGGCCACACCTCATTCTTTCAAATAACCAATTTATTTTAAACATTCTCAGATATATTTTGAAATAGACTGACTGAAAAAAAATAAAAATAGGGTTTTAGAACTTTATTTTTTGTCCTAACAATTTTGGATGAGAAGTGTGCCTTATCCTTCTAAAAAGTTTTTAATCAGTCTTGGGCAGTAACACTGGTTCTGCATATTTTCTGGCAGTGCCTTTGTCAAAGTTGCTATACGAAAAATAAGAGAGTGCTTTTGGATCACATCCCAGTGGCCAAACGCTGTCTTCCATTCAGAGAAAATTTGGATAATTATTTTTAACGTTGAAGATCCAAACTTTCATTACAAAGGTGATTTCATTTTTTTTTAAAGGAAAGGATGAGACGACATAATTGAGCTGAGATGAAAATCTAAAAGTTGTGATACATATTCTTAAATGAATGAACCATTCACACGAAAAACAGTTATCTGCCGCTACTGATTACTGCTGAATATTAGAAGACTAGGGAAATTGATCCAATATGAGATTTTAAAATCTTTTCTCTATTTTATCCCTTGGTTCTCTGTCTTCAGCAATTCAGATGATAAAGAGGTATTTAAAAATGACATAGCATCTCTTTATCATGCAAAGATGAATGCAAAATGTGCATAAAAATTAAATCACAAGGTTTAAGTTGAAGAAAAATAAAAACATAAAAGTTTTTCTGAAAAACTCCATTTTTCCCAGAGGAAATTAATATTGCAAATGCATTCCCTTTTCCTTTTAGGAAAGAATTTATTTTTTGCAGGTGTGGATGGAAAATCAGAAAATATATTCAAATGGATTTTAACTTTAAACTTATATATCTTATTGTTTATTACAGATGTTTTCTGAGTTTGAAAAAAAGTGCCAAAACTCAATTAAGATCCTACAAAAAATACCAAGCAGAAAGAGACACTCAAAGAAGAATTCTTCATTAAGAAATTTTAGTTGTCATTGTTAATTTTCCTTATACCAATTTTATACCACTTTGTCATTGAATTTATAAAAATATAAGACCAAGACTGATATTATGTTCCATCTGACCAGGCCCGTGAAATAAAACAATAAGCAAAACAATGTCAGGTCTCAGACCACACCTTCAATAGCTAATTTAAAAATCAATATCTACCTGCCACGAGTCAATATTTAAGGAACTCTTTCTCCATTTAATTGCCTTGTGGCCTTATACATGAGCTAAGGCCAACTGATGTATGCTTCAACCTCAAAAAATTTACTGTATTTTAAGGAAGATTGACAGATAAGCAGAAAAACACAATCGGCTATGCTATAGCTTGAATGTGTCCCCTAAAGTTTATTTGTGGAAGATTTAATCCTCAATGCAACAATGTCAAGAGGTGGGACATTTAAAAGGTGATTAGGTCATGAGGACTCTGCCTCACTGAATGGATTAATGTAATTATCTTGGGAGTGAATTTGTTATTGACAGAGACGGTTTGCTATAAAAGTGAGTTTAACCTTCTCTTGCTTTTTCTTCCTCTCTCTGTGCCCTTCCACCATGGAATGATGCAGCAGGAAAGTCCTTGACAGATGTAAGGTATTATAGTGCTACAGCAGAAGTATAAACACTCTGTAGATACACAATCATTCAGTGCTTCTGCTTTAACTAAGGCTCAGACATTTGGTGAATGCATAAAATTATTAACCGTTAATGATGTGTATGATGATGCAGAAGAACAGATAACCACTGGAGTCACAAAGACCAATGAGAATACTGTCCCTTCATTGTAGACCAGAATTAATGAATACTTGAATTTTGAAATCTGACTTGTATAGGAAAGAAAGGGCTGATATGAGAAATATTGTGTGGGAAACAGGTTTGAGTAACAGATTTGTTATCCTAAGGAAAAGAGTTGAGATAAAGGAAATAATTATAAAATCAGTATAAAAGACGTCTCTATGCACAGTCTTAAGAGTAATCATATTTTGAAGATTTGACCCAAATATAATCCTGTTCAGCCATCAGAAGGATATCATCTTGGAAAACTGTAGATTTAGTGCCTCTTGTGGGCTGCTTCTTGCTCAAGTGGGTTGGGCGTCTCAAATGAGCCTTTTATAGTGAATAAAAATCCACTATGCACTTGGTACAAGATTAAGTACTTCAAGAAATGCAAATTAATTTAAATTCATTTAAATTTAAATCTATTATTATGGAGTCCTAGCAATTTAAAAAAATTGATGGGTGCCTGCCATGGACTGGAGATGCTTTGGTACCCAGAAAGAGGCAACACCTGCTGCCAAGTGAGGTCCAGAACAAAAGGCTCAAAGGTGTCACACAGTCTGGGTGGGCCATTTGTGCTTCTTTAATCTTTATCCTCTTCAGTCTCTTCATAAGTAGATGAAGCAGCATTTTAAGGGTTGAGACAAGGGGAGGAAGTAGCAATGAGAATCACCTCAACCTCTGCCAGCACCCACCACTGACAGCATCCTCACTGAGGCCACAGGGTCTTTGTTACTAAACTTAATGGACACTTTGTGCCATTGAGGTAGTCAGGAGGGGCAGAAATGGCAGAGTGGTAGAAAAACAACTCAAACTGAATTAAACAAAGAAAGAACATTTTTTGACTTTCAAAATTTAGAAATCCCAAACCTTTATTTCTTTTTTTCATCCTTCTTTTTAAATATATTTGATTTGATTTTAAAGATGTGGGGTATGATTCAGGATTAGGTAGATAAGTGGTCATGCTACAGGTAAAGTTTGGGCCTCCCATTGGTCCCCACTTTGCCTGGTCTGGGATCAGGTACCCTTATTGGTAGTATGTACTCTTCCCGCCCCCCAGCAGTGACCCACTACTGCCAATTCCTTTCTTATAGTATTATGATAAATGTTCAGGGTCCGCTTATGAGTGAGAACATGTGGTATTTGGTATTTTGTTTCTGTGGTAGATCACTGAATATTATAGACTCTAAATCCATCCAAGTTGCTGCAAAGTCCATAATTTTGTCCTTCTTTATGGCTGCATAATACTCCATTGTGTATATGTGCCACAGTTTTTTAAATCAGTCTACTTTTGACGGGCAGCATGGTTGGTTCCACAGTTTTGCTATTGTGACTAATGCTGCAATAAACATGCGTGCACAGGTATCTTTTTTGTAGAATGATTTTAGTTCCTCTAGGTATACTCCTGGAAGGGGGATTACTAGGTTGTATGGAAGGTCAATTTTTAGATCTTTTAGGAATTGTCACACTGTTTTCCACAGAGGTTGTAGTAGTCTACACTCCCACCAACAGTGTAGAAGCATTCCCTTTTCTCCACATCCTTGCCAGCATCTGTTGTTTTTTTGAGTTAATGGCCACTATTTCTTTACTAGTTGTTCCAGCAAAATTTCTGGCATGGAGTTCCATTGACCTCACTGGATCACGGGCAACCTTTTTGCTGGGGGAGGGGTATGGGAGTTTGGGGGGTGGGATGGGATCTTATCCTGATTGTTTGCATCTGAGCCACATACTAATACAACTGGGTGGTGTTTACTTCACTCAGAGTGAACCAGAAGTAGAGAAGGTATGAGTTCCTACATTACCATGGGAATCCATACATATCCTCTACAGTTTTTATTTTATTTTATTTGACAGAAATATTAGACACTCTTGCCTTGCCATCTGTGACATCATTCTGCTTTCTTTCATTTCTCTAACTTTTCAGTTTTCCCCACAGGATGTACCAGACTCACTTTCACTTTGCTCTATGAAAAATGTATTCTGTACTTTAAAAAATTGCTTCAGCTTTTCAGCCACTTGCCTTAATTCCTAGCTAGAGAGGCTGAGTGAGAACCACATCATTTCATCGTTTTTCAAAACTCCAGCTTCTGCCACCAAGACTGCATTTCCTGACACTGTCATCTGTTTCAGGTCCCATGAACACTGGGCTTTAGCAAAGTCTCAACTGTGCCCATTGTGGAGGGAGTACTAAAAGTTATAGTACCAGGACTAGAGCAAAATAGACCCACAAAACTTTTGCTTCCTCAATGACTGTCTGGAAGGGCTAGTTAACATAACCAGGAAAAGCAGCATAGGAAGGCTGATTCATCAGTGAGAGGTAAGACAAGAGAAAGAGCTAGAAAATAAACTGCCCACGTTTCCTCTGCTTGACAGACTATTTCGAGGGTGATGCTTTCATAGGGTCTCTATGGAAATGTCATGCGTGACCAAACACCGGGTTGTGTTTCTTGCAAGTCTGTGGCAAAGGATACAGTGCATCGCTGTGTATTTATTTTCCTGCTTTTCTTACCTCACTTGTATTTTCTCATTACTCTTGCTGTCCTGCAATGGCATATCCTCTCCTCACCTCCAATAGTTGTTACCATGTAACTCTCTGCTAAGGGCTTTACTGCTTAGAAAATCTGGGCTAAGACACAAAACCATTTTTCTCTGATCATCACACCTTTATGTTGCTCCATACGATTCCTCCTAGGTCACTTTTTTTCTGACAACACATAGTCTTCCTGGGAACCATCACCTGCTCCTGAAATTCCCAGATCTCCATCTCTATCAGGGCTCTTCTCCCAAACTCAGATTCACAGATCCAGCTCTTTCTGGATATCACTCTGGAAGGCTCCCGGATATCATCAATTTAACATTCACAAAACTTGTATGCACATGTCAAATTCTAACTGCTCTTCCCTTGATGTTTTCTTTCTCAGTGATTGGCACCACCATGCACCCAGCTGTCCAAATCAAGAAACCTGGGAATGACCCTGATCCCTCATTCTCTCCTATTCCTCACTCTTGTAAGAAAAAGGATTTATTTTCACAGTAAGCTACAAGCTGTATGAAACTGCTTCTTGCTGAATCACTTCCTGCTTCTTTCAGGCTTTTACTTTAGGTGGACTTTTTCATTTAAAATTCAGCAGGAACTAATTAGAACAAGATCTTGTAAGTCAATCAGCAAATAGGACATGCCAGTGAAATAAGTTTGTCATGCTTATGTTAACCAATTAATGGATAGAACACACAAATAAACTAACCAGGTAACCAAATCAATGTACGGCATGTAGGCAATGTCCAGGGAAGTGATGTAACCTCTGGAAGTACCCAGCCTATGGGGAAACAGGGGAGAGACTTGTGTTGTGGGACTCAAACACTCTGGCTGAAACTGCTTTGATGTGCCTGCTCATCTGAGGGACACTCATTCTTGCAAGAGCATTATTAAAAAGCTGTTTCATCAGCCTGTAATCTCGCGCCTTTGGGAGGCTGAGGTGAGTGGACTGCCTGAGCCCGCGGGTTCGAGACCCGCCTTGGCAGCGAGACCTCATCTCTACAATAAACCAAAAAATCAGCCGGGCGTGGTAGCGCATGCCTGTAATTCTGGCTACTTGGAAGGCTGAGGCGGAAGGATCGCCGGAGCCCAGCGGGTCGAGGCTGCGGTGGCCAGGAGTGGCCACTGCACTCCAGTCTGGGCGACAGAGTGAGACTCCAACTCAAAAAAAAAAAACCAAAAAAACCCCAAAAAGCTGCTTCATTCTACTGATCTCTGAGAGTCTCTTTGTTGTTTTTGGACAACCCGGTCTGGAGGTGGGAGTGTCCCCTAGGACCCCCATTTCTAGCACTCTGTACAGTCTTTCTTCAGGTCCTGACAATTCCAGCTTAAATTCACCCTAGTCTCATCAACTTCATTCCATCCAACTGCCACAACCTCTGTGCCATCGCCTACCTCACTAGCATTTCTTCAGTTTATTTTGCATAGAGCAGTCCCTTTAAAACATCAGTCTCAAAGGTTTTTGTTCTTCTTAGATAAATATTCTTTAATGCCATGTAATCTGCTTTTTACACCCTATCTTCTACCTATATTTTCTGGTTCATTGTTTGCCTCTCAATAATCTAGGGAGTCTAGATTCAGACCTATTGAACTTTTATTTTATTTGGGTCCCATGTTTTCTCTCATTTCTGAATCCTCAAATAGCCATTTCTTTCATTTGAGAGTCTTCCTCCAAAACAATCCTTCTGGATCCTTATCCATCCTTATGGTTCATGTCACTGGTTTTTGCTTTTGCAGAGAACCTGTTTAATGATCATTTTCACTTCTGTGTTGAGGGCAGGCCTTTGTCTACTGTGCTCTTGATTACTTTCCCCAGAAACAGGTTCAGTGATTGTCTTTAAAATATGTCTAATAGGTAAACACATTCATAAGTGATTTTGTCTCTTGATATTTTGTTAAATCCAGAACATCCAATTTTGTCTCTCAAGAGTTTTGAAAACTTGATTCTTGCCTCTGCAAAATCTTTTATCAGTTTTCCTTATAGAATTATATGATGGTATTATAGTGACTTTCAAGACACCAAGCTTTTAACTAGATGTCTTAGACTTCATTTAAGAAATATCACCACATGGATGTGAATGAAATGGCCATTACATATTTCAAAATGGGTTTGCTTCCTGTTTTACATTTTTCATTCTGGTTTTGCTGAAATATGTAGCTTAAAACCTACAGTCTTTAAGAATTGAATTCACTTCAAGTGAGTAGATTAAACATTCATCTTTATTCCTTACCTGGGTCTATAACTTGTGCACAGATATTCTGCATACAAGTTACATTCTTATGTGCTTTACAGTGCAGACATTTTTACCCAGATTCCTTTCTTGGAGGTTTTTTATTTTTTTGTCTGGTTGGACCAACCTCACCTCTTAAGAGGTTTTTTCATGTAGTTTTTAAACTTTTTAAAAATTATGATAATTATTTTATGCAGCAGTTTAGATTTGTTGCTTAAAAATGACCAAAAAGCACTTAAAAACATTTCAAATAAATGCTTTTCCACTTAAAATGAGCAAGTCACCAGACTCTTTAAAAACATTCATGACTCTATTATGGTATATATTTTAAAATTTCCAACACATAAGCATTTGCTCTGTCATATAACACTGCTTAAAAGTGCGATTAATTTTCCTCTAAAAATATATATTAGGTTCATATGGATTATTGATTTGCAGGGCCCAGAAGAGTTATTTAAATTTAGTAAAGGTGTTGAAATACAGCACAATTCAAATCTAAAACTGGTTTTAGGCATGATTTCCTTAAGGGGAATTTATAAAATTACTCATACCAATCTGTGACAAAATTTCTATTTCAACTTTGATATATAAAATAACTCTATTTTTAAATCAATAAAGGCTATATTTGGCATAAACTAAGCCTCAATTTGTCCCTCAGATTCCTTAAATATATTTCTAAACACCTACTTTAAAGAAATAGAGAAATGAAGCAAAGGAATTTTGTTTTCTGAAAGAAAAGACAGGCAGGAGGATGAAATCCAAATAACATTAATTTTAGTACTTAATTTCATTATAAATGATTGTTTATCTAGAAATAGTTTAAAGTGGTAGGTTATCATGGCAGGATAAGTGTTCTGAAGGTCAGTAGGTATTATTCTTGAGGTCAATTTTGCATGAAGGGCAATCAAGTTGCCTTACCTGTACCACTCATAACAGTGCCCTTTTTATATATTTTTTTATTTCTTACTTTATTTTATTATAAAGATGTGGGGGTGCATGTCAGGATTATGTACATAAATAATCTGCATACAGGTGAAATTTGGGTCTCCAACTAGTCCTCACTTCCCCTGGTTTAGGATCAGGTACACTTTTTGTTGTTACGTGTCTTCCCCATCTCTCCTCTAGCAGTGTCCCATGACTGCTGACCCCTCTCTCATGCTATTGTGGTAAATGTTCAGGTCCCATTTATGAATGAAAACATGTGGTATTTGGTTCTTTGTTTCTGTAACAGACCACTAAGTATGGTTGTCTCTAACTCCATCCAATTTGCTGTGAAGTTCATGATTTTGTCTTTCTTTACAGCTGCGAAATATTCCAACATGTATATGTACCACATTTTCTTTATTCAGTCTAATTTTGATGGGTAGCAGTGCTGGTTCCATGTTTTTGCTATTGTGAATAGTGCAGCAATAAATGCGTGTGCAGGTGTCTTTTTGGTATAGTGATTTATTTCTAAAGAATGGAGATTGCTGGTTCATATGGAAGGTCAAATTCTAGCTCATTTAAAATTCTCAACACTGTTTTCTATAGAGGTTGAACTAGTTTGCACTCCCACCAACAGTGTAGAAATGTTTCCCTTTCTCTGCACTCATGCCAGCATCTGTTGTTTTTGATTTATTAATGATAGCTGTTCTTATAATCATTAGGTGGTATCTCAATGTGGTGTTGATTTGCCTTTCTCTGATGATTAGTGAGACTGAGCATTTTTCATGTATCTGTTGGCTGCTCATTTGTCTTCTCTTGAGAAGTGTCTATTAATGTCCTCTGCCCATTTTGAAATAGGGCTATTTGTTTTTTTCCTTTTGGCTCATATGAGTTTCTTGAATATCCTGGATGTCAGGTCTTTGTCAGATACAGAGTTGGCAAATATTTTTTTCACATTCTGTGGGTTGTCTCCCCACTCTCCTGATGGTTTATTTTGCTGTGCAAAATCTTTTCAGTTTGATGAGGTCCCACTTGTCTATCTCATCTTTTATGTCATATGCTTTTGGGCATTTGGCCAATTGGTTATCTACTCCAATGAGTACAACAGTGTTTCCTGCATTTTTTTTCTGGGATTCTTATAGTTTGAGGTTTTACACTTAAGTCTTTGATCCATTTAGAATTGATTTTTGTATATGTTGATAGGTAGGGGTCCTGTTTTATTCTTCTGCATGTGGTCAGCCAGTTTTCCTTGCACCATTTGCTAAATAAGCTCTCCCCTCCCAAGTGGTTGTTACTGATGATTTTGTCAAAGATGAATTGGTTGAGAGATCAAGTTTTTGCTTCCAGAATCTCTGTCCTGTTCCATTGGTTTATATGCCTGTTCTTGTATCAGAACCAGGCTGTTTTGATTACTGTAGCCTTATAGCAGTGTTTAAAGTCAGGAAGTATGATACCTCCTGCTTTGTTTCTTCTGCTGAGGATTGTTTTAGCTATTCATGTTCTTTTTTTGTTTCCATATGAATTTCTGTACTGTTATTTTCAAGTCTGAGAAGAATGGTGTTAGTAATTTGATGGGTATTGCATTGAATCTGTAAATTGCCTTGCATAGGATGGACTTCTTGATTATATTGACTCTTTTAACCTCACAATGAAACTCAAATTTTATAGTTACATAGTTATTGGTAAGTTATAATCATTCTACTCTTAATAATGGCACCCAAATTAACCTTGTAAGGGCAGTATTAAGAGGAAAAAATGAAAGTTAATTATGAAGGAAACAAAAATAGGTCTGTAAAAAAATTAATTTAAATTGTCAGAGAGAAATTGTCTAATGATCATTTTAAACAGTATTAAATATTGTTTATTAATTTAATTTGAATCTTATTGCAGTAACTAAATATCCTCTGTAATTTAGGGTATTTGATAGTAAATAATTGAATCCTGGGACAAAAACCTACTTTTCAGTTTATGCACTTTCTACTAGAACATACTAGCTTATTGTCAAGAGAAAACATAAGATAGCAAAAGCCTTTTGTCTTGAGACCACACTGAAATCATTTATCCAAAGGATAAATATCTTCTGTTTCTTAAAAATGGAGGGAAAAAACCGCTATCAGAAAATTTGGTTTCATGTGCTCCATCAGATGCAGTTTTATTTATTTTTTTTCTTCCTTAAGTTGTGTAGAACAGTCGTCTGATCCTTGGAAATGATGAAATTTTTCATTGATAATATGAATTCACAGAAAAAATTCTACATACTGCACAGAATTTTGCTAAGTTGGGTCAATGTAATTAAAAACAACCTCCTTTCCCAACCCCAAACACCACTCTATAAAGGTAATAGGGAAAGCTTTATCTAAGTCCTTGAAAAATATCTAATTTACTAGTCTGTAATCCTCAATGTGGTCCAAAGATCATTTGCATCAGAACTGCTGAGGGCAGTGGCCCTCAAACATTAGCATGATTCAGTTTCACTTGGATAGCTTGCTAAAATCCTGGTTGTGATGCTAATTTCTAGACTTTCTATTGAGTAGGTCGGGAATAAAGTCCAAAGATTCGCATTTCTGACAAGTCCCTAGATGCTTTTGTTGTTGTTGCTTAAATGAGAATGATTCACCCAAGATGTCTAGCAGGCACAGATAAGATTCATGTTAGAACCAGAATTTCTGGAATTGTGTCCTCTGAGAATTTCATTTGAACAAGTACCCATGTGAGAGTTGAGAAATTACAATTTGAGACAAATGTGACAGTTTCAGGTTAATTTCGGTATTGCTGGCCAACAAAATAGATGCAGCCAATGCATAACATGGAAGGATGGAAATAATGCTAACTGACTAACCCTATGCCTGGAATGGTAAAAAGAACATACAAGGCTTCAAGTATGAGCCATTGTTCTGCTATTTGCCACCTTTGTATCACAAAGCAAGTTATCCAAATCTTCTGATCCTCAGTCTCTTCACCTATAATAAAGAATCATACCCATTTTGAGAGGAATGAAGATATTGTACCCAAGTAGAGTGGTTGGCATAAGTAGGAGCTCAATATATGCTATTTATTGTTTTAAGAAATGCTATATATATATATGTATGTATATTAGTATGTATATTAGTATTTGATTTGATCAAACTAGGTCCTTCATTTATTTAAATGAAATAGTTATAAGCTATGGCAATAGAATAATAATAAAAGCTTTTATTTATTATTTACCTTGGACCACGTAGTGCACCCAAGAGTCTACCATGTATTAGTGCATTTAATCATCATATATAGCCTGTAAGGTGGGTAACATTATAATCTCTAATTTAAAGAAGAGGAAATGGGGGCACAGAGAGCTCAAGCAATTTGTTTAATGCTGATCTCACATATAAATTTTTTGTGTGTAAATTTTAAAGTTTTTTAAAGATGTTTATGAAAAACCATGTACACACCAACAGTATTTTTTAAAAGTACAAATAAATTAATGCCCATGTTAAGGTAAAGAGTTTACTGTTATGGAAACAATAAAACAAATGTAACAGGTAACTACTGGGGAGTATTTTCTTTTTCTTTTTTTTTTTTGAGTTGGAGTCTCACTCTGTCGCCCAGACTGGAGTGCAGTGACCTTCCATATGACCCAGCAATTCCCCTATTAGGAATATACCCAGAGGAACTCAAATCATTCTACAAAAAAGATACTTGCACACGTATGTTTGTTGCAGCTCTATTCACAATAGCAAAAACATGGAACCAACCATGTTTCCCATTGAAACTGGGCTGGATAAAAAAAAATGTGGTATATTTTGCAGTCATAAAGAAAGACAAACATGGTTTCCACAGCAACTTGGATGGATTTGGAGTGTTCAAAATCCATACTCAGTGATCTATCACAGAAACAAAGAACAAAGTACCATATGTTCTCACTCATAAGCAGACCTTGAACAACTATAATACTATAAGAAAGGGATTGGCAGTAGTGGGAAACTGTCAGGGGAGGAGGGGTGGGATTGGCAGTTGAGGAAAACTGCTAGGGGAGGGAGGGGCATACCTCATCAACAAGGGTACCTGCATAATCAGCGTTTGTATATCTAACCCTGAGTTGTACCTCACATCTTTATAATAAATAATTAAAAGATAAAAATAACTTAAAAAAGGATATAAGTACACAGTTAGTTAGAAGTAATAAGTTTTTGTGTTTGATAGCACATTAGGTGATAACTATATTAAAATATGTTATATTGTATTTTAAAATTGTTAATGGAGATTTAATCAATTTATAACACAAAAAATAATAAATGTTTGAGACTATGGGTATCCTAAACACCATGATTTGATTATTACACATTATGTGCTTGTATCGAAATATCATGTATACCTTATAAATATGTATATTATATGTATCAACAGAATGTTATTCACTGACAAATGCTCTTCTATACTGATATGATAAAATATATTCTCTGTTGTCATTTAAAAAAATAAAAAGTGGGCAAAAAAACATGAATAAACACTTTTCAAAAGAAGATATACGGGCAATCAACAGAACATGAAAAAGTGCTCAGCCTCACTCATCATCAGAGAAATGCAAATCAAAACCACATTGAGATACCATCTAACCCCATTAAGAATGGTCATCATTAATAAAACAAACAACAACAGATGCTGGCAAGGATGTGGAGAAAAAGGAACACTTCTACACTGCTGGTGGGAATGCAAACTAGTGCAACCTCTTTGGAAGAACACAGAGTAGCCATTTTTGAAAGAACTAGAAATTGACCTTTGATATATAGTTTTAAATAGCTAGATGGAGGATACTAAATGTTACCAAAATAAGGAATGATAAATGAGATAGTAGATTGCTAATTACCCTGATCTGATCACTATATTTATATATATTAAAACATCACTATATACCCATGAATATGTACAACTATTACTTGTCAAATAAAAACATTTAAAAAAATCTTTTAGGAAATTTGAGAGTGGCACTGATATAAGAAAAGTGTTAAAATGACATTAATGTAAGAAATATCATTGCGTTTCCTATTTATTTGCTACTCATAGTTAGCAATTGGTAAATTGGGAACAAAGCTTTTTAAAATGCATGTTTCTAGAGGGTGACTAATGCTTTGAGTAAATAAATGTGAATGCTGCAGAATGGTACTAAATAGGGGTTAAACTATATAGAAAAGAGACCACAGGGGCTCAGTGAATATTACTCATTCTAGTACAAGATTAACGACTGATAAGAACTCAATCTGTAATGTAGTGAGGACCCATGATAATTTCAAAATGTGATTCTATTAGCGCACTTTAGGACAACTGGCATCCTTTTTTCTTTAAAGATTTGGGGTACAATTCAGGATTAGGTATACAAGTGATCATCATACAGGTAAAGTTTGGGCCTCTCTTTAGTCCCCATTTTGCCTTGTTTGAGACAGGTACCCTTATTGATGTTGCATTCCCATACCCCGCCCATCCCAGCAGTATCCTGCTATTGCCAATCCCTTTCTTATAGTATTATGGTAAGTGTTCAGGGTCTGCTTATGAGTGAGAAAATGTGATATTCTGCTCTTTGTTTCTCTGATAGATCACTAAGTATGATAAGACTCTAAATCAATTCAAGTTGCTGCAAAGTCCATATGCTTGTCCTTCTTTAAGGCTGAGTAATATTCTATTGTGTATATGTACCATTTTTTTTTCTTGGTCAACTGGCATTCTTATAATGCCTTTTTCTGGAAAAAATACTGCCATTTATAAAAAAATAACAAATAAATTTTCATTAGATGAGAATGATGAGATGAGACAGTTGCTTCATTTATGTCATGCTACAAGATAAGCTCATGTTCTGGGTTTAAAAAATAATGTGAATCGTTGGGGAAAACTGCTAGGGAGGGAGGGGCATACTTCATCAACAAGGGTACCTGCATGATCAATGTTTGTATACTTAACCCTGAATTATACCCCACATCTTTATAATAAATAAATAAATTTTTAATAAATAAATAAATAAATAAATAAATAAATAAATAAAATGCCAATCATAAACATTTCCATCTAGAATTTTTATTAAAGTCTGTTTAGCATCATGTGTGTTTTACTAATTGGTGTAATGTAGTTTTAGCAAGTTTACCTGCTTTATTTTATATAAATATATATAAAATATATATACATTCAGAAACAGGCAGGAAAATCTCTATTCCCTCTACGTGACTACTGCTTTAAATATAATGATACATATCTACCTGCATTAAAAACACATTTTTACACACTTCACTGCTGCTGCTAAACCTTTAGCTTATGATAATTCCTATGAAAGTTTCCTGAAACAGAATGCTCACATAGAAATAATTGTGCCCTGGGATCCATGTGTTCTCTTCAAAAATGCAGAGATCCTCCTTCATAGCAATGTTTGTTATTCGACCTTTGTTTTTTTCCTTGGTGTGTTTCAAGTTTTTCTTAGGTTTACTTGTGGATCCTCATTTTTATTTGCTTTGCTTATTTCCTTTGGTAGACCCTCAGGTAAAGCAAGTTGACACCTGTATGAAAACCATATGGATGAAGATGATATACAAGGTATTCTAACTCATATATAGGTGTAGCATCAGCATAGTGAAAAGAAACTGCAAAATCAGAATAGTAACCGAGACCCTCTACAGAAGGATAATCGTTATATTTACAGCACCAGAAGGTTCTAGGTAGAAAACCTGGAATTAAGTGCTGTTTTTGTAAAAAGAGATGAAAGATTTCTTTTCTGGTGGGGTCCCTGGAATCCTCTGGTTCCACATTTACAAATTCCATGCATCACATCTTCAGAGAAGGAAACAGGTGTTTGTTTTAACCACATCATCTAATCTCCTCAAGGCTTCTTTGTTCAGCACATATCCTGCTCCTCCATTCATGTAGTCTTGCTGTCCACGGGTCTTAACTCTTCTCCCAAAGTCAGTGGGTCTGACAGAGTCATCATTTGCCAGAAGCCACCTCAGGTTGTCTAGTATGACACATGTATCATCATCTGGTTTAATGAACCAATACATGTTGTCTAGATAATGGTCATGAATGTACTGAAAGACTTTGTTTTCCAGGACAGTTGCTGTCTGACTTCTTCAGTGTTTAATCCTACAGTAGGGAAGTCTTTATTTTTTTCTGAGTTGACAAATAATGCTTTATTATAATGTTAGGTCTCATGAAGCTCTCATATGTTTGGTCCTTTTCTCTAGATTTTGAGGTCCTGTCATAACCCAGCAAATAATTTTCAGTATCTGATGGAGTTTTTCATTGACATCTGTGCTCTGATATTTGACAGCTAGCGTGTGCAATAAACTTTTAGCGTTTTTAGATGATTCTACTCAGTATCAACTGACTAGCTCGCATGAAAATAATTATCAAGGCTATTAGGCTGAATGCCACCTTGTTCTTCCAACAAAATACTAAATAACTGAAGCATTTAAAAAAAAATCCGCTGGTTGATTCACAGAGGAAGATTAAACAATGCCCCCAAGAGTTGGAGGCCATTTACGAGTGAATTTCTGGCATCAGGGGCGGTTCCCTCTTGCTCCTCCTGGGAAGTGTGTGTCAGGTGACACAGTCAGGATGCCGTAGGTGTGCAGGTGAGCCCAGGTGGTCCCGCAGCTGTGGCAGCAGCAGAGATAAACCTGAAAGCTCTCACCCACGCCCACCCTCCAGCTTAGTTTTAATGACCCGTGTGTGTGCATGCTTGTGTGTGGGATTCTGTGTTGCTTTATGTGAGTGTGTAGATTATTTCCATTACATTTATTGCTCTCAAACAGTTGTAAAAACTGTAATTTTATCATCTGTTGAATCAAAGTTGCTGATGACCATTTTTAGGATTATCAAATGTAATATGAGCTTGGATCATAAATGAGAATTTTAAAAATGGAGATTTACAAAGAAATCAAAAGTAAAAACATACAGATAAGTCTGTTAAGAATGGCTATTACTATGCCTTTTAATGAACATTAAGAATGTGTAAATTAACTTTCACCTTTCAGTTTATGTTTAGAAAAAGCTATTACAGGCTTGATAAGGACATGTTTAAAAAGAAAAAACTGATTTTTTTCCTTTAGTATTAGTTGGATTAGATTAAGTCTCTGAAAATTATTTCTACGTCTTAAGTTATTTAAATGTGTGAATTAAGTTCATTAAGGAGGTGGAAGAAGGGTGATAAAAGTTAAAGTCCTTTCCTAAAAGTAGTATTTGCCACATAGCCCCCCACCATGTCATTTTAACGCATCTAATGAGACAACGCAAAAATATTCATGGGTTTTCACAGGAAATAAATGTAAGGATGGGCTACCTACATATACGACCGTAAAACTGGATGCAGACAATTGTATAAACAATTAATGATGCAAAAAAATTAAACAGTCAGCAGTTATTAATCACCTGTTCTGTAGCAGTGTGCTAGCTGGTATAAATAATGCAGCATAAAGGCTCTCCAAACACATATTAATTGCTTAGGAACTACTATGGAGATAAAAAATACTATTTAACATAGAAAGCAAATTGATATTTTAAAATGAATATGCAACCATTATTTAGTAGTCAGCTATAACCCCAGATAACTGCTTTATAGTTGTCCTTCTCACTGACTTTATTAGGTGAGTCTCTGATTCACTATATACTATAGAGTCTTAAAAATTACACACCTGACTACAGTAATCATGTAATATAGATGGATGATGTTGAGCTACTCAGATGTGTTGTGTATATTTTTCTGGCTGTCTAAGAGTGCCATTTTGGAGGACTTGGCTCTTTCAAATGCTTTCTCATAAACAAAACAAGCAATTCAACAGTAGCAACAACAAACTAACTATGCTTCCTAAACAGAATGTTGTGCTTTCAATTATTTTTTAAATATTAGGATATGAAAGTCTGAGATTTGGGATCAGTCAGGATCTCAAGAGGAAGGGGTGGCACAATCAAATTAGGGTATTTCAAAAGGGTTTTATTTACAAAGGAAATAATTACCAGGATCAGGTTGGGGTATGTGGAATCACAGGGAATAGAGAAGGAACTCAGCAGCAGTTGAGGCATCCCTGACTTGAAAGGTGGTATCTTAGATATTAACAAAAAGAAAATTATGCAGAGACACAAAGCAGAATGCATTTGTGGCTATTTCTGCTTCTTCCTGCAGGTATTTTAAATATTTTTGAGGTGTCCTCCTTAGTCCTTTTCCAGCAGATAAATTATGTTTGAGGCATTGAAAAAGAGAGTAAGGAAATAACCAGTGTAACTCTGACTTCTTCCAGCATTGCACCACTGCAACTGTTCTCTCCAAGACTACCAGTGACCCTGATGTTAAGGATGTCCACTGAACACCCTTCCATTCTGTGTGGTTATCAGGAATCTCTTAGTTACAAGTGATAGAAATCCAACTAAAACTAGCTTAGGAAAAAGGGATTATTTGGATTGCATAACTGAAAAGTCTGGATTTATAGTTGTTTCTGCAAAAGTCATGAAATTGTGCCTCAATGACCTAGCTGTGCATGGCCACAAAGATAAATTTCTGATGGCTGTGCCTGAGCCAGGTTCCAAGCCTTGGACCATTAGGCAGATTACACTCAATTCAGAGCACATGAGCTCAGAGTAGAGGAAGCATGGTTCCCCACAGGTAACATGTGACGTGCCTTTGCCAGGTGAAGAGACAATCCACTAAAATTAATTACAGTTTTTATCCTATTTGGCTTACCAGAAATATTTGACATAGATGACTCCTTTACGAAACTCTCTTTATTTGCTTTCTTTGACATTATTTAACTTTTCATCCACTCCCTGCCTGCACCCAGGCTATGTCTGAACTTACAGGATGTACTATCCACAGTTCATACACTAGTGCCCGGGTTTGTTCAAACCAACCTCCATCTTTAGTTTTGACAGCAAACCTGATCTCAGACTAGATAAGCCCAGTGGTGGCTTGCATCATTCTAGCAATTGTAAAGTTTTGGCTACCTCTCCCACTGGTTTGTCTGCTTTCACCTACTCTTGTTTCTGCCTTTCCTGGGAACGAGAGTCTGACTTCAACAAATTCTCCATGGAGTCTATTATGGAGGAACTTCAGCAGCTCCAGTCCCCCATTTAACCCAACAGAACGCCTGGGAACTTGGACTTTTCAAGCAGTTCCTTGGGGGGGGGGTAGGGTAACGGAACCTGGAAATATGGAGTGTTAACAACACAAGAGGCTAACTTTGATCAATAAGAGACAGGAAATGGGAAAAAGCTAGCAGATAAATTGCTTGCCCTTTCTTACCCCGAGAAAACGAAACAAAACACAACACAACAAAACAAGCAAACAAAACTGTATCATGGGCTTAGTATGACCTTTCTGGAGTTGCCCTGTGTGAATAAGCACTTACTACATTATCTTCTGGGGCTGATGCTAGCTTGGCAGTACATTACCATTTATTTTATTTTATTTTTTTGTTTTATTTTTTTTGAGTTGGAGTCTCACTCAGTCGCCCAGACTGGAGTGCAGTGGCCGCTACCGGCCACCGCAACCTCGACCTGCTGGGCTCCGGCGATCCTTCCGTCTCAGCCTTCCGAGTAGCCGGAATTACAGGCATGCGCTACCACACCCGGCTGATTTTTTGATTTATTGTAGAGATGAGGTCTCGCTGCCCAGGCGGGTCTCGAACCCGCGGGCTCAGGCAATCCACTCACCTCAGCCTCCCAAAGGCGCGGGATTACAGGCTGAGCCACCGAGCCCGGCTCATTACCATTTATTTACTTTCTTTCTCTACTTCCTTGACTTACGTCTGTTTCACCCTCATTGAACTCACTTGGGCTTGGCACCATAAATAATGTTAGAATACAGCTTTGCTTCAAGCTTACTTGCTAGCAAACTTTGCATAAGATATCAGACCATCTTTCTTTGCCCATCACTCAATTTGGTATTCTCTGGGGGAATTTTTCAGGTCCTTTTCTTTCCTCCAACCCATGTTCTGCCCAGAAGACCTCATCCACTCTCATGATCTCCATTATTGAGGACTCCCAAATCTCCATCTCACACTCTTCTCCCAAATGTCAGAACAATGGATCCAGATCTTACTAGACATCACTACATAGATGCTTCACAGGCGTTCAATTGCAATACGCCCAGCATTTCTGTCACGGAAGCTCACACCTGCCAAACTCAAACTGGTCATGTTTTGACACTTCATATCTTGTGAGTGACATCATTGTGAACTAAGTAGAATCAGAAATCTGAGATTCATTTCTGACTTCTCATTCTCTGTAACTTCTCACTCTGCACATCCAGTCTCTCACCAGGCTTAACAACTCCATCTCCTAAATCCAACTCAGCATCATCAATGTCATTCCATCTCCACTGCCACACCTCCTCAAGCAGTTTTCCTATCTCTCCTGCACTCCTCCAGTACATTGTTTAGAGGGTGATCCCTATACAACACACATCTTAAATGCTTTCCCTTGTGCTTAAGTATCCTCTCATGTCTTTACTTGTGCATATCTTTCCAGCTATATTTCTTGTCTCTATGCAATTGGGATTCCAGTCCTATTGAATTTTTATGTTTTTTGTAGCCCTAGGATTTTTTTCACCTCTAAGTCTGTTTCTTCTGCTTGAAATAGGCTTCACCTTGCTAGCTTCTACTCATCCTCCTGGCTTCAGCTTAGAGAGCGCTTCCACCAGGAAGCCCTTTTGGATCCCCACTTGTTCCTGTCAGGGGTTTTTGCCATGGCTCCCACTGCCACCTGTATGTCTGCTGTCATTGCATTACAGCACTTAATCAGAGGGGCTATTTAATTGTTCTTTTTATTTCTGCATTTGGGCAGACCTCTGTCTACTATGCTCATAATTGTTTTCCCTAGAACTTAGCATGTAGTAAGTGCTTAAATATAGTTAATAAAACCTCAAAGTCAACACAAAAACCTTATTAAATTTATTTTGATAGCAAGTCCCAAGAATTTCAGAAACAAATGTTCATAGTCTCGCCTTTCTAGAATTTGTTAACAACTCTCCTTACAAAATTATAAGAGCTGGCATTTTAATGACTTTTACAACATTGAGCTCTAAGGCAGAACATATTATCACCTGTTCTAAGAAATAACACCACAGAGATGTGAATGTAATTGCTATTACATTTTCTATTTTTTAAATCTGTTTTCTGATTGCATGCTGGATCTGACAAAACTCACTGTCTTAAATAAGTTTTTAAGACTTGCTTTCATAGCAGGTGAATAATGGAATACTGGGTGGATTGCTGGCAGGGTGTGACCTATTACTTGTGCAGATGTCGCCAGGAGACATACTGTATTCTTACACATTTGAGTCTCTTGGTGCTAACAATCATTTTTGTGTTAGATCATTGTGCTCTCCGGGTTTTTATTTCATGATTGAAACTGAAAAGTTTTAATCTCCTGTTGTTCTTTTTGATAAGCTTTTGAATAATTATTTTTGATGATTTTTTGGGCTTCCTTGTTACTTTGTATGGGCACGGGCATTGTTTTTATTTTACATGTTGCTGTATCTATAATTTATCATCATTCAATAGAAAGCACTGATGGTAATTTGCAGGATTATGAAAAAACTGCAGGCTTATAAAAAATGAAAATTGGCCAGGCGCGGTGGCTAAAGCCTGTAATCCCAGCACTTTGGGAGGTCAAGGTGAGGGTATTACCTGAGCCTACAGGTTTGAGAACAACCTGGGCAACTTGGCGAGACCTTATCTCTACAATAAATCAAAAAATTAGCTGGGTAGAAGGCTGAGGCAGAAGGATCACCTGAACCCAGTCGATCGACACTGGGGTGGCTGTGAGCATGCCACTGCATTTCAGTCTGAGCGATGGAGTGAGACTCCTATTAGAAAGAAAATTGAGAAAATTAATAGATTTTCAAATAAAAATTAATAAAGATCTAAGTATGAACATGATAAACAATGCTATATATACATTGTAATGTAACTGTACATTCGAAACATTAGAAATACATAAATTAACTTTCAACATGGTGCACTGCAGAGCCTTGAACATGGCACAGACAATGGTCTGTCCACAGGGACTGCTATGCATCAATTCTATGTCTAGAGCAAGCACTATATACTCATTAAGGAGTGTCTAATATCTAAGCATATTAGATATGTGCTTAGATATCTAATCATATTATCTCCTAGAATATCTAAGCATATTATCTCCCAGAGTTGCTTTCTCTTTAGTATTTAAATGCCTCAGTTGGCAATTTTGGAAAAGACTGGGAAAAAAAGAGGCCAAGGTACCAGAAGACAGATACAGATCCTTATTCTATGCATTGTTTTCCAGTTTTAAATATAGACAATATTCTCATGTATTATGAAGAGGGTTGGCTCAGGTCTCTGAAAACCATCTCCTAAGTTTTTATTTATAGCTCTAAATTAAGCTGGGCTGTAGAAATTAAACAGTCTGGAAACATATGACCAAAAAGTCCTGTCAGCCAACAATTTCTGTATCTGCTTTCCCCGCAGGATGAGAAAAATGACTCTGAATTTTAGGCCATTGCAACTATAAAAAGCTCTGTTGATAGAGTGCTCTATGAAGAATAACACAAATCTATGTTTTCAAGTTTAAGACTTACTTCTCTCTTCTAGGACAGCTGACTGTTGTGTCTCTTATGAACCTGCCCCATCCTATCTTCCTAGATAGACAACTCCACAGATCTGTTCCCATGGATATGCCTGTTATAGTATTCACTCACCTCTTGCCCTCATTTAGACTAGGAGTACTTCAAGGGCAGTATTTTGTTCCTCTTCGTCCTGGGTAGTGCCAGGCACATCATAGAAAATCTATGAATATATACTGACTTGCACATGACAATGAAAAAGGCTTTCCTAGATACTCCTTACTAGGAAACCCCAAACTGAGATTATTAAGATGACATATTAATGCATATTTAAAAATATAAACTATTATTAAACCACAGCTGCAATATTTTATTCCACTGTGATTAGTTTTGATTGATCAAAATATGTCTAACACATAAGATGGTTTATCCCTCAAAATCTTTCAATTCACCCCAAAGTAGTGATTTTTAAGAATTAATTGTAAAACAAGAGAAAGCTTTAGAGAACAATAATGTCTTGGGAATTATAATGTCAAATTCTTGTGTATATGTAAATGGCTTTAGAGTAGATGGGAAATGTGGTTTTTAAAAATTGTTTTGGTGCAAAGCCTGTGCATTTAAATGGGAAATGTGATTTTTGAAAATTGTTTTGATGCAAAGCTAGTACATTTAAAAATCTGATTTACAAATATTTTATATCACAAAATTATTCTTATAGCCCCAAAGTAGAAGTGTGAGTGGAAATTGCAATAGAACCCCAATTGTCCAAATTAAAGCAGATGTTACAGCAGTAACGAGTTTACATTTAAGAAAAGCTCTTTGAGCTTCCTTAGAATCTAACTCTCCAATATCATTTTCATACTTAACAAATACTCAAAATTACTATGTCAATTTATCTTCAATATAGGAAAGTATTTGAAAAACTTGCATCTTGTATGTGTGTGCATTCATGTATGTGTTTGTATGGGTGCAGATTATATCTTTACCTCTGCATTACTTTTAGACTAGCTATCTGCATTTATATTAAAATAATATCACTTTTTTAAAAAGTAGGTTTCCTTATTACAGCTACTACATTCTCAAAAATTAGCATGACTTAATTATATTTAAAATATGTAAAGAAACAGTGTCATATACATATTATTTGACAGAATTTAGCTCTTTTTCCTCTATCTTAAAAGATATACAATACAAAGTAATACTTTTGAATCAACACAAAGATTTGGGTTGAGTTCTTGCTAAGTATGATGCCAACAACATCCTCAAAAAATTACGTTTTCCAAGAAACTATCCTTGACCTTGTGATATTCAACTTTGAGTTGCAAATCATCAAGGGGTGAATTGATATTAACAGTAGTCACCTAAACCCTATTACAATGTTCATCTTCTCCATGTCCAATGGCTTCTAATTAGAATTGGGCACAACAAGATTCTGCTATGATTTGACTGAGAAGAGTATACGTATCATAATCAAAAAAGTAATGTGGACTCTTTCCATGAATAGTATTTGCCACATAGTCAGTCTCCAGGTGTTATTTTAGTCTATTTAGTGAGAAATTTTTAAATATCAGATTTTTAAAAGATGACAAACCTATAAATAGCAGCCTGCCTGTGCTACTACACAACTATATGTAGACAACTGCATGCATAAATATGGAAGTAAATCAGCTACCTATGTCTAACACTGTGTTAGGTGGTGTGGACAAAGTAGAATGAAGGCCTTTAAAATTTATATTGATTTCTGGGAAACTATTTTAGAATAAACATCGTAAAATCATTCAGAAAGAAAAAGGCAAGATCAATATTTAAAATCAATAGGTAGCCATTATTTTGCTTTTAGTAATGACTGACATTGCTGCTCTAAAATTGTTTTCTTCAGTCCTATGCCTTTATTAGGTGAATGTCTGATTCACTTAATCATTCAAAAGGCTCTAAGAGCTGTAAATTTGAATGTCTAAGAAGTGGCAGAGAGTTGGAGGGATGACAGACGCCTGTCTGGGGATGCCATTTTGAAGGATTTAGCTGCTGCTCTGCCCACTTTCCAAGTAAGAAACAAACATGAAACATTTTTGTGTCCTTCCAGAGATCAATAGGCCTCAGTGTTTCCTAATAAAGACAATTATATACAACTTTGATATTTGTATTAGTCAAGGTCCCAAAAGGAAATAGATGGCACACTAAAATTAGGATGTGTTGAAAAAGTTTCACTGACCCCCCCCCCAAAAAAAATCAAGATAGAGAAATGGTGTAAGGAATTACACATGTTAGTGCAGGGACATAGAACAGCAGTGAAAGCAGTGAAAGGATTGCCATTGTGAGGTCGGAAAGAAGAGATTAGTGATGCCTGGAAGAAGAAAGATTCCTTTAGTGAAGTTCAGACTGAGAAAAGCAGTGAACTTTGTGGAAATTTAGCCATCAGAATTGTATTCTGCATGATCTTTATAATTTTCTGAATTTTTAGACTTTCAATAGTGAATTTGGGTTATCTTTATTTCAACGCATTATCATTTTCTCTAGTACAGTGTGTTGCATACCTGTCATGACAGGATGCTCTCATACAATCTCTAACATAAACACAGGACTTCTGACACCTAACTGGGAGGGACTGTGATGTAGGTTCCAGCCATTTCCACATATGAGTTTAAAAACATAGAGAACACTGATTATTATGGACTCTAAATCCATCCAAGTTGCTGCAAATTTCACAATTTTGTCCTTATTTATGGCTGCAAAATATTCCATCACGTAGATGTACCACATTTTACAAAATCCAGTCTACTTTCAATGGGCAGCATGGTTATTTCCATGTTTTTTGCTATTGTGAATAGTGCTGCAAGAAACATTTGTGTGCAGGTATTGTTTTTATAGAATGATTTGAGTTCCTCTGGGTATATTCCCAGAAGAGGGATAACTGGGTTGTGTGGAAGGTAGATTTTTAGACCTTTTAGGAATCACCACACTGTTTTCCACAGAGAGGCTGTACTAGTTTACACTCCCATCAACAGTGTAGAAGTGTTCCCTTTTCCCCACCTCCTCTCCAGCATCTGTTGTTTTTTTGTATTATTGATGATGGTCATCCTGACTGGAGTTAGGTGGTATCTTAGTATGGTTTTGTAGAATGATTTGATTTGCATTTCTATCGCAGAAACAAATAACTAAGTACACGTTCTCACTCATAAGCAGACCCTGAACAGTTATCATAATACTATGAAAAAGGGACTGGCAGTAGTAGAAAACTGCCCAGAGAGGGAGGAAGGGAGGGTATACTTCATTAATAAGGGTATCTGATCTCAAACCAGGTGAAGTGAGGACCAAAGTGAGGCCCCCACTTCATTTATTTATTTATTTAGTATTTATTCATACTTTAATGCTGTACATAATTTATTAGAATTATTCTTAAGTATTTCAAATTTTTGCTATTGTAAATTGCATTTTGTTTTTAGTTTCTACATCTCTTCGTTTATTTCTGGAACACAGAAAAGCAGGGAACTTTTGCCTATTGATATTATATACTACAGCATGCTATATTAGTTTATTAGTTCCAGGAGTTGCTTTTATGTACATACTTATTTTTAAACGTATAGTCTTTTGGTTTTATACATAGACAATTACATCATCTGCAAATAAAGACTAGTTTATTTCTTGCTTTTAACCTGCATATCTTTTTCTTTTCTTCTTTTATTGGTCTAGTTGGACTTCCAGTATGATGATGAATTAGAGTGCTGAGAGAGAGCATCCTGGGCCCAAACTTTACTTGTACAATGACCATTTGTGTACTTTACCCTGAATTGTACCCCACATCTTTAAGATTAAAGAAAAAAATAAAAGAATTAAGCTTATTAAAAAATAAAGAAAATTGCTCACATCAGCCATAGAATAATGGATCATGCAATTAATAAAAAAAAATTATTGAGTCATTTTATTATTCTCTGGGATTTGTAGCATAGAGGAAAATTGTATCTAAATTTTATAATGATTAGTCTTACTAAGTATTTTCATTAAGATAGTTCTGGAACTTCCATGTTCAAAAATGAACTTGGGTTTGAACCTTCTCTATTCTAGAAATGTTTCTCTATGCTTGGGAACATAGTGCCAGGATTAACCTTTCGGTGACACTAATGCAATTTTCCTGAGTGCCAACTGTCCTTGGACCAATTTATCATAAGCCTACAGATGAGGACAAAACGTTAATAGACTTCTGAGAACATTTTTATTAGTGTGATTAGGTATTTCCTAGCTAATCTCTCAGTACATAGTTCCATCCATGTGGGTGAGTACAGTTTCTTTTAATGTGTGTCGGTTGGCATGACAATCACTCTTAAAAACTTCCTGTTTCTTAAGTCAGTATTTACCTAGCAGAAAAACAGTTGTACTGCATGTTTTTACATTACAAACATTAATTTTAAAGCCATTAAATATTTTGCAAAAACTTTAGTTAACATAATTGTATAAGCTTACTTGGGGACTTCTTTTATTGAAGACGAAGCTGTCCTCTTTAATTCGTAGAGCAAAGTCTATGGCTTTTTCTACCATATATTGAGAGTTAGAAAATAATTTGACATACTGTGCTATAACATTCAAGGGAAGTAAATTAGAAATTCATGCCCACACAGGTGTTTCTTCATGCTCCAGAAAAAGTTTGATGAGCAGAAAATATATTTAACTTGAATTTGCCTCAGGGATCTCAGATAGAACCCACTGGATTCCTTTGGTGACACAAGTGCCTGTGGCATAACCAAAACCCATGCTCTAGGTACATGCACAGACATGACAATGAATTTGTATAACCATCTCTGTTAGCAAGGGACAGGAAAAGGGAAGAAGTGCTAGAAGCAGTTCCTGAAGTATATAATTCAGTTTATTCTATCTTGAATTTCACAAATGTTTGTGAGAATAATGTTCATTGGCCAGGATACTGAAATATGCCTGGAGATGATACCAAGAACTATCATCATCCTGTTTTTGAAGAACTTGTAATTAATTGAGAAACGGCTATTGATAATGAGATTTAGAAGATGATAAAGGTCAAATTTGAGACAAAGTTTACATTTTTTCCCTCTACACATTCTTGCTAGGATACAGAGTATAGTCCAGCAAAGCTATTAACATTCCTTAGTAATTTTCTTTTTAAACTTTTTTCTCTGATAAAAATCTCCAAATAGCTCTCTCATTCTCAATTGTTGACATCATTTCATTCACACATGGAACTATAAAAGCAACAAGAAAAAAATATCACTGCATCTTCCAGTCACCAAATAGAAATCCTTACCGCCCCCCCGGCCCCCCGACATTTTCTCTTCCTTCTCTCTTTGTAAATGCCCCTGTCCTGGCCTGAGTTGAATCTCTCAACTTGTGCTTTATAACTTCTAGTCTACTTAAGACCATGCTCTGTCATTAGCTCCTCTCTTGCAAATACCATTTTTAAAATCCCAAATCAATTATTTCCATTGACATGCAAATATATTTTAATATTTTCTATGCTTCAAACAACAATAGATACACATCCAATCCCCTTAATTCTTGGTTTTTCTTCTGTTACTGTTTCATTTTCCTGTTTACGTTGGTGCAAAGTGGGAGCATTTGTCAGCCTCAGCCTTCAAGGCCTCCTCTGCATTCTTCCACTCCTTACTCCACACAGTGTTAGGGAGCTTCACTCCTTACCTGATCGCTACAGACAACAGAGATTTCCATTCTATCAGAAACAATGGTCAATTCGTCCTCCTTATCTTACTTGAA
Organism: Cephalopachus bancanus; assembly: GCA_027257055.1. Lineage (NCBI taxonomy): Eukaryota > Metazoa > Chordata > Mammalia > Primates > Tarsiidae > Cephalopachus > Cephalopachus bancanus. The sequence goes on along the minus strand of JAPVLO010000096.1, from coordinate 1,469,569 downwards.
TTATCACCAGCATTTGGCCTAGTTCGCCTGGTCCCTACTTCTTGAAACACTTTTTTGTTTTCCATGACATTGCCTTCCTGTCTTTTTTTTTCTTATAAATGCCAAGTTTTAATTAATTAATTAATTAATTAATTTGTTATAAAGATGTGGTGTACAATTCAGGGCTAGGTATACAAACATTGATCATGCAGGTACCCTTGTTGATGAGGTATGCCCATCCCTCCCCTAGCAGCTTCCCCCAACTGCCAGTTCCACCCCCCCTTCCTCTGACAGTTTTCTGCTACTGCCCATTGCCTTCCCACAGCATTATAATTGTTCAAGTTCTGCTTATGAGTGAGAACATATGGAACTCAGTTCTTTGTTTCTGTGATAAATCAATGAGTATGATCGACTCCAAATCCATCCAATTTGCTGCAAAGTCCATATATTTGTCCTTCTTTATGACTGCATAATATTCCATTGTGTATATGTGCCATATTTTTTTTTCCAGTCCGGCTTCAATGGGCAACATGGATGTGGAGAAAAAGGAACAGGATGTGGAGAAAAAGGAACACTTCTACACTGCTGGTGGGAATGTAGACTAATACAACCTCTTTGGAAGACAGTGTGGCGATTTCTGAAGGAACTAGAAATTGATCTTCCATATGACCCAGCAATTCCCCTATTGGGAATATACCCAGAGGAACTTAAATCATTCTACAAAAAAGATACCTGCACACGTATGTTTGTTGAAGCTCTATTCACAGTTGCCTTCCTGTCTTATCTCATGCTTCCCTGTCTCAATCTCGTTCTCAGATCCTTAAGTGGTTTTCCTTTCTCTGACTAGCCTTTGTGTGTTAGAATTTCCAAGGCCCAAGCCTTAACCCTTTTCTTTTTTCTCTCTTTTTTGAGCTTCAGGTCATCTCACCCAGTCCCTTGGCTTTAACTACTTAAACAGGATGGTGTGGAAGTCTAACAGACATTTTTCCTACCTCTGGAGTGACAGAATAGTGCAGAGATTTCACCAGAGACAGCACATTGCTGAGAACAAAGTTGTTAACTTCTCCAGGACAATTCCTGAACAAGCCCACTTCTGCTTTGAGCCTGTGTTATACTATCAGGGAAGAACATTGGAACCACTTTAGCATCAAACAGTTCAAAGGAGAAATAAGAATGAGTTTGCGCAAGCTCCTTCATATAAATTTACAGGAATCTGCATTCCAGAGAATCTAGGATTCGCTGTTATGTGGAGACTGTGATGGATTGTCTCTACAAAGGGGTTCCTACTTTTGAAGAAATGGCCAGATAGCATTTGATTGTGGAGTGAGGGTAGAGTTAGACGCGTAACAAGCTGCCTGGTGTGGAATGATAAATACTGGGCTACCTTTTGTTATATGCATTAGTTGGGGAGGGTTTGAAAAACGGAAACAGTATCAGAAACATTCACAGATGTTGCCATTTTTTGGCAGTCAGAACAGACCCACATGCACTTATAGCCCAGCTCCACCCATTGAGCCAGGCACTCTTAACCTGCAGATCAGAGTGTCCTCTCAGGCAACTTAAAGGATGACCCTCTGTATCAAGGAAGTTTTTAGGTGGAAATAACATGTTTGGAGACATCTGGTAACTGTCTCAGGCTCCATTTGACTCAGTGTGTCACATTTCAGGGTACCTTCCTCTTACCTCCTGCCCCTAAAGGCAGGAGGTAACTCTCTGGTAAAGAAGACCTAAGTATATAACCATTAATTCATGAGGAGAATGAAGAAGAAAAGTAACTCTTTTTTTTTGAGTTGGAGTTTCACTCTGTCACCCAGACTGACCGCTCCTGGCCACTGCAGCCTTGACCCACTGGGCTCTGGCGATCCTTCCGCCTCAGCCTTCTGAATAGCCAGAATTACAGGCGCATGCTACCATGCCCGGCTGATTTTTTGATTTATTGTAGAGATGAGGTCTCGCTGCCCAGGCGGGTCTCGAACCCATGGGCTCAGGCAATCCACTCACCTCAGCCTCCCAAAGGCGCGGGACTACAGGCTGAGCCACCAAGCCTGGCTGAAAAGTACTTTTTAAAATGATAAATGTGAGAAAATATTTCAGATGAGATTTTTTTGGGTTTCTTTGTTTGTGTTGTGTTTGAGGAAATCAGTCCCCCTACTCATCATTACTTTATGAAACTTAATATGCCCATCATATTTTTCACTTTTTATATTTTTTATATTAAGTGTAACACACTACGCTATGCCATTTTGTACATAATTCAAGATCTTAATAAGCATTAAAAATATGTGTTTTTCTGAGTTAAACAAACAATTTTAGATGTAGTGTTCATAAACACCAGAATTAAAAACAAACTTTGATGAGCAGAGCAAGGTGATTTTAACTGTAAATTGTATACCTTTTACACTGTTTGAATGTATATTTCTACATGCATAAAACCTCTAACAATAATAACTCCAGTATCAAGAAAAACGTAATGTAGTCCCTTTATTTCCTAAGATTTTAGCTCCTTTTAGGGTGGATCAGCTTTTCCAGACTCATTTATCAGTAGAAAAGCATATTTCTGAGATTTTACATACACTTTAAGAGGCAGAAATGGTTATTACTATTTTTTATTAGTATTGTATGTTGTATCTTACGTGTTAAAAATATTATGATATCATCAGTAGTTAGTGAAATGTACTTGACAGTTAGTTCCCTTTGAAATTGCATGTTTCTAGCTGTTCTAGGACAATATTTATAATATCTCATGAGCTGAGGGGTCAACATATTTTGTTGGCATGTTTTACTTTGTTGAAATTTGCATTTTAGATTCTACTATGCATTCTTCTTCCTCACCTCCCTGTTTTTGTTTTTTACCACATGACTCAAGACATAAGGACCTGTATTCCAGGCCCTAGAGTGATTTTCCCAAGCCTTGAGCTTTAACCTTTAGGAAGCCTCTTTCTGTCATACTATTTGTATTGTCATTATTCATCTTGACCTCTAAGATGAGTTCACCATGAACTTTTGGAATTATCGGCTTTTTCTTTTGAAGGACTTGGGAGACCTGGAAGTATATCCAACCGCAATAAGAATTTGAGAGACTAGCTGGGTTCGGTGGCTCAGCCTGTAATCCCGCACTTTGGGAGGCTGAGGTGAGTGAATTGCCTGAGCCCACAGGTTCAAGACCTACTGGGCAACGTGGCAAGACCTCATCTCCACAATAAATAATAAAAAAAAACAGTTGGGCGTGGTAGCGCACACCTCTAGTTCCAGCTACTCGGAAGGCTGAGGCAGAAGGATCGCCGGAGCCCAGCAGGTGGAGGCTGCGGTGGCCGGGAGCGGCCACTGCACTCCAGTCTGGGCGACAGAGTGAGACTCCAACTCAAAAAAAAAAAAAAAAAGAATTTGAGGGACAAGAGGAGTGAACACAGAAGATTCCTTTTAATGGCCCACTGAATGCAACTATGAAGAACACTTTCTGTTATTTCCTTCCTATGTAGGAAACTGCATGCTTCATTTCCATTGCCCAGCAGAAATCGTATTAGTGTCTTCCACTGGAGATTTCCTGTAGAGTGGAGTATGGTGGAATGTGGCAGAAATCACCCGGTACAGAAGGGCTGGCTGGGATTGGAAACTCATTTGCTTGTGTTCTACTGCACAGGGTGCCAGGTATCTCTCTAGAACTAGCCTGTCTCATGTAACAAAGAGATGACAATTGCTAAGAATTCTTTGAGCAGCCTCAGGGGTGCTCTTCAAAGATCCAGCCCATGAAAGAGAAAAAAATCAGTTTCATGTCTGACTTTGTTCGCTATTAATTTTGTCATTAAAAAATATTCTTTATCGGAATTACAAACTTTAAACAATACTTTCTTTAAAAAATGAAACTTGATTTTCATTGGTGTGGATAAAAAAATTCTACATTTTCTTAATAAAAAAAGAAAATAATTCATTACAAATTTTCTAAAAAAAAATAAACTGGGAGAGTACTGTTTTGTGTTTCACTTACTCACAATACAGCAGTGAAATTTGCTAACAGTTGTAAAATATGCCAACAATGAAAATGATTTACTATCATTATATGAATTTGGGATTAATTAAAAATACTTAGTTCTGTCACGTAGTCCTTTGTAGCAGGATTTACACTTTGTCATGGTTTTCTCTTCTTGAGAAAATCAATGCACTGGAAAATGTATACATAATTTATTTCTCTAGCACTTGTCAACTACACTTTCACAAGTGCAATCTACTGTATAAAAAAGGACCTGAGGAGAAAAAAGATTCAATCAGTGACTATGGAATGACTGATGGACACCAACCGAAATACTGTCACATAGGTAGCTACAATTTACATATACTTAAATGCCTGGTAAGTCTTAAAGTCAGAGTTTTATATTCAGGCTGAGACATTTTTCTTGGAACTGCTAAGGATGTGACTTTTCAAAAATTCTGAGAAATTTATACCTTAAAAGTTGGTCTGTGCTACTGCATATTTCATCTTTTGAAGGAAGGAAGATATTTACTCTAGTACTACCTGGACAAAAAATTATAATAGGCAATATAGGTATGCAGCGGTGCATTTGTGTATAGAGTGTGTGCATGGGTGTGTTTGTGTCATGTCACAGATTAAATTATCTATGTAATTGGAACTTTTGTAATATATAAGTCCTGTATTTCTCTTTCTTGAGACTTTCTCAAGAAACTTTCATGATGATATATTGCTATAGATATTCGGGGAATAGATATGTCACAAATTGGGAAGTGGGTACTGAAGATAGGTCAACAGTTAATATAATTGAAAACTTGGCATTCCCAATCACAATTCACAGCCCTCAACATTTTTGGCTTAAGGGGAAAACAAAGTAAAAAAAAAAAATCCAACAACATTTTAAATTGCAAACTAAAAACCCCTTTACTCTGCATCACCATATTAATGGGTAGATTCTTAACTTTGTACATGCAGTAGGTCAAATGGTGCCTCCTCCGAAGATGTGTTCCCTCAGAACCTGTAAATATGACCACTTTGAAAAAAGGATCTTTGCAGATGTTATTAAGATCTTGAGATGAGACCATCCTGTAATATTCACATTGGCCCTGAATATAGTGACACATACTCTTTATTTTATTTATTTGTTTTTTGAGTTGGAGTCTCACTCGGTCGCCCAGACTGGAGTGCAGTGGCCGCTCCCGGCCACCGCAGCCTCGACCTGCTGGGCTCTGGCGACCCTTCCGCCTCAGCCTTCAGAGTAGCCAGAATTTCAGGCGCACGCTACCACGCCCGGCTGATTTTTTAAAATTTATTTATTGTAGAGATGAGGTCTTGCCAAGTTGCCCAGGTGGGTCTCGAACCCACGGGCTCAGGCAATCCACTCACCTCAGTCTCCCAAAGGCGCGGGATTACAGGCTGAGCCACCGAGCCCGGCTTGTGACACATACTCTTAAAAGAAAAAGGCAGAGTGAATTTGACACCTAGAGACACAGAGGGGAAAGTCATAGGAAACTGGAGCCAGAAGATGGCCAAGAAGCTGGAAGAGGCAAGGAATGGATTCTTCTACAGAGACTTTGGTGGAAGTGTGGCACTGCCAGCACCTTAATTTCAGAGTTGTGACCTTCAGTAGTATAAGAGAATACATTTCTATTGCTTTAAGCTACCCAGTTTGTGGTAATTTATTATAGTAGCCTTAGGGAATGAATAAAGGGCATAAATTTTGAGCATATGATATGTTTAGGTAGGTCTATTATATGCTAAAGTGAAGATGTCATTGACTCATATTTTATCTGTGACATTTTTACTCGCATTACCATGTGATTTGGGTGTCAATTTTATCTCCAATTCATATTATGAAAACATTAGTATGTGTAAGTATGATAAAATTATCCTAGGATAGCTCCCAGTTCTAAAACTATCTTTCTCTTTTGGATAGGGGTGAGTTTCTGTGCTTACCACTTGGCAGCAGCCTTTACATGTTAAACTTTATATCTTCTACATTTCTTCAAACACATAAATATATTAAAAATAATTTATGCAAATCTTAGAATAAAAGTTAAGATAGAGTAAAATATATATAGTTCTGATGACACAATGGCATGATTTTATGCCACATAACCTATTGGACATTTGAAGTGTCAAAATACCTTTCCAAAGTACTCTCTTCTTTAAGTTCTTCTTTTGCCTTCAGATATAGGTCTGTGGAGAAGATTTTTTTTTATCCTCCCAAGATCCCCATTTTTGAGGCAGAACCAATTCCTTACCAACTGAACCAGGGTTTCTCACCAGTTACCTAGTCTATCTTTGAATTCTGAGCTTTCTGTCATTTAGCTTCCCTGACTGACTCCCACACAGAATAACAAACTGTGTTCCCTTTCTCACCCTTTGTTCCTCGTTCCCTCTTTGCTTTCTCTTCTTTTTTCTCTAGCTCTTTTGTCTTAACTTATTCACCATGTTGTCTTAGGCCATTGGGGCAGTCCTGTGTTTCTTCTTTGTGCATTTTTTTGGGTTCATCTTTTCATCCACCCCTCTTTTATTCTCCTTTGTAGAAAATTTTGAAGATGGTTGACAAGTCCAAGCTGGCATGACCTTGTTTCTTCCTACCTATATCTTTTTCCTCTCTACTGTCCCTGGCATATCTCCTACTATGGGTCACTTCTTCACATCTCAGAGAGGCAAAGAAACGTGCAGAGAAGTGTCACAATTTCAAGTTTTTGACTTCAGTTACACTGCACAAGGATCCCTTAATACATCCTTCCTTTTTTAATATGATAAAAGAAGAATGAGGGCCCCAACTCCCCCGGTAAATACTAAGCCATTCTTCCCCTATTGCATTAGCTGTGCTCTCTCAGAGGTGAAGGGACAAAGAAGAGGGGAGGTCATCGTGAGTGATGGGTGCTTCTTGTAGGAAGGCTCCTGTCCTCTCCATATTCTTTCGCCTTTAGGCAAATTAAGTTCAGGTTTGGTGGAGTTTCTACCAGGCAGGGTCCCGCCAGTTTCACTGGTTGACTGCTGCATGAGGAAGGCATATCAACCTCCAATCACATGACTGAAGCTGAGGAGTTCTGTGGCAGAGAGCATGGGAAAGCTGTGCTCAAGGGCAAACTGTACTTTTGCCAGTTTTGTTTTCAAGGGGCCACAGGCGCAACTGCACTAGGCATTCTACAGATTGATTGCCCTTCCGTTCACGATCCCTCTTTCTTATCTGTGGTGCCTCTCTCTCTGGGAGGCTACTGATGCCTTCCTGTAGGTCTGTAGTACAGATTAGAAAGTATGTGCAGGCTCCTGATCTCTGGCTCTGACTCTATTCTTTGCAGCCTCCATGCATGTCTGAGAAACCACTTGTGGCCATCCTGTCTGCACCTATACTGAGGGGCCCTTCAGCCTCTACTCCTTGGGCTCCCATTGCAGAATAAGATACAGAGAAAATGTTTCCTTTTGGATAAGAAAAACATGAGAAGGGTATATGTTGACTAAATTTGAGTATAAGTTCCATTGCAATTGTAGTATGAATTTGGTCTCTCTTCCTCAGTTTTTCAGGGCCATTTAAGTTCTAACTCCGAGTTAAAAGATTTTGTTTCAAATTTGTGTTAGTGAATACTTTGTTCTTTAAACTTCTTCAATCTAATAAAATGTATTTTCAAATTAATAGAGTTGAAGAGAGCAAAGCACTTTAAAATTCATGTTAGTATACTCAAAACAAACTTGAGATTTTCATTTTGTACCTGGGATCAGCATATTACAAAATGTTTTTTTGGGAAACACTAGTCTTTTCTAAGAGTTAATATGTAAGGGAAACTTTGCAATATATTATACTGTGTATACATATATTTATACAAGCATACATACACATTTAATACCAAAAACTACTAAACACATTTTTGTTTAAAATTTTTATGTGATGGTTTGTTTTTAAGAAAAGAGGTGTTATGTCTGGGAAAAAGAGCATCACCTGAAAGACCCTTTAATAATGATGCCTTGAGTTCTCCTGGCATGACATAGGCTTCACAGTACATTTAAAGAGTGGCACTGTGCTTGTCTTTTCAGTGTTGTGTGTGTTTGTATCTAACAATGTTATACATTTGTCATATATTTTTAAGATGTGATTGTTACTGTTTTATGATGTGATTGTTACTCTTGTAAGATATGTTATTAGCCCGGGCTCGGTGGCTCAGCCTGTAATCCTGTGCCTTGGGAGGCTGAGGTGAGTGGATTGCCTGAGCCCACGGGTTCGAGACCCGCCTGGGCAACTTGGTGAGACCTCATCTCTACAATAAATCAAAAAAATTAGCTGGGTGTGGTAGCACGCACCTGAAGTTGCAGTTACTTGGAAGGCTGAGGCAGAAGGATCGCTGGAGCCCGGCAGGTCGAGGCTGCAGTGACCGGGAGCGACCACTGCACTTCAGTCTGGGCGACAGAATGAGACTTCGACTCAAAAAAAAAAAAAAAAAAAGCTATTTATTATTGATGTCTGCTCTGTGCCAACCACTTGGTACATTCAGGAATTATGAAGACAAATAGGACATTTTATCTCTTTGCATAGTTTCCACAAATGGGAAGGAAGACAGTGAGGCAACCCGCATCACAGCATAGCATCACTGGTGATGACATACTACAGGTAGGTATGGTAGGTACAGGGTGATCTGGGAAGTCAGGGAAGGAGCATATAACAAACAAAAACAGAGTTCCAGTGACATTTTCAAGAACAGTGATGACTGAGAAAGTTTGGAAGGTTTAGAAATTAGTTAGGCATGGAGGAGGCACAAGCCATCTAAATAAGCCATCATTTTCTTTCTAAAATCACTTCCTTTTTTTTGCATCGTACTTCTCTAAATTTTTAGGGAAGGGATAAACAATAAAACCACATGATGTAATCAATTAGTCTCCAAAGTCATGTTTGCATAAAGCACTTGAGAATAACTTCTATTTGTAACAATTTTGAATATTTTTAGTATTTTGAGGACACTGAAAAGTTTGACCTAGTGGAATCTAAGCTTAATTAGTTATCATTGTAGATTCTTGGTATTCTATCATTAAGTTAATTTTAAAAGATTGTATGGCATTACCAATTGCCATTCTAAAATCATGCTTTAGATTTTACCTAATGTGTAACCTGAGTATACCAGTAACATACATTTTGTCATAATAAACTCTATATGGTAAAATATAAGTATCAGCTGAGACAGTTTAGAGCTGAATTTGCCAGTTTTCAAATATTGTTTTTAAAGCACATCAAAAATCCATATACCATTCATATGAATCTTGTATTTTTGCTTTGTCTGTTCGCCTGTCTGGGTGTATAATCCATCTTGTAGTTGTCTAGTGGAATGTTAAATTTAATGATTTATTTTAAACAAACAATAGTCACTTAATGAAATAGTAAACAAGAAAAAAACTTGAATAGATTCAGGGTAATAGTCTAATAATAATTTCTATCCACAAACCACTTCGTTGTTTGACTTTTATCATAAAATTCTACCATTTTACATTTTGCCTTTGAAAATTTGTGATCAAAGATAAGAAAGCAATTCATTAAACAGTTTTCATACTTTTCCCTTTTGAGAAAATGTAGAGAAAAAATGATTGAAACAAATCATTTGTACTGACATTAAACTGCACCAGACAGAGGAAACTATAACAATCACTCTTCAGATTTATTTTATTGCTAAGCAAAAGGGACATGTCACCTGGTTTCTCATATGGAAAACAAAACTTCAGCTTGTATTTTAAATGAGGACCATTGGAATATGCAATTTTAGTGTAGAGATGACAATGCAAACTCTGATTTATGAGGTTTGAACTTCCAGAAAAATGTTGAAGAGTTTAATGAATTAATGTAAACACCAAGAATACATTTAGAAATATACATTAAGTTAATTTTTTTCCCTAGAACACAGAGAACTTATTAACCACAGACTAAATCCCAATGCATTTAAGTTATAGAAACTTTGTCTCAAAAATTCTCTTCAAGTAGCCATCATGTTTCACAACATTTTGGAATTTATAATCTTTACTAGAAATATAGCTTTATGAACTTTTTTAAATTTTAAAGATGTAGGTACAATTCAGGATTAAGTACATAAGTGGTTATTGTACAGAACCTTTTTTAATTCAAGGAAAATGAATTTGTTTCTAACTTTAATATCAGTGAAAGAGAGATTACAATAATTCATAATAATAAAAAAGTGAACAGAAGTTTAATACTCAATCTTACCAGTTTCCTAATGTGATAAAATACCATAAAGTGAAAGGGTTTAAACAACAGAAAACAGTCTCACAATTCTGAAAGTTATAAGTCCAGAGTCAAAGTGTTGGCAGAGCTGGGCTTCCTCTGAAGCCTGTAAAAGAGTAACTTTTCTTGCTTCTCCCTAGCTTCTGGGTAGAGGTTGGCAATCCTTGGTGTTCCTTATCTTGCAGCTGTGGCACTTCAGTCTTTGCCTCTGTCATCATATGTGGTTGGACCTGTGTGTGTATTTTTGTGAAAATACCAGTTGTCCCTACTTCCAAAGAAGGCACACTCTGAGGTACTGGAGGTTAGGACTTCAACATATCTTTTGGGGGGACATAATTTAACCCATAACATCCACTGACCATTTTTTAAACTTTAAATAAAAAAAAACAACAACACAACTTTTTGTATTGAAACAGATTGGAGGTACACAAAATAACAAAGATAGTGTGGAGTATTCCCATATACTCTTCATTCAGCTCCTCCAAGTGTTAGCAACTTTCCTAAGCATTGCACAGTTCTCAAAACTAAAAAAATAACATTGGTAGAATTATCTGAAGTAAGCTAGAAACTTTATTTGTATTTCACTAATTTTTCCATAAATTCTGGTTTTACTTTTTCTTTCTTCTTCTTTGTTTTTTTTTTGGTTCCAGAACCCAACATAGGACACGATTTCATTGAGTCAACTGTGTTACATCTCAATTTGTGACATTTTTCTGTTTCTCCTTGAATTTTATGAATTTGCCATAGAAAACTTTTGAAAAATACTGGACAGGTATTTTGTAGAACATTTTCTTTTGGGTTTTTCTGATATTTCCTCATGATCAGATGCAATTATAAGTGTTTGGGAAGGATATCTTAGAGGTAAAATGCTCTATTCAGCACATCATATTGGAGGTACATGATACCAACATGACTTATTCTAGGTGATGCTAATCTTGACCTTTTTTGGTTAAGGTGCTGTTGGCCAAGATTCTTTATAGTAAAGTTGCCATTTTCCCTTTCCATATTATATTCTTTGGAAGCAAGTCACCAAGTCCAGCAACACCGGGAAGAAGGAGAAGAAAGGGGTACCTCCTGGAAAGCAGGAATATCAAAAACTTGCAGATGTGTTAAAAGGCCACTGGACTAGATAAAAAAATGTGGTACGTATATACAATGGAATATTATGCAGCCATAAAGAAGGACAAGCATATAGACTTCGCAGCAACTTGGGTGTATTTAGAGTCTATCATACTCAGTGATCTATCACAGAAAAAAGAACCGAGTACCACCTGTTCTCACTCATAAGCGGACCCTGGACATTTACCATAACACAATAAGAAAGGGATTGGCAGTGGTGGAATACTGCCAGGGTGGGTGAGTGGGGGACATAACATCAATAAGGGTACCTGATCTCAAACCAGGCAAAGGGGGAACCAAAGGGCGGCCCAAACTTTACCTGTATGATGACCACTTGTAGACCTAATCCTGAATCGTACCCCACATCTTTAAAATAAAAAAAGCTGTAAGTAATGTATATTAAAAAATAAATAAAACCAACATAGTAATTGATAAATATTTTGAGGGAGATACTATGGGGCTATGCACATCATCTGTTTCTTCTCAATTTTAGATTAATAAGATTTTCTTATTAATTTTAGCATTCATCAGTGGCTCTTGCCTGCAGCAATTATTATTGTGATAATCAGTTGTGAGGTTCTACCTTGCTCATATCACTTTCTTTCAAAAAGTAGCTAAAAAATAAGAATTTGGTTGCAGGATTAAAGTAATTATATCTTCTGGGATGATTTGGGACTATTAAAATGCATTCACAGTACTTTCTTTTCAGTAACATCGGTTCAAAGAAATCAAAGCCCATGACCATACTTTATCATAGACGCCAAGTGCATTCAAGCATTGAGTGATGCAAAGGTAGGCACTTAATGGTACCTACAAGAGTGTCACCCTTCCATGACAGTGCTCATTTGCATACACATGGTTAGCCCCAGCAGGAGATGTGCTTTTAGGGATCTCCCAGAGCAATAGTACAGACATTTTCAGGGAAAATCAGTTCTTCATAAACTTTACAATCTCATTCTAAACTCCAGGTATCAGTTTACAGCTTTTCAGATTGACATCTTAAATCAAGAAAATGTCACACGTGTACAGTATCTGGCCTAATCTTTTCTGTAAATTGGTGCTTGTGGTTTTCAAAAATATAGCAAATTGCTGACAATTGACAATGTGTCTCCCTGCTTGGCTAACTTCACTTCTACACGGTTAATAAATCAGTCTTCAATTATTCATGTACATCACCCTATGTCTTGGATTTGATGGACAACTATTGATTTTAGGGATCTGTAATTCTCTCTTTTATACCGAAGAAAAAATATGTCAACTGATTGTTTCCATTCTTTTCAGATGTAAAATTAAAACCGGAAAAATAACTGTGTCCCCTGTCTCAGGGAAAATAACTATAGTTTCTGTCTCAGTGTCTTAGTTAAAGGCAAGCACAGCTCACTACATAATCAGTGCTTCTACTGTTCTATGTTAATCTAAAATAAAACAGGCTATTTTCTCAGACTAATAGCTTTAATGTCCTCTAATATTTCAAATACACAGAGGCAGTTTTTCCTCCATTAATTCTATAATTATAGGAGAACAAGAAAATGATTAATTATAAGCACAAACTAAAACATCAGATGGCCCATTAAGAAATGGTACTTTTACAACCATTGCACACTATTCTAGAAACAAGGTTAGACCATTTTCTCCAAAAAAAGAAAAAAAAAGAAAAGAAAAATCATCCAAATAGAATTTTTGTTCCTATGATAAGTTTGGGGGATATAGAACTTGTACTGAAAAAACTTTTTGACACCAACATTTTTTTCCCTGATAGCATAATTTCTAATGGGGATTTTTCTGAAAGCATATTTACCCTTTCTTGAGACACTTTTTTTTTTGAGTTGGAGTCTCACTCTGTCGCCCAGACTGGAGTGCAGTGGCCGCTCCCGGCCACCGCAGCCTCGACCTGCTGGGCTCCGGTGATCCTTCCGCCTCAGCCTTCCGAGCAGCCGGAATTACAGGCGCGCGCTACCATGCCCAGCTGATTTTTTTTATTTATTGTAGAGATGAGGTCTCGCTGCCCAGGCGGGTCTCGAACCCATGGGCTCAGGCAATCCACTCACCTCAGCCTCCCAAAGGCGCGGGATTACAGGCTGAGCCACCGAGCCCGGCTCGAGACACTTTTAAAATCAGTACTGGCTCTGAGCTAAATCAAATGCTTGTACCATGTAGGGGACGTTTTTAAAATTTTAAAGTCATGAGGTACAATTTAGGGTTAGACAAATAGCCATTGTGTGGGATCATATATTTAAGGCACACATCTGTTTATATTTGCTGAGGAAAAATAGCTCCAGGTCATCTCAAAAGACATTCCTGCAGAAAGTCATGCCACTATTGCTCTGATCTATAACATCATAGCTTAGTGGCTTTGTGAGAGTATATCTTTACAAGATGACCTTCTAAGGAAAGTGATGCATGATGATATGTGATCAAAAATAAATAAACTTCAGTCAGAAGGGTCTGGGAAAAGGGTGTGGGAGGAAGATGGATGAATAAATGCAAATTCACCAAGGAGATAAAAAAATAAACAGCTTTGCTCACGAGAGGTCAGTCATAAACATTGTTCTCACATGTGAATACCAGCAGTAAGAATTACATATTAAGACTGTATTGTTCTGGTTCTCAAACACAGTAATGCATCAACCCATCATTTGCTCATCTTTTTTTTAAAAAATGATCTGCTTTTTTAAAATTTGATTTAAAAAATGTGGGGCACAATTCAGGATTAGGTACATAAGTGGTCATCGTATAGGTGAAGTTTGAGCCTTCCATTGGTCCTCACTTCACCTAGTTTAGGATCAGACACCCTTATTGATGTTATGCCCTCTCCCCCTACCCCTGCAGTGTCCTGCTACCGCCAATCCCTTCTTTTTTAGTATTATGCTCATGAGTCTGCTCATGAGTGAAAACATGTTACTCAGTTCTTTGTTTCAGTGACAGATCACTGAGTATGATAGACTCTAAATCCATACAAGTTGCTACAAATCCATAATTTTGTCCTTTTTTGTGGCTGTGTATTATTCCACTGGGTATATACAGCATATGTTTTTTTAATCCAGTCCATTTTCAATGGCCAGCACGGTTGGTTCTATGTTTTTGCTATTGTGAGAAGTGCTGCAATAAACATGCCTATGCAGGTATCTTTTTTTGTAGAATGATTTGAATTCCTCCAGATATAGTTTCAGAAGGGGGTTTGCTGGGTAATATGGAAGGTCGATTTTTAGATTCTTTAGAAATCGCCACACTGTTTTCCACAGAGATTGTACTAATTTATACTCCCACCAACAGCATGAAAGTGTTTCCTTTTCTCTGCATCCTTTCCAGTATCTGTTGTTTTTTGAGTTATTGATGATTGTCACCTGACTAGACTTAGATGGTATCTCAGTGTGGTTTTGGTTGGGGTTTCTTTGATGATTAGTGAGGTTGAGGATTTTTTCATGCGTCTGTTAGCTGCTCATGTGTCTTCTTTTGAGAAATGTCTATTCATTTCTTTTGTTCATTTTTTTTTTTTTTTTTGAGTTGGAGTCTCACTCTGTCACCCAGACTGGAGTGCAGTGGCCGCTCCCGGCCACCGCAGCCTCGACCCACTGGGCTCCGGCGATCCCTCCACCTCAGCCTTCCGAGTAGCCGGAATTACAGGCATGCGCTACCACGCCCCGCTGATTTTTTGATTTATTGTAGAGATGAGGTCTCGCTGCCCAGGCGGGTCTCGAACCCGCGGGCTCAGGCAATCCACTCACCTCAGCCTCCCAAAGGCGCGGGATTACAGGCTGAGCCACCGAGCCCGGCTTGTTCATTTTTTAATAGGGCTGCTTGTTTTCCTTTTGGCATGTTTAAGTTCCTTGTAGAACCTGGCTTGTAGAACCTTTGTCAGATATACAGTTGACAAATATGTTTTCCCATTCTGTGTTTTGTCTCCCCACTCTTTCATCTTGATGTATTTAACACTTCTGCTCTATGTAGTCAAAATTCTAACTGAAATTTCTTACTGTGACACTTTCCCATTCTATTATTATTACTTAAGTTGTCTATGTTTACCATTATGCAGAACATTTCAAACTGGGTGTGGCACTATATGCCTGTAATCCCATCACTGTGAGAGGCCAAGGTGGGAGAATCACTTGAGCCCAGGAGTTGGAGGCTGCAATGAACTATAAGCACGCCACTGCATCCCAGCCTAGGTGAGAGTGACAAGATCTCATCTCAAAAAAAAAAAGAAAAGAAAAGGAAAAAAAAAGAAAGAAAGATAGATAAAAATTTTAAAAAATTGTATGAGAAATAGTCATCTGGTATATTCTTACGTTTCAACTGCCTTGCTCATAAGTTCTAAATTAAAATTTGTGTGTCAGTTTTTATTAGGCTGGGTTGTATATCACAGAAAAGCCACAGTGGCTTAAAAGATATTCTATTTTATAAAAGAAGTCCAATATTAAGCAGACCTGAGATTATATAATACCTTTACAAAAATGTAAGGTCCCAATCTTTCCTGTCTTTGTGCTTTATCATTCTAATCAATGATTTCTCTGTTCAAGGTTATCTTATGGTCAAAGCTGGCTGTCCAGGCCTCAGCTAATCTTTTTCCAATCTCTTCCTATGTAATTGGTTTGCTTTCCTTATCATTTTGCTTAACTTGCACTCTCAGACTTATTCTTTTTGGGTGAGGGATCTAGAGCTCTTGTGCCAAGCTTGAGGGAGACTTTTGGGCATCCTGTCATGGCCTTATTAGTTAAATCACAAGTTTGATGCATGACTAGTATACTGTCATTCATAGTCAAGGCTACTCCAAATAATTTTTTATGGCACCACAAATAAACTTTCTCTGTGTTACATTTGTTTGTAATAAGATATATATGATTTTTTTTCAAATGAGTTACAGAGGCAAAGCTGTGTAGCAACTCAATGACTTTCTTTTCACTGATAACCATCACAGAAGGTAGTGTTGCACAATTATATTGTAAGCTCCTCTCTTCCTGTAAGGCACTTCAGCTAAATGTTCATCCCTTATCATTTAATTGCGTAGCAGCATTCTGTTTTATTGTATAAAATTAACCAGAGGCATAAATTGCTATTCTGTTAAGAAAAACAAAATATGACATGCAAATAAATATGTTTATCAGGTTCTCTTTTATCATCTATGAACCACTGCAAATGTTACCTAAAATTCTTCATCATTTGGATTTTACTCTTAATTGAAGTTTCCCAACCATGAGATTATATCCACTAAATGCACTAATTAACATCACAGCAAGAGAATCCATGATCTTAATGGCATTTACCAGTTTTCTATTTGTTCTACATATTGTTGTTCTAGAATGATCTTATGTTCAATTTGCTCCATTAAGAATTCCACCCATATATTTGAATTTACTTTTTAAAAAAGCACAGAAATGCTTTTCACTAGAAACTATTTGAGCTGTTTTCTCTGGAGCACAAACTACTTCCACTGAAGTTTAGCAAGCATGGTCTACTCTTAATGGATTAATGTTTACAATCAGTGGCCCAGTTAACTCTCACTTATTGAGATAGTTAGATATTTATTGAGAAACGCATGTTGTTTGTATTGAAGCAGGTGAGAGGACTGAGCAAATTTGGAGACCATCACATCAGCAGGGCTTCCAGTGATACCAGAGAAACCAAATGAGATCAGGGTTGCCTCCCAGCCTCTCCGGCTTATATTGACTGTGTGAGATGACCACCATTGGTCCACTCTGTCCCCATTTAGACAGCAGAATCTGAGACACAGAGTGTAGGAAGGGTATTGAACCTTCAGACCACAAGCCACAGGTGTGGCTTCCTTTGGTCAGAGAGGGAGACATAAGACCCAGTTTTAACAACTCAATTTCAACAGGTAAAGTTGGTACAGAATTATGATGTATTAAGCAATTGGAAAGGGGGTTTTGACACTGACAAGTTATGGAGCAAGTTATTCAATAAAATAAAATCATTTCATATTGAACTGAAATGAAAATAAACTAATGACACAGGTACAAATTTACTTTCCTCTAAAAAATTGCTTATTTTTATATTTTGATTGGAGGAGGAATACAATATAAAATAAAAGTGGATAAAATGTATTTTTGTGTTGTTATTAGATTATTTTTGCGCAAACTTTACTCAATACTGTGACTCTAAAAAAGAATAATAAATGCAGCTACTGTCATAAAAATTTAACCCAATTGCTCTTGGAAAAAAAAACCAAACATATTCACAACCTATTTGTCTATAAAGAAAGACATTTTGCCGTTACACAGATTTCTAATTAATAGCTACTAAAAATACGGCACTGGCCACAGTGATTACTTAAAAGTTTAGATGGTATCTGTTTGTCATTAAACTGTGTAACCTAGCAGTAAATTAAATTTTTTGGTTGTCTCCTGAGAAAAGTTTCCTCAAATCTCTGTATTTGGATTAAATATCATAATAAAACTCACATGTTTCAGATTGCATAGTTTCCCTTTATTGTGAAAAAGCTACAGAGAAAAATAATGGGTCATCATATGAATGAAAGTGTACTATTAGAACTTTATTTTTTAGCAATTATGTTCACTTCAAATTTTTTTTATAATCAATATTTTTTATTATGATATTGTGGGGTACAGTTAAGGGTTAGGTATACAAATACATTTCGTTCAGGCACCCTTGTTGATAAGAGGTGTTTCCCCGTCCCCAGACAGATATTTACTACAAGGTCTTTAGGATAAGAAACATATCTAAACTGACTTGTTTTATTTTCTAAATTGTAATTTCATCCCTTGGAAACATATTGTGAAACAATAAAACATGAAATTTGCTATCTACAGGACTTTAGATTTTTTTTAAAATTAAGACCAAAGTCAGGTTTAGACTGTAGAGATCTTCAAAACCCGGGTGAATATTTATCCCCACCACCTCACTTCTTTCATGCTCCTCTTCAAACAAGTTTGAGAATAAAAACAGAATAGCAAGATATACACAAAAGAGGACCCCCAACAACCTGAAATTATCTTTTGGTGGGCAGATCCCTTGTAGCACAGGCTCTGCCCACCTTCCCCCACCCCTCTTGCCACCCCCCCCAAGGAAAGTATTCTAGGAACTCATCACCCATCAGCATCAGCGTTGTTGTGAGAGGCTGTGCTTGACTTCAGTGAATTTTTCTCTAGATTATTTCAACACCTTTGCTCATTTCATGATGGGGGATTTACTAGTGCATCTGCTCACATCACACTGAGTTTTCAACAGTTTTTGACCCCATGCCCTACTTTCCCTTTTCATCCAGTCTTGCTCTGAAAGACTTTGTTTGCTTGTTTCTTCAGGTGAAAAAAGTTTCAAAGGGAAATGTTTTACCAATGTGGAAGAGGTGAAACAAAAAACGGCAGAAGTACTAAAAGGCATCAAAATTGACGAGTTCAAAAACTGTTTTGAGCAGTAAAAAAAGCATCTTGATAAGTGTATTGCATCAAACGGAGAGTACTTTGAGGGTGACTGAAGTTTAAACATGTAAGAATAAATATACAATTTATAATAAATAAATTCTGGGTTTCTTTGGGTTCTCCCTTATACAGAGTTTCACTTTTTTTTCCTGTTGATCTAAAAGTGTTTATGCAATTTTTATTATAATGTTGTGGGGTACAGTTAAGGGTTAGGTATACAAATCTGTTTCATTCAGGCACCCTATTGATAAGAGGTGCTTCCCCATCCCCAGACAGATATTTGCTACCGTTAATCCCATCTCCCTCCCCCCCATAGTTTCCCACTACTGTCAGTCATTTTCTTATAGTATTAGGTTGGATGTTCAAGGTCCATTATATGAGTCAGAACATGTGATACTCGGATCTTTGTTTCTGTGAGAGATCACTCAGTATTATAGATTCTAGTTCCATCCAGGTTGCTGCGAAATTCATGATTTTGTTCTTTTTTAATGGCTGTGTAGTATTCCATCGTGTATATGTACCACATTTTTTAATCCAGTCCTCTTTTGATGGGCAGCATGGTTGCTTCCAGGTTCTTGCTATTGTGAACAATGTTGCGATAAACATACGTGTGCAGGTATCTTTTTTATAGAGTGATTTGAGTTCTTCCGGATATATTCCCAGTAGGGGGATTGCGGGGTCATATGGGAGGTTGATATTTAGAGCTTTGTGCTATTTGTTGAGTATTGATAATGTTATTGAAAGTCAAGTAGAAGTACTTGCTGAGATGCTTGAAAACTAAATAAGCTAGATAAGCTCCCTCATCCTCCCAAAATACCTAACTGACACTCATATGAAACTATTAGAGAGAATATTATTCTTATACCTCCCAAAGAATATTTAGTTTAACTTTCTTTTGCTGACTTTCTAGAATATTTTTTGATAAAGACTTTTAGGTCATTTCCTTGAGACATTATTCTTGAATATAGGTATTAGTAGCCTCCAAACTTCTAAAAATATCACATTTCAAGATTTCTTTTGGTGGTTATACATTCAGAAAAATGTCATCTTTAATAAAAAATAAAAGTAAATTTAAAACTAATTACTAGATTTAAAAAGTAGCATTTGTTTAAATAATAATGAAATGTACAAAGCAGAATTACATAAGCTTGGTCATCTAAAAATAAAAAGGAAACTGTGAGGTAAAAAAATTAATTAAAAAGTTTATTAAATATGATAGATGAATTGTAGCCACCCAGAGGAAACTGAGATCTGTGCTTTCAGTTTAAAAATTTTGTTTGAATCTCTAAAATTTACCCAACTCAAAATACCATGCCCCTCCAAAAGAAAAAAACAAAGACCCAAACCAAGGAAGTGAGAAAAACATTGAATCTTGAGCAAGACAAAAAGTTTTCCCAACAATATTCAGGGGAAGAATTTAAACTAGATAATAAGAATAACTTGATACAGATGAAATATTTCCCTGACTTTGCCTGGCTCCCTGGGTAAAATATACAGTTAAAATATTTTATGGGAAAAAATTAGCTCTAGTGGAGAATGGTGTTAAGTCAACATGGGAAAATAAGGTTCTATTGTTGGCACAGTGAAAAATTAAGTTTCTTTATGAATAAAAATACTAGCAAATCAGGTCACCATAGAAAAGATCACAAGCAAAAAAGAAGATAAGTGCATACTTAAAAAATCCATATTTGGTAATATAGATGATTTGTGGACTAAATCTGTGTGGATGGTGATGTGATGAATCAGGCAACAATCTGATGGTCATGACCTGGGCATAAGTCTACTTATCCTATTTACTAACTATATCTCTTAGCACATTACTTAGACTCTTTGCACTGTAGTTCTTCATAGAATAAGGACAATAATATTTACATCAAAATATTCTTGTAATAATAGAACAACTGTAAATGTAAGTGTAAAATAACATGTACAGAGTAGGCCATCAGTAAATGTCAGCCCTCTTTGCTATTATTGCTTTTAGAAGGTTGCTAATTAAAGTTTATGATTAATGTGAGGTAAATCGTTACACATTTCTTCACATTCCTATTCTATTTCTATGTCTAAGTTTGTTTATATGCAATTATACATAGACTGAATACTTGGAGAATTTGAAATATTAAAAATACTCTGGGATCAGAGGAAAAGTTCCACCTCTCTCAAGAAAAGTAAATAATAAAGAAAATTAGCCCGTAATTTTAGTCATTACTAAATGGTAGAACATCTTCAAGCTAATTCCATTGGAAAATAAAAAATATGATTTGAATTTTCAATGTATTTCTTTGTATCCTAACTATGCCAGATGAAAAATTTCACATTTATGTCCTACATGTGTCACCTGGAAGGAAAATGATTCCAAGTCATGTAATTTCAAAGGAAGCAGCAATTACTTAATTGTGCCCTTGCTGATCTTAAAGTGCAGCATGAAAAACAGCCTTGGAGACTTCCAAAGATGCCCAAAGCACTCCTAGGGGAAGCAATAGGAGAATATGATATCAGATGTGTAGCAAAAGCTATTTACATGTTGAAGGATACAATTTAATTGTTACAGCTATGGTGAAGTTAATGTGCATATCTGAGATCCTATCACAAGGGACGATTATACATATTTAATGTGTCACTTAGTCTTATGATTTTTCCTTTATGTTAATACATAGTAATAAAAATACAACTCAAAGTATTGGCTGAGTGTTGCGATGGCTGTTAATAATGACAATAACAATGAACATGATGATAACTACCACTTATTGAATGCTCACAGTATGCTAGTTTTTTCTTTTTTTGTTGTTTTTTTTTAAAAGCGGGATTTATTAAGAGGACAGAAAATCTCCTACAGTGGGAGGGGACCCAAGGGGTTTGTCCAGGTATTTTTTTTTTTCTGCTAAGCACTTTTAATGCTGTATCCTGTTTAATTTTCTCAACGAATCTTTTTTTTTTTTGAGTTGGAGTCTCACTCTGTCACCCAGACTGGAGTGCAGTGGCCGCTTCTGGCCATCGCAGCCTCGACCTTCTGGGTTCCGGCAATTCTTCCTTCTCAGCTTTCAGAGTAGCTGGAACTACAGGCGCGCGCTACCACGTCCGGCTAATTTTTTGATTTACTGTAGAGATGAGGTCTTGCCAAGTTGCCCAGGCGGGTCTCGAACCCGCGGGCTCCGGCAATTCACTCACCTCATCCTCCCCAAGGCGCAGGATTACAGGCTGATGTTATTATTATCTTTGTCTTGCAGGACAAAACAAAGATTTTAGTAGAATGAGAAATTTGTTATGGAAAATACTTTTGTTTAGATATTCAATTTTCATTCCTTACCATGCCAACATTGACTTGTCAAAGAACATCAGTTTCTTTCTAACATTAGAACATCTGGAGAACTGGGTTCTTCCCCAGATCTAGGAACTGAATCTCGAGCTGTCTCATTTTGACACAGTTCTTCTATTTCCCTTGTGGTTGATTAAAAAGTGAGATTGGATACATCTCTCCAAAGAAATCCCTAGGGATATTTTTGCTGCATGAATTATGGGAAAATGTTCTCTCTTAAAAAAGAAAGAAAGAAAGAAAGAAAAAGAAAGAAAGAAAGAAAGAAAGAAAGAAATCAATGTTCTTTTTTCAAGACTTCGGAAGTTGTAAGACCTAAATCTGCCATTTTATCAGGATAAATGAACAACTTGAGAATCTAGAACTGTGCTTGTCATAGGCTTTGCTAAATGCGGAAGAGTAGAAGCAGTAGAAAAATTCCAGACCACAAGCCACTGAGTTAGCCAATCATTTTACCTCAGGACTTCTTGTTTTGCAAATAATACATTCCTCTGGAATGAGAGTTATTTAGGGGTTGATGCCTGGTTTACTTAAAATCCAAAAGAAAAGATAAGTAATGCATTACCAAATTGATCAGCTAGTAGATACCAGATAAGCGATTCAAATGCATTTCTGCCTGATCTCGAGACCATATTTTTTAACCAGCATGCTATATTGCAAATGAACATATTACTGAGAGATGTCGTGAGATCACCTTGAGGTTGGAAAAGGAGGTAGTGATGAAATAATCCTTCCACAAACTGTTGATTACTGTGTCTAAGGGCTGGGATCATTTTTTACTTATGTATCTGATACCTGGGCTGTGAAGACCCAAACAGCTAGGGTTCCTTGGGCATCTCGCTCATCATTTATTGTGATCTCTCAAGCGTGAATTCAGGATTTCAAGGTGTGTATATTGAGAAAGATAGATGAGAGAGCGCGAGGGAGAGCGAGAGAACGAGAGCGAGAGAGAACTAGGAAGAAAGATTGGTCGGCTTTTTAACCTGACCTCAACAGTCACATAGTTTTACTTCTCTCATAGTCACAGGCATCCCCCATTCCCGATACAAAAGTAGGGAACACAACATTCTGCTTTCTGTGGGAGGAGTGTAAACATCACATTGAAAGAAAAGAAGGCGGACTGGGATGTACAAGAGCACAAACATTTATATATATTTTTAGAACATTGACAACATTATTCTAAAGATTATATGCGAAAATAAACACAAATAGAACAGAAAGTTTAGCAGAAAAGGTATATCTATTGATAAACTTTATGTATTTAAAGCATTTACAAAATTAAAATAATTAAATCGTACTGTTGACAAAATAAGTTTAAAAAATCAAAAGGATCAAATGGGTATCTGAGAAAAGGGTCCTATAAGAACTTAGTATATCATTTTAAAAGCACGAAGTATCATTGGAACTATTGTTAAGTAATTATTGTTAATACAATTGTATACTTATTAGTAGCATCTATTTGAATCTTCACTTTATAAAAGATTGTAAAATTAAGCTGCATAGAAATTAAAACAGAACAAAATATTATATTATCTAAAAATAAAATTTTAAAAATACACAATTAGTAAATACAATAACAAAATGAGCTTCTTATTTAGAATATAGGGGGACAGTCAACCATACTTGTAACCAAGTAAATCCACAGGCTTGAAAGCAAAACAAAATGGCATTTTAAAAGAAACTATCAAAATAGCAAAAGCAATAAATTGCATTAGACAGTTAATGACAATGTATCTACTTATATATATTGCTGTGATGGCATTTGTATTGATTAGCTATTGCAGCCTAACAAATTATCCCAAAAGTTGGTGGCCTCAAGTGGCAATTAACATTTACCATCTCAGCATTTTCTGTGGGTCAGAACGTTGGGAGCAGCTTGATTGATTTCAGATCTCTCATGAGACTGTAGTCAGAATGTTGTTGGTTGGGGCTGTAGTCATTTGGAAGCTTGATTGAGCTGTAAGACATACATTGAATATGGCTCACACACTTGGTGGGCTCAGTTTCTCACCATGTGGACTTCTTCATAGGGTTGCTTGAGGCTCTTCACTACATGGTGTCTGGTCTCCCTCGGGGCAAGAAATCCAAGAGAATAAGGTAGAAGCTATAACGCCTCTTATGAGCTAATCTTGGAAGTCATGCACAGTCACTTCTATAATAAGCTATTCATTAGAAGCAAGTCATTAAGTGCAGTCAACATTCAAGGGAAAGTATAAAAGAGTTTGTCACATATTTTTAAACCATCATAACCTAAAAAAAAAATAATCCAGCAAAACGGTGTCAGGAACCTTTTAAATAGACATACTTCTTCAGTCCATAATTTCAGTTCTGGAATTCTTGCAGGCAAAATCATTTTAAACAAATAAAATTATAATTTTTATTGTATCATTAGTTATAACAGTGACTTTGTAAGAAATATAAGTGATAGGAAGAAGAAAACTAAATGTCTTATCTATAGTATAATGACAATGTCATAACAACTTAAAGAAAAGACTGACACTTCTGACCATGATACTGAAGTTATCCTTTTGATGAAAATGACAATAAAACAACAACATAGATGAAGTAGCTATTTCCAGTCATTTAACATCAGGCAGATCAGGAATGAGATCATTCAAGCAAAGAAAATAATGTGACACATGAAATAGTTTATCCTTGCTTCCTGGTTGGAAATCTTTTCTGCTAGTGACCACTGTTGTTACTGATTGGAGGAAGAAGTTTGGAATTTTGGATGTTATGGTTTAAATGTATCCCCAGAAAATCATGTGTTGGAACTTATCCCCAATGCAACAATGTTAGGAGGTGGAGCCTATGGGAGGTTTTGGGTCCTCGTAAACAGTTTAATGCAAGATTATAAAAGGGCCTGAGGCTGTGAGTTTGATCCATTGCTCTTTTTCACTCTCTCTTTGCCTTTCTGTTCTTCCATCTTAGGATGACAGTGCAAAGGCCCTGACAAGATGCCTGCACTTTGATATTGGACTTCTCAGACTTCAAAACTTTGAGCTAATAAATGTCTGTTTATTACACATTACTCAGTCTGTGGTTACAACAGCACAAAACTGACTTAGACATTGGGTTTTTGAAATAGTAAGAATATATGGGGCTGAGTCTGAAAATAAGGGGAAGGAGGGATTAGAGGGTAAAGAGGGCAAAAGTTTTCGCAAGAATTCATTACAGGTCAGTGGCCAAGGTTTACAATTCACATGCATAGGATGGCTCTCCATGAAGTTCAGCAAAGATCACCTGCTTTGGGGCGGAGAGAAGAAGTGCAATCAGAGGTTAAGTAGGACTGGGAAGTTTAGTGTCCTGGTTTAGCCAGGGTTGAAAGACTTTCTTGAGTACCTTAAATATTCATGTAGGACTCCAGAAAGGGCACGTTTTAGAAGTAGGAAGCATGATGCAGAAAAATAACCATGGCCTAGGACTAAGTTGAAGACTAAAATAGACCACATCTAGCCAAGAATAAAACCAAGAGATATAGAACGAAAGGCTTTGCCAATAGTTAACTGCCTGTCAAAACAAAACCCAACACACTGTGAAAGAAGGCAACGTGTTCTAAACTCCCTATAATGTGCCGTTAATACTGCTCTGAATACAATAAAAATGAAAAAGTGAAAAAAAAATGACCCTCTATGAAAAAAATTAAAGACCTCAAGATGATCCAGATGTTATATTTATAGACAAGGACTTAATTTATTAATTTTTCTCCAGTTGCTTATTTTTAATTTTTTAAATTTTATTTTATTATTTATTTATTTATTTATTTATTTATTTGAGTTGGAGTCTCACTCTGTCACCCAGACTGGAGTGCAGTGGCTGCTCCCCGCCACCGCAGTCTCGACCTGCTGGGCTCCGGCGATCCTTCCACCTCGGCCTTCCGAGTAGCTGGAATTACAGACGTGCGCTACCATGCCCGGCTAATTTTTTGATTTTATTGTAGAGATGAGGTCTCGCCAGCCCAGGTGGGTCTCGAACTCGCGGGCTCAGGCAATCCACTCACCTCAGCCTCCCAAAGGTGCGGGATTACAGGTTGATCCACCGAGCCCAGCTTTTATTTTTAATTGACAATAATCGTACATATTTATGGGATACAATGTACTCTTTTGATATAGATATACATTATGGAATGACTAAATAAAGTTAATACACAAATCTATTATCTTACATATTTATTGCATTTTTGTGTGTGTATAATATGAGAAATTCAGACCTGGACTTTAAAATGCTATTATGAGTATGTTCAAGAACTTAAAGAAAAAGAAAATTATAATCAGTGAAGAGATGAAGAATGTCACCAGAGACATGGGAGCTATAAAAAAATAGAAATTCTAAACAGAAAGTACAATATATATGAAATGATAAATTAATTGGATAAGCTTAGGAAAAGGTTGAAGACTACAGCAGCAAGAAAATTGGTAGACATTATCCAATCTAAAGAATAGAGAAAAGATGGCGAGGGGAAAGGGAAAGCTAACTCAGCAATAACCTTAGAGAAAATGTCCCAGCGTTCTGACATAAGTGCAGTTAGAATCCCAGAAAGAGATTCTTTTTCATATTAAAATAGTAAGAGCTAACAATTCTTAACTTTTGTAAAACGCACCATATTACAGATCAAAGAAGTCAAATGAACCCAAGCAGGACAAACACAAAGTGAACATACTTAGCTATATTATGGTTAAACTGCTGTAAAAAGAAAACTAAAAAAAAAAGTCTTAAAAGCACTCAGGACAAAAAAATATTGTGTTACATACAGGTAAAGTGTTAATAAGAGTAGCTGTCAGAAACAATAAAGGCCTGAACACAGGGAAGCAAGATTTTCAAGGTTGCAAAAGAAAATGCTGCCAGCTCATAATTCCATGTTTTGTAAAATTTTTTTCAAAAATAAGGGTGAATGTAAAGCCTTTTTATGTAAATAAAAATAAAGGAATATGCTGACAGTAGACATATACTAAAAGAAATACTATGCACACATTTTAAAAGGAAGAAAATAAACCCAGATTGAAATTTGGATCATTAGGAACAATGCGTAAAAATTTTAAACAGGCTGCTAAATGTAAAAAAAAAGTAAAAACTAAAAAGCATATAGAAATCAAACAAATAAAATATGCCTCAAAATAGTGATAGCTGTGGTCTTTGGATAATTTGAATATGGGTCACGTCATCTACAGAGGAGTCTAACATATGTGACCCCCTCATATACAGATAAATATATAATTATAATCTCTATGCAGCTGCTTCTGAATGCAAAGAAAACATCAATAACACTGAATATTTCAAAATTTACTCAAATATGGCAATACAGATAAATATATGATTAAAATCTCTATGCAGCTGCTTCTGGGGATGTGGCATGACTCATCTTAGGGTAGGATGTTCTCTGTTTATATATGTCTTTGTTAAAGGTATGTCTAACAGGGCCAGGCCAAACAAAGGAAGAACTGAGGCATAAAAATTTTGTTTTCAACAAACAGCCTGGAAAAGAAAAAGAGAAAAGTTCAGAAATCAGGTGTTTATAGAGAAGTGGGGAAGGGAACACCTGAAATGGTGGTGCATGGAAACCTTTGAGGAAAAAATGACAAATTCCCTGTGAAGGATCCCTGATATCTAATGCTGAAGTTAAGTTCTCATAATGTAGTGTGGTCATCTCTCTCTCTGTCTCTCTTTTTATAAATCTTCAATTAGAGTCTTCTATAGGCAATGGACCTGTGTTTATGTGCTTTTCAAAGACCCAGAAAGTGAGCTAAGGAGGGACAGCATCCCAGGAAGCTGCCAGCGATCATGGGAAACCTAATTGCAGCAGAAAACAGGTGACAGAATGCCAATTTCACGGGAAATACCATCTCTAGCCAAACTGACAATCTATCTAAAATCACATTAAATAGAAGTAAATGAAGCACATTTAAATTACAAAATGGAATAAAATACAACATAAAACAGTTTATAATCGCTTTATAAAATCCAAAGTTATTTTATAATTTGCATGTAAGAGACGATATTGGCAATTATTAAAATGCTAGCCCATTATTAAAGAGAAATATTAGTTTACAGGCACTGAACTTAGTGTGGGAGAAACAGTGTTTATTTCTCCCACACATGCATGGATGTGAGAAATGGTGATAGCGTCTGGCTATAATGTGATTATAAAGTAGAATAAAGAGAAACCACATCTGAAGTTGCTAGAGGAAATCCTTGAGGAGGTCTTACTGAATTGAATGCCCTTTGCCACATAATGAACCTCTTTGGAATCTTTGTTAGACGGATTCTGTAAGAATTCATGCTGGTCAGGCAGATTTTCTAAGATTTAAACTACAAGGGTAAGTAGAAGTCCTTCATGGTACTCAGAGAGCTAACAGTGTCTTAAAGCATCAGCATACATTTGAAACTATAATTGCAAATGAATAGTTTAAAAAATAGATGTGGCTTTTTATTTAATCATAATGTTTAAGTTCTTTTTTACAATAACAAATTATGTTGTATACAAGAAAATATTTAAATCACTTGAATAAAAATTCAACACAAGCTGCTCTTCTATTTGGATGGCAATCAAAAAATGCTTCTGCAGGAATTATAATGAGAATCCTGTGCTCTGCTGACATTTGTACTAGACAGACTGATACAGCAGTTGCATAAGGGCATATCCAGACAACTCTGTGCCGACTAATCAGGAATCAGAAATATGAGTCACCACACTAAAACATTTATTTGGTGTAAATAAGTGTTCTACTTCGATATGTAGAAATGCCATCCTTTGGAATACATTTATCTTTCAGAAGTGCTATTCAATCTGTGACACTAATTTGCCATGCATATAGTTTTATTAACATTCTCAGTCAATCTCTTTTCTTAATAACAAGACTGCTTAAAACAAGTTTTCATTAAGCCATTTAGAACTGTGGTCATGCTGATGTTATTCATTTAGGGAAATCAAGCTCCATTTCAGCATAAACCACTAAAGCAAAAGGCTATTGTTTTGAAGTTTTATTCTATTCATGTATTTCCAAAGTCATCATTTAACATTTAAATCAGTATTTCTATGATATCATTTTGATTGCTATATTAAAAATAATGTGTCAGCATAATAATTTGTAAATGTATTTTTTTCTTACCAGTGGCATAATAAATAACATGATAAACTTACTGTATAGAGACCACCTACTTCCAGATCAAAATAGACAATAAAAACTTTCCAAATGGCTCAAAGGGCAGTCCACATTGTGCCTAAGACAAAAAGAAAATAAAAAGTGAGAGAAGAAAACTGTGAAGATGAAAAGTATTTATAGGAAGCAGGTCAATAATAAAAATGTCAATAAGTTTAAGTCTTCTGGGAAAAAAATACTGTGAACACTTAGAAAAAGCAAGCTGTTTATAAGGTTTACTAAGATCTTAAAACTTCAATAGTTTCTGCCACTTTCAGTACCTGCCAATAAAATCTGATTTCTTTTAAAAGTGTTTTATTGGCCTGATGATATAACTTTATCCTAAAAGCTGAATTGATTACTGTTTTCTGAGTATTCTTATTTTGTAACAACATTACACAAATTTTCCATGAGGGATCCCATAATATCAAAATAAATAATTCTAGTAAACTTTCAACTAGAGATAATAAATGACAGCACTTCCATTGTTCTTACAGAAGGTTAGTATGAAAAACAGAGATGTGGGCCTAAGCTAATAAAGTTCATATTCATTGTGTAAAAATAGAAAATGTGCTTTCTGTGGGTCATGTGGTCAAAAGCATTAACTAAAAAGCCTATGGAACTTTAATGAATAGAATTAGGATGACTAAATTTATAGCAGATTTCCATAATGATGGAAAGACTTCCAATCAAATCCAGAACCCTATGCATCTGTTGATATTACAGATTAATTGGTTTTCATTAATGCCTCCTTTTGTATTAGAAAATGACTTAATTATTAATTTATTTTTGTTAGAAAAAATGTTTTATTTTTAAATATTTGATTAACTAAAAGGTTGGATATATTCAAGGTACACAATGTGATGACTTGATATATGTATATACTGTATAATAATTATTAAAATCACATTAGTAAACATATTCATCACTACCCATCCCGTATATTAGATACCCAGAACTTGTTCATCTTATAACTGAAAGATTTTACCCTTTGACCAATGTATTTTCATTTCCCCACTCCCTACCCCATAGCAATTTGTTAGCTTTAATGCAACTGGTTACCCTAGACGGAGATCTCAGAGCTCACTTAATCCAATCACTTGTAGATTTAGCTTTAAAAAGCTATATCACAGGGAACTTAATTATAGAGCAGCTTGGATGACCAAGAATGATAGTTTCTTTAGGGAAAAAAGTAATCAAATTAAATACAATAGTTTCCCATTTATTTTACATAATCAGAAAAGTCTATAGTTTTTGATTTCTTTAATTTTGATTATACAATTATGCTATCCACATTTTTGCTTTCTGTCTTAATTTTGATTATACAATTAGGCTATCCACATTTTTGCTTTCTGTCATTGAGGATAATAAATGGCTCTTAAATGAAATAAAATTATAAAACTATTATCTTTGTTTTATTATATGTATTTATGTAATTTTATAATCTACCCAATGCATTATGTGTGGTAATATAAATAGTTACAGTAATTATGAGTTTCAGGAGCTCATGATAGTCACAAAATTTCATTTGCATTCCCTCTGTGCTTTTTTATTCATGAAATTTTTCTTAAAGAGTAATCTTAGAATTAATTAAAATTTGATATTATACCTCTCATCTTGCCTTTGAAGAAGAGGTTTTCCTGATACCACGTATTTTTAAAAGACCATAAAACTGTTAAAATGACCTAGGGATCCTGACTCTGGAGGTTTAGAAAAATTGACATATGTAAATAGAAAGTTCAAAATAGGTTCAGCTCCCACATGTAAAGAGATTAGAAGCCATCACTTCCATCCTTATAATAAGAAAAGTTATACAAACTGAACACCAGTGACTTTTATTGGACCAAAAAAGAAACTGAGGTTCCAGGACAAACTGCCACTCTTACATTAGAGAATCAGGCACATCCAGAGAGACAGAGTTGAAATCTGTTTACCTGGCGCAGAAGCTGCAGGAACCATAAACTAATAGAAACTTACTAATGATTTTGATGAATTTTGGGATGCTGAGTGTCAAATAACATGAGAGAGAAACTCCACAATCCCCGGGGTCCCTACACTTCCATGGGCTTTTCCTTCAGAAACCCTACTAGGTTCTCATGTGGACATTTGAGAAAGATCCCTTGTGGTTTTGTCAAAGGGTGGGGAGCAGGGAAGAGTAACCACTGTGAAATATGTCCAGAGACTTCTCTGTCACAAAGCTTACCCTAGGGAAAAGAAGTTTGCCAGAGCATTATTCCACCTGAAAGGAGAGGCTCCCTCTCTCACTCCAGTTCCTTCCAGACTTCCAGTTTTAAGTAAGGGGAAAACAAATATTCACCAGGTGTCAGGTCTTCAAGAAAATAAAATGGAAGCACCGCAGCCAGGAAAGAAAATGAGTAATATAAGGATGGGTAAATGGGAGGGGGCACTACATAAATGGAAAAATACTTGTAGAGGTCACAACTTTGAGACACAGGCTCACTAAAAGACTAAGATTTAATTGGAAGATTGTAAGACATCCCCAACCCCATTTTCTTGCCACCACACCAATAGTTCTTTAACATAATAGTAGCAGATAATAGCAGAAAGAACTTCAAGACACACACTCTGAGATGGATTATTTTATTTTATTTTTTTATAATCGATATTTTTTATTATGATATTATGGGGTGCACTTCCTCAACATGATAAAGAACATTTACAAAAAACCTACAGTTGCCTTCACATTTAAGGGGAAAAACTGGATGCTTTCCTTCTAAGATCAAGAAAATAGGCAGGCGGGTCGTCTCTCACTACTTCTATTCATCATTACTATTCTAGCACTGAGAGTCCTAGTTAGACAAGAAAAAGAAATAAAAAGCATACATATTGGAGAGAAGGAATCGAATTTCTATTCACAGATGATATGACCTCTAGGTGGAAAATACCAAAGATTAAAAAAAAAATTCTAGAACTGAGAATAATAAGCAAGTATAGCATTATTAAAGGATGAAAGGTTAATATACAAGAGTCAATTTGTGGCAGCAGACAGCAGACACTCTTGCTGTTTTCCTGGCTGTTGTGCCCTTCACAATGTGTCTTTCCTTTAATAAATCTCTTTCTTTTTTATTACTATTCTTATTTTACAGATATGAAGTAAATCAAAAAAAGAGTAAGATATGGGCTCCACAAAATAGTGGCTCTAACCCAAGAAACCAGTAAGCATCAGTCACTGGTTAATAGTAATTAAACCTAGTGTGAAACAACCATTCCAGATTGGAACAGAAGAAAAGAGGGACCTAGGAGGGCTGACACTGAATATTCTGTACAAATGAGAGAATGGGATAGGTCAGAACTGGCAAACGATGATCCACTGGTCAAATTTGTCACTTCACCTGTTTTTATGAATAAGGTTTTATTGGAATATAGCCACATTTGCTTATTTATGTGTGGTCTGTGGCTATTGTGGTAACATAGCAACAGAGTTGAGTATTTGCAACAGAGACTGAATGGCTCACAATGACTAAAATAATTTATTATCTATCCTAACTCTGTACTCCAGTTGATAATATTATTCCCATGAGCATATCTGTTAGCACTTCTGAACCTAGTATACTTTTAGAGTGGAAATGAACAAATCAAACGAAGGGGCTAGAATAATCTATGTAGTATGAGGCTAGAGTTGTAGATACAAGTATTGACTAACACCTTAAAATGAGTAGAGATGTTTAGTTTTGAATTTTTTTAGGTATACGTAGCTGTATGAATACAGTCATGTAATTTCTTGCTCTGTTAGTAGTTGGATCTAGAAGCAATGACAACACAGTAACAACTAGCACACCCAGTTTTTAACACCATTCTATAATAAATAAACTTGGAATTCTTGAAGAAATGACTAAGTCTAAGAATGGAGAAGAAAATATGTAAGACGAACCTACAGCATCTGATAGTGCCAGGAAGCAAAGTGCTAAAATTAAAATCCACAATGATAGGCTATGTCAAAGGGATACAGGAGCCTACTGAAAGAGCTCCCAATGGCCAAAACTGGAAAAAATTGAGTAAAAAAAATAAATAAATAATTAATGTGATTATAAATATTCATGAGCACATGCTAATATAAATAAATGACTGCATAAATTAATAAATGGGGGAGAAGAGAAAATTTCCCAATTTGAAAAATTCCAGATACTTTGTACAGATACTCTGCCCTCATTGAGATGGAGCATAATCCCTACTTCTCAAATCTATACCCAGTTTACTGAATTTCTTCCCAAAAAACATGGCATAGAAAAGAAAAAATAAAAAAGATTTTTCTCTGTGGAGAAAGCTGACAAAGACTAACTCAAACCAAGTGGTCAAGGCTAACATTAACAGATATGTCATACTACAAGTATGTACACTTGATATGATATGATGAGAATGGTAGTTGACATCGATGGACTTCTTCCCCAAACTCTGAACTTCAGTCTAGTCATGAGAAAAAATATCAGATAGATACAAACTGAGGGACATTGTCAAAAGTGCCAAAGTCATTCAAAACAAGAAAAGACTGAGAAATCTTCATAGACATGCAGATTCGAATGAAACATAGTTATCAGATGTCATGTGTCATCTTGGATGGCATCTTGAAATAGAAAAAAAAAGATGTTAGGGGAAAAATCAGAGAATATGAATAATATACTGATTTCTGTTGGTAATAATGATCAACATTGATTAACTTGTTCTGGCCAATTCACCACTAATAAGATGTTAATAATCAGAGAAACTAGGTTGGGGAATATGGGAATTCTCTGTCCTCCATGCAATAATTCTCTAAATCTAAAGCGATTCTAAGTGAAAATGATTATTTTTTAAAGTCCAAAATAATGGGTGATGTCCTCAATACTTGCAAATATTGTTGATGCTGATTTACCTAACAATGTCTCCCAATGAGTTGATCTGTATTCTTTAAAAAAGGGTGTCCAGCTTATTAAATTACACCAGTGTAAACTGCAAAGTCTTCAAATGAGCCTTGCGAAGTCTTCAAATGAACTAGCTAAGATGGATGCTTAGATTTCAGTTTTGCAAAGTGATCGTCACATCTACAATTAATTTTGGGATTGTTGTTTATATGATTTTATCTAGATTTTGATATTCTCTATGCAACATAAATATAATTATAATAAGGTAGAGAAAGCAGTAGACATCTAAATATTGATGGAAAAGACAAATGCTAAATGCTAAGGAAAGTAGTTAAACAAAAGCAATAAAAGGTAAGAAATTAAATTTAATGTATATCTTCTTATTCATAAATACTAGAACCACCAACCAAAATTCATAAGTTTTATCTTAGGAGAGTCGGATAATTCACAAATTTGGCATATGTATGACATAACAAATCGATTCCAAAACTATAGCGCTTAAATTGAAGTACATATAAGTTCTTATAAACCACATTGTGTGATAACATATACGTTGATGCTATTTTCAAATTTGGATTACCAGGCTGATTGAATTAATTTTTTCAATTCCTAAATTTATTAACAATAATATTTATTCTCTCATTAGTTCTTTCTTTTATGTTTTCTGTATACCGGAAACTGTACCAAGAGCTTTATTATATATTATTTCAACCAGTAATCACATTAAAATAGAGGTTTTAAAGGTAATAATTCAGTTAACTAATATGTAGACAGTTGAAATTTGAACTCTGGTAGGCTGGCTATAGTGACAATATTTTTGTTTATTACACTCTACTTTTTAATGAACAAGATATTTAAATAATGACTATAGTCTGCAAATTTACTCTTCACAAATTTAGCAATTTGCCAAATAAACAATGTATTGCTAACTCAAAAAAACTAATTTCTGATGCTCTTGCATAATTTTTATAGCAATTTTTGCTGTTTATTGTATTACCCAGTATTCAACCTAGGTTTTGAATGACAGTTCTGTTAATATTTTGAATCTCATTGACCTTGCCTGCTATGAATGGCAATGATTTTATAAATCCAGATATCCCTCTTCTAATGTACTGTTCTGTCTCAAAGAATATAAATAATCTAGGGATCTCAGAAAAAAAACCCCTCTACTGTAGAATTATAGTTTGTTATGGGATATACTCTAACACCTTTGTGTACCTAATATCCACATAGCTACACTTAGAAATGAAGGAATGGAAATTTCCAGTGTTACAAAGAACTTCACAGCAATTGACCCAGAAAATAAGTATTTGATATAACCATGACATCAAAGGTTTCACTTTTCCTGAAGTGAGCATATGTGTCTTCTCTACTTTCATTTTGAAGCTAGTTGTTATTTATAATTCAATTGAAATGATAATAAGGTAAAGATAGACTTTCTCCTTATCATACACTCCTTTTAACTATCATGGAGGATGCATGCATACATATTTGCTCTTGTAGACATTCTTATAATACAGAATACTTAACTCTCCAATTAAAATGATCAATATTGTGAGGAACAGAAAGCGGGATAAGGTTGAAGTGGGGAGTTCAGGAAAATACACTGTTTGCCTTACACCAAAACTCTGCACTGTCTCATGACTGTACACTATGTGGATGTTTTCCACCCTGCTAGCTATTGCCTGTCATTCCTGTCAGGTTTTCCAACCCCAGCTAAGTTGTCCCTACCATCTCCTCTAGAGAGCCCTGAATCCAGTTTCCATTTCCTTAACTTGGATAATTACTACCAGATAAAGAGTGGAGCCTCTGTATTTGTATTCTTTTTTATTTCTCCAGAACCAGCATAACATTAGATCCTCAATTGAATGAATGAACATTACTAAGTTACTGCCTTTCTATATATGCCATGTGGTAGAAGAAAACATGTAAAATCCTCCTACCCTGATCCCTTTTACCTAGTTAATCCCCTCATTACATATCCTCCTTTCACAATATATTGCTTTGTAGCCATGGTTGCAATTTAGCATTTATGAGAATGATGGTTTGGGAGAAGTCTGCATCCTCTTGCGAGGGTATTTGTCTGATGGAAGTTTGGTCTTTTTTATTCATGAGTGTATTGCAGAGTTTAGTATAAAGTCTAGCACATAGTAAAATCTCAGTATATACTTCTGGAATAAATAAATTTTTTAAAAGATAGAAGGGAGGGAGGAAGGTAGGAAACGTGAAAGAAGAATAGAGAATGGTGTGAGAAGAGTTTGATCATGTAGGTGGCCAGGGAAGAGTATTGTGGGCTATTTTAAAATTTTATCCTGCTGACCATAAGACAACAATAAAGCTTTTCAAGCGAAGGTACAGCATAGTTTAGGAAACAATGTGCAAAGATGCATTGTAGTAGATAGAGTCAAGGAAAGCAACAAGTAATAGTCTAGAAAAGTGGTAGAAGAAAAAACCAAGGAAGTAGTTGTGTAAATATTATGAAGGGCTGCTATCTAAAGAATAAAATAATAGTACTTGGAAACTATCCTAACATGTACATGCTCCATCAATAGAAGCAACTGATTTCATGGTCACCTGGAATTTTGTGACTGAACAGCACACCAACATCATAAAATAAAAAGACACTGGAATGTAAACAGAGTCAGAATGCAATAATATAATAAGTCAAAATGAAAAACAAATTACTTCATCATCCTCTCATCACAATATGGTAATGCTTTTATTAAAACATATAATAAAAATAAGACACTTTAAAGTCACTGTGTGTCATTAACTATACCGATCGGTTCTAAACAAACCCACACAGCAACTATTACATGTAGAAAATGAACAACAATAGGACCTCAGTGGAAGTCAAAGAAAACAAATATGCAACTTGTAAAGAAAGTGAAATTTATAATTAAGGAAAAAAAACATAGCAATCTAGTTGAGTTTAACTTGTGTATACTCATACTATTTTGAGATTTTTTTTTGTGGTTTGTGTGGCAGAATCTAAGATCCAAAAAAAAAAAAATCACAGAAATTTCTCTTGTTCCACATGCTCTTCCAGAATCATGTCATTCCCCTATGAAGAGGTAAAGTCCATTTCCCCTTCTTTTGATATAAATTTCACAGAGCTTGTTGCTGCCTTGATAAGGAGAATGTGAAAGAATTTGTGCTGAAAGAATCTGATACTAGGTCATAGTCGGGTGACTTCCACTTGGCTCCTCTCCATCTTTGGATGTTGTCCCTTTGACCTGGTCACAAAATCATGAAGTCCAGTACACAAGGCAAGGTTTATTGTAAAAGTTTTGATTGACAGCACCAGCTAAGGTCTCTGCCAACAGTCTATATCAACTTCCAGACATTTGAGTGAGCAAGCCTTCAGATGTCCGGTTTCCAGCCTTCGAGTCTTTCACCTGAGACACCAAACATCATGGAGCAGAGGCAAACTATCCCCACAGATAAGTAAGATGTTCTCACTGGATTTCTGGCAACCAGATGTGAGAGCATAACAGATGGTTACTTAAGTCACTGAATTTTATAGCCATGATAATTGGAATAGCTAGTGAGGTCTGTATATGCAATGTCCTGGGATCATAATGACGCATATTTGTTACCAAATTCATATACGATTTTATGCAACTTCTCCCACAATATGTCAAGAATCTTGTGAGAATTAGAACTTCAAGGATAAAGTAAATGTTGAAGCTATATGGAGAAATAGATACATACTTAAGTTATTGTTCATGTAGCAAAATCTAGAGAGACATGATTTAAATATCACTATGCTTAATAAAATGATAGGCTTACTGTATTCTCTGATCAAATTTAGGTCTGCATTGACACAATTAGCACCATGTGAATAAAATTATTTCACATTCTTGTCTATGTGTAAATACACATTGTCTTTGTTTTTCTTGTTTTCTCAAGAACATGGCAATTCTGATGAGTACTAACCATTTATTTAAAAGCTAATGTTCCCTATTACTTGTTACTTATTATGAAACACCAGAGGAAAACAATTCCTTTGAAACACATTTTGTCGAGATCTAATACAAGAAAATTTATCTTAGATGAAATAAAAATTTTTGGGAGTAGTGAATAAAAATTGAAGAACTATGAGAGTCTTCAGGTATGTCAGACTAGTGCATTTTAATTAAAGATGTAACATTGTAAAGGAATTAAGAAATGTGTGAAAATATATATATTTTTATCATGTATGGTAATACAACTGAATTTCAAGTTCAGTGGCTATCAGTAGGATCATTATCATGTATAAAGGACTGCCTGACATATTTCAGGCATTTCTCCCTAGTTTTATACTGATGAAGTAATATTCCAGTGTAATGAGCCAATGATCAGCTATACTGATATCAGCAGAAACCACAGATTAGAAGTGAAAATGGCACTCAAAATATTGAGCTAGATATGTGTAGCAGGTGTTTGGCTTAAATAGCTTTAGTCTCCTTTGACAAAAAGAAATGTCCTTCATCCAGTAAGCTGAATCTACTTTGGTTAAGATTCACCTTCAGTAAGCTGTAGAGGAGAAGAGAAAAGAGAAAAATGCTTGATGACATCCATAACAGGAGCGCATTCATTTCATGGGTACTTCCTAATTATTAAGTGATTTATCACTATCTCCTCCATCCACATGTTGAAAGATGTATAAAAATGATGACAAAGCAAAATGTTCAGAGTAATGTAAGTAAAAGGACAGTCTTGCAATTCTGTCTCTGCCTGCGATTCTAATTAGTTCCCAAGAACAGTCCACTAAAAAGGCCGTCATTTGTTTCTTGATCCATGTGTGTCGTGAAAGTACAAACACAAGTGCTGTGCTCAGAGAAAAAGATCCTTGAAGAGCAGCTGTCAGCAATAAGTTCTGAAAAGCAAAAATATTTTAAAGCTGTCTGCAGGAAAAATGTTTAAGGTAAAATTTTCAAACAGATAAAAACAATTTCCTATTCTGTCAGAAAAAGCTTTAGTAACATTAAATTTTATGATGTTAAACAAAAAGTACATAAAGAAAGAGACTCCAAATTAATGATGCTTATTAGGAGATCTGTATTAATCACTGAGGAAGACATCTATCTATCATCCATTTATCTATTCCATGAATACCTCAAAATATATTGGAAGTGATTTGAAATAAGAACTCCAAAAATAATTCTTGCATAATAAGAGACTAAACAATAGAAAATAAGGAAGTGAATCACATTACAAAACAGCCTAGTTGAAGAAAGCCTACAATAATAGCTGCTATAAAATTTATTGAGAGTATGTTTGTGTGCTGCACTTTAGGTAGCAAACCACTCACAATAACAACAAAAACTTTCAAAATCTTTTGAACCATTTAGTCATGTAATTTCCTAGCAAAGAAATACCTATACTTTATCCCCTGGCTAAAGATACTGTTTTATTACATTGAAGTTAAAAAATACATTCTTATTGTTCTCTTAGTTTAGTGGAAATTTGAAATACATATTGCACATAGTTCTGTAAAAATGGTTATAATAAAAAGTGGAGTTAATCAGTAAGCTTAACTTACTGTCAAAGTAACTTAAATGTAGCATGCGCCTGTAATACCAGCTACTTGGAAGGCTGAGATGGAAGGATCACCTGAGCCCAGCAGGTCGAGGCTGTGGTGGCCATGAGTGTGCCACTGAACTCCAGACTGGGCAACAGAGTGAGACTCCAACTTAAAAAAAAAAGTAACTTAAATGTATCAACTGATTACATATTAACAATGAATTAATACTGGTAATTTTCCTAAGTATATATTTCCAATAAATGTATTTTCAAACTCTGACACAACATCACTAGAAAAATACAAAATACAATAATATCACAAGTGGAAAGAAAATTTGGAAGGTTAAAACATATCTACCTATAGCTGCCTATTTCTGTATCTATATCTATATACATTTCTCAATATATATAGCCTATATGTGTATATACAAACAAGCTTTATCATCTATCTATCTATCTCTCTATCTATCTATCTGTCTAAATTAGATCCTATAATCATCACCTAAAGAAAGAGCAACTTCTATACACTTTGGACAGAAGGGTCTGAAACACAAACGTTCCTTCCACGTTTGAAATGCACATATTTCTTGGGTATTAAATTTTCTTGTGTTAAAAACTAAGTTAAATAATTGAAACTCATAAAAAAGTTAGATTAAAATGAGTTATGTTGAGATATAACTTTGTGCTGATAAAAATAAAACATTCATGCTATTTCATATAAACCTATTTTTCAGAATCATGAGTATATTCATTCTGTGCATAGATTACAAAACCAGTTTTTTTGAAATTCAACTTAGTGAGACTTCGAAGCTAACACAGAAACACTAAGGTTATTATTAGTGAATTGCTGCTCACTCAAGATAAAAATAATACCTAGATTCCATCATATAAACTAAAGACTATTGCTGGAAAACTTCCAGGTGTTTTTGTCTCTTGAATCTTTAAGATACTTTTGAGAGTCTATCTGGATCCACAGTAGAGTAGTAGAAATTAAGCATTAGTATTTGAGATGTGCTGATTCTGGCCCTAATTTCTACAGGATATTAATGGAAAATTTGTAGATTATGGAACCAGTTCAGAATGAGCTTAACAGTTTCCTGATTTCAGAATAATCTTAGAAGGGATGATACTTTGTAGGACAAAAGAAATCTTGTCATTTCTAGGATATTAATAAGAGATCACTATTTCTTTCATCATATTGGCCAGTGATTCCAAACATACTACCTAAATTGAAAGGTGTAGGAAACAGGCATTTTAATTCTTTGATCATGAAAGATTAAACTATGAGGACTTTCCTCAATCTTATAAATGCTAATCATGGTTTTCAGATAAAAATTTAAATTGAGAATGTGTATTTGTAATCTACCCTTCTGTGACCCTCTCCAAAAATTAGCATAGGAGTTGAATAGCTATACTTTAATAGCAATGAAGGGAATAATAGAGGTGCCCATTTGCAGTTGATATATTGTATCAAATAACTGAAAAACAGGAAGCTGATAGAAGTGGGCTGATAGATGGTGAGATCTAACCAGAAGAACCCCTAAGAATCTAACTCAAACCAGAAAAGACCACAGGTACTGAAAATGCCTGACTGAAAACAGAAGACTCAATTAATGCTCTGTACATAAAACGTTTTTCAATACCTCACCCTTCATTTGGAATACAGCATTTGGGTCTCCTTTAATGACTTCCCCTATTTCTGTCTCCCTCCTCCTCCCCCTCCCCCTCCCACTCGCCCCACAGGAGTTCTTTGCAGAAATGCAATGAATTGCATGATGAGTACTATAATGGCCAGTGTGCAAGGTGGTATCCTGGAAATAGGCTTCACATATTCAAACACTTAGGTCTCTCTACAGTAATGACCAGATCTTTGCACACTCAGTCAAGAGCAAAGTGTGCTAGGTGACACTGTCTGCTTGTGTTATCTGAGTTCCCAGTGTGTTTCTCAGTTGCCAATTGTATAGTCATCAACAAATGATCAAGGCTCATCACTCAATGGTGAATATGTTTATATGTCATTTAAAAAGCTAATGCCATTTCTGGCTTGTAACATTGAGAATTATAAACTTCGTTACAGATCTAGAATGAAATGTTTAAGTATACACACATTCAGTAACATAAAAGTCTATCATTAGCTTTAGAGAAAAGGGCTACTGGTTTCTATGACCTGCCTCAGAAAAGAGGCATTCTAGTTTCTATAACTGACCTCAAGAGAGAACAGAACTTAGAAATGGGAAGGCAGGAGAAAGTCAGAGGAAAATTTTTGCTTCTGAGTCTGCTGCTGAGGGCTCCATTTTGGAGTATTGTTCCCTGAGCCCGAATTGTTCCAGTGTGTTTGTGTTTCATGAGGCAATGTTAATATCAAAACAAAATATTTGTTTTGGAAGACAGGGTGATATCTTTTTCAAGATGCTTGTGACTCTGCCATTTGCTAGAGATATGACTGCTATAGATTGAATGTTTGTGTACACTCAAAATTCATATGTTGAAACCTAATCCCCAGTGTGATAGTATCAAGAAGTAGGCCCAGAAGATACCTAGTACCAATTAGCATTTATTCCCAATTACCTCCACCATATGGGTTCTAGAAACTGCTAATCATTTTTTTTGTTTTGTTTCTGTGAATTTATGCATTGTGAAAATATCATATAAAGAATCATAAAATATGTGACTTTTTATGTTTGACTTCTTTCACTTATCATGTTTTCAAGGTACGTTCCTGTTATAGCAAGTATCAGTACTTTATGCCTTTTAATGGCCAGATGATATTCTATTGTATGAATATACTGCATTTTGTCTGTTTATCCATCAGTTGATGAATAATTTGGGTGTTTTCCACTTATTGGTTGTTACGAATAATTCTTCTATAAAACATTCTCAAACAAGTTTTGGTGTGAACATCTGTTTTCAATTCCCTTAGTTACATACCTAGGAGTGGAATTGTTGGGTTCAAAGGTAAATATCTTTAGCTGTTTGAGAAATTGCCAAGTATTTTTTCACGTGACTGCACCATTTTACAAGACAACCAATAATGCGGAAGGACTCAGTTCTCTCAATTCTCACCAATATCTGTTATTTACCTTTTTTTCCCTCTTTTTATTAGAACCATTTCAGTGGAAGATGAAGTGGTTTCTCACTGTGGCTTTGATTTACATTTTCCTGATATCTGATGATGTTAGTCATCTTTCATGTGCTTATAAGTCATTTGTATTTATTATTTGGAGAAATGTCTATTTGAATCTTTTGCTCATTTTTTAAATTGAATTGTGTGTTTCTTTTTGTTGACACTTTTTTATTGTGGCAAAATACACATGACATAAAAGTTACAATTTTAACTATTTTAATGTGAACAATTAGGTGGCATTAAGTACATTCACAGTGTTGTATAATCATCACCACCGTCTATTTCCAAAACATTTTCATCACTCCAAATTAAAGCTCTAGAGTAGTCACTATGGAGTCCTCATGAGTGATTCATTCTAGACAACTCAGGTAAGTGGAATCATACAATGGGAGGCCTTTTGTGTCGAACTTATTTCATTTAACATAATGTTTTTTTATTAATGTAACATGTATTAGTACTTCAGTCTCTTTTAGGGGTGTGTAATATCCCATTGTATGGGTATACTAATTTTTGTTTGCCCACTCATATCTTGATAGACATTTTAGCTGTTTGTACTTTTTGGTTATTGTGAATTAGGCTGCTATGAACATGCATGTACAAGTTTTTATCTGAATACTTGTTTTCAGTTCTTTTGAGTACATACATACTTAGGAATGGAACTGCTGGGTCATATAGTAGTATTTTGTGAAACTTTATGAGGAACTGACTAATTGTTTTCCACAGTGGCTGCTATATATATATTTTTTGAGATTTAAGTGTTCTGTATGTTTTCTGAATACTAGAGTTTTGCTAAATATGTGATTTGCAATTATTTTCTCCTACTCTGTGTGTGTTTTTTTTTTACTTTCTTGCTATTGCGCTTTGATTCACAAACTACTTTAATTTTGATGTAGTGCAATTAATCTATTTTTGTTATTCTTGCTGTTTCTGCTTTTGGTGTCATATATTTAAGAACATTTCATAATAAAAGTTTTAAAAAAAATTCCACTTCTATTTTTTGAAGAATTTGTAAAGGATAAATGTTAACTAATTTTTAAATGTTTTATAGAATTTCCCAAGAAGTCATCTGTTTCTGAACTTTCTTTTTAAAAAGATTTTTGATTAGTTGTTATAAGCTTATTCAAATTTTCTATTTATTTTTGAATTTATTTTGGTAGTTTGTGTGTTTCTAATTATTATTCTTTTTTTTTTTTTACTACATCATTTAGTTTCTGGATGCGTGGTTGTTCACATAGATTTATTCTATATTTACATTATGCTTCCTTTCCTCTAAATATAGTACAAAATTTTCACCTATAGTCCTCATTTGTACAAGATCTCTAGATGTGCCCTGCCCCTGGTAACCACTGTTTTAATCTTTATTTCTGCATTTTGAACTTTTTCTTATCCTTTTTTTTTTTTGATTACACATATAAATGAGATCATGTAATACTTTTCTTTCTTTGTCTGGCTTATTTTACCATAATGACCTCCAGGATAATCCATGTTTGGATATATTTTAAGGACTGAATAATATATCTAAAACACTATCTATGAGTATATCTACACATTCTGTTTATTCTACCTATCTATCTATCTATCTATCTGTCTTCTATCTATCTCTATCCTATCATCTCATCACAATTTCTTTATCCATTCATTCATTGACAGAAACCTAGGTTGTTCCCATATCTTGGCTATTATAAATAATGCGATAAACACAGCAGTACAGATACCTTTACAAGATTGTAATTTCGTTTTCGTTGGGTATATACTCAGAAGAGGGATGCTGGGTCATATGGTAGTTATGTTTTTAAACTTTTTAGGAGCCTCTGTACTATTTCCCATAGTGGCTATTCCGATCTACCTTCCCACCTACAGTATGCAAAGGCTCCCTTTTCTCCATACCCTTGCCAAAATTTACTATCTCTTGACTTCTTTGTCAGTACGTTATGCTCTTTTTTTACTATTATCACAAATTATGTCTTTATATAATGTGTGCTGATCAACATAAATTTATACTCATTCCTTCTACAGTTGTCTTTTAAATTAGATAGGAAAATGAAGTTACAAACAAAAA
Source organism: Cephalopachus bancanus (assembly GCA_027257055.1). NCBI lineage: Eukaryota > Metazoa > Chordata > Mammalia > Primates > Tarsiidae > Cephalopachus > Cephalopachus bancanus. The sequence continues at coordinate 1,424,885 of JAPVLO010000096.1, read as the reverse complement.
CACAAATTTATACTTTTATATTTATCTATGCAGTTACCTTTACTAAGGTTTTTTATTACTTTGTATGGATGTGGGAAGCTGTGCAGTAACTTTTATTTCTTCCTGAAGGACCCCTTTAGCATTTTTTTTTTTTTTTTTTTTTGAGTCGGAGTCTCACTCTGTTGCCTTTCTTGTAGAGCAGTTCTGTTAATGATGAGCTCTCTCCATTTGTTTTTATGTAGTAATGTATTAATTTCGCCTTAATTTTTGAAGAATATTATTGTTAAAGAATTCTTGATTGCCAGTTTTCCCCCCATTATTTTAAATATGTTTTAGTCCTTGAGATTTCATAATTTTTTATGAGCAATCAACTACTAGTTCTATTGAAGATCCTTTGTTTGTGGTGCATTCTTGTGTGTGTGTGTGTGTGTGTGTGTGTGTGTGTGTGTATGTGTGTGTGTGTATGTGTGCTTTCAAAATTATTTCTTTGTCCTTGACTTTTGATAATTAGATTATAATGTGTCTTGGTGTAGATCTTTCTGAGTTTATCCTACTTGGAGTTTATTAATCTTGGTTTATTGATCCTTGAACAATATGGGAGTTAAGGGAAATAACATTTCATGCGGTTGAAAATTCATGCATAAAATTAAAACTTAATTCCTAATATTCTAAAATTGATCAAAAGTCTTATCAATAACTTCAATAATTGATTGACACATGTTCTAGGAATATATATTATAGGTATTCTGTGTTGTATGTTATATATATATTTTACAATGAAGTAAGCTAAAGAAAAGAAAATGTTATAAGATAATTATAAGAAAAATATATTTGCTATTCACTAAATGGAAATGAATAATCATAAAGATTTCATTCTTGTTGTCTTCATATTGAATAGGCTGAGGAGGAGAAAAAAAGGAGAGTATGGTTTTGTATTTTAGTTATAGAAGAGGTGAGAACAAAACCTACAAGTAAGTAGACCTATATAGTTCAAATATGTTTTGTTTAAGGGTCAATCGTATTAATTATTTCATCAAATTTGGTAAGTATTCCCATTATTATGTTTTCAAATAGTCTTTCAGTTTATTCTGTTTTTTCTTTCTAGGAACCTATTATCCATTCATTGGTACACTTTAATGATGTCTTACATGTACCTTAGACTTTGTTCATTTTTCATTTTCTTTTTTTTTTCCTGTTTCTCATATTGGATAATATCAATTGATCTCTTTTCAAATTCACCGATTCTTTCTTCTGCCAGTTTAAATCTGTTGTTGAGTTCCTCTAATGAATTTCTAATTTTAGTTATTGTACTATTCAACTCCAGAATTTCTATTTGTTTACTCTTTATAATTTTTTATCTATAATTAGGTATTCTGTGTTTGGTAAAACATGTCCTTTTGCTTTACTTCATTTTTTGTAAAAATGGTTTACTTTAGACCTTTAAATTATGATACTTAAAAGAGCTGATTTAGGTCAGGTGCAGTGGCTCACGCCTATAATTGCAGCACTTTGGGAGGCCGAGGTGAGAGAATTACCTGAGCCTGCAGGTTTGAGACCAACCTAGGCTACTTGGCGAGACCTCATCTTTACAATAAATCAAAACATTAACTGGACATGGTGGCGCTTGCCTGTAGTTCCAGCTGCTTGCAAGGCTGAGGCGGAAGGATCACCTGAGCCCAGCAGGTTGAGGCTGGTGAGGCAGGGAGCATGCTACTGGACAGAGTGAGACTCCAACTCAAAAGAAAAAAAAAGGGCTGATGTAAATCCTTGTTGAGTAATTTCAATGCCTGGGTCTGCTCAGGAGCAGTTACTATTGATTATGATTTGTCTAATATATGAGCCATATTTCCTTGGTTTTTTGTAAGCTCATGATTTTATTTTCAAAAAGAAATTCTTGGTGTTAAAATATGACAACTTTGGAAATCATAATACCCCTCACCTCCTCTGATTTGCTGCTACTTGTTGTTTTGTTGTTAGTTTAGTGGCTTTTATTAATTTATTCTGTAAAATCTTTATTTGCCATGTGTGGCTATTCATGTCTCTGTTTCATTACTTTAATGGTATAATATAGAACAGAGATTTTCTTAAATATCTGGAACCTCCCAAAAAAGTTTCCATCTTTGCAAAGAGCTTCTGTTGGAGCATGCTTTTGATCTAAGTTTCAACTAGAGGTGAGGTGAAATCTTGGGGGATTTTCAAATCTTTCCTGATTATATGTACAATATTAGGCAAGTACATGATTTCTCTATTCCCAGAAATACATAAGAGCTTTTCAAAGTACTTATTTATCAATGTATCACACTCCCTAGCATTTCCTCTCAAGATTTCATTCAGTCTGTTGTTTGCTCAGCTGTTATTCACTGTTTTAGGTGTCAACAACTAAACTATTTCCATGTAATGTTTTAAACAAATATCCTTGGGTACCACCATAGTGAAAAAGAGTTCCAGTCTGGTGAAATAAAAATAAGCACTTTGATCAGGTTTTCCAGGGAGCTACTGGGCAGATGAACTAGAAACTATTTGCAAGTGGAGTCTGTTCTGCTTCTTCTGGTACCAGTACCAAAAAAGATGAGCTATAAATTTCCAGTCTTTCATTGAGCTGGGGAGTAGGAGATAGGAATACAGTAAGTTAAAAACCCAAGTGCGCACTATTCTTATTGAGATTCAGCTATTTTTCTTTCTTTTTAAGATATTTTGGTGACTTTAACTGACAAACAATAAACTGCATATGTTAAGACTATGCAAATTTCTAAGTTATGACATGTGAATACACCCATAAAACCATCACCACAATCAGGAAAATGAACATATCTACCCCCAACAGCTGGTTTTCTTGATGAGTTCTCCCTGGGTTGCTGCATGCTTGTTATTAGTCTCCACGGTTTCAAAAATTTGATTCTGGCCATTGTTGACTGCTTATTTTTCATGGCTCTTATGGAAGAAAGAGCTTAAAAATCCTTTACTCCACCATTTTTGCTGATATGCTTTTGTACTATTATTTTTAATAATTACTAAAATAAAATAAGTATTCATGCAAAAAATAAGAAATGAAAGTATAAAACAGGAACCATCACAGCTAATCTTAATTTGTAAATGCTGCCTAAATTTACATTGTCCTATATTTCCAAGTCCCTATTTTGTGTTTTCCAAACGATTGTGAATGTGTTGCCCTATGCTATCATGTTGAACTTGTGTTTTAATTGAATATATTTTCATCTGAATTAAGGCATAAGGAATTCAGTAGAAATTAAAAATGGTATCCTCAACTACTTTACTATTACCAACATTATATTGATATTTATTGTAAATTTTTAGAGTATGGATTTCCAGGGAAATTTGATCTAAAAATATTTTTCCTTCCTAATTAAATTAATAACAAGTATTTCCAAGAGAAATATTCATCAAACTCAATAAGTAAGATAAAATAAAAATGTGCTTGGCTAGATACATCTCTGCTATTAAGATTACTTGCCAAAATTTAGGAAATAATCCCTTTTTTAGTCTGATTTTAACACCTCAAAATATTTTCTTAAGACTACTTGGAAAGTGACTGTATCAGTTGTTTTTTTGTGATGATAGAAACTTGTTTTCTGTGAATCAAGTTAAAAACACATTTCTTAAAAGTCATAAAACAACTCTTCAAAGGAAATAGCTTCAGTCCTCTCTGACATCAATAGACTGCATCGAAGTTTATTTATTTATTATTATTTTTTTTTGAGTTGGAGTCTCACTCTGTCGCCCAGACCGTAGTGCAGTGGCCTTTCCCAGCCACCGCAGCCTTGACCTGCTGGGCTCTGGCGATCCTTCCGCCTCAGTCTTCCGAGCAGCTGGAATTACAGGCGCGCTCTACCACGCCCAACTAATTTTTTTATTTGATTGTAGAGATGAGGTCTCGCCTGCCCAGTTTTACAAGTAACAGTCTCCTTACTCCAGTAGCAAATACTAAAATATAATCTTACAAATGTTTAAAGCAAATTCTTATTTTTCTTTTTAATGATAGTTACTAAAGCATATATTAATATTACATAAAACTATTGTAGTTCAATTACATTGAATATTTCAAACTAAACATTTTCAAACCTACAGGGCTGTCATTAGTATTGTTACCTTTAAAAAAATCTTCTCAGCTTATTTCAAACATACTATGACAGTTCTAATTCACTTACTTAATACCCTGTTACTTAGAATCTCTTAGACATTTAATATATATAAATATATTTATGGTCTATTAATTGAAATCACTATCAGGACAGATTGGTTGTTTAAAAAGTGTAGACATAAAATTTTGGTACATAACACATTTCATGGAAATAGGATGTAAATTAAATACATACAAACTGAACTGAAGTGAAATGAGTGAAAAAAGCGAACAAATCCTGGGATATTCCACACTTGTGGTTTCTTCTCTTCCACCACCGTCTATGTTTCCATGTTCCCTAAAGAAAGCTGTGAAGAGTATACACTGGAGGCACCTGAGGTACACCAAATAGACTTCTTTTCATATAATTATGCATTTATGTTCCTTTCATATAAACGAAAACTATTCATTTGTAATCTCTAGTCTACTAGGGCCAGAGTTTACCTAGGGCTTAAAGTAAAAGTGAGGATATGAATAAATTAGTCATCTTTAAAACGCTGTGCTATTGAAAAAGACAGGGGGCTATAAGGGTAGTAGGTATGTCTCTAGGACCTCCTTGGATGATGGCCAATAGCTCCAAACATCTTCTAGATTACTGCACTGAATGGTGACCACAGTTAGTAAGACAGTACAGTTGACCTTTATTGTTTGCAGATTCATATTTGTGAATTTTCCTACTTACTAAGTTTTATTTGCAACTCCAAAATTGATAGTCATAGTAATTTTGTAGTCATTTATGAATATGTATAGAGTGGTAAAAAAATTTGAGTCACCCAGCAGTCATGTACTGTACAAGTACATGTGCCATGCTGTTAAGTGTTCAGTAAATGTGTCTTTTTAAAAGCTCATTTAGTGACATATTTTTTACATTCCTGTGACTTTTCTTGGGGATCGTACTGTTTAAAATGGTTCCTAAGCATAGTATCACACTGCTGTCTAGCATTTCTAAGTACAAGAAAGCTGTGATATGCTTATGGAGAAAATGTATATAATAGATAAGTTCTGTTCAGGCATGAGTTATAGCACTGTTGACTGTGAGCTCAACATGAATGAATCAACAATGTATATTAAGTAAGGCACCTTTAAGCAGAAGCACGCATAAAACAAAGTTATGTATTGCTTGGTTGATGAAAATGTGATCAGTCTCCTGGAACCCTGTACTTCTATTAGGAGTAATGAATGGCTCAGTATTCTCTACTGCAGTGTTTGTGGTGACTTTGTAGCGCACAAGTACTATAAATAATAAGAATTGCCTATATTTAACAATAAAAAATGCATTTACACTTTTTTGTGACTGCCAAAAAATTTTAACCTATTCCTCATGCATACCTTTTTTTCCCCTTCTCCACTTTCTTTATAAAGGAAATCCTGCATAAGATGTTCTAAAAACCTTTTACAATGCCCATAAATCTAAATGTATGGACGCTCATCCAAAGCACCAAGACTTTTATTTGAATAAATGTACAATATTCATTTATGACTCCAAGAAGTTTAATAAATGTTGCTTTTCCTGAGAAATTTGATGTCATAAAATAATTTTCACTAGTTATTTTTAAAAATATTTAAAGTAAATTTAATTATTTTGTTGTCTCACTGTAACCAGAGAAGACTCCTAGTTCCCTGATGCTCTAGAAACTAATCTAGGCACTGACAGAGATTTAAAAATGGAGAGCAACAACATTGACCTAATGGGGTTTAGAAACTAACAGTGGTAAAAATTTAAGTCCTTCAATAATTAATTCAAATCAGAGGAGAGACACAACATTAAAATAATGTAAACCAATTACTATCATGGACTAAAGAAGAGGGTGAAATGAAAATTTATCTAGTTTTCTCTACATTTTTCAAACTAAAGGTAGAAACTGAGAGAGAAATATAAAAACACTGTCTTTTAAAGACAAGGTTCTGTCAGCAAGCAGCAATGCAGGGGAGAAAGAGAAACATCAACCATTGAAGAATGAGCAGATGAAGACTATTAGCAAAAGGGCAATAAACATGGATATAGAATATTATAGTAAGAATTTTAAATACCTACTGCCTCAATTTTTTAATTCAATAAGTATTTTTGAACACGTTCACTGTCCAGTGTTACTCAAGGTGTTAGAAGTATACGGATGAGCTAAATAAGACTTGACATCTGTTCTTATGAAGCATTTAACCTTAAAAATTAAGAGAAACACAGCATACATGTACCAACATATGCATTTTATATCTATATATAATTTTTCAAATATTTGAATAAAAATAATGTTAACACCTTTGTTTATAAGTACACATTTTTTAACTTAGAGAAAGAAAGGGAAGAGGGAATGAAGGAGAGACCAGAAATAAAGCTTCTAGCTCTAAATGAATCTAAAATCTAAGAGAAAGAGTTGGTTCTCTGCCAGTGCAATGCCTATGGTCAAACTACTTGCATGTCTCTCAAGTATCCAAGGAGAATTTGCTTGTATTGAAATTTCTTTAAATTTAAGAAAAAATGTTCATGTATAAAAGATAATTCTGTATTTAATTTTTCATTATTGTTTTCTAATTCAAATCATAACGATTTCTCTTACTAGATGATCAATTACTCAAGTCCTACCAACTGATCTGTAGAAATTCTTATTTATTGGGTTTCTTAATATTTAAAGTGTATGATAGTTTATTCAACAAGTTCTATTGATTGCATCTCAACTTTTACTTGAATTCCATCATCTCTTTACAGCCACTGTCCATGAAGAATTGCTTACATTTTACATCTGGACTATTGCAAAGCTTCTAAATATTCACACATACTGGGTCTTCCCCTGGAATGTTCTCCCTCTCCTTCTTTTCCATTGTTTCATTATCCTCTAGTCTCAACATCATCCAAAGTGAACCAACTCAGGAACTGAAAAGTGAACACCACAAAGTCTCGCTTATAATTGGATGCCAAACTAAGCAAATACAAAGACATAGAGAATGTTATTATGGAAACTGGAGACTCAGAAGAGGGAGAAAGAAAGGAGAAGAGAGACAAAAAATGACTTATCAAGTACAATGCGCACAGTGGTGAATATACTTAAAACCCACACCAAAACTATTTGTGTGTCCCAAAGTTGTTCAGATTTTTTAAAAAACATTAAAAAGCAAGCAATAAATCAAATGTAATATTTTCAGTATGTCTTACTTTCTTTTGCAAACTCAGTTATTTTATGCATCTTCCAAATAGAGTATATAAAACAATAAGAGAACATCATTCCCACTCTAACAACCAGAAAAAAAATAGGATAACTCTCTTGAATGTTTCAGAAGGCTGAAGTTAAAATGTAGGTAAGTGAAATTATTCCAAATAGTGATCATCCATCCAAAGAGAGACAGAACACTTCACCTTAGGCTAAACATAGAAAGAAGTGACTCAAACAAAACAAAACAAAACAAAACAAAATCAAAAACAAAACAAAAACAAAAATGAAGAATGCATACCTAATCATCCAGCAATTCCACCACTTTCACTTCTGGGTATTTTTCCAAAGGAATTGAAATTATATATCGAAGGGATATTGGCACTCTCATATTTATTTCAGTATTATTTACAATAGTCAGGATATGGAAGCAACCCAAGTTTCCATTACTGGGTGAATGGATAAAGACAATGGTACACACAGTGGTATATTATACAATCTTAAAAAAATGTCTGTAATTCTGAACAACATGGATGGAACTGAAGGACACTTTTCTAAGTAAAGTAAGCCAGACCTAAGAAGACAAACACTGCATAATATTACCTATGTGTGAAATCTAAAATCATTTGGTTCAGAAACAAAGATAGAGGTAGCTCCCCTAGGCTGGGGGACAGGAGGAGGGATGTGAAAAGGGAAGATGTTGTCCAAAGGGTACAATGTTTCAGTAAGACGGAAGAAATAAATTTTATTGATATATTGCACTGCATGGTGACCACAGGTAATATTAATGTTTTGTATATTTCAAAATTTCTACAAAAATATATTTTTAAACTTTTCACTACAAAAAAATCCAGTTGGTTATATAATTGATATGTTAATTTGTTTGGTTGAATCTTTCTATAATGTACACATAGATCAAAACATCACATTGTACTTCATATATTAATATAAAAGAAATCAGCTAATTAGTTGAAATTGTAATTGTAATTCTGAAAGACCAAGAATAGATTAGCATGACAATTTACAATAGTTAGAACTGTATACACAAGGAAAACTTGCACTGACTTGCAACCTCTTTTCCACAGAACTCCTCTGAGTGCTGTGAAATACTGAGGGCAGAGCAAAAGACCAGAGGTACCTTTTTTAAGTGTTCCGGCATACTAGTGATTCCCCACTTCCTGCATAGTTGTTTAATAAAAGCAAAGATTTGAGGCACTGTGGGAGGGAACAAGAAGTCCACTGATGATCTATGCGAGGAGGAATAGGATAAAGTCATCTTTTTTCTGAGAGAGAGGCAGGGAACCTTCTTAGATCCAGCTTATCGTGCAGTTACAGCACAGAGGTTTGTTACCATTGGAGGATGGGCAGGAAACTCTCAAGTCATTATTTCTACGTGTTTATGAGAATGTTTCCTGAAGGGATTAGCATTTGAACTGATAGACTGAGTAAAACAGATGACTCTCCCTAATGTTGGTGAGCATCAGTCAATTGATAGAGAAATTGAATAGAAAAAAATGGAAAAAGGTTGGATTCTCACTCCTTCTGCTTGGTTGGTTGAACTGAATCACTATCAGTTTTCTCTTGCCATTGACACTCTTTGTTCTCAAACTTTCAGACTTACAGTAGAATCCACATCATTGGCATTTGGGATTTCAGGCCTTCAAACTACACCACAGGATTTCCTTGGTCTCCAGTGTGCTGGTGGCAAATCATAGGACTTTAATAGTGTGAGTTAAAACCTCATAACACAAAAAATTGTCTTTATGTGTCTATTTTTATCTCTCTCTCTCTCTCTCTCTCTACCTATCTACCTATCTATCATCTAACACCTATCTATCCTATTGGTTCTGTTTCTCTGGAGAACCTGTGTGTGTGTGTGTGTGTGTGTGTGTGTGTGTGTGTAGATACATGGATATGTATATATATATATTAGTATATATGTATTTATACAAACATGTGTATGCATGTATATATATATTATGCTAGGAAAAAAAACTAATCCTTCAATAACTTATAAGAAGGTAAAAAAATGAAGCTTTTATAATAGAGACCTATCTAAGAAAGAGGATAATGATGCCATGCTACTAACGTTTGAAAATTCAGGTACCTGGGCAGCTCTTTTTTTTTTTTTGAGTTGGAATCTCACTCTGTCACCCATACTGGAGTGCAGTGGCCACTCCCGGCCACCACAGCCTCAACCTCTGGGCTCCGGTGATCCTTCCGCCTCAGCCTTCAGAGTAGCTGGAATTACAGGTGCATGCTAGCAAGCCTGGCTAACTTTTTTATTTATTGTAGAGATGAGATTCACCAAGTTGCTCAGGTGGGTCTCGAACCCATGGGCTCAGGCAATCCACTCACCTCAGCCTCCCAAGGTGCGGGATTACAGGCTGAGCCACCGAGACACTGAATTGCTCCTAGGCAGTTCTAAGAGAAAATCATTAGAGACACTAAGAAGTCATTAAAAATCTATCTGATTGTAACAACAGGTGGTCTATTTTGGGGAGAACAATTGTAGCCTCATCTGTTTTAGTTCATTTTTGCTACTGAAACAAAATACCAGAGACAGTAATTTATAAAGAATGAAAATGCAGTTCTAGAGGCTGGAAAGCTCAAGGTCAGGGCACTGGCATCTTGTGAGGGCCTTCTTGCTGTGTCTTCACATGGCAGAAGGTGGAAGGGCAAAAAAGACTAATTCCCACCATCAAGCTTTTGTAAGGATACTAATTCCATTAAATAGAGCAGAATCCTTACGGCCTAGTCACCACTTAAAAGTCCCATCTTTTATTTATATCACATTGACAACACTTGAATTTTGGAAGAGACACATTCAAACCATAGTATTCATTCTCCATTGTCCGCCTTCTTCAAGTGAGTCATTCAGTCCATGTTTAGACCATAGACACCAGTGATGAAAAGGATAGTCTGACAATAACTCAGATGCACCAAGGTTCAGTAAACTTATTTCTTCCCTGGTACCACACACTAGAAAATAGGATATTCATTGTTTATATAAAATCATATGCTGCACTGGCAAAAATTACATAATTGAATATTTAAAGCTGCTCTGACTCTTATTCCACCCCATGCCTGGCCATGAAATGCTAAGCTTAGCGTGAAGCAAACCCTAAGCATCTGAAATGCTATTTTTCTCTTTGAATACTTCCCTACATGCTTAAAATTTACACTTAAATATAAAGAAAATGACAAATATCCTTCTTTAAAACACAACCTGAATAATTGTGGTTTATAATGGTATCTGTCTTGGAATTAAGCAGTTAAAAACACAACTGGTGGTGTACATGGGCTTACTGCTCAGAAAGTGTGGAAATATTTTATAGAGCACCTGTCTCCCACACTGTTTTAGTTGCTTACTCTGAATCCAGACATGAGTTTCATGTATAAAACTGACTTTGGTTTTTGGAGGCAGTCAGTATGTTGTGTCAGCACCATCCAGTCTGACCTTCATCCACACAGCAATGCACAGGAAAAAGCTGGGATTGAGGGTGAACTGATGAAAATCAGCATATATTTGTGAGTTATAAAGTCTCACAAATAATATATTATAGGCAGAGGTATAATGAAGACAAGTCTGGGAAAACATTTTTCATATACTATTCACAATGTCAAATGACCAGCAGTGGGTTTACGTTAAGGGTTAGCAAATTACAGCTCATGGGCCAAATCCAGTTCACTGCCTGTATTTGTAAATAATGATTTATTAGAGTACTTCCACACCCACTCACTTATGTATTGTCTATGGCTGCTTTGTGCCATAACATAGAGTTTTGTAGTTGCAAAAGAGACTGATGTGTCTGCAAATAAAACACTGTAAAACAGCTTCTAGTTAAAGATCTTGATTGAGCACACTATCAATAAAACAGAAATTCACAAAGACAAAGAAATATTGAAAGAGTGACTGAAGTTGCCACAGACTGCCTGACCATCTCAGTGCCAGGCCAGACAATCTCAGTGCCAGGCCAGACCCTGTCAGTGAGGGCCACAGAGGGAGTACAGTGAGGGAGAGAGAGGAAGGGTCCTAAAAGAGAAGATGAAACAGGCACCCCTGCCAACATCTTTAAAACTGAAGAGGGAAATGCCCCAGCTTGCTCACCATGGAGCAACAGACCCATGCTCTGTGATTGGCATGTTAACTACTCTAGGGTTGATCATGACCCAGAGGGAATATCCTGGAAGCACAAACTTCAGAGGGACAGGATGAGTGTGGTGTCTCAGGTGACCCAACCCCTCCACTGACCCAACTGAAGGACAAAGGGTGCAACCAAAAAATAACTAGGAAGACTCCCCAGGAATCAGCAGTGAGTCCTGGGTTGACTCAACCCCTCCTCTCCAGAAATCCTCTGAATGTCAGACCCATGACATGACTTAAAGGGACAAACCCAGGTGGATCCTGGATGGCAGCTGAGCTAGGGAAACTCTACTCTGGGATAAGCCTGGCTGGGACACCAAACACCAGCAACTGGGGAGAAGACAATTCCACACCTCCCCATGGGAGAGGATCTCCCTGACCTTATAAGAGTGGGATAGGAGGACAGATGCCCCAACCATTTTCCATTGCCCCCTTCTCCTCCTCTGGGCTGCACACACCAGGGAGATTGTAAATGAGCCCGCAGCCCTGCAGGAGACAGCAGGCAGACTTACCTGTGAGCAGGTGAGAGGAATAATTATAGAATGTGCCACAAGAGGGTGGTTAGTGTCCAGAAATTTTTTAACATTCTTTTTTTCTTTTTTGTTCATCTTTTTTATTGGCTTAGTGTGTGTGTGTGTGTGTGTGTGTGTGTGTGTGTGTGTGTGTGTGTGTGTGTGTGTGCAAGGTTCGATTTGCATTCCCCTTCCCCCCTTTTAATTGTACATCTTTAGTTTGGATTTAGTGTATATCTGTGAATGTGTGTGAGGTTTGATTTGCAGTCTCCCCTTCTTCCTCCTCCTCCTCCTCCTCCTCCTCCTCCCCCTCCTCCTCCTCCTCCCCTTCCTCCTCCCCTTCCTCCTCCCCCTCCTCTCTCTTCCTCTTCTCTCCTCTCTCTTCCTCTCTTTTTCTCTCCTCCTCCTCCTCCTCCTCCTCCTCCTCCTCCTCCTCCTTCTTCTTCTTCTTCTTCTTCTTCTCTGTTTCTCCTGTGGGGTGGGTGTGTGTGTGTGTGTGTTCAGTTTTCCTGTTTTGTTGTGTTTTATTTAGTGTTTTTTTTTTGTTTGGGTTTTGTCCCTTTTTTGTCTTTTTTGGTTTTGTGTTCTTATTTTTGCTTTTGTTTTTCTGAGGTTTATATTTTTTTTTCTTTGTATCTGTTCTATTTATTTTATTTTATTTTTTTTTTATGTCAATATTTTTTATTTTGATATTGTGGGATAAAGATAAGGGTTAGGTATACAAATATGCTTTGTTCAGGCACCCTTGTTGATAAGGGGTGTCTCCCCATCCCCAAACAGATATTAACTATCATTAATCCCACCTCCCTTCCTCTCCCTGCCCCATAGTTTCCCACCACTGTCAGTCCTTTTCTTATAGTATTACAATGGATGTTCAAGTTTCGCTACATGACTGAAAATATGTGATACTCAGATCTTTGTTTCTGTGAGAGGTCACTCAGTCTTATTGACTCTAGTTCCATCCAGGTTGCTGTGAAGTTCATGATTTTGTTCTTTTTTATGACTGTGTAGTATTCCATCGTGTATATGTAATTTTTTTCATCCAGTCCTCTTTTGATGGACAGTATGATTGATTCCAGGTTCTTGCTATTGTGAACAATGCTGCAATAAATATACATGTGCAAGTATCTTTTTTATAGAGTGATTTGAGTTCTTCAGGGTATATTCCAAGAAGCAGGATTGCAGGGTCATATGGGAGGTCAATATTTAGAGCTTTTAGGAATTGCCACACTGTTTTCCATAGAGGTTGCACTAGTTTGCAGTCCCACCAACAGTGTAGAAGTGTTCTCTTTTCGGCACACCCTCTCCAGCAACTGTTATTTTTTGAGTTATTGATAATTGCCATTGAAACTGGAGTTAGGTGGTATCTCAGTGTAGTTTTGATTTGCATCTCCCTGAAATTAGTGAGGTTGAACACTTCTTCATGTGTCGGTTGGATGCTTGGATGTCTTCCTTTGAGAAGTGTTTGTTCATATCTTTTGCCCATTTTATAATGGGGTTGTTTGCTTTTTTCTTTTCATCACATTTGAGTTCCTTGTAGATCCAAGATGTTAAACCTTTGTCAGACCTGGAGTTGGCAAATATTTTTTCCCTGTCTGTAGGCTGTCTTCCTGCTCTCTTGATGGTTTCTTTGGCTTTGCAGAAGCTTGTCAGTTTAATGAGGTCCCACTTGTCTATCTTCTCTCTTATGGCCTGTGGGTTTTGGGTTTTTTTGAGGAATTGGATGCCAGTTCCGATTTCCATGAGGGTGTGTCCTTCATTTTCTAAGGTTCTTATGGCTTGAGGTTTTACATTTAGGTCTCAGATCCATTTAGAGTTAATTTTTGTGTATGGGGATAGATAGGGGTCCTGCTTCAATCTTCTGCATGTGGTCAGCCAGTTTTCCCAGCACCATTTACTGAATAGGTTCTCCTCTCCCCAGTGGTAGGTGGTGGAGGCTTTGTCGAAGAGGAGTTGGTTGAGAAATTGAGGTTTTGTTTCTGGAATCTCAATGCTATTTCATTGGTCTATATGCCTGTTCCTGTACCAATACCAAGCTGTTTTGATTATTGTAGCTTTATAGTAAAGTTTGAAGTCTGGTAATGTGATACCACCTGCTTTTTTTTTTTTTTTTTTTTGCTGAGTATTGTTCTGGGTACTCTTGGTTGTTTGTGTTTCCATATGAATTCCTGTATTGTTTTTTCTAGGTCTGAGAGAATGTTGCTGGTAATTTGATGGGTATTGCAATAAATCTGCAGATTGCCTTAGGTAGGATGGACATCTTCACAATGTTGATTCTTCCAATCCATGAGCATGGGATATTTTTCCACTTGTGTGTGTCATCTTTGATTTCTTTGAGCAGTGTTTTACAGTTTTCATTGTAAAGGTCTTTCATGTCTCTGGTTAGGAAGATGCCAAGGTATTTTATTTTTTGTGTGGCTACTGTGAATGGAATTGTGGTTTTTGTTTGGGTTTCTGTTTCTTTATTATTGGTGTAAATAAATGCGATTGTCTTTTGCACATTTATTTTATATCCTGAGACTTTGCCAAAGGCCTTTATCAGTGTAAGGAGGTTTTTGACAGATTTTTTTGGGTTTTCAAGGTACACAATCATGTCATCTGCAAAGAGAGGTAACTTGACTTCCTCTTTTCCTATTTGGATACCCCTGATTGCCTTCTCTTCTCTGATTGCTCTAGCCAGGACTTCCAACACTATATTGAACAGGAGGGTGAGAGTGGGCATCCTTGTCTTGTTCCAGTTTTCAGGGAAAATGGTTCCAATTTTTGTCCATTAGGAGTATGCTAGCTATGGGTTTCTCATAGATGGCTTTTACTATTTTGAGGTATGTTCCCCATATGCCTAGATGTTCAAGGTTTTTTTGTCAAGAAGGGGTGTTGGATTTTATCAAAGACTTTTTCTGCATCTAATGATATATTTTCAGGTGAAAGGAACACAAAAGAAAGGAGGAGTAGCGATCTTAATCTCAGACAAAATACTCTTTAAGCTATCAAAAATTTAAAAAGATACAGAAGGGCACTACACAATCATAAAAGGCTCAATCTATCAACAAGAAATATCCTTCCTAAACATATAACACCCAACATAGGAGCACCAATTTTCATAAAGCAGCTCCTATGTAAACTAAAAGAATAGGTCAGCTCCAATACCATCATAGCTGGGGACTTTAATACCCCACTCACAATCCTAGACAGATCACCAGGACAAAAAATCAGCAATGAGATCCGAAACCTCAATGTGACTCTTGATCAAATGGACCTAATTGATACCTACAGAACCCTCCATCCAAAGACCACAGAATTCACATTCTACTCATCACTGCATAGAATGTACTCTAAGATCAATCACATACTTGGCCATAAATCAAGCATAAGGAAATTTAAAAGAACCAAAATTTTATCATGCACCTTCTCAGACCACAGTGGAATAAAAATAAACATTAACACCAACAAGCTCCTCCCCAAACCCACAAAGACATGGACACTAAACAGTATGTTGCTAAACAACTCCTGAGTCAATGATGAAATCAAAACAGAGATTAAAAGATACCTGGAAGCAAATTAAAATGAAGAAACATCTTACCAAAATCTCTGGGATGCCATGAAATCTGTGGTAAGAGGGGAATTTATATCCCTACAAACACACATGAAGAAAATGAAAGGATCACAAATTAACAGCCTAACAAGCCACCTAAGGAAACTGGAAAAGCAAGACCACAAAAACCCTAATTTCAGCAGAAGAATCCAGATCACCAAAATTAAAGTCCAAATCCAGGATAGAAGACAAAAAGATAATACAAAAAAAAAAAAAAAACAATGAAACAAAAAGCTGGTTCTTCGAAAGGATAAACAAGATTGACAGTCCCCTAAATAGACTGACCAAGAAAAAATGAGGAAAAATCCAAATAAGCACAATCAGAAACACAAAAGATGAAGTCACATCTGACCCTGAAGAAATACAGAAGATCATTGGAGACTACTACATACACTTGTATGGAAGCAAACTTGAAAACCTTAAGGAAATGGAGGACTTTCTGTCATCACACAACTTGCCTAAGATGAAACAAAAATAAATTGAGACGCTAAATAGACCAATAACAATCAAGGAAATTGACTACATAATAAGAAACCTACCTACAAAAAAAAGCCCTGGTCCAGATGACTTTCCAGCAGAATTCTATCAGACATTTAAAGAGGAGCTGATAACAATCCTACTGAAGGTAGTCCAGGTAATTGAGAAAGATGGAACTCTCCCTAAATCATTTTAAAAGCTAATATCACATTGATTCCCAAGCCAAGTAAAGACCCAACAAAGAAAGAGCACTACAGTCCAATATCTTTGATGAACATAGATGCTAAAATCTCAACAAGATATCTGTTCTATTTCATTTTACTTTTCTCTGTTCTCCTCATTACTGCTACTTTATCTTGGAATCAGGGGGTACACACATGTACCCATAGCATTGTCATATAGAGTAGTGGTGGGGAGTAGGTATCAGGGGTCCATACCCCAGTCAGTAAACATTGTAACTTGCAAGTAATTTCTGAACCCTAACTCCCCACCCCACAACTTATTCAACTCTCAAAACTATAAGAAGCAGCAAAGTTTCCCAACTCCAACCCTATTAAAAAACAAAACAAAATAGGAGTCTCTGATCATGGAGGAATAGAGGACTGAGCAAACAATAGAAGTAAAAACCCCTCTCACTACCATTGAATAATAAAATTAAAGAGAAAAGAAAGAGATCTATCACAAATGAGGAAAAATCAACAAAATAATACAGGTAATTCCCAGTGTACCAAAGAGGTAATGCCACAAAAAATCAAAATTCAGAACGCAAACAATGGAAATCACTAATAATTGGCTCCACATTACAACGGGGGTTAGGGAATGGATGGAAAGAATGAATGACTCAAGAAAGACAAAATGTAACACTGAAAGTATCTGCAACAAAGATTGTGGCCATGAAAAACCTTATCCAGGAAATAAATAACAAGGTGATGAGCATGGTAAGCAGAATTAGTCAAGCTGAAGAAAGAATCTCAGAGCATGAATATCAAAACATGGACGTAACCCAATCTACGAGAAACATGGAAAGAAAACTCAGAAAGAAAGAACAAAGCCTCCAAGAGATGTGTGACTACATCAAGAGGCCAAGCTTATACTTCAGCAGTATTTCAGAAGAAGAAAGGGAAATGAACACCATGGAACAAATATTCCAGGAGGTTATCCATAAAAACTTTCCCATTTCATCAGAGATGAGACCTTTCAAACACAAGAGATTCAAAGAGCATCAAATGTAAGACATCAAATGAGAAGTCCAACCCCTCGACACATAGTTATTCACCTACACAAAGTAGTAGAAAAAAAATAATCCTAAAGGCAGAGAGAAATGTCAGACTACCTACCAGGGAAGACAAATCAGAATAGCAGCAGATTTATCAGGAAATACATGACAAGCTAGAAAGTTGTGGAGTACAATTTTCAAAGTCCTCAAAGATAAACAATTTTAACCAAGAATTTCCTACCCAGCCAAGCTCAGCTTGATCAGCAATGGAGAATTAAAATCCCTCCCAGACGTTCAATCCCTAAAAAATTATGCTGCTTTCAGGCCAGCTCTACAGGGGATGCTCAAAAAGGTATTAAGTACAGAAGAAAGAGAAGAAGGAGAAGGAGAAGGAGAAAAAAAACAACCATGTACTTCCCAAGAAAGTACAAAAGCAGAATCAACATAACAGGCCCTGTGATAGCCAAATTGCAAATACACACATTTATCAACTCAAAAGTTAAAAGAAAACCAAACAGTCATATAAGAGCCTCAAGACAGGGATAAATTCTTACATTTCAATAATCAGCCAGAACGTCAATGGACTTAATGCACCACTAAAAGGACATAGAATGAGTTCTTCAGGGTATATTCGCAGTAGGGGGATTGTGGGGTCATATGGGAGGTCGATATTTCGAGCTTTTAGAAATTGCCACACTGTTTTCCACAGAAGTTGCACTAGTTTGCACTCCCACCAACAGTGTAGAAGTGTTCCCTTTTCACCACACCCTCTCCAGTAACTGTTATTTTTTGAGTTATTGATAATTGCCATTGTGACTGGAGTTTGGTGGTATCTCAGTGTGGTTTTGATTTGTATCTCCTTGATGATTAGTGAGGTTGAACATTTCTTCATGTGTCTGTTGGCTGCTCGGATGTCTTCCTTTGAGAAGTGTCTGTTAATATCTTTTGCCCACTTTATAATGGGGTTGTTTGTTTTTCTCTTTTCAGCACGTTTGAGTTCCTTGTAGATCCAAGATGTTAAGCCTTTGTCAGACCTGGAGTTGGCAAATACTTTGTCCCAGTCTGTGGGCTGTCTCCCTGCTCTCTTGATGGTTTCCTTGACTTTGCAGAAGCTTGTCAGTTTAATGAGTTCCTGCTTGTCTATCTTATCTCAAATCACTCTATAAAAAAGATACCTGCACACGTATGTTTATCACAGCATTGTTCACAATAGCAAGAACCTGGAAGCAACCATGCTGTCCATCAAAAGAGGACTGGATTAAAAAATGTGGTACATATACATGATGGAATACTACACAGCCATAAAAAAGAACAAAATCATGAATTTCGCAGCAACCTGGATGGAATTAGAGTCTATAATACTGAATGATCTCTTACAGAAACAAAGATCTGAGTATCACATGTTCTCACTCATATAGTGGACCTTGAACATCTATCGTAATACTATAAGAAAAGGATTAACAGTGGTGGGAAACTATGGGGGTGGAAGGAGGGGAAGGGAAGTGGGATTAACAGTAGTCAATATCTGTCTGGGGACTGGGAGACACCCCTTATCAACAAAGGTGCCTGAATGAAGCATATCTGTATATCTAACCCTTAACTGTACCCCACAATTTTAAAATAAAAAAAGTTGATTAAAAAATAAGACATAGAATGGCAAACTGGATTTTCAAAAAATGACCCAACAATATGCTGTGTCCAGCGAACACATCTCACTACAAATGACACCCACAGACTCATAGTTAGAGGATTGTAAATATACTTTCAGGTGAAAGGAACACACAAAAAAGCAAGAGTCATGATCTTAATATCAGACAAAGAAACCTTCCAGCTATCAAATATTTAAAAAGATATGGAAAAACACTGCATAAGGATAAAAATTTCAATCCATCAACAAGAAATATCCATCCTATATGCACTAAATACAGGAGTGTCAGCTTTTATAAAGCAACAACTAAGTAAACTACAAAAATATATTAACTCTAACACTATTATAGGTAGGGACTTAAATACTCCACTAACAACCATAGATAGATTATCAAGGCAAAAATCAACAAGAAGATCCAGAACATCAACTTGATGCTACAAAATGGACTTAACAGATACCTACAGAACACTCCCCAACAACCATGGACTATATATTCTACTATCACCACATGGTATGTACTCCAAGATTGACCACAAATCAAGCATAAACACATTTCATAAAACAGAAATACTGTCATGCACTTACTCAGACCACAGTAGAATAAAAATAAAAAATTGCCACCAATAAGATCCCCCCAAAATACATAAGACATGGACACTAAACCGCATGATGCCAAACAACTCCTTCGTCAACACAGAAATCAAAACAAAAATTAAAAGTCTTGGAAGTAAATTGAAAAAAAAAAAAACACCTCTGGGATGTCATGAAATCAGTGCTAAGAGGGGGAGTTTATAGCTCTATGCACACACATCAAGAAAATAGAAAGATCTCAAGGTAACAGCCTAAGAAATCACCTAAGGAAGCTGGAAAGGCAGGACCACCAAAACCCTAACTTCAGCAGAAGAATCCAGATCATCAAAGTAAAAGCCCAAATACAGAACACAGAAGACAAAAATAGCAAAGAAAAAAATCAATGAAGCAAAAAGCTGGTTCTTTGAAAGGATAAACAAGATTAATGGATTCCTAGCCAGAATGTCCAAGAAAAAGGGAGAAAAGCCTAAATAAACGCATCCAGAAATCAAAATATCAAGCCACAACTGACCCCGAAGATATGCAAAAGATTATCAGAGATTGCTACGCACACCTGTATGGAAACAAACTCAAAACCCAAAATGAAATGGAGGACTTCTGACATCACATAACCTCCCAAGGTTGAAACAAAAAGAAATTGAGAATCTACATAGCCTAATAACAACTGAGGAAATTTACTCCATCATAAGAAAACTACCTACAGAAAAATACCCTGGACCAGATGACTTTCTAGCATAATTCTACAAAACATACAAGGAAAAGCTGATACCAATTCTATTGAAAGTATTCCAGGCAATCCAGAAATACGGAACTCTTCCCAAATAATTTTATGAAGCTAAAATCATTCGGATACCCAAACTGGGTAAAGATCTAACACAGAAAGAGAGCTACAGGCCAATATCCCTGATGAACATAGATACAAAAATTCTCAACAAGATTCGATCAAATTGGATTCAACAACATATCTCCAAATTATCCACCATGACCAAGTAGGTTTCATCCCCAGGATACAGGGCTGGTTCAACACTGATATGAACATAAAATTAATTAAATACATCAACAGATGTAAACCCAAGAACCACATGATTGTATCACTAGATGCAGAAAAAGCTTTTGGCAAAATCCCACAACCCTTCTCAAAATAGTAAGAGCCATCTACAATAAACCCACAGCAATTGGAAACATTTCCTCTAAACAATGGCATGAGACAAGGCTGCCCACTCTCACACCTCCTGTTCAAAATAGTGTTGTAAGTCCTAGTTAGAGCAATTAGATAAGAGAAGAAAATCAGGGGTATACAAACAGGAAAAGATGAATTTAAATTATCCCTCTTTGGTGATAATATAATCCTATACCTGGAAAACCCACGAGAATCTGTAAAAAACCTTGAGCTGATAACATTCTTTGGCAAAGTGTCAGGATACAAAATCAGCGTGCAAAAGAAAATTGCATTTTCATACACCAACAGGCAGAGGACCTTATAGAAACCACAATCTCATTTGTAATATCCACATACAAAAAAAGAGAAATACCTCAGCATCATCCTAAACAGAGATGTGAAGTACCTTTACATGAAGACTACAAAACACTGCACAAATAAATCCAAGAAGACACAAACAAATAAAAAAAAAATTCCATGCTGATGGATTGGAAGAATCAACATTGTTTAGATGTCCATCCTACCCAAGGTACTCTACAGATTCAACACAATTCCCATTAAATTACCAACATCATTCTTCTCAGACCTGGAAACGATAATACAGAAATTCATATGGAAACAAAAACAACCTCAAATAGCCAAACAATCCTTAGTAAAAGAAACAAAGTGGCAGGTATCACATTTCAGACTTCAAACTTTATTATAAGGCTATAAGAATCAAAACAGCCTGATATTGGTACAAGAATGGGCATGTAGACCAACGGAACAGGATAGATTCTTGAAGCAAATCCTCAATTTCTTAACCAATTATCTTTGACAAAGCCTCCACCAACAACCACTAGGGAGTGGAGAACCTATTCAGTAAATGATGCTGGGAAAACTGACCACATTCAGAAGAATGAAACAGCACCCTACCTATCACCAGACACAAAAGTCAACTCTAAATGGATCAAGACCTAAACATAAAATCTCAAACTCTAAGAAAATGCATAAGACACGTTTATGGAAATTGGACGAGACAGCCAATTCCTGATCAGAATTCCAAAAGCCCATGCCATAAGAAATAAGAGACAAGTGGAACCTCATCAAGCTGAAAAGTTTCTGCAAAGAAAAATAACCATCAAGAGAGTGGGGAGACAGCCCACAGAATGGGAAAAAATATTTGCTAACTGCATATCTGACAAAGGACTAACATCCAGAATCCCAGAATCTACAAGGAACTCAAATATGCTGGGGGGGGGTGTGGTGGTGTGTGTGTGTGTGTGTGTGTGTGTGTGTGTGAACAAACTCATTAAAAAGTGGACAAAATATATGAATGGAAATTTCTCAAAAGAAGACATATGAGCAGCCAAAAGATACATGAAAAAATGCTCAGCATCACTAATCATCAAAGAAAAGCAGATCAAACCACATTGAAGTACCACCTCACTCCAGTTAGGATGGCCATTATTGATAACTCAAAAAACAACAGGTACTGGAGAGGAGGTAGGGAAAAGGGTACACTTGTACACTGTTGGTGGGAGTGTAAATTAGAACACTGTGGAAAACAGTGTGGCAATTTCTAAAAGATCTAAAAATCAACCTTCCTTATGATCCAGTAATCTCTTTCTGGAAATATACACAGAAAAACTCAAATCATTCACAAAAAGATTCTTGTACCTGCATGTTTATTGCAGCACTATTCACAATGGCAAAAGCATGAAACCAACCATGTTTCTCATCGAAAGTAGATTGGACCAAAAAAATGTTGCACATATACATGATGAAATATTATGCAGCCATAAAGAAGGACAAAATTATGAACTTTGCAACAACTTGGATGGATTTAGAGTCAATCATATTCAGTGATATATCACAGAAACAAAGAACTAAGTAACATATGTTCTCAGCCATAAGTGGGCTGTCACATTTATCATAATACTATAAGAAAGGAATAGGCAGTTGGGGGACACTACCAGAGAAGGGAAGTAAGGAGGGGGCACAGACATCAGTAAGGTACCTAATCCCAAACCAGGCAAAGTGGGAACCAAAGGGAGATCCAAACTTCACTTGTATGATGATCACTTATGTACATAATTTTGAATTGTACTCCACAACTTTAAAATTACATTAAAATAGATATTTAAAAAAGAAAATATAAGTGATGATGATAGCCACCATATTTTCTAGGCTGAAGAGCAGAAGGATAAGCAAAACCTGATATAATGGATCAGAGAAAACTGGAATTAACAGCAGTTGTTGCGGAAAGATAAGAAGCAGTCTGCATTGTACAACATCAGAAAGGCTCAGGAACTGGCATTCTCAGATCTCTCTGCAGGAGTTGAAGATGTGGTGAAACAGAAGAATTAATATAAAGAAAATTTAAAAAAATCTGATAACACCAAGCATTGTCAAAGATTTGAAGCTAAGAGGCAAAGAAACATTTATATACTGCAAATAGGCGGGTACACTGATACAACTACTTTAGAAAACAATTTACACTGAGTAAAGATGAAGATGCATTCGTTTTATGATCCAGAAATTCTATATCACCTAGAGGAATTGTAAAATATATACACTTAAATATATAAATAGGAATGTTTACGCAGTGCTGTTTGTAAAAAAAATGCTATCACTGCAACCAATGTCTATCAATAGCAAAGTGGATAGATATATTACTTAAAGTTTACTATGAATGGAGTTACACACAAACATTTTTCTCAGAATATAATGTTTAACAAAGAGTTTCATGTTTATACTATGTGAAGAAATGTTATATAACCCGGGCATACCCACAGTAAAAGTATGAAAGTGAACCATACGAAAATGCCATTTTGTAGGTAAAAATGGTTAAATATCAGAAATTTTATAAATTATTATATCTGGATTGCAGGAATTAGAAACAATAAATGTGGGCAAGAAACTTATTTTTTAGAAGCATTGTTGAAATGGTTAGTTTTTAAGTTTCTTAAATGATTTTTAAGAATTTAAAAAAATTTTAAGAATTCGGATACCATAAACTGTTTGTGGGTATATCATTCATTGCTTGTCACAAGTTAAAACTGATTCAATATTTATAAATAGAATATGGAAACAATTCATATATCATTGACTGCCTTTATTTTAATGTGGTTGACTGATTCAACAGTACATATTGGAATGTTTCCTCCTGAGAGAAGGAGAAAGAGAGGCAGTTTGCCCAGACAAATTCACGTGATTCAGTCAGAAGTCATCCTTTGAGCTTTTAATCATCTGTGCAACATGTTTCTCAGATCTTGGTGATTTTTAGTGATAGTATATGACAGATGGCCAATTTCATGTTGTAGGGGACCACATATAAATCACTACACTTGTTTCTGCCAGTTTTACAGTTCGACCTTTCAGATGTTGAAAATATATCTATTTTAATGCTAAAATTTTAGCTTCTCTTCTTTGATTCTCAAAGATCTAGTATTCATATTTTATAGTTCTTGTAAATTTCTCCATGATGATTCATCTATTCAAACATGAAATTAAGCCTCATAGCATCATTTTGTCTTGTGGTGTTACTAATTTTTGTTTCTACATAAAATGAATTGATGATCAATTAAGATAGTTCAAAAATCATCATGAGAATGACAAGTACATTTAATGCAAAGGCAGTAAAATTAGTGTGTAAAGTGTGTTAGGCTCTAAATTCAGGAGAACTAGTAAGCACAAAATGTTGCACCTTTCTTCAATAAACATCTATTAAATGCCTTTTCTGCCCACTGACATTGCTTTAGATGCTGAGGGAATGGCATAAAATTCCCATTTTCATGGAACTTACACAAAGGTTGTGGTATGTCAAACGGAATGACAAAGGGGGATGCTATGCTATGTTTTACTGACCCCTTAATTACATTCAAATAAGCTCTATACCAACTCCCTGTCGACCTCCTCCTCCTTTTCTTTCTAATTCTTGGTTCAAATTATTTTTTTTAAAAAAACCGGAAAATGTAGAATTTCAACAAGGTATTGCAAAGAGTTTGTACAAAAGAATATTAATCACAGAGGTTAGAGCAATTATCATTAATTTTAACTGAATCCTCATGATTGAAATAATATTCAGAGCTATAAATTATTTGAAATTATTAGTAAAGAAACCTTATAACACAACAATGCAGATATCCAGCAAGAATAACTTTTGTAGTTGGAATTAATTAATGGGGGTTTTATGACAATAACACTCATTTTGAAACTGCTTCTCTCTTGCATATCCACTCTATATCTTTTTGGGGGAAAGCAGCACCAGCAGGAAAATTTAAAAAATCATATGAAGTACAACATATTCTGCACTAAGGACTGTTATTGGAAAGTTCTTGTTTACAGATCAAACCAGAGTTACAATTTTCTGAAGCTCCTCAGGGCTGTTTTCCTGCTTCTTTCTCTGTACTCAGATGCCTTTCTGTCAGGGGAAGCAGCTGCTGGCAGAGATCATGTACTCCAGGGAGATTGTGCAATAATCACAGTTGCCATTACTACAGGACCAGGCACAAAGACAACACAGCTTTGTCTTGAACTTTGCTTATTTTAAATTGAGTAAAGAAGTCCAAAACATTTACTGTCTTGCATTAGGTTTTGTAAAGTCCAGTGTGAAGCAGAGCATTTTTAATAAAGCAATCTGATCCACGTGTCTTATTTTCTTGGGTTCCTGAAGAAGTTATAACAGTCTCTGTGGGATTATACATTAAATATGTAAAAGTTATATAAATATATATGACATATAAATGACTGTTGTATCAAAGATCTAAATATTAAAAGAGACAAAGAACATTACTAAGTATAATGAGTCTCAGCTATGTAGAAGGGGCCATGAATAATGAAATTAAAATAACACAAGTTATCCTGAGAAGTAAGACTGGAAACAAATTTGTTTTTGATTGGAACCATTCTTTTATTTGTCGCATTTAAAAATTGCTGAACAAAAGCCTCAGACTCAATTTCTATCTCCTTGATCATAATAGCAACACCAAGGGGTAGCTTTTTTTTTTTTTTGTGAATTCTTTATACTTTCAATTATCTTCATCAATAGCCCTAGCAGCTTCAAACAGAAAGAAAAAAGATTATATTCAATTTTATATATTTTGATATTTACATGTAATACAGAGGATGCCAAAAATGTACACACATTTTAAGAAAGGAAAAAAAGTATTAAAATTCTAATAATCAATATATACCGATAACAAAAGATTAATGCAAGTCACAGTTGACTTCTGCAATTGTACATTGCTACTGTAATTCAGTTCAATTTTGAAAAGTAATACATAGAGAACATCTCTTAAAATGTTCGTTCATTTTTTGGCACCCCTTTGTAAATGATTTATACAAAACATAGATAATATTCTATAAAGTATAAATAAGGCATTTTAAGAAAACTTTGTTGGCATATTCTAAACAAAAACAGCACATTTATTTCAGAAGAAACTGAGCATCTCCTTCCAAGCAGATTGTTATAACCTTTGCCTTTTTAAAAATTCTGGAATGGACCCTGATTAAATAACAAAAGTTAAAATAAGAGTTCTCCCTAACTGCTATGATGTATTAGCATTTTGCCATCATAAGAAATATATCCTTACTCAGAATTCATTTCAAAGAATAGTCAGAAGTAAAAGTCTTTTTTGTTGTCTTCTCTGAACTATCATTGTAATTACCATAAAAATCTAACACTAAATAATGCAGTGCCATGTCAGTTAGTACTCATATATCTGTCTTTACTTCCCTCCCTATGACTTCATGAAGGGAGTCTGTCTCATTCCCTGCTTTGTAAGTGATGCCATTCATAAGTAAAGAGTGCACACAATCCGGACTTGGTGGCTCAGCCTGTAATCCCGTGCCTTTGGGAGGCTGAGGTGACTGGATTGCCTGAACCCGCGGGTTTGAGACCAGCTTGGGCAGGCGAGGACTCATCTCTACAATAAATCAAAAAGTTAGCCGGGCGTAGTAGCACACGCCTGTAGTTCCAGCTACGTGGAAGGCTGAGACAGAAGGATTGCCGGAGTCCAGCAGGTCGAGGCTGCGGTGGCCAGGAGTGGCCACTGCACTCCAGTCTGGGCGACAGAGTGAGACTCCAACTCAAAAAAAAAAGAGTGCACACAATAAAACTGAAATCATATGCATGCCTATGGACAGAGTTGTTTCATCTACCTTGATTTCACAATAAGCTGTTTATGAACTCTCCCTTTGGAACCATGTGTTACATTTAGATAACCAGACAATCCACGAAGAATGTAAAACAATTGGAATGCTGTTGTAACTCTTCCATGAGGAACAAACCCTTTAGCAGATAAAAGATGGGAAAGCCTTTCTTCATTTGGAAGCTCATACACATCAAGAAGTGGGCTAAGTTCTTACAACAGTGGATGGGCTGAGTGAGGACTGGAAAGAAAATGTAAGGGAAGGCTGCTGTGTTTTACAGTTCATGAGAAGGGTTTAACCTACCTTGATAAGAAGGCGAATAATCTCATATTTAACTGTGATCAAAATTACAACATTGGTAAGGAATGGGTGGTCATGGTCTCATCATTCCTATACCCAGCTGGACAGAATTGTAGGAGAGACATTAAGAATAGTAGAAAAGCGATACTTTCTATCAGCATCTATCCCGTGGTATTTCCTTCTAACATTTCTAGACTATGTTTCAAAGCCATCAATTCAATCCTGCCTAAATTGTGCTCAAGGTTTAGCCCAGAGTTAAGTTTCTGGCGTTTGCTCTTATTAGTGAGGGACTGACTGATCTACTCATTGAGCCATCGCTCACCTGATGACCATAACAATCAATCAGAAGAAGTAGGGACAACACCATATATGTAGGAATTACATCAGATATGTAGATAAATCCTCACAAATACTAGTAGCATCCTGAAACTCAGCCTACCCTTCTCATTTTCAAGAACTTGCTGTGGGACAATGCATCTAAAGTTAAGGATGATCACAGCCCAGGGACTTGCAGTGCCCTTTGGGGACTGACTCCACATCCTCCAGTAAGCATCAGTTCTCAATTCCCACCTGCTGCTTATCTTTCACGGTTAACAATTTGCAAGTCTGGATGATACTTTAGAATAACGTAATCACAACTTTGTTTTCCATAATTCCATGGTGGAGCCATTCTACTTTTGAGTCCAGAGGGAAAAGACGTAAAAACTAGCTGTAAATCACACTCCTATGAGAAAACATAAACCTCTGATTTATCCCCAGTAACTGTCTGTTTTCATCTAACTTATGATAAAGTATCCAAGAAAAAGTGAGATCAATTTTAGAAATTATAATTAAGCAGTCACTCCATCTATGAGGGAACAAAAATCACTAGACTTAAGGGGGGAAAATACTGATATCCAAAGTGAAGCAAACTCTATTTTTCACATGTAATATGTGGTTGTCAAAAAATAATTTCCTCATCGAAGCATCAGGAAACTGAATGGAAGATAGGAGGATGGGATTCAAACTTGTTATAGATCAAACTATGAAACAACTTATATAAATTTCATGACTACATTTGGAATCTCTAAAACCAATAAAATCTTTCATATTATTATATCTCAGCAACTGGTTCTTGTTCTTCAAGAAAGGGTTAAAAACTAAAAACTTAATGTATTCCCAATTAAAATGCATTTAAAACTCATTGGCTTGAGATAATCAGGCAATTACATTTCAACTGAATAATCACTCAGTTGTCACAGTCTCACTGGAGCCTTTTCTGACCAAACAATTTAAAATTAAAGCCAAGTCTCATCATACCCCATGTTCATTCTCTCTCCTTCTCTCCCTCTCCCTCCCCCTTTCCCCTTCCCTCCCTCCCTCACTTTCTCTCTGTCTTTCTCTCTCTGTCTCCCCCCTTTAATCCTCTTCCCTGCTATTTTTGGTAGTACTGTACAAGACTATTTAGTCTTATGCATTTATTTGATTTACTATCTGCCTTTTTCCAAAAGAATGTAGATTCTTTTGTTTTTCTTTTCGGAGAACTACTATGATCCCTGGGATTTTGAAGAGTGCCTACCAAGCTGAGCCACATGTAAGTATCTGTGGAATGAGTGAATGAATGAATGAACCAGAAAGTAAAATCATTTAGATGGCAAACATGCACTCAATAATGCTAGAATGTTAAAACCATGCCTAACACTAATATTGGATAAATGGTTGAGTTTATCATACTCAGTCCCTAAAACCAATCTCTTCGGTCAACAAAGTAATCTTCATCCATAATGGGGAGGGAGTTAGAGACTGGTCTGGAGGGTTTCCATAAACTGTGGCTCCATTATGAAACTTATATAGGGTAAGAATATATGGCACAGCTGGATGGCAAACCTAAGACTTCATCTTTATTTCTTATCCTATTTTAATATAGATAACAATAGGGTAATCAGAAAAAATATAGTATAGAGTTAAGCTGTATATTGCCAAAATGTTGATGCAAAGAAATACAATGCAAACTGTGTATCACTACAAAAACAAATGCAAAATCCTGAGACTGCTTGCCAGGGACACTAATTTTTTTAAAAGATTAAGATCTATGGAAATATGGATAATTACAGCATCACACTTATTATGCTTTAGTTAATGGCGAAGCACACATTCATGATGATTCACTTGTCCCCCGGGGTCTTCAGTGTAAATATAGATGCTGTCTTTTAGGTTGAATCATGAATTATAGGCATTAGTCCAAAGAAGACAGCAGAAGCTAAGCAAGAGCACATCACAGCCTTGGCATAGATGAAGAACTATGCCTCCCTGGGTCTGATCCACATATATTTTACTTATCTTACCTGGTACCATGAAGTCATTCTGCTCCTTCAAGTAACCAGCCATGATCAGTGTGACCATATATGGCATGTTAAATAATTGTCTTATAAAAGATCTGAGCAGTCATGCAGGAAGCTACAGCATGAAGTTCTGTGCACCTACAGCCAGCATTCATACTAAGGAAATAGGTAGTGGTGGTGCTATAGACCACCTAAATTTGCTACTCCATCTTTAGCTGGACATCAGAATAAGGCTCCATCATTACATTGTTCTGGAAAAAGTAACCATAAGATGATTGTTAAGTCATTTACTAGAGCTCATCTCTGAGTTCTTTATATTGCATAGTCATGATGAATAGAGTCATCACTTCCTTTCTTTATTCAACAGGCAGGTTCCCATCAATAGACAGATGCTATGCTTAAGATGCAAATATAGAAAATATCCTGATCTCTATCCTTAAGTATTAATAGCACACAATCTATTTGAGACAACAGATATATATATCTTTACAATGCAAGGAAAAAAGAAAAGATAAATATATTCCTGCAGTATAACAGATGTGTAAATATATTTTTATAATGCAAGGCAGGAAGTGTTATAAATGTGATCAAAACAAGAGTTCTGGAGTAATTGAAAGGAAACAATGAAGGGAATCTTATTCTCAAGAAAGAAATGAAATAATATTTTTTAAAGAGTTGATGCTGAACTATTTTTAAGTCTAAATGACATATATAGACAGAGTACAGAGGGAATATGTTTAAAGTTGCAAAACACATAAAACTACAGTGAGATGAAAACTGTAGCATATAGGAGAGTATCAGTGAGGATGAGAATGGTGGGAACTGAAATGGAAAAGGTGTAATTATGGCAATGGATCACACATGAAGAGGAAATAATTTCATTCAAAAATATTTAACGTGCATATACTCTACGCCAGGCAAGGAATTGCATGCTTATCTAGTGCCACCATTATGTTTAACATGCCCCCATGGCAGGCCTAAATTATGACTCAATTATCATTTAAAATTAAAAACTTGGAACAAAGGGCACCAGTTATCTCCATTTTCTTTTTAGTTTAAAGATATGGGGTACAATTCAGGATCAGGTATACAAGTGGTTGTTGTACAGGTAAAGTTTGAGCCTCCCTTTGGTCCCCACTTTGCCTGATTTGATTTGAGATCAGGTATACTTTATTGATGTTGTGTCCCCCTACACCCTCACCCCGGCAGTATCCCGCTACTGCCAATAGCTTTCTTGTAGTGTTATGGTAAATATTCAGGGTCTGCTTATGAGTTAGAACAGGTGGTACTCTGTTCTTTGTTTCTGTGATAGACCACTGAGTGTGATAGACTCTAAATTCATCCAAGTTGCTGTGAAGTACATATGTTTTTCCTTCTTTATGACTGCATAATATTCCATTGTGCATATGTACCACATTATTGATCCAATCCAGTTTTGATGGGGAGCACTGTTGGTACCATATTTTTTGCTAGGGTGAATAGTGCTGCAATAAACATGCATGTACAGGTATCTTTTTTGTAGACTGATTTGAGTTCGTCTGGGTACGTACCCAGTGGTGGGATTGCTGGGTCATATGGAAGGTCAATGTCTAGTTTTTTCAGAAATTGCCACACTGTTTTCCAAAGATGTTGCACTAGTTTCCATTCCCACCAGCAGTGTAGGAGTGTTCCTTTTTCTCTACATCTTCGCCAGCATTTGTTGTTGTTGGTTTTATTAATGATGGCCATTCTTATTGGTGTTAGGGGTTTCTCCAGGTGGTATTGATTTGCATTTCTCTGATGGTTAGTGAGGCTGAGCACTTTTCGTGTGTCTGTTGGCTGCCCGTATATCTTTTTCTTTCTTTCTTTCTTTCTTTCTTTCTTTCTTTCTTTCTTTCTTTCTTTCTTTCTTTCTTTCTTTCTTTCTTTCTTTCTTTCTTTCTCTTTCCTCTTTTATTTTTTATTTTGAAATTGTGGGGTACAATTCAGGGTTAGGTATACAAATGTTCATTGTGGAGGTACCCTTATTGATGAGGTGTCCCCCCTCCCCCAGTTGGGCAGCTGGGATTGACTGTATATCTTCTTTTGAGAAGTGTCTATTCATGTATTTTGCCCACTTTTTAATGGGGTTGTTTGTTATTTTCCTTTTGGCTTGTTTGAGTTCCTTATAGACCCTGGATGTTAGGCCTTTGTCAGACATACAATTGGCAATTTTTTTCCCCATTCTGGGGGCTGTTTCCCTGCTTTCTTGATGGTTTCTTTTGCTTTGTAGAAGCTTTTCAGTTTGATGAGGTTCCACTTGTCTATCTTATCTCTTATGGCATGGGCACTTGGAGTTTTGATCAGCAATTGGTTGCCAGTTCCAATTTCCTTAAGGGTGTCTCTTACATTTTCTAAGGTTCTTATAGTTTGAGGTTTAGGTTTAGGTCTTTGATCCATTTATAGTTAATTTTTGTGTATGGTGATGGGTAGAAGTCCTGTTTCAATCTCATGACCACATGGTCAGCCAGTTTCCCAGTACCATTTACTGAATAGGTTCTTCTCTCCCCAGTGTTGTTGGTGGAGGCTATGTTGAAGATGAGTTGGTTTAGAAATTGAGGTTGTGCTTTTGGAAACTCTATCCTGTTTCTTTGGTCTACATGTCTGTTCTTGCACCAATACTAGATTGTTTTGATTATTGTAGGCTTATAGTAAAGTTTGACATCTGAAAGTGTGATACTTCCTGCTTTGTTTCTTTTGCTGATAATTGTTTTGGCTATTCATGGTCATTTATGCTTCTGTATGAATTTCTGTATTGTCATTTCCAGGTCTGAGAAGAATGATGGCAACTTAATGGGTATTGCTTTGAATCTGTAGTATGCCTTTGGTAGGATGGACATAGTAACAATGTTGATTCTTCCTATCCATGAACATGGAATATTTTTTCATTTGTTTGTGTCTTCTTGGATTGCTTTGAGCATTGTTTTGTAGTTCTTTTACTCCTCAGGTTAGGAAAATGCCAAAGTATTTAATTTTTTATGTATGTGGCTATTATAAACTGGATTGTGCTTTTTATTTGGTTCTTTGCCTGCTTGTTGTATAAGAATGCAGCTGTCTTTTGCACATTTATTTTGTACCCTGAGATTTTGCCTAAGTTCTTTATCAGGTTTTGACAGATTCTTTTAGATTTTTTAAGTACAGGACCATATTGTCAGCAAAGATGGATAACTTTACTTCTACTTTTCCTATTCGGATAACCCTGATTTCCTTCTCTTGTCTAATTGCTCTGGCTAGAACTTCCAACACAATGTTGAACAAGAGGGAAGAGAGTAGGTAGCCTTGTCTTGTTCTGATTCTCAGGGGAAATATTTTCAGTTTTTGTCCATTCAGCAATAAGCTGGCCGTGGGTTAGTTGTAGATGGCTCTTACTAATTTGAGTTATGTTATTTATATGTCTAGGTGTTTGAGAGTTTTTATCAAGAAGGAAAGTTGGATTTTATCAAAGGCTTTTTCTGCATCTAATGATATAATCATGTAGTTCTTGTTTTTGGATCTGTTGATGTATTTAATTATGTTTATGATCCTGTGGATATTGAACCAGTCCTGCATCCTGAGGATGAAGCCTGCTTTGTCATTTTGGATGATTTTTGAGATGTGTTGTTGAATCCATTTTGCTAGAATCATGTTGAGAATTTCTACATCTATGTTCATTAGGGATATTGACCTGTAGTTGTCTTTTTTTTATTGAATCTTTACCCGGTTTGGATGACAATGTGATGTTAGCTACATAAAATGATTTGGGGAAAATTCTGTCTTTTCTAATTGCCTGGAATGGTTTCAATAGAATTGGTATCAGCTCCTCATTGTACGATTTGTAGAATTCCACTGGGAAGTTGTCTGTCCAGGGCTTTTTGTGTGTGTGTGTGTGTGTAGTTTTCTTATGATGGAGTCAATTTCCTGGGTTGTTACCGGTTTATTTAGTGTCTCAGTGTCTTCTTGTTTCAACCATGGGTGGTTGTGCAATGTCAGAAGTTCTTCCACTTCATTTAGGTTATCAAGTTTATTTCCATACAGGTGTGTGTAGTAATCTCTGATACTCGTTTGTATTTCTTTGGGGTCAGTTGTGATT
Organism: Cephalopachus bancanus; assembly: GCA_027257055.1. NCBI lineage: Eukaryota > Metazoa > Chordata > Mammalia > Primates > Tarsiidae > Cephalopachus > Cephalopachus bancanus. The sequence goes on along the minus strand of JAPVLO010000096.1, from coordinate 1,391,440 downwards.
TGACTTTTGCATTTCTGATTGTCTTTATTTGAGATTTTTCTCTCTTTTTCTTGGTCATTTTGGCTGGGAGGGGGAGTCCATCAATCTTGTTTATTCTTTCAAATAACCAGGTTTTTTGTTTTGTTAATTTTTTAATGATATTTGTGTCTTCTATGTCGCATATTGGGCTTTTACTTGGTGATCTGGATTCTTCTGATAAAATTAGGTTTTTGGTGGTCTTATGTTTCCAGCTCCCTTAGTATTTGTTAGGCTGTTAACTTAGACTCTTTCTATTTTCTTGATGTGTTTGCATAGAGATATAAATTTCCCTCTTAGAATAAATTTCATGGTATCACAGAGGTTTTAGTAAGATGTTTCTTCATTTCCATTTGTTTCCAGGAATCTTTTAATTTCTACTTTGATTTCAGTGTGAACCAGTAATTGTTCAACATCATGCTGTTTAGTGTTCATGTCTTTGTGGATTTGGAGGGAATTTTGTTGGAGTTGATATCTATTTTTATTCCACTGTGGTCTCAGGGGTGCATGGCAGTATTTTCATTTGTTTATGCTTGATTTATGGCCAAAGATGTAATTTACCTTGGAGTACGTGCCCTGCACTGATGAGTAGAATGTATAGTCTGTGGTTGTTTGGTGGAATATTCTGTAGGTATCCATTAAGTCCAAGTCTCAAGTTGAGGTTCTGAATCTCTTTGTTAATTTTTTTTTGCCTCCACGATCTACCTAGGGTTGTTAGTGAGATATTTATGTCCCCAGCTATAATAGAGTCAATGTCTTTTTTTTTAGTTTACTTAGTTGTTACTTTATAAATACTGGTGCTTCTGTGTTGGGTGAATATATGCTTAGGATGGGTATTTCTTGTGGATGGATTGAACATTTTATCGTTATGTAGTGTTCTATCATATTTTTAAAATTTTTGATAGTTTGAAAGTTGTTTTGTCTGATATTGAGATTGCAACTCCTGCCTTCTTTTGTGATCCATTTGCCTTGAAACTCATTTTCCATCCTCTAACTTTGAGTGTGTGTGCCTCCCTTGTTGTGAGATGAGTTTCCTGGATGCAGCAAATAATTGGGTCATGGTTTTTTATCCAGTTTGCCATTCTAATCATTTCAGTGGTGCATTTAATCAATTCACATTCAGACTGATTATTGAAATGTGATTGTTTATCCTCATCATGAGGTTCTTAAAAAGTTTTTTGTGTTTGTTTTCTTTTAGCTTTTGGATTGATATATGTGTGTGATTTCAAGCTTGCTGTTGCGATATATTCTGTGTTATTCTGTGTTCTGCTGTAGTCTTAGAAGCACATGGTCGTCAAGTCACTCTATAAAAAAGATACCTGCACATGTATGTTTATTGCAGGATTGTTCACAGTAGCAAGAACATGGAGCTAACTATGCTGCCCATCAAAAGAGGACTGGATTAAAAAAATGTAGTACATATACACGATGGACTATTACGCAGCAATAAAGAAGAGTAAAATCATGAGCTTCACAGCATTCTGATGGACTTAGAGTCTATACTACTGAGTGATCTTTCACAGAAACAAAGAACTGAGTGTCACATGTTCTCACTCATAAGCAGACTTGAACTAGTATTGTAATAATTAAGAAAATGATTGGCAGTAGTGGGAAAATGATGGAAGGAGTGTAGGGAAGCGGGATTGGCAGTAGTGGGAATCTGCCTAGGGAAGGGGAGCCCACCTCATTAACAAGGTTAACTGCATAATGAACATTTGTATACATAACACTGAGTTGTATCCCACATCTTTAAAATTTTAAAAAAAGAAGTACATGTTCATTCCTTTTTTAATTTCTTCTGTGCTTAATACCTTTTAAAGCATCTCCTTTAGAACTGCATAATCTTTTAGGGATTGAATGTCTAGGAAGGATTTTAATTCTCCATTGTTGATGAAGGTGAGCTTGGCTGGGTAGGAAATTCTTTGTTAAAATTGTTTATCTTTGAGGACATTGAAATTAGAACTCCAATCCCTTCTAGCTTGTAGCATTAGGTCTGCTGCTATTCTGATTGGTTTTCCCCAGTAGGTAGTCTGACCTTTCTCTCTTGCTGCCTTTAGGATTTTTTTCTTTTGTGCCTACTTTCTTTAGGCAAATTATTATGTGTCTAGAGGTTGGTCTTCTCATTTGATGTCTTGCAGGAGTTCTCTGTATCCCTTGTATTTGAAGGATCACATCTCTGGTGAGATGAGGAAAATTTTATTTGGATAACCTCCTGGAAAACTTGCTCTACAATGTTCTCCATTTCCTTTTCTTCTTGTGGGATATCAATCAGATGTAGGTTCAGTCTATTGATATAATAGAACATCTGTTGGAAGCTTTATTCTTTCTTTCTGAGTTTTCTTTCTATGTGTTTTTCAGATTGGGTTAGTTACATATTTTGATCTTCAAGTTCTGTGATCCTTTCTTCTGTTTGATTAATTCTGCTTTCCATTCTTATCATCTTGGTATTTATTTCCTGGATGATACTCTTTATGGTCAAAATCTCTGTTACAAGTTCTTTCAGTGTGGCATCTTGTTTTTCTTGTGTGTTATTCACTATTTCCACCCATCTTCTAATCCTTGTTGCATTCTGGGGCCAATTGTTGGTGACTTCCATTGTTTGTGCTCTGAGGTCTGATTTTTTGGGTGTTATCTATTTGTTACACTGAAAATTACTGGTGGCCTTTTGTTCATTTTGCCTCATTTGTGACAGATCTCTATTTTTTTCTCTTTAGTTCCATTATTCAGTGGCAGTGGGTGAGGCTTTCACTTTTGATGTTTCCTCAGCCCTCTCTTCTCCCTTGATCAGGACTCTAAATTTGTTCTATTTTGAAATAGAACAAATGGGAAACTTTGCATCTTGTAATATTGAGTGTTGAATGAAGTGGAAGGTGAGGTGCTAGGACTCAGAAACTGCTAGCAAATCACAATGTTCACTGATTGTGGTGTACGTTTCCTGAGACCCATTCCCCATCTCCATTCTATATGCCAATGTAATGGGTCCATATGTGTCTTTGTTGAGTCCAAGATACAGTAATAGCAATGAGGAGAACAGAGAAAAGTAGAATAAAGTAAGACAGACAAAAATTTTTAAAAAATAAAAAATGAAAAAAACCCAGAACAGTGAAAGCAGAAACCAAAGCAGAAAAACAATTGAGCGCGCGCGCGCGCACGCACGCACGCACACACACACACACACACATTGGAATAGCAACAAAGCAACCCCCCAAAAAAACAGCAGAAGAAAATAGAAAAACCAAACACACACACACACACACACACACACACACACACACACACACCCCCCACAAAATGAAAGAAGGAATGAGAAAAAAAGGAAAAGATTACAAATTCAAATCAAACCCTCACACATATATTCACACACACATTAAACTACAAAAGGAGAATAAAAAAAAGCAAAAACAAGCCAACAAAAAAACTGAAAGATGAACACTCAATCATTCATGTACACATATAAACAGAAAACAAAAAGCAAAAGAAGAAAGTAAAAGAAAAAGGGGGGGGATGCAGAATGAATCCTCACATACAGATTCATGCAAAAAGAGAAAATGTAAAAAAATTAAAAAAAACTAGCAAGCAAACACACAAAAACCCTGCCCTCTTGTGCTATGTTCTTTAATTGTTCCTCTCAGTTGCTTCTCTGCTGTCTCCTGCAGAGCTTTGGCCTGATTCACAGTCTCCCAATGTCTGACCCAGGGAAGGGGGAGGGGGTGGTGGGGGTGTGTGAGGTTTCAGTCCACCCTTCCCACTCTCATATGGTCAGAGAGATTTCCTCCGGTGAGGAGGTGTAGGATTTTCTCTTCCCCAGGTATTGGCAGGGTGAAGGGACACCCCAGCCAGGCTTATTTTGAAGTAGAGTTCTTCTGTTGTGGTTGATGTCAGGCTCCATCTGGGTTCATCCCTCTCAGTTGTGTACCAGTCATGTGGGTCTGACATTCAGAGGATTGCTGGGGAGGAGGGAATCACCCACAGCTGATTCAGGTTAGGGGGTGGGGCGCCTGAGACTCAGCACTCACCCTGTCCCCAGAGTTTGTACTTTTATGATTTTCCCTCTGGATCATGATCAACCCATGAATAGTTAACCTGGTAGACACAGAGGTCAGGTCTGTTGCTCTGTGGTGAGCAAGCTGGAGCGCTTCCCTGCCCGGTTTTCAAGATGGTGGCAGGGTGCCTCTTTTGTCTTCTCCAGTGGGACTCTGCCTCTGGACTCGCTCTCTGTGCTCCCTCCACAGCCCTTGCTGCCAGTGTCCAGCAAGGTGCTGCAGTGTTGAAGCAGAGCATGGAGCTGGCAGAATCTCCTGCTGCAGTGGTGAAGCTGAGCCTGGAGCCAGCAGTCTCTCCTGACAGCTTCCCCCAGGAAGACCTTTGTTCTCCATTTTCATCTAATGCCATTTTGAAAGTTTTGTCCAGTACAATAATAAAAGCATGAATAGAGAAAACAAAGAGATAGATAATAGGTGAGAAAAGATATTAGTCGTCATTGCATTGTTGTAAAATAGAATGTCATCTCTAGAACAACTACAAAGAAAACAAGTAAAAGACATAGTAAAATAAAGGATGAAAGAATTAAAATAGTACACTAGAAAGTATTAATTTATTTAAAAGGATAAAATAACAAAAACAATGAGGAGAAAAAGATATGGAATATAGATAAAATGTTGCAAAGAGGCAGAAATAAATTCTTTATCAGTAATGACACTAAATATAAATTGGTTTAAAAGGCAGAAATTGGCAGAAAGGATTTTAAAACAATATTAAACTATATGCTGTCTATAAGTGTCTCACTTTAGATTCAAAGACACAAAGAGGTTGAAAGTGAAAGAATGGAGAAGGTATTTCACACACTCCAACCAAAGATGAGATGGAGTGACCATATTAGTACCAGAAAAAACAGACACTGAGACGAAAATTGCTGAGAGACAAAAAAGGACATTATATGCTGATAGGCAAGTCAATAGATCAGAAAAGATTTTACAAATTTAAACATATGAGGGGAACCCAAAAACGTCTGGAATTTATTTATTAAAAATTGTCTACTTATTCTTACATGTTTAAACTTCATTCACCTTCAACGTATTCTCTGTTTAATGCCACACATCTATCAAGATGCTTTTTCTACCACTTAAAATAGGTTGTGAGGTTGTGACCTCATCAATTTTGATGCCTTTGAGTGCTTCTGCCATTTTTTGTTTCACGTCTTCCACATTGACAAAATGTTTCACTTTGTTCAAGGACTTTTTTCATTCAGGGAAGTAGTTCCAACAAAAAAGTCACTTGGGGTGAATAGGGAGGCTGGCATGGGGAGTCATGATGTTTTTGGCCAAAAACTGCTGAACACTCAGTGCAGTGTGGGCAGGTGCACCTATAAATCACCCATCATGAAATGGGCAAGCACGTTTAAAGCATCTCCAAAAAAAAAAAAAATTAATTGAAGCCAAACATAGTCTCTCACAACAGCCTCTCTCATACAATTATTTTTTGGAGGATCCCGTCATATACACACTTAACATCAAAACCCCCCTCCCCAAAATGAGGCAACAATGACAGAATCAAAGGAATAAAGGACAGTTCCAATGACAGTTGGAAACTTTAGTATGCCATTTTCATTAATGTAAAGACCAACTAGACAGAAAATCAGCAAGAAAATAGAAGACTTGAACATCATGCATATACTAGACCTAACACACATCTACAGATTACTTCAAATAGGAACAACACAGCAAATATATATTCATATAAGGTGCACATTATACGTTCTCCAGCAGTCCATATATTCAGCCACAAAACAAGTTTTAATAAACCTAAAAACATTGAAATCATTCAAAGTATGCTATCCAAACACAGAGGAATGAAATTAAATGTCAATGACAGGAAAAATTTTTGTGAAATTTAAAAATATGTAAAATTACACCAAAATCCCAAATAACCAATGGGAAAAAGAAGAAATCATAGAGGAAATTTAAAATTTTTTCAAATTAAAAAAATGACAACATAATATATTAAAATGTATAGAACATAGCAAAAACAGTATTTAGCTAGAAGTTAACAATTTTTAAAACCTACATTAAAAAGAAGAAAGATTGTAAACAATAATCTATCTTTCTACCTTAACACTACAAAAAGAAAAGCAAACTAAATTTAAAGCAAAAGAACAACAGATGTTGGCATGGTTGAAGAGTAAAGTAACACTCATACACTGTTGGTAGGATTGTAAATTAGTTCAACTTCTATGGAAAACTATATGGAAATTTCTCAAATAACTAAAAATGCAATTACCATTCAAACTGGCAATCTCCCTACTAGGTATTTACCCAAAGAAATAGAAATCATTATATAAAAAAGATACCTGTACTTGTGTGCTTATTGCAGTATTAATAGCAAAATCATGGAACCAACCTAAATGCCCACCAACAATTGATTGGATAAAGCAAATGTGGTATGCATATACTATGGATTCCTGCACAGCCTTCATGTCGTTTGCAGCAGCATGAAAGGAGCTGGAGAACGTCATCTTAAGTGAACTAACTCAGAAACTGAAAAATAAACAATGCATATTCACACACTGACATGCAAAAGCGAAATGGCCACAAATATGGAAATAAGAGACACTGGGGACATTGAACAAATGAGGGAGGTAGGGAGGAAGATCAGGGTTCAAAAATTACCTGTTGAGTATAACATTCACTATGTGGTCAATGGGTCACCTGAAGCCCAATCTGTACCATCACACAATATGTTCAGGTAACAAACATGCGCTTGTACCTCTTGAATCTAAAACTGAATTAATGTTAAAAACATTTTAAAAGAAAAAGAAGAGCAAACTAAATTTAAAGCAAGGAGATGGAAGAAAGATTAGAACAAGATCAGAGCATAGATAAACACAATAGAGAATAGAAACATATAGAGAAAATCAAGAAAATAAAAAATGGTTCTTCAGGAAAAAAAAATTAAAAGAAGAGCCCACACAAATGGAAGGAATTTATGCACTTTCTTTTTTGATTTTAGTAATTTGAGTTTTCTTTTTTTTTTTGTCAGTCTAGCTAACAGTTTGACAATTTCATTCTTGTATTGAGATATGAGTATGTATTTTTAGTTCTGTAGGGAATTATTATATTCTTCCCAAATAAAACCTGACACAGAAGATCTGGTGAGGTTGCCTGGCAAAGTACTTAAAATCTGGAGTACTAGTTCTTTAATGGAAGACTAGTTTTTTTAAATGTTTGTCCGTTTTGTTGTGGATAAGTTCTTTAAAAAAAAATGACTTAAAAAGTGATCTCTTACTCTATTCAACAGATGTAGAACTACTCTGTGAAATTGCTGTAAAATTTTCTACAAACTTACTTTCAATTTCCTTATCTCATTTTGGACCAGTGCACAGATAGGCCAGAGGCCAACACTTAGCGTTGCACTGGTCTCGTAGCATCGTCATTTTCTTTTTTTTTTTTTGAGTTGGAGTCTCACTCTGTCACCCAGACTGGAGTGCAGTGACTGCTCCCGGCCACCGCAGCCTCGACCTGCTGGGCTCCGGCGATCCTTCTGCCTCAGCCTTCCAAGTAGCCGGAATTACAGGCATGCGCTACCACACCCAGCTGATTTTTTGATTTATTGGAGAGATGAGGTCTCGCTGCCCAGGCGGGTCTCGAACCCTCGGGCTCAGGCGATCCACTCACCTCAGCCTCCCAAAGGCGCAGGATTACAGGCTGAGCCACCGAGCCCGGCTCATTGTCATTTTCTTTACAGAGCTATACTTTTTCAGTGATTCAGTTATAGCATAGATGGCATTACCCTTAAAACTAACGCAGAACACAAATTATTTATTTATTAATTTGCTTTTATTTTAGAGTTGTAAGGTACAAGTGTAAGTAAAATGTGTGCAGGTGAAGTTTAGGCTTCTAGCAAGCTCTCTCTCCTGCCGATAGTAGATGGCACCCAATGGGTGGTTATGTGCCTCTCACCCTCTTTCTCTCCCTCCCCCAGTTAGCAGCACCCAGAGTCAGTTGTTTCCATCTGTGTGCATGTATGCCCAATGTTTAGGACCTGCTTATGAGTGAGAGAATGTGGCATTCAATTTTTTGTTTCTGTGACAGTTCACTTAGAATGATGGTCTCGAGCTGCATCCATGTTGCTTCAAAGGACATGATTTTGTTCTCATTTATGGCTGCATAGTACTTCATCATATATATGCACTACATTTTCTTTATCCAGGCAACTTTTGATGGACATCTGGGTTGGCTCCATGTTTTTGTTATTGTGAACAGTATGGAAAAAAATATTCGCAAGTTATGCGTCCAATAAAGGCCTAATATCCAAGATCTACAAGGAAGTCTAACAAATTGACAAGAAAAAACAAAACAAAACAAATAACTCCATTAAAAAGTGGGCAAAGGATATAAGCAGATACTTCTCAAAGGAAGCCATCAGCAAATGTATAAAAATATGCTTAGCTTCACTAATCATCAGAGAAATGCATATCAAAACTACAATGAGATATCACCTTACACCTGTCAGGATGGCTATTACTAACAAGTCAAAAAATAGCAGGTGTTGGTGAGGCTGCAGAGAAAAGGGAATTATTCTTCACTGCTTATGGACATGTAAACAAGTTCTACATTTGTGGAAAGCAGTGTGGCATTTTCTCAAACGACTAAAAATTGATCTACTATATGACCCAGCAATCCCCCTTTTGGGAGTATACTCAGAGGAACATAAATCTGTCTACCAAAATTATACCTGCACATGTATGTCATTGTAGCAAAACACAAATTTTATTTTTAGCAAGGAAGAGTGGAAGGTTTTGCTTTCAAGGCTGACTACTGGTAGAAAAGGAGATGTATTAAAAATAAGAAGCAGAGCTGGTGGCATTGTCATTCTCACGAAAATAAAGTCTCAAATTTTTAACCTGAGCATATAGTTAAAAATTGATTGCCAATAACATTTTCTAATCACCTCACACTATGGTTGATCTAAAGTCTTTTCTATAAATTCAGTGACTAGACTCCCTCTTCAATGATTTCTATTTTTTCTGCAAATGGTCCATGCTTTCCCATCTCTTTCTATGCTTTATAATTTTCTATTGAAAACTAGACACTTTTTACATTTACATTTTTAATGTGCAAGATATCTTCACCCCTCAGGATACATTTTCCAGAGTATAACTCCTTATTTTAGATTTAAAATGATTTGGAAAGTTATTTAAATCAGACAAGAAACTATAAAGGAGGGAAACCTGGGAGTATTTTTCTGTTTGACAAAGAAAATAAAAATATTTCTAAAATAAAACAGTAATAATGAATATGTCTACCATTACAGATTAATAAATAATGCATATCTTCCCCTTTACAAAGAAGTATGTACTGTGTTTTAGAAAGTGTTCCTTTAGAAAATCGGACATTTTGAATATTACAACATGGTAACTCTGTAAATCAGATTCTACCTCATTGGGATTTTCTGTTGCTGATTGTTGAGGGCTGAAATCATCTATTTGTCTATTGATTTTTTCAAACTATTTTTGTAAAGCTTGTATTCTTTGTCATGTGCGGTCACTGAAGTCTCTGTTCTGTGATCTCAAGGTATTAGCCAATAAACTTACAGATGACAGAGATTTGCCTAGAGCAAAACAAAGCAAAACAAAACAAATAAAATTCCCTTTCCCTGTATTTACAGATTGGTTCTGAACTGGAACACTAAACCAGATTTCTTATAACTCTGGCTTATGCTTCACTTCCTGCTTAAATGGAACTCACAGGTTAACTAGAGGTGCAAACCAATGCTTCTCTCAGGTATTTTCTGAGCATACGTCTGGCCCTGTGCATGTACATTACACCCTGGCTTCCTTGGCATGCATGGTAGCCCAGCAAATATCGATTCTCCTAAGAATTTTCCTCCTCAGTCTTCTTTTCAGGCTTTTGAGTCTGTGTACTACTTTCCACATTTGCCTTTGCTTGCTGCAGGCAGCTGTAGATAGTGTGTTCCCTTCAATGCTTCTGACAGACACCACTCAGATGGAAAGCTACTCCAGCCTAAGGGGACCGAAAGCAACTTTATCTTCTTTAACAGTCCTTCATAGAATTTCCAGACAGGCCAAAATTGGCAAACATATTTCTTTGAAAATAAAGTTTTGATTGTTCCCCTTGGCACCAGCAGGTTTCATCAGTAACGTGGGCTGCTCTCCATACAGCTGCCACTGTGTTGGAGAATGAGCGATAATAGACAGGTAGAGTATTACAGTGCTTTCTTACCAGAATTCAGCAGACTTTTGTTTTGTTCTCATTAAGCATTCACCTGTAAGTTTTTGTTTAGTTTGAAAAGTTCCAAAAAGTTGATTTTATCAATTTTTTCAACTTAATGGTTGGTTGAGTTAAGGCACTGATTATTTGAGAATTTACTCCATTTTTCATGACATCACATTTCAATTAAATGAGGAGAGATTAGTCTTTGTTTCACATTAAACCAATCATTAAGATCTTTATTATTATTTATCTGCCTTAGCAATAATAAGAATGTCTCATAAATCCCACATTTCATGACTTTTAAAAGTTTTTCGCCATATTTAGTAAACAGATTTATATGTATCAAATCTTCATTGTGGTCTCTTAATACTTTTATCTTTTTATCTTAATATTTCCTGCCTGTGTGATTTTTAAGTATTAATATTGTAACTCTTGCTTTCTTTTCATCTGCATTCATTTAATACATCTTTGTTCCTTCTTTATTCCTTTTCAAACATTTTTAATGTTTTTTTTTTTACTGCAGATGGGTCTCTGGCAGATAATAAAATCCTCGATTCTGCTTACTTTATTTAAGGTTATTTAAAAGATATTTGACCTAATTACATGGTCATCACTGATGTAACTAATTTTCCACATATTATCTTGTTTTATACTGCTCTTTTCTATATATTCTGCTTAGCTTAAGGCACTAAATATTTTTTTCTTCTCTAGAACAAAATGTAAATAACCTCCTTCAAATTACTGTATCATTATCTTAAACCATTCAGACGGCATTTTTAATTATAGAAGAAAGAGGAAAATAATATCTTTCAAGTATCTCCACTTTTGAGGTAAGGAATTAAACACTTATTTATCACCATTTTCCCTAGTTCCTTACATATTTAAGGTTTATTATCCAAATTATCACTTTAAAATTGTTATTTTTTCTCCATAATTCTAATGTTGCTAGCCAAAAATCCGTGTGTAGAATTCTAAAGGTAAAACAAAGTTCCCCTAATTTTATATCCAACCATGGTTTTATGTATGTAAACAAGAGAAAAACACTATTGTATATGTGGGGTCTTACATACATTTCTTATGAAATTACTTGAAACATGATCTCAAACAGTGAGAACTGAAAAAAATTAATAGCTCCATAAAGGGAGTTCTTGTAATGCAAGGATTGGTGAGGAATGTTGAAACCATGTTAACTTTAAATCATTTAATAAATCTGGCTACAAAAATAAATGCAACAGTCAAGCATTTTTTAAAAGAGATTAGACTTTTCAATAAATGGTACAGGAACACCTGGATATACACATGCAAAAAATAAAATATTTTTAAAAAATCTCACATCAAATACAAAAATTAACTCAAATTTGAACAAAGACCTCACGTAATAGTTAAAACTATAAAATTCTTAGGAAAAAATACAGGGGTAAATTGTAGGGAACCTGGATTTGGCAATAGATTCTTAGATATGACACAAAACCACAAAAGAAAAAAATAGATAAATGGGGCTTCAAAAAATTAAACACTTTTTGTTTAAAGGGTGCTACCACAAATAAATGAATGGCAATCCACAGCACACAAAAATATATTTTCAAATCAGTGTCTTATGAGGGTTGGTATACAGAGTATTTTAAAAAATCTTTTAAAAATCAATGAAAGACAAACAAAATGATTACAATTCAGCTAAAGATAGAAATTTACAGTTTTTCAAGGACAATATACAAATGGCCAGCAAGACACAAATAGTATATAAAAGATGCACAACATTTTTAGTTAATGAAGAAATGCAAATAAAAACTACAATGAGATACCATATCGCATTTCAATTGTGCTTATAAGACAACTATAATTTTAAAAGGTCCAAAATAGCAAATGTTGGTGAAAATATGAAAAATTTGGAACACTCAAACATTGCTGGTGAATGCAAAATGATAGAAAAACTTTGGAAAAACAGCTTGGCCGTGCAGTTCCTCAGAAGGTTATGTATGTAACTACCATTTGACACACCAATTCTACTCCTATATATTCAAGAGAGTTTTTTGTTTGTTGGTTGGTTTTTCCTTTCGGCTCATTTGAATTCCTTGTAGAAACTTGATGTTAGGCCTTTGTCAGATACACAATTAGCAAATATTTTTTCCCATTCTGTGAGTTGTCTTCCCACTTGCTCTTCTGATTAATGAGGTCCCACTTGTCTGTTGTATCCTTTATGGCATAATCTTTTGGGGATTTGATTAATAATTGGTTGTCTACTCCAATGTGTTTCCTGCAATTTCCTCTAAGATTACTAAGTTTGAGGTTTGATTCATTTAGAGTTGGTTTTGGTATTTAGTGACAAGTAAGGGGTCCTGTTTCATCCTTATGCATGTCATCAGCCAGTTTTCCCAGCACCATTTGCTAATAAGGTCTCCTCTCCCCAGTGCTTATTACTGATGGCTTTGTCAAAGATGAGTTGGTTGAACGATTGAGTTTTTGCTTCCAGAGTCTCTGTCTTGTTCCATTGGTCTATATGCCGATTCATGTATCTGAACCAGGCTGTTTTGATTATTGTAGCCTTATAGTAAAATTTAAAGTCTGGAAGTGTGATACCTCTTACTTTGTTGCTTTTGCTGAAGATTGTTTTGGCTATTTGTACTCTTTTTTGTTTCCATATGAATTTCTGTATTGTTGTTTCCAGGTCTGAGAAGAATGATATTGGTAATTTGATGGGTATTGCATTGAATTTGAAGATTGTCTTGGGTAGGATGGACATCTTGACGATATTGATTCTTTCAATTCATGAGCATAGAATGTTTTTCCATGTATTTGTGTCTTTGATTTCTTTGAGCAGTGTTTTTTAGTTCTGATTGTAAAGGTCTTAGTTATGAAGACCTTTACAACCAAAACTACAAAAGGACGAAGATCCCATGGTATTTCTTTCTCTTTTTTTGTGGCTATTGTGAATGGGATTGTGCTTTTAATTTGGTTCTCTGCATGTTTGTTATCGGTGTATAGAAATGCCACTGTCTTTTGACCACCAAGAGGCATAGCTTAACTTCCTCTTTTCTTATTTGGATATCCCTGATTTCCTTCTCTTGCTTAATTGCTCTACCAAGGACTTCAAGCACTATGTTGAACAGGAGGGGTGAAAGTGGGCAACATTGTCTTGTCCCCATTTTCAGGGGGAGTGCTTCTAACTTCTGTCCTTTGAGTGAAATGTTGGCTGTGGATATTTCATAGATCACTCTTACTGTTTTGAGGAATGTTCCCTCTATGCCTCTGAAAAAAATGCTCAGCTTCACTAATTATCAGAGAAATGCAAATCAAAACTACACTGAGATACCATCTTGCACTGGCAAAGATGCTTTCTAATAAATCAAAAAACAACAGATGCTGACGTGGGTGTAGAGAAAAGGGAACATTTCTACACTGTTGCTGGAAGTGCAAACAAGTCCAACCTCTATGGAAAATAGTGTGGAAATATCTAAAGGAACTAGAAATTGACCTTCCATATGATCCAGCAATTCTCTCTTGAGAATATACCCAGAGGAACACAAATTGTTCTACAAAATAGAAACTTGCACACGTATGCTTATTGCCAAACTATTCACAATAGCAACATGAAACCAACCCTACTGCCCATTGAAAGTAGACTGGGGAAAGAAAATGTGGTACATATACATGATAGAATATTATACAGCCATAAAGAAGGACACAATCTTGGACTTCTCAGCAAACTGGATGGAATTGAAGGCAATCATTCCTAGTGATCTGTCACAGAAAAAACTGAATACTACATGTTCTCGCTCATACGTGGGACCTAAACATTAATCATAAAATCACAAAGGAGGGATCTGCAGTCATGGGATACTGCCAGAGGAGGGAGGAAAGGGGGATACATAACCCAAAGGGTACCTGATCCTAAACCATGGGAAGTGAAGATCAGCTGGAAGCCCAAACTTCACCTGCACATACATTACTTATGTACCTAATCCTGACTTGTACCCTACATCTTTATAATAAAATAAAGTAAAAAATTATCATAATACTATGAGAAGGGAATTGGTGGTAGTGGGAAACTGCCGGGAGAGGGAGGGACACACCTCATCAACAAGGGTACCCACATAATGAACATTTGTATACCTAACTCTGAATTGTACCCCACATCTTTAAAATTAAAAAAAAATCACTGCCTCAAAAACAAACAAAAAATAATAAAGTAAAAAAAAAAAGAGTTGTAAATATATGACCACACACACACAAAAACTTAGGCACAAATCTTTTTAGCAGTATTAATCATAGTAACCAAAGGGTGAAAATAACCTGAATTTATATCAAGTTGATGAAAAGATACACAAATTATGGTATTCTATACAGTGGAACATTATTTGAACATAAATAGGAATAATGCAGTGATACAAGCTACAATATGAACCTCGAAAATATGATACTAAGAGATTCCAATTTCAAAGACTTTGTATTATATAATTCCATTGAAATAAAATGTCTGTCATAGGCAAATCTATAAAAGCCTAAAGTAACTTAGTGGTTTCCAGGTCTCAACGAGATGGGAGGAACTGGTGGATAAAAACTACAATTGAGCCAGGCTCGGTGGCTCAGCCTGCAATCCTGTGCCTTTGGGAGGCTGAGGTGAGTGGATTACCTCAGCCCGTGAGTTCGAGACCCACCTGGGGAGCGAGACCTCATCTCTACAATAAGTCAAAAAATCAACCAGGCATGGTAGTGCATGCCTGTAATTCTGGCTACTTAGAAGGCTGAGGCAGAAGGATCGCCGGAACCCAGCAGGTCAAGGCTGCGGTGGCCGGGAGCGGCTACTGCACTCCAGTCTGGGAGACAGAGTGAGACTCCAACTCAAAAAAACAAACAAACAAAAAAAAAAAACTACAGTTGTACTGGTCTTAATTTGGGGGTAAGGAAAATATTCAAAAATTAATTGTAATGGTTACACAGTTCTTTGAATATACAGAAAAAATCATTGAATTATATATTATAAGTGGGTGAATTTTATGCTATGTAAATAACTCAATAAATTCATTACAAAAATGAATATATATAAACCATTCAATCAGAAAACCATGAGTTCATGCTGATGTAAGTGAAGGAGTGAATAGATTCACAGTTTGATGAGTAACAGGATGTTTTATCATCCCAAGACACATCCACAAGACCAATTTGGAAAATTCATCTTTAAGATTCTTCTTCTTTTGAACTTCTGGTATCAGAATCTCTACCGGTCAGTCACATCAGATTTCTCCAAAGAAACAGAATCAAAAGGATATATATGTACCACTTGGTAATTAATTAAGTTACTAACATATTATGTACATATATTAAGTGATTTATTTCAAGGAATTGGCTCATGGGATTGTGAGGCTGTTGAGTTTTGGCTGTACAGGACAGTAAGCTGACTGGAACTCAGGCAGGATTTGATGTTGCATTAATAAAGCAACGCTTCTTCTTCATTTTTTCTCCTAAGAAATTTCTACTAATTGAATGAATCCCACCTATATTAGTGAAGGTAATCTCCTTTACTTAGAGTCAACTGATTTTAGTTGTTAACCAAATCTACAAAATACCTTCACAACAACACCTAGGTTAATGTTTAATTAAATAACTGACACATAAAACTAACCACTTCTATAAAATGGTTATTACTTATAGAGAAATAGAATAACTTTGCAGTGAACTCTGGCAGATTCCACATCATCAGTAATTTTTTTTTTAATGTGTACCACCTGATGGAATACAATGAGAAACATACTTATAAGTCATTTTGTGATACCCCTTCCAAAGATGAGTAAATTAAAAATAATAAGAAAAAGCATCAGCAAAACTTCAATTGAGGGAGATTCCATGAGATAAATGGCCTCTAATTTTCAAAAGTGTCAAGGTCATGAAAGGGTAGTAATATGTCTAACTCTCCAGTGTGACTTGGCAAGTCTACATCTACAGCCTTGACAAAGAAAACAAACATCGTTCTATCATGTAAGTATATTGCAAGAAATCTTATTCTTTCAGGACAACAACTCAGATTTCTATTTAAGAATGAGAGGTAAATGATTGGCAGTTACAATTTGACTCTTTGAAGGTAGAGAATTCTTTCACCAAAAGCCATTATGCAGGGAGTGCTCTGGGTCACTAACAGATGCCCTTTGAAATTGTCTTTCCATTCTCCTGAAGCACAAATACCACTCTCTGATGGCGCCAAATTTTTAACCTCATATCTTATTCTACTAATTGTGACAGGCTTATGAGCATTGTTTTTTTCTAATATTAGTTTAAGACTTAAGCTGTGAAAGTTTAAACCTTTGGTAGAGCATATTTAAAGATACATCTACAATAATATCACTTGTGCTTCCATGTTCTTTCTCTAGTTGCAAAGGACATAGTGTTAGCATGCCAGGGCGTGATCACAGGTCTGTAAAAATCATCTTTCATGTGTACTTCCATGGGTAAAATGTTAAGAATTGACCTAACAAAAGATAAATTAAACTAAAGAATCTTTAAACATGATGCTCACTTAGGTTATATTGAATAGCAAACAATACTACATTATTAATAGACAAGTTATGCACTAAGCAAATAAATGAGACCAAAATCTTTTACAATGACTTACATGACAAATGACTACAGAAGCACTATAAGTTTTAAGAGTTTCTGATATAAATAACTTATACTAGCTCCAGAGCCTATATGTTCTCAAACATAGCATAAACTGATGCACAAGACAGAAGATATAGAGATATTTGTCCATGGAATGCTTTCACAGGTTTACCAAGAGGATAGCATTCTTCTGACATTATCTTTTCCTCCAGTTATAAAATGGCCCTTCTACTGTATCCCCTTCTACCTTCTCCAAGTTCTCAAGTTTTTTTTTTTGTAATTTCAATTTTTGAAAGTTTCCAACTCATCAAGTATGCATTCCTGAGGAAGTATTTGAAAAAATGCAATCTGCTCTAATTAGGAGGTTCAATGGCAAAATCCTCAGTACACAACTCACCGTTAAAGCTAATCTAAGTAGGTGATAGCTCATAGGAAAGGAGTCTAAAGATTTATTGCTGATTTTTACAATGTATAAGTTTATTTATTCTTTTTTTTTTTTTGAGTTGGAGTCTCACTCTGCCACCCAGACTGGAGTGCAGTGGCCGCTCCCGGCTGATTTCTTGATTTATTGTAGAGATGAGGTCTCACCAAGTTGCCCAGGCGGGTCTCGAACCCGTAGGCTCAGGCAATCCACTCACCTCAGCCTCCCAAAGCGCGGGATTACAGACTGAGCCACCAAGCCCGGCTAGTACTTTTCATTAATGCCTCTTCTGATATAAATTGAAAATGATACAGTATAGAGTCAGATGTGACTGGGCTTGGTTGCTCAGCCTGTAATCTCAGCACTTTGGGAGGCCAAGGCGAGTGACCCGACTGAGCCAATGTGTTCAAGACCAGCCTGGGCAACTTGGCAAGACATTGTCTCTACAATAAACCAAAAAATTATCTGGGCATGGTAGCGCACACCTGTAGGTCCAGCTACTTGGAAGGCTGAGGCGGAAGCACTGCCAGAGCACAGCAAGTCGATGCTGGGGTGGCCATGAGTGTGTCACTGCACTCCAGCCTGGATGACAGAGTGAGACTCCAATTCACAAAAAAAACCCCAAACAAAACAAAACAAAAACAAAAAAAAAGAACCAGATGCAACCCAGGTACAGTTTTAAAAGATACTCCTTTCTTTTCCATATAATTAGCACTTACAATAGATTATTTGCAATCACTTGCAAAGAATAATCACTTGTAAGTGATGGTCATGGGCCCATTCTCTGCAATTAATTTGACATGGGTGTGCCCTTGGCCTCAAAGGTGTTCTGTAAGTCATTTAAATGTGATGTTTGTATGCCTCTCAAAGACATAGAACTTGATGCCTATTAACTATGATCACAATTATTTCCATAGAAGAGAATTTTTTATCTGCTTAGAGCCTTCCGACTTTTATGGTGAAGAGCTAACTTAATTATGAGCACATTTTCAAGACATAAAAACAAAACACATTCTACATTAGTCACATAATCACACAGACCAATTGCTTTCCCCAAAAGATCTGAAAACAGCTGGCAGTATGGCCTCTCTACTCGTGAGTTATCCTAGAATCATAGAATCAGAGCAGAAAGAGACCTTGAGAAAAACTGGTACAATCCCCTGTTCCTCAGGAAGGCCTATAGCTAAATCAACCCAGACAGAAGCACATTTGCCCTAATTTTAATGAGCTCCAAGGACAAGGCTCTGAAGTCTTTCTATTCTATATAGTAAGAAATCCCTCTTATGGCTAAAAAAAAACTCTCCCACTAGAAACGAGGTCCGTTTATTGTGTTGTGTCTGACTGTTGTGTAAGATAAAGAAGGGATCATCTAATGATTCTTATGTCATGAACGCTTTCCCCACAAACTTATTTTTTAATTTTATTTTTTAAGGGACAGGGGTTTTCCTACATTGACCAAGCTGATCTAGACCTCCTGTCCTCTAGCGATCATCCCACCTCCATCTCTTGAGCAGCTGGGATTACCGGAGCAAGCTACTGCATCTTGCTCTACACATACTTGAATTAAACACTTCCTCATGGATACTATTTCCCAAAAGTTTCTAACCACTTTTAAATCTCTGTGACAACACTCTCATTTTCATATAATTTATTCACATTCCTTTTCAGTTCTTTAACCTGGAAATGCATATAATTTTTCTGTTGGGCTCTAACCAGTACTGGAAAACATAGAGGAAGGGATACCTTAGATGGTATTTTCATTCTTCATGTGGGTTTTCTTTATTTTCACATGGATTGGGTATATATGGAATATTTGGAAAGCGTGTTCTTGAAACATTGTAATATAACTTGAAATTTAAGGCTTATCTATATTCATTATCTTCCTCCTTTTCTTAGAACATTAACAGTGTGTGAGTCATGTGTGTTCAGTTTTACTACTAATTTTTTAGCTGATGAACAAATTTTTTCATTGTCTAAGTGACAGAAACATTTTTTAATATAAACTCTGCACTGTTAAAAGTGTCAGCAAAAATTACCCCAAAACACTTCAACTTTTTAAAATCTAAAGAAATGGGACACCTGATGTATACTAATATGCTAATTTAAATGTTTTTTGTGATGAAATGCACACAACACAAAATGTATTATTTCAACCCACTTCTAGGTGCACAGTTCAGTAGCATTAAGCACATTATCATTGTTGAGCGATCATCACCACCTTTCATCCCCTACAACTTTTTCATCAACCCAAACTGAAACCTGTACCCATTAAACACTACCTCCTCA
Organism: Cephalopachus bancanus; assembly: GCA_027257055.1. Taxonomy (NCBI): domain Eukaryota; kingdom Metazoa; phylum Chordata; class Mammalia; order Primates; family Tarsiidae; genus Cephalopachus; species Cephalopachus bancanus. Next base: position 1,371,898 of record JAPVLO010000096.1, on the reverse strand, counting down.
TTCTCTCTCCCTTAGTCTCTGATAATCACTATTCTACTTTTTGTCTCTATGATTTTCACTATTCTAGGTGCCTAATATAAGAGGAATTATATAATATCTATCCTTTTAGGTATGACTTATTTCACTTAGCATACCATCTTCAAGGCTTCTTTCTTTATTTTTTGTTTCACCTTTTGAAAATGATAGACCACGTAGTATAGTATGAGAAAATGAAGAATGTTGAAAGGGAACTTCGGAATTCCTCAAGATATCTAGTTAGTCTGGAAGGGTCTCCAGAATTAGGCCTATCTGTAAGGACTATGCTGATTGATGTAAAAGAATGGATCTGTAGCTTGTATCTTGAGATGCAAAGGCTAAATTCATTTAAAAATTCTAATTGAAAATTAGGTGGTAATTTTGAAAACAACGGTCTTACTACAAAAATGTTAGTAGCAGAATTACCTTAAAAAGTTTTATTTCCTTTTTCTTAAGTAACAAATCATAGATTAGTGCTGAAAATGGGCCCATCATCAGAAGCCCATATAGGCAGTGGAAACTGATCCAGCAGAGATTCCATGGCAATGTGGAGTTTTCCATAAAGATATTCATGACATGTAAAAGATTCCTGTTTGTCTTCTTGGGAATTTTCTTAAGTGTGTCTTTTCATGACACCAAATACATTCTAGGTGGCTCCCTCTGGGATGGCATGCATGAATTATAAATATGTTCTTGTTGATTATAATCTGCAGAGAAAATAAAATGTGGAATGACAGGCAACTCCTTTTTGATATAAAGCTTTCTTTTTTAAATTATAAAGATGTGGGGGTACAATTCAGGGTTAGGTATAGAAACGGTGATTATGCAGGTACCCTTGTTGATGAGGTATGCCGCTCCCTCTCTTAGCAGTTTCCCTTAACTGCCAATCCCACCCCCTCCCCTGACAGTTTCCCACTACTGCTGACTCCTTTCTTATAGTATTATAATTGTTCAAGGTCTGCTTATGAGTGAGAACACATGGTACTCTGTTCTTTGTTTCTGTTATAGATCACTGAGTATGATGTAAAGTTTTCTTTGTTTGTTTTTCATGATGGCACTATTTCAAGGAAAAGAAAACTGAATCTAACCCTTCTGAGACAACAGTACATCAGAGGACTCAAACAGAAGATATAAAATTTCTTCTCCCAGTTCTGTTAAAGAAGCATCCAGAGAATTTCAGCATTAGCTTATCCTTTGCCTGTTCCTAGATATTTATGATATCAGCACTTTTTTGGGTTAACTTTACCTGCTTTTAGTGTGTTAACATTGTAGCAGCTTTAATCACATGGATATTAGAACTTGGTCAGAGGCAGAAGCGTCATCATGAATTTAAAAATTTTAATGCAGAAATGATGCTGCCTATATGAGCTATTCAAGAATGATGGCCTAAATGAAATATTAAGATTTACTCTAAGAGGAAGGCATTCCACTTTACATTCTGAGGTTGCAATTAAATATTAGCATTGGAGGTTGTAAAGAATCCTAGAGCTAGCCTACTTAAATCTCAGGAGAGCTGTAGTACGAGGATGTTAGGAAATTTCCAAATCACAAAGCTAGTAAGCAATGAGACTATGGCTAGAATCTTAGTTCCTGACTGTTCAAAAGTGTGAAAAGTAATTTTAAAAAATGTCTGTTCATGAATATACTAGTTGCTTGTGCTACTAATAATAGTAGTTAATGTCAGTAAAATAATTTATTTAAAGTGGTAAAAAAAAAGGACTAAAGCTGGGAATAGCTAATAATTAGATTTGCTAGAATCTTGTTGAGGATTTTTGCATCAATGTTCATAAGGGATATTGGACTGTAGTTCTCTTTTTTTGTTGGATATTTACCCAGTTTGGGTATCAGTGTTCTGTTAGCTTCATAGAATGATGTGGGGGAGAATTCCATCTTTCTCAATTGCCTTGGATACTTTCAATAGGATTGGTATCAGTACCTATTTGTATGTTTTGTGAAAGTCTGCTGGAAAGCCATCCGATCCAGGGATTTTTTTTTTCTTTTTTCTTTTTTTGTAGGTAGTTTTTGTATGACAGAGTCAATTTCCTTAAGTGTGCTAGTATCTATTAAGTCCATTTTTTGAGTGTCAAGTTTAGGTTACTGGTCTATTCAGTGTCTCAATGTCTTTTTGCTTCAACCTGGGGAAGTTGTGTGATGTCATAAATTTCTCCATTTCACTTAGGTTACCAAGTTTGTTTCCATATAGGTGTACATAGTAATCTCTGACAATCTTTTGTATTTCTTTGGGGTCAGTTGTAATTTGATCTTTTGTATTTCTCACTGTGTTTATTTGGGCTTTTTTTCTCTTTTTCTTGGTCATTCTGGCTAGAGGTCCATCAATCTTGTTAATTCTTCCAAAGAACCAGCTTTTTGCTTTTTTGATGTTTTCTATGTTAGTTTTATCTTCTATGTCCCGTATTTTGGTGATTTCTATTCTTCTGCTAAAGTTGTGGTTTTGGTGGTCTTCTCTTTCCAGCTCCCTTAGGTGATTTGTTAGGCTCTCCACTTGGGATCTTTCAGCTTTCTTGATGTGTACTCGTAAAGGTATTAATTCCCTTCTTAGAACTACTTTCTAAGTAATAAGATGTTTCTTCATTTTCATTTATTTCCAGGAATCTTTAAATTTCTGCTTTGATTTCAGTGTTGTCACAGTAGTTGTTCAGCGTCATGCTTTTTAGTGTCCAAGTCTTGGTGGATTTGGGGGGGATTTTGTTGGTGTTGATATTTATTATTATTCCATTGTGGTCTGGGAATGTGCATAGCACGATTTCTACCTTATGGAATTTGTTTATGCTTGATTTATGGCCAAGGATAAGATCGATCTTGGAATATCATGTGGTGATGTGTAGCATGCATATCCTGTGGCTGTTGGATGGAATAATCTGCTAGTATCTATTAAGTCCATTTTTTGAGTGTCAAGTTTAGGTTCTGGATCTCCTTGTGATTTTTTGCCTTAAAGATCTATCTAGGGCTGTTAGTGTGGTATTCAAATACCCTACTATAATAGTGTTAGAATCAATATCTTTTTTTAGTTTACTTAGTTGGTTTATACATACTGGTTCTCCTGTGTTGGTTGCATATATGCTGAGGATGACTATTTCTTGTTGATGGATTGAACCTTTTATCATTATGTAGTGTCCTTTTGCATTTTAAAATTTTTAATAACTTAAATGTTGTTTTGTCTGATATTAAGATCACAACTCCTGCATTCTTTTGTGACCCATTTTCCTGGAAACTCATTTTCCATTCTTTAACTTTGAGTCTTGTGTCTCCTGGATGCAGCAAATAATTGGGTCATGGTTTCTTATCCAGTTTGCCATTCTGTGTCTTTTCAGTGGTGCATTTAATACATACACATTGAGCTTGATTATTGAAATGCAATTGTTTATCTCTGTCATGAGGTTCTTATAAAGTTTTTTCTTTGCTTGTTTTCTTTTGATTTCGGGGTTGAAGTATGTATGTGTTTTCAAGTTTCTTTTTGCACTGTATTCTCTGTTGAATCTGTGTTCTGTTGTTCTTTTGGGAAGTGTGTGGTCATTCTTTTTTTTTTTTTCCTTCTTCCATGCTTAATACCTTTTTAAGTGTCTCCTGTAGAGCTGGTCTGGAAGCTGTATAATCCCTTTGGGAATGGATGTCTGGGAATGATTTTAATTATCTATTATTGATGAAACTGAGCGTGGTTGGATAGGAAATTCTTGGTTGAAATTGTTTTTATTTGAGGACTTTGAATATAGGGCTCCAGTTCTTTCTTGCTTGTAGTATTTCTACCAATATATCTGCTGCTATTCTGATTGGTTTTCCCCAGTAGGTAGTTTGGCCTTTCTTTCTTACTGTCTTTAGGATTTTTTCTTGTATGCCTACTTTGTGTAGGCGAATTACTATGTGTCTAGGGGTTGATCGTCTCATTTGATGTCTTGTGGGGGTTATCTTATCTCTTTTGCATGTCTGGGCATATCTCTGGTGAGATGGGGAAAGTTTTCTTGGATTACCTCCTGGAATACTTGCTCCACGTAGGTCTCCTTTTCCCTTTCTTCTTCTGGGATAACAATCAGGCATAGGTTCGGCCTCTTGATATAATTGCACATCTCTTATAGGCTTTGTTCTTTTTTTCTGAGTCTTCTTTCTGTGTTTTTTATATATCAGGTTAATTCCATGTTCTGATCTTCAAGTTCTGAGATTCTTTCTTCAGCTAGATTAATTCTGCTTTCCATGCTTGTCATCTTGTTATTTATTTCCTGGATGAATTTTTTTATTGCCAAAATCTCTGTTACAAATTTTTTCAGGGTTGCATCATGTCTTTCTTGAGTCTTATTCACTCTTTCAATCCATTCCCTAATCCCTGTCATATTCTGGGGCCAGTCATTGGTGACTTCCATTGTTTGAGCGCCAAGGTCTGATTTTTCAGGAGTTTTGTCTTTGGTACACTTGAAATTGCCTGAGGCCTTCCTTTGGTTCTTCCTCATTTTTGACAGATCTCTTGTTTTTCTCTTTAGTTCTGTTATTCAGTGTCAGTGGGAGAGGTTTTCCTTTCTGATGTTTTCTCAGTTCTCTATTCTTTCCTGATCTGGGCTCTGGATTTGTTCCATTTTGAAATAGGATGGTGGATGGAAAGCTTGGCTGTCTCCTGTAGTTTTGAAATTCAAATAAAGTAGGGGATGGGTCACTAGGATTTCGAAACTACTTGCAGATTGCAATATTCACTTATTGTGGTATGTGTTCCCTGACACCCACTCCCCATCACCACTCTATATGATGATGCAAAGCAGAAACCAATACAAAAAACAATTGAACACACACACACACACAGATACACACACACCCTCAAACAAACTGGAATAACAACAAAGTGAAACAAAACAAACAAACAAAAAAATCAAGAAAACTAAACACTCACACATGCCTACCACAAAGTGAATAGAGAAGAAAAAGAGAAAGACCAGAAAAAAAGAAGAAAAAAAGGAATTCAGATTGAACCCTCACACATACATTGACACACATCTTAAATTATAAAAAATGAAAATAAAAAACGCTAGAAGAACAAAAAAGCAAAAACAAACCAACAACAACAAATTTGAAAGATGGACACTCAGTCACTCACATACACACATAAACAGAATATGACAAATAAAAGAAGAAAGAAACAGAAAAAGAAAAAAAATTGTGGGGATGCAGATCAAACCCTCATATACACATTCATGCACAAAGGATAAATATTTAACAAACAGATAAACTAACCAACAAACAGTCAAAACATTTTTAAAAATTAAAAAAAAATTAAATAATAACCTGCCCTCTTGTGGCATGCTCTGTAATTGTTTCTCTAATCAGGTCTCTACTACAGAGACACACTTTCACTCTCTTCTCAGTGTCCAGAGCAGGGAAGGAGGAGGGACAGTGGAGGTGGATGTGTGTGCAGTCCTCCCCTCCCACTCGAGTATGGTCAGGGGGATCTCACCTGGTGGGGAGGTATGGGATTGTCTCTTCCCCAGGTATGTACTCACGGGGGGTGCCCCAGCCAGGTCTATCCTGAAATGGAGTTCTCCTATTGTGACTGACATCTAGGCTCTGCCTGGGTCTGTCTCTCTCAGTTGTGGCCCAGCTATGTGGGTCTGACGTTCAGAGGATTGCTGGGGAGGATGGGGTTTGGGTCATCCCTGGACTCATCACTGATCTCTTTGGAGTTCTTCCTCATCGTTTTCTGGCCACACCTTTTATCCTGCAGCTGGATCAGGGTAGGGGATGGGGTGCCTGGAACTCAGCACTCATCGTGTCCCTTTGAAATTTGTGCTTTCAAGATATTCCCAGCCGGGCTCAATGGCTCAGTCTGTAATCCCGTGCCTTTGGGAGGCTGAGGTGAGTGGATTGCCTGAGCCCGTGGGTTCAAGACCCGCCTGGGCAGCGAGACCTCATCTCTACAATAAGTCAAAAAATCAGCCAGGCATGGTAGCGCATGCCTGTAATTCTGGCTACTTGGAAGGCTGAGGCAGAAGGATCGTCGGAGCCCAGCAGGTCGAGGCTGCGGTGGCCAGGAGCGGCTACTGCACTCCAGTCTGGGCGACAGAGTGAGACTCCAACTCAAAAAAAAAAAAAAAAAGATATTCCCTTTGGGTCATGATTAATACCTCAGTAGTTGATCCGCCAGTCACAGAGATTGGGTCTTTTGTTTCATGGTGTGCAAGTTGGAGCACTTTCCTGTCCCCCCTCAAGATGGTGTAGGGGTGCCTCTCTTGTCTTCTTCCATGGGACTTTGGCTCTGGACTCCCTCCACAGGCCCTGCTGCCAGGGCCCTACCAGGCACTGAAGTGGTGAGGCAAAGCCTGGATGGAGCCAGCAGTCTCTCCTGCTGCAATGGTGAGGCAGAGCCTGGGGCGACAGTCTCTCCCCTTCACGTCTTCAGAAAAAAACTTTTGTCCATTTAAAAAAAAATCAGTGCTCGGCTTGTGTGACCTGGGAAGAGCCAGGGACAAAGCAGAGAAGCTGCAGCACCAGCTATTGTAGCAGAGACCTGGCCACTTGCTGATGAGCCCCCACTTAGACAGTCTCTCCCAGCATTTTCTTCCCAGGAGGGTTTTGTTGATTAAAAAGAAAAAAGAAAATGGCACTTGGCTTCTGCATCCGAGGAATTGCTAGGTAACAAGCCCAGCAGCTGTGGCACCAGCCACTGCACCAGGAGAGACCTGGTTGCTAGCTTCCTAGCCTTCACTCAGTCAGCCACTCATACATCCACTCGCTCACCAGCATGTACACAAAATTTTCCATACACTCACTCATTCACACTGTGACTTGCATAGTCTGACTGGCTCGGCTGCCATCTTTCTCAATCATTTTCTTTTAGGATTATGATAATTGTTCTAGGTCTGCTTATCAGTAAGAGCATGTGATACTCAGTTCTTTGTTTCTGTGAAAGATCACTCAGTATTATAGACTCTAAGTCCATCCAGGTTGCTGTGAAGTTCATAATTTTGTTCTTCTTTATGGCTGTGTAATATTTCATCATGTATATGTACCACATTTTTTTAAATCCAGTTCACTTTTGATTGACAGCATAGTTGGTTCCATATTCTTGCTACTGTGAATAATGCTGCAATAACCATACGTGTGCAGGTATCTTTTTTATAGAGTGATTTGAGTTCTTCCAGGTATATTCCCAGTAGCGGGAGGCCTCAAACTACAAGAACCTTAGAAAATGCAGGAGATACCCTTATGGAAATTGAAACTGGCAACCAATTTCTGATCAAAACCCCAACCACCCATGCCATAAGAGATAAGATAGACAAATGGGACCTCATCAAACTGACAAGCTTCTGCAAAGCTGAAGAAACCATCAGGATAGCAGGGAGACAACCCACAGATTGGGAGAAAATATTTGCCAACTGTATGTCTGACAAAGGCCTAACATCTAGGATCTACAAGGAACTCAAACATGCCAAAAAGAAAAACACAAACAGTTCCATTATAAAGTGGGCAAAAGATATGAATAGACAGTTCTCAAAAGAAGCCAACAGACACATGAAAAATGCTCAGCCTCACTGCTCATCAAATAATTGCAAATTAAAACTGCACTGAGATACCACCTAACTCCAATCAGGATGGCCATCATCAATAACTCAAAAAATAGCAGATGCTGGAGAGGATGCAGCAAAAAGGGAACACTGCTACACTGTTGGTGGGAGTGTAAACTAGTACAACCTCCATGAAAAACAGTGTGGAGATTTCTAAAAGATCTAAAAATCAACCTTCCATATGACCTCGTATATTCTTTAATCAAATTCAGCAATTATTGTAGAGAAAAGGGAATGCCTGCACACTGTTGGTAGGAATGTAAATTAGTACAGCCACTATGGAAAACAGTAGGTAGGTTCCTCAAAATATTCAAAACAGAATTACCATATTATCTAGTAATTTCACTACTGGGTGTATATCCATAGGCAATGAAATTAGTATATGGAAGAGATATCAAATTCCCATGTACATTGCAGCACTGTTCACAATAGTCACAATATGGAATCAACCCATATCCATCAATAAACAGTCAAATGGACAATCATGTTAAAAAATATGGTAGATACACAATGGAATACTACTCAATCTTAAAAAATAAGAAAATCCTGCCATTTTTGACAAGATTGATGAAACTAGAGACTGTTACGCAATGAAATAAGGCAGACAAAGAAATATCTCACTTATAAGTTGAATCTTAAAAAGTTAAACTCAAAGAAGCGAGGAATAGGAACGTAGTTACCAGGGGCTGTGGGTGGTGATGGGGGGGTTGGAAGATATTTATAAAATGTTATAAAATTTCAGTTAGATAGGAGAAATAAATTCAAGAGATCTATTGTAGATGGTGATTACAGTTAATAACATTGTATTATATTCCTACAAATCTTTAAGGCAGTAGATTTTACATATTATCACCTCAAAAAATAATAACTGTGTGAGACAATGTGTATACCTTGATCTAGCATTTCCACAGTCTGCACATATTTTAAAATATCATGTTGTGCATAATAAACATGTATAATTTTTAAAGTTAAATATAAATTAATTACTTCTAAGAATTCCACAATTGTTTGTATTTTGTTTTAATTAGTTCAACATTCTGTCTTCTCTCTCCATATATACATGCACATATGTATGTATCAAGAAATAAAAAACTATACATATACACACATTCATACAAAAATAGTATTTATATACTAATCTATATATAAAATTATGTATATATTCACACACATGTTTAATTTTATAAAATTTAAATTTAAATGAAATAAATTTGTTTTAATTTAATTATTTTTAAAAATATATGTTTAAAAATGCTATAAGTTTTTAACCTTAAAGTCTTTAAACCTATACAATATAAATATATATGCACACTAATAGGATAAAATGTATAGTATATATGTGCATATACATGCATTAAGATTTTATAGAGAAACAGAACCAATAGGATATATATAGATATACAGAAAGAGTTTGAGTATAGAAAAGAAGTCCTACATGAATCAGTTGTATTTCATAATTTAAAGCCATTTATCTTTAAAATATACTGTTAATAAAAGGAAAATAAAAGTCACTAATGGGAAAAAACATTGCAAAAAAATGTAGGTGATAGCAAACTCTTATCTACAGTAAGAGAAAAATTGAAACTCTCACAAATCAATAATAGAAGACAAATATGCGCTTTTTGAAAACAAGTAATAGGTTTGGACTGACCCTTTGCCAAAGAGGATGTAGTAATGGCAAATAAATGAATAAAAAGTTTACTCAATATTTTTAGTCATTAGGAAAATGATTATCCTATGACAGTTTTTTACATACAATGCAATTTATCTGTTTTTTATCCATTTACAGTGCACAGTTCAACACTCAAAGATATTAGAATAGACAACCAATTCCTGATCATAATCCCAAAGTATATGCCATAAGAGATAAGATAGACAAGCGGGACCTCAATAAACTGAAACACTTTTGCAAAGCAAAAGAAACCATCAAGAGAGTGGGGAGACAGCCCACAGAATGGAAAAAAAAATTGCCAATAGTATATCTGACAAAGACCTAACATCCAGGATCCACAAGGAACTCAAATGAGACAAAAGGAAAAAAACCAAACAGCCCTATTAAAAAGTGGGCAAAAGACATGAGTAGATGTTTCTCAAAGGAAGACATAAGAACAGCCAGGAAACATGGAAAAATGCTCAGTCTCACTAACCATTAAATAAATGTAAATCAAAACCACATTGAGATACCACCTAACATCCATTTAGGATGGCTATCATTAATAACTCAAAATGCTGGTAAAGATGTGGAGATAAGGGACCACTTCTACACTGTTGGTGAGAGTGTAAACTAGTACAACCTCCATGGAAACAGTGTGGTGATTTCTAAATGACCTAGAAATTGACCTTCCATACAACCCAGCAATCTCCCTTCTGGGAATATACCTGGAGAAATTCAAATCATTCTACCAAGAAGATACCTGTGCATGCAGGTTTAGCGCAGCACTATCACAGTAGCAAAAATGGGGAACCAACTGTGCTGCCTATCGAAAATAGACTGGATAAAAAAAAAAACTGTGGTGCATCTACATGGTGGAATATTATGCAGCCATAACGAAGGACAAAATTATGGACTTCACAGCACATTGGAAGGATTTAGAGTCTATCGTACTCAGTAGGCTATCACAGAAACAAAGAACTGCATATCATATGTTCTCACTCATAAGTGGATCCAGAACATTTATTATAATACTACAAGGAAGGGTTGGGCAGTAGTGGGACATTGCCAGGGGAAGGGCGGGGAATAGATACATCACTAAAGGTACTTGATCCTAAACCAGGTGATGTGAGACCAGTGGGAGGCCCAAACTGCACTCATATGTAGACCACTTATGTACCTAATCCTGACTTGTACCTCACATCTTTAAAATAAAATAAAGGAAAAAGAGAAAATTATGCAAGCATAAAGATATTTTAAAAATAAGAAGCACAATTCAGGGGTTTTAAGTATCTTAACTGGGTTGTACAACCATCACCACAGTCAATTTTACAAGATTTTTACCACTTCAGAAAGATACACTACACTCTACCTATTTTCCCACTCACCTCTCAACTTTCCCAAATAAAAACAGTTACCTCATTTACTTGCATAAACGTATGTTATTTTTCTCTTCGACAAAAGGCATTGGCGGGGGATTGCTATGTCCTATGATAATTGTTTACAATTTAAGAAATTACCAGACTATTTTTCAAAGTGGCTCCATCATTATGCGTTTAGGTAATATAATATAACAATGTTGATTTTTCCACATCCTGACCAACATTTGTAATCATCTGTCTTTTTTATGATAGTGATTGTGAAATGATCTCCTTGTTGTGATAGTGGTTGTGAAATGATCTCCTTGTAGTTTTGATTTGCATCTGCATTTGTAAGAGTTCTTTATGTATACTGGATACAAGTCCCTCACTAGATATACGATTTGTAAATATTTTCTCCTATATTGTTGTTTGACTTTTCATTTTTGATGCTATTACTTGAAAAACAAGATTTACATTTTGATGAAATTTATCTGTTTTTGCTGTCATTCTTCATGATTTGGTGTCATATCTAAGAATCCATTGCCCATATGAGGTCATGCAGATTTAATCTTATGAGTTCTTCCAAGAGTTTTATAATTTTACCTCGACATTTAAACCTTTTTTTTTTCAATTTTGAGCTGATTTTTATATATGGTGTAAGATATGGGTACAACTTAATTCTCTTGCTTATGGCTACCCAGTTATTCCAGGATCATTTGTTGAAAAAGTCATGAATTATTATCATATCTACTCATCAATAGATGTGATTTGCTAACATTTTTGTTAAAGATTTTTTGCAACTACGAACTTAAAAATTAACTATCTGTAATATTATTTTCTTATAATGTCTCTCTCAATGTTTCTATTAAGGAAATGCTGGCCTTCAAAAATGAGTAGGGAAAAGTTTTTCTGGAAGATTTTGTGAATAACTGCTATTATATCTTATTTCCCAGGTATATTTACCAGGAAACCACTCTGGTCCTAAAATTTTCTGAATGAGAATGTTTATAATTATGAATTCAGTTATTTAATAGATATTTGGTTATTAATAATTTTCTGTTTTCTCATTAGTGAACTTGACATTTTGTATCTTTCACATTAGTGAGCTTGACATTTTGTATCTTAATTTAAGTTATTAAACTTAATGGAATGATGTTTATAATATTTCTTTATTATCCTTTTGATGTTTAGGATCTGCCTGCCTTTCGTTACTGATTTTAATAATTTTTATCTTTTTTGTGTGTGTGAGCTAGTTTTATTTATTTATTTATTTAAGTGCACTAATTTGAAAAAGGATTATATGGGCAGTATTGACTTCTTAGTCAATGCATGGTTAAAGAGTTTTGTTTTATTTGTTTGCTTTCTGTGCTTCCTGGAGTTTATGGTATTAGATTAAGGTAAGTGCCTAGGGCAATCATTTACTAGGCTGTTACAGATGTCTGGAATTGAAATCACTCTTTCCTAGTGGAACTTTAACAAGAGTACAATTCTATTGATCTCATTTACATGGCTGGCTTTGTACATAGCTCAATTTCAGAGCTCAGAGAAGCACCTCCATCAGAATCAGCACAATGCTTTCCTCATTTCGACATTTGTCTCCAAAATTAGACATGTTAACACCTATTAAACCATAAAATTTGAGAAAGGGAAGATCTGTAATGAGTTAGACTACCTGCTACATACAGTTTTACTGGGGCTGAATTAATTCATTCCTTTCCTGAGAACAAATTTGCACTAAGACTTATAGGAGCAAAGTGAGTGTGACTGAGCAAAAGGTCTACTTGAGGTAAGAACAAGATTGGATAATGGAAAGAAAAAAAAAATTCAACAAGAACAGAAAAACCTCATCCAGATTTTTCTGGGACTGTTCCTGTCAGATGAACTTAGTTATTTGCACATAGGGTATACCATGAATATCTTTTCTGTAGTAGGCACAATAATGGCTGCCCAAAGGTGTTCAATTTCTGATATCCAGAACCTGTGAATATGTTACATGACAAAGGGGAGTTAAGGTTGCTTACCAGCTGACCTTAAAATCGGAATATTATCTTTGATTTTCTAAATGGGCCTAGTGTAAATCAAAAGGTCCTTTAAGTATTATAATTGTGCAAGGTCCTCTTATTAGTGAGAACATATGGTACTCTGTTCTTTGCTTCTGTGATAGATCACTGAGTGTGATCAACTCCAAATTCATCCAAGTTGCTGTGAAGTCCATATATGTGTCCTTCTTTATGGCTGCATAATACTCCATCGTGCATATGGACCACATTTTCTTTATCCAGTCCAGCTTTGATGGGCAACTTGGTTGGTTCCATGCTTTTGCTATTGTGAATAGAGCTGCAACAAACATACGTGTGCAGGTATCTTTTTTGTAGAATGATTTGAGTTCCTCCGGGTATATTCCCTAAACTGTCAAGGGATGGGGGTGGAATTGGCATTTGAGGGAAACTGCTAGGGGAGGGAAGGGCATACCTCATCAACAAGGGTACCTGCATAATCAGTGTTTGTGTACCTAACCCTGAAATGTACCCTGCATCTTTATAATAAAAAAATAATAAATTTTTTATAAAGCCCTTTAAAGTGAAAGAGGGAGGTAAAAGAGGAGGTCAGAGTGATGTGATATGAGAAGGATTCAACCCATTGGTGCTGGCTTCAAAAATGAAGGACAAGCCAAGGGATATGAACATACTCCTGAAATTGAAAAGACAAGGAAATGGCTTACCCTAGAGCCTCCAGAAAGAACACAGCCCTACTGACACCTTGATTTTAACCCAGTGAGGCCCATTTTGGACTTCTAATCTCCAAAATTGTGGGATGATAGGTAAGTTTGTGTGTTTTAAGTCATTTATTTGTGGTAACTGTGGAGAAATATAAGTCCCAAATAGGCCAGGCACAGTTGGATAAATTATACTGGGGAAAGGGGCCTCAGGGTGAGATTTATGGATATTGCAGGGAACTTACTGACCACAGTAAAAGTCGTAAAAGCTTGCTGACATACTGTTAATCTTTGTTGCAGACTAAACTTTAGCTGACCACTGTAAATGCTGCAAAAAGCAGCTAACCATTGCTGTAAGTTAACCCTATTAAGGAACAGATCACCACAATCAATCAACTATTTTCCAGATCCCTCTTATGGCACATAGACAACTTTCCTTCCCAGATCCCACACTGAGCACGTAAACTCCTCCAGCACAGCCCTCTAAACTTTCCTCCAGCTCCTGTCTCTTCACAGACAGCCTCCCTTTTGCTGCACTGACTATTGCTCCCTTGCAAATGTATCTTTGTACTCTGCCTTTCTTAATTCACAACTCTCTTGGTAAATTCTTTTTTTTTTTTTTTTGAGGTCTTTTTTTTTAAAATTAATCAGTATTTTTTATTATGCTTTTCTGGGGTACAGTTAAGGGTTAGGTGTACAATGACGTTTCATTCAGGCACCCTGTTGATAAGAGGTGTTTTCCCAGCCCCAGACAGATATTTGCTACTATTAATCCCACCCCCCCATAGTTTCCCAGTACCGTCAGTCATTTTCTTAAAGTATTACATTGGATGTTCAAAGTCCATTATATGAGTGAGAACATGCGATATTCTGATCTTTGTTTCTGTGAGAGGTCACTCAGTATTATAGACTCTAGTTCCATCCAGGTTGCTGCGAAATTCATGATTTTGTTCTTTTTTATGGCTGCGTAGTATTCCATCGTGTATATGTACCACATTTTTTTAATCCAGTCTTCTTTTGATGGGCAGCATGGTTGTTTCCAGGTTCTTGCTATTGTGAATAACACTGCAATAAACATACGTGTGCAGGTATCTTTTTTATAGAGTGATTTGTGTTCTTCAGAGTATATTCCCAGTAGGGGGGTTGCAGGGTCATATGGAAGGTCAATTTTTAGAGCTTTTAGGAATTGCCACACTGCTTTCCACAGAGGTTGCACTAGTTTACACTCCCACCAACAGTGTAGAAGTGTTCCCTTTTCACCACACCATCTCCAGCAGCTGTTATTTTTTGAGTTGTTGATAATGGCCATTCTGACTGGAGTTAGGTGGTATCTCAGTGTGGTTTTGATTTGTATCTCCCTGATGATTAGTGAGGTTGAGCATTTCTTCATGTGTTTGTTGGCTGCTTGGATGTCTTCTTTTGTGAAGTGTCTGTTCATATCTTTTGCCCATTTTATAACGGGGTTGTTTGTTTTCTTCTTTTCAGTACATTTCAGTTCCTTGTAGATCCAGGATGTTAAGCCTTTGTCAGACCTAGAGTTGGCAAATACTTTTTCCCAGTCTGTAGGCTGTCTCCCTGCTCTCTTGATGGTTTCTTTGACTTTGCAGAAGCTTGTCAGTTTAATGAGGTCCCATTTGTCTATCTTCTCTCTTAAGTTCTGTGGGTTTCGGGTTTTGTACAGGAATTGGATGCCAGCTCCGATTTCCATGAGAGTATTTCCTTCCTTTTCTAAGGTTCTTATGGTTTGAGGTTTTATATTTAGGTCTCTGATCCATTTGGAGTTAACCTTTGTGCATGGGGATAGATAGGGTCCTGTTTCAATCTTCTGCATGTGGTCAGTCAGTTTTCCCAGCACCATTTACTGAATAGGTTCTCCTCTCCCCATTTGTAGGTGGTGGGGGTTTTGTCGAAGATGAGTTGGTTGAGGAATTGAGTTTTTGCTTCTGGAATCTTAATTCTGTTCCATTGATCTATATGACTGTTCCTGTACCAATACCAAGCTGTTTTGATGATTGTAGCTTTATAGTAAAGTTTGAAGTCTGGTATTGTGATACCACCTGCTTTGTTTTTTTTTGCTGAGGATTGTTCTGGCTATTCTTGGATGTTTGTGTTTCCATATGAATTCCTGTGTTGTTTTTTCTAGGTCTGAGAAGAATGTTGTTGGTAATTTAATGGGTATTGCATTGAATTTGCAGATTGCCTTATGTAAGATGGACATCTTCACAATGTTGATTCTTCCGATCCATGGGCATGGGATATTTTTCCACTTGTTCATGTCAGCTTTGATTTCTTTGAGCATGTTTTGTAATTTTCATTGTAAAGGTCTTTCACGTCTCTGGTTAGGAAGATGTCAAGGTATTTCATTTTTTTTGTGGCTATTGTGAATGGAATTGTGTTTTTTATTTGGGTTCTGTTTGTTTATTATTGGTATAGAGAAATGTGATTGTCTTTTGTACATTTATTTTGTATCCTGAGACTTTGCCAAAGGCCTTTATCAATGTAAGGAGGCCTTTGACAGATTCTCTTGGGTTTTCAAGGTACACCATCATATCATCTGCATAGAGAGATAACTTGACTTCCTCTTTTCCTATTTGAATACCTCTGATTGCCTCCTCTTCTCTGATTGCTCTAGCCAGGACTTCCAATTATATGTTGAACAGGAGGGGTGAGAGTGGGCATCCTTGTCTAGTTCCAGTTTTCAGGGGAATTGGTTCCAATTTTTGTCCATTTAGGAGTATGCTGGCTTTGGGTTTCTCATAGTTGGCTTTTACTATTTTGAGGTATGTTCCCCGTATGCCTAGATGTTCAAGGGTTTTTATCAAGAAGGGGTGCTGGATTTTATCAAAAGCTTTTTCTGCATCTAATGATATGATCATGTGGTTTTTGTTTTGACATCTGTTGATGTATTTAATTACATTTATGGTTTTACAAATGTTGAACCAGCCTTGCATGCCAGGAATGAAGCCTACTTGGTCATGGTGGATGATTTTTGAGATGTATTGCTGAATCCGGTTTGCTAGGATTTTGTTGAGAATTTTAGCATCTATGTTCATCAAAGATATTGGCCTGTAGTTCTCTTTATTTGTTGGATCTTTACCTGGCTTGGGTATCAATGTGATGTTGGCTTCATAAAATGATTTGGGGAGAGTTCCATCTTTTTCAGTCACCTGGAATACCTTCAGTAGGATTGGTATCAGCTCCCCCTTAAATGTCTTGTAGAATTCTGCTGGAAAGCCATCTGGACCAGGGCTTTTTTTTGTAGGAAGTTTTCTTATTACGTAGTCGATTTCCTTGATTGTTATTGGTCTATTTAGGGTCTCAATTTCTTCTTGTTCCAGCCTAGGTAGGTTGTGTGATGTGAGATAGTCCTCCATTTCCTTATGGTTTTCAAGTTTGTTTCCATACAAGTGTACATAGTAGTCTCTAATGATCTTTTGTATTTCTTCAGGGTCAGATGATATGGTCATCTGACCATATTTTTCTTGGTCAGTCTAGCTAGGGGACCATCAATCTTGTTTACCCTTTGGAAGAACCAGCTTTTTGTTTCATTGATTTTTTGTATTATCTTTTTGTCTTCTATGTCCTGGATTTGGGCTTTTATTTTGGTGATCTGGATTCTTCTGCTAAAATTAGGGTTTTTGTGGTCTTGCTTTTCCACCTTCTTTAGGTGGCTTGTTAGGTTGTGAATTTCTGTTCCTTCCATTTTCTTCATGTGTGTTTGTAGGGATATAAATTCCCCTCTTACTACAACTTTCAAGTCATCCCAGAGACTTTGGTAAGATGTTTCTTCATTTTCATTTGTTTCCAGGTATCTTTTGATCCCTGTTTTGATTTCGTCGTTGACCCAGGAGTTGTTTAGCATCATGCTGTTTAGTGTCCATGTCTTTGTGGGTTTTGGGGGGACTTTGTTGGTGTCAATGTTTATTTTTATTCCACTGTGGTCCGAGAAAGTGTTTGGTAGAATTTCAGTCCTTTTAAATTTGCTTATGCTTGATTTATGGCCGGGTATGTGGTCGATCTTAGAATATGTTCCATGTGGTGATGAGTAGAATGTGTATTCTGTGGTCTTTGGATAGAGTGTTCTGTAGGTATCAATTAAGTACATTTGGTCCAAAGTCACATTGAGGTTCCGGATCTCCTTGCTGATGTTTTGTCCTGATGATCTGTCTAGGGTTGTGAGTGGGGTATTAAAGTCCCCAGTTATGATAGTGTTAGAGTGAATATCTTTCTTTAGTTTTCTTAGAAGTTGCTTTATGAAAATTGATGCACCTATGTTGGGTGCATGTATGTTTAGGATAGATATTTCTTGTTGATGGATTGAGCCTTTTATCATTATATAGTGGCCTTCTGTATCTTTTTTGAATTTTAATAGTTTGAAGGGTATTTTGTCTGAAATTAAGATGGCTACTCCTCCTTTCTTTTGTATTCTGTTTGCCTGGAAGTTTGTTTCCCATCCTCTTACTTTGAGTCTGTGGGTGTCCTTTTTAGTGAGGTGAGTCTCTTGAAGGCAATAGATTGTTGCCTGATGATATTTTATCCATTTTGCCAATCTATGTCTTTTCAGTGGTGCATTTAGTCCGTTCACATTTAGGCTAATAATTGAAATGCAAGAGTTGATCCCTGTCATAAAGTTCTTACAGAGTTGTTCCTGTTTATTTGTTGTCTTTCTTTGGTTTTTGGAGTTGGTTCCTGTGTGTTTTTAATCTTTTGCCTGTACTCTTGTGAAGAATGCTGTTGTTCTTTTTTCTTTTTCTTCTGTGTTCAGTACTTTCTTAAGTGTTTCTTGTAGAGGTGGTCTGGTGGCAGCGTAGGTTCTTAGGGATTGGATATCTGGAAAAGATTTCAATTCTCCCTCACTAATGAAGCTTAGTTTGGCTGGGTAGGTTATTATTGGTTGAAATTGTTTATCTTTTAGAACTTTGAAGATAGGGCTCCAGGCTCTCCTGGCCTGAAGGGTTTCTGTGGATAAATCTGCTGCTATTCTAGTTGGTTTTCCCTTGTAGGTAGTCTGGCCTTTTTCTCTTGCTGCCTTTAGGATTTTTCCTTTCATAGCTACTTTGTTTAGGCGAATTATTATGTGTCTGGGAGTTGGTCTTCTCACTTGTTGTCTTGCAGGGGTTCTCTGAATCTCTTGTGTTTGAATTTTTTCATCCTTAATGAGATGAGGGGAGTTTTCTTGAATGATTTCATGAAATGTTTGTTCCAGTGTGGCTTCTGTTTCTGTTTCTGCCTCAGGAAGTCCAATTATTCTTAGGTTTGGTCTCTTGAAATGATCATTCATCTCTTGCAGGTTTTGTTCTTTTTGAGCTTCTTTTCTATGCTTTTGACAGTTTGGGTTAGTTCTGTGTTTTGGTCTTCGAGCTCTGAGATTCTTTCTTCTGCTTGGCTGATTCTGCTTTCCATGCTTATTAGTCTGTTGTTCATTTCCATCACAGTATTCTTTACTGCTGTCATTTCTGACAACAGCTCCTTCCTATTTTCCTCTTGTTTCTCCTCAAGTTTTTTAATTCTCTCCATTAATGTCTTGATGTCTGGGTTTGTTGCATGTGACCAGTCATTCTGGGGGCTCTTCATTGTCTGTGTTCCTGAATCTGTTTTCTCATTGTCTGATCTCCCAGGGGTCTGTGTAAGACCTATATTCTTCTTTTGGTTTTTCTTCATTTGTGCGGTTTTTCCCCTCCCTACTTTTTCCTTCCCTCCATGTCACTGTCTTCTTTAATTCTGTTATTCAGGGGTAAAGGGATTGGTTTTACTTCTGTTTGTTCAATCTTCTATTCTTTATGTATGTCCGCTTACTTTGTTAAATTCTGAAGTTGCACTGTAGGTTGGAGGTGGTCCTTTTTGCAGTTTTGAGATGTACTTAAGGGGAGAGCTGTGATTCAGAATCTGTCTGCAGGTCCTGGTATTCGCTGACAGGCATGTGGATAATGTGGAACCCACTTCCCACTGCCCTGGAATCTGTCTGTGCAGTGGGACTGTGGGTTTACTCCCTGAAATAAAATGTGGTTAGCAGAGGGGAGAGAATGGAGCAGATAGTGGGTTGAAGAGGGGAGTGGAGAGATAGAGGAGTAAGGGGGGAAACAAACGAGTGTGCCAACAAATAGAGAGAGAGGCCTATACTGAAACCGACAAAAACAATAGACCACAGCTACAGTCGAACCAACTCGCATACAAACAAAAATAAAACATATAGTGATACTAACATACCAGCTATCCAACCACCTTATTAGTGTGCTGTTCCTCTATACAAAGACATGGTTTGCAGACCGAAGAAAAGAGAAGAAAAGGAAAAGGAAAAGAGAAAAAAGGGAACAATACAGTAGGAATAGAATTAAGTCATTAAACTAATGGAATCAATAAAGCACACTCTGAGACATTTCGTTTAAGTCCAATATCCTTTCAGGTCTGATTTCTAGTTTTCTTTTCAAGCTGGTAAATTAGTTTGCAGTTAGGGTCAGTTCCCCTGATCTGCTGTGAAGGACAGTTCAGATTAACCTCGGTTCAGCAGTTTGGTCTATGTCTTTATCAAGCTTGTTTCTCCCGTTTCGGTGTTGTTACCTTGAATTCCCAGCAGGTGGTGCTATCTTATCTGCTCGCCCCAGAGGGGGTGGGGCCAGACAGGAACAAGATGGCTGCCTGCCTCCGAACAGGTAACAGGAGCCCTATGCTGGCGGGCAGGACAGTCTCGGATGCAGGAGAGGTGGCAGCGATCCCAGCAGGTCTTCCCTGAAGCGGTTTGGTGTGGATCTCCTCAGGCCGGGTTGTGATGAGCTACCCGTCCCAGAGGCCGCAGCAGCGGCGGTGTCAGCGACGGGAACGCTGGTGGGGGGAGGGGCTGCGGCAGCGGCGGGACAGTGCAATGCAGTAAAACTGTCCAGTTGTTGTGATGTTCCAGCGGTGGCAATGGCCGAGCTCTGTCTGAAGAGCAGGCTGCAATGCTGGAGTCCCCAGGCCCCCGGGCGAGAGTCAGAGACCCACTGCAGATCTCCCTTGCAGAGGGCTTCAGACACTGGGTTGCCCCGTCGCCATCTTGCCACGTCCCCGGTAAATTCTTTTACCCCTGCAACCCTGGTCCCAGCTAGTCATATCCATGACAGTACTTTCTTCCAATATGCTACCCAAAGTAGTTTAAAGTGTAATTGAACTACTATTTCTCTACAGTTAGGTAGTTATTATTAAAATAATTGCAAACTCATATTTATCCCCATGGTCTAGACATAAACATGCATTTCAGTTCTAAAAAATGCAGGGGAATTTCAAGTATAAAAGCCAACATGATAAAGATGCAAGAGTAGAAGGATGGAAATGGCCTGGGTTCTTGATGTTGCTTGAGGCAGAGAACTTGTTCTGAACCATTTTATCTTCAGGCTTCCTGTAGATATACTATACATTTTCGTGTCTTAGTCACTTTTTAGTATTAGTATGAATCCTGTTTATTATAGCAAAAATTATTCTTAACTCATAATTTAGCCTTTTTTTCCTCTCTACAAACTTCATTGTAAGTTCATCTTTCCTTTTAAATACTGAGTTGTTTACCCAGACTGTGCTTTCTATCAATCTTCACATTCTCAAAAATCAAAGCCATATTAAAAGGCATATTTTAAATGTCAAGTTCTGTTGTGAGATTTTCCCTTCTTAGTCGAGTTTAAAGGAATCTATCCCTCTTTTGACTACCCATACATCTTTTATGTAAATCTTCTTTGGATAAAACAAAAGCATTTATGTAAATATTCTGACTTCCATTTTTAGATAGTAGACAAAGGATGGAAGAATTCGTGTATAAATTATATTCAGTACCAAATACAATGTTTTGCTTATAGCAATTGCTCCACAAAAAATATTGATTCAGTTAGTGAACGAATGAAATGTCCAAGATGATATGTTTAGAAATGTCTCTATATGAAAAAGACTAGTAAGAGAGAGAAAATAGATAATATGTTTTAGGAAAATTACAATAAGGAGGAAACTCCTATCAAAAGTATCAAAATCAGAAGAACTGGGTAAAGCTGCATGAGATATTTTAGCAACTGTGACCAAGGTTTCATTATAACATGGTAATTATATTATACCCTTTGATTCTCAAATGCCTGAAGTACTTAAATATGGACACTACAATCACTGCTGTATTTCACTAATAGTCTGTAGATTAAGAATACCAAACACCAGATGATTTTTGTTCAGTCAGGACATAGGCAATAAAGAAAGGTAGTATACTGAGCACAGCAAAAACGAAAGTGGCAAATAAAGGTTGCAGTGAACAAGGGCTGCAATCCTTACTGGACGTGACCCTTCCCCTGGAAAGATGGTGTGGTGGGTACTAAAAATTATTTAGATGAAGTGAAGTAGAGATTCTTGGGCAATAAAGCAAACAGATGTAAAATAAAAACCAGAAATGTCTCAATAAATGCCTCTCTCCTCCAGCTTTTAATATTGTGAGAAAACCTCCTTAAATTTTGCCACTTCACTCCACCCTTTATTCCCTACATACAAAGTGTATCATGTGCAGTTTGATTTTGCACACATACAGTTATTCGCTGTTACTGTCTTTTACTTTTTTTCCTCACTTTTCTTTTCATGTTTCTTGGTACCATTGCCATCATTAAGAAGACTGCATACCAACCAGGGATGGGAACTATTTTTTGTGAGAAAGCTCCCTTTTCTCTAAATCTAGTGTAGAACTCAGCATACTATGAGTTTTGAGTGAAGACTGATTTATTAAGAGATTGTTTTTGAAAAATATATTTGATTACTAGGAACTAACAAGATGACATAGACTCATTTCTCCTTGTACCTCCCTGGTAAGTACAATGATAAACATGGAAATACTGCAAAAGGCAATCAAAGGGAAACTCTGAAAGCCAGTGAGAGGAATAACAATTAGGGACCCCAGGATTGATGGAAAAAGACATCAGAAAAAGATGATCTGGTTTGGCTCTTCCCCACCACAACTTAGCAGAAGAAGGCAGCCTAAATAGGTTAATTCTTCCTCAGACTGAATGGGAGTCTTTCCTACAACACCAAGTTTGCCCTGTACAACTAGAATGGGGGATTATCTGAGCCATGCTAAAGGTGAGCAGCAGGGGAAATTCTTTACTACTCTCTCCAGTGAGAGATACAGGAGTAAAGCAAGTAGCAGTGATGAGACAGATTTTACCCCAACGAGAGATCAGGGAAGCTTCTTGGTACCTGTGGAACAGATCAGAGACTCCTCTCCCACTGAGAGATAATGGGCCTCCTCACCCAGGAAAATCCTTCTTGTGCCCTTAAGCAGCATGAACAAGGACCAATGGGAGCCTTGGCAACAACAGATGATGCAAGCAGACCAAAATGACATACCAAGGCTCTGGTATTTGAAAAGTAGTTATAAACTGACATACCAAATTTCAACAGGGTAACTGCTAACTAGAATAAAAAATTTAAATAGAACGCAGAATCTCTTAATATAAAGGGCAAAATGACTAGCATATTATAGAAACTCATTCATCATTCCAAGAACCAAATAAATCAAATTTGAATGAGAAAAGACAACCAACTCTTGCCAACGCCAAGAGGAATCATATTTTGGAGTTATCTGATAATAATTTTAAAGCAAATATAAACATGCTTCAACAATAAATTCTCCTGAAGCAAATAAAAAATACAGTCTCAGCAAAGAAATGTTGTAAAAAAATTGAAAGGAAATTATAGAACCAAAACATACAATAACTAAAAATTTTAAAGAATGTACTGAATGGGTTAAATAGCAGAGTAGAAATGACAGAGGATAGAATTAGTGAACATGAGGTTAAATCAATACAATTTATCCAACTTGAACAACAGAAATAAACAGCCTTTTCCCCCTCAAAATGAACAATCTCAGGATTATGTAGGACAATAACCAAAGACCTAACATTTATACCATCAAAGCATCAGAAAGAAGGAATAACAGCAGGACTGAAAGAACCTTTAAAAAGTAATTGCTGAAAATTTTCCAATTTGACAAAAGTCACAAACCACCAATTCAAGAAGTTGAGCAAATTGCAAAAAGAATAAACTCCAAATGTTTATGCCAAGATACTTCATAATTAAGCTTTTTAAAAACGTAAGTCAAGGAAAATATTGAATACAGCCAAGGAGAAATGACATATTATCCATAGGGGGAACACTAATTCAAATGATAATGGATTTCTCTTCTGAAACTATTGAAGCTGGTTGGAAGTGACACATTTTTCAAGTTTTGAAATAAGAACTGTCAACTATGAACTCCATATGTGGCAAAACTATTCCTAAGGAATGAAGGAAGAAGAAATACATTATCTGGTTAAAAAAGAAAAACACTGAAAGAATTCATTATTAGCAAACCTACTCTCAAAAACTGACCAAAGAAATGTCTTCAAACAGGAGGAATCTTTAAAAGGAAAGAATCTGGGAGCATAAGGAAAGAAGGAGCAGAATTAGGTACATACAACAGACTATCCTTTCCCTTATGAGTTTTAGACATTGATTATATAATTGAATCAAAGAGTATTACACCATCAGATACTCAAGACAATGGTATTTAAACGTGAGCATGGTAAAGGGACCTAAAAGGAAGTAAGGCTTCCATGCTCTATTAGAAGTGAAAAAGTGCTGATTTCTAGAAGAATGTGATGTTACATATGTACATTGTAATACTCACTATAACAACTGTAAAAGTTACACAGAGGGACCCACTCAAAACATCAATAAATCAAGATGGAATTCTTAAAAAAACTATAATTAAACTTTAGAAAGATAATAACAGGAAAACAGAGGAGTAAAAACTAGAAGAAAATAACTTAAATCAGATAATGAAATGGCAGACTTAAGGTCCAGCTTAGCAATAATTACCTTAAGTAAAAATGATCTGAATTCATCTATTAAAAAGACAGAAATTAGCAGAATGGATTTTTAAAAAAGCACGACCTGAATATATACTGTTTATAAGATCACTTCAAATTCAACAGTATTGGCAGATTGAAAATAAATGATGGAAAAAGACATGCTGTGAAAATAGCATATATTATGTATTAATTGTGTAAATTATATGTTAAACCTATTAAAGGTCTGAATGAAAGGAAAGTGAGGAAAGAAAATCAATGTTCATCACTGAAATCTCAGATAGGATGCTTACTTCTAATGATATAGAATTTAGCAGGCATATTTATCTCATTGGATCCTCCAAACACATCTGTGGAATAGGCATGTCTAACATGCCCTCTGTAGCAAATTGGGTACTTAAAGAATGTCTCAGGCTTGTGTTCCAGGTACTATAGGCACTTTGGAAGGGGCTGGGATTTAACATGTAAAGGAAAGAGAAATTTTGCTTCTCACAAAAATCAGACCCTACAGGATTGGGGGCAAGAGGAAGGCAAAAGAAAATATGACCCAAGGTAAATTGGTATCAGAAAAGAGGTTAAGTTGAGCAAGCAGGATTTAGAAGGCTTGACTTAATCTTACTCTGAAAGACTATTCAGAGCAAAGAGTAAGTCCTGTCTGTGTGATATTGAAAGAGACACTCCAGGGCAGAAGGAAAACTATTAAGAGTTCAGTTGGTAGGGATAGGAATATTCCTATTTTGTCAAAGATGAAATGAACTGACTCATGGAAAGTCACAGCATAGCTGGTAGATTTGGAGTTGGATTCTAGGGCATTTCTCCACCATTATGTCTTAAAATTTGAAGAGTATGCCTCTTTGGGAATAGGGCAAAAGATAAATTGTTCCTGGAAGTAATGATGCATCACCTTCCTTTAGCAAATCCAATCAATGAATATGTAACTGAGATGTTTGTCTCAACTGATCCTGCCTAGTACATGTCAAGATGTCTTCTCAGCACTCTATGTGCCATGAAACTGAAACCTGGCATTAAAGAAAATTTAATCGTTTTATGAGTACAAATGGTTTTTAGTTACATGGGTGTATTGCATAGTGATGAAGAAGTCTGGACCCATCACCTCTACTAGTGCATGTTGTACCCAATGGGTAATTTTTCATCTCTCACCCTCTTTCCCCTCCCCTCTCTGAGCTATCAATGTCCACTGTATCTTTCTATATGCCTGTACAGATGCATAGCTTAGCTCCCACTTAGAAGTGAGAACATGTAGTATTTGGCGTTCCATTCCTTCAGCTAGGATAATGGCCTCTAGTTCCATGTAAGCTGCTGCAAAAGACATTGCTTCATTCTTATGGGTGAATAGTATGCATATGAGGTCTGACAATGAAGTTTGCAAACTTACCATTGTGTGTTTATGGTGACAGCACTATATAAACAACTCGGTAAGGTTTCATAGCCTTAATATATCAGCGTCTCACAGCTGTATTTGTGTCGAAGTGTGGTGGTGTCTTGCTGAGTTGTATTCATTTTTATTGTTGCATGCTTTTGTGTGCCATCACGAGAATGTTGTAGCTTAAATTAGAGCCACAAACAAACATTAAATTTCTTGTTAAACTTGGCAAAAGTGGAAGATAAATCAGGAACATGTTAGTACATGTTTATGGGAATAATGCCATGAAGAAAATGGCAGTGTACAAATGAATCAAACATTTTTTCTTAGCGAAAAGAGTGTCACTGATGAAGAGAGGTCAAGATGACCAGCAATGAGCAGAACTGATTTTTAAAAATTGCAAAAATTAGGTGAATTGTGCATCAAAATTGTTGGCTGACTATGGGAAGCATAGCAGACCAAATAAATATTCATAGGGAAACAGAAAAATCTTAACTGAAAATCTTGGCATGAGAAAGGTGTGTGCAAAATTGGTCCCAAAGGAGATCTTGTATCACGACTATGCACCAGCTCACACAGCACTGTCTGGGAGGGAGTTTTTAGTCAGTAAACAAATAACTGTATTGAAACACCCTCCCTACCCACCTGATCTAGCTCCCAATGGCATTTTCTTAACCCAAAGATGAAAGAAATATTAGAAAGACATTTTGATGACATTCAGGACATCAAGTGTAATATGACCACAGCTCTGATGGACATTCCAGAAAAAGAGTTCCAAAGTTGATTTGATAGGTGGACTAGGTGTTGCTGTCAGTGCATAGTTTCCCAGGGGGAGTTCTTTGTAGGTGACTGTAGTGATAGTCAGCAATGAGGTATATGAGGTATATAGCACTTTTCCTAGGGTGAGTTTGCAAACTTAATTGTCAGACCGCATGTGCACGTGTTTGTGTGTGTGTGTGTGTGTGTGTGTGTGTGTGTGTGTGTGTGTGTGTGTAGACATTTTCTTTGTTCCCTGGCATTTTTTGACACAAATGTATGATCTGAAAGGATATCTTTATTCTCACCACCACTTCATCCTCACATCTCTTTTTCATGAGTTTCTCTGTAAGATTTTTTTTTTTCTGACATTACAATGGACATTCTAGTATAGGCACTATGACTTTTGAAAATTACATCAAGTTTTTAATCTGCTGAGTAATTTGTGTCAACTATGGACATGCAATAAGAGGTACCATAAAGAAAGAGTGCCATTTATACTGTCTTTCATCTAATTAGTGGTCAATCCTTTTCCCTGTCAAAAAAAGAAAAGAAAAGAAAAGAAATCCAGTGTCAGGCATATGGTTCTTATGTTGTAGGATATAATTTTAGCATTATTGAGGAGGGAGATAACACTGACAGTGTTCAAGAAAAAGGTCTAGAGTGCTGTACTCTATAGAACAATGCAGAGTGTCTTAGTGTGGGCATGAGCTCCAGAGATGGCATGGTAGTAACAAACATTAATCTAATCATTGGTGTCAATTATCTCTACTTGATTTCAAATTCCATGTGACTCAGCGAGGATATAAAGGTGACTAGTGAAAAGAAGAGTTATATTATTTATATATTAAGCCTGCAGTCTCCAACCTTTTTTGGCATCAGGAACTAGTTTAGTGGAAAACAATTTTTCCACAAATGGGGTGGACTTGGGTTGTGGGGAGGAGGGAGAATCATCATTCATTAGATTCGCATAAAGAGCAGACATCCTAGATCCTTCGCATGTGCAGTTCACAATAGGGTTTGCTCTCTTATGAGAATCTAATGTGCCCCTAATCCGACAGAAGACTGAGCTTCCCTCCTGTTATGCGGTTCCTAATAGGCCAGTACCAGTCCTCGCCCGGGAGTTGTGGACCTCTGCATTAAGCATCTACTGAGTTCCTATTATGTGCACAGAACTAAACAGTTGCTGAGGCAGTGATTGCATGGACTTTAAATATATCTCAGCAAGTAATTCATAATTCAGAAGAATTTTATGCTTTATTCATATTTACAACTAGGGTCAAAAACCTTCATCCAACTGAATTTTTAATCCACCATATCCAATATTATTAAAATTTTCTAAAGTGAAATCAAAATAGCAATGTCTTTAAATTACTCATATACTTTACTTATTTTTATTCAACAGATCACACAAGCAGCCTGTTCACAACTAAAAACAGTCCACCTTAAGTCAATTGTTTCTCTAAGAACTAACTACTGTTGGTGGATATTAGTGTTATTGTTTAACTTTGCTTTGGTCAAAGAAATGGAATAGATGCTGGCAACCCATTACACATTCTGCATCAGGCAAGGAAATACAGAAAAATAGAAAGAGAGATTGGGGAAGAAAATGGACAACATAGTCCTTGAGAAGGAAACAATCTTTTTTTTTTTTTCAGAGATGTACAAATGGGTTAGGTATCAAAATGTTCATTGACAGACATGAAGAGCACACCAGATAGTCTATTCTTGAAACTAACACAGAAAGTCAGGGGAAAATGCCCGTGTCCCAAAGATATAAGCACATATGTAAATATCTATAAATGTAAGAAAAAGTAAGACATTTTAATAGATCTGGTTACAAATTTAGTTTATACAGTTTTCTTATTTAATTGGGAGTTATAGTCAGAATCCACACAATAAATTGGATAATGCCAGTGATAAAGGCTGATGGTAAAGGACCACTTAATACTAAGTATTAAGAAAATGTATAAAATCAATTTGACTAATGTGTTAAAGCTATTGTTGTCAATGGATTTAGCTACATTTGATGATAATACTGATGAACAAAGACACCAGTGCTGTTGGTTATTATATGTCAGGTAGTAACGCAAATTGTTTTTGTTCATAGCATTGAGCTTTGCTTCTATGTTTTGTGAAAAAATTGTTTGGGTACTTGCCAATTATTTTATTCAATTCTTCATAAAGTCTCAAATAATAAATTTCTCTCAAACATAGCACTGAGAGAAATATTCCTTTTTTGAAGAATGTTGTGCTTCTTTCCCTTGAAAAATTTGAAGTATATAACTTGTTAGTTTGAGCTCCCTCTGAACATGACATTTATATACTGAAGATTTAGTATAGTACAGGACTTAGGGAAAGCATTTAAAATATATCTGTGAAATGGATCAATAGATAAAAGACTGAATTGTATTTACTAAGAAGTTCGGAGCTAGGTTTGACAATGATCATCATATTGAAGACGTAAGTAAATCTATTTTTCTCAATCCTGATTTTCCATTTTTATTTCCATTTTGCTAGCTTTATTACATTATCATTTCTGTTTCTATAAGCTCAATTTGTGGTGAAGAAAGATAGCCACTGTCAGTTTCTTGTAGATGGCTCTTACTATTTTGAGATATGTTCTTTGCCAACTGTATATCTGACAAAGGTCTAATATCTAGAATCTATAAGGAACTTAAATGTGCCAAAAAGAAAAAAACAAACAAACAGCCCCATTACTGAGTGGGAAAAAGATATGAATAGACACTTCTCAAAAGAAGACATATGAGCAACCAACGGTTACATGAAAAAATGCTCAGCCTCACTAGTCATCAAAGAAATGCAAATTAAAACCACACTGAAATACCACCTAACTCCAGTCAGAATGGCCATCATCAATAACTCAAAAAACAACAAATGCTGGAGAGGATGTGGTGAAAAGGGAATACATCTACACTGTTTGTGGGAGTGTAAACTAGTACAACCTCTGTGGAAAATAGTTTGGCGATTCCTAAAAGATCTACAAATTGACCTCCCATATAACCCTGCAATCCCCCTACTGGTAATATACCAGAAGGAACTCAGATCACTCCATGAAAAAGATACCTACATGGCATGTTTATTGCAGCATTATTCACAATAGCAAAATCATGGAACCAAATGTGTTGCCCACTGAAAGAGGATGGTATTTAAAAAATGTGGTGCAAGCCGAGCCCGGTGGCTCAGCCTGTAATCCCGCACCTTTGGGAGGCTGAGATGAGTGGATTGCCTGAGCCCACGGGTTCGAGACCCACCTGGGCAGTGAGACCTCATCTCTACAATAAAAATCAAAAAATCAGCCAGGCGTGGTAGCGCATGCCTGTAATTCCGGCTACTTGGAAGGCTGAGGCGAAAGGATCACCGGAGCCCAGCAGGTCGAGGCTGCGGTGGCCGGCAGCGGCCGCTGCACTTCAGTCTGGGTGACAGAGTGAGACTCCAACTAAAAAAAAAAAAATGTGGTGCATGTACATGATGGAATATTACAAAGCCATAAAGAAGGACAAAATCATAAACTTCACAGCAACTTGGATGGGCTTAGAGTCTATAATACTGAGTGATCTTTCACATAAACAAAGAACTGAGTGTCACATGTTCTCACTCATAAGCAGACCTTGAACAACTATCATAATACTATAAGAAAGGGATTGGCAGTAGTGGGAAGCCATCAGGAGAGGGCAGGGGCAGGATTGTCAGTAGTGATAAACTGCCAGGGAAGGTAGGGCATACCTCATCAATAAGGTTACCTGCATAATGAACATTTGTATACCTAACCTTGAATTGTATCTCACATATTTAAAATAAAAATAAAAAAGAATGATTATAGAGCACCTAGCAATAAGATAAGAGAGAAAGAAAATAAAATAAAAGTTTTACAATGATATAAGGAATATGTTACATGATCCTTGAGGAAAAAATGGTTGGGTCTAGGTGAAATTTGTCAAGGGAAGAGAGAAATTGCACAGGAAAGAAATGTCTTAAGCATTTCACAGCATGTTTAGAGGACAGTTAATTATACAATCTGGCTAGAGCAGAGAATTCATAAAGAAAAGCAATAGAATTAAAACTGAAAAAAAAATCAACTAAAAATCAGACTGGGAAGGAGAGGGAATGAAAGGCTAAGAGTTTGGTTCTTATACTGCATATTTGAAAAAAAAAAACATGTAAAGACATTATTGTCATTTCTTAGGAAAGTAACTTCAATGGCAGTTTGATGGGATGATTTGGGGGAAAGAGAGACTTAAAGCAGAAGAAACAACTGGAAAGTTTTGCAATAATCTCAGTGGTAGATAATAAGAGCCAACACAGAGGGAGACAGGTATGTTATTTAAAGGAACATTTAAAAATAAAAATCAGTATGAGTGGGTCACTAATGGGATGTGAAGATAAAGAGTGGAGAGAATTCACTTCAGGGCTGTAATGATGCTATCTGGATACAGGGATCTAGTAAGAGAAAGAAACATGGAACAGAAGATAATAACTTGGAAAATCACCCAGTTGCTGAGTGCTGCCATATTTTAGACAGAGTGTTAGACATTTAATCATTACTGTAACTCTGTAAGGTAGAGTGCTTTCCCATAAATTAGAGTTACATATACCATTCAAGTATCTTTTTCCATAGGCTCACAGTGGATGCATGGTCAAGAAATAATTATAACTCAGCTTTGTCGAGTTCAAAGGTCATGCTCTGTACACAATTCCTCATTGTTCACTTCCTTTTGAACATGTTGAGTTTAAGGAAAAAAATACCATCCTTGTCCAGCAAAGGGCTGTGAATACAAGTGCAGTGCCTACAAGAAAAGCCAAGATTTAAATACAAAGTTTCAGCCATCTGAAGGGAGGTAAATGTCGAAAGCATAGTTGGTGGCTAAAATCACCAAGAAGAACATGTGCGAGGAGACCAAGGATGTAACTTTGAGCAAGTTGCACTTGAAAAGCAGGTGGAGGAAGACAGGTCATAGATGAGGCTGCTACGTGGTGGGATGAGAATAAGAACATGAAGCCAAGAAAGAATGGGTCATCAGTAGTGTCAAATACTGCAGAAAATCACATGAGAGTGAGATCCAAGAAGAGGCACCTGAATTTTGCAAGGAGGGATTTACAGGGACTCCAGAGACTGTAAAACTCTGTATCAGAGACTGTAAAACTCAAAAGCAACTCTTCAGAGGATGGAGGAATGAAGATGTAGTAAAGAACTGAAGTCTCTTTACTTGTGACTTTTGTCAGGGATCAAAAATAGAGATTAAAAAAAAGGCTGGGGGCAAGGCATATCATGATGAGGCTTTTTGTTGTTAATTGTTTTTGTTTCCCTTTTTTATTGACTATAATGAGTACTGATTGAAATGCAAGAAGGAAGTAGTGAGAAAGATATCAGAAATAGGAAAGAGAGAGGAAGTGAGAGAAGATGTGTTATCCTGGGCCTCTGTCATGATGTGAGGCAAGCAGAATTGTGTGGCAGCTAAATGACAAAGTCAGCAAATCAGAACAACATGAACCCACTTTAACTTAAACATCATATTTAATTATCTGGCATGTAAAATGCATACACTGTGAGAAATTCTATACCTCAGACATGACTCACTGTTTAGCATATTGAAATCATCATGGAATACTAAAGATGTTTTCTCAGGCAGATGATTGTATTATACTTACATATAATAGCACCTATTTTGATAGTGAAGGTGGAAAACAGTAACTTATGTTTGTCAAAAAAACTCTTTATTTTATCTTTTAAATAAGTGATCATAAAACAAATATCTTGAAGTCAAAAAAGAACTAAGGATCATAAGAAGACTCTCTGTAAGGGTTATAGGCTTTTGGTCTAGTTAATATTAAGCAGTACAATCACAAGAATGCACATTTTTCATAATGACTAGAATGACAGCGAATGTAGAATTTTGTTTGCCTGCAGAAGAAGAGTTGCATCAACAGCTTTGGAATCAGCAACTTTGAAATCACTGGAAATAAGAAGAACAGGAAAAGACACGAGTAAACAGACTGCCTAGTAATTTGGAGGAAAACTGAAAGAGCAAATTAGAATATAGAGAAACAAACATGGCAGCCCTGACGAGAAGTCCCCCAAACAAAAATGCTGTTGCATCCTAGATAAAAATAGCAAAAGATTTCTAGGAATGAGATTGCTGTTCCTTATGGTATATGTTTCCCTTTTAAGAAATTGAAAACTATTTTCCTAAGTGGCTGAGCTATTTTGTATTCTCACCAGCAACACAGGAGAGCTATGTTGATTCTGCATTCTCACAGTGCTTGATACTTTGGGGATTTTTAAAATGTATCCCTTCTAGTATGTGTGAATTATATATGATATTTTTAAATATTTTATTTTTAATATAAAATTTGGTTCTTTATACATTTAGAAAAGATAAAGCAGAAATGATTTCTTCTTCATAGTTGCAATCTAGTTGGAAATAAAAAGACTCAGGAATGCAGCCTGAAGCCCAGCTACCTCTGTCAACCCACTGTATTAGTAGGACAAAAAACAATGGTCATCATTATGTGTTACTGAGGTTTTGAGGTTGTTTGCTCTGCAACAATAACAGACAGATTATACACCCGTATTCAGTTAAGAAATAGATTTTGAAAACTAATGACGCATTTAGGAGAGAGAATACAATTAAGTTGAAGAGCTATAAAAGGTGTGTGTGTGTGTGTGTGTGTGTGTGTGTGTGTTGTGTGTGCGCGCGCGCGCTTGTTGGAGCATCCATAATGAGGCAAGGGCAGAGTGACTGAAGAATGGTCTTGGAGATCAAGTTGAAAAATGTATATTTCAATGGAGAATTTATAGATAAAAAGAGTGAAATGATAGAAAAAGATGACTTAAAATGGAGTTCAATAAAATGGAGTCAGAAAGTAAAGGCTACAGAAATAAACGATTTTCATAAAATGCTCAAGAACAAGGAATTTTAATCCACTATTCTTTTATCATTTTACTTTGGCAAAATCCACAGAGCCTCCATTATGGCAAGTATATCATTTATTATTCTAAAACTGATGCTGGTTAAAGTTATTCTCCTTAAATTCAATCTAAAAAGCCTAATGACTGCCCAACATCCCTTAATAGTAATGACAGTTATCATCATCAATACATGTTTATTAAAAAGCATGCTGAGTGCCTGGCACCATCCTAAAAACCAAATAAAAGTAACCAAGCAACAAGAGAGAATTTAAATTCACTGTGCCAAGTAAAAGGCATTAGCCATTTATCATGTTAATCACACAACCACTTCCAGCAGTGTGTTCCCAAAGAGTTACCAAGGTTCATATGAAGCCTTTTTATAGCTAATAAGCCCAAGTTGGCTGAGTACCTGGACAGAACAGAAGTACAAGGGCATCAGAGTAACATAGTCAGGCCACTGTGGAGGACAGCCATATTTCAGCTCAAGTTCAAATTGGTTTTTCACAGTATTTCAATCAGAAACGATATTTAGCTTGAGTTAGATATTTAGGATCCTCTACAAATTAGAATAGGTCTCTCACAACAGACAAACAATTCCTAGGGTCAGGACTCTCCATTGAAAACATCAGGAACCGAGATCCTCCTGGGCAAGTTGGCGAGACCTCATCTCTACAATAAATAAAAACAAAAAAAATGAGCCGGGCGTGGTAGTGCGCGCCTGTAGTTCCAGTTACTTGGAAGGCTGAGGCGGAAGGATCGCCGGAGCCCAGCAGGTTGAGGCTGCGGCCACTGCACTCCAGTCTGGGCGACAGAGTGAGACTCCAACTCAAAAAAAAAAAAAAAAAAAAAAAAAAAAATCAGAAACCAAGAAAGCTCTTAGGAGCAAAAAGTGAATTTAGGGTCAGCACATAGGATTTTTCCTATAGTGAAAGTCCATTCTAATCAGGCTGCTTGAAGGACTACAGACACACCTCTACAATTTCTGTGGAATGAAAGAGAAAAAAATTCAGTGTGTAGTTGTGGCAACTGCCCAAGTAGCACACATTGTACTGAGTATAACTTTGAAAGGATTGCTACACTACTCTTTCTCAAACAAAAAATATATTTAATTGATTCTTTCACTATTACTAATCCTCCTAATCTGTGCTAAAAACAGAATTATGTCTGTACTAATCCACTAAAAATTGGCACTTTTTTCTTCCCTAAACTTTTTTATTAATAAAGATGGTCATATATTAATGTATATCTCTATCAACTATGACATATACTATGTATATAACATATATCATAGCTGATATAAAGATAGTGTACTATATATAGAATAGTAGATATAAATATATTTTGAATCTGACATAATTCATTATGCAAAATGACTTATTAGCAATTACACACCCTACTATATATGTGTATATGTGTATATATATGTACATATACACTACTAGTACTATGTCTAAATACATAGCATAATATATGTATCATATATTATGATATACTATGGTGTTTTATACACATTCACATGAACACACATACATATTAGTTTTCAACAATGGTAGTCAAGTAGCACTTCACATATTTGAATTACGTCAAAATTAGGCACAAATAGGAATAAATTACTGTCTTGGAGCCTTAAATCAGAAGAAAAAAACCACTTAGATTACTAACTCAGATAGCAATGTTATGATTAGGTAAATGCCTTTTTTAAATATAAGACCTTGAACTTCAATGACTTCTTAATTGTAAAATTTGTTAAGTGTTCAGAAATGACATTATTCTCTAAAGCTCATATCCATTAAACAGAGCATTAACCATTCCATTGTAGTTATTAAGATACTAGGAATTGCTGTTCTGGAAAAGAGGCCAGAAAATGAGATCATTGAACGAAAATAAGACATTTCTGGCTAGGAAACCAATTACATAAAACCATGTAGAAAAATAAAACTTCTACCTCTAGAAAGACGAGAAGCCAAAGTTAGTCTAATCTGCTCTATGTTCCCAATATGTTTTAAACCTGCTTTATGAAGGGAGATTCTATTAGTCTTTCAGAACTTTTCCGATATTTCCCACTACAATTACAAGCTGTGAGTCATATGATCTCAATCAAGGTGACAGCATGAATAAATGCAGGCATGAATGAATCAATGAATAATCCTAGCTTTGAACATAATGCTGTCTTCTAAACTCATTGCAAGCATTTTTTTTTTTTTGCGTCAACCAGAACTAGTGGGTGAGACAATAGTGAATGGTACTCTTTCTCATTCTGATTTGTTCTTTTAGCAGGAGACCTGCCAGTCTCTCATGGCCTCATAGGACATTCTGGCTATGCCTTGATACTCTACACTCCCAACATTATTTAGGTAGAAACAGAAACTGGCATCATTAGAGTAAGTGATTATGATATCCCTCACCTGCCTCCTTTCAGCCTGGTTATGCCACATTATAAATTTTGGCAGCTTTTCATGCTGATTCTAATACACTTAGTGTTCTAGACTAAAATGACTTGTTTCATTAGGTTTGTTTTTATAATTTTTTGCCTTTTCTTCTATGATTACATTTGTAAGCAGTAAACATATTATTAAAAGTTGCTAAATTAATCAAAACCGAATTGAGATACCACCTAACCCCAGTAAGAATGACCATCATTAATAAAACAAACAACAGCAGATGCTGTTGGAGGATGTGGAGAAAAAGGAATGCTTCTACACTGCTGGTGGGAATACAAACTAGTGCAACCTCTCTGGAAGACAGTGTGGTGATTTCTGAAAGAACTAGAAATTGGCTCTCCATATGACCCAGCAATCTCCCTACTGGGAATATATCCAGAGGAACTCAAATCATTCTACAAAAAAGATACCTGCACATGCATGTCTGTTGCAGCTCTATTCGCAACAGCAAAAACATGGAACCAACCATGCTGACCATCAAAGCTGGATTGGATAAAAAAAAAAAAAGTGGTACATATACACAATGGAATATTATGTGGCCATAAAGAAGGACAAACATATGGACTTCGCAGCAACTTGGATGGATTTAGAGTCTATCATACTCAGTGATCTATCACAGAAGCAAAGACCAGCATACCATATGTTCTCACTCATAAGTGGATCTTGAACAATTTTCATAATACTATAAGAAAGGGATTGGCAGTGGTGGGAAACTGACAGGGAGGGGGTGGGATTGGCAGTAGAGGGAAACTGCCAGGGGAGGGAGGGGCACACCTTGTCAACAAGAGTACCTGCATAATGAACATTCATATACCTAACCCTGAATTGTAACCCACATCTGTAAAATAAATTTTTAAAAAATACAAGTTGCTAAGTTAATAATGAATGATGATCTTAATAAGGCCATGTAACCATATATTACAACCTGCATATAAAGGCTATCGAAACCTCTGTGCCCAATTAGTGGACTCTGGATTACCCACATAGGCTGTTTCAGAGGTTCAGGCAGTGGCTATTGGTACTGTTGGACAACTGCTGAGCTGGGAGTCAACAGAACTGGGCCCCGTTGCTGACAGGCATTATGGCTGAGTGACCTTGGACAAGTTACTTAAGCTTACTAAATTTCAGTTACCTGATCCACAAATTGTGACTTATTTCATATGTTTGTTAAGAGTATTAAATAAACTGGGCATGGTGGCTCATGCCTGTAATCCCAGCATATTGAGAGGTGGAGATGAGAGGATTACCTGAGCCCAGGAGTTCAAGACCAGCCTGGGCAACTTGGCAAGATCTTGTCTCTACAATAAATAAAAAAATTAGCTGGGTGTGGTGGCACATGCTTGTGGTTCCTGTTTCTTGGAAGACTGAGGCAGAAGGATTGCCTGAGCCCAGCAGGTCGAAGTTGCAGTGGTCATGAGCATGGCCCTGCCTGGACAACAGAGTGAGACTCCAACTCAAAAAAAAAAAAATCATTAAATAAGATAACATGTGTATAATGGTGTAAATGATATAAGACATCACAGCATAAGTGATGAATGCATAGTATTAAAATATTATGGACTAGTTGAACCACTCCATATTTCAATCTTTTTATTTATAAAATGAACAGGTTAGATTGAAAAAGCAGTTTGGGTCCTTTTAATCCTAGAAGTTGATTCATTTGGAAACAATAAATAAAAAAAATAAAATTTCATGCATTTGCTAGATTTCTTACTAGATTGCACACCAAGAGCAGGCTCAGTAACCATATTTATATTCTTCCCAGGAAGTGTTGATTGAATAAACTTTATTTATTTATTTATTTATGTATTTATTTATTTAAGTTGGAGTCTCACTCTGTCGCCCAGACTAGAGTGCAGTGGCCGCTCCCGGCCACTGCAGCCTCGACCTGCTGGGCTCCGGTGATCCTTCCGCCTCAGCCTTCCAAGTAGCCGGAATTACAGACATGCTCTACCACGCCCGGCTGATTTTTTGATTTATTGTAGAGATGAGGTCTCGCTGCCCAGGCAGGTCTCGGACCCTCGGGCTCAGGCAATCCACTCACCTCAGCCTCCCAAAGGCGCAGGATCACAGACTGAGCCACCAAGCCCAG
Source organism: Cephalopachus bancanus (assembly GCA_027257055.1). Classification (NCBI taxonomy): domain Eukaryota; kingdom Metazoa; phylum Chordata; class Mammalia; order Primates; family Tarsiidae; genus Cephalopachus; species Cephalopachus bancanus. Next base: position 1,334,154 of record JAPVLO010000096.1, on the reverse strand, counting down.
CTTTGAATAAACTTTATAACAAACAAAAATATTTTAAAAATCAGTTTTCTGCTGTCAAGCATGTGTGCCTGAGAGATTCTTGTAAATCTCAGAGTCAAATCTTACGACTCCCAAGACAGTCATATTTTTAAGATGCAGCTGGTATTTAAGTGTCCCTCATTGATGTAAGCCTGCGCTGTATATTTCCTTTTCTTTTGCTGGAATTGTGTCCATTTTATTCCTGTTGTTTATAGTAACTACTCTCTCATGCTCTTATCATAACAATTTCATTTCCTCATTTAATCTATTCTCAATTATTAATTCAATAAACGTTTAATGATGAGCCTCATAGCTTAGATATAAGTGGGCACAGGAGAGTGAGAAAGTAAAACCTCAGTGTAGCATCAAGCAGATAGTTTTAGCTACAGTTGCTCTAGCTGCAGGGAATTCTGCATAGCAAGAAACAGAAAATAAGAGTAATTATTTCTGAGTAACGCAAGATATATATATGTTTTTCTTCTTTCCAAAGTTGCTACCAAAGAATCACTGAAAGTATATTCTGGCACTCAAATGCAGCTCCAAAAAGCAACATGGCAAATTAGTTGAATATTATATTTGGAATACTATTATAGATTTGTGAAATAAATCAGAATATTTGAAAATACAGGGCAATATAATGATAGTTGATATATACTTACAAGCCCAGCCAAATAGCCACTCTATAAAATCACACTGTCTTGTGACACCTGGATTTAAACAGTCAACGTGGGACCATAAGAGGAAGCCATTGTAGAAGGTGGAGATAAAGCAGAATGATTCTGGATCCTAAGGGGCATAACTGAATTAATGACTTATCAAACCTGGGCACTGACATTTAGATGAATGGGTTTCAGTTCTTTCTTCTAGGTTGGTATTGACCTACTCATGCTTCAAAATCACAGGATACATAGTCCTGTTGGTTTGACTCGAGCCACATCTCTACACCAAGACCACATGTCCATCTCAGTGGACACCACACACCACTCTGCAGATAAACACAAATAATGATTGCTTAAAAGGGAAATGACAAAGAGGCGCTATAGCACAACATGGGGACAGTATTCACAGAAACAAGTGATCACTTTATCAGCAGTCCCTGACATTTTTGGAGTTAGGGACCAGATTTTTGTTTTTTTTAATTTTAAAGATATGGAGTACAATTCATAATTAGGTATGCAAGTGGTCATCATACAGGTAATGTTGAAGCCTCAATTTGGTCTCCACTTTACCTGGTTTGAGATCAGGTACACTTAGTGATGTTGAGGTCCCCCTGCACCTTCTCCTGGCAGTATCCCACTCCTGCCAATCCCTTTCGTATAGTATGAGGCTAAATGTGCAGGGTCTGCTTATGAGTGAGGAAATGTGCTACTAGGTTCTTTGTTTCTAAGATATATCACTGAGTACTATAGACTCTAAGCCCATCCAAGTTGCTGTGAAGTCCATATGTTTGTTCTACTTTATGTCTGCTTAATATTCTATCATGTATATTGTACCATATCTTTTCATCCAGTACATTTTCGACGAGCAGCACAGGTGGTTCCATGTTTTTGCTATTGTGAATAGTGCTGAAATAAACATGCGTGTGCAAGCAACTTTTTTGTAGAATGATTTGAGTTTCTGTGGATATATTCCCAGTAGGAGCATTGCTGGGTCATATAGAAGGTCAATTTCTTGTTCTTTTAGAAATCATCACACTGTTTTCCATAGAGGTTGAGCTTGTTTGCATTCCCACCAGCAGTGTGAAAGTATTACTTTTTCTCTGCATCCTCACCAGCATCTGTTGTTTGTTTTACTAATGATGGTCATTCTTACTAGGGTTAGGTGGTATCTCAATGCTGTTTTGATTTGGTTTTCTCTGATGATTAGTGAGGTTGAGCACTTTTTCATGTGTTGGCTGTGCATATATCTTCTTTTGAGAATTGTCTATTCATGTCTTTTGCCCACTTTTTAATGTGGCTGGAGTTTTTTGTTTTGTTTTTGTTTTTTCCTTTCAGCATGCTTGAATTCCTTGTAGATCATAGATATTAGACCTTTGTCAGAGATACAGTTGGCAAATATTTTTCCCATTCTGTGAGCTGTCTCCATGCTCTTTTGATGTTTTCTTTTGCTTCTCAGAAGCTTTTCAGTTAAATGAGGTCCCATTTTTCTATCTTAGCTCTTACATCATGTACATCTGGGGTTTTGATCAGGAATTGGTTGCTTTCTGACTTCCAAAAAGGTGTCTCCTGTGCTTCCTAAGATTCTTATAGTTTGAGGTTTTATGTTTAGGTCTTTGATCCATTTAGAGTTGACTTTTGTGTATGGTGATGAATAGGGGTCCTGTTTCAATCTTCTGCATGGTGGTCAGCCAGTTTTCCCAGCACCATTTACTGAATAGATTCTCCTCTCCCCAGTGATTGTTGGTGGAGACTTTGTTGAAGATAAGTTAATTAAGAAATTGAGTTTTTGCTACCAGAATCTCTATCCTGTTCCATCGATCTGTATGCCTATTCTTGTAACAATACCGGAATGTTTTGATTATTGTAGCCTTATAGTAAAATTTGAAGTCTGGAAATGTGATACCTCCTGCCTTCTTTATTTTGCTGAGGATTTTTTTTTTTTTTTGGCTACTTGTGGTCATTTATGCTTCCATAAGAATTTCTGTATTGTCATTTCTGGATCTGAGAAGAGTGATGTTGATAATTTAATAGGTATTGCATTGAATCTGTAGATTACCTTTGGTAGGATGGACATCTTAACAATGTTGATTCTTCTAGTCCATGAGTATGGAATATTTTTCCATTTCTTTGTGTCATCTTTGATTTCTTTGAGCAGTGTTTTATAGTTTTTGTTGTAAAGGAATTTCACTTTTCTGGTTAGGAAGATGCTGAGGTGCTGAGGTATCTCATTTTGTGTGTGTGTGGTTATTGTGAAATGGATTGATGTTTTTATTTGTTTCTCTGCCTGTTTGTTGTTGGTGTATAATAATGGGACTGTGTTTTACACATTTATTTTGTACCCCAAGACTTTGCCAAAGTCCTTTATCAGTGCAAGGAGGTTTTGGTTTTTTAAAGATTCTCTTGGATTTTTGAGGTATAGGATCATAATGTCAGCAAAGAGGGACACCTTAACTTCCTCTTTTCCTATTTGGGTACCCCTGATTTCCTTCTCTTGTCTAATTGCTTTAGCTAGGAATTCCAACACAATTTTGAACAGGAGGGGTGAGAGTGGGAAGTCTTGTCTTGTTCTGGTTTTTAGGGGAAATGCTTCCAGTTTCTTTCCATTTAGTAATATGCTGGCTGTGAATTTATAGTACATGGAGCTTAGCATTTTTAGTTATGATACTTCTATGCCTAGGTGGTCAAAGGTTTTTAATCAAGAAGTGATGCTGAATTTTATCAAAAGCTTTATCTGCATCTATGATATAATCATGTGGTTCTTGTTTTTACATTGGTTGATGTATTTAATTACATTGATGGTCTTGCAGATATTGAACCAACCCTGCATCCTGGGGATGAAGCCTACTTGGTCATGGTGGATGATTTTTGAAATGTGTTATTGGATCCAATTTGCTAGAATCTTGTAGAGAATTTTTACATCTATGTTCATTAGGGACTTCAGCCAGTAGTTCTCTTTTTTGCTGTATCTTTGCCTGGTTTGGGTATCAGTGTGATTTTAGCTTCATAAAATGATTTGGGGAGACTCCTGTCTTTCCCAATTGCCTGGAATACTATCAATAGGATTGGTATCAACTTCTCCTTGTATATTTTGTAGAATTCATCTGGAAAGCCATCTGGTCCAGGGCTTTTTTTTGTGTGGTAGTTTTCTTATTACAGAGTCAATTGTCTTGGCTATTATTAGTCTATTTGGTGTCTCAATATCTTCTTTTTTCAAACGTGGGAGGTTGTGTGATGGCAGAAAGTCCTCCATTTCATTGAGATTATCAAGTTTTTTCCATTCAGCTGTGCATAGTATTCTCTGATAATCTTTTGTATTTCTTTGGGGTCAGTTGTGATTTGATCTTTTGCATTTCTGATTGTGTTTATCTGGGCTTTTCCCCTCTTTTTCTTGGTCATTATGGCTATGAGTTCATCAATCTTGTATATCCTTTAAAATAACCAGTTTTTGTTTTGTTGATTTTTTTTTCTATAATATTTTTGTCTTCCCTGTTTACATCTGGACTTTACTTTGGTGATCTGAATTCTTTGGTTAAAATTTGGGTTTTGGTGGTCTAGTCTTTCCAACTTCCTTGGATGATTTGTTAGGCTGTTAACTTGTGATCTTTCCATTTTTTGATGTGTGTTCATAGAAATACACATTCCTCTTAGAACTGATTTCATGGCATCCCAGAGGTTTGGTAAAATGTTTCTTCATTTTCATTTGTTTCCAGGATTTTTAAAATTTCTGTTTTGATTTCTGTGTTGACCCAAGAGATGTTTAGCATCAAGATGTTTCATATGCAAGTCTTTGTGGGTTTAGGGGGAATTTTGTTGGTGTTGATATTAATTTTTATTCCACTGCAATCTGAGAAAGTATATGGCAGTATTTTGATCTTAGGAATTTTTTTTTATGCTTGATTATGGCCAAGGATAAGATTGATCTTGGAGTATGTTCCATGTGATGTTAAGTAGAATGTATAATCCATGGTTGTTGAGTGGAGTGTTCTGTAGGTATGTATTAAATCTTTTTGTTCATGTGTCAAGTTGAGGTTCCAGATCTCTTCGTTGATTTTTTGCCTTGGTGATCTATCTAGGGTTGTTAGTGGGATATTTAAGTCCCCAGCCATGATAGTGTTAGAGTCAGTATATTTGTAAAGTTTATTTAGTAGTTTCTTTTAAAATGCTGGTGCTCCTGTGTTTGGTGCATATACGTTTAGGTTGGATATTTCTTGTTGACAGATTGAAGCATTTATCATTATGCAGTGTCCTTCCACATCTTTTAAAATTTTTTATTTCATCATAAAGGTTATTTTTTCTGATATTAAGATCACAACTCCTGCCTTCTTTTATGATCTATTCATCTGGAAATTTGTTTTATTTGTTTTCCATCCTCTAACTTTGTGTCTGTGTGCATCCCTTGTGGTGAGATGAGTTTCCTGGATACGGCAAATTATTGGATCATGGTTTTTTTTTTAATTCAGTTTGTCATTCTGTGTCTTTTCACTGCTGTGTTTAGTTCATTCACATTTGAATATTTATCCCCATCATGTGCTTCTTATTAAATTTTTTGTTTGTTTTCTTTTAACTTTTGAGTTTATGTATGTGTGTGTTTTCAAGTTTGCAGTCACTATGTGTTCTCTGTTGATTCTGTGTCCTCCTGGGAAGTACATGGTCATTCTTTTTTTTTTCTTTCCTCTGTGCTTAATACCTTTTAAAGCATCTCCTATAGAGCTGGTCTGGAAGCTGCATAACCTCTTAGGGATTGGATGCCTGGGATGGATTTTAACTCTCCAGCACTGATGAAGCTGAGATTGGGTGGGGTAGAAAATTCTTGGTTGAAACTGTTTATCTTTGAGGACTTTGAAAATTTGACTCTAGTCCCTTCTAGCTTTTAGTGTTGCTGCCAATAAGTTTGCTGCTCTTCTGATTGGTCTTCCCTGGTAGGTAGTCTAACCTTTTTCTCTTGCTGTCTGTAGGATTTTTTCTCTTGTCCCTACTTTGTGTAGGTGAATTACAATGTGTCTGGGTGTTGGTATTCTCATTTGATGTCTTGTGGGTGTTCTCTTGTGTTTGGATGGCCGCATCTCTGTTGAGATAGGGAAAATTTTCTTGGATAACCTCCTGTAATACTTACATCAAAGTGTTCTCCATTTCCTTTTCTTCTGGGATACCAATCAGGTGTAGATTTGGCCTCTTGATATAATAGCACATATCATGGAGGTTTTGTTCTTTCTTCTGAGTTTTCTTTCTATGTTTTTATAGACTGGGTTAATTTCATGTTTTGGTCTTCAGGTTCTGAGACTTTTTCTTCAGCTTGATTAATTCTGCTTTTCATGATTTTCATCTCATTATTTACTACCTGGATGAATTTTTTTATAAACAAAAATCTTTGTTTCCAGTTCTTTCATTTAGCATCTTGTCTTTCTTGAGTTTTAGTCACTCTTTTCATCTGTTCCCTAATCCCTGTTGTGTTCTGGGGCCAGTCATTGGTGATTTCCATTGTTTGGGCTCTGGGGTCAAGCATTTTCTCTTTGGTACATTGGAGATTACCTGTGTTCTTCCACTGATTTTTCCTCATTTGTAACAGATCTCTTTCTTTTCTCTTTAGTTCCATTATTCAACAGCAATGGGAGGAATTTTCACATCTAATGTTTGCTCAGCTCTCTATTCTTCCCTGAGCAGGCGGGGCTCTGAATTTGCTAAATTTTGAAACAGTGCTGAAGGTGGGAAGTTTTGCTGTCTCTTATAGTTTTGAGGGTCAAATAAGGTGGAGAATGGGGAGCTAGGATTCAGAAACTACTTGTAAATCACAATGTTCACTCACTGGGGTATGGACTTCCTGAGACCCACTGCCCATCACCCCTCTATATGATAATTCAATGCATATGTTTGTGTTCCTCCTGAGTTCAAGATACAATAACAGCAATAAGAAGAACAGATAAAAGTAGAATAGAATAGGACAGACAAAAATAAAAACTAAAAACCCCACAAAAAACCAAAACAGAAACCAAAGCAAAAAACAATTAAGTACACACACACATACACACACATGCCTACACCCCAAAAAACCTGGAAAACAAAGCAAAATAAAACAAAAGCAATAAACAGAGAAACCAAACACATACAAGTACACACACACACACACACACACACACACACACACACACACACACGTGTGCCCAACACAAAATGAAAAGAGAAGACATAAAGAAAAGAGAGAGAGAGAAAAAAGGAATGCAAATAAAGTCCTTACACATACATTCACACACATATTGAGCTAAAATATAAGAAGAAATAAAATAATCATTCATATACATACATAAACAGAAAACAAAAAATATAAGAAGATAGAAAGAAAAAGAAAAAGAAAAAAGTTGGGGGGAATGCAAATCAAATCCTCACATACACATTCATGCACAAAGAAAAAAAAAACTGCTCTCTTATGGCAAATTCTGTAATTGTTCTCAGCTGCTCACAAGTAAGCTATTCTGCTGTCTCCTGTGCTGCTGTGGCCACATTCACAATCTCCCCAGCATGTGACCCAGGGAAGGAGGAGAGTTGTAGGGGTGAGTGAGGCTTCAGTCCTCCCTTCCCACTCTTGTATGGTGAGTGGGATCCCATCCAGTGGGGAGGTGTGGGATTGTCTCCTTCTGAGGTACTGGCAGGGTGGCACCCTAGCCAGGCTTACCTTAGAGTAGAGTCCTCCTATTGTGGTTGATGTCCAGGCTCCACCTGGGTTTGTCCCTCTCACTCATACCCCAGTCATGTGGGTATGACATTCAGAGGACTGTGGGAAAGGAGGGGTTTAGGTTAGCCACAGACTCACTGTTGATCTCTTCAGGGATCTTCCTCATCCTTTTCTAGTCATATCCTTTGTCCCACAGCTGATTCAGGGTAGGGGGTGGAGTGACTGAGACTTAGCACTTATCCTGTCCCTCTGAAGTTTGAACTTTTGGGATATTCACTCTGGGTCATGGTCAACCCATGAGGAGTGGACCCATTGGTCACAGAGATTGTGTCTGTCACTCCATGGTGAGCAAGCCAGAGCACTTCCTGTTCAGTTTTCAAGATGGTGGCAGGGTTTCTGTATTGTCTTCTCTAGTGAGGCTCTGCCTCTGGCTCCTTCATTGTGCTCCCTCTTCAGCCCTTATTGTCAGTATCTGGCCAGGTGCTACAGTGGTGAGGCAGAGCCAGGAGCAGACAGTCACCTCTGGCAGCTTCTTCTTGGGAAAGGCTTTGCTGATTTAAAAAAATGGTGCTTGGCTTCTGTGCTCCATAAAGCACTAGGGTCCAAGCATAGCAGCTCTGGCACCAGCTGCTTCACCATTGGCCTTTTGCTCCCAAGTCCCCAGTCAGACAAGCAAAGTTAACTTGAAAACTCAAAAGAGGAAAAAATAGGATGAACAATAAAATTATACCAAAGGAATAATAATAACTACCACCTGGTGCTTAGTACACACCAGGCACTCTGTCTGACAAGCACTTCATGTGATATGTATTTTATTAATCATTCTCAAAACTTTTGAAGGCTGATTTCATAGAAGAAGAAATTGAGATTTAGAAAGGTTAAACTTAGCTTTGTTGGTGAATAGCAGAACCATGGATTAAACTAAGGATTAATTTACTCTATGGTCAAAGTTCATAGCCCTACTGGCCATGTGGCCTCTCCAATTAATGCAGCTTTGCATGTACTTTGTTTAAAACTCAGGTTCTACAAAATTTCTGTCTTGCTTATGGAAGTCTACTGCTCTTGCTCTGCTACTAGTGTGGCCCTTTTAATAATTATTGCATATTTTTATCTAACCCATATTTTTCCATGTTAAAATAGGCCAATACTCTGGTAACATCTCTCAAAAGTTCTCTAAAATTTCAGCCCACAGAACTCCAGTACATAATATTCTTGAGTCATTAACTCACAAATTCATTTATTTATAGCAGTCATTATTGATTTAATGTGGCACACTCAACTAAGTATTGAGGACACAAAGACGAGTACAAGGGATTATCTATTTTCAAAGTACTTGATTTCTGGCTAATGTATGTTGGGAAGCAGACAATTATGTGAAATAATAAGCAAGCACTATAATAAAGGAAGAAGCATATGATATGGGAGATGAGGGTTGGAAGCTAAAAAAGAATAATTGAGAAAATCGAAAAAGTCTTCTCTTCTGGGGAAGTGACATCCGCACGTATCCTTGAAAAATGAGGGTATAATTAGACAGACTAATAAAAGATAAAAGAATAACTTCAGAGCACATGAAATATTATCCTAACAATATATGATGAGGTTTTGGGATAACTTATGAGTGATGCCTTTGGATTCTCAGGAGGTTGATCTGACATTTGACTGGACTAGTGACAAGTAACGACATCACAATATTCTGTTAAAACTTAAATTTTATAAAGTTTCAATGTAAAAATAATGCAATGCTTAACTCATAAAAATAATAATAATAAATCATAATACAATCCAAAAAACAAAAGGAATCCCTTGTATGAATAAATCACTTGAAATCTCGATGTGAATCCTTTAGTTATCCAGGTGACTTCCTACAAATCTCATAAACTGCAAGAGACATTTTCACATTTTTTAATATTAACAAGACTCCAAAAAATATACTGGGTTTTTTGGTTTTGTTTTTTTGTTATTCTCTTGGTTTACTCCCTAGCTCAATTCTCATGGGTAGTTTGTGGCTGGTGATCAAACAATGTAAATGAGTTAAGTGCAGCTTTTATAGAGAATGATGTGTTGCAGATATTACAAGAGTGTGATCAGTTTATAAGATGTATAGTTATAATGGGTTTGAGAATGATTCAAATATAATAGCTTTAGACTAATCCACATTTCCCTAGCTCTTTGTAAATTAGTGAGCTAGAAATATATATGTTTGTCATCACATTTGACAATGCATTTATCTCATGCTCTTGAATAAGTCAACTTTAATGAGACTAGCAGCAAAACATTAAAGCCATATGGAAATTTAACCATGGTTCTTTATATTTGCAGGATTATTATGAATTACAACATGAAATGCCATTGTATCCTCAAAAAGTATATACCATTTTCATCATTTTATGAAAGACGGATCTATCTTCTACAAGTTACCCTTAAAGAAATTAATAGAACTACCGTAAATTGGATAGTTTCCCTCAATGTATAGAGCCTCATGAAACCTTTTCCCATTTTGTCATACCCAAAGGACCTATCGCTGTCCTTCACCCCCTGGACTAACCCCACAATTCTGAGTTTATGTTGCTTAAAAGAGAACCATAGATCTTTTCAATTCCTTAGCACATTCTGCATCACCTTGGAAACTAAATGTGTATATCGGAAGCCCTACTCTCCAATCACAAGCTCATCGCATTGCAGCCCTGCCCCAATTACAGTTCCCATCATCAAGTAACTGTCTAAGATGGAGGTGAGTCCCCAGCATAATGAGGATAATTATTACCTTTTAAGATGTTTTAAGTGATTAAGCTCTCATTGTAATTAATTACAAAGAGAACTTTCCTAGTTGGCAGGACCAGGGAATGAGGTATTCTGGTTAATAGTTCAGTTGGAAAAAAAAGAGAAAAGATGCTAGTACTTCTAAGATTTAATCTGGAACTACAGGAAATGATTGGATTTTTCAGTGTGCTCTCCCTCATCTAGAAGGCCATTACATCGCACCATTCAATATTACATAGCAGCAAAAGAACTTTCTATCAACCTTGGTTTAAAAGATCCACCACATTCTTTCTCTATTCCCATTTGCAGGCTTTCCTCAAAGAAAGGATATGGGAATGGAGTTGTTACCAGTTACCATCCCTGAGCCTTGAGACAATTTGAAGCAGTAATAGGAATAGGATTAACAATACCTCTCTCACGTTTCCATTCGTGTGGTTTAGGACATTTTCTTTATGTGCATTTGTTAAGCTAGAATGAAGAATATTTCTTTTTCTCATGCTTTTAGGTCAAGGATTCCATGTAAAAAATCCAATATAAGTGATCAAAATGTCCCATTCTGGTTAGCTGTGCAAGAAGTAAACATTGTTCTCAAATTTAATTTGAATAATATTTCAAGTTTCCCTGTACCCACTTCAAATATCTAATATATTATTTGAGCACCCTTTTTTTCAAGATATCTACAAAAGGTTTTTTTATTATTTATTAATGTAGTTTAAGAAACACTGAACCTGAGCTAAGAGCGCGGTGAGTTGCCTCCCCTCAGTGCCTGCGTTATTGAGCAAGATAATACCTTATGGAAGCCTGCTGTCCCCTTGACTCTGTTGACCATCTTCACCTTCTGGAAATCCTCTTGTAGCCTTCATGGTACTACTGTCACCTGATTGACCTCCTGTCTGGCTTTCTCAGCCTCCTATGCTGGCTCATTTGTAAAGATCTTGCTTCTTAAATATCGTTATCCTTAGGATTCTGTCTTAGCTCTTTTCTGTTTCTATTCTGCTGTCTACTTGCATGATATACTCCTTTCACACATCTTCAATGATACATCCAAACTTTGCCAAATCGAATTTGATCTCTATTGCTGACCTCTCTCTTAGTTACTAGTCTTTTTGTAAAAATGTAAAAAAAAATTTCCGTTACCACCATCCTGGCTTACAAATTTTGATAAGTTATATTTACCTTTTTTTTTTTTAATTTGAGTTGGAGTCTCATTCTGTCGCCCAGACTGGAGTGCAGTGGCCGCTTCCGGCCACCGCAGCCTCGACCTGCTGTGCTCCGGCGATCCTTCCGCCTCAGCCTTCCAAGTAGCCGGAATTACAGGCATGCACTACCATGCCCGGCTGATTTTTTGATTTATTGTAGAGATGAGGTCTCGCTGCCCAGGCGGGTCTCGAACCCGCGGGCTCAGGCAATCCACTCACCTCAGCCTCCCAAAGGCGCCGGATTACAGGCTGAGCCACCGAGCCCGGCTTATATTTACCTTTTAATGCTCCTATTCTTGATCTTTTTTGCACAAACACTATCATCGAGATGTATATCCCTTTAATTATATTTTTATTGCAAAAAATTGAAAACATTTAAAGCTTATTTTTCCAAAAAAATTTAATATCTTCTTGTCTCCATTTTTCTATTTATTTTTTAATAACTGAGATATAATTCACAAGCCACACAATTCACTTATTTGAGGTGTAGTGATATGTGCAAACATCACCAGAATCCATTTTAGAATATTTTTATAACATAAAAGAATGCTCTTTAACTATTATACTGTAAGCCCTCATTTTCTTTCTCAGCTCTTAGCAGCCACTAATTTACTTTCTGCCTCTATAAATTTCTTATTCTGCACAATCTGCAACGTTTGGCAATTCAGATATGACATTTGATATGTATGGACATATATTGCACAATCTTTTGTGGTGGCTTTTTAAACTTTGCATAATATTTCCAAGTTTTACCATGCTATAGCATGTATTAGTGCTTCATTCCTTTTATGTCTAATAATATTTCATTGTATGGATATACCACATTTTGCTTGTCCATTTGTCTGTTGATGGACATTTGGGCTGTTTCCATCTTTTGTCTATAATGAACAATGTTGTTAAAACCTTTATGTACAAGATTTTGTGTGAACACATATTTTCATTTATCTTGGGTATATACCTAAGCGTGGAATTGCTGGGACAAATACTAGCTTTATGTTTAATTGCTTGAGGAATGAACAAACTACTTTCCAAAATGTCTTTGTCATTTTTTATTCCCACTAGCAATGTATGAGCATTCTAACATTTCTACATCCTTGCCAGCACGTTGTTATCTGAGTATTTGATTCTAGCCTACTTAGTGAGAGTGAAGCATTATCTTATTGTGATTTTCCCCTAAGACTAATGATGTTGGCAATCTTTTCGTGTGTTGATTGACCCTTTTTATATCTTCCTTTGAGAAATGTCTTTTCTATGACTTTTTTCCATGGTATTATTTATTGCTCTCACCTTGAACTGTCCTTCATTTACAAACTCTAATATGATGGTATTATTCCCTCAAAACACAAATCACATGAAGACATATTTTGTGAGCTATTCCTTCCCCAATCTTCTTTCCTGTACAGTGATGTCTCCTGCAGAACACGGGGGAAATCTCAGATATAGTAAGATGTTATATTCCCCAAAGCCAGCTTAGTCCCTGTCTATTGTCATATTATATTACACACAAACTACAATGAAGCATATACTCTTTCTCCTTTGTCCATTTCTTCTTGTCATTGTTCATGCTCCTACAGTGCTGTGAAATGCCTAATGCTAACATCTTAATAGCTTTTCTCTTTAAATCTTTGTATGAAAAAGAATCACGTTTTTCTTTTGGGCTCATGAATGTTAGTCTAGACTACACTCATGTTAGGCAAACAAAGCTTACAGCTTTTCTTTGGTAGTCTCCAGTCCCTGATCTTGTACAATGGAATTCTTCCTCCCCAGCTTCCATGTATATTTCCTCTTATTTCTCAGTTTTTTGAAGATTTTCTGTTGCTATCATGATTTCTTGCTTTGCATACATTATATCAGGTGTCACAACTCTGCCCCATGTTTCTCCAGAGAGGTGCCACATTTCCAGTAATACACCTTCTGTTTGTCTGTAGTGTTTTCTGAAACCTGCAAGAAACATTCCCAAGAAGATGCTCTTCTACAGCTCTCACTGTTGCAGATGAAACCAGCAACCTAGTATGCACGCAGTGCTATTTTATAAACCTAAAATACTCGACTTTAAAAGAGTGCGAAAATGACAGCCTTGAATTATTATCTGCGTGGAAATTGTTTTGTTGGCTCAAGCCCAATTTGTGAGCAACAGTGCCTTGGAGAGCCAAGAAGTGAGTCCTTGTGCTGATGGCAAGACTCAATCTGCATAAGGATCCTCTCCCTCAGAGACTAGGAACAGGAAAGTCACAGAACATCATGGAGCAGGGCAAGACGGAGTGCTCAGGAAAAATCCATCAGGGGCTAATGTAAAGAAACAGTAAAAATAATAATCTGTGCTTCCTCCTACCCTCACCCCACAGACATTGCCTCAGCCTTGATCTACCCAAAACACACAGGCCATCATTCATCCCATTGACCTCACCACATGGCTCACTGCTGGGGGAATGAGGATTTGCTTTTGTCACTGACAGAGGACTCTAAAAATGTTGTTTGTTTGTGTGCATGTGAGCATGTATGAGTGAATGTGTGTGAATGAGTGTGTCAATCTAAGCCCATTCCTGCCCTCATTTCAGCCCTGGTGAGGAGTCTGGGCTCCTCTCAGCTCCATGAATATTTCCCCACATGACCAATTCTCTATTTTAACCAGCTGTTTCTTCCTCATCTCTCTGCAAGAACATTTTCCCTACTAAGTTTTTCCTTTGCTCTGGAGATCTGTAATGGTTTCCTCTGATTGTTCTTGGACCTTTCCTATGTTTCACCTCAATCAATGCTACCTCTGCATTTGTAGTCCAACTGCATATCTTTCCATTCTAAAGTCACAGTGCATTCCCTTGCCACTCATTTCCTCCTTTACAGCTGTATCAATTTAAAGTCCCTGTGACCTCGGCAGAATGACAGGGAAAAAAAAAAAGAAGTATATTATTTATGTGAAAGGTGAAGGGAGACAGAGACAAAGAGAGAAAAGTAAAATATAAATCGTCAAAAAAAAGTGGGAGGTGAGGGAAGCATTTCATGTATTTTTAGAGCTACCAGAGAAACAAATACCTACGCTACAAATGTGTACCTTACAGCAATGTTTAAGCAACGAAAACAAAGAAGTCACTTCTCTACCATATAAGATTTTAAATGCGAAGACTTCTCTGTTCTAAATACGATCTGAATGAAAAAGTGAGTAATTTACTGTCTTGATAACATCCCTCTGTATTTTCATAAATGTATTTTTCAGTGACCCAGTAGTCATATGAAATAAGTATCAAGGTACTATTCTAAAATTTAAGCCTTCTTCTTTGATGCTGATAAAGAGCAACAAAATGCCTTAAATTGCTGCTTGGACAGGTATAATTGGCAATTTCACAATTGTAATCTACATTGATAATATTAACAAAAATTTATGGCATGCTTACCATGCACCAGGCACACTTCTAAGTACATTACTCATTTTGTTTCATTTAGGTCTCATTTCAGCCATGTTAGGATGTAATGCTACAATCAAGTAAAAAGAGGCACATAGAGTTTTAGTCATTTGTCCGAGTTTCTCAGTAAGACACAGGGCAGAAACACAATTTGCCTGCTGGAAATCAAAGCACCAACTTGTTATGTAACTCTTTAATCAGCTACACTATATGTTGATATTCTTTGGAATGACATTTTCTGTTTAAATCAACCTGAGTGTACCCAGTGCCAACATGTTGTATAACACTACACCTCCATCCCAACACACACATCCACAGACACAACATTCTAACATTTCTACATCCTTGCCAGCACATACTTTGGAGATACAGTATTCTGTGATAGGTCCTTCAGTATACAGGGAAATTTCCATGGCATTGTTCTCACCACTATAATACCTCTGAACTTCTATCATCTAACAATGAGGTAAAAGAAAAGAAAACATTGGTTAGAAGGGAAAAGAGCTGACGTAGTGTTTTGTCAACTCTAATCAAATATTCAGATTTCTGGGCTGAAATCTCAGTTTTATCATCATCTCTGTTCTCTTACTTTTGTGCTTTGTGTAACATTTCAGGTTTCTCCTTTGGACACTAACTCTCTCTGGTCACTGTACCTTAAACCTGACGTCTCTAGAAGATGGCCAGTCCTCAGGAGTCAGTATCTCCACTACCTAAAGTACCCAGAGGAGACTTGACACAGAGTAGTAAGATATTATTTTCTTCCCGTGCTTTGGGAGACTGAGGTGAGTGGATTGCCTGAGCCCGCGGGTTCGAGACCCACCTGGGCAACTTGGCGAGACCTCATCTCTACAATAAATCAAAAAATTAGCTGGGGTGGTAGCGCGCACCTGTAGTTCTGGCTACTCGGAAGGCTGAGGCGGAAGGATCACCGGAGCCCGGCAGGTCGAGGCTGCCGTGCCCGGGAGCGGCCACTACACTCCAGTCTGGGTGACTGAGTGAGACTCCAACTCAAAAACAACAACAACAACAACAACAAATATTATTTTCTCTTAGTCCATACTGCACTTTTTTTTAAGTTTGTGTATTTATTCTTACATATTTATTTATTTAATTTTGAGTTTGAGTCTCACTGCCACCCAGACTGGAGTGCAGTGGCCGCTCCCGGCCTCTGAAGCCTCGACCTGCTGGGTTCCCGCGATCCTTCTGCCTCAGCCTTCCAAGTAGCTGGAACTACAGGTGCGCGCTACCACACCCAGCTAATTTTTGATTTATTGTGGAGATGAGGTCTCGCCAAGTTGCCCAGGCGGGTCTTGAACCCGCAGGCTCAGGCAATCCACTCACCTCAGCCTACCAAAGCATGGGATTACAGGCTGAGCCACCGAGCCCAGCCATCCTGCACTTTTTAATGGATAATTGAAGTAAACTATCTATGGCTAGCTGGAAGGTGTAAGGAAGAACCAGTCTTAAGATAAATAAACATCTAATTAATTAAATGGTAAAAAGGATTTTAAAAGCTCCACCATTTAGAAAAGGCCTTCTGGCTCTAGATACAAAGACAGCTTTTAGAAGAACAGGATTATTTTCTTACTTGTCTATGAAAAGTAAAATAACATATTCCAGAAAGAAAGCAAGAAGGCATGATTTCTGTTTTCCAAAAGCTGAAGAGTCTGACTGTGACTGTAGCACTAAACTAGCTTGAAAACAAAAGAAGATGATGCTATGCACCACAGGATTTGAAAGGAGTTTAAAAAGAATACACAGTAGTAAGTCCAGAAAAGATTCAAGAAAGAGACAAAAATTGAATAGGACTGCTAAAGATGAAAATAATTTGGGAAAAAAAATTCTGAGATGTCCTATTTAATTGGCATATAATGTATAGAGAGGAAAGTAAGAGGAAAAATGATCAGAGAAACCTGTCAAGTTAAAAAGCTGTTGAGGTTTTTGAATGCCAGTATAAGTATAAAAATAATAAACTTTATTTTATTGTTAAGAGATAAAAAGAAGGTTTATTCAGTAAACCCCTCAAATTTGACCCCTTTGAAGTTATCAGTAACATTATGAATATATGTTATGCTATAGATCTTCCTTAGTGGAATTTTCTTCAGATTTTATAGTGCTGTTTGCCTCAATAAGATCCACTTTTTAAATCCAGCTAAAAGAATGATAATGATGCCACCAGCAGGAATGTAAAACAAATAAAATTTCTTATTTTGTATCAGATAACTGAAAATCTAGTGGTGTAGAAATTATAAATGTTGAACAAAAGATGTCTAAGTAACTTGCTGTACTTCAGTGCACAATTATAAATCTTCCTTGCAATCTTCCCAGAGCTGCCAAGAGCTAATTAACTGCTCTGGCAGTGGGAAGATGTGGCAACTTGATTCACAGTTTCTGAATGACTGCAAGGTATTTAATTTGAACAATAGAAGAATTAAAGGGCAGCAGTTAGCAGGCGTATCAGCAGCTAGAATATGCCTACCCAAATGGTTCTTATTCAATTTCAAAATTGCCTGCCTGGAGATTTATACTGGGATTTTTTTTTTTTAACAGTAAGAGAGCTTTATATTGCAAATACCAGCAAGGAAAGAAATCACTCTGTAATTCTGCCTTGGTGAAGGTACCATGGTATTTCTGGTCAGTATCAACACATGAATGGGGATGACAGGTTTACAGCATTAAGGTCTGAACAACCAGGCTCCCTCTATGACCATGTAACTGATGCAAATGGCAATACCAGTCACCTGCAATAATTATCTTGAAAACTGGAGGAATATACTTAGGATCTTTTAAGTACCCACACCATTAACGATCAATTCTGCATCCCAACCTCAAAAGAAGCAACTCACTTTGAGTTTTTGTTGAACCCTTCCAAAAGAGATCTTCAGATAAAGATTCCAGACTGACCTATGTCTTCCCCATCTCATTTCCAATTTTTTATTGTCTTTTATGGTTGCAAGAGGAACTGAAGTTTTATTGTGGTGCCAAGATCATTACCCATTTACTTCATTTACTCTTCATGAGAATATATTCAAATGGAAGAAATGAAATCCCTGAATGTGTCAAATTTAAGTCCATCATTTCCAATCCAATCACAACGGGGCTCTGCCTCATGACACAGCCCCTAAGAACTGCTGTGTATTTCTTACCAAATATATTCTGTTTTTCTCTGTATCTTATTTTTGGCCTATTTCTGATTTCATGTGGAGTTAAAGACATCTATAGTTTCCTTCCCACCTTAGTTAAGTGCCGAGTGTAACCTACTCCGTTACTCCTAAAAATGAGATGGATTGTGGTCAAGGCAACCTTCAGGTGCGAGTTTTCTAAACAAGGATTCCTGTGTTCTGGTCAGTATCAACACCTGAATGGTCAGGCCCACCTGCAACCACCAGAATTGAAGGAAAAAGTGTTTGTATTAGTTTCCTGTGATGACTTTAACAAAGTATCACAAACGAAGTGCCTTAAAACAACAGGAATTGATTTTGGAGTCTGGAAATCCAAAATTAAGGTGTTGGCAGGGAGATGGTCCTCGTATAGCCTCTTGGGAAGAATCCATTCTAACTTCTTCCTACCCTGTCAGCAATCTTTTTCCTTCTTTGATTTGTGACTGGATCACTCTAATTTCTACTGTCTTCTCTTGGCTATCTTCCCTCTGTGTATATCTGTGTCTCTCTGTGAGCTTTTCTAATAACGTCATCAGTCTTTGGATTTAGAGCCCATCCTAATTCAGTATAACCTCATCTTAATTAATTACATTTACAAAGACCTTGTTCCAAATAAGGTCACATTCTGAAGTTCCAAGTGAAAATGAGTTTTGGGGGGAGAGTGTATTATTCTACCCAGTACAGCAGGTTCTCAAACAACATCTTTTTTTTTTTTTTTTTTTTTGGTTCAATGTCATTTTGTTATAATTTTGATGAGAGAAAAAAGTCACTTCCCAACTGGAACCTCTTTTTGTGTGGAGTTTGTATATTTTCCCCATGTCTGCCTGGATTTTCTCGTTTCTTCAGTTTCCTTCTATATCCCAAAACAAGCATGTTAGGTCAACTTGGGTGTTTACAAGCTCCCACTGTAAGTGAGTATAAGTGCGTGAGTATGGATGTGTAGTGTGTGTGTGTGTGTGTGTGTGTGTGTGAGTGAATGTGAGTGTGAGTGTGTCTGTGAGTGTACCCTGTGATGGGATGTCATCCTGTTCAGGGCTGGATTCTACCATGTGCCCTGAGTTGCTGGCTAGGTTCCAGCTAACCAGGACACTGAACTGGAATGAGTAGGTCGGAAAAGGAATGAATAAATGAATGACTATAAATTATCATAAAAAATTGTCAAAATTATTCATAATTAGGCTATAATCATCCAAATGCACGATAAGAAACGAGGCAGTAGGAAAGTGTTCGCCGGGCTAGTCATGTTTTGACGGCTTGTTTTTGAATGTCTCATTGGAGAAAGTGCTTTCAACAGTTTTGCTTTGAAACATTTATTCCTTCATTTAACTCACCACCACTAATGCTTGCCATCACTCAATGATTCACCAAAAGTTGGGTCAATAGTTGTCTTACATGTTTTCATTAATCATTCTTAAATGTGTGTGTAGCTCATGTTTATTTCAGTGGTTAATATTAGAAGTATTTTGGTCTTTATTTAGAAATTTGATGATGTTTTGTGACCAGAAATATGCCTTAGGGACTTAACTCCTGTTTATATCAATTAGCTTATAGGAAACTTGGTTTTGTTATATGTCACTTTGCTCAAAGTTAGTTTTCAGAAACCTGATGTTAAGTCATGACTTCCCGTGCAGTGTTGCTTGTTTTTAACTATGTGAGTCCTCCTGCTGTCTGTTATTTTTTCATAGTTGCATTTTAAAAAAATTATACCTAACTTCTTTCAAATGAGGCAATTATATATGAACATTAACAAAGCCTCTTATCTGTGACTCTAGGCAATCAGAATACACAGAATTTTATTGTTTTAGAGGCCACTCTGAACCTGTTCATATAATTTAAGATTATTTTTTAAACTATGAAACATTCAAACAAATAGAAAAGTACAGTAAACAGTAAACTCAACATCTATATTGCTATCACCAAGATTAAAATAACACTATCACTTTTTTCTGTTTGTTTCAGATTAGTTTTAAAGAAGAAAGATAATAATACAGTTAAGCATTACATTAATTCCTTTGCCCTCTTTCACTCCCCAAAGGTGACTACCACCCTGAAGCTAGAATAAATCATTCCCATGCACTTTCATGTTTCTTTTCACTAAAAACCATATTTCTAAAAATTTTAGTATTATAAACATTTGTGCAAATTGCATCTTACCATGCCTATTCTTTTACAACTTCTTTTCTGCTTTTTTCCTGGTATCCACCCTAGAGAAACTGTACACAAAATGTGTGCAAGAATTTTTACTACAGTACTGCATATAAAAGTGGAAACTACTGTAAATAAGTTAATCATCCCACAGGGGCTAGCATAAATAAAAACATTTTATCAATTAAATGGAATGTTCTCTAGTAGTTAAAAGGAATGATAAAATACTCAAATCAAATATGCAAAATACATTTTAATCATCTTTATTTTTAAATATCACTTTCTGGACAATATAAAATATTAAATAACTTCATTCAGAAAAACCATTGGTGATATAAGTATTTATTCTAACTGAGTATATGTAAGCTCTTTAGCTTATGTGTTCAGTTTTGTATTAAAATCAGTTGGAGGATGCAATGATTAGACAATGCAATAAGTCAACACGTCAGCAAAACCTCATCCATCCATTGTCATTGATGGTACTAAGAAATGTAAAAGAATTTTTCTTTTGAATTTCCAAGAACTGTTCCTATTTACTATAGCTATGAACAGTAATCAGATCAGTGATGGTTTTTAGAAGCTTGAGCTCTCGTAGCATTCTGATACAGCAACTTAGTTCCACAAAGGCTGTAGATAACTCATTTGTGTGCATTCCCAAATTGGCAGCTTTAACTATCACAGCATCTAAATTGCCATCCATAGACAACAGTAAATTATTTTCAATATTACCTTCAGACTATTAAGCTGTAGTGGTATAAGAATAATGCACTCTTGCATATTGCTACTGTCAGTAGGTACCCAATCAATAAAACAGTATTGCTCAATATTTCAATAGAGCAGATGTCTGATAAGGTAATGGTAGCTTGAAATATGTTAATGAATAAATATTCAGTAAAACCTCACACAGGGAAGCAAGTACTTGTGGAGTCAGAGAATAAGTATTGTGCCCTCCAATTCAGTTGATGAGGTTCAGCAGCAACTCTCTTACTTGCCAGAGTAGGCCAGGTCTGCCTGGCTGTGCACTCTGCTCTTCCTTGGTAGAAATTATTACAACTTATTGCATAACTATTTGTATAATTACCTGATCAAGTTGTCTCCCCAACCTGACATGCAACCAAATTAAGCCAGGGACCATGCTCAGGATTTTAAAGAACTTTGAAAAGGGAAGTGAGGATAATACACTCACTAAAACTAATTCAAATCAACGATATCAATGAGTATACCTAAGAAATCAGATAATATTCTAATATTTGCAAAGAGTTTGTCACTGCAAGTGAGAAATTATATTTAAAAGCAGTAATGAGGCTTAAATAAGTCACTGACAGTCATAATCTTGTCCAGAAATGGCCAATACATGGCACGCCTGTTGCCACTTCTCAGAGCAGTGACTCTGGCAGACCTCACTGAATTACCTGAGCATTCTGCATGGGTGAGCCTGTCTCAGGATCATCCTCAGCACCATGCAGCCACCTCACCCAGCCAATCAGATTTGGCTAATAAGGGAGGGCCATCTCACCTTTTCTGATCTTTAACTACTCTGTGTTTAAAATAGGAAAACTGATGCCTTGAGGGGCAAACCTCATTCTCCCTAAAATCCACTGCCAATTATAACACCTCTTCTGGCTAGTATATTTTCCTTTTCTTTTTTATGATCCTTTTTTTCTATTTCTGTCTATTCAATTCATTTTTTGTATCTCAAACATATGTAAGAAAACATCAGATACTAAGTGTGCAAATGTAACAATTTTCCTGAAGTCAAAAAACTAGTTGTTAGTAAGTCAAGAGTCTAATAAAACATGAAATAAAAGTGTTGTGATTTTTGAATAAGTTAATCAGCTAAGCAAGTATGAAAAGAAAACACATTTAGTTATTTGTTTTTCAAACTCTTCTCAATGAGAGAAACACATTTGAGAAACCTCACTATGTTTTCTTACTGCCAGGAATGTTACTGAAAATAAAGACCTAAGCACAAGCTACCATTAGCAGCTTTTAGAAGAACTCTGGACATATGGAATCATTCTTGCCAAACTAGTAAAATTGAAGCAAAATAAAAAATAGGTAATTGATGTAAATGCTAATTTTAGCTTTCTGGTTGAATTTGTATCAGATTATAGAGAAAATTGAATTTTTTGCATCAAGTACTTCATTTATACATTGATTTAAACTAGAAGTTGCAACTTAGTAGAATTTCAGCATACATTAAAATTCTTATAGAGGTTTAAAACGGATAGATTCTTGCTTTTTATAACATTTTTAGCCATAACTGTGATTTATTTGCTATGGAGTTCTTGGTCATAACTATCTTGATTATTCCTCTACTAAAAAGTATGGCCTATTTGTGATGTGGTTTTTAAGAAATATATAGAAATTGTGCATGGAAAGTGCTGAATAGAATTTCTGCTCTGTGTGGGCCCTGGGGATAGGGAAACAAGAGCCTGACTCCTAGGCCAAAGAGAAAAAAGTAAAGGTATAGTCCCTCAGGCAAAAAGGAATTGGACATCTTTTGTCATGAAGGGCATGAGAGAAGAGGGAAAATGAAATGGCCAAAGAACTAAGAGTAGCCCAACCACAAAAGGTTGTCTAGGTCAAGACTAGGAATTTGGCTTTTAATATGAATCTACTGTGGAGTCACGATTGAGTAATGAAGTGACATGATGTGACTGGTTTTGCTTTTTGGTTTTTTTTTGAGTTGGAGTCTCACTCTGTCACCCAGACTGGAGTGCAGTGGCTGCTCCCAGCCACTGCAGCCTCGACCTGCTGGGCTCCGGCGATCCTTCCGCCTCAGCCTTCCAAGTAGCTGGAAACTACAGGTGCATGCTACCACGCCCAGCTAATTTTTGATTTATTGTAGAGATGAGGTCTCGCCAAGTTGCCCAGGGGGTCTCGAACCCGCGGGCTCAGGCAATCCACTCACCTGAACCTCCCAAAGTGCGGGTTTACAGGCTGAGCCACCGAGTCCGGCGACTTGTTTTTTAAAATGATAATATCCCTTTTAAATTTGAGTTATTGAAAGTTGGAGAAATAAATTCCTTGCAAACTAACCAGTAAGCATCTCAAGGTCAGAGACAGGTTTTGACAATTCTCCAACTCTTCTACTCATAATCATTCATGACAAAATTATGATTAGGAGTAAATAGTCATTGAATGTATGAGAGAATGGATGGATTACTAAATGAACAATTTAATACAGAAACAGAAGTATTTTGTGGATAGGGTAAAAAATGTATATTAGACCAATTCTAACCACATCTAAAATCTGAATGAAAAGAAAGAAATCTTTAAATTAGTTGTAGTAATGATTTATTGCTGGAGATGTAGTCTCTGACATTATTCTTCTCCAGAAGCTTCTTTTCAATTTCTTATGGTAATTTTCTTGGTTTACTTAGAAAAAATTTCTTATTCATTAGCATGCATTTAAATTGTCAAGATTATTTTTTGCATTGCATCTTTATAGAAAAATTAAATTATAGTAATTGTACCTTTTAAAGATATAATTATAAAAGAAACGTGATGTTATATTAATAAAAATAGGTAGGATAGTGGCAATATAATGACATATTATAAACTTGAAATATTGGGTACTATTAATTTGAACTCAAAAATTCACAAAAATAAAAGCTTCATAGTGATGACTTTTTACCTTACTCTTTGAAGACAATGCATTTTGTCTGCCTAAATGTGTTCCAAGTGGGTATAATGTAAACTAAAAAATTTTTCAAAGGAAACCAAAAATTGTCTTTACATAATAAATTGCTATATTCAAAATATTCTTGTTACATTTTCAAATGTGAAAAATGACATTTTATTTCTGAAAATTTTGATTTTCATTGATCTAAAGTATTAAGATAGATAATTCACAAGTGTGTCTCTGTTACCATGTGACTGTAATTACATTATCTATTCAGGCAAGTGAGCTGTAGCAGTGGGCATTTGCCAAAGGTTGAAATAATATCCTTCACACCTGTGTACTCTATTGCCATGTGGCCTTGGTACTCCCCGTTAAGAGATGAAGTCAATTCCTTCTACACCTTGAACCTGGGCAGGCCTGTGATATACCCTGGTATTCATTATATGGTCATAAAGTTGGCTTTATTCTGTTTAATAGGATTAAATTTTTCTTCTGCATATCTTCCCTTTGGACACAAACATTGCCTGAAAGGCAAGATTTTTTTATTTGCGTTAAGAATGTAATTTGTTCTCTTTAATCTTTACACAACCTTTAGTGACAGTTCTCTTTAATAACTATACTTAATCTTCAGTAAGTTGTATTTTTCATGTCCTTAGAGAAAAGACTTGTGAAAAGGAAACTGTCAGCCTTACTTAAGGCACAAAAGTGCTTTGTTAATTAATTTGTGTACACTTTCAATATAATTTACATTCCCCTGGATATTTAAAGGTCAGAAAGTACAGACATTGTAGATACCATAAACTATTTGTTTAACATTTAAATAGTATGATATGCAAAAAGGACAAGAACAGAGGACATAACATTTTGATTTTGGTATGGTTCTTGCTATGAGAATGGACAGGTCAAATTAACAGAGTGTCTAACTACTTACATGCAGTATAGTGTCAGACTAGGTAACTTCTAATGCCTGCATTTCATTTCTATAGACAAGCTATAGAATACCTTAATTATTTTAGTAATGCAGTCAATCTTAAGACAACATGATTTTGAAGACTTTTAAAAGAAACACATACAGTCATGTGCCACGTATGTTTTCAATCAATAATAGAACATATATAAACTGTGGTCCCATAAGATTATAATAGTGTTGAAAAATTCCTATCACCTAGTGATGTCTTGATGATCTTGAACTTGTATAGGTCCTGGCTAATGTGAGTGTTTGTGTTTTAACTTTTAACCAAAAAAAAAAAATGTGAAAAGTAAAGAAGAAATAAACAACCTTATAGAATAAGAATATAAAGGAAGAATATATCTTTATATAGCTGTACACTGTGTTTTATTATGTGTTATTACAAGAGAGTCAAAATGTTTTTAAACAATGTTTTAAATCTGTAAAGTAAAAAAAATAAGCTAAGGTAAGTAATCTACAAATTCAACACAATCCCTATCAAACTACCAATGTCATTGTTCACAGAGGTAGACAAAACAATCCTAAAATGTATATTATATCAAAAAAGAACAGTAATAGCCAAAGCAATCCTCAGTAAAAAGACCACAGCTGGAGACATCACCTTACCTGACTTTGAATTATATTAGTAACCAAAACAGCATGATACTGGTACAAAGCAGACAGATAGACCAAGGGAACAGAATAGAGAATCCAGAAACAAACCCAAATACCTACAATCAATTGATCTTTGACAAAGCAGACAAAACATGCAGTGGAGAAAGCACATCCTAGTCAGCAAATAGTGCTGGAAAAATTGGATAGCTATATGCAAAAAAAAAAAAAAAAAAAAAAGGATTTGATCCCTATGTCTCCCCATATACAAAAATTAACTCAAGATGGATTAAATGCTTAAATGTCAGGCCTGAAACCATAAAAATCCTAGAAGAAAACAGGAAAAACTCTTCTGGTCATTGGTCTAGGCACATAATTTATGGCTAAAACTCCAAAAGCAAATGCAACAGAAACAAAAATAAATAAATGGGACTTAATTAAACTAAAAAGCTTCTGTACAGCAAAGAATAGCGACAGGACAAATAGGCAACCTACAGAATGGGAGAGGATATTTACAAACTATACATCTGACAAAGGACGAATATACAAAAGCTACAAAGAACACAAACAAATCAGCAAGAATAAAGCAAATAACCTGATTAAAAAGTGGACAAATGAGAAGAACAGATTTTTTTTTAAAGAAGAAATATAAATGTCCAACAAACATAAAAAATGCTCAACATCACTTATCATCAGGAAAATGAAAATTAAAACCACAGTGAGATACTGCTTTACACCAGGTAGGATGGCCATTGTTTAAAAAAAAAAAAAAAAAGCAATAGATGCTGGCACAGATGCAGAGAGAAGGGGGGGGCATATGTACTCTTGGTGGGAGTATATATTAGTACAACCTCTATGGAAAGTGATATAGAGAATTCTCAAACAACTAAAAGTGGATCTACCATTTGATCCAGCAATCCCAGTACAAGGTGTCTAGCCAAAAGAACACAGGTTGTTGTATAAAAAAGACACCTGCACCCACATGTTCATCATAGCACAATTCACAGTTGCAAAAATGTGGAATCTACCCAAATGCTCATCAATCAATCATATATACCACAATGAAAATGTGGCATATATATACTATGGAATATTATTCAGTCATAAAAAGAATGAAATAATGTCTTTTACAACAACTTGGATAGAATTGGAAAACATCATCCTAAGTGAACTAACTCAGGAACAGAAAACCAAACACTGCTTGTTCTCACTTACAAATGGGTGCTAAGCCAAGGATCCACAAAGACAGAGAATGGAACAAGGAAAACTGGAGACTCAGAAAGGGGGTGGGGAAGAGGTGAAGGGATGAAAAGATCACCTATCGGGTACAATGTGCACAAGTGGGGATGGTAGGTACACTTAAAGCCCAGACTTCTTTGCCACTGTACAATGCAACCATGTATCCTAAAATGATTCATACCCCCTAAGCTATTAAAATAAAGAGTAAATACAAAAATAACTAAAATAGAAAAATGTTTATGGAATAATATTAAGAAAGAAAATATTTTTTGTACAGCTGTACATTGTGGTTTAAGATAAATGTTACATGAGAGTCAAAAAGTTTTTTAAACATTTAAATAAATTTATAAAGTAAAATAGAGTAAGCTAAGGTTAGTTTGCTATTGAAGAAATACACTTTTATACATTTAGGGCAGCCTAAGTTTACAGTATTTATAAAGTCGACAGTAGGGTACAGTAATTCTCTAAGCCTTTGCCTTCACTCACCACTCACTCACTGACTCACCCAGAGTACCTTTTGGTCCTGCAAGTTCCATACGTGGTAAGTGTCCCATACTGGTATACCATTAAAAAAAAAAAATATATATATATATATAATTCTATATTTTTCTATCTTTTCTATCTTTTTCTATATATGTATAATTCTATATTTTTACTGTGCTTTTTCTATGTTTAGATAAACGAATACCATTGCATTACAATTGCCTGCAGTATTCAGTATGCTAACATGCTGTACTGGTTTGTAATACAGGAACAATAAGCTATACCATATAGCCTAGGTGTGTAATAGGCTATACCATGTAGGTTTGTGTGAGTTCATTCCATGATTTTCAAAGAGTGACAAAAATCACCTAAGGATGCATTTTTCAGAACACACCCTTGTCATTAAGGGACACATGACGGTAAATAAGTTTTTTTGTTTGTTTGTTTCAGCTTACAAAGAGAGTCTTCAATTTATATTATTTGATATGGCTGTCCATAAAAATATTTTTTTCTGATTAGCACAAAGTTGATTCCACTGGCTTTTATTAGGAATGTATACAAAATTATATCCCATGAGCCTATTCAGTCTGCTTCCTGTTTTTGTAAACAAAACTTTACTGGAACACAGCTGCACCCTTCCTTTGTGTATCATCCATGGTTGCTCTTTACCATGGCAGAGGTGAGCAGTTGAGACAGAAACCATAGTGCCACAAAGCTAAAATATTTACTTTCTGTCCTTTACAAAAGAATTTTGCTGGTTTCTGATTTAGAGCAAAAGAGGTCAAAACAAAAACTAAAGTCAAAACCTTCAGAAATGTTTATTCTTAGTTTGGAATACCTCTGGTTGAATCTAGGTATGCAAAAGGCTCTTCAAATCCTTAAACAGTTTTTCAAACAAGAAGTCCTCTCAATTTGCATTAATATACATTTCAAAATCATGTCATAGTAATGGATTAGGCATAGAGCCCTGAGATTCAAATTGAGTTTGTCCTTAACTTAAAATAGCACTTTCTGTGGACTTATTGAGTTATCTAGAAACTTGTCTTTATCATACCATTTTTCTTATGTCCCTACTAATCTTTACATTACTCTTTTATAAGTGGTAAAACTTGCCAGGACAGTCAGTGCCCACCAATATCATCATTAACTCAATTACAGTAACAAAATTTCAAACTGAGGAGTTTAATGCTATATTATATAACTTTTTTAAGTTACTTTGGTTAAGAAAGTCACTTTACAGATTAAATCAAATTTTAAGTACAAATAACTGCATTATCCTTATATTATTTTATACTTCTAACTTTTTATATGGTATTCTTCATACATTACAAATTATGTTGGGGAGGGCTGTGAGACATAACTATAAATGAAGGACTGGAAAATATAGAAAACCAAAACAGGATATAATTGCCATATGGAATCCCTCATACGCATACAAATTCACCAGAAATTGAAATGCAAAGAAAATTGTAAATAAAATTACATCATTTTTATCTTCCGGAGATCCTGTTTCAAGATACTGGGGATATCCATCCATTTTACTTTTAAGATTCACTCAGTCAGTCATGTGACTGAATTATTGACAGGTGACAGTCCCAGCATAGTATGACCACATGGATAGTAATGCCTTTTCTTGTGGTCCATGCAGAAACTGAGTAATCTTATGAGGCTCATTAAAAATTTGAATAAGCACAATTTTAGTTTATTCTGACAACTCAGCAAGACACATCATCAAGAATTAAATAAGCACAGGGGGAGGTTAATATGAAGTTAGTTTTCTTCCTTAACTAAAAATGTATTTTCTAGATGTTTTTAATACTTAACATCTAGAATATTTCTGAAGAAAATATAATGCACCATTCTAAATCATTTGCATATGACCTAAAGGATATAGAATAAAAAGAACTTTAAATATGTTTCAAAGTTTATTGTTAGTTTTATGACAGTACTAAATGAAATATAAGAAAGCAGCACTGCAGTTATAGCTAACATAAATGGGCGAAACTGACCTAAAAGCCATAGCATATGGCTAAGTATATGAAATAAATTATTGTGACAGTCTTAAGTGCTCCATGGGCTTTAAATATTTCATACCATCCCTATTTGTTAATGTTTCCAGTTGAACATGGGTATAAGTAGGAATATAGTAGGCTGACTGGAGCTTGACTCAGGAAACCAAGCACATATTTAATGGACAATAGATAACGTAAGCTTAATTTCTAACTTGCTTTTTATTTTCAAACATATTCTTTTAAAAAAAACTTTAATATCTTTATTGTTGTGTTCAAAGTGAATTTATCTTCACCTTAGAAATTCAAATGACAGAAAAAGAAAATATATAAAATGAAAAGTGTGTGACCTGCTTGATTACCCACCCCTCTCCTAACAAGAGCAAAAATAATAATTTAGCATATAGTGTTACAGGCTTTTAATATGTATATACTAATATAAATATAAACATAAGTATATATTAAATATAAGTTAATGTATATACATTTACACATAAGTGTGTGTGTGTGTGTATATATATATATATATATATATATATATATATATATATATATATACACAAAGTTGACCCTTAACAGTCGAAAATCTGCTTATAACTTTTGAGTCTCTCCAAACTTAACTATTAATAGCCTACAGAAGGCTTGACCAGAAGCCTTACCAATAATGTAAACAATCAATAATGTAACAATTAGTTAAACAAATTTTTTTGTGATATGTATTATATGCTCTATTCTTATAATAATACTAGCTAGAGAAAATAAAATGTTATAAAGAACATTATAAGGAAGATAAAATAAATTTACTGTTCATTAAGGGGAAGCAGGTAGTCATAAAGGTCTTTATCATCATCTTCACATTGAGTAGACTGAGGAGGAGGAGGAGGAAGAGAGGAGGAAGAAAAGGGGTTGGTTTTGTTGTGTTAAGAGTGACAGAGGTGGAAGAAAATTCAGATATAAGTGGACCCACACAGATCAAACCCATGTTGTTCAAGAGTCCCTTTATATTTATACATGAAACAAATGTATAGATTTTGCTTAGGAAATAGCTTTAATTTTCACTTAATTTGTTATACACTTTCACTTTTAGGGTCAAAAGATCTGTTGTTGTTGTTTTTTCCCCAAATTTTATTTTGAAATGATTTTAGATATAGTAGAGTTGCAGAATAGTATGGAAAATCCACATATACACTTCATCCAGTTTCCTCTGATGCTATCAACTTACATAATCAAAGTCCAATTATCTGAATGGAAATTAGCTTTGTCATGAAACTATTAACTACTCAACAGGTATTGTTCAAATTTAATCAGTTTTTTCCCCTTTATGTCCTTTCTTTCTTTCTTTCTTTCTTTCTTTCTTTTTTTTTTTCCTGTTCCTGGATCTAATCCAGGATCCCTGAGTGCATTAAATTGTTGTCTCTTTAGTTTCCTTCAGTCAGTTACAGTTCCTTATTCTTGCCTTGTTTTTCATGATTTTGACACTTTTCATGAGTACTGGTCAATTATTTTATAGAATATCTCTCAATTTACATTTGTTTGATATTTTTTCAAAGTCAGACTCAGGTTATGTATTTGGGGAAGAATACTCCATAAGTGATTTTTGCCCTTCTTAGTCAGGCATATCAGGTGCTACATGATATCCATATGCCTTATTACTAATGTTAACCTCAATCACTTGGATAAAGAAGTGTCTGCTGGATTTCCTGAAGAGAACTTAATTTGTCACTCGAAGTCATTTGTCTGTGACCTGAAGGATAGAGAATAAAAGAAACTTTAAACATGCAACAAAGTTTTAATCTAATTAAAAATAGTCAAGCTACTATTTTTCCCTTTGTAATTAATAAATATCTTGGGAATTTTTTTTTATTTAATAAATATTTTTTATTATGGTTTTGTGGGGTACAGTTAAGGGTTAGGTGTACAATGACGTTTCATTCAGGCACCCTGTTGATAAGAGGTGTTTCCCAATCCCCAGACAGATATATGATACTGTTAATTCCATCCCCCTCCCCCCCATAGTTTCCCAGTACCGTCAGTCATTTTCTTATAGTATTACATTGGATGTTCAAGGTCCATTATATGCGTGAGAACATGTGATACTCGGATCATTGTTTCTGTGAGAGGTCACTCAGTATTATAGACTCTAGTTCCATCCAGGTTGCTGCGAAATTCATGATTTTGTTCTTTTATATGGCTGCGTAGTGTTCTATCGTGTATATGTACCACATTTTTTTTAATCCAGTCCTCTTTTGATGGGCAGCATGGTTGGTTCCAGGTTCTTGCTATTGTGAACAATGCTGCGATAAACATACGTGTGCAGGTATCTTTTTTATATAGTGATTTGAGTTCTTCAGGGTATATTCCCAGTAGGGGGATTGTGGGGTTGTATGGAAGGTCGATTTTTAGAGCTTTTAGGAATTGCCACACTGCTTTCCACAGAGGTTGCACTAGTTTACACTCTCACCAACAGTGTAGAAGTGTTCCCTTTTCACCACACCCTCTCCAGTAGCTGTTATTTTTTGAGTTGTTGATAATGGCCATTCTGACTGGAGTTAGGTGGTATCTCAGTGTGGTTTTGATTTGCATCTCCCTGATGATTAGTGATGTTGAGCATTTCTTCATGTGTTTGTTGGCTGCTTGGATGTCTTCTTTTGTGAAGTGTCTGTTCATATCTTTTGCCCATTTTATAATGGGGTTGTTTGTTTTCTTCTTTTCAGCACGTTTGAGTTCTTTGTAGATCCAGGATGTCAAGCCTTTGTCAGACCTGGAGTTGGCAAATCCTTTTTCCCAGTCTGTAGGCTGTCTCCCTGCTCTCTTGATGGTTTCTTTGGCTTTGCAGAAGCTTGTCAGTTTAATAAGATCCCACTTGTCTATCTTCCCTCTTGTGACCTGTGGGTTTCGGGTTTTGTTCAGGAATTGATGCCAGTTCCAATTTCCATGAGGGTATTTCCTTCATTTTCTAAGGTTCTTATGGTTTGAGGTTTAACATTTAGGTCTCTGATCCATTTGGAGCTAACCTTTGTGCATGGGGATAGATAGGGGTCCTGTTTCAATCTTCTGCATGTGGTCAGTCAGTTTTCCCAGCACCATTTACTGAATAGGTTCTCCTCTCCCCAGTAGTAGGTGGTGGGGGCTTTATCAAAGATGAGTTGGTTGAGAAATTGAGGTTTTGCTTCTGGAATCTCAATTCTATTCCATTGATCTATATGCCTGTTCCTGTACCAATACAAAGTTGTTTTGATGATTGTAGCTTTATAGTAAAGTTTGAAGTCTGGTAATGTGATACCACCTGCTTTTTTTTTTTTTTTTTTGGCTGAGGATTGTTCTGGCTATTCTTGGAAGTTTGTGTTTCCATATGAATTCCTGTGTTGTTTTTTCTAGGTCTGAGAAGAACGTTGCTGGTAATTTGATGGATATTGCATTGAATTTGTAGATTGCCTTAGGTAAGATGGACATCTTCACAATGCTGATTCTTCTGATCCATGAGCATGGGATATTTTTCCACTTGTTTGTGTCATCTTTGATTTCTTTGAGCAGTGTTTTGTTGTTTTCATTGTAAAGATCTTTCACATCTCTGGTTAGGGAGATGCCAAGGTATTTCATTTTTTTGTGGCTATTGTGAATGGAATTGTGTTTTTTATTTGGGTTTCTGTTTGTTTATTATTGGTGTAGAGAAATGCAATTGTCTTTTGTACATTTATTTTGTATCCTGAGACTTTGCCAAAGGCCTTTATCAATGTAAGGAGGCTTTTGACAGATTCTCTTGGGTTTTCAAGGTACACAATCATATCATCTGCAAAGAGAGATAACTTGACTTCCTCTTTTCCTATTTGGATATCCCTGATTACCTCCTCTTCTCTGATTGCTCTAGCCAGGACTTCCAATACTATGTTGAACAGGAGGGGTGAGAGTGGGCATCCTTGTCTAGTTCCAGTTTTCAGGGGAATTGGTTCCAATTTTTGTCCATTTAGGAGTATGCTGGCTATGGGTTTCTCATAGATGGCTTTTACTATTTGGAAGTATGTTCCCCGTATGCCTAGATGTTCAAGGGTTTTTATCAAGAAGGGGTGCTGGATTTTATCAAAAGCTTTTTCTGCATCTAATGATATGATCATGTGGTTTTTGTTTTGACATCTGTTGATGTATTTAATTACATTTATGGTTTTACAAATGCTGAACCAGCCTTGCATGCCAGGAATGAAGCCTACTTGGTCATGGTGGATGATTTTTGAGATGTATTGCTGAATCCGGTTTGCTAGGATCTTGTTGAGAATTTTAGCATCTATGTTCATCAAAGATATTGGCCTGTAGTTCTCTTTCTTTGTTGGATCTTTACCTGGCTTGGGTATCAATGTGATGTTGGCTTCATAAAATGATTTGGGGAGAGTTCCATCTTTTTCAATAGCCTGGAATACCTTCAGTAGGATTGGTATCAGCTCCTCCTTAAATATCTTGTAGAATTCTGCTGGAAAGCCATCTGGACTTGGCCTTTTTTTGGTAGGAAGTTTTCTCATTACGTAATTGATTTCCTTGATTGTTATTGGTCTATTTAGGGTCTCAATTTCTTCTTGTTCCAACCTAGGTAGGTTGTGTGATGTCAGAAAGTCCTCCATTTCCTTAAGGTTTTCAAGTTTGTTTCCATACAAGTGTACGTAGTAGTCTCTAATAATCTTTTGTATTTCTTCAGGGTCAGATGTGACTTCATCTTTTGTGTTTCTGATTGTGCTTATTTGGTTTTTTTCTCATTTTTTCTTGGTAAGTCTTGCTAGGGGACCATCGATCTTGTTTATCCTTTCGAAGAACCAGCTTTCTGTTTCATTGATTTTTTGTATTATCTTTTTGTCTTCTATGTCCTGGATTTGGGCTTTTATTTTGGTGATCTGGATTCTTCTGCTGAAATTAGGGTTTTTGTGGTCTTGCTTTTCCAGCTTTCTTAGGTGGCTTGTTAGGATGTTAATTTGTGTTCCTTCCATTTTCTTCATGTGTGTTTGTAGGGATATAAATTCCCCTCTTACTACAGCTTTCAGGGCATCCCAGAGATTTTGATAAGATGTTTCTTCATTTTCATTTGTTTCCATGTATCTTTTGATCTCTGTTTTGATTTCATCATTGACCCAGGAGTTGTTTAGCATCATGCTGTTTAGTGTCCATGTCTTTGTGGGTTTTGGGGGGACTTTGTTGGTGTCAATGTTTATTTTTATTCCACTGTGGTCCGAGAAGGTGCATGGTAGAATTTCAGTCCTTTTAAATTTGCTTATGCTTGATTTATGGCCGAGTATGTGTGGTCGATCTTAGAATATGTTCCATGTGATGATGAGTAGAATGTGTATTCTGTGGTCCTTGGATGGAGTGTTCTGTAGGTATCAATTAAGTTCATTTGGTCCAAAGTCACATTGAGGTTCCGGATCTCCTTGCTGATTTTTTTGTCCTGATGATCTGTCTAGGGTTTTGAGTGGGGTATTAAAGTCCCCAGTTATTTTGGTGTTAGAGTCAATATCTTTCTTCAGTTTTCCTAGAAGTTGCTTTATGAAAGTTGGTGCACCTATGTGGGTGCATATATGTTTAGGATAGATATTTCTTGTTGATGGATTGAGCCTTTTATCATTATGTAGTGGCCTTCTATATCTTTTTTGATTTTTAATAGCTTGAAGGGTATTTTGTCTGAAATTAAGATTGCTACTCCTCCTTTCTTTTGTATTTCATTCGCCTGAAATTTTGTTTCCCATCCTCTTACTTTGAGTCTGTGGGTGTCCTTTTTAGTGAGGTGAGTCTTGAAGGCAATAGATTGTTGCCTGATGATATTTTATCCATTTTGCCATTCTATGTCTTTTCAGTGGTGCATTTAGTCCATTCACATTTAGGCTAATAATTTAAATGCAAGAGTTGATTCCTGTCATAAAGTTCTTACAGAGTTGTTCCTGTTTGTTTGTTGTCTTTCTTTGGGTTTTGGAGTTGGTTCATGTTTGATTTTAATCTTTTGCCTGTACTCTTGTGAAGAATGTTGTTGTTCTTTTTTCTTTTTCTTCTGTGTTCAGTACTTTCTTAAGTGTTTCTTGTAGAGGTGGTCTGGTGGCAGCGTAGGTTCTTAGGGATTGGATATCTGGAAAAGATTTCAATTCTCCCTCACTCATGAAGCTTAGTTTGGCTGGGTAGGTTATTCTTGGTTGAAATTGTTTATCTTTTAGAACTTTGAAGATAGGGCTCCAGGCTCTCCTAGCCTGAAGGGTTTTTGTGGAAAATCTGCTGCTATTGTAAACAGTCTTCCTTGGTAGGTAGTCTGGCCTTTTTCTCTTGTAACCTTTAGGATTTTTTCTTTTATAGCTACTTTGTTTAGGCGAATTATTATGTGTCTTAGAGTTGGTCTTCTCATTTTTTTTCTTGCAGGGGTTCTCTGAATCTCTTTTGTTTGAATTTTTTCATTCCTGATGAGATGAGGGAATTTTCTTGAATGATTTCATGAAATGTTTGTTCCAGTGTGGCTTCTGTTTCTCTCTCTGCCTCAGGAAGCCCAATTACTCTTAGGTTTGGTCTCTTGAAGTGATCATTCATCTCTTGCAGGTTTTGTTCTGTCTTTTTGAGCTTCTTTTCTACACTTTTGACAGTTTGGGTTAGTTCTGTGTTTTGGTCTTCGAGCTCTGAGATTCTATCTACTGCTTGGCTGATTCTTCTTTCCATGCTTATTAGTCTGTTGTTCATTTCCATCACAGTATTCTTTACTGCTGTCATTTCTGACATCAGCTCCTTCCTATTTTCCTCTTGTCTCTCCTCAATTTTTAAAATTCTCTCCATTAATGTCTTGATGTCTGGGTTTGTTGCATGTAACCAGTCATTCTGGGGGCTCTTCACTGTTTGTGTTCCAGAATCTGTTTTCTCAGTGTCTGATCTCCCTGGTGTCTGTGTGAGGCCTATATTCTTCTTTTGGTTTTTCTTCATTTGTGTGGTTTTTTTCCCACCTCCCTACTTTTTCCTTCCCTCCACTTCACCATCTTCTTTAATTCTGTTATTCAGGGGTAGAGGGATTGGTTTTACTTCTGTTTGTTCAATCTCCTATCTTTATGTATGCCCTCTTCCTTTGTTCAATTCTGGAGTTGCACTGTAGGTTGGGGGTGGTACTTTTTGTAGTTTTGAGATTTACTTAAGGGGAGAGCTGTGATTCCAAATCTATCTGCGGGTCCTGGTATTCGCTGACAGGTGTGTGAATAATCTGAAACTCACTTCCCACTGCCTTGGAGTTTGTCCATGCAGTGGGGCTGTAGGTTTACTTCCTGAAATAAAATGTGATTAACAGAGGGGAGAGAATGGAGCAGACAGTGGGTTGAAGAGGGGGGTGGAGAGATAGAGGAATAGAGGAGTAAGGGGGGAAACAAACGAGTGTGCCAACAAATAGAGGCCTATACTGAAACAGATAAAAACAATAGACTACAGCTACAGATGAACCAACTCTCATGCAAAAAAATAAAAAATAAAACAAATAGTGATGCTAGCATACCAGCTAACCAACCACCTTATTAGTGTGCTGTTCCTCTATACAAAGATATGGTTTACAGAGAGAAGAAAAGAGAAGAAAAGGAAGAGGAAAAAAGAAAAAAGGGAACAATACAGTAGGAATAGAATTAAGTCATTAAACTAACAGAATCAATGAAGCACACTCTGAGACATTTCGTTTAAGTCCAGTGTCCTTTCAGGTCTGATTTCTAGCTTTCTTTTCAAGCTGGTAAATTAGTTCGCAGTTAGGGTCAGTTGCCCCTGGTCTGCTGTGAAGGACAGTTCAGATCACTCTCCATTCACCACTCTGGCCTATGTCTTTATCAAGCTTGTTTCTTCTGTTTCGGTGTTGTTACCTTGAATCACTAGCAGGTGGTGCTATCTCAACTGCTCGTCCCAGAGGGGGCAGGGTGAACAGGAACGGCAAAGGCTGAAGATGGCTGCCTGCCTCAGAGCAGACAGCCGGAGACTCACAGTAGGCAGGATGTCCCGGTTGCAGGAGAGGTGGCAGCGATCCCAGCAGATCTTCCCTGGAGGGGCCTAAAGGTGAAGTGGATCACCTCCGGCCCAGGTGGTGTGATGTGCTACGGCTGCGGTGGCGGCGGTGGAGTGGGGGGGCCCACGGCGGCGGCTGGGGGGGGCGCGGCGGTGGCAGCAGCGCCATTTGAGCTGTAGTGACTGTCCAGTGGCAATGGCCGAGCTCTGTATGAAGAGCAGGCTGCGATGTTGGGGTCCGTAGCCCCTTGGGCGAGAGTCAGAGGCCCACTGCAGCTCTCCTTTGCAGAGGGCTTCACAGACCTGGTTGCCCCGTCGCCATCTTGCCACATCTCTTGGGAAATATTTTAAGTCAATGATAATATTCTGTTTCTCTATACAGTTATACCCAAAGATTTCACCATTCATCTTTGGATCTTGCCTGTATCCATTTTTACTGTGGGATTTTCCTACTTTTTAGTTTCCTCATTTTTGAATTTTGTAATATTGTATTTCCCTTATTTCTTCTACAGTTATTCATTGAAATTCTATTGGAAAGAAGAACCGAACTATTTCTTCTCCATTTAACTATTGATTCTTTTTTCCATGTATATCTATTTACTCTGATATTTATTTGTTTCTGTGAGCTATAACTTAATATCATCATTAATTTTTTTTAAATCAAGATCTCACTCTGTCATCAGGTTGCAATGCAGTGGCATAATCATGTCTATCACAGCTCACAGCAGCCTTGACCTAGTGGGCTCAGGCAATCCTTCCACCTCAGTCTCCTAAGTAGCTGAGACTACAGGCACATGCCATTTTGTCTGGCTAACTTTTTTTTGTTTGTTTTGGTAGAGACGAGGTTTCATTATGTTGCCCAGGATGTTCTTGAACTCCTGGGCCCAAGCAATTCACCCTTGTTGGCCTCCCAATGTGGTGGGATTATGGGCATGAGCCACCAGACCTAGCTCATTGCTTTTTTAAAAAATATTTTGATTCAAAGTCTCACTCTGTCAATCAGGCTGGAGTGCAGTGGCCACTGCAGCCTCGACCTGCTGGACTCAGGTGATTCTTCCACTTCAGCCTTCCAAGTAGCTGGAATCACAGGCTTGTGCCACCATACCTGGTTAATTTTTTTGACTTATTGTAGAGATGTGTTCTCGCCGTGTTGCTCAGGCTGGTGTTGAACCTCTGAGGTCAGGCAATTCTCTTGCCTTCACCTCCCAAAGTGCTGGGATTACAGACATCATTATTTATTTCTTATCAAATTGTTCCAACTTTAGCTGTCAGAAGCTCCTTCTAGTTGGTGTCTATGTACATTTGACTATTCATTGTGCTTTTTCAAGTAATTCCTTGTTTTCTAGCATTACAAGACATTCAAAACTTACCTTGTATTTTTCCTACTCCAGTCATAAATTGAATTGATGAGGTCTCCAAGGAGCCCAGGCTCTTTTTTATTGGAAAATTGTATTTAGAAACCAAGATCTGGGCAATAATATACTTGTTTTATCATTTAAATGAAAGTAGAATTGCTCCCAAATCTTCTCATTGGACAAAGTCAGGAAATATATGCAAGTATAGTAACCTCCATGCACATATACTCATGGCACACATATGTACACAAATACACACACATTGTATATCCAGGTGTTCCTTGATTTAACATAGGGTTACTGTCTGATAAATCCATTGTAAGTCAAAAAATCATAAGTGAAACAATTAAAGGTTTGTATACTGTTGGGAGCCAGCCATGGAGGCCTGCCTGCTGACAAAGTCCAGGGGGCTGAAGACCCCGGGTTGCAAAGCGAACCTGGGCAGCTGAGACCCTTGCTTCTTCTACTTTTGTTATTAATGCAGCTGAAAAGTTCTGTACAGTCTGAGAATGGAAAGCAAAATTCCACACACGCCTCCACTACCCCTTGCAAAAAGGCAAGAGGGGAATTCATGAAAGATTACCTTCCCTTCATTTGAATTGCTCCCTAGGTTTCCATGTTCCCTGCCTCCTGGTATTAAACCATACAATCACTGATTAAACATTGTAGTTGGGAAAATTGTAAAAAATCAGAAAGTGCTCAATTTAATGTTTGTCAGGGAACTCACTGGCCTTGCCAGGAAATTATCAATAGAGATTTTAAGTATCACGTGCAGGTAGATAATTACTTGTAAGATTTTACTTCTTCTGACTGGTGACTAATTGGAGAAATTTGAGAAGGTACAGTTTGCATTTTTAGGAAGAGTGCCAATGCAAAAATTATATTTACTTAATTTCTTAATTTCTACATGTGGTATATTATGCTTAAGAAATTAACAATCACATAAATATTAGAGCACCCTTACCTTTACTTCCCTTTGTTAAGGAGGCTTGCAATTCTAGTTAGGGATTGTAACTGAGGTGACTTGAACCGAGAGGCTTTTGTTTTACAAACATTGAAGCTCATTTTCCCTAACAGGGGATAATTGATGCAGATTATAAATACCAGGTGTAACACTGTGGAAAACTAGTCATGCCAACTTGTGGCTAAGAAACCTTGAAAATGTTGTTTTACCCCAGCTAGTTGCAAATTGCTGTGTGAAGGTCATAGGTGTGACTTGTTAACCTATGTGATAATTATAGTGCTTAGAACTTGGTAGTGATTTATAATGTAATAGTTATAGGAATAAGTAAGTTTTGTATGGTCATTAAGAAATGATAATCATTAGAAATGTTAGAAGTTTATAAAATTTACAGTTAATGTTTAGGATGATAATGTTTTAAGATCAAAACAGGATGAACAAAGATACATTGCCTGTCCAGTTTATTAAATTGAAACTGATTGCCTTGAAAACAAAAAACATGTAGGGTATAAAAGGAGTTGAAAAAGACAATAAATCAGCATTTGTCCTGCTTGCAGCAGAGTCAGTGCCCAAGTTTTTTCTCCTGCACCGACGCCATCCTTCCTTCAGGAAACCCTGACCTGCTGGAGTTGAACTCTGGCAATATACATGTGTGTATATATTTGAATCAAAAGTAAGTGTGTGTATGCATGCTAAATAAAATAAACCAATCACAGAAGGACAAATGTTACATGATTCTACTCATTTGAGATATCAAAAATAATTAAATTTATAGAAACAGTAGAATGATAATTTTCAGGGACTGGGATGGGAGAGAAATGAGGAATTGTATTGAATGTGTACTCAGTTTAAGTTAGACGTGATTAATAAGCTCTAGGGATCTGCTGTACGTCATGATGTGTATAATTAACACTGTATTGTATACTGAGAAATTTGCATGTGTGCAATGCTGTAAGTTAATATCTTTATCTTTGATTTAAATAAAGTACAGCAAAGTTTATTCTAGCCATCTCCCTTTCCTTATTTCTAATTTCTTTCTCTGTATGTTAGAAACCTTGCTCTTATCAGCTATAGATATTCACTTATTTGTTCGATGCTAGTAAGCACATAAATTGCAGAGTTGCTAACACATACCGATCGGAGACACAGAAGTGCTGACTGGATTATAGTATTTCTGACAGGTTTTTTATTTTATTCTCAAAACCCAACTTAGAATACTTTTTTCCAGAGTTAAGTAGGTTAGTTCACTTCCTCCCCTTATCCTTCAGTGTGAGTATAATATTTGCTTGTAACATATCTGGGTTAATTTACTACTATTTGTAATTGCATTTTTGGCTCCCCATATCCCATTTTAAATCAATCAATCAATTAATCAATTTTTAATTTTATGTCTGGAGGTATGTGAAAATTCCCATCTGTCTAGTGGTTAAACTATTCAAAAAGATGTGCTCTAAGAAGTGTAATTTCTTTTCCATTTCCACCAAGCCACTCTCATTCTCTTTTTTCTCACCTGCCCCCTTAGGCAGCCAGTCTCTAGTTTCTGACTTTTTCTTCCAGTAGTATTTTTAATAAATGAGCAGATGCTTTAATATTTCTTAAAATTGTGGTAAGAGTATCTAGCATGTGGTCTATCCTCTTAACAAATTTTAAGTACACAATACAGTGTTAATAGTAGGTGCAATGTAAAAATACAGTAATATTAATACTATTTTGTATTCCCACAAGCAATGACTGAGAATTACTATTGCCCTGCATCTCCCTGATCATGCCCCAGTAGTTTATATTGCCTTCTATTTTTATTATTATTATTTTATCACTTCTAAGAAGTGTGTAGTGCTATTTCATTGTAGTTTTAATTTACATTTTCTTAATGACAAATGATGCTGAGCATGTTTATCCATGCATGTTATTTAATTGTCTATGCAGATAGTTTGAACAATCTTAACTTATTATTGTTCAATTTTTAAGACTTTTCCATATATTCTGGGCACAGGTTCTTTATCACAGATATGCTACTTGCAAGTGTTTTCTTCTAGACTTTAGCTTGTTGTTGTTAACTATTAACAATGTTTTTTTTTTTAAAAAAAAAGCAAAAGTTCTCATTTGATTAAGTGCAGTTTACTATTTTTTTCTTTTATGGGTAGGACTTTTATCTATTTAAAAATCCATTACCAAATGCAAACTTATGCAAATATTTTTCCTATGCTTTCTTCTAGAACTTCACAGTTTTAATCTTGGCCTTTAGGTCTATGATTCATTTTGAGTAAATTTTTGTGTAAGGTGTGTGGTGTGTATCAATGTTTATATTTTTGCATATGTCCATCAAATGACTCTAGCACCATTTGTTTAAAAGACTATAATTTCTTCACTGAATTATTTTTGCATCTTTGTCAGTAATAAGTTGACCATATTTGCATGTGTCTGTTTTTTGACTTATTATTCTTTTTCATTGACCTATGTGCCTATATTTTTGTAATATCACACTGTCTTAATTACTGCAGATTTGTGGTAAATTTTGAAATTGAGTAATGTACATCCTCTTACTTTATTCTTCTTTTGCAGAATTACTTCAGTTATTCTAGCTACTTTGCCTTTCCATATACATTTAGAGTCACAATATCTTCAATTATTTTGTTGGAATTTTAATCAAGATTGTGGTGAGTCTATAGATCAAATTGTAGAAAAGTGACTTCATAATTTTGAGTCTTCCAATCTATAAACATAAAATAACTCTCCATTTATTCAGTTCAACTTTGAATTCTTTTATGGATATCTTGCACATATTTTGTTATATTTATACATAAACACTTCATTATATTTTGGTGATAATTTAAAATATTTTGTTTTTTATAAATTAAAATTTTATTTATGGTATGCAAAAATATAATTGACTTTTGTACATTGACTATTTATCCTGTGACCCTAGGATTACTTATTAGTTCTAGAAGTTTGTCTTTATTTGTTTGTAGCTTCTTTAGAGTTTTTAATACAGATAATTATACAATTGCAAATAAAGGTAGTTTCAAATTTTTTTCTTAATATTTGGTTTTTGAATATTTCATTATGACTATTATTTTACATGGAGTCTTTTAAGCTTCTTGGATGTGTAGATTAATGCTTTTATTAATGTAGATAAGTTTAGAAAGCTTTAAGCTATTATTTCTTTTTTCTTCATATATTTTTATTGTTTAAAATTTTAATCCTGAGAATATGTTCTTGAATTATTTTCTTTTTTATTTTATTTTATTTAGTTTTTATTTTAAGGATAAAGGGTACAATTCAGGATTAGATATACAAGTGGTCATTGCACAGGTAAAGTTTGAGCCTCACTTTGGTCCCCACTTCGCTTAGTTTGAGATCAGACACCCTTATCGAAGAAGTGTGCCCCCTCATCTCCTGGCAGTTTTCCACTACTGTCAATTCCATTTTTATAGTATTATAATAATTGTTCAGAGTTGGCTTGTGAGTGAGAACATGTGGTGCTCAATTCTTTGTTTCTGTTATAGATCACTGAATATTATAGACTCTAATAAGTTGCTGTGACATTTACAATGAAAACTATAAAACTCTGCTCAAAGAAATCAAAGATGACACAAACAAATGGAAAACTATATAAGAACAATCAACATTGTCAAGATGTCCTTCCTACCCAAGACAATCTACAGATTTAATGTAGTACCCATTAAATTGTCACCATAATTCTTCTCAGACCTAGAAATGACAATACAGAAATTTATATGGAAAAATAAACGATGACAAGTAGTCAAAACAATTCTCAGCCAAAAAAAAAAAAAAAAACCCAAAGAAACAACAACAACAACAAAAACATACAGGAGATATCACATTTCCAGACCTTAAACTTTATTGTAAGGCTACAGATATCCAAACAGCCTGGTATTGGTATAAGAACAGACACACAGACCAATGGAACAGGATAGAGATTCTGGAAGCAATGCCTCAATTTCTCAACAAACTTATCTTCAATAAAGCCTTCACTAACATAGAGAGAAAAAGAACTTATTCAGTAAATGGTGCTGGGAAAACTGACTGATCACATGCAGAAGATTGATACAATCTTCCTATCCCCATACACAAAAATCAACTCTAAATGGATCACAGACCTAAGCTTAAAACCCCAAACTGTAAGAGCTGTAGAAAATGCAGAAGACTCGCTAAGGGAAATTGGAACTGGAAATCAATTCCTGCTCAGAACCCCAAGTGCCCTTGCCTTAAGAGATAAGATAGACAAGTGGGACCTTATCAAACTGAAAAGCTTCTGCAAAGCAAAAAACAAACAAAAACCCATCAAGAGGTCAGGGAGACAGTCCACAGAATGGGAAAAAATATTTACCAACTGTATATCTGACAAAGGCCTAACAAGGAACTGAAATGTGCTGAAAAAAAAAAAAAACAATTGGCCCTATTAAAAAGTGGGCAAAACATATGAATAGACATTTCTAAAAAGAAGGCATACAAGCAGCCAACAGATACACTAAAAAATGTTCAGTGTCACTAATCATCAAATAATTGCAAATCAGAACAACACTGAAATACCACCTAACTTCAGTTAGGGTGGCCATCATCAATATCTCAAAAAACAATAGATGCTGGAGAGGATGCAGGGCAAAGGGAACACTTCTACACTGTTGATGGGAGTGTAAACTCGAT
Source organism: Cephalopachus bancanus (assembly GCA_027257055.1). NCBI lineage: Eukaryota > Metazoa > Chordata > Mammalia > Primates > Tarsiidae > Cephalopachus > Cephalopachus bancanus. The sequence goes on along the minus strand of JAPVLO010000096.1, from coordinate 1,290,266 downwards.
ACAATCCCTGTGGAAAACAGTGTAGTGATTCCTAAAAGATCTAAAAATTGACCTTCCATATGACCCAGCAATCCTCCTTCTGGGAATATACTCAGAGGAACTCAAATTACTCTATGAAAAAGATAACTGTACACACATGTTTATTGTAGCATTGCAGCATTATTCACAATAGCAAAAACATGGAACCAACCATCCTGCCCATAAAAAGTGGACTGGATTTTAAAAAGTGGTACATATACACGATGGAGTATTACACAGCTATAAAGAAACTATTATTTTTCTACATCTTCCTTCCTCTCTCTCTCTCTCTGTCTTCTCTTTCTGAGATTCCATTTGGTATGCATTTGTTCCAACAGATCTCTAAAGCTCTGTTCATTTTTCTTAATTTAAATTTTTTCTGTTCTTCAGACTTGATAGTCTCTTTCATCTATCTTCAAATTCAGCGTTTTTTTTTATTCTGCTTGTTTATACCTGCTGTTGTTATCTTCTCTTGTATTTTTTTTTAAAAGCAGAATTTGAGAGGACAAAGAAGCTCCCACGGTGGGAGGGGACCTGAGGGTGTTCCTGTATTTTTTATTTAAATTATTGTGCTGAATTTTTATTTGATTCATACTTGTTTGTATACATACATATACATATTTATAATTGTATATAATGTATCATTTTGATCTTTGCATTAATGTTCTCTGTTTGATGTTGTTGCCATTATACTTTCTTTTAATTTTTAAAAGTATACTTTGCTTTAGTTCTTGAACATACTTATAATAGATACTTTGAAGTCTTTGTCTAAGTCCAGTATCTGTGATCCCTCGAAGATGGTTTCTATTTTCTGCGTTTTTTCCTCTATGCCAGTGAGCTATAGTTTCCTATTTCTTTGCATGTCTTATATTTTTTGTTGAAAACTAGACATAACATTTTATATAGTAGATTCCAATTCTGTGACAGAGACTATTTTTGTTTGTTTGCTTCTTCTTTATTAAAAGACTTGCCTGTGCTAATTCTCTGGAATTTGTCTCTCATTTAATGTGTGGTCACTCATGTCTATGATGTTATGTTTTCTTGTTTCTATGTATAAACTTAGATGTCTAGATTAATGTTGACAAAGCATAGCTTAGTTGGTAGCAATGTTTGTCAGAGTTTGAACTTAAGTCCTTTGAACCAGTAAGAACTGTGTCCTTTGTTTCTTGCTCTGTATGTGGGTTGAGGTCACACTGAAGGTTCAGGCGGTTTGCAAAAGGCCCCAGGATCAGCCCATGTTGAATAGATAGTTGGGGCCCCTCTCTAGTCTCTCCTAAGCATCCACGTTGTCTTAGAAAAACACACAGTATTTCATATCACCAGAAATATCTTGAAACTTTTCAAGTCTCACTAGAACTATCTTATTTCAGAAATCTCCTTAGTAAATTTCTGACTGGTGTGTTCATGCTCAACCAATATTGAAGCTTAAGACACCTGCAGTATCGGTCTTCCTCAAACATTTGCTACTATTTATTGTTTTCGGCAATAACTTTAAGGTGTTCCCTCACTCCTCTTTAAGTGAAGCAGGTCCCCTTCAGCTTCAGAACTGCCTGTTCTTTACAGCTTACCCTATTTGGTAGAATTTTTGGACTATAGAGACCAGAGGTGGATGGGACACCACCTTTTCCCAGGACAAAACACCACAGATTCTGGTTACTCTTAGATAGAAATTCAGAACTTTTTCTTGAAAAACATTTATCAATTTTTTATATTTCTTTGGTCAGTTTCCATATCTTAGAATGGTTTTTAATGACAATTTCTCCCTCAATTTTATTATTGCTTTTTAGGAAGGGAATTTTTAAGTCTCCTCATTCTGTCATTTCAGAAGACCAGCTTCTGTGAATGTGTTAAAAATTTATTATTACCTTTGGTTTTCAGCAACTTGACTTGGATTTGTCTAGGTTTGATTTTCTTATAATTACTTTGCTTGAGTTTTGCTGAACTTTGGGGCTATGCATGCTAATGTCTTTCATTGGTTTTGAAAAATAATTTTGTCCATTATATTTTCAGATACATTTCTGTCCTTTTTTCTAGATCTTCTAGCTTTAGAAGTTAAATTTTAAGCATAATTGACCAGACAATATTGTATCACATCTCTCTATTTTTCTGTTGTTTCTGTAGTCATTTGAGATTTCTGGTCTTCATTCTGTTTTTTATATTATATTTGGATATTTTTCTTCAAGGTTACCATTCTCTTTTGCTATATTCAAGTACTATTGATATAAAAGTGCTATTAAGTACTTTTGATATATTTTTTCAGATGTTGTCTTTTTCAATTTTATAATTTTTATTTTGCTTCCTTTGTAGACCTTCCACTTTTTTCTGAAACACCTATGAATTCACAGTCAGTAAGATATGTTTCTTAAAATTTTCAGCATACTTTAAAGTAGTTATTTTATTCCCCTTGCATGATAAAACTAATGCTTGGATTTAACTTTGAGTCTATGCTTTGTAACAATTTTTTTTCGTGGTTTATGGTCATATGTTTTTAAATTTTTAATGTTTGATTCTGCTTTAAAATATTATGTAAAACTTTATTATATTTTGAATCTTCTGTATAAAAATAACAGCCAAGAAAATAAGTGACCATTTTAGAAAAGAGAATACCCCTTCTTCTGCCAAACTAGATCTAAACTCCTGTTGAACTGGTATGGGTTTCAACTTTTATTTATTTTTGTTCAATCCTTACTTCAAATGTATTAGGGGGTAATAATTGGACTCCTAATTTCAGAAGGAGTTGGTATCTAGGATTGCAAAATACTCAAGATTTTGTTATGCTTTACAGGCAGAGTTTTGGGTTACTGGTGAATTCCCCAACCACTGTCTGTCAAGGATTATACATGTCAGGAGGTCTTACCCTGCCTTCCTTTTATGGTCTCAACATTGAGCATGTTTCCATGTACTTAAATCTTTCCATTAAAAAATTGTGAATGGGTGGAGATATGTTTTTAAACTGGGACTTTCTGGAATTTAATCCATCTTGCCACCCAATACATGTCTTTTAAAAGCTTTTCCTTGCTTATGGAACATCCCTTGCCTATAGAAGATTATATTATCTGTCTATTCTGCCTGCAGGCATAACATTGACTAACAATTTCTTTTATTCTAGGTAGCACACATTTTTCTCTTGTGATTAGTACACTAAAAAGTATTTGCATCACTAGATTTCCAGAGCATTTTTTTAAAAAAACTGTGACTTCTAAAATTTTTTAAATTTATTATATTAATAGTAAAAATTATGACTTCTTGTGATCATTTACTTACTGCACAGAAGTATAAGTTTATCCTAGCTGTCTTCTTTCATCATGAGGAAAAAATTAAAGAGATAATATGCCATTTAGAAAAGAATGACAAAGGATATCAGGGAAAATTTTTATATACACAGGTGCATCTCATTTTATTGCATTTTGCTTTACTGCACCTCACAGTGTATTATCATTATTATTATTATTATTTTACAAATTGAATGTTTGTTGCAATTCTGCATGGAACAAATCTATTGGCACAATTTTTCCAGCAATATGTGCTCACTTGATATCTTTATGCCACATTTTGGTAATTCTCACAAAATTTCAACCCTTTTCATTGTCATTAAGTTTATTATGATGAATTGTGATCAGTAATTTTTGATGTTAGTATTGTAATTGTTTTGGAGCGTGAGGAACCATGCCCATATAGAACAGCAAACTTAATTGATAAATGTTGTCAGGTCAGTGTGCAAAGAAATTAGATTATAAAAGATAGTCTATTCAGCAAGTAGATCAGAAAGAGAGAGTAGATTCACCTCTTCAAGATTTGAAGAGGGCCATAGGCGTAAAGAAAGTGTGGTAGTGACTGCTTCTTTTGGTGGGAGCAGGTCCCCACCCTGCTCATGGCGTGGTAGTCTGTTTCTCACATCTCTGACAATAGATGGATGGGTGGGTCAGTCACCAAGAACATGGACAAAGGTGGGCTTGTAGCTCGAGTCAGCCACATAGATGATAAGGACAGGGTTGGTAGCTGAAAGATAAATTCTTAAGACAAAGATGTTAATGTCTTATGACTCCTCCAATGTTGCAGTAAAAGGATTGTTGTCATGTGTAAGCACAAGGAGACCAGAAAAATCCCATTTTGGACTCTGTCCTTTCTAATGCTATTTGTGTTTTGGCTGCTCCATGGACCATCTATTTCCCTGTCTCTCTCCCTATCCTTGGGCTTCCTTATTTGCTGAGACACAGCAACATAGCAATTAAGCCAGTTAATAATTCTGCAATGGCCTCTAAGTATTCAAGTAAAAGAAGGAATTGTTCATCTCTCACTTTAAATAAAATGTGAGAAGTGATTAAGCTCAGTAAGTAAAGCATATGAAATGCCAAGATAGACTGGAAGCTAAGATTTTTGTGCTAAACTGTTAGCCGAATTATGAATGCAAAGGAAAAGTTCTTGGAGAAAATTAAATGTGCTACTCTAGCAAACACATGAATGATAATAAAGTAGAACAATCTTAGTGCTGATATGAAGAAAGTTTTCATGGTTTGAATGGGAGATCAAACTAGCCACAATATTTCCTTAGCCCAAAGTCTAATTCAGAGCAAGGCACTAGCTCTCTTCAATTCTGGAAAAGATTCATTTTTCTAGATGCCATTAAAAATTGATGATTCATGGAAGGACATCAAAATATCACCATTAACAGAAGTTTAGAAGACATTGATTCCAACTCTAAAGGATGACTTTGAGGGGTTCAAAACTTCAGTGAAATAAGTAACTGAAGATGTGGTGTAAATAGCAAGATAAGTAGAATGAGAAATAAAACCTAAAGATGAGACTGAATTGCTTCAATCTCATTATCAAACTTGACAGATGAAATGCTGACTCTTATGAATGAGCAAATAAAGTAATTTTTTGAGATAGAGTCTAATCCTGGAGATGATGCTGTATACATTGTTGAAATGACATCAAAATGTTTAGAATAATCCAAAAACTTAGTTGACAATGCAATTGAAAGTGTTGAGAGAATTGACTTCAGTTTTGAAAGAAGCTCTACTGTGGGTAAAATATTATCAAGCAGCATTGCATACTCAGATAAATCTTTTATGAAAAAGAAGAGTCAGTTGTGCATCAAAGTTAATTATTGTCTTATTTTAAGAAATTAGCACAGCCACTCTAACTTTCAGCAAACATCTCCTGATCAGTCAGTAGCCATTAACAGTGAGGCAAGACCCTACAGCAGCAAAAAGATTATGACTCACCGAAGGCTAAGATAATTGTTAGAATTTTTTAGCAATAGATATTTTAAATTAATATATATGTTCTGCTTCTTAGACACAATGCTGTTGCAAACTTAATAGACTATAGTATAGTGTAAACATAACTTTTATGCACACTGGGAAACCAAAAAATTTATGTGCCTTATTTTATTATAATATTTGATTTATTGTGGTGGTCTAGAACTAAACACACAATATCTTCATGGTATGCCTCTGTGTGTGTCTGGAGGAGTTCAGATTAAATGCAAAACATTTTTGAAATGCTTTAAAATTACCTTTAAATGTTAAAAGCATTTTGAGTGCAGTAAAGGAAAAATGCTTCCTCAATAAAGGTATATTTTCAGATCTGAAGAACAAACACAAATTGTTTCTTTGTTGACAATGCCTCCTTTTAAGTGGCAATGGATTTTTTATGCAAATTTATGAGAAAACTGTGACAAGAAAACATCTTTGATAACATCTGCCTGAAAATGTTCAGACCCTTCAACATCTGAATCAATATGGGCAAGAATAAGTGTTCATGTTTCTGAATTAGACTGAGGGATATGGAGAGTTCCAAGTCTGACAAAAAGTATGATGTCAGGGAGACAGAAACTGTACAGAATATTTTTCCCTTCAGGATGAAAGCTGCATGGAAAGAACTTTGAGGAAAATGAGGTTGTTAGCCATGTAGTATTTCTTGTGTTTTAATTCAAGATTTTTATTTGATGCTCAAACACTGCTATGTAGTCTTTTTATGAACAGAAGAAGATGGGCTAGATGCAAAATAATTTTAATGGAGAAGTTGTATTACCATGATAATTGTTCTAATAGACTTCCACACTAGGTTTATGAACACTGCATTGCACTTTAGTAAGCATTCCTTGTGCAAAGAGGACACATGTGGAACTTGAATAAAAATTTTGGACATTCTTGGCCAGTTGATTGACAGTTAGTTGATCATATGCATGTTAGAAGATATCACCTTGCTTTTAAATTAAAACTTTTTAAGGCTTCTTAATGCACATTCTTAATATGCTCTATAAAGTTGTGTCTGAAGTGGTACTCCAGTCTAACTTGGGCTAACAGTTTAACTTTCATAGTACAGCCTCCCAATCTTTTCTCAGTTCCCCCTAGCCTCAGTACTCCTCTTGCATTCTAAAGATAGAAGACCATGAAAATATTAAGTAGCAACACTCTGAAAACTTGTGCTGTTTCTCACAATGGCCATGGTCATCTACTACAACATAGAGACTGGTTTTGTGGCACTTCTTGAAGTAAAATTTGGCAATGGGAAGGGAAGAGTAACTTTTAAAATATGACCAAAACTTTCTCAATAACTACTTTATCTGAAAGAAGGGCATTTATAACTCCAGTCTGGTCTAGCTTTTCTATCTAACCTAAAGGGGCCAGGAAAGCTAAGAATACTTGTGGAGGTGATCCCCCAGTGATACAGTCCCACTTAAAGACTGAGATTCAAGTTTGAGATAGTAGAATATTTCTCTTCCTTTTTTTTATTATCCTACCACCAGGGCTCACATATAACAACAGTGAATTGCAGCTGAACAAGCTACAAGATGCAAATTCTACCTAAAACACAACGAAAAGGTGTCAACTCACTAAAAAATCCTAACAGTCTTAAATGTGCCTTTGCCAAACAGCAGATTGTCAAAATATGTGAGGCAAAAATTGCAAGGAGAAATAGACAATTCCACTATTCCAGTCAAAGATTTCAACATCACATTTGCAATATTGATGAATAAAGCAGAAAAGAAATATTTAAGAATGAAATTGACCTGGATAATGCTATCAATCAGCTGGATGCAATTGACATTTATATACAACTTCCTTGAGTAACAGCAGCCTCTACATTTTTCTCAATCTTACATAGAACATTCACCAGAAAGACATTATTTTGTATTGTAAATCATACTTGAGACAGCTGAAAGAACAGAAATTATACAAAGTTAAACAACAATAGAATTGAATGAGAAATCAATAACAGAAAGATAGCAGGAATAACCCCAAATATTTGGGGATTAAGCAACATGCTTAAATTAACACACGAGTCAAAGAAGTCTCAGGAAAAACGTTTAAAATATTTTGAGTTAAACTCAAATAAAAAGACAACTGACCAAAAATTGTGTGATGCTTCGAAAGCAGCACTTTGGGTGAAATTTATAGTGTTAGAGGCTTATATCAAAAAAGAAAAAAACTATTACTAATTTATAGTTTTATATTAGAAAACCTGAGAAAGAATAGGAACATACATTGAAAGCAAGCAGAAGAAAAAAAAAGGATAAATATAAAAGCATAAATCAGCCAGGCTCGTTGGCTCAGCCTGTAATCCCACACCTTTGGGAGGCTGAGGTGAGTGGATTGCCTGAGCCCATGGGTTTGAGACCCGCCTGGGCAACTTGGCAAGACCTCATCTCTACAATAAACCAAAATGAGCCGGGCGTGGTAGCACATGCCTGTAGTTCCAGCTACGTGGAAGGCTGAGGCCCAAAGATTGCCGAGCCCAGCAGGTCGAGGCTGCGGTGGCCAGGAGTGGCCACTGCACTCCAGTCTGGGTAACAGAGTGAGACTCCAACTCAAAAAGAAAGAAAGAAAGAAAGAAAAAAAAGCATAAATCAATGAAAATAATGAAGAAAAATCAGTATACCCAAAAGCTGTTTCAAAAAAATGACTAGAAAAATTGATATCTCTGCTAGGTTAATGAAGAAAAAAATAAAAAGCAAATGATTAATACCAAAAATGTAAGAGAGTTTGTCATTACTGACCCCACTGAATTTTTTTAAAAAATAACAAATAATGCTATAAATAACTCAATGCCCCCAACTTTGATAACTTAGTGCAAGAAACCAATTGCTTGAAAAACACAAACTATCAAAATACACACATGAAATAGATTATATTTATAATCTATTATGGAATTATATTTATTACATAAACTGAACAGATAATACAACATCTCCCCAATAACATAAGCACCAAACCCAGATTAAAACTATCTGGCTTCAATAAAAAGCTATTGGATTTTCCCAAATATTTAAGGAAGAATTGGCATCAATGCTCCACAATCTCAGCCAGAAAACAGAAGCAAAATGGAATACTTGCTAACTCATTCTAACCAGCATTACACTAATATGAATGCCAGATAAAGGCTTGCAAGGAAGAAAAACTGAAGGCCAATACATTTCAACTGAAGGCCAATACATTTCATTTCAATACATGCAAAAAATATTTGATGAAATATTAGCAACTTGAATTCAACAATAAGTAGAATGAATTAAATGACACCACACATTATAATTTATTACAGTTATGAAAGGCTGGTGCAACACTAGAAAATTAATCAGTGGAATTTTCCTAACAGGCTTGAGAAAAAAAATCACATGATTGCACCGTAATCATGTGAATGTTATTACAAAAAAAAAAACCCCACTCATTCATAGTAAGACTACTCAGAAATCTAGGAATACAGGGAAACTTCTTCAATTTAATAAAGAACATACAAAAGAAACTTTAGCTAATATCATACTTAATGATAAGCAAATGAATATTTTCCCACTATGATAAAAAATAAGTGGCTCAGCCTGTAATCCCAGCACTGTGGGAGGCCGAGGTGAATGGATTGCCTGAGCCCGCGGGTTCGAGACCCACCTGCACAAATTGACGAGACCTCGTCTCTACAATAAACGAAAAATTATCCGGTGTGGTAGTGTACACCTGTAGTTCTGGCTACTTGGAAGGATCTCTGGAGCCCGGCAGGTCGAGGCCGCCGTAGCCCGGAGCGTGCCACTGCACTCCAGTCTGGGTGACAAAGTGATACTCCAACTCAAAAAAAAAAAAAAAAGGAAGAAAGAAATAAGAAAGAAATGATCTTTCTTTCATTCTTATTTAACACTGTACTGGAAGTTCAAGTTACTGTAATAAGTAAAAAATGTACTCATATTGGGAAAGAACAAATAAAACTGCCATTGTTCACAGGTGATAGTTCTTTATGTATACAAAATTTCAAGGAACAAAATATCTGAATGTGATAACAAAAGTAGCAACATTACAAGATATAATTCTATTATCTAATGTCAATTGTTTTCCTGTTTGCCAACCATAAACAATTGGAATTTGCAATGTTTTTTAAAACATTTTTTATGATATTACCAAAACAGTGAAATACTTATATATACATCTAACAAAATACATACAGGTTCAATTCATAGAATACTGTAAAAAGTCTGTTGGAAGAAATTTTAAAAATTTAAATAAATGTCTAAATGAAAGAAGAAATATTTTCAGGGATAGGAAAACTTGATCAATAAATTCGTATGTGATCCCAATCAAATTGCCAGCAAACTATTTTTTTATATGTTAACAAACCAATTCAAAAATTTATATGGAAAGTGAAACACTTAAAATATTTACATAATACTAAAGGAAAAGAGTTGAGGATTTGCACTACCTAATTTCAAGACTATAAATCTATTCTAATCATGATAGCAGGGTATTAGCAAAAGAATAGACACAAAAATAAATTAATAATAATAGAGAAACAAAAACCAGACCCACGTAATATTGACAACTAGTTTTTGGCATAAAACAAATGCAATTCAATAAAAAAAGTATAGTCTTTTCAAGAAATGCCGATGATCACAAGCAGGGTGAAAGAGAGAGAAAAGCTAGATATACACCTTGTCTTTCACAAAAAAGTTTAAAATTGATTGTAGACCTACAAGCAAAATTCAGTATACAGAAGAAAATTTAAGAAAAAGTCTAAAGACCTTTGTTTTTACCATGAGTGTTAGGATACAACATCAAAAGAACCATCTATGAAAAGATAGTTGATAATTTGAATTTTATTCATGTTGGTAAAAAAAAAGCTTCTGCTCCATGACAAATACCATTAAGAAAATAAAAATATGAGTCACAGGCTTAGAGAAAATATTTCAAAACACATATTGTTTATGCTGCTATAAATTAATTAATGAATCAATAAGCAAATAAATAAGGGAGGAGAAACACATCTTTCATACAGAGAAATTACAAATAATTTATGTAACTTATGCAAGGATATGAAGCATAACTTCCCACTTGGCTTCTCTGTTGGCTTGTGGCTTCTCAGCAGGAGAATATCAACATGAACAATGATGCCAGCAAGTTTGTGGACCTGTACCTGCTACAGAAATGCTCTTCCAGCAACTACATCGTCAATGTCAAGGACCACATGCCCACTCAAATGAACATGGTAGAGGTTGACAAGTTTATGGGCAGGTTTAATGGCCAATTTAATACCTGATTAGAGGCCACTGAAAACCATGAACTTAATGGCACGTTAGAACTTCAGGAGAATCTGCATTCTCACAGCTATAGGGGCAAGAGTTTACAGATATAGTAATGCAATAGAAATGGTAAGGCTTATAAGAAAAAGCAATGGCAAGACTCTTGGGAAATTAAAACATTTAAAAGTTGCCATATATACTAAAATTAAAGTATACACCAAGGCCCAGGTAACATGTACTCCCAGAAAACATTTGGGAAATCACAGGGTCTCTGTGTTAAGCTTATTAATAATGGAATAGTCTTCCCTGCACAAAGCCAATCTGTAAAGGCTGGAAGAAATAATTGTTTTCTCACATGCCCAAATTTCAACAAGTGATTAAAAGACATACAAAGAAATAGGAAAGCATGACTCAATCAAAGAGATAAACTAAATCTCTAAAACAATGCTAAAAAAATGCAGATCTCTGAATCACCTGAACAAAAATTTAAAAGGATGATGTTAAAAATATTAATTGAGTCACAAGTGAACACAGATAGACAGTTAAGTGAAATACAGAAAATAATATAAAAACAAAACAAGAATATTAGCAAAGATATAGAAACGATGAATGAGAATTAAGCAGAAATTCTGATCTGAAATACACAATACCTGAGTTGAAAATTTTACTAGAGGAATCAGCAGTAGGTTTGATCAAGCAAAAGGAAGAATCAGCAAATGTGAAGGCAAGTCACTTGAAGTTACTAGGTTAGGAAAAACAAAATAATGAAAAGTAGTAAATAGAGTCTATGGGACTTAGGGAACACCACTGAGCTGACCAATTTAGTTTTGTGCATTGTGGCTGTCCTAGAAGAAAAGCAAGAGCAAGGAAATTTAGGATTTTAATAAATTATAACCAAAACTTCCCAAATTTGAGAAAAGAAATGGGGTTTCAAACACAACAAAATCTGACTCAGGTAACTCCTGATAACTCCAAGGAAAACTGCATTAAGACACAGTCTGTTCAAACAATAAAAAGTCATAAAACAAAGATGCAACCTCAAAAGTAGCAACAAAAATGAAAATTATTATATAAAAGAAAACCTTTGTAAGACTACAGTAAATTTATCTGCAAAAACTTTATAGGACTGAAGGTATTGGGACAATATATTTAAGTTTTAATTTAAAAAAAAATTGTCAAGTAGGAATACCACATCCAGCAAAACTGTTGTTCACAAATGAAGGAGAAATTCAAGGTTTCTGAGATAACAAAACTGAGACAACAAAACTGAGACAACAAAACTGAGACAACAAAAACTGAGAGAGTTTATTATCATTATACCTGGCCACAAGACACATTAAAGGAAGTTATTCAAATTGAAATGAAAGAATACTAGACAGTAACTTGAAACCATATGAAAATATAAAGCTTTCCAGTAAAGGTAAATATATGGACAAATATAAAATCCTACATTATTGTAATTTTATTTTGTAACTTCATTTTAATTATTTTATAAGGACTTTAAGGACAAAAGCATGAAACAACTATTAAACTATGTTATTGGGCATAAAATATGTAATGATGCAATTAGTGACATTAATAACATAAAATTGTTACAAGAGAGTGGTAAAAGAGTAGTATTTATGTATATAATTGAAAAGTTCTTATCAGTTGAAGATAAATTGCTATAAGTTTGCTTTATATAATCCCCATGGTAATTACAAATAAAATATCTATAGAAGATTCACAAAAAAAGAAATGAGAAGGCAATCAAGGCATGTTAACAACAACAAAAATCAATGAAACATAAAAAGAAAAGCAGTAAAGGAGAAAACAAGATATAAATAAGTTATAATATATATATAAAACAATGTTTTTAACAATTGTACATAACAAAAGTACATCCTTTCTCATTATCATTGGTTTTAACTGTAAATGGTCTAAACTCCTCTATCAAAAGATATAAATTAGATGGATGGTTTTTAAACCAGGATCCAACTATAAACAGTCTATGAGCAACTCAATTTACATCTAAGGATTAAAGTAAAAAGAAGAAAGAAATATTTCATGCCAATAGTAACTAAAATAGAGCAAAGGTAACTATTTTAACATCAGACAAAATTGACTTAAAGTCAGAAAGTGTTATCAGCCACCAAGAAGTACATTATTTCAACTCACCAAGAAGATATAACAATTATGTATGCATTAAACCTCAGCACTCCTAAATATATGGAGCAAATATTGAAAGATTAAAGGGAGAAATCGCTTTGCAATAATAAGAGGAGACTTTAATAAACCATGTTCAATAATAGATAGAGCAGATAGAAGATTGATAAGGAAGCAGAGGACTTAAATGATACTAAAGATCAATTGGACCTAGCAGACATACAGGATACTCTATTCAACAATAGAGAATAACTTTTTGAAAAATTCATGAGAAAAACAATGTGATAATGAAAATAAATTAAAATTGCATTTTGCCACTATATATACACACAAATATGAATATATATTTATATATATAAATATTTTGCCACAGTATATATACACACAAAATATAAGTATAAATATATGTGTGTGTGTGTGTGTGTGTGTGTATATATATATATATATATATATATACACAAATCTTTTTTTTCTTTGAGTTGTAGTCTCACTGTCGCCCAGACTGGAGTGCAGTGGCTGCTTCCAGCCACCGCAGCCTCGACCTGCTGGGCTCCGGCGATCCTTCGCCTCAACCTTCCAAGTAGCCGGAATTACAGGCATGCGCTACCACGCCCAGCTGATTTTTTGATTTATTGTAGAGATGAGGTCTCACTGCCCAGGCAGGCCTCGAACCCGCGGGCTCAGGCAATCCACTCACCTCAGCCTCCCAAAGGCACAGGATTACAGGCTGAGCCACCGAGACTGGCCACAAATCTTTTTGTAAAAAATGTAGAAACTAAGTGAAAATCTGCATTTTACATAACCGTACAACTAAACACATTGAACACACTGAAGCCAGTAGGGAGATTACAGACACACTTTCACCAAAGTTCCTATTGCCATCACAGTGCCATGTGATCAAAAAGAGATCCCAGTACCTGATTTCTCCCAGAAGATGGAAGAAGTTGAGTTATTTATCTGAGACCACAAATTGAGGTGGCTTCCTAGAGGACTGACCTCTGTCCTGCTAGTCTTGGAGCTTAGGCAAGTTCACCACAACTTAGAGGTGAGTGGAAATTGTAGCTTGGGCTGGTAAACATCCTCAGTTCTCCTTCTGCCCAGTACAAAGAAAACAGACAAGTAACCCAGTTTTTAACACCTCTCCATAGAGTAAAAAAGTAGAACTATTTGTATAACACCCCAACTTTTTCAGAAGTGATCCCCAGAGGGTCGATTTCAGTCCTACCTCTCTTGAAACTTGGATGACTCCACCACAGCTTAGTAGCCTGGGGAAAAATAGAGATAGCAGCTTGGGCTGGCAGACACTATGACTTTCCTTTCTGGCTTACCATCATGAGATGGCAAAAACAACAGACGCCTACTTTTCTCTGGAAAGGGAAAAAGTTTACAGGGTTTCTCAGACTTTCTGGCTGAGCTCATTAGTGGAGTTATCCCCTGTACAAGTCCAGTACTGAAGATCAGGAGAAGTGTTTGCTTTGTCTAATCACAGACAATCAAGAAAATAAAGAATCAAGCAGAAATATTCCAAATGAAAGAATAAAACAAATCCACTGGCACCAATCCTAATGAAATAGAATAATATGATTTACCTGACAGAAAATTCTAAACAGCTGTCATCAAGATACTCACTGAAGTCAAGTGAATAATGTATCAACAAAGTCAGAATTTCAACAAAGATACTAAAAACTTAGAAAAAAATATCAAATAGAAATGGTGGAGCTGAATAATGCAACAACCAAACTGAAAATTGTTCTATGTCAGTGTTTACTAGAAAAATATCTCATGTAAAAGAAAAAGCAGCAAATTTGAAGGTCATTGATAATAATTCAGTTAGAGGGACAGAAAAAAAAAACAATGTAAAGATATGAAGAAAGGTTAAGTGACTTATGGGATTTCATCAAGTGGCCCAATATAGACACTGTGGGGTTTTAGAAGGAGAAGAGAAAGAAACAATTGGAAAGGCATTTTTTTTAATGGTTAAAAGTGTTATACATGTGGAGAAGGAAATGAACATAAAGATCCAAGAATCTCAGAAGTCACCAAATTTAAAAGATCCAAGAAATTGCACATAAAAACACAATATATTCAAATTGCTAAAAGACAAAGACAAAGAGAGAATTTTGAAAGCTGATAGTGAAAAATGAAACAAAGTAAATACCATAAAACTGGCAACAGGTTGTACAGCAGAAACCTGACTGGCCAGAAGGTAGTGAATAATGTATTCAAAGTGTATTAAAGGAAAGAAAAATGGTGAACTTAAAATACTATGCCCAACAAAACAGTTCTTCAATAATAGAGAAAAATATTTTCTTAGACTGACTTAATCATGACTAGACTTATTTACAAAAATTACAAAAGAGAGATTCTCAGGTAGATAGTGGCAAAGCCAATCAGACTAAGTGAGTCCCAGTGTGAGTGAGTGAGTGTATAGAAAATTTTGCATGCGAGTTGGTGAATAATTGGGTGTATGAGTGGCTGATGAAGTAGGGGTTTGGGAGCAAGTGACCAGTACTGTCCTGGTGAAGAGTCTGGTGCTGCAGCTGCTCTTCTTGGTAACTAGTGCTTCCCAGGGTGCAGAAGATTAGCACTATTTTTTTTGTTGTTTTTGAGTTGGAGTCTCACTCTGTTGCCCAGACTGGAGTGGCCATTCCCGGTCACCACATCCTCGATCTACTGGGCTCCGGTGATCTTTTCACCTCAGCCTTCCAAGTAGCTGGAATTACAGGAACGTGCTACCACACCCGGCTAATTTTTTGATTTATTGTAGAGATGAGATCTCACCAAGTTGCCTAGGCAGGTCTCAAACCTGTGGGCTCAGGCAATCCACTCACCTCAGGCTCCCAAGGTGTGGGATTACAGGCTGAGCCACTGAACCCGGCAGATTAGCACTATTTTTAAAGAAATCAACAAAGTCCTTCTTGGGAAGAAGCTTCCAGGAGAGATTGTTTTCTCCAGGCTCTACCTCACAACTGCAGCAACTGTCTGGACACTGACAGCAAGGACTGCAGAGAGAGCACAGTGAAGGAGCTTAGAGGCAGAGTCCCACTGGAGGAGATGAAAGAGGCACTCTGCCACCATCTTGAAAATGGAGCAGGAAAGTGTTCCATATTGCTCACCATGGAGCAACAGACCCAATCTCTGTGACTGGTAGTTTGACTACTGAGGACTTGATTGTGACCCAGAAGGAATATTCTGAAAGCACAAACTCTGGAGGGACAGGATGAGAGCTGAGTCTCAGGAACCCCCACTCCTTACCTTGATTCAGCCACAGACAAAAGGGTATGACCAAAAAAGGATGAGGAAGACCTCCAAAAAGATCAGTGGTGAGTCCCAGGCTGACCTAACACCCACCTCTCCAGCAATCCTCTGAATGTCAGACCCACACAGCTGGGACATGACTGACAGGTATGAACCTAGATGGAGCCTGGACATTAGCAACAATAGGAGGACTCCACTCCAAGATAATCCTGACTGGGGCACTCCCCTTCCTGCCAGTACCTGGAGAAAAGCTAATCCCACAGCTCTCTACCAGAAGGTATCCCCCAATCATACTAGAATTGGAGGGTAGGACTGTAACCCTACCTACCCAAATGTTCTTCCTTCCCTGGGCCAGACATTGGGGAGACTGTAAATGAGGCCAAAGCTCTGCAGGAGACAGCTGAAAGGAACACCCACAGAATCTGCCACATGAGGACAGGTTTGTGTAAATTTGTTTGTTTGTTTCCTTACTTGTTTTTAAATTTTTTTAGATTTTTCCTTTGTGCTTGAATGTGTATGTGAAGGATTGATTTTTATCCTCCCATACATTTTCTTTTACATTTTTTCTTTTGTTTTCTTTATTTCTTCTATCATTTTTGTTTTCTGTTTATGTGTGTTTGTGAAGGATTGAGAGTTCACCTTTCATTTTTTTACTTTATGTGTTTTTTTCTTTTTTTTTCATTTAATGTGTATGTGAATACATGTGTGCAGATTTTATTTTAATTCCTTTATTCTTCTCTTTTCTTTTTTTACTCTTTTTCTTCTCCTTTCATTTGGGGTTGGGCATGTATGTTTGTGTTTGGTTTTCCTGTATTTTGCTGCTTGTTTTGTGCTTTGTTTTGCTTTGTTGTTATTCCAGTTTATTTATGGTGTGTGGGTGGGTGGAGTGTGTGTGTGTGTTCAATTTTTTTTTGCTATGTTTACTGCTCTTGTTGTTCTGTGTATTTTTAAAAAGTTTTTGTGTCTTATTTCATTCTACTTTTCTCAGTTCTACTCATTACTGTTACTGTATCTTGGCCTCAGTGGTATATACACATACTCATTGCATCATCATATAGAGTGGGGAGAGGGTTACAGGGAACCCATTCACAATCAATGAACACTGGAATTTGTGAGTAGCTTCTGAATCCTAACTCTCCATCCTCCATCTTATTTGACTCTCAAAACTACAAGAGACAGCAAAGCTTCCCACCCACATCCCTGTTTCAAAATAGAACAAATTCAGAGCCTTGATCAGGAAAGAATAGAGGGCTGAGCAAGCATCAGAAGTGAAAGCCTCACCAACTGCCGCTGAATAATGGAACTAAAGAGAAAAGAAATAGATCTGTCACAAATGAGGAAAAAATCAGTGGAAGAATACAGGTAATTTCCAGTGTTACAAAGAAAAAAACACCTGAAAAATCAGACCTCAAAATTGGAACTGGGAACCAATTCCTACTCAAAACCCTAAAGGCCAATACCTTAAGAAATAAAACAGACAAGTGGCACCTCATCAAATTAATGAGCTTCTGCAAAGCAAAAAACAAAAAAACAGAAACAAAAACAAAAAAACCTATCAAGAGCACAGGAAGACAGCTCACAGACTGGGAAAAATATTTGTCAACTGTTTATCTTACAAAGGTCTAACTTCTAGGATCTAAAGGAACTCAAATGAGCTAAAAGAAAAAAAAAACAGCCCCTTTAAAAAGTGGGCAAAAAAGTGCTCAGCCTCTCTCACCATCAGAGAAGTAGAAATCAAAATCACATTGAGATACCACCTAACCCCTGTAAGAATGGCCATCATTAATAAAACAAACAACAACAGATGCTGGTGAGGATGTGGAGAAAAAGGAATGGTTCTACACTGCTGGTGGGAATGCAAAGTAGTATAACCTCTTTGGAAGACAGTGTGATGATTTTTGAAAGAACTAGAAATTGACCTTTCATGTGCTCTAGCAACTCCCCTATTGGGAATATACCTAGAGGAACTCAAATCATTCTACAAAAAAGATACCTGCACACATATGTTTGTTGTAGCTCTATTCACAATAGCAAACACATGGACCAACTGTGTTGCCCATCGAAGCTGGACTGGATAAAAAATGTGGTACATATACACAATGGAATATTATGCAGCCATAAAGAAGGACAAATATATGGACTTTGCAGCAACTTGGATGGATTTGGAATCTATCATACTCAGTGATCTATCACAGAAACAAAGAACAGAGTTCCATATGTTCTCACTCATAAACGGAACTTGAACAATTATAATGCTATAGGAAGGTGAATGGCAGTGGTGGGAAACTGTCAGGGGAGCGAAGGGGTGGGATTGGCAGTTGAGGGAAGCTGCTAGGAGAGGGAGGGGCATACCTCATCAATAAGGATACCTGCATGATCAATGTTTGTATACCTAACCCTGCAATGTACCACACATCTTTATAATAAAAATTAGAAAAAAAAATCAGACCTCCGAATCCAAATATTGTAAGTCACCAAAAACTGGCCCCAGATTAAACAGAGATTAGAGAATGGATGGATGGATGGAAAGAGTGAATAAGACTCAAGAAAGACAAGCTGCAACACTGCAAGAAATTGTAACAGAGATTTTGACCATAAAAAATTTCAATAAATAACAAGATGATAAGCATGGAAAGCAGAACTAATCAATCAGAAGAAATAATCCCAGAGCTTGAAGATCAAAACATGGAATTAATCCAATCTGTAAAAAATACTGAAACAAAACTCAGAAGGAAAGAACAAAGCTTCCAAAAGATGTGTGATTATATCAAGAGGCCAAACCTATGCTATGTCTGATCGGTATTCCAGAAGAAGAAGGGGACATGTAGAACACCTTGGAACAAGTATTCCAGGGGGTTATCCAAGAAAATTTTCCCTGTCTCACCAGAGATGTGACCATCCAAACACAAGAAATCCAGAGAACCTCAGCAAGACATCAGATGAGATGACCAAAATATAGACACGTAGTAGTTCACCTACACAGAGTGAGTATGAAAGAAAAAATCCTAAAGACAGTAAGAGAAAACGTTCAGACTACCTAACAGGAAAAACCAGTCAGGACAGCAGCAGATCTAGCAACAGAAATGCTACAGGCTAGAAGGGACTGGAGTCCAATATCAAAGTCCTCAAAGATGGACAATTTCAGCCAAGAATTTCCTACCAAACCAAGCTCAGTTTCATCAGCAATAGAGAATTAAAATACTTCACTGACATCCCATCCCTAAGAGATTATGCAGCTTCCAGACCAGCTCTGCAGGAGATGCTTAAAAGGGTATTAAACACAAAGAAAGAAGAAGAAGAAAAAAAGAATGGCCACATACTCCCCAAGAAAACAGCAGAATACAGAATCAACATAGAATACATTGCAACTGCAAACTTTAAAACACACATACACATCAACCTAAAAGCTAAAAGGAAACAAACAAAAAACTTTATAAGAACCTCTTAAGGGGGATAAAAAATTTACACTTCAATAATCAGTTGAATGTGAATGGACTGTATGTACCACTGAAAAGACATAGAATGGAAAAATGAGTAAAAATCCATGACTCAGTAATTTGCTGCAGTCAGGAAACTCTATTCACTACAAGAGATGCACACAGACTCAAAGTTAGAAGATGGAAAATGAGTTTCCAGGCAAATGGATCACAAAAGAAGGCAGAAGTTATGATCTTAATACCAGACAAAACAACTTTTAAGTTATCAAACATTTAAAATCATACAGAAGGATACTACATAATGATAAAAGGTTCAATCCATCAACAAGAAATATCCATCTTAAACATTTATGCACCCAACACAGAAGCACTATCCTTTATAAAGCAGCTACTACGTAAACTAAAAAAAAGATATTGACTCTAACACTATTATAGATGGAAATTTAAATATCCCACTGACAACCCTAGATAGATAATTGAGGCAAAAAAAAATCAGCAAAGAGATCCAGAATCTCAACTTGATGCTCAACCAAAAGGGCTTAAATGATACCTACATAATACTCCACCAAACAACCACTGAATATACATTCTATTTATCACCACAAGAAACACACTCCAAGATTAATCACATCCTTGGCCATAAATCAAGCATAAACAAGTTTCATAAGATCAGAATCCTGCCATGCAGGATTCTCAGACTACAGTGGAATGTCAACAACAAAATTACCCCACAACCCACAAAGATATGGAGACAAAACAGCTTGATGCTGAATGACTACTGGGTCAGCACAGATATCAAAACAGAAGTTTTAAAACTCCTGGAAACAAATGTAAATGAAGAAACATCCTACTAAAACCTCTGTGATGCCATTAAAACAGCTCTAAGAGAGGAATTTATATCTCTATGAACACACATCAAAAAAATGAAAAAAATCACAAATTAAAGACGAACAAATCACGTAAGGGTGTTGGAAAGACAAGACCACCAAAACCCTAACATTAGCAGAATAATCCTGATCACCTAAGTAAAAATCCAAATATGGGACACAGAAGACAAAAATATCATAGAAAAAAATCAACAAAACAAAAACTGGTTCCTTGAAAGAATAAACAATATTAATGGACCCCTAGCCAGGATGATCAAGAAAAAGAGAGAAAAATCCCAAATAAATACAATCAGAAATGCAAAATATCAAATCACAACTGACCCTAAGAAATACAAAAGATTATCAGAGATTACTATGCACACTTGCATGGACACAAACTTGATAACCTAAATGTAATGGAGGACTTTCTGACACCACACAACGTCCCAAGTCTGAAACAAGAATTGAGACCCTTAAAGAGACCAATAGCAAACCATAGAATTGAGTCCATCATAAGAAAACTACCCTATTGAAAGTATTCCAGAGATGACTTCCAGCAAGATGGTGACGGGGCAACCTGGTCTATGAAGCCCTCTGCAAAGGAGAACACAGAGGGTCTCTGGCTCTCTCCCTGGGGGCTGCAGACCCCAACATCGCAGCCTGCTCTTCACACGGAGCTCAGCCGTTGCTGCTGCTGGGGCATCGCAGCAGTCTGGACAGCCACTGCAGCACAGACACAGCAGCCACCGGCACTGCCATGGCCTCTGTGGCGACCAGAGCACATCACGCCACCCATGCCTGAGGCAATCCACGACTTCAGTCCTTGAAGCCCCTGTAGGCAAGATCTGCTGGGATCGCTGCCATCTCTCCTGCGACTGGGACTTCCTGCCTGCCGTGGGTCTCCTCCCATGTGCCCCAAGGCAGGCTTCCATCTCTGGCCTCTGCCCGGTTCCTGTCCAGCCCCACTCCCTCTGGGGCAAGCAGCTGAGATAGCACCACCTGCTGGCGATTCAAGGTGACAACACCGAAACAGGAGAAACAAGCTTGAAAAACAGACACAGGCCAGAGTGGTGAACGGAGGGTGATCTGAACTGTCCTTCACAGCAGACCAGGGGCAACTGACCCTAACTGCGAACTAACTTACCAGCATGAAAAGAAAAGAAAGCTAGAAATCAGAGCTGAAAGGACATTGGAATTAAACAAAAAGACTCAGAGTGTGCTTGATTGGTTCTGTTAGTTTAATGACTTAATTCTATTCCTACTGTGTTGTTCCTTCCCCCCCTTTTTTTCCTCTTCCTTTTCTTCTCTTTTCTCCTCTCTGTAAACCATATCTTTGTATAAAGGAACAGCACACCAATAAGGTGGTTGGTTAGCTTGTATGTTAGCATCATTATATGTTTTATTTTTTTTGTATGGGAGTTGGTTAGTCTGTAGCTGTGGTCTACTGTTTTTTATCTGTTTCAGTATAGGTCTCTCTCTCCATTTGTTGGTACACTCGTTTGTTTCCCCCCTTACTCCTCTATCTCTCCACCCCCTCTTCCCCCCACTGTCTGCTCCATTCTCTTCCCTCTTCTAACCACATTTTATTTCAGGGAGTAAACCTACAGCCCCACTGCATGGACAGATTCCAAGGCAGTGGGAAGTGGGTTTCAGATTATCCATACACCTGTCGGCAAATACCAGGACCTGCAGATAGATTCTGAATCACAGCTCCCCCTTAAGTAAATCTCAAAACTGCAAAAAGCACCACCCCCAACCTACAGTGCAACACCAGAATTGAACAAAGTAAGAAGACATACATAAATAATAGGAGATCGAACAAACAGAAGTAAAACCAATCCCTCTACCCCTGAATAACAGAATTAAAGAAGACAGTAATGTGGAGGGAAGGAAAAAGTAGGGAGGGGGGAAGAAACCACACAAATGAAGAAAAACCAAAAGAAGAATATAGGTCTCACACAGAACCCTGGAAGATCAGACACTGAGAAAACAGATTCTGGAACACAAACAGTGAAGAGCCCCTAGAATGACTGGTCACATGCAACAAACCCAGACATCAAAACATAAAAGGAGAGAATTAAAAAAATTGAGGAGAGACAAGAGGAAAATAGGAAGGAGCTGACATCAGAAATAACAGCAGTAAAGAATACTATGATGGAAATAAATAACATTCTAATAAACATGGAAAGCAGAATTAGCCAAGCAGAAGAAAGAATCTCAGAGCTCGAAGACCAATACACAGAACTAACCCAAATTGTCAAAAGCCTAGAAAAGAAGCTCACAAAGACAGAACAAAACCTACAAGAGATGAATGATCACTTCAAGAGACCGAACCTAAGAGTAATTGGGCTTCCTGAGGCAGAGAGAGAAACAGAGGCCACAATGGAACAACTATTTCATAAATCATTCAAGAAAACTTCACTCATCTTACAAGGATGAAAAAATTCAAAGACAAGAGATTTAGAGAACCCCTGCAAGACAACAAATGAGAAGACCAACTCCCAGACATATAATAATTCGTCTAAACAAAGTGGGTATAAAATAAAAAATCCAAAAGGCTGCAAGAGAAAAAGGTCAGACTACCTACCAGGGAAGACCAATTACAATAGCAGCAGATTTATCTACAGAAACCCTCCAGGCTAGGAGAGCTTGGAGCCCTATCTTCAAAGTTCTATAAGATAAACAATTTCAACTGAGAGTAACCTACCCAGCCAACCTAAGCTTCATCAGTGAGGGAAAATTGAAATCTTTCCTAGATATTCAATCCCTAAGAACCTACGCTGCCACAAGACCACCTCTACATGAAACACTTAAGAAAGTATTGAGCACAGAAGAAAAGGAAAAAAAACAACAATGTTCTTCACAAGAGTACAGGCAAAAGATTAAAAACACACATGATCCAACTCTAAAACCAAAAGAAAGACAACACACAAACAGGAAGAAAAACAACTCTGTAAGAACATTATGATAGGGACCAACTCTCACATTTCAATAATTAGCTTGAATGTGAATGGACTAAATGCACGACTGAAAAGACATAGAATGTCAAAATTGATAAAATATCACCAGGCAACAATCTATTGCCTTCAAGAGACTCACCTCACTAGAAAGAACACTCACAGATTCAAAGTAAAAGGATGGAAAACAAATTTCCAGGAGAATGGAACACAAAAGAAAGGAGGAGTCGTGATCTTAATCTCAGAAAAAATACCCTTTAAGCTATCAAAAATTAAAAGATACAGAAGGCCACTACATAATGATAAAAGGTTCAATCCATCAACAAGAAATATTCATCCTAAACATATATGCACCAAACATAGAAGCACCAACTTTCATAAACCAGCTCCTAGGTAAACCAAAAACTGATACTGACTCCAATACCATCACAGCTGGGGACTTCAGTACCCCACTCACAACCCTAGACAGATTGACAGGACAAAAATTCAGCAACAAGATCCGAAACATCAATGTGACTCTTGATCAAATGAACTTAATTGATACCTACAGAACACTCCATCCAAAGACCACAGAATACACATTCTACTCATCACCACATGAAATGTATTCTAAGATCGACCACATACTTGGCCATAAATCAAGCACAAGCAAATTTAAAATGACTGAAATTTTACCATGCACCTTCTCGGACCACAGTGGAATAAAAATAAACATTAACATCAACAAGGTCCCCCCAAAACCTGCAAAAACATGGACATTAAACAGCATGATGCTAAACAACTCCTGGGTCAATGATGAAATCAAAACAGAGATCAAAAGATACCTGGAAACAAATGAAAATGAAGAAACATCTTACCAAAATCTCTGGGACACCTTGAAAGCTGTAGTAAGAGGGGAATTTATATCCCTACAAGCACACATGAGGAAAATGGAAGGAACACAAATTAACAACCTAACAAGCCACCTAAAGAAGCTGGAAAAGCAAGACCACAAAAACCCTAATTTCAGCAGAAGAACCCAGGTCACCAAAATAAAGCCTAAATCCAGGACATAGCAGAAAAAAAGATAATACAAAAAATCAATGAAACAAAAAGCTGGTTCTTCGAAAGGATAAACAAGATTGAAGGTCCCCTAGCTAGACTGACCAAGAAAAAAACAAACAAACAAAAAAAACAAATAAGCACAATCAGAAACACAAAAGATGAAGTCACATCTGACCCTGAAGAAATACAAAAGATCATTAGAGACTACTACATACACTTGTATGGAAACACTCTTGAAAACCTTAAGGAAATGGAGGACTTTCTGTCATCACACAAACTGCCTAGGTTGAAACAAGAAGAAATTGAGACCCTAAATAGACCAATAACAATCAAGGAAATTGACTACGTAATAAGAAAACTACCTACAAAAAAAAGCCCTGGACCAGATGGCTTTACAGCAGAATTCTACAAGACACGTAAGGAGGAGCTTATACCAATCTTACTGAAGGTAATCCAGGCAATTGAGAAAGATGAAACTCTCCACAAATCATTTTACGAAGCCAACATCACATTAATACCCAAGCCAGGAAAAGACCCAACAAAGAAAGAGAACTACAGGGCAATATCTTTGATGAACATAGATGCTAAAATTCTCAACAAGATCCTAGCAAACCAGATTCAAAAACACATCTCAAAAATCATCCATCATGACCAAGTAGGCTTCATCCCTGGGATGCAAGTCTCGTTCAACATTTGTAAAACCATAAAGGTAATTAAATACATCAACAGATGTCAAAACAAAAACCACATGATTATATCATTAGATGCAGAAAAAGCTTTTGATAAAATCCAGCACCCCTTCTTGATAAAAACCCTCGATCAGCTAGGCATACGGGGAACATACCTCAAAATAGTAAAAGCCATCTACGAGAAACCCCACAGACAGTATACTCCTAGATGGACAAAAACTGGAACCATTTCTCCTGAAAACTGGAACAAGAGAAATATGCCCAATCTCACCCCTCCTGTTCAATATAGTATTGGAAGTCCTGGCTAGAGCAATCAGAGAAGAGAAGGCAATCAGGGGTATTCAAATAGGAAAAGAGGAAGTCAAGCTATCTCTCTTTGCAGATGACATGATCATGCACCTTGAAAACCCAAGAGAATCTGTCAAAAACCTCCTTACACTGATAAAGGCCTTTGGCAACGTCTCAGGATATAAAATAAATGTGCAAAAGACAATCGCATTTCTTTCCACCAATTATAAACAAACAGAAACCCAAATAAAAACCACAATTCCATTCACAATAGCCACCAAAAAAAGGAAATACCTTGGCATCTTCCTAACCAGAAATGTGAAAGACCTTTACAATGAAACCACAAAAGACTGCTCAAAGAAATCAAAGATGTCACAAACAAGTGGAAAAATATCCCATGCTCATGGATTGGAAGAATCAACATTGTGAAGATGTCCATCTTATCTAAGGCAAGCTACAGATTTAATGCAATACCCATCAAATTACCAGCAACATTCTTCTCAGACCTAGAAAAAACAACACAGGAATTCATATGGAAACACAAACGTCCAAGAATAGCCAGAACAATCCTCAGCAAAAAACAAAGCAGGTGGTATCACATTACCAGACTTCAAACTTTACTATAAAGCTACAATCATCAAAACAGCTTGGTATTCATACAGGAACAGGCATATAAATCAATGGAATAGAACTGAGATCCCAGAAGCAAAACCTCAATTTCTCAATCAACTCATCTTCGACAAAGCCTCCGCCACCTACCACTGGGAAGAGGAGAACCTATTCAGTAAATGGTGCTGGGAAAACTGGCTGACCACATGGAGAAGATTGAAACAGGACCCCTATCTATCTCCATACACAAAAATTAACTCTAAATGGATCAGAGACTTAAATGTAAAACCTCAAACCATAAGAACCTTAGAAAATGAAGGACATACCCTCATGGAAATTGGAACTGGCATCCAATTCCTGAAAAAAACCCGAAACCCACAGGTCATAAGAGATAAGATAGACAAGTGGGACCTCATTAAATTGACAAGCTTCTGCAAAGCCAAAGAAACCATCAAGAGAGCAGGGAGACAGCCTACAGACTGGGAAAAAGGATTTGCCAACTCCGGGTCTGACAAAGGCTTAACATCTTGGATCTACAAGGACCTCAAATGTGCTGAAAAGAAAAAAACAAACAACCCCATTATAAAATGGGCAAAAGATATGAACAGACACTTCTCAAAGGAAGACATCCAAGCAGCCAACAGACACATGAAAAAGTGTTCAACCTCACTAATCATCAGGGAGATGCAAATCAAAATCACACTGAGATACCACCTAACTCTAGTCAGAATGGCAATTATCAATAACTCAGAAAATATCAGTTGCTGGAGAGGGTGTGGCAAAAAGGGAACCCTTCTACACTGTTGGTGAGAGTGAAAACTAGTACGACCTCTGTGGAAAACAGTATGGCGATTCCTAAAAGCTCTAAATATTGACCTCTCATATGACCCCGCAATCCCCCTACTGGGAATATACCTTGAAGAACTCAAATCACTCTATAAAAAGATACCTGTACACATATATTTATCGCAGCACTGTTCACAATAGCAAGAACCTGGAAGCAACCATGCTGCCCATCAAAAGAGGACTGGATTAAAAAACTGTGGTACATATACACGCTGGAATACTACGCAGCCATAATAAAGAACAAAATCATGAATTTCACAGCAACCTGGATGGAACGAGAGTCTATAATACTGAGTGACCTCTCACAGAAACAAAGATCTGATTATCACATGTTCTCACTCATATAATGAACCTTGAACATCCAATGTAATACTATAAGAAAATGACTGACAGTGGTGGGAAACTATGGGGGAGAGGGGAAGGGAGATGGGATTAATGGTAGTAATTATCTGTCTGGGGATGGGGAGACACCTGTTATCAACAAGTGTGCCCGAATGAATCATATTTGTATACCTAACCCTTAACTGTACCCCACAATATCATAATAAAAAATATTGATCAAAAAAAGAGAAAGTAGTCCAGGCAATTTTTAAATATTCAGTTCTCTGGAAATCATTTTACAAAGTTTTCATCATGCTGATACCCAAACTGGGTAACCAAAAAAGAACTACATGAGAATATCCCTAACTAACATAGATGCAAAATTATCAACAAGATTCTAGCAAATCAGATCCAACAATACATCTCAAAAATCATCCACCATGACCAAGTAGGTTTTATCTTCAGGATGTAGGGCTGGTTCAACATCCACAACACCATAATTGTACTTAAATACCTCAACTGATGTAAAAACAAGAACCACTTGATTATATTATTAGATGCAGAGCAACATTTGATAAAATCCAGCATTACTTCTTAATTAAAACCCTCAACACTTAGGCATAGAAGGAACATACCTCAAAATAGTAAGCACCACCTACGATAAACCCACAGGCAGCATATTGCTAAATTGACAGAAACTGGAAATATTTCCCCTGAAAACCAGAACAAGACAAGGCTGCTCACTCTCACTCCTCTTGTTCAACCTTGTGTTGGGAGTCCTAGCTAGAGCAATTAGACAAAAGGAGGAAATTAAGTGTATCCAAATAGGAAAGTGGAAGTTAAGTTATCCCTCTTTGCTGACAATATAATCCTATACCTCAAAAACTCAAGATAATCTGTCAGAAATATTCTTGTACCCATAAAGGACTTTGCCAATGTCTTAGAGCACAAAATAAATGTGAAAAAGAGATTTGTATGCTTATACAACAACAACAAGCAGTAGAACAAAGTAAAAACCACAATTCCATTCACAATAGCCACAAAATAAAAAAGAAAACAATAACTTGCCATCTTCCTAACCAGAGAAGTAGACTTTTACAATGAAAACTACACAACACTGCTCAAAAAAATCCATGAAGACACAAACAAATGGAAAAATATGCCTTTCTCATGGATAGGCAGAATCAACATTATTAAGGTGTCCATCCTACCCAAGGTAATCTACAGATTCAACACAATACTCATTAAATTACCAACATCACTCTTCACAGACCTGAAAATGGCAATACGGAAATTCATATGGAAACAAACAAACCATAAATAGCCAAAACAATCCTCAGCAAAAGAAACAAAGAGGGACGATCACACTTCCTGACTATAGACTTTGCTATAATGTTACAATAGTCAAAACAGCCTGGTATTGGTACAAGAATAGGCATTGGACCAATCAATAGGATAGAGATTCTGAAACAAAAATCTCAATTTCTCAACCAAATCATCTTTGAGAAAGCCTCTACCAACAATCACTGGGGATAGGAGAACCTACTCAGTAAATGGTGCTGTGAAATCTGATTGATCACACACAGAAGATTGTAACAGAACCCCTACCTATTATCATACACAAAAGTCAACTCCAGATGTCTCAAAGAACTAAACATAAAACTTTAAACTATAAAAAACTTTGAAAATGTAGGAGACACCCTTATGAAAATTGGAACTGGAAATCAATTCATGATCAAAACCCCAAATGCCCATGCCATAAAAGATATGATAGACAAGTGGGACCTCATCAAACTGAAAAGCTTCTGCAAAGAAAAAAAAAAAAACATCAGGAAAGTGGGGAGACAGACCACAGAATGGGAAAAAATATTTGCCAACTGTGTATCTGACAAAAATCTAACATACAGGGACTATAATGAACTCAAATATACTGAAAAGAAAAAAAACATACAGTCCCATTAAAAAGTGGGCAAAAGACACAAATAGACACTTCTCAAAAGAAGATATATGGCAGCCAAAAGACACATGAAAAAGTGGTCAGCCTCACTAAACATCAGAAAAATGCAAACCAAATCAACATTGAGATAATACCTAACCCCAGTAGGAGTGGCCATCATTAATCAAACAAACAACAACAGATGCTGGTGAGGATGCATAAAAAAGGAACTCTTCTTTACTGCTTGTGGGAATGCAAACTATTGTAATCTCTTAGAAAACAGTGTGGCAATTTGTAAAAGAACTAGACAGTGACTTTCCATATGATCCAGCAATCCCCCTATGGGAATATAACCGGAGGGACTCAAATCGTTCTACAAAAAAGATACCTGCACATGCATGTTTATTACCACACTGTTCACAATAGCAAATACATGGAACCAACTGTGCTGCCCATCGAAACTGGACTGGATACAATAAAATATGGTACATATACACAATGGAATATTATCCAGCCATAAAAAAGAACAAACATATAAACTTCGCAGTAACTTGGACGGTTTTAGAGTTTATCATACTCAGTGATCTGCCACAGAAACAAACAAAAGACTTCCACATGATGTCACTCATAAGCAAACTCTGAACATTTACCATAATCACAACATCAATAGGGTACCTCATCTCAAACTAAAGTAGGGACCAAATGGAAACCCACACTTTCCCTGTACAATGACTACTTGTAAACATCCTATATTGTACCCCACATCTTTAAAAAAAAATAAAGTTGAAAAAAATCTAAAAAAAAAAAAAGAAATGCGAAAGTAAATGCTTCAGGTTGAAAAGGCACTAAACAACTACATGATAGCATGAAAGTATGCAAACTTACAATCACAGTTATTCTCTGAACTATGTAACTCATTTCTCAGTAATTAAATGCAGCAAAAATAAAAAAATGCAACTTGTTGATAAAGATATATGTATAAACAAATGCAGAATACTATATTACAGTGATAATAGTAATTAAACCAATTTTAATTAAAATATAAAAGTTAAATGTCAAAACTATTTAAAATAATCATAACAAAAATATGTTTAAAGGTACATAATATGAACAGATGCAAATTGTGACAGCATAAAATAAAGGAAGTGGAAGTTAAAGTTTTGTTTATTCATGGAACTGAACTTAAGCTATGAGCATGAGTTAAATTCTTATTACTATAATTTCTTATGTAGGTACCAAGGTAACCACACAAATAACCATATAGAATATACACAAAAGAAAAAACAGAAAGAACGAAATCAAAGCCTATCAATAAAACAACTGGCAGAACAAAAAAAGACACAAGAAGGAAAAAAAGACAGTCAAAAGAAGTAAAATACTAGGAGAAAGCAAGTAATAAAATTAATTCCTTTCTATCAGTAATCATTTTTGATGTAAATATTTTAAATTCCCTATCAAAAAACAAAAAATAGTTGAGTGGATTAAAAATACACATATAACCTGACCACAAGCTACCTAAAAGAATCTCACTTTAGATTTTAGAACACACAGGGTGAAAAAGAGTTGATAGAAAAAGATATTTGGAGGAGACTGGGAAGATGGCAAAAGATGTGTGAGTCCCTCTGTGAGTGTACAGAAAAATTTGTGTGAATTTCTGTGTGTAAGTGAGAGTGTGAGTGGCTAACTGAATGGGAACTGGAGAGCAAGTGACTAGGGATTTCCTGGTAAAGCAGCTGCTGTTGTTGCAGCTGCTCTGCTTGGACCCTAGCACTTCCCAGGGCACAGAAGCTGAGTGCCATTTTCTAAAATCAACAAAGCCCTTTCCAAGACTTTATCACTGGGAGCGACTGCTGGTGCCAGGCTGTGTTTCACCACCTCAGTGCCAGGGTCAACTGTGGCAGCAAGGGGCATAGTAAGAACATAGTTAGGGAGCCAGAGGCAGAGTCCCACTGGAGAAGACAAAATAGGCACCCTACCACCATCTTAAAAACCAGGCAGAAATGAGCTGTGGCATGCTTACTATGAAGCAACAGACCTGCTCCTTGTGACTGGTAGGTTAACTACTATAGATTGACTGTGACCCAGAGGGAATACGCTGAAAGCACAAACATCAGAGAGACAGAATGAGTGCAGAGTCTCAGAAACCCCACCCCCTACCCTGACCCAGCTGTAGACAAAGGGTACGACCAGAAAAGGACAAGGAAACCCCCCTCCCTCAGAGATCAGTGGTGAGTCCTGGGTTGACCCAACTCCCTCCTCCCCAGCAATCCGCTGGACATCAGATTCACACAGTTGGGGCATGATTGAGAGTGATGAACCCAGGTGGCGCCTGGACATTAGCCATGATCGAAGGACTATGCTCCAGGATAAGCCGGGCTGGGGCACCCATTGCCAGCACCTGGAGAGGAGACAATCCCACACCTCCTCACTGGAGGGTGTCCCCCGACCATGTGAGAGAGAGTGGGAGGGGAATATCGGTGCCCCATCCACTCCCACTGTCCTCTCCTCTCCCCATGAGCCATGTGCTGTGGAGATTGTGAGCAAGCCTGTAGTACCACAGAAAATGGCAAGTGAACTTACCTGTGAGCAGCTGAGATGAATGATTACAGAACCTACCACAAGTGGGCAATTAGTGTCCAGAAATTGTTGAAATTTTTTTTTCCTTCCTTTGTTTTTTTTTTTTTTTTTTGAGTTGGAGTCTCACTCTGTGGCCCAGACTGGAGTGCAGTGGCTGCTACCGGCCACCGCAGCCTCGACCTGCTGGGCTCTGGCGATCCTTCCGCCTCAGCCTTCTGAATAGCCAGAATTACAGGCACATGCTACCACAAACAGCTGATTTTTGATTTATTGTAGAGATGAGGTCTCACCAAGTTGCCCAGGCAGGTCTCGAATCCACGGGCTCAGGCAATCCACTCACCTCAGCTTCCCAAAAGCTCGGGATTACAGGCTGAGCCACTGAGCCCGGCTTAGTGTGTGTGTAATGTGAGTGTTTGAGTGTACATTGTGTGTGTAGGGAGTGTGTTCAATTTGCTCTTCTTTTTCTTCATTTTTTGCTTTCTTTATGGGTATGTGACTTTTTGAGTGTTTGGTTTTTCGTTTTTATCTTTTGTTCTTTGTTTGTTTAGTGTGTGTGTGAATGTGCATGTGGAGTTTCAATTTACATTCTTCTCACCTTTTTAATTTTTTTCTCTCTTGTTTTTGTTTTCTGAATGTGTGTGCATTTGAGTGTTTGAGTGTTCATTTTACAGTTTTTCTAAATAATTTTTTTGGTTTAGTGTGTATGTGTTTGTGAATGTGTGTGTGAGGGTTCGATTTGCATTCTCCCTCTTCCCTTTTTATTTCTTCGTGTGTGTGTGTGTGTGTGTGTGTGTGTGTGTGTGTATTTGGTTTTCCATATTTTTTGTTTTCTTTTTGTTGTTGTTTTTCTGTGTTTTGTTTGTTTTATTTTGTTTTTTGTTCTTGCTGTTCTAAATTTTTAAAATTATTTTTCTCCATTCTATTTCATTCTACTTTTCTGTGTTCTCCTCATTGCTGTTATTTTAGTTTGGACTCAGTGGGGTAAACACACATACCCATTGTATTATCATATAAGATGGTGACGAGGCATGGGTAACAATCAACCCATACTGTAGTCAGTAAGTATTTTGACTTGGAAGTAGTTTCTGAATCCTAGTTCCCAACTTTCCACTTTATTCAACTTCTCACTCCTAGCCCTGTTTCTAAATAGAACAAATATGGAGGCCCTGATCAGGGAAGAATAGAGTGCTGAGCACACAACAGAAGGAAAAGTCCCTCCAACTACTACTGAGTAATGGAATTAAAGATAAAAGAAAGAAAACTATCACAGATGAGGAAAAATCATCAAAAGAACATAAGTAATCCCCAGTGTACCAAAGAGGCAACACCTGAAAAATTAGACCTCAGAGACCAAACAATGGAAATCACCAATGAGTGCGTCCAGAATAAAACAAAGTTTAGGGAATGGAGAAAAAGAATGAATAAAACTCAAGAAAGACAAGGTGCAACACTTAAATAACTTGTAACAGAGATTTTGGTCATAAAAATCTTCAGTCAGGAAATAAATAACAAGATGACAAGCATGGAAAGTAGAATTAACCAGAAGAAGACAAAAATCTCAGAGCCTGTAGAACAAAACATAGAATTAACCCAATCTATTAAAAACATAGAAAGAAAACTCAGAAAGAAAGAACAAATCCCCTAAAAGATGTGTGATTATATCAAGAGTTTGAACTTACACATGATCAGTACTCCCAGAAGCAGAAAGGGAAACAGAAAACACATTGGAACAAGTATTCCTGGAAATTATCCAAGAAAACTTCCCCTATCTTACCAGGAAAGTGACCATCCAAACAGTAGAGATTCAAAGAACCCCCACAATGCTTCAAATAAGAAGACCAACACTTAGGCACATAGTAATTTCCCTACACAAGGTATGTAGAAAAGAAACGATCTTAAATGCAGCAAGAGAGAAAGATCAGACTGCCCCACTAGGGAAGACCAATTAGAATAGCAGCAGACATATTAGCAGAAATACTAAAATTGGAGTCCAATTTTCAAACTTCTCAAAATAAACAATTTTATCCAAGAATTTCCTACACAGCCAAACTAATCTTCATCAATGATAGAGAATTAAAATCCTTCCCAGACATCCAAACCCTAAAGGTTATGTTCCTTCCAGACCACTTCTACAGGAGATGCTCACGAAAGATTTAAACACAGAAAGGGGGGGGGGAAGAATGATCATGTACTACACAAAAGTATAGGAAAACACAGATCCAAAGAGCATTCAGCACACCTGCAAAATGATAAACACACATATGTATTAATGCAAAAATTGAAAGAAAAAAATAGCTTTATAAAAGGCTCATACCAAGAATAAATTTTCAAATTTATTAATCAGTCTGAATAACAATGAAATTAATGCAGCATCAAAAAAACATAGAATGGCAAACTGTATAAAAAGGCACTAACCAACAAAATACTGCATCCAGGAAACACATTTCATTACAATGAATATCCACAGACTCTAAATTTGGGGATGAAAATAAACTTTCAGGTGAATGAAAAATAAAAAAGGTAGAAGTTGTGAATTTAATATCAGACAAAACAAACTTCAACCTATCAAAAGTTTAAAAACATGTGGAAACACACTACATAATGAAATAAGGTTCAATCCATTAACAAGAAATATCCATCCTAAATATGTATACACCCAACATAGGAACGCTTGGGTTTATTAAAAATTTTAAAAACTAAGTAAACTAAAAAAAGTGATTGACTCTAACACAATCATAACTGGGTACTTAAATACTCCACTAAAAACCTTAGATAACTCATTGAGGAAAAACATCAACAAGGAGATCCAGAACCTCAACTTGACACTTGAACAAATGAACTTAAAAGATACCTACAAGCCGGGCTCAGTGGCTCAGCCTGTAATCCCACACTTTGGGAGGCTGAGGTGAGTGAATTGCCTGAGCCCGTGGGTTCAAAACCCGCCAGGGCAATTTGGCGAGACCTCATCTCTACAATAAATCAAAAATTAGCCAGGCGTGGTAGCACGCACCTGTAGTTCCAGCTACTTGGAAGGCTGAGGTGGAAGGATTGCCGGAGTCCAGCAGGTCAAGGCTACAGTGGCCGGGAGCAGGCACTGCACTCCAGTCTGGGAGACTGAATGAGACTTCAACTCAAAAAAAAAAAAGAAAAAAATACCTACAGAACACTTTGCCCAACAACCATAGAATATACATCCTACTCATCACTCATCACCACATGGGACGACCACAAGTTTGACCATGTCCTCAGCCATAAATCAAGAATAAACAAATTTCATAAGATTGACATATTGCCATACACCTTCTCAGACCACAGTGGAACAAAAATAAATATTGCCACCAACAAGATCCTCCTAAAACACAAAGAAACGAACACCAAGCAGCATGATGCTGAACAATTTCTGTGTCAACACAGAAATCAAAACAAAAATTAAAAGATTCTTGGAAACAAATTAAAACAAAGACACATCTTACCAAAACTTTTGAGATGCCATGAAAGTAGTGCTCAGAGGAGAATTTATAACTTGATCCATACCCATCAGGAAAATAGAAAGATCACAAGCTAACAGCCTAACAAATCACATAAGGGAGCTGGAGAAGCAAGATCACCAAAACTCTAACTTCAACAGAAGAATCCAGATTACCAAAGTAAAAGCACAAATATGGGATATAGAAGACAAAAATATCATAGAAATAATCAATGAAACACAAAGCTGGTTCTTTGAAGGGATAAAAAAGACTGATGGACCCATAGCCTGCTTGACCAAAAGAGAGAAAAAGTCAAAATAAACACAACCATAAATGCAAAAGATCATGCCACATCTGACACTGAAGAAATACGAAAGATTACTAGAGATTACCATGCACATCCGTATGAAAAAAAACTTGAAAACTTAAATGATATAAAGGACTTTCTGATATCACACAACCTCTCGAGGTTGAAACAAGAACAAATTGATAACCTACATAGACCAATAACAACCCAGGAAATTTACTCCATCTTAAGAAAACTACCTAAAAAAAGTCCTGGGCAAGATGACTTTCCATCAAAATTGTACAAAACACACAAGGAGGAATTGATACCAATCCTATTGAAAGTATTGCAGGCAATCAAGAAAGATGGAACTCTCCCCAAATTATTTCATGAAGCTAACATCACACTGATACCCAAACCAGGTAAAGATTCAACAAAGAAAGAGAACTACAGGCCAATATCCCTGAAGAACATAAATGCAAAAACCTTCAACAAGATTCTAGCAAATCAGATCCAAAAACACATCTCAAAAATTATCCGTCATGATCAAGCAGACTTCATCCCCAAGATGCTGGATAGGTTTAATATCCAAAAGACCATAAATGTCATTGAACACATCAACAGATGTAAAAACAAGAACCACATAATTATACCATTAGATGCAGGAAAAGCTTTTGACCAAATCCAGCATTCTTTCTTGATAAAAGTGCTTGAATACCTAGAGGGAATACACCTCAAAATAATAAGAGCCGTCTATGATAAACCAATGGCCAACCTATTGCTAAATGGACAGAAATAGGAAAAATTTCCCCTGAAAACCGGAACAAAACAAAACTGCCCACTCTAACCCCTTCCTGTTCAACATAGTGTTCAAAGTCCCAGCTAAAGCAATAATGCAAGAGAAGGAAAGCAGAGGTATCCAAATAGGAAAAGAGGATGTTAAGCTATCTTACTTTGCTGCTGACATGATCATATACCTTGAAAACCCAAGAAAAACTGTCAAAACCTTCTTGCACTGATAAAGAACTTTAACAAAAATCTCAGGGCACAAATCAATGTGCAAAAAGCAGTCACATTTTTGCACATCAATAATAAACAGGTAGAGACTCACATAAAAAGTACAATCCTATTCACAATAGCCACAAAAAAATGAAAATACTTTTTCATCTTACTAACCAGAAAAGTGAAAGACCTTTACAATGAAAACCAGATAACATTGCTTAAAGAAATCAAAGAAGACACAAACAAATGGAAAAATATTCCATGCTGATGAACTGGAAGAATCAACATTGTTAAGATGTCCATCCTATCCAAGGCAATCTACAGATTCAATGCAATACCCATCAAAATCCGACATGATTTTTCTCAGACCTTGAAATGACAATACAACAATTCATATAGAACCAAAAAGAGCGTGAATAGCTGAAACAATCCTCAACAAAAGAAACAAAGCAGGAGGTATTACACTTCCAGACTTTAAATTTTATATAAGGCTACAATAATCAAAACAGTCTGATATTGGTACAAGAGCAGGAATATGGACCAATGGAACAGGACAGAGATCTCAGAAGCAGAACCTCAGTTTCTCAACCAACTCATCTTTGACAAAGCCTACACCAATAACCACTGGGGAGAGGAGAACCTATTCAGTAAATGGTGCTGGGAAAACTGACTGACCACATGCAGAAGATTGATATAGGACCCCTACCGATCATCATATACAAAAATCAACTCTAAATGGATCAAAGACCTAAATGCAAAACCTCAAACTATATGAATGTTAGAAAACACAGGAGATGCCATTACAGAAATTGAAATAGGCAACCAATTCCTGATCAAAGTCCCAGAAGCCATAAGTTGGACAAGTGTAGCCTCATCAAACTGAAAAACTTCTGCAAAGCAAAAGAAACCATCAAAAGAGTGGGCAGACAGCCCATAGAATGGGAAAAATATTTGCCAACTTTATATCTGACATGATCTAAAATCCAGGATCTACAAGGAAATCAAATGTGCCAAAAGGAAAAAACACAAACAGCCCTATTAAAATGTGGGTAAAACATATTAATAGATATTTTCAAAAGAAGACATATGAGCAAACAAGAGATACATGAAAAAATGCTCAGCCCACTAATCATCAAAGAAATGCAAATCAAAACCACACTGAGATAGCGTCTAATTGCAGTCAGGATGACCATCATTAATAACTCAAAAAGCAACAGATGCTGGAGAGGATGCAGAGAAAAGAGAATGCTTCTACACTGTTAGTGAAAGTGTAAATTAGTACAACCTCTATGAAAAACAGTGTGGCAATTTTTAAAAGATCTAAAAATTTACCTACCATACAACCCAGCAATATCACTCCTGGGAATATTCACAGAGGAACTCAAATCATTCTACAAAAAAGACACTTGCACACGCATGCTGATTGCCATACTATTCATAATTTTACAAACATGTAACCAACTGTGCTGCCCATCAAAAGTAGACTGGATAAAAATAATGTGGCACATATACACAATGGAATGTTATATAGCCATAAAGAAGGACACAATTTTGGACTTCACAGCAACTTAGATGGATTTAGATACTCATAATCTATCATGAAACAAAGAACTGAGTATCTCATATTCTGACTCATAAGTGAATTCTGAACATTTATCCTAATACTAGAAGAAAGGAATTGACAGCAGTGGGACAGTCAGGGGAGGGGGATGCACACATAACATCAATAAGGGTACCTGATCCCAAGTCAGGCAAAGTGAGGATCAATGGATGCCCAAACTTCATCTGTATGATGACAACTTACACCTAATTCGGAATTGTACCCCATATCTATAAAAATTTATAAACAAAAAAAAATTAAGAAAAAGATATTTCATGCAAATGAGATTCAAAAGAGGTTATGGGTGACTATATTTATATCAGACAAAGTAGAGTTTAAGTAAAAAAACTAGCACAGAAGCAAAGAAAGATATTACATAATGATAGGAGGTAAATATGTCAGGAAGATATAACAATTATAAATATGTATGCACCCAACATTAGAGCACTTAAATATACAAAGCAAACATTGTCAGAACTTAAGACAGAAATAGAGAGCAACACATTGATAGTAGTAGAATTCAGTACTCAATTCTCAATAGAACATCCACACAGATCAGTAAGGAAACACAACTTGACACTATTGACCAAATGGACTAAAGGGAACAATTAACAGATAATCTATGGAATAGGTGAATATACTTGCAAACTCTTGTATCTAATAAGGGGTTAGTCTCCAAAAATATAGGAAGAAATCATATTACTCAATATCAAAAAAAAAAGGAGATCCAAGATGGCCACTGAGGTGTAGCCAAACTACTTCTTTCTTATTAAACAGGACAGGAAGGACAAATTCAGTTACCAGTAAACTCAGGCAACTTAAGCAGTTTTGAATGGAGGAATCCCACAAAAGTCTACATCCCACAAAAGACTCTTGGAACACATAGTGACCAAGAAGAAGAGACCTCAGGTGGTTGATGGCGGAGCTGGAGAGGGGCGCATACCTGATGGGTGACAGGCATGCATTGGATCTGCAGTCTGTCTTGTACATGAGAAGGAATGTACACTCCTGACATAGCCTGGGACAGTTCCCCTCCTCCCAGTCACACAAGGGTCATTAAAACCACACAGGAGGACATCTGGTTAGGTCACAGTGGAAAGCAGCTAGAAGTCACATGGGACTAGGAACCCACCCATGTTTGCAATTCCTATCACCTGCCAACCCCCAAGAACACATTCTCTGCTGGGAGTGCCTAGCAGTT
This sequence comes from Cephalopachus bancanus, assembly GCA_027257055.1. NCBI lineage: Eukaryota > Metazoa > Chordata > Mammalia > Primates > Tarsiidae > Cephalopachus > Cephalopachus bancanus. The sequence continues at coordinate 1,251,212 of JAPVLO010000096.1, read as the reverse complement.
GGTTCCTAGTCTGGGAAAACTTGCCTGCTGGATGCTATCACTTGGTGCCCACTGTCAGTGTCTGGTGGCTATCCCCTACAATCCAAGAAGGTTTTCCTGCCAGTCTCACACACTCAAAGGGCAGTTCCCATCATGGCACAGAATATTCTGCTTTTAAGTGCTGAGTGCAGCCTTTGATGGGTTAAGGAGAGTCATGAAAGTCACCTGGAAACCCTGTCCCCCCATGGGATCCTTTCTGGAATGTGAACAGTGTCCAAATTCCTGTAGTGATCCCAAATGCTGGGGGGACATCCCCCCCCCACTCAATCTCTACATACAGGGTCAGAAACCAGTCTGGTCTGACCACAGGAGCAACTTTGTAACAGAGGGTTATTGATTTTGGAACACTGTCCAGAAAGAATGGCAGAAGAAAAGTAAATCAATCTCTCTCTCTCTCTCTCTTCATGTGAATCATTTTAAATTGCAGGCAAAATGGTGGTATGACCTATCTAGCTATAAAACAACAAAACAAAAGACCAATAATAAAAAAGAAATGTTGCACTTCCCTTAGATAAGGAAGAACCAGCAGAAAAATACCAGTAATCCTCAAAGTCCTAAAAAGGCATCACCTACAAAAGCAGCTCTCAGTCTCCAAACATAGAAAGTCACCCAGAGTGACCCATCTCTGATGACAAATATAGAATTCAGACAATGTCTGGCAAAAAAAGTTAAGGAAACACCACGAGAAGTTGGAAGGAAAAATCACCCAGGCAACAAAAGCCATGTAGGAAGTAAAAGTTGAGCTGGCAAACATAAGAAAGGACTACTCTGAAATCCTGGAAATTAAGAATTTCCTCCTAGAATTTCAAAGCACAATTACAGTTCTAGGGAGCAGAATTAATCAGGTAGAGGAAAGAACTTCAGAGCTTGAAGATAAAATTTTCAATTAACATAGTCAAGTGAGAGAGAGAGAGAATAAGAAAGAGAGAGATGAGACAGATAGAGAGAGAGAGAGAGAGAATGAGACAGAGAGAGATAGAAAGAAAAAGAAAAAGCTCAAAAAGAATGATTAAAGCCTATGAGAGATGCAAAGAAACGAAATCTATGATTGATTAGTGTTGGGAGCCGGCCATGGAGGCCCACTGAGCATTAGGGATCAGGAAGGTCCATTGACCCTGAGACCACTAGGATGTGTTTGGGAGCTGTTGACCCCATTCCCTCCCTCCTTTTCCACTTGGCACTGCAACCAAAAAAGGCTCCTGCTGGCTCTAACAGAGGACTCTGAAACCGAATGAACACAGCTAAACTTGGGAGTCTATTGTTCCCATTTTCCACTATTTATGGTTTTTGCTTTTAAACAATTTAAGTTCAATCTTGTGTCATATTGAGGAGCCTTAGTGCAGGTCACATGTTCTCTTGATGTGATTTTAGAAATTTGTAGATATAAGTTTTAGGAAATAGTTTATATAGATTGGAGAAAATTTAGGTAACCATTTTATTGTAGAAGTGTGGTTAGTTTAGTTTTATTTAGGGGGCCAGTGAAGTTTGAATTAGGCCAGCTGGTATTAGGAGAGTATAACCATAGCAGCAATTGTTTTAAGAGAAATTAGTTTGAATTAGAACAGAATAGTAGAAGTTAATAATTCATTATGGTGGTTTTGGGTTTAGACATTGAGTGATGTTATTTCAAGATGATGTAGTTGTAATACAATTAAGCGGACATAAGAAACTGGTTTGGGGAACATTAATCAAGCATAAGAAACAAAAAGACAATTTGTGGTTGTTCTTCCTCATGTTCTTCCTCATGTATGAAAAAACATTTGCTTGAGAGTGGGAGGTATCCTTTGAGAGTGGGGGGTGTCCCTTGTGCACCTGGACCTGTTCATGTGAAAGGCACGTGCTATCTTTTGTGCCCTTTGACGATGACTTTGCAGAATTTGGGGTTAAAAGCCCTTGGATAACACTCAATAAACAGCTTCTGCTCAACATTGAACAGGAGTCCACTTTCTTTCTCCCCACTTTCTTTCTCCTCTCAGTCGCCAATGCCATCAGACCTTCAGGAACCTCTGAACCTTGCAGGAGCTGGACTCCTGCAGATTAGTATCCCAAAAACAGAAGGGGAAACTGAGAACACCCTGGAGCAAGTCTTCTTTGAAACTATCCAAGAGAATGTCCTATATCTCACTAGAGTGGTGACCATACAAATTCAAGAGACTCAGAGAATCCCTACAAGGTATTATATAAAAAGACCATCCCAAAGATACACAGAAATTTGTCTCCACAAGGTAATCATGAAATAAAAAATGCTAAAGGTAGCTAAAGAGAAGGGTCAGACCACCTACCAGGAAAGACCCAACAGAATTGCAACAGACTTCTCAGCAGAAACCCTACAAGCCAGAAGGGACTTGTCTTTAATGTCTTCAAAGATAAGCAATTCCAGTCGAGAATTTTCTATCTTTCCAAGTTAAGCTCCATTAGTGATTAAGAATTAATATCCTTCCCAGACAACCAATCCCTAAGAGAAAATGCCACTTCCAGACTAGTCCTTCAGAAGATATTTAAGAAAAATTTGAGCACAGAAACAAATAAATAACAACAATAAAAAACCCAGTTCTACCCTTTGCAAAAGCACAGGAAAACACAGAGTTACCAGAACATACAGATCATCCATAAAAGCTAAACAACAACAAAAAAATATGAAATAAAGGAAACAAAGCAACCTCTTAAGAGCCTTATGACAGAGAAGAAACTCTCAGATATCAATATTTAACTTGAATGTGAATGAACAGAAAGTGCCATTAAGAAGGCACAGAGTAGCAAACTGGATAAATAAACATAATCCAACATTCTGTTACCTCCAGGAAGCCAATCACACTACAAAGTGTAGCCATAGGCTCACAGTAAAGGGCTGGAAAATTTCCTTTCAGGAAAATGGAGGGGAAAAGAACATGGGTACCTATCCTTATATCAGGCAAAAAAGACTTCAAGCCAATACAAATTAAAAAAGGACATGGAAAGACACTGTATAGCTCAATCCACCAGCAAGAAATCTCTAGCTTAAATATATATGCACCCAATTTTATAAAAGAATTGCTGTATAAACTAAGAGAAACACATTCACACAATCATAGTCAGAGACTTTGATATCCCACTAACAGCCCTAGACAGATCATTTAGGCAAAAAAACCAACAAGGAAATCTAGAAGCTTAATTTGACATTAAACCCATTGAACCTACTGTCATCTACAGAACACTCCACTGAACAACTACAGAGTATACATTTTACTCAATAGCACACGGAACATCCGCCAAGATTGATCACATTATTGGGCATAGATCAAGTGTGAGGAAATTTCAAAAGTTTGAAATAATATTAAGCATCTTCTCAGATCACAGTGGAATAAAAATAAATATCACCAGCAACAAGAACCCCTCCCTCCAAAACACAAAAGACATGGAAATAAACAACATGCTGCTGAATATTGTTTAGGTCAACACAGATATCAATACAGACACAAAAAGATTTCTGGACCAGGTTTGGTGGCTCAGCCTGCAATTCCATCACTCTGGGAAGCCGAGGCAAGTGAATTGCCTGAGCCCATGAGTTTGAAACCAGCCTGGGAAACTTGATGAGACCTTGTCTCTACAATAAAAATAGTCAGACATGGTAGCACACACCTGTAGTTCCAGCTACTTAGAAGGCTGAGGCAGAAAAATTGCTGGAGCCCAGTAGGTCAAAGCTGGGGTGACTGCAAGTGTGCTACTGCACTTCAGCCTGGGCAACAGTGAGACTCCAACTCCAAAAATAAGAAAAGATTTCTGGAAAGCAATGAAAATAGACACAACTTGTCAAAACCTCTGGGATACTGTGAAATCAGTGTTGAAAGGAAGTTCATAACATTGCATGCTCACAGTAAGGAAATAGAGGTATCACAGAATTGGAAAGGCAAGAACAATTAAGCCCTAATTTCAGTAGAAAAATCCAGATTACTAAAATAAAATCACAACTGTAGGAAATATAAAACAAAAATACCATTGAAAGGATCAACAAGACAAAAGTAGATTACTTGAAATGGTAAATAAGATTGACAGACCTCTGTCAAGTAGACTAAAAAAGAGATAAAGTCTGAATAAACAGAATTATGAATGAAAAAAGTGATGTCACTATTGACCCAGAGGAAATTCAAAAGAGATTACTATGAACATCTGTATGCAAATAAACTTAGAAAAATCTACAGGAAATGGAGGATTTCCTGGCATTACACAACATCCAAAGGTTGAAACAAGAGGAACTTGAAACCCTAAATAGACCAATAAGAATCCAGGAAATCAACTCAGTTATAAGAAACTTTTCCACCAAAAAACAAAAACAAACAAAGAAAACCCTGAGCCAAATGCTTTCTCAGCTGAATTTTACAAGTCATACAAGAAAGAGCTGATACCAATCTTACTGAAAGTATTCCAGGCAATTGAGAAGGAAGGAATTTTCCCTAGCTCATTTTATGAACTTAATATCATCCTGATAGCCAAAACTGGCAAAGAACCACATGCCAATTTACCTGAAGAACATGACACAAAAATTCTCAACAAGATTCTTGCAAATTGTATCTAACAATACATTTTAAGGGTCATCTACCATGACGAGGTGGGCTTAATTTCGAGGATGCATACTAGTTTAACAATTGCAAGACCATAAATGTAATTCAGCACACTAACAAATGTAAAACCAAGAACCACAGGATGATTCCAATATGTGCAGGAAAAAAAATCAATAAATCTAGCATCCCTTCTTAATAAAAATCCTTAAACACCTAGGCATTGAAGAAGCATTCCTCAAAACAATAAAAACCATCTATACAACTCATACCCAATGTTCTGCTTAGTGGGTAGAAACTGGAAGCACTCCCCCTAAGAACAGGGACAAGTTCTAGTTCAATGCCCACTCTTACCCCTCCTATTCAGCATAGTACTGGAAGTCCTAGCCAGAATAATCAGGCAAGAGAAAGAAATCAGGGGTATCCATATTGGAAAAGAAGAAATTAAGTAAGTTATCACTCTTTGTGGATGATATAATTCTATTCCTAGACTTTAAAGAGTCTTTCAAAAACTTCCTCACACTGGTAAATAACTTTGGTAAGTCTTGGGATACAAAATCAATGCACAAAAGACCGTGTATTTCTATGTACCAACAACAAGCAGACTGAGAACCAAATCAAAACACAGTCCCATTCACAATTGCCACAAAAAAATGAAACACCTTAGCATCACCTAACCAGAGATGTGAAAGTTCTTTACAATGACAACTACAAAACACTACTCAAAAATATCAAGGATAATATAAACAAATAGAATAATATCCCGTGCTTGTAGTTGGAATAATCAACATCATCAAGATGTTCCTCCTACCAAGGCAATCTGTAAATTCAGTGTGATACCTATCAAATTTCCATCATAATTTTTAACAAACCTAGAAAAGCCAATACAGAAATTCATATGAAAACAAAAAAGGGGAAGAATAGATAAAGTATTTTTCAGCAAAAGAAACAAAGCTAGAGGTATAACACTTCCAGACATTAAACTATTTTTGGAGGGACCCAGAAATTTCTGAAATTTATTTATTTAAAATTTCATATTTATTCTCACATGTTTAAACTTCAGTTACCTCAAAGTACTCTCCATTTGATGCAATACGCCTATAAAGATGCTTTTCCCACTGCTCAAAACAGTTTCTGAACTCATCAATTTTGATGGCTTGTAGTGCTTCTACCATTTTTTGTTTCACCTCTTCCACATTGGCAAAATGTTGAGGTTTTTTCAAATAGGGAACCCCCAAAAATTGCCTGCAGTGAGATTTGGTGAATGAGGGGAGGTGGGGCACAAGGGTTATGCTGTTTTGGTCAAAAATTGCCAAACACTCGGTGAGGTGAAGCAGGTGCACTCGTAATTAACCCATCATTAAATGGGTAAAAGTTTTGAAAGAATCTCAAGAAAGAAAGAAGGAAAAAAAGAAAGAAAAAAGAGATGAAGTCTGAATAAACAGAATTAGAAATGAAAAAAGAAAAGAGGGAGGAAGGGAAGAAAGAAAGAAATGACTGAAGCTGAACACAGCCTCTCGCAATAGTGCTAGCTGGTATACTGATGCTGATGAGTTTCTTGAACAATCACCTAGTGGGAAAAGCCAGTAATATAAAGGGGCCTGCTCTTCAAGAGATAATTCAATTTTATTTTGGGTTTCCTCACTCCTGTATATTGCAAAGCTATAGTAACAAAGACAACATGGTATAGGTACAGAAACAGATACATAAATCATGGAACAGGACAAGGATTCCAGAAATAAAAACACAGTCCCTCCACCAACTCATCTTCAATAAAACCTCAATAACAATCACTAGGAAAAGTAAATTATATTTAGCAAATGGTGCTGAGAAAACTTGCTAGCTATATGCAGAAGAGTAATCCCGAATCACTATCACCATATATAAACATCAACTCAAAATGGATCAAGGATTTAAATGTAAAACATAAAGTTATACGAATCTTAGAAGAAAACATAGGAAACACTCTACTGGATGTGGGAGTAGGAAATGAATTCATGACCAAGTCCTACAAAGCAAGTGCAACAAAAGCAAAGAAAGACAGGTGGGACTTTTTCAACTGAAAAGTTTTTGCACCTCAAAAGAAACCACTAAGAGATTTCAGAGACAACCCATGGAATGGGAAAATATTTTTGCAAACCATGCATCTGACAAAGGCCTAACATCCAGGATCTACAATAAATTGAAAGAAAAAACAAACAACCCAATTAAAAAGTGGGCAGACACATGAACAGACACTTGTCAAAGAATGGCATAAAAGCAAGCCAACACACACACGGAAAAAATGCTCAGATTCTTTAATCATCAGAAAACCCAAATCAAAACTACAATGAGATACCACCTAACACCAATGAGAATAACTATCATTAACAAGTCACAAAACAACAGGTGCTGATGTGACTGCCCAGAAAAGAAGATGATTCTATACTGTTGGTTGGAATATAAGCTAGGTCAGCCTCTGTGGGGAGTAGTGTGGCAATTTCTCAAAGAACTAAAAATTGAGCTTTCATACTATCTAGCAATCCCTCTCCTGGGAATATACCCAGGGGACATAAATTGCTGTACTGAAAGACCTGCACACAAGTTTCCTGCTGCACTATTCACAATAGCAAAGACATGGAACCAACCCAACTGCCCATCATAAGTATCCTGAATAAGGAAAATATGGTACATATACATGGTGGAATATTATGCAGCCATGCATAGTATTCCATGAAGTAAAACAAAATCATGGCCTTTGGCAGAAATTTGGATCCAGCTGGAGACCATGATACTAAGTAAACTATCATAGAGACAAGTAACTGAATATCACATCTTCTCACTCATAAGCAGGCCTTGAACACTAGTCACATAGCATAAAGATGGAATCTGCAGATGCTGAGCACTGCTAGGGGAAGGAAGAAGGGTGGACAGAGGGGAGCACATGCCAACAAAATGGATACCTGGTGCTGCTATTGGGTGAGAGATAGCCAGCTAGAAGCCAAAACTTCACCTGAACACAACCTACTTATTTAGTAAATCTGCACTTGTACCCCACAACTCCAAAATAATTTTTTTAATAACAAAAAATGCAGTAATCTATTTTAAAATGGGCTAAGGATTTAGAAATTTCTCCAAAAATGACCTACAAATGGCCACGAGATGTACAAAGTGCTCGTTGTCACAAATCATCAGGGAAATGCCAGTCAAAACCACAGTGAGATATCACTTCACACCTGTCAAGGTGGCTGTTGTTTTTAAAAATGACAATTTAATGGTGTCCTAATGAAATGAGTTGAAAAATACTTTCTCCTTCACATTCTGAAAATGTTAATATGAGATTGATATTATGCCTTTCTTATATATTCAAACAAACTGATTATTAAAGTCATTTGAATATAGAATTATCTGAGTCCTTTTTCAGGGTTTTAGTAATTTTTATTTTTCATAAAAGTCCTACTTTTTATTGTGATATATATGATATATATTATATATAATATACATGTTATATATAACATAACACTTGTCACGTTAACAATTTTTAACTGTACAAATCACTGGCTTTGATTGCATCCACAATGTTAAACAACCATGACCATAACAACTTCTCAAATTTTCTATTACCTTAAACAGTAATTTTCCATTTTCATTCTTTGCCTGTTGCCCCTGCCCTAATAACCTCTAACCTACTTACTGTCTGTATGAATTTGCTTGTTTTCTACCAGTGGAATCATACAATATTAGTCCTTCTTTGTCCAACTTATTTCATTCAGCATAAGGTTTGCTCATTTATTAGAACTTCATTATTTTTTATAGTTGAGTAATATTTCATTATATATATCATATATATATTTTACATACATATAAAATTTGTTTCTCCATTTATCTATTGATGGACACTTGAATTTTCTTCGGCCTTTTGACTATTGAGAACAATGCTGCTATAAAATATTGGTAGTATCTATTTTAATGTTACAGTATTTGTATACAGTTTTTCATGATATTGCCTAATTATGTAACTTATTATTCTTTATTTTTTCTTCTAGTCCTATTAGATTTAATTTTCTCTTTTTTTCTAATTGCTTAAAGTGAAAATTCACATAATTGATTTCAAGGTTTTTTGTGTCTAATATATGCAACTAAAGCTGTAATGTTCTCACTAATCATTGTTTAGCTATACCCTACAAATTATATTATGCTGTGTCTCGATTACATTTTTATGTCAAATATTTATGTTTTCTTCTAAAACATTTGTTATTTAGAAGTTTAAACTTAGCCATATCTTTATTTTGTTATTGATTTCTAATTTATTACTATTGTTGCTATATTACACACTTGAATAATTTCAATTCTTTCAAACATATAGAGGCATTTTTATAACCTTGATATATCCTTTTTAATAAATGTTCCAAGAGAATTTGCAGAAAAGTTTAGATTTTGTCCTAGTTAGTTAAATTGTTCTTACAAATGTCAATGAGTTAACGAAGATGTCTGGTCTTCTAGATTCTTCCCAATTTTCTGTCTACTTGCTCTGTCAGTTACTGAGTCTACCACTGTAAGTGTGGATTTGTCTGTTTCTCTTGTTTGTTCTGTTAATTTTTGGCCATTTATTTTGAAGTTCTGTTATTTGGTACATACATGTTCAATATTATTTTTTTCTTGATAAACAAATCATTTTTTATTATGCTATATGCATAATTTCCCTGGTTCTATTATTTTTGTTGTCTTCTATTTTGATATTAACACAGTCATTCCTATTTTTGTGTGATTAGTGCTTTAAGGTATAACTTTTCTATACTTTTGCTTTTAAAGTATTTACGTCTATATATTTAAAGTGCTTTTTTTGCCTGGCACTTTTTAGTTTTTTTTTTTTTTTTTTTTAATTTCTGGTGTGGTAACTTCTGCCTTTTACTTTAACTGTTCAGATCAATGTTGTTCAATAAAATGTTTTGTAATGATGTTCCATGTCTTCATTAGTACAATGGTTATTAGCCAAATGCACCTATTGAGCACTTGAAATGTGGTGACAGCAACATAGAAACTCATTTTTCTTATTATTTAGTTTTCATTAACATAAATGTAGGCAGCTATATATGACCAATGGCAATCATATTAAAACACAACAGGTTTAGAAAAATTATACTTAATCTGATTATTGATATGATTGGATTCAAGTCTAACATCCTGCTATTGGTTTTGAATTGTTTCATTTCTTCTTTGCTTCTCTTTTTATTTTAAATAAATGCATGATTACTTTTAGTATTCCATTTTACCTACTTTATAGCCTTGTAATTATATATTTTGTGTTGTACTTTCTCAGTAGTTGAACCCTAGTTTAAAATAACATCTTTAATATAGTAATCTATTTTCAGTATCTCATTTTTCTTCAGCCTCAATAGCTTGCTTTAGTAAATACTATAATATAATTACACTGGTAGTAAATTTATCCTGGTTTTGTGTGTGTGTGTATGTGTGTGTTTGAGGATATCTTTATATTGCATTTATTTTTAAAAGATTTTTTTTTTTTGCTAAACATAGAAGCCTAGGCTGACAATTGTTTTTATTTATATTTAAGATTTTTTAAAGATGTCATTTCATTGTCTTCTTCTTTGGTTGTAGTTAAAAGTCTGAGAACACGTTTTATTTTCGTGTTTTTATGATTGATTTAAGATTGTAGTTTTATCAAATTTTGAAAATGTCAAGCTATTATTTTTCAAAACTTTTTGATTTTTCTCCATGTTGAGGGCTATAGTTAAACATTTGGCAGACTGCTTTATGTTTCCCACAAGTGGGTGAGGTCTAGTTTAGCTTTCAAAGTTTGGTTTTTTCCCTGTGTTTATCTAGCTATCATTTGTCTATCTATCCATCTATTGCTTATCTACCTATATCCAATTATTTAATTTTTGCTATGTGCTTATGTTTGCTGAATATTTTAATTATTATCTAATAACTTATTAAGCATATTAAGAATTTTTCAATTTCCATATTATATTTTTCTTGTCTAGAGGGAATATTTTACTCAGTTTTTATAAATTTTATATCTGTTGCTTTTAGCTTTACACTTTCTCTATGTTTATAATTGGTATGAAAAGTCTTTTCACTTGAGTCCATCATCACAACCATATTTGGTTGTTTCTTTAGTCTTATTTATCTTCTGTTATAGATAAAGTTTTCTTGCTTTTCACATTCTAATAAATCTTAAGTGAACTCTGGTCATTGTGCCCATAACATTCTTGTCTAAATTTTTTCTTCTTAAAAAAATGTTGAAGTTTGTTTTGATAACTAAATTATTTTTGAAGTGGCATGACTCTTTGTAGGCTTCTTTTCACTTTTTAGGGTGCATCTGGAGTAGGTTTCCTCCAAGGGCAGATTAATTTCGTTGCTGAGAAAAGATCTTCCTATTTCCTCTACTGAATATCCTGAGTGTAGATCCAGTGAAGCATCTCCACTATGGCGGTTTGTCACTTGAACATTGTTTAGCTCTCAGTGATCTCTGGGAATTGTATCTTAGAATATATCTTTAGCTGGCTGCAAAGTATTTAATCTACATGTGGACAAATTTAATGATCAACAATAAACTCAAGTGACACTGAACATTTTTAGGCTTTGTCTGAGCATAGCTCTCTCCTCTCTAATAGTCTGCTCTAAGATATTTAGCTGCCAGTGTCTCTTTAAAATGCAACTTTTCTCACCTTAATTCAGCAAAACCCCCACAGTCTGCTTTATACTCAGATGCTGAAAAAACCTGCTTGCAAAACCTTGGGTGACATAATCTTCTTTCATTATTTCCAGTTATCTCATGGATCATTATCCTCCATTGCTTACTGTCCAATGTGTAAAATCAACTATTTCTTATATTGTGTCCAATTATTTACCTAGTTGTTTACACAAGGATGCAAAGTTTGATACTGGTTACTCCAACATGGTTATCTATGATTTTACAGTTTTCCTGCCATGTTTTTGTTACAACAATCATAAGAGTAGTCTCCTTAGTATTTTTGTCTTCTGGGTGGAAGTAGAAATCAGGACTACAATATTTATTAAACTTTTTAAAATATAAAACTTTATAGTAAATTATAAATTATTACTTCACTTGTGTTTATACCATTCTAGTGTTACAGTGATTAGTGGTTTCTTGCATGTCTCTCAGTGAGAGGAATTTAATTCTCCAGTTCAACATGTACCAAGTTATCAAATGAGACATAGTATTGAGCTCTTATCAAATATATAAACACTGTTTATGGAAATAAAGCTGCCATGGAAGTCTCAAAGACATTGCAGTCTACTAAATAGCAATACCTAGTTATTAAATAGTCAATCTTTTATAGTTTTATTCATGCATTCTCAGGTTGAGACATAGTCTAGTCTTCAGAGTCAGTATTCAGTTAAGCTTCAGTTAGGCTGCTCTTCATGAAAAAATCAGAGCTAACATAACAAAATATAATGTGAAATATTATAGACCATGAAAAATGCTAATGTATCTTGTCTTTCTTAGGTTGCTTTGAAGTATATGCCCTTAATTTACTTCAGTCACAGAATGTATTCTGGGTGACAATTTTTTTTCTTACATAAAAGTAGTTCACTAAGGTAATTCCATAGTAATACATAATTTTTTAAAGATTGTATCTGCAATTTTTAAAGTCCCTCAAAATGGTTTAAGAGAACCTACACTGAGTTTTCCTGTTTTGAAAAAACAATGTGGAGAGGAGATGTGAAATACAGTGTCTTCAGGGACACGTATCCAGTAGTTTGTATTGATTTCAGATGTGCAAATACCCATTATAATGGTCTTTTTTTTCTGTGTATCTTTGTAACACCAGAGACTTTTTTGTGCATTCTTGAGGATTATTTTTGGGAATTTTACTATCTTCTAAGGAGGAATAATTTGTACAAAGAAAATAAAATGTAATTATCAAAGTAGAGGTTTTAAGGGAACCAGGTAACATAAGCTAACTCTTTGGTTCTAAAATATTTTGGTTGCTTAAGTTCTTCTTTTTGCATAAATTAACTCACATATATCAACAACTTATAGTAAGCTAACTATGTTTTAGTTATACTTTAATTGGATGTGTATAGTTCTAAAGACAGGTTTATTAATCCCTTTTTAATAAGCATCTTCTTTGATTGCTCTCAGAGGACTTCAAAAAGATAACTAAGAATTCTATAAGGCTTTTTATTGTCTTTGTTACCACAGACTGCTAAGAAGATAGCAGAAAATAATTTCCATTTTTTCAAGTTAACAGAATTTTTTTTTAAAGCTTTGCTAGTTTTGAGTATGATAATATCAATTACTATGGGAATGATGCTTTTCAGATTCACACTGACATTAGTGAAAACACAGAGATGCTTTTTAGTTCACTTTGCTCTTGTTCACTTTTTCTGTCAGTAGGTCTATGTATATGAAATGAAATGTTTCTCCACCACTCATATTTCAGAGTTCACTAGTTCAAATACAACACTTATTTACTGTAAGTTTTATGTCTCAATAAATTTAGCAAGAATCAGTTTAGTCTGAGTCCCAGACATATAAAATAATATGATAGCCACAGGAAAAACGTGCTATTAATATATATATATTTTTTAACGCAAGCTACATTTTACTGCAAGAGTGGACTGTGTGATGGACTTACACTTATTCATGATTCTATTTCAACTGATTATTTTAATTGTTAAAAATATCAGCATATTTAGAAAAAAACTTTTTATAATCAGAAACAACAAAAATATTTAGAGAAAGCAGAATGTGTCCCTTTAGCTTTACCCAAACCAAATCAATGGCAGACTTTTCAATTCTCCATTACATATTTTTTAAAGCTGACAATTCCTATACTTGAATGCACAAATTAATTCATTTAACAAACATTTGCATAGACTAATCTGCACTTCCCTGGGAAAGTTACATAAAGTGACATGTTGGAGGAACTGTCTATCTTAGCCTTCAGTCTATGCATAGGAAGCAGAATATATGATTTCTAGTCCAAGGAAGAAAGACAAGGCAAACAGATGAACAGTCACTTCCCCTGAGGTCAAAGACAGGAACATGCAGTTGCGGCTGGTGGGTGAATCATCTGTTTCACACCACATGCTTCACTCATTTGCCCTTCCACTTGAAAAACCCATGTCAAACTCTCTGCATCACACCATACCTGCCTGGCAAGCATATTCATTTTTCAAGACTGAGAAACTTTATTTCATTCATCAAGTCCTTCTAGAACATTTTGCAATTTCAGTCTACCTGGCTATTCTTTATATATATATATATATATATAATTTTTGACCTGCATAGAAAGGGCATGGCATATGTATCTGACTAGTGAAGTAAATTCATAAATTCATGTATTTTCTATTTATATAAATATAAAAATCAGAACAGAAATATAAATTCCCACTTATGACACTCTTTTCTGTAGTCATGTTATATAGTGCTGAAGAGTAGACATCCCAGACATTCTGGTGTTGCATCAGCTTAGTATTTTGTGTGTCTTTTTGTGGTAGAACACTTAACAAGTGATCTACCTTTTTAACAATTTTTAAGTGCACAATAGTGTTTACTATATTCACAGTGCTACACAGCAAATACCCAGATTTTATTTTTTCTTATATAACTGAAACTATACACTCGCTGAATAGCAATGTCTCATTTTACTCTCTCCCCAGCCCTGTCAACTGACTCTCTACCCTCTGTTTCTAGTTTAACTTTAAAAAAAATATATACCTCATATGAGTGACTTATTTCACTTAGTATTTCATCCAGGTTTACACATGTTGTCTCATATTGCATGATTTGCTTAATTTTAAGGTTAAATAATAGTCTATCATAGTGTGTGATACATTTTTTCTTCATTCATCTGTTTATACTAATTTAAATTGTTTCTACATATTGGTTGTCCTGAATAATGTTGTAATAAAGGTGGGAGTGCATATATCTCTTCAGATAATGAATTCAATTCTTTTAGATATATTCCTAAAAGTGCTATTGCTAGATCATATGGTAATTTTATTTTTAATTTTCTGAGGAATAATTATGCACCATTTTTAAATTTCCACCAGTAGTGTATAAGCGTTCTAATGTCTAGACCAGCTTAGTTTGAATCTCAGCTTCATGCCTAGTTGCAAAATGTATGTTATCATTTATTTAACTTCCCTCTGCCTCAGTTTTCCCATTTGTAAATTCAGGATAATAGGAGCAATGTTATAAGGTAATTGCAAGCATTAACCTATATAAATATAAAACATATTGTGTTGTAATATTAAACATACAACAGCTATTTAACAGAGAAATTCTTATAATCCACATCATCAAGCAGATTCGGGAACAGAAAAAGACACCTATGGAGAGAAAGTCCTTTAGAAGCTTTGGCAGTTGTCTCAGAAAATTAAATTCTCCTTTAGTAGAATGGGGCAGCATTATCCAAACTGGCTACTTTTTCAAAGAGCAAATCTATGTAGCATTGGATTCTCCCCTTGCACCACAGGCACCCAGGAAACAGATTACTTCATACACACAGTTAAACTAAATTAAATTTGAACTAAATCTGTCTCTCCACATAGCAAACTGCAACCTAACTTAAGAGTATAATCTTATAATAAATGAGTCTCAGTCAGTCACAGAAGCTGAGCTTCAGTCAAATACAGGAAACTAACTGTCCATGTAAAGAATTCAAGTACATTTAAGGAGAATGCCTCATCATACCATGCCCAAGTAAGGCAAATTCCAGTCAAGCTGTTTCTATATATCACTTCCCTTTTTTATTAACACTGCCTACCCACAATGCTAAGGTGAGCTCCCTGAACTTCTGCTGGTTCAGTGTGCTGCCCAATTCATGAATAGTTCTTTGCTAAGATAAACTCTGCTAAAATTAATTGTCTAAGGTTTTTCTGTTAACAACACTAAAAGGAGTATAAATTGTAAACATTTTGTGTGTTCGTTTGGCAAAATGTACATTTTTGAATACATAATATTTTTTAATATCACAAATATCCTTTAAGATTTCCATACATTTTACTAAGAAATTAAACTTCTAGAACTATATTGCAATAAATCATATATGTAGATTACATATAGGATACTGGAGTTTTACTTTTGTAGAGAAGTAAAACTGCAGAAGTATTCACTTACAGGGTTAATATGTAATTTTTTCAACAATTGGGTTATTTAATTTCCATAAGACAGGCTATTACATAATCAATAAAATTATATTGTAAAATTATTTATAATGCTTTAGAGAGGTGTTCATAAAGTATTATAGTATAATCATATTTTACATTTATTTCATATGCATAAAGTAGAAAAGAACTTAAGATTTATCTATATATTTAAATTATAAATTCACACACACAGACTCTGAAGAAGTCTGAACAGATCTGCACCGAAATCCACTATTGACAATGGTAATAATAGTCAACACTATCAATATGTAGTGTTATGCTTATCTATATTTTCTACAATGAATTTCCATAATTTTTGTGAGGAAAACTATTAACACTTGGTATAAGACTACTGTTTGTTTTTTTTCAATAATGATGCATAATTTAGGATCCTAATACTTTTAAAGAGATTCACACCATTTATCCTCAATAATCAGTAGGAAAATAATCTTGACTACCAGGGAGGGAACATAGCTCTTCGGTGAAATATTATTTGTATATATTCTTTGTGTGGTGTGATTCAAGGGTTCTAAGGAAGTTAGTCCTACAACAATAGTCACTTTTTCTTTTGTAAATACTAACACGACTAAGTGAATGCCAGGTCAGTTTTCACAAGCAAAAACAAATTGACAACAACTTTCATGGGACCAAATATTAGGTTAGGATGAGCAAATAGGAAAAGAGAGACTAGAGAGGGATGGCTTAACAGCAACACAGGTTTATTCCAAGGAGGAGAAACTGTGGAGGGGACTTCAGAAAACTGAAGGCCACACCACTTACAGGATAGGGCAGTTGTAGGACTTGGGGAGATGCTCGAAGGGGTAACTAAAGTTTGTGGTTAAGTAAATTAAGAGGAAGCCATGTGGTTAAGCTAGGTGAGAGAAAAGATACTACATATGACAGGATGTTGTTACAGTCTGAGTTTTCCATCCCAGGGTAGCAAGCAAAATTAGTGGGGAGGGGAATCTCTAAGAAGGTGTTACCGGGTTAACACCAGGGAGCTGGAAAAAAAGTCTGTTTTGGAGCAAAGATGATCTTTGGCCACCTGGCTGCTTTGAGCTATGACCTCTAACTCCTGTGGTAAGTTTGTTAGCCACATAGACAAGGAGGATGCCTGAACATAGTAAGTGGATTATGTACCATGTGTTCATGTTTTCAAGACAAAGGTAAATTGTCTTATTTTTATTTATTTATTTATTTTTGAGTTGGAGTCTCACTCTGTCACCCAGACTGGAGTGCAGTGGCCGCTCCCAGCCACTGCAGCCTCAACCTGCTGGGCTCCGGCGATCCTTCCGCCTCAGCCTTCCAAGCAGCTGGAACTACAGGCATGCGCAACCACGCCCGGCTGATTTTTTTATTTATTGTAGAGATGAGGTCTCGCCAAGTTGCCCAGGCGGGTCTCGAACCCGCGGGCTCAGGCAATCCACTCACCTCAGCCTCCCAAAGGCGCGGGATTACAGGCTGAGTCACCGAGACCGGGGGTAAATTGTTTTAAAAGTGATGAATTTCAAGTATAAGTAGAAGAGAATATCAATATTTTTAACGAATAAGGATAAAGGAAAAACTTTTGCTTTGAAAAGTCTCACATGAGCCAGGCTCGGTGGCTTAGCCTGTAATCCTGCGCCTTTGGGAGGCTGAGGTGAGTGGATTGCCTGAGCCCGCGGGTTCGAGACCCGCCTGGGCAGCAAGACCTCATCTCTACAATAAATCAAAAAATCAGCCGGGTGTGGTGGCGCGTGCCTGTAATTCCGGCTACTTGGAAGGCTGAGGCAGAAGGATCACCGGAGCCCAGCAGGCCGAGGCTGTGGTGGCCGGGAACAGCCACTGCACTCCTGTCTGGGCGACAGAGTGAGACACCAACTCAAAAAAAAAAAAAGAAAAGTCTCACATGTAAAAAAATTGTACCAAATATGTCCATCTGATTAATAAAGTATACCTTCTGTTGTTTATGCTATAGTCTCTAATCTCTGTAGAACAAAAAAAGGTCACTGAACAAAAGATGTTATAGTAGATTTTTATTAAAGACCACACTGTAAATTATACCAATCATAATATAAAATACAAATGATGAATATGAGATTATCTATCATTTATTGCTTATCTCCTTTTGTCAGATGCTTTATATGACATCCATTAGGTTCATCTATGGGTTCACACTGAGTATCTACTGTGCAGATACTATTATTAGTACAGAAATAACCCCATTCACATAAGCCGACTAATGAGAGGGAGAAACGTTAAGTAATAATCACCATTAAATAATTCGCATTGTGACCAAGGTCATAAAAAATAAGTCTAAAAAATAATGGAAAACTTAGCTGAAGAAGTGATACTAAAACTGCACACTACAAGGTGTCAGGTGAAGTGGTGATAGAGAACAGAGGGGCATTCTAGGGAAAGAGTTCAGCATGTGGTGCATTGAGAATCAGACATTATACCATTTTACAGAGAAAAATACATAAACTTGGGGATTTAAGTAGAACGTGTAGATCATTAACATGCAAATAGAAGAGCTAGAAATTTAAACTCAGATCTGTTTGGCATCAAACTCTTTCTTTAACAAATTAGTTTGCGATCATCTATTTTTTTTTTATCTGAAAAATATGACCTCTGAATTTTTTTCTGTTTTTTTCACTCAGTGCCATAAACACTACTTTAAAAAATACAGTCCTGTTTTTTCCTTTCTTTGATCTTTAATTTGGTGATTGTAAAAAAAAAAATGGTGATAATCTTAGTGCTTTATTAATATTTAAAAATTTAATCTAAAAATCAAATCTTTGGATGTCAATATAAGACAATCACATAGTCAGAAACTGGTCAAACACTATAGAAATTGAAATAATTATTTCACAATATTTAAATATCCTTAAATTATATAGTCAGTTTTTGATAACCAGGAATATGTATATTCTATATTATTAATATATTTAAGACGAGTGATCTTAGGTAGAAAATACAAAGTTTTTCTTCAAAAATCATTTTTCAGTAGAAGTTTGCATTATACTAATTCTTGACAAACGATTAAAATGTGACTCAAAATTTATTTTATATATTTTGCACCAAAGAAAGTCTCCAAAACACCCAAAGCTTATTAATAAATATGACATCAAATCACATGTCCTTGATCATAATTTCATAGTGATGTATTCATCTATACGTGTATTACTGAAACCACCTAATAATAGTAAAATAACATTCTCAGTTATTATTCAAAACTTTTCTTCATAATACAAAAGAAGCAGAGGTACTTTTTGGAAACAACAGATAATGTGAAAGATTTTCATAAGAATTCATTTTAGCGGCCCCAGTTACTTATTATTCTTTTTAGTGCACTGTTGGGCTCTTAAGGTACCATTCCATACCTCTGACTAATTTCTGTTGTATAAAGTACTATGTTAAAAACATAAATTTTGATTAATGACAAAAATAAATAAAATCTTGGACTTGACTGCTAATGTTACATGTTTGTAGAAAAAATGCTCAGTTAGAAAGTAGAAGTCTTAGCTTTGGATTCAATTCTAAATTGGTATCTACGCTGGAAGCTGATGATATTTTTAGAATCATTTGCTGTGTGAGAATTGAATCTGCAAAGATAAAGTCTAAACTCCATTCATGTACAAAGCCTTAATGTATTCATTGTTTGTTTATTTTTGAATTACACAGTTCAGTTTTTCTAACACTTAAAGAGTCAGTCTTATTGTATCTAACATTCCCATTTTCCAAACAAAGGCATTTTTTTTTACCTCTATAGTATGCCAGGAAAGACTTGTCTCTCAACAACCATTAAGGTAGACCAGTCTTGAGTTCAAGTTTTAGTCATATATAATCAAGTAAACTTTCAACTGCACTAACACATTAAATCCAACATTTCTAGAAAATACACCAACATCAATAATTTTGGACTGTTCAGTTGTTATAGTGCATTCTTTTTTGTTTAATAACCTGGAACAAAATTCCAGACAAATTTCC
This sequence comes from Cephalopachus bancanus, assembly GCA_027257055.1. Lineage (NCBI taxonomy): Eukaryota > Metazoa > Chordata > Mammalia > Primates > Tarsiidae > Cephalopachus > Cephalopachus bancanus. The sequence continues at coordinate 1,231,542 of JAPVLO010000096.1, read as the reverse complement.
TTGTGTTTTTGCAATGGTTTTGTTGAATATCTATTTCCTCCTGATTCAGACTTTGTACTTGTTCTCCTCAAGCTTACTGACATAGTCAATGGCATCAGTCAAGCATGATCACCTCCTGAGTTGTTAGGTCAGGTCTCTTGGTCCAAGCTTCAGAAACACCAAAATCATAGAAAAACAGAATCAACACTTTTCTCAGAAGTTTGAATTTGAACTTGGTGGGGCTTGTTCCCCAAGCTTCTAAGTTTTAATGGCTTCATCTTTTCATCTTAATTTTCCATACCTTGTGATATTAGATGCTTTCTACATATAAGTATGGGTGTATAATATAGCTAATATGAGGTATATTGTTATGATACCTTAATATAATCTTTTTTCATTTTGTTGCCTAATTAACAATTCTGCACAATGTATTAACATTTCTTCATATTACATTCTCTGTTAAAACAACTGTTATAACACCTGTCTTTTGACTAGACTAATATAGAAATTTTTATTGGGAATGGTGACAGGAAACTGTCTCTGAAAGATGGGATTTGAAAACTGGCTTGGTCATATATTGGAACTTGAACACAATCCCCAGGTTTTGTCAATGAAAAATGGGATGCTAGTTAGTAATAGGATTATAAAGAATTATGAGTGATCGCCTGTTAATTTTGGGTATCTCAAGCAGGTGTCTTGAAGAATATAGGGTTTCTACAATGAATCTTATCAAATAAATGTGGACAATAAAATTTACTGCCATAGAATCAGTGTTAGACTGGTAAATGTTTAGCAACTCATAATAAAAAATTCTTTCCATGGCCAATTTCTTTGGTTTAAATATTCCCACCATGGCCGATATCAAGCTATGAATGTGATATCATTGAACATGGAGTTGAGAAAAGAGGTACCTATCATCTGCTAACTGGTGTGAGCCAGCTCCACACGTTGCTGTGTGAGGTGGATTTTTTTCTGACTTTACTGGAGTTATTGCCAAAAAATGACAAACTTGAGTCTGTAATATCTCATATCAGTTATTATTAGAGTACCAGGGAGCTTCTTTAGTAACACTAAAAGAATCTCTTATTTATGAAGCTAGTGGGACAATTTTTCTGTACAATCTATCACTTTGTGAAGATTACAGAGCTACTTCACAGGTTGGATTGACAGTATTGACAGATTTTTCATCTGAAAGTTAGGATATCATTAGGATAGAGTAGAACCTTAAGGCCTGAAATAGGGATACATGGGTAAACCAAGATGAAGCTGAGTCCCCTTAGAGTCACTCTAGTAAATACTCCCTCACCAGGGAAAGCAACCTGATTCTGAGAAAATTAGCCTCTTTTTGTGGGATAACTTGTCTTGAACAAAATGATCATGAATATTTATCTCCTTAGACCTTTTACCTTCCTCCACCGTGTCTTTGAACATTGCGGTAGGATGGCTGAATTAACTAGTTTTTCTCTTGAGAGAAAAGAATGTTTTACACAATGGCTCTCAAAATGTGTTTCTAGGAACAGCAGTATTTGCATCACCAGAAACTTTGCTAGAAATGCAAATTCTTGGGTCTCAGCCTAAGCCTATTGAGTCAGAAACTCTGGGGACGGACTTAGCAATTTGTTTAACAACATTTCCAAGTGATTTTGATTCATGGTAAAGTTTAGAGACACTGTTTAAAATCTACCATAAGCAATTTATAGTTTTATTTCCCTTAATTAGGAAAAATTTTTAGCAGCAATTAGATTTCATGTATTTTAGAAACTTACATAAAGCTCTTTTTCTAAGAGCTCACATACACAGTTCATATAATTACAAGCAAATGCAATCTTTAGTAAGGGGCATCATTTTTCCTTTTTGTGTTATTAAAAATGTGTCATAAAATTATTTACATATTTATCATACCAAGTCAATAAATATTTACTAAAAATCTCGGATGTACCCACTCAAGTGCTAAGCATCAGGGGATATGGAATAAAAATAAGCATATCTTCCCTAAATACGACATCAAAATGACATTTAATTTGTCATTTGCGGTGACTAAGATAAATCTTTTCTAGTTGTACTCTTGTGAGCCTCATTGATTAAAGATCTTACAATCTTATTGAGGAAATGAGGCTTATAAAGTAGAAACAATTAGTAATTAGTCCAAAATAATTTATAGTCAAGTGACATCTTGTATAGTATAAATTATGAATGCTTCATTTGCTAGAAGAGAGGAATTGTTGTCAGCTAACGGAGTAGGAGGACTCCATTGAAAATACTTGAATTGAGATTTAAACATGAGTGAAATTGTGGTAGATAGAAGAAAAATGATGGAGGGGTTGTCTAGGGGAAGAGTATATAAATATTATGGCATAGACATGGAAATGAGCAAAAAAAAGATGAGTATTCGGAGCATGTGAAGAAATGGTTTAATTAAATAAAGTTTAATTATCTTAAATATTAATATAATCTAGGCATTCTTATGCTAGCAACGCAACCTGTGTTTAAACTGTTTAAGCCCATAAATCATAGAGGTTTTGCAAATGTGACCTGAAATGAATGGATATATACTAATTAACCTGAAGCTGTTATACAGAACTAGAAGGCAAGGACAATGGAGCAAGATGAGAAAGAACTGGGATCATATTGAACAAGTGTACCATTTTATCCTTGGTTTGACAAACAAAAGCAAATCTAAGACACAAGAATTGCTTTAGGGAAGAAAAAAATGATGTGGCAAAATCATATACCTCTCCATCAGATAATACACATCAATGTATTAGCAGGAGCCCATATTTTGTTACTTTTTGTCTATCAATGAGTAGGCCAACCTTCCCTACTCAGTTTTTTTTCCCTTAGCTGACAGACTAATTCTTTTAAATTTTATATTGCAAATTGAAAATGAGAAGGAACAGTAAAATAAAAGAAGTCAAAATGAACTAGGGAAAAAATTTTAGAGGTGGTAGATATAAGATATGAGGTCTAAAGGATTTATATTTAAAAAAGAAAGAAAGTTAATCATTGACATGAATTATGCTTAATATTCACCATATGTGAAAAATACAAAGAATTATTGAGTTATTTTGTAGTTGTTGGTTTGTCTTCTTTTTCATAGTTCTGATCTGAAACTGAACCGACTTATGATGCCAGTAGAGTTATACAGTGAATAACCTAGTTCTTATTGTGATATTTACCGCAAAAAAATAAGTTGCATCTCTTAAGTATATCATGGGTTCAAAGGCTAATCAGTGTTGCTGTTTGGCTGTTTCATACACCTTGTCTCTGAAGAATATCCACATCTTACATACCTTACAAAGACATGTCATAGTAACCACTCACTGCTCTCCCAATCATTCTACTATAAAAGTGTCTATAAATTGAGAAAGGAAAGGAATTGAGGTTAAGCAGAAATGTTCCTAATCCACTTGAGATAGTCCTAGAACAATCTCTAAGTAAAACTCCCTACTGTGACTCATCTCATTCTGACAAGAACTTTGAAAGGAAACACAGTAAATCCAAACATCTCTTATATTACTGTTGTTTTGTCAAAGTACAGATATGGTTCTTTGAAAGGAAAATAATATTTTACTTTATGGGACTCCCCCGAAGATCACCAGTAATTTTCTCCAAGTAGATAATTATAATAGTAACAACTGTTTATTGAGTGCCTACTAAATGCTAGAAACTTATTTAAATTCCTTGCAGGTTTTACATGTAAAACAACTTCCTTGTGGGTGGCTCAACTGATACCATCACTAAGATAGTGAATGAAATAGGCAGAATGTATAATCAATCAATCTATTGCAGATTCCTTGCTGGAAATATAATAATAAATATTTATTGTAAATGATACATCTGAGGAGATTCTCACCAAAAATGCCACAAAAAAGTTAACCAGAAAAGATATTTATATTTTTTTACTTGAAAGTTTTAAGAATATAAAATATTATTACTTTCCTTGATAAATATAGTTTAATATTTATACTATTATTACAAATGAAGCATAAGTTTATATAGTCAATTCAGAGATTCTAGCCCAGAGAAGATTTTTGTCCCCTGGGGCATCTATCAATGTCTAGACATTTTTGAGGTCAAGATCAGGAGATGTTACTAGCATCTAGTGAATTGAGGCCAGGAATGCTGGTAAATGTTTCACAAAGCATAGATAGTCTCCCACAAAAATTATGCAAAAGAAAATATTCACTCTCAATCTGAAGTTTAGAAACCATAATGTGATCTAAAATACTTCTCTTTGAAATATTCTTAAAATAAAATAACAAAATTAATTTTAGTAAGTATTTGCAGGTCTTGTTTTCTCTCTCTTTCACCTTCTACATGCAAACTCCAGAGGGTTCCAGGACTCCAAATCAGATCCTGAATCTTCACTATTATCACTCTAAACCTTAGAGTCAAGCCATCATCATTTCTGCTTCCATTCTTCTTCATCTTAAAGCTCATTAGTTACAGTATCATTTTTCAAAAGCCTAAATAAGGATATGACTCTCGCCTGTTCCAGATCTTTCAGCTACTTCCTTTTGGATTTCAGATCAAAACCAACTGCAAACCATGCCCTGCAATGTGCCAGTATTTGGTTGCTGCCTAAGTTCAGTCCTATTACCCATGATCATCCAGACACACTGGTCTTTTGTTTTCTTATGGATAATGCCAAGTTCATCCCCATCTCAGGGCTTTGTACCTGCATTTCATCTCAATAGAATGATCTTTCTTCTGACTTGACATGGTTTTTCCTTTTCATTCTTTACAACATAGCTTGAAGGGAACTTTCTCCAAGGGGCCTTATCCCTGACTCATGATTAATTCTCTTCATAATGCTTATCACTTGCTGAAATTAACTTCGATCACAACTGACTATTAACTATAAATGAGTAAGTCTTGGGGGAAAGGGACTTTATATTATATTGCTATTGCATTCCCTATGTCTAGAACAGTGTCTGACAAGTAATAGATGAGCAACAATAAATATTTGTTGAATTGTGAGTGAATGATTGAAAGAACGAATGAAAATAACCTGGAAAAGTCCAGGCTGTGGATTTTTTTTTTTAATGTCATGGATTTAACAAAAGAGACATAATACTTAACTCTTTTCTTAGGATATGGTTGCTTTCTCCTCAGGGAAGTAAAGTGTAAAATGACACTCAAAGAACAGGAAAAAATTAGACAAATGGAGAGTGAGAAAAATAGTGTTTTAGGAAGATGGAGTATGCAATGCCTAGGCACAGAGTTGAGAGAGAGGTGAGCTTTTCGGAAGCACTGAAAGAGGGACAGTGTGGTTGTGTGGAGACAGACATAGAGGGACCATAGTGGAGAGGCTGGAGGATAGAAAGATTGATTTGCCTTTAGAGTATAAACTTTGTCCTAAGGAACTGAAGGGCTCTAGAAGGGCTTTTATTCAGTATGTAATGCTGTTGTATTGCGTAATTATCAAAGCACTAAACCTGCATTGATCCAGGCTACAACTAAATCATGTCTGCACAAGAGTGAGATCACGATTTGGGTAAATAGAAGTGCTGTTGATGAATGAAGGGTCATGCTAAAGTTTTGAATCCAACATTTAGGACTCACATTACAATAATTATAGAATGGTTCAGTGCCAGTCAGAAAGGCAAACCCTGGCTTAATGAAACTCTCTCTTCTGCAATAATCTGAGCATTTCACAAATTTCAGTTGTGATTTCTTCCATAATTATCATTTAAAATAAATTAATTTAATTTAATTTTGTATCTTCTATTCAGGAACAGACATGCTAAATTATGTTTCAGGAAAGGTAAAGTGGTCAGATTCAATCAACTATTCATTCATACCAGCCAGGGCTCTGAGTACTGAAAATTTCTCAGACAACCCTAATTTGTCTTCCATTTACATAAAAAATATCATTTTGGATCACTTTACCAAGATTTTAGAAGAATATTTTTAAATGTCAATATTCAGTAAATATTGTTTATTTGTTTAATGATATTTGTATGTGCATTCTAAAAGGAACCATTGCTACAGATACATTAAGCAGGAAGATCATGATTATATGTGAAATGCAAAGCTAAACACTTATGTGGATCTTTTTTTTAATCATCAAGCCAATTAGCACTTTTTTACATTTTAAAGATGTGGAGTACAATTCAGGATTAGTGTACAAGTGGTCATCATACAGGTAAAGTTCCATGTGGAACACACAAACCACTTCTGCATGTGGTCAGTCAGTTTTCCCAGCACCATTTACTATAGGTTCTCCTCTCCCCAGTGGTTGCTGGTGGAGGGTTTGTCGAAGATGTGTTCGTTGAGATATTGAGGTTTTACTTCCGAAATCTCTATCCTCTTCCATTGGTCTATATGCCTGTTCTTGTACCAGTACCAGGCTGTTTCGATTACTATAGCCTTATAGTAAAGTTTAAAGTATTGAATTGTGATACCTCCTGATTTGTTTCTTTTGCTGAGGATTGTTTTAGCTATTCATGATCATTTATGTTTCCATACGAATTTCTGTATTGTCGTTTCCAGGTCTAAGAAGAATGATGCTGGTAATTTAACGGATATTGTGTTGAATCTGTAGATTGTCTTTGGTAGGATGGACATCTTTAAAAGGTTGATTCTTTTAATCCATGAGCATGGAATATTTTTTCATTTGTTTGTGTCTTCTCGAATTTCTTTGAGCAGTGTTTTGTAGTTTTCATTGTAAAGGTCTATGTGGATCTTAATTTTTACAAAATCCTGACAATTCAAGCTTAGTGTGAATTTTTGGAGGAATGTGTAATCATATTTAACTGCCTTCACAAAAGTATTAACCATATAACATCAAATAATTTTATTCTAATTTTCTAATTTATAGATCCAAATTAATAAAAAAATTGTGCAATTGTGTTTCAAAAATTGGTGTAAACTTAGCAGATGAGTTCCTGAAGCAGTAATTGTTTTATGATCAGAAATTGAACCTTAACTTTTCTTTATATTATCTGCATTCAGCACAGTGGTGGGCAGAGAGTAGATGTAAAAGGTGTACTTGTCGAATGGAATGGAGTGGAAATAATTGTCCCTTTTTTTCTCCTGAGAATTATTTTGCTGTTAGTTTTCCCTGTTGGACAATTTACTTAAATGTCTGAAATCTCATCTTAAAAACTGTCTGAAATCTCATCTCAAAAACTGATACCACATTAATTGTGCCCTAACTCCAGGTAGCAGCATTTGAAACTTACACAATCAAATCTACTGTTACTTTTCCCTTTGCATATGTATCCTATTCAGTCCTTTTCATCACAGGGACACCTGTGAGTTTCTGATGACTACCTTTTGTAAAAAACATAAATGTCTTCTTTGTACATGAATAATTTATATTTAAATTTTGCTCAACCTATCAATTTTACTGACATTGAAATGTGAACAATTTAAAGCATATAATTATTAATATTAAAATAATGTAAAACTAGGATAAAAGTTTGTTAGACATTAGTGAAGTCTTTATGTAAACAATTTTCCCATTGTTAAATTAGTATTGCAAAAATGTAAATATCAGTCTCCAAGGAATCATAAAATTGAATACCTGACAATGTTATATTTATATTTTATTAAATATAAGTATGTTGAACTAAGTACATTGACATAAAGTATATTGAAGTAAGGTATATATTTTAGATTAAACAGCTGCAAAAAATAAATCAGGCAGATTCAAGAGAACAAAATTAATAATTTAGAATTTTCAAAATTCTAAACCCATCAAAAATTTTTATGTGTTTTTTTGTGTATTTCCCCAAATAATTGAATAAAAAATAACTTATTTAAAGCTATATTTAAATAGTACAACCTCTGTGGAAAATGGTGTGCTGATTCCTAAAAATCGACCTCCCATACGACCCTGCAATCCCCCTGCTGGGAATATACCTGGAGGAACTCAAATCACTCTATGAAAAAAATACCTGCACATATACGTTTATTGCAGCAATATTCACTATAGCAAAAACATGGAATCAACTGTGCTGCCCATCAAAAGAGGAATAGATTAAAAAAAACACATAAATACGATGGAATATTATGTAGCCATAAATAAGGACAAAATTTTGAACTTCACAGTAACTTGGATGGACTTGAAGTCTATAATACTGAATGATCTATCACAGAAACAAAGAACTGAGTATCACATGTTCTCACTCATAAGCAGACCTTGAACAATTATCGTAATACCATAAGAAAAGGATTGGTAGTAGTGCAAAATTGCCGAGGTGGCAGAGAAGTGGGATTGGCAGTAGTGGGAATCTGCCAGGAGATGGAGGGACATCTTATCAATAAGGGTAACTGCATAATGAACATTTGAATACCTAACCCTGAATTGTACTCCACATCTTTAAAATAAAAAAGTTAAGTTAAAAAGAAGAGAGAGAGAAAAGGTTACATAAGGCAGAGATATATCTCATGATTGCACTAAACTAAAAATATTTCTGATACTCTTTCTCATTTGGTAGCAAAATATTAGATCCATAAGAATAATCGCGTTGCATTTTTTCAATTTTCATATATAAAGGACTAAAAAGACAATCATCTGTAATTTAAAGAATACATCAAAACATTTGCTGAGAATTTTGGTGAAAGCTTTCTCTTTGTTAGTCATCTACATTTCTTTTATTGTCTAACTCATTTTTTTCATTCCATTGAAGCCTTATTCCTATTACCTATTTTTTCTGTCTTTGCACCTCATATACTGAAAACACTCTTACTGGTTCATAATATTAATTTCCACTCAAGTTTTGCTTGGGGTTTGGTGGTAAAGAAATGTTCCTTTCTACTCAGTGACTCCATGTCCCTACTCTGGACTAACCACCCAGTTTTTGCTCTGCACCTAGGGAAAGCCTATACCTTTGGAAAACATTCCCTCCATGAATTTATATTTCTAGTCCTTAAGTGGAACATCAATATTTCCTGGCAATTCTATTATAGTTCTGAGTCATTTTCTCTCTACATTCCTACAGTAATTATTCAAGTCACTGTCAGCAAAGACCTAGTTCACAGAAAAATACAGAACCTGTCATCCATAAACTCTGTCAACTGACTGCTACTGACTGACCTTAACTGTGTTTTGTCCTATATCTCTAAGTAGAAGGCAAGAATCTTCCATATCATATCTGAGGCTAATCGTTCCATCTCTCCTCAGAGTCCAATCTCCTGATTACTCAGAAATCTGTTCATCGTTTGTTCTCCTCTCTTTCTCCTAGTTACAAGCCACATTTTTGTGCATCTCTACAAGTCTAACATTTTTAAAATGTGTACTTAAATTTGAGAAAGCTATATTGTTTGACTTTGGGTCTTCTTTAAAAGAGTTTTAGGTCTTGTGTTGACAGTTACTTGTAACTCTCCTAGGATCATCAAAGCCTTGTTTTTATAACTTAGTTTGTGTGGGTCAGAGCCAAATTATTAGGCACGCAACAAATGAATTGTTAACGGAGAGAGAATAAGACCAATGTCAATAACTCCACCAGAAGAGGAAGCCTTGTCACTATATATCAATATTTTAGTTTTTAAATATGCTAAAGAGCCTCCTACATTAAAAATACAACTCATTTCAAACTTACTCAGAATTGTCCATCTCAGTCCAATAACCTCAGGGGTTTAAATAGCAGAGATAATTAGTACTACCTAATAACAATTTGCCATCCACTCTGATAATATTAACAACAAATACTGTTGACTCGCTTCCAGAAAATGTTTCTATTTTATTTGCTTTTTGTCTCAAATACACACCAAGTCATTATCGTCTCTCATCTCATTATGCCAATAACCTCCAAGTTGGCCTCTGTGATGTCAATCTTGTTTCATTCTTCACTAACCAGACAGAGTAATTTTTTAAATAGAATAAATTATATCACATCACTCTTTGGTTAACACATTCCAGTGGCTTTCTTTAAAATAAAATCCAAACCTTGACCTTACACAATTTAATTCCAGCCACCTCTCTGGTTGCCTCTGCTTATTTCCTCTTTGCTCAAAACATTCAGGTCACACTGAAGTTTTCTTTGCTTTTCAAATATGAGGCTCAAACCTCAGTCTTACCTCTTGGCCTAGCAGATAACTCCTTTAAATCCACATATGACATTGTACTAGCATTTAGAACACTTGCATGAATACTGTATTCTACCTTAAAAGTCATAGATAAATTGAAAAATGTGAACAAAGAAAATTATAGAACTCCTGAATTTAGAAAAATCTAGATTTAAATTCATGCTTAGCCATTTTGGGGGCTAAAATTTTCTTAATTATTCTTAATTTATATCTACAAAATAGAATAATAATCTCTGCTTTTCAGACATAACATATTAAGGACACATCATTGAAGTCTTAATCCTTAGTAGACACTTAATGAAGAGTAACTATTATAATAATAAAAAGGAACAAAAGACAAGGGTGATTGCATAGAGATCATAAAAAATCAGTACTTATATATCAATTACCATAATAAATAAATACACGTACATATATATGTGTGTGATGTGATTATTTACATATGACTATATACTTGTTGAGTTTTAATTACCAACAGATACTCCTTTGAAAGGTCCTAACCTTGAGGTCTCTTCCTAAATATGCATTTTTAAATTTCATTATTACACTATTAGTTCCCTGTCAAGTTACAGATTTGGTGTGTCATTTTTTTATGGAGGCAGCAGAAAGATTAGCTCATATTTCCACTAAATCTGTAGTCCTTTTAACTACATATGTTTTTGTAAATAACTGTGTTAATCCACATAATATTCCACTATCATCTGACAATGTTTGCATGCTAAATTCACAGAGTGCAGTCAAGTAAGATTCAGGTAACTTCATCTAAATGCAATACCTCCAACCTCTGCTTCTTGATGCATTTCATTCAGAGACCCAAATAGATGTGGAGGCAGAATTGAGAGAATTTGAATATGAGTACTGTGTTCATTCATGACAGGCTTAGCAACCTGAGCATCCAAGTGATCATCTCTAGGAGAGAGACCTTCTTTTGACACTTGACTATTGACATTCTTATAATTAGACATCCTGAATATGACCCTTAAAATGACAAAAGAAATTCAAACAATGGCCTGTGGAGGTATATGTTTCCACTTTTTAGTGAGTCTTTTGACCAAAAGTACAAAGATGGCAAGCAAGCCTTTCTACAAGAAAAATAACCAAATATAGGTAAGCTGGATAACATTTTGAAATTTTAACCCTTTACAAAAAGAACTGACAATTTGAGTAGTTCCTCACTCCTTGTGGCTTTTTCTTTCTTTTTTTCTTTATTAATTTTTAAATTATAAAGGGGTGGGGTACATATCAGGGTTAGGTATACAAACAATGATTATGCAGGTACCCTTGTTGATGAGGTGTGCCCCACCCTCCCCAGCAGTTTCCCTCAACTGCCAATCTCACCCCCCCTCCCCTGACAGTTTCCCACTACTGCCAATCCCTTTGTTATAGTGTTATAATTGTTCAAGGTCCGCTATGAGTGAGAACATATGGTACTCTGTTCTTTGTTTCTGTGATAGATCACTGAGTATGATCCACTCTAAATCTATCTAAGTTGCTGTGAAGTCCATATGTTTGTCCTTCTTTATGACTGCCTAATATTCCATTGTGTATATTACCATATTTTTTTTTATCCAGTTCAGCTTCAATGGGTAACATGGTTGGTTTCATGTTTTTGCTATTATGAATAGAGCTGCAGCAAACACGCATTTCCAAGTATCATTTTGTAGAATGATTTGAGTTCCTCTGGGTATATTTCCAATAAGGAGATTGCTGGGTCATATGGAAGGTCAATTTCTAGTTCTTGCAGAAATCGCCACACTGTCTTCCAAAGAGGCTGCACTAGTTTGCATTCCCACTGGCAGTGTAGAAGTGTCCACTTTTTTGCCACATCCTTGCCAGCATCTGTTGTTGTTTGTTTCATTAATGATGGCCATTCTTACTGGGGTTAGGTGGTATCTCAATGTGGTCTTAATTTGCATTTCTCTGATGATGAGTGAGGCTGAGCACTTTTTCATGTGTCTGTTGGCTGCCCATATATCTTCTTTAGAGAAGTGTCTATTCATGTCTTTTGCCCATTTTTTAATGGGACTGTTCTTTTTTTTCTTTTTGCCGCATTTGAGTTCCTTCTAGATTCTCAATGTTAGACCTTTGTCAGATATACAGTTGGCAAGTATTTTTTTCACATTCTGTATGCTGTGTCCCTGCTCTCTTGATGGATTATTTTGCTTTTCAGAAGTTCAGTTAGTTTGATGAGATCCCACTTGTCTATCTTATTTCTTAAGAAATGGGCATTTAGTGTTCTGAATAGGAATTGGTTGCCAGTTCCAATTTCCATAAGGGTGTCTCCTGCATTTTCTAAGATTCTTATAGTGTGAGGTTTTACATTTAGGTCTTGGATCCATTTAGAATTAATTTTTGTTCAACAGACCTTAAAACTGTAGTCTAGGTTGGGCGCGGTGGTCATGCCTATAATCCCAGTCCTGGACTCACCACTGATCTCTTTGGAGTCCTTCCTCGTCCTTTTCTGGCCATACCCTTTGTCGCACAACTGGATCAAGGTAAGGGGTGGGTTGCCTGGAACTCAGCACTCATCAAGTCCCTCCAAAGATTGTGCTTTCAGGATATCCCCTCTGGGTCATGATCAATTCCTGAGTAGTTGATTCACCAACCACAGAGATGCGGTCTGTTGCTCTGTGGTGAGCAAGTCCAAGCACTTTCCTGACCCGCTTTCAAGATGGTGGTGGGATGCCTCTCTTGTCATCTTCCATGAATTTGCTCCTGGACTCCTTCCACAACCCCTGCTGCCAGTGCCCTGCCAGGCACTGAAGTGTTGAGGCAAAGCCTGGAGCAATGGTCTCTTCCTACCACTTCTTCACAAGAAAACTTTTGCTCATTAAAAAAAATGGTCCTCTCTCTCGGTCTCTCTTTCTCTCTCTCTCTGTCACTCTCTCCCTCTCTGCAGCTCTCTCCCTGCCTCTCTCCCACTTCCTCTCTCTCTCTCTCTCCACAGACCCTTTCCCTTTTTCCCTTGTAACCGCCGCTTTAATAAATCTCTTGGCCTTAAAAAAAAAAATGGTGCTCAGCTTCTGTGACCTGGGAAGAGCCAGGGATCAAACAGAGAAGCTGCAGTCCCAGCTGTTGCACCAGGAGCCTAGCCACTTGCTCACAAGCCCCCACTTAGTCTCTCCCAGCATTTTCTTCTCAAGAAGGGTTTTGTTGATTTAAAAAAGAAAAAGAAAAAGAAGATGGCGTTCCGTTTCTGCATCCTGAAAATCGCTAGAGTCCAACCCCAGCAGCTGTGGCATCAATCACTGCTCCAGGAGAGCCCTGGCCGCTAGCTCTCTAGCCCTCACTCAGTCAACCACTCACATGCCCACTTACTCACCAGTACGTACACAAACTTTTCCATACACTCACTCACTCACACTTGCATAGTCCAACTGGTTCAGCTGGTATCTTTCTCATACCTCCCACCCCCCAACCCATGGCTTCTTCATAACTAGAATTAGCTTTAAACAGAAGCTAATTACCTCACAGGAGTAGAAAATATAAAATTTTTAAAATAAATAATTAGTATATAAAATTGGCCTTAAGCCGGGCTCAGTGGCTCAGCCAGTAATCCCGTGCCCTTGGGAGACTGAGGTGAGTGGATTGCCTGAGCCCGCGGGTTCGAGACCCGCCTGGGCAGCGAGACCTCATCTCTACAATAAATCAAAAAATCAGCCGGGCATGGTAGCGCATGCCTGTAATTCCGGCTCCTCAGAAGGCTGAGGGGGAAGGATCGCCGGAGCCCAGCAGGTCGAGGCTGCAGTGACCGGGAGCGGCCACTGCACTCCAGTCTGGGCGACAGAGTGAGACTTCAACTCAAAAAAAAAAAAAAAATTGGCCTTAAAATAATATCAAATCATTTGAAATCATCAATTTTAATAACTTAAAAACTAGGCTTTTATTGGGAGAAACATTTCTGAAACTTCAAAATGCAAAGGCCTGCAGTGAGAACACACACTTGAGAAGAATGCATGATGACAAAAAATGGGTTTCTGCAGATAAGATAAACCTTGATAAAAAGAGGAATTGAGTTTAGGAGTGCAAGAAATGAGTTGCTTTCTTTCTCCTCCTCTAAGCAATGCCCTAATGCAGAGGTCCCCAATCCCCTGAACCATAGGAGTAGGAACTGGGTTGCACAGCAAGAGGTGAGCGGCAAGTGAGCGAGTTTCATCTGTATTTAGAGTCACACCCCATCACTCTTATTACCACCTGTGCTCCACCTTCTGTCAGAGCAGCAGTGGCATTAGGTTCTTATAGGAGTATGAACCCTATTGTGAACTGTGCACAGGGATGAAGGTTCCACGCTCCTTATGAAAATCTAATGTCTGGTGATCTGAGGTGGAACTGAGGCAATGATGCTCATGCTGAGATGCAGCTACAAAAACAGATTAACATTAGCGGTGAGGTTTGACTACACAGAGGCCAAATTAATTGCTTGCGGACTCATATCAAAACTCTGTTGGTGAGTTGTGAGTTGATGTACTTCCATTGTACAGCTGCATCTGGTGGCAGACTTTAAATCAGAATATGATGCTTATTTTAGTCCACACATGGCCCACTCATTATTTCCTTTACCACTTCCATTCACACATCTTTCCTTTATTGTGCACTTGTCTCAGTCACAGTTTTGGTAAGCCCACAAGCTAATGCTAGCCAAAATGAGTAAAATGCAAATGTCATGGAGAGCTTCTTTGAAAAGGGGAAAAGACCCAATGATAAGACAGCAGAAGACTCTAAGACTGCTAACAAAAAACTGCATTTAAAAGAAAATATCAAGAATCCTACTTAAATTATGGTATCATTGCAAAAGGTGATTCACATTCTCTATGCCCATTTTGTATATGTGACACCTGGCTATCCACCAAATCTATAAAACCTTCAAAACTGTTTCACCACATGGAAATCAAACATCCTGCATTAGAAGATAAGATTCTGGAATTTTTCATAAGAAAAAAATCATGAACACAAAGAACAAAGGCAATTATTGAAGGCTATCTCTTCGTCAAATGTGTCTGCATCATTCTTAGTGGCTAACCACATTGTTAAAGCTAAGAAGCTCTTTACTATTGATGAAGAGTGGATTCTGCTTACTGCTAAAGATATTTGTCATAAACTTTTAGGACAAGTTGCAGTTCAAAAGGTGACCCGTGTTCTACTTTTGGCTAGCACTATAACTAGATGAATTTATGAATTAGCAGAGGATATTGAGGCACAGTTGTTAGGATTAATAAGTCACTGTGGTACACAATCCAGGTTAATGAGTCTACTATCGTTAACAGCAAAGCAGCAATGCTTATTTTCATGCAATATATTTTTCAGCAGGATGTCATGAGGATATGTTATGTGCACTTTTGTTGCCAGCCGATACCACGGCTACAGAACTATTCAAGTCTTCAAGGGATTCCACATCAGGAAAACTGAATCAGTCATTTTGTGTTGGTATATGCACAGATGGAGTGGCTGCCATGACTAGGCGACTTTTTGGTTTCACTACTCAGGTCAAAGAAGTTGCTTCTGATTGTGAGTCTATGCACTGTGTTATCCACAGGGAAATGATGACTAGCTGAAAAATGTCATCTGAACCTAATGGTGTTTTGTAGGATGTGATTAAAATTATCAACCTCATTAAAGTACATGCCCTTAACTCATGTCTGTTCACACAGCTCTGTGAGGAGATGGACACAGAGCACACAACACTTCTCTTATGCACAGAAGTGAGAAGCCTTTCTAAAGGTAGATCACTGACCAGAGTTTCTGAGTTACAAGAGCTGCTGCAGAGATTTCTTTTACAAAAATAGTCACCACTGGCAGCACACTTCAGTGACACAGAAAAGGTCACAAAACTTGCTTACTTGTGTGACATATTCAACCTGCCCAACAAACTGAATTTGTCATTTTGGAGGAAAATAACAACTGTGTTCAAGTCAGCAGATAAAGCGTCTACGTTCAAAGCAATACTGAAATTACGGGGCAACAAGTGAACATTGATATTTTTGACATATTTCAAATATTAGAAGAAATCTTGAAAGAGACTAAGCTAGGGTCTTCTTTCTCCCAGCTGGTATATGATCACCTATCTCAGCTTTCAAAAGAGTTTGAGAATTACTTCCTAACTACAAAATACCCCTAAACTGGGAATGAATGGATCTGTGACCCATTTGTGAATAAGCCAAGTGAATTGACTTTGTCCATGCTAGAATAGGACCAACTGCTTGAGATTACAAATGATGGTGTCCTTAAAGTGTGTTTGAAACAACTTCAAATCTCCATACATTCTGAATTAAAGACAAGGCAGAATATTCTGAGATTGCCACAAAAGAACTAAAAGCCCTGCTTCCATTTCCAATATTCTATCTCTGTGAAGCAGGGTTTACTGCAATTGACAGTCACTAAAATGAGATCACAGAGAAGACTGGACATAAGCAACACACTTCAGGTGTCACTGTCTCCAATCAACTCCAGATGGAATCATCTAGTTGCAGAGAAACAGGCTCAGGGCTTCCACTTCCGCATTATGGTGAGTTGTATAATTATTTCATTATATATTACAATGTAATAATAATAGAAGTGAAGTGCACAGTAAATGTAATATGCTTGAATCATCCCAAAACCATCTCCCCACCTTCTGGTCTGTGGAAAAATTGTCTTCCACAAAACCTGTCTCTGATGCCAAAAAGGTTGGGATCGATGCCCTAATGGATGTAGATGAGAATAAAAAGAGCCTTAGGTATATCTTAGAGATGACAGGCAGTCTAAAAGTAGAAGGCACCTGGATTTTATTTTCTTAGTGAAGCCTAAGTTGTAGTGGAAAGTTTCAGTGACAAATATTAGAGTAAAAGTAGCCAGTTATAGCCAGGCAATGAGAGCATACACCCATCTCCTGAGTCCTCTGTGTCCACAAAAAGTAAAAAGAAGACTAGGAAAGTCTCTCACAACCTACTTTGGAGGACTAGGAACTTGGATGTGGCATTTACTTAGTGAAATATCTTCAGCAATATTTTCAACAGAGAAAATGTCAGTACACGCAAAGTATGTCTTAGGGCAGTGGTTTTTCAACATGTAGTTGCTAGAGTAGCAGAATCTGCATGAACTGGTACTGTGTGAAAGGGAGGTTCTCAGATCCCATTCCAGACCTAATAAATCAGAAACTCTGATTTATTCATTTGAGAATAAGTTAGGTGAATTGACTTTGTCCATGCTCGAAGAGGATTGATTGCTTGAGATTGCAAATGATGGTGGCCTTAAGGTATGTTTGTAGCCCCTAAGTCTGTGTTCTAATAAGTCCTCCAAAGAATTTTAATACAGATTTAAGTTTGAGGACCACTGCTAGTGGATGCTTGCAGAGATTGCCAGGGATCATGGACCATGACCAAAATCACTCTGAAGAACAATGGGAAGGTGGAGTGAGTGGCAAAAACTCACATTGATTGAGTTTAAAAAACAGGATTGGCCAGGCTCAGTGGCTCAGCCTGTAATCCCGCACTTTGGGAGGCCAAGGTGAGTGAATTGCCTGAGCCCGCGGGCTCGAGACCCACCTGAGCAACTTAGTGAGACTTCATCTCTACAATAAATCAACAAATTAACCAGGTGTGGTAGTGCACACCTGTAGTTCTGGCTACTTGGAAGACTGAGGCGGAAGGATCACTGGAGCCTAGCAAGTCGAGTCTGCAGTGGCCGGGAGCGGGTGACAGAGTGAGACTCCAACTCAAACAAAAAAACAAAAAAACAACAAAAAAAACAAAAACAGGATTGACTGAGAAATTACTGAATTTGAGAAAGTTAGTCTGTGATTGATTAGATTACGGTGAAATCAATGCCCTCATTTTATAGATAAGGAAACTGAACCAAAGGGAAATTAAGAGACTTGTCCACCATCATAAGCCATTATGATAAAGCAGCACCACCAAATAAGTGTGGCAAACTGAGAAGAAATCATTAACATAGAAAAGTTAATGAAATTTTGTTCTTCACAATCTGAGGGGGGAATAGTAGTTATAGTAATAGGAGTGAAAATGAACTACCATGAACTATTTATTCATATATTCTCCCCTAAGAACGATCCCTTTTCAAATTAAGCAGAAATTTTGAAGGTAAGATGAAAGTGGTGGTTAAAACAAAAAGCACAGACCCCAGTTGTTACTGAGTGACTCAATCAGAGATCAAACCATCAGCCAATACGCTAAGTAACACAGAGAGAAATATAAACCATGGCCTTGGGGGCTCCACTGTGAACAAAGATTGGGAAAGTCTGAAAGGCTGTTAACAGGAGTATGATGAGCCATAAGAAGGTAGCTGGTGGAAAAGTGACAGAGATGTTTTTGGAAGTTAGAGGAAAGGAAATCCTTGTTACAAAGTGAGAAAGTTAGCAAAATTATAACCTGGAGCACTGTTGACAAAAGAAACTGTACCTAATGAATTAAATTATCTAGTTTCATGGTTATCAGACAGACTGTCAAGACGCAGCCTGTTCTGTCCCCACTGTGACTTGTGAGAGGAGAGAGTTTATTTGAAATACAAAGGAGGCAGGCCTTCTTGTTTTTGAAATAACTTTAAAATATGGCATTCTATACTAAAATTACGGCATGTCTTCTGAGCAAAAATAAATTTAAGGTGCTGAATTCAGAAAGATGTGGTAGAAGATGAAGCCATAAGCAATATTATAAATCCTTTGTTAGGATCTCAGAAAAGTTTAAGGTGATACCTAGACACTTTCAAGCAGACAAAAGCCCTTTAAATATGTAAAGAGCATTGTCCCATAAGAGGATTACAGAGAATCAAAAAAGTCAGTGAAATGTGTGGGTGACACTTTTATTGAATAGAAAAAGACACAACAGGATTTATAGAAAACCCACATTTTTCAAAAGAATTGCATGAGCAGAAACAACACCAGCTTGACATCAAAGGGAAGTATAGAGTACAAAATGAAAACAGGCCCTTGGACTGCCTAAACAAGTTTGGGCAGGAAGTAGCCTGAGGAATGTACTCAACTTCAAACCCTGACCATTTTTACAGAATAGAAATGGATGACTTGGGGAAAATTGAAGAACGCAAAAGGCAAATTCAAGCACTGCACACTGTTAGTCCCAGAAAGTAGAACTGAGCCCTAATCAAGGAACTGGCAGCATGTCTTCAGAAGAGTTGTGGAACAATTACTTCTTTTTGATTAGGAGTGTCCATTGTAGTTATTCTATACAAATATGTGTCCCACACTCAGAAATAATTTATATTTCATACTGAGTATGTGAGAGGCAAGATAACATGTCTCCTTAGCCCACAAGTCTTCAGACAGAAAGATGCTACACTTAAGAAGCGACATTCAAGGAACTGAAATCAAGGAACCACATCTGCCTCTAAATCTCATCTACCCAACAGAATCCTAGACTTCAAGCCTCAACCAGATGCTGTAATTTGAGGAGTGTCTTGTAAGGAAGTGAATGAATTTTGCATAAGTGAGGAAGATAAATATTCTGTGGCTAGATGGCAGTCTGTAGTGGTCTTAAATCATGTAAACAAATTTGTGGACATTCTTAAATATTCTGTGGCCAGAGGGCAGTCTGTAGTGGTCTTAAATCATGTAAACAAATTTGTGGACATTCTTTCCATCAAGAGATGGAATCTGATTCTGCTTACCTTCAATATAAGCTGGTTTGAGTAATCTGCTTAATGAATAGAAAACATGATGGGCTTTTAAGGGTAAGTTAGAAATAGTGCTAGAACTTCACTTGACTCTCTCTCAGAACAATTACCCTTGGGACTATTCACCATGACACGAGGAAGCCAAGCAGCTTCATAGACTGGTCAATTGTATGAATATTGTCCACAGCCCAGCTGAGGTCTCAGTGGCATCCAGCATTAACTGCCACAAATGTGGGAGAGTGATCATCGCCAGATAATTCCATCCACCAGATTACAAGCTGCCAAATGGAACAGATATGAATATTTCCTGCCAGGCTCTGAACAAACTACAAATTCGTCAACAAAATACATGCTATGGTTTTTAGCCACTGAATTGTAGAGGTGGTTTATCATGCTACAACAGATAAACAGAATACTGGTCATTTAAACTAACAAAACATTTCTACTATTCAGAAGACCTTTGTTTCAAACACATTTCCTAAATCACAGAGTAGTATAATCTGTCATCCTATATGCCAGGTGTTTGATATTCTCTCTTTGTTTCTCTCTGTCTCTCTTTATAATTTCAAATGCACTATTTTACCTGTATCTTGAAAATTATCTTTGAGATAAGGTGTATAGACTTTAACAATCTCACTTTACCGATGTGATAACTTGAGACCTACAATTTTAATTTTCTATTATTTTTTGTCACTAGTATTACCACTTTAGAGATTAAGAAAGAATAAAAAATTTAATCAGTTTTTATATATCCAGTCATTAAGTGTCAGTGGAGTGAATGGGCTGTTTTATATGAAAACATTAACTCTTTGAATCCAGAGCTTATGTGGACAGGGAACCAAGTGTAACACAGATTATAACAATAGGAAAATTAGAAGAACTCTACTATCTTTTCCCAGGCCTTTTCTTCTTTTTCTTCTTCTTTTTCTTTTTATGTCCTTTCTTAATTGCAAACCATAACCTTATTTAGCATCTTTGTTGCTGAGGACAGAAAACACTACCCACTGCTTCAGATTCAACTGGAATTCCATGCATATTTAGTAAACCAATGGGATTCACTTCCGAAGGAGACTCAGATTCCAGAAGTCAACCTGCATTTTCATGTCCTCTTAAAATGATAGCAGTAGTGCACATTATAAGCTCACATAAAGTGCCAAGCACATAGCTAAGCATTTATGTCTTATGGTATTTAATATTCACATAAACATTAAGATATTAATTATAAAATTGCCCCCATTTTATAGTTCAGAGACTTAGAGCTTAAGTCTCTTATGCTTTTAAGTCACTAGCCCATGGTCACAGGGTTGATAAGCAGCAGGACTAGATCAACTTCTCCAAAAAGCCCTCACTCTTAGCCACTTACATAAGTGTCATATTCATCACTGAGTAGCTTATGTAGCTTGGACATGCCTTCCATCATGCCTGAATAATTGACATCAACTTTTGACCCAAATATTTCACCAAAAAAGGCTGAGAATGTTTAAAGTATCATTGTGTTGCTATCTTTATTCTTTCCCAATGTAAACTTTAATGTGATATGTTCTGCTATCAGTGCTTGTTTAGTTGCATCTTGCAAATTTTAAAATGTTTTCATTTTTATTCATTTAAAAATATTTTTTAATTTTATGTTTGAATGTGTACTCAGCTACATAAGAAGTTTGGCTTTGAAAAATCCTTTTCTTTCTTCATTGTATTGTTTTGGTGTCATAGAAAATTGGCGGGCTGTTTAACTGTGGGTGTATTTCTAACAACTCAATTATGCTTTCTTGATCACTTTTTAATTTTTGGTATGCCAGTACCACACTTTTTTGATTATTGTAGATTTATAGTGGTGTTGAAATCAAATAATGTAGGTTTATTTTTTCTTTTTGAAGAGAAATATTATCTAGAACACTCTAGATTATTTGCATTTTTAAATAAACTTCAAATGCAGCTAATTAATTCTTAAAGAAGGAAGAGCAAATGAAAAAGGAGCTAAGTTCATCTACTAGGTCTCGTGGATGTGTTGTACATTTCTTTAGACTTTCAATGTTTAAAAAAATGATGTCTGCAAATAGATGGAGCTTAATTTCTTATTTCTGACCTTTACATATTTTATTTACTTTTCTTTCCTTGTTTTACTGGCCATGACCTTCTATATAATAATAAACATAAATTATGATGTCGAACATTCCTGGCTTGATTTTAAAAGAAAAAAGCTTAGTATTTCAACATAAAATATTATCTGAGCTATAGTTTTCTACGTAGATGCCTTTCATCAAATTTCAGTTTTCCAAGAGTTTTTATTATGAATGGGTATTGAATTTTGATAAATAATTCTTATGAGTTAATTAAGATAAAAGACATATAGAAAAAATAATGATTTTTTAAAAAATGTGTTAATATTGTGGCTTACAATGTTTGTCTGTTAAATACATTTTCATCCTTGGGGTAATCTACAGTTGGTTTTGTGGCATTATTATTTTTTATATATTTCTGGAATTTGTTAATCTCCTAGGGAAATACATTCTTTATACTTTTTTTTTATTTTGAGAGAGCAGGATTTATTGAGAGGACAGAAAATCTCCCACAGTGGGAGGGGACCAGAAGGGGTTACCCCTCTTTATAATTATCTTCAGAATTCCAAATCTCTTAAACTCCCTATTTGATGACATATAGATTGACACATAATGCTTTTCTCATAGTTATGCAAATTGTTAAACATAAAATTGTAGGCTGCAACAGTAGTCATTTTCAAAATACTACTTCTTTTCAAATAACATTTCTTGCATTTTCAAAGAAGAAAAATAAGCGTATACAGTAAATGTTTAATTTATTGATTCTCTATACTCACTTGTTTTTCCAAAATATATTTGATTGTTATCTGAAGAGCACTGATGCCATGTTTTCTGTCTCTGTTACTTTGCTTGTGCTGGTTCTTATGTCTGGAATTTCATATCCTCACATTTACTATCAACATATTTGAATCCTTCATGTCCTCGAGATTCTAATCAAAGACCAAGTCCTCCATGCAGCCTTCTCTTAAAACTTCCAGTTATGATCACCTCTTGCTTCCCAACTTACACACAGTGGCCAAATAGCTTTCAATATGATATTTACATTAGACCTGTTTATGACTCAGTGCCTCACATTGGAAAAGATGGCCTACTATTCAGTTTTGTTACTTTCATCTAGATTACAGCCCACTGGTTGAGTTAATTCTCAAGTTGGTGTATAAAAGTCAAAGGAAATTACTGCTTTTATTTTTTAGACACATTGGATATTTTGATGATTTCTTCATGGTGTATGTAAACCTCACTTGAATTTTTAGAAGTATTTGTGGCTTATTCAATCAATAATTTGGCCCATGAAAATGTTATAGTCTATTGTTCCACCTGGGAGAAAGTGATTTACTGGTAAGACAGAACATTTAATGCAATACTGCCTTCTACTTATAAAATATAATTCACATTTTTATATTGATTAGTTATGTTTTTCTTTCTCTATCTCCTTCTGTCTTTCTTTTGCTGTATGCACAAACACACACAAATACTTATATAATCTTGTTTTTAATATACTATATTTTATAAAAATCAGCTTCTGCTTTA
Organism: Cephalopachus bancanus; assembly: GCA_027257055.1. Classification (NCBI taxonomy): domain Eukaryota; kingdom Metazoa; phylum Chordata; class Mammalia; order Primates; family Tarsiidae; genus Cephalopachus; species Cephalopachus bancanus. The sequence continues at coordinate 1,208,317 of JAPVLO010000096.1, read as the reverse complement.
AGTTCCTGCTTCAGTAAAGTATTTCAATGCATTTCATCTCATCTTCATTATAACCAATTATGGTTTCAGATTGTTTTATATCTTAAAAATCCTAGAAAAAGTACAAATAATTTAACAGGAGTTATCCCTTGATCCTCTTTTTTTGTTTTATCTCTAAATAAAGAATAAGTAGATTACAATATTAGAAAAAGTAAATATGTAATAAATTTCTGAAAATCACTAGGAGAAAATTATAAACATTATAAAATAATGCTATTTTATGTTACTTCTAAAGGTGTGGTTTAGGAAATAGATTCAATATTAAAACTCTTTCCCCAACTGAATTTTTAACAATATTCCTTCCAATATCCCCTTAATAGAATAAAAGAATATTAGTAAATGTAAACAACATTATTTAATGTGATAGAAAGGAAAGAAAAATATGAAATTATATAGTATTTTCAACTGAAGAATTATTTTACTTTTAAGTTTGTGCTGAAACATATATTCAAAAGACTTCAGAGTTAGCTTTTTCCCCTTTTATATATGAGTGGGGAGTTTGTTTGGACAGATAATTATTTCAGTTCACTGCACAGTTTTCCAGTACAATATGCTGTATACCAAGATGTACCAGCTTTTTCAGAAAACTAGGTATCCCATGACAAAATATTTGCTAAAAAAGAACAATTAAAATTTTAGCAAAATCATGTCACTTCTTTTAAAAATCATCAGTTTGAGACAATGTTTCTCAAATTTTATCCCTTCATACGCTGTATTATTCCCTATCTTAACCACAAGCCCACCCCATACAAGGAACACACTTGTGATTTATGCTGTTTCTTTTGAATGAATTAACACAGCACTGTTCACTTAAGTCATACTCTAAGTGATCAAATCAGTAAAATTGGGTACTGGATACTAGGTACAGATATATGAAAATAAAAGCAAATACATTTTAAAAGTGTACCTTGCACGATAAAATTTGCTGATGTATCCACAGTTGTCTATTTACCATTTTTGGGGAAACATCAAGCACGGGGAAGCTTGGCCAGCTCTTCCCTTTCTTTGAAGGTCCTGACCAGGCCTCATCATGAATAGTGCTGACCATCATGTTGAATGTCTGTCATAGATTCACTGTTACAGCCTCACACGTGCCCGGCATCCCTCTCTAGTCCAGATTACTTCTAAGTGACTTCCCCAGTCAATCCCAAAAATGTTGCTGAAGTCACACACATCATTTCATTTATCTATCTATTGATCATCTATCTATCTATCTATCTATCTATCTATCTATCTATCTATCTATATCTCTCTATCTGTTTTAATTTTTATAAAATGCCACTTTGCTTCTTCTCCTTTCCTTCGACAGTGAAATCTCAGTGTCTTGTTTCCTATATTTTTGCCAGAGTCTGCCCATCATCTTTCTTTCTTTTTCTGGAACTGCTCTGACATTTGGAAACTTAGCATCCTTTGTATGTGATGAGTTTTCTCTCTAATTGCTAAACATATTCACACATTATTCTAACACTTTAAGAAGATTTTTTGCCTGTGGTGTGAGGGTGAAGCACAGATGGTTCAGAAAAGGCTGTGTGTCTATTTCCGCTTCACACTCTCTGGGAAAATCTGATTTCTTCACTGACTACTTGTATAAATACTACTTTCCATAAAACCAACCAAACAACAGCAACAAAAAAGTAACACTTTTATATGCCTAATGTCAATATTTTATTCACTAAAAATTGGACTATAGTTTTAAATTCTGAGATATTACTAGATAATTTTTATAAAATTGCATATTTAAATTTTTTCATATAAAAGTTTTATTAAGATAAAATTCACAAACAACAAATTTAACTTCTTAAAATTATACAATTCAATGATTTGTATTATATTCACAGGTTTGTGCAACTATCTACACAATTTTACAGCATTTTTTCATCCCAAAAAGAAACATCACATTCATTAACAGCCACTGCCATTCCTATCCTAAATACTGACTATAGACACAACTCATCTACTTTCTGAAGAGATATTTCATATAAATGGAATAAAATAATATGTAGTCTTTTTAAATTGGCTTCTCTATTCCTCAAGATTGAAGAGGAAAGAATCCTCCCTGACTCATTCTATGAGGCCAGTTTCACACTGATACCAAAGCCAGAAAAAGACACAATGAAAAAAATAAAACTACAGATGAATACCCCTTATGAATATAGATGCAAAAATCCTTGACAAAATATTAGTTAACCAAATTCAACAACACATTAAAAAAATACAACATGACCAAATGGATTTTATCCCAGGGATGCAAGGGTGGTTCAACATATGTAAGTCAATAAATATGATCCACTACATAAACAGAATTTAAAATCATATGATCATTTCTATAGATGTAGAAAAAGCATTTGATAAAATTCTGAGAAAAAATAGGCACGGAGGGAACATTCCTCAAAATAATAAAAACTATGTATGACAAACACACGGTCAATGTAATCTTGAATGGAGAAAAGTAGAACACATTCTCCCTCAGAACTGGAACAAGACAAGGATGTTCCCTTTCACCACTACTATTCAAAATAGTACTGGATGTCCCACCCCGAGCAATTAAGCAAGACAAAGAAATAAAAAGTATGCAAATTGGAAAAGAATAAATCAAACTATCTGTATGCTAACAGCATGATCTTATACCTAGGAAAAACACAAAGACTCCTCAAAAAAATTCCTTGACTTGGTAAATGAATCCAGAATAAAGTTTCAGGATACAAAATCAATACACAGTGCTTCCTTTGATGGCTTAGCTGGTAAAGCGGAGGTCAAAATCAACACACATAAATCAGTAGCACTGCTATACATCAATAACAACCAAGCTGAGAAACAAAAAACTCAATTCCATTTACAATAGCAGTCATAAACCTAAAATACCTAGGATTCTATTTACCAATGAGATGAAAGATACCTATAAAGAGAACTATAAAACTTGATGAAAATGATTACAGAGGACACAAACAAATGAAGAAAAGTCCCACACTCATGGATCAGAAGAATCAACATTATTAAAATGACCACATTACTCTAAGTAATTCACAGATTCAACGTAATCCTTACCAAACTACCAATGTTATTTTTCACAGAATTAGAAAAAAACAATCATAAAATGTGTATTTCACCAAAATACTAGTCAAAATAGCCAAAGTAATCCTAAACAAAAAGAACAAAGTTGAAGGTATCACCTTACCTGGCTTCAAAGGAGCAGACACATGGACCAATGGAACAGAATTCAGAATCCAGGAATAAACCCAAATACCTACAACAAATTGATCTTTGACAAAACAGACAAAAACACCCAATTCAATAAGGAAAAGACATCCTATTCAACAAATGGTGCTAGGAGAAATGGATAACTACATGCAGCAAAATGAAACTTGGTCCCTATCTTTCCCCATATTCAAAAATTAACTCAGGATGGATCAAAGACCTCAATGCCAGACCTGAAACCATAAAAACCCTAGAAGATAATCTAGGAAAAATTCTTATGGACATTAGCCTTGGCAAAGAAAGAATTTATGACTAAGACTCCAAAAGCAAATGCAACAGAAACAAAAATAAACAAGTGGAACTTAATTAAAATAAAAAAACTTCTGCACAGCAAAAGAAATTATCAACAAAGAAAATAGGCAATCTACAGAATGGGAAAAAATAGTCACAAACTATTTATCTGGCAAAGGACTAATATCCAAAATTTACAAAAAGTCTCAAACAAACCAGCAAGTAAATAGCAATTAACCCCATTAAAAAGCGGGCAAATGACATGAACAGACATCTCTCAAAAGAAGATATACAAATTACCAATAAACACATAAAAATGCTCAATATCACCCATCATCAGTGAAATGTAAATTAAAACCACAAGGAAATACCAACTCACACCAATCAGAATGGTCATTAATAAAAAATCAAAAATAATAGATGGTGGTGTGGATGCGGAACAAAGGGAACACTTAGACACTGTTGATGAGAGTAAAAAGTGGTATGGAAAGTGGTATGGAGATTACTCAAAGAACTGAAAGTAGATCTATCATTTGATCCTCCAATCTCACTACTTGGTATCCACCCTAAGGAACAGAGTTCGTTTTTATATAACAAAGACACCTGCATGTGCATGTTCATTTCGGCACAATTCACAATTGCAAAGATGTGGAATAAACCTAAATGCCCATCAATGGATAATTGCAAAGATGTGGAATAAACCTAAATGCCCATCAATGGATAATTAAAAATGTGGCACATATACACCATGGAATATGTAAATTAAGTAATATTCTATTTATTTAATTTTAATTTTTATGTTAATATTTTTAAAAATAGCTTTTCATCAATATTTAGAGTTGTGTTTTTATTGGTTGCCCAAGGCCTCATCATGTACACTTAAGCTTATCAGATTCATGTCTTATTCATATAAATTTATCACAATAAATGCTCTTACTTTAAATGAGATACAATAGGAATATTACTCCTATATAGCTTTATTCCTCTTTCCCCCTTTTTGTGGGAATAGAGTTAAGCATATTACATTTATGTTATAAACCCAACAAAATGTTTTTATATTATTACCTTGTATAATGCTACACATTTTACAGAAACTAAGTGAGAAAGTAGAACAATTATATATTTATGAAATTTGTTATATTAACCTTCTTATTTACCATTCTTGGGTCTTTTCATTTATTACTGTGAATTCAAGTTACCTTCTGCTGTTATTTATTCACTCCATGACAGTTTTGCTCCCACCCACTTATGCTGTGTTGTTAAAGCAACACACACTATGCTTCTATCCATAATAGTCCCAATAATACAGTTGCATACTTTATTTTATTTTTAAATAAATCGAGAGAAATAAGAAAAACTACACCTTTATACTGTCTTTTATAATTTTATTACAGTTTTGGCAGTTTCTCTCTCTCTTTTTTCAATGTAAGTTGAATTTCTGACTGGGGTGACTTGTTTCCAGTATGAAAAACTTCTCTTAATATTCATTGTAAGATTGTTAGCTACAAACAAAATCTTTCAGGTTATTTTTCTTTTATCTTTACATATTTTATTTTGTTTTTAGTTTTGAATACTTTTGCTTGATATGAGATTCTTGCTTGATTATTAATTTTTCTTTTGGCACTTTAAATTTTGTCATTTTGTAGCCAAAAATGTTCACTTCTGCTTTGAGAAATGATTTTAAGCCTTTTTCTCTCTTAGTCTACATTTTAAAGTTTTTTTCTTTCTTTTACTCTTGGCTTAGCCTTGCGCGATGATTCCATGATTGAATACATATCCATAAATCTAACTGTGTACTTGCTTGAGAAATTCCAGAGGCTGGTCTTGTAATATGGCAGAATTTTCCACAGTTCACAATGCGAGTATATCAAGCAGACCTCCAGACGGATGACGATTTGAGAAACCATCAGAGAAAGTTTTCAGATGGGCAGCAATTCAAGATAACCATCAAAGTAAGATCAGCTCCCTGTGCAACTCCCAGATGTTCTTCATTACATCCTTTCCCTTCAAAATCCCCTCTCCTTAGCCTAAAATTTTGAAATGGTATTATGAGGCATAAAACTGCCATTTCCGCATCTGCCATGTTTTGAAATAAAGTCACTTTCTTTGTACTACATCTTGTGCTATTCATTTTTGCCCAACAAGTAAAGAGTAGCAAATTTTATGATATACAATTCCAATGCCTTCTGCCTTCTATTGGTTCTAATGATAATTTTGTTAATGTTATAGTAATTCCCTTGTGCATAACCAGTTCATTTCCTCTTGCTGCTTTAAGATTTCCTTTTTTGTTCTTGACATCCAAGAACCAAGAATGGTAAATAAGAAGGTTAATTTGATTAGGTATAAATCTTTTTGTACTTATGTGAATCTTGTTGAGCTTCCTGTATATGAAGATTATTGCTTTTCATCAAATTTGAGAAACTTTCAACCATTATTTCTTTGAATATTTTTTCTCCTTTCTCTTTTCTTTCTGATATTCTCCTTTCACATCTGTTGGTGTGCTTAATTGCATGCCACATTCCTTTGAAGCTTTGTTCGTTTTTAAAAATATATTTTCTCTATATTCTTTGGATTTAATAATCTTTACTAATCTATATTCAACTTTATTAATTTTGGGGGGCAGTTCAAGTCTACTATTATGTTCCTCTAAAGAATGTTTCATTTTGGGTATTATAATTTTCAACTAAAAAATTTCCATTTGGTTACTTTTACATAACTCCTATCGCTTTATTGTTATTCTCTATTTGAGATGACATTGTCACAATACATTTTTTACTTTTTTTTTTTAATTGGAGTCTCATTCTGTCACCCAAGCTGGAGTGCAGTGGCACACTCACAGTCACCCCAGCATCTACCTACTGAGCTCCGGAGATCCTTCCACCTCAGGCTTTCAAGTAGACAGAACTACAGGCATGTGCTACACATCTGGCTAATTTTTTGATTTATAGTAGAGACAAGGTCTCACCAAGTTGCCGGGCTGATCTCAAACCCGTAGGCTCAGGCAATACACTAACCTTGGCCTCCCAAAGTGCTGGGATTACAGGCTGAACCACCGAGCCCGGCCTTTCTTACTTCTTAAATCATGATTTCCTTTAGTGTTTTAAAAATATTTTGAGTGACTTGTTTAAAATCTTTCTTTAAAGTTCAACATCTGGATCCTATCATGGGCAGTTTTTGTTGACTGCTTTGTTTTTCTCTACATTATGGGTCCATCTTTCTTTTTCTCTTCATTCTCCGAATCTTTGTTGATAATTGGACATTTTTGATAATACACTATAACAACTCTGAATTTTCTTTCTGAGTCTGTTGTTATCGTTTTCTTATTTATTTGGTTTGTGATGGCTAGACTATTTTAGTACTCCACTTCCTGCACAGCATAAAACCTTTCATTGCTCTGAGGTTGCAGCCATGGAATTGTACAGGAGCACTGTTGTATGAGAGTGTTTTTCCATGAATCCAACCATACTGCCCATCGAAACTGGACTGGACTAAAAAAAAAAAAGGAAAAACCAAAAAATAAAAACAATGGAATATTTTTTTTACGCGGGCCATAAAGAATGGAACAAATATATGGACTTTGTCACAAACCTTGGATGGATTTAAAACGATTCATACTCAGCGAGACTACCCACAATAAAAAAAAGAACAGAGATAGCATATGTTTTCACTCAATAAGCAGACCTTGAACCCAATTATAATACTATAAGAAAGGGATTGGCAGTAGTGGGAAACTGTCGGTAGGGGGGTAGGAGGATTGACAGTTGAGGGAAACTACTGAGAAGGAAGGGTACAACTCATCAACAAGGGTACCTACATAATCAATGTTTGTATACCTAACCTTTAATTGTACCCCACATCTTTATAATAAAAAAATAAATAATAAAAAAGAGAGTGTTTTTCACAGGGCTTTCTCTATCATCCTCATCTCTGTTAAACCATTATTTTTTCTGTTAGTAACATACTCAGATTTTAGGCTATACTAATGGCTGCAGTTTCTCTACTGTTTTAGATAATATCCACAGGGGCATAACTTGCTCCATGCTCTGAACCTCTTCACTTTGGGAACCTTATCAGTTGTCTTTTTGTGTTTTGTCCTGACCCTAGAAGGACTCTTTTTATCTTTCTTTTTCTCTGATTGTTTCTGGAAAACTAGGTATCTTTCAGTTTAGCTTGTTTTTAAATGGAGCTATCAATCTCCTTGAAATTCTTACCTCCAAAATAGTCAGTTCATTGTTTTTGAGAGGTCTGTTAGGTTTTAAATTCTTTACACTCTGTTGTATATAAAATCAGTTCTTTTGAGAAGAGTTTGGAAGCTCTCTGTTATAAGGCCTGCTTCTTCACCTGAACTATATCTCTGAGCTGGTGTTTTTTAGTCGTGGCTAGGAACAGTAACCCCCATCCCTTGGAGTGGAATATTTGCATTGTGAGCAGACTGGCTGAAGGTAATAGCCTCCAGTCTTTGTAACTTGTCCTTCCTGTAGTTGAACTTCAGACAATAAGTGAGCTGAAGTGAAAGTAACTGGGTTCCCACTATTCCTAGATAGTTGTAGTTGGAATAGAATCTTTGTCCTACGTATGAGAGATAGGTGAAGAAACAGTGTCGCTACTTCTCTGCTACACTCACTGGAGTTAAATCTCTCAACTCGAAGCTTGGGGAGAGTACAAAATGCTGGCAGCTTCTCTTGCAAAGATGCCAAAAATCATGGCTGAGAGTTGGGAGAGGGTAAGCCCTATCTTTTTGGCCACTGTCCGTAGTAGAACTTTTATCACACTGAGCTGGGAATTAGGAGGAGGAAGGATTTGAGTCATGGCTCAAGTACTTTACAAATATAGTTCTTACTAAGATTAAGTAACATTTCTTGAATAAATACTTCATTGCTGTACGATTTTAAGATAATTTGCAGAGACTTTAAAACAGCAGTCACCAAACGTTTTGGAGTCAGGTACCAGTTTCACGGAAGACAATTTTTCCACGAATGGAGTTGGGGGGCAGTAAATGGTTTGAGGATCATTCAAGAGCATTGCATTTATTGTGCACTTTATTTCCATTATTATCATATTGTAACATAAAATGAAATATATAGCATTACGACCTCAACTCTACTTTAGATCATCAAACATTAGATTCTCATAAGGAGCGTTCAACTTAGATCCCTCACATACGCAGTTCACAATAGAGTTTGCCCTTCTATGAGAATCTAATGCCACCACTGATTTGACAGAAGATGGAACTTAAGTGGTCTCATTCACCCACCACCCACCTCCTGCTGTGTGACTAAGTTCCTAACAGACCACAGACTTAAAACTGATCAGGTGTCAGGAGCCCCTGCTTTAAAAGATTGTTTTTCTCAAAAATTAATTTTCACCAGTATTTTTGTTTTACTGGGTACAAGCTCATGCAACTCTTTATGCCACCATTCCAGAAATCAAAGCACCACTTTTCATTGTACAATTTCTCTCTTCAAGGCACTGTATTACCTTCTGGATCTAATGTTTATATATATACTTGGTTTTATCTTCAATAAGTTAATTAAAGAAGAAGAAACATTCATAGATAGTTATTATGTAGGACACATGTGGTAAGTGCAGAGCAGAGGTGTAAAAGTTTTCAAGGCTCAGAGTAAAATTTCTGTTGTGTTTAGAGTAGCCTCTAACATTTCCCCAGGAAAGCAAGAGTTGACTCACAAAGAGTTGACAGACAAAGGTGGAGAAAAATGCAAAAAGTAGGGAAGGTCAGTGTTCTGAAGGAGAATGGAAAGAAATCCACTGTGTTTACAGTATAGGGTTCAAGTATCAAACACCAGGAGAGAAATCTGCAAGTCAGGCCAAGGACATTTTATAGAGATTCTTCCTCCATATTTGGAGTTATTTATCAAAATTGGACCTAAGAAATATTTTTAAAAGTAAAAATGACCAAGTAGTACTCAATATCAAAATGATGTTTGGGAATCTAAAATAGGGTGAAACTAATGTAAGATGATACCATCTTAATAGTTAACTATACAGCTCTTGGTGAAGCAGGATCTTTGTCAGATGAAAATGAGTGCAAAAACAGATAAATAGAAGCTCTCAGTTTAAATTTTTTGTATACATCAGTGTGAAATTTTTTGAGCCTATGTACTATAAAGTATTCGACTGGCTTCAAAAGCAAACAGAAAACAAATGTGACTCTAACTCAAGCTCTATCTATTTCAAGTTTACTGTCATAAGTTAATTAAGTCAAGTGGGCAGATAAATATAATTGAAGATTGAAGGTATTAAATGCCATTTTTAAAAGTACAATAAAAATATTGTAAGAATGCGAAGGACAAAATGATTTATTCTGGACAAGAGAAAGTATCATGAAAAAGAGTGACATTTTAACCCAAGACTTGAATTTAGAAGAGCTTTTGTCGTACTGAGTTAGGGAGAGTGATTTCAGCTGCAGCAGAGTAATAAGAGAAAAAATAAAGATTTCCAAAAGCTTGGGTCGGTTTGGAGAAGAGCAGATAAGTCAGTTCAAAATTATTTCAGTTCCATAAGAGGTCCTTGCTTTGAGGGCATTTTTGCAGGTTGGACATTTAAGTTATTTAAACAATTTTTAATGAGTAAATAATTATTTCTTACTCTGATTATCAATTTATTCATATTTCAATTAGGTCAATTTGACCAAAGTAGAGGATGGAGGTCAAAGGAGTAGAGAGTCAAAGAATACTAGCCTTACAGTTGAATGTAGTGCCATACACATACTGACCTTATAATTTCTTTTGGAGTGACAGTCATATTGTGATGGCAAAGCTGAGCTATACTTGTGATACTGAAAGAAGAGGATACTGCCTTCTGCCCCTTGCTGTCTTTGACCATTTCTTGGATTTTGGTCCATCTAGGTCAACCCTGTATGAGAGACTACCTGAGCCACTTGCTCTAGCCCAGTCAGTCTACAAACACAACCAGTTTGGGGTCAAGCATTGATCTTCTGATACTTTTAGTGTATTGCCCAAGAATTAGCAGAGGGATTTTCTCCTCTTGTTTCTACCAATATCTGTTCTCTTTAATACATGTATAATTAATAGTAGAATTTAATGTGGATAATAAAATGCTTGGCGTCAATGTTTATGTATTCCTGGCTACAAATCATACTTATGTTAGTGTATCGTTTGGAAGCTGGGTTAAAATAAATTTCTGAGCCTTAAATAACTCCAGTCTGTAACACATGCTATGGACTAAATTATCAAGAATAAGAGGAATGTGAACATAATCTTGTAAGTAAGCATAAGCTTTCTAGAATATCATTTTTGAAGAGTTTTCCATGGATTATTAGTAGATAGTTATGCTAAAAGTAACAATGATAATAGAAGTACTGAATTAAATAAAATTTAACAGATTTTTTTATTGAAGAACTTTTCAGTGCTTATAATAAGCTAGTGTATATCGAATCTTCCAAGTGGACTATTGTATTCAATGTTGTCAAAAGACATTTGTCCATGGAAACTTATTTTCCCAAAATAATTTACAAGCTACATTCACAAAACAGACTTGAAGAAGCAGTGCTAGATGTCTGAAAGAAGATTACTAGGGCTTAGAATGAGAAGTTCCATCCCTCCCTGTTCAGTTCATTAGTTGAGTGCTGCATTTCCATTGGTAAAGTAAATAATCACAGCTATTAGTTACTTTGGAGGCAGTGCAGGCCAATCAGGTTTGCAAAGCACATAAAAGCACAATATTCAAAAGAAAAATATATTATCCACTAGATATCTTGTATGTTATCAATTATTTCTCTACTCTTTGTAATTTTATACATTTTAAAGTTTTCAGATAAAAGGCCAGATTTCTAGTGCTGCTTTTCATCTATATACTGAAATTTAAAAAACACACAATAGTAACTGTAGATTTCTACAATGGTCAGTAAAATCAGTTTTGTGTGTATCCCATAAAAAGAAAAAGAAAAAATATTTTAAGTGTCCTCAAAGTATCTAGTCTCTGGCAATCTTTTATAAGTGATTGAATAGATATTTATAATCCTAGTGATTAAAGAAATGTCCACAGAATGTTATTTTAACATTTAATGGCACACCCAAAATAAGAATTCAAGATGCTATTATAGGAATAAGACTTTGAAGCCCACACACATCAAGGTCTAAAAGTAGAAAGTAATCTATTTACAATTTAATATCTCATTTTGCTCAGTAGACACTGCCTGTGTGTAGAGGAAAACATGATAGCTTAAATAATTTAAAGCCAAAACTATAAGAGAACATAAACATTTATAAATATTATCAAATAGCTAATTTAAAATAACCAACAAACACATTTAGATGTTATAAAATACTTTTATTGGAAATTGTATTAGAATGACATTTTTTGGAAGCAAACTAAATGTATTTTTAAGTTAAATAATAAGTTCACGGTGTTAAGAGAATGGAGAGCAATGTTAATAAACCATCCACCAAAGCAAATTGATTGTTTTCAGCATATGTTAATCAAAAACACCAATTTATGTACACCACAGGAAAACATAGAGAGTTTGATCATCTTGATACCATATATCCCCCTTATCACTCTGATTATCATTATATGGTGGTGAATCATATGAGAATGTTGATATTTAGTAATACACATATATTAGTAAACACAAATATAATTATATAAATATCATGTATTGTTCTCTACAATAAAGTACAGATTCTGGATTAAACAATAAATATGGTCTTAAAAAATAATGTACAACTTTAAATTGATAACTTTAAAAAATTAACAATTATAAAAACCTATATATAAAATCTGCTATAAACCTAAGTAAACCTATTATACTTCTTTGATGCAAATAATTCCTTCTGAATTAATCACTGGGAATTTGTAGTTAATATTTGTTCATAAAAAGCAAGTATATTTAAGTCTCTTTTTTTATTTTTTATTTTGAAGATGTGGAGTACAATTCAGGATTAAGTATACAAATGTTCATTATGCAGGCACCCTAGATAGAGTCAAAAAATCTTTTTCTTTCCCATGTGTATAAGAATAATTTTAAGCCGGGCTCAGTGGCTCAGCCTGTAATCCTGCGCCTTTGGGAGATTGAGGTCAGTGGATTGCCTGAGCCCGTGGGTTCGAGACCCACCTGGGCAGCGAGACCTCATCTCTACAATAAATCAAAAAATCAGCCGGGCGTGGTAGTGCATGCCTATAATTCCGGCTACTTGGAAGGCTGAGGCGGAAGGATCGCCGGAGCCCAGCAGGTCGAGGCTGCGGTGGCCGGGAGCGGCCACTGCACTCCAGTCTGGGTGACAGAGTGAGACTCCAACTCAAAAAAAAAAAAGAATAATTTTAAAAGCCTAAAAATCACTTTAACTAGGCTTGCCATTTCTATTTGTAGAGTTAACACTTTCTCATAAAAATAAGTTAGTGACTTTAGTATCCAGGTTGGTACTTATTTTTTAAGCAAGCAGCTGTGATTGTTTACAGAGCAAATGTGGATTCTAAGTAAGCACAGGAGAACATTTTGGGATAATTCTCACTCATGACACATGAAAATGATTTTTAAGCAACACCTGATATTTCCCAAGAGATTTAGTTTTAATGCTTTAAAATAATCAAATGACTTCACTGCTGTAAAGCTGTTAAAAGTATAGAAGTTTTTTTCATCTCTCTCTTCCAGTTTTAATACATTTTAGTGAATGCTTCATTTTTCTGTTATCAACATCAACATTCATTTGTCTGTTACCAACATCAACAATGTTTGAACAACTGAATCTCAGGAAGGAGGTTGCAACCAGTGTCTCATATCGACTATAATTTTAATCCATTTCTTAGTTACTTTCTCACCCATGTCTGCATTTTTTTTTTTTGCCTGTGGTCTATTTACATCACTTTAAGTTAAACAAATTAGAAAGCCAAAGATAAAGTGACTCTCACATGAGCTGTTAGACTTTAAATCATTTGACCCAGTTTTTGCCAAATGTTGACATTCAGGATTTGAGCACTTCAACAAAAGCTGTTCAGCAGTTTTGCTAATCTGAGGACTATGAGAACCAATATAGTTCTAGAAAGTAATTTCCAAAACAACTATGATCATCAGATGTTTTAAAAGGGTTTTTAAAAAAAATGTAATCATGAAAGAACCATTAGATCCTCTTGGTCGTTGGGAAGAATCAGAGTATTGAATATATCAACCACAGTTACATTCAGTAACCTGACAGTTGTCAAAAGATAATTGGTAAATTTCAGCTTCAAAACCAGGTCATTTCATCATCAAATATTAGTAATGCTGAAGTTGAGAAGAGGCAGTTAAAATGATAACAACAACTGAAATAGAACCCTAAGAAATAATGAGGAATGCGCTAGGCACAAAGTTGAAAACGCCCAAGTAGGTCGTGCCAAGTAGCAATGACAAACGAAGTTCTAGGCTACACAAGGGCACATTAAGACAGACAGTTGGAAATCTAAAGTAATCCATGAGACGAGTTGGAGACGGAGCCATGACCCGCATGGATAAACTCCCTCCAAATAATAACACCCGATTACTCCAACATGGATAAACTCCCTCCAAACAATTACCCCAAGTTATTTGTGGGATTCTCTGCACATGTGTGAAGAATGATTTGATAGAGAGAACAGAATCTAATAGTTAAAAAAAATCAAACAAACACCAAAATGTACTGAGAAAGTGTTTCTCTGCATCATGCATTCTCCAGCCTCTCTGCTATTGGCCCACCCTGTCAGAGAATGAATGATCCACACAGTGAAGAGGACTTCTGCTACAAGAAATAGCACCATGAGCTTGGCTAAAGTGACTAAACTCAAGGGTAAGAAAACTGCCCAGGCTACATGGCGTTCCAACCCACCGAAATTTCCATTTCTATTATGTTAAACATCAAAAAACAATTACTTAGCCTCTTTATACTTCTCAAAGCAGTTCCTGGAAAACAGCTTGTACTAAAGTGGGTACTTTTCACTTTGTTCTACGTACCTTAGATTTCTGAGCTTAAACCACACCAGCTGAATTTGCCTATTTTGTTTATTAGGGGCCTAAATAATGCTAAGATACATGGAATTGGGAAACATAGTAATAAAAATAGTTGGGATAATAGTTTGATAAAAAGAAATGTGGTGTCTAAAAATACTTTAGAAAGACTACTATAGAGGTCAAAAGCCTGATTTGGACTCAGAGGGAACTGGGTTACAATCCTGGCTCTACCACTTCCTACTGAAGTGTACTTGGACAACAAAACTCAGCTTTAAATTAATTATCTATGAATAATATTTCATGAGTTTGTTATAAAAACAAAAGGAGATGAAGAACATAAAACTAACTATAATGCCTGACCCATCATCTCCACCCAGTGGCAGTTGTTACTGCCATTATTCTTTTATAAAATGGGAAAATCCAGAAAGTCCTGGAATATTTCTCAGTTTTTTAGTGATCACATCATTTGTATTTGGTTTAGCACACACAGTTTCCCACTACTGCCAATTGCTTTCTTACAGCATTATAATTGTTCACGGTCCGTTTATGAGTGAGAACATATGGAACGCTGTTCTTTTTTTCTGTGATAAATCACTGAGTATGATCGATTTCAAATCCATCCAAGTTGCTGAAAAATCCATATATTTTTCCTTCTTTGTGGCTGCATAATGTTCCGTTGTATATATGTACCACATTTTTTTAATCCAGTCCAGCTTCAATGGGCAACATGGTTGGTTCCTTGTTTTTGCTATTGTGAATAGAGCTACAACAAACATACGTGTGCAGGTATCTTTTTTGCAGAATAATTTGAATTCCTCTGGGTATATTCCCAATAGGGGAATTGCTGGGTCATATGAAGGTCAATTTCTAGTTCTTTCAGAAATAGCCACACTGCCTTCCAAAGAGGTTGTACAAGTTTGCATTCCCACCAGCAGTGTAGAAGCTTTCCTTTTTCTCCACATCCTTGCAAGCATCTGTTGTTATTTGTTGTATTAATGATGGCCATTCTTACAGGGGTTAGGTGGTATCTTAGTGTGGTTTTGATTTGCATTTCTCTGATGGTGAGTCAGGCTGAACACTTTTTCATGTGTCTGTTGGCTGCCCATGTATCTTCTTTGAGAAGTGTCTATTCATGTCTTTTGCCCACGTTTTAAAGGGGCTGTTTGTTTTTTTCCTTTTGGCACGTTTGAGTTCCTTGTAGATCCTAGATGTTAGGCCTTTGTCTGCTAAACAGTTGACAAATATTTTTTCCCATTCTGTGGGCTGTCTCCCTGCTCTCTTGATGGTTTTCTTTTGCTTTGCAGAAGCTCATTAATTTGATGAGGTCCCACTTATCTATTTTATTTCTTAAGATATTAGCCTTTAGGGTTCTGAATAGGAATTGATTCCCAGTTTCAATTTCCATAAGGGTGTTTCCTGTGTTTTTTAAGATTTTTATAGTTGAAAGTTTTACATTTAGGTCTTGATCCATTTAGAGTTAATTCTTTTGTATAGTGATAGGTAGGAGTCCTGTTTCAATTTTCTGCATGTGATCAGCCAGTTTTCCCAGCACCATTTACTGAATAGATTCTCATCTCCCCAGTGGTTGTTGTAGGAGGCTTTGTCAAAGATGAGTTGGTTGAGGAATTGAGGCCTTGCTTCCGAATCTCTATCCTGTTCTATTGGTTTATGTTTCTGTTCTTGTACCAATGCCAGGCAGTTTTGATTACTGTAGCCTCATAGTAAGTTGAAGTCTGGAAGTGTGATACCTCCTGCTTTGTGTCTTTTGCTAAGGATTGTTATGGCTGTTCGTGGTCGTTTATGTTTCCATATGAATTTCTGTATTGTCATTTCCAGGTCTGAGAAGAATGAAGTTGGTAACTTAATGGGTATTGCATTGAATCTGTAGATTACCTTTGGGAGGATGGACATCTTAACAATGTTGATTCTTCTTATCCATGAGCATGGAATATTTTTCCATTTGTTTGTGTCTTCTTGGATTTCTTTAAGCAGTGTTTTATAATTCTCCTTGTAAAGGTCTTTCACTTCTCTGGTTAGGAAGATGCTGAGGTACTTAATTTTGTTTGGTGGCTGTTGTGAATGGGATTGTGCTTTTATTTTATTTTATTTTATTTTTTGAGTTGGAGTCTCACTCTGTTGCTCAGGCTGGAGTGCAGTGGCCGCTCCCGGCCACCGCAGCCTCGACCCGCTGGGCTCCAGCGATCCTTCCACCTCAGCCTTCCAAGTAGCCGGAATTACAGGAGCGCACTACCACGCCCTGCTGATTTTTTTTTTTAATTTATTGTAGAGATGAGGTCTCGCTGCCCAGGCGGGTCTCGAACCTGCGGGCTCAGGCAATCCACTCACCTCAGCCTCCCAAAGGCGCGGGATTACAGGCTGAGCCACCGAGCCCGGCTTGGGATTGTGCTTTTAATTGGGGTCTCTGCCTGCCTGTGGTTGGTGTATAGGAATGCAACTGTCTTTTGCATATTTATTTTGTACCCTGAGACTTTGCCAAAATCCTTTATCAGAGCAAACAGGTTTTTGAAAGATTCTCTTGGACTTTCGAGGTATAAGATCATATCATTAGCAAAGAGGGATAACTTGACTTCCTCTTTTCCTATTTGGATACCCCTGATTTCCTTCTCTTGTCTAATTGCCTGAGTTAGGACTTCCAACACAATATTGAACAAGGGGGTAAGAGTGGGCAGCCTTGTCTTGTTCCAGTTTTCAGGGGAAATGATTCTAGTTTCTGTCCATTTAGCAATATGCTAGCTGTAGGGTTACTATTTTGTGGCATGTTCCTTCTATACCTAGGTGTTTGAGAGTTTTTAACAAGAAGGGATGCTGGGTTTTATCAAAAGCTTTTTCTGCATCATGAGATAACCATGTGGTTCTTGTTTTTACATCTGTTGATATATTTAATGGCATTTATGGTCTTGCAAATGTTGAACCAGTCCTGCATCCTGGGGATGAAGCCTACTTGGTCATGGTGGTTGATTTTTGAGATGTGCTTTTGGATCCGATTTGCTAGACTCTTGTTGAGGATTTTTGCATCTATGTTCATAAGGGATATTAGCCTGTAGTTCTCTTTCTTTGTTGGATCTTTACCCAGTTTGGGTATCAGTGTGATGTTAATTTCATAAAATGATTTGGGGAGAATTCCATCTTTCTCAATTGCCTGGAATACTTTCAATAGCATTGGTGTTAGCTTCTCCTTGTACGTTTTGTAGAATTCTGCTGGAAAACCATCTGGTCCAGGGCTTTTTCTTGAAGGCAGTTTTCGTATGACAGAGTCAATTTCCTGGGTTTTTATTGGTCTATTTAGTGTCTCAGTGTCTTCTTGTTTCAACCTAGGGAGGTTGTGTGATATCAGAAAGTCCTCTATTTCATCTCGGTTATCAAGTTTGTTTCCATGTAGGTGTATATAGTAATCTCTGATAATCTTTTGTATTTCTTCAGGGTCAGTTGCGATTTGATCTTTTGTATTTCTTTCTTTTTTTTTTTTTTTTTTGAGTTGGAGTCTCACTCTGTCGCCCAGACTGGGTCCTGGCCACTGCAGCCTCGACCTGCTGGGCTCCAGCGATCCTTCCGTTTCAGCCTTCTGAGTAGCCGGAATTACAGGCGTGTGTTACACGCCCGGCTAATTTTTTTGATTTATTGTAGAGATGAGGTCTCGCCTGCCCAAGCGGGTCTCGAACCCGCGGGCTCAGGCAATCCACTCACCTCAGCCTGCCAAAGGCATAGGATTACAGGCTGAGCCACTGAGCCCGGCTATCTTTTGTATTTCTGATTGTGTTTATTTGGACTTTTTATCTCTTTTCCTTGCATACATACAAATCTTACAACAACCTTGTAAGGTAAATAGTATTAACCATTTTCAAACATGAAGACATGAGGGCCAAAATAATTACAGACTGTACCCAAAATCAGAAGCCAGAAAGTGACAGACGCCATATTAGAACCCAATCTATTTGACTCTAAAACCCTACTCTTTTTATTCTCTTTCAGCCTTGCTCTCTCAGGGAATATTAAACTTCTGAAGGATAGGAGCAACAGTATTCCTAAGTACCTTTGTGACTATTTGCTGTACGCTCTTTACCTCACTACTCCCCAGTGCTGTCTCAGTGTTGAGGTCAGTTCTGAGAGACTTTATCAATGACAGACAGGCATTGACCACTGGCTGCAATAGCACTTGCTCTGGCTTGGCTTTAGGCCTAGGGAGGAAGAGAGTATATTTGTTTCCTAGGGCTGCCATAACAGACTGGTCGGCTTTAAAAAAAATGTTTCGTCTCTTATTTCGGGAGATTAGAAGTTCAAGATCAAGATGTTTTGGGGCCATGCTATCTCAAAACCTGTAATGGAATTCTTCCTTACTTTATCCTGATTTCTATGGTTTGCTGACAACTTTAGCCTTCCTGGTTTTGAAATTGCATCACTCTAGTCTCTGTTTTTGTCATAACATGGTGTTCTGCCTGTTTCTTTGTCTTCGCATGGCCGTCTTCTTACACAGACACCAGTCGTATTGGATTAGTGGCCCATTCTACTTCAGGGTGACCTCATTTTGACTAGTTACATTTTCAATCACTAAATTTCCAAATAACGTCACATTCTGAGGTATAGAGGGTTGGTACATAAACGTATCTTTTTTTAGTAGTCACAATTCAACTAATGACAGAGAATCTTGCTTTTTGCCTTTTATCTTCTATACTTCCAAAATTTGGTTTATTCTGTAGTCGGGATCCTTAACAAGACCTTGATCAGAAATGCTATCTTTGTATCTCTTAAACATCTGAAGAAAGAAATGCTATCTTTATATAATACAACAGAATTCCTGAGTCAGAGAAATATGTTTATGTTTAGTCATTTTTATGGAATATATTTATTGGCTTCTCCCTAAAAATCATTGAGTATTTTGGTAGCAAGATTAGAAATTAATGAAAATTAAGTGAGCCCAATACAATTAAGCACAGTGGAAATTAAGCTATGCCCTTCCATGTCTTTTATTTCCCATTGGCATGGAGGTTTGTTTTCTCTTTAGTTAGATCATTTCCACACATTTTTTTCCAGAAAAGTTTTTCAGCCTTTATTCCTCCTCAGTGGAGCAGCAGCAGTCAATCCTTGAGACCACACAAAAATGTTAGAGATTGAGTCAGAGATCGCATTCTAATCTCATTTTATGATTGAACATTTAGGAAAGAGCCCATGGCCTACAGTCAAAGCAGGTAGCCAGCAAAGAATACATGACATGACTGAGCGGCCACAGTGGCCACCTGCAAAGTCATGCTGTCACAGGCATATCTGTGCAATATCAGTGCAATCATAAAATGGATCAAGCAAGAATCAACCTTGGCTGCAGCTGCTGTAAGACTGACTAGGATGACTCTGGAACTTGGAGCCCAAACAGAAAGTAGCTGTTCCCACTAAAAAAGAAGCTTAAAGTTGCTTTTAATTTTATATCACCTAGAAAATTAGGGGGAGCAGAAAGAAACCATCCAGAAAAAAGTAAAAAAGGTCAAAGAACTTTCTGATGGTAAAGACAGCTACAGAACCAAGCACACAGAGAAGGTCATCCGTAAGATGACAAATTAAGACAGTAACCAAAAATCAGTGTTAAAGTACTTCCTTGATGTCAACTCTGAGCATTTGCAGACGAAAAGACTGAGAATGAACTCCCTGCATATGGTACAAAAGCCCTAAAGAGGCTTAGAGGAAAGATGATTAGCTCTGTGTTCAGAGTAATACTGTAGAATGTGAATTCAACTATTATCAACTAATTTTTTGCCTCCTAAAGTCCCACATCGCAATATTTCCACATGTAGGTATTATTTGAACCTCTTTTCTTTTTTTTCTTTTCTTTTCTTTTTTTTTTTTTTGAGTTGGAGTCTCACTCTGTCGCCCAGACTGGAGTGCAGTGGCCGCTCCCAGCCACCGCAGCCTTGACCTGCTGGGCTCCGGCGATCCTTCCGCCTCAGTCTTCCCAGTAGCCAGAATTATAGGCATGCGCTACCACACCGGGCTGATTTTTTGATTTATTGCAGAGATGAGGTCTCTGCCCAGGCGGGTCTCGAACCCGCGGACTCAGGCAATTCACTCACCTCAGCCTCCCAAAGCGCGGGATTACAAGCTGAGCCACCGAGGCCGGCTAAAGGATTTTTTTTTGGGGGGGGGGGTTTGGAGTCTCACTCTGTCGCCCAGACTGGAGTGCAGTGGCCGCTCCCGGCCACCGCAGCCTCGACCTGCTGGGCTCCGGTGATCCTTCCGCCTCAGCCTTCCAAGGAGCCGGAACTACAGGCATGCGCTACCACGCCCAGCTGATTTTTTGATTTATTGTAGAGATGAGGTCTCGCTGCCCAAGCGGGTCTCAAACCCTCAGGCTCAGGCAATCCACTCACCTCAGCCTCCCAAAGGCGCGGGATTACAGGCTGAGCCACCGAGCCCGACCTGAACCTCCTTTCTAAAAATGCGGGACTCCTCCTGGGCCCTGTGTGTCCAGATACCTGGTCAGCTTCAATGAGAAATGGATATATGTAAGGGGTGGTCAGTTTTTTGCAGCTGTACTACATGGAACTCAGAAGGAGTGACCCGTGCAAGGGTTCATGGGGAAGAATTTTCAACAAATATCAGTGAGACCATTCAACCAAATGGAAGCTAGACAGAGAGGGAAGAGCCAGGTATGAGATAAAGGTGCATACCCAGAAAAATGAGTGAGAGCATGTGGATTCTGAGGTGAGGAAGGCTGAGGATACTGGAAAAATGCTCTGACGCTAAGAAATAAGATTCCTTATTCTAGAAGTATCTTAACCTTCAAGCAGGGGAGCAGGAGATGAGCCAAACTACACTGGACCCAAAACTTACTTTTATGTGCATGTATTATGTTATCTAATTCTCTCTTCATTTGTTTCTTTGGTTCACAATTAGCCCTTAAGCATGGCATCATGGAATGAAACAGAGGAAACAGAGCTAGCTTCACTCTTTTTAGTGGCAGTGACAAGCATGATGCATTCTCTTTAGCCACCAGGACTTATAACAGTAAAACCTCACAGCATCTCAAGATCATGTCCTTATGTTGATATAAATGACTGGCAATTGTGTAGTCAGTTGGCATAAAGGAAACCTGTGTGACTTTTTTTTTCAACATCACGACTCATTACAATAACTTAAGCAACTTTCTGTTTTCATAACACTTAATTGTGGAACGCAAAAAAATTTTTGGAATTTTTTTAGTGAATCATTGCAATATTTTCCTGAGGCAAATGGAGAATAATACTTTCTTTGCAGGTGCTCAGATGACCTAGGGTAGGCATCTATGGCAAGGACCTATGGGTGAGAAGCATCCAGCACACGTATTGATCTACATGAGTACTCAGATCCCCTTCATTGATGTCTGGATAGTCCTAAGTGGGTGTCCTTCTTCTATGAAACCACCACTGCCTTTTCCACAGCATTTCAGAGCATCTTCAGTGCCACTCAACCAAATCCTTGAATAATTAGGCAGTCCTAATGTAAATGCTTAATAGAGGCATGTGATTCTCATCTGATTACTTTGCTGCTACAGAGAAAAAGTAACTTCATTTAACATTAATCCAGTCATTAGCACATAGTTCTCTTTTGCCAGAGTGAACAAAATCCCTTGCATTTTGACAATAATTTGCCTTCAAAATGTAAATTAAAATAACCTAGATGATCATAACTCTAATTTGAGCACACTAACCCAGTCAATATCATTTAAGTTGCTTTCAAAAGGTAAATCCAAATCACTACTTGGTTGAGTTGATTTTACTGGAAGCTTTTTTTTTTTTAACTATTTTAGTAACATGGGGATTTTCTCCTTTCTTCCCTCTTATTTTTCTTTTCTTGTTTTTTTTTAAGTGCTTGTAAAGTGCATGTCTCTGTGTTAGAAACTTTATGGATTTCATAGATTACATTAAGACAACGCAGGTGTCAATGCACTTTTTTTTCTGGTTTCTTCTATTAAAAAAAAAAAGATGACCAGTGACGTCTTTTATGTTCCAAGTCAAGGAAATAGACTTGGCCAATCTGAGTTCCCAATGTCTCAGGGCATTCAGTCCTGGGCTGCCATTGTAGAGATTTCCATTGGTGACCCTTCAATATATTGTTATGGGTTATGATCTGAACACTATGCTACCATACCGACTAGTAATGACAAAGACCTTGAGTATAGTCATGCAAGTGAGTATCTGAGATAAAATGGGTGGACAATGTATTGTATAGAGCAGACCAAGCAACTGAGAGTTCAGAGTGTGGGAAGGACCGGCTATATGTACACTAAAATTACTATGACTCAAAGTAGGTGGACGCCTCCTGTTTCATAAAAGGAGTCTGTGCTGTTATAGCAAAATACCTGAGACTGAGTAATTCAAACAGGAAGTTATTTCTCACAGCACTGGAGGCTGGATGTCCAGGATCACAAAATGGTGTCTTGTTGCTGTATCCTCCAGAGAGGAGGAACGCTGTCTCCTTAGGTGGCATAAGGGGTGGAAGGGTAAGAGAGAGACCATACGCCTTCCCTCAAGCCATTTTTTAGCAGCATTAATCCATTCATGAGCATAAAGTCCTCATGACTTAAGAATGTCCCATAAGGCCTCAGCTCCCAACAGTGACACATTGGGGATTGTTTCTAACACATGAATTTTGGAGGGTCACATTCAGACCATAGCAGAATGGAGTCAGGAACTTGAATCAATAGAAATGAATGAAAATAAGAAAGAAAAAATAAGAAGTTATAAAAAGAATGATTGGCTATATAAGGTTGAGAGGTCTTTAGAAGGAAAGGAATGATACAAACTTCTAAGGTTATTAAAATGAAGAAAAGTCAGAGAAATTATCACAGTCAAGAGGAAACCAAAGAGATATGACAACTTAATGTAATGT
Organism: Cephalopachus bancanus; assembly: GCA_027257055.1. NCBI lineage: Eukaryota > Metazoa > Chordata > Mammalia > Primates > Tarsiidae > Cephalopachus > Cephalopachus bancanus. The sequence continues at coordinate 1,184,979 of JAPVLO010000096.1, read as the reverse complement.
GGTACTCTGAATGGGCTTCTGAAACAGAAAAAGGACATTAGCAAACTCTAAAGAAATTTGAATACACTGTGGTCATCAGTTAATAATAAGTTACAATATTGGTCCACTAATTATGCAAATGTATCTTAATAACATAAGATGTTAGTAGTAGAAAGACTGGGTGGAGGGTGTCTGGAAACTCTGTGCTAAAAGTCTGTGCTAACTTCTCTTTCTTTTTTCTTTTTTAGCTTCTCAATTTTTCTGTAAGTTAAAAATATTGTCTATTAACAATAAATTAACTAAAATTTAAAATATAATGAATATATTGGTAGTAGATTAACGGCAAATAGAACTGAAAGTAAAATCAATGATAGATTAAAAAAACAAGATAGATCAGATGATATTCAGAACAAAAGGTAAAGAGACAAAAATGTGTAAAATAAGGGTTAAAAAGTGAAGAGGCAAAATGAGGTTTAACCTGAGTTGCCGTAAGAGAACGAAGAATGAATGGGCAAAGGCAATATTACAAAAAATAATGGTTTAGATTGTTCCAGAACTGATGAAAATCTTAATACTCACATTCAAAGGATCAATGAAGTCCAAGCAGGTTAGATTTTATAAATATATATCAAGGCTTATGGTGAAATTGTAGAAAATCAAAGAAAAAAATCAAAGTAGCAGCCTTCAGTCTATCAGCTAGTTTTTCTAAGCATCCACAGAAGTTAGGGAAATAAAAAAGAATATCTCTGGCATGCTAAAAAAGAAAAAGAAAAAAGATTGTTCAATTTGAACTTAATTTGCAGAGAAACTACCTCTTAAGAATCAAAGCAAAGGGTGTACTTCTTTCAGGTAAACAAAGCTCAAATCTCCTGCTACTTGGACCATGTTTATTTTTGCATCGGTTAAATTGCATAATTGAATAGTGATGTGAGAGAAATTATCATCCCTAAGTCTTTTTAAGTTTATAATGGTTTTTCTCATTTCTATGGTTTCCCCTAACAAGATAGAGTACTGAAATTCATGCTGTGCTGCTGTTAGGTAGGAAGGGAGGGCTCCTAGGACTTGCACTCAGCACTTTATACCAGTGATCTTAAGTCTATTAGTGGAGGCAACAATGTAGGAATGCTGCCTGATCCTAAAAATATCTGTTCAAAATATACATTCAGGAGTTGTTATAAACAACTGTAAAATGGAGTTGAAGGCTTTTAGTTTTTGCTGAAGGCCAACGTGGAAATTCTACTTTTCTCCTGATGACCATAAGCCACCAAATAAGATGGGTGGTATTCAGCAGTGTTTCGGGGGTCCAACAATTGGCTGAGACACAATGCCTGAGGGTCCTTAAAGGGTCTGGTATTTTTATGCCATTAAAGAATTACCCTATTGGTTGTTTGGGGCCCTTTGATTACAGATCGGGAAAATTTCACAAATCACACATAGTGGATATATTGCATGGTTCATTCTGAAGTCTATTCTGTCTTTTATTCAAGAGAGTCTTCACTGTGAACTATTTTAGGACTGGGAATTAAGAGAAAACTGACTATTTATTATGGTAACTCAAGTCAGATTTTTGTTCCTCAGATCTGAATTTTTGTTTTTGCTTTTTTTTGATTTGCTTCTAGGAAACTCATGCTCAGTTGACCAGTGCAATAGTGTGACTCGAAATATTGTGTTTATTCTACTCATTCTACTGTTTGTTATGATAACCATGTTTGCCTCAGAGAGTAATATGGTTGGCATTTGTCACTCTGGAGTCTGAAACGTCTCTTATATTTTATGACAGAAGCTGTACAATCTCTCAAAGTCTTGTCATAAATAGGAACTTGATTTTAAATGAGCACAAGTGATAATTTGATTAACTAATATAGCCCCTTTATTCCATGGAGTGCTGCATGGTCTTATGCATAGGGATTATCACTGCCACATGCCTTATCTTGCCTGGAATCAATTTTAGCTTTTTCTTATTTAACTAACTCTTGCTACCTGTACTCTTGTTAACCTGGGTCAACTAGGGCTCATGAGTGCATATAGCAAAAACCAATATTTAAAAATAAGGGCGATTTTTCAGAATGCTATGGAATAGATTCATGGAATAATTAGGCTGCTGGACCCCATATTTGGAGAACATGCAAGAATCAAAGAGCTCTAGAGAACTGGGTAGAAGGGATGACAGTCAGGCTGATGTAGGGACAGAGGTGTCAAAGTCCACCAGAGTTTATAATGTGAGAGTTAGTATTCACTTAAAAGTGATTTTCTTTATTACCTATGTTGTTTCTTTAATCCTGGAAAACTTTAAGCACGGCAAAACTCAGGTGCACATACAACATGTTTCATTGGCAATTTTTTAATCAAAAATTTTGCAGTTTTAATGCAAGTTTATTTTGATAACATCTCTAAAGGGACTTTAACATTCAAATATTTTTGTCAGTACACTAAAAGACAAAAGAACAAACATTTAAGAGAATGAGAATTGTGTTATTTTAAGACAAGTGATAATTAGGCTACCTCTAAGCATGACCTTCTTTAATCAGCTTATAAATATTCCCAAAGTAGGAAATTGAGTAGTAACTGGAACATGAGCTACTTAAACTTCTGCTGAGAAATTAACTGTAGGTTATGTCTTGTTAAAAGTATCTCAGAATACCCTGGAGACAACTTTCTGGTTAGGAAGCAAATGTCTTTATTACTTTATAGGAAGCACAGTTGACTTATCCAATGTCTAAGGCTAATCAATAACCACTGGAAGAGGTTTTACAAACTGACTGAGTTCAGGATCAAAAGAGGTGGAAAACATTGTAAATAAGGAAAAAATGCAAATGTGAGGAATTAAAACTAGTATGCTATGTAAGGACAAAGATATCAGCAGCGGGACGCTCCAAATACTTCATAATTCCTTTTTTCTTTATCTGCCAAGGACATATCACCTGAAGTCACGGATAAAAACTAACTTCCTGGCTGACAACTTCCTAAGGTGAGACCAAAATTAAGAAAATAAAAGGTGTGCTTTCAATGTTTGTGCAAAGCTTCAGAAGGCTTCTGCTATAAGAAGATATTCTTCCTACTGGAGAAAAGAGTAAAACACATGAGTTGCTTAAAACATAAGGAGCTATATTTAGGAATGTCTTATAAATAGATAAATAATTACTAAGAGATTGTTTCAATTGATTGAAGGAAAGTCAGACAATTCTAAATTTTGACTGGGTTAATAAAGAATCAAATATTTATCTGGATGTTTCTACTGTACCCTTTGTTTGGGTAACATGAATTTGCCTGCCAACTTCAGAACAGACAGGGAGGGTATCCACATATTAATGGTGGCAGTGCTCTGGGTATGATGGTGACAGGAATTATAGCCAGAATTATCTTCCCACACTTGTAAAACTGATTTACTGCCAGTGGAGAGGATGCAAAGACCGATGTGCAGTCTCAGAAACTAATTCAGACTAATTATATGATTCTGGAAACTGTCAATCTCAGGTTTTCCTTCTACCACATGAAGGTGTTAAATGATCTCTGAGCACCCTCTGGATTTATGCTTCCGTGCTTGCTATTTAATTTTCTAAAAATGAATTATCTTATTATTGCAAAAAAAATATTGCTATGCATATCCTTTTAAACAATTGTTTTGTTTCAATACTGTTGGATTCACATTTATTTACTGTTAACACTAGGGGTCAGGCTAAGAATAGTCCTATTTTGTATACTATGAACCATGTTATATATTACAGGTAATGTGACTTTTTTAGTTAGACCTTTTAAATTTCTATTATATAGTGCTAGATTATTCCTATGCATTTTTCCAACAATACAGATGATGGTAAATAAGTTTTTCTAAAACTGAAAAATTAGGAAAATAAAACTATATTGTCATGTTTGTGCTAATATTACAAGTGAAAACTTAACAGAATTTTAAAAGTAAAATACTTATAAATCTATATTCCTAACCTAAATATACCGAGTAGTATGTACATTTTCCCTAACTTTACCCACTTCTTTTTCCTTAACTTTTTCCTATTTTTCTCTGTAGGATAAGTGCTATGACAAAAGCAACAATTTACCACAAACTTAAAATGACCTTAAGAATCAAACAAAAGCAATGGTAATGATGCAAAGTTAATAGTATAGCTATAAATTGAAGACTTTAAGTATGCATTTTTTTGTTTGTTTTTAACTTGCTAAAAGTTTAGGTGTGCCTTCTACATAACCAATCTCATACCTAAATGCACACAGAAAAAAAAACTTAACACTATTTTACAGAGAATAAGTAAATTATTTTATGTCACACTTGATAATATAAGTAGAGCAGAGAAAGATACAAAGGTATGGTTAAACCTCAGAAGAAAAGATAAGAAAACATCAAGCTAGTGCCTCATGGAACTGATCTCTAAGCAAAATACAGGCAGATAAAATACATTTCCTGCATTCTAGGAACAGAACCTCTAGCCTATGGGAAAAGATAAATAAATGCTGTGTGTATGTGATGTGTGATTATACATGCATATGCCCCAATTATTCATTTAGTTCATATGTACCTACACATTGTTAACTAAGTATTTTTGTTTACACAGATATAAGATCATGCATGTAAATCTTTAAGACATTTGCACCCCCTATAAAAGGAGGTCCTTCGTGAAATTATTTGTCTTCAAAGAACCAATGTATTCAACTGTTTCCTTATAAGAAGGTCTCTGCCTGAAGAGTCATTTGACAAAAAGTCAAGCCATTGTGCAGAGGGCAGGGATGATTTTCCTGTGAGATGGTTGGTGTTGAGAAGAATATGCTGAGATGAAAGAAGAACCACTCTCCCTGTGAGTCATGTGAAGCATGCCCTGACCCAGCACTTTGTGATAGACTCCACACTCTCCTAAGACAGTCCGGGCAGCCAGACTATTTGGATCAATTGACTGAATCAATTGACCCCTTTATTTTTTCTTATTGTTTCTGCAGCACTTTAAATTCTCCATCAATGTTTTGTTTTCTCCAGAGCATCCTTCCACATCCAGACTGACGGGATGCCTTTTCATCTACCATTTCTGCTGCTGCTGAATAAACAGGAAAACCCCTACATTCATATAATTTTTCTTTCTTTCTTTCTTCTTTTTTTTGGTGGAGGAGGCAGAAGAACTCTTCTCTCTTCTAGTGGTAAAGTTATAATAGTATCTACATTTTTTAAAAATCAAGAATTTGTTTCTTAGAATCACCTTTCTTGAGTCACTTTTGTATTATGCTTGTCCTCTTGATATCCAGCAGCTCCTCCACCCAGATATTCTGAACCACAAGGCAGTTATGCTCCCCTTTCTAACTTGGAATAGCCTGAATCAGAGCTCCCTAAGGAAAAGAACCTAACCATGACACCCTGGAGCTCACAAGGAGAAGTAGATAACAACATAAAAACACATATTTTACTCTGTATTGCCACTTGCCTAACTGGTTTCGTTTTGTGTAATTTTCGAAAATATCAAGTCAGATTGTTGGCATCAGCATCCGAACACGTGGCAAGAAAGAAGCAGGTTAACGATATCCTTTCCCATTCTACAGCTGATTATACACTAGGAGGTAGACACTGACACAGATCATAAAATGTTTATCTGCTGTGTCATTATTAGGAAGGGCCGACATTATGTAAATGTGGTGTGTGTGTTCTTCATTTGTATAAATTCTCACTGCTTGGCTCTCTTTTAATATGTATTTATATGTTTATTAAAAGCTGTGGGAATTACTTATTAATACAAAGAAAATCTGCTATAGTGATTTACCATTTAAGAATATGTTTCTGTGGATCTATTTAGTGAAGTGAATAATCTCTTCTTAATTATTTTTTCTGTGGATTTGCACCAATATATGGGTTTTGATACATGTCTATAACATGAGTTATGCAAATACACACAGTATTTTCTGTTGATAGAATAGATGAATTAAAAAATAAAGGTGCTGTTTACCGATTGCTCCATATCAAAGATGTCTTAGCAAATTTTCACAACAAAGCAAACAGAAGGTTCTTATATGAACCTCTATGTATAGGTTGTGGCACTGAAGACTAGCAATTCACTCATTTGCCCATAATCACATAGTGAGTACAGTGCTAGGCAGAGATGGGATTCAGAAACTGCTTCCACCTAACTGTGGAAACCCAGCCCAAGTTTCAAACCACTTCGCCCCAATCCCCCCTCAGCTTCTTCTCTCTCTCCCTTTCCCTCTTTCACCTTTTCAAATCACAGATGGACAGATGGCAGTTGTGGTTCTGTAGAGAAAGAACTCCCAGCCCATCACTTGCCCTGCCTTTCCAGGTGAACATACTTAAGTCAAAGATGATACAGAAGGGTAAAATGCCAGTAGGAAACATAAAAAAAACATCAAAAAGATTTTTGAAATTTTCTTTTTCCATTGAAAAAGTAGAACATGATCATTTATGATAATTTGGGATTTAGATAAAAGAAAAATGTCATCAAAAATATTACTGCCAACAAATCTATTTCTCAATCTTTATTTCAAACTCAGTTGTTTTCTTTCCATCAGAGATGCAATCGCGGTTTAAAAATTTGCATTCTGATATTGTATATTCTTTATAAATATCTTAAATTACTGCAGATGTATTCATTCCACTGACTTTATTTTCAATAAGTTAAACATACTCAATTTTAAGAGTGATCCTTTTTTTTTGAGTTCAAGTCTCACTATCCTTTTTAACATTTTATTTTTATTCAATTTTAAACTTACGGAAGAATTGCAAGAATGGTACAAATGTTACACCACTTATCAAGATTTCACTTTGTTACATTTTACCCCTTATCATTTGATTCACCATTCACTCGATATCTCTTCTCTCTCCACCACTCTTTCTTTCCTGTTCTTGTATGCATTTCCCTAATATCTGACCAATAAAATAAGTTATGAAACCTTTTAATTTTTGCCAATTCTACAGCTGAGAAATACATGCAACACAGTTATATTTTATTTTGCTTATTACAAGCAAAAGTGAACATATGTATAAAGATCATTTAAAATATTTTCTTTGTAAATTGTCTCTCAATCCTTTTGCTCATTTTTCTATTGGTGTTTTATTCTTTATATTATTATTCTCTTTATCTTCTATATGTGCTGCCAAGTAGTTTCTTTCAATTTGTAATTTGTCTTTTAATTTTGCTTATGGTGCTTTTTCCAGGCAAAACTACTTTTTTGTTTATTTTATTTAATCAAATTTATGGCTATATTATTTTATTATCTCTATATTTTCAGTGTTATTTAGAATATTTTTCTATACTCAGACTGTATATGAATTTACTCTTTTATAACTAACATAATTTAAGGGCAGGTATTTTAAACTATGTAAAATTCAGTTACTCAATAAACTTTATCGATTGCTCTATATCAATATAAAATCATGGTTTCCTATCTTGTTAAATGGGTTGAAATAAATTACTTTTATTAGTGATATGATACTCGTTTTGAAGTACGTTTGCTTTTATGCTCTTTTGACATGTCCCCAACATTATTTTAGCACTTTCTTGATATCTGGCACTATGTATATATAATAATGTATATATTAGCCAACTACAGGTGCATGCCACCACGCCCGGCTACTTTTTAAATTTTTATTGTGGAGACGAGATTTTGCCAAGTTGATCAGGCTGTTCTTGAACCCCTGTGCTCAAGTACTCCTCTTTTCTGGGCTTCACAAAGTACTGGGACTACTGGTGTGATCTTCTTTCATATATTTTCTGCTCTATAAACATAATCGTATATTATTTGGTGGATAAATATCAAGAGCCTTTACATCTGTTGGTATGGTCATTTTCATTATTAAAAGTAACTTTCTTTTCACACCTATTTTTTTATGATGGGGTGTGGATTTTGCCTACCAGAATCACAAATTCTGCTTTCTTATTATCTCCATTTGACTGATATGTCTCTGAACTTTTCTTTAGTTTTAGTCTTTTGAATCATGATGTTTTAGATAGCTTATGTACAGATTGTAGCTTTGCATTTCTTTGTTAGCAAAATTAAAAGTTTTCTTTTAATAATTGAGGTAAGCCAATTCACTTTTGTTGAAATGACCAATATAACTCATATTTTATAATTGTTATGAATTTACATAATTATGACTGTGTAGTTACTAATATGTATTATGTTATATTTTTGTCTATTTCTTCATTATTTATGCTTAATTTATTTTCTGTTTCATTATTTTCATTTTTAAACTTAATTTGCTGTTTAAAATCATTTGTATTTTCTTCTAGTGGTTACCTTTTAACTTATTTCTTTCCAGTTTTTCAGTACCTTGATTTCTTACATGAACATTACTATTTGGTTTGTTGATATGCAATAATATCTTGTCTGTATTAAAGTCAATGAGCTTATTCTATGTTCCTTTTCTGCTTTTCTTTCTTCCATTATTTTAGTGAATTACTTTTACTTTATCAAAACACAGAACATTTATTGACCATTCTTCAACCTTCTCCCTCATCTTAACAATAATCTTAGTTCTATACTCCAATAGAATAAATGATCATCATAATTCCTTTTGCTGATGTCTCCCCAGTTATCTCTTTGTTCTAAAGAACATTCTCCAGTAGATTATTCAAGGGGAGTTTGTGAGCACAGTACAACATGGATTTTTGCCTTGATACTTAAATAATCATTTTGCTGAGTATAGAAATCTTTGTTTCACATTTTTCCCTGAAAGTGCTACTCTTTTTTTTTTCTATTAGGCAGAAGGATTTGCCTATAAGTCCTAAACTTTTTAAAATTAGTGTCTTATAGATTTATTAACATATATTTTGGAAATGTTCATTATTAAGACCTACCTTGCCAGCTTTCACACCTTTAAGGGTATTCTATGTCAAAATAGACTTCACCAAGGCCATTAAATGCCAATAATTCAAAGGTTTATTACTTATTCAGGTAATGTAAAGTGTCAGTATCCGTTTGATGTCATCTGATGTTAAGGCCAAGGAAGAAAGATAGGGGTCCTAGAAATATATATTTGCTTATCAGCTTTGTTTGTTTGTTTCTTTGTTTTTGAGTCAGAGTCTCACTATGTTGTTGAGGCTAGAATGTAGTGGTACAAACAGGGCTCACTGTGGATCTCTAGGGCTTAGGCAATTCTTCTGCCTCAGCCTCTTGAGTAGCTGGGACTACAGGCCACCCACCACCACGTCTTGACAATTTTTAAATTTTGTTTTATAGCATTGGTATTGCCTAGGCTGGTCTTGAACTCCTGGTCCCAAGTAAACCTCTCACCTCAGCCTCCCAAAGTGCTGGGATTACTGGCATGAGTCAACGTGCCTGGCCTCCACCAGTGATTTTTAATAATGCCAATGTAACTAAATTCTGGCAGTAATGCTAGTGCGTGGGAAGAAGGATAAGGAAGCTTAACTGTGATGAGTAGAACTGAGATGTCTGCTAATTCTCTCCCCAGTAGGTGTTAACAATGTAACCAAATGCCATTTTGTCCTAAGTAACTTATTGCTTTCAATTCTATTTCTGCAGTAATTTCAAGAAAAGTTCTCAGTCACCTATTAGGTGTCTTCTAGATTTAGAAAGAGTTTTTATTTTATTTCTAGGAAGTTTTATAATAAGCTATTAAATACTAGTCCTACTTCATTTTGTTTTTCATTGTCAGACTCATTATATGACTTATTTTTTATCAGCTTGTTTTTCATATAACCACTTTCTTTCCCACCCTTTCTATTTCTTATTTCACTTCATCAGTATTCTCTTGGTAATTTCCTACTTTTCTCCAATGTCCCTTTTTACATTTTTAAAAGTCTATTTTCTCTTAGGTACCTTATAGTGTAGTCAACATTGCTGATGCATTTTGTTTTGCTTTGTTTTGTTTGTTTTGTTTTTTGAGTCTCACTTTGTCGCCCAGACTGAAGCGCAATGGCCGCTCCCACCACCGCAGCCTGGACCTGTTGGGCTTCAGCGATCCTTCCGCCTCAGCCTTCCAAGTAGCCGGAATTACAGGCACGTGCTACCATACCTGGCTGCTTTTTTGATTTATTGTAGAGATGAGGTCTCGCCAAGTTGCCCAGGCGGGTCTCGAACCCGTGGGCTCAGGCAATCCACTCACCTCAGCCTCCCAGAGCGCGGGATTACAGGCTGAGCCACCGAGCCTGGCTTGTATTTTGTTTTCTTATTTTTATTTTATTTTATTTTATTTTTTTGAATTAGAGTCTCACTCTGTCGCCCAGACTGGAGTGCAGTGGCCGCTCCCGTCCTCCGCAGCCTCGACCTGCTGGGCTCGGGTGATCCTTTTCCTCCTCTTTGTTTTCCCTTTCTCTTCTCCCTATCTGCCCCCTCCTCGTCCTTCTTGGAGTTCAATCAACTTTCATTTCATTTCTTCTGTAATAGAAGAACTCCTTATTCTTTATATATATATATCTCTCCACAATGACGTGTCCGAGGTTATTTAACTTAGATTGGAATATTGTGTCAGACAGTTCTTCTCTTTTGGTTTTCTGAAAGAGAATTTTTGTCAGGTAAAATGTTTGATTCTCACTCTCTGTTCTTCTTTTGTAGAAGCTGTCTGTGAAGATTGTTTACATCTATGCAATTTGTGGACAGGATGCCAGTGGAATGAGTTACAAGTTTCCTACTTTAAGAGCATCTTTTTATGTCACTATTGAAAAATGCATGTTTTTAAGAGTTGCCTTGTTGGTTTGTTTATTTGGTTAAAGTGAGAAGAGACAGAGCACCCTTGATTTTATTTTTTATTTTCTTTTTTTTTCCAGCAGGATCACAATTTTTCTGCTTTTGCTTCTTTTCTTCTTCTCCTTCCAGTCTCCAAAGGATGCCTCTCTCTTTTGTGTACTCTCATCTTTCAGAAGCAGTGCCTTTCAATCTTGCCACCGTGAGTCTCACACACTATTATATCCCTTTTCTGCAGTCACTGTTCTGATTTACTGGAAATATTTCTTAGTATCTTCACAAGTACAGAGGACTTTTTCTTTCTGGGATGATTTTAGATCAATTGTTGACCTTTTCTTCTCTCATTCTCTCTTCCTCAGCAGTGTTTTAAGCACCCACCCCCAAGCTCACCTCTCTGCATAATTTGAGAGATGGTTTTGCTGAAAACTGGCATTTACTTTTAAATTTACAGGCAATTTGAAGTTTGTAGTGTTCTGAATTCTGGTTATTTACTTGCCTGGTTTTATTTGTTATATTGAGCAAAAGATACCGCAAAAGATTAGCCAGTGGGAGTAATGCAGTGCCACAAAGCCAAGGGAGGTTTTTTTTTTTTTTTTCTCTGCAAGAATAAGGGAAAGATCAATATGTCAAGTGCTGCTAGAAGGTTGATTAAGTTTAAGACTGAAAGCTAACCATGGGTTCAGGCAGCCTTGGAAATAGTCTTACTGTTGACAAACCAGTACAAAAGACCTATTGACATGGGTTCTACAGAGAAAACAGTGTGAGAAAGTGAACACAGCAAATGATGCAAGTTTAGAATAGCCATTTAAGAAGGCTTATTATAAAAGGTCAGATAAATGTGTGGGAGATAAAGGACATTGTGGGGTCAAATTTTTAAAAAAGTTTAATTTAAGCATACATGCATTTACAAAAAGTGTACATATCTTAAATATACCCCTTAATGAATTTTCAGAAACTCAACAGCTTGCAGGTCAAAGGAAAAGAACATTATCGTCTTCCCAGAAGAAACTTGTTCCCCAAAGGGCAACCCCTATTCAAATATCCAACACTATAGTGTTAGGAAGTCTTTTGTTTCTAGCATCCTTTGCTGTGTACTATGTCTGTGAGAATTATTTATCTTGTTATGAGTAGTTGTAGGTTTTTCATTCTCATTGCTATTTAATTTTCTATTGTCATAAACATACCACATGTATTTGTCTATAGTGATGTTGAAGGAGTTTTGAACTCTTTACAATTTTGAACTGTTGTAAATATTGCTGCTCTCTACTATTCTTAATTTCATAGTTCCCTTGTGTATTTTCTAGCACATGACTTTTGGTGACCATAAGTATAATTGTATATGGGGCTTACACTTGGGAAATGAATTGCTGGATCAGAGAAAACACATATAAATAGCCAAAGTATTCTAAATTTTTCTTTTTAAAAAACAATTTTATTAAGGTGTAATACACATGCCATACAATTCACCCATTTAAGAGGTGCATTTTAGTTATTTCTAATATATTCACAGCTGTGCAACTATCATCATATCAATTTTATGACATTTACATCATCCCTACAAAAAAAACTCTATACTCATGAATATTCACTCACTGTTTTCCCACAATCCCCTTCAGCCTTAGGAAACCACTGACCTACTTTCTTTCTCTGTACATTTGCTGTTCTGGACATTTCATAATTTTAATCACATACAATACATGGTCTTTTGTAACTGGTCTCATTCTCTTAGCATCATGTCTTACGAATTATTTTTATTGACAAATAATTAAAAAAATTTTCTTAAAGTATTCTGTAATTGTTTCGGTTGCTCAATATTTTTGTCAACACTTAGTTGCATTTTAAATTTCATTTTATCAATTGTGATATGGTTTTAATTTATGTTTTCCTGATGACCAGTATTATCATATGTTTATTAATTATTTAGACCAATTGTGTGTAGTGTCTTTTGAAAAATGTCAATTCAAGTCTTTTGCCTATTTTTTTCTTGGATTAATTCTCTAACCCTATTGACTTGCATGGTATTTTTAATACTGTGGTTGTAATTTATTGGATAAGGTATATTTTAAGAAACAAAAATATTAAAATATGTTTCATACTGATAATAATAATTTTTTGTTGTTGTTATAAGAATCCTCAAAACATTTTATTTCAGATAATCTTAATTGGTGTTAGTTAGGGCAAATCTTGTATTCTTCCTCCCTTATTTTCTGCTTTAAGAAATCATGACTATAGCAAGCCAGAACTGTCAGCCTCCAAGATGTTGCCCATTACTGAGGTATCAGTGTCAAGATATGACTGCAAAACTTGTTTTTCAAACTGAAATACTGCCTGATTGGAAATGTCTCAGAATTACTCATTTCATAAGAAGTTACTTAACAGGGATTGGCAGTAGTGGGAAACTACCAGGGAATGAAGGGCAAACCTCATCAACAAGGGTAACTGCATAATGAAAATTTTTATACCTAACCCCGAATTGTACCCCACAAATTTAAAACAACAAATTTTAAATTTAAAAAAGTTACTTAGCAAATGCTATCTTTGGTAAATATAATTAGTGAGTTATACATTATTTATTGAGAATTCTGTAGTGCACACAATTTTATGGCAACTAGGAGGAAACAGAAGAGAACTTCATATATTTAAAGACTGTTATACTTGATAAGAATAATTTAATAGGGCTGGATTTGGTGGCACACACTGGTAGTCTCCTATTCAGGAGGCTGAAGTGGGAGGATTGCTTTAGCCTAAGAGTCTGAAACTAGCCTTGGTAATACAGAGAGATAGCATCTAAAAAATGGGGGGGGATTATGACAGGAGAAAAATTATTGGGTTAGCTAATTGTGGATGGAACCCAGTATAGCAATAGAAGTCTTTTGAGGCTAAATGATACATAAACTTTTGTTTATAGTTAAACTTTTCTGATAACTACTATTGTGAATATGATTAATATTTTAAGTCAATACAAATTTACCCATATATTAGATTATTTTTAATTCATAAATATAGAAAATTTTGATTAAAAAATAAGAAAAGTAATGCTTTTGGCACACATATAGAAGGAAAACACTTTGTGTTGTGTGTACTGGCTTCCTATTATAAAGACATCGTCACTGAGTCATGGTATTAATTCTTAGAATATTGCCATTGTAGCATTTAGTTTTTTATTTTTAGTTCATTTGCTTTTTTCCTAGACTTTTGAATAATATTCATTTTGAATTATTTTTATCTGGTTACTATGTTGTATTTCTTTAACTTTTAACACTTTAAAAAAATGTCCTCCTATGTGTTCCAGCCATTTGCCATTTTTCAAATGTTTACAATTGTATTTTTGTGTTTCTTTTAGCAAGCTTAGTTCTGAACTGTTTATATTCATTATGAGTTTTAATTTCTCTTTTATTTTTAATTTCTAAATTTATTTATAGTTTTTCTTAGTTTGACTAGCAGAAAGTATATTAGGAGCAAATATTTAAATAACTAATATCTCATTTCAATATATTTATTCTTTCATTTGGCCTTCTTGGATCTTTAGCTCTTTCCATCTCTTTTTGTAATGAAATATGTAATCTAAAATGTAGGAGCAATCATAAATCATAAGACAGGTCAAGCAATTGGTGGCTATTTAGCAGAAGAGAAAAGTTAGATGGTAATTCTATTGAGGAAAGGTGTCTTCCTCCTGGATTATTTAATCAAACAATAAGTGTTCACAAGATTCTTTGGATTTATTTTATACTCCTATATGCTAAAAATACATTGACTAGGGCCAAGGCTTTTCATTATACAACTTTGGAATGAAGACAGTTTACTCTTCTAGGATGACCTGAAAAACAAACATCAACCTGTACAAAGATAGTGACCTTGCATTATATTTCAAAGCAAACAGAATCCTGCTTCACCTCTTACTTTAACCGCCAGGTGTCCTATAAGAAAGATGGACTTCTTAATAGTACTGTTTGTAACTTTAAAAAGAACACTTGTTGAAATAAAACTTGTGAACTTGCAAAGTGAACCAAAAATATGCAAGGCATAGATCCCAATGACCTATCACTGATAATCGATTGCATTACCAGGTCCTTCTCAATCTTGCTCTAAGAAAAAAATAGCCTTTGCTCAGTCAGTTTTTCCCAACTTCCTTCCTCATTACAGGATGGAATTTTTTACTCTTACTCCCATTTTAATCACCCCTCCAAATTCTCTCTCTCCTGCAGAATTATAGACTCTTAGTTATCTGCATTGTTTATTATCAGTCACTCAAAGGTGAAAGTTATATATAAAAATTCTTCTCAACTGACTTCTCAGTAATGTATCACCAAATAAAATCTAGTCTAGAAGCTGGAGGAACTTCCCACAAAAAAGTGTTGGTTATAAGTGAGATATTGTGATCTACATTAGGCTTACCAAATCCAGTGATTAGTTGCATCTATAGTCATCTATTTTCACTTTCTGAATCTACCTGAAGCAAATGATCAGTTATTTCTACACTGAAAAAACTGATGGACTGTACTTCTCAGTGTCAAAAAATTCAGATCTTTCAATTTTCTTCTGTGGTTCTCATATCTTGCTCCCTTAAGATGCCTAGATTTTAGAAAATAAACACACTTTCTTTAAGTTTTTGGTTCTTTCTTCCCTGGTTTAAAAAAAACACACACAAGGCATCTACCATTTTAATCTTAATTAAAGACAAGTAGGAAGGAGAGGTGGCAGATCATCACTGAATTCACAGGACCAAGTGAACATTTCACAGTTTTCCCATTATGATTCTGACATACATAAGTTAGAGATAGCATGCCTTAGCATTTATAGTCATCTTATCAAAATTGTCTATTAATTTCCTCTTGTAAAAATTGTCTAGTAACTTGCATTTATATGGAAAAATCTCTGTCTATAATATCATCTACATCCTAATAACTAGCATAATTACTTCTCATGATCAGAACACCAGACTTAGTAATGGCATTATAAAAGTCAGAATTGTTCAATCTAGACTTGGAGAATTGTTTTACTTGGGATGTTCATTTCCTGTCAGTTTGTGACTCCAGAAAAAACACACCTGACTAAATAGAGCTGAGTTAAGTTAATAAAGTCAAAGGAAGAAGGAGGATGGAGGAAGATGGCAGTGGAGTCAGTTGGACTATGTGAACCGATGGAGTGGGGACTCAGGAGCAAGTGGAAAGGGATCTCCTGGTGAAGTGACTGGTACTGCAATTGCTCTGCTTGGACCCTAGCACTTTCCAGGGTGTAGAAGATGAGTACCTTTTTTTTTTAGTAGGAAAGCACTTCCCAGGAAGAAGCTACTGAGACTGACTGCCAGCTCCAGGCTCTGCCTCACCACCCAGTCCCTGGCTAGACACTGGCAGCAAGGGCTGAGGAGGGATCACAGTAAGGGAGCCAGAGGCAAAGCCCTAC
Source organism: Cephalopachus bancanus (assembly GCA_027257055.1). Taxonomy (NCBI): domain Eukaryota; kingdom Metazoa; phylum Chordata; class Mammalia; order Primates; family Tarsiidae; genus Cephalopachus; species Cephalopachus bancanus. The sequence goes on along the minus strand of JAPVLO010000096.1, from coordinate 1,168,950 downwards.
TGGAAAAGACAAAATAGGTACCTTGACACTATACTGAAAAATGAGCAAGGAAGTACTCTGGCTAGCTCACCATGGAGTGACAGACCTGATCTCTGTAACCAGTGGGTTAACTACTCAAGAGTTGATCATGACCCAGAGGGAATATCCTGAAAGCACAAATTTCAGAGGGACAGGATGAGTACTGAATCTCGGGCACCTCATGCCCTACTCGGATTCAATCATAGGACAAAGGGTGTGACCAGGAAAGGATGAGGAAGATCTCCAAAAAGATCAGCAGTGAGTCTGGGGTAGACCCAATCCATATCCCAGTCAGTGAATATTATGATCTGCAAGTAGTTTCTGAATCCCAGCTTCCCATCCTCCACCTGATTCTACTCTCAACCTAGAAGAGACAGCAAAGCTTCCACTCTCAACTCTGTTTCAAAACAGAACAAATTCAGAGCCCTCATCAGAGAAGAATAGAAGGCTGAGCAAATATGAGAAGTGAAAGCCCTTTCCACTACCATTGAATAACAGAACTAAAGATAAAACACAGAGATATGTCACAAATGAGAAAAAAATCAACAGAATAACACAGGCAATTCCCAGTGTACCAAAGAGAAAAGGACTGAAAAATCAGACCTCAGGGCCAATAAAAAGGAAGTCACCAACGACTTGTCCCAGAATACAACAGGGATTAGAAAAAGGATGGAAGGAGTGAATAAGACTCAAGAAAGACAAGATGTAACAATGAAAGTACTTGTAAAAGAGATTTTGTCCATAAAAAACCTTATCCAGGAAATAAATAGTAAGATGACAAGCTTGGAAAGCAGAATTAATCTAGCAGAAGAAAGAATCTCAGAACTTAAAGTCCAAAGCATGGAATTAACCCCATCTGTAAAAACCATAGAAAGAAAATGCAGAAAGAAAGAAAAAAGCTTTCAGGAAATGTGTGATTATATCAAGAGGTTAAACCTATGCCCAATTGGTATCCCAGAAGAAGAAAGGGAAATGGAAGATACCTTGGAGCAAGCATTCCAAGAGATTATCCTAGAAAACTTTCCCCATCTCACCAAAGATGTGACCATCCAACCAAAGAGATACAGAGAACCCCCACAAGGCATCAAATAAGACCAACCCCTAGACACATAGTAATTCATCTACACAAAACAGATACAAAAGAAAAATTCTAAAGGCAGCAAGAGAAAAGGTCAGAATACCTATAACAGAAGACCAATCAGAAGAACTAGCAGACCTATTGGCAGAAACACTACAGGCTAGAAGGCACAGAAGTCCAATATTCAAAGTCCTCAAAGATAAACAATTTCAACCAAGAATTTTCTACCCAGTCAAGCTCAGCTTCATCAGCAAAGGAGAATTAAAATCCTTCCAAGACATCCAATCCCTAAGAGATTATGCAGCTTTCAGATCAGCTCTATTGGAGACACTTTAAAAGGTATTAAGCACAGGAGAAATTAAAAAAAGAATGACTATGCACTTCCCAAGAGGACAAGAGAACACAGAATCAACAGAGAATACATTGTGACTGCAAACTTGAAAACACACACTCGCATAAACCCAAAGTTAAAAGACACCAAACAAAAAAATTTATGAGAATCTCATGATGGTGAAAAATACTCACATTTCAATAATCAGCCTAAATGTGAATGGACTAAATGCATCACTGAAATGACAGAATGAGAAACTGGATAAAAACATGACCCAATAATTTGCTACATCCAAGAAACTCATCTCACTACAAGGGATGCACACAGACTCAAAGTTAGGGGATGAAAAACAAGTTTCTAGGTGAATGAATCACAAAAGAAGACAGGAGTTGCAATCTTAATATTAGACAAAACAACTTTATGTATCAAACAATAAAAAAGATACAGAAGGATACTGCTGAATGATAAAAAAGTTCTATCCACCAAGAAGAAATATCCTTCCTAAACATATATGCACTCAACACAGAAGCATCAGCACTTAAAAGAAACTACTAAGTAACTAAAAAAAGATATTGACTCTAACACTATTACAACTTAAATACTCCACTAATAACCCTAGATAGATTATTGAAGCAAAAAATCAACAAAGAGTGGGGCACGGTGGCTCATGCCTGTAATCCTAGCACTTTGAGAGGCAGAGGTGAGAGGATTGCCTGAGCCCACGGGTTTGAGACCAGTCTGGGTAACATGGTGAGATCTTGTCTCTACAATAAATCAAAAAATTAGCTGAATGTGGTGACATGCTTGTAGTTCCAGCTACTTGGAAAGCTAAAGTGGAAGAATAATCTGAACCCAGCAGCTCAAGACTTTGGTGGCCATGAATGTGCCACCACACTCCAGCCTAGGTGATAGAGTGAGACTCTGATTCAAGGGGGAAAAACAACAACAACAGCAAAGAGATCCAGAACCTCAACTTGACACAAGGCCAAATAAATGGACTTAGTAGATACCCAGAGAACACTCCCCCAACAACCACAGAATGTACATTCTACAAGTTACCACATGAAACATACTCCACAATCAATCACATCCTCAGCCATAAATCAAGCATAAACAAATTTCATAAGACCAGAACATTGCTATGCACCTACTCAGACCACAGTGTAATAAAGATGAATATCAACAACAAAATTTCCCCAAAATCTATCAAGACATGGGCACTAAAAAGCATGTTGCTGAACAATTCTTGGGACAACACAGAAATTAAAATATTCCTGGAAACAAACGAAAATGAAGAAACATCTTACCAAAATATCTGGGATGTCCTGAAATCAATTCTAAGAGGGGAATTTACATTTCTATGAACACACATCAAGAAAATGCAAAGATCACAAGTTAATAGCCTAACAAATCACCTAAGGGAGCTGAAAAGACAAGAACACCAAAACCCTGACTCTAGGTTGAAGAATCCAGAACAGCAAAGTATAAGTCCAAATACAGAACATAAAAGACAAAAATATTATAGAAAAAAAATCTACAAAACAAAAGCTGGTTCTTTGAAAGAATAAACAAGATTGATGGACCCCCTTGCCAGATTGACCAAGATAAACACAATCAGAAATGCAAAAGATTGTCAGAGATTACTATGCACACCTGTATGTAAATAAGATTGATAACCTGAAAGAAATCAAGGACTTTCTGACATCACACAAACTCCCAAGTTTGAAATAGAAAGACATTAAGACACTAAATAGACCAATAACAACCCAGGAAATTGATTCCATCAGAAGAAAACTAGCTACAAAATAAAATAAAATAAAATAAAATAAAGCCCTGGACCAGATGGCTTCCTAGCAGAATTCTACAAAACATACAAGGGCTGATACCAATTCAATTGAAAGCATTCCAGGCAATTGAGAAAGGCAGAATTCTCCGCAAATCATTTTACAAAGATAACATCACACTGACAGCCATCGAGTAAAGAAGTGCCAAAGAGGGGAAAAAAGTAAAAGAGAGAGAGAGAGAGAGAGAGAGAACGACAGGCCAATATCCCAGATGAATATATATGCTAAAATTCTCAACAAGATTCTAGCAAATCAGATCCAAAAACACATCTCAAAAATCATCCACCGTGACCAAGTAGACTTCATCCCCAGTATACAGGGCTATTTGACATCTGCAAGACTATAAATGTAATTAAATACATCAACAGATGTAAAAACAAGAATCACATGATTATATCATTAGATGCAGAAAAAGCTTATGACAAAATTCAGATTCACTTATTGATAAAAACTCTTGAACACCAAGGCATAAAAGGAATATACCTCAAAATAGTAAGCACCATCTACTATAAACCCACAGCCACCATATTGCTAAATGAACAGAAACTGGAAGAATTCCCCCCAAGAACTAGATCAAGACAAGGCTACCCACTCTTACCCCTCCTGTTCAACATTGTATTGGAAGGCCTAGCTAGAAAAATTAGGCAAGAGAATGAAATCAGCGGTATCCAAATAGGAAAGAGTAAGTTACATTATCCCTTTTTGTTGATGATATGATCTTATACCTCAAAAATCCAAGAAAATCTGTCAAAAATCTCCTTGCACTGATAAAGGACTTTGGAAAAGGTTCAGGGTACAAAATAAATGTGCAAAAGACAGTCATATTCATATACACCAATGACAATCTGGCAAAGAATAAATAAAAAACACAATGCCATTCACAATAGCCACAAAAAAATGAAATACTTCAGGATCTTCCTAACCAGAGAAGTGAAAGGCCTTTACATGAAAACTACAAAACACTCTCAAAGAAATCCAAGAAGAAACAAACAAATGGGAAAATATCCTATGTTCATGGTCTGAAAGAATCCACATTGTTAAGATGTACATTCTACCCAAGACAATCTACAGATTCAATTCAATACCCATTAAATTACTAACATCATTCTTTTCAGACCTGGAAATGACAATACAGAAATTCATATGGAAACATAAACAACCACAAATAGCCAAAACAATACTCAGCAAAAGAAAAAAGCAGGAGGTATCACACTTTAAACTTTTCTAAAAGGCTAAAATAATCAAAACAGTCTGGCATTGGTACAGAAGCAGGCATATAGACCAATGGAACACGATAAAGATTCCAGATACAAAACCTCAATTTCTCAACAAACTCATATTCAACAAAGCCTTCACCAACAACCACTGGGAGAGAACTTATTCAGCAAATGCTGATAGGAAAACTGGCTGACCACATGCAGAAGATTGAAACAGGACCCCTACCTATCACCATACACAAAAATAAGTCCAAATGGATCAAAGACCTAAACGTGAAACTTCAATCTATAAGAATCTTAGAAAACACAGAGAAGCCCTTAAGGGAATTGAAGTGGGCAATAACTTCCTGATCAAGTCCCCAGATGTTCATACCGCAAGACAAAGATAAACAAGTGGGACCTCATTGAACTGAAAACTCTCTGCAAAAAGAAATCATCAAGAGAGCTGAGAGACAGCCCACAAAATGGGAAAAAATATTTGCCAATTGTATATCTGACAAAGGCTTAACATCTAGGACCTACAAGGAACTCAAAAGTGCCACAAGGAAAAAAAACAAAAACAAACAGCCCCATTATTAGTGGGCAAAAGACGTGAATAGACACGTCTCAAAAGAAGATATATGGGCAATCATCAGACACATTATAAAGGTCAAACTCTCACTAATCATCATAGAAATGCAAATCAAACCACACTGAGATACCACCTAACCCCAGTAAGAATGGCCATCATTAATAAAACAAAAAACAACCAACATTTGTGAGGATACTGAGAAAAGGGAACGTTTCTACACTGCTGGTGGGAATGCAAATTAGTTCAACCTCTTGGAAGACAGTATGACAATTTCTAAAAGAACTAGATATTGATCTTCCATATTACCCAGCAATCCACCTACTGGAAATATTCCCAGAGGAACACAAATCATTCTACGAAAAAGATACCTGCAAAAGCATGTTTATTGCAACACAATTCACAATAGCAAAAACAAGGAACCAATCATGCTGCCCATCAAAACTGGACTAGATAAAAAAATGTGGTACATATACACAATGTAATAATATTCTTTATGCAGCCATAAAGAAAGACAAACATATGGACTTCACAGCAACTTGGATGGATTTAGTGTCTATCACATTCATTGATCTATCACACAAAGAAGAGTACCACATGTTCTCACTCATAAGTGAATCCTAAACATTTACCATAATACTATAAGAAAGGGATTGGCAATAACGGGATACTGCTGGGGTAGGGGTGTCAAGAGACACAAAATCAATAAGGGTGGCTGGTCTCAAATCAAGTGAAGTAGGAACCAAAGGGAACCTCAAAATTATCTGTATGATGACCACTTGTATACCTAATCCTGAATTTTACCTTACATCTTTTATTTTTAATTATTTTATTTTTAAAATGTATGGTTCAAATGAAGGTCAGGTACATATGTGGTCATCATACAGGCAAAATGTGGGTACCCTTATTGATGCTATATGTCCCCCTCCACTGGCAGTGTCCCACTACTATCAATCCCTTTCTTATAGTATTATTATAAATGCTCAAGGACCACTTATGAGTGAGTACATGTGGTACTCAGATCTTTGTTTCTGTGATAAATCACTAAGTATTATAGACTCTAATTCCATCCAGGTTGCTGCAAAGTTCATAATTTTGTTTTTCTTTATGACTGCATAATATTCAATTGTGTAAATGTACCACATTTTCTTTATCCAGTCCACTTTCGATGGGCAATATGGTTGGTTCCATGTTTTTGCTATTGTGAATAATGCTGCAATAAACATGTATGTGCAGGTATCTTTATTGTAGAGTGATATGAGTTCCCCTGGGTATATTTCCAGAACGAGGAATGCTGGGTCATATGGAAGTCAATTTTCAGATTGTTTTAGAAATCACCACAGTTTTCCACAGAGGTTGTACTAGTTTACATTCCCACCAACAACGTAAAAGTGTTACCTTTTCCCCACATCTTCTCCAGCATCTGTAGTTTTTTAAGTTATTGATGATGGCCATCTTGACTGGAGTTAAGTGGTATCTCAGTGAGGTTTTAATTTGCATTTCTTTGATAATTAGTGAGGGTGAGCATTTTTTCATGTATCTGTTGACTGCTCATACGTCTTATTCTGAGAAGCGTCTATTCATATCTTTCACCCATTTTTAATACGGTTGTTTGTTTTTTTCCTTTTGGCACATTTGATTTCCTCATAAATCCTAGATGTTAGGGCTTTGTCAGATATACAGTTCACACATATTTTTTTCCCACTCCATGGGCTGTCTCTCCGCTCTCGATGGTTTCTTTTGATTTGCAGAAGTATTTTAGTTTGATGAAGTTCCACTTGTCTATCTTATCTTTTATGGCATTCGCTTTTGGAGAGTTGATCAGGACTTGGTTGTCCATTCCAATTTCTGTAAGGGTGTTTCCTAATTTTCTTCCATGGTTCTTATAGTTTGTGGTTTTACATTTAGGTCTTTGATTCAGTTAGAGTTTATTTTTGTGTATAGTGATAGGTAGGGATCTTGTTTCTGTCTTCTGCATATAGTCAGCCAGTTTTTCCAGCACCATTTACTGAATAAGTTCTCCTTTCCCCATTGCTTGTTGGTGGAGGCTTTGTCAAAGATGAGTTGGTTGAGGAATTGTGGTTGTGCTTTCAGAATCTCTATCCTGTTACACTGGTCTACATGCCTGTTCTGGTACCAATGCCAGGCTGTTTTGACTATTGTAGCTTTACAGTAGAATTTGAAGTCTGAAAGTGTGATAACTCCCACTTTGTTTCTTTTGCTAAGAATTGTTTTGGCTATTTGTGGTCTTCTATGTTTCCATAAGAATTTCTGTATTGTCATTTCCAGGTCTGAGAAGAATGATGTTGGTAATCAAATGGTATTGCATTAAATCTGTAGATTGCCTTGGGTAGGATGGACATCTTAATAATGTTAGTGCTTCCAATCCATAAGCATGGAATGTCTTTGAGCAGTGGTTTGTAATTTTCATTGTAAAGGTCTTTCACTTCTTTGGTTAGGATGATGCAAAGGTATTTCATTTTTTTGTGTGGCTATTGTGAATGAGATTATGCTTTTTATTTGGGTTTCTGTTCTATTATTGTTGGTGTATAGGAATGCACATTTATTTTATACCCTGAGACTTTGCCAAAGTTCTTTTCAGTGCAAGGAGTTTTTTTGGCAGATTCTCTTGGATTTTCAAGGGATAGGATCATGTCATCTGTGAAGAGGAATAACTTAATTTCAACTTTTCCTATTTGGATACTCTTGATTTCCTTCTCTTGTCTAATTGTTCTAGCTAGTACTTTCAATACAATGTTGGACAGGAGAGGTGAAAGTGGGCAGCTTTGTCTTGTTCCAGTTTTCAGAGAAAATGCTTACAATTTCTATCTGTTTAGCAGCACATTGGCAATGGGTTTATCATAGATGGCCCTTACTAATTTGAGGTATGTTCCTTCTATACCTAGGTGTCTGAGGGTTTTTAATCAAGAAGAGATGCTGGATTTTATCAAAAGCTTTTTCTGCATCTAATGATATAATTCTTGTTTTTACATCTGTTGATGTATTACATTTATAGTCTTGCAGATATTGAACCAGCCCTGCATCCTGGGATGAAGACTACTTGGCCATGGTGGATGATTTTTGACATGTGTTGTTGACTCTGGTATGCTAGAATCTTGTTGAGAATTTTTGCATCTATGTTTATCAAGGATATTAGCCTGTAGTTTTCTTTCTTTCTTTTTTGGATCTTACTTGGTTTGGGTATCAGTGTGATACCCAAACCAAGTAAGCTTCCTAAAAAGATTTAGGGAGAGTTCCATCTTATTGAATTGCCTGGAATTCTTTCAATAGGATTGGTATCAGCTTCCTCCTTGTATGTTTTGTAGAATTCTACTGGAAAACCATCAAGTCCAGGGCTTTTTTTTTTTTTTTTTTTTTGTGGGTAGTTTTCATGACAAGTCAATTTCTTGGGTTGTTATTTATCTATTTAGGAACTCAGTTTCTTCTTGTTTCAAGCTTGGGAGGTTGTATGCTGTCAGAAAGTCCTCTATTTCACTTAGGCTTTTGAGTTTGTTTCTGTACAAGTGTACATAGTAATCTCTGATAATCTTTTGTATTTCTTTAGAATCAGCTGTGACTTCATCTTTTGCATTTCTGATTGTGTTTATTTGGGCTTTTTCTCTCTTTTTCTTGGTCTGTCTTGCTAAGGATTCATCAATATTGTTTATCCTTTCAAAGAACCAGCATTTCATTTTGTTGATTTTTTTGTGATATTTTTGTCTTTGTGTCCTGTATTTGGACTTTTGTTTTGGTAATCTGGATTCTTCTGCTGAAGTTAGGGTTTTGGCGGACTTGTTTTTTCAGTTCTTTTAGGTGACTTGTTAGACTGTTAACTTGTGACCTTACCATTTTCTTAATATGTATTTGTAGAAATATGAATTCCCCTCTTAGTACTGTTTTCATGGCACTCAAGAGGTTTTCGTAAAATGTTTCTTCATTTTCATTTGCTTCCAGGAATCTTTTAATCTCAGTTTTGATATCCATGTTGATCCAGGAGTTGTTTGACATCATATTATTTAGTGTTCACATCTTTGTGGATTTTAGGGGAACTTTGTTTGTGTTGTATTTATTTTTATTCCACTATGGTCTGAGAAGGTGCATGACAGTATTTAGAGCTGATGAAATTTCTTCTCTTAATTTATGACTGAGGACATGGTTGATCTTCGAGTACATTCCATGGGGTGATGAATAGAATGTTTAATCCTTGGTTGTTGGGTGGTGTGTTCTGTAGGTATCCATTAGGTCCATTTGGTCAAGCTTCAGGTTGAGATTCTGGATCTCCTTGTTGATTTTTTGCCCAATCTATCTACATTAGATAGTGGGATATTAAAATCCCCAGATATGTTAGTGTTAGAGTCAGTATCTTTTTTAAGTTCACTTAGTAGTTGCTTATAAAAACTGGTGCTCCTGTGTTTGGTGCATATATGCTTAGGATAGATATTTCTTGTTGATGAATTGAAACTTTTATCATTATGTAGTGTCCATCTGTATGTTTTTTTAATTTTTGATAGTTTAAAGGTTATATTGTCTGATATTAAGATGGTGACTCCTGCTTTCTTTTGTGTTCTGTTGGCCTGAAAATTGTTTTCCATTCTCTAGTTTTGAGTGTGCAAGTGTCCCTTCTGGTGAGACATATGTCTCCTGAAGAAAATATATTGTTGTATCATGTTTCTTTATCTAGTTTTCCATTCTATGCCTTGTCAGTGGTACAATTAGTTCATTTACATTTAGGCTGATTATTGAGATGTGAGAGTTTATCCCTGTCATGAGGTTCTTATAGACTTTGTTGTTGTTTGTTTACTTATTTGCTTGTAGATTCCTTTTGATTTGGGGGTTGGCTTATGTGTGTGTTTTCAATCTTGTAGTTGTGATGCATGCTTTATTGGTTCTTTGTTTTCTTGCATTCTTGGAAAGAATGTGGTTGTTTGTTTGTTTTCTTTCTTATGTGCTAATAATACCTTCTTAAGCATCTCTTGTAGAGCTGGTCTGGAGGCAGCATACACTCTTAGTGATTGAATGTCTGAGAAGGATTTTAATTCTCCATCACTGATGAGACTTAGCTTAGCTGCATAGAAAATTCCTGTTGGAATCGTTTATCTTTGAGTGTTTTGAAGATTGGGCTCCATTCTCTTCTAGCCTGCAGTGTCTTTGAAGAGAAGTCTGAGGCTAATCTGATTGGTCTTCCTTGGTAGGTAGTCTGACCTTTCTGTCTTGCTACCTTTAGGATTATTTCTTTTATACCTACTTGTGTAAGCAAAATACTGTGTGTCTAGGAGTTGGTATTCTTATTTGATGACTTGCAGGGTTTCTCTGTGTCTCTTATGTTAGGATTATTGTGTCTCTGATGAGATGCAAGAAGTTTTCTTGGATGACCTCCTGTAATGTTTGTTCCACACTGCTCTCATTCTCCTTATCTGCTTCAGGGATACCTATCAGTCTTAGGTTCAGTCTTTTAATATAGTCACACATCTCCTGAAGGCTTTGTTCTATCTTTTCAAGTGTCCTTTCTAAGTTTTTAATAGATTGGGTTAGTTCCAGATTTTGGTCTTCAAGTTCTGAGATTCTTTCTTCTGCCTGGTCAATTCTGCTTTCCATGTTTGTCAGCTTATAATTTATTTCACTTACTGCATTTTTTGTAGTTTGCATCTCAGTCTTTAGTTCTTTCAAGTTTTCATCTTGGCTTTCTTGGTTCTCATTCATCTTTTACACCCATTCCTTGATCTCTGCATTTGTAGTCTGAGACCAGTCAATCTGGGTGCTCTTCATTGTTTGAGTTATGAAGTCTGTATACTTGTGGACTAACCTCTTTGGATTTTGTGTAGGATCTGTGATTCTTCTATGGTTTTTCTTCATTTGTGGTGGATTTTTCTTTTTTCTTTACTTCTGTTGCTCAGTGAGAAAGGGAGTAGTTTTCACTTCTTTTTGCTCAAGCCCCGTTCTTTCTTGAATAAAGCCTCTGGACTAGTTCGATTTTTGGAGCTGGGTTGGAGCAGGGGAGCTATGTTACTCCCTTGCAGATTTGAAATTTGAATGAGGTGTGCTAGGGACTGCTAAGATTCAAAAGCTGTCTGACGATCACAGATCACAATGTTTGGTGATTGGTGTGTGGGCCCCCAGGGGTCTACTTCCCACCACCTTACAGAATGTCCATACAATGGGAACGCAGGTATCTCTCCTGGGTACAAAATAACATGAATAAAGGGAAAAGAGTTAATTAAGAAAGAATATGGAAGGGTTGACAATGGAGAGAACAAAGGAGAGAAGGAAAATGATACAAGCCAGTAAACAGGGAGACAAGCAAAGAGAGAAAGAGAAAAAAAAGAGGGAGAGAGAACCAAACCAAAACAGTAACAAAAACAAAACAAAATGAAAAACACAAAAAAAGAAAGAAAGAAAGAAAGAAACCTAGCACATAGACAAACAAAAACCCCAGGGAAACGAAAACCAAGAAGATGAGGAAATTTTCACACTCATATATATAGTCTTATTGGATATAAAGAAGAATGAGAATGGGCAAAACAGAATGAAATGCCTATTCTAAGCAAGTTATATTTTTAAAAAATAGATAGAATCAAGAGGATACAAAAACATCAAAAAACAACAACAACAAAACTTATGTAATTCTTGAGCATCCTCTTTTGGCAATTTCAAGACTTCAGGTTTCTTGTAGAAGTGAACAAAGCACTGCTTTTGGAGAGAGGAGGGATTTAAGAAGGGAAAAGATTCATTTAAATCTGTCCCCCTGTTTGCCCCTTGTGGTTGTGGAGAGTTTGGAAGGTATCCATGGCTGATCCGCCTATGTTTAACCCTCTCCATGTGTGTGCTGATCCTAACGTTGCCTGCCTGAGTCACATGTCTCAAAAATCACTGAGGAAAGGGTGGAGGGCTACTTTAAAACTCACTTTTATTCATCTGCTGTGAGTGGAGACTGAGTTCTTAGGTTGCAGTGCAGACCTTAAATGCTTCAAATCTAACTCCCTATTTACCCCATGGATTTGTGGGAAGGCTGTGAACTGCCCCCAGTCAATGCGCTATGTTCAGGTCTCTCTGTGTGTGTTGCTCAGAAAGTTGCCCACCTTGAGTCACACGTCTCACTGATCACTGGAGAAAAGAGTGCTGGGTCACTTTAATACTCAATGCCATTTTGCTGTGACCTAGGGTTGGGTTCATCCACAGGGCTGCTTCAGTTGGGAGATGGGATGTCTGGGTCTCCTCTGCTGGTTCTCTGGTGGGGTTACTCTGGTATATTTTCTTGCAAGTTTGTGTTGCTGACCTGGGACGAAGGCTGCAGCAGCAGGCGCACCTGTTGCCGGTGATTTTCGCTGTTTTAATCCTTTTTTTCCTTTCTGAGTGTGCTGTAGAGATAGTGCCTGCCTCTTTGCCAAAGAGCTGCTAAGGTCCAAGCAGCCGTGCAGGGCAGCTGCCTATGCAGGAGATCTCAGTCCTCTCCTTTTCACGTCTCCACTCAATCAGACATTCACACAACTTTTGCTGATACCCTAAGGTGAATAATGGCCTCTTCACCCGTTCATTTATGCGGAAACTCATGCACTCTGACCGCCTCTGTTGCCATCTTGGAATCCCCCCTCCTATTCTTCATCGTTAAGAGAAAAAAAGGCAAAGGAAGAAGACACCAATCAAAATGTAAAACAGAAAGATGAAATTGTTGCTAACTAAGCAAGGAACAAATGTGCTTTCAGGGTGCAATCTCTTTTAATAAAGCAAACTCCTGAGTTTATACAGAATTTGGAGAAGCATGGAGTTCAAGATTGGTGGACATTCAGGAGCATGACCTGTTAGGGATATGCCATTCCTTAATTGTGGAGGGTTAGTTATTGAAGTGTTGCAGTTGCTGATTAGCGATTTCCAGAAGTAGAAATCTGTCACAAAATGCATAGCATCCAGAAGTGTGATTGTTCATGTGAGGTTGTCATTGATCAATTGGGATTCTTTCATACCTGTTAGCCATAGTATGAGTAGTTGGCATTTATTTATTACTATGGATAAAGAAGTATCAGGCTTTATTTTTAGAGATAATTAAATTTTTTATCTCAGTGAATGTTTTACATACTAATTTTAACTAGAATTATACATGACCATGTTTCCTCTACTTGATTGTATTAGAGTACCTTAAGGGATGTTGTCTTATAAAATTTTATCCTTATATCTATACTACCCTGCATGGTATTGTATAATCACAAGCACTCAGTGAGTTAAGAGATGATGCATGACAAACCTCTTCAGGAATTTAGCAGTAATGCTACTAGAGAAGAGAGGCAGAATATCCTTTTCATGGGTTCAAAGAAATATGAATGGGGAAATAAGAAACCCAGACAGAGATGGTTACATCAGACATCAAATTTTCTAGTACATGGTAAAGAAAAGGAAAGCTAGGATAAAAGTCAAAAGCATAGTCAAAAAAACACACTTTTACTGTTGTTTCTTTGCTTCTCTGGTTCTTTAAATGTGAATTCACCTATTTGTGCAGCTCTCATTAAGTTTCTCAGACAATACCAACTCTCCTCATTTTTCTCTGCCTCACCAAAGTTCCCCAATTCATCAGAGTTTCAACATAATTCACATCTAAAACCTAGTTTAGAAGTGATCTCTACTAAAACTTAAGCCTCCATGAGTCATTCTAGGATTGGGCATTGTGCACTCATGTTTGCAGTCCTTGAGTCTCAGCAGACCTTGTCTTTCCAGTAATGCAAATTTTGAATATTGAGTATCTGCCAAAGCTCCAGATTCACTTCTGCTCCAGATATTTATCTCAAGTTTCTTACTCCGACCTCTCAGTCTTGAGGCTTACCTTGAGCTCCAGGAATAGGGCTGGAACTATGGAGTCTTTGTGAATATCTCTGAGACCAGCTCCTAAGACCAAATCAACTTTCTTTAGTCTTTAACTCTAGAATCTCGGGGGGGGGGTGGAGGGAGTAGGTCTCAGGTATCTTTCATCATGCTAACTTTATTTTCTGAGCATTCTTCTTGTATCCAATCCAAGCACTCACAAGATATAACTAACATATATTTAAAAGGTTGATTGGTAAGAAAAAGACATAGAAGCAGTTCTGGGTGTTAGGGGACATTGTTATAACAACACAGTTTAGTGCTGTGTAACCATGTGAACATTGCTACTGGGAACATCTGTTATAAATTGAATAATGAATAAGGTCAGTTTTACTAAGCAACATAATCATTGGTTAGTGGTTGAAAACAAATGGAGAAAGGTATGGTAGCTATTGTCAAATACTTATAGGCAACATGAAATACAGACAAATAATGATATTAATAATGTGACTTTAGACTAGAGAGCAAGAAGGGAGTATACATTTTTCTTAGAGTTTACTTACACTTTGTGGCAGATGATGAATAATGAAAAACAAAACCCAAAGCAAAGTGGAGCAAGAAAACATTATCAGTTATCTGTTACCAACTCCTGGGATTCCCTCGGGAGTTCCAAGCAGTATAAGTACAGTGGAAAGACAGGACACCAACACCTTTCCAGCACTAAGCAAAATGAATATCTATTTCTTGGATGAATAGAGAAGTGAATGAATTGAAAAGATTCCAAGACATGGTCCATTTTGACATTGCAAAGGGGAAACTTCAAACAAGAACACTATGAGCATGGTGCAGAAGAGGTTAGTGTTAAGGAAGTTTTAAATTTAAAAGAATTAACAGGGAAAGGTTAATTTGAATACATGTATTTATATTTATTTACTTATTTATGTATTTTTGAATCATGGTTTCACTTTGTTGACCAGACTGGAGTGCAGTGGTATGTTCATGGCTCACCACAGCCTCTGACTCTTGGGCTCAAACGATTCTTCTTCCACCACGCCTCCTGAGTAGCTGGGACTACAGGTATGTGCCATCACACCCAGCTAATTCTTCTGATTTTTTTTAGGGTACACAGTCTCACTATGTTGCTTAAACTGGTCTTGAACTCCTGGGTTCAAGCAATCCTTCCACCTCAGCCTCCCAAACTGCTGATATTACAGGTGTGAGCCCCCGTGTAGGGTCTAAATACATGTATTTAATGAAATTGAGAAGATAACTAAAAGAGAGAGATAGAACCATTGTTACTCAATCATTTTAAGTTTATAAGCTGAACAGAGTTTTGGGGGACACATGTATGAGGCTCTTTGAGATGAGTACAGAGCTCAAAGGGAAAGATATGTGATCAATCAATGATGTGTGCATATAAGGTCATTCATAAAACTCTGAATTTTCTGGTCTACTTTTACCAATATCTCTAGTTTCTGACATGCTTTTATTAACCCATTGCCTTATAATTGGACAAAGTCCAAAGGAAGACCATTGTTTGAGATGGAAAAAATGTAAGAACTTGGCTATTGAGTTGCTGAACGAGAAAGTGAAGGTGAAGGTCTTCAAGAGAAGCTTAGTGATAAAGTTAGGAGAGGGTGTAGTGTGAGAGGTATTTCCATCCATTGATGGTGGGAGCAAAAATTGTTAAAAATTTTTTGTAAAATTTTTTTTTTCAGAATGAGCAAATTATCAATGCCATTTGACCTGGTAATTTCATTTCTCAGTATCAATACTAAAGATAAATTTAGATGAGAATTCAAGTAAAAATAATAGGAAACCTGATGAAAAAATATTGATGCAACAATTTGAAAATAGAGGTAAATTAAATAAATTATGTTAGCTCTTTAGAATGGACTATTATACGTTTACTGACTTCACATTTTTAAAGTAATTTAGTGGTGTAACTTAATGACTATGATATGAATCTAGGAAAAAATATAAGTGTACTATATTGTTTATGCATGATTCTAATATTTTATACAAACATATATATCAAATTATAAAGCCAAAGAGATACACCAGCATGTTAACATTGCTTGTTTCTATAGTGATAAATTTTCTGTTTTCCTTTACTTATTATTTTCTAAGTTATCTACAATAAGCTTAAACTGTGTGTTATAATTTAAGGAAAGGAAGCATCAGGACTGAATAATCGCTTGAGGGAAAATGAGAACAGTGATAAGTACTAGGGCTGAACCTTCCTAAGAACTGATGAAATTTCTTTTTCTGGTGATAAAACAGTTTGTAGGATCTGTCACAATTGTTGATAATTACTGACCAAAAATCTAAAAGGTCAAATATTTTAGTGTATCCTGCAAATCACTAAACACATTTCGTAACATCCCTAGAGACAGCACAATTAACCCAGATTGGAAGACAACTGAAATAATAGCATTATCCGAAATAATGGAAAAAATAATGAAAGGAATTTATAAATATGATGTGAGTATGGAATATAGGAGGAAAGGAGCATTATTCTTGCAGCTTTATAAAGTTATGTACAGTTAGGTAACAGTGTCCTCTAGTAGTTATCTTTAGACATGACATAGTTAAAGGACACAACCTGATAACCAGTTACATCCCTTAATTTGCACAAGAAACAAAAAGTAATGAGCCTTAACTATCGCTGGAATTCAGGTAAGTATAGACAATAATGTAGAGAGGGGGTACTGGAAGTTGTTAATCATATGTTTCTAGTGAATTCTTGATGTGGAGTTCCAAAAATTGATTTGCTCTTCACATATGCAAAGGAAGGTCAAGAGCTCCCAAAGCTGCCTTAATTATTTTATGAATGAGTTCAAGAAAGACTGCATCATCCACACTGTTGATAACATTACACAGAAAAAAACCCCACAGAAATAGAAGACTAGTATATTTTATTTTTCTCCATAATTAAAAAGAATCATTGAATTTAAAAAAATGAAATAGATGACTATAAGTCATAAAATAATTCAGTCAAGGTGTACATTGAATGTGATGAAGTTTTAGGAATCTTTAATATATTTAATCCACCCATTTTTTAGCATATTCACAAATGGAATATATGATAAAGAATTTATGTATTTGGGGGGAAGTGGTTCAAGATAACTAATTGGATGCAGCTTGTATATGTCTCCTCCATGGAGAGCAACCAAAATAGTAAGTAGATATTCAAACTTTGCATAGATTATCTAAGAGAAAACACTGGGATTCAACAGAGACGCAATGGAAAGCAAAGAAGTGGAGGGAAGGCTAGGCAGAATGCTTGTATGTAATTGGCTGAAAACTGGGAGAAGCACTCAGATACTGAAAAAGAGTGAGAATCCTTCAAGGCTCCACATTCCTACCACAAGTTTTTGCGAATCTGACTATGGGCAAATCCTTCAACCCATGAAGTATTGACACTAACATAGTGATTTGCCTTGAGATTGCACAAAAGCATTGCACAGAGGCATTGTTCAGAGAGGAACTCACACTGGGTGCCATAGGCTACCAAACCCTACACAGCTGCAACTTGATGCCATTCTGAAAGCTAAGCTTCAAATGAACAGCATTCTCTCCTGGGGCCGATGCTGCTGCCACCACCACAAGCCAAGGAGAAAGAGGAGGGGCTGGGTACTTTCCCACATCATGAGAACAAATACCACTGCCATTGCTGCAAGCTCTTGTGCAAGTGAAGTGCAAAGACCTCAGTCTCCACAGCTACCCATCTATGTAGCTCCCCTTGAGAGTGGCCCCAACCTCCCTGATAACAGGCCCTCAGCTAGTGCTATTCTGAGAGCCCACACTACAAAAATCTGTGTACTGTTCTAGTGTCAGGACTGTGCTGCCACTGCTGATGCTGGGTCAAGGAGAAAAAGAAGAGGCTGGGCACTTTCACATGCTGTCAGGATAAATCCCACCACTACTACTCTGGGATGCTGTAAGACCAAGGCACGAGGAAACCCCTCACCTCACATTACCTCCCTACATTTCTCTCATAGAAAATAGCCTCTTCTACCTTGCAGAAGTCCTGTAGTACAACTTCCATTGCCTACATGTGAGCATTTTGCCAGTGAGTTGGAACCATATTGCCTCTATCTCAGCCAATGCCTTAATGCACTGCCAGAGGGGCCAGAGAACAAGTGTACCAGCCTGGTTCCATCCTCCTAGTACTTGAGCACACCATACAGGGGCCTGGAAACCTCCCAGCCTAGTCCGACACTGTTGGGATCTGAACACCTTTGATAGTGTCTGAGGTCAGGCCAACAAAACCTGCTAGTACCACCACAGCTGGCACCCACACACACACCACCAGCAGGTGAGGTGACCGCCCGACCCAATCTATCACAGCCACCATCAATACCAGCAGAGCCATCTATGTTCCAGTAGGTTACTACTACTACTACCATTGCCAGCATCACAACCACTACCCAGGGACCTGAGAACCCACCCACATGCCTGACCCACCACTGTCACCACCAACATCCAAGCAAGTCACCTGGTCAAGAATCAGTGCACCTGGACCCCTAACACTAGTGTCGATGTATGCCATCCTGCGGCCCTAAGACTTACATGCTCAGCCCACCTCCATTACCACTAGTGCTTGAAGACTGACCCACATAGTATCTTAGTCTCCAGCAGAATTTCACTGCAGCCTCCATTAATAACTGTACCCTAAACTACTGAAAAGAATCACATATACCACTGGTGCTATTTAGAGCTGAAGACATCATACAGAGATTATACTACTGCATATATCCCAAATCAAAGCAAAAGTGTCTTACACGACCAACAGTATATATCTATCTTTAGGAAAAAGTGCTCTCCTATGAAAGTAAATTCAAGAAGTAGGAAGAAGCAACTGCTATACCGATGTGCAGATATCAACGAACAGACACAAGAAACGTGAAAAAACAAGGAAATATAACGCTCCAAATTAAAATGAACTTCACAAAATCAAGGATAAATAATTCAAAATACTGATTTAAAAGAAGTTCAATGAAATCAAAAGAATTCTTAAAAATAATACAGAAAATCAGGAAAAGAATTAAAAATATGAATGAGGATAATCCACTTCAGCAGGGTAGAGGGATTCACGGCAACTGCGTATCTGTTCCCACTTTCTAGCAAATAAATAACTCAGAGATACTATGAAAGTATTAAAGAGATAGGATTAAGATGGCTGACATAAAGTAGCTGGAGTATATTTCTCCTATGGAGTAAATTGAAATAGAGAGAATTCTTCAGCACTTAGAGAGGAGGGATACCAACAGCACACCCCCATAACTCATCAGAGAAGCAGCAGTACCCACAGTGTGCAACAAAGAAGAAAATCAGTCAACCCGGTTTCAGAATAACCAGACTGTTCTTAATTACTGACAAATCATGAGCAGGCCCTAACACTGCAGACAAATGTGGGGAATTCAGGAGTTCTGAGCTGAAACAGACTTTGAAGTTCCCCTGAGTTTGGCAGGACTCCAGATGCTTGCAGGAAACTGCCTTACCCATGATTGTGCTCTTCTGAAACCCACATGAAGCAGCACAGGGAAAAAAAGCCCTGGGCAGCTCCAGTAGCATTTCCTGACTGGTTTCTAAACTGCCTGGTAGAAAACAGGCTCGAAGAGCAAAACCACTGTGACTGAGAGTTCCTGGTTGAGGTAGGCACCTGTGGAAACACCTGGGGCTAGCTGCACTTTTACATTATGATTATGGATTGCCTGAGGCTAAGATGGGTGAGCTGGGTGGGAATTGTTGCCACAACAACCTCTCACATGCCATCTAAACTCTTTTGTGTAGCCTCTGCACAGCACAGCAGCATTGCCCCAGTGCAGGGGACTCCTTCCCAATCCCTACTGGGGAAGGCACTAATGTGCACAAGCGAGGAGCTTGAGCAATTTTCTCTCCACACCTTCCTTCAAGCCTCAAGACAAGAACTTGGGTAGTCCTCAAAGCCTGCCCATTGCCTAGGTTGGCTGGGTACTTCCCATGGGGCAACACAGGCTGCACAGAAAGCCCACAGCCACCATTGCGGCTGTCTCTCTCCTGCAAGAACCACCTCCTGGCCAGAAGGTCAACAGGTATAATACACTACATCTGTTATAATACTTCAGCTTTTGAGAATGTCTGATCAGAATCCAACTAACACAGTATATAAGTCACCCAGCCACTCAGAATGCCTTGAACCTATACAGGTACCCAACAGAGCACTGCCACACTTTGCAATTGAGAAACTCAACACACCAAGGCTATTTATAATCGGGGAACCCTATGGTGCCTGTATCACCCCCTGCCAATCTTGAATAAGAAGAAATAGTCTACCCAAAAGCAAGAAACCAGAAAACAATTCTGACAATATGAAAAAACAGAATCCTTCAACACCCCAAAAGACTACACTAACTCCTCAGCAATAGTGATGAACCAAAATGATATCTTTGAAATTAATGGTTTTCTTAAAACAAAAAAGAAATAAAAGTCCTGCAGGATTGCAGATCAGCAAAAGTTGGTTTTATAGAGGATCATGAATTATGCACAAACTGGGTTCAAGACTTTTTTTCTCAAGTTGACTAGTGTATTTAGCTAAACAAACCTTCCTCAGAGTGATTGCATCTCATTGCCACTACATGCACTTGATATATTTGATGTGTATATATATATATACCTGCATATGTATATCAAATATACTTTTGCGCATGTGCGTGTATGCACCCAAGATAGACGGCTT
Organism: Cephalopachus bancanus; assembly: GCA_027257055.1. Taxonomy (NCBI): domain Eukaryota; kingdom Metazoa; phylum Chordata; class Mammalia; order Primates; family Tarsiidae; genus Cephalopachus; species Cephalopachus bancanus. The sequence goes on along the minus strand of JAPVLO010000096.1, from coordinate 1,148,383 downwards.
CCCATGCTACCATCTAGCATTGAGTTGTAGAAACACTCCTGATGTTGTACAATGAGGATGAACGTAAAGAATCTGTTTGTTTTGGGACTTTGTTGGGTTTGTTTGCACTTTTATTTAATCTTTAATTTTGAATTTAATATGTCTATATCTCTGAGATTGAAAAACAAGTTTGTGGCTCTTAATGTTTTTTCCTCATAGAATGTGATTGTTAAAGAACATGCACCGAAAGTTGCTTTCAAAAGTACAATGCTTTGTTGAATCTTAATAAATTGCTATTTTTTTCTTGGCTGGTCAAAAAAAAAAGGTTGAATATAAAATTTCTCATTGAGAACCAGGGGAAAGTTGAAAACCAGTATAAAGCAATAAAAAAGAATAACACATTTTCCAATGATATAGACACTTAAAAAACTGAACTCATTTAGAGAAGTACAAAATGCAGCGAACAGTTTTAACAGTAGACTAAAAGAAGTAGATGAAAGGATCTCAGAACTTGAAGACAATGTTTTTAAATTAACCCAATTAGACAACAATAAAGAAGAAAGAATCAAGAGAATGGAGCAAATGTGGAAGAAATGTGGGATTATATAAAACACCCAAACCAAAAAATCATAAGTGTTCTTGAGAAGAAGAGAAAACAACAAGTTTGGATGACCTATTTAGGGAATAATTGAGGAAAACTTCCCTGACCGTGCAAGAGCTTAAAACATCCAGATATAAGAAGCCCAAAGAATCCCTGATAGATTTTTTTAAAAGTCATCCCCAAGGCATACAGTCATCAGGTTATGCAAAGTTAATGAAGGAAATATTTTTTCCCATTTTTGTATAGCAGATTTATTTATTTTAATTTTATTTTAAAGATGTGGAGTACAATTCAGGGTCAGGCATATGAATGTTCATTATGCAGGTATCCTTGTTGATGAGGTGTACTCCTCCCTCCCCTGGCAGTTTCCCACTACTGCCAATCCCTTTCTTATAGTATTGTAATAATTTTTCAGGGTCTGCTTATGAGTGAGAACATAAGGTACTCTGTTCTTTGTTTCTATGATAGAATAATTCTAAGAGTAGTGAGACAAAAGCCTCAAGTAACTTATAAAGGTAAACCTAACAAACTAACAGCACACTTCTCAGCAGAGATGTAAGCCAGAAAGGATTGAAGTCTTATCTTCAATCTCTTCAAACAAAATAGCAATCAGTCAAAGATTTTGTATCCCCCCAAAACTAAGTGTCATAAATGAAGTAGAAACAAAATCTTTCTCAGAAAAGCAAGCACTGGGGAAATTTGTTGCCACTGAACAGGATCTACAAGAAATACTCAAAGAAGTTTTAAATATTGAAACAAAAGGTAGAAATACCTAGTTTAAAAAAAAAAAACTGGAAATCATAAAGTTCACAGGGGTTATAGACACCAACACCATAGAGAATAAAAAGTAGCCAAGTAACAACAGTAGGATGAATGGAATAGTACCTTACATATCATTATTAAGCTTGAGCACAAATTGTCTCAATGCCCCCACTTAAAATATATAGATTGGCAGAATAGATTTTTAAAAAACACAATCCAAATACCTGCTGACTTAAAGGGACCCAATTAACACATAAAGACTCCCATAGAATCAATGTTAAAGGTTGGGGGAAAATATTTCATGCAAAAAAATAAATAAATAATAAGAAGTAGCCATTCTCACACCTGATAAAAAGACTTTAACAGCAGTGAAGAAAGACAAAGATTACTATTATTATTTTGTAGTGATAAAATGATAATTCCAACAAGAAAAATATAAGAATTTTTGATATATATACATGTAACATTGTAGCTCCAAGCTTTATTAAAAAAAAAAATTCGCTCCCGCCCGGCCCCCCCCGCCTGCCCGCCGCCCCTGCCGCCCGCCCCCGCCGCCCGCCGCTCTGGGACGGGTAGCTCATCACAACCTGGCCCGAGGAGATCCACACCAAACCGCTTCAAGGAAGATCTGCTGCGATTGCTGCCACCTCTCCTGTGTCTGAGATTGTCCTGCCTGCCTGTGTGGGGCTTCTGTTGCCTGTTCAGAGGCAGACAGCCATCTTGTTCCTGTCCGGCCCCACCCCCTCTGGGGCGAGCAGATGAGATAGCACCACCTGCTGGCGATTCAAGGTAACAACACCAAAACGGGAAAAACAAGCTTGATAAAGACAGACCAAACTGCTAAAGGAAGGTTGAACTGAACTGTCCTTCACAGCAGATCAGGGGCAATTGACTCTAACTGCAAACTAATTTACCAGCTTGAAAAGAAAACTAGAAATCAGACCTGAAAGGACATTGGACTTAAACGAAAGGTCTCAGAGTGTGCTTCATTGATTCTATTAGTTTAATGACTTAATTCTATTCCTACTGTATTGTTCCCCTTTTTTTCCCTTTTCCTTTTCCTTTTCTTCTCTTTTCTTCTGTCTGTAAACCATGTCTTTGTATAGAGGAACAGCATACCAATAAGGTGGTTGGATAGCTGGTATGTTAGCATCACCATATGTTTTATTTTTGTTTGTATGAGAGTTAGTTCAACTGTAGCTGTGGTCCATCGTTTTTATCTGTTTCAGTATAGGCCTCTCTCTCTATTTGTTGGCACACTCGATAGTTTCCTCCCTTACTCCTCTATCTCTCCACTCCCCTCTTCAACCCACTATCTGCTCCATTCTCTCCCCTCTGCTAACCACATTTTATTTCAGGGAGTAAACCTACAGCCCCACTGCACAGACAGATTCCAGGGCAGTGGGAAGTGGGTTCCACATTATCCACATGCCTGTCAGCGAATACCAGGACCTGCAGACAGATTTTGAATCACAGCTCTCCCCTTAAATACATTTCAAAACTGCAAAAAGGACCACCTCCAACCTACAGTGCAACTTCAGAATTGAACAAAGTAAGAGGACATACATAAAGAATGGGAGATTGAACAAACAGAAGTAAAACAAATCCCTTTACCCCTGAATAACAAAATTAAAGAAGACGGTGACATGGAGGGAAGGAAGAAGTAGGGAGGTGGAAAAACCACACAAATGAAGAAAAACCAAAAGAAGAATATAGGTCTTACACAGACCCCTGGGAGATCAGACAATGAGAAAACAGATTCTGGAACACAGACAATGAAGAGTCCCCAGAATGACTGGCTACATGCAACAAACCCAGACATCAAGACATTAATAGAGAGAATTAAAAAAATTGAGGAGAGATAAGAGGAAAATAGGAAAGAGCTGTTGTCAGAAATGACAGCAGTAAAGAATACTGTGATGGAAATGAACAACAGACTAATAAGCATGGAAAGCAAAATCAGCCAAGCAGAAGAAAGAATCTCAGAGCTCAAAGACCAAAACACAGAACTAACACAAACTGTCAAAAGCATAGAAAAGAAGCTCAAAAAGACAGAACAAAACCTGCAAGAGATGAATTATCACTTCAAGAGACCAAACCTAAGAATAATTGGGCTTCCTGAGGCATAAAGAGAAACAGAAGCCACACTGGAACAAACATTTCATGAAATCATTCAAGAAAACTTCCCTCATCTCATTAAAGATGAAAAAATTCAAACACAAGAGATTCAGAGAACCCCTGCAAGAAAACAAACGAGAAGACCAACTCCCAGACACATAATAATTCGCCTAAACAAAGTAGCTATGAAAGGAAAAATCCTAAAGGCAGCAAGAGAAAAAGGCCAGACTACCTACCAGGGAAAACCAATTCTAATAGCAGCAGTTTTATCCACAGAAACCCTTCAGGCCAGGAGAGCCTGGAGCCCTATCTTCAAAGTACTAAAAGAGAAACAATTTCAACCAAGAATAACCTACCCAGCCAAACTAAGCTTCATTAGTGAGGGAGAATTGAAATCTTTTCCAGACATCCAATCCCTAAGAACCTACGCTGCCACCAGACCACTGCTACAAGAAACACTTAAGAAAGTACTGAACACAGAAGAAAAAGTGAAAAGAACATCAGCATTCTTCACAAGAGTACAGGCAAAAGATTAAAAACACACCTGAACCAACTCCAAAACCCAAAGAAAGACAACAAATAAACAGGAACAACTCTGTAAGAACATTATGACAGGGATCAACTCTTGCATTTCAATTATTAGCCTAAATGTGAACGGACTAAATGCACCACTGAAAAGACACAGATTGGCAAAATGGATAAAATATCATCAGGCAACAAACTATTGTCTTCAAGCGACTCACCTCACTAGAAAGGACACCCACAGACTCAAAGTAAGAGGATGGGAAACAAACTTCCAGGTGAACGGAATACAAAAGAAAGGAGGAGTAGCCATCTTAATTTCAGACAAAATATGCTTCAAACTATTAAAAATCAAAAAAGATACAGAAGGCCACTACATAATGATAAAAGGTTCAATCCATCAACAAGAAATATCTATCCTAAACATATATGCACCCAACATAGGTGCGCCAACTTTCATAAAGCAACTTCTTGGAAAACTAAAGAAAGATATTGACTCTAACACTATTATAACTGGGGACTTTAATACCCCACTCACAACCCTAGACAGATCATCAGGACAAAAAATCAGCAAGGAGATTCGGAACCTCAATGTGACTTTGGACCTCAATGTGACTTTGGACCAAATGGACTTAATTGATACCTACAGAACACTCCATCCAAAACCACAGAATACACATTCTACTCATCACCACATGGAACATATTCTAATATCGACCACATACTCGGCCATAAATCAAGTATAAGCAAATTTAAAAGGACCGAAATTCTACCAAACACCTTCTCGGACCACAGTGGAATAAAAATAAACATTGACAACAACAAAGTCCCCCAAAAACCCACAAAGACATTGACACTAAACAGCATGATGCTAAATAACTCCTGGGTCAACAACGAAATCAAAACAGGGATCAAAAGATACCTGGAAACAAATGAAAATGAAGAAACATCTTACCAAAATCTCTGGGATGCCCTGAAAGCTGTAGTAAGAGGGGAATTTATATCCCTACAAACACACATGAAGAAAATGGAAGGAACAGAAATTCACAACCTAACAAGCCACCTAAAGAAGCTGGAAAAGCAAGACAACAAAAACCCTAATTTCAGCAGAAGAATCCAGATCACCAAAATAAAAGCCCAAATCCAGGACATAGAAGACAAAAAGATAATTGAAAAAATCAATGAAACAAAAAGCTGGTTCTTCGAAAGAATAAACAAGATCGATGGTCCCCTAGCTAGACTGACCAAGAAAAAACGAGAAAAAAAACCAAATAAGCATAATCAGAAACACAAAAGATGAAATCACATCTGACCCTGAAGAAATACAAAAGATCATTAGAGACTACTACGTACACTTGTATGGAAACAAACTTGAAAACCACAAGGAAATGGAGGACTTTCTGACATCACACAACCTACCTAGGTTGGAACAAGAAGAAATTGAGACCCTAAATAGACCAATTACAATCAAGGAAATCGACTACGTAATAAGAAAACTTCCTACAAAAAAAAGCCCTGGTCCAGATGGCTTTCCAGCAGAATTCTACAAGACATTCAAGGAGGAGCTGATACCAATCCTACTGAAGGTATTCCAGGCGATTGAAAAAGATGGAACTCTCCCCAAATCATTTTATGAAGCCAACATCACATTGATACCCAAACCAGGTAAAGATCCAACAAAGAAAGAGAACTACAGGCTAATATCTTTGATGAACATAGATGCTAAAATTCTCAACAAAATCCTAGCAAACAGGATTCAGCAATACATCTCAAAAATCATTCACCATAACCAAGTAGGTTTAATTCCTGGCATGCAAGGCTGGTTCAACATTCGTAAAACCATAAATGTAATTAAATACATCAATAGATGTCAAAACAAAAACCACATGATCATATCATTAGATGCAGAAAAAGCTTTTGATAAAATCCAGCACCCCTTCTTGATAAAAACCCTTGAACATCTAGGCATACAGGGAACATACCTCAAAATAGTAAAAGCCATCTACGAGAAACCTACAGCCAGCATACTCCTAAATGGACAAAAATTGGAACCGATTCCCCTGAAAACTGGAACTAGACAAGGATGCCCACTCTCTCCCCTCCTGTTCAACATAGTATTGGAAGTCCTGGCTAGAGCAATCAGAGAAGATGAGGCAATCAGAGGTATTCAAATAGGAAAAGAGGAAGTCAAGTTCTCTCTCTATGCAGATGATATGATGGTGCACCTTGAAAACCCAAGAGAATCTGTCAAAGGCCTCCTTACATTGATAAAGGCCTTTGGCAAAGTCTCAGGATACAAAATAAATGTACAAAAGACAATCACATTTCTCTACACCAATAATAAACAAACAGGAATCCAAATAAAAAACACAATTCCATTCACAATAGCCACAAAAAAATGAAATACCTTGGCATCTTCCTAACCAGAGATGTGAAAGACCTTTACAATGAAAATTACAAAACACTGCTCAAAGAAATCAAAGCTGACACGAACAAGTGGAAAAATATCCCATGCTCATGGATCGGAAGAATCAACATTGTGAAGATGTCCATCTTACCTAAGGCAATCTACAAATTCAATGCAATACCCATTAAATTACCAATAACATTCTTCTCAGACCTAGAAAAAACAACACAGGAATTCATATGGAAACACAAACGTCCAAGAATAGCCAGAACAATCCTCAGCAAAAAAAAAACAAAGCAGGTGGTATCACAATACCAGACTTCAAACTTTACTATAAAGCAACAATCATCAAAACAGCTTGGTATTGGTACAAGAACAGGCATATAGATCAATGGAACTGAATTGAGATTCCAGAAGCTAAACCTCAATTCCTCAACCAACTCATCTTCGACAAAGCCCCCACCACCTACCAACGGGGAGAGGAGAACCTATTCAGTAAATGGTGCTGGGAAAACTCTCTGACCACATGTAGAAGACTGAAACAGGACTCCTATCTATCCCCATGCACAAAGGTTAACTCCAAATGGATCAGAGACCTAAATGTAAAACCTCAAACCATAAGAACCTTAGAAAAGGAAGGAAATACTCTCATGGAAATCGGAACTGGCATCCAATTCCTGTACAAAACCCGAAACCCACAGGACTTAAGAGAGAAGATAGACAAATGGGACCTTATTAAACTGACAAGCTTCTGCAAAGCCAAAGAAACCATCAAGAGAGCAGGGAGACACCCTACAGACTGGGAAAAAGTATTTGCCAACTCTAGGTCTGACAAAGGCTTAACATCCTGGATCTACAAGGAACTGAAATGTACTGAAAAGAAGAAAGCAAACAACCCCATTATAAAATGTGCAAAAGATATGAACAGACACTTCACAAAAGAAGACATTCGAGCAGCCAACAAACACATGAAGAAATGCTCAACCTCACTAATCATCAGGGAGATGCAAATCAAAACCACACTGAGATACCACCTAACTCCAGTCAGAATGGCAATTATCAACAACTCAAAAAATAACAGCTGCTGGAGAGGGTGTGGTGAAAAGGGAACACTTCTACACTGTTGGTGGGAGTGTAAGCTAGTGCAACCTCTGTGGAAAGCAATGTGGCGATTCCTGAAAGCTCTAAAAATTGACCTTCCATATGACCCTGCAATCCCCCTACTGGGAATATACTCTGAAGAACACAAATCACTCTATAAAAAAGATACCTGCACACGTATGTTTATCGCAGCGTTGTTCACAATAGCAAGAACCTGGAAACAACCGTGCTGCTCATCAAAAGAGGACTGGATTAAAAAATGTGGTACATATACACGATGGAATACTACGCAGCCATGAAAAAGAACAAAATCATGAATTTCACAGCAACCTGGATGGAACTAGAGTCTATAATATTGAGTGACCTGACAGAAACAAAGATCAGAATATCACATGTTCTCACTCATATAATGGACCTTGAACATCCAATGTAATACTATAAGAAAATGACTGATGGTACTGGGAAATTATTGGGGGGGAGGGGGATGGGATTAACAGTAGCTAATATCTATCTGGGACTGGGAAAACACCTCTTACCAACAGGGTGCCTGAATGAAACGTAATTGTACACCTAACCCTTAACTGTACCCCACAAAATGATAATAAAAAATACTGATTAATTATTTAAAAAAAAAATTCTACTGGACCAAAGAAAAGATATAGACAGCAAAACAATAATAGTGGGAGAGTCAACACTTCACTGATAGCAATAGACAGATCATCAAGGAATAAAATTTTAAAAATAATCATGAGAGTTAAACTGGACTCTAGGGCAAATGAACCTAACAGACATATATAGACCATTCCACCCCAAAACTCCAAAATAAGCATTCTCATCAGCACATAGAACATTCTCCAAGATAGATCATATGATAGGTTTTCCAAGCCTGTTGTTTTCTATTCTTCCTTGGAAACACCTATGATTCCTAGGTTTGTACATTTTACATAATCCCATATTATAACCCATGGTATGTATGATGTGTGTTTGGCATATATTATATATACCATGGAATTTTATTCAGCAATTAAAAAAATACAATAATGTCTTTAGCAGCAATTTGGATGGAATTTGAGAACATCACCCTAAGTGAACTAATGTAGGAACAGAAAACCAAACATATATTCTCACTTATAAGGGTGAGCTAAACTAAAAGTCTACAAAGGTGTAGAGAATGGTATAATAGACATTGGAGACTCAGAATAGGGTGGATGAGTAGGAGTAGAGGGTTGAAATATCACCTACTGGGTAAAATGTGCATACATGGGGGTGGTGGGGACACTTAAACCCCAGCGTTCTTTGCTACCATATGATGTATCTATGTAGCCAAAAACTATTGTGATTTTTTTAACGACTGATACATTTATCAAAGTAATAAACATTTTTAAAAGAACCAAACATAAGTTTTGGAAGTGAAGGACTCATTAAATAAAATTAAAAATACAATAAAAATATTCAATAATAAACTGGATCAAGCATAAGAAACTCAGAATTTGAAGAAAAGACTTTTGAAATAACCCAGTAAGACAAAATCTTTTTATTAAAAAAAAATGTGCAAGTCTTTCTGAGATTTGGGACAACATAAAGCAATGCAATATTAGAATGATCAGTGTCCCTGAGAAAAATGGAGACCAAAATAATTAGAAAAAACTGTTCAACAAAATAATAGATGCAAACTTCCTAAGTTTGGCAAGATATTTAGATGTTCATATACAGGAAGTCCAGTGATATCTATGTGCATGCAATGTAAAAATGTCTTCCTCGTGGGACAAAAAAAAGTGGTATATATACACAATGGAATATTATGCAGCCATAAAGAAGGACAAACATATGGACTTTGCAGCAACTTGGATGGATTTAGAGTCAGTCATACTCAACTACCTATCACAGAAACAAAGAACAGAGTACCATATGTTTTCACTCATAAGCAGACCTTGAATAATTATAATACTATAGGAAGGGATTGGCAGTAGTGGGAAACTGTCAGGGAAGGTGGATGGGATTTGCAGTTGAGGGAAACTGCTAGGGAAGGGAGGGGAATACCTCATCAACAAGGGTACCTACATAATCAATGTTTGTATACCTAACCCTGAATTGTACCCCACATCTTTATATTAAAAAAAGAACAAATCATAAAAAACAGCAAGGCAGAAACATCTAGTCACCTATTTTAAAAGGTGCACAAAACTAACAGCAGACTTCTCAGCAGAAGAATACTAAATCTAAAAAAAGAATACTAAAATGCCAACCAAGAATACTAAATCTAAATCTAAATACTAAATACTAAAAACTAAATCTAAATCTAAATACTAAATCTAAAAAAATCATCCTTGATAGATACAAGGTAAATAGTCTTTCTCAAGCAAGCAAACACAGAGGGAATTCATTACCACTGGATGGGCCCAGAGGAAATTCTCAAGTGAGCCTCTAAACCTTAAAATTAAAGGAAGACATTTAAACATTAAATGTCTTTAAGTCATTAAACACATTAAAACACACTGAAGTATATATATAAAACACACCATCATTAAGACACACTGAAGTATAAAACCCACTTGTAAAGTGATCAACCTAAAAGCAAGATAAAGGACTTAAACAGTATCACTACCAAAATACACCAAAACAAACTGTGAAGCAATAAGAGAAAAGAAAAGCACAAAGAGTACATAAAACAGACAAAAATAATTAACAATATGATAGAAACAAAACCTCACATATAAATAATAACCTTGAATACAAATGGAATAATTTCTCCTCTTGAAAAATATGAGATAGCTGAATGAATAATAAAAACATGATACAACTATATGCTGCATTAAAAAAACATTAATTGTAAAGACACATATAGACTGCAAATAAGGGAATAAAAAAAGATGTTCCATATAAAAGGAAACCAAAAGCAAGCAGGAATAGCTATACTTATAACAGATAAAACAGACTTTAAATCAAAAACAGTAAAATAAAAATAAAAAATACAAAGAAGTTTGGTATATGAATGACAAAAGGATAAATCCATCAAGAGGATATAAAAATTTTATATTGCACCCAACACTGGTGCATCCCATATTCATAAAGCAAATATTAGTATCTCCAAAGAGAGAGATCAGACTGCAATACAATAATAATGGGGGACTTCAATCCCCCACTCTTAGCATTAGATAGATTATCTAGACAGAAAATCAAAGAGAAATATGTAATTTAAAACTAGACTTTAGACCAAATGAACCTACCAGATATTTACAGAACTTTTGATCCAACAATTGCAGAATACACATTCTTTTCATCAGCACATGAAACATTTTCCTGGACCATACCTTAGGCCACAAAATATGTCTCAACAAAATTTTAAATATCAGAATAATATCAAGCATCTTCTCAGCTCATAATGGAATAAAACTAGAAATCAGTAGAATCTTTTGAAACTATACAAACACATGGAAATTAAATAACATGTTCCTGAATGACCACTGGTTTAATAGAGAAATTAAGATAGAAATTATAAAAGCTTTTTTGAAATTAAAAAAAAAAATGGAAACACAGCATACCTAAACCTGTAGGACACATCAAATACAATGCTAAGAGAGAAATTTATAGCAACAAACACCTGCATTATTAAAGTAGACATATTGTAAATGAACAATCTAGCCATGCACCTTACAGAATTAGAAAAGTAAAAACAAACCAAGCTAAATAGTAGAAGGAAAGAAATAACAAAGATTGGGGCAAAACTAAGTGAAAGAGAGGCAAAAGTATAAATACAAGGGATCAACACAATAAAAAGTTGTTTTTTGAAAAAAGAATGTATAAATAAAATTATAAACCACGGGCTAGAAAAAGACAGAAAATTCAAGTAAACAAAATCGGAAATGAAAAGGAAGACATTAATTTATACCACAAAAATACAAAGACCAGAAGAGACTTGTATGAACAATTATCTGCTAACAAACTAGAAAACCTGGAGGAAATAACTATATTCCTAGAAATATACAATCTACCAAGATTAAATCAGGAGGAAATAGAAAATATGAACAGACCAAGAATGAGTGGTGAAATTGAATCAGTAACAAAAATCTCCCAACAAAGAAAAACCCAGGAACAGATAAATTCACAACAAAATTCTACCAAACATACAAAGAAGAACTAACACCAATCTTCCTGAAAGTAACACAAAAAAATCAAAGAGAAGGGAATTCTCTGTAACTGAATCTATGAGGCTAGCATCATCCTGACACCAAAACCAGGCAAGGACACAACAAAATAATAAAATGACAGGTTGATAGTCCTTATAAATATAAACACAAAAATTCTCAACAAAATACTAGCAACCCCAATTTCAAAAGCACATCAAAAAGATAATATATGATGATCGGCTAGGATTTATACCAGGGATGCAAAGATATTTTAACATATGCAAATCACTGAATGTGATAATGACATCAACACAATCAAGAACAACAACTCTATGGTTATCTCAATGATGCAGTAAAAACACTTGATAAAATTCAACATTTCTTCATGAGAAAAACCTCAATAAAATAGGCATAGAAATGAAATCGGCTTACCTCAAAATAATAACTCCCCATGACAAGCCCAGAGCTAGCATCATACTGAATAAGAAAAAGTTAAAATGATTTTCTTTGAAACTACAGCAAGACAAATATGCCCACTTTCACTATTCCATTCAATATACTATTGGAAATTCTAACTAGAGCAGTCAGGCAAAAGAAAGACATAAAAGGCATCCAAATTGGAAAAGGAGAAGATAAATTGTCCCATTTTGCTGATGATATAATCTAAAAACCACTAAAGACCCCACCAGAAACTCTTAGATTTGTTAAATGAATTTAATGAAGTTGCAGGATACAAAATTGATGTACAAAAATCAACAGTGCTTTTACATACTAATAACAATGTAGCAATGAAATAAATTAGGAAAGCAATTCAATTTATGATAGCAATAGAAAAATAAAATAATATACCAGGAATAAATTTACCAAGAAGGTCAAAGATCCTATTAGAAGAACTACAAACACTGATTAATGAAATTGAAACAAATGAAAACACACACACACACACACACACACACACACACAATGCTCAGAGATTGCCCAAAGCAATCTAGAGATATCCCTATTGAAACACCAGTGTGACCAGGCTCGATGACTCAGCCTGTAATCTCGCGCTTTGGGAGGCTGAGGTGAGTGAATTGCCTACCCCACGAGTTTAAGACCCGCCCAGGCAACTTGGCAAGACCTCATCTCTACAATAAATCAAAAATTAGCCGGGTGTAGTAGCGTGCGCCTATAGTTCCAGCTACTTGAAAGGTTGAGGCGGAAGGATCACCGGAGCCCAGCAGGTCGAGGCTGCGGTGACTGGGAGCGTGCCACTGCACTCCATGCTGGGAGACAGAGTGAGACTCTAACTCAAAAAAACAAAAAACAAAAAATACCAAATGTCATTCTTTACACGGTTAGGTGAAAAAAAAACCACAAAAAAACCCTCTAAAACTCATATCGAAGTGAAAAAGAAACCAAATATTCAAAGCAATTCTGGGTGAAAAGAACAAAGCCGGAATCATCAAATTACCTGACTTAAAATTATACAAGGCAACAGTAACCAAAACAGTATGGTATTAATATAAAAATAGACACACACACACACACACACACACACACACACACACCAATGGAACAAAATAGAGAACCCAGAAATAAAGCCACATATTTATAGCCAACTGGTCTTTAACAAAGTTGACAAGAATTCATATTGGAGGAAATGACACCCTCTTCAATAAATGGTGCTAGGAAAATTGGATTAAAACATGTAGAAGAATGAAACTAGACCCTATCTCTCACTATGTACAAAAACCAACTCAAAATGGACTAAAGAGTTAAATGAGACTTGAAACTATGAAAAATTCTAGAAGGAAATCTAGGGAAATCTCTCCTGGACAAGGGTCTAAGCAAAGAATTTATGACTAAGACCACAAAAGCACAATAACAGAAACAAAAATAGATAAATAGAACTTAATAAAATCGAAAGGCTTATGCACAGCAAGATAAATAATCAGCAGAGTGAAGAGATAACCTGTTGAGTGGAATATACTGTAAACTATTTATTCCAAAGGGGATTTACATCCAGAATATATAAGATATTCAAACAACTCAACAGAGAAAAAAATAATAAAAATAATAATTCCATCTAAGAAATGAGCACAGAACATGGTTATTTCTCAAAAGAAGACATACAAATGACCAACAGGTATACACAAAAATGCACAACATCACTAGCCATCAGAGAAATGCAAATCAAAACCACAATGAGATATAATTTTTCCCTAGTTATAAATGAGTACTATTTAAAAAAGATGCTGGTGAGAATTTGCATAAAAGGGAACCCTTATACAATGTTAATAGAAATGTAAATTAGTAGAGCCACTATGGAAAACAGTATAGAGTTTTCACAATAAGAAAAATAGAATTACCATTTGATCCAGCATACCCACTACGGGTCACTAACCAAAAGGAAAGATATCAACATATCAAAAGGAAACCTGCACTCGCATGTTTATGGCAGCACTATTCACAATAGCAAAGTTATGAAATTAATGTAAGTGTCCATCAATGGGTGAACGGGCACTGAAAATATAAACACAGCAAAATGTTACTTGGCCATAAACAAGAATAAAATAATGTCATTTGAGGCAACGTGGGTAGAACTAGAGGTCATTAGTTTAAGTGAAATAAGTCAGGCACAGAAAAGACAAATATCACATACTTTCACACATATGGGGAGAAAAATTTGATCACATGGAGGTAAAGTGCAGAAAGACAGATAAGAGACTGAAGAGTGAGTGAGGAAAGAAAATGAAGAGACGTGAGTTAAAGGGCACAAACATACAGACAGAAAGAAAGAAAAACAATGTTTGATAGCAGAGTAGGGTGATTGCAGTTAACAAAAATATGTTGGATTTAGGTAATGGACCCCCTAAATATCCTTACTTGATCCCTACACCTTATGCACATGTAACAAAATTTCACCTGTACCCCATATATTTGTACCAAAAAATTATTAATTTAGATTTTGTCTTTTTTTAGTTGAAAAGAACTCTTTTTTTATTATACCACAATTTTTGTCTCCGCAATTTTTGTCTATACAATTGACTTCTTAATGAAATAAAGTCATAGCTACATCAGTAAGCATTTCATTCCACTATAGGTGTCAGAAAACCTATCTGTCAGGGACTTAAATAAGATGCTTATTTTATTCTTAACAAGAAGTTCATGACTGATTATCAATATGTATTATCAATGACTCACGTATTTTTTTCTGTCTGTGTCACCCTCAGTGTTGTTGGCTTTTAATTTTCATGATTTTTGCCTCATTGCTGCATGATAACTGCTGTAACTTCAGTCATAAAACCTATTTTCAAGATAAAAATAAGTGAAAGAAGTCAACTTAAGAAATCTCTTCTTGAAGAAACAAACTATCATTGCTAACTAACTTAAGAAGATTTTATATTTTCTTGAAGAAAGTGGGTTGGTTTTGTCAACTACAATTACAAGAGATTCTGGGCAAGTGAATACTGAGGAGGGAGTTCATAATTTAGTAAAGTCTAGTAAAAATTATTTTTAAGTTTTGTATGTTATTGAACAACCTGAATATGACTGAAGTTGGAAAAGGAAGGGGATTAGATGAATTAATCCTTTAGGCTAAATTGTGTGGCATGGAACATGATCAGTTTGTGAAAGGAGGAGAATTGGATGAAAACAAGAGGACAGGAGTAAAAGGTAAGTGAAGCATTAACTCCAGGGTTTAATCAATAGCATGCATCATAAAGTCATGGACAAATTCTATCCAGGTCACTAGTCACTATTCTATTATAACTGGAAATGTATTGGAACTTGAGGCAGTGACATGTTCGTTGGTTTGTTGGCATCTCACTTGCTGTTGGTAATCACTTGCAGTTCCTTCCAAAAGACTCTTGTATCTTCCTGGATCTAAAAGCTTAGTAAAATAGCTAAGACTCAGGATATAATCAGTCTTGCTCCAAGTTCCACAGAGATGTTGGTAAAATATTTCCCCGTAACTGAATCCTTGTTTTGTTTCCTTTGTTTTGTCTGGTACTTTAGTCTATTCAGGAGCTAATTTCTTGCATCTTAAACCTAGGGAGAGCCTTGACAAGGTTCAAAAAACCTATAACCAGTCAATTCTCTCCAATTGCCATAAATTATTATTTTCTTATATGCATTAAATTTACTTCACTCCTTATCTGATTTTTTTTCTACCCTACTAGATGTTCCTGTACAAGGACAGCATCTCTTATTATGTATTTCTAATAGAAATTTGCATTGATCTTATAGGCAGATGATACAATAAATACTACTGAATGAATGGAAATAATGAATTGAATAAGAACTTTTTAAGAACAGGTATAGTAGCACACACCTGTAATCCCAACACTTTGGGAGGCTGAAGAGAGGGATTACTTGAACCCAGGAGTTTGAAACCAGCCTAGGCAACATAATGAGATGTCTGTACAAAACAATTTAAAAATTAGCCAAGGTGGTGGCCCACACCTGTAGTCCCAGTTACTTGGGAGGCTGGGGTGAAAGCATAACTTGAACCCATGAGTCCAGGCTATGTTAAACCATGATTGTACAATTGCACTCCAGCCTGAGTGTCAGAGTGAAACCATGACTTAAAAAAAAAAAAACTTTAGCAAATGTAAGAAAACCTCTGAGAGAAGCCTAAATCTTCTAAAGAAGAGAAGTCACTCTTTAGAATCTGTTCCCTTACAAGTCCACCTAATCCATTCTCTAAATTCATCCACGACCATGACTACTTCAAATTTCTTATAATTATGGATAAACTCATTAAGTTATATGCACCAATATTCACTATTCACATGGGCAGCTAGAAATCTAACAGTCATCAACTATTTGCTTATGTAAATTATAAACCTGAAAATGTTCCTAGTTACCTTGGGGTCACTGTGTCCTCTCACCAAAGATTTATCTTTATTTCCAATCCCCAAAGCTTCTATTATTTTTAAAAATTTAATCATTGCTTCCCCTGATGTGACTATACACATTTCACCCAGGCTTCTCAGTTCTTCCTAAGTCAATTTCTTAGGGGGCTGTGCCAATTATCTCTTACTCCAAAACTAATTATATCAAAATATAGTGGCTTGAAACAACATTTTATTACTTCTCATGATTTTGTTGATTAGAATTTGGGCATGCTTGGCTGGGTGACTTTCTCTACTTGATGTTGACTGACATCACTCATTGTATTCAGTTGTATTGTACTGGAAGGTCCATATAACTTACTCCCATGTCTGGCATTTGGAGAGGGATGTCTGGAAGACTAACTGCAGCTGGATTCCTTTCCTTTCCCATATAATTTGTTCTTCTCCTTTAAATGGTAGCTCAGATCAAGGCAAAAGTTTCCAGTCCCCTTAAATTGTCTAGCCATAGAGTTGTCATAGTATTACCATCGCACCACACCATATGCTCAGAGGAATCTCAATTCAGTGGAGATTAAATGGAAAGGAAAATAAATCCAACTTGTCAATGACAGAAATGTCAGAAATTATTACTCTGCTATTTATCATATCCTACAGTCACAAATTGTTTACATTTCATCTGCATGATAAATGAATTTACCCCCTGCAAGATGCCCAAAGTCTCATCCCATTATGTCTTTATCTCAAAATTCAGCATCTTGTTATCTAAATCAGGACCAGTAGGATGTATCTCCTCAAAAGGGATTCCTTGAGTATGGCTCTTCTCACTCTGAAGACTTATGAACTAAAGAGACAAGTTATCTGCACCCCACACATCAAACATACAATATGAGACAGAGTCAGGGCAACCACAGTAGACAGTTTCCTTCAAAATCTGGGGAAATGGGAGTCACATAGCATACATTGATTCATAGTAACTCTGAATCCAGCCAGGTACATGTTGCCAGTCTCTTGATCAGGACTCTGTCCTGATTCCTGAGAATATTCTCAGTAGTACTGGAATCTCCGCTTTATGGATTTGCATCATCTTTTTTTTTTTTAATATAAAAAATGCATCACGTTTGCAGTTGAGTAGCCTTCTCAGTTCACTTCCTATCTATAGATTAGGAGAACAAATACTAAAGTGTTTCTTTGTTTTGTTTTGCTTTGCTTTGATTTTGTGCTATGTGTGTCTGTTTTAGTTCAAACTGACAGTCTTTCAGCTAGTACAAATCTCCTAAAAATTTGTATCTAGTATATCAAACTATATTTCCTTCCATTAGACAAAAGCACACCCATATCACTTCACAAGACAGACACTTACACTTATCTACAGTAAACAATTTGTGAATGTTTTGGGAAAAATATACTCTTAGGAATCTTAAAAAAATAATTACCTAACAAAGAGAATCTGTGAAGTATAACCTCATATCTTTTTGGGTAATTAACAAGGGGTCTTATAGCCTCATACTGACTTCAACTTTTCCCAGAGACTTCATCTTACTTGGTTTTAACTTTTGCCCAAAGGACATTTCTGAATTTGGGAATCTTTTGCTAGCTGGAAAGACTTTCCTGAGTACTTAATATGTCCTCTAAATTCTGCTTAAAAATGGAGCAATTGCAACTTCTATTTATGTTTTATCATAGTCTAGACTATTTTACCATAGCTAGAAAATTCAATATTTCAGCATTCTGCCTTAAACATCCCCTTAGCTAGATCACTGAGTTCATTAGATATGGACATTTTTTATTTTGTGCATTAATGCGAGACATAAACATTGCCAAACTTTATGGTGTTACATAATTAGGGTTCCCTGATCTTCAGTTCTAGTAATGCCCTCCTCGTTGTCTTTCAAGAATTCATGAACAATCTCCCAAAAGTTCTTCTAGCTTTCACTAACAGTCTCCTTGAGGCCATTCAAGCTTCCTTCTGCCTGATTCTAATGTCAAAACCCTCAATTTTAGATTTTTGTAATGGAAACTCACTCTTCATCATAAATATTGTTTCAGTTATCTATTGTTCTGTAACAAAGTACTTTAGTGGCTTGAAGCAACAACAATTTACTTCAAAAACACAATTTTGAGTGCCAGGAATTTGGATAGGGTTTAGCTGGGTGATTCTTCTGCTCTATGAGGCATCAGCTGGGACCACTTAGTGATGTTAAACTAATAAAAAAGTTTATCTGGAGGAACCAAGTCAACTTCATTTACATACCTAATATTTAGGAGGGAATGTTGAAAACATTGAGCCCCTTTTCCTCTTCATGTAGCCTCAAAGCTCTCATAGTTTTTCTTGAAGGATTGTCAGATTTCTTACATGGTGCATTAGGAGTCGAAATAAAAGACATAAACTAATAGATTTGTTGTTTTAAGAATTGTCCCCAGTTGGCAAACATTCACTTCCACTGTACTCTCTATTGATCTGTCATGGGTCAGGCCAGATTCAAAAGGAGAAGAAACAGAGCCCACTTTTGATGGAAGGAGTGTTAAAGAACGTATAGTTCCTCATCTGATTCTTTCTTCAATGTTTATTTGCATAATCAGAAGTCTCACTATTAGTCAGATATAGCAATTCCCAAAAGGCTTGTTGCCAATGTCTTAGTGGCTTCGAATTTTAGAATTTTGCATATCCAATATGAAAGTCACTTTATAAAAAAGCAATCCTGCCCCATATAAGGATGTTTTGTTTAACAACGGACTTTATTTTTGACAGTCGTCCCATAAGATGATAATGGAGTTGGAAAATTTCAAACACCTAGTGACATTGTAGCTGTTATCACATTGCTGCACATCACACACATGTCTGTGATGATGCTAGTATAAACAAAACTAGTGAACTATAATTATACTGCACATATAATTATGTACATTGCATAATAATATAAACAAAACTAGTGAACTATAATTATACTGCACATATAATTATGTACATTGCATAATCATTGATTATGATCATAAACAATAACTATTACTGGTTTAGGTATTTACTATACCAGACTTTTTAAAATAATTATTTTAAAGTGTACTCTTTCTACTTATGAAAACATCATTAACTTTAAAAGTCTCAAGCGAGTCCTTCAAGAGATATTCCAGAAGAAGTCATTATTATTATAGAACATGACAGCTCCATGTGTGTTTCTGTCCCTGAAGACATTCCAGTGGGATAAGATATGGAGGTGGAAAATGGTGATATTTTGGTGATGCCGACCTCCATAGGCCTGGAATGTGTGTGTTTGTGTTATTTTTAACACAAAGTTTAAAAAGGAAGACTATTTTAATAGAAAAAACTTACAAGGATGTAAAGAAGGAATATTTCTGTACTGTTGTACAATGTGCTCGTGTTTTTAAAATACGTGTTATAATGAAGAATCTAAAAGTTTTAAAAATTAAAAATTTTTTAATTTTAATAAAATTACAGCAAACTAAGGTTAATTTATCACTGAAGAGAAAGCACTGTAAAATAAATTGTGTGTAGCCTAAGTGTACAGTGATTATAAAGTCGCTAACAATGAGTGTCAACATCTGCAAACTTCATATTCACTCACTACTCACTCACTGACTCACCCAGAACAACTTCTAATCCTGCAAACTCCATTCATGGTAAAGGCCCTATATACATGTACCATTTAAAAAAATCTTTTATACTATATTTTTAGTGTACTTTTTCTATCTTTAGCTATGTTTAGATATACAAATGCTTCCCAACCTCTTACAATTACTATACTTTTCAGTACAGTAACATTCTTTACAGGTTTGTAGCCTAGGAGCAATAAGATATACCATATAACCTAAGTGTGTATAAGCTATACCACAGGGATGTGTGTAAGTATACTCTGTGATGATTGCATAATGACAAAATCAACTAACAAAACATTTTTCAGAATGTATTTCTGTCTGTTGTTAAGCCGTACATAATTGTATATGCAGTTTCATACTGTCTCATGCTCCTCTACTCCCATAATCTGTTCAGTTTTTTCTCATGTGTAGCTTATTTCTTTATTTTTTTCCTAACTCTACCCTACTCAGTTCAGTAAAATCTATCCGTTTCTTCCTATTTTCTCTGTTTTTATTTCTTCCTCTTTTATCTATATGTCAAACAGAATATTCTGCTTTAGACTCTTCAGTATGCCCTCATTACTTTTAGAGGCTACACTCCACTCCTACCCCACGAAACTTTTCCATATCATTTTGCACTTTGCAAGCACTTGCGGCCTAAAGCATGTGTGAACATTTGCAACAATCCTTCATTGTGATTAACTGATAAGTTTGTCTCTTCTAGTGGATTTTATTAAATAAGTTCCATAAAAACAAGGGCCTCATCTATTTCATTACTATTACATGTCATCTGCCAGCTCAGTAACTGATACTTAGTTGTTCCTCAGAAATTGTTTAATCAATACCTTATTAGATATATGAATACTATCAAAGTTAAGCAAAAACCAGAAATACAGATGTACCTATCCACCAAAAAAAAGTCAAAAATATTGAAATGAAATTACAGTTAGTAGCCAGTCTCATATTAATTACTAAACCCTATGAAAGTGTTCAAAAAACCTTTCAGGTATTTCTATGAAAATATCCTTCTACCTCCTCCAATTCTAACATTCAAAATGAAGAAATGCAACACATAAAAGCTATTTTCATTTTTAAAATTTTTATGGCTTAAGCTACATGTACTTATTTCACTGGATTAAATCATCTTTTGGAGGCTAAACAGGCAAGTCAACATTGTTCATCAATAAATTACATTTTTGTTTTTCAAAGTTCCAAGTTTTGGGAAACAACCCCCCAAAGTGAAGAGACTTCTAGATAATCTATGAGTATAAAAAAATAGGTTATATGTCATTTTAAAACAGCATGGCACAATTTTTGACATTCATTTATATCTTCAGATTGTTTTAATAATATGAATGTAGGGACAGTATTTTGAAAGGTCTCTAACCTGTCTCCTGCTTACTGAGTGAAAACTATAAGTAAATGTATTTTTGTAGAACTTTCTCCATTCTAACTACATGAATTTTCAGTTCTACATTAAAAACTGTAGGTCCCCCACCACACAAGACTATGGTGCTGTTGCAACCTTTGCAATCAATAAAACTTAGTAAATATCTTCAAAGGGAAAAGGATTGGTTTAGTATACTATAAACTCTTATCATTGTCTGCAGAATATTTTATGTTTGCTTTCTTCACATACTGAAAGATATAACTTTTCTTAACACATATCATTGATTTTAAAGTAGGAATCCTAGAACAAGATTCCTGAAAAAGACCTTGAGAAATCATTTATTCTAACCTTGCATCCATCTAGGTTCACCATAGCCCACATTGGATAATGTTAATTGATTCCATTTCTTTTTTTTTTTTTTGAGTTAGAGTCTCACTCTGTCGCCCAGACTGGAGTGTAGTGGCCGCTCCCGGCCACCGCAGCCTCGACCTGCTGGGCTCCGGCGATCCTTCCGCCTCAGCCTTCCGAGTAGCCAGAATTACAGCCATGCGCTACCACGTCCAGCTGAGTTTTTTGATTTATTATAGAGATGAGGTCTCGCTGCCCAGGTGGGTCTCGAACCCGCGGGCTCAGGCAATCCACTCACCTCAGCCTCCCAAAGGCACGGGATTACAGGCTGAGCCACCGAGCCCAGCTTGATTCCATTTCTAAAGACTTTTGCAGGAAGAAGCTTCTTCAGTTTTTGTCTGTGGTGCAATTCAGTGTTTAATAACCCATTAAACTCATAGGACATTTTTCCTTATAACTATCCTAAATTTCCAGTGGCACAGGGATTTAGAGTTCAATCTTAAGTAACTAATAAATTACCTCTGCTATGAAAACAGACACCCACTCTGAATTTGAAAAAGTGTTGTCTGTGTAAAATAAGCTGGAAATATTACTTCTCAGGGATGAAGTAAGTGATTTTCAATTAAGTGTCCCAACTCCACAAAGTGCCTGTGTTGCAATAATTAGGGGAACTATCATCAAATGGTCTTGATGCAGCCCTCCAGGACACTTATAAGCAGTGTAAACACCAGAGCCACAACAGAAAGCAAAAAGTGAACCATTACAAAGTCATATACATTGTGGTCAAGCTGTTTGGGTGGTGGGCTATGCACACAGACAGGTATTCCACAATGAGCTCAGCAAACACGCTATATCTGAACAAAAGAGGATAAGCTGAGCCAAGATTCCTGTGCATGTCAGTGTTTTATGTACTAGAGTAGACTTCACCAACAGAGACTCTCCAGGATAGGTTTTTTTTTTCATAGCATCGCCGTATTATCTGTGATTGCGCAATTTACTTATCTTTAGGTGAAAGTCTTTCTTTTTGCTCATCCTCTGAATTCATTTTGCCTTATGTTTGACCTTGCCACCTGATGAGTTCTGATGGTAAGAGATCAACAGTTTATGTGAACAGTCATCATACTGTAGGGATGGAAGAACCTATAGCTAAAACAATAAGCTACTGAAGTTGGTTAGTCATAGATTCAAGTTCTCGTTTGTTGTGAAACTTTGGGTAACTTATTTAAACTTTTTAAAGCTAAGTTAGTTCTGAAGAATTCAACAATATAATAGAGATAACTATATATATATATATACACCACAAGTTTACATGAGGATTAAGTGATCTAATTAATGAATAAAGCTTAATATTCAACTATTATCTCTTCCAGTTAATGTATGCAAGCAAGAACATGCTAGTACTAAAGTAGCTTCATTTATTTTTAATTTAGTAAGCATTTGCCTATCATCTGCATAAGTACAAGACCTAGGTTCATAACCTTTTGTGGAATCAAGAATGAGTTCGAGAAAGATTTCAAATTCAAACAGTGTAAGAAGAGATGGGGGGTTTATCTATCAAAATGTAGGTACTTAATAAATCTTTGTAAGTATTGTCAAGCAACATCACCTCTAGAAATATGAAAAAAGTCATTATAATGTAAGGCGTAGAGAGATTGGTACAGAGAAAAGTAGAGATAAAGGGCCATGTGATTGAAAGTGGAGTGAGGGCTGGCCTCGGTGGCTCAGCCTGTAATCCTGCACCTTTGGGAGGCCGAGGTGAGTGGCCTGAGCCCGCTGGTTCGAGACCCACCTGGGAGCGAGACCTCATCTCTACAATAAATAAAAAAATCAACCGGGCGTGGTAGCGCATGCCTGTAATTCCGGCTACTCGGAAGACTGAGGTGGAAGGATCGCCGGAGCCCAGCAGGCGAGACTGCGGTGGTCATGAGCGGCCACTGCACTCCAGTCTGGGTGACCGAGTAAGACTCCAACTCAAAAAAAAAAAAAAAAAGAAAGTGGAGTGAGGAAAAGAAGTTTCCAAATGTGTAGATCAGGAAGATGTTACAGGGAATATTAAAAGTTTATGTAATATGGTTTCTAGCATAAATATCTTTTGTCCAATTTGTTCTCTGAACATCACACATTATTAGCATTTCTCAAGAATCCACAGAAATATATTTTTTTCCAGTTCAGCTACTCACCCAAAAGAAGAGTAACACAAAGTCTTACTACATTTCAATATCTTTACAGATGAGTTAATAGAATAGAACATCAGTTGCCAAAGAGGTGGATTTCACTCCTTGTTCAAGTAAATGCCTTCACCCATGCTGAAGGTTATGTTTCCTCCCGTCTGATTTTCCATCTGATTCTCCTTCTTTTCTCTACTTGCAATATCTGCTGCCTATTGGCTCATTCTGTGTAGTTCAATTTTTCAGCACTAAGTGAATAAATTTATTTAATCTTTCATCTTTATTACTTTCTTTCACAACCCAACTATACTGCTTTAAAAATAGTTTGTGAGACTTTTGATTTCTGATACAGAATGTAAGAAGCATAGACATCACTATTCCATCTGAACAATAAGTAAAAAGCTAAACAAACTGAAAAATCAACAACTAATTTCACTTAGATCTGGCAGAGAAGTGAGGTTACAGGGCAAAGTGATGTCTCAAAAATGGGTAAGAGAGACAGACAGGCAGATATAGAGAATCATAATTCAGTGAAGTGGAAACCCATGATTAGTAACCTAGAATTCAGTACCATACAAAATTATTACAGCATTCCTCAAACAAACAGATTTGAGGAAATTTGTTGCCAGCAAACTTGCCTTACAAAACAATGTTAAAAGAAGATCTTTAGAGAAAAAACTAGAAATATGGGTTTGTATAAGAACTCGGTTTCATTTACAGTAGCAGCAAAAAAACCCTAAAATGCCTAAGAATATATTTAACCAAGGAGGTGAAAGATCTCTGCAAAGAGAATTACAATATTCTGGTGAAAGAAATTGTAGAGGACAAAAACAAATGAAGAAACATTTCATGCTCATGGTTTGGAAGAATCAACATTGTTAAAATGGCCATATTACCCAAAGTAATAAATCGATAGATTCAATGCAATCTCTATCAAACTACCAACATTATTTTTCACAGAATTAGAAAAAGCAATCCTAAATTCATATGGAACCAAAAGAAAAAAGCCAGAATACCCAAAGCAATACTGAGCAAAATGAATAAAGCTGGGGCATCATATTACCTGACTTCAAATTATACTACAAGGTTGTAGTAAACAAAACGGCATGGTAGTGGTGCAAGAGCATACACATGGACCAATAGACCAATAGACCAAATACCTACAGCTAAATGATCTTTGACAAAGCAAGCAAATACATACACTGAGGAAACAAAATCTTATTCAACAACTGATGCCAGGAAAACTGAATAACTACATGCTTAAAAGTGAAATTTGACCCATATCTGTCCCCAGATACAAAAATTAACTCAAGATGAATTAGAGATTTAAATGTCAGACCTGAAACCATAGAAATCCTAGGAAAAAAATGAGGAAAAACTCTTCTGAACATTGGTCTAGGCTAAACCCCAAGAGTAGATGGTGTGTCCACTTAAAGCCGAGATAAAAATTATTTGTACCCCTAAAGCTAGTGAAAGAAAGAATGAAGAAAGAAAGAAAAAAAAGAAAGAAAGAAAGAAAGAAAGAAAGAAAGAACAAGAGAGAGAAAAGAAAGATCACCAGAGAGAAATAAGTAAACATAAAATAAAAACATTTACATTTTAGATTCTTAATTGATCCAATACATAAAAGTTTGTTAAAAATTATACCAATAATAATCATGTATGCCTATGTGGATGTAATCATATATATGCTTATGTATAAGTGAAATGAATAGTAGCAATAATGCAAGGTACCAAAGAGAGAAATTTAAAATATTTTGTTATGATAGGGTGCTTGTTCTACCCATGGTATTTTTACCAACATTCTGCGTAACCTTCTATCATGTTCTAAGATTATGTAGGCTTTTTCTGCCATGAGTTTCACTTTCATGCTCTCACCAGTAACACCTTTTTAAAAAGCCTAATTTTCTAGCAACTGTCCCTTTATGATAATTTAGGTATTTGTTACAGCAACACCCCGCTTATGGTTCCAAAATATGTGTTAATGTGTTTATTCCTACTGAAAAAGTTACTGCAAACTTAATGGCTTAAAACAGCATATATTTATTTTCTTACAGTTGTGGAGATCAGATGATCAAAATCAGTTTTACTGGACTAAAGTCAATGTCAGGAGGGTTAGTTGCTTCTGGAGGTTCTAGAGGAGAATCTATTTTTTGCTTCTCATATTCCACAAAGGCTGCAGCAACTTGGCGAGACCTCATCTCTACAATAAATCAAAAAACTAGCTGGGCGTGGTAGCGCATGCCTGTAATTCTGGCTACTCGGAAGGCTGAGGTAGAAGGATCGCCGGAGCCCAGCAGGTCGAGGTTGTGGTGGCCGGGAGCGGCCACTCACTCCAGTCTGGGCGACGGAGTGAGACTCCAACTCAAAAATAATAATAATAAATAATAATAATAATAATATATTTAAAACCAGGCATTAGAAAACAGTAAAAAAATTTGAAGACTATTGTCAACAAGTTGTGATATAGAGGAAGAAACATGACTAAACTTGTGAGTGGTAAAAAAAAATTGGAGAAGACAGGACTTGTTGATTTGTTGGAATATGGTTTCAGAGTTGGAATGAATATTATAATAGAATATATAATATTCACACTATTAGATGTGTTCAGGGATAAAAAAAATGTAATGTCCAAAGAGGAGAAAAGATCACAGTCTGACAACAGAAGGGAGAGCATTCATTTTTATGAGATGTGCTGTTTCAGTATTATTAAGATGAAGAATATAAGCATGGGAGTTTATAGTTGAAAGGGGAAATAAAATTGCAGGTTACATAGGTTTTGCACTAACTTCTATATGTATCACCAGTTAATTTTACAGAAAGGATGAGGAGAAGGGGAAGGAACAGGAGGGAAAAAAGTAGGAGAAAGAGAAGGGAAAGAAGAATAGGAGAAGGAGAAGCAGTACCAGTGGCTGCAGCATTGGCACCAAGAACAAGAACGACTTGATAACAAGACAGCAGACCTCAGGCAAGAGGCAGGCTAGCACAGTAACCCTAGCAGAAACTGAGAAGTAGCAGCTTGTGGCGATGGTTCCCCAAAAAGGCATGGCTTCCTTCCAATAATGTTGAACACTGCAGAGAACTTAGTGTCTGCTAAGGACTATGACACTAGGTACTCTACATTTATTAAATCATTTAATAGATATAAAACCCTTGTGAGATAGTTCAAATCACCACTCTCATCTTTTATTTCCCTGGGAACCAAGAGATCAAGTAATTTCAGTAATTTCTTCAAGCTAGGAAGTGCCAAGGCTGGGATTTAAATTGAGGCAGGCAATACAGGAATGATGTAAGTAACACAGCAGTATAGGAGAGCCCGGTCTTCATACCTCTACAAATGAAGAATAATTAGATATATTTTCATGAACAAAAAGTAGTTCTGGGAGAGCACAAGAGTTACAAAGCTGTAGCAACACAGCACAGCAGAGAGGGAGAAAGAGAGAGAAATTAGCCACACAGAAAGGTAGGAAGAACAATTTCATCATCCAGTTTCCCAGTTATTCACAGCTTATTGAACAGGGAAATTTCCTCAGTTCATGAGATTTCTTCCTGAGAGTAAAGAAAAGCAGGATCAAGGACCAGCTTCCCTAGACTTTGGAGTACTTCCCAGGTGACCAGCTTTAGCTTCATCCCACCTATGTCACTGGAGAGATCAGCATAGCCAAGATGTCTGGAGATGGCTAGGAACAAAGAAGAAGGTAGAGGGCTATCATATCATCCATGCAGTAGTAGCTACTGCAGTCCTTAGTGGCCTGCTTTGCAGAGGACCCCAGAACCTTCACCAGTGAGGACCTCAACAGCAATCATGGACTTCCTGCAGCTTCTGCTGAACTAGGTTTGACAGTTTTTCACCTTCACAGATCACATTCCCTCACCTTGTACTATGAGAAGCATCCATCGTTGTCATCACAAGAGTCCTAGTCCTAGAATTCAGTGCAACTACCACACGTGCCTTCAACCATCTTCAGCCTTTGCAGCTATCCCTGACCCCTTCCCACAGTCCATGTATCCACAGAAGACCCCACAGATATCACATTCATACAGACTACATCAACTCCACTGCCAGACCCCTCCACCACACTCAAGCACACTGCCAGCTTTGACACCTTCAGCAACAGAATGAACATTCTTCTTAAGCTCGCATGAAACTTTCTCCAGAACAGATCATATGTCATGTCATAAAGCAAATCTTAACAAATTTAAGGAGATAAAAATCATACCAAGTATCTTTTCAGAATAAAATGTAATAAAACCAAAAATCAAAAATAGAAAGCAAAAAAAGGAAATTTGCAAATACATGTAAACTAAGTTTACTTTATTGTACAATCATTGAGTAAAAGAGAATATCAAGAGACCACTTTAAAATATTTTGAGACAGACAAAAGTAGAAAAAGCAAAACACTTAGCAAAACATATGAGTTGCAGCAAAAGCATTATAAAGAGTTTGTGGAATTGAACAACAACGTTAAAAAAAGAAAGAGAGGATGCTGGGAAGATGGTGGCATAGCCAGTTAGACTGTGGGGCTCCTGTGTGTATGAGTTAATGGATAGACAATTCTCTGTGTGTAAGTGGGCATGTAAGAAGGTGAAGACTCAAGAACAAGTAGTCAGGGCTCTCTCAGTGAAGCTGGGTTGTCTCAGTCACTCTGCTTGGACACTAGCATTTCCCAGAGCACAGAAGCTGAGCACCATTTTCTAAAATCAGCAGAGTTTTTCCAAGCAAGAAGTCATGGGAGTGACTGCTGCTGCCACCACTGTGGCACCAGACCATATGCTGGCAGCAAGGATCACAAAGGGAGTGCACCAAGGGAGTTATAGGCAGAACCCTGAGGAAGCACCAAGTTAACCCGGGCCTGGATTCATTGCACAGCCTGCACCAGGCTGGGTAACAGGGCATCACAGCAGGTACCTGAGATCCAGAGACTGTGGCACTTGCTGGGGAGGGACTTATCTCTCCTGATCCCATTTCTGGCAGGAACAGCAGCCTGTAGATGACCTGAGCAATCACTCTAAAGCCTGGGCAGAAAAGTGCTCCAAGGTAGACTCTGCAGAACAGCAGACCTGCATCTTGAAATGGGTGTGCTGGGAGGGGAGGGTGACATGGAAGGAGGGGAGGTGGTGATCTCTGCATTGTGCCAGAGCTGCTCTTTGGAACCTCAGAGAGCATTGTCCCAAGTGCACAAGCTCTGGCAGATGCGGAGACCCAGATGATCCACCCCTGCCCTAAGCCAGCTGCTGCATGATAATCACACATAGCAGATCTGACCAAAAAGGACACTGATGAGTGCCTAGCTGACTCCAACCCACCCTCTAGCAATGAGGAAAATAAATCAAGAGGACAGGGCAGAGACCAGAGGTCCCATATCCTTGCCACAAAATTGATGCCCCAGAAGCTATGACCATGCTGGGGAAGAAGGAAGGAGGAGAGAGCCTGAGAGCAGAATCAAGTTATCCTATTTCCCCCCACCTTCCTGCAGGCATACTTGCTATCAATTGCAGGCTGAAGGTGGTGAATATTCTAACAATTTTTAAAAACTTTTTTTTATTTTAAAATTGTGGGGTACAGTTAAGGGTTAGGTATACAAATATGCATTGTGCAGGTACCCTTGTTGATGAGGTGTGCCCCCCCCGTCCCCAGATAGATATTGACTATGGTTAATCCCACCTCCCTTTCCCTCCCTGCCCCCCCCCACAGTTTCCCGCCATTGTCAATCCTTTTCTTATAGTATTATGATAGTTGTTCAAGGTCCACTTATGAGTAAGAACATGTGATACTCCGATCTTTGTTTCTGTGAGAGATCACTCAGTATTATAAACTCCAATTCCATTCAGGTTGCTGCAGAATTCATGATTTTATTCTTTTTTATGACTGGGTAATATTCCATTGTGTATGTGTATCACATTTTTTTTAAATCCAGTCCTCTTTTGATGGACAGCATGGTTGTTTCCATGATCTTGCTATTGTGAACAATGCTGTGATAAAAATACATGTGCAGGTATCTTTTTTATAGAGTGATTTGAGTTCTTCAGGGTATATTTTCAATAGGGGGATTGCAGGGTCATATGGAAGGTCAATTTTAGAGCTTTTAGGAATCGTCACATTGATTTCCACAGAGGATGCACTAGTATACACTCCCACCAACAGTGCAGAGGTGTTCCATTTTCACCACATCCTCTTCAGCATCTGTTATTTTTTGAGTTATTGATAATGGCCATACTTACTGGAGTAAGGTGGTATTTCAGTGTAGTTTTAATTTGCATTGCCTTGATGACTAGTGAGGTTGAACATTTCTTCATGTATCTATTGGCTGCTCATATATCTTTTTTTGAGAAGTGTCTGTTCATGTCTTTTACCCACTTTGTAATGGGGTTGTTTGTTTTTTTTCTTTTTAGCACGTTTGAGTTCCTTGTAGATCCTAGATGTTAGGCCTTTGTCAGACATGGAGTTGGCAAATACTTTTTCCCAGTCTGTGGGCTGTCTTCCTGCTCTCTTGATGGTTTCTTTGGCTTTGCAGAAGCTTGTCAGTTTAATGAGGTCCTATTTGTCTATCTTATCTCTTATGGCCCGTGCATTTTGGTTTTTTGGTCAGGAATTGGATGCCAGTTCCAACTTCCATAAGGATGTGTCCTGCATTTTCTAAAGTTCATATGGTTTGAGGTTTTACATTTAGGTCGCTGATCCATTTAAAGTTAATTTTTGCATACGGAAATAGGGGTCTTGTTTGAATCTTCTGCATGTAGCCAGCCAGTTTCCCCAGCATCATTTACTGAATAGATTGTCCTCTCCCCAGAGGTTGTTGTTGGAGGCTTTGTTGAAAATGAGTTGGTTGACAAATTGAGGTTTAGCTTCTGGAATCTCAATTCTATTCCATATGCCTGTTCTTGTGCCAATATCAAGTTGTTTTGATTATTGTAGCTTCATAGTAAAGTTTAAAGTCTGCTACCGTGATACCTCCTGTTTTGTTTTTTTTGTTTGTTTGTTTGTTTGTTTTTGCTGAGGATTGCATTTTAAGATTCATTAGGAAAGAGAGAAGCTGCAGTAATAAACCTGCAGTTGCAGAACCTGCCATAAGCGTGAGTTCCCCCTCAAAGAGATATTAAAGTTGAAAACTGTATCAACCGGTTTTTCTGATTTTGATTTGTTTGTTTGTCTAATTTGTTTGTTTTATTTGGTTGCTTGATTACTTGTTGGTTGGATATCCCCTTTTCTTTCCTCCTTCTATTTTTCTCTTTGTTCCTTCCCTATGGCTTTTGTTTTTTTGCTTGTTTTGCTTTGTTTTTGTTTGCTGGGTTTTCTTTTTCCTCTCTTTCTTCTTCTTTCACTTCTTTTCTCTCCTTCTTCCCCCTCTTTTCCCTCTTAAACCCTGTATTGGACTCGAAGGCTACACAAGCATACCCACTGTAAGATCATATTGTGTGGAGATGGAGTCAAGTCCCAGCTGGCCCATTCACCAATAGCAAGCATTGTGACCCACCAGTAGGTTCTGAATCCTTTAAGCCCCCTCCCCCGAGTAAATGCTCAAAATCATAGCAATAGCACAATGCCCCATCCTCAGCACTATTTCATATTTCATTATTAAACAAATCCATCCTGAGCCCATGGGTTTGAGACCCGCCTGGGCAGCGAGACCTCATCTCTACAATAAATCAAAAAATCAGCCGGGCATGGTAGCACATGACTGTAATTCTGGTTACTAGGAAGGCTGAGGCGGGAGGATCACCGGAGCCCAGCAGGCAAGGCTGTGGTGACTGGGAGCGGCCACTGCACTCCAGTCTGGGTGACTGAGTGAGACCCCAACTCAAAACCAAAAAAAAAAAACAAACAAACAAGCAAAAAAACAAAACAAAACAAATCCATAGCCCTGGCTAAGGGAAGGACAGAAGGTAGAGCAATGTCAGAAATTATTGTTTCCCCATTTTCCATTGAGCAACAGAATTAAAGAGAAAGATAAGAGAACTGATACAAATAAAGAAAAATCAACAAAAAATAACCAGAGATCTTCAGAGCCCCAGCAAAGAATCAGGACCTGAAAGAACAGCTACTGGGGCAAAAGCAATGGCTGTCTCCAAAAACAATGGTTCCCAGAAGGTACTTACAGAGATCAGAGAATTGTTATATAGGATGAATAAAAATCAAGAAACACAAGGGCTAAAACTAAATAAAATTGCAACTAAATTGGACAGATTCAGGAAAGCATATTTTAAAATAACAGAAATAAAGAACTCCATTCAAGAAATAAACAACAACCTGACAAGCATAGGAAGCAGAGTGGACCAAGCAGAAGAAAGTATCTCAGAGCTGGAAGACAAAAATATGAAACTAACCCAATCTATTAACTATATAAGAAAATAACTTGAGAAGAAAGGAAAAGAACTCTCCAAGAGATGTGTGATTTTATTAAGAATCAAAACCTACATCTGATTGCCATACCTGAGGTAAGAAGAGAAACAGAAAACATCTTGGAACAACCATTTAATGAGGTCATTCAAGAAAACTTTCTTCATCTGACCAGAGAGATGACTATACAGGCACAAGAGACTCAAAGAATCTCTACAAGACATCTTATGAGAAGACCAACCCCTAGACTCAGGGATTTGCCTACACAAAGTAGGTATAGAAGGAAAATCCTAAGGCAACAAGGGGAAAATGTTAGACTATCTACTAGGTGAGATCAATCAGAATTGCTGAAAACTTATCTGCAGTAACACTACAGGCAAGAAAGGATTGGACACCATTTTTAATGTTCTCAAAAATAAACAATTTTAACCAAGAATTTCCTACCCAGACAAGTTGTTTCATCAGCAATGTTATATTAAAATCCTTCATAAACATCCAATTTCTAAGAGAATATGCTGCCTCCAGACCAGCTCTCCAGGAGATACTCAAAAATTTGCCATGCACAGAAGAAAAAAAAAAACACAAGAAAGACCATATACTTCACAAGACTACAAACACAGAAGCAGTAGAGCACACTGCATGCCCGCAAAATGAAAACACACATATATATTAACACAAAAGCTAAATGTAAACAAAACAGCCTTATAAGAGCATTATCACAGGGACAAACTCTCATATTTCAAAAACCAACCTGAACATGAATGGACTAAAAGCACCACTGAAAAGACATAGAATGTCAAACCATAGAAAAAACACTAGTTAACAATTTGCTGTTTCCAGGAAACACATCTCACTACAAAGGATGCTCACAGACTTCAGAGGATGGAAAACAAATTTTCAGGCAAATGGATCATAAAAGAAGGCAAGAGTTGCAAACTTAATATCAGTCAAAGCAATATTTAGGCTATCAAAAATTTTAAAAGATATGAAAGGACACTACATAATGATAAAAGGTTCAATCTATCAGCAAGAAAAAAAAATTCATTCTAAATATATATGCACCCAACAGAGGAGCACTAGTTTTTATAAAGCAGCTACTAGCCGGGCTCGTGGCTCAGCCTGTAATCCCATGCCTTTGGGAGGCTGAGGTGAGTGGATTGCCTGAGCCCGCGGGTTCGAGACCCGCCTGGGCAGCGAGACCTCATCTCTACAATAAATAAAAAAATTAGCCGAGCGTGGTAGTGCACACCTGTAATTCCAGCTACTTGGAAGGCTGAGGCGGAAGGATCGCGGAGCCCAGCAGGTAGAGGT
This sequence comes from Cephalopachus bancanus, assembly GCA_027257055.1. Taxonomy (NCBI): domain Eukaryota; kingdom Metazoa; phylum Chordata; class Mammalia; order Primates; family Tarsiidae; genus Cephalopachus; species Cephalopachus bancanus. The sequence goes on along the minus strand of JAPVLO010000096.1, from coordinate 1,114,779 downwards.
TGTGGTGGCTGGGAGCGGCCACTGCACTCCAGTCTGGGCGACCGAGTGAGACTCCAACTCAAAATAAAATAAAATAAAAAATAAAGCAGCTACTAAGTAAACTTAAAAAGACGACTCTAACACTATCATAACTGAGGACTTAAATACCTCAATAACAACCTAGATAGATCAAGGCAAAAAATCAACAAAGAGATCTGGAAGTTCAACTTGGTGCTTCACCAAATGGATTTACTAAATACCTACAGAACACTCCACCCAACAACCACAGAATATATATTCTACTCATCACCACATGAAACATACTCTAAGATAAACCACATCCTCATGCATAAATCAAACATCAAAAAATTTCATAAAATCGAAATACTGTCATGCACCTTCTCAGACCACAGTGAAATACAAATAAATATCAACACCAGCAAAATTCCCACAAAGACATGGACACTAAATAACACGATATTGAACAACTCCTGGGTCAATAAAGAACTCAAAACAAACAAGGGTACCTACATAATGAACATTTGTATACCTAACCCTGAATTGTACTCCACATCTTCAAAATAAAGAAAAAAAAAGAAAAAAGCAACCTCAAAACAGAAAGATTCCTGAAAACAAATGAAAATGAAGAGACTTCTTATCAAAACCTCTGGGATGCCATGAAAACAATTCTAAGAGGGGAATTCATATCTCTATGAACACACATCAGGAAAACACAAAGATCACAGTTTAACAAATCACCTAAAGTAGTTGGAAAAACAAGACCACCAAACCCCTAACTTTGGCAGAATAATACAGATCACCAAAGTAAAAGTCCAACTATGGGACATAGCAAAAATACCATAGAAAAAAAATCAACAAAAGCCAATTCTTTGAAAGTATAAACAAGTATTGATGGACCCCTAGCCACAATGACTAAGAAAAAGAGAGAAAAGCCCAAATAAACACAATCAACATTGCAAAAAAATCAAATCATAACTGATCCTGAAGAAATACAAAAGACTATCAGAGATTACTATGCACATCTGTATGGAAACAAACTTGAAAAATCTAAATGAGGCCTTTTGACATCACAGGACCTCCAAAGCTTGAAACAAGAAGAAATTGAGACCCTAAATAGACTAACAACAAATAAAGAATTTGAAAAAAACCCTGGATAAGATGGCTTTCCAGTGGAATTCTATAAAACATACAAGGAGGAGTTGATGCCAATGCTATTCAAAGTATTTCAGGCAATTGAGAAAAACAGAACTCTCCCCCAAACATTTTTTGAAGTTAATATTGCATTGATACCAAAACTGGGTAAAGATCCAACAAAAAAAGAGAACTACAGGCCAATTTCCCTGATGAACATAGATGCAAAAATTCTCAACAACACATCTCAAAGGTCATCCTCCATGACCAAGTAGGCTTCATCTCCAGGATGTAGGACTGGTTCAATATTCACAAGACCATAAATGTAATTAAAAACATCAGCAGATGTAAAAACAAAAACCACATGAGAAGCAGAAAAAGTTTTCAATAAAATCCAACATTCTTCTTGATGAAAACCTTGTTGAACACCTGGGCATAGACGGAACATACCTCAAAATAGTAAGAACCAACTACAGTAAACCCAAAGCCAACATATTGCTACATGGATAGAAATTGGAAGCAGCTGGGCTCAGTGGCTCAGCCTGTAATCCTGCGCTTTGGGAGGCTGAGGTGAGTGGATTGCCTGAGCCTGCGAGTTTGAGACCCACCTGGGCAATTTGGCGAGACCTCATCTCTACAATAAATCAAAAAATTAGCCGGGCGTGGTAGCGCATGCCTGTAGTCCAGCTACTTGGAAGGTTGAGGTGGAAGGATCACCGGAGCCCAGCAGGTCAAGGCTGAGGTGGCCGGAGCGACCACTGCACTCCAGTCTGGGTGACAGAGTGAGACCCCAACTCAAAAAAAAAAAAAAAAAGAAAAGAAAAGAAAAAAGAAATTGGAAGCATTTCTCCTGAAAACCAGAACAAGACAAGGTTGCTCCCTCTCACCCTTCCTGTTCAACATAGTGTTGGAAGTCCTAGCCAGAACAATCAGACAAGAGAAGGAAATCAACGGTATCCAAATAGGAAAAGAGGAAGTTAAGTTATTCCTCTTTGCTGAGGACATAATCTTATACCTTGGAAACCCAAGAGAATTTGTCAGAAACCTTCTTTCACTAATAAAAGACTTTGTCAAAGCCTCAGGACACACAAAATAAACATGCAAAAGGCAATCACATTCTTAAACACCAACAACAAACAGGCAGGGAAACAACAAACAGGCAGGGAAACAAAAAACACAATCCCATTCACAATGAGAGAGAAGTTGGCTAGAAAATAACTAGGCAGAGACAGCGCAGGTCAACGCACGTACAAAGTAACAAACTTAGAGGAGACAGCTAGCAAACAACTCAGCAGACAGACAAGGCAGTTTCTTTGGTGACAAAGTAACAAACTGGGAGGAGCTCTGGAAAAAAACTTGGCAGACAGACAGAAACGTCTTCCAGTAACAAAGTAACAGATTTCCTCCTGCTGAGATTGGAAAACAACCAATCAGCTCCCAGCTAGTGCTAGCCAATCAGCTCAATCTTAGGGTTATAGACGCACCAGGTTTTGGTACCAGACTGACAACCCCGTCGGGTCCCCTCCCCCTTGGGGAGCTTTTCTGTCCTCTCAATAAATCCTGCTTTCTTAACTTTCTAGCCATTCATGTCCCTAATTCCTCCTGGGCATAAGACAAGAATTTGGACCTGAAAAGCTGCAGAAGATCATTGGAGCTGAAGAGCTACACACTCCAGAGGCTGACTTGCCAACCAACAGAGCCAGCTGAACAAGGAGAGCTGGCAGTAGAAGGCAAGACTCTGAAGCTGAGACACTTCAGAAGGCTGGCTTACTAGCCCTCCAAACCACTAACACTCTCAGGACTTGGCTTGCCAGTCCATTAGAGCCAATATTCCTGGATCTAGGTCTGCCAACCCACTAAATCAGCAACACTCTCAGGGCTTGTCTTTCCAGTTCATTAGAACCAACACTCCTGGTGCTAATCTTGCTAACTCATTGAGCTGACACTCTCTGGGACTTGGTTAGTTGATCCATTGAACTGACACTCTCAAAGCCCTGGGTGACCTGGAAAATCTGTGCCAACAATTGCCACACACACTCAAGAAGAGAAACACCTCACAGAGAAGTGAAAGACCTCATCAACAAGAACTACAATACACTGATCAAAGAAATCAGAGAACACAAACAAATGGAAAAATATTCCATGTTCATGAATTGGAAGAATCAACATTATGTAGTTGTCCATCCTATCCAAGGCAATCTACAGATTCAATGTAATACCATTAAATTACCAACATCATTCTTCTTAAACCTGGAAACAATACAGAAATTCATATGGAAACATAATTGATCACAGATAGCCAAAATAACCCTTAGCAAAAGAAACAAATGAGAGGTATCACAATTCCAGACTTTAAACTTTACTATAAGGTTACAATAATGAAAACAGTCTAGTCCTGGGATAAGAACAGACATATAGAACAATGGAACAGAACCGAGATTCTGGAGTCAAAACCACAATTCTTAACCAACTCATCTTTGTAAAAGCCTCCACCAACAACCACTAGGGAGAGGAGAACTTATTCAGTAAATGGTACTGGGAAAACCGACTGGCCACACACAGAATGTTGAACCAGGACTCCTACCTATCACCATACACAAAAATCAACTCTGTGTGGATCAAAGATCTTAAACATAAAGCCTCAAACTTTAAGAAACCTAGAAGAAAATACATAAAGCATTCTTCTGCACATTGGAGTAGGCAATCAATTCTTGATCAAATCCCCAAAACCAAATGCCATAAGAAATAAGATAAACAAATGGGACCTCATCAAACTGAAAATCTTCTGCAAAGCAAAAGAAACTATCAAGAGAGTGGTGAGACAGCTCACAGAATGGAAAAAAAAATATTTGCCAACTGTATAACTGACAAAGCCTAACATCCAGGATCTACAAGGAATTCAAATGTGCCACAAGGAAGAAAACAAAAAACAGCCCTATTAAAACGTGGGCAAAGGATATGAATAGACACTTCTCAAAAGAAGACATATGAACAGCCAACAGATACATGAAAAAATGCTCAGCCTCACTAATCATCAAAGAAATGCAAATCAAAACCACACTGAGAAATCACCTAACTCCAGTCAGGATGGTCATCATCAAAAACTCAAAAAAAGCAACAGGTACTGGAAAAGAGGCAGGGAAAAGGAAACACCTGGCATGACTTATGTGGAAAACAGTGTGGCAATTCCTAAAAGATCTAAAAATTGACCTTCCATATGACTCAGTTATCCCCCTTCTAGGAATATACTTGGGGGAACTCAAATCATTCTATAAAAAAGATTCCTGAACATGCATGATTATTGCAGCATTATTCACAATAGCAAAAACACAGAATCAACCGTGCTGCCCATTGAAAGTTGACTAGATAAAAAAAGTGATACATATACATGATGGACTATTATGCAGTCATACAGAAAGACAAAATTATGGACTTCATGGCAACTTTGACAGATTTAGAGTCTTATCAGACTCCATGATCTATCACAGAAACATAAAACTGAGTGCCACACATAATCACTTTTAAGTGAACATTTTCTGTAACACTATAAGAAAAGGTTTGGCAGTAGCGGGATGCTGCCAGGGGAGGGAAGTAGGGGCACATAACATCAACAAGGGTACCTGATCTAAAACCAGGTGAATCAGGGACCAAAAGGAAGACCAAACTTTACCTGAACAATGACCACTTATCTACCTAATCATGAATTGTGCCCCACATCTTTAAAATAAACTGTAAAATAAAGAAAAGAAAGATCTCTATTTAAAAATGTAACTTTACTACTTAAAGAACTAAAAAAAAAAACAACAACAAAAAAAAAAACCAAACAAAAAAAACCAAACTGTAAGCACAAAATCAGCAAAAACAAAAGAATATAATAAAGATTAAGGTAATAACAAGCAAAATAAGAAGAGAAAAAATCAGTTAAAACAGAAGTTTTATTTAAAGATAAATAAAATTAACAATCTCTTAGAAAAAAAGAGAAGACTTAAATAAAATCAGAACTGCAAGAGGAAATATTGCAATGAATGGCACAGAAATTATAAGGATCTGTTATGAACAATTATATGCTAACCAATTGGATAAATTGAAAGAAATGAAGAAATTCCTAAAAATATATAATCTGCCAAGACTCAATCAAGAAGAAATAGAAAGTTGAATAAACCAACAACAAACAAGGAGATTAAGTATTTTGTCAAAAACCTTTCAACAAAGAAAAGCTCAGATCCAGATGACTTCATAGGTAAATTCTGTCAAACATTAAAAAAAAAAAAATCAATCCTCTTTGAATTCTTCCAAAAATAAAAAATAAAAGAGGAAACATGTCAAAGTTATTTTATGTGGCTTGATTTTAAAGTCAAGCAAATAAAATTCGAGAAAAGAAAACTACAAGGCAGTATTTCCAAACAAAGATGAAGTCATCGCACTACCTGATCTCAAAATCTACTACATCACTATAGCAATCAAAACAAAAACAGACTTATAGACTACTGAAAGAAATAGAGACCTGAGAAATAAATCCATGCATTAATAACCAACTGACTATTGACAAAGGTGTTAACAACACACAATGGGAGAAGTATGATTTCTTTAATAATTGGTGTTGGGACAACTGATATCTGCATAAAGAATAATGAAACTGGATTTTTATTTAATCCCATATAAAAAAATCAACACAAAATGCATTCTAGGCTTTAATGTAAAATCGAAACTGTGAAACTCCTAGAATAAAACATGGGGAAAACCATCTTAACTTCTGTCTTAGCAAAAATTTTTTGGATATCACACCAAAAGTACAGGCAACAACAACAAAAATAAACAAGGGGGATTACATCAAGCTAAAAATCTTCTCTGCAGCAAAGGGAACAAATAATGAAATGAAATGGCAATTTATGGACTAGGAAAAATATTTCCAAACTATATAATCTCATAAGGTGTTAATATGCAAAATATATAAAGAACTTATACAATTCAAGAGCAAAATAAGCAACTCAATTTAACAAACAGGCAAAAGACCAAAATATATACTTATTAAAAGAAGATGGTTAACAGGCATATGAGAAGGTGCGTACCATCTCTAATCATTAGGAAATAACAAATCAAAACAAGAATTGAGATATCATCTCACATTTCATAGAGTGACTATTATCAGAAAAGACAAAAGATAACAGGTGTTGGAGAAGATGAGGAGAAAAGAGAACAGTTGTATGTAGTTGGTGGGTGTATAAACTGGTATAGTCATTATGGAAAACAGGTCAGAGATTCCTTAAAAAATTAAAAATAGAGCTACCATATGATTCAACAATCCCGCTACTGAATATATATTCAAAGGAGTTGAAAACATGATCTTGAAGTGCTATCTACCCTGCTATGTTCAGTGAGCATTATTCACAATAGCCAAGATGTAAAAATAATGTTTATCAATGGATACATTGATTTTAAAAATATAATAAATACTATGCATACGCACTCACACACACAATGGAATATTATTTATCCCCTTCAAAAAGAAGACAATTCTGCCATTTGTGATAACATGGATAGAATTAGAGGACATTATTCTAAATGAAATAAGCAAGACACAGAAAGTGAAATTCTGCATGATTTCACATATATGTGGAATTCAAATAGTCAAATATATAAAATAGTTTGACTATTTGAATTCCACATATATACTGATGGTTTCCAAGCATTTGGGGAGAAACATACAGGGTGATACTGGTTAAAAGTTTCAAAGTTTCAGTTATACATGATGAATCAGTTCTGAAAATTGAATGTACAGCATGATGAAAGTAGTTAAAAATACTCTACTGTATGCTTGCAATTTCCTAAAAGGATAGATGATAAGTTAAATATTCTCACCATACATACACACAAAACAGTAACTATTTGGTGGTGCTAGATATGTTAATTAGCTAGAATGTTATGATCATTTCATAATACATATATAAATCAAAACAGAAAGTTATACATCTTAAATATATAACATTTTATGTCAGTGGGAATTTCATAAGACTGTTAAAAATATTCTGAATGTGATTATACTGATGGTTGCATACTAAAAACCATTGAATTGTGCAATTTAAATGGGTGAATTATAGCATATGTGAATTTTATTTCAATAATGCTTTAAAAAAAATAATAAACCACGGCAATCATGTTCTTTACTATTTGTACTGCCTTTCATGCTAAATCAGACTGAGGAGCGTTTTGCAATGATAATCCTTATTAATCTAAAAATCAACCTTCCATATGACCCTGCAAACCTTCTGCTGGGAATATATCCAGAGGAACTCAAATCACTCTATGAAAAAGATACCTGCACACGCATGTTTATTGCAGCATTATTCACAATAGAAAAAACATGGAACCAACCATGTTGCTCATCAAAAGAGGACTGGATAATAAAATGTGGCACATATATACACAATGGAATATTATGCAGCCATAAAGGACAAAATTATGAACTTCACAGCAACTTGAATGGACTTAGAGTCTATAATACTGAGTGATCTATCACAGAAACAAATAAATGAGTACCACATATTCTCACTCATAAGCAGACCTTGAACAATTATCATAGTACTATAAGAAAGGAATTGGCAGTAGAGGGAAACTGCCAGGTGTGGAGGGGTGGGATTGGCAGCAGTGGGAAGCTGCCAGGGGAGTGTGTAATCCTGAATTGTACCCCACATCTTTAAAATAAAAATGTAAAAAAAGAAAAAATGGAAAACCCTTATTAATGCATGTATTAATTAGCTTAGTTTAGCCATTCCATCATATATGCATATTTCAAAACCTCATATTGTAAATGATAAATATATATAATTTTTATTTGTCAATTTTAAAACATTATTTAAAAATTTAGGAAATGTGGTTTTACATTTTTAATAAAGAAAATTCTAGTTTATATATGCTCAGGTCACTGGCCTTCCCTCTGCTTAATCAGATAAGGTGAGGACAGATCAGTGCATCCCATGTATAGGTATATCCATCAATTCTGATCAAATTCAGTGGGGAAAAAGCCCATAGTAATCTTAGACAGTCTTTTTCAATGAGATTTAAAAAGTTTTTAACATCAAATAAGATTTGCTCTTTTAATAGTAGTCCTGTTAATATTTGACAGAGTAAACTCACACAAAGAGAAAATGCTAAATTACATTTAGCAAAACATTCCTACTAAAAGAGAATGAAAATGAACTAAGTCCAGCCTCTAGAAGAAAACCATGGCTGCTGTAAACATTTATGAATACAGTAGCTGCTCAATTTGCTACTGCATTTTGACTCTTCCTGTCAGGGTTTTAGGACATGAGTAGGAATTCTACTTTGTCAAATATATATATGTACCTGTCCTTTTCTTGCAAGAGATAAATTTGTGTTGGCGGTGATGACTGCTGTGAGTGCTACTTTATACACCTGTGAAGTGGCTGTCGGATGTGATTTCTCAGTGGAGTCCCTACCAGGGAGGCTATGCCCAGAATTTAGTAACTGTTTCTTGTTTAAGTATCGGTGGTCTAGAACCATTGTTCTTTTAAGCTTAGGCCATATTTCATTATCATGGCCCTTTGTTTTTCTCATCTATTAAATGAACCACCAGGTAATAAGCTTCTCTCCTCTAGAGGCTTTCATAACTAGCCTTTTTCACCTTTAGCATGTGTATCAGCTTTTGCTGCCTAACAAACTGCCTTAAAACTTAATGCATAAATATCTACCCTTTGCTTAACTCACAGTTCTGGGCGCTGGACTCAGCTTGGTGGTTTCTTGGCTGGCCTCAGCTATGCTCATTCATGTTTCTACAGTTGACTTCCATAGCTACTCGGAGATATTTGGTCAAAGAGGCCTCAACTGAGGTGACGCATCTTGGTCCTGCATGTCTCTCAACATCTCATGGCTAGACAGGAATTGTTTATATGCTCTCAGAAGAACTCCAAGAGCTGTCTCTGAAGAGTGAAATCTCCCATGGTATCCATCTTCTTTTGTTACTGGGGATCACAAAAGGGCCTCAATTTCTGTAAAGAGAATCCTGAAGCAGAATGCCACCATTCCTAGACCCTGCCTCTAAGATCCCTTTCCTGGAAGAACCTGTGCTCAGCAGTGTCTCGGCCTTGCCCACACCCCCGCTGCCTATGGCACCCAAATAGGCATTGTTCTATTTATTTTACAGATGAAAATAAAAACTAAGTTTCAGGGAGGTTGAAAGTTGGTCTGGGTTATCATTTCTAAAATGTAGAGAAGTTCCCAACAATAGGTCTTTCAACAAGTCATGATCGCTATCCATAATGCTTTGTTAAAAAATTAATGTCTGTTAAAAAAAAATCAATGAGGACATGTAGAATTTCCTATATCTGAGGTAAATATAATCAACATAACTATGAAAACCACTGATAAGATGTGACCGAACAGTCCCCTTCCTGGGGCTATTCCTCCCTGCTCATTCTCCTGGAGACTGTCTCTCAGAGTAGTAGAGATTTAGGCTTATGGGTGACGGATAATTTCACTGGTTTTCTGCTTACTCAAAACTCTTATCGTTCAAAATTAAAAAAAAAAAAAAAAAGTGAGGCTGGGCTCGGTGGCTCAGCCTATAATCCCCCGCCTTGGGAGGCTGAGGTGAGTGGATTGCCTGAGCCCGCGGGTTTGAGACCCACCTGGGCAACTTAGCTAGACCTCATCTCTACAATAAATCAAAAAATTAGCCAGGCGTGGTAGCACGCCGGTAATTCCAGCTACTTGGAAGGCTGAGGCGGAAGGATTGCCGGAGCCCAGCAGGTCGAGGCTGCTGTGGCTGGGAGCGGCCACTGCACTCCAGTCTGGGCGACAGAGTGAGACTCCAATTCAAAAAAAAAAAAAAAAGGAAAACATATTTTAAGATTTTAACACCACTATGTACCAACCAGTATGAACTAGTTAAGTATCAATACTTTGTAAGTTTCTTAAAAGCAGAAACTGTTTTATTTTTTATTAACCACCACAGACCCACAAGTTTTTATCTGCAATTCTGAAATCTAAAAAGTTGAAAAAAAAATATTGTCTCTGTAATTCCTATGGCTGGAAAATCTGTTTTATTCTAACATTAGAACACTTATAAACTTGATTATTCCTAAGGGAATAGTCATAATTTTCATTGCTGACATATTAATATGTCTGATTATGGGATACTCCTCAGGGTTCCCCTTAGGATTATTTTGTAATAGAAGATAAATGCAATGTTTTATTTTCCTAAAATATGAATTTTTTTGCATCCAGAAGGACATTTGCTCTAAAGGGTTTAGATAAAGAACAGTGTATAGCCACAATCGAGTTTGGTGTGTTTTCTGGGGCACAATGGAATTTCACATTCAAATTCAACATTGTTGAGTGAATGTGTCTACATGGGTTTCAAATTTTACCTTGAGGAGATGGAATGGCAAAAGGGATGGCAAAACCAGCTTCTGCTCAGATTCAGTTTTGTATGCGTTTTAAATCTAAAATCAGAGCCAGTGATGCTAATGGATTTACATTATCCCATTGCTTTCACACACACACAGATGATGCTTTCTTATCATTCAAAGATGAACCATCTCCAAATACAGGCCCTAGACAATATGTCCATAAAACTAATTCTGCATGTAAATAAACTCTCAAGTTCATGTGTAGAACTCTACGATAAATTATACCTACAGTATTTTATGTTAATAAATAAGGTTTAAAGGAAGATCTGCGTCAATTTAGGAAATGATGTACTTTATTTTGCCTGAAAATATTTCCAGCATCCAAAAATATTTTGAGAATAGATTATGACTAGTCAAATTAGCTTTTATACACTTAAAGTGATTAAAAATATATTAAGTGGTAGTCCCTAAAAGTACTAGAAATTGTCTCATTAGAATAATGTGAAAAAAAATCATTAAACATTAAAGAAAGAGAGATGAGAAATTCCAATACTTTGAAATACAGATTCTCATGAATATTTCTGCAAGATGAATTAATGTGAACCCACTGGAAACTCAAGTTTTATCAATAAAGGGTAATTTTCAAATTACAATCACATAACATGCATAGGAAACATTATAAAGCCCAGAATCATCGAATAATGGGGAAGGAAAAGGAAGCTAAATTCAGTTGACCGTGGAGTCTACGAATACTTAAAGTAGAATGATAGGAGAAGGACATTTCATTCCCTCCAGACGGGTTGAGGGAGGGAATGGAATAGGGACGACGAAGAACTCAAAAGTCTTGGAAAACTTTAGCAGTGAGAGAGCTGAGTGTGGACCTAAACTATCTGGATTATGTGAAGAATAATTCCTGAGGCAAGGCACAGGAAGCAAATAAAGTGTAAGATTACTGTAATAAATCAAGTTAGACATGATGAGACACTGATCCAGAGAGGTGATTACGAAGATGGAAAAGCATAGCAAGGAAAGTCTGAATACATTATTTTTTTTAATCTGTCCTTTCTACTAAATCTTAGAATCACAATAATGAGTTAACAACTCTAGGGTGATGAGCTAAAATTTGGTAGATCTTACTTCTTTTGGCATATTTCCAAATTTGTATAACGAAGGAAAACAAGATTAATGAGTATATGCATGCAATGGTTATAGACATCTTGTGAATGTTTCGTGAGGAACTAAAGACATATAGCAGTCCTTGCACAATTGTCATAGCCTGATGTATTTTATGATTACTTTCTGTCACATTCACAGAGAAAAAAGCAAAAGAAAGATGTGCAGATCTGCCTTTGGTGAAGTCTGACTACAGCACCGGTAATGTTCCTTCTTTAATCAAAGCATCATTCTTCATGATAAACTCAGAAAGTAATGGAAATTACTTTGAGGAGAGGAGACTACAGTTATATGAGGTGACTTTTTGATATGAAGAAAATAAATAAAAAAATCACATTTCATAGAAATCGCTTGTACTACACCATAATCCATCAAGCTATTAAACATTTCTTTGGGGATAAAATTTTAGGATTATTAATCTATATAAAACTAAATTTTTCAGCCTTAAGGAAAGCAGAAACAATTTCGCAAGGGAATTTCTGCTTTTCTCTAAGTCTGACACAAAGAACCAATTCAGATTATTATCAACAGATCTTTAAATAAGATAATGCATATTGTTGTTGCTTGTTGTTGTTGTTTTTTAATGAAACACTCTTCTTATTAGTTTTTTTAGTGTATTCTACCTCTGCTGGGAACCACTTGTTAGAGTTTTCCTGATTTGCACAATTTTATAAAGTATCAAGAACCGATAAAGTAACTGCCCACCCATTCACTTTAGATTTTTCTATTATTTGCTATAATATCTTGATATTAAGAGGTATTGCCCAGTTACATTTTATAGTGAGTCTTATAAATGTATTATTATAGCTAAGCTGGTTACCATTATTGATAATATAAAAATAAAAGTCATTATTTTTTATGTATACTCTGTGAAAAATAAATTTGTATATTTGTTTATTGAGTGAGAGTATTGCTTTCAGGGGAATGGGAGCTAGCTTTTTCTGTGACTTTGGGCACTTCTATGTATTTATGCTTCACTTTTCTCACCAGTTAAAATAAGAGCAAATAAGGATGTGCTCTGTGCTTCAGGTATAAAATATACATTCTGAGAAACTTTATTTCTCTACCATGATTGAAATATCAAAAGTAGTTGATATCAAGTATATTATGGAATGCTTGTACAAGCATTTGGAACAAATTGAGACATACCATAGGCAATTAATAAATATGTTTTAAAGAGTAAAGTATTCATCTATTAATTTTCTTCTGGTCCTTGCCTCCAATAAACTTTCTGTGTGCTATTACTTTAATTCTTCTGAACTATGACAAACTCAACAATGAAGACAACTTAAAGACAAAGTATCAAGACAGTAATATCCTTTACAACTGAAGATCTGAAGATCCAGTATCATAGGCTTGTAAGTTGTCTCAACAAGTTATTTTGAAAATGCAAGTAGAAGTTTCACTTACGTCTTTATTAGAGCAATTTCCTCTGAGCCTTCTGACTCAATGATAAAAACAAGAACTTAAGAGTTCTTCCTTGTCAATATGGAAGCATTAAATTGTGACCACTGGGAAACACTGTAGAAGCCTATGCAAGGAAGATAAAGTTGAGCAATGGACTTTGGAAAATGGTCTTTACATATATACTAACTATAGTGCCATTTGGAGGTGACAGAATTTACATCAGTCATTGAGATGCTTCCTTAATATCACTCATAATCATTTGACATGAAAGAAATTTATGAGATATGTATATGTGTATATATCTTCTGCACATACTTGTTCTAATTTCAAGTGAGAGAAATTAGTTTTTTGCTAGATTTTCTCTAATGTGCCTTTTCTTGACTCAGCACTGAATTTGTTTGAAAAATAAAGAATAATAACTCATCTGCCTTTCCATTCTTATCCCTGAAGTAATTGTGGAGCTTTTGCCATGATATCAGCTACATTCATCTAAAAAGATGTATGTTTGTTTTCATATATTCAGGGATCTCACTTGACACTTCTTGATGAGTTTTTTGGAACACAAACTTCTCTGTGGGGTTCCTGAATCTTGTAGGTTTTTGTTTTCTTTTGAGGGTTTTTTTTTTTTGGTTGCTTTTTAAAGTAATAATATCCTACGTTGGATGTTTGGACATAGAACTGCATTTATTCTGGATTAGGATTAATTCAATTCAATTTAGTGAGCACCCCTTTCCCAGTACCAGCATTGTATTAGGTTTCATAGTAGAACAAAAAGAAAAGGGAAAAATGTATAGACCTTCCCGTGAGTTTGAATCTTGGGCATTGTTTTTTCTCTGCAGCTTCTTTTCTCTCACCTGAGCTCAAAGATGCTGCCCATGTATATCTTTTTCCTTGGCCCAATTGTCAAGTCATTTTACATTTTTAGCAAGAATATCAATAACTGAATAAGGAACCTGAACTCACTATTAAACTATGATCCTCAAACATCAGATTCCATTGTCTGATCACAATGTCTGGGTTCCCACACAGTTCAATAAAAATCAGAGGCAAAAACCTGACCAGAAGTGATACCATGCCTTCTGTCATCTTTTAATCAAAATACTCACCATCGTCTTCCCAGGCTGACTAATTACACTTACGTATTCAACCTTTGTCTGCCTCGTAAACTACTTACCAAACAAATTAGTATACTGGTTCTCTTTTTCTTTACCCCTCTGCGTGGTGCAGCTATTGCCAGATAAGCTTCCATTATGAGTTTTCCTCTCAGTTTGGATAGTTTTCCATTTTTCAAGTCCAGTGTAAGTAATATCCCCCTGATTCCAACCACCAACTTGTTTGATCCGTTATGTTGAGTTGAGTTCCAGAAATTATTATTTTATTTTGTTCTTGGGATTGAAGCTTCTCTTCTTAATCCCTGGAATCATATTCAATATTGCACATTGAGCCATATGATGGTTCTCAATGGGAATTAATAATCTCAGATCTTTCTTTAACATTAAAAGAGAAAATTGTTTCTTAAGCAAAGCCGAAATCAGATCTCACCAACCAGAGTAATTCCTGAGATGATGAATTGAGGGTATAAGTTTTTTACCTTCCAAACATTGTCTTTTTTAGTTTGATAAGGTCCCATCTGTCTATCTTATCTTTTATTTCACTTGCTTTTGAGGACCTGGTCATGAATTCATTGCCTACTCCAATATCCTGAAGGGTGTTCCCTACATTTTCAAGAAGGCATAATTTGAATTATACCTGCCCATACAACAAATTTCATCCTTTAATAACATTATTATTCTTCCAGACTTCTACTTCCAAGACATCTTTGGCTCATCTTTTTCTTAGTTTTGTATCCACTTACTCTCCAAGATCTAATTTTCTTGGCTTGAAATTTTTCACTGTATAACTATTTTGTAGCTTTCCTTACCTTACATTCCATGTATAATTCTTTTAGTTGGTCATCTGAACTCAATGTTTTCTGTTCCAATCCATCTTTCATGACACAGCCAATCTTTATTAGAATTAATAATATTAATTTACTGTTCAAAAGTTTCCAATATTATCCTGTTAACCAAGTTTTAGATAAACCAAGTTTTAGATGTGATTGTGAACATCATAGCTTCACTCCATGAATTCTATCTTATTTCTAATTTATTCAAATTACACATTCTTGGATATGTAGGGAACAGCCAACTGGATATTGGAGTAGGCAATGAATTCATCACCAGGTTCTCAAGGGCAAGTGCAATAAAAGTTAAAGGAAACAGGTGGGGCCTTATCAAACTAAAAAACTTCTGCACAGCAGAAGAAACCATAAGAAGTAACAACCCATGGAATGGGGGAAAATATTTGCAAGCTATGTATCTGACAAAGGGTTAACATCTAGGATCTACACCATACTCAAATGAATTGAAAGGAGGAAAACAAATAACCTTAATAAAAAGTGAACAAATGAGAGAAAGAGAAAATGGTGATGGAACAGGTTGGAGTATGAGAGTCTCCACAAAAATGAGTGTCCATAAAGACTCTCTGCATGAATGGGTATAGGCCGGTGGGTGACTGAAAGTCTGTCTGAGGGGAGACTCAGGTTCATGTATCCAGAGCTCTCCTCTGGAGGTGACTGTAACCTGCCACTGCCCTTAGATTGGAGCTCCTGGAGCACAGGATTGTCTGCTATTCTCAGGGTTCTCTTGAGTGGAGACAGCAGAGAACAGCTGTTCCTTTACCACCTGGTACCTGGTCCATGTCATCACCTGTGGCAGGAGACCAGGCATGAGCAGCAGGAACTGTGGAGAAGGAAGGGTGTGAAAATCTGGAACAGAGCCCCACTCCAGGTGAGGAGATGCTGACCAGCCATCTTCTCTGTCCCAGACCTGGCAGAGACCTGCTTGCCCCACCTAGCTCTGTTTAGCCTCCTACCTGGGACCTAGAGGCTATCCACTTATCAGACTGGAACAGGCACAGACACATCAGATCTGAATGGGAGACTTGACAGCAGCGGCAGCAGCAGATGAGTCAAGTGAGTCTGAATCTAATCCATTTCCTCCCACAGTAGTCCATGGCACATCTGACCAACACTGAGAGCAACCCTATCAGCCTTTGCTGAGAGAGAAGGGGACAGTCTCGAGACTTGAGTCACTCCTTAACATGGCAACAGCAGTCGAAAGGAATCTGGAGTTATAGAAAAGTCAAAGAGCAGGCTTTTTTGTTTGTTTTTTTACTTGTGTTTGGTTTTCTTCTCTCTTTCTTTCTGCTTTTTGTTCACATTTTCATACTTACTTTGTTTCTGTTATTTTAAGGTGGTTTTTCTTAGATTTTCTGTGTGTGTATGGGTACTTTTGAGGGCAAGTACAAAAACAGGGTTTTTGTTGTTTGTATGATTGTCTACATGTTTTCATTTTTGTTTGTTTTTACTGTCTTTGCTTGTTTCTCTGTTTATTCATTAGCTGGCATACCTGTCTGTTTAACCTTTCTGCTTCTCTTTCTCTCCACTTTCTTCTCATCTTCCTACTTCCTTTAACCATTCTTTTCCTTTTTCTTTTCTAATTTTGCTTTCAGGGGGCAAACATACATCCCTACTTCATGGACAAATTGAAAGGTGGTGAAAAGTGGGCTCCAGGGAGCCCACACACACACCTGTCAGCAGATACTGGGACCTGCAGATGGCTTCTAAATCACAGCTCCCCCTTTAATTAAATCTCAAAATTGCAAAGAGCACAGGCACTCACCCCAGACCAGCTTCAAAATTGAACAAAGCCAGAGGATCTCCATAAGGAAGAATAGGAAATTGAGCAAACAGAAGTAAAAGCTATCCCCTCATCACTGAATAACAGAATTAAAGAAGAGGTTAAAAAATATCCTACACAAATGAAGAAAAAACAAATAAAGACTATGGGTTTCATACAGAACCCTGGGAAGACAACAACTGAGAATACAGACTTTGAAACTAAAACAATGAAGAACCACCAGAATGACTGGTCTCAAACCACAATCCAAGACATCAAGATATTGATAGAGAGACTAAATAGAAATGAGGAGAGACAAAATGAATGAATGAAGAAGTTGATAACTGAGATAAGAGCAATAAAGAATACAATGAATGAAATAAATAGCAAACCGATAATCATGGAAAGCAGAATTAACCAAGCAGAAGAATCTCAGAGTCTGAGGACCAAAATACAGAATTAATCCAAACTGTTAAAAACATAAAAAAGAAGCTTAAAAAGACAGAACAAAGCTCCCAAGAGATGAGCAATCATATCAAGAGACTCAATCTAAGATTAATTGGAATCCCTGAGGCAGCTAGAGAGACAGAGATGATTCTGGAAAAAAATTCTGTGAAATTATCCAAGAAAATGTCCCTCATCTCATCAGTGACTTGGCCATTCAAACACAAGAGATTCAGAGAACCCCTGCAAGGCAACAAAGGCCAATTCCTAGACACACAGTAATTTGCTTACACAAAGTAGGTATAAAAGATAAAAATCTTAGATGCAGCAAGAGAGAAATGTTAGACTAACTACCTGGAAAGGCCAATTAGAATAGCAGCAGAATTATCTACAGAAACACTTCGAGTTGGAGAGATTGGGGGCCAATCTTCAAAGGTCTCATACATAAACAATTTCAACCAAGAATTCCCAAACAGTTAAGCTAAGTTTCATCAGTGATGGAGAATTCAAATCCTTTCCAGACATTCAATCTCTAAGAGTTTACACTGCCTCCAGACTAGCTCTACAAGAAACATGTAAGAAAGTATTAAATACAGAAGAAAGAAAAAAAAAAACCAATTCCTTTCCAATAATGCAGAGAAAAGATTAAAAACACACATAAATTATCCCCAAATCAAAAGAAAGACAACAAACAAATAAACAAACAGCAGCAACAACAACAAACTCTATGAGAACCTCATGACAGGGACAAACTCTCACATCTCAATAATTATCCTGAATGTGAATGAACTAATAAATGCATCACGGAAAAGACATAGAATGGCAAATTGAATGAACTATCATGATGCAACAATGTGTTATTTACAGGAAACTCAACTCACCAGAAGGAAACTCACAGACTCAAAGTAAGAGGATGGAAAACAAATTTTCAGGTGAACAGAATACAAAGAGAGTAGGAGTTGCAGTCTTAATATTAGACAAAATACTATTTAAGCTATCAACAATTTAAAAAGACATGGAAAGTCACAACATAATGATAAAAGGTTCAATCCATCAACAAGAAATATCCATCCTAAACATAGATGCATCCAACATAGGAGCACCAACTTTCATAAAGCAGCTTCAAATTAAATGCAAAAAAGATATGGACTCTAACATTATCATAGCTGGGGATTTAAATACCCCACTAACAATCTTAGACTGATCATCAAGACAAAAATATCAACAAGGAGATGTGAAACCTCAGTGTGATGCTTGACCGAATGGACTTAATAATCCCTACAGAATAAGCCACCCAGCAACTACAGAATATACATTTGACTCATCACTACATGGAACATACTCCAAGATCAATCACATTCTCAGCCATGAATCAAACATAAACAAATTTCATAAGATTGAAGTACTGCCATGTACCTTCTAAGACCACAGTGGAATAAAATAAATATTAACACCAAAATGTTTCCCCCAAAGCCACAAAGACATGTACACTAAACAGCATGATGCTGAACAGTTCCTAGGTCAACACAGAAATCAAAAGAAAAATTAAAAGATTCCTGGAAACAAATGAAAATGAAGAAACATCTTACCAAAATCTCTGGGATGCTATGAACACAGTACTAAGAGGGGAATTCATATCTCTATGAGCACACATGAAGAAAGTGGAAAGATCACAAGTTAATAGCCTAACAAATCATCTAAGGAAACTGGAAAACAAGACCACCAAAACCCTAACTTAGCAGAATAATCTAAATCACTAAAATAAAATTCAGGATATAGAAGACAAAAAATACAATACAAAAAAACCCAGTGAAATGAAAAGCTGGTTCTTTAAAAGGATAAAAAAATTAATGGACCCCCTAGCTAGACTGACCAAGAGAAAGAGAGAAAAAACCCAAATAAACATAATCAGAAATTCAAGAGATCAAGTCACAACTGACCCAGAAGAAATACAAAAGATTATCAGAAATTTCTATGTACTTGCACGGAAACAAATTTGAAAACCTAAATGAAACGGAGGACTTTTTGACATCACACTACCTCCTCAGGTTGAAACAAAAAGAAATTGAGACCCTAAGTAGACCAATAACAACTCAGGAAATTCAGTATATCATAAGAAGTTTTTTACAAAAAAAAAAAAGGCCAGGACCAGATGGCTATCTGGCAGAATTCTACAAAATATACAAGGAGGAGCTGCTATCAATCCTTGAAAGTATTCCAGGCAATCAAGAAAGATGGAACTCTCCTCAAATCGTTTTATGAAGCTAACATCACATTGATACACAAACTGGGTACAGATCCAACAAAGAAAGAGAACTACAGGCCAATATCCTTGATGAAAATAGATGCTAAAATTCTCAACAAGAGTCTAGGGAACTAGACCCAACAACCATCTCAAAAATTATCCACCATGACCAAGTAGGCTCTATCCCTGGGATGCATGGCTGGTTCAACATCTGCAAGACCATAAACGTAATTAAATACGTCAACAGATGTAAAAACAAAAACCACATGATTATATCGTTAGATGCAGAAAAAGCTTTTGATAAAATTCAGCACCTCTTCTTGATAAAAACCTTGAATGTCTCGCCATAGATGGAACATACATCAAAATAGTAAGAGCCATCTCTGAAAAACCCACAGCCCACATACTGCTAAACAAACAGAAATTGGAATCATTCTTTCAGAAAACTGGAACAAGACAAGGATACCCACTTTCACCCCTCCTGTTTAATATAATATTGGAATTCCTAGCTAGGGCAATCAGACAAGAAAAGGAAATCAAGGGTATTCAAATAGGAAAAGAAGTTAAGTTATCTCTTTTCTGTAGGCAACATGATTCTATACCACAAAAATCCTAGATTATCTGTCAAAAACCTCTTTCCACTGAAAAAGTACTTTGGCAAAGTTTCAGAGTATAAAATAGATATGCAAAAGATAGTTGCATTCCTATACACCAACAATAAAAAAAACCAGAAACCCAAATAAAAAGCACAATCCCATTCACAAGAGCCACAAAAAACACGAAATACCTTGACATCTTCCTAACCAGAGAAGTCAAGGACCATTGCAACAAAAACTACAAAACTCTGCTCAAAGAAATCACAGATGACACAAACAAATGGAAAAATGTTTTGTGCTTATGAACTGGAAGAATCAACATTGTTAAGATGGCCATCCTACTCAAGGTAATCCACAGATTTAACCCAATACCCATTATATTACCAGCAGCATTCTTCTTGGACATGAAAACAATTCAGGAATTCATGTGGAAACATAAATGATGACAAATAGCCAAAAAATCCTCAGGAAAACAAACAAACAAACAAACAAACATAATGGGAGATATCACACTCCTAGACTTTAAACTTTATTATAAAGCTATAACAATCAAAATAGTCTGTTATTGGTACAAGAACAGACATACAGACCAATGGAACAGGATAGAGGTTCTGGAAGCAAAATCTCAATTTCTCATCAATTCTTCTTCCACAAAGCCTCCATCACCTGGGGAGAGGAGAACTTATCCAGTAAACGATATTGGGAAAACTGGCTGGCCATACGCAGAAGATTAAAACAAGACCCCTACCTATAGCCATACACAAAAATCAACTCTAAAAGGATCAAAGATCTAAATGTAAAACCTCAAACTATAAGAACCGTAGAAAATGCAGGACACACCCTTATGGAAATTGGAACTGGCAACCAATTCCTGATCAAAACTCAAGTGCCATGCCATGAGATAAGATAGACAAGTGGGATCTCATTAAACTGACAATTTTCTGCAAAGTCAAAGAAACCATCAAGAAAGCGGGAGACAGTCCACAGATTGGGGAAATTGTTAACAGTATATCTGATGAAGGCTGAACATCTAGGATCTAAAAGGAACTCAAACGTACTGAAAAGAAAATACAAACAGCTCCATTACAAAGTCGGCAAAAGATATGAATAGACATTTCTCAAAAGAAGACATATGAGCAGCCTCACTAGTCATCAAAGAAATGCAAATTAAAACCACACTGAGATACCACCTAACTCCAGTCAATAACTCAAAAAACAATAGATGCTGGAGAGGATGCAGGGAAAAGGGAACACTTCTACACTATTGGTGGGAGTGTAAACTAATACAATCTCTGTGGCAAACAGTTTGACAATTCCTATATGATCTAAAAATTGACCTCCATATGATCCCACAATCTTCCTGCTGGAGATATACCTGGAGAAACTCAAATAACTCTATGAAAAAGATACCTTCATATGCTTGTTTATTGCAGTTCTATTTACAATAGCAAAAACATGGAACCAAGCATGCTGTCCATTGAAGCTGGATTAGATTTTAAAAATGTGGTACATGTACACAATGGAATATTATGCAGCCATAAAGAAGGACAAACATGTGAACTTTGCAGCAACTTGGATGGATTTAGAGTCGATTATACTCATTGATCTATCAGAGAAACAACGAACAGAATACCATATGTTCTCACTCATAAGCAGACCTTGAACAATTATCATAACACCATAAGAAAAAGATTGGCAATAGCGGGAAACTGCCAGGGGAGGGAGGTAGGATTGGTAGTAGTGAGAAACTGTCAGGGGAGGAAGGGGCACACTTCATTAACAAAGGTACCTGCCTAATGAACATTTGTATACCTAACTCTGAATTATACCCCATATCTTTGAAATTAAAATTTTTTCAAGTGGGCAAAGGATGTGAATGCACACGTCTCAAAAGAGGGCATACAAGCAGTCAATAAACACATGAAAATGCTATCTCACTAATCATCAGAGAAATACAAATTAAAACTACAATGAGCTACCACCTAACACCAGTAAGAATTGCTGTATTAAAAAGTCCAAAAATAACAGCTGCTGGGAGCTGCAGAGAAAAGGAGATGATTCTACACTATTGGTGGTGATATACATTCTCCCATCCTCTGTGGAAAGCAGCGTGGTGACTCCTCAAAGAACTAAAAACCAAACTTCCATACTTCCCAGCAGTCCCGCTTCTGGGAATATATGCAGAGGAACATAAATACCGCTACAAAAAAAAAAATGCCTGCACACACATATTTATTGCAGAACTATTCATAATATCAAAAACATGAAACCAATCTAGATGTCCATTGAAAGTGAAGTAGATAAAGAAAATGTGGTACATATACATGATGGAGTATTATGCAGCCATAAAGAATAAACAAAATCATGGACTTTGCAATAAATTGGATGGAGTTGGAGACCATTCTTCTAAGTGAACTGTCACAGAAACAAAGAACTGAGTACCACATAGTGTCACTCTTAAGTGAGCCCTGAACACTAGTCACACTGGCACTAGAGTAAGACTGACACAGGACACTGCTAGGATAAGGAGGGAGGAAGGAGGAATGGGTGCATGTGGCAACACACTGTGTACCTGATCTATTACTGGGGGAGTGATGGCCAGCTAGAAACCCAAACTTCACCTTCATGAAGCCTACTTTTGTAATAAATACCCTCTTGTACCTGGCAACTCTAAAATTTAAAAATAAATAAATATATAAAAATAGAAAACAAATTATACCTTCTTATCCCCTTCAGAGCTAGCATTCTCACTGTCCTGTGGACATCTAGAATCATTCTCACTTAGAAATGAATGACAAAATTAAATATTAGAGAGATTTTAATAAAGGAATATTTACAAAAGTATGGACAGAGGTAAGAAAACTGCCAAAGATAGTATAATACCCTAGGGTTAATATCAGTAAACACTGGCATCATTTCTAGAGCAAAAAGGTTTAGGAGATGAGTAGATGTCAGAAACTGCAGGAAACTGGTGTTGATAGCATGGCCAGGAAATTCCTGATGCTTGGTTGACAATCACAGCCAACCTAAGACAGTCCCAGGGGAGGAGACAAGAGAATCAATACATTAATAGCTCTTTTTTCTCTACTCTGATTTCACAAAAGGAGCTCCATTTGGTCAAGTTCATTAAAAGACTGATGACATGGGACTATTTTGATAAAGTCTAAAATAATCAGTCAACCTGTCACCATGGGATGTGAAGAAATGGTAAGAATGATTTCGTAATGAAAAAAAGAGATATACAGCATATTTACTTTTATTCTTGAATTTATTTTTACCTTTACCCTATATCTTTTTGGTTCAAACCTACTTTATTCTTAGTTTTATATTTGCATACAATAAACACATATTTTTAATGTACAGTTTTATGAGTTTTAACAAGTGCATAGAGTCCTAAAACTACCATCACAATCAATATATAGAACATTTCCATCACTTCCCAAAACTTTCTCATGCAGTCCCTTCATAATCATCTCTTCTCCTGATACCCCAATGATACATCCAGTGGTATATTCTGCCTGTCTCAGGTTTTATCTCTTCTGGAATGTCGTACAAATGAAGTCATGCAGTATAGCCTTTTAGGATTGACTTATTTCATTTATCAGAACATATTTGAGATTCACCATTGTTGTTATGTGTATCACTACTTAATTTGCTTTTAATTGTTGAGAAATATTTTCTTATATGAGTATACAATATTTTTGAAAAATTCATTCAACAGTTGAAAGACATGAGACAGTTCCAATTTGAGGAAATTATGAGAAAAGCTCCCATAAACTTTTACATACAGGTTTTATGTGAATCTCACCTAAGAGTAAGATTGTTGAGTTGTAGACTAAATGATATGATACTTTACAAAATGACTGCAATATTTTGCATTCCCATGAGTAATGTATGCAATTTCACTTGCTCTACATTCTTATTCCAGTACTTGATACTGTTATTTTGTTTTGCTTTTCATTTTGTTTTGTTTTGCATTGGCTATCTTACTAACTTTAAAGAGCTATCTCATTGGGATTGAATTTTACAATTCTTTTTAAAAATTTATTTTTATTTACCCTAAAGATGTGGGGTACAATTCAGGATTAGGTAGATAAGTGGTCATTGTACAGGTCAACTTTGGGTCTCCCTTTGGTACCCACTTACCCAGGTTTGCAGTCAGGTATCCTCATTGATGTTATGTGCCCCACCCTCCTTCCCTGGTCAGTGTCCCGCTACTGCTACTGCCAATCCCTTTCTTATAGTATTATGATAAATGTTCAGAATCACTTATGAGTGAGAACATGTGGTACTCAGTTCTTTGCTTCTAGGATAGATCACTGAGTTTTATAGACTCTAAATCTGTCCAAAATGCTGTGAAGTCCAGAATGTTATCCTTTATGGTTGCATAGTATTCTGTCATGTATATGCACCACATTTTTTTAATCCAGTCCACCTTCAAAGGGCAGCATGGCTGTTTCCATGTTTTTGCTATTGTGAATAATACTGCAATAAACACATGGAAATTTACAATTCTTAATTACTAATGATGCTGAACTTCTTTTCATGTTCTTATTTTGACATCCATATAGCTTTGGGAAACTGCCAGATCAAAATTTTTGTTCATTTTTTAGTGACTTGCTCGCTTTCTTATTATTTTGACAGTTCTGAATATATTTGGGAAAAGATTCCTTATCACATGTTATATACAAGTATTTTCTCCTGGTATGAGACTTGCCGTTTTCTTTTTTACAACACTAATTTTTAGGGAGTCAAAGAGTAAATGTTTACATAAAAGGAATTAATCATTAAGATAAAATATATTTAAAACACATTTCAAGAGACAATGTTTTAAAACAATGATTATTTATATATGTTTAAATACTAGATTAAATACATGATTTTCTAGAAAAAAAATGCAATTTTCCAAAAATGCTCTTAATATTAGGTGAGAACAACTACCATAGAAATAGAAGCGGTTACAAAATTTTCAACCAAAGAGCACCAGATCCACATGATTTTGAGGGGAAATTCTTATACACTATTAAAGAGTAGATAATCCCAGTGCTACATAAATTATTTGACAACACAAAAAAGAAAAAAAAATTAAATTTCATTTTATAAGTTGCTTTGAAATAATGCAAGGGGAACAAGTGTAATGTCTGTGGAAGTATAAATGAGACAAAATTGGTCTTAAGTAAATAATTATAGCCGGGCTCAGTGGCTCAGCCTGTAATCCCGTGCCTTGGGAGGCTGAGGTGAGTGGATTGTCTGAGCCCGCGGGTTCGAGACCCGCCTGGGCAACTTGGTGAGACCTCATCTCTACAATAAATCAAAAAATTAACCGGGCGTGGTAGCGCGCGCCTGTCGCTCCAGCTACTCAGAAGGCTGAGGCAGAAGGATCGCCGGAGCCCAGCAGGTCGAGGCTGCGGTGGCCGGGAGCGGCCATTGCACTCCAGTCTGGGCGGCAGAGTGAGACTCCAACTCAAAAAAAAGAGAATTATTTATTTATTTATTTATTTATTTATTTATTTATTTTGAGTTGGAGTCTCACTCTTTCGCCCAGACTGGAGTGCAGTGGCACGCTCCCGGTCACTGCAGCCTCGACCTGCTGGGCTCCGGCTATCCTTCCGCCTCAGCCTTCCGAGTAGCCGGAATTACAGGCATGCGCTACCACGCCCTGCTGATTTTTTGATTTATTGTAGAGATGAGGTCTCGCTGCCCAGGCGGATCTCGAACCCGCGGGCTCAGGCAATCCACTCACCTCAGCCTCCCAAAGGCGCGGGATTACAGGCTGAGCCACTGAGCCCGGCTAAAAAAAGAATTATTAAAGGTAGGTAACAGGAACATGAAGGTTAGTTATACTCCTCTCTAATTTATAATGTCTTGAACTGTTGCAAAATTATATATATTTTTTAGTAAATGACATCACAGTTCAAATGAATGCAAGCACAATTATGCATATCACTGAAAAAATAAATAATTTTCATAAACTATAGAAAATAAACATTAAAAAACAGATTCTTACCATTAGTAAGAGATATGAACAAAACTTCACAAGCTAAGACAAGCAATTGAAACAAAAAAATTAATAAGTAGAAAAGACTAAGTCTTAGTTTCTCTTAAAAATAATTTTTAAAATTCTCTGATGCTGAGACATTCAACTAGAATTAAATTTTAAAGAGTGAAAAATTCTTACATCTGTCATTTTAAAATTTCTTTATAAATATTTCTCATGAAAAGAGGAAAAATAAAATTGAGGAATTTATTTTAGAAATCATTAAAATTGTACAAAAGATATTTTATGAAATATAATTAAACAATGTTGAGGAAAATTTGTCACACAATACAAATAACAATAAAAACTGGGAAGGATGGATGACTCAACTAAACATCCATTTCATAAAGCAAAGAAAAGAAGAACAAAATTAATATTTTTAAAGGCGAGAGAGGAGAATAATAAAAATAAAAGCAGAAATTAGCAACTAGAAAATCTTAACAAATACATAAATGAACAAATTGGGTCTTTTAAGAGGTCCAAGAATAAACCTAATAGGCAAACTACTAGCCAACATATTCAAGAAAAATGGGAATAAGCACAAATGCACAAAATTAAAATAATACAGAAAATAACTTGAAAATACAGGATTTTTTAATATGCAAGAGAAAACTGTATATAATTCCTTGTAAATCCCCATGAAAACTTAAATGAAAAAAGTAAATTTCTAAGGAAACAAGCAATTTCAAAAACTAACTTCATGAAGAGGAGAATATTTGAATTTCAATGCCCTTAGAAGTAATAGAGAACTTGAATATCAAATTCTACACTCCCAAAAAAGACTTCACTGAGATGTGTTCATAGGGACTAATATTAACTTTCAAAGAACAAATAATGCTATTGCTATTTAAACTATCCCAGGGCTTATAAAGTAATATAAACTTTCAAATTATTTTTATGAGGGGAACATAGCATCGATCCCCAAACCTGGCATTGATTACAGCAATTACAACCACACAAATGACTAAATTAAAAACTAATCTCTCAGACAATGATGAAAAGTTATAAACAAATCATTAGCAAGTAGCATACATTTTTTAAGACTGCAACATGACTAAGTTGGATTTATCTAAGGAAAATAAAGACAAACAGCATCTTAATTAATGAGGAAACATCTTTCCCATTCTTACTAAAATCACAAAAAAGGCAAGACTGACTACAATATCCACTACTTGATATTATTGTAGATAAATTACTAAATTCTTTAGAAGAGAGCAATCATTTGAAGTATAAAAAGAAAAATTATTTTTATATACTGGTTATATGATAGTGTAGCCAGAAAACCAAAGGCAAGTAGTTAAAAAAACACAAATAACAAGAGAATCAATAATTTAGCAGGTTATAAAAGTTAAAACACAAAAATCAATAGCTCTTTTATGCCCCCAAATAATCAGGTTTAAAATATATTGGAAAAGAAAACATCACTTATTACAGAAACAGCAAGATTAGAATGCCCATGAATATTTTTAACAAGACACACATAAAGCCTAAATGAGTCTAAATTTAAAGTTTCACTGAAAGACTGAGACACTAGGCTCAATCAAATGGAAACATCTTTTATGATCTTGGATAGAAAAACCCAATCAAGAAATGTCACTACTTCCCAAATTAATGTATATTTTTGATGAGATGGTAACACAAGTCAATTTGTTTAATTTTATTTTCTTTGTCTGGGAGTACACACTATAATTTTTAAATTAATATTAAAAATAAATAAGAACTATCCATAAAACCCTGAAAAATATGAACAATTGTGTTGAGAAGAGCAGATAAATGTGCATGTGTGTGTATAAAATAAAAAAAATTCAGTATATAAAATAAGCATATTCACTATAATTAACATATTATCATATATATGAAACATACTGAATATATACTATATTCAACATAACATAATATTATACATATATCATATGTATGTCTTATATATAATATGTACTATAAAGCCAGACTAATATACTAATAAAACTGTATGAAGTATGAAAACACTAAAATATATGTAGACAACGTTTCTATGATAAAGGTGCAATCTCAAATACCTGAGAAAAAGATTGAATTTTTACTCATTAGTGTAGGAACACCTAAATGATAATTTAGTACAAGTTAATTTGGAAATTATACCTCATTCAGCTACTTCAATAAATTAAAAATAGAGATCTAAATGTAAAAATTAAAACATAAGCACAAGTGAATTATTTTATAACATGAAAGTAGAGAATACTTTTCCAGTTAAGATTTGATACCAAATAATAAGAAAAAAATGATTAATTAAGCTATATACAAGTTTATTGTTAAATTGCATGGAAAAATAATATTCCACAAATGATGGACAAAAACAAATAAACTGGGTGAGGGGGTTGGGGAAACTTACAATAGCACAGATAGAGGTGACAAGTCTTTAATGTGTTGAAGAATCTTAAAAATCAAGAAACGAGATCGTTTCCAGAATGGCAGTGTCCAGTGTCTTCCCATCTCATTGGGGCAGTGATGGCCAGTTAGAAACTCAAACTTCACCTGCCTACTTTTGTAGTAATTCATGAAGCCTACTTTTGTAGTAATTTCCCTCTTGTACCCCACAATTCTAAAATTAAAATAAATAATAGATAAATAGAAATAGAAGCCGGGCTCGGTGGCTCAGCCTGTAATCCCGCGCCTTTGGGAGGCTGAGGTGAGTGGATTGCCTAGCTAGTGGGTTCGAGACCCGTCTGGGCAACTTGGCGAGACTTCATCCCTGTGAAGCGCCTCCGCCCTAACATGGCGCCCTAAGCGGCCAGACCTCAAGACAAAACAAGCCCTAATTAGGCAGCTGGAGGATGTTAGCATACATTCCTCTCTCGCAGGCCTATCGGTGTGTGCCGCGTTACCTTAATTGATTGGCAGAGATACTAGATTTAAGGTCACGGGAAAGAGAAACAAACAGCTGAAGCTGAGGAAGAACGATGTAGTAACCTGGGATTAAAGCAGCTTGCAGAAGAATCGTGTGAGAGTCGTTATTGAAAGCGACACATCCCTACAATAAAAAAATGAAAATGAGCCGGGCGTGGTAGCACGCGCCTGTCGTTCCAGCTACTTGGAAGGCTGAGGCAGAAGGATCTCCAGAGTCCAGCAGGTCGAGGCTGCGGTGGCTGGGAGCGGTCACTGCACTCCAGTCTGGGTGACAGAGTGAGACTCCAACTCAAAAAAAAAAAAAAATAGAAATAGAAAACAAATTATACTTTCTTATTCCAGTCAAAGGTAGCCTCCTCACTGTCCCGTGAACATCTAGAATAATTCTCACTTAGAAATGCATGGCAAAATTAAATTAGATATTAGAGTGATTTTAATGAAGAAATATTTACAGAGTTTGATTGAGCAAAGAATGATCTGTGAATCAGGTAGCCTCCTAAACTAGAGTGATCTCCTGTACAGCCATGTGGTGGAAGAAGTTTTATGGACAGAAAGAAGAAAATGACTCAGAAAATAAAAGTGAGGGACAGAAGCAGCAGGATTGGTTACAGCTCAGGGTTTGCCTTATTTGAAGCTGGTTTGAAAAGCTAACTGCTTTTGATTTGGCAAAGCTCAATGACTGGCACAAAAGTAGGTTATGGTCTATTTACACATCCAGCTAGGTTACAGTTCAGTAAGTGAAAGGTTGCAGTAAGACCTCTAGGTTGAACTTAAAATACGTTAAAGAGGCAACTTCGTGCTGAAGTCTAACAAGTCTAAGGTCATAGAGAAAATTAAGGAACTCTTTTTTTTTTTTTTTGAGAAAATGCACGCAACATCGATTAGAACTGAGTCTGGGACACCTGCCAAGCACCTACTCCTTCCCTCTTCAGCCATGGTAAAAGCTCCAATCGGGATGGGATGGGTGTGGCCACAGTTCCCCGTTAAGGATAATTGTATCTTCCCAAAAGGATCAGGATGCCAGGATTTCTTATCTCCAAGCTTCCTGTTGCAGAGGCTAAATTACAGGTGAGTGCACGAGCCTAAGGTATTAGGGCTCTTTTCCTCCATCAGTTCCACTCATAGGGCAGAGTCTCTTAATCTAGCCATGGCACCCAACTAATCACCTTTATCCTGGAACCCTGGTAACATGGAGGTGCCAAACTGAAAGAGACAAACAGAGGTGCTGCTCTCATTCAGCTCCTCCTCAACAATCAGGCGTCACTCTGAAAAAAAAAAAAAAGGGATCACTACTCTATCCCCAGATCAAGAGCAGAAGCTTGGAGACTTTGCTCAGAGACAGAGAGAGAAGTAGATCACAAAAATAAAGCTCAGAAACCTTTCCCAAAGAGACTGACTTCATTTGAAACTGTATGTGGGAGGTGTTCGAGCTTAAGGTTGCCATTAAAAAAAAATGGAAGCCGGCTCCGTGGCTCAGCCTGTAATCCCGCGCTATGGGAGGCTGAGGTGACTGGACTGCCTGAGCCTGCGGATTCGAGACCCACCTGGGCAATTTAGTGAGACCTCATCTCTACAATAAATCAGAAAATTAGCCGGGCGTGGTAGCGTGTGCCTGTAGTTCCAGCTACTTGGAAGGCTGAGGCGGAAGGATCGCTGGAGCCCAGTAGGTGGAGGCTGCAGTGGCCAGGAGCGTGCCACTGCACTCCAGTCTGGGCGACAGAGTGAGACTCCAACTCAAAAAAAAAAAAAAAAAATGGAGGATTTTGTGGAAAACTATTAAGAGGAGGCTAGTGGCTCCATGAGAAGAGCAAGCTAAACTGAAGCCAGCTACTTTACAGGAAAGAATTAGAGAAAGAGAAAGATTTTTAGGCATCCTCAAATAGAACAAAATTGAGACTTCGGGGGGAAAAAAACTGACCTCAGAAAATATCCCTGCAAAAGCTATCAGACCTTCAAGAAATGTATGCCCTGGGGCATCAATGAAAATAGAGCAATTAGTTTGCTATTAGTGCAGCCTAACACTTTTAGCTGATACCATCAGAGGTAGACAGTTTAATACAGAGATCAGAGAAAGAGACAAAAAAAAAATGCTAATACTACTGTAATCCCTGGATGACTGTGCTTGCCCAAGGTTTCACCTTCTCAGGAGGGACATCAGGGGCTTTTAATGTGAGCTGAGCAGTGATATTTTCTGGTGTTAGGTAACCATCATAACGAAGAGGTCAAGAGTGCAGTGACCTTGACTCTGGCCTTGACATCACACACTGTTGAAGCCAGCAGTCAACTATATGCAGACTTCTTGATATGACAGAAAAAAGAAAAATCCCAACTAGAGTATGCTTTTACAAATCAGATGCCATGCAATTTGCTTGCTGTGAAACCATGGGGATTGAGAATACAATATGGCTTTTCTGTGCTACCCAGAGAGGGGTCCATTGCATTGTTCTAAATTCCCATCATAACTTAAAGGGAAACTTTCATAATGTCCAGAGCCTTGATGCCCTGCAAATGAAGGAAGAGGATGTCCTCAAATTCCTTGTAGCAGGAACCACTTAGGTGGCACCAACCTCGACTTCCAAATGGAATGGTACATCTATAAAAGGAAGAGTGATGGCATCTACATCATAAATCTAAAGAGGACCTGGGAGAAGCCTCTGCTTGCAGCTCCTGTCATTATTGCCATTAAAAACCCGGTTGATGTCAGTGTCATATCTTCCAGGAATACTAGCCAGCGGGCTATATTGAAGTTTGCTGCTGCCACTGGAGCCACTCCTCTTGCTGACTGCTTCACTCCTGGAACCTTCACCAACCAGATCCAGGCAACCTTCCGGGATCCCTGTCTGCTGGTGGTTACTGATCACCGTGCTGACCACCAGCCTCCCACAGAGGCATCTTATGTTAACCTGCTCACCATTACTCTGTGTGACAGACTCTCCTCTGCGCTCTATGGGCGTTGCCAGACCATGCAAAAACAAGGGAGATCACTCAGTGCGTCTGATGTGGTGGATGCTGACTCAGGAAGTTCTGCGCATGCATGGCACCATCTCCCATGAACACCTGTGGGAGGTTATGCCTGATTTCTACTTTTACAGACATCCTGAAGAGATTGAAAAGGAAGAGCAGGCTGCTGCTGAAAAAGCTGTGACCAGGCAATTATTTCAGGGTGAATGGACTGCTCCAGCTCCTGAGTTCACTGCTACTCAGCCTGAGATTGAAGACTGGTCTGAAGGTATACAGGTGCCCACCGTGCCAATTCAGCAGTTTCCTACTGAAGACAGGCGTGCTCAGCCTGCCATGGAAGACTGGTCTGCAGCTCCCACTGCTCGGGTCACTGACTGGGTAGAGACAACCACTGAGTGGTCTTAAGCTATTCTTCCACAGGCTCTTAGGCAACATGGAAATAAGGCTGATGTTTCTAAAGGAAAAAAAAGAGAGAGATAATACAATATGAAGGATTTTGTTTCTCTAGACTTTCTAGGACTCAGAAACCAAGTCCTAGAAACTAAGTCCTAGAAACTGAGGGAAAGGTAGGGATGGAGTTTATTTGATTATATAGATCTCTGATCTCTACCCTAAAACAACTTATTTAGTGGTCCAAGGTGAGTTCTGCATTTTTAATAGGCATCCCAGGGAGTTTTGAAAAAGTAGTACTTGTCAGTGCTTAGTTTCAAAGAGTATGTGAATTTGCATACCTTAATGTAATTCTCTTCTAAACTCTTTAGTTTTCACTAGACTCATCTGGGTTGAGAAACCTTGGTCATCTAGAGACACAGGTATGCCCAGAATTTCAGAAATTATGTTTATGTGAAAAGGTAATTCAAAATGATTTAATTAATGAATGCATTTTAACCACAATTCAGAGGAAGTTTTGTGGTGTATAAACAATGAATTTCTTATATTCTGCAATGAGCACTCTAAGAATAACTCAGTAGCAAAATAAAAGAGTGATGCCTTAGTTTGGGATTACAGTGGACACACACTTGTGTGTCAATTTTGCTCCTTGCTTTTACTGTTCAGTCAATTCTTCCTAGTCTGTACCTCTTCTTTTATTGATTCAAAATTAGTAAGGATTAGTAAATGTTCCATTTGGATTTCCATAATCTCAGCGACATGGCACATGCCAACCAAAACATCTTTAACTCCCAAGAACGTAAAGTCCAAGCCTCCCATTCAAATAATTCATTGACTTATTTGCTTCTGGGACACAGCAAGAAGTAATGTAGAGGAAAAAAAAACTTTTTGGATGACATGTCAGTTCAGTTTGAATCATTCACACTTAAATGGTCAAAGGAGATGTTCCTAAACTCAAGAATTATGAAGTTCTAATTTTAGATTTTTGACTTCTATATTGTAAAGTAAGTGACTTTTAATCTATTTTAGTCTATTTAGGAAAAAATGAGGGCAATATAAATATCAATACTTCAAAGACATGGCTGTGAAATATACAAAAATATTGATAAATAATTTGTGAGCAGAAACGGCTAAGCGTTATTTTAACTGCTGTGCCTCCGAGAGCATCCATCAGCACTCCCTGTGCTGTGCTTTGGGTCTGGGAGTTCTGTGAATGCTAGTAATTCCATTTAGCTTCTTCATGACTCATTGATCTAAGCATTCAGACACTGCTTGAACTCCATGGTTCTTAGAAGGTGGCTAGAGCTAGTAGCAGACTGCTCGCTAGGGACAACTTGGAATGCTCCTAAAGCAATATTAATGATGACATGCGCTGGATATGTAAGGGAATCTGAAAGGTGAAAAATTATAGGCCTATAAGGTATATTCCCTCCAATGCTTCCAATGTTGCTCTGGGGTGAATTTTCTCTAAAAATATGTTATCTGAGTGACTTTTAAAAATTCCAATAGCAATAATTCGTCTGACTGTGACTGGGTTTTCAGCATGTCTGCCAAGTTTTATAGGAAAGATTCTGCAAAGCAGTAGAAATCTGAAATCTGGCACATACCCCAGACTCATACTGCTCAGGGACTCTAAATAATAAATATTCTTTATCCAATATTCAATCCAGCTACCTTTTCAACAGGAGTAAGCCTGTTTGTCATAAAGCAGAAAAAAAGTGAAGATTTTGGAGACATTGTGCATATTTCAGTTTCGTTTTCTCTGAAGGTAGAGCCTGAGAAGGAGTTTCAGGGCAGGTAGCTTGTCTGAGAGTAGAAGTTGGGTTGAGAGAAAGACATAAAGACACAAAAGGAAAAAAGTCAATCAAAGTGTGTGTTATTCCTTCCACTGCTCAAAGCAATTGGGCTGAATTCATCCAAAACATCTGAGAAATGAACAGAACTTCCCCAAAATGACCTCATAAAAGTCAGGAAACTGAAGCTTTTATCCACTCACACTTACCTCCCAGGTCACTGTCAAGGGTATTAGCTTCAGGCTGTTCCTACACATGGGCCAGGCAAGTTCTACTGACCTCTCAGAAAGCCCTGAAGCACAATGCATTGATTCAGGCTGTTTTTTGGGATACAGCAAGGTGAGTCAGACCTTGAATGCTACTGGAGTGAGTCTGCAGTGAGGCTAAAAATGAGATGAGCCAAGTGGCATCTACTACATTTCAGCCTATTGTACTGTTCAGATTACCTCATGCCCCTTATTAATTCCATTCTGTCTGTGTATTTTCCAGTGGGAAACTGGCTACAGATTCTATAAAAGAGCTTTATACAGGCAGGTTCAGTAAAGCGAGCCATGGCCCTCTCTGTTGTAACTATTATCAAGCCCTTAATTGAAAGTTATCTTCAACCATCCCTTCTAAATTTCCCTCACTCATCTAGAACTTCCACAGAAATAAATTGCTTATGTGGTAAAGTATCCCAGACCTTTAAGCCTGAATGATCGGGCTTCTTGGCCAATTTGAGCCATAGTTACTACAGTTGTCTCTTCACAGTTATCATCAAGCATTGAAGCACCAACAGACACCCCAATGTATTATCAAGTTGTAGAAATACTCTCCTCTTAGATCTTGATGGAAATCAAAGTAGCACTCAAAAATAAAATTCATTGTTATGCTAAAATAAGGATCCCAAAGTGAACAATCAGAGCTTCAGTTTCAAGGGAAACTGTCCCTTGATTAAAGCTTGTTCCCTCTGCCATCCAACTCCTCAGTTCACTCGATCTCAAATCTAGTGGACCTAAGATCTGTATCACAAACATTCTGCAGGTATGTTGCTGGAAGTGGTGGAGTGAGAGGTAATTCTATTTGTATCCTTGTTGGATACACACATCTAACAGTACCAATCCCAAGTCTCAAGGTGCTATTATTTTCTTCAAGAGCCCTTAATTTAGCAAAGGATACCTCTCAAGATTATACATCTGTCTTCACTGAGCTTTCGTCATTATACTTCACACCTGGGCTAGATTTTTTGCACATTTTGCCTAGGCTGAAAGAGATATTCAAGTGTTGCCATGAAGTCCTTCTGGCCATCAGAGAATGCCCTTTGTTGACAGTTGAGATAAATAAGGAAGCAGAGAAGTTGAGACAAGGAAAGATGGAAAGCCAATATAAGAGTGCACTATCTAGGATACTACTATAAGCAGTAGAAGCTCAATTCTTCCAGGACTGCTCAGAGAAGTAGAAAACACTTCTGGAATTATCTAAAGGAGGTGCTATATTTTCTGTACTTCCAGGCTCTTCATGAGCACAGGTTGAAATGAGATCCCACAAAGTTAGATAAGATTTTATGAGAGAATGGCAAAAAATGTAAGGTGCTTGATTAGGGGGATGCTGGCAACCTAAAGTAGGCTGAGCTTTATTGGAACCGTCCATCATAGTTAAAATCGAAACCAGAAGTCTGTAGACTACATTGTTGTGAAGACAGCATGTGACGTGTGTGTTACAGTTCTCTTTCCCTGACCTAACCCTCACCCTTCCCATGTCAAGCATTGTCTTGCTAGTCATCCTGCCCAAACACCACCCCATCAATGAGGTATCTATACAAGTGCTCAGAGAGCAGCCAGAGACCCACAGTATATTCTCCCGCACTGTGTACTGCCCTGTAGATGATGCTGGTTGCATATAAAAGAAGTCTGCAGATGTTTTTGCAAAATTTGACCTCATATTACATAGAGGGACCCTTGTCTCACACCATTCCTCATAGTGTATATCAAAATCTGGCCACACTAAATTTGATATCCTTTCCCAAAGACAGGAGGCAAAAGGTTATGGCAAGCACGGGAACCGGGGGATTATAGACCAGGGTTAAATTCTGGCCCTTAACCTATTGGACATTCTTTTTCAAGTTAAACAAACTTCCCAAGCTTTGACTGCTTCATCTTTAATAAGGGATATCCTTTTCACAGGATTGTCTTGTCAGAAGCATTACATTTTGGTTTTATGTGTTTGTATACAGTATGTGTAGTACGCAATGTGCTTTATGTACTGCCTGGTGCATAGTAAATGCTCTGTGAGTATCCCAGTGGGTGAGAGTTTGTAGTCACTTGAACCTTTGCCATCTTCTTCATCTTCCCAGAATGCAGCTCTCCCATGCATCCTTCACAGCCTCCTCTGAAATGTCCTTGGATGGGCTTAGTCAGAATGAGTCAATAACATTAATGGACCAAACATAGTCTTATGTAAGACATTGGCAGCTGCCTGGAGAAAATACAATGTCTTCTACATTTCTTCTTGTGTATCTAAGAACCCTGCTGAAAAACAAAATTATTTAAATTTTATGTGGCTTGCAGTTAGAGAACCTGCGTATCTAAGAACCCTGCTGAAAAACAAATTTATTTAAATTTTATGTGGCTTGCAGTTAGAGAACCTGCAATATACTTTTCTAACTCTTCCAAACATGTTGCTAAATCACCCTTGACTCTTCCATAGGTAGAATCTGTAGTTGGCAGGATCAAATATGGGGGCCATCTATAATTTGTAAGTATGAAGGGAGACCCCCAAAATGGAATTTATTTATAAAATATTGTGTATTTATTCATACAGTTTTAAACTTGTCACCTTTGAAGTACTCTCCGTTTGATGCAGTACACCTGTCAAGATGTTTTTTCCACTTTTCAAAACAGTTTTTGAACTCATCAATTTTGATGCCTTTCAGTGCTTCTGCCATTTTTTGTTTCATCTCTTCCATATTGGCAAAATGTTTCCCTTTGAGGACTTTTTTCTTCCGGAGGAACAACAATAAAAAAAAGTTACTCAGAGCAAGATCAGGTGAATAGGGAGGGTGAGGCATAAAGGTCATACCACTTTTGGTTAAAAACTGTAGAACACTTCAGCATGGTATGGACAGGTGTGTCATCACTGTAGAAGAACCAGTCATTTGTTTGCCACAGCATAGGACGTTTCTGTTCACAAATCATCCCTCATAACAACACTAGCTTGTACAATGATCACAATGGGTTTCTAGAACACTTACCTAGCAGGAGAAATCTATAATACAAGGAGCTTGCCCCCTAAAAGATAATTCCTGTTTTCTTCTTTTCTGGGATGGGGGTTGCCCCTCATATAAGCTTGTATTAGTTCAGGTCCTCAAAGAAGAAGTTGCCAAGACAGGGTCAGATGTGCGAGAGATTTACTAGGGAAATTTCATGGAGGATAAAGAGGGAGGAGTCAGAGGTGGGAGAAAAGGTTTTGAGACTGTGATGCAAGCATGGCCCTTGAAAGAGGAGGGAAAGGAAGGATTGGGTAGGAAGGGCCTTAGACCATAGTGCAGTTCTGAAATAGTCTCACCAAGCTGATTGGAGGTTACCAAGCCAAGACTGCTGTTAGGAGCCCGGGTCAAGAATATGTGCCCTGGTCTAGTCACTCACGTGAGCAACAGGGAGAAGCAAGGACTCAGCATGTGTACTACAGAGGACTCAAAAGTGCAGCAGCTGGGCCTGTTAGTCCTCCATAGGCAGGTTTCCTGATGGAGATAGTAATGGAGTATCTCCAGGCCACAAACCTGTCTCTCTATTTCAAAGCACCACTATCTCATTTTGAATTTTTGAGCACATGAGATCTTGGCACAAATTTTCTAAATAGTTTGGGGGTAAGATGTGTCAAGATCAGAAGACATGGAAATGTTTAAAGCTAAGTGTATAAACCTACACTTTTAGATATAAAATCTGAAATGTTCTCAATGAGGCATGATCTGCAAGATCATTTTGAATCAGACAGGAAGAGCTAGTTTCTGATATTCAGCACTCATTATCTCTTCCATGCATGACATTTGGCTCAGTTCATTCGGTCTTGCCTTGCCCAGATATGTAGAATTTTAAATGAAGAGTTAACTAAGCTTTGGTTGTGCTGAATGTTGATCTTTTCTGAGTAGTTGATTGTAGATTTTTTACTGTATCGTTGAGCTCTGGCATTTACCCAACTCCAGTCATTTCAGGCAATACCTTTGAAGGATCCAGAGCTTTCTATCTCATTCAGCGACTCGTTCCTTCATTTTTCCACCCCCTACGAATTTCTTGTTAAGGGATGTTCGTGTTCACTACAGTTGGCAGGTTGAGAGCAGGGCCCCAGACTGCTCTTTTAACAGAGAGCTTTGTCTTTGTCCTGCAGTTTATCAAATAGCTTCACAGGCACTTTAATGAGTTTGCCAAGCTCATCTTTTGTCTCTATTGATGAGTCTTCGGCTGCATTTTTTTTTTTAATGAGAGAGTCTTTCTCTGTCTACAGATCAATTTGGACCTGACGTTTAAAGCTAAGGCTTCCTTCCATTTTTGAGTAGTTTGGTTGATATCAGTTTCTACACCCTGTCACTTCCAATGCTATTTAGTATCTTTTCTAATTTAGTGTTAAGAACATTGCAGAAAATATAAACAACCTGGCACTTCTGGGACTTCTGACACTCCAGTGTTAGTCAGTTGCAATTTGTCTGTATTTTTGATAACCAGGAAGCCAGAAAGGTTTTATCTTTTCAACATCTTGCACCATGGCAAATTGAATGCCATGAGTTTTCTCTTCCAAGTGGACTGACATAGTTAACGAAGTCAGTTTTCAGGGTGAGGATGCACAAATATCTCTTGATTTTATCTCCTCAAAGAGAACGGAGAATGGCAGGTTTGAACTGATAGGGCAAGTGTTTAATGACTGAGTTGCTGTGGGTAACTCTTCACTACTTCCCAAATGATGAGGCCCTGGTATTAGAATATTATCCCCAAAATGCTGCCAAATTCTCACAGATAATGTCACTGGATAAAACCTGTTCATCTTCAAAAAGAATGCTTCTTCATTTTACCACTATCTTCCTTCCTAGGACAATCATTATTTAAGAATGTGAACACAAACAGCGGTACATTATTTTTCACATCACTTTTGTGAAATTAAAAAAATATATATCAAGCCGGGCTCGGTGGCTCAGCCTGTAATCCCATGCTTTGGGAGGCTGAGGTAAGTAGATTGCATGAGCCCGTGGGTTCGAGACCCGCCTGGGCAACTTGGTGAGACCTCATCTCTACAATAAACCAAAAAATTAGCCTGGCGTGGTAGAGCGCGCCTGTAGTTCCAGCTACTTGGAAGGCTGAGGCGGAAGGATCACCAGAGCCCAGCAGGTCGAGGCTGCGGAGGCCAGGAGCGTGTCACTGCACTCCAGTCTGGGCGACAGAGTGAGACTCTAACTCAAAAAAATAAAAATAAAAATGTGAAGATATAATCTAGAAAAGGTTTGAGATGGTGATTTATACCAATCATTGGTTCCTTTCCATTTCCACGCTTTGATCATTCTACTTGATATTGGTTTTCAACTTTCCCTTTTATATTCTTTCCTTTTTAGTTAGGCACCAATTGTCTTGTGTACAGAATCAAAGAGAAGTGTGTTACTGACAAAAATACATGGCTAATAAGTCACACATTACTGAGTGTTTTTTGTTATACATGCACTTTTCTTCTGCTGGCTATTTTATTCTACTTATTTATGGCAAGAGAAAAGAGTGTTCCTTTCTCTTCCTTTGGATACACTTTTATTTTGCTCTATTGCATGTTCTATCCTGGAGAAAATGCCTGCTGTTTTATATCTTTGTATCTTGTCTTCCATCGGTGTGCCCACTTAGTACAGTGCTACATTTCGGGATAGGAGGAAGCATAAAGTCAGTCAGCCTTCTCTCCTTGACCTTGAGGTCTGAAATTTAAGGGGGCTTCTTGCATTGTGTCCCTGCATGACAAAGAGAATTCTATGAAAGCCTTGAAACTACTTTCAATTCAATTCCATTAAGTAAAGATTTATGGAAAGTAGTTCCATAGAGTTACAGGGACACACTTTCTATGATTATTATTATTGATTGCAATAAGTTTCAGTCTCATTCTAAGCTTTGTATCCAGGGTCAATGGTGGGGATAAAGAAATTTCCTGTGACCTTGGACTTGGCTATTTGTTTTCCTATCATTTGTCCTTGAAGTTTGAGCTGCAGAAAGTCGTTTCTAACTATTTTATGTATACTGAAGTGAATTTTAATTTTTGATGTTTTTACTTCCTAAAAGTTTTACATTTTAGGATTATTCTTCTTCACATGATGGTCTCAATGCACTAGAATTTATTCAAACTGGGAATAAGTTTTAATGGCATCTACCAAATTCTGGCATAGTAGGCACTGGCTAGGACAAAGAACTGCAGAGAATTTTCACACTGGGAAAAAAGTATTCCAGAAGAAAAGAGAAAATAATCAGAATTTATTTATAGGTGTTTATTCTCTCTTTCAGTTTGGTTTAGAATATATTTTTTTAGATCAAAAACAAAAATTGCAATAATACCTTTGGAAAGGAAAACATTCTATGGTATAATCTCTTAACAATAGATTAAACACTGAATTGTGGCATTGAGTGAATAATCACTGACATCCTATAATATCAACAAAGAGGAAAATTAGTGTGACCAGTTTCTCCTTTCTAGCACATTACACTACTGAGAATACCTATGTACTAAGGGCTGCTCAGGAACTGTCATCTTTGGTTGTAGAGATTGCAGTGAACAACAGTAGCACAGTAGGAAATGAGTGCAAGGTGGACAGAGCTGTCTAGGTCTATACCTGCTTTGGGGACGTTCAACAGAGCTGATGCATGGAGAAGTTGGTACTTGTACTTGGTGATCTGTCCCAGTATTAAAGTCTTTGGAAGTAGAAAAGAGCACTGTGTCTGGGCTGGTGAGGGTCAAAAAGAAGCCAAAATGGGGAAATGACCTCTCCCACCTCCATCATTTGAACTGGTGGTGTCCTGGAACCTAACCTTATTGCGATTCTAGAATGAAGTCAGCTCAATTCACGGGATTCCATATGTGACTTCTTTTGCAGTTAGTCCTGTAAAGAAGCATGGAGCTGTGACATTAAGATGAAGAGAGAGCTTTACATTGTAAATTTCTAATCTCTCTATCTACTCCTACTAATGAATCTGTGCCAAATCTCTGTAACATTTATCAATCACCATTTCAACTTTGATAACTGTGCACAACTCTAACCCTGCTATTCTCGTCATCAATGCACCAGCTTTATAGAATACATAAGAGGACACAAGGAGATTTCCTATTGAAAAAGGAAAGCAGAGACAGGCAGTGGTAATGAGAAACAGCAATGATTCTGAAAGGTAAGGACAGACCCCTCTTTTCTTGGCTTTCTGACCTTGAATGAACATCTCGATGAAGGTATGAGAAGTTTAAAAGGTGCTCTGGAGAATATTAAATGTAAAATGTTCTCCATAAATATCCAGGAAGTCAATGACAATATAAAAGTGAGTTTTTTCTTAATATGAGAATTCTTCAACTATTCTTTTCATTTTATTATACTCAGATACCACATACTGTGATGAGCCCTGGGGGATACAAAGATGAAGAAGTTACAACTCCATCCCTCTAGGAGTGCACATTTAATTGGAAAAGAGACATAGAAACAAATACAAATCCTTTGGTATTTCTCTCAGTATGGGAGATGGAGAATGTGGGTGGCACAAGAAGGAAGGGGTCCTGTTCCCTTGACTATCAAGGAAGGGTGTCTGAAAGAGATTCTTGTTTAGTCACCAAAGACTTTTTAACACATTTTATTGATGTTGTTGTGACGTATATCCAGGATGAAAAGTTTCATATTTTAAGCAAGAATAAACTTTCAAGAAAAGTCAAGTATTTTCAAGAAGTTTCTTGAAGAAACAATTTCACAAGCTAAAGTACTTCAGAACTAATGGAATTTGGGTAGTCATGCAGGATGCTGAAAAAAAGCACCTAACAATCCTGTATTCTCATTGGATACAAAGCCCAAAATATTTTTTATGAAATTTTTAAAAATTTTATTTTAAACATTTTTTTATTTTAAAATTGTGGGGTATAGTTAAGGGTTAGGTATATAAATAGGCATCGTTCAGGCACCCTTGTTGATAAAGGGTGTCCTCCATCCCCAGACAGATATTGACTACCATTAATCCCACCACCCTTGCCCTTCCTGTCCCCCCCATAGATTCCTGCCACTGTCAATCCCTTTCTTACAGTATTATGATAGATGTTCAAGATCCACTTATGAGTGAGAACATGTGATACTCAGATCTTTGTTGCTGTGAAAGATCACTCATTATTATAGACTCTAGTTCCATCCAGGTTGCTGCAAAATTCATCATTTTGTTCTTTTATATAGCTGCATAGTATTCCATCATGTATGTGTATCATATTTTTTTAATCCAGTCCTCTTTTGATGAACAGCATGGTTGGTTCCAGGTTCTTGCTTTTGTGAACAATGCTGCGATAAACATAAGTGTGCAGGTATCTTTTTCCAAAATATTTTAAGTTTAATTACAGATCATTTTCTTAGATTTTACTCTGCTACTATAGAAAATATTCAGATTAATAAAAATATTAACATTTATTATCTCCATCTCTACACAATCACTTTATTCAATCATGTTATAAATTCTGATTAACATTTATAGAGTTGAGAGAGAACCAGAAATTGTCAATCATATTATAATTAACAATTTTAGCAAATAATTCTTGATCTTTGGTTCCCTGGTGATGCCAAAGACATCCTCTACTGACCTTATAATTTTTTGAACATGTAATACATTCAGAATATGAGACTACTTTTTATTAGGTGATTTGTGAAAATTATTGCCTCATCTTATACATAGAGAGTAAGGTGGTAAGTCTTTTCTAACTAGGAAAGGGCTTTGTGAACTGCTTGGACCGGGGATGTTGCAAAGGATACAGAATTGTTCACCATTTGGATTGAGAGACAGTGCACAGCCTGACTATGCAACTTCTTTTCATTCTCTTTTCTTTTCATCTGTCTGTAGCACAATAAAGGAAATTAAAATCAGTGATTGATTGTATTTGAGTGCATTATCATCAAGACTGAATACATAAACAATGTACTAAATGAGAAGCTATTTAATCAAATTCCTTTTTTTCTGTATCTAACTCAGTACATCACCGGCCAAGTAACTGACATTTATTTTATTCAGAGGAGGAAAGTAAATTTGTTTATTTTATTTGAGTGTTTCTCCTGTGTTAATGAAACATTCTATTTTCCTTGAAGAATTTATTTTTAGAAAAGTATACAAAGATCCTCATGTATTAAGTGGAGATCATATTTATAAAATCTTTTTGAAAATATTACTATTTCAGATGTTTCTTTTAACTGTTATTATTAGTCTAGTTTAGTTCATAGAAATCTTGGGTATGAATACTGACATTTCAGATATACCAGGGAATTAGTTTTCTTCATTGAAAAAGGCTTAGGGAGGAAATTCCTTTTTTGAATCATATTATCTTATTGTATTAGTTTTATTTGGAAATAAGTTTGATATTCCCAAAATAGAAAAAAAAGTGATCCAAACCCTT
Source organism: Cephalopachus bancanus (assembly GCA_027257055.1). NCBI lineage: Eukaryota > Metazoa > Chordata > Mammalia > Primates > Tarsiidae > Cephalopachus > Cephalopachus bancanus. The sequence goes on along the minus strand of JAPVLO010000096.1, from coordinate 1,071,023 downwards.
CTAATTATCAATTTTCCTTCCAAGGACAAGCTTATGCCCTGGAAGAACTGGCTTATATATTACATTACTTTTGGTTAGTTACTTGTGTGGTCATAAAGATTTTTCGTCTAAATGGGTTATGATCTTGGCAGTGAATATAATAAGCTAGTGTTATACAGCATAGGACACACAAAACCCAAGATGAATCTGAGGAAAAATTTGAGATTAATTGCTTTTAAAAAGGACATCTCCACCCCTCTTTCCTCTTTAAGGTATTTATGACTTGATCATTAAAACAATATTTATTTAGTTAAGTATTTATTAAATGACCAACTTTTCAGAATGTACAGTCTTAATAAGGTGAACTATGATCTTTCACGAAAAGCAGGGATGGCTTGATGCAGAAGAATTACAATTCACATAATCATCACTTTTCAAACTAACAACTTTGAAAAGAGGTTCTGTGACAAAATTGGAGTTGTAGTTTTTGCTCAGTCATCAAGTATGTTATCCTTTCCCAAGTTATAGAAGAATGGAAAGTCAGGGTTTGAAATCTGCCTCTGCACTAAACTCATTATGTCACTTAATCTGCTTCAACTTCAGTTTTCCAATCAGTGGAACAGGATTAATACCTCTTCATTCCCTGTGCCACTTCAGCCCAGTAGTGGTATGTTGAATCAAACACTATTCCCTTGCTGGTGGAGAGCCTAATATTCAAGCTGATGATCTCACTTTGATAGTTCAAGTTTATAGGTAAGAGTGATGAATCTGAGCAAAATGCCAGATGAGGCATCTTTATTTGTCAAAAACTTTACACAGTCAGAGGAGGTGAGGCACAGCCATCTGAACATACACAATACAGGTGTATCACCTTGATTTGTGAATATATGGCATTTTAGCGTCAAGTTATTTTATGTAGTGAGATGTCCTCAGATGAGCTCTAACAAATTTATAACCTGTGTTGGTCTCACCTGAGGAGAGAGAGTTATGGAGTGAGCCAAAAAGCTCAATTTGAAAAATTACTGTGGAAATGCAACTCCTTTACAGAAAAATTGACACAGCTCTAGGAACCTTGTATCTATTTTCTTTAGGCTCTTCTTGGGTGAAGACTGGGTGCCAATAAACATTATGCAGGATGAGAAAAAGAAACATCAAAAAAGTATCATGTAAGATCACTATTTTCCCTTGACTGAACACTGATTTGTTTGGTATCCACATATGATCCTGGGAGGCAAAGCCTGAATTTGTATAAAATAAATATTTAAGCCTTTAAAACTAAATAAGAAGAAATTTTAAAGATAAAAAATCTAATCGTGTTCATTTCTGTATATTGCAAATTGCATGGAAATTATACGTGCTGATGTTAAGACAAGCAATTAGAACATAGAAAATATAAAAATAAAAATTTCTTTACATTAAAGTTAAAGTCATTCCTTGCTCCTTCCAATCTTTCTTTATTAAACATTCAAAGGAAATATTTACCAATTTGCTTCAGACCCTTGTTTCTTTATAAGAAATAAGCCTTGTAAATATTATCGAAGCTCTTATTCCCACACAGTTCCCCAAATATCCCAAAGTTTGTGTGACCACATATTCATGTAGCCATAAACAGTCTGTGCTATGATGTATCATTTATAGTTCACAGAAATTAGATCACATTTTACATATTTTTTGCATTTTCTGTTTTCAGTCAACATTGTTTTCCAGATTTATCCATGTTGATACATATGATTCAGACCATTACTTTTAACTAATATGTAGCTTTCCATTTTATGTAGATGTCACAATTCACTTTTCCATTTCCCCAGTAATGAGATTTTTAGCTTGTTTTCAGTTATTAACGATTACCAATAATGAGCCAACAAACATCTTCAGACATGTTATTTTTGTATATGTGTGTGGATTTTCCTGAAAAAAGATTTACCCTACAAAAATTCTGGCATATACACACATATGCAAATACACACACAAAATATGTATTTTATTTTTAACTTTACTATATATTTCCAAAAAAATCTCTAAATTGGCAGATTTAAACTCTATGCAGCAATACATACATTTCTGAGCCCCAAAGCACTTGCTGTAGTTTTCTATTTTCATAGAAAAATGATATAGTCTTATAGTCATTAAATTGTACCTTGCTGTTTTATGTTATATTTCCATAATAATCAATCATAATTTTTATAATATTTTGCAAATATTTTGTGAATATTGTGTCATAGTTTTTAGACAATTTTTTGATGAGATTTGTAAATTCTATTGTTTTTATTTTGTTTTTTAAATTTTTTTATTATAAAGATGTGGAGTACAATTCAGGGTTAGGTATACAAACATGGCTTATGCAGGCACCCTTGTTGAAGAGGTGTGCCCCTCCCTCCCCTAGCAGTTTCCCTCAACTGCCTATCCCACCCCCACTCCTCTGACAGTTTCCCATTACTGCCAAACACTTTCTTATAGTATTATAATTGTTCAAATTCTGCTAGTGAGTGAGAACATATGGTACTCTGTTCTTTGTTTCTGTGACAGATCACTGAGTATTATCAACTCCAAATTCATCCACATTGCTGTGAAGTTCATATATTTGTCCTTCTTTATGGCTGCATAATATTCCATTGTGTATATGTACCACATTTTCTTTATCCAGTCCAGCTTTGATGGGCAATATGGTTGGTTCCATGGTTTTGCTCTTGTAAATAGAGCTGCAACATACATACGTGTGCAGGTATCTTTTGTAGAATGATTTCAACAAACACATAAAAAAGTGCTCAGCCTCACTCATCATCAGAGAAATGCAAATCAAAACCACATTGAGATACTACCTAATTCCTGTAAGAATGGCCATCATTAATAAAACAAACAACAGATGCTGACAAGGATGTGGAGAAAAAGGAACACTTTGACACTGCTGGTGGGAATGCAAACTAGTGCAACCTCTTTGGAAGACAGTGTGGCAATTTCTGAAAGAACTAGAAATTGACCTTCCATATGACCCAGGAATTCCCCTAGTGGGTATATACCCGGAGGAACTAGACACTTTTTGTATTAAATTATTTATTACATAACACCGGTTTATAGGGATCTTCTTTTTATACTAGATATATTTTATAATAGATATTCTATTTAATATCTTACTATGATATTTTAATGTCTTAGTTCAAGGAGCTAGGACGGGTGCTCAAGTTTACAGGTTGGCTAACAGAAACTGTGACTCAACATTGGCCTACTTCTTTTGGTGTTGTGATGCTAGAGCTTTCTTAGCATAAAAAAGAGGGATGAATACAAAGACAAAGGAACAGTATAAGATTGGGCTCAAAATATCAGGTGTGTTCCACATACCTAGCCCCTTACTGCTTCCCAGAAAAGCCCAGAAGACATTCCACTGAGAAATTTAAGACTTGTTTATTGGGGGAGCTCTGGCATGCTTGGAAAGTGCTATGATAGCTGAACTTTGTGGGCTTGGGATGAAAGTGGTAGATCCATTTAAATAGATGCCCTGTTTTCAAGTAGAATAATGTAATTCTGAAGTTGCAAAGAACAAGTGACAGTGGAGACACTTCTTGTTCTTTGCAACTTTGCACCACAAGAGACAAATAAGACACAATTACCTCCAGAGACAAGGAAGACACAATTACCATCTGAGACAAGGAAGAAAACATTATATTAACAAGTAGCAGAAATTAAATGGACAACAGAAGATTTGGTCTTTAGTGATCTTTGATGAAGGCTAATTGATTTCTAGAAAATGAACTAGATGAGTGGCAAACATATGTGTATATATATATGTATATATATGTACATATGTGTATATTTACACACACACACACATATGTATGTATATGACTGAGTAATTGGAGAGATTCTACTTACAGTACAGTGAGCAAGGTATAGAGGAACCAAAAAGAATAGTGTTCTACCATGGAGCTTGTAACAATAGCCATCAGTTTCATTCACACTTTACCTGAAGGAATAAGGCACAAGAACAGTCACTGAACCAGAGGCATTGACAGTTTGCAGAGAAGGCACCAGACAGAAGCCATGACCTTCAGCAAAGGGACTCAGTCAACCTATGCTGACCCTGTGGCAGAGAAGTGGGGGATAAAAGCGCTTCTCTTTTTCTCCCTATATTCTGCCAGCCAACCTGCCCATTAGCTGAACCTCAGGAAAAGCATGAGGGCAAGAGAGACTTCTGAAGTATCCAACTCAAGTCAGCCTTCTGGAGTACAAAGCAGAATGTAGAAAAGTAAAGTGGTCTAGAGAATAAAGCAGTAAAGCATGATGATGCATTGGGGAAATAAAAATATCCAAACATTTTTGTGATTCAGTGCTAGACACTGAATGTGAGGTGACAGTAATACAGTTTTGTGTCACTTAATTGGGGATATGTTCCGAGAAATGCATCATTAAGCAATTTTGTGGTTGTGCGAATATCAAAATGTACTTTTATAAACCTGGATGGTATATCCTACTACACACTAGGCTACAGAGTATATCTTATTGATCTTAGGTTACAAACCTGTACAGCACGTAACTGTACTGAATAATGTAGGCAACTGTAACACAATTGTAGGTATCTGTGTATCTAAACATAGAAAAGATATTATAAAAATGTGGCACAAAAACTTAAAAATGACATACTTATACAGTGCACTTACCATGAAAAGAGCTTACAGGATTGGAAGTTGTTCTGGGTGAGTAAGTGGAGAGGGAATGTGAAGCCCTAAGATGTTAATATATGCTATATAGACTTTACAAACACCATGCACCTAGGATACACTAAATTTATTAAAACATTTTATTTATTTAAAAAATAAATTAACTTTAACTTACTGTAACTTTTTACTTTAGAACTTTTTACTTTTTTTAACTTTTGAATTATTTTATGATAACACATCTTCCAAAGCCAAATACATGGTACAGCTGTATAAAAATATTTTCTTTCTTTATATCTTTATTTTAGCTTTTTTCTATTTTTAAATGTTTGACTTATTTTTTTACTCTATAATATTTTGTTGTTAAATACAAAGACACAAACACATACATTAGTCTTAGCCTATACAAGGTCAGGATCTATATCACTTTCACCTCCACATCTTGTTTCAGTGGAAGGTCTTCAGGGGCAATAACATTCATGGAGCTGTCATCTCCTAAGAAAACAATTCCTTCTTCCAGAATACTTCTTGAAGGACCTGCCTGAAGCTATTTTACCATCAACTTTTTTAATAATTAGAAGGAATATACTCTAAAATAATGATAAAAATATGGTGTAGTAAATACAGTTAGCCCTGGAATAATGCTGGGGTTAGGGGGACCAGCCTCTGCGCAATTGAAAATCTACTACAACTTTTGACTAACCCAAAACTTTACTACTCATAGACTCCTGTTGACCTGAAGGCTTCTCGTCAAACCATCTATTAATACATATTTTATATGTTGTATATGTTATATACTGCATTCCTACAATAAAGTAAGCTAGAGAAAGCAAAAGTTATTAAGAAAATCATAAGGAAGACACACAGATTTACTATTCATTAAGTGAAAGTGGATAATCATAAAGTGGATAATCATCAAGGTCTTCATTCTCTTCATTCTTTGTCTTCACATTGAGTAAGCTGTGATGGAGAAGAAGGAGGGGGAGAGATTGGTCTTATCTCAGGGGTGGCAAAGGCAGAGAAAAACTTGCTCATACTTGTGCATTTCAAGTCCATTTCAAACCCATTTGGTCAAGGGTCAAATGGATATAAACCAGTAACATACCTCATTTATTATCATCAATTAATACTCACTGTACATAATTATATTTGCTATGCTGTTATATGACTGTCTACATAGTAAGTTTGTTTATGCCATCATTAACTCAAACACATGTCTAATATATTATGCTATGATATTACAATGGCTACAATGTCACTAAGTGGTAGGAATTTTTCAGCTCCATCATAATCTTAAGGGACCACCATTTTATATGCAATCTGTCATTTACCAAAATGCCATTATGCAGCACATGATTATATTTGTAGCTTCTAGTGTACTCTGTATCCTTCTATTCAAAATGTGAGCCCATGCATAGTTTAAAAGTTTTTATGCTGATCAGTAGACACAGGGTATAGATATACAATTCTTTTTACTTTTGACTATGTTTAAAATTTTTTAAAACAAAAAATCAAAACAGTTGAGGTGTCTGGTGGTCAAATGATAAAACAATTTTGGCCTGACTCTGTCTCACAGTTGGCCCAGTGATTCTCTGGATCCATTCTGTGAGGGACAGAAAATACTTGGAAACTGACAGGTTCCCGCAGTGTTTCTTTGACCTACCTAGTGTCCAGATAGTTTTACCAAAAGTGGACCCCGATTCATGGGTAACTGCTAATAATTGGGCTAGATGATCAAGGAGTTGGAAAGTGCATTATTGAAAGATGGATGGCAAGCAGATGACCTCTTAAAATAGACACAAAGCATAAGGCTATTTGGTCCCAAATACATTCTTATTAAAGAGAATCCACTGCAGAGAAGCCTCAGTTATCGGATGCACAAAATGATTTGTGCTGCAGCTATTAGTCAACTGATACTTGTTCAATGGACCATGACAAAGTGCATATGGTGTTAAAGACACAGGGTGTTCATTACTTTACATAATCAAATTGTATCTGGATCAATGTATAAACCTAAAATGACAACATTGCCTCAGGTGTCTAGTAAGTCAACTTGCAGATTTACAACATTAAAACCCATCTATTAGGGATGTTGTCCTCATTTAAATAGGTACTGACTTTGAGTGTAAATTCACCTTGCAAATTTGCAATTCTTCTGCCAGCACTACCATGCATAAACTTAAGGAGACACCCTCATGGAAATTGGAACTGGCAACCAATTCCTGATCAAAACTTCAAGTGTCTATACCATAAGAGATAAGATAGATGAGTGGGACCTCATCAAACTGAAAAACTTTTGCAAAGCAAAAGAAACCATCAAGAGAGTGGGGAGACAGCCCATAGAATGGGAAAACATATTTGCCAACTGTATATCTGACAAAGGTCTAATATCTAGAATCTACAAGGAATGCAAACACGCCAAAATGAAAAAAAAAAAAAACCAAACCAGCCCCATTAAAAAGTGGGTAAAAGACGTGAATATGCAGGCAGCCAACAGACACATGAAAAAGTGTTGAGCCTCACTAATCATCAGAGAAATTCAAATAAAAACCACATTGAGAATGGCCATCATTAATAAAACAAACAGCAACAGATGCTGGCAAGGATGCGGAGAAAAAGGAATGCTTCTACACTGCTGGTGGGAATGCAAACTGGTGCAACCTCTTTGGAAGACAAATGTGGCGATTTCTGAAAGAACTAGAAATTGACCTTCCATGTGACCTAGCAATCCCCCTATTGGTAATATGCCCAGAGGAACTCCAGTCATTCTACCAAACAGATATCTGCACACGCATGTTTGTTGCAGCTCTATTCACAATAGCAAAAACATGGAACCAACAATGCTGTCCATCAAAGCTGGACTAGATTTTAAAAATGTGGTGTATGTACACAGTGGAATATTATGCAGCCATAAAGAAGGACAAACATATGGACTTCCCAGTAACTTGGATGGATTTAGAGTCTATCATACTCCATGATCTATCACAGAAACAAAGAACAGGGTACCATATGTTCTCACTCATAAGCGGACCTCGAACAATTATCATAATACTGTAAGAAAGGGGTTGGCAGTAGTGGGAAACTGCCAGCGAGGGGTGGGGTGGTAGAATTGGCAGTTAAGGCAAACTGCCAGGGGAGAGAGGAGCACACCTCATCAACAAGGGGACCTGCATAATAGACATTTGTATATCTAACCGAGTTATAACAAAGAAAAAATAAAATAATTTGGCCAGGTGCAGTAGCTCACACTTGCAGTTCCACCACTTTGGGAGGCTGAGGCAGGATGATTGCTTGAGGCCAGGAGCTTGAGACCAGTCTGGGCAACATAGCAAGAACTGTCTCTACAAAATAAAAAGTTTAAAAATTAAAAAAATAAGATTTTGTTATTCAGCATCATAGTATTCCATACAACATTATTTTTCACTAAGGAACTCATTTCACTATAAAAATACATGTGGTAATGGGCTCATGTCTATGCAATTTATTGAATTTACAACAAAGTTCCATCACCCAGAAGAGTCTGAAATGATGCAATGGAGTCACACAACTCAGTTAATGTCTCCAGCTGCTAAAACACATGGCAAGGCTAGGCTGTTGTCCTACACTGTGTGGTATACACTTTGAATTAGTGATCAATATGCAGTGTCATTTCTCCTATAACCAAAACAAATGAGTCTGAAAATCAAGGGGTAGAAGTGACTCCTCTCACTATTTTGCCTTATTTGGACTTGTGGAATTTTTCTTTATGCAACCTTGGGCTCTCCTGGTTTAGAGTTATCCATTCTTAAGGGAGAATGCTTCCTTCAAGGACTGGTTTCATTAGAGTTGAATTTCAAAGGCCACCTGGACACATTTAACTCTTTTTGAGACAAAAGGTAAATAAAACAATAAATTTACTGACAGAGGTAATTGATCTAGAGATAAACAAAGTAAATTTGGATTTATCTATATAATGAAGGGTAGGAAGGACTATGTGTGAAACACAGGATTATATCAGCAATTCCCTATGTAATAAGATAGGAAGATACAAGCTGTTCTAGTTCTGTTCACTGTGCAAAAATATTTCTTCTTCCTAACGTGGGTGGACCGTTTTATTCAAAATGGCTGCTCATGCTATTTCTCACTGGTCCTACCTCTTCTGTTGTTGAACTCAACCCAGGGGAGATCCCACTACTAGCTGAATTTCCTTATTAGCCTTGCTGCAAACCAGAAATTTTGTACCTCAGAAGATCTCCTTAACCTTGGAAAAGTGTATAATACGATTTTATTTTTCCTCTGAGATCTGGTTATGAGCGGCCTCTCTCTGCTTCCTCTCTTACCCTCACTTGTTCACAACTGCTTCAGTGTACCGCATTTTGTTTTTTGATTCAGAGTTATGGCTATCTCCTGGTCTTATCAAAAGTAGAATTTGTTTTGGTTTCTCTTTCTTCTTGTTGTTGCTTCTATCTCTCCAAATTAGAAATCCGAGTTCATTAGACTGAAATTGATATTAATATCAATATTCTTTCTTTTATTTCCCATTTGCTTCATAGTGTCTAAAAGAGTATCATATTGCTTGAATTACCTGTGGAATAAAATATCAAATGTATTTTTTTTTTTTTTTTTACTCAGGGACAGCATTCTAAAATGAAAATGGGATGGGTTTTCCTGTCAGAAGATCTTGACTTGAATTATTTTATTCTACTTATTAGATGTTTAATATTGAATAGATTATTTATTCATTATTGGACTTTCTTTCCTTATCTAGAATTCTTGGAAGGTTTCCACAGGATTAAATTATGTAAGAGAAATGTCTGGCATATATCAAACAATTAAATGCTAATTTCCTTTCTTCTTTAAATGATTTAGGGTAAAATCTTATTTAAAGGGTAAAAAAAAAAAAGACAGGGAGAAGAAAAGGAAGAGGAAGTGAAATGTCTTTATGAAGAGTGACCTGGCCTGGATATTAATATTACTAAGTGATGTTTATCAACCATACTGTGTCAGAATATTCTAGAGTTTGGCCAAAAATCTTGTAAAAGAAGACCAATAATAAACTACAAACTACAAAAACTCAAGACCATTCTCTAAAATGTTAATTATGAAACAAATTAATAAATGAAGATAGTTAAATAATTGTTCCTAAGATGAAAACGACTTATTTGTTTTCCTGGCCCACACTGTGTTTTAATTTTTTTTAATTAATTACAGCTGTGGAAAACGTGGGAGCAATCACATAAAAACTCGGTTTTCAGTCGTCTCTTGACAAGCGTCAGATATTCAGACCCACACAAGGCAGCAACTGGCTAAAGTTGAGTGCTGACTGCTCCCTTTAAACAAGGCTATCCTCCTTATTCACCAGGAGATGAATAAGTCCCCACCAACCTGCTGCCATGATTGTACCTCCTCCCTGACCCTGCATACTTTTTTATTTGCCATGTCTACTGTAAATGGTCTGCAAGCACAGCAGAATTTCAGAGTTATAACTTATTTTCTTAACTTTCCAAAAAAAAATGAATTTTGTAATCTATATAAAGATAATAGAAGTATAGACTTGAATTTGAGTAGTGATATTTAGAGTCACCTATGGTTATTAAATGGCAAATAAATAGAGTATTAAAATTAATTGTTTGGAAACTTCTGTAATAGCAGATTTTTTTTTTTAAGCTTCAAGTAAAAGATGACATTATTTGTTCCAGATTTCAATTCTTTGTAGCTTTGGACTTTTTTTTTCTTCCTTGTATGTGAATCCTTTGAAGTCGACCAGGGCTGACTGCAGAGGACTCTTTGTGCAATCCAATCAGGCTAATTTCAATTTTAAGTGCAGGAGACAGGCACGCTTTTCATCGTCTCCTTTGTGAAGCTGTGATGGATTGGCTAGTGTTGAGTTAGTAAGCATTCTAACTGCTTAGAAATTTGGACAAATACTTAGGACAAATGCTGTCCTAAGCAGCCTGTTAACTAATAAATAGACTTCAAGTCTTAAAATCTTTCACTTAATAGTCTATTTTAAGAGCGGAGTAAAGCTTCACTACAGCACAGAATACATTTCACTCTGCAGCTTCATCTGAAAAGCTTCCAATATTTACACTTTCTCATGACTCAAATAAGAAGTACAAGTAAGGAATTCTTATCTGCAATAATACACAGGCCCGTAAGAGCAAGAACTGGTAAAGAGAAAGGGTACAGTTTCATGTTAATTCAACTATATTATCTAAACATATTTCTACTTTGCTTTATCCATTTAAAAATACTTAATAGAAATCTCTTTTTCAAAATATGGGTAGAATACAATGAGATAAGCCCTTAACTAAGTACAATTATCTTAGTTAAATAATAACTAAATAACTAAAATTATTTTTAAATGGCTGTCATATGTGTGTTTGTATATATATATGTATTAAGTATAAAAAATATCAAATCATAATTTGAAAGGAAACATAATATTAGATTTAGGAAAAATTAAAATGTTTCCTAATAGTTTTCTTTAGTTTACTTTTTATTACTTGGGTTTTCCAAAGAGAAAGACAAAAGGAAAAGTACAAAATAAAACCCCCAAAAGATTATGTAAACACATTTAATATCAGTTTTCGATTAGAGTAAAAAGAATTTTAAAAATTATTCTAACGAAAATAGAATACTGCACAGTCACCATGAATCTGGGGCAGCTTCAGCTGCTTAACATTAATTTACTTATTTTGCATAACACTTGTATGTTGAAAATATCTTTATCATCCTCTTCCTTTTATAGAGAAGGACATGGAAGTAACATAAGTTTTTCAAAGCTATGGAGAAAAGTCCTGGTCGAGCAATGTTCCAGCCCAAGCAATCTGGGTCTGGAGTTTTTACCACAACACATTTCAGGTTCTTGTTTGCTAAACATACATGTTTAAGCTTTGATTTACAATAAAATGTTGGTTGGCAACCCCTTCGGGTCCCCTCCCATTGAGGGAGCTTTTTCTGTCCTCTTAATAAATCCTGCTTAAAAAAAAAAATATATATCTCTAATGCTTTCTCCATTAGAATGAACATTAGACATGTCTTTAGAGGTCTTAGGGCACATCAATTCTACCTAATTTTGTCCATTTCAACTTCTCCACACCACCTTCACTGGTTTTGAAGTGCTCTGGGAACTTTCCGACCTGATGGGAGAGTTTTGTAATGCTTAGAAAGGAGAGGAGCAATTGGATAAGACTTCACAGAGCTTTGACATTTCACTTGATCTTTGAATTGGATTAAGAATTTTCCAGGTAAAGTTGGAGAGGACTCAAACATTGTGTCCATCTGGAACTTGGTTGTGGAGAGGGGAGTGTTGTTGAAAATGTACTTGTGCCAGGAGGAAATATTAGGAGATGAAGATGGATGATGAATGAAGGGTTTTATAAACCAAGCTTAGGACGTTGATCCATGTGTGAACCACAGCTCAGCAAGCTAGTACAAGGGCTTACCAAAATCTTTCTGCAGGCTATAGGGCATTTAATTTGCCACAAAGATGAAAGTCTTGGGTAGACCAGACTCTGGTAATACCTGAGAATTTCAGTCAATTCCAGCATTAAAATAACATGCATATCAAATTTAGGAAATTGTACCTAGACTAGTAACTTCTTTCTCATTCTTCTCATAGGGTCTAACCCCAAAGTCGGGCCTCTCTGGCAATTTCTATGGCTCTGCTTCTCCCGTCTGCACTCATCTTCATCTACAACTTGCTCTTTTCCTTCACCCCCTTGACTGTGTCCAGGGAAATCCAACATCATCTTAAACAAGTTCTACATTTTCGTCATCCTATCATATTCTAGCACTTCCAAGAAGATAAAGATGTTCTGGAAAGTGGGGGCTACTTCTCCCCTCCCCAATTTATTGCCTATTTCTGAACTTAGAGTAATCTATCCTAGGCATTTTTAAACAACTGGCGTTCCATTGTCAAATGAAAAGGTGTTGAAACACAATGACATCGGGCTATAATACCACATTTCTTCCCACTTCGACATGATCTTCAGTCTCAGGATCACTCTTCTACATATAGGAAGAATTTGGCGGCCCAGTTTCTGCCATTTTTAAGGAAACAGTTCTTTCACTACCAGTTTTCTAACTATTTCACTTACATTCAGTTTTGGCCACTCTTTTCCATCATTGTGATCTGGACTTTTACATCAGTCAGAACCATTCATCTGTGAAATTTTAAACTCCTATAGGCCACTCCTCCAAATCTAGCACTTAACAGAAATGGATCTTGTTAATAATGCCCTTTAGAGCCGGGTTCGGTGGCTCAGCCTGTAATCCCGCGCCTTTGGGAGGCTGAGGTGAGTGGATTGTCTGAGCCCGCGGGTTCGAGACCCGCCTGGGCAGCGAGACCTCATCTCTACAATAAATCAAAAAATCAGCCGGGCGTGGTAGTGCATGCCTGTAATTCCAGCTACTCGGAAGGCTGAGGCGGAAGGATCGCCGGAGCCCAGCAGGTAGAAGCTACGGTGAACGGGAGCGGCCACTGCACTCCAGTCTGGGCGACAGAGTGAGACTCCAACTCAAAAAAAAAAAAAAAAAAATGCTCTTTAGTCTTCCTCAGACTTTGTTAATCACTGTTTTGTATCATTTTGTGCTGACACTGTGTCCTTTTTTTCTGATTGTCTCCTCCTTTGGTCTTCCTGGCTCCATTTAATGAAGATGGTTGAGTTTTGTTTCTTATATACACTTCAGCTAACAGTGATGGGGTTTCACAATGCAATCACTAATAGAATTTACATACCAGAGGATAAATGCCCAATAGATTTTCTAATAGAAAAATGGTTTATGATAGAGATTTTATGAAGTTTATACATGGGAGCAAAAACTGGTGATATCCCAGGGTCCTGCTCTGGTTAGACTATATTTAAATTTTTATTCAATGATAGGTTTATTTTGACTCAATAGTCAACGGAAAATGAAGAATAATTGAATTATCTTCATCAACTCATTATAATCTGTCTTTATATGCCCATATAAAAAAAGTTTAATCCTGACAAGAAGTTTCTGTGTCTTAAAGTGATTTTCTGCGCATGTTGTATGAATTACATAACATATTGCTATAATGCATATATAAACATATACATACAGTCTAGCTTCATTATTCATGGTAGTTATAGTCTATAAAGTTGATGTTTTATAAAGCCTTAAGTCTTGCATAAAATATCTTGTAAATTACTATCTTAAGTTGAAAAAACTTCAATCACATACAAACTCTCTACACTTTTACTCTCCTTTTCCACTTTGTGTTCTTGTGGTCTGCATTTAGTTCTTTTTATATGATTCATACATTAAAAATTTTTGTGGTTATTGTTATTCTTAATATTTTTTCCTGTTAGCTACTATATTAAGGTGGTAAACGGAAAGGGTGCTCACTGTTGCCATTTCTATTCAACATAATATTAGAAGTCTTAGAGAAATTAGGCAAGAAAAAGAAATAAAAGGCAACCTAATCAAAGCAGAAGAAGTGAAATCATCCATGTTTGCAGATGACATGATCATTTATGGAGAAAAGTCTTAAGACTAAACAAAAAAGATTTTTAGAACTAATAAGCAAATACAATAAAGTTGCAGCACATAAAATCTATGTTAAAAAATCATTGGTGTTCATATAATAAATCATCTAAAAGGAAAATTGTGAAAAAATTATCTTTCCAATAGCAACAAAAGAAAAAATGCATAGTAATAAACTTAATCAACAACTTAGACAAAAGACTTGTACATTAAAAATGATAAAACATTGATGAGTGAAATTAAAGAAGACACAGATAAATAGAACTTCATTCATGTTCTTGGATTGGAAGAATTAATATTGTTAAAATGTCCGTAATACCCAATATTATCTACAGATTCAGTAAAATTCCTATTAAAATTCAAAATGGCATTCTTTACAGAAATATAAAAAGCAATCTTAAAATTCATAGAGACTCACACACACACACACAAACCCTCAATCTGTCAAAGCATTCTAGAGCATCAGGAACAAAACCGTAGGCATCACACATTCTGATTCCAAAATATATTACAAAGTTATTGCAATCAAAACAATATGGTGCTGGCATAAAAATAGACATGTAGAATAATGAAATAGAATACAGAGAACCCAGAAATAAATACTGTCAACTGATCTTCAAAAAGGGTGCCAAATATGCACAATAGGGCAAGGTAGTCTCTACAAAAGATGATGTTGGGAAAACTGGATACTTACATGCAGAAGAAAGAAATTGCATCCTAACACAAAAACTCACTAATAGTGGATTAAAGACCTAAACGTAAGATTTGAAACTAACTAACTACTAAAAGAAATCATAGGGAAAAGCTTCTTGACGTTGATTTGAGCAATGTTTTCTGAATATGACCTCCAAAGCACTAGAAACAAAAGCAACAATATAGAAGTGAGATAGAATCATACCAAAAATCTTCTGCATAACGAAGGCAATAATCAACAGAGCGTAAAGGCAACACGTGGATGGGAGAAAATATTTGCAAACCATAACATATGATATAGGGCTAATATACAAAATATATAAGGAACACATACAATTTCAAAGCAAAAAAGTAATAACCTAATTGAAAAATGAGTAGACATTTGTCAAAAGACAACATGCATTAGCCGGGCGTGGTAGTGCGTGCCTGTAGTACCAGCTTCTTGGAAGGCTGAGGGGGAAGGATCGCTGGATCCCAGCAGGTTGACACTGGGGTGGCTGTGAGTGTATCGCTGCACTCCAGCCTGGGCAACAGAGTTAGACTCCAACTTAAAAAAAAAACCAAAAACATGCAAACAGACAATATGTATATAAAAAGGTGCTCAACGTCACTAATCATGAAGGAACTGCAAATTAAAACCACAGTGAATTATCATATCACATGTATTAGAATGGCTACCATTTAAAAGACAAAAGATAACAAGCACTGGTGAGGATATGGAAAAAAAGAGAATTTTTGTACACTCTTGGTGTGAATGTAAATTATGAAAAACAGTATGATGTTTCTGCAAAAGAAATTAAAAATAAAACTACCATATGGTTTTATATACCCATACTGGAGATAATCTCCTTTCTTTCCTTCTTTCTTTCTTTCTTTCCTTCTTTCTTTCTTTCTTTCTTTTTTCTTTCTTTCTTTCTTTTTCTTTCTTTCTTTCTTTCTTTCATCTATTTATCTATCATCTATCTATACTATATATGTATATATACACGAATACACACACACACACACACACACACACACACACACACACACACAGATGAGTTGGAAGGATATTATGCTAAGTGAAGTAAGCCAGGCACAGAAAGCCAAATAATGCAGGATCTCACTTACATGTGGAATTTTAAGAAAGGAAACTTACAGAACCAGAGAGTAGAATAGTGGTTGCCAATGTCTGGGGGAGGGAGAACTAGGGAGATGTTGGCCATAGGGTATGAAATTTCAGTTATATAAAGTAAATAAGTTCTGAAGAGCTAAGGTAAAGCGTGATGATTACAGTTAATAGTACTGTTTTATGCACTTGAGATTTGCTAGGAGGGAAGATCTTAAGTGTTCTCATCACAAAGGAAGGAAGGAAATAGTAACTATGGTTTGGGTAGGTTAATTAACTTGATTGTGACAAGCATTTTACAACGCATATGTATATCAATACATCAAGTTATACACCTTAAATATGTGCAATTTTTATTTTCAACTTAAAAAATAGGAAGAACATAACCTTGTACCTGCTCTGCACATGTCCACAAATGACTATAAAATGCTGAGTATTGATTTGAAAGTTATAAATAAATTTCAGCTAGTAAGTGAATTTGGTAATATGAATTCTGAGAATTGTGAACATTGTATAGTGTTTTTAGTGAGTATGTGTTTATTGGTACAGTTTTAATTTTTTTTTTTACTGAAAATGGTGCACAATAAAAATGTTTAGATAGAACTGATCTGCAGAACAAAGGTTAAGCTACTCATACAGACATTTAAGAATAATCTTGTCTCTGACTTTTTCACTGTCTACTACTTACATATTATGATGAAGTTTGCAATTATTTCTTTATAATATATCTTATCTCTTTTTCAGGCAGAAGTTCTTTAAGGGCAAGGACAAGGTTTTATTTTATGTATTTCCAAATCCTACTACAGTGTTAGACTCATTGAAGAGTCTCAATTAATATTGGACCTACTGTTCAGTATCTTATTTCTGGGAAAACTGTATCAGATTGCACAGAAAAGAACAGACAGGTAGGAGAAGAGACCAGCCAAGAAAACCAGCCGCAGTGTCAAATGCTACCGGAGAGATTCAAAAAGAGAAACAAGGAAAGCAATAGGATCTGAAGATGATCACAGCTGCCTTCAGGGGGCCCATTCTCAGCAAGTCAGCAGACAAGGAGGGTCTAATCCAGATATGTCTCTTTCCAAAGCCCATATCCCTTCTCCTCAGACCATATCATCTCCATCACAGAAAGGAGCATGGAACGAGAGAAAGCCAGATTTACCATAGCTTTTGGTGTTTTATACTAGCAAAGAGTGGTAATTATATTTAGATGTGTTTTGGAGCCAGACAGTGAAGGCATTGGGTCCCAAAGGAGATTCCCAAAGGCAATGCTGTTTCTAACCTCCTGTAGGGAAGGCAAAATTCAACCAGTCTTTCTTTGGTGAAACTTTCATTCCTGGATCATCCAGCAGGTTCCCGGTGCTGAGAACAATCTCACAACTTCGGTCAAGAGAGAATAACCCAGATCCTCTTTAAACAAAAGTTTTAGAAATAAACGTGTTCTGGGTAGAGCTCTCTGGGTAGAACTGTCGTTATTAGTCTGGCTTTTGCTCCAGGCACTAAAAGATAAAGACATTAACAATGAAGTAAAAGTTGTAGTTAGAATTTTACTTGGAGTGCCCAAAGCTTTTCTTTGTCATTCATGATCAAAGTTAGCATTATCCTGTGCCTTCTAAAATAAGGACCAAGCCAACTGTTTCCTTTTTTTATTGTCATAATGATGTTTTTGCATAAATGATGGTTATGTGCTATCTAATGTTCGTTATATTTACCTTTATCATCATCCTATGACTCAGACAAAATAGTAACAAGAGAAAATTTCGCCTGAATTCCTGTGATAAGTTAAGCCTAGAGTATCTACTCCTATCTTCTGCAGAGTAAATTAAATCCGCATAGATTAATAATAGGTTTATATGTTAATTATGATGGAAGAACTCTCCTTTCTTCTGCACTATTCTTTTGCAAAGCATGTGGAACAAAACTCTTCTCAGTTTGCTCACAAATATTTAGTAATTTATTCATTTTATATAAACTGCCTCAATTTCAATAAAAAATGCTATTTCCTAAAACGAGATACAGATACATGAATTTAACATTAGATCATATCTGTCTTTTAAAGAATAAATTAAAAATAGGACCTGCTAACCACATGCATAGCCTTTTGGATTAGAATCTTTAATGACTCCCATTTTCCCGGCATAAATATTCTCTTCTCACCACTGTCCATCAACAAACATTTATTAAGTCCTTTGTATGTATCAGAGACAGACTAGGAGCAAGGCCGGCATCCCTCCTGCTCCCTCAAAAAAAAAAAAAGCATGAGCCAGGATTTTAGCCAGTGATAAACTTTAAAGGAGTGCTGATGGCTTTTGACCTAATATGCCTGTCCTTTGTGATTATGATTCTGTATTTGAAATGAAGGTGACTGTCAACTGTATTTTTTTTTTAAAGGAGAAGAAGAAGAAGAATTCTAATCACTCTACCTAATGGGATTCATGGCTATGACAATTTTCTCAGGGTTCTTATGATTATTTCCTCTTCCTTTCTACTATGATGAAAGAAAATAAGCCATAGTATTTATAGAATTGAACATATTTTTGTTCCCACATCTTCCCCACTCCACCAAAAAAAAAAAAAAACCCAGCAGAAGTCAAATTCCTTTGTCACTTATTATACCATAGCACATAGGAACAGCTGTCAGAAAGGTACTGTTTCGTCTATTGCAAATCCTCGATTGTTATTCATGAACAGAGAACACATATCATTGGAGAAATAGAATGTAGTGATGTTAGTAGGGCTAAAAAAGAGGGATTAAAAAAATCACTTGAGCACCTTGAAAAAAAAATAGCCAACAATAGCATTCTATAGGAAAACACCCAAACAGTCAACCTTGTAGACATATAAAATAGTAATTATGCTATTCATAGTTAGCTATATAATTCATTTGCTGCAGAACATATGCAGAGCATAATTATTTTCCTAAGTGATTCCTAATTATTAGAAAGACTTAACTGATCATATAAGATTTTGTAATCTGTCCATTTTAATACTTTGATGAAGCAATGAATTGTAGCTGAAAGAAAAAAATACACCAACTTACATGCTGCATAGGCTCATCTGTCACTCTTAACCATATTGAAGTTGGAAGGAAACAACAGTCTCCACATTCAGGCTTCTACTTCCCTGATCCCCCTTGTGACTGGGCTCATGTTCAACTGCCATTTGAGAAATGTTAAGATTTCAAACTCTGCCATGTAGTTGGAAAAATGGCCGATGATAAAGTCTTTGTAGATGACCTGTTTTGTGGACTTAAATATTAGGTTTTCTTCTATTGAGGAGGGAACTGTTATGTACAGTCGTTCTGAAACATGACTCATTGTGCATCCAAATCAACTCGCAGTTTGTTTTAAAATACAGATTTCCAGGTTTCGCCTTGCCTCGGTTCTGCTGTACAACAAACATTGCTGAAAGGCCAGTGGCTTACAGATATTTATTTCTGTGCCACGGGTAGGAATTTAGTTGTGGCTCAGCTGGAATGCCACTATGGTTTGAATGTTTATGTCCCCCCAAAATTCATACCTTAGAAATCTAATCATTGAGTTGACAGTGTTTGAAGGTGGAGTTTTTAGGAGGTGATTATGGTCACAAGGGAAGAAACCTCACGAATGGGATTGGCGTCATAACAAAGAAACCCTGGGAAGCTAGCTAGTCCCTTCATCCATGTGAAGACACAGGTGAAAATCACCGACGATGAAGAATGGGCCCTCACCACACACTGAATCTTCTGGTGCCTTAATTTTCAACATCCCCACCTGAAAAATGGTAGAAATAAGTTTATATTGTTGATAAGCTACTTAGTCTATGGTATTTTTTTATAGCAGCCCAAATAGACTAAGACAGAAGGGCTAGGCTGGTCTTGGGTTCAAATGTGCCCCATGTCTCTCTTTCTAGAATACAGACAGAATGAATAGCAGTCACCAAGGGCCTGCACTTCGCATAGAAGATGGTAGGCACATAAGGTGAATGAAAACGTGATAGCCTTTAAATCCTCTGTCTGGGATGGATGTATCTTAACTTCTGCCACATCTGATTAGTCAAAATGAGTCATATAACTCAAGGTCAGTGAGTTCCAGAAGTATACTCTGCTCCAGGAGACAAGGGAAGAGGAATGATCAGTCGGTGGTTGGTACTGAGGAACTAGGGATAGCAAACTCCACAGGTGATTCTTGTGAAGCCAGCTCTGCACCTGTTGGAGGAATGCTATCTTGGTGCCACTAGAGGCCATGTCATAGTGAGAGAAATGTTGGACTCCATTCTTTCCATAGCTCAAAAAATATGTATTGAATCACTAAAATGCACTATCTAAAATTACATAGAATGCAACTCACATAATTTAATAATGCAGAATAGGTAAGAGTTGAAAGGGAAAGAAACATACAATACAAATTGAAGATGGAGATAAACACATCAGGAAGCTTTTCAGAGACAACATCTGGGCTCAGTGACCATGATGGATGAACATCTTTTACAAATGAGAAGGGCAGGAAGGGGTGGGGGTAGCCAAGGTAGAAGAGATCACAAAACAAAATGAGGAGTTTGGAAGCAGAATAATATGTTTGACAGAGAGTTCATGTGTTCTCCAAATCCTGCTGAATGGGAGGAGACTGAAATCACAAATGGAAGGTGCTGGGCCACTGGAAGATCATCTGGAACACCTTCTCCATCAATGAGGAATGTTGGTGTGACTTAAAGATAAAGTTTTATTTTGTCAGGCCACTAAGATTTAGGATGTTTGCTATAGTGAGTAATATTCCTCACCTTAACTAAAAGAGTATACATGAATTTTGCTGATGGTAAGTGATGGCTATTAGACAGGAAAAAAAGATAATAGACACTGACAATCTGCATTCGTCATGTATTCTAGATACCTTGGGGGTTATTCTAAGACCCAAGTGAAATAAAAGATATAAGAGCACTTCAGAACTATAAACCTGGGCAAAGCTTTAATAAGAACATGTAAATAATCCCTGTTTAAGGGTTGGTTTATACTGTGGAGACTGTGTGTGAAGCACAATTATTTATAAGATGCACTTACGGCAGAAGAACAATGAAGATATTTTTCTTCTGGCAGCTTTTTAATTTCCAATGTGTTCTGATGTATGTACCTCAAAGGTTTGTGTTTTACCTGCAGCTGAGGTGAGTTTCCCCCCATCTTTTAACCTTGGAAGCATCGTTTATTCAATGAGATCTAAGGGAAAAAAAGAAAACAAACAAACAAGAAATAGCTTGTGAGCCAATATGTCATCACATGACTAGAATTAAATAGTAAAGCAGCAAAATCTCTGAGTTGATGAGAAATAAGCCCTCCAAATACCAGAGATATAAGTAGCTGGTGAGAGGCAGGTAGGAGAAAGTCCTTGCCAGAGGCAACTGAATACAAGAGATGAAAACTTTGTATTGAAAATGGATTCTGGGCCACACACAAGCATAGGCTGAGAATATTTGGCATATAATTAGGGCTTGATACAAGGGCAAGTTTACTTCATTGGAGAGCTTCATGAGAAAACAATGATAGGGAAGACCCAGAAGCAAGCTTGGTAAAATGCATCAATACCAGAAGTGAAATACAGACTTTAGCCGGGCTCGGTGGCTCAGCCTGTAATCCCGCGCCTTTGGGAGGCTGAGGTGAGTGGATTGCCTGAGCCCGCGGGTTCGAGACCCGCCTGGGCAGCGAGACATCATCTCTACAATAAAAAAAAAAAAAAAAAAAAAAATCAGCCGGGCGTGATAGCGCATGCCTGTAATTCCGGCCACTTGGAAGGCTGAGGTGGAAGGATCGCCAGAGCCCAGCAGGTCGAGGCTGTGGTGGCCGGAAGCGGCCACTGCACTCCAGTCTGGGCGACAGAGTGAGACTCCAACTCAAAAAAAAAAAAAAAAAAAAGAAATACAGACTTTACCAAAACAGGTAGTTTTAGTTACCTCTTCAGTGTTAGAGTGTCCCTAATCTTCAGTGAGTAGGAAATGCAAGTTCAATTTCATGCCAGCACTCCCACTGTATGGAAAGTCTGGTAGGTGGTGTGCTGTGGTGCTTAGTCATTATCATCTAATCTTATTCCTATCTTTATAAATTCAATGACTCCTTCAAGTTGTTTTCATATATAAAAATTTACGATTGAATGCTGTTATGTATTCAGGATCCTGGTGCCAGGAATGAACAGACCAGGTGAGTGTAGCCATGAATTAATTTGAGGTTTTATGGAAGTGAACCTTGAGACAATAAGTCAAATGTTAGCAGTTTATTCAGAAGATGATCTCTGGAAACCACAGTAGAAAAGAGAGAAAGCAAAGCTGATAGAGGACAGGCCAATAAGAGTTGCATTATGAAACAATTGAACATTGTGGGTCACCAAAGCTGGGGAACTCTGGGAGCAGTACAGATTATATCTCAGAATCCTTTTCTCTGAGGTTCTCAGGAGCTAAGTCATTTCTATACCAGCCCCTGTCAGTCAGAGTTTGAGAGCTGCTCCTGAGCACCATCTACAACTGTTTTCAAAATCCATCAGTTCCTAACTGCTTTTCAATATATGCACACCACGAAAAATACACTGAGTAAACCTAAGATTAGAGGACATTTTCTAATAAAATGTTCTTCTCTGTGGGAGCTGTACTTCTTTCAGGTGAGACCACAGCCTTACCGAGAGCATATTTGGAATCTAGTAAATGCAAAGGGAACTTATGCCATTTGGCCTGAGAGCTATTTCCAGTTTTCAAAACCTCTCCATAGCTGGGCTCGGTGGCTCAGCCTGTCATCCCGCACCTTTGGGAGGCTGAGGTGAGTGGATTGCCTGAGCCCGCGGGTTCAGACCCGCCTGGGCAGCGAGACCTCATCTCTACAATAAATCAAAAAATCAGCCAGATGTGGTGGCGCATGCCTGTAATTCCGGCTACTTGGAAGGCTGAGGCGGAAGGATCATCGGAGCCCAGCAGGTCGAGGCTGCGGTGGCCGGGAGCGGCCACTGCACTCCAGTCTGGGTGACAGAGTGAGACTCCAACTCAAAAAAAAATAAAAATAAAAATAAAAAATAACTGCTTCATAACTGCTCACAGTACGTTTTTTTACAAATGACTATTCACCCTCTCTTGCTACAATTTCATTTTCTTATTTTCTCACTTAAGAACATAGAAGGAACTGTATGTCTGAAAGGCCTAACATCTAGGATCTACAATGAATTCAAACATGCTAAAAACAAACAGCCCAATTACCAAGTGGGCAAAAGATATGAATAGACATTTCTCAAAAGAAGACATACTGTTCATAAACCAACAGATACATGAAAAAATGCTCAGCCTCACTAGTCATCAAAGAAATGCAAATTAAAGCCACACTGAGATACCACCTAACTCCAGTCAGGATGGCCATCACCAATAACTCAAAAAACAACAGATGCTGGAGGGTATGTGGGAAAAAGGGAACTTCTACACTGTTGGTGGGAGTGGAAACTAATACAACCGCTATGAAAAACAGTTGATGATTCCTATAAGATCTAAAAATCGACTTTCTATATGATCCCACAATCCCCCTACTGGGAATATACCCAGAGGAATCAAATCACTCTTGGAAAAAGATAACTGCACACGTATGTTTACTGCAGCATTGTTCACAATAGCAAACACATGGAAGCAACTGTGCTGCCCATCAAAAGAGGACTGGATAAAAAAATGTGGTTCGTATACACGATGGAATATTATGCAGTCATAAAGAAGGACAATATTATGAACTTCACAGCAATTTGGAAGGACTTTGACTCTATAATACTGAGTGGTCTATCACAGAAACAAAGAACTGAATATCACATGTTCCAACTCATAGGTGGACCTTGTGAACAATTATCATAATACTATAAGAAAAGGATTTTCAGTAGTGGGAAACTGCCAGTGGGATGGCGGGATTGGCAGTAGTGAGAATCTGCAGGGTGGATGGGGCACACTTCATCAACAAAGGTACCTGCATAATGAACATTTGTATACCTAACTCTGAATTGTACCCCACATCTTTAAAACAAAAAATTTAAAAAAAGAAAAAAAAAAACACAAGAAATTAATAAGTTTTAAGAAAGAACATAGAAGAAAATTATGGGATTTTGCTTTTTTAATGGTTGTTTAAAAATCATCTCAATTCCCTTAATAAAAATGCATAGCAAAAAGCAGAGTCACATTCATTTTGAATTGTAAGCTTATCTGAGAGATTTAAAAAATGAAACAAATTGTACATTTGTGTGTACTGGTTTAGTTATTGAGGGATTTTACAGACCTATTGATATACCATGAACATATAAAAAATTTTCACTCATGTTTCTGAAAAATAGTTAACTACATATGAGCCTGAATTAAGGTATTTTGTGTTAGGTGTTTTTTTTTTTTTATGTTTCTTATGGACAATCTGTTCAGTATTGCATACACCTGCTGTACACACATAAAGCATTTTATATAATTGTTTCTTATTATTTATTTTGATATGATATTAGGCTTTCAAAAAAGTTGCAAAAGTAATCCATGGAGATCCCATTAACTTTCACTCAGTTTCCTTGATGGTAACCTCTTCCATAAGCATAATGCAACAATATAGGGTAGATTCTTGAGTCAGGCAGATGTGAAAAAGTCTGCTCCAAATGTGTCATCCTCTGACACTGATAGACTCTCTGCATATGGTAAGACAATACCTCCTTGGCTTAAAAACACGAGAGAAGGGAATCTTTTCTGTACCCTGGAGCATTTAATATAATGCAACAAATAAATACAGAGGGTGCCAAAAAATGTATACACATTTTAAGAAAGAAAAGGTATGTATTAAAATTGTAATACTCAGTATATACCAATACCAAAAGATGAATACAAGTCACATTTGACTTCTGAAATTGCCAGAGTTGCTCGAAGTGTTTACCATCAGGGTCCAGGCACTTCTGATTATGGCAGACTAAAAGTAACACATAGATAACATCTCTTAAAATGCGTACACTTTTTTTGGCACCCCAGTATATACATGCACACTTACATAAAACGTTTTTGGTAGCATTGGGATTCGCAGAGACTTTGTACAGGTGTTTTCTTTTCACTTTCAGTCATGCTACCATCTCCTTTCCACTGATACTCCCAATTGTTATGGGTCTAGCCTATGAGGATTATTCTATTCTGATCTTCTGGAGTCTTGGGGAAAGCAGAGGGCAGCCAAGTTTTTAATGGTAGTAAGGAAGTATCTGTGTCCCCAAAATGAGGACTCTGACATGTGACTCCCCATTACACCGGAGGTATGCAGTAAGGTTTGCTGCACAGAAATCCCCTGTGGTTGCCAACACTCAGCAATAAATTAGGTGGTAAGAAATGCGTGAACTTGTTGGTGTCAGTCGGGACTGGTAGCGCATGACATTAGCAAAACACTAAATATGTATCATTGCAATACTAATTATGAAACTAGATCAGTGTTAGGCCACTGATATAGTTAATATTAATTGAGGCTTATTTTTAACCCTAACAAAAATTTTATTTTATTTTATTATTTTGTTATAAAGATGGGTACAACTGAGAGTTCACTGCATTAGTAGTTTGCATGCAGGTGAAGTTTGGGCTTCTAGCTGGCTCTCACTCCCCCAGCAGTGGAATGAGTACTTTTTGTGTTGACATGTACTCATCTATCCCTTTCAAATTTCAAAACAAATTATAAGTTACTTTTTTTAATTAAAATAAACCAAAGGAATTTTCCTTTCTTTTTTGATTTCACCCACTCTTCAGGCTTGTCAGTGACTTTAAAATCACCCCCACACCACATGTTCATCTTCCATTTCTTTCTCATTTTATCTCCCAATAAAACAGCCCGGGGGGGATTTAAAAACGCTAAGTTGTAAAGCACTTAACATAGTGAAAAGTGTTTTTCTATTTTGAAAGTAAGAAAATAGAGAAATTAATATTTCTTTCCCCTGTCACTTCTTGTCTCCAACATTCTGATACACTCATTGCTCTGTATAACGGGTGAACCAATCCTAACTAAAAGAGTGGTCCCAAAAGCCATGCAGCAGTACACTAATGTTCTACAGCCCTTCACAGTTATGCTTCAAATTGTCCATACATGTGTGTCCAAATTTTTTTATAAACCTTATCTTTGCTCTATTTGAACCGGAGTACTGTTTTTGCAATATCTGTCAGATAATTACGAAGTTAAGTTAGTTGTAGGAAGAGGTGGAGAGGGTTATAATTTGCCTGCTCTGAGAAGGACCCGAGGAGGGGTTCACTATTAAGCAGACATCAGAGAAACCTTACATATTTGGTAGCACATTTAGAGATTTTTCACAATGAAGACAGAATGCTTAATCTGACTGTAAACTATTCCACTCAAATAAAAATGCAGAACTGCAAACCCCCCCCAAAAACAGTGAAATAATTAGGAAAAACTTTAATTCAAAAGAATCTTAATTTAAGGGGAAACTTAAAGCTGGTGTCTCACACCCTAGTGTTTGAAAGTCCTTGAAGCCCAAAAGTTGGAAATTTAGAAATCTGCACTTCCAAATCTGACCTCCAGGTGTATTTTGCCCCGCCCCCTGTTATCTTTTAGTTTGGATAACTGGTTCCTCCCTCAACTTTAAGGAAGACAAGACTGGAGTTTCTCAAAATACATTTTACCAAGAAACGAAGAAATTTTAAAAAGATAGACATCAAACAAAAGGTCCCCAAAACAAACAAACAATACATGGACTCAGATGACATAAGGTATGTATATATGAATACACATATGTTTCATACTAAATGCTATGTATGTTCATATATGTATATTCAACACCATGTGTGACATATTATGATAAAAATGCATACACATTGTCCTTCATTCAACAAATATTGAATGTAACTCTAAGCGCTGAGGAAACAGCTTAGTATTTGCATGGAGTAGACAGAAAATCATAAAGTAAGCAAATGGGTGTTTTGAAGAAAAATAAAAGAGTGAATAAGGCATATCCAGAAAAAGCCTCTATGGGATGTAACATGAGACTGGGGCCTCCATGAGTCAAGAGTGCAAGCTCCACAGCGGGGAGTAAAGGGTGAATGCCAAGGCTTGGTCATCTGGGGCAAGTTCTATCATCACGCCCACTTTACATATGGGAAAAATGGGGCTCACAGGAAAGCAATCTCACTCCTCTGAGATTCTACAGTCAGAAAATGGAATAAATAGCCATATATCTGATGGGCTGTTCTGCTTGGACTATGATTTCCTCTTCAACTTGTTTTTTCAGACATCTCTTCAGGTTCCACCCTTCCCATTGTTGTGTCATCTTCTACTCTCTTTTCATGTCCTCTCTCCAAGTGACTGGTAAGTCCTCTTTTAAACCTTCCTAATCCTCATGGGAAGAAAGTTCAATTACAGCACTGGATACCGACCTCTTTCAGAAGGGACTCTGCTTCATTCTTGCTTATTTTCTCCCTTCCCTCCTGCAAGCCTTTCAGGGAGAGAAGGGAGTAGAACCATTTACTTTTGCAAATCCGGCAACCACCACAGTCCTTTACATAATAAGCAATTATGAGATGAAGCATGTAAGAAGTAGTTGGGGGAAGGATGAAGGAAGGAAGAAAACAAAAAAGGAAGGCAGGGAGATTTTTAGTTCAGGATGCAATATGATTTAGAAAATGAGAATGAGACTGCCTAGAGACTTAAAGGTAGCATAACACATTTTCTGGCTTATTGTTGGGAGCTGGCCACGGAGGCCCACCAAACGTTAGGGATCAGGTAGGGCCGTTGACCCCGAGACCACTAGGATGCGTTCGGGAGCTATTGACCCTATTTCCTCCCCCTTTCTACACAGCACTAACCAGATTAAGCTCCTGTGAGCTCAAAACATAAAAACTCTGAGACCTGGACGAACACAAGTTAACTTTAGAAGTTCATTGCTCCCATTCTTCCTCAAACTGCAGTTTTGGCTTTCACACAACTTATAATTCAAACTCGTATCACATCTAAGAGCCTTAGGATTGGTCACAGGCTTCTGGGTCATGATCTTAGGATTTATTGAAGGTGTAAATTGTAGAATATAGTTTTAGAAGACAGCCATTTTGTTGAAAGAATGTGGCTGGGTTACTTGCAGGTAGCCCACTGTGAACTTTGGACTGGGCCACATTCCAAACATTCTGGGATGGGCCACTTTCATTTGTAAAGTAAATACTTAAGCTTCTATAGAACTGTTTAACTTGACATAAATCAATCAGCTTAGGATGAAAAAGGTTTA
This sequence comes from Cephalopachus bancanus, assembly GCA_027257055.1. NCBI lineage: Eukaryota > Metazoa > Chordata > Mammalia > Primates > Tarsiidae > Cephalopachus > Cephalopachus bancanus. Next base: position 1,042,902 of record JAPVLO010000096.1, on the reverse strand, counting down.
TAGAATATGTCAGTCACAGATTAGGTTATCCTTTGTTATGGGATTTTAAGATTATCATATGAAAAGGGTTTAAAGGCTATCATTGATTAAGTTTTCATGGATTAAGGTTTCTGGTGGGTGGGGGACGCCCCTCCCACATCTGACTTTGTGTGTAAAAGACCCTTTGTAATTCCCAATAACACATTTCGCTTTTGCACTAGACTGGAGTCCAGTTTCTCTCTCTCTCTCTTTTCTCTTTCTTCTTTCCCCCAATCGCTGATGCTGTCTCCACCTTTGGGGGTACCCTGAACCCGGCTGGAGCTGGTCTCTGGCAGCTTGTTACTAGCACTGTATCATCTATTTCTGTTATTTAAATACATTAAAGACAAATGCATTTCCAACTGTCTTAAATCACACTAGGAAGAAACTCCAATCTGGGACTGTTAGTAAAGTGAGCAGTGGGAAAGGGAGATGTAGGTACAGGAGATCCTTCTGATCTCCTAAAATAACACCACATGGGTGTGTTACTGACTCTAGAGGTTAGATCAGGGCAAATGCTCATGCCTACTACTGAGGGAACAGATCGCCTCTCTACTGAAAGTACTACTTGTGTCCCAAGTTTCAGAGGCAGCATAGTGAATGTGCAAATCCAGGAGTTCTGGAGTCAGTTTACCTGGTTTTGCATTCTTGGTCCTTCATACAGTAGCCAGAGGAGTCCCTATACCTGTTTCCACATCTTTTCAATGAGGATGCTCACAGCATCCACATCATGGGGTAGTTGTGAGAATCACATAAGTAAATACAAGTACTTAGACTAGTGCCTAGCACCTGGCAAAAGCCCAATGCAGATTAACTGTTAATACACTTTCTAAATAAATAAAACTATGAAAAAGTAGATTGGGATAAATGTATATAATTTGGAAAGAAGGAAGTGTCAGTATCTTTATTACCATCATTTGCCACAGTCTGGAGATAAAGAGGTTACAATTGTTTTGGGAAGTTATAGATATAGGGCTCATGTGTGTCCTCTTATCCTTCACCTGCTGTCTATGGTTTTTAGAGGCATCAATGGCCTGAAACTTTCTGCAGTGTTCTTTTACATATACTAAATTACTTATTTGTCAGTGTTCATTTTTTTTCAACTGTTTTCGTCCATCATGAACAATGAGTATGTTGACTGTGCATAAAGGTAGACTGTTCTCATAATCCTTGATCATGGCAGCTTAAAGGTTGGGTGGGAATAAAAGAGGAGTCCGATAATATGATAATAGACAGAGATGGAACCTAAACAATGAATGCCTTCGACCCTTGTATTGACCCAAATCCTAAGGTTATTCATGTGTTCCTACTAGATTTTCAAAAATATCATGCAAATTATTTTCTGGGAATGATAACTTTCTTAAATTATAAACACAGATCCTGAAGAAACGTTTTGGAAACAGTTAATTGCAAAACAAATACCTACAACTCCTTTTAATGCCTGAAGGGAAGGCTGGGGCAGTTTCCACTTAGGAAGAGAATGTTTTTAAAATGCAAAGATCTTTCGCCTTTTCTCACCAACCTACCACCAAGAACCTAGGAGGGCAGCAGCGGGCTAGAAACGGGGTTTCTGTGTCAAATTCTGAAGACCGCGTCTTCTGAGATTGTTGGCCTGGAAGCTTGTTTCCTCTTCTGGTGTGCTTTTGAGCTACTTGCGCGGTTCCACCAGGTACAGTAAATGCGCGCATGAAATCAGCCTTTGAGCCCTGATGACATTTAATCCTCTGCAGAACTCCTCCGCTGTATTCTATTAGGTGGGAGAGAGCAAGGGTTTCCTTAGGATTCACGGAAAGTTTGTTCGGCTTTTACCTATCCGTGATCAGGTCTTACTTTTAAAACCTTTTGAAACAAATTATTTCCCTCTGTGGTGAGATCCTTTTAATCCAGTAAGGAAACACTCTCCATTCTTAGAGCAACTCATCCTCTTCTTCCTCGCCTTCTCTATTCTCACGCCGGGTGAGGATTTTAAAAGGGACTGTGCGTTGAGACCCCTAAGCTAGCTCTCCTCGCGGCGTCCGGGCTTGTCCCCGCGCTCCGGCCGGCGCAGCGCCTCTCACCGCCGTACCTCTTGCCAAGCAACTCCGTCCAACTTTCCCTCGCAGACTCCAGCAGGGGCGCCCTCCAGGCCACCGGCTGCGGCGGGCAGAGGCGGCTTCGGCGGGAAGACCCCCGCAGCGCCCCAGGCCCCCTCGCACCGCCTGAGCTCGCAGCCCGGCAGGTGCCGGAGCTCGGCCTTGCGCCCCGCGGCGCTCGCCCACCTTCGGGTCCTCGCCTCCGGGTCCTCCCTCCCCGGGACACCAAGCCTTCCCAACTCCCATCCTCTCCACCTCCGGCGGGGCTGAGCTAAACCCTCTCCCCTCCCTTGCTAACGCGTCTGACCTCCCTCCCAACCCCCAGCAGAACCCCCCGGCGAAAAAGCCCAGTTTGAGTTTCCCCCGTTAACTCCGGTCACCGAGGGTCTCCACCGCCGCTGGCCGCTCCAATTCACGCTCATTCATATTCATTCTCTTTCTCTTTCTGTCTGTCCCTCTTCCTCTCTCCCCAGAGACTCCCAACAAGACAAGCCGATCCTCCCAGCGGCACTCCCTTTCATTCACACCCCCTCCCGACACACACACACACACACACAACACGCACACACACACACACTCACACACACACACTCACACACCCCGACCCAGACAGCCCACTTCACTTTCCAGCGCCCACCTCCTACATACTCCCCTCCCCTAAACAGACATTCACCCACTCACCATCTGTAGCCTCCTTCCGCCCCCCGCCCCGCCCGCCAGGCTACCCCTCCCCAAGAAGCAGACCTGCACAGTGGGAGGCAGGGACCCCCGCCAGACGCTCGGGTCGTGCGCGCCGCACTGACCTCGGCCCGCCCCGCCGGGAAACTAACAAAGGCGGGCGCGAGCCCCGAGCCTGACAGCGGCGAGCGGCGCCCGCGGGGCCGGCGAGGCTGGACCGGGCCGGGCCGGGCCGGGCCGGGCGAGCGCCGGGCGGGGGCTGCTCCGGAGTCAGGAGGCAGCCGCGCCGGAGGACGCGGATCTCGGACGCCGCCGGCACCATGGGCTGCTGCACCGGGCGCTGCTCGCTCATCTGCCTCTGCGCGCTGCAGTTGGTGAGTGCCCCGCACGTCTCTGCCCCGGGACCAGCCTTTCCGGGGACCGCAGCTCCAGGCAGGGACGAACGGGCGAGGGGAGCGCTCTGGCCGCACCCTGCCCTCCTCGCCGCCTTGGCTCGGCTTGCGCTGCCTTCCAGCTACGGGCACTCACCCGGTCGCCCCTGCCCTGCGGGAGGGCGCGGCCGCACTCTCAGACCCACGCGCTGGGGTTCGCCGCGCCCCCGCCGGGCGTCGCCACGAGATCCGAGGTTGCTGGCCCGGCGCTGGGGGAGCGAGCGGTTTCCCCGCCCCCTGATCCGACACCTGGCTCTGGCACCCGTGGCGTTCGTGCTGAAGTTACCCTGGGGCTTGTGGGCTCTTCTTTCTTAGGATAATTTCCCGGAACGCTGGTTAATTACGAAGTGCATGGGGTTGCCCAAGTCCTGAGGAAACAGGAGCAGCTCCAAGTCTTAGTCAAGAGTGGGATGGTTCTTACCTTCCGCAGGTTGAAAGGTGGTGGTTAAGGAGTCTCGGACCTCCAGGAAGGAAGTCTGGCTGTGTGTTTCAGCCTCTGCCCTTCCGATTCCGCTTTAGATTTTGCGGAAACGTTGCATGCTCAGGCTGCGACAGACTGACAGCTGTCATCAAGGAGAGGACGCAGTGAATGGGCTCCGTTGGCGTGGTGCCTTGAGGGAGTGCATGTAATCGGACGTTAGAAACCAGAGTGGAGAGAAAAAGGCCTTAGTGAGGGGAGCAAATGCTCTTCTTAATCCCTTTGGAACCTGGCTGGCCCTGTGGTCTGTTTCATGATCACTTCAGGTCACGGCCACAGACCTTTTGTGTCAGACTTTTACGTGTGAGAGATTAATAGACATGTCCCTTTCATTACACTTAAGATAGATTCTGGAGATGCTCTGCCAAGCTTTTTTTCGAAGGTTTTTTTTTTTTTTTTTTTTTAAGTCACAAACATACAACTAGCATATTTTGACAAGCAGGAAGAAAAAGCTTTCAATGAACTTTACTGAGTAAATGTCAACCCTTGCAAGACTCATTAACTGAGGGATAAAAGAATGCTTTTTAGTAGTTAGTCCTTGTTTGCGTGAAGGTTTTAGAATGGTTTCACTTTTCTCTTGCCTCAGTGTTTCAATCTCCCACAAAAAGCTCACTTTGGATGGATGTGTGCTTCATTGTTCACATAATGCATGCATAATGTATGTATTCATAGATTTGAAATCAGTGACTACTTGTTTCAAAGTCTATTGGATAGTTCTCCCCGTCCTGTGAAAAAATTGAATCAAACATATTTTATAGAATTTTCTTGGAAAAACATTTTACAAATGTACTGCATCATTAATGTTTTCTTTCACTAAGAAAGCAAGAAGATAATTTAGATTTTGGTTTTTGAAGAAGGATATGGCTTATAAATTAGAAAAACGGAATCAATATTTAGTCGGCCCTAGATTCAATGTAAGATTGTGGATAGGTACACTCAATTATATAATCTGTAGTGGCATAACTTTTATTTTACATAGAAATAACGTGAAGGATGTTTTATGCAGCAGAGTTATCAACACGATTCTGATTTTCTTAATTGGCATTATATTATTTGTGAGAACTATGCTTTTGAAATTTCATCTATCAGTCCAGAATGTCTTCACTTTCCACATACACTTTCTCAATTGATAGAAATGCAACTTATTCTTCAAAACTTATCTCAAAATTCTATATTCTCTAGGAAAACTTTCTTGGTGCTCCAGGTAAAGTCCTGATATTATTTTCCTTTAATATCGCAGTACTTTACTTTTTCCTCTGTTATAAGACATTTCTTATTCTCTTAAATAACTTTAAGTTATTTACACATATTTCTTACCTCTAGACTGTAAGCAACTTGAGGGCAGGGATCAAATATTATTCATTTTTGCAGACCCTGCAAGTTCTTAGTGTCATATTAGGAGCTAAAACATATTTGCAGATTTATAATGCCTAACATTTGCAATCCATACAGAGTTTTGACATATTTCTTTTGGCTTCTAAAATTATCCTCTGAGGAACATACTCATTTCATTAGTTTGCAGGTGAAGAAGTTGATATTCATAGTTAAACAGCTTTTTCATAATCAATAGTTTGGAGATGGTAGAGACTGTGGAATTATGGTAAACATTTAACAATTGGATCACGAATAAAACAAAACATATCTGTATATATTACATTATAATGTTATCCATGGCAGTATTCTTTATATAAAAGATGTGTAACTCTCAATTGAGAAACAATTTCAATGCTAAAATATGAAGTTTACTTTAGTGTGAATTTGATATAGCTATTTCATTCTGGCAGAATTCTTTTGCTGGATTTTACAAATTCTTGGTTCTGCAGCTCTAACATGAATGCTGGTGAATATTTGTATTTGCTATAAGGAGAAAGAGGAAAGTAAAACAGGGAAAAAAATGTTGGAACTTTATTCCATCAGTGACATGAACAGGTTCTTTGCTGAACTGGATAATGGTTTTCAAATACTCAAAAATCATTTTCTCAATTTTGTTTGTACTATTGACAATGTAACGGGTACAGACATGAGACACTTTTAAGTTTAATAAGCATTGTTTTAAAAAAAATTATTCATCATTTTCCTAATTTTACATAATCAACAAAAAAATAACACCCTGATTTGTAGGATTTGCCAAATTTTTTAGTGTAAATACTCCCACTTTGATCAATTTCAAATACACCTTTATACAGAATTGCCATCATACAGATAAAATGACATTAGTAACCTCAAAAGCATTGTTAAAGTAAAGCATTGTAAATAATTAGGTAGGGATATGTTTTCACTATCAGTACCTCTGATTTTAGTAGGATTTATTAAAATTAACTTTGTATAGTTTAATTTTTAATAATGGTTAGATTTAACAACTGGCTTACAAAATGTCAAAAAAAAAAAAAATCTAACAAATCAACTCTCTGAGCCCATATAAGCCTATTCCAGAATACCATGAGAGATGTCTGTTTTCCAGATCCAATGTTCTTTCCTCTGAAACCAGCTGTCTGTCTTTCTTTTTTTTTTTTTTTTCAAGTTTTTATCTCCACCCACTAACTGACAGATGATGGAGGTTATGAGGCAATGAGCAAGTGTGGGGGTTGGGAGGGAACGGCATAGGAGAACACATCTGCTGAAGACAGTCTACATGTACATGACTAAGACTTGACTGGGAGGTCTCTAAATAGATGGTGCTATGGTTCTTTAACTTCTAAAAATGAAAGAAACACATACAAGAGTTTTGTTATTTTATTTCCACTTCATCTAACTATTGTCCAGAATGAAACACCCAGACTTGGAAATATAATTGGAGATAACATCTTTTTCAAGTCAGTATCCGTAGATGATCTTTGGTTTGCAAAATCTCAGTTTTCTTTCTACTTTTTTTCATCCCACTGCTCTGAGAGCCTTCCTCCATCATTACATTTTCTCCGTACTTCTATCCCCATGAAAATTTGTGTGTTTGCCCCATGTTTGACAATAATGCTTCTGATTTAGCTAGATAAAGAGAAAACAAAAAGCATGAATACAAGCCCATAGAAAACTGTGTGAAATAAATATTTTCTTTTTTTGCAGTGTAATATAAATTTAATTTTTTTCCTCTTTTAATTTTTATTTAAAATTGTGGGATACAATTCAGGACTAGGTATACAAATATCCTTGCAGTTACCCTTATCGATGAGGTGTGTACCCCCCTTCCCCAGGCAGATATCAACTACTGCAATCCCACCTCCCTACCCCTCCACCCCCTCCCTGCAGTTTCCCACCACTTTCAATCCTTTTCTTATAGTAATACAGTAGTTGTTCAAGGTCCACTTATGTGTGAGAACACGTGACACTCAGCTCTTTGTTTCTGTGAGAGATCACTCAGTATTATAAACTCTAATTCCATCCAGGTTGCTGTGAAGTTCATGATTTTGTTCTTTATGGCTGTAATTCCTAAAAGTTCTAGAAATAAATGTTTTAAAAAGTGATTCATTACTGTGCCACTGATCCATCAAGTCATCCAAGAGCCATTAAACACATTTTTTAAGAAGAATTCTGGTTTTTCTTGTTTTATAATAATGTACATTCTATCATTAGATATGTGTAATCTAGACATAAAAAGAAAGACCTGATCATATGCTCTTAGGACATTGTTTTTAGTGACCACATTTAAATAAGCCTTAATTGCTTATTTCTAAATCAAACAGTCCATATGTCTCTTCAGAGCCATCCTCTGAGAGTGGCTTCAGTGAAGCTTGAACTTATTTTGGCAGGCATTGTTTCTGTAGAATTTTAGATATCTTCCTAACATCACAGAGGTCACACTCCAAGGCATGTTCAATAAAACTTTGTCTCTGGATGTTGTTATTACCAAGGGATGCTTATTGTACCTGGCATCACTTTAAAATGCAAGGGTCATGTTACTATTAGGCCTAATAATCAGTGTAAAATACACAAAACTCTCACTGGACATTTGTAAGGTGACAGCAACTCTAAAAGATTTATAGAAAGTAAGTGGCTTTTAACATGTATATGGGTTGTATGTTTTCATTTTAGAGAACTTCCTTTCAAATTAGAGAAAATTAGCATTTTTTTCTCACATTGGAAACAAAACTTGCTTAACTTTCTCTCCATACCACACTCAAACTGTGAGTAAAGTCACCTCTCACACTATAATACAAGATAAAATATGTTAGGAGATGTCTGAAGGATGGTGGTGTATTGTGGTAAAATGTTGTTAACTAAGCTCTATGAAATTGACATCTCACCTGTCATCAATATTGGACAAGAAGTGCAGAAAGACATTTCTTTTACTACACATATACTACACTAATACGTTTGCTTTAACATGGTTTTAATATTTTTTTCTCCTACACAATATAATTATTAATCACTTAGTTTCCATTCTCCTTCTATATTTCAGTACTATGGTTCATATTATGAAACTTAGAAAGGGTTGGAGAAATTCAAATTATGGCTAATAATGTGATTTTCCTTATAATGTGATTGGTTGAAATCATGCCGCATTAGCCAATGCTGAGAAGTTGACCATCATGAGTAACAAAAGGATTGTGCTTTTTTAAAGAGAGTGTGAAGACTAGGTGGTGTGTGTGTGTAGTGTGTGTGTGTGTGTGTGTGTGTGTGTGTGTGTGTGTGTGTGTATGTTGAGCAGAAGTGTTTGGGGACATAATGGCTTTGCTTTAGACACTTTAAGATTCTGACCCCTGAGACCACGTAGCAGTCAGATACATGAGTTTTAAACCCCAGAGGACAAGATTGGACTGAATATTCAGAATTGGGACTTAAGAACAATTGGCATTTAAAAATCCCTGGAAGAGATCACCTTGGGAGAGGGGTAAAAAATATATGAGACCAGTAAAGAAATCAGGACTTACTACAAGGTAAGTAGAGAGTAACAAGTAAGCAAAGGTTACAGGAGAGACTAGAATGAATCAGCTTGCATTACAAAATAGAGATTTTTTTCCAAGATAAAAGTAAAACAAACAAAAAAAAACCCCAACCCCCCAAAGCATAGAGCGAGTTGGAATCACCAATAATTATATCATAAATGCCAAGAAATGATGATTATCAAATTATATCTTCTGATTGTTTGCTGTGAGATTAAGAGCAAAATTCTCATTTTACTATAGTAATTATTAAAAATAAAAGAATTCTTATATATTTGTATTCAGTCCCAGTAAGCCAGGTTCTGCAGTATCATAGTCAACATGAGAGGTGATTTCTATCACGTCATGGTATAGCAAGAGAGACATTTTATTTCATGAGAATTAATTCATGAATAATTTTATTAGACATTTAGTAAAGTACTAAGCAGTATTTAAATTAACTTTTTTTTTTTTTTTGAGTTGGAGTCTCATTCTGTCACCCAGACTGGAGTGCAGTGGCCGCTCCTGGCCATGGCAGCCTCGACCTGCTGGGCTCCGGCGATCCTTCCGCCTCAGCCTTCCAAGTAGCTGGAACTACAGGCACGCGCTATCACACCTGGCTAATTTTTTTGATTTATTGTAGAGATGAGGTCTCACCAAGTTGCCCAGGAGGGTCTCGAACCCGTGGGCTCAGGCAATCCACTCACCTCAGCCTCCCAAAGCACAGGATTACAGGCTGAGCCACGGAGACCGACTAAAATTAGCTTTAACATTAATATAGTTTATGTGAATTAACTGTAATCAAGCAAAATTGATCCTTCAATAAACATTGACCCTTCAGTCAAAATAGCATTTAAGTAAATAAGGGAACACTCATAGCAGAAGGCTCAGGGGAGCGTTATGGGAGAAATTATGTCCTCCCAAAATATACAAGTCCATTAGTACCTCAGTCCCCACCTAAAGAATTCAATCTTATTTGGAAATGGGGTTTTTACAGAGATTAAAATGAAGTCCTTAATCCCATATGACGGATGGCCTTTTAAAAAGGGAAATTGGAACACAAAGACAGACAAGCACAGAGGGGAGATGATAAGACCTGATGTAAATCCTGGTAGAGACTGAGCCACTAACTCACCCTCAGATGATTCTAATACCTCTGATCCAAAGACCCTCACCCAACCATAATATAGAAGTCCTCAAGCCTTGCCTATTGCTTCTGCTGGCCCAAGAACTTGGCCCTGTGATTCAGAAAGAATGTCACATGAAGCCTGGGGTTTGAAGTGATGCACTACAAGTCAAGGTTTTCCAGAGATTGCTGGCAAACCATTGAAAGCTAAGGAGAGGTAAAGAAGGCTTCCCCTACAGGTTTTAGAGGGAGTGTGGCCCTGCTGACACCTTGATTTTAGACTTCTAACCCCCAGAATTGTGAGATAAGCTTCTGTTGTTTTAAACCAGTTGTTTGTGGTCCTTTGTTACAGATACTTAGGCACCTAATACAGAGATACAGCTAATCTAGATTATGTCTGAAGGAAGAATAAATCCTTGGTTTAATCTAAAGCATTTAAATGGTGAAAAAATGCTCATACCCAATGTGGATGTGGATTTGGATTGATAAGTGGCAGAGGACTGGACCCAAATCAGGACATGAATAGTCAGAGTCAAAGGGTCAAGTTCTTGGGCCAGGAGAAGCAATAAGTCAGGCTTGAGGACGTTTATATTGTGGTTGGGTGAGGGTCTTTAGATCAGCAGTATTAGAATAATCTGAGGATGAGTTAGTGGTTCAATCTCCACCAAGATCTATTAGAAAGAAATATTTTCAGGAAGGGCTCAAGAATCTTAAATTATTGAAAACTCCTTGCATGATTATGAGGTAGATCAAGGTTTGGGGACTTCTATTCAAATGAAAAGTCCTCTGGAGTAGAAGAACTTTAAGATAAAACATTTTGGATATATTTTTTAAAAGTTTTTATTTTAAAGATGTAGGTTACAAATCAGGGTTAGGTATACAAATATTTATTATGCAGTTATCTGTGTTGATGAGGCTTGCCCCCACTCCCCTGGCAAATTCCCACTACTGTCAATCCCGCCCACCCACAGTAGTTTCCCACTACTGCCAATCCTTTTCTTATAGTTTTATGATAATCATTCAAGGTCCACTTATGAGTGAGAACATGTGATGCTCAGTTCTTTTCGGTTTTTTTTTTTTTTTTTTTTGAGTTGGAGTCTCACTCTGTCGCCCAGACTGGAGTGCAGTGGCCGCTTCCGGCCACCGCAACCTCGACCTGCTGGGCTCCGGCGATCCTTCCGCCTCAGCCTAGCAAGTAGCTGGAATTACAGGCATGCGCTACCACGCCCAGCTGATTTTTTGATTATTGTAGAGATGAGGTCTCGCTGCCCAGGCGGGTCTCGAACCCGCGGGCTCAGGCAATCCACTCACCTCAGCCTCCCAAAGGCGCGGGATTACAGGCTGAGCCACCAAGCCCGGCTGATGCTCAGTTCTTTGTTTCTGTGATATATCACTCAGTAGTAAAGACTCCAAGCCCATCCAGGTTGCTGTGAAGTTCATAATTTTGTCCTTCTTTATGGATGCATAATAGTCCATCGTGTATATGTACCACATTTTTTTTTAATCCAGTCTACATTCGATGGGCAGCACAGTTGGTTCCATGTGTTTGCTATTGTGAACGATGCTGCAGTAAACATACATGCACAGGTGAAAATTTCTTAAGGCTATTAGGAACAAACCCAATTTCTGAAGGTAAACTGGGAGAGGATTAATCTTCTAAGATGACTCAGCTCTATGCTTAGTTGAATTTTCGTCTCTGGATCTCCTTAGTTCCATTAAGCTTCTCTTCTGTCATGGACACTTAATGTCTATGAAACCATGGAGTCATTCCACAGACTATTTGAAGGTTGTGATGTGTAGCATAAGGAGGGTTGTGTTTCTCATCCAGGATAGGTCAGTCACTGAGATGGCTGATCCTCTGCACACATGGCATCTGTTGTACCTGCGGCAGCTCCATACTTTTTTACTATGTAGACTGTGTCAAGATTATGGCCTGGACTGGAGAGGGAGTCCAGGAGTCTAGGAGGAAGTGGGCCAGGTGCTGCTTTGCTACCCCTTTTGACATTACATCTATTTTCTTAGCCCAGGACACAAAACCATCACTCTGCTTTTATAGAAGTGCCTCCAGATTCATACTTCTCGGTTTCAAGTTTTATTTAAAGTAAATGATTTAAGATTTCTTCTTCTTTTTTTTTTTTGAGTTGGAGTCTCACTCTGTTGCCCAGACTGGAGTGCAGTGGCCGCTCCTGGCCTCCTGGCCTCGACCTGCTGGGCTCTGGTGATCCTTCCGCCTCAGCCTTCCGAGTAGCGGGAATTACAGGCATGCACTACCACGCCCAGTTGATTTTTTTTTTTTTGCTTTATTGTAGAGATGAGGTCTCGCTGCCCAGGCGGGTCTCGAACCCTCGGGCTCAGGCAATCCACTCACCTCAGCCTCCCAAAGGCGCGGGATTACAGGTTGAGCCACTGAACCTGGCTGATTTAAGATTTCTTATACAGAACACACTAAAAAGGTTCTAGACCCTATATGTGAAGCTGAGGAATGTTCTTACTTTTGCTTTACAAATCAGTCTTCATTTTTTAAAAATTATGATTATTATTAATTGATGAATAAAATAATATAGACTTCTGAAGTACAATGTGATATTTTGATTTACATGTACAATATGGAATGATTAAGGCAAGATGATGAACATATTCTTCACCTCACTTATTTTTTGTGGCAAGACGTTTGAAATTTACTCCCCTAACAATTTTGAAATATGCAATACCTTATTATTTATAGTCGCAATTCTGCTCAGTAAGTCTCAAACCAAAATCCTTATGTTTGTAACCCTGATTGACATAAATTTGACTATGTCCTTCTGATAGATATGTATAAGAAAGATCTGTAGTCCTCATGGCTTAAGCTTCCCTGACTTATAATAATCAAATCTGTAATGTCGGACCTTTTCTCTCTTAAGCTGCATTTACTTTTTTCACTTTTCATTTTACTGACCAATACTTCATACTCTTCAGGTAGAAGCCTAACTTATGATTCCCCTTTCCCATATAACACTTTTAGTTTTCTTTTCCTCTCCAGGAATGTATTGAATTAATCTTCTACAATGTTGCCTGATTGATCTTATTTAATTGGGAATTTTATCATGTCACTCCTCAATAAAAAAATAATATCTCTACTTAAACTGCCATTTGCCTTAAATACACGACCAATATAAAGTTTTCTCCCACTTTTCCAAGTCTACATCCTTAATTCCATGGTTCTGGAAGGACAAATCTCAGTATTCCATGAACAATCCATATTTATACCTCCGTGTCCTTGAACACGTATAGTTCAGCTTTCCTGAAACAAATTTCAAGGTTGTAAAACTAAGAAAATGAAAATGAACAAAGTTTGCTGAAATAGAAATATTTATGTATGGCTGTGTTATTTTATTCTTCATAAAATAATCAAGTGCTATTCATTTTAAAAATAATATCCCCAATTTTAATGAAATCATTCTCATTCTGGTCACTTATATGTGGATTTTTGTTTTGCCCATTTTTTTTCCTTAAGAGGATGATCTTTATCATAAGATTTATCAAATAAATTGTTTTCTATCCCCAGAACTTTAATAGTATTTCCTATTAAAACATAAGCTGCTTTGTGCATATAGTTTTTGTTTGTTTGTTTGTTTGTTTTTGTACCTTTCTTGCACACATTTTACCTTAGGTCTCTAGAAAAAAATGACCAATTACCAATTATTTATATCATATAAGGGAAGAAATTCAAATAATTTAAACAAAGAATTTTTGAATCAATAGCACTTAAGATTTTGGCATTAGAGACAAAATGCACATTAATATGAATTCTGCATGTTTTCTTTTTTGTTTTTTGCAGAAGTTTAGATGACTGAGCAAGAAAAAGAACAAATTTATACATGTGTATTTTGACTATTAAGCATTTGTTTTCATAAGATGACGTGTATCTTGCTTAAAGAAGCAGATTTACAAGTGCTTAATAAAAATCACTCATTAAGGATAAAAGTAAACATTAGAATGGAAAACAAAATTGGAGGGCTTTGGGAACAAGAAGACAAACAAGATGTTAATTAGCTCAGGAGACAGCAGATCTTCCTTTCTTCTCAAGTTTCTAATGCCTGAGTGACACCAAAATGGTGTGAAATAAAAACTGAAGCAAAAAGAAGACCAGTGAAATTGAAGAATCTAGGAGATGAGAGTATATTCAACCCTGGGCCCTAATATAATGTTCACTTTGGGCCCTGCGCAAAGGTGTGCCTATGTTAGACTGAAGTTTAACAGTTGTTCTGCTTGCATGTGGACAGTTCAGGCCTGGGGCTGGAGAATTGGTGGTGACTTTTGTTCTTATATTTTGAGACTTAGCTGCCTAATCTCATTGTGGAGATGATAGGGAATGGGAGGATCAATATATCAATTATACTGAAAATAAAGCTAACTAATGTACAAGTTAGGATGTCACAGTAGTTTAGACAACAATGAAATGATTACAAAGAAATCCTCAGATAATTTATTGCTTATTTTTTTCTTATACATTTTATGTTACACTTTAAAGTAATTTTAACATTAATTTTACAACAAAGGAGAAGTTTTTCAAACAATTTGAGGATGTTTTGAATGTCAATTTTAGGAAGAATTTTGGCAAATGCTTGATAAGGTTAAAGTATAGTTTCTTAGCTGGGCTCGGTGGCTCAGCCTGTCATCCCGCGCCTTTGAGAGGCTGAGGTGAGTGGATTGCCTGAGCTCGCGGGTTCAAGACCCCCTGGGCATCGAGACATCATCTCTACAATAAATCAAAAAATCAGGCGGGCGTGGTAGCGCATGCCTGTAATTCCAGTTACTCGGAAGGCTGAGGCGGAAGGATCGCCAGAGCCCAGCAGGTCGAGGCTGCGGTGTCCGGGAGCGGCCACTACTCTCCAGTCTGGGCGACAGAGTGAGACTCCAAATCAAAAATAAATAAATAAATAAGTATAGTTTCTTTCTTAGGTACACCAAAAATCCATGCTTTTCATCTCCATTAACACTAATTGGTGTTAATATGTGTGAATCTTCATGCATCTACAGCATTAGAATATAACATTAGACTAAAACAGTTCATCAATGATTAGTATCCAAAATGTCAATTAAATGGTAGTACAAGCTGACACACAGCACAACCAATCTAACTTACATTTCTATTTTGATCTATTTTTCAAAGATACTAAAATAAAATGGAAGATAGTTTCTGAATGCCCTGTAATGGACATTCTTTTCTTAGGTCTAAATTGAAGAATAGATATTTTAACATGAGCATAGTCAAAAAAAATAAAAAAATAAAAAACCAGGAGAAAGCATTGACTTAGGTTAGGGAAGGTGAAACCCTTGAAGTAGTAGGTTGCTGTTCTGTTTGATGCTGGTTAGAGAATACTCAACTCATTGAATTGGAGGAGAAGCATTTCCAGTTCATTGAATTGGAAGAGAAGTATTTCCAGTTCATTGAATTGGAAGAGAAGTATTTATTCATTGGGAAAGGTAGGTAAGAGTGAAGGCTGGTGGGCAACAGAAGGTTGGTACACTAACATGAGTTCCAACTTCAAGAATTAGATGGCCCATTTTAATTTAATTTAATTTAAATTTGCTTTTTTGAGTCAGAGACTTACTCTGTTGCTGAGCCTGGAGTGCAGTTGCACCATCTCAGCTCACTGCAGCCTTGACCTCCTGGGCTCAAGTGATTCTTCTACCTCAGCCTCCTGAGTAGCTCGGATTACAGGTGTGCATCACTATACCCGATTAATTTTTTATTTTTTGTTTTTGTAGAGACAAGGTCTTGTTATGTTGCATAGGACTCCCAAGGTGCTAGGATTACAGGCATGAGCCACCACACCTGGCAGAAGATCCATTCTTAAGAGAAGCAGTGGAAAGATCATGACACTGCTAATGAATATTTTTTTTTAAGTTTTTTTTTTCTCTTTCCCTTTCATTATAATGGTTTTCATTTGCTTTTTATCTGGATGGTGAACAGCAGATAGAGGCACTCACAGGCTGGAGTTGGCTTCTATTAACTGGGGATAGCTTGTCGTTAGGTTTCCAATAATTTTGTGAACCAATTGTTAGATACAGATTTACTAAAAATTAATGATATAGACTTTTAATTAAATTATACTTAAAAAGTATAATATACACCAAGATAGTTAAGTACAATGGAATGTTTATGATCTTTCTCTTCACTGCCTCCATAGGTATTTGCATTATGAATGATTTCCTACAGCTGCTTCATCCCTTTATTAACAAGAGATATTGGAGCAGGATTTGAGCGATCAGATTCTCGTAAGAGATATGAGCTCAACAGGGGTGATGATAAGTCATAAATATATTCTGACAGTTTTTCTCTATTCCAGTAATGAGAGTCATAGTTATACTTGGTTATTGATTAATATGTTGTATAATAAGAGCTTGCATGTGGGAAGCCATAGGCTACAGAGGATGATTGGTTAAATTGGTTAATTAAGGTCCAAAGAGGAATGATCTACTACTCTCAAGTGATGTTTCCTATGCTGATAACTAGCTGGAAATTATCATAATTTAGATAATGGAAATGCAAATGCTTGTTAATGATAATTCTTTATCAAATTTGTATTTAAAATATAAGTTTTTGATGAAGGAGCACTTTCAAATTATAGTTTATATAAAGTAACATATCTTAAATTTGAGTCCTCAAGAAATCATCTAGCTCCATCTTTAGCTCCAAGGCATTTCTGTTGTGTGATGCTTCAATACTAGAGAGACTCTTCCCGTTGGATTCTTAAATGTCTCTTAGAAAGAAAAGCTTGTTTCAATTTCTATTCTACTTTCTGTTCATCTGGTTTTTATCTGGATGGTGAATAGCCTCATGGGCTAGAGAGAGCTGGCCTATACTAATTGGGGAAAGCTTACTGTTAGGTTCTCAGAAGTTTTGTGAGCCAATTGTCAAACACAGCTTTATTAAAAATTAATTGTATAAGCTTATACTTAAATTACATTAAAAGAAAGATAATACATATTTGAAAGCCAACACTTTCTAATTATTTTACTACGTTGCACTGCTGCCTATGCGCTGGAGATTATTTTATATCTACAGTGTCTGTACGGTGAGAATTCTATGTAACAGTGTGCTATTTGTTGAGCATCTCTTGCCAGTTCTGAATTCAATGACATCATACCGGTAGCTAAAAATTTATTGTGAAGAAAGTAAATTCATCATGGAAATACACACATGCTACAAATCAAGCCCTCCTCAAGCCCCCAGAGCCAGTTATTAAACAACTTGCCAGCACATCAGCAGGGAGAGGTTTCTCATCATAAGGCCAATTTCCTTCCTTATATAAGTAGGAACTGATCTATAAACCCTTAATGTAACTAATTAATGCGTATATAGAGAGTATATTCTATAAACTTAGTGTTTTATTTATTACTTTGAGTGCACTTTTAAAATTGTTTAAATGTGATGGAGAAGTTTTCATTTTTAAAAATTTCCAAAAGGACTTAATAGCTGTTGGATCACTCTAAAGTGTTCATACACATTGCATGATAGCTGATTTGTTGATAACTTATTTCTGACTAATTGGTCCAGAATTGATGATGGTTCACAGGTTTCACTTCCAGATGACTGACTAAAATCTAGAATCTCTCACTATGAGGGAAAGTCATTTCTGAATAATGGGTGTTGATTAGTTCCCATGAGCAAGGGAGTACTTATTCCAATACACAGTTCCTCTACCTGTCTGCATTATTGGTCCTAATTAGTTCCTTCCACAAGATGCCAAGTAATCAATGGCAAAAAGATTGAAATACCTTTTTATACTCATATCTGGTTTTTCAAGGAACGAGTTGCAGTTTCCATTTTATCCACATTGAAATACTAAATATTCAGTCTCTCAGAAGCCTTCAAGAAGGTGATTTATTTGAGAACACACTAAATGTATTTAGCTCATGTAATTTATCTTCTGAATTTAAAAAATAAGCATTGTTGCAATATGAAGCAAAATCCTGTTGCAATTCAAATTCCCTTTCTTTGTTCTTATAACATCTTCATGAGGCAGATATTAATGTATTCCCGTTTACAGATGAGAAAAAGTAAATGTGGAAAAAATAAACAGTGTACTGAAATCATAAGTTTTGAGGCTTAAAGCATGAGACACTTAGAAGTATGGATAACAAAGCTGTATGTGTGTGCGTGATATGACTGGATTAAAAGAGAGAGTTGTTTTTCTGGGTTTAAGCTAAACCCGTTGTTAGGAGTAATTATTTAAGCAAGCAATTTCTTAACATAAGATGAAATTTTGAAAATGTAATCCAGGTGACATGAGTAATAAGTAGAGACATTTTAACTCTTGAGCATAGTTCTTTATTTTGTTTTGTTTTAGCATTTCTGATAGTGAAGGTAACTTTCCTCATGATTGATATCTATTTTTGGAATCCCTTAGGAGGCATCCCAATTTATACTAAAACAAAAGAATGAAATGCAAGCTTTCTGCAGACCAAGTATTCCCCAATTTTTGCATGCTCTATTTTCTTCAGCTGATGAACTACTGCTGACAGTGGTTTCTCACTGTTCAGATATAATCTGCTATTACCACTGGGACCCATACTCACAAGTATCCTCTGTCTCCTTCAGAGTTTAAGCTACTACTTTTTTCTGTCTGATGGGAAACTTTCTTGGCCTTGCAGTGTATGACTGCCAAAGATCTGAATGTGTCAACCACACCACCGAAAGAACATCTTGAATGCAGGGCCAATTAGAGGGAAGCATTAGATGAAGCCACTGAACCATTAGGAGGCCTACAAAGATCCCCTAACAGTCTTTTTATCTAAAAGAGAACTGTGGTTGGAAACACACAGATGGAGTTGTCTTTAGGGATATGCTCTTCACACACGTGGGTTCTGTTGAAGCATTTCACAAATAGGAGACTTAACATTTTGTAACATTTTGCAGAGCCTACATCACACAGAGGAACATCGGTCATCTATTATTAATATGTTTGTCTTGACCAAAAGTGTCTTCATACATGCTGTTTAACCCCTTCCCTACTAACGAGACTTTTACTAGAGGACAGAGGCTTTGGACAATTTTGATTAAAGATATTTAGTAGCTCAGTTTTTCTGTCAGGACAACACAAAATACATAATATTAATTTTCTTCGTGTATTTTTTCTTATTGCTGACAAGTTGGCTTGGTGTTTGTAAATAGCTGCAATGGATTCTAAATCAAAATGCTTTAGTTTTGTCCTGTTATATTTAGAAATAGTATTTTTTCATATTTAAAGGACCACATCAAGGCTAAAGAGAGATCTATATTTAAACGTATTTTCAGGCATCTTAAACTTTATGCTTTGTATATTTTTAGTTACCATAAAACTTAATTTGACTTAAAAATGCTGGTTAGTTGTCTTCTACCAAGAAAGATTTAAAATGTTCTGGAGAGAATTGTAGTCAAAGCTCTTTTCTTTAGTCAATATGTATTTCGCATCATATATAATTAAGAGGTAAACTGAAATTTATATTTGGATTAATTATCACCTGCAATGCCTATGTAATTTCTATGGCCCAAAATGAAAGCAAAAGCAATGGATAAATGTTATCCCACAGACATCAGAATTATGCTTATGGATGGTTAGCTGCTTGTAGCCACAATTTTCTCCAAGATGCTTGAGTGAGTACTTGAAACTGACTTCAAGGGTAGGTGTGTGGGTGAAGAAGTACAACTATATGGCAGGACTAACACTCTAGAAACAACATTTAATGTTTTATAACTTACCCTTATCTAATACATGATAGCAACAGAAAATCAGACGATATTAGAAATGGGTTATCTGGATTGAACTAAACGTGTGATCCCTATCTCTCATCATAAACGAAAATCAACTCAAAATGGGTTGAAGACTTAAACATAAGACCTGAAGCTATAAAAATAGTGGAATAAATAACCTAGTGAAATTTTTCCTGGACATTGGTCTAGATAAAGAATTTTTTTGCTAACACCTCAAAAGTAAAGCAATAAAAACAAAAATAGACAAATGGGACCTTATCTAATTTTAAAAAACTTCTGCACAGCAAAATAAATAAACTAGAGTGAAGTGACAATCTGCTGAATTGGAGAAAACATTTGCAAACTATTCATCTGACAGGGCACTAGTATCCAGAATACACAAAGAAACAACCTAATAGGAAAAAATAATAATAATCCCACTAAAAAGTGGGCAAGGAACGTGAATAGACATTACTCAAAAGAAGACATATAAATGACCAACAGGATGTATACAGAAATTCTCAACATCACTAATCATCAGATAAATGCAAATCAAAACCTCAGTGAGATATCATTTTAGTCCAGTGAGAATGACTTTTATTAAAAAGATAAAAAATAACAGATGTTGGTGTGGATGCACAGAAAAGGGAACTCTTATACACTGTTGGTGGGAATGTAAACTAGTACAGCCATCATGGAATACAGTATGGAAATTTCTTAAACAACTAAATACAGAATTACCATTCGATAAACAATCCCACTATTGGATGTCTATACAAAAGAAAAAAAATCATTATATCAAAAGGATACAAACACTTGCGTGTTTATTACAGCACCATTCACAACAGCTAAGATACGTAGTCAACTTAAACATCCATCAACAAAGAATGGATAGTGAAAATGTGGAAGCTTACACACTTTGAACATATGGAGATAGAGAGTGTAAAAGTAGATAACAGACTGGAAGGAGTGAGTAGAGGTGGAGAAATGAAAAATGGGTTAAGGGTTACAAACATACAGTAAGATAAAATAAATAAATGCAATACTTGATGGCAGAATAGGATGACTATTTTTTTTTTTTTTTTTTTTTGAGTTGGAATCTCACTCTGTCGCCCAGACTGGAGTGCAGTGGCCGCTGCCGGCCACCGCAGCCTCGACCTGCTGGGCTCTGGCGATCCTTCTGCCTCAGCCTTCCGAGTAGCCAGAACCACAGTCACGCGCTATCACACCCGGCTGATTTTTTGTAGAGATGAGGTCGTGCCAAGTTGCCCAGGCGGGTCTCGAACCCTCAGGCTCAGGCAATTCACTCGCCTCAGCCTCCCAGGGCATAGGATTACAGGCTGAGCCACCGAACCCAGCTAGGATGACTATTCTTAAGAAAAATGTATTGTACTCAGGTGATGTGCACTATGAATACCCTGACTTGATCACTATGTATTATATACATGTAAGAAATTTTATCATGTGCCCTAACTATGCACAAAAATTGGGGTTAAAATATAGTGCAGTAAACCATGGCAAATTTAATAAGCTTCTTCTGTAAACCTAAGGAGTAAAATCATAGAACATTTATAGAAGTTTCTGATTTGGGACTTTTGTCTTCTATTTTATTCAAATATAAGGGCAAGGGTATTTTTTGGTGGTATTATATTACATATTCATGTATGAACTCCAATACATACAATGATAATATGCAACAAAGTCTTAGATATAAAGACCTAAACAGCAATAAATGATAGACAAAAGATGCATCCGTCATGCAATAATTTCTTAAGCAGTAAATATTGGAATGCATACGTATAGCATATTATGAAGCAATCCATTCTTCTCACCTTTGGTCAGATATATTTAAACAAAGAAATGTGATAGTATGTGATAGTTTCATATTTTTCATAGTGAAGTATTTTGTAAAATATACAGTCAAACTTAAAGAGAAAGCTAATTTGAAAATAGTTCAGCAGGTAAAGTGAAGGAATTTAGATTACTTTACTTAGCCTAAAGGTAAATTATTAGTGTCACAAGGAGCTATCTTAGAATGTCGAAAGGAAAATACTCCCCAATTCCCACATGATTCAGTCTTTGTTTTCCTTATCCCTGGAATCATTGTCCCAATTTGTATGTTCTGATCCACCCCAATGACAGAGGCAATATTGACAGTCAAAATGGTTTGTATATTATCTTTAGCTCTTCAGTTGGTTTCCATTAAGACAGTAAATCATATACTCAAACCTCTCTTTTTCATAGAAGCAGAAAGAACAAAGATAACAGTATGGTGAGATGACTTATTCGAAACAAACTGGCACCTTATGAAAGTAGTCCCTTGTTACTGCTTCCCCATTTGTTTTTTCAAGCTTCCTTAGTGGTTCCCAAGGTTTAGCAACTTTCTAGAGATTCTATTTCATGCTGTTGGACTGAGCCTGCAGATATAAGATGCAATTGAGTTTAACTTAGCACCATACTTGACTTCAGCTGCTACTTGTGTTCTGCATCAGTCTCTTACTACAGAGAAAGATGCAGGCACAGAAGTTTATATACTCATTTTTATTGTACAGCATCCTCACCCTGCAGACCCCAGCTGCAGCATGATCCGTCCAGTTATCCATTGTGGTGGTAAAATCACAACATCACCGCACAGCTGCTCCTGTGAACACAGCCTGCCTGTGTCATACCATGAATCTCTCTTCTCCATTGCATTTGTGTGTGTGTGTGTGTGTGTGTGACTCTATGGCGACTCTTAGAAATTACCTGGAGCAGTGTTTTATGGTCTGGAGTTTTCCACTCATATGATTGAGAAAGGAGTCATGTGGCATTTTCAACATAGTCACTTTCTTGACATAAGAAAGAAGTAATTTTAAAAATCTGTACTTTATGGCAGCATATCGTGGATAAAACAAGTGCATAAAAGGTGCCATTACAGAAAAGGAGTTTGATGTTAATTGTAAATCAATGTATAAGTGATCCATTCTTAACTGTCTACTGCCCAGATCATTATTTAGAATTGCTGCTTGTGGCTCAAAAGTAGATGCATCCTTCTTTCTACTACTTTCCTCTCCATAGTAAAGCCACGGCAATGACTACCCTATAATTATTTTGTTCTGAAAATGGCAGACGTGATCAAATTCTGTAAACATTTTTGTCTAAACAGGATTAGTTGGGAAACTTATGAAAGAAAAATTTTAAAATTATTTCAATGCAGATCAAAGAATAGACTAGTTTGGGGCTACTTTTGTCCAGAAAGGTAGATACAGCCATTGTTGGAGGCAGTGAAATAAACCACGCAACTTTTTGTAAACATTTAATTGGTATAGGACATTTGCAAAGCAAACATTTTTAATATTTACACATTTTAACATAAATTTAAAATAATAATTGTATTTAAATATAACATTAAGTATATTTTATATATTATTTATGTCTTTGAGCCTTTCCCTTCTCTTTTATTACATTTTAATTTTAAGCACTCTGATTTTGAATCGGCGGGAAACTATGTATGGTGAAATCTTTTGAGCTGCATTTTTTTTTCAGTACACATTTTTATAGAAAGATGTGGCCTTAACACTGTTATAAGGTGACTCCAAATTTTGAGACATAAGAAAATTTAAAACAATTCAAAATCTTTAACTTGTGTGATGCCTTCCCAAAGTAGTTTGAGATTTTAAGTATGTAAAAGTTAGTAGTATCAAATATGTGACATGATTCCAGCGTTTATCATATATGACCTCAGTTCCAGTAAAGAGCATACCAGGGACCTATTTCTCAGGATGCTCCATGGCCCAAAGAATTGATTTTTTAAAAAATTTTTACTTTTTATTATTTTTTAAATGTGGGGTACAATTCAGGATTAGGTACATAAGTGGTCATCGTACAGGTGAAGTTTGGGTGAAGTTTGGGTCTCCTGTTGGTCCTCGTACAGGTGAAGTACCTGGTTTAAGATCAGGTACCCTTATTGATATTATATGTGTTCCCCGTACCGCTGGCAGTGTCCCACCACTGCCAATTCCTTTCTTATAGTATTATAATAAATGGTCAGGGTACACTTATGCGTGAGAACATGTGGTACTCAGTTCTTTGTTTCTGTGATAGGTCAAGAACTGGTTTTAATGGAATTCTCTTTTAGTTTAAAGTGAGTTTGATCCTGCTTCTTCTCCTCTTCCTCCCGTTTTTTTGTGTGCCTCTATTCTTCTTCTCTCACTCTTCTCTCTCCTATCCTATGGTTCCAGAAAGTATCTCTGAGGTTCCTTAGAGGAGAGCACCAAGGGAACATCAAGGAAGGAAACCTGGACAACACTCCTGGTCTTATTCCATAAAATATGAAGGCTTGGAGCTTTTTAAGCAAAATAATTAAGATCTCATGTTTTATAAAACACTGGAATCTAAATAAGACCTAATTTGGGAAAAGGATTCTACTCCTGAAAAGAATCTTAAAACCACTTCTTTAGAGTTTGAAGTAAAATGATTCTACATTGATGTAACCTTGGTAATAATTTTTCCTATTTGAAAATTAAGATTTTTCTTTTTGCATGCCTACCTTCCTGTTAAATGATAGCAAATCCCTTTATAAATATACATATACATGGAATAAATCAGTTATTTTAAATGGATATTGTCAAAACTTCACACATGTTCAAGGGCAACCACAGTAGGCATTTTATGTACTATATCTTTTGAGGGGAATCTTGAGAATTGCAACACAGAGCCCATGTAGGAGTTGAAGTAGGTTCCGTCCCTCAGTGTTGTTGTACAATAGTTGTATTTCAGATGTGTTTGCACTGTATTGTATTATTTTCAAGAGTATACTGGCTATGATTTCTGAGCTATAACAATAAGTAGAACTCTTTCATCGTGTTCTACATAAACATTTTGGCTCATAGAGATATGATTCAAAATTGGAACAATAGAACAAATAACCTAATTTGATTTTTCTACAAAACATTTTTCCTTACTCAAAAAACCTTACCCATTTGTTTCCTTTTTAATGGATTACTAAATCAGTGAACCTTGGTAAATTTTCAGTGAAATTTCTGTGTTTGTAGGTTATCATGAGTTTATTATGCTTTTCCCTAATTATTTGTTATGATTATCTTGGCAGATAACATATGACATTAACATAAATGTTTTATAATTAAAGATGGTTGTTTCCATACTTTATTTCTCCATGCCAATGTTCCATATTGCTTTAATTTTTAGTTCATCTTTTATTATTTGTATTTATTTTTCCTCTGTTTAAAGGAGAAAACGGGTCTTGCCTTACCTGTTTTTTTGTATCCTGATTTACATCTAAAAGTTGCTCAATAGATATTTGTTAACTTTCAGATAAGTGAGTTATTATGCTTCCTGTATCATCAAGATGCTTTTGGTAACACAAAGCAAAACATTCAGGCAAAAGTTGTTTAAACCAGTGCTACTGAAAGTGTGTCCCATAGATTATTGTCAAAATACAAACTTTATTTCTGATCTGCAAGTAGCTAAGTGATTAAAATTATGCATTTCAAAACATTTGTAGCTATTTTAGTTTATCATGATATTCAAGTTCTTGGCCATTATCTTAAGAATTTGTTTTTATTATATCTGACAACTGTTTTTGTCTTCAACTGATTGAAAATTAAAATAAAGACACTTATTTATTACAGAGTGTTTAAGAAGCACAAGTTTAGACAATGAGTGTTTATTAAAAAAGCTCACATATGAAGAAATCAAGAGGGAAAGAATTAATGGGTTTAGATTCAACAGTGTTCAACAATGTTAGGGTTGGAGGTTATTGTTTCTGAGATTGTCTTGGTCTTCTTGCTTGGTTACAATGGCCATCAGCAGTTATAAGCCTCATATTTGCATATGAAAATACTTACCTCAAGAAGGAAATGGGCAAATGCAGAAATTATCTCCTCTCTCATAGCTCTTGTTTTGTCTGGGAAAAAAATAGTTTCCATCTTTCTCCCTATGTATGATTAATCAGAATTAGACCCCTTATCTTCCCTGAACCAATCTCTGCAAAAATATCATGGCTTAGTCCAGCATGATTGATTCTCTGGGAGAGACACCTACTTGCATGACCAGAGTCAGTACTCTCTCAGCACGAACTGAAGAATGGTTCTGCACATTTCTCTAATGGCCTAAAAGTATACAAAATTGACGTTACTATTGGCACTGTTTCAATAAGGGGGAAGGTATTATATTAATATTTCAACTTTATCTATTATAACCATTCTTCATATTTTATACAACTACTCTCTACATAGCTAGTGTTGTTTCTATTTTAGAGATAGGAAAAAGGAATCAGAAAAGTTAAATATCTTGCTCAAGGTCACATTGCTGAGAGGTAAGTAGAGCTGGAATTCTAACCCTGCACTTTGAAATGTCTAGACTCAAGTTATCTCTACTAAGTCACAAAGGTTCTTTTTGTGTGGTACTGGTTGAGTGGCCCTTGAGTGCATAATATCAGAAATCTTGGGAGGTCTAATCAGGGAGACTGGTTTGAGAAATGGCTCCTCTAAATAGGTAATATGAAATCTCTTAACATTTCTAAGTACAATTAATGTGTTTCTGGCATATGGATCTTTTTCTTCAGTTTACTAAAATATGATACTTTCTGCTTCTGTCTGAATTGCATCCTTCTATACAATATCTGTCCATATCATTGCTGCCCCAGGCATCAAAGCCCACTGCTGCTATCATGGTCCTGGACATAATATGCAGAAGTTGTATTCTTTGTAATTCTGGAATCGAGAAGAACATTTCTCAATAAAACCCTTGTGCGTGGAGAATAAGTATAGCTTGCAACTTTACTAATATTTTATGACCATACTATATAGTAACAGCACTGTGGCCTAGCTAGGCCTTCAAAAAACATTTTTAGCCCAAGAGTGCCAAACAACCCACTTTCAAACACTTCATTGTAACACAGTTTTTTGATAAGCTGAAAATTGTGCAGTTTATGAATTCTTTCTCGATCTTATAGTTTCTCATATTCCAATTCCCTAGAAAATTGCTTTTGAGAAAGGGTAGACAATATATCTCTGGAGTAGTCCATTTTTTTTTTTCATTCCAGTGCTGAGCTGGGCATATAATCCTATTTGTCTTTGACCATGTTCTTTTCTGCTGGTGATATTCTATTCTAGCTAAGGCAAGCTGCATAATAAATTTTAAAAGCCTGTGAAAATAAGCTTGGGAACATTCATCTTTGATGCTCAAATATGTAGATTTTATTATCACTTTTCTGAAAACGTTATCACTTATTAAACTATGTGGATCCACCTTAAGGTATGTTTTTTCTATCTCAGTCCTATGTTGTCAATTATACTCAGTTGCAAATTACTACAGGTCAGCAACTTTGACTTGTGTGGCATTTGGTAATGCTCATTAATGTTACTGGCACTGTCTTTGGATGGAAAACCCCAGCATGTGTATAATGCATAATTAAACATTCTCATCAGATTCACTGTTTTATGAGAAGTCATAAAAGCAAAACTTGGGGCATAATAAGTCCATCTATTTTCTAAAAATCTCCATGTACTTTCCTTTAAGGAAAAAAAAGTAATAATTTATATTGAAGTACGGACAATGAAACCTAATTTGCTTAATTTATTTTCCTTTACCTCATGTGGCAGTCTTCTTGCTTTTTTCTACTGTTTTGTAACTCAAATTGCATGTTTTGTACTTTGAGAATATATGTGCTGCATTTTAAAACTTTCTTATATTTTTAGTTATACATTTATAAATTATAATTGTATATGTTATGGAGTAAAAAATGATTTTATGATTTATGAGTACAATGTGGAATAATTAAATCAAGCTAATTAACATATGTATCACCTCAAATACTTATTTTACTTATTTTTGTGATGAAAACATTTGAAATTTACTCTTAGCTATTTTGGAATGTATAATACATTATTATTTATTATATTCACTGTGCTGTGCAATATATCTCAAGAAAAAAATTTTATTTCTCTTGTCTGATTGAGGCTTTGTGCCCTTTGTCCATCATCTTCCCATTACCCCTGCCAAAGTCTAGACTCTGGTATCACTATTTTACTCTCTGATTTGTGAAATTTGTATTAGATTCCACATGTAAGTGAGCACATGTGGTTTTTGTCTTTCTGTACCTGGCTTATTTCACTTAGCATAATGTTCTTAAACAAAAATGATATTGAAGGGGTGGCTTCAATGAAGTTGAGCATGTCTTGTGAAATAATTGATTCTTACTGATTTTTTTTTGAAAACATGTGAAATGATTAAAAATTGGTATTAGAGACATAACTGATTTTTTTTTTGCTTTTTTGTTTTTAAAACTTTTCATTTTTTTTGAGGAGTCCAATATTTATTAAATGAATTCACAGAGGAGTCACTAAAAACATTTATGTGAGGTTGGGTGAATAGAAAAAAATCATTTAATTCACTATTATCTATTTTTTCTTTCTTTTTGAGTTGGAGCCTCCCTCTGTTGCCCAAGCTGGAGTACAGTGGAACACTCATGGTCACTACAGCCTCGATGTGCTGGGCTCAGGTGATCTTTCTGCCTCAGCCTTCCAAGTAGCTGGAATCACACAGGCATGCGTCATCGCACCTGGCTAATTTTTTGATTTATTGTACAGACAAAGTTTCACCATGTTGCTCAGGCTGGTCTGGAACCTCTGAGCTCAGGCGATTCTCTCGCCTCCACCTCCCAAGGTGCTGGGATTGCAGGCATGAGTCACCACACCTGGATTACCTATTAAACACCTATTTTGTCAAAACACAGTCCAAGGAAATTTGAGTTGGAACCAGACAAAAAGTGAGGCATAATCCTTGCTTTCAAATAGGATATTTCATACAATATAAACTAAATAAATAGCATATGATGACATACAGTTATATACCAAGTGAGTCCTCATTAAAAAATTGCTTTCCCAGTTTTTTTGTTATTATAGGTTTATATATACAGTATTTTTTTTCTCCTTTTAATTTTTTTATTTTAAAGATGTGGGGTACAATTCAGGGTTAGGTATACAAATGTTCATTATGCAGGTACCCTCTGGGATGCCATGAAAATAATATTAAGAGGGGAATTCATATCTCTACAAACACATATGAAGAAAATGGAAAGATAACAAGTTAACAGCCTAACAAATCACCTAAGGGAGCTGCAAAAGCAAGACCACCAAAACCTAACTTAAGCAGAAGACAAAATAAAAGTCCAAATTAGAGAAACAGAAGACGAAAAGATAATACAAAAATCAATGAATCAAAAAACTGGTTCTTTGAAAGGATAAACAAGATTAATGGTCCCCTAGCTAAACTGACCAAGAAAAAGAGAGAAAAAGTGCAAATAAACACAATCAGAAATGCAAATGGTCGAGTCACAAATGACCCTGAAGAAATACAAAAGATTATTAGAGACTACTATGTACACTTATATGGAAATAAACTTGAAAACCTAAAGGAAATGGAGGACTTTCTGACATCACACAACGCCCTCAAGTTTAAACTAAGAAGAAATCGAGACCCTAAACAGACCAATAGCAATCCAGGAAATTGACTATGTCATAAGAAAATTACCTATAAAAAAAGCCCTGGACTAGATGGTTTTTGAGGAGAAATCTATAAAACATACAAGAAGGAGCTGATACCAATCCTACTGAAAGTATTCCAGGCAATTGAGAAAGATGGAACTCTTCGCAAATCATTTAACGAAGCTAACATCACATTGATACTCTAACCAGGTAAAGATCCAACAAAGAAAGAGAACTACAGGCCAATATCCTTGATGAACATTGTTGCTAAAATTCTCAACAAGATCCTAGCAAATAGGATTCAATAACACATCTCAGAAATTATCCTGACCAAGTAGGCTTCATCCCCGGGATGCAGGGATGGTTCAACATTCATAAGATGATAAATGAACCGGGCTCGGTGGCTCAGCCTGTAATCCCGCACCTTTGGGAGGCTGAGGTGAGTGGATTGCCTGAGCCCATGCATTCGAGACCCGCCTGGGCAGCGAGACCTCATCTCTACAATAAATCAAAAATTAGCTGGGCGTGGTAGTGCATGCCTGTAGTTCTGGCTACTCGGAAGGCTGAGGTGGAAGGATCGCCGGAGCCCAGCAGGTCGAGGCTGCTGTGACTGGGAGTGGCCACTGCACTCCAGTCTGGGCGACAAAGTGAGACTCCAACTCAAATAAAAAAAAATGATAAATGTAATTAAATACATCAACAGATGTAAAAACCACATGGTTATATCATTAAACACAGAAAAACATTTTGATAAAATCCAGCACCACTTCTTGATAAAAACCCTTGAACATCTAGGCATAGATGGAACATACCTCAAAATAGTAAAAGCCATCTATAGAAACCCACAGCCCACATACTGCTAAACAGACAGAAATTGGAACCATTTCCTCTGAAAACCGGAACAAGACAAGGATGCTCATTCTCACCCCTCCTTTTCAACATAGTTCTGGAAGTCCTAGTTAGAGCAATCAGACAAGAGAACGAGATCAGCAGTATTCCAGGAAAAGAGGAAGTCAAGTTTTCCCTCTTTGTAGATGACATGATTCTATACCTCGAAAGCCCAAGAGAATCTGTCAAAAACCTCCTTGTATTTTTAAAAAGTTTTTTAAAATAAAAAATTTTGATTTTTTTATTTTAAAGATGTGGGGTACAATTCAGGGTTAGGCATAGAACTGTTCATTATGCAGGTATCCTTGTTGATAAGGTGTGCCCCACCTTCTCCAGGCAGATTTCCACTACTGCCAATCCCGCTTCCCTGCCCCCCACCCCAGCAGTTTCCTGCCACTGCCAATCCTTTCTTATTATATTACAATAATTGTTCAAAATCCTCTTATGAGTGAGATCATGTGATGCTCAGTTCTTTGTTTCTGTGAAAGATCATTCAGTATTATAGACTCTAAGTCCATATAGGTTGCCGTGAAGTTCATGATTTTGTTCTTTATAGCTGTGTAATATTCCATTATGTATATGTACCACATTTTTTTAATCCAGTCCTCTTTTGATGGGCAGCACAGATGGTTCCATGTTCTTGCTACTGTGAACAACGCTGCGATAAACATATGTGTAGCAGGTATATTTTTATAGAGTGATTTGAGTTCTTCCATGTATATTCCCAGGACGGAAAATGTGGGGTCATATGGAAATAACTGATATTCTCATTTGTTACTCGTAAAAACATGTTTTCTTCACATTTTCTTAGTGTAGACCATGAACACAATCAGAGTATCCTCTCTAAAAACAATTTTAAATATTTGCAGGCTGCTTAGCTTTAGTTAGAAACAATATAGAGACTTAAATACTCAAATTATAAATGTAAGTGGTTCTGTTTCTGCTGAGTCTGGAATGCCACATGGATAAGGTTTACTCTTACCCAAACTTTTAACACAATAGTCCATGTCAGCAGGATAGAATCACAAACGAGTTTTTTATTCATTGCAATAAACTCTTTGATATGTCTATTATTAATGTTGTCTTTAGCCCAAAAGTGTGGCAGCACCCAAAATTAGGAATTTTAGAAAGAAATCATGGAACAACTCGGACAGAGAATTGAGAATTGCTTGATTTTGTGTGATCATATCAAGGTGTATCGGAGAACTGAGATGTATAAATAAACCAAACTCTGGAACGGTAGTATTAGGAGGTTTGCAGGGTAGCACGAAGTTGTAACAGAATTTCCATTTCAGCTTTTGAAATATTTAATCCTTTTTCTTTCTTAGCCTACCTGTTAAAGAGTTTTTTTTCTTTCTAATTTAATTGTGTATTTTCTTGAGAAATACTACAGGCTATGAGAGAGGCTGACTGGAATAATGGAGTATGTTGACTCCATGGTAGAATTCTCCATTGTTTAGAGATCACCGTTCAGCTATCCGCATGGACAACAATTTAAGATAATCATCAAAGTAAGATCTGTACACTATGTCACTCCCAGATACTTCTCATTCCATTCTTTCCCTTTGAAGTTCCCTATCTTCAGCTTAAAGTTTTGAAATCATTTTTTTTGAGGCATGACCTTGCCATTTATCTATCTGCTGGTTTTTGGAATGAAGTCACCTTCCTTCTGTTACATATCATGCTTTTGTTTTGTCCTGAAAGCAACAAGTATCAGAACTTGCAATAGGCAACAAAATGAGAATTTCAAGCATGCTTGATTCCAGACAATAATGTAATGGGTTCCAAATGCTATATTTCCAATGTAGTAAAAAGTACTAACAGCAAATGCGACAATGTCAGCTGTTTTAATTCTTCAGGATAGGAAGGGTTTTATTGGGGTGATAGCAGTAGAGAGGATTTAGGGCATTTTTTTTTTTTTAACAAAAAAATTGTGTTCCAGAGATCATCTACTACAATCTCTTTCTTCAGAGGGGAGAGAATTGATTTCACTTCTAGTGACTCTTCAATGGGCAATCTAGCATGCTGAAATGTTGTGGTTCTTCAGCTTCATTCTCCACAACACTCAGGGAAAGTTCACAAAGACCTAATGTGAGCCAGAGGCAGCTTGCCTCCTTGCTGCAGTGAGGGCAGGATTGCTGGATGAAAGTGTTGATCATTTTGCATAGCTCGTCTGAGCAGTTCATAGAGATGTGGCTATTCTGGTAGTAAGTGGGCATTCAACGGCAGAAAATGTCTCCCTCTAATTCGCCCCAGATGAAACAGCAGAATCCTAGTGTCTTGCATGGGAAAGGTTCTCGTGTGTTTGTTGCCCAAGTAAATAAATGAGGGAATATAAATGGATAGAATTTGGGAGTGGGTCTTAGATGTAGATCATGCCTTTCAAATTATAACATAAGATCAACTCAACTTGCTTCTTAACCCAGGGCAGTATTGTACCTTTCCACTCATTTAGGGCATTTGGAACTGTCTGGAGACGTGCTGGTTACCACAGTAATGGGATGTAGTGAGGGATGTGAGGTATTATGATCACTTTTAAAAGGTAGAAATGCTAATGCCCTTGATGAACAAGAAGTCCCGTACAATGAGGAATTCTTGTCTAAAATAATAAATAATATTCCCATTGAGAAGCAGTCAGTCTTTGCCTGGGTTTTCTGAGAGGAAGGTTGGAGACCCAAAAGCCATTACTTTCTCAAGTAATTGATATCTTTGGGGGCACATGACATTCAGAAAAAAACTTTAACTTTAAACCTTGAAAATTCTGCCCATTAATATCAGCTCTATCCTTCAGAGAAAGGATAGCCAGCTTCCACTAGTGTCATTCCTATAACTCATTTACTGACCTTGCCCATTCTGGTGGCTTTCCTGGGGACACTATCCAGGTTGTCTTTGTCCTATTAAGGTTGGACATTTGAAACTAAATCTAATCCTCTAGCTTCAGGCTGTCCAAGCAACATAAAGAACAAATCTAGCCTTAGTGGTCATAAGTACTGTTTTTTTTCTATCAATGCACTCTAAAATTGCATTCATTTTTTAAAAAATTCTATTAGTTCATTATCTAAAACTTCAAATCTTCTTCATATGAAGTGTTGTCAATCTAAGTTTACATAATTCTGTACTAGAGATTAGTAAATGTTCTTGGTAAAGAGCCAGATAGTAAATATGTTGGCCTCCACAGGCCATTTGGTCTCTGTCACAACTATTCAACTCTCCTGGTGTAGCATGAAAGCAGCCAAGGACAGTACAGAACTGATTGGGGTGGTTCTGTTTCAATTAAACTTTAGTTACAGAAACAGGTGGTATAGGGTAGATTTGTCTCATGGACTGCAGATTCCCAGCCCTTGTTTTATACTTAAAGAATTATTAGATTTAAATCTAAATGTAGTACTTT
Source organism: Cephalopachus bancanus (assembly GCA_027257055.1). Taxonomy (NCBI): domain Eukaryota; kingdom Metazoa; phylum Chordata; class Mammalia; order Primates; family Tarsiidae; genus Cephalopachus; species Cephalopachus bancanus. The sequence continues at coordinate 1,009,755 of JAPVLO010000096.1, read as the reverse complement.
ATTATGCTTCTCTGTATTATTTTGTTGATTTCAGCCAATAATTCTAGCCAGCTGAGACCTTCTTGAATTCTAATTATTTCAGTTCTGTTATCTAATAAAAAGAATTAGACTCTTTTTCAACTTTGTGTCACCTAACACTACAACTTCTGTGCTTTTATCTAGTTCTTCACCATACCAAAACATAAATAGCACCTAAATTAAGAAGTCTAAAAAAAGATTCTATACCATGTAACTAGTCTTTCTAGTTTAAGATGATCAGTGATCTAATCTGATAAACATGTTTTGGTAACCATAATTTAACCATCAAACTTCTGTCTCATAGCAGCTAGTTCTTTCTTTTTGTGTAAAAATTACCAAAAGATTATATTGCCTTCCTGAAACCAATATATATATATAATAAGTTCTTATGCTACTACATTAGTGCCAAAATGTCTTATATTGGTCATGAATAACAGGCCTTTAGCATATCATCTGTTTACTCATATATTTTTGCAGTTTGCTGAGAAGAGATGTCCATCTTATCAGCCAGACCCCTGCACCCACCCCTTTTGAAATATGTGCCCAAGTTGGGTACTTATACCATTGTAACATGAATACACAAACATCTAACTATGAATCTGAAATCATAGTTTAGTCTGTAGGTCCCTCCCTTCCTTCTCAAGGACATCCTGGGCCACATGCTAACCTCTACTAGGTCTCCTATAAACATTTCAAGGAGATTGAGTAAAAGAAAGGTAATCAATCTAATGAGTTCATATCTAAGAATGTTTTTAGTAGGTACCCTTTTTCTATCTTAATTATCTGTTTTAAATAAACCTGGAAGATGAACTTATGTGATACATGGACCTGGAGAGAAGAAGTTAGTCAAATGAACTCTTCATCTGCATGGATAATGGAATATAAAAACTAAGAAGACAAACTTTTTTTTTTCTGATATAGCTTGCACCACACACATAGTTAGCATTTTTCTGCTATTCTGGTACCAAATCACATCCCATTTTAGAAAAAGCAATTTTTTGGAAGCTGTGAAAGACAGTTCAGGTCTTTTCATTAACTACATGCGTTTTTGTTATTTCTATACCCTTTGCTACGACATCAGGGAAGTTGGATACTATGTGTGATCTGCCTGTCTGTTATGACAATATAATTTTTTGGAATTTCGCACTATAATAAAATTTAGATGGACCTGAGACTTGAATACATCTGAGACATTGATTACATTTTTCTTGAGTTCAGTTTCCTTTTAAGGTGTTTGTCACATCATTTGATGCTCTATCTTGATTTTTCAAAAAGTAGTAGTAAGAAATTATGTAATTTTGAGTTTTCTCTGTCATTTCCCCCAAATTGTAAGCCTATTAGTTCCATAGTCATAGACTTATTTCTATTTTTTTAACTTTACAAATCGTGCCTTTTCCAGTTTAAATACTAGTCTTAATGACCAACGAATATAGTAAATCTAAGTACTGTGAAATGTAGTCAAATATTATTATGTTAAAGGAGTAGTAGAATATTTTATAATTTATATTTAGAAGATTATTTAATATAATGTAGTAACTCACAATATTGGGCATGTTAGTTTATTTTATTTTTTTAAAATGCGAGGTACAATTCAGGGTTAGGTATACAAATGATCATTATGCAGGTACATAAGAAAATTATTTCTTTTATTATTACCATAATGGACCTTTTAATTATTTGATGTTGAAATGGATAATATTGATCAATAGTCACTCTTCTAAATTTGACACTTACCATTCATTTTCTTCTTGGAATTCTCCATGATTTTTCAGATGATGAAGAAAGATAAACTTCATAGAAGTTATAACTTAGCTGTGTAGAAACTCAAGGGATTGTTTTTCAGGCTTAATTAATTTACAATAATTTGGATATGTAGAAAAAAATTCAAATCTGAGGGTATGGTAATTTAGACTGAATCAGTCTGTGATGTCAATTTTTATTTTATTTTTTAATTAGTAATTGAGGAGAGTGGTAAAAAGGCACTGCATGCTTGACGGTGCCACTGGATGTAAGAAGAGAAAACTAAAACCAAGTAATTATTGAGCTGCTGATGACCTCAAGCTTTATTCTAATGATTAGTTATTTGAAAAAGATGTGCTGCAAAGAATACATATGCTTCATAATAATTTTGGGTTTACCTCCATATTCAATCCTGTCTGTTAAAAACACTTCAAAAAATTAGGTCAAATTTCCCAACTTATTAGTATATCTCTTTCGAGAGAGAAAGGTGATATTCAATAGAGTGCTAAGAATTAGTAAATTTAGAGGCCTAGAATTTGTAATTACTAGTGGTCATACTTAAATTAATAAGCTGATTATTGTCAATGCATTTTTCCAGTATAAATAGTTTCAATTTTGGTTAAGTCAATCTTCACATTAAAATAACTATTTTAACTTTTTTTAAGAATGCAACTAATATTTTAATGCTTTATTTTCAATGCCAAATATAATACATATTTTCATTATTTTAATTTTTCCAGGACTCCATACTTTGGCTACATAAGATTCTTGATATTTAACTTGTATTTTTTTGTCCTATATAATTTTAATTATTTTTTTAGATTGAAAAATATAGTGCATTTAGAAAGTAAATTAGAGAGTGAGAGAGAGAGAGAGGAAATTTACTTCTCCAAGGTAGAGGAGGTTGCCAAAGCTAGGAAACATAGCCTGGCCAATGCTTAGCAAAGCGATGGCCTAATTAATTATTAATAATCATTACATTTCAGCATATGAAAAAATGCTCTACATCTCTAATCTTCAGATAAATGTAAATTATAACCAATGAGATATCATCTTACACCAGTCAGAATGGCTATAATTAAAAAGCTAAAAGACAACAGATGTTGATGAGGATGCAAAGAAAGGGGAGCACTTATACAATACTGGTGGGAATGTAAATTAATTCAACCTCTATGGAAAGCAGTATGACAGTTTCTCAAAGATCTGAAAATAGAACCATCATTTGATCCAGCAATCCCACTACTGGGTATCTACCTAAGAGACAAGAAATTATTATATAAAAAGACACCTGTGCTTGTATGTTTATTATAGCACTTTTCACAATAGCAACATCATGGTATCAACCTAAGTGTCCATCAATGGGTAACTGGATAAAACCTAAAGGAAATGGAGGACTTTCTGACATAATGCAACCTCACCAAGTTGAAACAACAAGTCGAGACCCTAAATAGACCAATAACAACCCAGGAAATTGACTATGTCATAAGAAAATTACCTATAATAATAAAAGCCCTGGACCAGATGACTTTCCAGGAGAATTCTATAAAACATACAAGGAGGAGCTGATAACAATCCTACTGAAAGTATTCCAGAAGACTAAGAAAGATGAAACTCTCCACAAATTATTTTATGAAGCTAATATCACGTTGATACCCAAACCAGGTAAAGACCCAACAAAGAAAGAGAACTATAGGCCAATATCTTTGATGAACATAGATGCTAAAATTCTCAACAAGATCCTAGCAAACCAAATTCAACACATCTCAAAAATCATCCATCATGACCAAGTAGGCTTCATCCCTGGGATGCAAGGCTGGTTCAATATTCGTAAGATCATGAATGTAGTTAGATACATCAATAGATGTAAAGACAAAAACCACATGATTTTATCCTTAGATGCAGAAAAAGCTTATGATAAAATCCAGGATGCTAGCTTGATAAAAACCCTTGAACATCTAGGCATAGGTGAAACATGCTTCAAAATAGCATAAGCCATCTCTGAGAAAGCCACAGTCAGCATACTCCTAAACAGACAAAAATTGGAACCATTTCCCCTGAAAACTGGAACAAGACAAAGATGCCCGCTCTCACCCCTCCTGTTCAACATAGTTTTGGAAGTCCTAGCTAGAACAATCAGAGAAGAGAAGATGATCAGGGGGATCCACATAGGAAAAGAGGAAGTCTAGCTCTCTCTCTTTGCAGATGACATGACTGTATACCTTGAAAGCCCAAGAGAATGTGGCAAAAACATCCTTGCAATGATAAAGGACTTTGGCAAAATCTCAGGGTATAAAATAAATGTACAAAAGATAATCACATTTCTATACACCAAAAATAAACAAACAGAAAACCAAATAAAAAGCACAATTCCATTTATAATAGCCACACACACAAAAAATGAAATTCCTTGGCATCTTCCTAACCAGAGACATAAAAGACCTTTACAATGAAAAATATAAAACACTGCTCAAAGAAATCAAAGATGGCACAAACAAGTGGAAAAATATTCCATGCTCATGGATTGGAAGAATAAACATTGTTAAGATGTCCATTTTTCCTAAGGCAATCTACAGATTTCATGCAATACCCATCAAATTACCAGCAACATTCTTCTCAGACCTAGAGAAAACAATACAGGAGTTCATATGGAAGCATAAATGACCAAGAATAATCTAAACAATCCTCAGCAAAAAAAAAAAAAAAAAGCAAAGCAGGAGGTATCATACTCTCAGACTTTAAACTATATCATAAAGCTACAATAATCAAAACAGCCTGGTATTGGTACAAGAACAGACATATAGACCAATGGAATAGAATTGAGATTCCAGAAGCAAAACCTTAATTTCTCAACAAACTCATCTTCGATAAGGCCTCCACCACCCACTATTGGGGAGAGGAGAACCTATTCAGTAAATGGTGCTAGGAAAACCGGCTGACCACATGCAGAAGATTAAAACAGGACCCCTACCTATCCTCATACACAAAATATAACTCTAAATGGATCACAGACCTAATTGTAAAACCTCTAACTGTAAGAACCTTAGAAAATACAGGAGACACTCTTATGGAAGTTGGAACTGGCAATCAATTCCTGATTAAAATGCCAAGTTCCCATGCCATAAGAGATAAGATAGACAAGTGGTACCTCATTAAACTGACAAGCTTCTGCAAAGCCGAAGAAACCATCAAGAGAGCAGGGAGACAGCCACTTTGTCTGACAAAGGGCTAACATCTAGGATCTACGAGGAACTCAAACACGCTGAAAAGAAAAAAAAAAACAAACAGTCCTACTACAAAGTGGGCTAAAGGTATGAATAGATACTTCTTGAAAGAAGACATAAAAGCAGCCGACACATATATGAAAATATGTTCAGACTCACTAGTCATCGAGGAGATGCAAATTAAAGCTACACTGAGATACCACCTAATTCCAGTCAGGATGGCCATCATCAATAACTCAAAAATAACAGATGCTGGAGAGAATGTGGTGAAAAGGGAACACTTCTATACTGTTGGTGGGAGTGCAAACTAGTTCAGTCTTGGTGGAAATCAGTGTGGCGATTCCTAAAACTTCTCAGAATTGACCTTTCATATGACCCCACAATCCCCCTACTGGGAATATACCCAGAAGAACTCAGGTCAGTCTATAAAAAAGATACTTGCACATGTATGTTTATCACATCATTGTTCACAATAACAAGAACACGGAACCAACCATGCTGCCCATCAAATGAGGATTGGATATAAAAAAAATGTGGTACATAGACACAATGGAATACTATGCAGTTGTAAAGAAGAACAAAATCATGAACTTCAACACAACTTGGATGGTATTAGAGATTATAATACTGAGTGATCTCTCACAGAAACAATGATCTGAGTATCACATGTTCTCATTCATAAGCGTACCTTGAACAACTACCGTAATACTATAAGTAAAGGATTGAAAGTAGCTGGAAACTGGGGTGGGGAGGTGAGATTAACAGTAGTCGATATCTCCCTGGGGAAGGGGGCCACTCCTCATCGATAAGGGTACCTGCACAGTGAATATTTTTCTACCTAGCCCTGAATTGTGCCCCACAATTTTAAATAAAAATTCAAAGGTGGGGGGGGAGAAAATGTGGTATATATACATCATGGAATACTATTCAGCCATAAAGAAGAATGAAATCATGTCCTTTGCAGCAATATGGACAGAACTGAAAGTCATTATCCTAAGTAAAATTACTGAGAAACAGAAAGTCAAATACCACATGTTCTCACTTACATAGGGGGAGTTAAACAATGGCTACCATGAACATAAGTATGAGAGTAATGGCCCCTGGGGATTCCAAAAGGGAAAAGAGTGGGAGAGGGGTGAGAGCTTAAAAATTATCTTTGAGGTATAATGTTCAGTATGAGTGATGGATACATTAGAAGCCCAATTCCCAACATTATGCAATATACCCAAATAACAAACCTGTACATATAACCCCTGAATCAAAAGCCAAGTAAAAATTTTTAAAAAATCAAATCATACTGATCACTGGATTTCAAAATTAATAATGATATATGAAATGCCATTTTCAAAAAATATTCAAAAATTTTCTGAAAGTCAAGCAAAAAAACTGTTGACTTTTTTTTAATTTTAAAAATGTGGGGGTAAAAATCAGGGTTAGGTATACAAATGGTCATTGTATAGGTAAAGTTTAGGCCTCACTTTGGTCTCCACTTCACCTGGTTTGAGATCAGGTACCCTGATTTATGAAGTGTGTACCCTTCCCTTGACAGTTTCCCACTACTTCCAATCCCTTTCTTATAGTATTTTGATAATTGTTCAGGGTCTGCTTATGAGTGAGAACATTTGTTTCTGTGATAGATCACTGAGTGTGATAGACTGTAAATCCATCCAAGTTGCTGAAAAGTTCATAATTTTGTCCTACTTTATGGCTGTGTAATATCCCATCGTGTATGTGCATTTTTTAAATCCAGTCTGCTTTAGATGGGCAGCATGATTGGGTCCATGTGTTTGCTATTGTGAATAGCACTATTTTGAGGTATGTTCTTTCTATACCTAGGTGTTTGAGGGTTTTTATCAAGAAGGGAAGCTGGATTTTATCAAAAGCTTTTTCTGCATCTAATGATATAATCATGTAGTTCTTGATTTTACATCTGTTGCTGTATTTAATTACATTTATGGTCTTGTGAATGTTGAACCAGCCCTGCATCCTGGTGATGAAGCCTTCTTGGTCATGGTAGAAGATTTTTGATGATTCATATTTGCTAGAATCTTGTTGAGTATTTTTGCATCGATGTTCATTGGGGATATTGGCCTGTAACTCTCTTTCTTTGTTGGATCTTTTCCTAGTTTGGGTATCAGTGTGATGTTCGCATCATAAAATGATTTGGGGAGAGTTCCGTCTTTCTTGATTGCTTGGAATACTTTCAGTAGGATTGGTGACAGCTCCTCCTCATATATTTTGTAGAACTCTCCTGGGAGGCTGTCTGGTTCAGGACATTTTTTATGGATAGTTGACTTATGATGGAGTCTATTTTCTGGATTGTTATTGGTCTTTTTAATACCTCAAATTATTCTTGTTTCAACCTTGGGAGGTTGTGTAAGGTCAGAAAATCCTATATTTCATTTAGGTTTTCAAGTTTGTTTCCATACAAGTATGCATAGTAATCTCTGATAATTTTTTGTATTTCTTCGGGGTACGTTGTGATTCAGTCTTTTGTATTTTTGATTATGTCTATTTGGGCTGTTTCTCTATTTTTCTTGGTCAATCCAAATGCTTTAAAAATTAATAGTAGTTTGTTATTACAGAACAAGGGTATTTTAGCTACATTTCTAATAAATCTGTCAAAAGAGTTACTGGATTGAAATTACATTAAAAAGATATCATTTTCTTTGGGTATCTATTGGAATCTGTATAAATAGTAGTCCATAATTGAACACAAGGTGGTTTATATTTTTAAGCAACTGTTTTTTCCAAAATTAAAATGAGACCTGAGCAGACTTGGAGGGATGTGAAGGAGTGTAGGTGGACAGACTTTATTGATGAGTCTGATGACTATTTCATACTTTAAACCCTTCTGAGCTTTCAAGTGTTACAGACTTTCCTTTTTTCCTTTGTGGGTCATTGTTGTGACTGATCCTCATAGGAAGGAAAGATGAGCCATTACCCTTTTAATGACATAGCTTGTGTGGTATGGAAATTTATCATTTTCTTCACAATTAATATGTAGTCAACTTTTAAGTTAAGGTGAAATTCACCTAAGTAAAGTTTGTTTTTTTCCAGTTAAAAATAAAAAAAACGAGGATTTAAAATGTTCTCCTATGAAATGGATTAATGTAAGTTCACATTAATTTAGGACATGTCCTTGAACAAATTCACTTTATTTATAAGTTTTAAAATTTGCCTTAATTATCTTAATTTCTGCTTCTGTTAATGATGAAGTAACTGATACTAAACTTACTCTTGTGACATAAGTAGCTATAACACTGGACAAAATGGATGAGACAGTGGTTTTCAGGTATTGGATAACAGGCAGTACAGGACTATGATCCCACTTTTGGCTACCATAGACATAAATATGAAAATAATAGACACTCGGAATTCCAGAAGGGGAAGGAGTAGGAGAAGGATGAGAGTTTAAATATTACCTATCAGGTACAATGTTCACTACTTTCCCAATGAGGAGCAGGGACCTGGAGCTTAACCAGAGAGTAGAGAGCAGTGGTCTTTCTGACATGAGGAGGCAAGTGTTGGAAGTCAGCACTTGATTTTGTTGAGCAGTAGAGAGATAGAGAAAGAATGAGAGAGAGAGAGAGAGAGAGAGAGAGAGAGAAACAGAGAGAGAGAGAGAGAGAGAGAGACAGAAAGAGAGAGATAGAGAAAGAGACGAGAGAGACAGAGATAAAGAGAAAGAGACACACACAGAGAGAGAGAGAGACGGAGACAGAGAAAGGGTCACATGCTAGAACAGAGGAATGTAGCAAAAAAGACCCATAAAGCGTAAAACTATGCTTGACAGAGTTCAGACATCCTGCTGTTAGTTTAACTGTGTGCCAGAATAACTTTGTGCCAATGCTCTTGAAGGGAGAATAACGTAATCTAGGTTCCATGTGAGTTTACATATCTCATGATATCCAGAATAAAATAAAAAATTATTAGATGTTCAAAGAACTGACACAGCAAACAAAAAAAAAGTGATTCATAATTTAGGGGAAACTTAGTCAGTAGAAACAGACCTCAAGTTATGTAGATTTTGGAATTAACGGAGAAAGACTTTAAAAACTCTCTTATAAGTATGTTCTGAGGTTTAAAGAGGAACATGGAAATTATGATTAAATAAAGAGGGGAACTCGACAGAAGAAAAGAAAGGAAGAAAAAAGAACCAGACCAAAATTCTGCCACCTAAATATATTATGTTAGAAGTGAAAATTTCCTTTAATGGGTTTCCCAGAAGGTTGGGCACTGAAGAACAAAGGGTCAAGGAACTTAAAGATAAATGACTTTTTTTAAAAAAGTAAAACCTTGAGAGAACATGTTGAAAATAAAAAAAATTGACTAGAGTCTCAGTGACCAGTGGAGCAATATGAAATGGATACAGAGAAGAGAATGGAAAAGAAATAATAGTTGAAAAATAGTGCAAAGAAATTTTCCAAGTATCATGAAAAGAAAACAAAAACTTACAGGTTCAAGAATTTCACAAACCTGGAGTAGGATAAATATACTGTACCTTATCATCAGATTGCTGAATAAGATAAAGTCTTTAAAGCAGCCCAAACAAAACACACATTAAATATAGGGAAACAACAATATAAATGATGACTAATATTTTGTCAGTGACAGTACAGGCCAGAAAACAAAATTTTTTGGAGGAAAAAAAAGTCATGTGATAACTTAGTGTGCTATTCCAAGATTAAAGTGTCTTTCAAAAGTGATAATAAAATAAAGACATTCTTCAGATGAACAAAATTGAAAAGAATCTGCTGCCAGCAGACAAGAAATGCTAAAAGAAGCTCTTCAAGCTTGAGTGAGATGACAGCTGAGAGAAAATCAGAGCCACAAATTACAAATAAGAGCATCAGAAATTATACATGTTTGTATCATAATTTTTTATTTACCTTTTTTTACAAGACAGCCTGATAGTTTAAAATAAAAATAATAACATTATATTCAGGCATTATATTGCATATAAATGTAAAATAAATGAAAATAGATGGGCTGAATAAGAGGAATTAAGTTGCTGTAAGATTCTTATATTTTACAAGAAATGGTACAATATTAATTTTAAGTAGATTGTGATAGTAAAGGGATGCCTTAACGCCTTCAGAAAATATGTATATGTAACTTTGCAGCCAGCAGAGAAATTAAAACCCAGAAGAATAATAATCTCAATGAAAGCAGAAGGGGAACAATTGCAAAAAATCATAAATAACATATTAGCAAATACACCAAGATTCTATAGAAAATCCAAAACAAATCAATAATTACATAAAAAATAAATTGATTAAACACTTTAGTGAAAATGTGTGTATTTTCATATTGGATAAAAAAATCAAATCTCAGATAGATATTATTAATAATAAAATATGGGGATAGGCATATTATGCCATTCATAAATAACAAAAAGCGTGCTTTATGAATATTATGGAAATTGAAATGAGTATTGCCAGACACAAAGGGGAAGTTTTTTTATAATGATAAAAGCTCATTTTATTAAAAATTCCACAAATTCCCAATACTCATTCAACTATTAAGTGTTTTAAAACATATTAAGCAAAATTAACAAGACTAGAGGTAAAAAAATGAGTAGATTCACCGTAAGAAATGTTAACAAATCTCAGTAATCAATAAGAAAATTAGACAAAAAGAAAATGCATAAAGATATAAATGATTTAAGCCACACTGAATAAAATTAACTTAACTGATATTTATAAAACAATGCTATCAAAAACTGCAGACTATAGGTTCAATATAATCTCATCAAAAATATTAAACTTTTGGGGGGATACAAATTAACAAACTGACTTTAAAATGCATGTGAAATGTTAAGGACTCTTGGGAGACTCACACTACCTGGCTTCAAAATTTACTATAAATTTACAGTAATTATGACAGTGTGGCATGGTTAAGGATAGTCACATTAAGGAAACAAAAGGAGTGCAGCAGTAGACCCACACACAGTTGGCAGTCGGTTTATTAATTTTTGACTAAGTTGTCAAAGCAATTCAATGGAGTGAAGATAATCTCAACAGATGATGCTGAAACATTGTATAGATGTACAGAAAATATGACTTTTGATACCAATTTCACTTCATTCACAAAAATTAATTTAAGATGGATCATTGGCATAAACATAACAGCTGAACTCTTAAATTTCTGTAAGAAAAAATAAGAGGATATCTTTGAAACTTTGGAGCAGGCAAGGAAAGGACAATATGAAAATGCATTAGCCATAAAATGATAAATTGTTCTTCATAAAAATTAAAATTTTTTTTATCAAAAGAAAAGATTTACAAATGAAAAACAAAACACACACTACAGAAAATATTTATACTACATCTTCCTGACAAAGTATGTGTGATTAGAATATTTTAGGAACTAATATAAATCAATAATAAAAAACAAATAGGTTACTTTAAAATGGATAGAAGATTTGAAGCTGCACGCACAAGAACATATACAATGACTGTAAGCATATGAAAAATATTCTTACCATTGTTGTTAATCAGGAAAATGTAAGTTAAAATCACAATGAAATCCTATATCCTACCCTGTAACACAGATAATATTAAAGACTTACAACATAAATTGTGGCAAGATGTTGAAGAAACAGATGTTGGAGAAACAGATGCTCAGATATTGTTGAGAAAATGTTAAGTGGTACAAACACTTTGAAAAACTATTTGACTGTTTCTCAGAAACTTAAACATATACTTACTCTATCACTCAGGATACCACTCTGAGGTATTTACACAAGAAAAATGGAACCATACGTCAAGCAAAAACTTACATAATATGTCCAAACTGGGAACAACCTAGTGTCCATCAATGGAGAAATGAATAAACAAATTGTGGTACAACTCACCAAAGAGAAAGGATGGAATAATGATACATGTGATAACGTGAGTGAGTTTCGGAACTATTATATTGAAAGTATACAGACATACTCTTCCAAAAGAAAACATGGACGTTCTTACTGTATGATATATTAATATGAAGTTCAGTAACTTCTATTGTGATATAATCAGAATGATGGTTCCTTAAAGGTGAAGAGAGTTAATTGGAAGGTGGCAACTGGAAACTTTCTGGGTTGGTGAAAGTGTTGTATGTCTCAGTTGGGTTGTTGGCTAAATGGGTATATACATTTGCCTCAACTCACATGAATTCTATAAAGAAGATCTTTGCATTTCACTGTGAGTAAGTCTTTCCTCAATAAAATTTTTTTTTTTTTTTTTTTTTTTGAGTTGGAGTCTCACTCAGTCGCCCAGACTGGAGTGCGGTGGCCACTCCTGGCCACCGCAGCCTCGACCTGCTGGGCTCCGGCGATCCTTCCGCCTCAGCCTTCCGAGTAGCCGGAATTACAGGCGCGCGCTACCACGCCCGGCTGATTTTTTGATTTAATGTAGAGATGAGGTCTCGCTGCCCAGGCGGGTCTCGAACCCGCGGGCTCAGGCAATCCACTCACCTCAGCCTCCCAAAGGCGCGGGATTACAGGCTGAGCCACCGAGCCCGGTTAATAAAAATATTTTTTAAAAGTATTCAGTTGCAGATTTCCTTTCAATGCTCTAAAAATTTGAATTCTTTTGGTGTTTCACATTTAACAAAAATTATTTTGGTGTGTTGCAGTTACCTGGTAATTAGCTTTCCTAGAGCCTCATTTTGATGACTACAGACATTATGCTCTCAGTAGTCTTAGTTCTGCATTTTGTCCTTTTATTAAAAGGCATGTTCATGCGGAGACAATTTCTTCCATCTTGTTAACCATTATGTCCACTCTCTGTAATGACCAATTGATTGTTAATAAATTTCTCATGGGCTCCTGAAAAAAGGTAATTAGACTTCACTTTCAGGGTCTGACTTTCCTTTCTCTTTTGTTCTGAGGATTTTTGGCTATAGGCAATAAACACATGTAACCCTCATCAGAGTTTCAGATGCTTTATTAGACCAGTTGCAAGACAGAATAGTCTTAAGCACAAACTGGCTTAAGGAACAGACCTGATGATCTGAATGCCTCTGAGAATGCAGGAGTCAAAGAACTGATGAGGAAGTGCAGATCAGTACTACTAAAATCACAAATAGAAGCTTCACTCATGAAACACCTTTCTAAAATCAATAATTTGAAATGTTTTTGTTAGCTGAATTTTCTAATAAATTGAAAATATTTATACTTACTTGCTAAGCTTGGTTATAGAATGGGAACCACTTAATTTTAAGTCATAACTTAGTAAATGTAGCAAATATTTACTAACTATTTAAAAGGTAGTTGCTAAATTCTACTGGAAATACTAAAATGAATATGATGCAGTTTCTGTACTCATCAGGAAGTTTACAGATTCATGAGGGACAGAGCAGTGTAAGGACTCATGGAGACCATGGTAAGTGTTATGATTTTTGGAGAAAGAAGAAATTATTTCACACTAGGAACAGAGGAGTCTTCTTGGAAAAACTGAGTTTGAGTAAAAGGAGTATGCATTAATTTCAAAATACTTATTTTTTTCTGATGAAAAAGGTAATTCAGACTTGTGAAAAATTTAGACAAGCAAGGCAAGAATAAAGACATATTTTAAAAACTGCAATTTCATCTGAAGTGGTTGCCCAGTTAATATTTTAGGCTGTTTCCTTTTGATCTTTATATTTGTTTTTTAGATAAGTTAAACATGTATTGTTGTATGTATATATAAATGTGTGTATATGTGTGACACATATATTGTATTGTGAGTTCACATTTCCTTTTATAGTTGAATTTATTTCTATATTGAATGCAAAAAGTACAGACATTTCTGAACTCTTTTGACAAATATTGCGCAAAAAAGGGGGGAAAGTGTCTCTGTGCAACTCACAGTTCTTGTTCTGTCACTGCCACTTTACCTAACTTATCTGTTTTCATGCAAGTCATCTCTTGCTGTCTTGATGTCTTAAGACCATCTTCTTTAGGTGGCTGGGTTTTTTTTTGGGAGAGGGTTTAAAAAATCCTATTGAGTACATTTTACATTTGACTTAATCCTGAGTAAAAACTCATCCTTCAATTCCTTGAAGTAGTTGTGAAGACAAAGCTATTCCATGGAACAAAATGTTACTCAAAGTTTGGAGAAAACAAGAAAATTGCACAAAAAGAAAATTTAAGCTCACACCTTGATTTAGTCCACAGACCCAAATCTTTCCACAGAATTCCTTGTTGGGAAATGGGTCATTGGTTTAGCCTAAGGTTACTATTTTGAATCATATATATACAAGAGGAAATCCCCCCAAACCCATAATATATTTATTAAAAATTGTGCATTTATTTTATTTATTTATTTATTTTTTGAGTTGGAGTCTCACTCTGACGCCCAGACTGGAGTGCAGTGGACGCTCCCGGCTGGGCTCTGGCGATCCTTCCGCCTCAGCCTTCCAAGTAGCTGGAACTACAGGCGCACGCTACTCCACCCAGTCAGTTTTTTGGTTTATTGTAGAGATGAGGCCTCACCAAGTTGCCCAGGCGGGTCTCGAACCTGCGGGCTAGGCAATTCACTCACCTCAGCCTCCGAAGGTGCGGGATTACAGGCTAAGCCAATGAGCCTGGCCATTTATTCTTACATGTTTGAACTTCACTTACCTTCAAAGTATTCTCTGTTTGAGTCAATACATCTATCACGATACTTTTTCTGTTGCTTAAAACAGTTTTTGAACTCATCAATTTTAATACCTTTTAGAGATTCTGCCATTTTTTTTTTCACCTCTTCCACAATGGCAAAACATTTTCCTTTGCAGATTTTTTTCATCTGGGATAAAGATCTGGGGTGAGATTGGGTGAATGGGGAAGGTGGGGCATGGGAGTCGTGTCATTTTTGGTTAAAAACTGCTGAACTCTTAGCATGGTGTAGGCAAGTGCACTCGTAAATCACCCATCATGAAATGGCCAAACGCATTGAAAAAAATCTCAAAAAAAAAAAAAAAATCACTGAAGCTGAATGCAGCCTCTCAGAACAATGCTGAGTGGTACCCAGATGCAGGTGGATTTCTAGACCACGTATGCAGTGGGGAAGCCTGTACTACAAGGAGCCTCCCTCCAAAAAATAATTTTTTTTGATTGGGTCCCCCCCCACTATGTTTTCTGATTATTGAAGTTATATAGGATTCAAAAATATATATTTCATCCTTGACTTAGTAGTGTTTCAAGGAGATTCCTTTACCTTTTTAAATGATGTACTTTATAAGCTGCAAATATGGACAACTTTTCTTCCATCTTCTTTGCACAGTGTGCCACAGTATTTCTGTGTTTCCTAGAGTGGTCTTCAAGGTCATTTAGTTGATACATGAGCAAACACTTCATGTTAGAAATTTTGTATTTTGCATACTTTAGAAGAAATATATACAGTAACAAACACGTGAAACTCCTTTACTTCTTTAGAAATAAATTTTTGTAAATAGTGTATTGACTTAAGAAGAAATTAAACAGTAGGCAGCACAAAGGTATCAATCATGAAAGTGATATAAAGATTTTTGCATGGAAAAACTGAAATGCCTTCCTTCCTTCTCATTATGGACTCCTTCCTCCAGTTTTCATTTTTGAGACATCACGGTTCCACAGCCCAGATTACCATGTGAATATACTTCACCCTGGAAACAGTGTGAGAGGAAAGTTTGCCAGGGTGGTTTGGCCAAGTTGGCATTGGAGCTGGCTGTCTCACAATAGTATGTTTGTGCAACTCTGGGGAGCTATCTATTTTTTAGTCATTGCAACCTGTGTGTGTGGGACTTAGGGAACAATGGTGATGAAAGTGGTAGCCATTTCATCTTTATCTACTTTCTTATGTTCTGTCTTTGCTCTGCTGGTTAACATGGTGGATTGACAGTGCTTAATTTCAGAGAGCACAGATCATTCAAGATCCAGTAGTAACCAAGCACACTGTAGTACTTCAACAGGAAGAAAGGATAAAACTTGAACGTGGTGTAAATGACATGCAAAAATAAACTGTGAACTGGAAAAATCTCACCTATGTAATTATGTAAACATAAGCCAATAAGAATTTCCAGACAAGTGTTGTTCACATTGCCTCAGTGACAACTCTGTTGTAGCATCTGGTACAGACATTCATCTATGAGTAAGTTGATGGGGAAAATTGACCTCTAAGTTTTCAGATTCTCTTTAGTGAAAAGTGGCACAACAGTATTTTAAAGTATTGGTCCAGGAATGCACAAAAATGACTCTATAATTTCAAGTATATTGCCCTTTCTAGAAAATAAAGAGACATTGTCTGATTGCTCTCCAACACGCATCATAAAACCTCTGCTTTAATCTTTTTTCTGATATATCCCAGGCTTCACAAATACTAAAACCCCCACAATATATATATCACTAGAAAACAAAAAATCACTTAAAAATTGAGAAGGTAGCCGGGCTCGGTGGCTCAGCCTGTAATCCCACGCCTTTGGGAGGCTGAGGTGAGTGGATTGCCTGAGCCCGCGGGTTCGAGACCCGCCTGGGCAGCGAGACCTCATCTCTACAATAAATCAAAAAATAAGCTGGGCGTGGTAGCGCATGCCTGTAATTCCGGCTACTTGGAAGGCTGAGGCGGGAGGATCGCCAGAGCCCAGCAGTTCGAGGCTGCCGTGGTCGGGAGCGGCCACTGCACTCCAGTGTGGGCGACAGAGTGAGACTCCAACTCAAAAAAAAAAAATTGAGAAGGTATGCCTTCTCAATCATTGATCTAAAGTTCCAGATGTAATACCTTGGCAAAATAATACTTCTACTGTGTTGTCTATTTCAAGATGAAGAAAAATTGAGAGAATACACACAAATGCATATTGTGCCCACTTACAAAAATAGCATCTGCTTCCTTTTGGAAATTTTAGCTTTGGTATATCTCATTCTTAGGAGGTATGATGTTCTTTTATAGTTGTCCTTGGACTGAGAGCTTCATCTTAAGAGGCTGAGCCTAAAACCAGCTATGGAGTAGATTGTGCAGAGCAATTCATCAAAGTCCCTGAGCCCTGTCTTGGACTTTGTCCTTCTACTCTGGGCTGGAATCTGGGTTGAGATTTTGGGTTTCCCTCAGAATGGCTATTAAAGCTCTCTTTGTGAGCACAAGTGATATTGGTCCTACCACCAATTATTGTTACCTCCTGACTTTTGAATAAAGCCTGCCACTCAAGGGCCTTCAAACTCTACTCATCCAATTCCTTTTCTGCTGGACTTAGCTGAGTAGGGTAACCTAGTCATACACATATGTGAACCTGGCATATTGAAAACAGTAGTGTTATTCTTCACTTAGGATTTTGCATGGTTTATCAACTCAATTTTCTATACTTGGATGTTGAAAAAAATAAAGGAAAGGCTAAATTAGATGCAACCTTTTGCTGAACAATTGAATCTATATTATGCATGTGGGCACATTTATTTATAATGTACCTTGTTCCATTTACTGAACTTGAAGTGGCTCATATATTTTTAAGTGTAAGAAAATATATTTATTTATATCTGCAACCCAATGTCTAGCCAAGTGCTTTGTATATTGTAGGTATTCAATAAATGTTTGTTAAATCAAATTACTAATTTACAAATTGTTCAATCAAATCAATAGAGCAAAGATGGTTTGAAGAAGGAAGCGACCATACCAGACATCTGAATGCTACAGAATATTAATATTGGGTCATTCATTTGACTCTAAAATTCCTAAATTCAGCACACTACCCTTGTGTAATAAAGTTTTGGGATTTAGTTTCTGACAAAACAGAGCATATAAACCTTGCCTTGGAAGTAAAAGGCAAACTTTATTTTAGCAAGTATCATGTAAAGAAGTGGTGAAATATGTGGTTAGTATCCTTGACTATATTTTTATTTATATAAAAGAAGATGCAATAATTTAAAAAAATACAGTTGTATACTCACTCTCAAAGTTTGAAGGCACAATACTGAACTATAATTAAATGAATGAAATCCTCTATGGAAGAGAGAAAATGCTGTTTAGGAATTCTTTGTTTATAGTGTAATTTAATACAATAAGAATTGTGTAATTTAAATGAATAGATTTCTATTAAACTTTTACTTTGAAATAGTTTTTTTGGCAAGTTTCCGCTACCAATCAGCTTGTGATTCCTTCACAAGTCCCTGTACCACTGCAAATCATTATTTCTGATTAAAGAAGGAATCCTATATGTTCCAATAACCACATGAAGAGGCCAAGTTGACCTTCAGTGGTGGGTGGTTTGGAAGTCTGACTTTCGTTCTTAGCTGAACCGAAGCTAGTTAATATCAGTACAAGATTGGGGGAAGTTTGTAGGGAGTTAATGGAAACATGTTAAGGGTGTTAGTCTGTACTTAAAATATAGATACTTGGGAATATATTTTCTCCTATCGTTCAGTCTCATTTTACAAATTTTATTGTAAAATGTTTCTATACTCCCTGTAGGTCTCTTTCAAGAAAGTATCTTATATGAAAGACTAGAAAAATAGCCTCAGCATGTTTCAAGTGGGACATGGAAATCCCCAGATTATTACCTCATGGCCCATCTATTAAAAATCTTATGGTGAGTCCCATAATCTACAAAACAAGTTCACATTCGTAGCACAGTTCTTCTACAATCTGATTCTAACCTCGCTATTCTCCGTCTCCCTCTACTGATGTCTGCCTGCTGAACTCCTTTCTGGAAGCGTACATGCCTGCTCTTTGTGATCAGGTCACATTGACCTACTCAGTCTTAGCATACCTGTATTTTCTAGCACTTTCTAAGCTCCACATGTTTTCTGACCTAATGACTTCTTTCTGTTCTTCCCACTTTCACCTGTCAAAAGCCTGTCAAGACTTTAGTCTCACTTTATATAACTCCTCCTCAGTAAAACCGTCTCTAATTCACCTAGTAAAATAATCCTTTGCACTTGCTTTGTGCTTCCACAGTGCCTTTGGTAGTATCATATCTGTCTTCAGTTGTATATATCTGTCTGGCACACTCGACTTTAAGCTTCTTGAGAACAGTATTTTTTTAGAAGACAAAAAAAGTAAGTTTACTAAAGAAATGGAGAAACAGAAAGAAGGCAAGTTCATGGGTAGAGCAGTTCACGCTCAGATTTCAGTTGGAAAATAAAAACAAGTTAATTGAACTGACAGAGATCAGGCTATTTCATAGGCAGAGCAACCTGGGCTGTTCTGTAAGAAGAGAAGCAGCCTTTCATTGCTGGGTTTTACATTGATAGCAATCTCTTGATCATATACTAAGTAAAGGGTGGCTTATTCATGGTTTCCAGGAAAGGGGCAGGGAGTTCAAGGAATGGAAGGTTCGTCTCCTTTTTAAACCATAGAGAGTAACTTCCAGGAGTTGACATGGTAATTGTAAACAATCATGGTGCTGATGGGAATGTCTCTTAGCATGCTGACAATTAGTGGATAATGAGCAAAAAGGACAAGCAGAAGTTGCTTTCTATGCCATCTCTGTCTTAGTAGGTCTTAACTGGCTTTGCCATCCCATCTTGGCTGTGAGGTCCAGGCATTGTGACCTTTGTTTTGGGAAACTAGTCCTGCTGGATCCTTATCTCATTACTCCCTCAGAAACACATACTCCTCTTTAATCTTAAGGGGTCGTAGAAGGATGGGAGGTCTATCCTCTGTAACTGCCTCCTGCTGGCTTCATGGGCATAGGTCCTACCTAGTACTTCAGGAGCAAAAAAATCTCTGAAGGGGACCAAAGACAGGATGTTTCAATTTTCTCAGAACAGTATTTTATTTTATTTTTGTATTTTATTTTAAAGATGTGGAGTACAATTCAGGATTAGATATATAAGTGGACATGATACAGCTAAAGTTTGGGCCTCCCTTTCGTTCTTGTTTTGCTCAGTTTGAGATCAGGTGCCCTTATTGATGCTGTGTTCCCCCCACCCTACCCAGGCAATATCCCACTACTGCCAATCCCTTTCTTATAGTATGATGGCAAATGTTCAGGGTCCATGTATGAGTGAGAACGTGTAGTACTCTGTTATTTGTTTCTGTGATAGATCACTGGGTATTATTGACTCTAAATCCATCCAAGTTGCTGCAAAGTCCATATGTTTGTCCTTCTTTATGACTATGTAATAAATACTTCTACACTGCTGGTTGGAATGCAAACTAGTCCAACCTCTATGTAAAGTAGTGTGGTGATTTCTAAAAGAAATAGAAATTGATATTCCATATGACCCAGCAATCCCCTTACTGGGAATATACCTGGAGGAACTCAAAGCATTCTACAAAAAAAGATACCTGCACACACATGTTTATTGCAGTACTATTCACAATAGCAAAAACATGGAACCAACCGTGCTTCCCATCGAAACTGGACTATATTAAAAAATATGGTACATATATACAATGGAGAACAGTATTTTAATCAGCTTTTATCATACATAGAAAAATATCTGTTGAAGTGAATTGATCTGAAGAACTTTGATGAAAAGTACCTTTCCTTCATAGTCAGCATTTCTAATTTAGCCTACGTAAAATGTATTGTAATAAATAAAATGTTGAGTATTAAATACTCTGCTGAGTGGGGGTCTATTAACAGAAATGTCTCTTCTATTCTGCTATAAAAACTGAATCAAAGTAATTACTTACATAATTCAAATTCTAGCTTGGGGAAAGCGTTCTGCCTTTCCTCCAAACTTACAAACGCATGCCTAGCAGTTAAAAAAAAATGTTTTGGGTTATGTTCCAGTGTTTGAGTCATTTTCCAATGTTTGTGTCATTGGTGGGGGTGACTTTTTAAATAGATTTTTGGATCATTTTTTTCCCTCTGGAAATCCATGCAGCGTTTGTCCTGCTTCACATTTTGAAAAGCCAAGCATGACAAGGAGTGGTTTGAAGGGAAAGTGGCAAAACTGAAATAGAATGGTTTCTTTCTTTGGATTCATTTTTTGTATACCTCGTATCAGTACTAATGCTGTAGATCATTGCAGACCAAACCAGGACATGGATATAGAGGAATGTCCCCTCACCTGAGACATGGGGAATATAGTAGATCAGTAGATTACAAGTTTATATTAGGTTGTGTAAATGTAAGTGTTAGGTTAATCTCTGACTTTTTTAACATACAAAGTTTAAACTCTAGTATCCAGCAAAAATGCACCAGTGAAGCTGACAAGTGTCAGGCAGTCATCCTAACGATGGTAGACTCAGTGTGATGCCATGCAATAATATGGGCTTTGGGGTTAAGTTGACTCCAAATTTTAGTTTAAATTCTGGTTTACTGACCAGCCATGTAACCCAGAGCTACACAACAACCTCTGAACTTCAGTTTTTTGGTCTATAAAAACAGTAATATTAACATGTATCTTTGAGAATTATTTAGACGCATGTAGTATATAGGTTTGCATTTCACAGTGCTTTTTAGACAACCTTGAATGCTTCTTCTGTATAAAGTTTTAAATCACTTTTCCAAATAACAATAACAATGAATTTCGCTTGCTGGATTTTGATACAAAATTGCATCTTCCCAGTCTCCTTGGAATATCACTGCTTCAGGAGTAGGATCTAGTGATTCAGTTACTTCTTGTTCTCTGGAAGGCTAAGGGGATCCGGTCTTCTGTGTGGAGCTGGTATCACTTTTCCTATCGGTGTCTGCAGGTCTCATTGGCCAAATTTCCTCTACCTGGGAGCTTCTTTATACTGGTATCTGCCTGAGAACACAAAGGAAACCGTGTGCCAGTCATTTCCACAGACTTTGGGATAGCCCAAGGCCTGCCTGTTCCCCAACTTCTATGTGGCTCTGGAGAAGCATCCAGATTAGAACTGAGCGTGGAAGTTCCTGCATTCCCCAGAAATCTCTGTGTAGGATTCTTCAGCGTTCTAACTCTTCTTTCTAGCTATCCCCTTGGTTAGAAAATCTACCAGACATAAAGTAAAATTCCTCACAAGTAGATTTTTTTATGCTTGTTTGTCAAGAATTATTTAATTAATTATCATTATTTATTTATATAACAACATTTATTGAGTAGTTGTTTTGAACCATCAAATTCTATGTGCTGAGGCTACAGCAAAGAACAAGACGGACAAAACTATGCCTTCATGGAATTACATTTCTAATCACCTCACATTCCAGTGTAAATGTTCTATTTTAACCAAAACCAACTGCACGTGAGAAAAGTAAATTAGAACATATTTTTGGTTGATCTCCAAGACTACATCAAATTGTTAAAAGAAATCTTTGACTTGGGCAGTTCACCCTGCCTTAGTGTTTGCTATGATTTGTGTAATTCCATTTGGAGCTAAAACTCTTTCTGTGTTTGGAGAAGACATTTTAGGGAGACATGGAGAAGTTGAGGAAGTGGATACTGGAATGCTTGCTGTTATTTCCTGCTCGGATATAGTTAAATGCGAGGTAAGATGAAAAGTATGAGGGGTCTAAATAACTTACTTGAGGCAGCTGTGAGAACATAAACATGTGTGTGCTGGTATATTTTTGGGAAAGGGGCTTGACTAACTTGATAAAATGTATCAGTATGAACAATCAGCAACCATTTTATTATCAACCATCACTAATTTATACAGGAGTTGAATGTGATGGGAACTGAAAATCCTATCCCAATTAACATTTAGAAGAAATTTCTTGTGCCTTGTGTTTGGAAATCTTTGAATACATTATTTTATATTCAGTGCTGGGTGCAACATAGTAACCGGAATTTTTTTAAAGATGTTTTTCAGTTATTGCAATTAGCATCTTCAAAAGAGCAAGAAAGGACAAGATTCATTTCAAGTGATTGAAACCTTGAATTTTCGCAGGTAAGTGTGTGAGAGAAATGATGTTAGACTTGTAAATTTAGCAGATCTGTATCAAAAGGAGAGAAAATAAATGTGTTCCTTTGGTATCCCTCTACATGGCAACAGCCCTTCAATTCATAACTCTAGCCCAGACTGTCTTTTCTGATCCTGATCCCAGCAGCCAATTGCTTCTTCCCATTGGCCTCTCGAACGTTTCCAAAGTGTAGCTCTTGATCTTCCTCTCACCCATCTCAGTGTCTTTGCCCATTTTCCTGCCTGTGGCAATTCCACCCACTTGCTCATTACAGAAACATAAGAATCTCACACTCTTTCTCATCCCTCTTTCCTGATCCATCACCAAGTCTTTTAGGTTCTGTCAATAAATAGCTGTCACATGTATTTGTGTTTCTCCGTCACTGCTTCTTGCTAAAACACTATATATGTGTTAAATAGACTGCTCGGTCTTCCCTTTTTCTCCACGTGGCAGCCATGGGGACCTTTCAAAGAATACCTCCAGTCTTACTCTGACATGCCCCGGTAATGAACCTGCCAATGACTCCCCACCACAATGAAGATGGTAAGCCCCAGTCCACAGCAGAGACTGTTTTGTCCTCTGCCTCCCTCTCTGGCCTAACCACCCTTTGTCTACTGTGCTGCGGCCACACTGGCCTTGTTCTGCCCTCCAAAGGCCCTTGCAGTTTCTATTTGGAGTTTTCCCACATGTTACTCCTTCTTGGTAAACCACGCCATTCTCCCTTCCCTTCTTTCTCATGGGGATCATTGTGAGCATGCTTTTATTTTTTAACTTTTATTTTATTTTATTTATTTTGTAATTTTATTTTATTCTAGAGTTGTGGGGCAAAAGTGAGGCTTTACTACGTAAGAAGAGTTGCAGGTGAAGTTTGGGTTTCTAACTGGCTTGCTCTCCTCCTGATAGTGGACAATGGACTCAGTACCTAATGCATTGCCATGTGGCCCCGTCTCTCCTATCTCCCTCTCCCTCTCCCCTGACAGTACTCAGCATCTGCCGATCTGACCCTTGCACTAGTGTGATTAGTGTTCAGGGCCCACTATGAGTGAGAACATGTGGTATTCAGTTCCTTGTTTCTGTGATAGTTCACTTCATATAATGGTCTCCAGCTGCATCCAAGTTGCTGCGAAGGCCATGATTTTGTTCTTCTTTATGACTGAATAATATTTCATCATGTATATGTACCACATTTTCCTTATAGAGTCAACTTTCAGGGGGAACCTAGGTTGGTTCCATGTCTTTGCTATTGTGAAGAGTGCTGCAATAAACATGTGTGTGCAGGCATATTTTTGGTAGAGCAATTTATGTTCCTCCAGGTATATTCCCAGAAGAAGGATTGCTGGATCACATGGAAGCTCAATTTTCAGTTATTTGAGAAATTGCCACACTGCTTTCCATAGAGCTTGACCCAGCTTACATTTTCACCAACAGTGTAGAAGCATCCCCATTTTCTCCGCAGCCATGCCAGTACCTGTTGCTTGACTTTTTAATGATAACCATCCTTACTGGTGTTAGGTTGTATTTCACTATAGTTTAGATTTGCATTTCTCTGATGATTAATGAGGCTGAATATTTTTTTCTGTGTTTGTTGGCTGCTTGTACGTGTCTGTTTATGTCCTTTGCCCACTTTTTAATGAGGTTGTTTGTTTTTCTCCTTTCAATTTGTTTGAGTTCCTTGTACGTCCTGGATGTTAGACCATTGTTAGGTGCAACATTTAAAAATATTCTTTCCCATTCCATGAGTTGTCTCTTTACCTTCTTGTAGGTTTGTTTTGCTGTGCAAAAACTTTTCAGTTTGACAACTTCCCAACTATCCTTGCTTTTGTTGCTATTGATTTTGAGAACCTGGTCATGAATTCATTAATGATTCCAATATCTAGATGGTTATTCCCTATTTGTTCTTCTAGGATTCTTATAGTTTGAGGTTTTACATTTAAGTTCTTGATCCTTTTTGAATTGATTTTTGTATTAGGTGATAGCCAGAGGTCCAGTTTCATTCTTCTGTATGTGGCTAGCCAGTTTTCCTAGCATCATTTGCTAAGTATGGTCCTTTCCACAATATTTTTTACTGATGGCTTCATCAAGGATTAGTTGGTTGACATACCATGTTTTTATTTCCAGATTCTCTGTACTGTTTAATTGGCTTGTATGCCTATTCCTGTACAAGTACTATGCCATCTTGGCTACTGTAGCCTAGTAATATAAAGACTGAAAGTGTGATACCCCCAGCTTTGTTCATTTTGCTGAGGATTGCTTTGGCTATTCGTGTGCTTCCATATGAATTTCTGTGTTGTCTTTTCTAGGTCTGTCAAAAATTATGTTGGCAATGTGATAGGTATTGCCTTGAACCTGCAGGTTGTCTTTAGCAGTATGGGCATCTTGACAACATTGATTCCTCCAATCCACGAGCATGGGATGTTTTCTCATTTGTTTGTATTATCCTTGATTTATTTTAGCAGTGTTTTGTAGTTCTTATTGCAAAGGTCTTTCACTTCTCTGGTTAGGTGAATGCCAAGGTATTTCTTTTTTCTTTCTTTCTTTTTTTTTTTTTTTGGCTATTGTGAATGGGATTGTGTCTTTTATTCAATTCTCAGACTGTTTATTGTCAGTGTATAGAGATGTGATTGTCTTTTGTCCATTGATTTTGTATCCTGAGACTTTACCCAAGTTATTCATTAGTACAAGGGGGCTTTTGACAGACTCTGTAGGGTTTTCTAGGTACAGAATTATATCATCTACAAAGAGGGATAACTTAACTTCTTCTTTTCCTATTTGGATATCCCTGATTTCAGTCTCTTTCTTGATTGTTCTGGCTAGAATTTCCAGTACTATGTTGAATAGGAGGGATGAGAGTGGGCATCCTTGTCTTATTCTAGCTCTTAAAGGGAATGCTTCAAATTTCTACTCATTAAGCATAATGTTGGCTGCAGCTTTGTCATAGATGGCTTGTATTATTTTGAGGAGTGTTCCTTTGATGCCTAGGTATTTGAGAGTTTTTATCAGGAAGAGATGCTGGATTTTATTAAATTTTTGTTCTGCATCTATTGGGAACATTATCTGGTTCTTAGCTTAACATCTGTTAATGTGCCGAATTATGTTTATGGTTTTGTAGATGTTTAAAGCCCATCTTGTTGTGGTGAATGATCTTTGAAATATATTGTTGGATACAATTTGTAAGAGTCTTGTTGAGAAATTTTGCTGCTAGGTTCATCAGGAAAATTAGCCTGTAATTCTCTCTCCTTGATGAGTCTGCCAGTTTGGTGTATCAGGATGATGTTAACTTCATAAAATGAGCTAGAGAGAATTTCTTTCTTCTCAATTGCTTGGAATATTTTCAATAAGATTGGTATCAGCTTTTCCTTGTATGTCCTGTAGAATTCAGCTGAGAAGCCATCTGGTCCAGGGCTCTTTTTGGCAGGGAGTTTTCTTATAACTGAGTCAATTTCCTGGATTGTTATTGGTGTGTTTAGTGTTTCAATTTCTTCTTGTTCCATCTTTGGGAGTTTCTATGATGCCAGAAAATCCTCCATTTTGTCTAGATTTTCTAGTTTATTGCATACAAATGTTCATAGTAATCTCTGATAATCTATTGAATTTCTTCAGGGTAAGTTTTGACATTGCTTTTTTTGTTTCTAATTTTGTTTATTAAGTCTCTCTCTCTCTCTCTCTCTCTCTCTCTTTGGTCAATATGGCCAGAGATCTGTCAATCTTATTTATTCTTTCAAAAAACCAGCTTTTTGTTTTGTTGATCCTTTCTATGATAATTTTGTCTTCTATTTCCTGAAGTTGAGACTTTATGTTAGTAATTTAAGAAAAAAGAAGAAAGAAAGAAGGGGAAAGAAGAAGAAGATAGAAATTGATATATTGAAAGAAGAAAGATAGTAGAAGAAAAACTAACTGAAATTAGGTTTTAATTGTCCTTACCTTTCCAACTCACTTAGGTGTGATGTGAGGCTGTTTACATATGATCTCTCTATTTTCTTTATATGAATATGCAGTGTTATGAACTTTCTATGCAATATTATTTTCATGGTATGCTGGATGTTTTGATATGTAGTATCTTTATTTTTAGTTGTTTCTAGGAATCTTTATTTCTGTCTTGACTTCTGTGTTGACCAAATGTCATTCAGCAACATGTTGTTTAGCTTCCACATCTATGTGTTTTGGGGGGATCTTATTAGTGATGCTATTTATTTTCATTCCACTGTGATATTAGAAGATGCTTGGTATTACTTAAACCTTTTGAAATTTTTTCATACTTGACTGATGCCCCAAAATGTGATCAATCTTGGAGTATGTTCCATGTGCTAATGAGTAGAATACATACTCTGTAGTTGTTGGGTGGAGGTTTCTGTAGATGTCTATTAGGTCCAATTGGTCAAGTGTCAAGTTAAGGTTCTCCTCTTTGGTTACTTGCCCAGTATAATGCTGTCAGAGGGTTATCAAAGTTTCTGACTATGAGTGTGTGAATGTCTATGTCCTCTCTTAGCTTACATAGCAATTGTTCTATAAAACCAGGTGCTCCTGTCTAGTGTGCATGTATATTTAAGAAGAATATTTCCTGCTGATGGATTGAGCCTTTTATCATTATGTAGTATCCTTTTCATGTCCTTTTTAACTTTTATTGGTTTGAAGTCTGTTTTGTCTGAATAGCAGCCTCTGCTCTTTTTGTGTGTTTGTTTCCCATTTGACTGGAAGGTCATTTTCCAGTCCTTTACCTTGAGCCTATGGGTCTCTTTTGCAGTTAGGTGGGTGTCTTGGAGGTAGCAAAATGTTGAGTCATTTTTTTTTCTGTTTACTAGTCTGTGCACTTTTAGTGGCACATTCATTCCATTCATGTTCAAGTTAATTATTGATATGTGAGAGTTTATTCCTGTCATAATGATTTTTTTTTTTAGTTGGAGTCTCACTCTGTCACCCCAGGCTGGAGTGCAGTGGCATGCACGCTCGTGGCCACCTTGGTGACTTGCTGGTCTCAGGTGAACCTTCCGCCTTCGCCTTCCATGTAGCTGGAACTACAGGTGCATGCTACCACAACTGGCTAATTTTTAAATTTATTGTAGAGGTGAAGTCTTGTCAAGTTGCCTGGGCTGTTCTCGAACCCATGGGTTCAGGCAATCCCCTCACCTCAGTCTCCCAAAGTGCTTGGATCACAGGCCTGAGCCACTGCACCCAGCCCAGAAGAATCTTAAGAGGTTGCTCTGCTTCCTTT
This sequence comes from Cephalopachus bancanus, assembly GCA_027257055.1. Lineage (NCBI taxonomy): Eukaryota > Metazoa > Chordata > Mammalia > Primates > Tarsiidae > Cephalopachus > Cephalopachus bancanus. The sequence continues at coordinate 981,834 of JAPVLO010000096.1, read as the reverse complement.
TAAAATTTTTATTATTGTTTTTTTTTTAGATTTTGTGGATGATGTGTATGCTCTGTTAACTCTGTGTTTACCTTTGCTTTTGCCATGGGCAGAACTGTTCTTTTTTTTTCTGTGCTCAAACATTATTAAGCATCTCCTGAAGGGCTGTCGGTGGTTGATACTCTTAGGGATTGAATTCCTGGAAATTATTTTAATTCTTCATCACTCATGAAACTTAGCTTGGTGGGGTAAGAAATTCTTGTCTGAAATTACTTATCTTTGAGAACATTAAAGATGAAAGTCCAGTCTCTTCTTGCTTGTAGGGTTTCTTCTGAGAAGTGTACTGCAATTCTAATGGATCTTACCAGGTAAGTGGTCTGATTCTGCTCTCTAGGTGCTTTTAGGAATTTTTTTTTTTTTTGAGTTGGAGTCTCACTGTCGCCCAGACTGGAGTGCAGTGGCCGCTCCCGCCCACCACAGCCTCGACCTGCTGGGCTCCGGCGATCCTTCCCTCTCAGCCTTCCAAGTACCTGGAACTACAGGCGCACACTACCACGCCCGGCTAATTTTTTTGATTTATTGTAGAGATGAGGTCTCGCCTGCCCAGGCGGGTCTCGAACCTGCGGGCTCAAGCAATCCACTCACCTCAGCCTCCCAAAGGTGCGGGATTACAGGCTGAGCCACTGAGCCCGGCGATTTTTTCTTTCATACTTAACTCGTGGGGATGGATTACTATGCATCTTAAGGATGGTGTTCTCATATAATAATTTTGCAAGGGTTCTGTGAATTTCTTGTTTTTTGGATGGCTACTTGTCTTTGTATTTGATTTCTGTGTTGACCCAAAAGTCATTCAACAGTTTGTTGTTTAGATTTCATGTCTTTGTGTGTTTTGGTGGGGGGGGATTTCTTATTGGTGGTGCTATTAACTTGTATTTCACTGTGATCCTAGAAGATGCTTGGTGTTATTTCAACCTGTTGAAATTTACCCTTTGTGACATTTACAACTAGTAACTCTATGTTTATTGAGGGTGCTGAATGTTTTCTCAAGACAATGCAAGATCCCTGTCACGTTACAGAGTTCCCAGCATATTGTAGGTGCTCAGCAAATATTTGTTGAGTGAATGAATAAGGAAAAATTTAGATATGAGAAGATAATGTTTTACTCATATTTCATGTTAACTAAACCAATGTTTCTCATAGACCTAAAAAACTTAATGTTAGTGCAATATTGTATACTAACTTTAAGTTGCTAACAAGGTTAAATTTGAGTCTTGGTTTGATCATTTCTCTCTTGTTAATACAATGCTTATAGATTGTGAAAAATCTTTTGTTGTTCTAGTATTTTTTTGCATTTTTATGCATTTGTGTTTTTTGTTGTTTTAATTAGGGCACAACACTGTGCAAAGAAAAGATACACCTTCTCTTGCCTGTGGGCACTCTGCTTTCCTGTTTCTGTGGAGCAATAGTTTTAGTGTAATGGCTGCTTAGATGAAGGCACGGTCATGGGTCTGTTTCAAAGTAAATGGAGTCAAAATGGCTTGGTTGGGTGGTCGATACCAGAAATATAGCCCTGATTATGGGTTTAGAAATGCTTTTCCACTGTTCACACAGATCTACTTTTCAGGGAGACCGAGAGTCCTATCATCTAGAATGAATGCTTCTCAGATTGAGAACTCCGGATTGAAAGCACAGGTGTAGCTCACATGAATTTTAATTTATTTTTACCCTTCCCCCCCAATATAGGCAAGATCTATATTTGAATTAATTTTAGAGAAAAATCTTTTTTTAAAAAAATTGTTTTTACTGCAGTCAAAACAGAAGCAAACATTTGCTTGTAAATTTAGGACTTGATGGTGACTCAAGAAAGGGAACATTTCTCTGTGTATGACCTCAAATTTTCCTGCTTCCTTTATTGAACAGACTTTTATGTCCATATACAGCCTATTAAAAGAGGTTTTTATTTTAGTTGCATTTAGAAATATGACACAATTTTAACAATACGTGGACATGAAAAGACTTTCTTTTTATTGCTTTTGCCACATTTTTTTTTCTCATTTAAGAAGAATATTTTGTTACCAACTTTCTGGGATATTTTTAGTTAAAAAATAGTATTTTAAAATTTGATATATTGCTTTGAATTGTAGTGCAGATCAGTAAATTCCAAATGGGAAATGTGGGGACTAGTAGTTTATCTAGCTTGGGTATTTATTCTCTACAAGTCTCATGTCAAAATGTGACCCTAATATTGGAGGTGGGGCCTTGTGAGAGGTGTTTGGGTCATGAGGGCAGATCTCTTGAGAGTGTCTTGGTTCCTTTCTCTTAGTAATGAATGAGTTTTTGCTCTATTAGTTCATGCAAGAGTTGGGTGTTCAAAAAACATTGGCACTTCCCTCTCTTTCATTTGCTCCCATTATTGCCATGTGATATAACATCTCCCCTTGCCTTTTACCGTGATTAAAAGCTTCCTAACCCCCTAGCAGAAACCCAATAGATGCTGGCACCAGGTAGAACTGTGAGCCAAGTAAATCTTTTTTCTTTATAAATTACCCAGTCTCAGGCATTCCTTTATAGCAAAACACACTGATATAGTGATGCTGTGTTTAAATTATGATCAGAAAAAGAAAATTTCCCTTTCATTAGTAGGATTTGAATGACTAAAGGATTGTCACATCTTGTAGTAGCCATAACATATTGATACTGTTGACTAGATGCAATATTTATATCCCCCATTTGCATCCCAGTTTGTACGTGTGATGATGATGGTGGTGGTGTGCATGTGAGTCAATAGTTGTAGAGTGAGTTGGTGGTGGTGGTGGTGGTGGAAGGAACTCCTAAGAGGTGGTCATACAATAACAATGGAAAAACTTTATAATAACTTGAAATATAATCATATTATTTTAATTCAAAGTAGACAAGAACAACCCTTTTGAAGTAGATAAATAAACAAAATTAAATTAAAGGAGAAATAACAAATGAGATTATAATCCTACTGCTATGTCATTTCACTCCATCTGGGGAACATAATTATGTAATGGTAGATATAGATCATAATGAGATTATCTACTCAAATGGAAAAGCAAAGATACTTTATAAAAAGTTTGATTTCTAATTGTAAAAATGAGAAATCACAGTCAATTTTAACCTATGATTGCCACCATTGAAATATTAAGTTCTAGTAATTAAAAAGTAAATCAAAGTCATGAAATAAAAATATTACAGATGAGATAAGTAAATGGAACTTTAAAGGTGTACTATTTAGCTAAAATAATTCTTTACTATGATTTTATGAAATATTAGTGTTTGACATTAAATAGATAAAACAATGAGAAAACATATTCTTAATATAAACTATTTAAAAGGTTTAGAGAAGTTGCAGTCAGCTAGCTACAAACATTTTTGAGGGAGCAGATCATGCATTGGGGTCAGGAAGGACATGGAATGTTTGGGGTCCACTGTATCATTTACATGATTCTTAAATATGAACTTTATTTTCTCCTCAGCCAGATTTCGAAGCTCCTCTGATGTAGAAACCATTATGAAGTACAAATTAGAGTGAAAAATATAGTATACTGTAAGAAAATGATCTATAGCTTGTAATAGTAGAAAATGTAGCAGAAATTATATAGAAGTACACATAAAGGACTACCAAATCTTGTAAGAATAAAGATTTTAGCATACAAAGAGACTAGGCATTGCTTTACTTTGAATATATTAAATGTAGTAAAAATACAAATTTTTTTTGCAACCAAATTAATAGGTTTAATACAGTTAAATCAAATCCAAAGAGGAAATGTTGTAAACTCAAAAAAACATTCTAATGCTCCTTGAAGTAAGTGGTAGTTTTTTAAAATTCATAACATTAAAATATTATTTAAGTGGGGAGCTCTCTATACTAGTGTTGCTATATTAATAAAAAGCAAATTAATTTTAAAAAGAATTTCATAGGTTTGGCACAAAAATAGACCTTTAAACCAAAACTGGTTTCTCAGAAACATTTAAAAAAACATATTTTGGAGTTCAATCATTATCACAGGAAATGTTGCAAAACAATGGGCTAGATGAGGACTACTTAATAACTAAATATATTATAATAGCTGATTTGAAATTTAGAGAAAGATGAACATAAAACCTTGCCTTAACTTGTCGGTTTCTGTAGGAAGATAATTTTTTATAATTTTATAATAACTATTTTTCAAGACTGAGAAATCAGAAAAGAAAGGACATATAATTACATAAAGAATAACCATTATATGACAAAAGCTAAAAGACAAGCAAAAGATTAAGGAAATATTTGCAACAATATAATGAAGATTTTCTAATAAAAAAGTTTAAAAGATTTATTTAGAATACTAAAACTCAATAAATTAATATCGAAAACTGTTCATCATAAAAATCTCTAAAACACTCAAAATCTGGAAGAAATACATACTTATAAGTACACTTATATAACAGATACTCCAGTAAATTATAAAATAGCATCTTAATAGAAAAATTGGCTGTCTTTTAAACTAATGGTAAAGAAAATTATGTAGTCACAAAGAAAAGTGCTTAATGTATAATAATAAATGAAAATTCAAGACAAATTATATGCACTATTTTTTATCAAAAGGTAAAAAGTGTCTAACATTACAAAAGGGGGATATACACACATAAAAGTTATATAAAGGCAAAAGGATAGTGCTATTTTCTTACTCTGAAAATTTTTTTGTCAAAATTTCATATTTTTAAAAATTAAGAATAAGCTTAGAAAGTTTAAAATAAGAATTTGAAAAAAATTCTCCAATAGTCACAAGGGCAAACTATAACGTTTTAATTTATTCTAAAAGATTTTACTATACACATAAATATAATATTTTCACTTGAAAATCATGTTAAATATCAATTTGGGGTAGATATTTTTATTATGCAAGGACATACAAGTGATCTTTTTTAGGAATGAAGTAAGTTATTAAATATATTTTTAGCACTAGGAGGATAATTATTTTGGTTCACATTTGAAGTAATATCCTATGGTGTTTTAATGGATTATTTTATTTAGAAGTTTCTTGTAGAGTGACATTGGTAAAACATCTAATTATTGGAAGGTGTCATATTTGTTTTTCTTTTTCCAAACCTAGCATGTTCCTCTCACAGCCAGCTCCCAGTGTAAATCCATCTAATTATGCTCTTGAGCAAGGGTCACCTTACAATTTGTTTTGTGGTTTATTCTTAAGTCTTGTATTAATATGTCTTCAGTGTCAGTCCGCTTGTCTGAATAGAAGAAAGTCATTGAAATTGAATCTGGCGGGCCGGGTTCGGTGGCTCAGCCTGTAATCCCAGCACTTTGGGAGACCCAGGCGAATGGATTGCCTTAGCCCACAGTTCGAGACCAGCCCGGGCAACTTGGTAAAAACTTCATCTCTACGATAAATAAGAAAAAATTAGCTGGGCGTGATAGCATGTCTGCAGTACCTGCAACTTGGAAGGTCGAGGCGGAAGAATCTCCAGAGCCCAGCAGGTGGCTGTGAGCGTGCCACTGCACTCCAACCTGGGTTATGGAATGAGACTCCAACTCAAAGAAAAAGAAAAAGAAATTGAATCTGACTCCACCTACTCCATTTCTCTTTCTTCTTCTTGATTTCCACAAGTCAAGGAATCTCTTTGTGTGCTGGATAATACAGCCAAGGAGTTGGACTGAGCATTTTTGAATATAAATTAATCTAGAAATCATGCAAGGGAGACTAGGTCTCAATTCCAGGGTGGCAAGTCAGGGAGAGACTAAATAGAGGAGAAAAGTAGGAGATAGAATCAGAAACTGAATTCAGATTAGGGAACCAGGAGGTGAGATTACATAGAACAAGTTTTAATCAAAGGAAGAAGGACAAGGCAAGAGAATTCAAAAGGCAAAATAAAGAATGAAGATCTTTTACTCGTTTCACAAGTGTTTACTGATTGCTTATGATGGGAACACCCTATACAAAAATAGGGATAGAGTGATGACCCTCGAGTGATAGAGTATGAGTCTGAAAAGGGTTTGTGCTTTGAGTGGACACGTAGCTAAATTAACTACTTTAGATCTGTCATGTGCATATGGTCAATGGACCTAGTCATACATGTGTTACGATCGACTTCACTGCTTAAGAAAAGCTAAGACAGCACTAAAAATACATATCATGGCTTCAGGAATGGTAGAAAAATATTTCTTTACATAAATAATAATGTGCATCTTTCCTGCTTTGGGAGACATATGTTGGAAACCTATGTATTTTAATGATAAATTTACCATTATTTTCTGGTAGTGTTTAAAGTAATAGAATGTGCACATGTACACATTATTGCAGATGGGCCTCGTTGCTAATTTTAAAGAATTTTGTTCCCATCTCTTTTAATAGAAACTTTCCAAGAAAGCAATGGTGTGTGTCAAAAGTACTTTTTATATCATATTTGCAATGAGATTTGCGGATCAAATAGAGATGAGAATGGTGATTCATGATTCTTAGCCTTGATTACATTTGTGTCCAGTGAGAGGTTATTCTAAACAATGCAGGTTGAAAGTGGGGAAATTTAGAATCACCAGCTCACACTGATTTTTTATTTTATTTTTATTTTTATTTTTATTTTTTTTGAGTCGGAGTCTCACTCTGTCGCCCAGACTGGAGTGCAGTGGCCGCTCCCGGCCACCGCAACCTCGACCTGTTGGGCTCCGGCGATCCTTCCCGGCTCAGCCTTCCAAGTAAGCCAGAATTATAGGCATGCGCTACCACGCCCAGCTGAGTTTTTGATTTACAATATAGAGATGAGGTCTCACTGCCCAGGCAGGTCTCGAACCCGCGGGTTCAAGGCAATCCACTCACCTCAGCCTCCCAAAGGTGCGGGATTACAGGCTGAGCCACTGAGCCCGGCTTTATTTTTATTTTTAAATTTTATTTTAAAGGTGTAAGGTATACTTTCTCCCCCCACTGGCGTTTTCCACTGCTGCTAATCTCTTTCTTATAGTATTATGATGAATATTCAGGGTCCACTGAGAATATGTGGTTTCTGTGATAGATTACTAAGTATGATAGACTCCAAATCCATCCAAGTTGCTGTGAAGTCCATAATTTTGCTCTTCTTTATGACTGCATAGTATTCCATTGTGCATATGTGCCACTTTTTTCTTTTTTATTCAGTCCAGTTTCGATGGGCAGCACAGTGGGTTCCATGTTTTTGCTATGGTGAATAGTGCTGCAATAAATACGTGTGTGCAGGTATCTTTTTTATAGAATGATTCGATTTCCTCCAGGTATATTCCCAGAAGGGGGATTGCTGGGTATACCACCTCACTTCAGTAAGAATGGCCATCATTAATAAAACAAAAAACAACAGATGCTGACGAGGATGCAAAGAAAAGGGAAAGCTTCTATACTGTTAGTGGGAATGCAACTAGTCCAGCCTCTGTGGAAAACAGTTGATGATTCCTAAAAGAAATGCTAGATTAAGCTGGGCTCGGTGGCTCAGCCTGTAATCCCGTGTCTTTGGGAGGCTGAGGTGAGTGGATTGCCTGAGCCCGTGGGTTCGAGACCCACCTGGGCAGCGAGACCTCATCTCTACAATAAATCAAAAAATCAGCCGGGTGTGGTAGCGCACGCCTGTAGTTCCGGCTACTTGGAAGGCTGAGGCAGAAGGATCCCCAGAGCCCTGCAGGTCGAGGCTGCGGTGGCTGGGAGCGGCCACTGCACTCCACTCTGGGTGACAGAGACTCCAACTCAAAAAAACAAAAACAAAAACGAAATGCCAGATTAAAAGATGAACTAGACATTTAGATGGGTAAAGGTGTTGATATTGCATATTAGTTAGGCTTTTGAGACCTAAGGAATTTGAAATTAGACTACTACCCTTCTTCATTTTTGGTTACTCAATCATTCAAAATAGTGATAAACGAGGAATAATTAAGAATTATAGCTTCTTAAATGCTACCCACTTTCACACTGTTTACCTTGTTTCTCTGCTGGTCTGTGTGAATTAGTCTCTTCACGTAGGGAACTCCAAGCTGGTAAGTCATTGTAAAACAAATCAGAGTGTCTGTTTTTCATGTTCCTCTACTGATTTCCCTTTTGTAGCACTAAACCTTTAATAAAGTCTTAATTTTTCAGAACTGGTCTCTGTAGGACCAGTCATAATTAAACTAAAAGTCCTTGCTTGGTCCAGAGTTACAAAGAGGAGAAATAGAGAGGTTTGTGTCAACAGTAGTCATCCAGAGATCCTCCATGGGAATGCGTGTTGGGGCCATGAGGGCAGGTGGACCTGGTGTTCAGCATGATTCTCTTTCTTGGAATTCCTGGGAAATGCAAGTTCTTATTTTATACAGAGGTCAGAGATATGCTTCGCCAGGGACTGACTCCACACCCATGACCATTCTGGCTCTTGGTCACATCCTGAATACTACTGAGAGTTTCCAACCTCTAAAATCATAATACTGCTCTCTCAGTCCTGACTTCCACCTCCCCTGCTTCTCAGCCTCATTGAAATATCCATGGTAGATTCCTTGTCACCTCCTTTTTCTTCCACTTTATTTACTCATCTTGGGGGCTTTCCTTTTCTGTACAAAGTGTTCCTTGTAAATCTATATTTCAGCTATGATGTCAGTCATTTCAATGTCCTGTACCAATCCGCTTCAACTGCTCTGCAAATTATTAATCCTGAATCAGTCTAGCCTTTCAGTTTTCAAATGTTGTGAAGAAGATAGCACTGTTTGTAGTTTGTTACTAATATACAATTGGAGTCTATAAATTTAGCTAGGCACACAAACTCTTAGGGGAATAATTTCCTTGTGCTGGAGAACATGCATTCTCATTCTTCAGAGTGATTATTCCAAATCTTACTGAATCACTTTAAGGCTTTATGTTACTAGCAGCTTCTCTCACACTCAATAAAAGATAAGCCTGAATTGCTTTAAGGACTCACTCTCAAACCTTTGTATGCATCAGTATGCCTGGTCCTTCTGACCTCCTTTCAAGTGGAGTTAATAGTGGTAACTCATGGTGGCTTTTGTGTTCCCTTCCTTGGCTATTAATAAGGTTGAGCACCTTTTTATTTATTTACTGATCATATGAATTTTTCTCTTGTGTGATGACTGTTGGCAAATATATATATATACATATATATTTCCAATTTTTCTATTGGATTGCTTTTTTAAAAAAATAAATTGATTAGCAGTGGATCTGACATTTATATTTGCTGCAAGCATTTATTCCTATGCATGGCTTGCATTTTCACTCTCTTAATTTTTTCTGTCTCTTATATTTTTGTACTCTTCCTTTTCCTACTGGCTCCTTCCATTGATTCCTTCTACATGTTAATCTATATTTTATTCACATCTGTCTTTACTTGCCCTCTGTACTTCCCCAATTTTGCTCAAATAAATTCAATCTTCTTTTACCCTCTCATTCTTCTGGTAAAGAAAGACCTTAATAAAGGCTTACTCACTGGCAAATGCCATTCGTTCTTTTAGTTTTCTTTTTTTTCCTTTAGTCTTATTTGAACTTTCTGGAGTATTTTTTTTTTTTTTGAGTTGGAGTCTCACTCTGTCACCCAGACTGGAGTGCCACGGCAGCCTCTCCCGGCCACCGCAGCCTCGAACTGCTGGACTCCGTTGATCTTTCGGCCTCTGCCTTCCAAGTAGCCGGAATTACAGGTATGCGCTACCACGCCCAGCTGATTTTTTGATTTATTGTAGAGATGAGGTCTCGCTGCTCAGGCAGGTCTCGAACCCACGGTCTCAGGCAATCCACTCACCTCAGCCTCCCAAAGGCGTGGGATTACAGGCTGAGCCACCGAGCCCGGCTTCTGGAGTATTTTATACTACTGACGTCTCAGTTCTACTTGATGCTTTTTTGTGTCCAGAGACTTCCCTCTCCTGGCTTTTGTCTCATGTTTATTCAACATGTATTGAATAGCTGTTGTGCTTCAGGCACATGGAACTTTACATCATGGAATCTCTGGTAAAGTGCTGAAAACTGACTCTGGAGAAATGGAATGTGGGTCAGGACGCAAAGAAGAAATAGGAGGACTTTGTGAGAATGACTGGTGTGGAGGGTTCTAGGAGATGGGAAGGGCTGCCCAGAGGCAGTGATGTTTACGCTGAGTCCTGAAGGATGAGAAGGAGTTGGCTAGGTAAAGAGGAAAGAGGAAAGAAACTCATAGAGGGAGGAAAGCATGGTCACAATCAATCTAGCACACTTTATAAGAATACAGAGTTATAAACTAAATCTGTTTCTTTTCTCATCATGAGAGCTCATCAATGACAGACTTGGCTTATTCTTTGTTGTTTTGCACATCTCTTATGCTTTGACTCACAAACCATATACATGTAATAAATCAATGAAATACCAAATTGATACATATCTGATACATATTTTGAGTCACACCAGATCTTATAATATTTGTCTCTGACCCTGACCTATATTCAATTCTGGCTCACCATGGTGTCTGCAAAGTAATTTTGAAAGAATACTGACTTTGATGGCTGCAAATATTCATCAATACTACTTCTAATTCTACACAGCATGTGGTTTTAATCCCATGTAAAAGTGATTTAGTGGGTTAATTCCCCTAAGCTTTAGATCCTGATCATTTGGTCTAGGTCAGGAATAGCTCCCACCCAAATAACCCTGTGCCACTGGACCCTGAAGACACAGACACAAAACATGTTTTCCCTAGCCTATTTCTTCTTTATTGATCTCAAGCATCTTAGAAGCAAAATCCTGTATACATTGCATACCTTCTATATGCAGACACTGTACAAAGTGTTTTGTTAATGTTATCTACTCTGAAACAGTGAGTAATTCTACAAGGTGGGCATTTTACAGGTTAGTAAACTGGGACACAGAGAAATTAAATAAATTGTCTGAGGTCAAAAGGCTAGTGGGTGGTAGGGCTGAAATTGGAGCTGATATAGTCCTGACTCCATAGCATACTTGTCATTACCCATTCCTTTCCAAATCCTGTACAGCTCTTGCCTTTGTGGTGAACTTAACCTAGCTCTCTAAGCTTTCATTTGCTCTTCAGGAGACTAAAGTATTCAAGAGGAGCTAAACTGGATTTAACTTTCATTCATGTGTTCACTTGTTCCACAAAATATTCGTTTGTGTGACACGTGACTGTGCATGGCACTGTCATGCCATATGTTAAGGTTATACGGAAATAAAGATCACAGAGTCCTCATCTTCAGTGAACTCACAGATGACAGGGAAGAGAAGCAAAGGGGTTGCAATTAAGGCAGATGGAGACTACCAAAGAGACCTACACAGGATGGATTGCACAGGCAGTGGGCAGGAATTCTTTTTGGATCAGTAGGCATTTGATACGTTCCTTGTGGCCACTGTTACCAGTCCAGGGACCTCTAATTTTCAGCTGAGTAGCCCCAATGTGCTGGAGTCTACAGATAGACTTGTCAGACAAAAAGGCAAGTGGCTTTATTGATGTAGTGACATAGCTCAGCCTGCAGGGGTAACAACTCTTGGAGTCTCACAGTGCAAATCTGTGACCCTAGCTTCCCCCACAGGCAAGATGAACCGAGAGCTGGCATTTGGCTGGAAAGGCCTTTTCTGGCAGGCTGTGGAATGCACCATGCTGCTGAGACTCTGTCCCTATCTTCTTCCTAAGGGTTGGGCATATGTCCACCAACCAGAGCCAGCTGGGAGTGGCATGAATGCTGTCCTCATGAAAGGAACAAACCCATGTTGTCTGACAGCTGCCTGTGTAGCTTTTACAGGAGGTCTAGGGCCTCATGCAATTTATAGCCTCTCAGTAAGTCAATGTGGAGGGTGGTGTGGGTTAAGAATAAAATCAGGAATTTTTCATATTAAACCTTACCTGAGCTACACTTGAAATAGAACTGAAGCTGTCCAACTTGGGCAGGAAAATTGGAACATAGCTTGTTTTTTTTTCTATACTCAGACCCATTCTCACTCTGTCCTCTCTTTATTGTCTCCGTCTCTGTCTCTCAGTCTCTGTCTTTTCTCTCTCACACACAAGCTCTGTGGTTGCTATTGGTATTAATCTGTCAAAAGAAAAAAATCCTCAAAAATTAGTTTTTTTAACTTGAATGTCTTTTAAGGAAGCATATAAAAAATCAACAAAGGTAAATGTGGGTGTTACCTTGCACTTAACCAAAGTTGAAGTCAAACCAGGGATGTTCATAGGGCCTTATGCTTCCATTTTCATCTCAGAAAGCCCTACTCCATGTTACCTTGTACTTTTTGGAAATCTTTGGCTTTCAGCAGTGGCCATCACAGGCTTTCCTAAAAATAGCCTAAATGCCATTCCTTAATTAATCTGAATGTTCTCACTTCCCTAATTACCTTATAAGGCTTCCAAGATGAATAAAACACGTTCATCCAGAACTGCCTCCTTCATGTTCAGATTTCTCAAATGAAGCTATTTACTGAGGCATGACTTGGCTGTGTTTTCTATTCCAGGTTCGCCAAATGGGTAAACCAGGGCATTCATGTGGGTTACCTATTCATTAGGAAGAAAGCACTTTTCTATACTTGCTCATTAATCTCTTCTACTTCCCTAAACCACATGAATAAAAGACATCCTTTCTTCTCACCTCAGCTGGGTTCCAAACTTCTTTTGCAGTCCTTTTCATCAAAGCGAAGTATGCAGGTCAGTATTTTAGAGGAGAGGAGACATCATTTCTAGGTGCTGTGCAGAAAGATAATTAAAGTTTATTAGGCAGAAACTATTTTCCCTTTAGTTTCTCTTTAAACGCTGTATCAATAACAAGGAAAGTATAAACATTAATCATTTAAACTAACCTTATACTTTGTTATAATTACAAGATAACCCAAGTCAGTGACCATCAGGGATATCAACATATCCCTGAGAGATACAATAGTGATTTTGGGTTTTTGTTGCAGTGCCTAGCACCTAGAAAATACTTAGTGAATATTCACTGCATAAAGATAAAAATCTTATCCTCTACATTGTTTCAGAGGTGAAAAAGCTAACAGCTGATCTCCAGAGGAAAATGTTACAGTTTATTTTCATTTTGGTATACAAATGTGTAAGGAAAAAACATAATAATGATAGGGTTTAATCTGATCAAAACAAAATATTATTTAGGGCATCTTTGTCAGAAGACTCAAGTTTTGTGTTTACTCTTCCTCCCTGGGGTTTCTTTTACAGCTGGAAGTATTATATAGAGGTTTGGGCTGTTAACTCCTTTCACACTGTCATTTAGATACAAAGTAGTCTCTCATCACATTCACATTGCAAATCACTTGAGCTGCATACCTGAGCTTCAGTGGGGGCAGTGGTGAGTATACAACAAGTAAGTTTGGTTTCCTGGTCATGCTTCTGGACTCCCTGGGACTATGAAAAGCAAGGTATAGAATTCAAATGAGCATGAGCGGGAACAACTGGGAAAATGTGTTCTACAGTAGTTGATTTATTGTTTCTTTTTAAAACAGTTGTGCTCTTTGGCCACTAATTCAGTGACAATTAAAATGAAATGTGTGAGGTTGTTGAATGATCCCTAGATATGCCTAATAACCCTGGAAGTACTCCACAGTGTGAGCAAAGCTCCCTATTCTAATTTCCTGAGGTTATCACAGGCCTCTTGAAAAGCAGCCAATGACTGAGGATCCAATTTCTAGCCCACTCATTTCCTAGCTCATGTATTTTTAATAAGATTTTTCCCAAAAAAAGGTGTTTGCTAACATTGAATCATACTTCAAAGTACCCAAGTGAGGTTTATCTGAACCAGATAATGCTAATTGCAGAATAGATTGAGTTAAAATGAGGACCCTTTTGGAAATTGTAGGTTAATATGGTGAAGGGATTTGCATACATAATTTAGAAGCTATGAGAAAATATAGTTGCCTTGTCAAAGAATAGCATTGACAGACACTTCATTTTATTGCTTTATCTCTCAAATTGAATATATCTTAGGTCAGAATCAACTTATTTTTTTGAATGTTTTAACTTGAAAGAAAAGGTGACTTCAAATTCCAAGTCAAGTGTTGGGATTTTATAATTTTTCAAAATACATATTGAAAATGTTGCCTAATTCATGAAGGAAATACAGTGCCTAAAACTCATAACCTAGTCTTATTTTTAGGATTGTAAGTGCACGGAATAAAAAATAACCATTTAGATGGTAAAATGTGTTTTAATTTCCAGGGGATTATTTAATAATCTTCTAATTTCAGGGTTTTTTAAAAGGTGATTATAGAAATGTCTTTTGAAGAAGTTGCCAAGAGCAAGGGAGTAGGAAATGAAACAAGACTTCATCTTGTCCCTAACTAGCCATAGGATCCCGGGCAAATCACTGTTTTTAGTAGTATATTTAAATTGAAATAGGACAAACATAGCCATCTGCAGACATACATAGTGTGAAAATGCATTACTTAGGATATTTGCATCCATCTATAGCCCATCAAGATTGGACCCTACCCTTAAGCAGGTTGTCCAGCAGAGGAGAACCAGTACAAGAAGTTTTCAGCGCATTATCAGCCCCAATCTGGCCACCAAGAAACGTGATGTAGCTTGGTGGAAATGTATTCTGTGGCGCTCCAATTTACTTTTCCTCTTATGCAGTGCCCCACCAAGCTGTTTTCTAATGCATTATTTAGTCTCCTAAGCTGCGTTACCTTGTACAAGGTAGACATTTACACATTTTTGTGTTATTATTTTAAGTTGATGCATAATTATTGTACATATTGTGGGTATACGGTGTGATATTTCTGTATAAGTATACAATGTGTAATGATCAAATCAGGGCGACTACCACATGTCCCTCAACTCAAATATGTATTTTTTTGTACATGCATTTGTTGAAATATAAATATTCAAATATAATGAAGGAAAGAGACTTAAGAACCAGCAGGTATAAAGTACTAGTCTCAATCTGTTGCTAACTGACCTTGAGTCCTGGGGTAATTATTTAAATACCCTGTAGCTAGTATTCTCTCATTTAATTGTTTTCTGGTACAAGAGTTTAAACAACAAACAATGATTGGTTTAGGAAATTGTCTGCTGGCCAGAGTGACAGCATCCTACTGCAGTTGTGTCATTGGCATGTGGACTTCCAACATGAAGTTCATAGGTCAGCAGAAGCTACTCAGCGTAGATGGAGTAGCTTCTTCCATTTTGTGTGGAAGAAATCTTGCTTTGGAAAGTCTCAGTTATTGTAAAAAGGGCGAGAGATATAGAACAAAAACATGATCAAATTTCATTCGTAAGCCTCATTATGTGACTTTGGTCTGTCAGTTTCCTTACATGTAAAGTGAGAACAATCATGGGTTTGCTAAGGTCCAAAAAGATAGTCTGTAAAGAAAATAGCACATTGTCTGGCACAGAATAGCTTCTTGTTAAGCAGTGGTTATACTTATAATAATACGTCGCTGATCCTTCATTATATAAACCTTGAAGTATTTTCTTGTCTTTTAATCCTCAGTTACACTTTCATTTTTATTGGTGTTTTAATTATTGAGAGCTATTTTGAAAACAGATATTTCTATTAAATATAACTGTAAAGCTTTAATGATTACAGATCATTCAACAGAAATTGCATTTAAAAGAAGAAAATAGAATTTGAGTTAGGGAATTCCATAATATATACAGATATAATTTTGACAAGAGGCTATTGCAAAAATTGCAACAACCTTAATGGCTCATCTTGATGCAGAATATGGTTATTAGTTAGGTTGGACATGTCCCTGTAAACTTCACTAAATACCCACTAACTTTGTTCCTTCTCATTGGCAAATGCACTCCTAGAGAGGCATTTTTAAAAGGCAAGTTGCAACTTCCTTCCTATAAACTATGGAAGTTATCCTTCTTTCCCTGTATGTACTTTAAAATACAGGACCCTGTAAATTTCCCTGGAGGTCTAAATACCATTCCCTCTCCAGTTCTTCCTTCTGGGCCACAGACACTAATAAAAACAGTGATTTGCCCAGGATCCTATGACTGTTTAGGGACAAGATGACGTCTTGTTTCATTTCCTACTTCCCTACTCTTGGCAACTTTGTGACCAGTTTTCTTTTTTATATTTCCTCTACATTTAATATCACTTTGCAGAATATAAACGGTCTGAGGCCAAGCACTAACATGTGATGATGGATGAAAAAGAATGGAAGGCTGGTCTCTGCTCATCTTCTCCTTCTGTGTCCTGAGTATTTATGGTCCTTGGATGTGTTCTTAGGTTTGAGGACCTTGACCCATTCTCACTAGTTGCATTAGCAAATGAGGAATTTGGCCTGTGGGCTCTGAGCCTTCTGCTTCTGCTATCCAATGTTCCAAACCATTCCCCTCTGTTCTAGGTGGACAATGCTCAAGAACATGGTGGATGAATGGTGATGCCTCCTGACATAGCACATAATATTCCACTTTGTTGAACTGCTAATATCTCTTTAGGAATTTTGGTCTGTAATCAAATATGACTGCACATCCTTTTCATGTATTTGTTGTAAATCATTTCAGTGTAAAAAGTTTTAATTTATACTTGCCATTAATTTAGTTTGGACTGTACATTTTTAGCATTTAATTTCTTTTAAGTATAAACTATCATTTTTATACTTTTTGTATTAAATTTCACTATTTGGGGAGATAACTGAATTTTATAATTTCTTTCCAAGGAGTTCTTGAAAGGAGAACTCTTTTGCTTTTTACTGTACATGGAGTGTGGGAAATAATTAGGGACCTCTCAAGAATTTAGGACATAAAACAATAAAATAACTCAGAAAGTTAAACTATTAAAGCTGAATGCAATAAGTAAGCACAGAACTGTGAAAATCTTAATGAGATAGTTTTTTCTAACCCAAGAAGTTGCTGACAATTGTATGCATAAGATAAAGAAAGGGTTTGCCAGCCTTAGGAGGCTCCATGTGGGTGTGTGTTTATGTGTGAGAGAGGTAGCAAGCAGAGGAGTATCAGCTAGCAATAGAACTTAAAAAAGGAAGAGTCAGAGGGTCAAATTTTGACACTTATCATCCAACAGCTAATGGTTTTAGTGGAATCACTGGTTTGGTCAAAGAGCCTGGTGAAAGAATTCTATGTTCAGGATAAATGACCATCAAGCAGGTGGATACCTCAAGCCATCTTAGCCTAATGCCATTACCCTTTGAAATCATATAGCAGGCTTGCATGGTTCTGATCTCAGTGCTTACCAAGCAATATTAACCTTAATACTTGACACCTACTGTAGGTATATCCACAGAGAAGAAGTTTGCTGCTCCTGAACTCATAAGTTCTGAAACAATTTTGTTTTTCAGTATACATTAAAAGAGTCAAGTAGCAACCTAATTCTGCCACTTGGATTTTAGTGAGCTTGAGTAATTTGAATACCCTCCTGAGAAGTGATTTAACACTGGTGTATACTCAAGTTTCTGAGCCTGTGGAGCTAAGGGGACTGCCCTGGTCTATCTGTTGCACCCCATGAGACCTTGGCTAGCTAAGCAGCTGGATTCTCCTGGTGACACACTAACTACCCTGAATGTGATTCCACTTTAAATGTTATCTTACCTTATTGGTTTTCTCTAAAATTACGGCTTTATTCTTAGCTTTATTCTTCTGAAAGACCGTGGAGAAAAACAAGCAAAAATAAAAAACCTGTATAAAACTTGTTCTCCCTCTCTGTCTTTCCCTCCCTCCCTTCTGTCTCTTTTTTCCTTCTATGTATTTGTTTTTCTCCTTTCCTTCCTTCTACTTGCATTTTTTGATCACCGTGTGTGCCAGACACTTGACTGAGTACTAGGGATATAAAAACCTCATAATCTTGTAGGAAGAAAAAGAGACACAACAGATTTTCAGCAAAATTTCAATATACTTTTTATTTGTGGCATGAATTTGGTTTAATTTCACAGTATGTATTGTGTTTCTCTTGTGTGCAAGCACTATTTTGGGTTTTGTGGAAGATTAAATGGCATAAAGCTTGGCCTCAGACTGTTTATATTCTGCAAAGTGATATTAAATACATAGGAAATATAAAAAAGAAAATTGGTCACAATATAAGAAATCTTATATGAATTGAGCAAAGTGCTTTTGAGACAGGAAGAGATAACACTTCTAGCTGAAGTATTCCTGGATAAAGTGATTGGTATTAGGTTGTGCAGTAGGACCGTATGGACTGAAGTTAGATTGAGGGAAGGTTAAATCAGGGGATTGGGACAAAGATAGGCTTGTGGGAAAGATAGAGTATGACAAATAGAGTTGATAAAAAGTGACTGAGGTTCTGCATGTTCTCACTCATAAGTGGGCCTGAACACGAGTGTCATAAGCACAGGAGAGCAGTAGTCACTGGGCACTGTCCAGGAGGAACAGAGGAAGGGAAACACGTAATAACAGAAAGAGTGCCTGGTTCGGAACCAAGGGAAGTGAGGGTTTGTTGGAGGCCCAAACTTCACCTGCATGCAGCCTACTTGTGTAGTTAACCCTTACTTGTATCCCACATCTCTATAACAACATAAAATAAAATAAAAAGTAAATTTTTAAAAAAGTGATTGAGGTGCTCAGACTCTGAGATACTGTTCCCTCAAGTGTAAGATGCTACAGGTGAAAGAGGTCAGGAGAACATAGCAGAAAGAGCTGTGAGTCTAGGATGAAAAGACAGGGTAGGCTTGACTGGACAGGATAGCTAGCACCAAAAGCTGTTTCCTCAGATAACTATCTGAAACATATATATATATTTCCCCCTGAGAGTAGATCAGTCAGCTGAACATCAAAAGCTTGGTCCTCAGCTACCCACCTCTCTTCACTTGCTATGTCTGAGGATACAAAGATAACTTCAGAACTTGGAGTTTTTGAGGGGTTGTATGTATGTCATTAGGGCTAGTGCATAACGTAAATATAGTTGTTAAGATGGCTGAGGTGTGGACCTAGCGAGAGCCTTCATCCAACTTAAGGTATTGAAACTTAATTCATAAGGCAGTGTGAAGACTTTGAAGGTTTATCAGGGAAGGTCACCATCAAGAGCTGTATTTTAGGAAGACTATTTACTAAAAATAAGTCTGAATATAGAAGAATATTTATCGGTATATTTCAACATCTTGGAAAGTGGTATGAGGATGACCAACTAGAGCAGTTGCATCCTGCATAGAAGATGACCTTCATTGGTCACGCTGGAGGTAAAATTAACAAAACTTCCCAATGAATTGACTGCGGGTAGAAATGAGATGCAAGAGTCATGAAATTCAAAGAGCTTGAGGCTAGTTAATAACCTGGCTACTGTAAAAAGGAAGTTATCCTTCCCAGAAGTAGAGAAATAAGCAAGTGCATGAAAAGATGTTAAATTTAGAAATATAAATTTTAGATATGCTGAGCAACCTTGAATTTCACAGCCATGCTTAAGCCATATACCAAAAGGTGCTTTGTTTTGTAAAACTGATGTTTATTTTTGTTAGTAGTTTGAATTTTAAAAAATTATAGTTTCTCTACATCTGTTATTTGTCTAAATTGAAAGAAATTTGTATAATCAATATTCAAGAAATTGCAAGAGTAACATTAAGAAAAGATTTAAATTGCCAAAATAAAATTTCATTTGAATTTCTAAATCACATATGCCTGTGAGAAACATCCTAAGTTTACTGAGAAGGAAATCTACCCTGACTGAATATTTCCTATTTTGATATTCCACATACAAGTTACATTTAGAAAGGTTTGAAAAGCATGGAGCTATAGATCTAGCTAAATTCTCATTTATGGCAGAAGATAAAATCATCACTCACCTTGGTCAGGGCATGCATCATGAAGCTGGTAGTTAATAGGGTCTAAGTTACATCTCAAGGAAAAAATATTAGACTTGGTTGCAACATGAATGCAAATCCTGGACCTGAAATCTCCTAAATACTTGTGTCTGTTACCTCCAGAGAACACGACTGTGGCAGACCCCTCTAGTGTGTATTTGTATGATTTTTCAGTTGAATGTTGATAAGTATGATTATTCAGATTTTTTTATGTTGTCTGAAATAGAAATGTGGTTTGCATCACAGTTTAGCAGGAAGACAAGAAGTACTCCTAGGTATCTGAAGCTGCCACAGTAGCCTATAATGAAACTTTTGACATAACAGTATATCTCCAAAAGTTTCAGGCAATGTGTAAGCTACATACCCTAAAATAGATAAGATGTAATATCCTTGAAGTTTGTCTATTTCTTACAATTCTGCTTAGAACTATATATTGTGCATTCTATTTCAACTGTAAATTAATTTCATAAAATCTGAAACCTGAAGAAAAAGTATGTGTGCTATTTCATAAAATAGAATAGTTAATAATACAGTGTCATCCTGGTGACCAAGTAGTATAACCTGTTTGTTGCTTTCGTAAAATAAAATGGGCTATAATTTATTTTCAATTGTCTTCTTTATACTGTCTCATAAAATGCTTTAGTGTGAGAATTACAGGCTAAAATGAGAAAAGAACTTTAAGTGAAACTTAAATTGATGAAATTGAACTTGAAGACTTAAATAAGAGGATAAATGGAGTTGGAGTCAGTACTATAGAAGTGAAAGCTCAATTTGGGCTATGTTTTTTGAAAGTACTGAAACTCAGAGAAGGATCTTGCAAAGGTGAGTTTAGTTAGGAAGAGAACTAAAGACAGGAAAAACACCTGTGTCTCACAAAACTAATTGAAAATATTAATTCTAAAATTTTCAAAAGGAGTCATTTTACACAAAGTTTAGCTTATTTAGATGAGACTGGGCACATGGTGGTATGGCTACTGATAAACATGATCAGAAAGTATTTAGAAAGTATTTCCATAATGTAAATGTTCTGACCTTAGAGTGTGCATTAGGATATGTGGGATTTCCCCCCACAATTTCTTTTGTATTATTCATTAGTTTGTAAGTTGATTAGTCTAGAAGATTCTGTAGAACAAAGAAAGTAAAAATAGGTGCTGCCATTGCTTAATGTACCAAATAAGCAGGGGAGCTGTTTCCATTTGCCCAATCTTAGGGGTTGTATAATCAGGTCTTTCCAGACCCAGAGTGTGCATTCATCTGAACTGGAACTAGCTGGTTGATAAGACCTAACATCAACCAAGGAAGTGGCCCCTTTGCTATAAACCTTGCCAAAAGACTGGGAATGCATATGGGTGGATGGTGATCACTCTAAGACGACTCTAAAAATTGAAATGTTTGCCCCCAGGACTGGAAAACCTCAGGGTTCAATCTGCAGTCATAATTAAGGTCGCCTAACAAGTAGACTGAGTCAGAATCAAAAAATGCTGTACAATTTCTGAGCAATAGGGAGGGCCTCTTCCCTCAGATTCTTCTCACTACTGGGTTATAACTGAAATCTCATTCCTTGAAGAATCATTGTTTAAATAATAGCTTTGAAGACTGATTTTAAAAACCAAATAAAACCCAAAAGATGAAACAAATCAAACAAAAAAATGGAAACATGGAAAATGCAATGTTTAGATTGTTTTCTACCATTTTACATTTTAACTTTAAAGTAGCTAAATATATATACATTTTGATAAGGAGATGGGAGACAGCAAAGAGCGCTACTGGGCAACCTGTAGAGGCAACGCAGGAAAAGGGCCAAGAAAGCAAATATGTTGTGTGTCATTGCTTCAGTTAATCCTTTCAAAAGGCAGGGATGATCAGCTCCATTTCTAAGATGAGGAAATTGGGTCCTAAAGATTTAAGTAGTTGAACTAAGTTCATTCAGATAAAAGGTAGTAGATCTGTATACTTCCAACTCATGTCTGTCTGATTCCAAACTCCATGATCATTTCAGTGCCTGAGTCTGCGATCAGCTGAGATGTCAAGAAGGAAGATAGGAGCCTGGGACTCCATGATAACTTGTGGGCTAATGAAGTGTTGTTCAAACTGACTCACGTCTGTGAGATTCCTGGTGCCAATGAGCTATTATAAATATATATATTTTTAGATTGGATGTGCATGCCTCCCAGGGCACATGAAGACTTCCTAAAGTGCTCTTTTGCATGAAGACTTTAAGAAGGATCAGTTTCAGATCCTCAACTTCCATATCATCTTCCATAAAATTGATCTGCCTGAAATAGCCCTGTGGTTGAAATAGGCTCTCTTTCCCACATCCCCATTCCATTCTCCTATTCTGCAAAATAAAGGTCTCTCTCTCTCACCCATCCCTTGCTTCGCTGTGGTGTACTGTTTCAGAGTAAAAACCACTGCAGGCACCAAAGAAAGGGCATTTCAAAATACTGAAGTTAGTATTGAGAGTGGATGACTTATAGTGACAAAATAAAAATCTTAAATTGTTTCAAAGAAATATGATCAGTTTAGCAAAAGTTTTCAGAAAAATAGAGAGGCGAATGAATTTTTATGGTGGAAGTGAAATGTCAACATGAGTTCTAGGAGAGAAAGACAAAATGTAAGATTTCTGACTTTTAATGAAGAATTTGTTCACGTTTTCTTGAAATAGATGATGGTGGATTCACTATAATATTTAGATTCAATAGATCATTTTTTAAAGTTAAGGAGCAGTTTTTCAAAAAGTATAATTAATTATAGGGCAGTGGAAATTACAGCTTTTGCAACGAGTTAATTAGATGTCAGTCACATAAAAACTTGTGAGTGTGATGGTAAGAATGATTTCAGGAAAAAAAACTTGTGAGAATTTGGAGGAAGAAAACACATTAGGGGTATATATGTGAAACACATTTGGAGTATATATGCAAAAACTGTTATATCTAATGTTGGATTGAAGGCACTACTTCACTGGTATCTTCTTTATCGCTGAGTTAGACAGGATCAACTTTTGGAAAAGAGGAAGAAGGCAAATATACGA
This sequence comes from Cephalopachus bancanus, assembly GCA_027257055.1. Lineage (NCBI taxonomy): Eukaryota > Metazoa > Chordata > Mammalia > Primates > Tarsiidae > Cephalopachus > Cephalopachus bancanus. The sequence goes on along the minus strand of JAPVLO010000096.1, from coordinate 959,115 downwards.
CCCACTTTCCCAGCATTACATTTGCATATGCACTTTAAGGGGTACACTGGGATGTGTGATATGATCTGGGTTGGCAATCGTAAGGCTTGTGATCCCCAAGAAACTACTGGAAGAAAACTGAGTGTTTGAAGCTGAACATTTAAACTCTTTGCTTAATGAATTGTCATATATATTTCACTTCCAATGTTCAGGAAGGGAGAATAATTGACAGTTGGCATGAGGAAGAATGTAAGAAAATAAGCCTCAGGTGAATAGCGAGACAACATGGAAACTGTTGAGTTTAAATTAGCAATTCCTTCTGCCTATCCCATTACCATCTATTGTTTCCAGGGAAAAAGCCAAGAACCACTTACTTTGTCTCTGTTACCAGCTAGTTATGAATGTATGACTTTCATGCATAAAATAGCTACAAAACACTAATTTGTGTAAACTCACTCAAGTATTCCCTGTTACTGATCAAATACATAATCTAGACTTCCCTTAAGGAAATCAGTTCTACAGATTGAATGAAGTGAGCTTATTGTTCTAAGTCATTTAAGTAATGAAAGTTGTTTCTCTGAAATACCAATATATTCTCTCTTCTCTCTCTCTCTCTTTAAATGAAGAATCCTATTTAGACTTCTGTTTTTTTCTTCTTCCCCTTTTTCTCCTGAAAGCTGAAAAAAGAACAATAGTGCAATTACTCAAGTATTGATACACAACTGACACATAAACTTCCCTGGGATGTAAGTCAGAATATTTTCTTAAAAGAACAAGTGCTTAGGGCATAAATGTCAGCAATTTTGAGAAAGCCATTATTAATTATAATGAGCTCAAGGGGAAATAGTAGATATTTCTGGTGGGAATAATAGACTCAAAGGGGAGAATGCATAAAAAAGATTGGTTCTATTTTGGAAAAATTTTAAATTTTAAACTCAGGGCTCCAAAAGGCGCAAAAGTATGCTTTCAAAAAGTGTGTCACAAGAATTCTAGCACCTTTCATCAAAGAATATATGCATTAGCACAACTGTTCACCATGCATGAAGTTCACATTCAGACCAGATATATTTATGATCTTGAATGTTCCATACTCTTCCACACTTATTTATTCATTCACAAAACATCTATTGGAGACCTGCTATGTACAAAGCACTGCAGACATTGCTGTAAATAAGATAAACTTCAGTGGTGCACAGAGGAAGAATACAATAATGCTTTCACTTAAAGAGAAGCAAAAAAAAAAAGTATGCATGCATTTCTATCATTATTGCTTTTGTTAATCATCTTTTTATGTTGGATTGATTATAAGCATCCTACAGTGGGTGAATCCATCTTCTAAGTAACTATTTCTCAAGTTCCTACCCAGGCAGTCAGAATAAGGTTGTATATTAAAGAAAGATTTTAAATATTCTGTATTTAGTAAAATATTGAATTAAATGTTTAACATATAGCTGAATGGAAATTATTAGGCAAATTTTAGCTCTTTTAAGAAACATTATTTTTATAATATAAATATAAATAAATAAGCACCCCCAGAAAAGGCTTCTGCTATATTAAACTGTCATTCTGCTGATATCATCCAGAGTCATATTCTGGCTATGGTGACAGTCTGTGTAACCTGGGTGTGTCATTGTCTAAAACTCCAATCAGATACAACTTTGTCCACCTGAATTAAGTGAAAATTCTTCTTCTTGCTGCAATGAGAGCCAAGTTTTGTGAAGAAACCAAACTTATTTCCTTGATTTTAGACTACTGTATCCCTGGCAGAACAAGTTTAACTCTGTTGACAGGTAGCCAATCGTTTCTTGTGAAAAGGACTCTGTATTCAAATGTTGTTATCTGGCTCCAATTTCAGTAATATCCTGTATCACATACTTCCTCCTGGTTGGCAGAAGTATTGCCTGGGCACTAGCCCTCTCATTTATGTCAAGTTAGGATTTGGAACTTGCTTTAATAGGCAGTCTTTAGTTGGAGAGTATTCTGTCCATTTGTGATGCCCCTATGATGGTTATGTCTTGCAAAATAATGTATTTGCTAATAATCAAAACACAGGTTGCTTTGCAGATTTTTAAAACATACACTTTCTACTGCATTTCATACTAGCCATTTTCTATGTGATAAGGATTTATCACTATGAACACTGAACCCAAAATTCTCATGTAAAGAAAAACTCTCGGAATCAGGAGATTAACCCTTGAGAGAGCTGGCTCATGAAAATTGCAGGTGAGATGGTTGACCCAGCTTATTTGTTTGCACTAGCTGTGCTCAGCTTGTAGGACTTCACTGGGAACAGAATTGTCTGATGTTTGGTGTAAATAGATTGAAAAGGAAGACAATAGATTTTTAAGACAGTGCTGTCATACAGGACACACTGCTTATTTTTTCTGACAAGGATAGCATATATGTTTTATTATGTTATCTAAGTAACAGCCATTGCTAAACTGTATATTACAGTTATTTGACAAAGAAAATAGAAATGAAAATACTGTCTGAAATAGAATTCATAGAAAGCTCTTACATAGTCAGTTTCTAGAGTACAACTGCAAGCACAAATTGTAATGTAAACATATCATGCCAAGTATTATTTCATAGATTTCTGCTACATTCATTCAGATACCTTTCAACCCATGATTCATTTATTTAGTATCTTCACTTCAATTTCCAGGGATTCCTGCAAATGCAAGGGATGGATAACCCTTAATTCTGTTGAGATCACCCAATAATACTTCATAGGAGTTTATTTAGCAAGAGATACATTTTTTAAAAGGTTGATTATCTTGGAAAATTGAAATGAGTTGATAACCCTGCTTCCAATATCTAAAATGTAAATGTATCTGAGAGAAGCAAGCATGATTCGCTTGAGCAAAGGCAGAAGTCAGGGATGTGGCCATCTTGATCTAGTGCAGCAGTGTAGTGGTTTAAATTTTTCTGTCCGGGAGGCTGATGTCTAGTTTTAAAAGATAAGTTTTCTTACTTGAAATGTAAGTAACTCTTTGTGAAATGAGCAATAACTTTGAAAACTCATTGATATGTTTCATCAAGCTTCTTTCTGGTTTAAATTTTGGTTTTGGAGGGTGAATAGAAGTATATTAGCATTTATTTTCAATGAATATGGCAGATGTGTGCTTGCACAAAACACATTTTTTCATGCAAACTGATATAATACAAGATGAGCACCTCAAATCTGAAAACCTGAAATATAAAATGCTCCCAAATCTGAAAATTTTGAGTGCTGACATGATGCTCAAAAGAAATGCTTAGTGTAGCATTTTGGATTATGGGATCTGGGATGCTGAACTATATATAAGTATATAATGCAAACAATCCAAAATCGGAAAAAAATTCAAAATTTAAAACACTTCCAGTTTTAAGCCTATCAGATAAGGAATATTCAATCTGTAGTGGGAAAGTACTTTAAATGAGCTTCACACACTTGCTGAATAAATACTATGTGAGGGGACTATTCTAAGTTCGAAAGGCATATTAGTGGAATAAGTAAATTACTTAAGTTATTTTTAAAAATCATCCTATAGATGGGGGGAATATTTGCAAAAAAAAAAAAAATACCCTATCTGTTAAAGGATTAGTATTCAGAATATATAATGAATTCTTAATACACATTAATGAGCTGAAGCTCTGAACAGATATTTCATCAGAAAAGATATACAGATGACCAATAAGCATAGGAAAACATGCTTGACATTCTATGTCATCAGGGTAATGCAAATTAAAATAATAAGTGACCATTATATGCTTATTAGAATGACTAAATCCAAAATATTGACAATATTCAATGCAGGAGAGACTGTAAGACAGTGGGAATTCTCATTCATTGCTGGTGGGAATGCAAAACAATACAGCCACTTTAAAAGATGGTTTGGCAGTTTCTTATAAAACTAAATATGCTCTATCATATGACCCAGCAATGACACATCTTGGTATCTTCCTAAATGATGCAAAAACTTCATATCCTCACAAATGTTTATGTCAGCTTGTTCATAATTGCCAAAACTTAGAATGACTAAGATGCCCTTTTTCCAAACTAAATAACAGAGGTTGATACTCTCTAAAATAGAATGATATTTATGTATTTGGGAGTAGCACTGCTATGGAAATATGTGTGCCATAGTAAACTGTATATATTCAAAGATGTTGAGGCAAGAGGATGTTTCTAAAGGTAAAATGAAGAGGTTTACATAAGTTATTTTGAATCAATGATCCTTGGCTACAGGAATCAATAACAAGGATGGCGTCAGATCAAGGTTGGACTGGCAGTTACTGCACAGATATCCTTGTAAAAGTATTTTCTGTGTAAAGTCGTGGTGTCCTTTGTGCAAGCTTGTGATTTTTGCAGTTTTAGGGGAATAGTTCTTGTCGTCAGTCACAGGCGCATGAGAACCCCTTCTTCATGCCCTTTCTAGTTCCATTTATCAGGACCTGACACAAGTGACTCCATTTTGATTCTGACAACTTTCACATCTTCAGTAGGTGAATGGATAAACTGGTATATTCAGACAATGAAATACTAGTCAGCAATAAAAAGACATGAATTCTCTTACCATAAAGAGGCATGGAGGAACCTTAAATTTGTATTGCTAAGTTAAAGAAGCTAATCTGAAAAGTCTGCAAACTATAGGATTTCAGCTATGTGACATTCTGGAAATGGTAAAAGTAGGGATACCATAAAAAGATCAGTGGTTGCCAGGGATTTGGGAAGAAGATGGGAGGGAGGAATAATTAAGTGGAGCAGACGGGATTTTAGGGCATTGAAATTATACTGTATGATACTATAATTGTGGATAACATGTCTTCATATATTTGTGAAAATCCATAGCGAGCATATCAAACATAAACCTAATGTAAACTATGAAACTTAATGAACAATAAAGTATCAACATAAGCTCATCAATTGTAAAAAAATATACCATAATAATGCTAAATTTTAATAACGGTGGAAATTCAGAAGAGTGGGAGAATATATTGGAACTCTATACTTTCCACTCATGGTTCTGTAAACCTAAAACTGCTAATGGGATATGTTTATCTTTATTAAATGGCCTCAGGAAGGACTCTTACACTTTTAGAGAGACATTTAAATAATAATTACAATCTAAAAACTACTTGTAATTAATAAAATTATGTTTACAAAAATATCTTATCACATAATTTCCTTCTATCACTAATTCAAACTGACCTTTCTACCAGTAACTGAAAACCGAGATTGATTTGATTTCAAGGCACCAACATTGTGTTGAATTAATAACATTCATATCAGAGATGGGACTTTTTAATCAATTATTATGTAATGCATATTTTTTCAGAAAGTATTTATTACAAGAGAGAGCTAAAACTGTAATCGTCAATCTCCTCTAAAATAAGTTCAACCAAAAATAATAATAATAATAAAACAAAACAAAACAAATTGCCAGGAAAAACAGAAAGGACTGTATTCCAGAAAAGTCAACAGAAAAACAAGGCACATGCAAACCATTTTGACTGCTCGCTAGTGAGAGCAATGGGATCTTTGAAGATTAACAGCTTGATAAGTCACAGTATCCCACCTGTGAGAATGAAATGTAGCTTTCTATTTTGCAGATAGTTCAAAATAGCAAACCAGCTATTCTCTCTTGATGGCAGGCCTGAAAATCATGGACATTCATGTTATTTATTCTAGGAAAAAAAGATAAAATAGAAAGAGAAACATTATACTGCAGTGTTTCTTCCTCTTCAATTCCCTAATTATTAAAGTAAGTAGAATATATTGGGTATTTTCAGCTTTCCTATGAATGAAGTCAAATGAGGTTGGTTCAAAGAACTAAATGTATGTACTTTTTATATATTGAAAAAGATGACTGCCACATTACCCATTCTTTCAATGGACATTGCAGTTGCTTCCACCTTTCCATTTACTGCTATTATGAATAAATCTGCTATGAACATTTAGTGTGCAAATATTTGTTTTGGTCTCTGCTTTAAGCTATTTGAGGTATTGCTGGCTCATATAATAATTCTATATTCATTTTTTTAAGAAACTGCTATACTGCTTTCCACAATGACTGCATCATTTTACTTTCCTACCAATAGGCATAAAGGTTCTAATTTGTTCATATTTTTGTCTACACTTGCTATTTTCTGTTTTTGTTTTTTGATAGTAGCCATCCTAGTGGCTGTGAGGTGTTATCTCACTGCGGTTTTGATTTGCACTTTTCTGATGATTAGTGCTGCTGAAAATCTTTTCATAAGTTTATTTTCTATTCGTATATCTTTTGTAGAGAAATGTCTTTTCAAGTCCTTTGCTGTATTTGAATCAAGTTCTTTTGTGTTCGCTATAGGAGGTCTTTATATATTATGTATATTAACTTCTGATCTGATGTATTATTTGTAAATATTTTTTCCACTTCATGGGTTGCCTTTTTATTTAGTTGATATAGTCCTTTGATGCACAAAAGTTTTAAATTTTCATGACATTCTGTTTGTTTATTTTTACTTTTGTTGCCAGTACTTTGATATCATGTCCAAGATATCAGTGGTAAATCTGAGGTGGTGAAGCTTATGCTTTATTTTTTCCTAAGAGTTTCATAGATTTAGCTATTATATTTGAATCTTCTATCTATTTTAAATTAATTTTTGTATATGGTGTTAGGTAAGGCTCTAACTTCATTCTTTACCATGTGGACATTGCTTCCCAGCACCATTGATGACTGTTCTTTCCCTGGTGGAATGTCATGGTACCCTTGTCAAAAATATTTGACCATATGCTTATATTCGAGAAATCCCACTGGTCTTTTGTGATCCTTATGTCTACTGAACTGTTTTGACTATCATATCTTTGTAGTAAGTCTTAACATCAGGAATACTGAGTCCTCTAGCTTGTTCTTCTTTTTCATGGTTGTTTTGGCTATTCCAAGTCCCCTGAGATTCCATATGAATTTTAGGATAAAAATTTATATTGTGCAAAAAAAGTTGTTAGAATTTTGATAGGGATTGCATTGAACCTGTCGATAATTTTGGGTAGTATTAACATTTTAATAATGCCTTCCAAATTATGAACATGAGGTCTCTTTTTATTTATGTCTTTTAAAATTTTTTTTAGCAATATTTTATTGGTTTAATTGTACACCTTTTTTAAAAAGGTGACTATTTTAAAGCAATTAGTGTAATGATTTTTAAAATTGGTACAGTATAAGCTTGCATTGCATATTGACCTATTACACCAACTTATTCCATTAATAGACAGAAAAATGCTTATCAATTGTATCTGTGGACTAAAATGTTATTAAAACAGTTAAATGACATTTAACGTGGTATAGCTAAAAAGCAATGCCAGTATATAAGCCTATTATCATAATAATGTAATTTTTGAATTATATTTCACTCACCTCAGTATTATCTTCTACACAATGTACAAGTTCAGTGAAAGGTAAAATAGTTTAATATTCTTTGCCTTGTTTATTGTTCTCATTTTCTTACTTAATGGACCTGATATTTCAGACATTGTTTTCCTTTATCAGCTTAAATGTTTCAAAATGTCATAATGAGACAAGTCTTGTTACAAGTAAAGCATGAGAATCTGCAGGTGGCAAAATGCATTTGGTTAGTTTTCCTTCCTGTCTGTAGGAGATGATTGTGATACTGTTTCACAGAGATTTCCTTTCTGCTCAATCTTCTGGGAATAAAAACCATATACCATTAAACCAATCCTCATTGCTCCAGGTGTCTTATAGAAAGGAAGACCTTAAAATGTCTCAGAGATTAAATGTTTTTTAGGCAAGAAATATGTTAAAGGGACTTAAAAAACCCATCTTTTACATCTCTACATTATTCAGAGTGATTAGCCCAAAACGTTGTATAAATGTGCTTACCTTTTATTCATCTATTTGATTCATTCTCAAATATTTGTTTAGTACCTCATATGGGCTAATCACACTGCTATGCATTGGAAGCTGTGGGATTCAGCCTCTAAGATGGCTCTCAATGATTCCATCCCTTGCTACTCATACCCTTGGGTCACAGTGCACCAGGATTGATCTGTGTGGAAATAATTGGCAAAAATAATGGCATGTCACTTCCAAAATAGGTGATAAAAGACTGAAATATCTCTGGCTTCTCTTTCTTGGATCATCCTCTCTGCGAAAACCATGTCATCAGCAGTCCTAGGGATTTTTCCAAGAGGTGAGGCACTGAAGCCTTTAGCCAACAGCCATGTGTGTGAGCCAGAAGTGCATCTTCTCAACACAGTAAAGTTTCAAATGACTGCAGCTCCCACTGACACCCAGACTGCTACCTCATGAGAAGCTGTCACAATCACCTAGGAAAGTTGCTCTAGAACCCCTGAAATGTGAGCTAATGTAAGACAAATGTTTGTTTTTTTTACCCTGATAAATTTGGAACTTCTTTTTTTTTTTTTTTTTTTTTTTTTAACCAGCAATAGTTAATTAACACAAGGGCACACAGATGAACAATGCACTGCCTTGCCTTCAAAAGGATCCTAGTTCAGAAAAAGTGGTGAGGCTGGGTGTGGTGGCTCACATCTGTAATCCCAGCACTTTGGGAAGCTAAGGCAGGAGTATTCCTTGAGCTCAAAAGTTCAAGAACAGCCTAGGCAGCATGGCAAAACCTTATCTCTACAAAAAATTGAAAACAAAACAACCCAAAATTTAACCAGGCATGGTGACACACACCTATAATCCCAGTTACTAGGGAGGCTGAGGCAGGAGGATTGCATGAGCATAGGAGCTTGAGGCTGTGGTGAGCCATGAGCATTTTACTGCAATTGAGTCTGAAAGACTGAGTGAGACCCTGACTCAAAAACAAAGAAACAAATAAACATCAAAAAGAAAAAGTGGTGAAGTGCTGATTTACTGCTAAACCAAGGGTGAGTACCATGGCAGCATCTACATGCAGCAACTAACTCAGTCTTAAAGCACAGGGCAGTCAAAGAAGTAAATGATATTTAATCTGTGGTTCAAATGAAGAGAATGAGGAGGTCGCAGAGAAAAGCTTGTAATATTCCAAGGAACCTGTATGCTACAGGAAGGAGTTTGATTTTTGACCTGAAGTTATAGGACAGCCACTGAAGATTTTCAAGCAGAAACATGGCTACCATTTAGAGTTTAAGCAGAGTAAGTCAGAGACAAAGAGATGCTAACAACAGTCATGAGAAAGGGTGGTAGGAGCCTTGACCAGGGCAGGGAGAAGGAGAGGGAATTGAGTTTGAGACATGTTAAGAGGCTAGAATTGACAGAATTCAGAGCTGAAATATATAACTAGGCATATCCATTTTTGAATTTCCACACTAAGAACCCTGGACATATAACTCATAATCACCTCTGCCTCCTCTAGTATGGCTCTCAGTGATCACACTATAGATTACCCAGTTGCTCAAGATAGAAACCTGGGCATGATTGCAACCATACATAATTAACAACCAAATTTTATTTGTTTCTAATGCCTAAATTATTTCTTATTAGTTTGTCCTGTCTCCTCTTCCCTCACCTAAGTAGTGTTAACTCAATCCTTATCACTTCTTCCCTCAACTATTGCAATGGCTCTAAACAGTTCCACCCCAAGTATCCTTTTTTTGTATGAATTCTTGTACTACTGCCAGACCTATTCAAAACACACACTAATGTGAGCACTTGCCTACTCTGCTTAGACATATTCACTGGTTCCTGTTCAGGACAAGACACAGTCTATACTTGGGTTTGTGCGCAAATCACTTTCTCTCTCCTCTCTTTCTCTCTCTCTCTCTCTCTCTCTCTCTCTCTCTCTCTCTCTCTCTCTCTCTCTCTCTCTTCTTTTCTCCCTCCACCCTCCTTTTCCTCACTCCAAAACTCTATTGTATGACCATATTAAACTATGGGGGTCATTTATGTACCTTCAGACCTGTTCTTTCCTGTGACTGGATCTTCTCTCCCTGCTTTTCCCAGACAACTTCTGCCTATTTATAATAACTCAGCTATGTGTTGCCTCTTCTTGGACACATAAACTGGCATCTCTGATCTTCATCTCCTCTAGCTCTTACCTCACTATTCAGAATCTGTGATCCCGATGACAGTCTCCTCCCATATCCTGAAGGCAGGAACCATCCCTCATATGCCCGGTACCATCAGCACAGTATCTGGCAAAAAAAAAAAAAAAAAAAAATAGACACTCCATAAATGTGAATGGCTAGACAGAGCACTACATTTGAACATTCTGCTTTTTTTCCCTGAAGAATAAAATTCAAAGAAGAAAGCACTGAGAATTAAGAACTTTTTTGCTCTTCTTTAAGAGTCAGAAAAGCCTGAATAATTCCTTCTTATCAGGTATAGGAAAAAGTTTGATTTTTATCCTTGATAAATTGACAGCGAATTATTAAGTGTTCAGAGGCAAACATCTTCCCCTTGAATGTTTGACAACTAATTTATGGCTCTAGGACCAATAGGTTGTTGTGTATCTTTGTCCTTGTTTGTGTAAGACCAATTAAACAGTGCTTTGTAATAGTACTTTTGGAATGATTAAAAAAATCTATTTTTTCATGTTTAACTCTTGTCTTCAGATATGGTTCAGCTGATGGCTTCTTTGAGAGGAGATCTCTTTGAAGTCAAGGGGAACTCCCCAGCTGGATGACCAGGGGCAGAAACATGCTCTGGATGATCATGATCTGAATTTGAAGGGAACAATTAAGGACTTATTTCCATTTTGATTCTAATAGCAAGCCTTTTTACTTGTTGCCCTTCAACCTGTCTGCATGCCAGCTGAAACTTCAATAGAGCCTTATGACAGAGCTGTTCAAAGACTTTGAAAAGAGAACCTATGAATTCATAAATGCTTCAGAAATAAAAAATGTTTCTCAGTCCATTACATTCTTACCCCCTTGTTTCTGCTTAACAGACTTTGTTAAAGGTCAGTAAGAATGTTTTAACAGCATATCCCTAAGACTTCCAGGAACAGATTTTTTTTCCACTCTAAATATTCATTGTTAATAAAGTACTGGTTTGGTATATTCTGAATTTATATTTTGAGTTAAAATAAAAAGTCATTATCAGAAAAAATTGAGTGTAAACCAAATTGGCAGTTAAATTTCAAAGCTTCAAGTCAGAATATACGTGAAAATTTAAAATTTGCTATGATTTTCCCAACTAAGCTAATGAGTAACGTGGCATCTATATAATGCTTTGAAGTTTACGCTGAAAGTTTTGGTACACTATTCTATTTTTCATCATAATGGTTCAGTGATATACGTAATATAATTTCACACTAGCTCTGTGGGCACCATTGTTTGGGAAGGTTAGATGGCTTAACTTACCCTGCTGACCTTTGAAGTTATTGTAATGTGAACCTCGACCTGCAGTCACAAACTTGTTTCTTCCATTTGATATGACACAATGTTTCTGTCTCTTTGTTGCTGTTGTTGTTGATTTGTTTCTAAGAAGTTTTTCTAACACAATTTACAAAATTACTTTTCAAAAAAATGCAACAAGGAGTGCTCTTAAAGATATTCTCAGAATTCCCATTATGCTAGTACAGAAACATGCCACTATTAACCTTTTCCAGAAAAAAAATAATTTTTCATTGTATAAAAAACCTAGAGTTATCTGTTTCCAAAGGATATTTTCCTCAAGTACTCATAGGCAATTTTGAATTTGTGGTTCATTTCACCTTTTTATGACTCCAGAAATTAAATGATTCTTGGCTGTACATCAGAAGATTATCATGTAGTTATTATTTATTTTTATAGCTCAGATAAGTCTGGTACTAGCTTATTATTGTGCATGTCCCGTTGGCCAAATGAACGCAATCTTGAAATATGACATGCATTTTTAATAATAATAAGGCAATTATTCTGCATTTTGTGTAGGTGGACCAGGGGCTACTTAAGTGAAATTTAATGTCAATTAAGAAATACTGCAATGCCCTTACTAGAAACCTGTGATAATCACATTTAGCTGGTTGTTTCCTGAAGCCAGGTGTAAATAAGCACTTTGGAGGAGGATTTACTAAGTTTTGACTTGATGTTTCATTTTTCTTAGCTGTGCATATTCTCATATAAAAAAAAAATAAGCAGCACCAACTTTTCTTTTGTTTCCAGCGTGGTAGGCATTCAGAAGTATTGATATGGACATAAATATACATCAAGTGCTTTACCCATGGCTTTGGGCCTGAGTATCATTATCTGAGAGCATTTAGAATGTGTAACTAAAACCATAGAAAACATCTAAGTTCCATTGTAGTGAATAATTATAGTTATCCATCACCAACCTGCTGGCAAATAATTGCATTTGCTGCTTATTTTTTAATCCCTTTTTATGACTCTGGCCTTTCTTATGTGTAAGGTCTATAAGCCATCAGGTGGATTCGAAGGGCCAGAAAGACTGGAGGCCCAGAATTACATCAAGAATCAATATGTAAAAGAACACTGAAACAACATGAGAGAACCAACCCTAACATTTGGAAATTATATCTGCAGGGCCATGTGAAGATTGCTACCCAGTATTAGAAATATTCCAAAAATGAGTTGTCTGTTATCAGTAGCATTTATAATAAACATGTAAGTTCTACTCTATGCCACCTGATGTAGGAGACTATGTTAGTTACCTTGTGCTGCAGTAACAAAGTCTACAAACCAGGTGGCTTAAAACAATAGGCATCTTTTCTCTTGTTCTGGAGAATATCAAAGATGTTAGTGGAGGTATGCTCTTTGTGAAGACTCTGGGAAAAGATTTCTTCTTTACTGTGGCTTTCAGTAATCCTTGGTATTCCTTAGCTTATAGATGCATCACTCAGATCTCTGCCTCTGTCTTCATGTGGCTTCCTACCTGATGTATCTTTGTCCAAATTTTCCACTTTTTATAAGTATACCAGTCATTGGTTTAGGGCCTACCATAATCCAGGAAGTCTTTACCTTAACTTGATTGCATCTGCAAAGACCATTTGGTCAGTTCAACAAAGGCCATATATTTCCTAACTCAATGGTTTTGGAGATTGGTGATACTGAAAATATAATTGTGTATTTTTAGTGGTATCAAAAATATATTTATTATCTATTGCTACTTAACAAATTGCCCCACTTAGTGCCTTAAAACAACCATTTTATTATAATTCAGGATTTTGTGGGTCAAAATTTGGTCAAGGTTTGACTGGGCAGTTCTCTTCAATGTGACATGGTGGTATCCAGTTAGTGGCTTGGCTAGAGCATCAAAAGTAGCTTTGATCACAGCTAGAAGGCTGGGCTCAGCCTTATTTCTCTCACCTTTCATGTGAAAGCAATACTTTTCCATGTGCTCTTTCACAAAGAGTATATTAGACAACTTACATGGCAATTCAAGGCTCCAAGGACAAGTGATAAAAGTGACAGAAATTAGAGTCTTGTAGTCTCTTAGGTGACAGACCTGAAAACTGGAATAGTATAGCTTCCACCATATTATGTAAGTCATTATAGTCACAGAGCACTTCCAGATTTAAGGGGAAAGATAACTCTCTATGGAAACACTGTTGTCCCCCTTTTAGCCACAAATTACTTACATTCTTCACATTCGAAAATCTCCACCTAATATAGCATTGCTTTGACTTTAAGAAGATGGTGGTATAAATCAGGTCCATGTACAGGTGAAGCTCTTTGAGTGTAGCTTATCTCCATCTGAAAACCTGTGAAACATAGAGACAATTGTTATGCCCTCCCCACAACATATAATGGTCAGAGAGGGGTTGGATAACCATAGACTCTTCTCTTTAAAAGAGAGAAAATGGGAAGCATTGTGACAGTTGCTGTTCCACAGTTATTCTGTAATTCAACCAGATACAGGTCACCATTTTCTTGATTAGGGTCCAGTCTTGTTCCCTAAATGATTGCACTAGCTCTTGGTTCCTCTCCCTAAGTCATCCTTCTTTCTCATAAAAATTTCATAGGACTCCTGTGCATCAAGTGATGATCCAATCCACCAAAGAAAAGTCACACATACATTTGAGTCTGATATTGTTCTTTTCATCTTTTGGGCTGAGACTTAGAGTATTCTGGGGAAAAGACACAAGGAGGTCTTCTTTCTAGTTGAAAGGATTTACTAGGCATCCTTAAAATTCATAAAGGACATATCCTTAAGATTCTTGAAGTTCTATTAGGCTTGCCTCAAATCTTTTTAAGGTTTCAACACAGGAACATCCTTGAGATTTTTTATTTCAAGGCCATGTTGTACAGGTAGAACCCTGGGTTTAACCTTTGACTTGAGGTCATTTCTGACTTTGCAAGTCTATTGCGAAGAGAGCCTTGGAATGAGAAGTAATTTTATATTCATACCCTGCATGCCCTAGTTTCTTTATATAGCCTCTGAATCTTGCTAACAATTTCTTTTTTACCTCATCTCTTTTCTCATACCTTCTCACAGGCACTAGGAGACAGTTGGCACTTGCTCTTTTCTGACTATTAATCTTCCTTGCCAGATCTTTGTAAAAGTCCATTAGGTTCCTTTTCCATTTTATTTTTTATTGCATGCAACATTAGCGCCAAACTTTCTGCCAGTAGAGAAAAAGTATTCTATATTTTCTAGCCTTCAATGATATATTTTCATTGTCCCTCAAGGCTTCACAACAGTCTTTCCAAGGCCCACAGGGTTTTTGCTAAAAATAGCCTTGAAGTCCTCTTCTTCCCACTAACAATCTCCATGAGGCCCTTCCATCTTTTGTCCATTGCTTGCTTCCAAAATTAGCAACACATATGACAAGTTTCATGCAGTAACACTACACTTCTAGGTAATGGATTTTGTTCCAGTTTTCTGCTGTCACATAAAGACTTACCCTAAAACAAGTGGCTTAAAACAACAACCATTTTATTGTACCTCATGATTTTTGTAGATTAGGAATATAGGCTGAGCATGATTGAGAGGTTCTTCTGCTCTATTTAGTGTCATTTGTGGTCACTCTGAGGTGACTGGGATGGTCCAGAACAGAAGTAATTAAATGGTTTTGGTGAATGGCCAGATAGTAGTAATATTTTAGGCTTTATAGGCTATAAGTCTGTCACAGCTACTCAGCTCTACCAATGAATGACAAGGTCAGGTGGGGGCCACAATTTGCTAGTGCTTGGTCTAAGACCCAAGAAGGCCTCATGCATTCTTTTTACCTTCATGAAGATGGTTAGAAGGTGGGCTCAGCAGATTTTTTCTCCCTCTGTAGGTAGTTGCAGGGCCACTCTGCTTTGTTTCTCCAGAAGAATAGTCCAATTTTTCACATGGAGGCCTAGGCTTCAAGAGTGAGTAGTTTAAGAAACAAAGTGGAAGCTACCATCCTTATGAGGTCTAGGCCCCTAAAAGCATAAAAGCAAAATATTGAAAGGAAAGTGCCATAGGCCCTTAGTGGACATTCTGTATGGAAAGGGTGTCAGATAACTTGTGACCACCTTTAATCCAACAAAATGCATGATGTTAATTTAATTCAATTCATTAATGATTAAGACATTTTTCTGCCTTAAAGCAGCTCACATCATTGAAAACAAACATGAAAACAATCATCTGAAATACAAAGAGGAATAAAGTGTATCAAGGACAGGAAAATAAAGCCTGTGAGCACCCTTATGGAGTATAATAAATTTGGATATATGTTTTTGTTATACAAGTAGTTGCTAGCCCTTATTTCTGTTCTTCTACTATAGTGGTTTTAGATTTGTTTTTAACTGAAACCAATGATTTACAATGTACCCAGAATATACATACACAATATATACATATGTGCCATGTGCATACATACGAAGAACACACGCACTAATACAACACACACACACTCACACACATGCTTTCAAACACATAACTAAAACAAGTTTCTTCAAATAGCAGTTGCTATAAACCTGTACAACATAATTTGTTATTTTTCAATCTTTCTGTTGTATTAAATTTTTATAAATCGTGGTCATTGTCCACTGAATTGTTTTCACAACTGCAGTTGATTTTACAAACAGAAGCGTGAAAAACAACTGGTCTAGAAGTGGCAGAGGTCAATCAGCCTTGTAGGTCACAATTACACAATAAGTTATTGTGAAAATGTATTCTTTACTGGAAGATCTGGAAATTGATTTAACAGGGGAATAGGAAAAAGCTACGTGTTGTAATTATTGGCACAGTGCCTTCTTTGATAAAGCAAAATATGTCCAGTATCTTTTGGTGCAGATTGTTGATTCTCTGCCAATGATGTGTCTGCATATTTTGAACTACTTTGATAACACATTAGTTTGAAGTAACCATAAAACCTTATTAGCTTTGATAGATTCTGAAAATATCATTATGTCCTTGTGGAAGTCATCACATTTCATCATCATAAGAAAAGTTTTTCTAGTTTGTTTAGAAACTGTATAGTCATCCTGAGAATTTGAAATAAGAAAAAATATAAGAAAAATGATAATGAAATGAATTTTATTATGTCATTAATATGATAGTAAGAAAATATCGAATTATTATTTAGTTATCTATTAAATGAGTATTTACTCAGTGTCTGAAATGCAAGAGTGAACAGGACAACACACATCTTCCATTATAAAACTTATAGTCTGCAAGGATAGACAGAAGAAAACATGTCAACAGACAGATCAAATAATTGTGAGTTGTAATGATGTCTTGAAAAGGACAAACAAGAGCTGAGACAGAGAATATTGGGATTAGCTCTTAGCGTCGTGTGGTCAGAGAGGGCCTCTCCTAGCAGGTGACACTAAGAAGAGTGTAAAGGAAGAGAAGACGTTCCCTGTGATTAGACCACGAGGAAGAGCATTCTAGAATAGGTAAAGTTCTGAGGTCAGGATGTGGTTGCTATGTTTGGGGAACTGAAATTCCAGAATGAGTTCTACCTCGTGAGTTAGGTGAGGAACTATCTTAGATGAGAACCTGATCTAGCATACCCTATTGGGCCATAGTAAGGAGTTTAGGTTTTCCATTTTTTTCCCTAGCCCAATAGGAATCTATTCAAGTGTTTCTGCATGAGAGAACAAGGCCAATTTATATTTTAAGAAGCTCAGTTTGACTGCTGTGTGGAAATTGAACTGGAGTGGAGCAAAAATTGAAGTGAATATGCAGAAATAAATGTTCAGTTTCTACACTGACTATTTTCTGTGGAATTTTTTGCTCTTGTAAGTTAAATGACACATATCAGTATGGAGATACCTTAAATTTAAATAAAAAATACCAGGTTTTTGTTTAGAGTTCTCTAACCTATCCCAAGCTATAAATAGAAGTCAATTTGCAATATGATAGTCATCTCTCTTATTTTTCTTTAAACTTTGTAGATTGCCTTAAAATTACATCTGATTTCTTCTATGCAAATGGCAATAATTCCTTACAGGTGTCAACAAACAACATGTGTTTATATACACGCTCTGTACCCAAATTAAAAAAGTAATATGTATATTTTCTTAAAGGATTTTCAAAAGTACTGAGGGTTTATTATTAAAGAAAAATAATATTCTAGTACTTGTTAAAATTTGTAAAGAAGACTTTATTTCAGACTATTGTGGTAGATGTCAAAACTCCCACAACTGCAAAGAGAAATAGGGCTCAACTGTGAATACAAAGAGGACAAGTGAAGATTTATAGTATAAGAATGAAATAGTGTAATACCTTTTCCTCATCCATCACAAGGGTCATGGCTGACACTCCTATAACAAAAGACAGATTATTAAAAGAAAAGTAGAACAAATTTATTTACCAAAGTTTTTTGTGACATAAAAGCCTTCAGAAATGAAGGCCCAAAGACTCAGAAAAAAATTGTATTTTTTATGCTTAGTTTTGATGAAAAATAGTCATATTGATGGAAAAACCAAATACTGTGAAATATTTAAAGAGGTTCATTCTAAGCCAACTATGAGTGACCCAGGCCCATGGCACAGTCCCAAAAGATCCTGAGAACATGTGCCCAACGTGATTGAATTATAGCGTGGTTTTATGCATTTGGGGTGGGGGGGAACTCTGCAAAGGCTTTATTGGGGGGCCAGGGAGCTCAGTCCTTCTTGGCCCCCGTCTTCCTCATTGCCGCCAAGACGTTGCTCAGCTCCTCGCGCTTCCTGTTGGCGTGGATGTGTGTCCTCAACCTTTCTTGATGAACTTAAGTACCTGCTTGTCCTTGGAGACCTTGAGCAGCTCCATGGCGCACCGCTCGTAGGGGGCGAGGTCATACACCTCTCGGATCATGTCCCACACGAACTTGGTGTGCTTGGTTAGCCCACGGCAGCGACTATGCCTAGATTTGCTCACGTTCATGGTCACCTTGTAACCCTTGTTGAGGTCCACCACCATGGGTTAGCACAGGGCCATGGTTGCGGCTCTCCAATGGCTGCGCTGCGGAAGGCAGTTTTACGCTTTTTTAGGAAGACATGCATTACAGGCAAAACATAATACATGTGAGGTTTACACTGGTTGGGACTGGAAAGACGGGACATCCCTAAGTGAGAGCTTACGGGACATAAGTGGATTCAAAGATTATCGGCTTGCCAATTGGTATTATATACAGAGTTAAGCGCTGTCTAAAAAATTTGAAATCAGTAAAGAAATGCTTGAGTTAAGATAAGGGGTAGGGATTTAGGAAGCCAAGGTATTTATTATGTAGATAAATACTCTAAGTAGCAGGTATCAGAGAGAATAGGTGGTACATGTCTTAGAAGCTGTTCTCTACAGATGCAAATTTTTCCAAGACACGGTTTTGCAAGGTCACTTCAAAATATGTCAAAGAAACATTTTGGAGTAAAATACTTTTATTTCCTTTAGGGCATAGTATCTGTCATGTGGTGTTATGCCAAAGTCAGTTTGGAATTTGGTATATTATTGAAGCAGAGCCTGTTTTGTCAGTCTTATGATCTCTAATGTTAGTGTTAGTCACTAAAACTCCAAAGGGAGAGGATATAATGAGGCATGTCTGACCTCCTTTTTTGACATGACCTGGAAATTAGTTTTTCAGGTTTCCATTGGCGCAACAGAGGTACATTCAACTCATTCTGGGCTTAATATTTTATTTTTGTTGTACAAAGGAATGCTACACAGGGAGGCCAAGAAGAATTGGAACAAACAGACCTTACTGAGTCGCCACCTCCCTTCAGTTTATAGACCAGTTTATAGACCCATTTTGTCCAATTACATTCTTCTCGATTGTCTGTAATCCAGTCATTTTGGACACATGTTCTCAGGACCTCTTGGGACTGTGCCACAGGCCTAGGTCACTCATATTTAGTTCAGAATAAATCTTTCCATATATTTTGGGAGAATTTGGATTTTTTCATCGTCACCTTCTTCCCAGGTATGGAGCAGGACACCTGTCACTTGAGAGTCTTCAGGGGAGAAAGGAAAAATTGAAACAGTGGCATTTCTAGGTTTTATGAAAGAAGTTTTAGTTTCTATGAACTGCTTTTGGAGAGGAATGGAGAAAGGAGAAAGGAAGGCTAGAGAAACTTTAAGTATACCTCTTGCTTCTGAAGCCCTGCCAATCTCCTTCAGTTCAAAGTCTTAAGCATGCCAAAGTACCATACTTTTGGGTGTTGTGTTCTGAGCCCAATTAATAACCAAAGAGTAGGCTGGGTTGGGGGGGTAGTGGTTGGAAAATTAGGAAAAGGAGATATAAAAAATAGGAGGAATCCTGATACATTGACAAAATAGGATTCTTGCTGAGGACAGTCCATGGTGATCAGATATCAGCTGTGGGAATTTCTTTCCAAAATTACTTAGCAGTTTTCTTGCTAAAACTGGGTTATGCCAGCTGGCAAGAAGAGGAGGTTGGGAGGAAGTCAAGCTTGAGGCATAGTTAAGAAGAGGGTTTTAAAAAACATGGCTAAAGTTTGGTCAACAACAATGTCTTGTTATTATATACTCATTCTTCAAAACAGACTGAGATACAGCTGCTACAAAACATGACAGATTGATGGCTATATTTTATGTGCTACCCACTAAAGTACTTACGTTTTTATTTATCTAGAAATTGTAACCACATACTTTGGTGTTATTAGATTACCCTTGGAACCACTCTTGGCTACAGCAAGATTTCTGTGCTGTTTATTTTAGAATTCATAGGACATACAGACAGCTCACTTTTTAGTCATTAATCTGAGCCTTTTAAAGACAAGTTATAAAAGTGGCAGTGGGGACTTTGAAGTATTTGTGTATGCACTTATGAGTTCAACAGGCATTACTTTTAGGTACTGTGGTAGACTCTTACTTAAAGCACATGATTTGGTTCCAAATACATTTATAATGTTAATTTTATGATAAACAAGAGTATGATGTGAATCACCATATTGTGGGCATCTGGGCTTGGATGATGTGGAAGTCATGGCTGTTGACCACCTAAAGGTTTGCTGAAAAATCACAGGCATGAGGCAAACAGAATAATAGGATAAAAAGCATACACATTTATTTAATGTGTATGCACGGGAGCCTTTGGAATGAAATCTCAACTTCCCAATGAATTACAGAAACTTTATATACCATCCTGAGGCGACAGTAAAGAACACAGACTTAAAGCATGGCCAAAAGCAGGTTATGTTGATTAATCAGGATTAGTGCCAAGAGAGGTTATGAGGGAAAGAAAGGAAGAAGATTGACTAGCAAAGGTGGCCTTGTTAGGTAGATGAAGCCTGCTTCAGAAAGAATAGATGGAAAAGGTTTCTTTCTAGACTTTTAAAATTGTTCTACTCTGTCTCTCCTTGATTTGGGAAAAACATAGAAAGGGAGGCATGGATACATTCATGGAGATTCTCTACAGATGCAAATTTCTCCTGCAAAATACTTTTTCTCTCCCACAAAAGACCACTTCTATTTGCTGGCTCTGTGCCAGCCATTATAATATATTTCAAATAAATATATTTTGGGGTAAGATATTTTTATTTTCTTCCATGACATGTTAACAATAACAGTAAGTCTAGATGAAATTCATCCTAAAAGTAATACAGCATGTGAGTTAGTAGAAACCTTGAAGTTCATCTGATCAAAAGCCCTTATTTTACCAACTGAAAGCCAAGAGAGATCACCTTGCTACTTGGTAACTCTTTCTGTCAAGTTAGCATATCAAAAGCAGTTTACTGAACCACAGTGAATTAACTCTCCAAAGAAACTACCTTTTCTCAAATATGATTCAACAAAATGCCTTTAACCTTTATCCAGTGCTTCTGCATTTCTTCAAGACAAAAAGTCCAACCTGATTTTTTTTTTTTTTGGTAAAGATCCACAAGAAAAAATCCTTCAGAAAATGTAGTGCCAGCAAACAAAACAAGCAGAAATAATATATTTTGTCAATAATCAGTGGGTTTTCTTTTGATAATAATGAGACCAGTGAGGTCCATTGTGTTCCACTTTTGTCCAGAGCTCTTGAAATTAGATGGTGGAGCTAAGGAAATTTTCTTCCTTTTTATTCCATGTTGTTTCTTTGTTTCCCCTTTAACTCTCCAATGTGCTTTTGTATGTAAATTTTTATTGCAAGCCACCCCACAAATGCCTTTTGAAAGCTATTGAACTATAAATTATTCAGAAGTAAATGCTTAGTGGCAAAGTCAAGACTACAATTCAGATATTCTATCTCCAAATGCAAATTTCAGTTCATTCTATCATGATTAGAAAAACATTCATATCTCTGATGATTTTTTTCTTCATATAGAAAAAAATGTTTCCAATGTTTGCACAAAGGAGAGCTATAGAATACCCTCCATAGTTTTAGCTCAAATTTTGAAGCTTTAAGCCATCAAGCAAAAAGAGAAAAAGAAGAAAAAAAACTTTCTTTTTGTTTGTTTTGGAAATTTGAAAGTATGTTATTTTATTGGCACTCAGAACTGTACACAGTTGTGTTGGAAATTCTTCTGTATTCTCAGTGAAGATTGGGACAGACTTGAATATACTTTTAAATACAGACTATATCCATAAAGACCAATGCAATAGAAACTTTTGAAATCAAGCTTTTCCTCTGTAACAAAAGTGTCTGGTATCTTAATTCTTGAATCCATTAATCCTTTGAGTCTCACCCAGTCACAGACTGCTGGGCATCAAGTTGCCTCCCCATCGTGGAAGCCTGAGACTTCTGCACAAAGGGACTCTCAGAGCTCTTGATGTTTTTCATGTGGTGACACCGAATTACAGGGCTGCTCTTTAACTGGAGTGCTGGCTGGAAGAAGGGTTATCACAGCTGCTTCAGCCACTGTGGCACAGCTGCCTGTACTCTTTGTAATGTTCTATGAAAAGAATATGTTAATAATGTCCAAAGTTGAGTCAGACTGTCAGTCACAGAAAGAACTGCCCTTGAGAGGTTAAGATTCATTTTCTTAAAGTTTAGTAGGAGTCATGGTACATGTTAAAAAGATGAAGCAAGGCATTCTTTAATAAAACTATCAGTGTGCTAATAATAGATATTTGGGGGAGAAACTGAGAATATTATGCTTACAGGAAGCACGTTTGATGAGAACTGAGAGTAGAAAATACAAGCATAACAATAAGCTTTCTTATTATTGCAGAATACAAGCAAATAGTATTAGTTATTACTATTAAACCTTTAGATATCACGTTGCAGCCTGTACATAAGAGTATGTATACCAGAGTCTGACTGATCAAATGTCAAATCCTGATTTTGTGACATAACTCTTGGATAACCTGGGTAATTTATTTAAGCTCGCTTTGCCTCATCTTTATATCTGCAAAATGAAGGTAATAATAGTGTCCCCTCTGTAGGATTGTTGTGAGGATTAATGAAGTTAATATTTGTAAATTGTCCAGAATTCTGCCGGGTAGAGTCAGCATTGTTTGAGTAGCTATTATTATTTTTACAAAAGTGATCTTATTTACTCAGGTGACAAATTATTTTTCTGTTACAACATTATTCAGTCATTCATTTACATAAAACTAATATAAAAAAAATTCTGTTAGTATTCTGTAGTCACATTGAACATCTCCTTGTTTAACAAATTAAAGGGTTATTGTTATGCTTCTAGGACAACACAGTGTTTGAGCTGTATCCCTGTGGACTCATCTGAAAACTAAGTGAATAAATCACTTCTTTGAGGAAAGTTTAAAGGAACATTAAATGTCAAGTAGCCCAATCTCTATAACTTCTATTTAGAGCAGTTGATGTAAATGGCAGATATAATGTACATAAGTACTTTATATAATTATGCACATAAATTATACACAAGTACATAGTGCACACTGTATTTCCACAATACTTGTGTTTGTGGTATTTCAAGGTTCTACATATGGGGGAAGATTATTAAAAGGCATTTTTTTTTTTATTTTTTATTTTAAAGATGTGGGGTACAATTCAGGGTTAGGTATACAAATGTTCATTGTTCAGGTACCCTTGTTGATGAGGTGTGCTCCTCCTTCCCCTGTCAGTTTTCCACTATTGTAAAAGGCATTTTTTAAATGAGAACATTGGATTAGCCTTATTTAGCTAGATAGCTTAACACTTATACCTAAGCTTTCAATAGCGAATGGCAAATTATATTTTTCTTCTCTATACTGCTGTTTTTCTTGTTTGGTTGGCAGTAAGAAAGGGATGAATTGTATGATCTAATAAATACTTTCTAACTGCTATATTTTTTATTCTGCAACCCTGCATATAGATATTGACTGATGTTAGTTTTCTAGTTTGCTAAACAGGTAGTAAACCATTGTTAAAGTCAAGAGGTTTGGGTTTTTTCTAGTTTCATGTAAATTTAATGGTTGTTTTTTCCATTTCTGTGAAGTAGGTCATTGGTTTTGGGGGGATTTTTTTGAGTTGGAATCTCACTCTGTCACCAGGGCTAGAATGCAGTGGTATGCTCATGGTCACCCCAGCATCAACCTGCTGGACTCCAGCTATCCTTCCTCTTCAGCCTTCCAAGTAACTGGAACTACAGGCATGTGCTACCATGCTAGGCTAATTTTCTTTTGTTTATTGTAGAGACGAGGTCTTGCCAAGTTGCCCAGGCTGGTCTTGAACCCACAGACTCAGGTAATCCACTAGCCTTAGCCTCCCAAAGTGCTGGGATTACAGACTGAGCCACCAAGCCTGACTATCATTGATATTTTAATAGAGATTGCATTGAATCTATAGATTGCTTGGGCAACATACACATTTTAACATTATTAATTATTATAATCCATGAACACAAGACAAATTTCCACCTGTCTAGGTCCTCTTCAATTTCTTTAATCAGTGTTTTATAGTTTCATTGTAGAGATCTTTCATTTCTGTTGATGATAGAAGCCAAACTCTGTAAAATATTTAAGATGGTTTATTCTGAGTCAAACATAAATGACAGTAGGTTCATGACACCTGTCCCTAGGAGGTACTAAGAACATGTGCCCACCATGGTTAAATTGGAACTTAGTCATATACATTTAGGAAGTCAGAAGTTACAGAAAACATAAATCAATACTTGTGAGATTTACACTGGTCCAGGCCAGAAAGGTGGGATATCTTTAAGAAGGGGAAGTTTCAAGTTATAGGTGGATTCAAAGTTTCCTGAAGAACAATTAGTTAGCAAGAGTTATCTAAGGAATTTTGAAAGCAGTAAAACAAATGGTCAGCTTGAGGAATGATTAGGAGTTGTTTCTTAATATGTAGATGAAGTTTCATAGGGACAGACTTCAGAGAGAATAGGTAAGTGTCTTTAAAAAGTGCCAGGAGTCCCCAAAAGACAGCTTTACAGGGTCACAGAATACTTTGATTTTCTTTCTTTATCTGTTATGTGATGTTATGCCAGAATTAGCTTTCAAAGTAAACTATATTATATACAGGGAGTTAGTTAGAAGGCTGTTTACCCAAGCCCCTTAGTTAGGAATTTGGCAAGGTAAAGAAAAAAGGTCAGAGTTTAGTCCTCATCTCTTAGTGAAGTGTATTTCTAGGTATTTCAATTTTTCCTGTAGTAATTGTAAATAAGATTGCTTTCCTGATTTCTTTTTCAGAATGTTTGCTCTGTTGGCATGTAGAAGCGCTACTGATTTTTGTATATTGATTTCGTATCTGTCAACTTACTAAATTCATTTATTAGTTATAATAGTTTTTTTGGTGTCATCTTTGGGGTTTTCTGTATATATGATTGTCATCTGTAAACGGGGACAATTTGACTCCCTCCTTTCCAATTTGGATACTCTGTATTTCTTTCATTTGCTTAATTGATCTGGCTCAAACTTCTATTACTATGTTGAATGAAATAAAACTTGAATAAAATATTTTATTCAACATTAAAAACATAAGAATGTCTCATAAAAGAAAATACACACACAATGAAATACCATTCAGCATAAAACAGAGTGAAATCCTTCATTTGCCGAAACGTGGATGAACCTAGAGGATATTATATTCAGTGAAATCAGCCAGGCACAGAAAGACAAATATTGCATGATCTCACTCACATGTGAATTCTAAAAAAAATTTATGTCATAAAATAGAGAGTAGAATAGTTGTTACCAGAAGCTGGGGAAGAGAGGGCAAGGCAAGAGGATGGAGAGAGTTTGCTCAATGGCTTCAAAGTTACAGTTAGATAGGAGGCGTATGTCCTGGTGTTCTATTACACAGTAGTGTCACTCTTGCTGATAATGATGCATTGTCTATTTCAAGATAGCTGGCTAAAATAGAAGATTTTGAATGTTATCACCACAAAGAAAAGATAAATGTTTAAAGTTATGGATAGTCTAATTACCTGATTTGATTGTGATATAATGTATATATCTATTGATTCATCACACCTTTCCCCATAAATATGTACAATTATCTGTCAATTATAAATTAAATAAAACTTTAAAAAATTAAATTGTGTGGTATACCATATTAGCCAATCAATTAAGAGATTTCAGTGATTTGTAAATCTTAAGCCACTACAGCTAATAAACTAATAAGTTCTGTTTTCCTGCATTGAAATGATCTTGGAAATAATTACTCACATGTACATTTCAATAGCTTTGATATCATATACAAGCAGAATAAATGAGTTCTGTGCGAAGTAGATGACTAGCTTTCCTGTTGTGTAGGTCTAAAATCAGTCCCCGTTGATCTAGAAGATAAGGAAATGGCAGAACTTGGCTACTGTGAGTCTGCCAGAAACTTCACTTTATGTCATGCAGGCTGGACTCAACATGTTCCCAGAAAGATTGACCTGAATTAGTTATTCTACATTAGCAATTCACCACAGAATCATCAGGGCTACTGAAAACCCTCAGATATAGATCTAGTTTTATGTGATTGGGGGAAATTGCAGAATATATTAATTCAGTGAGCATCTGAATAACTCCTCAGTACTCTATGCCAGGAACAAATGAATACTATCCCTACTTTGTCTTTCATTTATTATGATTAAACTAAAAAGCCTAATGACAAATGACAGTTTTACAATAAGAGAACTGAGGATATTTAGAAAAGTTTGAATGAGTGAATGATGGCATTCATTCCTGAAGAACCAACACAAAGATATTTCTGTGGAAAGGTAGAGTTACAGGTGATGCTTTTCCATACAAACTGTAAGTTGGTTCTGAAGGGTAGAGTAGTAACTGGATTTTAGTGTGAAGATATCTACTGTAATTTCAATTCACTAAAATAGTCCTTGGCTTGTCTACATGATGTGTAACTTAAAATTATATTTTTATGGAGAAAATAAGAGCTTTGGTTAAAATCATTATTCAAAGAGGGAAATGTATCGGTGCTTAGATCTTACAGGAACACAGAAATCTGATGCTCTCAACCTAGAAGTTGCAGTAGAAAGGAAAAGAAATTGCTCTGCATCTCCTGGTAGGATTCCTGTTTTTTCTAAAGAAGATATTAGAAAAGTTTAGAAAAGAAGAGATTCATTTCCATGTTCAAAGATTCTAAAGAGATTATCTGAGAATCAATAGACTTTCAGAAGGCAAAGCTTGACTATACAATTACAAATGATCCTAATTAAGATAAAAAAGTAAACATTTCTGTGGGAATATAAGTAGGTATTTAATATACCACCCTTTTGAAAGGAGAAGTACATATAATATATCAAAGAAAAGGTGCATAACTAAGCAGAAGTTTTAAAAATAGATGAATAAATGTGTAGGAATAATGCTAGACAGGCTACAGCCTAGAACAGGGTGATACTTTGAAAAATGTTTAAAACTTTCAGAAATATTTTTCCAAGCTAGTTAAGCAAGTCTAACAAGAAGGATGTGATACACTTATTTCTGAGATAGATAAGTATAAGGTTACAAAATGACAACAGGAAAACAGGAACTACCTAGTATTCATTTTGATGCCGGGTGGATTGCGGCACAAAATCCTAGATTCTTTGGCTTATTTCGAAAATGAATTTTAGAGTGGCCAGCAATGTTTTCAAATAAAGTTTGCTAGTGAGAAAAGAGAGAAGAAGGAAGAAGGAAGATTCATGGCAGAAAGACCTGCCATGGGCAAGTTTTTCAAAGAAGAATAACCATGATTTTTGCTCTCAACTGAAAACTAGATATAGCTAGCTACCTAGTTATTGATAAACTAATGATAGTTGGTGGAGTCCAGGTAACCATGACTCCAGAGAGACTGACATCTCTGGGCTCCTGAGGGGAGGAGACAAAGGGAAGGGTCTTTTCCTGACCACATAGTTTCCTGCCAGAGACCTGCCAGAGGTTTCCAATCCATAAGCTCCTTAGCTAAAAGGTGGTCATATTATTATTTCTATGGCTTTGGCCAGTTAAAGGGTGGTCTTTGGCCTTCTGCCTTCAACAGGAAACATGAAAGATTCTTAGAGATTATTATGCTAAACTATGAATTGAAAAGTTGGACTGTCCTCGTTTTGCATTTGATAGAGTTTTCTTTTGATTTACTGAGGGGCTAGTGTAGACTGCCAGCTTGGCCTGCAGTAAAATGTAATTTTAAAAATGTCTGAACACTTTCTAAAACCTGCCTATGGGAAATTTATCTATCTGTGTCTAACCTGTGCTAGCTACCCTGCCTCAATTTCTTCCATTTTATCCAAGCAAAAGTATGAACTTTAAATTGGAGGAAAATACTCTTCATCCCTCAGTGAGAAAGCACTTGGTGTTTAAATAAGTAAAGTTTGAGAAGAATTGTTAGGTCTTTAATGAGTTTGAAGATATTATTTGGAATAACTGTCCGTTTTTTTTAGAAATATAATTATCCATTAATATGCTAGACTGCTATACAAAGGAATCTTAATCCCAATTTCCAAAATTAAGGAAATTGTGAATTCAAGCAACTATTAATGTTTATACTTATTAATCTCCAACAAAGGTTTAATAAACAGAATATAAGTACTTTGAAAAGAATGTAGTGATAATTAGAAAGCCTCTTGAGTTCACTAAGACCAACTCATTCAACTTAAACTATTTATCTTTTTTGAAGAAAGCTAATCCAGGAAGCATGTTTATATTTGTAGATGACACAATCTTTTAGATACTGCAGATAAATTTAATATTATCAAAATTGAAAAATATTTCTATTGGCTTATATGATGGAAAGAAACAGACAAGATGATATATTCTGTTAGAAATCCACCTCCCAAGAACAGGATAGGGGAATATGCATGTAGCAACCTTAATGTAAAAATAGACAGAGGTTTCAGTTGTTCAGTTTGTATTGGACCCAATTATTTTTTCTGACTCATAAACTAGCTATCATAATCTTAGGTTGCACTTTAGGAATTCAGAGCTAAGATTATTAGCAGAAACTCTCTGTTTCTCTTTTGGCTGTGAATTTTAAGATGAACTCTCATAGACAAGAATGTCCTCACTGAGTAAAAAACTGTTGTATGAGAAACTGTTGAAGTGGTTGCAGATAATAGTCTGGAAAGAATTAGCCATGATGATTGTTTTCAAATACAAGAAAAACAATTTTCCTCTTATTGCTCATTCAAAAATTAGAACTGACCAAGAAATAGAAGCCAAAACCTGTCTTTCCCATTCAACAAGGATAAGAAATGACTTGCTTATATCTGGCTCATAGAAAAGTTCTCTGCATTTTCCGATTTTCTGTTTTAGTTTAGTAGAAATGATGGTTTAGCTATGTAATCTTTGAATAGTCCATTACTTAAACACACCCTGACCTAGGTAGTAATCATTTAAAAAATAACACCATATGGACAAAGAAAAAGCCTGGATACTCCCTGAGCCTTATTAATTCTCAGGACCATATACACATACATCATTGTGTTTCTTCCGCCATAATTAATTGTGCAACTGAAGCTAATTGTGCGGTTACCTGGAGTTGCCCAGGTGTCTTCATGTGGAAGTACAGCAGTGGAATTCTTTAATATTTTATTCCTCTAATCAGGGCCAGAGCAAGATTCCCTGCTTTAGAGGGACTGGGAGTCTGCATTGTTGAAATTGGAGCTGGGAACTAATCCAAGAAAGTTAGAGTCTGCGTTTGGGCAAAAACCTAACCAGACAAGTAGTTTTAGAGAAGACAGATTGTTGTTCAATTGGTAGAAACCAAGATATACTTAAAGGATAAGGTTGACTTTAAACATAAAATTCTGGTGAAGTTGAAGAAATGATAAAACTTTAGGAAAAGTATGATTGGAGAAGCAGAAATTGAAACTTGATGTGGAGACATACAGTAAAGCTAAACATGTGTATGATACAGGCCTGGATCCCAACAGGATCATACATATAGAACACTAGTTGGGGTCTATCTAGAAAGAATAAGCAGACCAGTTTTAGTCACCAGGTCATTAAAGTCCCTGCAATTCTTCTGAGCACTAGTTGAAGAGAAAGTGATCTCTCGGGTTCCTGCTATCTAGTAGACAAATTTTCAACTCTTCCCAGTCTCAGAGGGTTAGGATAAATACATCAGGACCTTCTTCACATGAATGAATCTTTGTCCCATCCCATCCCTTCCTTCTGTTTCTTTCAGGACCTGAAGAGACACTTACTCTCACAGTTCTAACTCCTTTCAGGTGTGAACTAGAGGCAAGGGGTCCACTTGTCTTGACAAATTAATGTTTACATTTAATTTTGTGTGGTACAAAACATGGTTCTTTATGAAACTCTTGTGTATAGCTGATGAAAATGTAAAATGGTGCAATCACTATGGAAAGCAATATGACGGGTCTTAAAAAATTCAAAAGAAGTACCATATGACCAGTAATTTCACTTCTGGGTATATACCCAAAAGAATTGACACTCAAATAGATATTTGCACACTTATGTGCATAGTAGCATTATTTTCAATAACCAAAATGTGGAAACAATTCACTATCTATTGACAGACAGATGAATGAATCAACAAAATGTGATATATAATAACAACAGAGTGTTATTCACCCTTAAAAATAAATGAAATTTTGTTACACGCAACAACATGCATGAACCTTGTAAACATTGTGCTAAATAATATAAGCCGGACACAAGATGACAAAGGTATGGTTTGAGTTATGTGAAGTACCTAGAGCCATTAAATTGTAGAAACAAAGAGAGGATGATGGTTACCAGGTGATGGGGAAAATGGCAAGTTAGAAGTTATTGTTAATGGGTACAGAGTTTCATTGTAGAGTGATGAAAAGTTCTGGAGACTTGATGATGGTTGCAAACCAATGTGAATGTACTTAATGCTGCTAAAATGTACCTCAAAAATGGTTAAATGGCAAATTTAATGTTATGTATATTTTAATAATTATGAAAATATCAAAGCATGTTGCTTCAGAGAATAATGAACTTTTCATCACTGACAGTGATCAAACAGAGCAATCAGAGATATATATAAAATAAAAAATATTAAAATAAATATAATAAGTATATAAAGACAGAGAAAATATTAATATGACACAGTTATCTATCATAAAAATATAACATAAATTATATATTAGTACACATATTATTATATATGTATATTATTATAGACAGTCATTCCTCAGTATTTGCTTGGGATTGATTCCAGAACCCCCGAGGATACCAAAATCCTCAGATGTTCAAGTCTCTGATGTAAAATGGTGCAGTATTTGGCTATAACCTTCCAAATCTTTCCATACACTTTAAACCGTCTCTGGATTACTTATAATACCTAATACAATGTGAATGCTATGTAAAAGTTATTATGATGTATTTTTATTTGTATTATTTTTATTGCTTTTTTTCTCTGAATAGTTCTGATCCTTAGTTGTTTAAATTTGCAGAACCCATAGATACAGAGGGCCAGCTGTATATATTATAATATATAAAATAAATATGTATAATATACACATATATATAAAAATAAATATACAATATACATATTTATGGTTGTTTGTGAAGCAACTTATAGTTTGTGTGACATTGGGCAAATTATAACTTCTCCTTTCCTCAGGTATCTTATTTATAAACTATAAATCAGTTCTTAAAGTGAAGAGATGTTAGAACAAACAAATAATTTGAGATATATGAAATTGACCAAAAGTTTTTGTGGTTTACCAAATGTCCATTAAATGCTAATTTCTACTAGACTTAACATACTGAAAATTACCTTTAAACTCTAAAAAACTTGTGTTTCTAAAATGAATCACTATTAAGTGATTTATCACATCACCAAAAAGTAATGACAGGTTTATTTTGAGATAAAGAGCAGGTATCCTGAGCAAGCATGGGAGAAGAAGGCTTGCAGAAATTACGTTCCAACATGGAAACAGTGATGTTCTTTCTGGGCGAGGTCATACACATCATGGATGAATGACGAAGTTGAAGCTTGTGGGTTGATCAAAGACTTGGTATGAAGGCTGGCAAAACTTACTAGGCAAGGAGATAGGTTGAAACCAAAGAAGTAACTATGAATTGGAAAGAGCACATATTAGGAAAAGAGAGTTATGCTGCTCGAGCAAGTCAGACAACTTATCAGAGCAGGAAGGGATGTCTGGGGAACTCACACAAGAATGAGGAAAGAGATGCCAAGACACCACTCTCCACGTAACTCCACCTGCTCCTGAGTTTCAGCTCAGGTCTCCCCTCTACTTGCCTGTGCAATGAGCCCTCCTTATCTCTCAGTGCTCTGATCAAACTCTCCTCATTTAAACCTTTCCAACAATCCCTGACAGAAATGACAACTCCCTTCTATACCTGACACACATTCTCTCATAGCACATGGACCATTTTGTTCACTGATGCTGAATCTAACCCATTTATTAGACTTTAAGAGCTTTGAAGGGAGAAGCAATGTCTTCTCTGCCTCTTCCAGAATTTTGGAACAAATGGGTTAAATATAAAACATGCACAGACAAGAACCCTAGGAAATGCATGAGCCAGTCAGAGGTTCTGGAAGATTCTTTGATGGAAAGTAATTAAGTTGAGCATCATTTTTAAAAATAACCTACTTCTCCCAGCATTAAAGATAATTGGCATTTGATCTACATCTTGAAGAATCAGATAGAAATGTTGCTTTTGATCTCTTAAGAATACTTTATCTCCCACTGTCTGAACCTGCTAACCATCATGAGAACACTTCATGTCATGTTATAATTACAGGTGTGCTTTTCTCCCTTCTCCATGACAAATTCCTCAAGTCCACAAAGAACATGCTTCTTTGCGGCACGCCTATTACTTTCTTTCCTGGATAATAACTGGAAGAAATATT
This sequence comes from Cephalopachus bancanus, assembly GCA_027257055.1. Lineage (NCBI taxonomy): Eukaryota > Metazoa > Chordata > Mammalia > Primates > Tarsiidae > Cephalopachus > Cephalopachus bancanus. The sequence continues at coordinate 926,667 of JAPVLO010000096.1, read as the reverse complement.
ACAGGTACCACATTAGTAGTTGTGGAGTGAATGAATTTAAGATTAAAAAGTCCAAGAATTTAGTCCCTTACAAACACCTACTGGATAATAATAACGACTGTATTCTAGCTTCAGAGAACCAAGCTTCACATTCTCAGGACAGTCAGACAAACTGATGACATAGGGGGCTGTACCAATAGGAAGAATAAGAGTTCATCCGCCTTTTTATTACTTGATCAGCCATCAGATCAAATCAATCACTTACACCTCCTTAGTTTAAGCTGTGTCATTAAGACCTACAACTACAAACCTCAGTGTACAGGCCAGTGCCAAGTAGGCCTGTGGTACCCGGTGTAGAAGACTGAGCTACAGAGATCTGTGGCAGGGGTTAGCTATGCCTTGATATATATACACAGGTGAACCTCTGCTTGTTTTACAAAAGGAAAAAAAAAGGAAACCCTAAGACAGGGTTGGTTTAAGTGTAGCATAATAGTTTCTATGTACATTCTTTGTAAGATGTATTAGCCCAGGGATTTTAATGCAATTAGAATTTAAATTATATTTTCTGCAAAGAAATGAGTTTTCATTAACATTACTGATGTGAAATGATTTTAGAAATCCCCAGGCTGCCAACACATATATTTGATACATAGCTTGGATTCTCCTCAGTTTGCATACTTGTATTTATTCATTCATTATTCATTTATTCATTCATTCAGCTATGATTCACAATTTTTTTTCATGTATGAATAGTATATTATCTATTTTTGGGAAATTAAAACTATAAGATATATAATTAGATTATAGCCTTTTCTATTTATTATATTGGATACCTTATAAAGGCAGTAATTGATCATGTTTTATTAATTTTTATATCATAGCATCTATTACAGTTTCTGGCACATAGTAGGAGATCAATACTTATTAATGAATAAATAAATGTCCTACTCATAAAGAATTTTTTTTTAGATGTGAGTGACTAGTTTTTCTTATCACATGTGGAGAGTAACTTTTTTGTGTGGCTAAGATCATTGAAATTGAAGCATAACCAAAGACAAAATTTAGATATAAAACAGATGAACAGGTTCAAGATTTCACAAGTATAATGTTGATAAACATTTTCCGGTGCTGAAAGAACTAAAGCTATATTTGCTTGGTTCCTTAACAGAAGCAAGTATTGGATTTGAAAAGAAAGGGGTTGATTACAGCTCCATCTGAGATATTGAAGAGTATACGTTTTAACTGAATAGAGCAGGTTGTGTTTGAAAATGAATAGCATACAGGTTGTTTTGCTTTGCTTTTTTGGGAAGAGGAACCATGAATATCTCAAAGCTTTAGACAAGTGGAATTCTTTTGGAAAAACAACTTTGTTGTTAAACAAGAAAAACAAAATGTAAGCACTGTTCTTGTCACAGTTATTGCTATTCCTCATATAAAGTATTTGTAATCTTCAATCTGGAAAAGGAACTAAACATCATCTAACCCAGCTCTTTTTATCAAGGTGAGTAAAGAAGGGAATATAGTGATTTTCAAGAACTGTATGGCCTGAGATTTTAGGCTACTGGAAATGTGAGAAAGAAATTGCAAATTAGCAACTTAAATTGCAAACTAGCAACTTAGCGTGTTCGTTCGAGACTCCTAGGTAAGAGGTGAAAGGTCATTTACTACACACAGGAATGGCAGTAGCCAATGTATCAGCAACTGTGCACCCAGTTTCTAAACCACAGTTCCTACGGGGGACATAAAGAGGGTCATCTGACACATACTCATGCAGTGGGATGCATTACAGAAGAAGAGCCCTGAACTTAGGGACCCTGGATCTTTTCCAATGGGTAGAAATCATGTCTACCCTTTCCCTTGAGGAGAATTTATCTTTATTATATTGAAGAGTAACCATACTAGCTCTTTTCTCTGGAGGGAGATATCATCTTTTTCTTCCAAGGCTGTTTGTTATCCAGACATCTTCAAAAACATAGTCCAGAGCAAAAAGGGCAGTCAACAACTCACTGTCAAGGTGTGCAGAAATATGAGCCATAGAGAATGATCTCTCAATAGAGATGAGTCACTTGTAGAAGACCACACAGTTATCTTCAATCCTGGTGTTTATTTTATTTTTTCCACATCATCATGCTATTTCTCCATAAACACTTCAAACTGCAGCAGCATTTTTATGATGTGTAGATTCTCATTTTTTGTAAGCCTTGTTCCTTCCAGTTGGAAAGCAAACTTTGAAATCTTCATGATAAGATTTAGGGAGTCAATATATCATATGTCAGAATGAAACATCCAAATTATTTTACTGCCTTCCTTGCTTCTAGGATCAGCGTTAGCATTTTAGCTATACCTTTGAGAGAGTTCAGTCAGATGTCACTTGGACCGATGGAAACAGCAGTGGTAGTGGAGAATGAGATGGATCCAAATGTCCAATGCATCTGATTATAAGGCAACTCAGCATAATAAATGACTCTCCAATTTTCTCAATAAGAACTAATTTTTCTGACCAATCTAATATAGCTGAAATTCTGTGGTTTATTTGTAATTCTAAGACCCATATATGCTGCAGTTGTATAATGTTAGTAAAATTTCTTTCTCTCATTTCTAGAAACAGCGTTATTCACACTCTTTACATGAATGTTTAACATTTAGAGTGATTTTGGAGTCATCCAATGCAGTTGTATTAGGACCATCATTTCTACATTCATAACAAGTTCTTTCAAATATAGTGGGTTTTGTTTCTGTGCATGATGCTGTCACAACAAAGTCTATCTTAAGCCATAAATAAATTCGAGAAATTTCTCTTTACATCTGTGTTGTAAGTTTGCCATGACCTCTAAAATGAAATAATACAGTCTATGACTTTTCAAGGCAATATTTTAAAACTTCCAACAGTGTCAGGTATGAAAGTTAACACTAAGAAATTATAAATCCAGGTTACATTTTTTGCTGCCCCACATTCTATCAAGTCATTCAACTGGGATCCAGAAGCATCTCAGCTAGAATTGGCTGAGGACATTTTCAGCAAATGTTACTTCTTCAGAAGAAAGTCAGACAGTGCACTGGACCTGAAAGGTTTTTCTAGAAACTTTGATATAGGAAAATTCTCTCTTTAATGAGAGTTGATTGTAGGAGAATCCTCACCTTATTATGCATGTGAAACTATATTACCTAAATAAATTTACAGCTGGAATCCTAGTTTCCATTACAATAAGAAATCATTAAAATAATAATATCAGAATATCATTAAAATAATTAAGTAATAACAGATATGAATATCACTAAAATAAGAAAAACTGTACTCTACTGTTGTTATGAGTGCTAGATAAAATAATGCATAGGAAAGATCTTTATAAACTATAACTTGCATATGTTTGTGTATTTGTTTATAATATTCCTCCCCCACTATTCTGTGTCTCCATTGTTGGCACACAAATTCTCTCAGTCACCTAAACTTCAAACCTGGGAAGCATCTTTGATCTACTCCCTCAACAAACCATGATCAAGTCCTGCCAGATTTTTATCTTAGTATATCCTATTCTCTGTGGTTCTCTCACTGCTGTGTCAGGGACTTTATATAGGCTGGACAGGCTCTGTGATCACCTGAGTGCCTCTTTTTTTCACCAGCCTTCAGAGTAGTCTGAATAAGTGCAAATCAAACCGTGTCACTCCTGAAATTAAAATCTTCAAATGGCTGCTGTTTGCCTAAACACACCCAAAGTTCTATGAAGAAGTCTTCTCTTTAAAAAGCATTGCATAGTTAAAAGAAAATTAGGAATTTGAAATTCTTATTGCTGAAAATGCGTTTACCTCTGCCTCTTAGAAATCCTGAAATAAAGATATCTCTTTGTTTTCCTAAATAATATGATATTTCCAAATAATTTTTTTGGTCAAAACATTTATTATTGCTGTGAAAAAGTCACATGGCAAAACGCAAGCCTGCAAAATAAAGCCCAGACTCCTAAATATGGTCTAGGGGCCTTCCTTCCATGGCCTGGACCTGCCTGACTCTCTCAGTCCTTGCCTGTCACTTGTGTCCCACCCCAAATTCTGGTATCTGTCAGCCAAGTTTGTGAGACAAAAGAGAGACAAGTTTGATGTCCTCTGAAATTAAGGTCTACTTTGCACTCTTAAAATTCTGATAAGTTTATTTGGTAGTTCTAATGTATATTTAAAAGTGTTAGATGATAATATATCACTTCTTTGCCACACACAGATGTCACCAGCCTATTTTAAAGAACTGAATTATACACTAAGTTTCTAATTTTCGTTAATATTTTGAGAGCCAACATACTGGGATACCTTATAGACTCATGCTATAGAGATATGAATGGAAAGTGGCATAAGGTATGTCTAATTTATCACATCTAGGTATTGTTCATATCTCAGGCATACATATGGAGGAAAGGCCTGAATTATGTCACTGAAAGCTTTACCAAGAAATACTTACATTTATAAGATTGAGAGCTGAAGCTAATTCATGTTCTCATATCTCTTTTTCTTTTTCTTTTTTTTTCTTTTCTTTTTTGTATTCAAAGGACCTGAAGTTAGTAGTTTGATAATTAGGCTGTACTTCATTTTTAGACAGAAATTAGACATGATTAGGAGTGCTGAAGCACTGGGTAGGTCAGTTGCTCATCATTATTAAAGTCATTTAATGCATTTTAATGGTGGTTGATAAGGTACAAAATGCTACATAAGCCAAACCAAAAAGTCTTATTCCATTATACATTAAGCGTAGATATAAATGAACTCAAATTTGCATTTTTATGCATTAGTTCAAAAAAATTGAAGATTTTCTCTTAGATATGAGTAATAGAATGTGTAATTTGTAAGAGCTGGGCACTGCTAAAGCCAGTTCCTCTTGACATTGTGCATCTCATGATCTTCAGACACAAATTGTTCTGTAGTAGACAGTTGAGGAAAAGATATTTTCAGCAATTTGTATTGCTAAAGAATCACGCTTGAAGCTGTAAGGTCAATTGCTTGTGTGAGTGGCTTATTGCCTTTATTTCCTCACATTTGTTAATAATACAAAATAATAACTTATCTGTGTCTATTGTCTTATTTACATCAGGTTTAGAGATTTTGCTAATTCATAAAAATAGTGCAGAGGACAGTTGCTGATGGAGATTCTATTTTCTTTGTCATATTTATAAAGTATTTTACTAATTCTCATCTACTTTAGATAGAGCTCTTAAATTTAAAAATTGTTTTCCTTGAAGAACTAAGTGTTGGGATTGGAGGTTACAATAAATACCATCCTTCCTACTCACCTGGTTAGAAACAGTTGAGATACAGGCACAGACAGATGGAGATCAAAATATCACTTTTTAAAAAAGTAAAAAAACCACTTTTTTAAAAAAGTGAAAAATAACACTTTTTTAAAAAAGTGAAAATATCATTTTTTAAAAAAGTGATAAAGAGCTAAGGGAGCTTATTGCTTACATGCGAAGGCAAGTAAAGCATAAGCATTAACACTTTCTGACTGCCAAACTAAATCCTGGATGAGTACTTTGCAGGGAGGTTTGAACCTGAAGAGCAGAGATACTTCCTAAGGATTGCTGCCTCCTCTGGTCCAGGTGAGGAGGACAGATAGAGACTGATCTCCCCATGTTCCACCAAGGGAGAGGATGCATGGCTGTCACCCACCAACAGGATGTCTTATTCCACTGGTATGGAAAGTAAAGATAAGGGCCAGAACAAGTTTTCTCATGGAAAGCAGAGGAGTGACAGCAAATATCTTCTGTGCTTATAAACTCTTACTAACTCTCTTGATGTGGATAACACACACAGTTTATAGTACAAGTACACACACTGGGGCACCTGAGGATGCCACCGTCCTGTATTGTTTTAAAGGAAACAATGAAAAACACAAGTTTGTCTTTTTTCTGTTTCCTTGTGTAAGGGGTTGGCATTAGTGGGAAACTGCCAGGGGATCGGGTATGGGATTGGCAGTTGAGGGAAACTGCTAGGGGAGGGAGGGGCACACCTCATCAACAAGGGTACCTGCATAATCAACGTTTGTATACCTAACCCTGAGTTGTATCCCACACCTTTAAAATAAAAATTTTAAAAAAGAGTATATGGAACTTGATTGAAGCATTCTTCGTTGAGGGGACAGAGGGTGATTCCAAAGCTCTCATGCCATAAATAGCAAAGGAGGCGCAATCCTGGTGTCAAACTCCTCAATGTCCAGCAACTTCAGTCATGGTGTCTGTCTCTAACCTACTCAGGGATGCCCACATCAGAAAATGAGAGTGTAGGGAAGTCTCACTTTAAATGCACTTGTCTTGGAGACTTCACCAGACTACACATTATGCAGCCACTTAAGTGAAGAGCCTGCCAAGAAGGAGGGGAAGAAACGTCTGTCCTGATTATTAAGTCATTGGGTAAATATCAGTGGGCAACCATGGCTCTTTCTGGTTAGTGTGTGTATATCGCATGGGATCTCCATGTGGATGGGCTGGTTAAATGATGCAGGTTTCCAAGAAGCTTATGGTTAAGTCCCTGATTATTTAAATTAAATAAAATAGTAATCGGGATATAGCTAGGCAGTGTTGTCTAAGAGGAAATAATCTATTTACCACTTGAAATCTGACGTAGTACCACAATGAAATAGCTCTTCCATAATGGCTATTGAGGGCATAAGAACACAAAAATAGTACACACACCTCATGGTGGTTCTGAACAGGTCTTTACTATTCTCTTAAAGAAGTGGAATGCAGGTAGTTAATATGTTTAGAATGTGCCAGACATTGTTGCAATAGCCTAATATGAATTAATTAATTTAAAGGGAATTAACCCATTTTAAGACACAAAATAGCCCAACAGGTTTGAGACTGTTGTCATCATTTTTATCTCCATGCTATGCAAATGGTGTGAGGTTCTTAAAAAAAGTTAAATAACTTACTAAAATCCTCCCAGTTTAAAATGGCAGAAGGACTAGAGCCTGTCTCTACAGTCAGAGCATCTAATCCCTACATCACTCTGCTTCTCATCACAGCAAGAGAATCACTGGTTACCCTAAATATACTTCTCTAGAAAAAGAATCTGTGATTTGTAGTTGCTTAGTAAGTTATAAAGGAAATGTAACTAATGCTATTTATTAGAAGCAATTTTTAGTGTTTGGTTTGATTTCAGCAACATTTTTACCAAATACTCATTTTTACATGACTTGATCTTCTCAGGTTTATGGATCATTTGCTCTGCTTTGCCTTTGAGGTTTATATGTGAAGTGCTACATAATTTATTTAGTTATTTATTTATTTTTGTGTTTGTTCTTTCTTTTCTCAACTAGCAGAGTAAGCGTGCTTAGCAAAAATAGGAATTTATTAAATGTTTGTAAAATGATTAAGTAAATAAATGAAGTTAAAAGGTTAATTGTTTGGCTTACGGTGACCCTTTTTTACTATAGTTTTAAACAGAGAACAACTGCTAAAACCTCAAAATTTTTTAGGGATATGAAACAAATTAATTGTTGAAAATCCTAGTAGGTCTGTGATTTTATGAAATGAAGTGTTTTTAATGACTCATATTCTTAATACAAGTGTTTGCTTAATGACTCATATTCTTAACACAAGTGTGTAATTATTTATTTTTAATTGATAAAAAGTGATCAGTGAAGACTTAAGTGTTGAAAAATAAAGTTTCCCATGCCATTCCCCGCAGCTTCAATAATGAGTAGTCTTGTGTTTGTTTCTTTTTGCCTCTAGACTTCATGCACATGATTTCCTCTACCTCACATGCTCAATATTCCCCCTTTCAACTTATTACCTTCTGTTGAAGGTAATAGTTTTTTCTGTTGATCATTTAGGTAGTTTTTTCTATATCTTTTCCTCAAAGAGCATTTCTAGGCCCTTACAGAGGGACCAAGTATACAGTCCCTGCTACCTATTCTGCTTCCTTCATGATGCACTGTAACTTATTGGCCTTATTGGTCTGTTTTCCTAGACTAGACCGTATAGTCCTCGATTATTGAAATGCTCTCTAATAGCCAGTGCAGAGGCTGGTGGCAAATAATTTTTAATTGATAGTGAATGAGTGACTGAATCAAGGAATAAGCCAGAGGGGATGCTATAAAAATTATTCTCAAATAGCAGGATATGAATTTGAAAAACAGAATAGCAGTAGGAAGCAAGAATCTGAGGGAAAAACTCAGACTGCCCTACATAACTCAAATGGTTGTAATGGTTTCTGGCTTTTGAAGAGCTGGACATATATCTGTCAGTTTATGCCAGGGAATTTCTAGCCTTCGATGCCAAGTGTAGAAATTGTTGTCGGGTAATTCCCAGCCTTCTATGCCATTTCATGAGTAAGAGAATGGTTCCATAATACCAGGAAAATGAACAAGAAACTTTTGGTGAGGAAACAGCAGCTGCAGAAAGAACACAGTGATCCAAATGCAGGGACAGTTTTCTAGGTGGGTGGAGAAACCATGAGGCATTGGAAGCTGAAAGAATAGCAGGCATGAGAAGCTGGAGAACAAAACACTGTACAGTACAACAGCAACAGCAACAAAGTAAAAGACACCACAAGATTCAGTCAGTTAAAGGAGTAGTGTAGAGGTGTAAGAAAGAGTATGAAAAGTGATTTGTGTAGAGAGCAGTAAAGCTCTAAAGGAAAGAGTTATAATTAAGCTCTGTTCTGCTGCAGAGAAGTATCCTGTGACACGTATTTGGTAATGCCATTACCTCACTTGCCTTTGTGCACACCTAGGACAGCTTCCAGGACTTTTGATCCTCTTGATAATGAAGCAGCATGATGATGGCCGGGGTCTTGTCACTGGAGCTCACTTTCAGGAATGGGCTCTTTCTCCAGTTTTGTCATCTGCACCTCCGATTTCATCTTGTCTGAGCCCTTGTAATGGGAACAGTAGGCATCCACCTGACAATATCTGAGACCATGAACATTTGGTCTTTTCTCCTACATACATTGGGCCTGAATGCTTCCCTGGTAGCTGTTCTTCTACTTAAAGAGTGAAGTCGCAATACTATGCAGTCAAATGAATATGTTATCAGCTCTGTGACCATAGTCTAGAGTGCTACTCAAATATTAATGATTGTTATTGAGGTAAATCATATTATTCAAAAATTACAATAAAAAATAGTGTGTCACAAGTGCCTTAAATTGTCAGAGAAAGGAGAAATCGTTTTTGCCTAGGGTGATCAAACAAAAACTCCAGGAATTAGGCAAATATTATTTTGTGTTTGTCTACTAAGTTAACCCCTAAGCAAGTCAACATTTATCATAACTTCTATTGGCGAATCTGCTATCTCGATGACTAGTTCTATTTGAACAGAATAGTTCCTTTTTTCAAGTGGAAGAATGAATTGCTGATCTAAAATTAGGATGGCATGTAATTAGTTCTAATTCTGTTTCTATTTTGCAATACAGTTTAGAAATAATAATAAAAAAATCTTTGTAGAATAATCCAGTGTACCATACTAATGGGAAATGGTTACACAGAATGCATTTCTTTTGATTTTCTTTCTCTGTATAGAGGCTTATATGAGCTTAAACTTTTTCGTGTATATTTTTCTTTAAAACCTATCAGAATATAAGGAAACGTGAGTGTTTATTAGCCATGTTAATGAGTGAATGGTTTTCTATATGTACACTGTTGTAGTTCTATTAAATAAAAGCACTAAAACAAATTAGGTTATTACCTAATGTGTATATTAATTGGCTCAAACCTATTAACATACAAAAAGTCAACTGGCAAATCAAGACTTGTAGCAATGTCTAAAAGGTGGTTTAAAACTTTTGTAAAAAAATCTTTTTCCGGCTAGGTGCAATGTCTCAGGCTGTAATCCCAGCAGTTTGGGAGGCCGAGGTGAGAGGATTGCCTGAGCCCGGGGCTGCAAGACCAGCCTGGGCAACTTGGTGAGACCTTGTCTCTACAATAACTCACAAAAATTAGCCAGGCCTGGTAGCATGCGTCTGTAGTTGCAGCTACTTGGAAGGCTGAGCCAGAAGGATCACCGAAGTCCAGCAGGTCGAGGCTGCGGTAGCTGTGAGTGTGCCACTGCACTCTAGCCTGGGCAACAGAGTGAGACTCCAACTCAAAAAAATAAAAAATAAAAAATTTTTCCCCCAAATCATTCAACCTTTCAAACTCAGAAAGTTGATAAAATTAAAGAAACAGGTCATGAGGAATTTAGAAAAATCAGTGGCCTTTTTTTTACTAAACTCTTGGTCCTACATTTAGCTCTTGTAATTTTAGACATTGAATGGAATCAGAGTATGAGTTCTATTTATGTTTAAGAATGGCAGCTTGCAAGACAGACTCAACATTTTTACACAATTGTTTTCTTCTTTATGGAGTTTCAAAAATCATTATAAGAAATTCTACTTTCCTTTTCTTCCCTTTCTAATCAGTTTTTATCATCTATGGCATATTACACTTTCATAGTGTACATAAGTTTTTCTTGCTTCAATCAGTAAAACCATACATTTGTTAAAATCCTTTATTTGTAGTTATTGTCCAGATTGCCCTTCAAGATAAATCACTGTTTCTTAAAGGTGATTTGTGACAAGATTAGATCTAACAGGAAATTGATTTGTAATTTTCTAAAAATATCGTGGGGTGACAGATCAAAATGGACAGCATCTAAAAATCAGTCAAAATCAGTCTTGTTTTCAAACTACTTTCTTCATTTTATAATTGAGAAGTTATTTACATTAAAAAGATTTGATCTTATTGTAGTGCGTTATTATTAGTTTGATAGATTTCAAGCACAGAGAAAAATACAGGAAAAAAATGCCAAATACCTGTGTATATCTTGCCAATTTTGTTCTCTCTGTACATCACATTGCAGATTTGGTGTTCGTTTTTCCAAATAATCTTTTCTATGTTTTACTCGATAGTTATGGACCCATAAACAATATAGAAACATTTTGCATATTTGAGTTTATTTAAATATTAGTAAATAAAATTTAAATATGTGCAGTATAACCCTTATTGCTTTTTCAGCTGAAACTAGTGTTTTTGAGATTCATCCATACTGATGCATGTAGTTCTAGTTCACTTACTTGAGCTTCTATACAGTATCCTATATAGAAGAATAGATATCAATGTTATTTCCAATTTTTATTCTTGCAAACTCGTCATTTTCTATATATTACCTTGTACACATGCTACAAGAATTCCTCTGAGCTTATGGGTGTCAAATTGCTAAGTTGTGGCATAAGCACAGATCTTCCAGTTCACCAAATCCTAATCTCTCAATTTGTAATTTTCCCCCTAGGATATTGACTGCATATTGCAGTACTTTCTTATTATAAATTTTTGGTTGTCTTTTGAGTATGAAGTGATATCTAATTGTTGATCTGATTTGCACTCATCTGATCAGTGTGAGCTTGAGAAATTTTGCATATTTCCATTATTATATATATAATATATATATATACAGGATAATGCTGGCCTCCTAAAGTAAGCTTGGGAGTATTATCTTCCCAAATGTTTGGAAGAGTTTGAGAAGAAATGATAATAGTTTTTTGTTGGTTTGTTTTTAGTGTTTATTAGAATTTAGCCCTAAAGCATCCGGTGCTGGGTTTTTCTTTGGTGGGAAATTTTAGATGACTGATTCAGTCTTTTTACTCATTATTGTTTGGTTCAGGCTTTCTATCTCTTCAAAATTCAGTCTTGGTAGGTTGTGTGTTTCTAGCAATTTACTATTTTCTTGTAAATCATGTAGTTTGTTGGCATATTATTGCTCATAGTGGTCTTTTATGATCCTTTGTACTTCTGTGGTATTCATTGTAATGTCTCCTCTTTCATTTTTGATTTTGAGTCTTCTGTCTTTTTTTCATAATTAGCCTAACGTTTTATCAATTTTGTTTATCTTTTTTTAAAAAAACAATTCTTAGTTTTATTGATCTTTTCTATTTTATTCTAGCCTCTATTTTATTTCTGCTCTGATGTTCATTATTTCCTGTCTTTTAATAACTACAGACTGAGTTTATATTCTTTTTTAGCTCTCTGAGGTGTGATAATGATAATAGTTGTTTATTTGAGTTTTTTTGATATAGACATTTATAGTTATAAACTTCCCTCTTAGAATTGCTTTTGCTATAGCCCATAAGTTTTGGTATGTTATGTTTTCATTTTTATTTATCTCAAGATTTTTTCCAAATTTTCTCCTTGATTTCTTTTTTGATGCATTGATCATTCAGGTGTATGCTATTTAATTTTCACATATTTGTAAATTTTTCAAATTTCCTCCTATTTTTGATTTCTAGTTTTGTAGCATTGTGGTCAGAAGATATAGTTGATATGATTTCAGTCTTCTTAAAATTTTAAAGACATTTTTTGTGTCCTAACATTTGATTTACATTGGGGAATATTCTATGTGCACTTGAAAAGAATGTGTATTCCGCTGCTGCTGGATGGATAGAATGTACTGTAAATGTCTGTTACCACTGTCATTATCATGTAACATTACCATTATATATTAATTAATACATTAAATAATACTACCATTACCTTGATACCAAAGTCAGACAAGGCCACTACAAGAAAAAAACTACAGGCTGATATCCCTGACAAACAGACATGAAAAAAATTCTCAGCAAAATGCTAGAAAATCAAATTCAATAGCATATAAAAAGTACTATACACCATAATCAAGTGGGATATATTTTAGAGATGCAAGGATGGTGCATTGTACACATATCAATAAATATACAACAATAGAATGAAAGACAAAAAAAATAGAAGCAGAAAAAGGGTAAAAGAAAAAATTTTGGCTTTTTCCCCCTTGCTTGTTTCTGAGCATTTTCCAAGACCAAAGCTAAACACTGTAAATGGTGAACACGGGATGTCCAAGTAAAAGCCACCAAGGCAAACACTACCATCTAAAACCCAGTTCAAACTCTAGACATTCCCTGATCAAAATACAAAATCTTTGCTCTTGAGGGACTAATAAAGAATAGAATGGAATTGTTGTATATAAAGCATGACAAACTTTCTGTGATGCCAGCTGACAGCATGACTTTTCCTCATACACAGTTTTAAAATCAATGACCATTCTGGGGATTATTTGAACTCCTTGTCTGTTTTTCTTAGAGATAATTTTAAAAATGCAATTGCTTTTTGCTGCGTTTTTTATGGTGTTGAGATAATCTCATTCCTTATGGCATTTTAGACAAGATTTTTAAAAGAAAAGTTTTAAAGAGCTTTTAAGTTAATGGCTTTACAAATAAGACCAGCTCCATGGCAACTACAACATGTATACCTTTTTGAAATGTAAATTTTGGTTTGCTTGACTAGCAATTGCTTAATGTGATGGAGCGGAGAAGAATTGATATTTTGAAAGCAAAGGACCAGATAAATGTTTATGAAAGTTAGGATCTCAGATCAAACAGGTCAAAATCTTGAAATCTTAATACAAGTTATCCCTGTCTTGTATAAAACTGGCTTTATCCATCCAAGTTGCTGCAAAGTCCACAATTTTGTCCTTCGTTATGGCTGCATAATATTCCATTGTGTGTATGTACCATTTTTTTAATCCAGTCCACTTTTGATTTAGAACCTATCATACTCAGTGATCTATCACAGAAACAAAGGGCTGATTACCACATGTTCTCACTCATAGCAGACCCTGAACATTTATCATAATACTATAAGATAGGTATTGGCAGTAGTCGATCACTGCCAGAGGAGGGAGATGGGGGGAGGCACAAAACATCAATAAGGGCACCTGATCCCAAACCAGGTGAAGCAGGGACCAAAGGGAGGCCCAAACTTCACCTATATGATGATCACTATGTACCTAATCCTGAATTGTACCCCACGTCTTTAAAATAAAATTTTAAAATTTAAAAAAAAAAAGTTTAATATGCTTAAAAGAAAAACAAAAAACTGGCATTACCTGCCACATAGGGGCCAGAACTGGCTGAATAAACATATATTTAACTTTTTCTGAAGAGCTTTTCTGCCTGCAATGACTGGTAAGCAAACACAACCAGCATGTAAACAAATAAACAATAAGATTTGTTACTAGTTTAAGGCTACTTGAAAAAAGATTTTTCTTTCTTATGGAATTCAGTCAGTTCTAACTAAAATGTAAATAATTAAAATGTAGCCCCTTAAATTTATTTGAGCTAAGAAAAGAGATTAAAGTTGTGTTTTGTTTGTTTTCAATGAAATACTTATGGAAACTGCTTTGTTCAAAATTTTGGTCCACAAAATTTTGATTACTTGTCAGGGCAACTAAAAATAGCCCACGTATAAACAGGTCCCATTTTGTCAGAAATATGATTTAGATTCACCAGTCCTTTTATAAGCTTGAACATTTATATGACTAAGTTTTACTGTCTCATGACTAAAATTTCTGCTATGAGACTTGCATTTGTGTGTTTATACGTGTTTATGTGTGCTTATATATGTGATATTGTATCTGCATGGTAAAATTTGGCAGTCAGTCATAAATTCCCTAAGAAATTCTATTTAAACTTGCTTAGATGAATGAGAGTTCATATAGAATATATACCAATTAACTCAGATGCCTTTTAGTTCACCTGGCTTAAGTTAATCTTTGATTTTATAAAAGATTCATTTATTACTTTTGATTTAATGAAAAAAGCTGAATCTTTTGTGTTATCAACAAAATACCCATGTATTTAGCTTTCAAGTTTATACATCATTGGACATCTGATAATGACAGGCCTTGAGTTCGAGACCAACCTGGGCAACATAGCAAAATAGTTAAAATAATTAGATGAACATGGTGGAGTGTGACTGTAGTCCCTGCTACTTGGGAGGCTGAGGGAGAAAGATCTTCTGAGTCCATTAAGTTGAGGCTGCAGCGAGCCGTGACTGTGCCACTGTACTCCAGTCTGGGCAGCAAAGTAAGAACCTGAATCAAAAAAATAAAATAAAATATTAACAGAAATAACTTCAAATAATGATTAGCTTTCTCAAATGTCTCAGTTTTCATAGGTAATTTAGGCATAGTAGTTAAAATAGATTATTTAATTAAAAATAAATAAATAAAGCAATTCTAAATGGGCTAAACATTTACAAATTAATTTTTCATGTAATTTGAAATCTTAATATTACATGGTGTTAAATTAAGTGATAAATGCTCATTAAATGTCTGGGTCATTTTCAAATAAGATAAAACACTAAAATAGGAACTACTGTTCTTGGCTTCTTAAATTTTATGGAAAAACTAAATTTATTTGACTCTATTAACATACATAAAAATTATGTTATGGGAAATAATATTTCTAAAATTATAAAATGATTCTTATCTATAAAATACTGATATGTGGCATAGAGCTCAAAATTGTTTGCATACTAAATTTTCACTAGATATTAAGGTGCTAACAGTTAAAAATTCTAATTAATATATAATTCTGTGCACAAACTTTAGCAAATAAGTTAGATGTGTTTTTGATGAGAAAAAAAGAAGGTATAAAATATTCTTTTAATAGAGAAGTGAGTAATTTGTCTCACTTTAGAGATTACTAAAAGTTGTTTCAAAACATGAATTTAGGAAGAAAATAGAAAGAAGATAGAAAGGAACCAGTAAGTAAAATTTGAAGAAAGTTATAAGTATGAAGATTGGGGGACTGTAAGTAAGGTTAAAAGGAAAAGAAAATCATATTGTATGAGGAAGAATGTATGGTACATTTTTGTCCTAAAGTAAAATGACTATTTAAGAAAGAGGAAGTCTAATTCTATCATGGATGGTAGGTGTAAGTCACAAAAAATCTGTGAAGGATAAGTTATGAAAAATTTTTTTGCCTGTATTAAGTTGGCTTTCTAAAGATTGAGCTTTGATGTATAAAATACACTAATACAAATCAAAAAAATGTGGTGCCCTATGATAGAACATCAATGCTTCCTTGACATACTGGTCTGCTCTTAGTAAAGCTTCAAGAGGCTTTGATTTCTAATTTTGAAATTCATTTCTTTAAAAGTCATCTTCTAAACTATAGTTTCTTCTCATTTTAGGGTTTATAATTCTGTCACATTTCTTTTTTTAATATCAATATTTTTAATTTTGATATTGTGGGGTACAGTTAAGGGTTAGGTATGCAAATATGCTTCATTCAGGCACCCTTGTTGATAAGCAGTGTTTCCCCATCCCCAGACAGATATTACTACTGTTAATCCCACCTCCCTTCCCCTCCCACCCCATAGTTTCCCACCACTGTCATTCCTTTTCTTATAGTATTACCATGAATGTTCAAGGTCCACTATATGAGTGAGAACATGTGATACTCAGATCTTCGTTTCTGTGAGAGGTCACTCAGAATTATAGACTCTAGTTCCATCCAGTTTGCTGTGAAATTCATGATTTTGTTCTTTTTTATGGCTGCGTAGTATTCCATCATGTATATGTACCACATTTTTTTGATCCAGTCCTCTTTTGATGGACAGCATGGTTGCTTCCAGGTTCTTGCTATTGTGAACAATGCTGCGATAAACATACGTGTGCAGGTATCTTTTCCATAGAGTGATTTGAGTTCTTCAGGGTATATTCCCAGTGGGGGGATTGCGGGGTCATATGGGAGGTCGATATTTAGAGCTTTTAGGAATTGCCTCACTGTTTTCCACAGAGGTTGCACTAGTTTGCACTCCCAGCAACAGTGTAGAAGCATTCCCTTTTCACCACCCCCTCTCCAGCAACTGTTATTTTTTGAGTTATTGATAATTGCCATTCTGTCTGGAGTTAGGTGGTATCTCAGGGTGGTTTTGATTTGCATCTCCTTGATGATTAGTGAGGTTGAACATTTATTCATGTGTCTGTTGGCTGCTCAGATATCTTCCTTTAAGAAGTGTCTGTTCATATCTCTTGCCCACTTTATAATGGGGTTGTTTGTTTTTTTCCTCTCAGCACATTTGAGTTTCTTGTAGATTCAAGATGTTAAGCCTTTGTTGGACCTGGAGTTGGCAAGCCTTTGTCAGACCTGGAGTTGCGTTTGGGAGCTATTTGACCCCATTTCCTCCCCCTTTCTACTCAGCACTAACCAGATTAAGCTCCTGTGAGCTCAAAACATAAAAACTCTGAGACCCGGACGAACACAAGCTAACTTTAGAAGCTCATTGAGCCCATTCTTCCGCCAACTGCAGTTTCGGCTTTCACACAACTTGAAATTCAAACTTGGGTCACATCTAAGAGCCTTAGTATTGGTCACAGGCTTCTGGGTTGTGATCTCAGGATTCACTGAAGTTGAATAAGGTGTAAATTGTGTAGAATATAGTTTTAGAAGACAGCCATTCTATTGAAAGAACGCAGCTAGATTACTTGCTGGTAGCCCACTGTGAACTTTGGACTGGGCCACATTCCAAACATTCTGGGATGGGCCACTTTCATTTGTAAAGTAAATACTTAAACATCTATAGAATTGTTTAACTTGGCATAAATCAATCAGCTTAGGATGAAAAAGGTTTATAGAATATGTCAGTCACAGATTAGGTTATCCTTTGTTATGGGATTTTAAGATTATCATATGAAAAGGGTTTAAAGGCTATCATTGATTAAGTTTTCATGGATTAAGCTTTCTGGTGGGTGGGGGACGCCCCTCCCACATCTGACTTTGTGTATAAAAGACCCTTTGTAATTCCCAATAACACACATCGCTTCTGCACTAGACTGGAGTCCAGTCTTTCTTTCTCTCTCTCTCTCTCTCTTTCTTCTTCCCACCAATCGCCGACACCGTCTCCACCTTTGGGGTACCCTGAACCCAGCTGGAGCTGGTCTCCGGCAAGGTAGGATAGATATCTTCACAATGTTGATTATTCCAATTCATAAGAATGGAATATTTTTCCACTACTTGTGTCATCTTTGATTTCTTTGAGCAGTGTTTTACAGTTTTCATTGTAAAGTTCTTTCATGTTTCTGGTTAGGAAGATGCCAAGGTATTTCATTTTTTTTTTTTTTTTTTGTGGCTATGGTGAATGGAATTGTGCTTTTTATTTGGGTTTCTGTTTGTTTATTATTGGTGTAAAGAAATGCGATTGTCTTTTGCACATTTATTTTATATCCTGAGACGTTGCCAAAGGCCTTTATCAGTGTAAGGAGGTTTTTGACAGATTCTCTTGGGTTTTCAAGGTACACAATCATATCATCTGCAAAGAGTGATAACTTGACTTCCTCTTTTCCTATTTGGATAACCCTGATTGCCTTCTCTTCTCTGATTGCTCTAGCCAGGACTTCCAATACTATATTGAACAGGAGGGGTGAGAGTGGGCATCCTTGTCTTGTTCCAGTTTTCAGGGGAAATGGTTCCAGTTTTTGTCAGTTTAGGAGTATGCTGGCTGTGGGTTTCTCTTAGATGGCTTTTACTATTTTGAGGTATGTTCTCTGTATGCCTAGATGTTCAAGGGTTTTTATCAAGAAGGGGTGCTGGATTTTATCAAAAGCTTTTTCTGCATCTAATGATATAATCGTGTGGTTTTTGTCTTGACATATGTTGATGTTGATGTAATTAATTACAATTATGGTTTTATGAATGTTGAACCAGCCTTGCGTCCCAGGGATGATTTTTGAGATGTATTGTTGAATTCGGTTTGCTAGGATCTTGTTGAGAATTTTAGCATCTATGTTCATCAAAGATATTGGCCTGTAGTTTTCTTTCTTTGTTGGATCTTTACCTGGCTTGGGTATCAATGTGATGTTGGCTTCATAAAATGATTTGGGGAGAGTTCCTTCTTTTTCAATTGCCTGTAATACCTTCAGTAGGATTGGTATCAGCTCCTTTTTAAATGTCTTGTAGAATTCTGCTGGAAAGCCATCTGGTCCAGGGCTTTTTTTTGTAGGCAGTTTTCTTATTATGTAGTCAATTTCTTTGATTGTTATTGGTCTATTTAGGGTCTCAATTTCTTCTTGTTTCAACCTAGGCAGGTTGTGTGATGTCAGAAAGTCCTCCATTTCCTTAAGGTTTTCAAGTTTGTTTCCATACAAGTGTATGTAGTAGTCTCTAATGATCTTTTGTATTTTTTCAGGGTCAGATGTGACTTCATCTTTTGTGTTTTTGATTGTGTTTATTTGGGCTTTTTATCTCTTTTTCTTGGTCAGTCTATCGAGGGGACCATTGATCTTGTTTATCCTTTCAAAGAACCGGCTTTTTGTTTCATTGATTTTTTTTGTATTATCTTTTTGTCTTCTATGTCCTGGATTTGGGCTTTTATTTTGGTGATCTGGAGTCTTCTGCTGAAATTAGAGTTTTGGTAGTCTAGCTTTTCCAGCTTTCTTAGGTGGCTTGTTAGGCTGTTAATTTTTGATTCTTCCATTTTCTTCATGTGCATTTGTAGGGATATAAATTCCCCTCTTACTACAGTTTTCATGGCGTCCCAGAGATTTTGGTAAGATGTTTCTTCATTTTCATTTGCTTTCAGGTATCTTTTAATCTCTGTTTTGATTTCATTATTGACCCAGGAGTTGTTTAGCATTATGCTCTTTAGTGTCCATGTCTTTGTGGGTTTGGGGAGGACCTTGTTGGTGTTAATGTTTATTTTTATTCCACTGTGGTCTGAGAAGGTTCATGGTAAAATTTCGGTCCTTTTAAATTTGCTTATGCTTGATTTATGGCCAAGTATGTGGTCGATCTTAGAGTACGTTCCGTGTGGTGATGAGTAGAATGTATATTCTGTGTTCTTGGATGGAGTGTTCTGTAGGTATCAATTAAGTCCTTTTGGTCAAGAGTCACATTGAGGTTTTGGATCTTGTTGCTAATTTTTTGTCCTGATGATCTGTCTAGGGTTGTGAGTGGGGTATTGAAGTCCCCTGCTATGATGGTGTTTGGGTTGATATCTTTTTTTAGTTTATCTAGGATATGCTTTATGAAAGTTGGTGCTCCTATGCTGGGTGCATATATGTTTGGGATGGATATTTCTTGTTGATGGAATGAACCTTTTATTAGTATGTAATGGCCTTCTGTATTTTTTTAAATTTTTGATAGCTTAAAGTGTTTTTTGTCTGAGATAAGATCGTGATTCCTCCTTTCTTTTGTGTTTTGTTCACCTGAAAATTTGTTTCCCAACCTCTTACTTTGAGTCTGTAAGTGTCCTTTCTAGTGAGGTGAGTCTCTTAAAGGCAATAAATTGTTGCCTGGTGATATTTTATCCATTTTGCCATTCTATGTCTTTTCAGTGGTGCATTTAGTCTGTTCACGTTCAAGCTAATTATTGAAATGTGAGAGTTGATCCCTGTCATAATGTTATTACAGAGTTGTTGTTCTTCCTGTTTGTGTGCTGTCTTTCTTTTGGTTTTAGAGTCAGTTCATGTGTGTTTTTAATCTCTTGTGAAGAACGTTGTTGTTCTTTTTTCTTTTTCTTCTGTGTTCAATACTTTCTTAAGTGTTTTTTGTAGAGGTGGTCTGGTGGCAGTGTACATTCTTAGGGATTGGATGTCTGGGAAAGATTTCAATTCTCCCTCACTGATGAAGCTTAGCTTGACTGGGTATGTTATTCTCGGTTGAAATTGTCATCTTTTAGAACTTTGAAGATAGGGCTCCACGTTCTCCTAGCCTGGAGGGTTTCTGTAGATAAATCTGCTGCTATTCTAGTTGATCTTCCTTGGTAGGTAGTCTGACCTTTTTTCTCTTGCTGCCTTTAGGATTTTTTTCTTTTATACCTACTTTGTTCAGGTGAATTATTATGTGTCTAGGAGTTGGTCTTCTCATTTGTTGTCTTGCAGGGGTTCTCTGAATCTCTTGTGTTTGAATTTTTGCATCACTGATGAGATGAGGGAAGTTTTCTTGAATGATTTCATGAAATGTTTGTTCCAGTGTGACCTCTGTTTCTCTCTCTGCCTCAGGATGGCCAATTACTCAGGTTTTTTCTCTTGAAGTGATCATTCATCTCTTGAAGGTTTTGTTCTGTCTTTTTAACCTTCTTTTCTGTGTTGTTGATAGTTTGGGTTAATTTTGTTTTTGGTCTTTGAGCTCTGAAATTCTTCCTTCTGCTTGGCTAATTCTGCTTTCCATGCTTATTAGTTTGTTATTTATTTCCATCACAGTATTCTTTTCTGCTATTATTTCTGTCATCAGCTCCTTCTTATTTTCCTCTTGTCTCTCCTCAAGTTTTTTAATTCTCTCTGTTAATGTCTTGATGTCTGGGTTTGTTGCATGTGACCAGTCATTCTGGGGGCTCTTCATTGTTTGTGTTCTGAAGTCTGTTTTCTTGGTGTCTGATCTCCCAGAGGTCTGTGTGAGACCTATATTATTGTTTTGGTTTTTCTTCATCTGTGCAGTTTTTTCTTCCCTACTTTTTCCTTCCTGCCATGTCACCATCTTCTTTAATTCTGTTATTCGGGGTGGAGGGGTTGCCTTTACTTCTGTTTGTTCAATCTATTGTTCTGTTTGTTCAGTCTCCTATTCTTCTTTATGTATATCCTCTTACTTTGTTCATTTCTTTTTGCAGTTTTGAGATTTACTTAAGTGGTTCTTTTTGCAGTTTTGAGATTTACTTAAGGGGGGAGCTGTGATTCAAAATCTCTCTACAGGTCCTGGTATCCGTGGACAGGTGTATGGATAATCTGTCCATGCAGTGGAGTTTTAGGCTTACTCTCTGAAATAAAATGAGGTTAACAGAGGGAAAAGAATGGAACAGACAGTGGGGGAAGAGGAGTGTGGAGAGAGAGAGGAGTAAGGGGGAGAACAGACAAGTGTACCAACAAATGGAGAGAGAGACAAAAACTGAAACAGATAAAAACAATAGACCACGGCTACCAACTAACCAACTCTCATACAAAAAAAAAAAAACAAAAACAAAACTAAAACATACAATGATGCTAATGTACAAGCCAACCAATCTCCCTGTTGGTGTGCTATTCCTCTATACAAAGATATGGTTTACAAAAAGAAGGAAAGAAAAGAAGAAAAAGAAAGAAAGAAAGAAAAAGGAACAAAATGAAAGAAATAGAATCAAGCCAGTAAACTAACAGAACCAATCAAGCACACTCTGAGACGTTTCGTTTAATTCCAATGTCCTTTCAGCTCTGATTTCTAGCTGTTTTTTCAGCCTGGTAAATTTGTTCACAGATAGGGTCAGTTGCCCCTGGCCTGCTGTGAAGGGCAGTTCAGATCACCAGTCAGTTCACCACTGCCCAGTTCACCACTCAGATCTGGCCTGTGTCTATCAAGCTTCTGTTTTTCCCCTTTCAGTGTTGTTACCTTGAATCACCAGCTGGTGGTGCTATCTCACCCCTCTAGATGGCCTTTATCCCAGCTGCTCGCCCCACAGGGGAGGGAGCCAGAAAGAAGCCAGAAATGGAAGCTGTCTCAAGGCACACGGGAGGAGACCCACAGCCTGGCAGGACATCCTGGTGGCTGTAGTGGTGGCCACAATATCAGCAGACCTTGCCTGCAGGGGCTTCAAGGTCTGAAGGTGTGGATCACCTCAGGCATGGGTGGTGCGATGTGCAATGGCGGTGGTGGTGGCGGTGGTGGCTGCTGCTGCTGCTGCCCGGACCACCATGATGTTTCAGTGGTGTCAATGGCTGAGCTCTGTGTGAAGAGCAGGCTGCCAATGATGGGATCTGCAGACCCCGGGAAGAGAGTCAGAGTTTTTTTGTGTTCTCTTTTGCGGAGGTCTCATAGACCAAGCTGCCCCGTCACCATCTTCCTTGTCCTTCCAGCTCTGATTTCTTACTGCCATTTAATTTCCCTAGTTTCAGATTGGAAATGCTATTTTCTTCACTTAAAATGATAGTTTAATTTCTTAGGTAGAGTATTTCTCTTAAAGCTTTTCAAACTTATATTTCAGAAGTCCGACTTCTGCTGTATCTCATTGCATGGGATTTGCGGTTATACATCATTAACTTTAGCTTATTCTCCCCTTGAAAAAGTACACCACTTTGCTTGATTTGGGTGATAACTGTCTCCAGTTTTTTCATCAGCTCCCATTACTTTTTTCCCAAGCTTTTTCTCTTATTGTTTGACACTAAAATATTTGTTCTCAAGGCTTAGAAAAGCAGTCTTCTTCTTCAGTACAACTAGATTTTGTACTCTTGGCTTTTTAAAAATACTGTCTGAATTTTTCTACATAACCAAGAAAGTTTCCAAGCTGTTACTAAGAGTCATGTATTACCTTGCTCAAGGTTATAGTCTTTTTTTTTTTTTTTTTACATTCTTCTATAAATATGATATGCACTTAAAACCTTTGGACACACACTCTTACTTTTAAAATTAAATATCAAGTACCTTTTCATTAGATTTGGATTTCAGGTTGTCTAAATGGACTTCTCATAAGAAAAAGCAGTTATACTACAATTTTTTTTGTAACTGGCTTAAGAAACAAAGATTTTGTGTTTTGTCAAGATAATTTTTATCTTTATCAAGATAATTTCCTGTGTTGTGTTTATTAATTGGGGGTTTTTTGTTTGTTTGTTTGTTTGATTACTTAGGAAAACTGAGCTTTGAAAAGGTTAAATTTTTCTTTTATTTTTTATTTTTTTTTCCATTGGAAAACAACCTTTATTGAGAGTCCACCAGCTGCACAGTCTATTCCTGGCATTAAGCTCCTTCTTCTTTTGCAATTCGGTCTTTCTTGAGTGGTCCCATGAATGCTTTCTTCTCCTCCATGGTCTGGAAGCGGCCATGGCCAAACTCGGAGGTAGTATTGATGAACTTAAGGTCAATCTTCTCCAGAGCATGCCGTTTGGTCTGCACCAGCAAGGACTTGTGCAGGGTGAGCCCTTGCTTCTTGGTCCCCACCACACAGCCTTTCAGCATGACGAAGTCATTCGTCACTTCACCATAGTGGACAAAGCCACCTAGAGGGTTGACACTCTTGTCAGACAAGTCATAGTCAGTGGAGGCGTTGTTCTTGATAAACTTGCCATCCTTGATAAAGTAGCCCTGGCCAATCTTATAGATCTTCTTGTTGATCTCAGTGCAGTGATGGTAGCCTTTCTGCCCAGCCCGTGCCACAGAGAATGCCACTCGGGCAGGATGCCATGCCCCAATGCAGGCAACCTTATGCAGCCCTTGGTGGGTCTTAAGGGGCAGTTTCTTGGTGTGCCAACGACTAGTGACCCCTTCATAGCTTTGGCCCTTTGTCACCCCGATGACTTTCATCATCTCATCCTGCCCAAACATTTGGTTCACAGGGACCTACTGCTCCAGCCTCTCCTGAGCCCAGTCCAGTTTCTTGGCCACCGAGCTTCCATTCACCTGGATCTCCATCAGGTGGGCCTTCTTCTGGCACAGGGGAGGCAGGTGTATCTGGGTGTGCGCAATGATACGGATGACCTGGCAGTACTTTTTCAGGCTGCTGAAGTCCTTCTCCAGCTGCTTCTTGCCATCCTCATCCTGCCATTTCTTGCAGTACTTGGTGAAGGCCTTCTTCTTGGACTTATGCCAGTTCTTATAGAAGTCCCTTTTGCACTCATCACCGATGTGCTCAGTAAAGGTGGTCTTGAAGGTCCGGAGGCCTCGGGGGGTTTCCACATAGTCCACAATGCCTACAACCACCATGGGCAGTGTCTCCACCATGGTCTTGGCCTCCACAACTTCCTTCTTGTTCACCTTGGATCGTGGCCTATCAACTTCCCACACGATGTGGGTCATGCCAGTCTTGTATCCTAGAAAGGCTGTGAGGTGGACAGGGTTGGAAGGGTCATCCTTGGGGAAGCTCCTCACCTTCCCACGATGCCTGCTGCTGCACTTCTGAGGCAGGAAGCCCAGGGATCCATGTCTGGGAGCGGAGAACTTCCTGTGAGACATACTGCTGTCAAGTTCTGCCGGTAGAAGCTTTTATTTTTTCATCTGTGTAACTTTCTCTATTGCTATTGAACTTTCTGATCTTTACAATGATTAAAAATGACTATTGTTTCACAGTCATTCTGTGTTCTAGTTTGATCAGGTGTTTTAAATCTTTTAACATTTTTTATGAGCTTCCCCTAATCAAAATTCTAAATTAAGTATTTTTTAGCCTAGACTTAGCTTTGGGATTTTCTTGACCCCTGGAGAGTCTCAAAGGACATCTCTCATTTTGTAGAGATATTAAATAATT
This sequence comes from Cephalopachus bancanus, assembly GCA_027257055.1. Lineage (NCBI taxonomy): Eukaryota > Metazoa > Chordata > Mammalia > Primates > Tarsiidae > Cephalopachus > Cephalopachus bancanus. Next base: position 901,721 of record JAPVLO010000096.1, on the reverse strand, counting down.
AGGCTTATCTGATAAACTGTATGGAAAACATTGTCAAATGATTAGTGATGTTAGATCTTCTTTCAGTTATACTTCATGTGTATGTTATTGATATGAATTTTTCAAAAGTATATACAACTCTTAGAAATCTAACATGCCACAAAAACAACCAAATTTCCTTGTCAATCGCTGATTATAATGAACTTCCCTAAGAATTTTGAACATGATTTCTCTAAGTCTGTCATTCACAGTTTTAATTCTTCTCTAAAAGCATGACTCAAAACCATTATGCAAACTGTGATTTTTATACAATTAATTTTATTTTATATTTTTCTTTTTAAATTATATCCACTGCTTGTTGAATTATTGCCAAAGTACAACGTCTGACAAAATAATGTTACCTCAGCACTGAGAGGTGATAGCAAATGCCTGCAGAAGAGGCAAGACTGAACTTATCAAAGGACTCCAGGTAGACTTAACCTGAGATCTACCACCTCCAAATACCCCCTTGTTGATCAAATTTGTCTAAAAAGGTTTTAATCTGACTCCTAGTCACCAGTTTCTTCCTTCTGATGTGAAATACAACAAGCCAAATTAGGACAAGTCTATCTTGACATCAAGGGCCTATCAAAACCTAACTATGGGATAGTTGGTTAGCATTGCTTTCAGAAAAAGATCTTGATCAGAAGGGGAAAATGTGAAAGCTGTCAAATACAAAATGGAGTCACTTGTATTAAAAACCCTGTCACATAAAGTGGAGGAAGGTCATGAAGGATGGGTTCCCCTTCACAATTCCCTGATAACACAAACTACAACAAAAGACTCTGTAAAAGCCACAACTTGCACAAAGGCCACTAAGACCTTACACACAAAAAAGTACTTTTATGAGGACATATGCTCAACAACTGCCTGTCTAACATTAAACTGGCATCACCTTTGACATTGACTTTTTTAGCAAAGAATAATTTTCTCAAAACAGTTATGCAATCCTCTTCATTTTTCCTTTAGAAATATTTGTCTTCCTTTATCTTCATGAATGTGTACATAGTTTACTATAGCATGCATATTCCTATTGCAATCCCTATTCCTAAATTAACATCATTTTTTAGGGAGGCTACCTGTCTCTTATTTAGGTTGACACACAGAGTGAAATTAGATTCTTATCTCACACAATATACAAAATAAGCTCAAAGTGGATTAAGGACTTAAATGTAAGACCTGAAACTGTTAAAGAAAACACTGGAAATCGCTTCTTGATATTGGTCTAGTCAAAGACTTTTTTTTTGATATGACTCCAAAGGCACAGAAAAAATGTGATGGCATCAAACTAAAAAGCTTTTACACAGCAAAGGAAACAACTAATAGAGCGAAGAGACAACCTATGAAATGGAAGAAAATATTTGTGAACCATACATGTGATAAGTGGTAAATATCCAAAATATATAAGAAACTCAAATAACTCAGTAGTAAGAAAACAAATAATCTGATTTTAAAATCAGCAAAGAAAGTGAATAGACATTTCTCAAAAGAGATAAAAGTGTCCAAGAAGTATATGGAAAAATGTTCCATATCAATAATCATCAGGGCAATGCAAATTAAAACCACAATTATTTGTCATACACTTGTTATATATTCACCAACACTTGTTATCTTGTCTTTTTAAAATAATACTCATCCTAATGTGTGTATATGTACATAGTCCTCAAGAACTATGAAAACTTAGTTTTTATGAAAATAAAGTAATTTTCAGTAGTCATTTGCCTAGAATCATGTTCAATATTATTAATTAAGGAATTTTTACTAAGACTAAAACAACTAGCACTGCCTAAGGTATTACTAAAGTATTAAAATTGCAAATAATTCTATTTATCTGAATTATTGGCAAGAATATGGTGTTAGAAACTCATTTCCTAAAAAGCAGACCCTAAAGGAAAGCTGCAGAAACTCTGCAGACTCCAGCTACCCCCAGACTGCAAAACGCCATGGAATTGCTTCCTTTGAATTTTAAAACCAATGCAGGTAGACTCACCAATTCAGTCTATATGAGCCTTGAGTTTAATTATTATTTCCTTTCGAGATTTTTTGTAGTAAGTCTTAAAGAACATTTATAAACATAAACACATAAATGTGATATGTCTTAAGCCACAGAGTAACTTTACTCCTCTGTTGCTTTAATTCACTAATAATAAATGTACTGATGTCTTGTCATGTCATCTTATATTCTGGGCTCTGGCAACATTATATTTCTGTCCTCTTGAATTTAAACCCCTTGCCAAGTCAAGTCCAGGTAGTATATTTTGTTGTTGTTGTTGTTGTTGTCTTAAAGGCAACCTATTTACTTGTCAATATCTCTCTCTGTCTCTCACCAGCTCTCTAATTCCCTTAATCTTTCTTTTTGTTTATTTATTTATATTCTGTGTTCTTTCAATCTCATCTACATATAGATTACCTGATTTTGGGGATGGAATTAAATCAGTTATTATATGAATAGAAAGAAGTTTGAAACATATCCTTAAATAAAATATTTAGTTTTATTTTTTAAAATTTTGATTCTACTTCATTTATAATTTCTTCCTCTGGGATAACCACAATCCATTGATTGGATGACTGTTTACGACCCTCTTTGCTTTATCATGAGTTTCTAGTTTCATTACCTTTGGCTTTTCTTATGAATTCCTGGAGAACTTCCTTGTGCTCCAGTTCCTTGATTTTCCGTTCTACAGTATAAATTATGCAATGCATTTCTTCTCTCCAATGCAGATTTTAATTTTGCTTTTTTGTTTTGCAGTAATTTTAATACACTTGAATTCATACCTTACTTCACATATCTTCATGTTATTGCATGTTGCTTCTAATTTTAGACTATTCTATTTTCTGTGAACAGTGAGAATGCTAAAGAGGTTTCTAAAACTTCCTCCCGACTTCTATAGTAAGTTATTTCCAGTAATTATTCTCTATTTTGCTTCCTACAGACCAGACTCCTATTAGCATCTTTGCCAAGAGATTGAGAAAATATCACTGCTTTTTTGTTTTGTATTTTTTCCTGCTTTCTATATTTGACAATAGAAACCTATATCAGAGATATATCTTAGTTCTGGTTTACCCAATCGACACTACATGGCTATAATTTTGATAGGATTTTCTGGGATAGAAAAGGCCATACTGATTAGCTGGGGGACTCAGGAAATTATAATAAGAAATATATTAAACATGTTAATCATTTGCCCCTATGTATATGATAGTTTATTTTTTTAAAAAGAAAAAGAATGAATTTTAGGTTATACACATATATCTTTTAAATAATATTTAGTTATATATTAAAGATACATTATTAATTTTTACTCATTTCTCTAAAAGGATATAAAATATCATAAATAGATGCATCTTTTTTATTTTTAAAAAAATGATTAGAAGGTTAATTCATTATTTTCTCTGAATTTCGGTACTAGTATATTTTCCTTTCATATTTCTATGAAGATATATGGTTTTCTTCTTGAAGTAGGAGAAAGCTGTCCGCTGAATGAATATCTTCAGACATTTATCTGATTGTGTTAGCATTACATATTTCGTATTATAATTAAGTAGCTGGAACAATACATGATATTTAACTGGGGATACACTTTCTTATAGTTTTGATAGATAAAATTTGAGTTTTATATACTTGTTTATAAGCTGAAATTGTTCTAAATTTTTTTTTTTTTTGAGTTGGAGTCTCACTCTGTCACCTAGACTGGAGTGCAGTGGCTGCTCCCAGCCACTGCAGCCTCGACCTGCTGGACTCCGGTGATCCTTCTGCCTCAGCCTTCTAAGTAGCTGGAACTACAGGCACGTGTTACCACACCCGGCTAATTTTTGATTTATTGTAGAGATGAGGTCTTGCCAAGTTGCCCAGGCAGGTCTCTAACCCTTGGGCTCAGGCAATCCACTCACCTCGGCCTCCCAAAGTGCTAGGATTACAGGCTGAGCCACCGAGCCCAACCTAAAATTGTATTGTTATCAATTCGCTTTTATTTTATGTTTCTTGATTGTTTTACAAAGATGGCAAACAATTACAATCTCATAAAAATCACAATTTTATGAAGTATTGCAAAAAAAGCAGAACGCACATAAAGGCATACATATATCATATTTTTAATAGCCTCTATCAAAGAAGAGCTAAAATTAATATTTTATCAAATCCAACTCACATAAAGACATTTATTTTTAAAGCAATAGCTAGAGTTACTTTCATCATGACACAATGACAAAGTTTTCAATAACAAGGGGACACAGAAAGGAAATCTTGCCCCATATCCTCTCTATGAAAGAAACAAGTCCCATATGCTTGCCTAGACATAAAGCTAAAATCAAACATCTTTTCACTTACCAGGACCTAATTTGTAAATTATGTCATAATAGGTTCAAACAGGCTCCGTTACTGGGATCCTATGTATCATTTGAAGAAATGTAGCCCTTAAGTGTGGAAGTGATAGCAACCTTTGAAAGAAGTATGTGCCTTCTATTACATACCTTTAAGTTCAAGTAAAAAGAAAATGAAATTAAAAACAGTAATTATATATTTTTTTTAATTCAGAGTAAAGATAAGTATTCTCTCTATGCCAGAGGCTTTAAAAGGAAACATAGCCTTAAAGTGACTCAAAGGGCCAGACTTGGTGGCTCAGTCTGTAATCCCGGCACTTTGGGAGGCCAAGGCGAGTGGATTGCCAGAGTCTGCGGGTTTGAGACCAGCCCGGGCAACTTGGTGAGACCTTGTCTCTACAGTAATCAAAAAAAATTAGCCAGCTAGTTAGTTCCAGCTACTTGGAAGGCTGAGACAGAATGAAAGCCAGAGCCCAGCAGGTGACGCCGGGGTGTCCTTAAGTGTGCCCTGCATTCCAGTCTGGATGACTGAGTGAGACTCCAACTCAAAAAAAAAATAGAGTGACTCAAAGATCTAAAAGTGGAAATTTTGAACACATAATTGTACATTTTCTTAATGAAGAAAAAAGAGACATAAAAATGTGGTTTTACAATCCACATGTCCTTTTATTTGGAAATGGATAAATAAATACTGATATGACTACATGATGGAATATTATTCAGCAATATAAAGAAATGAACTCTTGGAGTTGAGAGCAATATGGATTAATCTCAAATGCACTATGACCAGTAAAAGAAGCTAGACCCAAAAGGCTACATGTTATATGATTCCATTTATATGACATTCAGGAAAGGCAACCCAAACAAAAAATGGTTGCCAGGGTTTGACAGGGAGAGGTTAACTACAAAGGAGCAGGAGGACATTTGTGGAGAAAATGAAAAAGTGCTTTATCTTAAGTGTGGTAGAGGTTATTGGATTGTATGCAGTTATCACAATATACAGAACTATCCACTTAAATGGGTGAATTTTACTATTATGTTAATTATGCCTTAATTTTTTAAATTGAAAATGTTACTTCAAAGGGAATTTAAAATAACCAAAAATCAGTACAAAAATGAAAGGAGTAAATTAATATGTTGTATTTGTAGTCTGGGTATAAAAATAAACATTGAGTTAAGAATGAATGTGTGTGAGAAAGAGAGAGAAATCACTTTAACAGTTGTTCCTGGTAAATCAGATAAAATAATATAGAATAAATGCTGGTACATAAATTTTCTTCAATTTTTAGTCCATCTAAATCCTAGAAGAATAGATATACAAAATCTAATCTATGGTTGTAAGAAAACGATTAGAAAGTAGGAGTAGACTGCCGGCATGTGGATTTCATGAAAGACAGGTGTCTGGACATTGATAGCATCTGATTTTAACATGACCCAATCAGGAAATTCTGGTGGAAGTTTTGATAAGTGAAAACAAAGATCCTGACTACCTACTAGATCTCAAGAGGGTATTTTGAGGAACAAATGCAGTGCTCTATATATGTCTTCTACAAATATAGCATCTATCATTTACTGATTTTTTACTTTGTCTCATTTGGTAAGGGCATGCAACAGAATAAAATTAAATCACACAAGAAAGAAAGAAAGGAAACAAAGACCCTAAATCTCAGAAGCTACTATATTAAAGTTGCATCCCCAGCTGTGTTGTATTGTCCCCATTGTTTGTCTCCAAAGTGTTTGCCTTCCCAAAGAGGTTTTGTTGCCATTTGACTTGAGTACAAATAAAAATTTTGGATAAATACGAACAACTTATGGTGCTGCAGTGTTGGATGTTTCTCTTTTTTTACCCCTAATGGACTGTTGCAACCTATTAGACTTCGAAAATTATTGTTGTGATTGTAAGTACCAGAAAAGGCCATATGGCTTCTAAAGTTTCAAATGGAGCATTTAACAATTTATATTGTGTTATCGCCTTTGTTTTCCCATTTTTGTGCATGTATTATGTTTTCTCACAAATCTTACAATAAGTAGGCAAAAAAAGTTGCTTTGTGTAAGTTTCAGTTGACTTTTGGGTTTCTAAGTACTTAAATGTTTTTGTTAATGATGTGTGACCTAAAAGTTTTATTGTGGAGTCCATTGAGTAATTGTGGAGATTGGCTTAAATGTGTTACAGCATTTCATAGAATTTTTATCTTCATTTAGATGATTTTACCTTCATGTTTTTTATAAGTAAAAGGAAGTAACAAACAGCAGAAAAGCCGATGTAGAAGCATAAAAAAGGTAAGCATGTCCTCTTATTTTCTCTCTGCCTTCATTGTCCTTCACCTTTTGATTTTAAAATAAACCCTTTAACAGTTCTTTCTGTCTTTTTCTGCAGGCAATTTTTAAAATTATATTTTTCATTGTTGGTTTTTCTATGGGGAAAAAAGCATTCTTATACCTACTGATAGGATAAACAAATTCTTTAAAGCAAATTAGCAAAACATTTTTTGGGCAATTGAAGAATTTGTACATTTCTTTTGACTGAGAAATTTTGCTTCTAGAAAATTAACTTGAGAAAATAGTCTTGGGTTTTTCCAAAATATCACTAGAAAGAGAGGCAGTATGGAACTATTTATGATAGTTATGTGCCAGCATCTGTGTTAGGTGCTGCATTTCATCTCAAATATTATTCCTTTTTGGTCCAGATAAATAGAAGCTACTCTAAAGTTCTGACACATTTTAGACAAATTTTTAAAAATAAAAAAAAAGTTTTATGTTGATAGTTCTAAGTGAATAAAATATGGGTTAAAAAATTTTCCTGGTCAGGTTTACTTTTAAGATTTCTATATTGAAATTATCTTAGTATTTTAAATAGCTGTATGATTTTATGTGTTATTAGAATTTTTAGAAAAATTATCAGAAATCTTGCCTACCTACCAATATTTTGTGGTACCCTCATTCTAACTGAGAAAGGAGGTGTTATACTGATCTGTTTTGCTCCTACATCTTATTTGTTCTTTGCCAGTTTGGAAATTTAGCACCTTTCTAAACCAAGGCTTTTGGGAGAAGTTATTTCAGATTTACAGTTTAGTTCTCATGAAGTACCTTTATAGTTGAAATAATGGATCATTTGCTGTAATGTTGCAAGGCAAGCAAAGTAAGTCAAAAACTTACTTAAATGAAGATTTTAGTTATACTTTTATTGCATTGAGGAAAATAAGTTGGCCATTACTTGTAGCCATCCACACACAAATGCACTTTCTTATCACAAAGGTGTTCATCGTCACTTCAATAAGTCTCAGTGCTATCTGTAGTAGTTATACATTTTGACCTCAGAAAACCACCCTAAAAATACAATTTTCCATGGGTTTAATATACCTAATGGGCAGTCATTTTAACATTGCCTAAATCTCATGTTTTTCTAACAGTTCTCTTTAATTTGCCCTCTAATCACAGGCTAAGGACAGAACTGCTTTCTCAGAGGAAGCTGTTGATAATTGCTTTACAACCCCCTCCCCAGCTTGTTTTGTAAGCAAGTTTACCTAATCAGTCCTTCATGACCTTCATTACACAGACCCCATCATCATGGCAACTGTCATGTGACCAACCCACCCATCTGCCTTCTGTCCATCACCTGACTTTATTACCTACACTTATCTGCCCCTTCTTGATGACTTGGAGCAGACCACCACCAAACCACCTTAAAGACCTGCCCTCAACAAAGGGGAATGTTTAAAAGCATTCAACCTCAAACCGCCATTCACCATTGCTTTACTAAACTCTGGCATGGCCAAGTGCTCTTTGAGTCCATTGCCATGTTTCTTAAGCTTTGACCCTATCGCCTACCTTGAAGAGATGAATCTCCTCTCTCTCTCCCCCCCCATCTCTATGTCTATCTCTTTCTCTCTCTCATACACACACTTATTAAAAAAATTGTATTTTCCAATCATAAAAAAAAAAAAAAAATACAAGCCGGGCTCGGTGGCTCAGCCTGTAATCCCAGCGCTTTGGGAGGCTGAGGTGAGTGGATTACCTGAGTCCGTGGGTTCAAGACTCGCCTGGGCAACTTGGCGAGACCTCATCTCTACAATAAATCAAAAAATTAGCCGGGCATGGTAGTGCGTGCCTGTAATTCCGGCTACTCGGAAGGCTGAGGTGGAAGGATTGCAGGAGCCCAGCAGGTCGAGGCTGCGGTGGCCGGGAGCGGCCGCTGCACTCCAGTCTGGGCGACAGAGTGAGACTCCAATTCAAAATAAATAAATTAAAAAATAAAAAATAAATAAAAATACAATTCTCAAAGTGAGAAGGGAATTATTGGTCACCTTTGGAGTCAAATAACTTTTGGTTATTGCTATTCACTAGAAATTCTAATTAATGTGTTTTTATTGCTGAAGTGTCATTTTCCAAGAGTGATGCAATATATCAGTACTTAAGAATTCAGGAATCAGGCTAAGGAGGATGGTTTGGCAGCTTTAATAAAAACATTGAGTGTTTTTCTCTCCTAAGAATGCTTCTAGTTTTCTTTTTCTTTTTCTTTTTCTTTTTTTTGAGTTGGAGTCTCACTCTGCCGCCCAGACTGGAGTGCAGTGGCCGCTCCCGGCCACTGCAGCCTCGACCCGCTGGGCTCCGGCAATCCTTCCACCTCAGCCTTCCGAGTAGCCGGAATTACAGGCATGCGCTACCACGCCTGGCTGATTTTTTGATTTATTGTAGAGATGAGGTCTCGCTGCCCAGGCGGGTCTCGAACACGCGGGCTCAGGCAATCCACTCACCTCAGCCTCCCAAAGGCACGGGATTACAGGCTGAGCCACCGAGCCCGGCACTTCTAGTTTTCAACTATGAGTTTGAATCATGAAATGAGGGCAAATTCTTAGTGGCAAATTTCACATTGATGCGGTCAGTTTTCATGATTTTATTTAATAGCTTCGTATCTTTTTTTTTTTTTTTATTTGCTACTGAAGGAAATCCTGGCAAATTAAGCAGTTCTAAGAGGCAGAGTTACAGGAGGATTAAAGGACTAAAGTAAATCTGGCAGTACAAATCAATAGAAACTTAAGCAAATGTGTGTTAAAGTTAGGTGTTTTTTTTTTTTGAGTCGTAGTCTCACTCTTGTCACCCAGGCTGGAGTGTAGTGGCATGCTCATGGCTACCGCAGCCTTGACCTGCTGGGCTTAGGCAATCCTTTTGCCTCAACCGTTCAAGTAGCTGGAACTATAGACACAAACCACCATGCCTGTCTATAAAGTTAGCTACTTAAACCAAACTTGAGTCTGTAATGTTATAGTATATTTTCTGCCTATTGCATTTATTTGGAATGAAGTGAATCATTTGAACACAGGACACTATACTTCAGAAAAAATAATCACAACTAAAAAACACATGTATTTTTTTTTAAAAGAACTATACAATTTTGTTGCAGAATTTTCACAATGTTTGCTTCCTTTTTTGTGGTTTTGTCAATTTTCTCAATGTTCCATTTTCAGTATCTTTTATGTGTAAATGTCCCCCATTCCAAAGTAAATAATCAATGCTACTTTAATGCAGATTCATTATTTGAAATGAATTGATGAATCTCAATATTGAATTCAAAATCAATTTTATACACTTTGAATTAAGCAAACCAGTTACTGTTACTAGAACATAAATTTGCCATTTAAACTCAGAGATTTGATTCTATTACCTATTAAATTGGATCAATGCGATCAGGCCTCATAGTTTGAAAATCAATTATATAAGGTCTCTGAACACAGTTATATAAGGTCTTGAAGTATAACACAGATGCTTTGTGTTAATATTGATAAGCACTGCAGGTTTTTTGTTTTTTTTTTTTAATATGTTTGAAACCCACTGATAACACTCCTTGGAAATATGTAGATCTGCCCACTAGAGGCCACGACAGTCATTCAAGGTGGTATGCTGCGAGAAGAGCTCAGACTTGTGAGTGAGAGACGGTTTAAGTATTGTTGTGGCTTCTATTAACCATGAACCCACATGTGATCTATTCAGTCATTCTGGGCTTCAGTTGGGTTTTGATTCATAACAGTAAAGAATAGCGCTATATTTAGTACCATCAAATGTCAATCCTACTACCTAATTTACACATCAGAGAGACCAAAGTTGGGGTTTCATAAGCAAGATATATACAGAACAAAGCCTGCTGCCAGGACAGACACTTGGGATACAGGTCAATCAGTTACAGAGTTTTTAATAATGTTAAAATACTTAACTCACATGCACTCTTAAAACTCTACAATAAATCAAAAAATTAGCCGGGCGTGGTAGCGCGCGCCTGTAGTTCCAGCTCCTTGGAGCTGAGGCGGAAGGATCGTGGAACCCAGCAGGTCGAGGCTGCGGTGGCCGGGAGCGGCCACTGCACTCCAGTCTGGGTGACAGAGTGAGACTCCAACTCAAAAAAAAAAAACAAAACAACAACAACAACAACAAACAAAACTCGAATTGTAAGCCGGGCTCGGTGGCTCAGCCTGTAATCCCACGCCTTGGCAGGCTGAGGTGAGTGGATTGCCTGAGTCCACGGGTTCGAGACCCATCTGGGCAACTTTGAGAGACCCATCTGGGCAACTTGGTGAGACCTCATCTCTACAATAAATCAAAAATCAGCTGGGCATGGTAGCGTGTGCCTGTAGTTCCAGCTACTTGGAAGGCTGAGGCGGAAGGATCGCTGGAGCCCAGCAGGTCGAGGCTGCAGTGGCCAGGAGCAGCCACTGCACTCCAGTCTGGGCGACAGAGTGAGACTCCAACTCAAAAAAAAAAAAACCCCAAAAAAACCAAACTCTAATTGTAAAAATATATATATATATCTACAATTAAATTAAATTTATGTTATATATATACATATATATATGATGACAAATTATTTAATATATGAGGAGGAACTAAAAAAACCCAAAATTTATTTATAAAAAATTGTATATTTATTCTTAAAGTTTATGTTTAAACTTTAGTCACCTTCAAATTACCCTCTGTTTGATGCAATACACTTATTGAGATGCTTTTTCCACTGCTTAAAACAGTTTTTGAACTTGTCAATTTTGATGCCTTTTCATGCTTCTTTCATTTTTTGTTTCACCTCTTCCACATCAGCAAAACCTTTCCCTCTGAGACTTTTTTTATCTGGAGAAACAAAAAAAAGTCGGTCAGGACAAGATCAGGTGAATAGGATGGGGCATGGAAGCCATGACATTTTTGGTCAAAAATTGCTGAACACAGCGCATTGTGGGCAAGTACACTAGTAAATCACCCATCATGAAATGGGCAAATGTGCTGAAATAATCTCCAAAAAAAAAAAACTGAAGCCGAATGCAGCCTCTTACAATGCTACCTATTAACATTGATACAGATGGGTTCCTAGTACACTTCTCTAACAGGGGAAATCTATATGACAAGGGGCCTACCCACCAAAAAAAAAATTCTGGTTTTTTTGGGAGTCCCCCTCTTGTATTTAACAGCAATACATTCTCAGGATTTGTGTTTGACAAATCCTCAGTCCATGTATGTGGGTGCTGCTTTTTCCAAGTCATTTTTTTATTTGCAACCCTTTGGACTTGTCTTTTCCTTTACATTATATTTGCTTGCATCCTCTCATAGAGTTCTCACTTGGTGTTGGACACTATGTTAGGTGCTGGGATGGCAACAAAGAGCAGAACAGACACAATCCCTGTCCTAATGGTGCTCCCGTTCAGCCACTAATGAAAACCACTCTAATAAAATGTAAAATATGGAGCTGCAACTGTGCTATGAACTTTGAGGGAGCACTGTGATGGGATATGAGAACTTTTCTACCAAAGTGAGACAGACCCTCCAGTTGCCGGAAGCTTCTCTCCCTTCACTCTTGAATCTAAGTGCTATCTGCAGACACTCCATGCATGAGAAACACTATGAGGTACAAATGGAATTTTAAAAACTAACACCTAATATGGAACTTAAAAAATACAGGTACTATGAGGTACAAATGGAATTTTAAAAACTAACACCTAATATGGAACTTAAAAAATACTCATCTCAGCAGAAAGGCCTTAACCCTGAGCTTGGTTCTCTTGATGGTAGCTCCTCATGGGCTCAGGCCTGATTTGCACATCTACATCTACTCTGTCCCCAGCTCGTCACACCTTAATATAGTCTCCTGTTGCTGCTGTTACCTGGTACACAAATCCCCACCCTTGAGAACTAGTTTTCCTCTAATAGGGACTCCCAAGTGACCGCTCCTTCCCAGTCTCCTGGGTACCTGCTTCTGTCTGGGACCACTCTGCATCTTGGCCCATCTGTTGTGCTTTGCATGACATTTTCCCATTTTCCCTGTGTACTGATCTATATGTAGACTCATATTTCTTAAAAAGTAAAGCTTTGATAATTGCCTCTAGGTCCTGCTCTTATAATCAAATGTCCAGCCTAGGGATCATATTATGGGGCTTTAATGTGCCAATATGTTTAGACTTTGTTATTTAGGTAAATGGGAGTTTTATGCTCTTCTAGGACAATTTAAATAAAAACTATAAAATATTTTTTCTCTAGATATTGGTAAATTTATATACAATCTTATCCTTTTATCTAGAATTGACCCCGTGGAAGATAATTGTCGCAATAGCTAATTTTAAACTAATTATATATACATATATATTTCTCTATAGAGAGCAAAATAACCCTGCAGGAAAACCAACATTTTATGCAGATAAAGTATTATAAACTTTTTTATGAAGTTCATGAAGTTCAATGAAAAACTTCAGTATATAAACATTTAGTTTTGATGAGAAGGTTAATGTAATGGAAAATTAACAACAGGATAAAAGCACATTTTACTACCTAATTCGCATTTCATTAGAATAGAATTTTTATTTCTGCAATGCAAAAATGTTGATTGCTGGAAAAATATACACTCTTTTAAAAAAAATTATTCTCTGTCTTTTTGTCTGTCATATGCGCATACACCCACACACATATAAATACATAGTTTCATGTACATAAGCATAACTTTTCCTCTATTCTTTATTCTTCCTTCAAAATAAACCTCCAAAATACTGTTATTTAGGCTTTTAAAAATGATTAAAGTTTTTTTCCTTCTTTTTGTTTTTGAGTAGGAGTCTCACTCTGTCGCCCAGACTCAAGTGCAGTGGCATGCATACAGCCACCAGGGTGGCCTCTGCCTGCTGAGCTCAGGTGATCCTTTTGCCTCAGCCTTCCAGTTAGCTGGAATCACAGGCATGTGCCATCACACCTGGCTAATTTTTTGATTTATTGTAGAGACGAGGTCTCGTCATGTTGCCCGGGTTGGTCTTGAACCTGTGGGCTCAGGCAGTCCTCTCGCTTCTGCCTCCCAAAGTGTTGAAATTACAGGCGTGAGCCACTGTACCCTGCTAGCTTTATTTTTATTTTAAATGTTTTGATTCTCAAACCATTTTTAGTGTAACAACTATGTCTGTAAATTTTTTTATCCTTTATTAAGCACATTTTAGTTTTCATTTTCAATGGACTCTGTACATACACATGCAGTATTAGGAACAGAAAAAGATGAGGCTGAAAATGGCAGCCATTTTCAAGTACATGAAGAGTGTCAATGTGCCATTCTCTGTTATTGCCTTTGTAGGGTAGAAAATATAAAGTGATGGACTATGAGTGTAATTATAGGGGGGTAAAAGCACCTGTATTTCTTTCAGCATATACTGTCTACAAAGGACTCTCATAAATTACTTCCTCAAACTGTAATTGGTAGGTATTTTTTACATTCCCATGGTACAGATGAAAATCAAGAGGCAGGGCTTGCCAGGTGACAGTGCTGGGACTTGAATCTATTTAGACCTCCTGCCATTATATTTCATTGTCTGAGGCAGTCCGGTATATTTATGGAAAACTGTCTTGCAGCTAAGGTTGTAAAGACAGTAGAGTGGATTGGTAAAGTAGTTTGGTAACTAATATTTTTTTTTTTTTTTTTTTTTTTTTTTTGAGTTGGAGTCTCACTCTGTCGCCCAGACTGGAGTGCAGTGGCCGCTTCCGGCCACTGCAACCTCGACCTGCTGGGCTCCGGCGATCCTTCCGCCTCAGCCTTCCAAGTAGCCGGAATTACAGGCATGCGCTACCACGCCCGGCTGATTTTTTTGATTTATTGTAGAGATGAAGTCTCGCTGCCCAGGCGGGTCTCGAACCCGCGGGCTCAGGCAATCCACTCACCTCAGCCTCCCAAAGGCGCGGGATTACAGGCTGAGCCACCGAGCCCGGCGGTAACTAATATTTTAACATGGCTTAACAACAGAATGAAATCTTTTTGTTTTAAATGGCTTAGGTAGACTTCTGCCCTAAAGAAAGATTGACAACACAACTTTTAATACAAGCTAGGATGTCATGAGAGTATTTTTAAATTAATAAATACTTTGCACTTTCAAAGGATAAATGAACTCATTCTCATGGCTTAATAAGATAACTGAGACAAACACTTGGATCGCTAGAAACTATCATCATAAATCAAGCTGTCTCTATGTTTCATGAATATCACTTACATATATATAACGTACATTTCCCTCCCTTTCTCATCTCAGATGTCAGTGGGAATAAAGATAAAGACATTCCAGGGACAAAAAATTTTTCTGGCTTATAAGACAATCCAGCAGATGGATGCCCCACTTATCAGGACTAGTCTTAATCACTTGAGGCCCTAACCAGCCCAGCTACTAAGGACATACCTTGGTTAAGGCTTTGGCAGAGGTGACAGTGAACAGGGCTGAGTGAATCCTGTGCTGGTCCCAGGAAAGTCTTATCACAGAGGAGTGGAAGGAAAGGTGGTCTAAAATCTATTAGATAAGCAAGTTTTCATTGTCAACCCTGAAGATTCCAAACTTGAGTAATTTCTGTTTAACGTTCAAGTGAGAACAAAACAAAGGAAAATCTTTCTGAATTACTTTAAAACATTTTAAAAGCTTCATTCTGGGAAATCTACAGCTGCTACTGAAAATGTGGGCACTTAACGCAGATCACAACAGGTGAATTCAATCAAACGTTCATGTGTGAAATATAAGCTCAGTTGTACGCCGTTCTGAAGAACTATTATGCCAATAAAGAGCAAATGGTAATGGATTTTTTTTCTCCTGTGAGGCACAAATGAGGACTTTATAATTTACTTCTTATGGGACCTATTGAAAAACCCCATTGTGACTACTTTTGAGTATCCCTGCTTTAAAAAATATCAATTACTTGGTTTTGCAATTAAAAACATAAATTAACTATGCATTATTTCATATTACATTTTCTAAAACCATAAAGGTGGATAAAATATTATTTCCATGCTTTCCAAGGCTCTTTATCATTTCTGAATGTGTAGATCTTTAATTAGTTTGCTTTCCCCCCTTGGCATTGACTATTTTTTCTGTAGTTAAAATTTTTACCTATTTTTTTCTCTGAATGAGGACCTTTTAAAATACTGAGAATCAGTTTTCTTCACCATTCATCAAGATATTTTTATCCTTCCAATCAAATTCAAGCTACAGTTTTACTCTTAGCCTAATGCTTTAAGTACATATGAAACTGCTTTATATAAGTATGCCTTTTACTATTTCTTTTTCTACTCCTAAAATCAACCATCTAATTCTCTAGGTCTGGAAAGTACTGTTTGACTAGAGGGTGCTTATAAATTAGATAGAACAAGAAAATGAGGTAGTATTTAGTATTATAAAATATATATTTTCCCAAATCCTACCCCAAAATAGGTTCAAATGGCCAATCTGCATATGTAGGTTGATCTTTTCTTCTTTGAGCTTCTAGCTAAACTCCATTGAATCTTTCCTTCCTTTTTTTAAAATTTATTTTAGAGTTGTGGGGTACATGTGAGAATTTGCTATTTAAGTAAGTTGCATGCCGGTAAGGTTTTGGCTTCTAGCAAGCCCTCTTTCCCACTGATAGTGGACCTGGTACCCAATGGGTGGCTGTGTGCCCATTATCCTCCGCCATCGCTCCCTCTTTTAGCAGTGCCCAGCATTTGTTGTTCCTGCCTACGTGCTTGTGTGCCCAGTGTTTAGGGCCAACTTATGAGTGAGAATATGCAGTATTCAGTTTCTTGTTTCTATGATAGTTTACTGGGAATGAAGGCTTCTAGCTTCATCCATGTAGCTGCAAATACATGATTTTGTTGTTCTTTATGTCTGTGTAGTACGTCATCGTGTATATGTACCACTTTTCTTTATCCAGTCCACTTTCAGTGGGCATCTGAGTTGGTTCCTTGCTTTTACTGTTATGAATACTGCTGCAGTGAACATACGTGTGCAGGTGTCTTTTTGGTAGAGCAATTTATGTTTTCCCCTGGGTATATTCCCAGAAATGGAATTGCTGCATAACATGGAAACTCAATTTTTAGTTCTTTGAAAAAAATGCCACACTGCTTTCCATAAAGGTAGAAATAGCTTACATTCCCATCAACAGTGTAGAAGCATTCCCTTTTCTCCACTGCAATGCCAACACCTGTTTTATTTTTGTTTTGTTTTTGTTTTTACTTTTTAATGATGACCATCCTTGTCAGTGTTAGGTGGTATCTCATTGTAGATTTTATTTGCATTTCTCTGATGATTGGTGAGAACATTTTTTCATGTTTGATGGCTTCTTGTATATCTTTCTTTGAGAAGGGTATATTCATGTTCTTTGCCTACTTTTTAATGAAGGTTTTTTTGTTGGTTTGTTTCTGTCGATTCACTTGAGTTTGTTGTAGATCCTGGATATCAGGCCTTTGTCAGATGCATAACTTGCAAATATTTTTTCCCATCCCATGGGTTGTCTCTTTACTCTCTTGATGATTTCTTTTGCCATGGAAAAACTTTCTTGCTTGATAAGGTCCCCTCTGTTAATTTTAGCTTTTACTGCATTTGCTTTTGAGGACTTGGTCATTAATTCCTTGCCTATTCTGATGTCAAAGAGAATGTTCCCTAAGATTGCTTCTAAGATTCTTATAGTGTGAACCTTCACATTTAAGTCCTTGATCCATTTTGAGTTTTTTGTATATGGTAGTAGGTAGGGGACCAGTTTGATCCCTCTGCATGTGGATAGCCAGTTTTCACAGTACCATTTGCTAGATATAGTTTCCTTTCCCCAAGGTTTGCTTTTCTTGACTTTGTGGAAGATGTAAACTTCATTCACTCTAAGTTTAAAAGTTAATAGGAAGAGTAAGAGAGCTGGAGACTCCTCTTTGCTCCTTTCAGTAAAGTAATGCCCTCTATCTTTACTCCTTGCACAGCATTTGGTCGTGAGTTAGCACATTGTTTTAGTACACTTGACCCTTGAGCAACTCAGGGACTTGGGGTACAGAACTCCAACACAGTTGAAAATCCATGAATAACTTTTGACCCCCAAATCTTAACTACTAATAGCCCACTGTTGACTAGAAAGCTTGCTGAAAACAGTTATCTCCTGTTTTGTATGTTATGAAGCACAATATACAAAGTTATTGCATATACAATAAAGTATGCTAGTTATTAAGAAAATCATAGGGAAGAGAAAATATATTTGCTATCCATTATGTGAAAGTGGATCATTATAAAGGTCCTCATTCTTGCCATCTTGACATTGAGTGGGCTGAAGAGGTGGAGGACTTGATCCTGGTGTGTCAGGGGTGGCAGAGAAAGAATAGTTGGCGTACTTGGAAGGGGAAGTAGAAGGGGCAGGCATACTCAGTGTAACTTTATGGAAATGCATAATAATTTCTGACTTTTTTGTTTCTTTAAAAATGTTTCAGCCGGGCTCGGTGGCTCAGCCTGTAATCCCGTGCCTTTGGGAGGCTGAGGTGAGTGGATTGCCTGAGCCCGCGGGTTCAAGACCCCCCTGGGCAGCGAGACCTCATCTCTACGATAAATCAAAAAAAATCAGCTGGGCGTGGTAGCGCACACCTGTAGTTCCGGCTACTCGGAAGGCTGAGGCGGAAGGTTCGCCGGAGCCCAGCAGGTAGAGGCTGCGGTGGCCGGGAGTGGCCACTGCACTCCAGTCTGGGGGACAGAGTGAGACTCCAACTCAAAAAAAAAAAAAAGTGTTTCTAGCCGGGCTCGGTGGCTCAGCCTGTAATCCCGCGCCTTTGGGAGGCTGAGGTGAGTGGATTGCCTGAGCCCGCGGGTTCGAGACCCGCCTGGGCAGCGAGACCTCATCTCTACAACAAACCAAAAAATCAGCCGGCCGTGGTAGCGCGTGCCTGTAATTCCAGCTACTCGGAAGGCTGAGGCAGAAGGATCGCCGGAGCCCAGCAGGTCGAGTCTGCGGTGGCCAGGAGCGGCCACTGCACTCCAGTCTGTGCGACAGAGTGAGACTCTGACTCAAAAAAAAAAAAAAAATGTTTCTATATAGTAGCAATCTTTCTTCTATCTTTGCTTTAGTTTCAGTGCCTACAACCTGGAAGGGTTCATGTCATAAAAGATGTCTAAAGTAATCTTAAATAATTGGAACTCTTCAGCCAAATTTTTTCATGTTAATTTGTGGTTTTTGGCACTGCTTCTTCTACATCTTGTTCCTCATTGCCTGGCACTGATTTGGAAGTACTCATCTCACCAAGTCTTTTTTCTTCTGGTGTGGTGTCTATTAGCTCTTAAATTTCTCCAAGATCCATATTTTGAAACCCTTCACATGCACCCCACACTTTTTGCCATATCTACTATCTCTTTTATGATTTCCTTACTTGGCTCTGTCATAAATCCTGTTAAGTCATGCACAACATCTGAACACAGTTTCTCCAGTAGTAATTTATTGTTTCGGGCTTCATGCCATTCACGACTTTTTTCTACAACAAACATGTTGTTGTTATGGTGTATTGCTTCCAGACTTTCACAATGTTCTCTAGTTTGGGGTGCTCTTTCACAGCGATGATGATTCTTTTCATAGAGTACTATGTGTAATGAGCCTTAAAGGTCCTTATGATCCTTGATCGCAAGGCTGAATTAGAGACATTGTGTTTGGGAGCACGTAGACCACTTCAGTGGCTTCGGTGTTGAATTTATGGGGTTTGCGTGGCTAAGGACATTGTCTAATACCAAAAGAACTTTAAAAGGCAATTCCTTACTGGCAAGGTAATTCCTGACTTCAGACACAACTGTTGATGGAAACAATCCTATAAAAGGGTTTGTGTTGTCTGGGCCTTCTTGTACAAACAAAAGACTGGTAACTGGTGTTTATCTTTTCCCTTCAAGTCTTGGAGGTTAGCAGTTTTATATATAATGGGAGTCCTGATCATAAACCTGACCACATCTACACCAAACATTAGAGTTAGCCTATCCCTTCATGCTTTAAATCTTGGTGCTCACTTCTCTTCTTTATTAATAAATGTTCTTTATAGCATAATTGTTTTTTCCAGATACGGCACTTTCATTTGCATTAAAAAATCCGTTCAGGCAGACCTTTCCCTCAATGATTTTCTTAATGGCCTCTGGGAACTGATCTGCTGCTTCTTGTTTGGCAGAAGCTCCTTCTCCTGTTTTCTTGACATTGTTTCAAGCCAAACCTTTTTAGAAAATTATCAAACTATCCTTTGCTGGGATTAAATTCTCCAGCTTTAAATCCTTCCCCTTCCTTTTGCTTTAAGTTGTCATATAATGACTTTATTTTTTCTTCAATCATATTAGTGTCAGCAGATATGTATTTCTTGTGGCAGTCTTGTACCTATATAAAAGCTGCATTTTCAATATAAGATAAAAAGGTATTTCACAAAAAGTACAGGGTTTTCATACCTGCTGGTGTAGCTGCAGTGACAGTTTCATGAATTTTTTTCTTTTTTTTTAAGCAGTGGTCCTTATGCTGTATTCTTTTATCTATCTTAAAATGGTGGGCAATCTTGGCTGCAGACCTCAATCTGTGGTACATATCAAGCAATTTGAAATTATTTTTGTAATGAAATAACTTTCCTCTGTTTTTTGGAAGCATGTCCGGCATTACTATATGGAGCTTTGTATGAATTTCATGGTGTTTTTCAAGGTTTACAGTATTGCACTAAACATGATGAAAAATACACAAGAACCATGGGAGATGACTTTTTCCTGTGATATGCTATTTACTAGAGAAATGAACTACTAACTCAGAGATGACTAGTATCACTTGGCATTTTTACATGGATAATCCTAACACTTGAGCTCAATGAAATAACAACATGAGGAGGCCACAAATTATTAAAGTAGTACAGTATAAACTGCAGTTAACGTTATGCAGTTATAATTTAATACTGCATTTTTACATTAGTTTGCATTTCTCTTGACTGTGAATGGCGCCATGTATGGCCTGTAAGTGCATTCATTCTGGTAAATTTTTTTAACTTTTGTATAGATTTGTGTATATTTTATAGTATGAAATTATAAATAGACTGTTATCTACATATGTTTTGTGCATTCATGGCATAACTAACTTTTTCTCAATTTTTTTCAATGTGTCTAGTCTTACACAGCTTATCTGTGAGGTTTTTCAAATTGTAGCAAAACTCCAAAACAGTCTCTAATATGTTTATTTTTTTAAAAAAATCTTTGTGTAAGTGAACCCACACAGTTCAAACCCATGTTGTTCAAGGGTCTATTGTTTTTTGAGCATAATCCAAATATTGTGTCTTCAGATGATTTTCTTGATTCTAAGAATTTGACGCAGGCAAGGAGACTGACATAAAACAGATAGTGTTCACTGAAGAGTCATACTTACATATACAAAGACTACAGAATTCCATAAAACTTTAGGATTCAGAGATTGTAGATCACAAAAGATAACCTCAGAGATAACAAGCAAGATTGTAGTGCGACTTTCTAAATCAAGAACAAATAAAATATTTGTAAGATATCATTATAGTTCATTATAAAAGACCTCTTTGATATTATCATAGAAGTTATTACATAGAACTGCTGTTTGATGATGTTTTGTATATTGTAGGTACCCAGTGGTAGCTGCTGAATTTATTCATCCTGTAAGCTTCACTTTGTTGAAGGTCTCATCACCTGCAGGATATGAGGATCTTTTATGAAAGAATGTGACACTGTAAATTTATAATCAGAAGTGCAAGTGTCCCATCAGTTTTCCAGGGGCATAGATTCTTCTCAAAGCGTGCTCCCTGGTGGAGATCATTATTGTCATCATTATAATCATCAACGTCATTGCCATTCTCTTTTATTGAAGTTTATTTGTGTCAGACACTCTACAGACATTGTCTCATTTAATTTTCAGCCATAATTCTAGAGTGTACTACTTACCTAACTCATGCATGAAGACCTAGAAGCCTAAGGTGAGTTCTGTTACCTCCATTTTACATATTATAAACTTAGGCTCAGATAAATCATGTCATTTACTTAAATCATTCAAACAGTAAAATGTGAATCCAGAATCAAAAAAATCCAGATCTTTCTAACTTCAACTCTACCAACTCTACAAATTTCACTGTTCACATCAGGAAAGAGGAAGTAATTGTTAAACTTTGTTTCAATTTACATACAATAAAATTCACTCTTTTTAGTTACAGTTCTATACATTTTGGCAAATGCATAAAGTTCTATAGCCATGATCATAATCAATAAGCAGAATAGCTCCATTACTTCCTGAAATTTCCTCATAATACTCCTCTATAGTCAAACTCTCCTGCAACCCTAGTCTCTGGGAACTACTAATGTGTTCTTTATTCTTACAATTTTGCCTTTTTTGAGAATGGCATATAAATGGTATCTATGTAGCCTATTCAGTCTGACTTCTCTTACTTAGCAGAACACATTTGAGATTCATACAGGTCACTATGTGTGTCAGTATGTATGAACTGCATCTGCACATGTACCGCAGTTTGCTTATGCATCCAACATTAGGATGTTCTTGCTCTTAGAACTAGTGGTGAGCAAGCAAGCTGTCAGCCAGTGTGCCTCAGTTTTCTTTAATATATCCTTTCTAACAGTAGCCTGGTCTCATTCACAAGGTGGTCTCAGTGTTCCAAATGCAGTGGATAGAAACATGCTCGTGTACTGGGCCTTTCTTCCTTGCATGGGCAGTTTTCCATCCTTTGTTTTCATTTAATATAATCTATTCTAGGGGCCAAAGGGAGTCACTTGGCCAAGCCCCAAAATTATGACTTTCACTTTTCAAAAGGATATGTGACAAAGACACATTGTAAGTTGTACAAAATCACATAATTTGCTTATTGCTCTCTTCAAATCTCAATTGGCTTCTCTGTGAAATAATTATAATAATACCTCTTAATATTGCTTTGAAAATTAAAATTTTTTAAATGAAAAGTTTCTAATAAAGCAGTCACTTGATAAGTAATAGCTATGATTTGCCCTAGAGTATCTGAAAAGGACACTGTCTGCCAGGCAAAAAACATGAAGCTCTCCCAATAAAAATGCTAGTGCCTGATTTTTCTACCACCCTCAATGTATGTATTCATGTTAATTATTTGATTTATGTCTAATTTTCAACATAAATGATATATATGAGTAATAAAAATAATGAATACATGAATAAATTTATAATATGATCACTCTTGCTTTCTGACCTATTATGGTTATGGGTGGGAAATCAAAGGCGTTATTAAAATACACATGATTATTAGAATAGCTGACAGGGTAAGGCAGCAGGATAAAGTTGAAAGCCTGTTGGACTTAGAAGACCAGACTTTTGAGCACCAACTTTGCCATTTACTGCATGGCTATGAGCAAGTTACTTTTAAAAATCTTATTTCTCTCTTCTGTAAAATGTGGCTTATACGCCTCATGTAACTGACCCCCAGATTATTGTGAGGGTCAAGTGAAATAGTACACTTGGAGTTTCCAAATCAATATACGAGAAAGTGAATGGGAGAAAAAATAAATTATGAGTTCCCTGTACTTGACAATAGATTATATTTTTCAAAGAATTTGAATGTACTTGAAAGGTCATATTTACTGTAGTAAAGTGCTTTATTAATTTATATGATCGTCTGCAAGATAGGCACAAGTACCCATTCAGACCATGCCAAAACAGATGACATAATTGAATTGAGTGTAATGCAACAGACAATCATCAACTGCTACATAGTTTGATGAGATGATTGTTGCCACATAGGACTATGGTCCACATGGTATAAAAGTCCATGTAATTTTTAAATAAAACTGAAATATTATACTTTTTAGTGAAATTTATGTCCCGAACATAGAGTTAGTCAATTAATAATATATCCATGTGAGGTTTAGCAATAACGCTGCCATCTTTGACCTCTGATTAAGTCACTGTCAGCTTCTTTTTGCATCTTTATTAGACATTCCCTTCACATCGAACTGCCATGTGAAGTTCATCTTAACTTCCACATTGGTGATTGCATTCAGAAAAGTCCCATTATTTCACCAAGGACACATATGAATGAATAGATCATGTGTGTTCATCATCACTTTTATTCCTGTTAAACAGGATCCTACTCTCAATTTGGAGAAGAAAAATGCCATAACCTTTCCATTGTGATAATATTCCCCTAGATTAGCACATATTTTGGATGATGCTCTTGTGACTTTGAGAAAGTGACTTAACCACTTTTCCTATCTATAAAATGAAGGCATTGGACTAGATTTATACCTGTAATATTCATGAGTCTATAGTAAGATTGGTAGTAATTATAATTTTAAACACACTTTTCAATGTACTCTTCTGCCTTATCTTGAGAAATGAGAAGAAAATAACTCTGCTTGTACCTTCTTTGTTACCTTGCAACATAGAGGTTTTTTTTGGACCAGTGGAAGACCCAAACTTCACCTGTACGTAGACCACTTATGTGCCTAATCCTGACTTGTGCCCCACATCTTTAAAATAAAATAAAGAGAAAAATATTTATTTATATAAATTTTAAAAATCAGTTTTCAAAAAAAAAATTCTTCCTATAGGCCATAGTGTTTTTAGCTATGGGTAAATTTAACTCATATGCTTACCATTTAATGATTTTGTATTAGAACAAATTATTACCTGCTACTGTAGAACACTGACTTTTTAGCATATTTAAATAATTTCCCAAGACGTTTTATTTAAATAGTCATAGATTTTCATTGACTAATTTGGCACTAAAAATAAATGTACTATCTGCTTCTTGTGAATCAGCATTTACATTCCAAATGTTACCGTGAAGGTTCTGCCTGTTAGGTGAAATGTCTTGGTTTTTATAAATGTATTTTGGAACTCCAAAAGTGGCTTTTTTTTTCAGGTTAGTAATTTATATTTTATTATTTCTAACATTTCCTATTAGATTGTCTTTTGTGTAAGATATAGCTACCTCTAATTTAATAGTTGAAGATTATATTTGCAGCATGAATTTATTTTATGATTTTGAAAAAAAATTATCTAAGAAAAAATGTGTTTGAAATCCTTGGTCAGTGCCTATTCAAGTCCTCACAAAGGTAATATGTGGCAATAAATGGAAGAGTGATATGGGATGGGGAGAATTGTCAAGCATATATCGATTAATTGTAGATTAGTTCACACCTAATTAGCTACTTTTATCAAGCCCTGGTTATGATGTTGCACACAAGTGCTACTTTAGACGTTGGCAATCGTGATCTAAATTAATTTTTACAACTATCAGTGTTACATTATCCTAATTTTAAAATTAAGAACCAGAGCTGGCTGAGATTATACAACCTCCTAAATAGCACATCTCCAGACAGGAACTGAAGCCAGCTCTAGGTGCTCTCAGGCCTCTGGGCTTTCCATTCTGCTGTGAGTGCAGTTGGGCATGAGGTGTACTATCCCTCTCCAGGATTTGGTGTTTCCAGTTGGAACAAAATCTCTAGTTGACCAAAAACTCTGTGATCAAGTGAGCAATTGAGTCATCATCTTTATTGATGGGACAGACCAGTGCCTCCTACCCTGAAATACAGGCTTCTCTGGTAAAAGTGAAAAGAGGACCAGAGCAGGCCCTTTTAGACAGCAGCCCATATTGAACTCACCTGCTTAGTTGCAGGTGGAGAAACTGAAGGGCAGCTAACCTTGCTGAGAGGAGGTCCTTGCTGGAGGAGGAAGGCTACTACCTGAAAACTGGAGACACAAAACCCCCAATCTCAACATAACTTTATGCATGAGAAAATCAAAGCCACAGTGTCACAGCATGCCTTTTATTTTTATTTTATTTTATTGACAAGCAATAATTGTATTTATCTGTCGGATACAATGTAGTGTTTTAATATGTGCATATATTGTGGAATGGTCAAATCAGGCTAATTAGCATATCCATCACCTAAAATATTCATCAATTATTTGTGGTGAGAACACTTAAAATTCTCTCTTTTAGCTGTTTTGAAATAGAGCATGAACAGGGAAAGGGAAGATATGGGATAACGTGTTTTAATATCATCCAATGGAGAGACATAACTCATGGAATACTAGGGTCACAACTGAAATTTGATCCTTTTCCTGTGGAGAAGAGGAACAGGGAGAAATAACGGCAGAAATACCATTCTCAGAACATGAAGAAGAGAGAGGTAAAGTGCTAGAATGCAAGACTTTCATGTTAAGACCAAGGAGGGAAGTGAAAAGGGATACACGTGTTCCTGTCTTGTCATCTGAGGGCAGCCTCTGCCATGCCAAGCTGAGAGAAATCTTCTCTGGACTGACTTCTTTTTAGGGTACGTGAAGGACCTAATATTGCCTAATATCACTGAATAACTTTCCCATGTCTCTTCCTGACACCTTATAAGTAAGTTTGTGGATCTGTGTTGCATATCTGGGTGTGGGAGTATATGTAGGTGAATATGAAGAAACGTGATGCAATATCTCTGCTAGCCACAAAAAGAGCAGAATAACCTTATATTCTGATACAGTTTAGTGGGTTCCAGGCCTCTTGGTCAACATCTAGTGAGCAGTAGCAGTAATGCCCTATTTTAGATCATTAATGTTATTTTATCTAGTGTTTGTTGATGATGTTTTTTGTTGTTTGTATTTGAAAATAGTGGCCATTCAGTTCACTCTAAAGGGAGCCTGCTTTGTTATTGTAGCCTCTCCAGGGGCAAACCATCCTGGGCTTTAGTTAGGACCTTCTCACGTTGTCTAGTTCATGTTTCATTGTTGTACTCTGAGAAGGAAGTTTATTGGAAATTACTTGACTGCTCAATAATTAAAAACTAAGTAAACATATAACCAAGATAAATTGCTGTATCATCATATGGAGATTTGTGCCAATTATAAGCTTTCAAAAATGTGTGCAATTTGAAGATGCTCATAGTGGAGTGAAGCTCACTTTTAGTGGTAGTTGGCAAGTTTAAGAACAGAATTTAAATAAGTTTTATTTGTAGTAATAATGGGAAGTTGAAATGTTGAAATGTTTTAAAACTATATTTTGGCTATATTAACTTCAAAAGTTATCTGGCTTACTTGGCCACTTCATTATGCAAAGGAAAGCACAAATGTATTATATTCATTGAACCATTAAATGGGAGCATAGCAAAGCAATTAAAATTAATAGGTCATCCAGGAAAAGGATAGATATAGCAGGAAAAAAATAAGACTATGTTGATTAGCTGTCAAAGTGTTGCATCTATTTGTCAAGCTGAACAGAGAAGCAACTATTTTTGGTAATTGTCTTTCCATTTTTATCATGATAATTCAAGTATGTTTTAATCTTTAAAAATAGATTCGATTTTAAAAATGTTCTGTCCTCTTCAAAAATCCTACAAATAAAATATATGACTTAGAGATAGGAAAATTAAATTTATATTCTGCATTCTCAGTCTCCTGAAATATAGCAGCACCACAAATCTTCATGTTGAATGTGCAGAAATGTTGGTTTATTGACAGGAAAGTTTAAGTGAAAGGTTAAGAAAGATTATCGCAGTGCAGGACGTGTTTTATATTTTAGGAGAATCTCAGTTCATGGAAAATATAAATTCAACATTATTAGCTACAAAGAGACATCAGAGTAATGCATACCCAGTATTTTCTTAAAGAACTAAAATGCTTTCATTTGTAATATATTTTGGTATTCCATAGTTGGTGAAGCAAAAGTTCATTGAAATTTTCCCCTAAGTTTTATTCTAATAGTTTTATAGTTTTAGATCTTATATATATAAATTGATTATTGATTTTTGTATACTTTTTGTGTATAATATAAGGAAATAGTGAGCATTTTTTTCCATGTAGATATTTAGCTACTCTAATTCCATTGATTGAAAAGACCATCTTTACCCCATTGAATTGCATTTGTGGAAAAGCAATTTACAATGTAAGAATTCTTGGAATATTTCTGGATTCAAAATTATTTTTCATTGATCTATATGTCAATCCTTAAGCCAGTTTCATACTCCTTAGTGTGCTTTTATTGTAAATCTTAAATATCAGCTAATTTGATTTCTCTAATTTTGTTTTTCATTTTAAGAATTAACTTAGGCTACTCTAGGTCCTTTGCCTTTCTGTATAAACATTAACATTAGCTTGTCAAATTACTCTCTATAGTCTGCTGAAATTTTAATTCTGACTGCACTGAATTTATAGCCATTTTTGGATTAATTAACCTCTTAACAATGATGAATTTTCAAATTGCTGATAACAGTCTGTCTTTATTTAAAAGGCTTTAAAAATTTTTTTCAGCAATGCTCTATAGTTTTCAGATCACAGGCATCGCACACCTTTTGTTAAATGGCTTTCCAGGTATTTTACATTCTATGGTGCTCGGTGCTCTTAATCAAAATTTTATTTCTCGTTCAGGTTGTTCATCTTTAGTGTATAAAATAAAAATTTATTTTTGTATATTTATCTTATATCCTGAGACTATTAAACTCATTACTTTTAGTAGTTTTTTGATAGCTTCCTTAATATTTTTATACACATACCATCTCATATACAAACAAATATACTGTTATTTATTCCATGCTATCTTGCATGTCTTTTATCTATTTCTTTTTTGTCTTGTTATACTTGCAGGTAGTGGTGAGACTGGACATTCTTGTCATTATCCTAATTTTAGAGGAAAACATTCCAATTTTCCTCATTAAGTATGAAATTAGCTTTATTTTTTTATAGATACCCTTTATTAGTTTGAAAAAGGTTTCTTCCATCTGTCATTTGCTGAGAATTTTTAAAATTATGAATGGTGTTAAATCTCGTGAAATGCTTTTTTTTCTTTACTAAGGTAATCTTAAAGTTTTTTCTTTATTACATTTAGATGTATGTTAATTAATCTTTGGATGTTAACCCCACTTTGCATACATGGGAAAATTATACTTGTTCTTGGTGAGTTATTGTGCATATACATATACATGTATATATTTATATATGTCTTGACTGAATTTACTAATATTTTTAAGGATTGCTGCAAGTATGTCTATGAAGCAAACAAATTGAGAATAGTCTCTCTGTAGAGATTTAAAATTGTTTTAAGCAAGATACTCATCTTTTAAAGTTCAATTTCAAGGATTCTATTTTCTACATCTTTATGTAAATACTGGGACATCAGCCGGGCTCGGTGGCTCAGCCTGTAATCCCGCGCCTTTGGGAGGCTGAGGTGAGTGGATTGTCTGAACCCACAGGTTCGAGACCCGGCTGGGCAGCGAGACCTCATCTCTACAATAAATCAAAAGATCAGCCGGGCGTGGTAGCGCATGCCTGTAATTCCGGCTACTTGGAAGGCTGAGGCAGAAGGATCGCCGGAGCCTAGCAGGTTGAGGCTGCGGTGGCCAGGAGCGGCCACTGCACTCCAGTCTGGGCGACAGAGTGAGACTCCAACTCAAAAAATAAATAAATAAATAAATAAAATACTGGGACATCATCATCAATTGTAACAAGGATATTTATCCAAATTTCTATACACACACACACACACACACCTTAAATTGCTTAAACAGACATACATCTCGTAAGTTAGAAATACTTGAGCAATTGATCAGTAAAGGTTCTACCTATCAAAATAAAAAAGTTATATTCATAACTTTTTAACGTGAGTTATCCTTTCAAAAAAGCTAACTCTAAAATACATATCAAAGTCGCTTATACGATGACTCTGAAATCTCCAAATTTATTGGTTTATGAACTACTGGAACTATCGAAATGTGGCAATTTATTCTAAATAAACAAGATAATTAAAAAATGAACTATCATGCCATAATACATGATATGCATGTATATGACATGATAGCACAGTATGCAGAAATTTGTGCTTACAGGAAAAATCTTAATAACCCTTCAGTCTAACGTCTAGTGTTAACTATACACACACACACACACACACACACAGACACACACACACACACACACACACACACACACACATACACATCACACACTCTTAGGGATGTTTTATGCGTGTCCTCTCAAGATCCTTATGCACAAGGGTGGTTGTTTCCATGTTGGCAACTTCCCTTATGTAATTATTTTCCTTTTAGAAGCTGAGGAAACTGAGCTTAGAGAAGTGTTGTCAAAAGCCCAGTCCTTATACAGCTAAGTCATAACCTTAATAGGTACTTAAACCTATTCTCTCACTAGCGTATTGACGATCTCCAACACAAGTGTTCAATGAAAATCTTACGTTTGTCCTTCAAAGGCAATTTACACTGAAACAGAAATAAATTTAAAGGAACTAATTCTCAGACATCCCCTGTATTTAAAGGGTGAGACATTTCCTGTACATTCCTTAGTTTAAGATACTAATGTGTTTATCACAGTATTTTCATTTGATTCATTTACTGAAACAATGATGGCTCCTAATTTATAGAATAAATTTGATATGTTTCAAGTTTCTACTATTATTGCCTGACCATTTTAGACCTATTTACCCTGTCTAATCTGTAGGAAATGAAGCCAAATTATGCAATTTACACTTTATTCTCAAACGAGTCCTTCATTTATTTTACTCCTGTGACTTTTCTTGGGGTGATTACCCACCTACCTCTTTAGAGACACCTTTAATTTGACTTTGTTTCCTGGGTACCAGATTATAGTGACTCACTTTAGCATGTATTAATTAGGACAAGTGATTGTGTTACCTGAACTTCCTTGACCTCAGATTATTGTTCAGAAAGAAGAGAGAAAGAACTGAAGCCCTTGAGCAGACAGTGGGACATTTATAGTTTTTAGCAATTTGATATGAACAGCAGATGTTAATTAAATTTTATTTTGAGTATTCATATGTGTGGGGTATTCTTTGGGGTGTTCTAGAAAAATCATCTTAAAACTTTCAACACAGAAGTGGCGTGTCTCTTATCAGTGGTGTGCTTCTCTGGTCTGTAAGGTTTTAGAGTTTAGTAGAAATGCCAGTGGCCTCAGTCCTCTAAAGATGTTGATCCTTGCTACCATCCTGATAACTAGAGTAAAAATACATTTTTTTCTTTATATTTGTGCCCTTTATTACCTGTTTTCTTTAAAAAATAAAATCCCACAAAGCTACTAAAATTCACTTTGCTGTTTTGCAGGGCAAAGATGTGATCATATTAGAGTTGTTTATTTAGTTTAAATTAAAACATTTCTACCTTGAAGTATGTACTTCATTTTCCTCAGGAGCACAAGCCACTCTACAGACAATAACTAACTTAGATCTTTCAAATTCTGCAGAGAGTTGTATGCGATAAGTAGTATATATAATTTATAAGGAGGACAATTGAAATAGAGTGTTGCCTCAAACTGCTCGAAGACAGAGAGTATGACTATAATGGAACTCAGAATGGAATCTGGGTCTCTTGACTCCCAATTAGTTCTGTATGCACTAGATCACATTCCCTGCTCCTCAGTCCGTGGAAAATAGGTGATAAATTTTATATAAAGCTAACTCTCAATTACTTACAGTTTGAATGAGCATCTCCAGATGTCGGTTTACATTCATATCATTGCTCTGAAGTTGGTGATGGGGTGTCTGCCAGAATCCTACAGGTCAGCTGTCTTGCTGCTGCCATGTTAAAGACAGGAAGAAAAGCAACCAGAAAGACAATAATGGAAGCAGAAGCATCTTGGATGTGGGAAACACCTAACTTAGAGCATTGCAGGAAATGATAAGAGTTGCAGAGTTAGATGGTCAAGACTACGCCACTCTCCATTGTTGCAGATGGATACAAATTGATAATGAATTCTAGGTTTATATTTCATTTACCACCTATGAACATGGAAACTAACTAAACATAAGGGCCAATATGACAGGGGTGAGGTGGCAGGTACCATATCTGTCAGCAAAGGTGGCAAGAAGCCCTCCAGACAGTACATGAAGCAGGCCAAGCAGATGGACAAGGCAGATAAGGTTCTCAAGCAGAAACAAAAAAAGGAGCAGAAGAAACTCGGGGAGCTAAAAGCAAGGGTCGCGAGGAAGAGACCACTTGACACAAGTGGAATTAAGAAATCTGGCAAGACATGCTGTTTCTTATGACTGAGGCAATGGTGACCCTGGATTCCAGTTTTATCTAAACACCTGGATTTCTTATCATAGCATCTTTTGCCGCCTGTAACTAGAATGAAATGCTGTGTTAGAGCCTATTGTACATTTAGGAATAACCTTCTGTAAAAAAAAAATTTGAAAAAAATAAGGGCATGGAATACTACGCAGCCATAGAAAAGAACAAAATCATGAATTTCGCAGCAACCTGGATGAAACTAGAGTCTATAATACTGAGTGACCTCTCACAGAAACAAAGTATCACATGTTCTCACTCATATAATGGACCTTGTACATCCAATGTAATACTATAAGAAAATGGCTGACAGTAGTGGGAAACTATGGGAGGGGAGGGAGATGGGATTAACGGTAGCAAATATCTGTCTGGGGACGGGGAAACACCTCTTATCAACAGGGTGCCTGAATGAAACGTATTTGTATACCTAACCCTTAACTGTACCCCAAAACATCATAATAAAAAATATTGATTAAAAAAATAAGGGCAAATCTAAACCACAAAATAAACAAGAAACATTTGAAGCTAGAGCTTTTGCAGTTCTATAAAAACTTCTGCACAGGTAGATTTCATGTGAGCTGTTGAATCTCTAATGTCAAAGGTATGACAAAATTGAAAGTATATAATAGTAATTTAGATATTTCCAAAGGGGAATAGTGACAATTCAAATATACCTATCACAGGCTCAATAAGACAATGATTTCAAGTTTTAGAATTTCATGTAGGTAGAAATTTGGTCACGGCCTTGAAGAAATAAGCTGAAGCATGCTCACTATTAGCAGAGTCACTGTGCTCTTTTGTTTATTAATGTCATATTTTGATTGTTCAGTGATTTCTAATGTATCTTCCTGAATATCAGAGTTCATTGTGTTGTTTAATATAAGAAAATATAGTTGTGACTTATGTGGGATAAATCGATTCTACTTTATTTTTTGCTTCCATTGCCTGGAGGTTTTTACTTCTATTTTTTCAGAAGATAAACTTAAATTATGAAATCCATATTCATTTCTGAGATTTACCTACACAAGTGACAATTGTATAAAAAAGGGAGAACAGAGAGCATGGTAAGTCTTAAAATTATAGATAACTTATGTGACCATCCAAAGAGGTTTCTGGTATGATTCTTGATGTTAGGATTTGTGGATCTCATTAACTGTACTGGAATATGCCTGATGTCTCCTCAGCTCTCAGTGGAGATCTGTCTAAATGAAGGACATAGAAAAGTCAGTCTTAGCGAGCTCTAGATTACAAGAGAGGTGAAAAACTAGACAGCGTAATTATAGAAACACAGACTAATATGCTAGGAAGAAATATGATTTGTTTCATAGATGTACAATTTTTTATAGCATAATTAAAAGGTGATATAAAAGAACCAATAGATAACACAAGAAAGAAAGGGGATAAATACATAAGACAAGGTTCTTGAACATAGGAAGAGATTGATTTTCAAGCAGAAGTAGAGGGTTGGCTGTAATATTTTTTGTTTGTTTGTTTATTCAGTAGTGAAGGAATTGCAGTTAAGGCTCATCAGTGGAGAAAGCAGAGTTCTGATATATTCTTGATTATTAATACTTATTTTTTTGTTAAGTTGGTGAACTGAGTCAGTGTCATGGGTATGCAAAAATTTCTCAGAAGGTAGTTAACGAGAAAGGGAGTTTATTCAGAAAGTAGATCAGAGATAGAGGGTGGATCCACTTCTCCAAGATTTGAGAAGTGGCCAGATGCTTAAAGAATATTTGTTGACAAATACTTGAGGCTGGGGGTTTTTAAGGTTTTCCTTTGGAGAGGCAGGCAAGCATTCCTGGGTAGGATAAGCACAGGAGCTGTTGCTATGGTGATGGAGTGGTTATCTGTTTCTCCTATCTTTGACCCCGGTGGTCAGTCATGGGTGTTTATTCACATAGTTGAGAAGGACTGGCTGGTAGCTGAAAGACAAATTCTTGCGGAAAAAAGAGATAACTTAAGACGGGCTTGACTGGTAGCTGAAAGACAAATTTCTGGGATATGTTAATCTTAGTGTCTTGTGACCAAGTACAATGAAGCCCACCCAGGGGCCAGAAAACTGGTTGTTCTTCTGGTTAATGATTATTGCTGTGTATGCAGCATTGACCTAAGTACAGTGATTGGGTCTGTTCAAGGCTGGTGACCAGAGATTCTCCACTTGGACTCTGTCCTTTCACTTTTTAGTTTACTTTTGTATGAATGTAAGTATATCAGAACAAAAATACCAGATAATTATTTCTAAGGATGCAACAGTTTGTTTTCAAATTAGAAGGAGGATCTAAGCGTGGTTATTTGCACAAACCCCAAGCCAAAGATTTTTGTAAGCGTAGATTTCTAAATGCAATAACCAATGACATTCCTGTTTATGTGCCATTTATACTAAATAAAGTATTGTAAACATATACCCTGAATTTTGTTGCAGAATCACATTACATTATTTATCTAAAGCTCTTTGTGAAATGCAATGGCAAATCTTAATATAAATAGTTATTTTGGTTACTCTATCCTTTATAACCTTATAATATTATCCTTGTAAGCATAGCTTTAGGGCTTTTTTTTTCTTTCAATTATTTAGGGAAATGAATGGAGAAAAGGGTTATAGGCATTTTTTATATGTTCAAGTGTAAGTTAATTAATTTTCACATCCTAACCAGAAATAGAATGATTACTTCAAAATTTACAAATCTGCTAGATCAGTATATTCAACAATAGTTTTATAGGAATCCCAGGAATACCTACATTCCAGTAAACTCAAGTTCTTGAATCCTTAGAGGACCATATTTGCATTTCTGCATTGCTAATTTTAATAATGTGAAAATATTTTGCATTGATAAGGACTTTATTAATACAAAACAGACTTTTGCCCTAGTTTTACATGGTGTTAATATTAATAACAATATGCTTTAGACTATGCTACTTTCAATGTCCATAAAATTGGTGAGTGAATCAAAATGTGAATAAATTATTCACATACAACCAGCATTCTTGTTTTTCAAAAACAAGTCATTGGGGAATCACAAGTATAGGTGAGATAAAAACATACTGAATGAGATACAGTTGCACAAAAGAAAGAGAACAAACATTGATTTTGCAAGTATTGGATATTGCTAAATTTTATTGGGCATCATTAGGGTAGAACCAGTTTGTAAATGAAATTTTGTAAACATTTAAATTAGTTGCAAATAGTAAAATCTAATGGCCAGATGTCAATCTTATCCCACTCTTCTCCAGAGAGCAACTATTTAGTTAGTGTTCACTATGTGCTAGGCAGTCTGCAAAGTGCTGATGATACTGCAAGAAGTAACTGAGGTAGACCTCAATCTATTTAGAGATTTATTTTGTCAAGGCTGAGAAACAGAAAGAGAAACACTAGTTAAACTAGGATCTGCGGCTTGTGGTTTTTTTCCCAAAGAGAGTTTTAAGGACTTCAATATTTAAAAGAAAAAGAGCAAGCAAAAGAGGGAGAAAGAAGGGAAAAAAATAGGTCAGAGTGGGTAGGCAATGAGGCCATGAGTGGTTATATTTTTTTGAAGCTTTGATTAGCACCTGGTGAATTTTGCATGGGAAAAGAGGGATGGCAAACTGATGTATTTATTTTCTCCTCAGTAAACCTACATTTTACATGCAATAAAATAAACCTGTGAAATTACAGCTATTTGGGAACAATAGGAAGGCAATTTTTTGTTTTGCTCTGTTTTGTTCTGTTTTTGTGCGACTCAGTTTCCAATCTTAACTTTATCTTTGACGTCATGAGTTTGGGGTCCTGAGATTCTGTTTTTTTTCTTTCCAATGCAGTATGCCCCCTAATTACGAACTTTCAATTGTGAACTTTCAAAGATGCGAATGTGCATTCACATGTTCAATCACATAAGTTAGTTCACATTCCTGGCATACAGTGTCACATGGCTGCATCCTCTACAAGTGGTTGTGATTTTGTGTACTTTACTGTATAGTACTGTATAGAGTACAGTAGCAAATTATCTTTATTTCAAGCCTAGGATATATTATAAACCTATTACAGTACAGTACTATACAGCAAATTGCGTTGGTTTGGACCTAGGCTAACTTTGTGGGACTTAGGAACACAGTCTTGGAATGGAACTCATTAGTATGTAGGGACTTACTGTACAAAGAAGTGTAAGACTGAGCTTCTGGCTTCAAGTAGAGTAGCTTATGGTTGAGCTTCTACCTGTGAACATATATACACACATTATGTCAGCAAACTTGGTTTACTAAACTGAACATAAAGAAAAAAATCAAGTTGTTTGATTAATACATTTGTAAAAGTAGTTAAAAATGATTATACATACTATTGGGAAAAATTCAATTATCTCGATTAATTGTTTACAGATTCTGAAATATTAGCTTTGATTTTATTTTGAAATGACCATCATCTCCCTGCTTGATATGCCTGTGACCACAGCACCTTCTGCACAATAAAATTGCCATGAATATTTTTAAATGAATCAGGAAACAAAATGAAGAATAGACTTTAAATATTTATTTTCTAAAATGTTCAGAGAAATATATGTCTTATGCAAAGAGAGGTTAGTTATTATTAAATTCAGTTATTATTAAATAACAAAACTAAGTAAAGCTATCGAAGCATAAAGCCTAACTCCTGAAAACCCTGGCTAGAGTAATGAATGGTCTGACAGAATCTTGTCAATGTACTTTTTTGAAATACAATTTAGCTTGTCTGAATTATAATTCCCATGAATAAAAAGGGGAAGATAATTTTTGATCGTTTCTACAGGGCAAATTTGGATTAGGTCATAAAGAAAGTAACCTTACTAAGTCATAAAGAAAGTAGCATTAAATAAATAAATAAATAAAAATGCTTCTGAGCTTTGAGAAAAGAAGATACATATATGTGCTCATGCATATGTGTGTGTGAGAGAGAAGAGACAGAAGCCCAAACTTCACCTACATACAGTCTACTTTGTAGCAAATCCTCATTTGCATCCTACAACTCTAAAATAAAATAAATGAAAAAAAAAAGAAAAAAGCCGGGCTCGGTGGCTCAGCCTGTAATCCCGCGCCTTTGGGAGGCTGAGGTGAGTGGATTGCCTGAGCCCGCGGGTTCGAGACCCGCCTGGGCAGCAAGACCTCATCTCTACAATAAATCAAAAAATCAGCTGGGCGTGGTAGCGCATGCCTGTAATTCCAGCTACTTGGAAGGCTGAGGCAGAAGGATCGCCGGAGCCCAGCAGGTCGAGGCTGCGGTGGCCGGGAGAGGCCACTCTACTCCAGTCTGGGCGACAGAGTGAGACTCCAACTCAAAAAAAAAAAAGAAAAAGAAACTTTATTCCTTATTCTCATCTCCCTTCTCACTTCAACACCCCTAGAATGGAGTAGATTGGAAAGCAACTTCAGAGTGACTCCAGTTACATGACTGAAAAGATGGTAGGACTGTGTAACTCGTTAAAGATTAGGATTATCAAGAAGTCAGACATTGACACTGATTAGTCTTAACTTTATCTGCAGCTAATACCACAGTGAAAACTAAGAGGTGTATTATTTTGCCCTGTTGAAGTGATAAGCCTTGGGTTCAGTGTTAGAGATGTGCTCACATCTCTGTGAAAATTACACAGACTGGCCTCCAAAGAGAATGACAAAATAGCTCCAGTATTTTCTTTATATTCTTCATTTTCTTTCTCATCTAAATCCCTCACCCTACATCCCACAACTCTCCAAAAAATTCTTCTCCAGTCCAGTTCTGAATGTTTCTTGCTTTTGATCCCCTCACTCTATGTTCTTGATTCTAAACACAAACCTCTAAAGAGTAATTTCAATAATACTTGAACTTTTATCAGAATTTGGGGAAAGAGAAGAAACTAAAGCCATGCTTCTCTATAGTGGACAAAAGAGAAAAGCAAGAGAAAATAATGAGTTAATTTATTAGTTATTCATTGATGCTATAACATATATTAATTACCACCAAATTTAATAGTCTAAAAAAACACACTTTTTAAATCTTAGAGTTTGAGTCAAGACTATCTCACTGTATTTAACAAGGCTATCATTAAGATGTCACAAAGGGCTAAGGTGTCATCTGAAGGCTTGGTAAGAGAAGGCTCATCTTCGAAACTCTTATGGTGTTGGGAAAGTTTGCATCATTCAAGAGCAGTTAGGGGCTCAATTCTTTGCTGACTGTCGGCTGTAGGCTGCAGATGGGCCTTGAGAGTAGGGCGACCTGCTTTATCAAAGTCAGCAAAGGAGAAAGTCTGTTAATCTGTCAGATGTCACAATCTTACATATCCGAATTACAGAGGTAGTATCTCTTCACCTTTTCCATGCGCTGTTGGTTAGAAGCAAGTCTTGGCTATCCTATAGACAAGAGGAGGGGATTATACAAAGCTGTGAATTCCAGGAGGCAGAAGTCATGGGGGAGGAGGGATCCTGTTAAAATCTCACTGCCACAGTCAATAGTTTTGCCTTGGTCCTAGAAAATTAATAAGAATTTTCTATCCTCCTGTTTTCTAAAGCTGCTGTCAAAGCTTAGCTGTAGCACTTTTTTTCATGTGATATATTTTCTATGACCCCATTTATTTTTCTCAGTAAAATTTTACTTATCTGGGCAGATTATCTACTGATTTTTTCAACTCCATGTTAATTAGCACATAGCTGGTTGTTCCAGGCCAAATTTCTATATTCTCCAATGTCTCTAAAGCAATAATACAAATCAAATAACTAGTACAGATTGACTAGAACAGGCTAATAAAATAAAATATCTGACTCTTATTACAGTAAACTCTATTACTATTCTTTTTTTGTTTTGTTTTTTTGATTTGGAGTCTCACTCTGTTGCCCAGACTGGAGTGCAGTGGCCGCTTCCGGCCACCGCAGCCTCGACCTACTGGGCTCCGGCGATCCTTCCGCCTCAGCCTTCCGAGTAGCCGGAATTACGGGCACGCGCTACCACACCCGGCTGATTTTTTAATTTATTGTGGAGATGAGGTCTCGCTGCCCAGGCGGGTCTCGAACCCGCGGGCTCAGGCAATCCACTCACCTCAGCCTCCCAAAGGCGCGGGATTACAGGCTGAGCCACCGAGCCCGGCTCTATTGCTATTCTAAATCATGAAGCACCCAGCTTCTTTGCCTTGCATGTCTCTTGCCATCCCCTTTGCTTATGTCATTTCTCTTATGCTCTTTTCAGTTATAACCTCCACCCTTTGTCCTTACCTTAATCTTGCCCACGTTTAAGTCTACATCGAGTGCGTGGATGAGCTTTTCTCTTTTGATAAGCTCACTAATTTCTACTTTCTTTTAACTAACTATTAGTAATTTACACCGTACAAGTTATCACCTGGCTATAAATTTTGAACTAGTATCCAGTAGTCTGAAATTTATGAGTCTCCTTTCTCCAATAAGACTGTAAGTCCTTCGATCAATATGGCCCACTGCAGCAAAACTGAGAATAATTTATCTTAGTTATCACAATGTTTAATGAAATATTGTTCAAAAGTCTTTCCAAAGGGAAGTCATGCCTTATGCTTAGTCTCTATCTTCACTACCTATCTCTTCACTGAGTACATACAAGTTATTAGATAAATGTTTGTTGACCTGATATGAGCAACTATGAAATTTTTAAGTCATGTATATAATTTCATTGTGTATGCCTTCAGTGTCTCAGAATTGGAGAAGGCTGCACTTTACTGGAATTTGCATGTGCTGTAATATATGAACTATGTGTGGGATCTCTTAAGAAGAGATAATTTACATAAATTTAAGAAATATGTAAATTTTATATGATAACCAAGATTTGTTTTGAAAACATGAGAAATTAAATTTCTCAATGTATAAGCCTAAAGCTTTCTCATAAAAGGTAGGATACTTTAGTTATTTTTATTTTAAAATTTTATATATTTGCCTTCTAAATCTTTTCTTTCTGGACTGTGAAATTTCCTCTAGCACTGGCCCTGAGAAAGACCTGTAATATAATGTTAAACGTATTGTATTCCCAAACATCATATTTATATACATTGAAATACCATTTATACCATTATAATTTAAATGTCCAAAATACAATTAATAAATGCTTACTGATTTTAAGATATTTAAGCACAATAAATACTCAAGAAATTTCTTCTTACTATTAGATCTTCCTGTTTCTAATACTACATCTGAAAAGAGAAATCGTGTTTTTCTCAAATTTGTTTGCAATTATAGCAAATAAATGAAAATAGGCAACCTTGTTGTTTTATATGTGTTTTTCTAGGAGACCTTTAATGAACTATATTCATTTCAAATAAGTTTTAAGTGTCATTTCTTTACGTTTTAGTTGTGAACAAGATATATTTTCGTTTATCATAATCCAGTTGGCCACAATGCTGATACTGTTATCATTGAACAAATTTGAATATTTATAATAATCTAGACATTTGAATATAAAAAGTTTGCAACCATTATTCTGCTCAAGATTAAATTAGACTTTTAAATATTTATTTTCATTGGTTTTCAAAGTAGTCCATGCTCCCTGTAAAAAAACAGACATAATAGGAGGCATTAACAGAAAATAAATAGAAACATTTATAAACCAACCAAAGGTAAACACTAATATTTTTGTATCTTTAAAGCATTTTTATATGTGTATGTAATGAAATGCTTTTTTCTGTCTTTAATTTTAGGCTAATATGTAGAGCTTTAAAAATATAACTTAACATTACATTGAGTTCATTATCTGACAACACTAAATAGTTTTCAAAAATATTTTTACTGACTACATTATAGTCTATTATATGTATGTACCATCTATATTATCTATTTTCATCACCTATTTTAGGTATTTTTTTCCCATTTTTTCTTTTATATAACGAAATTTTGAAAGCAAGATTTTGAATAGCCCTACTTATTCATCATATTACTCATCAGAGTATAATTTCCAGTGGAATTATAATCTCCTAAAACTATTCATCCATACTTTTAAAATGTGTTTTTCATAGCAGTATAAATTTATATATCTATCTATGGCCAAAGTGTGTATTTGTATATATATATATGTAAGTAGTAGCCCTTAGAGTTGTGCAGTGCACAACCTACA
This sequence comes from Cephalopachus bancanus, assembly GCA_027257055.1. Taxonomy (NCBI): domain Eukaryota; kingdom Metazoa; phylum Chordata; class Mammalia; order Primates; family Tarsiidae; genus Cephalopachus; species Cephalopachus bancanus. The sequence goes on along the minus strand of JAPVLO010000096.1, from coordinate 861,062 downwards.
CAACTAATTCTACTCTCACCTGTAAACTATTGCTTTCACCATCATAAAATGTAACCACTTTTAGTATCACTAATAATTTAGTAATTATATTGTTCTCCAATATAAAATGTAACCACTTTTAGTATCACTAATACTCTGAAAGATTTAACAGGTTTCCCATTGAGCATTAGTTAATGTTCAATTGCATTTAACAGAAGTTCATCAAAAATTGTAGAATAAACAAGATAAAAGTTTTATTTTTATCTCTTTTAGTGGTCCAGAGACAAGCCAAGTTGATGTATGTTTGAGAGCAGCACTCTTTTCCACAAAGTTTTCCAAAGCCTCTTGCTACTGTAATCTTGTTTCTTCACCACAGCACTTTCTTCTCACCCACTTGGTCTAAGATGGCATATTAATACCACCACCATGCTCCAAATGGCATCATCTTGGAAATTGAAAAAGGGAAGAGAAGGTGGAATTCCCTTTCTCTTTAATTGTTAGAGAAATTAGGAGTTGTAATGTTTACTTCGAGCTTCTCTAGACCCAGCTAAAATCTGGGAACTAATTTTTGGGAAAAAATAGACAAAATTTCAAAGATTTTTAAATCTCTGCCATACAGAGAATCTTAAATTTGTGGAGTGTTTGATTACTAGTGAAGTTGACAATTATTTCATCTGCTCATATAGTTATCTTCTATGAATTACACATTTTTATCCTGCACTTTTTTTTCCCCACTGGATAATGGTTTGTTCCTGTTGTTGCTGTTTTTTGTTTGGGGCTTTTGGGTAAAGGCTATATTAACTATTATCCATTCAATATTTTTTATGCTGTTTTTGATTATTTAGTATTTTACATGTCTATAATACTACTTTTATTGTTATTATACAGATAATAAATTATTGATTCGTCATTAAATGAATCAACAATGATCATGACCAAAATCTGAAATAAATATTAATAGATCTTGGTATTTTTGTACTTGCACTTACATATAGATGTCTCCGATTTGGGACTTTTTATAAAATTAGACCACTTGAATATTATTCAGGATGAACAAATACAATCTCGATTTTTCTACCTTATTCCACTATTCCTGGCATCAATAAAGACCCCATTTATAATAAATTATTTTAAGCTGTATAGCAATATTTTCTTCTAAAATATATTATTTCTATTTCAATGAGATTTTCTGTATACTGTAAACTTAGAGGGAGTTGCATTATGATCAAGCAAACAAAATATATGATTGTCAAAACACTTGAAATAAAGATTTGATTTCATTTACAGATATTTTGCCATTTACAGTGAAGAACAGGAAAGGTGAAAAAATTATTCAGTGATACTATCTCATATGAAAAATAAAAAAAAATTTAGGATATATGTGATAGACAAGGAATATTTTATCACTAATAATTTGTAAATATTATCAGAGTGGAAATTTAGCGACTAACAAGGGCATTTACCCAGAACACTTTTTTCAATTTACTTATTTTAAAGATGGGTACAAAACACTTTCAAGTCAAGCATTCAGTGGGCAGCGTTTATATGTATTCTAGTTGTTAGGGTCTTGTGTTTTGAATCTTATGGATTTGGATTTGAATCTCAGGCAACTGTTTGACCTCTCTAGATGCAATCTTACTTATCTGTGATTTGGGAATTAATTAGAAATATTATGTACATTAATCTTTTAGGTTTGTGAAACTTAAAATGATAGAGATGATGAAGATCATAGTGATAGACTGGTAGATAGAAGATAGATAGATAGATAGATAGATGATGGAAAATTAGAAAAAGTCTGGATCATAATAAATGCTAGGTATATAGCAATTCCTCATTATTATCAGCTATTAACAGAGTCATCAAGGACTGAATATCTTGGCTTAGCATTTTATTTTGTAAAATAATGAGGTGAATAATGATACATAAAAATCAAATATAGTATTAGAATATTAACCGCATATAGAATCCACTTTTTCAACACTTTTTTATTTTTTATTATGGGTTATATATTATAGAATAATCAAGGCTCAGTTTTTCAATAAGGTACTTGCTGATGTTTATGCATATTCTGCAAGCACATCTTGATTATAATCTGTATTTATAAACTGTGGAAACTCCCTCCTTCCATTTGCAGGTATAAATGACCCATTATACTAATTTTATTAAGAATTATTTCTTTTCATACTCCTGAGGAGCTGAGTTCTCTTTATTCTGTCCCCTCACTGCCACATATCTTTGGATATATCTTTAGCCTTTGTGGGAGAATTTTGAAGCTCATAAAGACATCAGCCTGTCTTCTTACCTTTGAGAAATCTACAATTTATGGTCACCAAGAATTCAGTCATGGTATTCAGTCAATGTTTTCTTTCCTTTATTAAAAAATAAATTACACTTTAATTTCCTCTATTTTTGTAAGGATGACGAGGTCTTACATGTTTTCTCTTGCATTATTTTCTATTTTCTTTTCTTGCCTTGACTTTCCCATTTTTTTCCTCCTCTGAAGGTTGTCCTCCAATATGTCTCCCTTCATATATATCACTTTTTACAATTTTTATTTTATTTTATTTTTTGAGATGAGATCTCTCTCTCTCTGTTGCCTGGGCTGGAGTGCTGTGATATGATCATAGCTCACTGCAGCCTTGAACTCCTGAACTTGAGTGATGAGTAAGGGATATCATCTGATTATGCCTGCATGAAGATGATCAGAAATGAGATAAGCCAGAATAAGAGACAAGTGAGTCTAAGATGTGTAATGGTGACTATAGTCCACTCCTTGCACTATGCAGCTACTTGAGTATCCATTGACTCTAGGAATAAGTTGAGAAAGAATAAATTGTCTTTATTCCTTCCCTGAGAGAGATGGAATTAATCAATCATGTCAGAGAAATTCTAGCTGCCCCCTCTGAAAAGCTTAATGTAAGTGGGCTAGAAAATCAACTATCATCTCCATCACTGTAGCTGATTCTGAGGCTGAAATTGATGTTTATCATTTCCCTTCTCCACTATTCATTCTAGATTTCCCTTACCCTTGGTCAACACTTTGTCTGGTCTGGGTAATTTGCCCACTTAAGTAGTCCAAATCTTCATTTCACAGTTGTCTAAATCCTTAGATTCTGTGGTGTTTTAGAGTTATGGTACCATATTCAGCAATTTACTCTCATAACTAAACATGGAAGCACCAAGTAATGTCCTATGGAATTCCCTGAGTATTACTTCTCTCTGCCCCTGATGTTTAAGCTTGTACTTAAAGTGAGACTATAGCAGGCCACTTTATCAATCCCTTAGGCTAAGTGCTTCTGGATAACTGGGTACATAAATTCCATGTGCATGCCATGATTGGTGTACTTTCTTTGCCTTAAAATAGGTTCCTTCAAGTAAGGAAGTGCTGTGGCAATACAATATTGATAGTTCAGGTACATATTTGGAAAGTCATGCTATCTGGGCTTTTCAAACCAAAAAAGAAATCTGGAAGAGGTATTACTTTTGGTAAAGACAAATTAGCACTCTCCGGTGTGTAATGGCCAGTTGGTTTTTCAAGTAATGGTGTCATAGAGAGGGCTCAATGTGAGTTTTTGCTGCTCATAGATTGGACACCCAACAGTGATAAAGTAGATGAGTCTTGTATAGAGAAAATCTGTGCTATTAAGTGCATTTATGAGCTTTATCTCTGCTATTCTGGCTACTCTTTTTATAGTCTCAAACAACAACCCTGAGAATCAAGAAGAAATGCTATCAGGCTTATATAGGATGAGTCTTTCAGCCACCTGGTTATTTGAAACTCCCACTTTGGTAGGCATTCTCCAATAGACATTACTATGTGACATAAAGATTGAAATTCTTTGCACCCATCCCACAGATTCAACCATAGAATGCACCCCCAGATGTTTAACCCTGTCTTTATTGTTCCTTTGAGGCCAATGTTCAACCCAGTATTTGCCACAGCCCATGCATAACTGAGGACATTTCTAGTCACATGAGAAGTAGATGACCAAGTTTATAGCCCACAATCATGTCACCTGAAAGCATTTCGCTTTCCTACTATATTTTAGGGCAACACCTGAGTGGAGCAATCATGTGTCGGTGGTCAAATTTTACTGGACACAAAAATATCAATGAACAAGCCAGAGCTTTCTTCTCCATCATTTTGTTGTAGGAAAGCTCTTATGAGTCACAGGTGTGAGTAGAGGGAGAGACCTGAGTAAATAAAGTTACATCATGGAGTGTGATTTACCTGTTCATGTAATTTACTTGTGCTTTGTGGATTTGCTCAGGCCTAGTCCCAGCTATATGATTTTCGTCAAGCAATGAATTACCGCTGTTCCTACCTGAACTTTTGCCTCCACAATTTGGATTATATCCAACTTAGCAAAGTGTTTCCAACTGTATAATCAATTCATATTCTACCACAAGCATTCGTCCTAAAAATTTATTTGGTGTTTCTATTTTACACATTTTAATGTTTAAGCATCAAGTGTAATGAGGTGTAGGCTTCACCAAAATTATTTTTGGTGAAAATTTTGTATTTGCTTCTGAAGTCATTGGCCATATGGAGGAGATACAGAAGTGGCACAAAATGTGGAGCTTATGTAGTCTTTTAAAAAATAAACATGTCAAGTTTTACAAGTTTAACTTCCATGACAGTCTCAGAAACTGTCCATATAGCCACCCAAAGAGGGCATCTTTTGGATGAAGTTTAAAGAGTTACATTAATGAAGATTAACCAAATGCTTACATAAGCAGTAAACCAAATTTCAAGAGTAAAAAATATTATTTTCGTTTCTCTGCACCTGTCTATGGCCGTGAATCCAGCCTCCACAGGAAACCAGACTGTAGCTCCTCATCCCTTAAAAAGAAAAAGTGTATTAAATGCTTACTGTATATGTTTTTTATTCTTGAAATCGTGTATTATAAAATAGGATGAAAATAGTAATTAGCTTATCTTTCATATCAATTTAAATAAATCATAAACTAGCTTTTAAAAAAACATTTCAGCAAATTTAATTAGAATATGATCCTTCACAAAATTTTGCTAAAATGTGGATTTGTGTAATGACTAGTTCTTACTTATCAGAGTTCAGAGATTAAACAGCCATACTGCACAGAAAAGGCATAAACACCATATGGCAAACTTTTTCAAAGTTCTCTTCATCAGATGACTATTTTGATTCTTAAACATGGCAGATGATCCACTCGTCATGTTGAAGCAGCCAATTCACCTCACCACGTTGGCTAAGAAACATACCACACATAAGGTTGAGGATTATAAACCAGAGCAGCCAGGTACCCAGAAGCTCAATCCTTACCATGAAATGAATCTTTCTTCTGTGTTGAGTTTTTTGGTTTTTTGTTTTTTCCACCTACCTGGTCCTAAGCCGAGAGCATCAACTCTCTTGTATCTGTTGGTACTGGTACTAGCCTCTGGCTTTAGCCCAGCCAGCCAGGTGTTGCAGGTGGGAGAAGAGTACTCTATTGCTGCAAGATCAACTCCCCCAGAATCCTTGTTTCATATCACTTGGGTAATTAGTGACCAAAATGTCTTTCAGACAGTTTATATCAACTTTTACTGCTATTGATAGTTCTGAGAATACCTGTTTCCTGGCACCACCTCTGACATAACATTTTTAAATTCAAGTCTAAGTGTGTGTGTGCTTTGGCAGTGCAGAAGGGGAATCTAACCCCCTACGCTTTGCTCTTTGGGGAGGTAGTCTATTGGAGAACACCACACACCATCTGCCTGAGATAGAGAACATTTTTCTGTATCAGCTGAAAAGGATTTGGCTGTCAGTGGGGGTCTCATTATCTCTCTCTCTCCCCCGCCTCTGAACCTGTCTGTGGCTTGTCTCTACTCTCTACAGGAAACTAGGCTGTAACTCCTTACCTTTTAAAAAAGAAAAAAAAAGTGTATTAAGTGCTTACAGTATACTTTATATAATTAGTATAAGAACGCCATGATATAGATATTATTTTTCCATTTTGTACATTGGGAAAAACTGAGGCACAGATTAATTAAATAATGGGTAGTCATAAAGTCATACAGTTAGTGTGTGATGAGACTGAGATTTGAACTCAAGCCTCTAGAGCTTTGACTTCTCACCACTTCACAGAGTAGCACAGAGAAGGGCCATCATGGATATAAATCTGTATTAGTGTCTGTAAGGAATATGCATTAGAGTCTATTTTTATAGCATGTTTTTTTTAGAGATAATGCTATTTGGCCTGAGTAATGCTATTTGACCAGATAATCTGCTGATCCTAGTCTTATTCAGACAGTAATGAAGGAGAGAAAACTAAATTGTGCCATTATTTTGTCTGGAGGTAAAATGTACTATAGTAGAGTTATGTATTCTGTTTACTTGGAACGCTGTATGAAATACATTATCAAACATTTGAAGAAACAGTAAGAATTTATAACATGCTCTATTATGATGATAATTATTTCTTAGATCTATGCTAGTCTTCCTAAAAAACCCAATGAGGTTTTAATAATAATATTTTAATTGATTTTTAAGATTATAAACCTTTCTTTATTAGACCATAAAACACTGTAACAAACTTGGAATGTGAAAAATATTCTGAATGTTAAATCATGCAAATATAGTCTCTGATAATTTTTAGAAGTGATTAAGAACAAAATGTCAGATTTTTTGATTTGATTGACACATCAGCAAAGTCTTAACTTTTTAATGTGGTTTTGTGTATCCTACACTGGTGACCCTGAAAACCACAAATGGCAGACATGTTGTACATGTCCCATGCCCCATATCTTGCACTGGCGTGAGACATTACTAAATAATCACACTCTCCTTTCCACTGAAAAGGAATGTCATCTCAGGAATCTTTCAAGCCAGGGCTTTCAGCAGCCACTTTTAGTTGACTGGAGTTGGTACAGGTCTTTAAACTTATTTTTCATCTCTGACTTAGACAATACATTATTATCTCTACCACAGCTAAAAAGGAAATATGTATTGATTATTTGCTATGTTTTATAGTCTGTGCTAAACAATTGGAATAGAATCATTTAAAAATTAAGGTAGTTTCTTATGCATGACAGGCAGTCATGAGAAGCAATCCCTCTACTCAATGATTTTACCAGATAAGTTAGTAACTTGTGTGAAGTCCATTGCAGATATTACTGGTTGAGTGACCCTGTGGGCCAGCTCTCCTCTAAGGAGAAATCCAAGAACTCAGGATCCTTCCAATATGGCTCTGCCACCTCTAAGGTGGTGAGAAGGCACATAGAATATGTAATCACCTCAGTCAGGAACCCAGTCAGGAAGCAACACAAATCACCTCTACTTACATCCATTAGCCAGAAAAAGTTACACCACCCCAACTAAATGCAAAGAAACTGGGAAATGTAACCACTAACTGGACTTTCCCTTCCTGTGGAAGGAAGAATAGCCTGAATGTTTTATTTTATTTTTTAATTATTTTTTTAAATATGTATTTTAAAGATGTGAGGTACAATTCAGGGTTAGGCATACAAATGGTCATTGTACAGGTAAAGTTTGAGCTTTATTTTGGTCCCCGCATCACCTGATTTGAGATCAGGTACCCTTTTTGATGAAGTGTGCTACCCCGCTCCCTCCCCTGACTGTATACCACTACTACCAATCCCTATCTTATAGTATTATGATAATTGTTCAGGGTCTGCTTTTGAGTGAGAACATGTGGTACTCAGTTTTTTGTTTCTGTGGTAGATCACTGAGTGTGATAGACTCTAAATCCATCCAGGTTGCTGCAAAGTTCATAATTTTGTCCTACTTCATGGCTGCATAATATTTCATCATGTAAGTGTATTTTTTTTTAATCCAGTCTACTTTAGATGGGCAGCATGTTTGGGACCATGTGCTTGCTATTGTGAATAGCACTGCAATAAACATGCATGCACATGTGGAAAGATTTTTTGTGTAATGATTTGAGTTCCTCTGAGTGTATTCCCAGAAGGGGATTGCTGGGTCATATGGAAGGTAAATTTTTACATCCTTTAGGAATCACTACACGGTTTTCTACAGAGGTGATACTAGTTTACACTCCCACCAACAGTGTAGAAGTGTTCCCTTTTCCCCACATCCACTCCAGCATGTGTTTTGGGGTTTTTTTGAGTTATTGATGATGGCCATCCTTATTGGAGTTAGGTGGTATCCCAGTGTGGTTTTAATTTATATTTCTTTGATGATTAGTAAGACCGAGCATTTTTTCATGTTATCTGTTGACTGCTCTTATGTCTTCTTCTGAGAACTGTCTATTCCTATCTTTTGCCCACTTTTTAATAGAGCTACTTTTTTTTTCTTTACAGCATGTTTGAGTTCCTTGTAGATCCTTGATTTTAGGCCTTTTCAGATATATAGTTGGCAAATTTTTTCTTCCATTCTGTAGGCTGTCTCCCTGCTTTCTTGATTTTTTTTTTTTTTTTTTTTGCAGAAGCTTTTCAGTTTGATGAGGTCCCACTTGTCTATCTTATCTTTTGTGGCATGGATACTTGGAGTTTTGACCAGGAACTGGTTGCCAGATCCAATTTCCATAAGAGTGTCTCCTCTATGTTCTAAGGTTCTCATAGTTTAAGGTTTTAAGTTTAGGTGTTTGATCCATTTACAGTTGAATTTTGTATACAGTGATAGGTAGGAGTCTTATTTTAATCTTCTGCATATGGTCAGTCAGTTTTCCCAGCACCATTTACTGAATAAGTTCTCCTCTCCCCAGTGGTTGGTGGTGGAGGCTTTGTCAAAGATAAGTTGGTTGAAAATTTGAGATTTTGCTCCTGGAAGCTCTGTCCTGTTCCATTGGTCTGTATGCCTGTTCTTGTACCAATACCAGGCTGTTTTGATTATTATAGCCTTATAAAGAAATTTGAAGTCTGGAAGTGTTATACTTCCCACTTTGTTTCTTTTGCAAAGTATTTTGGCTATTCGTGGTCATTTATATTTCCATATGAATTTCTGTATTGTCATTTCCACGTGCGAGAAGAATGATGCTGGTAAGTTCATGGATATTGTGTTAAATCTGTAGATTCCTTTGGGGTAAGATGGACATTTTGACAATGTTGGTTCTCCCAATCCATGAGCATGTAATATTTTTCCATTTGCTTATTTCATCTTTGATTTCTTTTTTTTTTTTTTTTTGAGTTGGAGTCTCACTCTGTCGCCCAGACTGGAGTGCAGTGGCCGCTTCCGGCCACCGCAGCCTCGGCCTGCTGGGCTCCGGGATCCTTCCGCCTCAGCCTTCCGAGTAGCCGGAATTACAGGCATGTGCCACCATGCCCAGCTGATTTTTTTGATTTTTATTGTAGAGATGAGGTCTCGCTGCCCAGGCGGGTCTCGAACCCGCGGGCTCAGGCAATTCACTCACCTCAGCCTCCCAAAGGCGCGGGATTACAGGCTGAGCCACCGAGCCCGGCTTCATCTTTGATTTCTTTGAGCAAGGGTTCAGTTTTCATTTTAAAATTTTCACTTTTAGGAAAATGCCAAGGTTTTTTTTTTTTTTTCTTGTTGCTGTTGTTTTGTTTTTGTGGCTATTGTAAATGGAATTGTACTTTTTATTTGGTTCTCTGCCTGTTTGTTGTTGGTGTCTAAGAATGTTACTGTCCTTTGCATGTTGATTTTGTACCCTGAGACTTTGCCAAAGTCCTTTATAATTGCAAGGTTTTTAACAGATTCTCTAGGATTTTCAAGGCATAAAATCATATCAGCAAAGAAGGATAGTTTGATTTCCTCTTTCCCTACTTGGATATCCCCAATTTCCTTCTCTTGTCTGCTTGCTCTAGCTAGGACTTCCAACATTATGTTGAACAAGAGGGGTGAAAGTTGGCAGCCTTGTCTTGTTTCAGTTTTCATGGGAAATGCTTCCAATTTTTGTTCATTTAGCAATTTGTTGACTGTGGGTTTATCATAGATGGCTCTTACTATTTTGAGGTATGTTCCCTCTATGCCTAGGTGTTCAAGGGTTTTTATCAAGAAGGGATGCTGGATTTTATCAAAAGCTTTTTCTGCAACTAATAATATAATATCGTGATTTCTATTTTTACATTTGTTGATATATTTAATTACATTCACAGTCTTGCAGATGTTGAACCAGTCCTGCATCCCAGGGATGAAGCCTACGTTGTCATGGTGGATGATTTTTGAGATGTGTTGTTGGATCCAATTTACTACAATCTTGTTGAGTATTTTTGCATCTATATTCATCAGGGATATTGGCCTATAGCTCTCTTTCTTTGGTGGATCTTTTTTTTTTTTTGAGTCGGAGTCTCACTCTGTTGCCCAGACTGGAGTGCAGTGGCATGCTCATGGCCACCGCAGCCTCGACCTGCTGGGCTCCGACGATCCTTCCGCCTCAGCCTTCCAAGTAGCTGGAACTACAGGTGTGCCCTACTACACCCAGCTAATTTTTTGATTTATTGTAGAGATGAGGTCTTGCCAAGTTTCCCAGGCGGGTCTTGAACCAGCAGGCTCAGGAAATTCACTCACCTCAGCCTCCCAAAGTGTGGGATTACAGACTGAGCCACCGAGCCCAGCTCTTTGGTGGATTTTTACTTGGTTTTGGTATCGATGTGATGTTAGCTTCATAAAATTATTTGGGGAAAATTCCATCTTTCTTGATTGCTTGGAATACTTTCAGTTGGATTGGTATCAACTCCTCCATGTATGTTTTGTAGAACTCCTCTGGAAAGCCATCTGGTCCAGGACTTTTTTCTGTGGGTAGTTTTCTTATGATGAAGTCCATTTCCTGTGTTGTTATTGGTCTATTTAATGTCTCATTTTTCTTCTTGTTTTAATCTTGGGAGGTTGTGTGATGCCAGAAAGTCCTCTATTCTATTTGGGTTTTCAAGTTTTTTTCCATAGAAGTGTACATAGTAATCTCTGATAATTTTTTGTATTTCTTCAAGGTCCATTGTGATTTGATCTTTTGCATTTCTGATTGTGTTTATTTGGGCTTTTTCTTCTTTTCTTGGTCAGTCTGGCTAGGGGTCTGTCAATCTAATTTATCCTTTAAAAGACAGTTTTCTGTTTTGCTGATCTTTTTAATGATATTTTTGTTTTCTTTGTGCTGTATTTGGGCTTTTACTTTGGTGATCTGGATTCTTCTGCTGACGTTAGAATTTTGTTGGTCTTGTCTTTCCAGCTCCCTTAGGTAACTTGTTAGGCTGTTAACTTGTGATCTTTCCATTTTTCTTCATGTGCATTCATAAAGAAATGAATTCCCCTCTCAGCAGTGTTTTCTTGGTAACCCAAAGATTTTGGTAAGATGTGCCTTTATTTTCATTTGTTTCCAGAAATTCTTTAATTTCTGCCATGACCCAGAAGTTGTTCAGCAGCATGTTGTCTAGTGTCCATGTGTTTGTGGGTTTTTGGGTAGCTTTCTTGGTACTGATATTTATTTTTATTCCACTGTGGTCTGAGAAGATGCATGGTAGTATTTCAATCTTATGAGATTTGTTTATGCTTGATTTATTTCCAAGGATTTTGTCAATCTTGGAGTACGTTCCATGGTGAATGTGTAGAATGTATATTCCATGATTGTTGGGTGGAGTGTTCTGTAGGTGTCTATTAAGTTCATTTGGTCAAGCATCAAGTTGAGGTTCTGGATCTCCTTGTTGATTTTTTGCCTCGATAATCTATCTAGAGTTGTTAGTGGAGTATTTAAGTCCTCAGTTATGATAGTGTTTGAGTTAATGTCTTTTTTTTAGTTTACCTAGAAGCTGCTTTATAAAAGTTGGTGTTCCTCTGTTGAGTGCATATATGTCTAGGATGGATATTTCTTGTTGATGGATTGAACTTTTTATCATTATGTAGTGACCTTCCATATCTTTTTAAATTTTGATAACTTAAAGGATATTTTGTCTGATATTAAGATCACAACTCCTGATTTCTTTTGTGTTCCATTCACCTGATAAATTGTTTTCCATCCTCTTACTTTGAATCCGTGGGTATCATTCTGATGAGATGAGTCTTCTGAATATAGCATACTGTTGCATCATTCCCTTTTATTCAGTTTGCCATTCTATGTCTTTTCAGTGGTGCATTCAGTCCATTTATGTTCAGGCTAATTATTGAGATGTGAGAGTATCTGTCATGAGATTCTTTTTTTTTTTTGAGTTGGAGCTCACTCTGTTGCCCAGACTGGAGTGCAATGGCCACTCCCAGCCACCACAGCCTCGACCAGCTGGGCTCTGGCCATTCTTCCGCCTCAGCCTTCCAAGTAACTGGAACTACAGGCGTGCGCTACCACACCTGGCTCATTTTTTATTTATTGTGGAGGTGAGGTCTCGCCAAGTTGCCCAGGCAGGCCTCGAACCCGCGGGCTTAGGCAATCCACTCACCTCAGCCTCCCAAAGCGTGGGATTACAGGCTGAGCCACCGAGCCCGGTTTGTCATGAGATTCTTATATGGTGTGTTGTTGTTGTTGTCTGTTGATTTGTTTGTTGGTTTTCTTTTGATATTTGGGTTTGATATATATGTGTGTTTTCAATCTTTTTCTTGTATTCTTGGGAAGATTGTAGTCATTCTTTTTTTTCTTTCTTCTGTGTTTAATACTTTCTTAAGTGTTTCTTGTAGGGCTGGTCTGGAGGTGGTGTAAACTCTTAGGGATTGAGTGTCTGGGAAAGATTTTAATTCCCCATCACTGATGAAGCTTAGCTTAGCTGGTTAGGAATTTCTCAGTTGGAATTTTTTATCTTTGAGAACTTTGAAGATTGGATTGCAGTCTCTTCTAGCCTGTAGTATTTCTGTAATAAGTCTGTTGCTATTCTGATTGGTCTTCTCCAGTAAGTAGTCTGAACTTTCTCTCTTGCTGCCCTTAGGATTTTTTTCTTTTATGCCTACTTTGTGTAAGCAGATTACTATATGTCTAGGGATTGGTCTTCTTATTTGTTGTCTTGCAGGGATTCTCTGAATCTCTTGTGTTTGAATGGTCACATCTCTGATGAAATGAGGGAAATTTTCTTGGATAATTTCATGGAATGTTTATTGCAGGGTGGTCTCCATTTCTCTATCTGTCTCATTAATGCCAATCAATCTTAGGTTCAGCCTCTTGATATAATCACACATCTCTTGGAGGGTTTGTTCCATCTTTTGGAATTTCTTTTCTATGTTTTTAGCAGTTTGGGTTATTTGGGCCCTCAGGCTCTGAGACTCTTTCTTCTGCTTGGTTAATTCTGCTTTCCATGCTTGTCAGTTTGTTAATTATTTCATTTACTGTATTCTTTATTGCTGCCATCTCAGTTATCAACTCCTTCATTCTTTCCTCTTGTCTCTCCTCATTTCATTCTCTCTATTGATATCTCGATCTCTGGGTTTGTGGTTTGGGACCAGTCATTCTGGGACTCTTTATTGTTTGATTTCTAAAGTCTGTATTCTCTGGTGTTGGTTCCCAGGAGTCTGGGTGGGACCAATGGTCCTCCTTTGGCTCTTCTTCATTTGTCATAGTTTTCCTCCCCTTCTCCCCTCTTTCTGTAATTCTGTTGCTCAGTGATGGGGGATAGCTTTCACTTCTGTTTGTTCAATCCTCTATTCTTCCTTATGTAGATTCTCTGGATTTGTTCAGTTCTGAAACCAGACTGGGAATGGGGGTTGTGCTTTTTGCAGTTTTGTGGTTTGATTAAGGTATGATGTGGGAGCTGTGGTTCAGAAGCCATCTACTGACAGGTGTGTGGTCCCCCTGGAACCTGCTTCCCACCACCTTATAATCTCTCCATGCAGTGGGGGTGTATGTATGTAGCCTGAGAGCAAAATGAGATAATTAAAAGGGAAAGAACAGAAAAAGGAAGAAAGGAGACTAAAGGAAGATGAAGACAGAGGAGAAGTAGAAGGAAAACATACTGGCACATAAACTAATGAATAAACAATGAAACAAACAAAAACATATAAACATGCAAACAAACAAAAAAAATCACTGATGATGCACTCACCCTCAAAAATACCCATATGCAAACAGAAAAACTAAAAACCACCAAAAATTAACAAAAACAGGTACTAAAACATAAAAAAACAGAGAGAAAAAAAAGAAACTTAAAAGAGCTTCTTCTGTGGCCACTTTTGGAACTTTAGGTTCTTTACCCAAGCACCTCTGCTGTTTCTGGTTGCTTATTCGCTGATTTGGTAGGGACTGCGATCCAGTCTCCAGCCCCTCCCTCTGCTCTGAGCTCACGTCTATCAGGTGACTCTTAGCACCACAAACTGCTGTGGAAGGAGGGTGAATCAGATCTTGACTTTTTCCTCTTGTCTTTCTTAGTTCTTTCTCTAGGCCTCCAGTTCCATCAGGTTTTCATTCTCCTCACATTGCATAGCAAGGAGTTCAGTCAAGTTGTCCTCTTGCAGATATAGCTCCAGCTTCTTGCTGAGGGTTACTAAGTTGCTGAAGACCTCTTTGGACTCCTCATTCACCTTCTCAAATCCATAAAAATTGTGAGCAAACTGCAGGGAAAGGTTTTTCCAAACACCATTCATGGTGACAGCCATAACCTCACACCAAGCAAAGTCAATATTTTTTATGGCCTTTTAGATGTTATAGTCCTTCCAAAACTGTTACAAGGTTGTTCCTGTTTTGTCACCTATCTTTACTGTCTGATGAAAATAGTGACATAAATAATATGTTTTGAAAGTACCTATAACTCCCTGATCCATAGGTTGGATGAATGATGTAGTATTTGGTGGCAAATGCACTACTTTGATTTTGGGATAAAAGTTGTCCATGAATGGGTGGTGTTCTGAAACATTGTGGAGCAGCAAAAGAATGTTGAATGTGACGTCCTTCTTTAAGCAACATTTCTCTACCTTTAGGATAAAATGGTGAAAAAAACCAGTCCTGTAAAATGGCCTATGTAACCTGGACTTTGGAGTTACTCTTCCACACAATGGGAAGAGAATCCTTAACTACGTTTTTAAGGGCCCTTGAGTTCTCTGAATGATGATAGCCTAAGAGAGACTTCAGCTTCTTATCACCAGAAGCATTGCCACCAAAAAATAGAGGTAGCCTATTCTTTGCTGTTTACAGCCTGGTGTCAACTTTTTCTCTTTACTGATGAGATTTCAGTCTGGCATCCTTTTCCAGTACACTCCTGTCTCATTCAAATTAGAAACCTGCTTGGGCAAATATGCACTTTCATCAATAATTTCTCAAGGCATTTCAAGAAATTCCCAGGTAGTTACTAGTATCTGCACTCACCGCCTCGTGATTTACTTTTACATTGTGAAGATTGGCTCTAGTCTTGAATTGATGAAACCTGCCATGGGTGACATTAAAATATGTGCCCTCTGATTCTATACCATGTTTCTTCTTCAAGTCTTCATACAGGCCTTTAGTTTTCTCTTCAATCAACATTAAGCTGAGCAGGACTTGGCACTGATGCTGATCCTGCATCCACACATTGAGAGGTTTCTCCATCTCCTTCATCACTTTTCCATGTTTCTTCAATATTATTGTCAGTTTTCAGGACAGTAGACTTCATATGTTCCATGATCTTGTCCTTGTTGAACAATTCATATTATAGGAATGAGAAACATCTACCATCTTTTCACCTCACTTTTAATTATTTTCACTTTTGTTTTCATCGTTATCCCTTGGCACTTCATAGCAATGCCAACCAGCTACACTGTCATTCTTTTCTGCTTGTTTCTGGACATCCTGAGCTTGAAATAAAGATACTCTACTCTACATGGTAAAGTACTATATAGTAAAGTACACAAAAGCACAACTGCTTGTAGAGGATGCATGCATGTGACATTGTATGTCAGACACGTGAGCCAACTTAAATGACTGGACATGTAAAAGCATGTTTGCATCTTTGAAAGTTTGCAACTTGTAGGTTCATATGTAAGAGATTTACTGTATATTTATTTTTAAAAATTGAAATTGAGGTCTCAAGGAGATATTTTCCCTCTCATGTGTTGCATTCACAGTAGTCAAGATGTGGAGACATCTAAATATCCATTGGTAGATGAATGGATAAAGAAAATGTGATATACACATACAATGAAATAATATCCAACCTTAAAAAAAAGAGAAAGAGAAATCCTGCAATATCTGACAACATGAATGAACTTTTAGGACATTATGTAAAAGGAAGTAAGCCAGACACAAAAGAATAAATATTGCATGATTATGCTAAGAAGAAACATTTAAAATAGTCAAACTCATAAAAACAGGGCAGAATAGTGGTTTCCAGGGCCTGGGGGAGAGCAAATGGAGAGTTACTATTCAACAGGTATAAAATTGTAGTTACGAAAAATGATTGTGTTCTGGAGATCTGTTGTATAACATTGTACCTGTAATTGACAATATGCAGATTACACTTAAAAAATGTGCTTATAGAATGTGTCTCATGTTATATGCTATTATCACATTTAAAAACAAACAAAAGTCTTTCAAAGAGCAAAGACCTGAACTGTCTAATATAATAAATGTGAGCCACAAGCATTGGATTAAACAAAATATGTAGTTAAAATTAATATCATTTTACTCATTTCTTTTTATTTTTTTAAATATGGCTACTTTAAAATTAAAATGAGATTCACATTATATCTGTTGGACACCACTCTACAGGAAATCTTTTAAAAGTATGGAAAAATGCACTTAATTGTATGGACTTTGGGTTAAAAAGTGTTATGTGAAAGTCAGTCTGCTATTATTTGGTTTGAAGTCAGCTGAAAGGTGCATTCTATCTTCTTCTTCTTTTTTTTTTTGGTTGCTGTTCCTGCTGAGTTTGATTAAAACAAACCGGAAAATATGCTGAGAGTGTAGTTAGTTTGTCTAGAAAACTTACTTTTAAAGGAATGATAAATTGATACACTAGGTGTCTTAGAACAAATGCTGGCTTTCTTCAAAATACAAGTCCTGACATTCAGTCTTATCTTTTTTTTTTTTTTAATAATTAATCAGTATTTTTTATTATCGTTTTGTGGGGTACAGTTAAGGGTTAGGTGTACAATTACGTTTCATTCAGGCACCCTATTGATAAGAGGTGTTTTCCCAGTCCCAGATAGATATTAGCTACTGTTAATCCCATCCCCCTCCCCCCCCATAATTTCCCAGTACCATCAGTCATTTTCTTATAGTATTACATTGGATGTTCAAGGTCCATTATATGAGTGAGAACATGTGATATTCTGATCTTTGTTTCTGTGAGAGGTCACTCAGTATTATAGACTCTAGTTCCATCCAGGTTGCTACGAAATTCATGATTTTGTTCTTTTTCATGACTGCGTAGTATTCCATCGTGTATATGTACCACAGTTTTTTAATCCAGTCCTCTTTTGTTGGGCAGCATGGTTGTTTCCAGGTTCTTGCTATTGTGAACAACGCTGCGATAAACATACGTGTGCAGGTATCTTTTTTATAGAGTGATTTGTGTTCTTCAGGGTATATTCCCAGTAGGGGGATTGCAGCGTCATATGGAAGGTCAATTTTTAGAGCTTTCAGGAATCGCCACACTGCTTTCCACAGAGGTTGCACTAGCTTACACTCCCACCAACAGTGTAGAAGTGTTCCCTTTTCACCACAGCCTCTCCTGCAGCTGTTATTTTTTGAGTTGTTGATAATTGCCATTCTGACTGGAGTTAGGTGGTATCTCAGTGTGGTTTTGATTTGCATCTCCCTGATGATTAGTGAGGTTGAGCATTTCTTCATGTGTTTGTTGGCTGCTCGAATGTCTTCTTTTGTGAAGTGTCTGTTCACATCTTTTGCCCATTTTATAATGGGGTTGTTTCTTCTTTTCAGTACGTTTCAGTTCCTTGTAGATCCAGGATGTTAAGCCTTTGTCAGACCTAGAGTTGGCAAATACTTTTTCCCAGTCTATAGGCTGTCTCCCTGCTCTCTCGATGGTTTCTTTGACCTTGCAGAAGCTTGTCAGTTTAATAAGGTCCCATTTGTCTATCTTCTCTCTTAAGTCCTGTGGGTTTCGGGTTTTGTACAGGAATTAGATTCCAGTTCCGATTTCCATGAGAGTATTTCCTTCCTTTTCTAAGGTTCTTATGGTTTGAGGTTTTACATTTAGGTCTCTGATCCATTTGGAGTTAACCTTTGTGCATGGGGATAGATAGGGGTCCTGTTTCAATCTTCTACATGTGGTCAGCCAGTTTTCCCAGCACCATTTACTGAATAGGTTCTCCTCTCCCCATTGGTAGGTGGTGGGGGCTTTGTCGAAGATGAGTTGGTTGAGGAATTGAGGTTTTGCTTCTGGAATCTCAATTCTGTTCCATTGATCTATATGCCTGTTCTTGTACCAATACCAAGCTGTTTTGATGATTGTAGCTTTATAGTAAAGTTTGAAGTCTGGTATTGTGATACCACCTGCTTTGTTTTTTTTTGCTGAGGATTGTTCTGGCTATTCTTGGACGTTTGTGTTTCCATATGAATTCCTGTGTTGTTTTTTCTAGGTCTGAGAAGAATGTTATTGGTAATTTAATGGGTATTGCATTGAATTTGTAGATTGCCTTAGGTAAGATGGACATCTTCACAATGTTGATTCTTCCGATCCATGAGCATGGGATATTTTTCCACTTGTTCGTGTCAGCTGTGATTTCTTTGAGCAGTGTTTTGTAATTTTCATTGTAAAGGTTTTTCACATCTCTGGTTAGGAAGATGCCAAGATATTTCATTTTTTTGTGGCTATTGTGAACGGAATTGTGTTTTTTATTTGGGTTTCTGTTTGTTTATTATTGGTGTAGAGAAATGCGATTGTCTTTTGTACATTTATTTTGTATCCTGAGACTTTGCCAAAGGCCTTTATCAATGTAAGGAGGCCTTTGACAGATTCTCTTGGGTTTTCAAGGTACACCATCATATCATCTGCATAGAGAGATAACTTGACTTCCTCTTTTCCTATTTGAATACCTCTGATTGCCTCCTCTTCTCTGATTGCCAGTCTTATCTTTAACTGTCTTGAATGTGTGCTTCATTTGATAACTTGCCTTGCTCAGGTATCTTCTGCCTCAGTGTTCCATGTCTGTCATACCTGTACAACATTATCTGAAAATCTACTGTCATACTTTACAGTTACATAAGCTTTAGATAGTCACATATTTTAATTTTATTAGAAATTAGTACACACATCAGAATAAAACATATGTTTAAATTCTGTTTCTTTAGTGGATTTGATTGATTGATTGATTGTACAGCTACTCAAAAGTCTTTCACAATCTCCAAAAATATATTTATATTATCATAAACAATCATCAAATGACTTTTAGTGAGATTGGAAATACCAAGTCAGTTCTTTTAAGGTTCTAAATTGAAAGAGTTAGCACTGAGAAAGGATAATGATAACAGTGGACTCCACCACTGGTGACAACAGTGACTTAATTACCTAGTTTGCAATTTCATGGGGGAAAAAGGAATACATGGAAAATTTTATAATGGATATGTTTTAAGGAATCTTTGTTTGCTTCCTGAAGTGAGCCATACCAGAAAAATACTTTACCAATCATTGAGGTAAGGAAGAATTTTTTAAAAAGCTACTTATTTTTTAAAAAGCTATATGAATATAGAGTGAGAATCTACTTCAATTGTCAGACAGCAAGCTTAAACTAATGGGGTATTTATGAAAAATCAGTAATGGCTATTAGCCATTTTCATGGTGATAGTCACATTTAACTTTAAAGTGGCCTTTTTCATACAAGAATATTACTCTTTGAAGACACATTTTTCCTTGCAATGCATCACTTCTGATTAGCCATTTAATTTTGAAAGGCTTTGTATTTACAGTGCTTTCCAAACTTTGTCTCTTTCCCTCTTGATTTCTGTAGGCAGGTGGGTGGAGCGCATTTCCTTAATCCATAGCATCAGTACAAAAATAAAATAAAAATAAATAAATAAAATAAAAAAAAACCCTGAAGTGAATATTTCATGGAGACATTTCATAGAAAGTAATGCTGAAAAATTTCTGACTTTAGTTGTTTTGGTTTGTTTCCCATTTGTTTGTTGTTTTGTGCTGTTCTTTATTAGATTTATCCATAGAAGATGCTATCTCAGAAGCCACTGACTGGCAAGAGAAATTATACATGGCTCACATCAGTTAGCCTGGACGCTGTGTAAATAAAGTAGAAGCATGGATAATACCACACTGGATTTTTATAAACCACTTGACTATGAGGACACTCCCATGCTGCAGATTTTTGTATAAGGTGATATATTGGAGTAGCACCTTCATCACCTTCATGTTGGAGCTATTGGTGGTGTTACTGTCAACCAGGTCATGTCAAAGGGTGGTCAAAATGGCTATTTTTCAATCTAGGGAAAGATACTTTATGGGATTTTAATATTACCTGCAATTGAAATTACTTTCATGTCAAAATTATTAATATATTAAACATAAATTTAAATAGATCACAATTTTTGAAAACCTGATTTTATTTTGGCATTGAAACAAAACATTACAAATCCTCAAAAATGGGACATGTCCTGGACTTCCACAGGTGTCTGTGAGATCCTGGTAACCACCAGTGAAAAAGTAGCCAAGAGCATTTGGTGGGCAGTAGCTTCTGAAGCTATGATGTGGACACAGATCCTACTAGTCACTGGCTATGATAATTCTTCTCTCATCTGTCAGTTTCAGTTTCCTCATCTGAAGTATAGAGAATTACATTTTCAAGAATTTTCTGAGGAAGAATTGAAGTAATATGTACCATGTTACTGATAATTACTATGCATAAAAACCATTAGCTAATAATATTGTTAATAACAGAGATTATTTTTTAGTGAATTTCCTACTCACAAAGCATGTCTCTGTGTATAGACATGACTGTGTTAGGTACTTCTTCACAAAGTCATGTCTTCTGTAACATTTGAGGAAGAATTAATTTATTTTAAATTATTTTTTAAAATTTACTTTTAATTTTTATGAAAAACCTATAGCTGTACGTATTTACAGGATATGTGTGATATTTTAATACAAGCATATCATGTGTAATGACCAACTTGGTTAATTAGGATATTCATCACCTCAAACATTTATCATTCCCGTGTGTAAGGAACATTCCAAATCTTCTATTCTAGCTATTTTAAAAATACAATAAATTACTGTTAACCCTAGTCACTCTACTGTGCTAATTAACACTAGAGCTCATTCCTTGTATCTAACTGTATTTTTGTACCCATTAACCAATCTCTCTTTATCCCCCCTTCCCTCTGTCCTTCTCTACCTCTGTTAACCACCATTCCACTCACTATCTCCCTGAGAGCAAATATTTTAGCTCCCACATATGTGTGAGAACATGTGATATTTGTCTTCCTGTGCCTAGCTTGTTTCACTTAATATAATATCCTCCAGTTTCATCCACGTTCCTGAAAATGACAAGATTTCATTCTCTCGATGGCTGAATAATATTCCAGTGTGTGTGTGTGTGTGTGTGTGTGTCCATGTTTATCACATTTTCTTTATTCATTTTCCATCGATGGGCACACAGGTTAATTGTGTGTCTTGACTACTGTGAATAGTGCTGTAATAAACATGCAGTGAAGGTATTTCGGTATGTTGATTTCTATTCTTTTGGCTACAAACTCAGCAGTGGAGTTGTCAGATCCTATGGTCATTCTATTTTTAGATTTTTGACAAACCTCCATCCATTTTTTTCATAGTGACTGCACTAATTTATGCAAGCATTCACTTTCTCAGCTTCTTCACCAGTCTTTGTTATTTTTTTTATCTTTTTGATAATAGCTATTGTAACTGGAGTAAGACGATATCTCATTGTGGTTTTAATTTGCATTTCGCTGATGACTAGTGATGTTGACAATGTTTTTATACATGTCTTGGCCATTTTTAGGTCTTCTTTTCAGTGATGGCTATTTTGATCTTTTTAATTTAATTTTTAAAATTAAATTGTGTTTTATTATAGAAATGTGAAGTACAAGTGAAGATTAACTACCTAAGTAGACCACAGGCAGGTGGCAAGTTTAGGCTTCCAACTGGCCCTCACTCCCCACGGTATAGGGCCAGGTATCTTTTGTGCTGTTATGTGCCCCTCACCCTCCTCCATCTCTCCTTTCCCTATCAGTCTCCAGTAACTGCTGATTCCTCTCTTGTGCTAATGTGATTAATGCTCAGGGCTCACTTATGAGTAAGAACATGTGGTATTAAGTTCTTTGCTTCTGTGATAGATCACTTAGTTTTATGGTCTCCAACTCCATCCAGTTAGTTGCAAAGTACATGATTTCATTCTTCTTTATGACTACGTACTATTCCATCATGTATCTATACTGCATTTTCTTTCTTTTTTTATTTTTTTCTTAACTGACGATTTTTTTTAATCCATATTTTTTATTTTGATAATGTGGTGTACAGTTAAAGGTTAAGTATACAAATATGCTTCATTCAGGCCCCCTTGTTGATAATAGGTGTCTCCCCATCTCCAGACAGATGTTTACTACCATTAGTCCTATCCCCCCCATAGTTTCCCAACACTGTCAGTCATTTTCTTATAGTAGTGCATTGGATGATCAAGGTCCACTATATGAGTGAGAATATGTGATACTCAGATCTCTGTTTCTGTGAGAGGTCACTTAGTATTATAGACTCTAGCTCCATCCAGGTTGCTGCAAAATTCATGATTTTGTTCTTTTTTATGGCGCATAGTATTCCATCGTGTATATGTACCACATTTTTTTAATCCAGTCCTCTTTTGATGGACAGTGTGGTTGGTTCCAGGTTATTGCTATTGTGAACAATGCTGCAATAAACATTCGCGTGCAGGTATCTTTTTTATAGAGTTATTTGAGTTGTTCAGGTATATTCCCAGTAGGGGGATTGCAGGGTCATATGGGAGGTTGATGTTTAGAGCTTTTAGGAATCGCCACACTGCTTTCCACAGAGGTTGCACTAGTTTACACTCCCATCAACAGTGTAGAAGTGTTCCCTTTTCATCACACCTTCTCCAGCAGCTGTTATTTTTTGAGTTGTTGATAATTGCCATTCTGACTGGAGTTAGGTGGTATCTCAGTGTGGTTTTGATTTGCATCTCCCTGATGATTAGTGAGGTTGAACATTTCTTCATGTGTTTGTTGGTTGCTCGGATGTCTTCCTTTGTGAAGTGTCTGTTCATATCTTTGGCCCACTTTATAATGGGGTTGTTTGTTTTTTTTCTTTTCAGCACGTTTGAGTTCCTTGTAGATCCAAGATGTTAAGCCTTTGTCAGACCTGGAGTTGGCAAATACTTTTTCCCAGTCGGTAGGCTGTCTCCCTCCTCTCTTGATGGTTTCTTTGACCTTGAAGAAGCTTGTCAGTTTAATAAGGTCCCACTTGTCTATCTTATCCCTTATGGCCTGTGGGTTTCGAGTTTTGTTCAGGAATTGGATGCCAATACCAATTTCCATGAGGGTATGTCCTTCATTTTCTAAGGTTCTTATGGTTTGAGGTTTTACATATAGATCCCTGATCCATTTGGAGTTAATTTTTGTGTAAGGGGGTAGACAGGAGTCCTGTTTCAAACTTCTGCATGTGCTCAGCCAGTTTTCCCACCAACATTTACTGAATAGGTTCTTCTCTCCCCAGTGGTAGGTGGTGGAGGCTTTGTCGAATATGAGTTGGTTGAGAAATTGAGGTCTTGCATCTGGAATCTCAATTCCATTCCATTGGTCTATATGCCTGTTCCTAAACCAATACCAAGCTGTTTTGATGATTGTAGCTTTATAGTAAAGTTTGAAGTCTGGTAATGTGATACCGCCTGCTTTGGTTTTTTTGCTGAGGATTGTTCTGGCTATTCTTGGTCATTTGTGTTTCCTTATGAATTCCTGTGTTGTTTTTTCTAGGTCTGAGAAGAATGTTGCTGGTAATTTGATAGGTATTGCATTGAATCTGTAGATTGCCTTAGGTAAGATGGACATCTTCACAATATTGATTCTTCTAATCCATGAACATGGGATATTTTTCCACTTGTTTGTGTCATCTTTGATTTCTTTGAGCAGAGTTTTGTAGTTTTCATTGTAAAGGTCTTTCACGTCTCTTGTTAGGAAGATGCCAAGGTATTTCATTTTTTTTGTGGCTATTGCAAATGGAATTGTGCTTCTTATTTGGGTTTCTGTTTGTTTATTATTGGTGTAACAAAATGCGATTGTCTTTTGCAATTTATTTTGTATCCTGAGACTTTTCCAAAGGCCTTTATTGGTGTAAGGAGGTTTTTGACAGATTCTCTTGGGTTTTCAAGGTATACGATCATGTCATCTGCAAAGAGAGATAATTTGACTTCCTCTTTTCCTATCTGGATACCCCTGATTGCCTTCTCTTCTCTGATTGCTCTAGCCAGGACTTCCAATACTATATTGAACAGGAGGGGTGAGAGTGGGCATCCTTGTCTTGTTCCAGGTTTCAGGGGAAATGGTTCCAATTTTTGTCCATTTAGGAGTATGCTGGCTGTGGGTTTCTGTAGATGGCTTTTACTACTTTGAGGTATGTTGCCTGTATGCCTAGATGTTCAAGGGTTTTTATCAAGAAAGGGTGCTGGATTTTATCAAAAGCTTTTTCTGCATATAATGATATAATCATGTGGTTTTTGTTTTGTCATCTGTTGATGTATTTAATTACATTTATTATTTTACGAATGTTGAACCAGTTTTGCGTCCCAGGGATGAAGCCCACTTGGTCTTAATGGATGATTTTTGAGATGTGTTGTTGAATCCGGTTTGCTAGGACCTTGTTGAGAATTGTAGCGTCTGTGTTCATCAAAGATATTGGCCTGTAGTTCTCTTTTTTTTGTTGAATGTTTACCTGGCTTGGGTATCAATGTGATGTTAGCTTCATAAAATGATTTGGGGAGGGTTCCATCTTTCTCAATCACCTGAAATAGC
Organism: Cephalopachus bancanus; assembly: GCA_027257055.1. NCBI lineage: Eukaryota > Metazoa > Chordata > Mammalia > Primates > Tarsiidae > Cephalopachus > Cephalopachus bancanus. Next base: position 836,309 of record JAPVLO010000096.1, on the reverse strand, counting down.
TTCAGTAGGATTGGAATCAGCTCCTCCTTAAATGTCTTGTAGAATTCTGCTGGAAAGCCATCTGGTCCGGGGCTTTTTTTTGTAGGTAGTTTTCTTATTACATAGTCAATTTCCTTGATTGTTATTGGTCTATTTAGGGTCTCAATTTCTTCTTGTTTCAACCTAGGCAGATTGTGTGATAACAGAAATTCCTCCATTTCCTTGAGGTTTTCAAGTTTGCTTCCATACAAGTGTACATAGTAGTCTCTGATGATCTTTTGCATTTCTTCAGGGTCAGATGTGACTTCATCTTTTGTGTTTCTGATTGTGCTTATTTGGGTTTTTTCTTTCTTTTTCTTGGTCAGTCTAGCTAGGGTACCATCGATCTTGTTTATCCTTTCAAAGAACCAGCTTTTTCTTTCATTGATTTTTTTGTATTATCTTTTTGTCTTCTATGTCCTGGATTTGGCTTTTATTTTGGTGATCTGAATTCTTCTACTGAAATTAGGGTTTTTGTGATCTTTCTTTTCCAGCTTCCTTAGGTGGCTTGTTAGGCTATTAATTTGTGCTGCTTCCATTTTCTTCATGTGTGTTTGTAGGGATATAAATTCCCCTCTTACTACAGCTTTCAAGGCATCCCAGAGATTTTGGTAAGATGTTTCTTCATTTTCATTTGTTTCCAGGTATCTTTTGACCTCTTCTTTGATTTCATCATTGATCAAGGAGTTGTTTAGCATCATGCTGTTTAGTGAACATGTCTTTGTGGGTTTTGGGGGAACCTTGTAGGTGTTAATGTTTATTATTATTTCACTGTGGTCCGAGAAGGTGGATGGTAGAATTTCGGTCCTTTTAAATTTGCTTATGCTTGATTTATGGCCGATAATGTGGTCAATCTTGGAATACATCCCGTGTGGTGATGAGTAGAATGTGTATTCTCTGGTCTTTGGATGGAATGTTCTGTAGGTATCAATTAAGTCCATTTGGTCCAGAGTCACATTGAGGTTTCAGGTCTTGTTGCTGATTTTTTGTCCCGATGATCTGTCGAGGGTTGTGAATGGGGTATTAAAGTCCCCAGTTATGATGGTGTTAGAGTCAATATCTTTCTTTAGTTTTCCTAGGAGTTGCTTTATAAAAGTTGGTGCACCTATGTTAGGTGCATATATGTTTAGGATAGATACTTCTTGTTTATGAAGTGAACCTTTTATCATTATGTAGTGGCCCTCTGTATCTTTTTTAATTTTTGATAGTTTAAATGATATTTTGTCTGAAATTAGGATCACAACTCCTTTCTTTTGTGTTCCATTCACCTGGAAATTTGTTTCCCATCCTTACTTTGAATCTGTGCATGTCCTTTCTAATGAGATGGGTCTCTTGAAGGTAGTATATTGTTGTCTGGTGATATTTTATTCATTTTGTCATTCTATGTCTTTTCAGTGGTGCATTTAGTCCATTCACATTCAGGCTAATTATTGAAATGTGAGAGTTCCTCCCTATCATAGAGTTCTTATAGATTGTTCTTCCACTTGGTTTATTGTCTTTCTTTTGTTTTGGGGGTTGGTTCAGGTTATTTTATTCTTTTTCCTGTACTCTTGTGAAGAATGTTGCTCTTTTTTCCCCTTTTCTTCTGTGTTTAGTACTTTTTTAAGTGTTTCATGTAGAGGTGGTTTGGTGGCAGCGTAGGTTCTTAGGGATTGGATATCTGGGAAAGATTTTAATTCTCCCTCGCTGATGAAGCTTAATCTGGCAGGGTAGATTATTCTTGGTTGAAATTGTTTATCTTTTAGGACTTTGAAGATAGGGCTCCAAGCTCTCCTAGCCTGCAGGGTTTCTGTAGATAAATCTGCTGCTATTCTAATTTAGTTTCCATGGTAGGTGATCTGGCCTTTTTCTCTTGCTGCCTTTAGGATTTTTTTCTTTTATGCCTACTTTGTTTAGGCGAATTATTATGTGTCTAGGAGTTGGTTTTCTCATTTGTTGTCTCGCAGGGCTTATCTGGATCTCTTGTGTTTGAGTTTTTGCATCATTGATTAGATAAGGGAAGTTTTCTTGAATGATCTCATGGAAGGTTTGTTCCAATGTTGTCTCTATCTCTCTTTCTGCCTCAGGCAGACCAATTACTCTTATATTAGGCCTCTTGAGGTAATCGCTCATCTCTTAAAGGTTTTTTTCTGTCTTTTTGAGCTTGTTTTCTGTGTTTTTGAGAGTTTGGGTTATTTCTATATTTTGACCCTCAAACTCTGAGATTCTTTCTTCTGCTTAGGTAGTCTGCTTTCCATGCTTATCAGTTTATTGTTTATTTCATTCACAGTATTCTTTATTACTGTTATCTCAGATATCAGCTCCTTTCTAGTTCCTTCTTGAGTCTCTTCAATTCTTTTTAATCTCTCCATTAATGTCTTGATGTCTAGGTTTGTATTTTGAGACCAGTCATACTGGGGCTCTTCGTTGTTTGCATTCCAAAGTGAGTTTTCTCAGTGTCTGCCCTCCCAAGGGTCTGGGAGAGACCCATATTCTTCTTCTGGTTTTTCTTCACTTGTGTAGATTTTTCTCTCTCATCGCTTAGTGGATAAAGTTCCTGAGTTCTAATCTCCAGCCTCTCCCCTCTGTTTCTGTTGCAGGCAGTTAGCTTGTTTCCTGGGAGATCTGTGACACTGGTCTCTATTCAGTGTAGGGGTGGGGCTTTGTCTCCTGTTTAATGACATCACCGTGGGAACCGAGGTGGAGGCTCTGATAGGTGGGTGGGGCGATGCAATGTAAATATGCCTTGAAAATGGTGGAGGTGGTGGTTTTACTTTCACTTTTAGGGATGCTCCTGTGGTTCTCTAGGCAGGACCAGCTGCACAGCTAGGCGCTGGATCCAGGGTGCCACTAGCAGGCTAGGGTGGAGGAGAGGGTCGGGTGTTCCCTCCTCTGGAGCTGGAAGCCTGCGATCGGCACCTTACACCAGCTTGGGGTTCTGCCCCATTACACAGGCTTGTGGTCATGCATGTTGAGTGCCTCAGCCAGGGTGGGCCTGAGGCTTCAGATCTCCAAAGCTCCAGAGGGCAGGTAGTGGCTCTGAGTCCCTGCCAGGGCACTTTAGCCAGAAATGGGACCAGTATCTCTAAGGGGCAGGCACTCAGTGCCTCCCTGCATGACCGGCAGCTTGGTGCTGGGTGCTGGTCATGATGATGTACCCAGGGATGGAGCTGGGATCCGGGATTTGGGATTCCCCAGCCGGCCGGAATCACATATAGTGGAGCAGCCGTGGTCTGTCCAATGTCTGGCCCTGCATGGGACCAAATGTCCCCAAGACTCGTACCAGTGCGGCTGGAGGTGGGCAGGGGGCTGCAGGAAGAAAAGTAATAGTCATTTTCGGAACTCACGTTCGGAGAATCTCATGGATCCACCTATGGTGTCACCATCTTCAGGTCGCCCTTCTGCATTTTCTTTATCCAGTTCACTTTTGATGAGTGGTAGGACTGGTTCCATGTTTTTGCTATTGTTAATAGTGCATTTTGCTAATGTTTTAATTGACTAATTTGTGGTTTTCCTTTTTCTTTTTTTTGCTCTGAGTTTTTGTAAGCTCCTTAAATATTCTTATTGTTAATCCCTTGTCAGATGTATAGTTTGCAAATATTTTGTCTTTGGATTATCTTTTTACTTTGCTGGTAGTTTTCTTTGATGTGGAGAAACTTTTTAGCTTGATTTAATTCCATTTGTCAATTTTTTTTGGTTGTGCATACTTTTGAGATCTTAAACACACACACAAAATATTCGTTCCATCAATGTCCTGGAGGGTTTGCTCAATGTTTTCTTGTAATAGTTTTATAATGTCAGGTATCATATTTAAGTTTTTGAACCATTCTTATCTCATTTTCATATGGTAAGAAATACCAGTTTCATTCTTCTGCATATGGCTGTCCAGTTTTTCCAGCACCATTTATTGAATAGACTGTCCTTTCCCTTTCCATGTGCTTGGTGCCTTTTTGAAAAATGATTTGACTGTAAATGTGTGGATTTATATCTGGCTTCTTTCTCTGTTTTATTGGTCTGTGTGTCTACTTTCATGCCAATTCCATGCTATTTGGGTTACTATAGCTTTGTACTATACTATGAAGTCAGGTAAGGTGATATCGCCAGCTTTGTTCTCTTTTGTTCAGGATTGCTTTGGCTATTTGGGATATTTTGTGGTTCCATACAAATTTTAGTATTTTTGTATTTGTATAAAAATATTATTGGTTTTATGATACATTGAATTTGTAGATTTCTTTGGATAGTATGAACATTTTAACAATATTTATACTTTTAATTCATGGACATAGGATATCTTCCCTTTTTTGTATCTCCTGTTTAATTTCTTTTATTAGTGTTTTATAGTTTTTATTGTAAAGGGCTTTTACTTCTGTGGTTAAATTTATTTCTAGAGGTTTTTTGTAGCTATGATAAATGAGATTACTTTCTTGTTTTATTTTTTAGATTGTTTGCTTTTGACATATAGAAATGTTACTCGTTTTTGTGAATTGATTTTGTTTCCTACAACTTTACTAAATTTGTTTATCCATTCTAAGAGCTTTTTTTGGGCAGAATTTAGTTTTCTTTTTTCCGGATATAAATGTGATCATGTTGCCTGCAAACAAGGAAAGTTTGACTTCTTTCTTTCCATTTGAGTTGCCCTTTATCTCTTTCTCTTATCTAATTGCTTTGGCTAGGATGTTCAGCAATATGTTGAATAATGGTAGTGAAAGTGGAAATCTTCATCTTGTTCCACTTCTTAGAGGAAAGACTTTTAATCCTTCCCAATCAGTATGATACTAGCTGTAGATGTGTTATAGATTACCTTTATTGTTTTGAGATATGTTATTTTTATATCCAGTTTGTTGAGAGTTTTATCATAAAATGATGTTAAATTTTATTCTGTGCTCTTTCAGCATCTATTAAAATGATCATATGATTTTTTTCCCTTGATTCCATTGATGTGATGCATCACATTTATTGATTTGTGTATGTTGAACTACCTTTACATTCCTGGGATGAATCCTACCCGATCATGATGAATGATCTTTTTAAAGTGTTGGTGAATTTAGTTTGCTGGTATTCTGTTGAAGATTGAATGTTTTTGCATCTGTTTACCTCAGTGATATTGGTCTATAGTTTCTTTTTGTGTTTGTCTTTGGCTGGTTTTGGTATGAGGATAATGATGTCCTCACAGAATGAGTTTGGAAGTATTTTCTACTCCTCAATTTTTTAGATTAACTTGAGTAAAATTGGTATTAGTTGAGAACATACTTTCTGTCATTTTTTTCTATTAATACACCAATATGGAACTGAAAGAATTCATGTTCCGCAATTATGATATCTAGTACACTCCAGTCCCTGTGTACTGCATCTATGCTGGTAACTGCATCCAATTTTTCATTAAATTTTTATTGTTATAAAATATGCATAATATAAAATTTACCACCTTAATCATTTTAAGTATACTTTGTACTGACCAAGAGTAAACTAATACTGTGCTTGAAATTATGAACGTGAATGGTGGAGAAACAGTCATAGTTTCAAGTAAAAGATCTTTTTGACAAATAGCATTAAACTATCACAAAATGAAACAAATAACACTTTGTGTTTATTCTTAGCCAAGGCTTGTATCTGAAAAGCATTATTGCTGTAGCAATTGATTTTCTTGTATTCTAACATAGTGAAGGATTTTTAAAAATGTTTTTAGGTAACCTGAAAAAAAGAAGGTGATTTATTTTCTGCTAAGTCTTATTACCAATCGATAGTAACAAGAACTGTAAAAGTGCCTTGGAGAATGCTTAATTATCTTTTGAGATGCTCTCAGAACATCTGAAGAGCGGCTTACAAAAAGGAAAAAAAATTAACTTCTCCTAAGAACTATATTCAGTCAATCAAACTATAACTGATTTGTAGTTATCCCATGTCATAACCCCTTAGATTTTTAAGTAAATAAGAGAAAATCATTTTTAGTCAAGGGAACAAAATAAATAATAGAAAAATAATAAAGAACCAACAATTGACAACAAGGTTTATCTTTAAAAAGCTTCTAATTTGATCATTCCTTTTTATAATCTTCTAATTTATTTCTTAAAAGATAGACAAATCACTCAAAACAATCCATTAAAAAAGCACAAAAATGGTTTCTGATGTTGTAAAGATACTAATGAAAAATAGAATCATTATGCTGGTTCTTCACAAGTCTGAAATCATCAGAGGCTAAAGAATCCCTGCAGAAGTGATTTTATGTAATTTCCCAGCTGAGTACTGCCTTTCCAGTTGAGGAAAACTTAGCTAAAGAGCTCTTTTATCACTTGGAGAAACTTCAAGAAATGAGGAAGCATTTCTTCCAGCCAAAATTCCTTCTTTAAAATTAGAGAATAATGTTAATGAACTACATCTGTGTTAGCAAAGAGGACTGTAGAATGATTTTTATTTGTGACCCAGGAAACCCTTTATGACACTGATGTGACTTAAGAGTTTATGCATCAAATTAATCTGTGATAGAAACTGTATATCAGCATGAAATTTGATGCTTGTTATAATATCACATATTATCTTTTTTCATGCTGTCTTTGATCTATCCTGAAGCTGTGTCAAGGGAAATAGCTATCTAAAATGTAATATACTATCACAGAGAGGTTGCATCTTAGTCTAAATCCCTTATCCTGGACCATGTAAATTAATTTTGGATACGGGCTTCATATTTGTTCTAAACATTTGCTTATCTCTCAAACTGCAGGCAGTAATGAGTCTAAAAACAGGATACTGTTTTGTCCCTTAGTAGTGAATGTGTCATTGAGAAGATTGCCATGCATTACACACCACCTCAGTCTTGTTGATCCCAAAGCAGAGCTTTCATATTTGATTAGTGTTCAGCAATATCCACTATAACTGAACCTCCTATGTCTCCATCAGCTATTTGGTATGCTCTAACTAGAGAAGTCAGTTTGCTTTATTCAAAGGCACTTGAGAACCACATTCAGAGCAGTTTGTTGCCCTCTCAATCTCAAAAGGAATAATCCTTAACTAATTACTTGGCAAAGCATTTTATGTTTGTGAATGAATATCATGGCCTTTAAAAAATAATTTAATTATTTTTGCCACCTTTTTATTCAAGTAAAATTTTAACAACTTCTGTTTAGTACAATTGAAAATGTGGTGTCATTAAAGAATGTTTTCTGCTAAATTCCAAATCACAGGTTTATGAACCATCTCTCAGCAGAAGAATCAATTTCTACTAAGTATTCATTTTATTAATTCAGGCTATTGACAATCTTATGGTAGGAGGTGGGTACAAAAATAACAGCTGATAGCTGGGTGTAGTGACTCATGCCTGTAATCCCAGCATTTAAGGAAGCTGAGGTGAGAGGAATACTTGAGCCCAGGAGCTTGAGACCAACCTAAGCGACATAGAGAGACCTTGTCTCTAACTAAATTCAAAAAATTAGCGGGGGTTGATGGCATGCACCTGTAGTCACAGCCTCTACCTCCTGTGCTAAATTGATGCTTCTGCCTCTAGAAGCATCAATTTAGCACAGGAGGTAGAGGCTGAGATGAGCCAAGATTGTGCCACTGCACTGCAGCCAGGGCAACAGAATGAGACCCCAACCCCCAAAAAAGAATGATCAGTTCATATAATTTGATTTAGATTTAAAAAACAAAAACAAAACAATGCAAACAGCCACTAAACTCATTGCAAATATTAGTACAATAAAAATACACAAACATCCATCCCTTAAATTACTAGAAAAAGATACAAAGTTACAGAATTCACAGTCATCTCAGATTGGATAAAATTATTTGCATTTTAGAGTGATTGCATAAGACCTGTGTTCATTGAGACAATTTTAAAAAGCTTTATCAGGAATAGAAATTTTGATATTGATTGTACTTTATTAGATAATGAAGATTTTTTTCTCTAACTAAGTTCCAAATTTGGGGGGTTATTACTGTAAATTTAATTTGCCATTAATTTAAATAATCAAATTAATGGGGTTAAGAGGAATTTTAAAATTCTCTGGCATAAATATCTATAGCTTCTTTCTTCTGTGGTTTTTGAAACAAATTGTTTAGCTAAGAAAACTGAGTCAGGCAGGGGCATGTAATCTGTCCCTTAACATCTTGTCAGTCTTTTGTGCCTTTGATTTTCAACCTTCAGTCCATTCATGCAGCATCTTCATTGGACATTCACTAAGAACAGAAGTCTATGCTGGGTCTTGGGGATACAGATACAAGTGAGGCAGATATACTATCTGTCCTCACGGAACTTATGTCTGTGTGAGGTTGATGATGAGCTTGTTAAGGTAAACAGGTAAAGATCCAGTGAAGGAATGCGAATGAAAATATGTAATCATAGCCTGGAATTTTGATGGAGACTTATATCAACATTATAGGGGAAGAGCGCCACTCTTCTTCAGGTCAGAGAAGGTGTCCTTCAGGAGGTAGCATTTGAGCTGAGTCACAAAGTTAAGTAGGATTTAGACCCTATTTTTACCATTGAGTCATGAATGGGATCGTGGTTTTTATTTGGTTCTCTGTTCGTTTGTTGTTGGTGTGTAAGAGTGCGGTTGTCTTTTGCACATTGATTTTGTACCTGAAAATATCAACCTCATTTCTCTTCTTATTTTTCCTCATTCAACAATTATGAGGAGCTAAAGGTATGAAAGACATTTTACAGGATACAGTGAGTACTACCAAGGCGAGTCTGCCAAGGACTCTGCTCTCCAGTTTCACAAGGTGAGAGAGAGAGAACATGAAATAAGGGAGAAAGTGATGGACAAAAATGGGGATGAGAAGCAAAAGAAGGGAACTTTAATTCCATTTGGAGCAATCAGGGAATAATTCCTGGATGCGGTGGCATTACAGGTGGCAGAAATATGATTGCAAGGCGTTGTAACCCTGAGTAAGTCCTGCTGGATAGGAGGATTGTTTTCCTTGATCTCAAAAGTACTGGATTCCCGACTTTATCCGACCAGGATTTATCTTAAGATAAACCAGGGTGTAAGAAACCAATAATGTATGATTTGAGAACAATTTTAAGAAAGGACTACCTCTCTCTCAAGCTTCTACTTCTACATCTGACACAGGTCATGAAACAAATTACATCATGATGAAGACATTTCTTTCCACAAAAGATTCATTCAAACTCTACCTAAAAGGAAATATTACTGGATTTAAGCTAAGGTTTTCCAAATGTCTTTTGAAAAAACCCAAGTCCTGGATATGTCTGTGACAAGAAAGTTTTCATTATAATTAAATCTGGGAAATACTGCAATTTGTAGAACTCTCTTGAAAATTAACTATGTACTTGTGCATTTAGTAATTCTGTAGTTAAAAAATAAGTTAGCTGACCTTTGAGCACCTTCTCCCTTTATTTTTCACAGAATGTCTATTAATGTTGAAGGAGCTCTGAGATGTGTCAATCATTTCTAAACAGCAGGAAAAGTTATTTTTCCCCATAGCAGACATGAGCCTGCAGCATGCTGGAGGACACTGAGTTCTGATCAGTGGATGGAGGGATTGATGATGGGGAAAAGGAGGCAAAGGGGAGAAGAGAAGAGGATGGGCATAATGAAAATATTTTGGATAAGTGAACAATTCTCTGGTCATCTCTGATACCTCTAGCTAATGGAGGGAGGACAGTTCACACCCTGAAAGGCTGCCCTAGGGTTTGCTGTCATTTGTGGCCATGCTCAGCTTCTGGAAGTGTGAGGACTTGAGAAGGTCTAGACTTTCTGATGGTTTAAGGTGCTTCCTCCTGGGGACCTAATAACCATTTAATGATGCATAGCAACATCAAGTTTCGACACTGAAGGTTATAAACACATTAAAATCTCTCCAACACCAGTTTTCTTGTACTCCTACCAGAAACCACACACTGACAGAATTAGGACGTGGGCACGGGGAATTGTATTGCTAGGCAATGGGAAATATAAAAAATAAGATTTAGTCAACTTAAGTAGACATATGAAACCAAAAAAAAATTTTAATTTTTTTCAAAACTCAATCCTTAACAAACAAAAGAGTCGTTGCTAAAAATCAGTATGCTAACTTTTAGTCATTCATGTGCTTTAGAACATGTGAGTCAAAGATAAACTTCACCTTTAGACCTCATAAGATGCTTATTCATATTGTTATCAAAGTGCATAAAGTATTATATGTTCATTGAAAATAAAATTATTTAAAATACAAAAATCACCTCTCTAGTAATAAATAACAACAACAGATGCTGGCGAGGGTGTGGAGAAAAAGGAATGCTTATACGCTGCTGATGGAAATGCAAACTAGTGCAACCTCTTTGGAAGACAGTGTGACAATTTTTGAAAGAACTATAAATTGACCTTCCATATGACCCAGCAATTCCCCTATTGGGCATATACCTGGAGGAATTAAAATCATTTTACAAAAAAAGATACCTGCACAGGTAAGTTTGTTGCAGCTCTATTCACAATAGCAAAAACATGGAACCAACCATGTTGCCCATCGAAGCTGGACTGGATAAAGAAAATGTGTTACATATACACAATGGAATATTATGCAGCCATAAAGAAGGACAAATATATGGACTTCGCGGCAACTTGGATGAATTTGGAGTTGATTATATTCAGTGATCTGTCACAAAAACAAGGAGCAGAGTACCATATGTTCTCACTTATAAGTGGACCTTGAACAATTACAATGCTATAAGAAAACATTTGGCAGTAATGGGAAACTGATAGGGGAGGAGGTTGGGACTGGCAGTTGAGGGAAACTGCTAGGGGAAGGAGGGGCATACCTCATCAACAAGGGTACCTGCATAATCAGTATTTGTGTACCTAACCCTGAATTGTATCCCACATCTTTATAATTAAAATTTTTTTTAAAAAATAGTGTGTTGATGTACATCATTTCAGAAAGTTTTTTCCGAGATGCACATCTAAATAAACACAAGTTTTTCAAACTTTGAATCTTACTACAAAATCTGTTTTATAGACTTCTTCCTTCAAAAATGTAAGGACAGCACTTTCTCTTGTCATTATTCTACACAGTATGCCCTTATGTGAGTATACCACAGTTCTTTTAACAATATATTTGTCATGTTTTATACCCTATGTTTTAATGTCATACAGAAACACTGAAATGAACATTTTTATATGTAAATCTTTTTATTTGCCTTTGATTTTTTTTCTTTCAAGATAAGTTTCTAAAGGCAAATTTCTGAGTCACAGTATTTGAACAATTTAAAAACTACAGTGTAAAAGATGTCAAACTGCCCTTTAGATATCGTGTGTCTTACAGGCTCCCAGAAACTGTGTAAAGGAGTCAGTATTTCTCCATTTTTACTGAAAATTGGAATTTTAGTGCCAAAAGAGTTATTTAAAAGTCTTCTTTCACTCATATTTTATCCCAAATGCCCCTGGTTATATTCTGATTAAGGTAACTAGATACAATTTTTCTTGCTCTTCAGTGAGATTGATTTCAAGGCTGAGAATTTTACATAAAGCTAATTTTTAGAAAGTGTAAACTATACAGACATCTCTTATTTATTTAATAGTGTTTAATACAGGGAATTTGAATGAGACAGAATAAAGCTATCACATTATTTCTTGTCAAATTAAGTGGTTATAAAACAGCTGCAATCACTAGCTTAATGAGAGTAGAGGTTTTACATAACTATAGATAGATTACTGTCTTCATCTTCTTGTTAATGATTGACAAGTACACAATAAAACAGTTACGTGGTCACATAGAAATTGGAGACCATTTTCTTTTTCACAAATTTTTGTTTGGCTCACTTAAGTAGGAGTTCTTACATGTTGAACACTTTTAAAAAATAATAATACTATATATGTCAAGTAGCTTTTTATGCAAATAGTGTAGAATCAGAAATTCACCTCATTATGGAGTAAATGTGATGTCATAGGCTACTGATAAAATGCTATTTGCCTTGGCAATTAACATTTTTCATTTTTCTCGAAAGTATCAGACTTTGCACAAACACTAATAAGGCATTAAGATCCCTAAACTGGCCGGGCTCGGTGGCACAGCCTGTAATCCCGCGCCTTTAGGAGGCTGAGGTGAGTGGATTTCCTGAGCCAGCGGGTTCGAGACCTGCCTGGGCAATTTGGCGAGACCTCATCTCTACAATAAATCAAAAAATAAGCTGGGCATGGTAGTGCATGCCTGTAGTTCCAGCTACTTGGAAGGCTGAGGCGGAAGGATCGCTGGAGCCCAGCAGGTTGAGGCTGTGGTGGCCGGGAGCGGCCACTGCACTACAATCTGGGTGACAGAGTGAGACTCCAACTCAAAAAAAGAAAAAAAGAAAAAAAAATCCCTAAACTGTAATGCAAAAAATAAATTGTAACTTTGGTGTGTAGAGCACACTCAAAGGAAGCTATAAATTAAAATTCTTTAATGATTATTTGTATTTAAGTCTAAAGGAAATACTCCAAAATAAAGGAAAGATTACTTTAGAATCATCAGCATTTTGTTTTGTCTGATCACATAGTTTTACTTTCCAAGGTTAAAATGCAGGCAAATGTTTTGGAAAGGAGACATGTTTTGACTACAGATTGCTATTGTTAGCTGTGAGATTTTCTTTTTTTAAATTTTATTTTAAAGATATGGGGTACTGTTCAAGATTTGGGAGATAAGTAGTAAGCCAACAGGTAAAGTTTGGGCATCCCTTTGGGCCACATTCACCTGGTTTGAGATTAGGTATTCTTATTAATGTTATATGCCCATGCTTTCTCCTCTGGCAACATCCTGCTACTGCCAAGCAGTTTCTTATAGTATTATGATAAATGTTCGGGGTCCACTTATAAGTGAGAACATGTGGTACTCAGTTCTTTTTTTCTGTGATAGATCGCTGAGTGTGATAGACTCTAAATCCACCTAAATTGCTGCAAAATCCATACGTTTGTCCTTCTCTATGGCTGCGTAATAGTCCATTGTGTATATGTACCACATATTTTTTACCCAGTCCACTTGTGATGGCAGTATGATTGGTTCCGTGTTTTTGCTATTGTGAATAGAGCTGCAACAACATGCATGTGCAGGTATCTTTTTTATATAATGATTTCAGTTCCTCCAAGTATATTCCCAGAAAGAGGATTGCTGGCTCATATTGAAGATCTATTTTTAGATTTTTTTTTTATTTTCTATTTTCCACAAAGAATGTATTAATTTACACTCCCCCAAAAAGTGTAAGATAGTTCCCTTTTCCCTGCATCCCATCAAGCAGCTGTGGTTTTTTGAGTTGTTGGTGATGTCCATCCTGACTGGAGTGAGGTGATATCTCAGTGTGGATTTATTTTCTTTTTCTTATATTTTAAGTTGAAACTTATTTTTTTTTATTTATCATTTATTTATTTATACTTTAATGTGGAGTATAATTCAGGATTAGGTATGCAAGTGGTCATCATACAGGTAAAGCTTGGGCCTTTGGTCATCTAGAAGGTCCATTTCTTAGTTCTTTTAGAAATCACCACATGTTTTCCACAGAGGTTGAACTAATTTGCATACCCACCAGCAGTGTAGAAGCATTCCCTTTTTTTCCACGTACTCACCAGCATCTGTTGTTGTTTGTTTTATTAATGATGATGATTCTTACTGGGGTTAGGTGATATCTCAATGTGGTTTTGATTTGCTTTTCTCTGATGATTAGTGAGGCTGAGCACTTTTTCACACGCTGCTCATATATTTTCTTTTGAGCAGTGTCTATTCATGTCCTTTGTCTATTTTTTATATGTCTTTTTCTTTTCAAAAATTTTTTCTTTTCCTTTTTTTAATTTTAAAGATGAGGGGTACAATCAGGGTTAAGTATACAAATGTTCATCATGCAGGTACCCTTGCTGATGAGGTGTACCCCTTCCTTTCCTGTCGGATTCCCGCTACTGCCAATTCTACCTCCCTCCCCAGCAGTTTCCCACTACTGCCAATCCTTTTCTTTATAGTATTACATAATTATTCAAGGTCCACTTACGAGTGAGAACATGTAATACTCAGTTCTTTGTTTCTGTGATAGATCACTCAGTATTATAGACTCTAAGTCCATCCAAGTTGCTGTGAAGTTCATAATTTTGTCCTTCTTTATGGCTACATAATATTTCATAGTGTATATGTACCACATTTTTAAATCCAGTCCTTTTTTGATATCTTTGCCCATTTTTTAATGGTGCTGTTTTTGTTTTGTTTTGTATTTTCTTTTGTCACATTTGAATTCCTTGTAGATTCTGGATGTTAGGTCTTTGTCAGACATATATTTGGCAAATATTTGTTTCGATTCTATACTGTCTCCCTGCTCTTTTGATGGTTTCTTCTGCTTTGCAGAAGATTTTCAGGTTAATGAGATCCCACTTGTGTATCTTGTCTCTTATGGCATGGAAATCTGGGATTTTAATCAGAAATTAGTTGCCTACCCTGATTTCCATAAGGGTGTCTCCTGTGTTTTCTAAGATTCTTATAGTTTGGGGCTTTTCAGGTTTTTGATCCATTTGGAGTTGATTTCTGTGTATGTGATAGGTAGGGGTCTTGTTTCAGTCTTCTGCATGTGGTCAGCCAATTTTCCAAGCACCATTTACTGAATAGGGTCTCCTCTCCTCAGTGTTTGTTTGTGAAGGCTTTGTTGAAGATGAGTTGCTTGAGAAATTGAGATTTTGCTTCCAGAATCTCTATCCTGTTTCATTGGTCTATATTCCTATTCTTGTACCAATACCAGGATGTTTTTACTATAATACTGTAGTCTTATAGTAAAGTTTAAAGTCTAAAAGTGTGATACCTCCTGCTTTGTTTCTTTTGATGAGGATTATTTTGGCTATTTGTGGTTGTTTATGTTTCCGTGTGAATTTCTATTTTGTCATTTTTAGGTCTGAGAAGAATGATGTTGGTAATTTAATGGGTATTGCATTGAATCTGTAGATTGCCTTTGGTAGGGTGAACATCTTAATAATGTTGATTCTTCCTACATATGGGCATGGAATATTTTTCCATTTGTTTGTATCTTCTTTGATTTCTTTGAGCAGTGTTTTGTAGTTTGTATTGTAAAGTTCTTTCCCTTCTCTGGTTAAGAAGATGTCAAGGTATTTCATTTTTTTGTACCTATTGTGAATGGAATTGTGCTTTTCATTTGGTTCTCTGCCTGTTTGTTGTTGGTATATACAAATTTGACTGTCTTTTGGACTTCATTTTGTGTCCTGAAACTTTGTCAAAGTCCTTTTTCAATGCAAGGAGATTTTTGACAGATTCTCTTGGGTTTTCAAGGCATAGGATCATATTGTCAGCAAGGAGTAATAATTTAACTTCCTCTTTTTTTATATGGCTACTCTTGATTTCCTTCTCTTATCTGATTGCTGTAGCTAGGAATTCCAACATTATATTGTACAGGAAGGGTGAGAGTGGGCAACCTTATCTTGTTCTGGTTTTCTGAGTAAATGCTTCTGATTTCTGTCCTTTTAGCAATATGTTGACTGTGGTTTTATCATAGATGGCTCTTACTATTTTGAGGTATATTCCCTCTATTCCTAGGTGCTCAAGGGTTTTTATCAAGAAGATGTGATGTATTTTATTGAAAGCTTTTTCTGTACCTAATGATATAATCATGTGTTTTTACATCTGTTGATGTATTTAATTATCTTATGTTCTAGCAGTTGTTGAACCATCCCTGCATCTCGGGGACGAAGCCTAACTTGGTCATCGTGGATGATTTTTGAGATGTGCTGTTGGATCCAATTTGCTAGAATCTTGTTGAGATTTTTTACATCTATGTTCATTAGGGATATTGATCTGTAGTTCTCTTTATTTGTTGAATCTTTACCCAGTTTGCTTTGTAAAATGATTTGGGGAGAGTTTCATCTTTCTCAATTGCCTGGAACACTTTTAATAGGATTGGTATCAGCTCCTCCTTGTATTTTTTTTTTTTGAGTTGGAGTCTCACTCAGTCGCCCAGACTGGAGTGCAGTGGCCACTCCCGGCCACCGCAGCCTCGACCTGCTGGGCTCCGGCGATCCTTCCACCTCAGCCTTCCAAGTAGCCGGAATTACAGGCATGCGCTACCACACCCGGCTGATTTTTTTGATTTATTGTAGAGATGAGGTCTTGCTGCCCAGGCGGGTCTCGAACCCACGGGCTCAGGCAATCCACTCACCTCAGCCTCCCAAAGGCACGGGATTACAGGCTGAGCCACCGAGCCTGGCTCCTCCTTGTATGTTTTATGGAATTCTGTTGAACAGTTGTCTGACCCAGGGACTTTTTTTGTAAGCAATTTTCTTATGATGGGGTCAATTTCCTGGGTTGTTATCAGTCTATTCAGTGTCTCGATTTCTTCTTGTTTCGACTTTGAAAGGTTGTGTGATGTCAGGAAGTTCACCGTTTCATTTAGATTATGAAGTCGGTTTCCATACAGGTGTGTATAGTAATCTCTGAAAATCTTTTGTATTTCTTCAGTGCCAGTTGTGACTTGATATTTTGTGTTTCTGACTGTTTATTTGGGCTTTTTCTCTCTTTTTTGTGGTAAGTCTGGCTAGGTGGTCCATCAATCTTGTTTATCCTTTCAAAGAACCAACTTTTTGCTTCACTATTTTTTTCTATGATATTCCTATCTTCTGTTTCCTGTATTTGGCTTTTACTTTAGTGATCTGGATTCTTCTGCTAATGTTAGGGTTTTGGTAGGCTTTCCCTTTATGCTCCCTTAGGTGACTTGTTAGGCTGTTAATTTGTTCTCTTTCTATTTTCTTGGTGTGTGTTCGTAGAGCTATGAATTCCCCTTTTAGTACTACTATCTTGGCATCCCAGAGGTTTTGGTAAGGTATTTCTTCCTTTTTTTATTTGTTTCCAGGAATCTGTTAATTTCTGTTTTGATTTTTGTGTTGACCCAGCAGTTGTTCAGCATCATGCTGTTTAGTGTCCATGTCTTTGTGTGTTTGGGGGGAATTTTGTTGATAATATTTCTTTTTATTCCACTATGTTCTGAGGAGGTGCATGGCAATATTTTGATCTTATAAAATTTGTTTCTGCTTGATATAAGCTCAAGGATGTGAATAATCTCAGAGTACATTCCATATGGTGACAAACAGAATTCATATTCTATGATTGGGTGGAGTGTTCTGAAAGTATCTATTAATAAAGTCCATTTAGTAAAATTTCAAATTGAGATACCAGATCTCATTGTTGTTTTTTTGCCTCAGTGATCTATCTAGGGTTGTTGGCAGGGTATTTAAGTCCCCAGTTATGAATAGTGTTAGAGTCAATATCTTTTCTTAGCTTACTTAGTAATTGCTTCATAAAACCTGGTCTTTCCGTGATGGGTGCATATATGTTTAGGGTGAATATTTAGTGTTGATAGATTGAACTAAACTTTTATAATTATGTTTTTTCCTTTGTATCTTTTTAACTTTTGATAGCTTAAAGATTGTTTTGTGTGATATTAAGATCATAATTTGCCTGAAAATTTCTTTACCATCTTCTAATTTTGAGTCTGTGGGAGTCCTTTGTATCGAGATGTGCTTCCTGGAGGCAGCAAGTTGTTGGGTAATTTTTTTTCCTCAGTTTTCCATTCCATGTCTTTTCAGTGGTGCATTTAGTCCATTCATGTTCAGACTGATTATTGAGATGTGAGATTTTATCCTTGCCTCTCATGAAGTTCTTTATTGTTTTTGTTGCTGTTCTTTGTTTATTTGTTGGCTAGTTTTCTTTATATTTTTGGGTTGATATGTGTGTGTTTTCAATTTTGCAGTCTCTGTGCCTGCTGTGTTGATTCCCTGTTTTCTTTCCCTTTGGGGAAGAGCATGATCATTTTTTTTCTCTTTTCTTTCTTTTGTGATTAATACCTTCTTAAGCATCTTTTATAGAGCTAGTGTGGGGGCAGCATAAACTCTTAGGGTTTATTTGTCTGAGAAGGAATTTATATCTCCAGCACTAATGACGCTTAGCTTAGTTAGTTAGGAAATTCTTGGTTGGAATTGTTTAGCTTTGAGAACTTTGAAGATTGGAATCTAGTCTCTTCTAGCCTATAGTGTTTCTGTAGATAAGTTTGCTGTTATTCTAATTGTTTTTCCCTGGTATGTAGTCTCATTTTTCTCTCTCATTGTCTTCAGAATTTTTTCTCCTTTTTTTCTTATTTATGTATTTATTTTTAAATTTATTATAGAGATGAGGTATCACCAAGCTGTCCAGACTGGTCTTGAATCCACAGACTCAGGCAGTCCACTTGCCTGGGCCTCCCAAGGTGCTGGGATTACAGGCTGAGCCACTGATCCCAGCCAGATTTTTTTCTTTTATACTTACTTTGTGTAAGTAAATTATTATGTGTCTATGAGTTGGTCTTCTAATTTGATGCCTTGCAGGAGTTCTCTGAATCTTTTGTGTTTGGATGGTTTCATCTCTGATGAGATGAAGACATTTTTCTTGGATAACCTCATGGGATGTTTGTTCCAAGGTGGTCTCTGTCTCCCTTTCTGTCCTAGGAATGCTGATCAAGCATAAGTTCAGCCTCTTAATATAATTGCATATCTCTTGGATGCTTTTTTCCATCTTTTTAAGCTTCCTTTCTGTGTTTTTATTAGTTTGGATTAGTTTCATATTTCAGTCTTTAAGCTCTGAGATTCTTTCTTTTGCTTGGTTAATTCTGTTTTTCATGCTTTTTATTTTGTTATTTATTTTATTTACTGTGTTCTTTATTGCCATCATCTCAGTTATCAAATCTTTTATTCTTTCTTCTTGTCTTTCCTTGTTTCTGTTTTATCTTCTTTGTCAATAACTTGACATCTGGATTTGTGATTTGACACCAGTCATTCTTGGGGCTCTTCATTGTTTGAGTTTCAAAGTATATATTCTCAGGCACCATCTTTCCAGGAGCTTGAGGGTGTACCTGTGTTCTGTTGACTCGTCTTCATTCATAATGAAATTTCCCCCTTTTCTCCTCTGCTCTTTAATTCCATTGCTCAGTGATGGGGGGATATCTTTTACTTCTGTTTGCTCAATCCCCTATTCTTCCTTAGGTATATAGGTAGATCCTCTGAATTTGTTCACTTTTGAAGCCAGGCTAGGAGTGGGGGATACTGTGATAACTTTTTGCAGTTTTGAGATTTCATTAAGGTGTTAAGGGGAAAGATATGGTTCAGAAGTTACTTACACATCACAGTGTCTACTGACTGCTGTGTGGGCCCCCTGGAATTCACTTCCCCGCACCTTGCAATATGTTCATGCAGTGGGTGTGTATTTATCACCCTGAGACTAAAATGAGATGAGAGAGAAAGGAAAAGAATGGAGAAAAGAAAAGGGAAATGAAAGAATGATGAAGAGAAAGAAGGAGAAGAAGGAAAACAGACAGGCAAGCAAACAGATAAACAAACAAATAAAAATATACAACAAAAAAAATTGAAGATATATTCTCCCTCAAATAGACCCATATGCAAGAAGAGAGGAAGATAAAGAGGCAAATCAAATTAGCTGACACACACAAAAAGATATGCATGGCAACTGCAGGCCAAAAAAAAATTTTTTTTTTTTTTTACATGAGTTCTCTCTTATGGCTGATTCTGAAACTTCAGGTTCCTTTCCTGTTTTTTGTTTGTTTATTTGTTTGTTTGTTTTACTGATACTTTTAGCTTTCATTGTAGGAAGTAGGCTCTGATCTCTAGACCCTCCCCTCTGCTCTCAGTGCAGGCCTATTAGGCTGCTCACCATGTGGGTCAGATGCCTCATGGATTGCTGTGAGAAGGGGGTTGAATCAGATCAGAACTCACCCCTACTCATCTGTTTCTAGATCTCTCACTCCAATTACACGTGTCTGTGTTTGATCCATTATGGGGGGTGGGCGTCTGTCTCTCCAATATCATGCACTTGGAGTATCCCTTCTGAGCAATGATGGTCAATCCAAGAGAGATGCAGAGATTGCCCCCTCAGTCTCAGCATGCAGGCTGCTCAGAATTAGGAGAGTTAGAGCAGGTCTCTGCATCCTTCCAGAACAGAGAAAATGGCGTTAGCCCCTGTCTTAAGCTTTGGCAGGGTTCAGGTTCTGATTTCTTCCCTGTACTTTGTCTATGGTCACCACTGCCAGTTCCTGGCCTGTTGCCACCGGTGATAGTGTAGGCCAGGTGCCAGGTTCCAAGAGATGACTGATCTCTGCTACCTTTTCCTGAGACATGCCTGGAGAATGGTGGATGTTCCTGCATGCATGGGCACCAAATTTTCAGTTGTGAGATTTTCAAATGTCAGTATGAACAGAGGTAGGACAGCTTTCTTTTAAACAGAAAGACTAAAAGCATATGAACAATTCTGAGACTATTAATGACTCATAATATCCCACAGAATAACCACTGAAGTTTTAAAAACAAAACAAAACGGCAAACTAGCTTATTTGAATTTATCTTAAGGAATTATCATAACATTTCTCCCAAATGGAAACACAAAGCTTTAACACAAATAGTTAAAGAAAGGACAATTAAATATGCTTTTCCAAATCAATTTCCCATATTCAAAGATAGCACAGTATTTATAAGTTTTATTACAGTCTCCATTTTAGCTGTGGATGTGGATGTTCTCAAGGGTTGACTAATGTCTGATCAGTGCTGATCTGTCACTTCTAGCAATGACTTATAGAGGCTGCAGGCATAAGTCCTCCTGTCTTGCTGGGCAAGGAAAAGCCTAAAAAATTCTAAGTTATGTGTACTGCTGATAGCAGTAAAGTCAACATTTTGGAATTCTTCAAACAGTGCTTAAAATCTGGGAATGTAAAAATGTACAATGACAAAAAAATTGCCACATTATTCATTTATACATGGAAAAAAAAAAGAAAGAAATGACTTTAATATCCAAATAGGAAAATTGGGTAAATGTATGAAGACCGTCTTCCCATGGAATCAGAAGTTATTTAGATTAAAATTTAAAAAGAATTTGTGATAACTCAGGAAACTGCTATAAAAGGAGTAGTCAACTATATAAAAACCTAAAAATAATAATAAAAACTACTTATGTCAAAGAGGCTAGAAGAAAATATAGCAGAGACTTAACATTGCTTGGTTTGCTGTGCCTAACTTTGTATGATTTTCTTATCTTCTTGCATTTACAATTTTGCAAATGTTTTCTAAATCTGTATTATTTCCATAATCCAGCCCCGCCCCCCCCATGTGAATTCTACTGTGGATCCCATTAGTAGGTGCAGGGTATGAGGATTCAGAACACCTTTCAAGAGAAAGGGCTTCCCCTGGCTCAAGGCTCCTCCTTTCGGCTGCTCCGCCATTCCTACCAGCTTCTCCTCCCTTCCTTTTCTCCCTTTTGTGCTGCTTTCTATAAGTTTCATGTTTTCCTTTGCAAATGTTTTCTCAGGTAATGGTGCTATCCTTATTTGAAGGAAAGAATAAAATTCAATTTGAATTTCTCTTCCTTTAACTATACATTGTGTGGAAAATCATTACACTAAAATAAAATGCCACCTGTATTCTTTCACCCTCTTTGTGGCTCATGGGTGCACCAGTGAGTCTATCTGTCACCCAGAATGAACACAGGTTACCTGTCATATTATCTCGCTTCTACTCTGGCACCCACTTATAAGGGGCACTTTCGAGGTCAGTGTCAGGAAAGGACAATATCTGTGCTCAAGAGCTTTGTTATCCCCCAAAGAAGCTGAAGTTCAGAGGCAGGAGCAGTGCTGGCATTGGGAAACTGAAAAGGCCCACATGGCTAGATGACTCTAAAGTGGAGAGGTAGGTAGGGCAGATTAGTATGCAAGACCTTCTAGGCTAAGTTAATTAAGGATGTTAGGCTTTATCCAAAGGTCACTAGGTAGCTCTCGAAGGATTTTAAGCAAGAAAGAATGATATGATGTGATATGCAAAGTAAACGTTGATTCTGGATATGGTCCACACTGGCACAGTTGGTGGGAAATACACCAGGATAAGAGCCCAGGTCCTCTGGATTATGAAATGAAATTTCGTTCCTCAACTATGGAGTAGACTGTTAAATGCAACCTACAGTTTACAAATTGTAAGGAAAGTGCCGCATGTGAAGAGACTGTTAGGACAATTACCATGCAGCTCTGGTTTCCCTGTTAGTATAATTTTGATCCCAGCCAATCCATGCTTTTCATTGTTAAAAAGACCAAACTCAGCAGGTGTTTGCGCCTGGAAGGAAGAAAGCAAATTAAAAATACCAGCATCGTTTTGGCTACAGGATAGATTTCCTTCAAGTGTCTCTGCACTTCGGCATTCATCCTGCGTTGAAAAAACGTATCCAACTTGCAGATTGCTCCCCCTCAGTGTTACTTTCTATGTCAGACTTGGCAGTCTCAACACTCCATCCAATCTAATTCAGAATCATTAACATTTGTACTTAGCCACATGGATTCAAATGCTGTGTTCTGAACATTTGCAGGCAGATGTTCTCAAAGATGTTCTCTTTTCACAGTTTCCTCAGTTAATTTGCATAGGGCAACCATTACCACTGAACATGAGGTGCAGTCAGCAGAGAAACAATTTTTGTTTGTTTGCTTGCTGTGACGTTCTGAGTGTGTGCTTGTATTGTGGAAGCATTTTACTTTACTGCATTTAAATAACTATTGTTTCCATTATGGTTTGTTGTTGCTGTTTTTGTTGTTTTACTTAATCTGTTGAGAAACAGGTATTAATATAAGGAGGATTTTTTGTTTTATTATTATTTTTTTACTTGCATTTGGATGTTGATTTAAATGGAAGGACATACAGGACCTACTTTTTCATTGAATTCTGCCTCTCTCTCTCTCTCTTTTTTTAAACCAAGATTGAATCCTCTGCCTTTTACTAAAGTGTACATTTAATTTACTCCTTTACACAACTCAGGGTCAGGGTAGTTCTTTAATTAGGAAAACATCATTATGTCTAATATTGATTTGACAGAGTCTTCTTATTTACCTTCCATATCAACACTAAAAGGACCACAAGATAAACACCAAAGTCCAACTCAAACTAAGCATGCTCTTCATGTGTGAATTGTATGACTTCTTTGTTCTTGTCAATCAGAGAATCCTTGTCCAAACTTCAGTGAGGATGAAAAGTTAGTTAAGATTCAGACAAAATTTGCAACTGACAAGGCAGCATTTTTGTCAGTAGGAATCACTTTAGTTAATATATTAGCAAGTATGTCACTTTTTCTCTAGTCTTAGGCCATCATTTTCAACTCTGTTTTCATCCAGTATTTCCCATTCTTTTTGTTGTTTTTATAACTTCCTCTTTTTGAAACTCCTGCTGGTGGCTGGTTTCCATGTAGCTTACATACATGTTCATGCTCAAGTTTTGTTATAAAAACAAGCAAACAAACCCTTTGCTCTTATAAAATGAATGACCACACTTGTTCCCTTTCTTTCTTTCTTTCTTTTTTCAGCAAAAGAGTGCTAAGGGCAGTGAAATAAAGGTGTCAGTGAAAGATCTTTACCCTCAAACACTTATTCTCTTGTCATGCGGTGTTCCAGAAAGATTAATGTGGCCAAGAGGTCCCAGAGGCAAGCAGATCAGTTTTGTAGCTATTGCAAGAGTTTATTAAGTGCAAGGTGATGAATGTTTCACAAAACTGCTGTTCCAAATGTCCTCACTTATTTCACCTATCATGACTTTTTAAAAATTTTACCCTCAAAAATCATCCTCAATACTGAACTTATCTCTCACTGTCATATACCTGCCTTCATTTCAAAGACTTCATTTGGTAGGAATATCAACATTCACCTTAGCTCGTTGTTTTGTATGTTTCCTATCCTGTTTCTGCTTTGTTTTATCTCTTACTTGTCATAACATCTACATTTTCAGTAGAAATAGTCTCTAGGAACCTTAGGTTTCATTGGGTCAGTCAGAAGGCTAAGATTTTTATTATTTTTTTAAGAAGTAGCACATAATGTTACTGATTTTAAGAGGTAATTCACCTCTATGCTATTTTTACTATGATAGAGTGATATTTTGTTTTGTTTTATTTTCTTTTTTCTCCCAGTATATTTTTATATTCGATTAGAAAAATCATTTCTCCCAAGTCTTTATTATAAATGGGTTCAAAAAGAATCAACATCTTTTCAGTGTCAAATTGTCTATCAATGAACAGAGTATAACTTCTCATTTATTCAACTCTTTTATATCTGCAAGTAGAATTAGTAAAGTTGGGAAATCTAAAATTTTCTCTATAATGTCTTTATGCAACTCTTTTAGTAATTCTAAATATTTTATTACCTTCTTGCTAGTTTGAGTAATGTCTTATTTTCAACTTTTTAATTTGGTTATACATGGTATAGGTGAATTTTTGAAAGCTAATCTCATATCAGACAACTTTCTAGAACTATCCTATTATTTTTAAAGAATTTTCCTTTTAATTCTATTAGATTTTCCTTGTAAATGAACATATATTGACAAATAATAATTGTCTATCTCTTCTTTTTCTATCCTTTTACCTCTTTTATTTTTTTAAATACACTAAGATCATCAGTGTTATATAGAAAAAATCAATTCAAATTAAACTTCTTTGTCTCATTTCCTCTTTAAAAAAATGCATCAAAGTCATTTCATTTGTGTGGGTTTTGATACACTTATTTTTATCAACTTAAGGGATTTCCTTTTACTTTTAGTTTCCTCAAAATTTTTATGATGATAATGAATTTCATCAAATGCTTTTTTGTATCTGAAAAGTTAATAATTTTTAATATTGTGTCATGAATTTTGTAAATTGTATTGATGGATGCTCTGATATTAAACTATTATTACATTCCCTACTTGAACATAATATAGTGTATTTTTGTTAAATTGCTGAGTTACAAGACTTAATTTAATTAATTTGGATTTTTTCCCCACCTGAGAAATACCTATACAATTATTTTTTGCCATTATCCTGCTTAAATGATCTGTTCCTTAAAGATTTGCTGTAATTCTTTTAAAAACTGTCTGAGTCCTGAGTACTTTTTGGTAAAGAGGAATGAATTTAATTTATATTTTAATTTTAATAGTTATTGTCTATTCATTAGACCAATATTACCAGTTCTGGCATTTTATTTTTTTTTTAGAAATGTATCCCTTTTTAGATTTCCAAATTTATTGGCATATGGATACACAAAATACCATTTTATTATTTTAGCTGTCATATCTGTAGATATTCCTCTTTTGCATTCTATTATTTATTTAGATATTTTCACCTCCCATCTACTTAAAAATTAGGTGTCAAAAAGAAGTTTGCCTAAGTATTAGTATTTTCAAGTAATCATTTTTGGTTTGTTCATCTTTTTGATTTGCTAGTTTAATATCACTAATTGCTGCCATTAATTTTGTTATTTTCTTTTTATGTTTTTGGCTTTATTAGAGTTTCTTTTTTTGTTGTTTCTTATCTAATTTGATTTTGATTTTGCTTGTATTCTGATAAATCCATTTAAAACTGTAATTTTTTTGTTTGTTTGCTTTTTAAATTGGGGTCTTACTCTGTCACTCAGACTGGAGTGCAGTGCCACAATCACGGCTCACCACAGTCTCAAACTTCTGAGCTCAGGTAATCCTTCCACCTGAGCCTCTTGAGTAGCCGGGACTACAAGGGTGCACCACCACGCCCTGCTAATTTTTAAAAATTTTTTGTAGAAACAAAGTCCTGTTGTGTTGCCTAAGTTGATCTCAATTTCCTGAGTCCAAGCAATCCTTCTGCCTTGGCCTCTCAAAGTGATTGAATTATAGATGTGAGTCATTAGGTGTACTCCACACTTGTTGATATAGAGGCTTTTTATTGTCAGTTAGCTCTAAATTGTTCCCAATCCCCTATTCCATTACCATTTTAACCCAAATTTATTTAGTCATAAGTGTTTTAGTATGCAGACACATTCAATTTTGTAATAACTGATTTAATTTTTTGCATATGGTCGGTGAACATAGTGTATATGCTATTGATTCTTTGAAGTTTCTTGAGACTTCCTTTGAAAGTTAATTTGTTGTCAACTTCTGTGTATGTTTAATGTGTACTCAGAATGACTTATTTTGTTTGTTAGTTGTAAAATTATGTTTACGCTATTAAGTTTATGAGTCGTCTTGAAGTTTTCAAATTTTTCTTACTTTTTTTTACCTTTATCAGTTTCTGAAAATTTTCTTAAAATTCCAAACAAAATTATTCATGTATGTATTTTTTCTATAGGTGTGATGATTGATAATTTTTGTAGTCAAATATGACTACATGTATACCTGCTTATGATTTTCATGCTCTTTTCATCTATTATGTCTGTTAGTATTATATATTATACTTCATTGTCACTTTTGATTTACATTTTGTCCTGAATTGATTTTAATGGCCAACACATTTTCAATTACTTTATATTTTTTCTTATTTTATAAGTTTTTCTTCTCAACTCTTCATTTTTATTTTTTTGCATCTTTTTGTTTCTAACATATATCTTTCATAGGTAGTATAATATTATTAGATCTATTTTTAAAAATCAAATTTGAGAATTTACTGTTAATTTAATCATTTATATTTGCAGTAATTAGAGTTATAATTTATTTCTGCAATTTTATGTCACATTTTCTATTTACATATGTTTCTTTTTCTTAACTGTAACAAGATAGTTTTGTCACTAGTAGAAATTATATATTTGATTTTTGCATGTATGTTTATTAGCCCTAATATACTTAAATTGTCATATTTTTATATCAACACCTTGAGTGTATCAATATTTACATCTTTTCCTCGAATAAGGTATGTACTCTGAGTCACTCTCACCTTCATCTGGTCACTCTCTTTTCCAAAACCTCACCCTTAATGATCATGGTACATTTTATCGACAACAGCGTTGTTCAACAGGACTTCCTGTGATAACAGAAACATTCTATAGCTGTACCACCTAATGCAGAAGCCACTAGCCACATGTCTGTTGATCACTGGAAATATGACTACTACAACTAAGAAAAAAATTTAATTTAATTTTAATTTTCATGTCCAAATGTAGTCAGTGGCTGCTATGTTAGATAACATAGACTAAATAACTTATTTCTGGGTATTCAGAGATATAATTTTTCTTCCTTGAAAGAGGGAAAATTTGTATTTAGACAACAAAAAGTTTATTTATTCATTTATCCTTACTCTCTATATCTTGCAGTATTTCTCTGAATTTATTTCTCTACTTATTGGCTTACTCTGTTTAAGATTGTTTTCATAAACATATTGGGAAATAAATTATGAGTTGTTACATCTGAGAATGACAAATTTTAACCCTGTAAATTTTAGGCTTAAACGTATTTTTTGAGTGCTTTGAAATGTAATTTATGTTTTTCTTGCATTCATTGTTGCTATTTTGAAATAAAATATCCATTTGAATTATATTCTTTTGTGTGTTTTTTTTTGAGTCAGAGTCTCACTCTGTGGCCCGGGCATACTCACGGCCACTGCAGCCTAAACCTGCTGGGCTCAGGTGATCCTTCTACCTCAGCCTTCCAAGTAGCTGGAACTGCAGTCATGTGCCACCATGCCTGGCTAATTTTTCTTGATTTATTGTAGAGACAAGGCCTCTCCAAGTTGCCCAGGCTGCTCTCGAACCCCTGGGCTCAGGCGATTCCCTCACCTCAGCCTCCCAAAGTGCTATGATTATAGGTGTGAGGCACTGCGCCTGGCCACTAGAAGTTTTTAAGTTTTCTCTTTATTTCTGGTACTTTAAAAGTATATTATACACCAGATGCAGTGGTTCAAGCCTGTAAACCCAGCACTTTAGGAGGCCAAGGCTAGATGATTGCCTGAGCCCAGGGGTTCGAGACCAGCCTAGGCAACTTGGTGAGACCTCTTCTCTACAATAAACCAAAAAAATTAGCCAGGTGTGGTAGCATGTGCCTGTGGTTCCAGTTACTTGGAAGACTGAGGCAAAAGGATTGTCTAAGCCTAGTAGCTCGAGGCTGTGGTGGTCGTGAGTGTGCCACTGCACTCTAGCCTGGGTGACAGGGCAAGAACCCAACTAAAAAAAAAAGTATTGTAATATCACTTGGTTGATTTTTTTCTTATCTGATATGTCTCTCCATGAGCCATTTCAACTGATATTTTACAACTTTATTTAATTGTAGGACATTGCCAATCATTATTAATCATTATATTAACATATTATCTTTCCTGCATTAATTATTTTTTTCTCTTATTTTCAGACTATTTTTATAGTGTCAACATATACATTTTATCTGTAGCCCTTCTTTTTGTTATTTTAATCCCTTTGACCTCCTGATGGTCTCTGTTATAATACCTCAATTCAGTCTTCTATACCACCTGACTGTTTTCAACTGCGTCCATGCTACCATCCAACTCATCAACTAGGTTTTTTTTTTGGTGGAAAAACATTGTTAGTTGTGAACAAATACATTGCAGTTATGGATCATTTTATTCCATGTATACAATGCTCTATCAAGCATTGTTATTAATATTATTTTTATACAAAAATACGAGCCACTGAAATGTTAAATAACTTGACCAAAGACACACAGTTAATGGTTCTAGTTGTTGAACCTGAATCTATATTCCTTACCATTATGACATGTTTCATACTAAGAAATTTATAATAAGCAATACAGTGTTTTCATTGATATATAATAGATGTGCATATTTTGGAGATGTATGTAATAATTGCATACATTCATATAATATGTAAAATCAAATCACAGTAACTGGGATACACATCACCATGAATAAATATGTTTTTCTTTCTACTAGGAACATTCAAATTATTCTCTTTTAACTGTTTTGAAATGTACAATTGATTAATGTTTCTTGTAATGACCCAACTAATCTACCGGGCACTAGGTCATATTTCTTCTATCTAACTGTATATTTGTACTCATTAATCAACCTCTCTTTATCTTCCAACCCTCACCTCCAGAACCATCAATCTACTTTCTATCTCCATGAGATCTGCTCTTTTAACTCCCACATAAGAATGAGAACATTTGATGAATTTGTCTTTCCATATTTGGCTTATTTCACTTAACAAAATCAGCAATATTTATTAAAGAGAATATCCTTTTCCCATTATTTGTTTTAGGTGCCTCTATAATGTGTGGATTTATATTTGAGTTCTCTATTCTGCTCCATTGGTCTATTTATCTGTTTTTATGCCTGTATCATGCTGATTTGGTTACTATAGCTTTGTAGTATATTTTGAAGTCAGGTAGCGTGGTTCTTCAAGTTTTGTTCTTTATTGATCAGGATTCCTTTGGCTATTCTAGGTCTTTTATGGTACCATATAAACTTTAGGATTATTTTCTGTAGTTCTATGAAGACTGTCATTGGAATGTTTAATAGGGATTACATTGAATCTGTAAATTGCTTTAGGTAATATCATCATTTTAACATATTTATTTTCCAATTCATGAGCATGGATATCTTTTTATTTTCATGTCCTCAGATTGTTCACTGTTGATTTAAATAAATACTATTGACTTTTGTATATTGACTTTGTATCCTGCAACTTTGCTAAATTTGTTTATTCATTACAGCAGGTTTGTGTCAGTTTTTAGGTTCTTCTAAATATATGATCATATCATCTGAGAACAAGGCTAATTTGACTTCCTCCTTTTCAATTTGAATGTATTTCATTTCTTTCTCTTGTCTAATTTCTCTGATCAGAAATTTTAGTATTATAATGAATAAAAGTGGTAAAAGTGGGCATTTTTGTTTTGTTTCAGATTTTAAAAGAAAGGCTTTCAAATCTTCCCCATTCAGCATAATGTCATCTATAGGCATGTCATATATGGCCTTTATTATTTTGAAGTATATTCTCTCAGTACTCAGTTTGTTTGACAAAAGGGAATCCCAAACTTTACCTGTATTATGACCACTTGTATACCTAATACTTAATCGTACCTCATGTCTTTAAAATAAAATAAATACTCAGTTTGTTGAGATATTTTGTTACAAAGAGATGTATCTTATTGAATGCTTTTTAAGCATCTATTGAAACGGTCAAATGGTTTTTGTTCTCCATTTTGTTAATGTGATTTACCATGTTGCTTGATTTGTGTGTATTGAACCATCCATACACCCCTGAAGTCATTCCTACTAGATCATGGTAAATGAAATTTTTAATATGTTGTTGCGTTTGGATTGCTAAATTTGTTCAAAATTTTTGCATCTGTGTTCACCAGTAATATTGGTCTGCAGTTTGCTATTGTTTTTTCTTTGTCTGGTTTTGGTATCAGGGTAATGCTAGCCATGTAAACAAATTTTAGAAGTGTTCCCTCTTGTTTCACTTTTCTAAAGACTTGAGAGTAAAATTAGCATTATTTATTTATTTATTTATTTATTTATTAGAATTTAGCACTGAAACCACCAGTTCCCGGGTTTTTCTTTGATGGGAGACTTTTTATTACAACTTTGTTATTGTTACTCACTATTGGTTTGTTGAGGTTTCTATTTCATTTTTTGTATATCTTCCCTTTCTATTCCACTCCTTCTGAATCTTCAGTGTCCATTATACCATTCTGTATGCCTTTGCAGACCATTAGCTTAGCTCTTACTCATAAGTGAGAACATGCAGTATTTGTTCTCCTGCATTATTTCACTTAGGATAATAGAGGTTTTCTGTTTCTTCATGATTCAATCTTGGTAGGTTGCTTGTGTCCAGGAAGTTATCCATTGCTTCTAGGTTTTCCATTTTGTTGGCATATAGTTGCTCATGATAGTTTCTTACGATTCTTTATATTTCTGTAGTCTCAGTTGTTATGTCTTCTTTTTCATTTCTGATTTTGTTTGGGTCTTCAATCTTTTCTTATTAGTTAAGGTAGTTAAAAGTTTGTCAATTATGTGTATCATTTCAAAAAATCAGCTTTTCATTTTGTTGGCCATCTAGATTTTTACTTCAATTTCATTTATTTCTGCTTTTATTTTTATTTTTTCTACTAATTTTGTGTTTGATTTGTTCTTGCTTCTCTAGTTCCTTGAAGTGCATTTTTATATTGTTTATTTGAAGTCTTTTTACTTTTTTTGATGTGAGCCTATATTGTTATAAATGTCCTTTTAATACTGCTTTTGCTGTATCCCATAAAGTTTAGTAAGTTGCATTTTCATTTATTTCAAAAAATGCTTAAACAAATGTTCAAACTTTTAATCTATGTGTTTTTTTATGGGGGAGGTGGGTTTCTTGTAGGCATTATATTTAGTTGGATCTTGCTTCTTTCTTTATTCAGCCACTCTGTGCCTTTTAATTAAATAATCAAGTCTATTAACATTTAGTATTATTATTGGTATGCAAGAATTTAGTAGTACCATTTTGTCTCTTGCTTTCTGACTGCTATGTATCTCCTTGCTTCCTTTCTTCCTTTTGCCTTCCTTTGTGGACAAGTAATTTTCCCTTTTAGTATGTTTTAATTTATTGCTTTTTATTCTTAGTGTATTTATTATAGGTTTTTGCATTGTGGTTATCATGAGGCTTACGAAAGCCATCTTACAGATATAGCAAGTTATTTTAAAGAGATTGAGAACTTATGTTAGATCATAAAAAATGAATTGAAATAAGAAAAAATTGAAAACTATACTTTTACTCCATATTTGTCACACTTTGACTTTTTGTTTTCTCTATTTGCATAGTTCATATTTATAATACTATCAGGCTGCTGTAGCTATTATTGTTTTTGATAAATTTGATTTTGGGCTTCATACTAGAATTATGAGGGGAATGCGTCCTACAATTACAGTATTAGAGAATTCTGGGACTTTCTGTATACTTTCTTTTTACCAGTGAATCATATAGCTTCTTATAATATGGGTCTGGTCGTGGTGAATTCTGTCAGCTTTCATTTGGAACAGACTATAGTTTTCTTTCATATTTAAAAGATTTTTTTTCTTTCAGAACTTTGAAAATGTCCTTCCACTTCCTCCTAGCATGTATGGTTTTCTTTGATAAGTCTGTTGTCAGGGGAATTGGGCTTCTATAGGTATTATTTGCCTCTATTCTCTTAAAGCTTTTAGGACCCCCTTTTTTTCCCCTTGACCTTTGAGAGTTTGATTATAATGCATTGGGGTACTCCTATTTGGGTTAAATCTGTTTGGTGTCTTATAACTTTCTACCTAGATATGTATATATTTCTTGGGTTTTGGGAAAGTTTATGTTGTTATTTATTTAAATGTACTTTCTACCCCTTGCTTTTGCTCAAATCCCTCTTAAACACCAATACTTCTTAGATTTAATCTTTTGAGGCAATTTTCTATATCTTGAAAGTGATCTTCATTTCCTTTCATACTTTTTTTTTCTTTTCTGGTTGTACAGTTTTAAATAGACTTTCTTTGAGATCACTGGGCTTTTTTCAGTGTCCTTCTCTTGTTGAAAGATTGACTCTAAGGAATTTCTCACTTCAGCAAATACAAGTCTCAGTTCCAAAACTTATGTTTGATTTTTCATAATTATTTAAATCTCTTTGTTAAATTTTTCTGATAAATTTCTGAATTGATTTTTTTGTGTTATTTTGGAAATAACAGTTTCTTTAAAACTGCTAATTATTCTTGTTCACAGAGCTCACATATTATTATCTTATTAGAATCAGTCACTGGTTTTTTACTTTGTATATTTGAAGATGTCACTATTGATTTTTGTTGATTTGTTATTTGTTCTAGTCTTCTCTGACTTGTTTTGTTTTTTTATTGGATATGTTTTCTTAGAGTTTCCTTGTAATTTACCTGTTGAATTTCTTTTTTCTCCTCGAGGTTACTGCTACCTTTTAGCATTAGATGGTATCCTAAATTCAGATTTGCCTCAACTCTAGTCAATGATTGTACTGCTGCCTGTCTCAAATAGGGAAGGTCCTAAAGGGAATATCCCAGCTGTGTGAGAAGACTGGCTAGAAGTTTGTACTCAGCGGTTCTGTGGGATATACCTTCTTTAGCATGATGCTGCTGAATAACAGCTCTAATTTGACTCCTCTTTTGGCTGAGGTGGATAGAAAAGTTTCAAGGGCTTAGGATGGTAGTCCTACTTCTCCTTTTTTTGTTCCTGACTGTTCTTGCTATATTTCTCCTTTTGGGCACTCTTGATGCTTTTTGGGCACTCCTGACAGTTCTCCTTCCAGGGAACCCAGGATGCTGAGGAAGCTGATTGCCTTTATCTCACTTGTTCTAGTGCAGAAACCCTGAGTTGAAGGGAAATTCTCCATGTACTTTGTGCTAAGTAGATTGGAGAAGGGGTATTGCAAATATGGAAGTCTCTTATCATATACTCAGAATTTTTTCACTCCTCTATAACCCTAAGAACTGTCTCATCATCATATTTGAGTTCTGGGGTATTGCTGATGATGATCAGCAATAAGTCAGCTTATTATTACTTAATAAGGGAGTAAGTCAGCTTGCTTCTACGTCACCATTTTGAAACTGAAAATCCAAATTAGGTCTCTATTTCAGGTATTATATTTTCACACTTGGCATCTCCAGTTAGTTTTTCTTTTAAATTATTTATTCCCAACTCATGGTTTTGTTATTCTCTTTTACATCAATGAGGATATTTCTTATGCTTATTCAAACTTTGTTTTTCTCTACTCTTATTTCTGCTCTTTCTAATAAAGGTTGTTTTCTGTTTTATTAGTATTTTCCATTCACAGAGATTATTCCTCATCAAGCACTGTTTGATAGGCATTGGACTAATCACTTTATTACACAAAAACCTTAGAAAATAGGTATTACAGATATTTCCATCTTACATTTTAGGAAATTTTGCACCAAGAGATAAATAACTTGCCCATATTTAAGCAGCTAAATAAGTAGTAGAGCTAGGATTAGAACCCAAGCATTCTACCTCTGCCAACTCTCTTAAATACTACACTATTATTTATTCTATTTGAAAAGATAAAATAGATGCATTTCTCTGAATGGTCATACACAGGTAAATATAATAGCAATGGAAATAGGAAAGAGTCTTAATTTGGGTTATACCTAGTAACTGAATTATTTGGGACAGTTGTTTGGAGAAATTGAAACTTATGTTGTTACTTTTCATGGGATGATCAAAAGGTAGAAGGAACTGTATTCATAAATATAGTTAGTTAGTAATACTTAATTTATTCCAATATACCTGATATTACCTTAAGCATTTTACTCTTTGAAGTACATGCTGTTATTATATACATTTTCCTTATCAGGAAACTGAGACCCAGAGAGGTTAAACATTTGTCTAAGCTCACACAATATACACTAAGGCTAGAATTTGAACCTAATCAATCGGTTTCTGGGTATACACTTCCAACAATTTTTGCGTTACTTCTTGTATTACAAAGGTATACAGAGATAAAATGGTGTAATACTAGTTGATGAGGCACCAAGAAATCAAAGAAATGAAACAGAAGAAGCAAGTTAAGAAAACAATGGTCAGGGATGGTGATAGCCCCATTCTATATTGACCTTTACTATCTTAGCGCCTTACTCTTCCCCTTAGGCATTTTGACCTTCTATGTGGATTTTCTTTCACCCCACTAAAAATCTATCCTCAAAATAGGAGATAAAAATAAATTCATACTGAAGTCTGGGGCAGGAGAGTTTGTTATTTCTTCTGGGTCTAATAGTAGGAGATCACATTAGAGAAAAATTATAGACCTTAAAATAACTCAGGCACACAGAGACTGTATCTGAAATGCAAGAAACTAAAAATCATAAATTACAAAATGCTACATTTATTTTCTTTTTATTTATTTATTTTTTTCATAATCAATATTTTTTATTATGGTTTTCTGGGGTACAGTTAAGGGTTAGGTGTACAATTACATTTCATTCAGGCACCCTGTTGATAAGAGGTGTTTCCCCATCCTCAGACAGATATTTGCTACTGTTAATCCCATCTCCCTCCCCCCCATAGTTTCCCAGTACCGTCAGTCATTTTCTTATAGTATTACATTGGATGTTCAAGGTCCATTATATGAGTGAGAACATGGGATACTCGGATCTTTGTTTCTGTGAGAGGTCACTCAGTATTGTAGATTTTAGTTCCATCCAGGTTGCTGCGAACTTCATGATTTTGTTCTTTTTTTTATAGTTGCGTAGTATTCCATCGTGTATATGTACCACATTTTGTTAATCCAGTCCTCTTTTGATGGGCAGCATGGTTGTTTCCAAGCTCTTGCTATTGTGAACAATGCTGTGATAAACACATGTGTGCAGGTATCTTTTTTATAGAGTGATTTGAGTTCTTCAGGGTATATTCCCAGTAGGGGGATTGTGGGGTCATATGGGAGGTTGATATTTAGAGCTTTTAGGAATCGCCACACTGCTTTCCACAGAGGATGCACTAGTTTACAGTCCCACCAACAGTGTAGAAGTGTTCCCTTTCGCCACACCCTCTCCAGCAGCTGTTATATTTGAGTTGTTGATAATTGCCATTCTGACTGGAGTTAGGTGGAATCTCAGTGTGGTTTTGATTTGCATCTCCCTGATGATTAGTGAGGTTGAACATTTCTTCATGTGTTTGTTGGCTGCTCAGATGTCTTCTTTTGTGAAGTGTCTGTTCATTTCTTTTGCTCATTTTATAATGGGGTTGTTTGTTTTTTACTTTTCAGCACTTTTAGTTCCTTGTAGATCCAGGATGTTAAGCCTTTGTCAGACCTGGTGTTGGCAAATACTTTTTTCCAGTCTGTAGGCTGTCTCCCTACTCTCTTGATGGTTTCTTTGGCTTTGCAGAAGCTTGTCAGTTTAATAAGGTCCCACTTGTCTATCTTCTCTCTGATGACCTGTGGGTTTTGGGTTTTGTTCAGGAATTGGATGCCAGTTCCAATTTCCATGAGAATATTTCCTTCATTTTCTAAGGTTCTTATGGTTTGAGGTTTTACATTTAGGTCTCTGATCCATATGGAGTTAACCTTTGCCCATGGGGATAGA
Organism: Cephalopachus bancanus; assembly: GCA_027257055.1. Lineage (NCBI taxonomy): Eukaryota > Metazoa > Chordata > Mammalia > Primates > Tarsiidae > Cephalopachus > Cephalopachus bancanus. Next base: position 800,561 of record JAPVLO010000096.1, on the reverse strand, counting down.
TAGGAGTCCTGTTTCAATCTTCTGCATGTGGTCAGCCAGTTTTCCCAGCACCATTTACTGAATAGGTTCTCCTCTCCCCAGTGGTAGGTGGTGGAGGCCTTGTCGCAGATGAGTTGGTTGAGAAATTGAGGTTTAGCTTCTGGAATCTCAATTCTATTCCATTGATCTACATGCCTGTTCCTATACCAATACCAAGCTGTTTTGATTATTGTAGCTTTATAGTAAAGTTTGAAGTCTGGTAATGTGATACCACCTGCTTTTTTTTTTTTTTTTTTTTTTGCTGAGGATTGTTCTGGCTATTCTTGGATGTTTGTGTTTCCATATGAATTCCTGTGTTGTCTTTTCTAGGTCTGAGAAGAATGTTGCTGGTAATTTGATGGGTATTGCATTGAATTTGTAGATTGCCTTAGGTAAGATGGACATCTTCACAATGTTGATTCTTCTAATCCATGAGCATGGGATATTTTTCCACTTGTTTGTGTCATCTTTGATTTCTTTGAGCAGTGTTTTGTAATTTTCATTGTAAAGGTCTTTCACGTCTCTGGTTAGGAAGATGCCAAGGTATTTCATTTTTTTTGTGGCTATTGTGAATGTAATTGTGTTTTTTATTTGGATTCTGTTTGTTTATTATTGGCATAGAGAAATGCGATTGTCTTTTGTGCATTTGTTTTGTACCCTGAGACTTTGCCAAAGGCCTTTATCAGTGTAAGGAGGTTTTTGACATATTCTCTTGGGTTTTCAAGGTACACAATCATATCATCTGCAAAGAGAGATAACTTGACTTCCTCTTTTCCTGTTTGGATACCCTTGATTGCCTCCTCTTTTCTGATTGCTCGAGCCAGGACTTCCAATACAATGTTGAACAGGAGTGGTGAGAATGGGCATCCTTTTCTTGTTCCAGTTTTCAGGGGGAAATGGTTCCAATTTTTGTCCGTTTAGGAGTATGCTGGCTGTGGGTTTCTTGTAGATGGCTTTTACTATTTTGAGGTATGTTCCCCCATGCCTAGATGTTCAAGGGTTTTTATCAAAAGGGGTGCTGGATTTTATCAAAAGCTTTTTCTGCATGTAATGATATAATCATGTGGTTTTTGTTTTGACATCTGTTGATGTATTTAATTACATTTATGGTTTTACGAAAGTTGAACCAGCCTTGCATCCCAGGAATGAAGCCTACTTGGTCATGATGGATGATTTTTGAGATGTATTGCTGAATTTGGTTTGCTAGGATCTTGTTGAGAATTTTAGCATTTATGTTCATCAAAAATATTGGCCAGTAGTTCTATTTGTTGGGTCTTTACTTGGCTTGGGTATCAATGTGATGTTGGCTTTCTAAAATGATTTAGGGAGAGTTCCATCTTTTTCAATACCTGGAATACCTTCAGTAGGATTGGTATCAGCTCCTCCCTAAATGTCTTGTAGAATTCTGCTGGAAAGCCATCTGGACCAGGGCTTTTTTTTGTAGGAAGTTTTCTTATTACATAGCCGATTTCCTTGATTGTTATTGGTCTATTTAGGGTCCCAATTTCTTCTTGTTCCAATCTAGGTAGGTTGTTTGATGTCAGAAAATCCTCCATTTCCTTAAGGTTTTCAAGTTTGTTTCATACAAGTGTACGTAGTAGTCTCTAATGATCTTTTGTATTTCTTCAGGGTCAGATGTGACTTCATCTTTTGTGTTTCTGATTGTGTTTATTTGTTTTTTTTTTCCTCATTTTTTCTTGGTTAATCTAGCTAGGGGAGCATCAATCTTGTTTATCCTTTCGAAGAACCAGCTTTTTTTTTTCATTGATTTTTTTGTATTATCTTTTTGTCTTCTATGTCCTGGATTTGGGCTTTTATTTTGGTGATCTGGATTCTTCTGCTGAAATTAGGGTTTTTGTGGTCTTGCTTTTCCAGCTTCTTTAGGTGGCTTGTTAGGTTGTGAATTTCTGTTCCTTCCATTTTCTTCATGTGTGTTTGTAGGGATATAAATTCCCCTCTTACTACAGCTTTCAAGGCATCCCAGAGGTTTTGGTAAGATGTTTCTTCATTTTCATTTGTTTCCAGGTATCTTTTGATCTCTGTTTTGATTTCATCATTGACCCAGGAGTTGGCTAGCATCATGCTGTTTAGTGTCCATGTCTTTGTGGGTTTTGGGGGGACTTTGTTGGTGTCAATGTTTATTTTTATTCCATTGTGGTTCAAGAAGGTGCATGGTAGAATTTCGGTCCTTTTAAATGTGCTTATGCTTGATTTATGGCCAATTATGTGGTCAATCTTAGAATACGTTCCATGCAGTGATGAGTAGAATGTATATTCTGTGGTCTTTGGATGGAGTGTTCTGTAGGTATCAATTAAGTCCATTTGGTTCAGAGTCACATAGAGGTTCCAGATCTCCTTGCTGATTTTTTGTCCTGATGATCTGTCTAGGGTTGTGAGTGGGGTTAAAGTCCCCAGTTATGATGGTGTTAGAGTCAATATCTTTCTTTAGTTTTCCTAGAAGTTGCTTTATGGAAGTTGGTGCACCTATGTTGGGTGCATATATGTTTAGGATAGATATTTCTTGTTGATGGATTGAATCTTGTATCATTATGTAGTGGCCTTCTGTATCTTTTTTGATTTTTAATAGCTTGAAGGATATTTTGTCTGAAATTAAGATTGCTCCTCCTCCTTTCTTTTGTATTTCTTCGCCTGAAAGTTTGTTTCCCATCCTCTTACTTTGAGTTGTGGATTTCCTTTCTAGTGAGGTGAGTCTCTTGAAGGCAATAGATTTTTGCCTGATGATATTTTATCCATTTTGCCATTCTATGTCTTTTCAGTGGTGCATTTAGTCCATTCACATGTAGGCTAATAATTGAAATGCAAGAGTTGATCCCTGTCATAAGGTTCTTACAGAGTTGTTCCTGTTTGTTTGTTGTCTTTCTTTGGGTTTTGGAGTTGGCTCATGTGTGTTTTTAATCTGTTGCCTGTACTCTTGTGAAGAATATTTTTGTTCTTTTTTCTTTTTCTTCTGTGTTCAGTACTTTCTTAAGTGTTTCTTGTAGAGGTGGTCTGGTGGAAGCGTAGGTTCTTAGGGATTGGATATCTGGAAAAGATTTCAATTCTCCCTCACTAATGAAGCTTAGTTTGGCTGGGTAGGTTATTCTTGGTTGAAATTGTTTATTTTTTAGTACTTTGAAGATAGGGCTCCAGGGTCTTCTAACCTGAAGGGTTTCTATGGATAAATCTGCTGTCATTCTAATTGGTCTTCCCTGGTAGGTAGTCTGGCTTTTTCTCTTGCTGCCTTTAGGATTTTTTCTTTTATAGCTACTTTGTTTAGGCGAATTATTATGTGTCCGGGAGTTGGTCTTCTCATTTGTTGTCTTGCATGAGTTCTCTGAATCTCTTGTGTTTGAATTTTTTCATCCTTGATGAGATGCACGAAGTTTTCTTGAATGATTTCATGAAATGTTTGTTCCAGTGTGGCTTCTGTTTCTCTCTCTGCCTCAGGAAGCCCAATTACTCTTAGGTTTGGTCTCTGAAGTGATCATTCATCTCTTGCATGTTTTGTTCTGTCTTTTTGAGCTTCTTTTCTATGCTTTTGACAGTTTGCGTTAGTTCTGTGTTTTGATCTTCGAGCTCTGAGATTCTTTCTTCTGCTTGGCTAATTCTGCTTTCCATGCTTATTAGTCTATTATTCATTTCTATCACAGTATTCTTTACTGCTGTTATTTCTGACATCAGAAATATTCCTATTTTCCTCTTGTCTCTCCTCAATTTTTTAAATTCTCTCCATTAATGTCTTGATGTCTGGGTTTGTTGCATGCTACATTTAAAGAGATGAGTAAAGGAAATATCATAGCAGTTAAAGTAGCAAGAAGTGATGTTACAATTTCTAACTTATTATAAATACTAACAACTAAATATCCTGAAAACATGTTCTGTTATAGCTTGAGAGAAAATGCTCATCTATTCACTTTGCCAATTTTAGGAGTAAATCTGAAGCCAAAAAAAATTAAGTGAAACTAAGAAAATCTTTTTGATAGTTGATAAGTCAGCTGATTGAAATTTAAGTGATGTGACTGTAGAGTCTCCTTCAGTAACAGCACAAACGAGAGAATTTAGCATATAATTACAGATGTGGTTATGGCACTGGAGAAAGAATTAGTTTGTTAAAATTCCATGTGTGGCATTAACACTTGGTTACATAGCTGGCTTTTACTGATTTTCAAAGAGAAAGGCTATAATAAATTATTAAAATATATGTCAAAATTAAATGTAAATCTTGTTTCATGAATACTATTTTTAGATATATTTTTATTTATATTGTGACAAAATATATATAACACACAATTTAACATTGTAACCATTTTTGTGTACACTATAATATTTAGTATTATTAAATTGTCACCTCTATCCATACCCAGAATTTTTTCATCATTCCAAACCTAAACCCTATATTAATTAAATGATAACTTCCACTTCCTCCCTACTCTCAACCCCCTGGAAACCACCATTCTATTTTCTATCTCTATGACTTTGACTACTCTAGTTATCTCATATGGGTGAAATTTTATAATACTTGTCCTATTGTGGCTGTCATCTATTATTTTAGCATAATATCATAAAGGTTCATATAAGTTGTAGCATGTATCACAATTCCTTTCATTTTTAGAACTAAATAATATTTTAGTGTATATATATACATATATATGTATATACCACTTTTATTTATCTACTCTGTTGATGGGCACTTGAGTTTTTTTCACCTTTTGGCTATTGTGAATAATGCTACTATAAACATTGGTACAAAGCTTTGGTGTTTATATATATTATATAATATGTCATATATATGTATAAAGATATGATTTGGGTATCTCAAATGAAATCTTTTAAACAAGACAAATTAGTAAGACATTAGAAATCTAATACTTGCTGTACCTGTGAGACCATCCTGGTGAAATTTTTGAAGCACTTTGGGAATATTAGTTATAGTTAGAGTGACCACTAAATTAATCATTCAAACAAGGTTGCTTTGGGCAATGAAAGGAATATGATTAATATTTACCCAGAAAAAAATAGGCATAAAATTGATCATCCTAGCCAAACCAGGTCATGTGTTTCCCTTATTTTTTGAAAGGCAGTCAAATAACTTGAACATTTCCAGGGACTAGAAACTGTGAAATGAAAACACTTTATTTAATTCCACTGCAAAATGGAGTGAATTTTTCAGTTCAGGAGGTATATTAGTAATTTTAGGTCATTGGGATTCTATTTAATGAGATGATGACAAATCCATTTATTTCCTCTAAACTAACAGCTTAACACAGTCCTTCGATATTATTTGAGGAAATGGTAATTTTAAGAGTTGGCACCAATCAGTATGTCTAGGTGAGTCCATTGTTTCCTATTGCTAGCATTTTTGTCAGCAATAAACCCAAATGCTCCACGAAGAGAGGATAATTGAACACAATCAAAAGAAATTTTGTATTTTCAGTTGTTTTCTTTCTCTGCCATAGGTCCAATCAACGAATGTGTATAGTATAATAATCACTTCTAAAGCAAATGAATTATGACTAGCTTTCATGATTTTTCAGTCATCAAAAGCAGAAATTCAGACAACCTGAGGGCCCACTGATCATGGTAGTTAGTTAGTAGTTCACCCCTTGTATATCCAAAACGTAGGGATACACTTGTTATATCTGTGTAATGAATCTTCCAAGGTCAGATGGAAATAGAAGAACCAAACTCAGCTAATTTTAATTCTATGGTAAATGACGAAGATAGATGGGAAATTATTTAGATAAGTGAAATGTTATTTGAAATATAAAGACTTTATCTGAGTAATCTAAATTAAAACTTTGTTTGGAGGATGGAAATAATCTTAATAAGTCAGCATATGGGAGAAAGTTAGGCTGGCTTTATTTAACTATCTAGCTAATAATTTGGTATAATTAGTATTAACAAATGAATAGTGTATACTGCCTTTGCTCTGAGATATGTTCCATTTATGTTTACAGTGGGATTTTTCTGAAAAATAAAAGGTATTGTAAACACTGCCAGGTTCTCATATTACAAGATGATCTCTAACATTATCTTTAACAAACTAGCTTAAGCAACTTTCTTAGTGTTAATCAAGTGGTTATTTGTGTAGTGTTATAAGTTTATATTTAGACATAAAAAGTATCATTAACTTTCTTAGAAAACTTTATTTTATAGGTAGCTTGGTATATTGTTTAATCTGGTAAACAAATTATTCCTTTTTAAATAAATTAATCTGTAAATTCTTGCTGCTTTATTGAAAAAGGAAAAAAATCACATATCTAAATGGTTTTCTTACTTCTCTATATATTCAAAACATTTATGAAATTATATAAATAACGTACTGTCTCTGTCTCTCTATATTAATATGTATATATGCATATGTTGTACATATTATATCAAACATATACATATGCATCAGTTTTATATATGTTAAATGTGTTTGTGTACACACACATATATCAGTTTCTCAATTTCTAAATCATAGGTTCAAAGTAAAAAAAAATCCAACATTCATATATTTGTATAACACAGACAGAATGAAATTTGACTATTTGATTTTTGCAAAAGATAGGTGAAGAAAATAGAACAGATTTTAAAACTCAACTTGTAAATAGGTAACTGAGTTGTACAATGGCTCAGTTGTACATGCATTCATTTACAATTAAATTACTTTTCCCAAATTTAGTGATAATTCAAGTTTAATTTAATAAATATAAAATTATCAAAGACTAACCAACACTAAAAGTATGATGTGTAAAATAAGACAAACTATAATCTAAAAAGATATTTTTTATTAAGCTTTTTATCCTTGATTTACTAGACACTATTTTGGAAAATCAAATGTAAAGAGAGCCAATATTCACTGACTGCCAATGCACTAGACCTTTCTGAACTTCCATATAATTATTTACATTTTGAAGATGGCCAACTGGATCAGGGAGTTAAGTAACTTATTCAAGTTCAGGCTCCAGTAAGTAAAGGAGGAAGAACTTGATTGTTGCTGGTTTAGCTTTAAAACTCATAGTGTTTGCTCTCCTCACATTGACTATTTAGAGGAATGAAAAAATAGAAAAAAATTAAGGCTTTGTTCAATGTTTTATGTCAGAAAAGTGTACTAGAAAAACCCAAACAAAAACAAAGACATTTACATAATCATATGAATCTAAAGAGCTTGCTCCAATTTGAATTTTGTTAATAATTAGCAGGATAGATCACTTTACCTCTCTGAACACTACCACTTAGGAAAAATAGTGCTTGTCTAGCCTCCCTAGGTTAATCTTGTATAAATAAGCATCAATTAAGATAATATGCAATTGTAGTATTTTCAAGATTATAAGGACTTTCTATGGCTATTGTGAATGAGATGATCCAGCAATCCCCCTTCTGGAAATATACCTAAAGAAACATAAATCTCTCTGCCAAAAAGACACTTACACATGCATGTTTATTGCCACACTATTCACAACAGCAAAAATATTGAACCAATACTTCTGCCCATCTAAAGTGAACTGTTTAAAAGAATGCGATACATATACATGGTGGAATGTTACATAGCCATAAAAAAGGACAAAATCATGGACATTGCAGCAAATTAGACAGAGCTGGAGACAATAATGCTTAGTGATCTATCACAGAAAAAAGGGCTGATTACAATTATGTTCTCAGTCATAAGTGGGACCTGAACATTAATGACAATAATACAAGGGAAGGATGGGCAGTCTTGGGACAATGCCAGGGGAGGGAAGAAGGAGGGAGCATATAACAAACCAAAGGGTGCCTAGTTCTAAAACATGGGAAGTGTGGGCTAGTTAGAGGTCCGCACTTCACCTGCATGTAGATTACTTATATACCTAATTCTCAGTTATACCCTCATCTCTATAATAAAATAAAGTCACATACAAAATAGAATTTAGAATTTTTCATGTTTTGGAGATAGATTACGATGCATACACCATAAACCTTATAACAATACCAGTGGTGTCTGGTATAGAACTCCATAAACAAATTAGTATTTCTGAGAGGAACTGTCCAGAATTTGCAAAAGGAGGAGAAAGATTATAAACAACTTCTTGTCAGGTTAGGTCAGATTGTGCTGAGAGAGTATCAAAATTATGAAAAACTTTCAGTTCTCAGAGATTTATATTTCAGATATGTAGATAGTAGATTAGAGACCTGTAATAATGCTTATTTTTAGAATTATAAAAAGTAATACCAATAATACCAGTAGATTTTAGAAGTTTTAGAAAATAAAGAAAAACATACAGAGAAAAGCAAAATCCCCCACCTTTGGGAGAATGCTTTCTAGAATGCTAACTATCTCTCCTTTTAACATAACTGAGATTGTACAATGTGGATGGCCTTGTAGTTTGTTTTATTCTGTTAATATCACAGATATCCTCAAGGGTAGTTTTGAAGCAAACACATTACAAAAAAGGGAAGGGAAAAGACAGCAGACTTAGAAGAGGCAATTCTGCAATTCAGTGATGGAAGATATGGAAGGGTATTGTTAGAAAAATCTCAGAGCTTTTTGTAAAGAGTAACTGAACTTGTCTAGATCAATTTTCAAGGTTATAAGGGGTATTATGTTGTATGGAATTTTCAAACGCAGAAAATTGGTAAGCTCCATTTTAATGTCTTCACGGCGTTTTCCTTCTTTGGTGGCATTTCATTACTAATGAGAATACACGTTCTAGTTTGGGCTTATATTGGCTTATCCAGAGTCTGTTGAAGGAACAGATGTTGTTTTAAGATACCATGCTTATATTGTTTGTCTTACTTCTTTTAAAGGATTTATACTTGCTAACTCAAATGTTTACTATGTGAAAAAAAATTGTAATTTGATCTTTGAAAAAAGCCCTGAACATTTAAAATGTGCCAGAAATTTCAAAAATATTTCTGAAATGTGAGGTTAGACAGTCTCACTGAAGTGAAAAGCAACTAGCCTTGAGAAAGTGCTCAGCATGTTTACTGTGGCATTATTCACAACAGCAAAAACATAGAGCCAACCATCTACTCATTGAAAACGGACTGGATTAAAAATACGGGGTACATATATGTGATGGAATATTATGCAGCCATAAAGAAGTATAAAATATGGAGTTCGCAGCAAATTGAATGAATTTAGAGTCTATTATATTCAGTGATCTATTTCAGAAACAAAGAACTGAGTACCACATTGTTCTCACTTATAAGTGGATCCTGAACATTTATCATAATGCAACAAGAAAGGGATTAACACTGCCAGAGGAGGGAGGGGTGGCACATAACATCAATAAGGGTACCCGATCCCAAACCAGGCGAAGTGAGGATCAGTGGGAGACCCAAATTTCACCTTGACAATGACCACATACGTACCTAATCCTGGGTTTTACCACACCTTTAAAATAAATAAATAAATAATGGATAAATAAAGCATCTCTGAACTCTGAACATAAAAAAGGAAATTGTGTTCAAAACATTATGAGATCAAATATTTTCCACGATTGCATGTTATGGTGTTTACAAACACAATTTGAGATTATAAGTGAATGTCAAAAAAGCTTAAGCTTAGAAGCCAAGCTTATTATGTACGTATTTTTAAATTAAATATGCATCTGATTTCCTGGATCCTCTACCAGCTGTATTCCATTCTATATCTATATTTGACTAGAAGCATTAACAACAGGAAAGGTATAATATGCTGAAAGCTGATGAAGCCTTCAGGACTGTCAAAATAATCTATTTCACATGCATGGCTCCATGCTGGGGCTTTCAGGAAAAATTTGTCCAGTATGTTAAAGAAACTGTAATTGCTTCTTTTTACATTTCATTGAGTTCTATTGTAAAACTAAAATAAACTTTGAAATATACATGAATTTCTGTTCTTTTTTTTTTCTAGCTTTTGGGTCATGTATACCTGATTGGGAGAGGTAGAATTCTTCAGAATCAGCGAGTTTTAAATATTAAAATAGTGAAAAGTATGTTTATGGTTTAGGGAGAGAACAACCTTCAATCGTTCCCCATTTTGCCCCTTTACTTCTTGATGGGTGTCTCATTTAGTTATCAGAAAAAAATTGTCTTTATTGGAATTTAATAGGCCAACTAAACACATTACATCTTGGCATGGGCGACAAGGAAAACTATTACACGTGATCCTTCCTTACTGCAATTGCTGTCTGTCGATAGTGGTGATCAGTGGCTTTTGCTGAAGATAAACTTGTGGTTTAGCTAGAAGATAAACTTGTATTCACAATGTCTAAGAGTAGAAACTCAAAGGGAGGCAAGATAATGCAGTTTAAATTTCAGTTGTTCTTTATGTTTAGCTTACTTGTGAGTGAGTGTGCTTATTGAGTGTTCTGTATAGCTTTGAGAGAGATGGGGGATTTCACTGTGCTTTTGATGACTGTTTTGTTGTTTTCAGTCTCTATTTCAATCATTTCTTGCCTTCCATTTTGCCATTCTTGGTAAATCGTAAAGAATTTTGTGGCCTCATAAATCAAAACTTAGACTAAAACTTATTATTATGTACCTAATTATACTTTTAGAACTCAACCAAGTCTGCTCTGTAAAATCACCATCCTTATAAAGCAGACAACTAAGACATGCTGGTTTTACCTGTAGCGCTGTGATCTTCAGTTTGAGTAAAGGCCTTTTTGCTGCTATTGTGATTGAATAAGCTAAAGAAAGTTTTAGTTTGTCTTTACCAATTGCTAGAAACTTATGTTAAGATGGGAAAGAGCACAAGAGAAAAGAAAATCTAGATTTATTAAAGTCATCTGGGAATAATGTTTGAAGAAAAAGGTATCTGAATTAACCTGATTCCTAATCTCTAGCAGTCAAAGCATGTGGCTACTTATTTTTCATTTGGTGGTAGCATATACATTGTTGCAAAAATATTTATTAATGTGGAATGAGAATAAGATCTGTTGTTAAGGCACAGGTCAGGTAGAAAAGTAGGAGAGAAGTAAAAAGTATGGTTTTCCCAAACCCAGATGAATTAGGGAAACAAGTGCTGTAATTCTGCCACCATTTACATTTCAATCTTGCTTAAAATTCTCCAACAGGAGAATACATGTCTCAAGCCTACTTTTCCAGAGCAAATAGCACTAAATCCAAAATAATTATGATAACAATTATGTAACTGCTATGTGCCAAGGCATTGCTTTAAACACTTCAAAAGTGACTCATTTTTTCTTTAAAACAATCCCGTGGAGGAGTGCTATTATTCTCTTCACTCTACAGATGAAGAGCAGGGAGGGGCTCAGAAAGCTTCAATAGCCAATTCAATTCACACAGCAAGTTAACTTCAGAGTCAATCGATGAAACCAAGGCCATGTGGCTCCTAATCTGTGACATGTAGTCTTTTCATATTATCTGCAATTCAGTTCAGGATCAAAAAACTGAAACTCGGATCTCTGCAGAAGAAAAACGAATCAAATTCGTAAATGATTAAAGCTGTGTGGAAGAATGTCTTATGTTACTGTGGCATGATATATTTCGAACACACTGCACTACAAGATTGTGCAAGAGGAAGGTAAGAGATGATTCATCCACTTTGTAGGGAAGGAATAGATACAGTGACTAGTGAGAAGTATGGTGATATGTTTTCCCCACAAGGTCATACAGATGGTATTTATACAATATAGAGTAAATTAATTAATTATATTTTGACATTAATTTTGAAAATATTGAAAATAACCATATTATCTTTTCCTTTATATTAGTTTGGAACACATTTTTTAGTTGGAGAATAAGCAGCTTATACTTATGACTATAGATATAGTAATTTTCAAGCAGCAAATATTTCATCATAAATTACAACTAACTAAAAATCACGTGTTTATCATTGATCATGTTTCCTTTTCCTTTGAAAACAGTCCTAGGTGTTGCAAAGTTTGTGTATTTGAGCAGTCTCTCTTAAAACATCATTTTCAGATAATTTTAACAATCTAAGGGAATTTCTTGAAATCTTTGACACCATCTCCATGGTGTATGTAAATCAAGAAAATGTTTTAGCGCCATGTGAACAATTTGTTTCCAGACAAGCTATTTGGTGGGCCTTTGATGGTAAGATCTACGCTAAAAACGACCGTAAAAACATTTTGTAGAGTTCTAAAAATGGAATGCTTCAAACAGTTCAAATAGATTACTTAAAATAATTTATAGTCAAGTATTGTTGAAAATTTATGTCATTTGGTTAGTCTCCTACTTACCAAAGAGTTTTCTTGATTTATATACTTTATGAAGATGGTAATAAAAAGTGAATATAAATGTAATTAAGAGGTTTTTAGAGGCATAGAATATTACAGCTGGAAGCAGCCTAGAAAGCATCAGAAATGACCTTTTACTAGGTAAACAAAAAAAATCTGAGGTCAAAAAAGTTTAAGGGGTCTTGTCAAAGATTACACAATTGCTTAGCAGAGCACTACCTTTATATATAGACATCATGATTATTTATTTTCCAGGATACCTCAATAGGCAATTATAAAAACTTGAACATCGCAATGTAGTGAACCTAGTAAATAATTCAGTCCTTTTATAAATAGAATTTACCTTTGTTTTGTGGTGATTTGAGCAAAAGCGTTATTTCTAATGTGAGGTTGAATATTAAAGGTGTTCTTTGGTACATAGGAATTGTGAGAAAGAGTTCAGAAAGGGAACTGGTAAAAAGGTCTTTTGAGTGAAAAGAAACTAAATGAGTCCTGTTTTCTAATCGCTTTGTTATTTACACTTTATCATTACTCCTTGATTTTGTATTACTTTAATTTCTTACTAAAAGTAGAGTGTGGCATATTTTTATTTATTTATTTTTGAGTTGGAATCTCACTTTGTCACCCAGGCTGGAGTGCAGTGGCACGCTCCCGGTCACCACAGCCTCGACCTGCTGGGCTCAGGCGATCCTTCCACCTCAACTTTCCAAGTAACCAAAACTACAGGCACATGCTGCCATGCCCTCCTAATTTTTTAATTTATTGTAGAGGCAAAGTCTTACCACATTGCCCAGGCTGATCTCGAGCCCATGGGATCAGGCAATCCTCTCGCCTCAGCCACCCAAAGTGCTGGGATTAGAGGCTTGAGCCACCGTGCCTGGCCTGGTGCAGCATATTTTTAGTGTACTGATTTTAAAACATATTTGGTTGGTTTTGAAAAATTACTTATGTATCTTAGCAAAATTCTTGTGCCACTTAGAGCTTTCTAAAAGTAAGGCCCAGAATTTCTGAAAACTGTGGGCTTCCATTTGTGTTTGAATTAGTCTGAGAGCATGGCTTTGATAAGTGTACATCACTTGGTGTAATGTGGTCATGACAGGGTACACTCAAATTAAGTTTGGACAACTTAAAAGAAAACTCTTTCATGAATACTCTCACTGACTCATATAACATGAAGGAGTTGCAAAGTTAGTAAAAATCACTTATGTGTCTGTTTTACTTGTATCTGTCTTATTGAGTATTTTTAGTTTTTCTTAATGAAATTGAGCAACTGTAGAAAAGATGCATGCAAACTTTTTGTTCTGCTTGCCCATTGTGACGGAGAAAAAATGTAAAATCATACTTTTTTATATTTTACCATATAATAAATTAAAATTGAAGCTGAATATTTAATTTTCTGAAAATAATTCTCTAGAACTTGGTTCTAGATACATAGAAATTAATATGTAAGAGATTATCTAATCTATACTTGTACCTTGTAGATGAAGAAACTGAGGACCAGAGATGGCATGACTTGCTGAAAGTCATTTAGCCAGCAGGTGCCAAACTGCACTAAAATCCCATAACAAAGTCCTATTAAAATTTATATTTTAACCTGCCTTCAGGTATTGACAAAAATATTATCAACCATATGAGAAAGGAGCAAAAACCATAAATTAACTGGCATTCATGTCCATATGAGTCAGTGAAGACTTTCTACAACTTAATTCATTCTCCTTTCTCAGCATTTTTAAACAATTTTTTTTTTTGAGACAAAGTCCTGCTCTGCTGCCTAGGCTGGAGTGCAGTGGCCCAATTATAAATCACTGCAGCCTCAAATGCCTGACTTCAAGTGATCCTCCCATATCAGCATTCCGAGGAACTGGGACTACAGGTACACGCCACCACTCCTAGTTGAGTTTCAAAAAATTTTTTGTAGAGATGGTGTTTTACTATATTGCTCAGACTGGTCTCAAACTCCTGGCCTCCAACAATTCTCCCACTTCTGTTTCCCAAAGTTCTGGGATTATAGGTAAGAGACACTGAGCCTGACCTCTCAGCATTTTAAAATCCAGAATCATGAACAACATAGCAAACTAGTATTTCTGATATTGAATATTAAGTGTAATGATTAAAGAGAACAAACCATGAGCCTTCTCTTATGTGTTATATTTTACTTTTCAATTGATCTTTATGTACAAATACAGAGATGTACCAAGAGAGAAAAATAGTCAAATTCTATTGAATCTTACAAATTCCATGACAAAAATAGTATTGAGATGTTGAATTATAATGAAATAGAATTTGAACATATGGTACTCTGTTCTTTGTTTCTGTGATAGATCACTGAGTATGATCCACATGTTCTCACTCATAAGCAGACCTTGAACAATTATCATAATACTATAAGAAAGAGATTGACATTAGTGGGAAACTGCCAGGGAAGGGGGGTGGGATTGGCAGTTGAGAGAAACTGCTAGGGGAGGGAGAGGCACACCTCATCAACAAGGGTACTTGCATGATCAAAGTTTATATACCTAACTCTAAATTGTACCCCTCATCTTTAAAATATTTTTTTTTAAATGGGGAAAAAAAAGAAATTGAATTTGAGGTCAACATCAACTGAGTACCAACTTTTTCTGCATTTAAACAGCCTAACACCATGATCAGGGCTTACATGAACCTTGTTGTAAGGCAATTCAAGTGAAGTTGGCACATACCAACTTAGGTGGAGTCCTAAGATTCCTCTTATTCCTTGGGATACACTAGTGACTACGTCTTCATGCTCAGGAAAATATAGCAAAAACACAGAAAGATTAGTTTGATGTCTGGGCAAGATGACACTAGAGGAGAGTGGGAAGAAATTCTGGGGGGTGTCCCCGGGGAATATAATTATACATTCAGGAATCTTTACATCAATTAAAAATTCCTAACTTGTTAGCAATTTAGTTTAATTGGAGGATTTCATTGGACTATTCTTAATTATGTTGAATATTCAGCAGTCTCCCCTTATCTGTGGGGGATACGTTCCAAGACGCCCAGTGAACATTTGAGCAGCAGATAGTACCAACCCTGTGTATACTATGTTTTTTCCATCTGATAACCAAGGTGGCTACTCAAATAACTTAATAAATAGCATATATAACCTAGAGACACTAAACAAATGGACAATTCACATTCTGGGTGGGATGGAGCAGGAGGGCATGAGATTTCATTAAGCTACTCAAGAACAGTGCACAGTTTATAACTTAAAAATTGATTATTTCCTAAATTTTCTACTTAATGTTTTGACTGCCATTGCCTGAAAGTAACTGAAACCACAGAAAGTGAAACTGCAAATAAGGGATGATTATGTATTGGGAGTCTTAAGAAATTGAAGTCTTCTTGATCTTTCAAAGAGCCCTTTTCCTGAGATTCATGTTGGTCATAACTGAGCATAACTCACTGAATCATAAGTTTTCCTTGGAATATTCCTTCAGGATAGTTTGCACTTTCACCCAGGGCAGCAAGGTGTAGGTACAAGAGTCAGCAGATGCAGTGAACTGTGTATACAATTTTTCACTCACCTCAGCCTTAGCATGAATATTTCCCACTCTGTGATATGACTTTAAATCACTGCAATCTTAGTCAAATTTTTAAAAATCATGAGTTGAATTAGATGATAAATAGTCCTAATGTACTCTGGCTTCATTAAAACATTTCTTGGAGTTTTGCAATACAGTTCCTGTTACTACTTTATAAGAAATGTCATTGAAAAGTACCCATTACCTTTCCCTTTGTACCATTCATCATATTTAAAATTATTTTGTTTAAAGTATTTGCCATTTTCAGTATACTTAAACTCCATGAATGCAAGTGCTGTGTCTTTCTATTCATCAGCATATCCTCAGTGCCTGCTATGTAGTGGGTTCTTAATTAACATTTATTAATGAACAAGGATAGAAACTAAAATAATTAAGGTTTGGGAAATCATGCAAATGGGAAATGGTTGATCTGGACTGTTTATGGAGAAAGAATGACATTAGGAAGGATATGAATGTCATCTTCAAATGTTTGGAAGGACCTTAAGTGGAACAGGGATTTTTAAATTTCATGTTATTCCAGGGCAAAATATAAAGATCCATTACTGGGTCAAAGCTACCAGTAAGTGTTTTGGTTCAGTAGGACTTAAAAATAAATTGGAATGTTCACTCATGAGCAAAGATAGTTGCCTTACAAAAGTACAGAGCTCTCTGCTACTGAAAGTGTTTAAACAGAGGTGAGATAATCCTCTTGCAGTCATGGGTTAAAGAACAAATTTCTCAATCTGTTGGAGGGTGGGCATGATTTCTTTAATGTGTGCTCCAACTATGATTGTGTAACTTTAACATAATTGAGCACATGAAGATTTCCACTTGTGGTTTGTAAGTCTTATTTTTTTTTTAAAGACATGTTCTCATTTGATTTGAAAATTTATTTCCTAATTTTTCTAGCTGAGTTCTTTTTCTCAGGCAGACAATGATTGATTTAAGAAATTGAATAAAGCATGATTTAAGCAGAGTTTATCATTGATTCAAACTTACACAGAGTTCTTAGTGTATTAAATTAGGCATATGTGGTTATAATCAAAACAATTTGCATTTGGCATATATTGTAAATTTATTTTTCTTGCCATGACCATTAGCATCTGCTTATACTCAATTTTTATTCAGGAGGGACTTTTTCAAGTCTTTTTCAGGTAGATAAAATAAGCATGTGGCCAAGATTACTTAAGCCACTGGACTGTAATTGTCTCACTATTGATTACCTACAGATTTTCTGTCTCCTTTGTTTGGATTGTTTCTATAGGTAGACCCTCGAGAGAAATGATTAGTGAATAGTCCAGTTTTATCTGGGCTTCATGTGCTCCCGTTTTACATGAAACAAAAATAACAGCATTGCAATAGACAACTCAAAGCATATTATCATCTTTCTGTCTAAGTGTCTGCAAGTCTGACTCTGTCAAGATTAATCTCTCTGTTGCTCAGCTGTTTAGTTGATGCCACTGCTTCTAAAAGAGCCCATGTTTTAAATCTCAGCCCTTGACTTCATTACTTAATTCTAGTGCAATCTCTAAAAAAGTTATTTGCCAAACCTAAAGAACAAGAAAAGTTATATAGAGGAGACGTGTTGAAATAATCATGTTAAGTGGATTAATGTTTACAAAAAGGAATGAGGTATTTTAAGAATACAAACCTGTTAAAACGTATCTGCCCACGGAAGCTAGTCTGAAAGTGTGAAGGTTATTGATCCAACCCTGCAATTGTGAATAATGGTTGTTGGTAATTTGGCACCAGATCTTGAATCAGCTGTCATTGTGAAGGACTGGAAGAAGGCATGGCCTACTAGTCATCTTGATTAGAAGAAACAGCTGAGGCAGATGGTTTTTGCAGAGTTTGCCTTTACAGAACAAAATGCATTTGTCAGATGGAAGACCTTTCTGATGTTTTAAAATATTGTCCAACTATTTGACAAATAAGGAATGGAAAACATTAAGTGAAATTTTAAAAATATTGAGTGAATGCCTATCATATATATCATATATAAGGTAACATCTTAAACTTGAAAGTTTTTTATGAGAATTCAACAAACCTCTGGGGCTCGTGCTGAGAGAAAAAAAGGGCATATCCAGCTCATGAGTCCAAGGTGCCCCTTCAAGGCTGTAGGGACAGAGTCTATTTTGAAACAAGTCAGTACAAGTAGAATCAAAATGGCTTAGAATGCTTTATCTGTCCTGTGAAATTTTCAGACTCTCTATAACAATAAACATTCAAGCATCATAACTAATAGGGTGAAAGATTAGATTTTATGTACTGTGACAGAACAAAAAGGTAAAGAGTTTGTCAGAGAAAAAGAAAGCTTAGAAAGTTTGTGTTGTTTGACTTAAAACTGGCAGACCTTAGTCCTGAGCAGTGCTTGGTCATGAAACATCTTGATATGATCTAGCCCAGTCCCCCAGTTTAGATCAAAGCTCAGCTGCCTGCCATTTGGAGTGGAAATTCAGTCTGGTCTTGGCAGCTTTGATCGACTCTGCCCTCATACATTTGGGGCATTCCCAGAAGTCTGGGTCCGCTGGGCAATATGTAGAGTTCACTATAATTAATGTCTGTCAGCCCTGTCAGGGTTGCTGATATTTCAGCAGATTCTTTAGATAAGGGTGATCCTAGGCTAGGTCATATTATTATGAATAATGATCACTACTCTTCGACAGACATTTCTTGTATATTCAGTAAATATCTATTGGGTATTCTAGGCTCTGTTCTAACCACTGTGGATGAAGCAGTGACAAGTCTATGCTCTTAAGAAGTTTACATTCTCGAGGAGGAGGCCAAGCAATGATATTTATCAGGTGATGATAAATGCGATGAAGCAGAGAGTAGAGCAACATAGTAGGGGGTATGTTACTTTAGATAGAACCAACTGAAGTTTCTCTGGTAATTGACATAAGAGCATAAATTTAACATCAATTTATGCATTGGTATTAGAGCATATAATAAATAGAGTATGCAATACATATATGTGAGATGAAAGCATTCCAGCAATATGCAAAAGCGAAGTTTGCTCACAGCAAGTCGATCAGTGTGCTGAAGTGGAGCAAGCCAGGAGAACACTGTAAAAAATGAGTCCAGAATGACAGTTGGAGAAAAGAGCATGCGAAACTTACAAGTCATGATAAAAACGTGGTGTTTCCTTTGAGTAAGATGGGAAATCATTGGAGAATATTTAGAAAGAGAAGTAACATGATATGACTTTTTTTGAAGTGAGAATAGATTGTAATATGATATAATTTGAAGCAGGGAGACCAGTTAGAAGACTTTTATAATAGAGTGGCTAAGAGAATGTGGTGGGGCACCAGTGAAATGGTAGAGAAAGAACCTATGAAAATTATTTCCTCCATAAAAGTGATGACAAAACTGGCTAAAATGGTCAGAATAAATGTTTTCAGAAGTTTTTAATGAAACAAAGACTTGTAGCAATCAGAGACCACTTATTAAAACAAAACAAAACAACAAAAAGTAGCAGCTAAATCTGTATAAAGAACAATGAGTCTGTAGTATTTAACTTGTTCTAGTCCCATTCTCTGCTCTCCACCTCTGCAGTTGCCTTGCAAGAGAAGAGCTTACATTCTCAGTGCAGCCTGGCAGTCACCAGCCAGGGAAGAAGGAACCGGAGCTCACTGAAATCCTCACATCCAAAGAACCGTGTCAGTATATTTGATCTGTCTTATTTCCCTGGTAGACCTTACTTGCACAGCTGTCTGTATTTGACATTACTCAGGACTACAAAGTGGCAAAAGTCTTTCCTCAGAGGGTTTTTTTTGAAAACAATCATGGGAACATATTTAACTCCATGGATGGCTAAAGGGATAGGTAACAATTGTAGCAATAAATAACCAGAAAGCTGAAAAGGAAAAGTTTGGGAAAGAGATGTCCTTAGGAGCTTTAAAAACTTTGACACATTCCTGAGAATCTGGAAGGGCATACACAAGTGTAAGGCTGAGCCCATGCTCAAGTTTGTTTGCAATCTTGGGAAAGACCTGAGAAAGTTCTGAGCCCTTACCTCTGGTTGATCTTGAGACTCTACACCAATAGGAAGTGGAATCTAATGCAGAGTTCCAGACACCTTGATGACTGATGAACTTATGTTCCAACACACACAGAGTCTTCATCAAAGGCAAGAAGATTGATTAGTAGTGAATAGCTGACTGCTAAGTTAACTGAGTAGACTTCAATGGCCATGCATGCCAAAGAATATGTCCTTTACAGAATTAGTCCAGAATAGTCATCAAGCAAACACTAACAACTACAACAAAAAACAATTGCAAACCCTGGTGAAGGCCATAAGTGGATTTCCAGAGTTGCTACATTATATTACTTAAGATACCCAGTTTTCTACAAAAAAGACATTCAAAGGCACAAAAATGATAGCCCATACATGATAAAAAAGTAATTAATAAGAACTATTTCTGAGAAAGCCCAGATATTGGACTTACTAGACAAAGACTTTATGTAATCTATTTTAAAGAACTGACAGAAATCATGTCTAAAGAACTAAAAGGAGTATAAGAATAATGTCTTACCAAATAGAGGGTATCAAGAAGGAAATACAAATTATTATAAAAATAGAAATTCTAATACTGAAAAGTATAATAACCTAAAAGAAAAATGTGCAAGGCCAAATTTGAACAGATAAAAAAAAGAGTTATCAGCCAATTAAAAAATGTATCAACTGAGATGATCCAGTCAGAGGAACACAAAAACGAAAGAATAAAATAGAATAGTCTCAGATACCTATGGGACATTATCAAGTGTACCTTGCTGTTCCTACTCATCTCATAATAAGAGCCTCAAAAAGAGAATAGATAAGAAAGTAAAAATAATAATAATTTTCTAAAGTTTTTTAAACTTTCTAAATTTGATTTAAAACATCAATCTGCACATCCAAGAAGCTCAATGAACTCCAAGTAGGCTGTACTCAAAAGAAAACTGCATATGCACATATTATAAATCAAGCTATCAAAAGTCAAAGGCCAAGAGATAATTTGAAAGCCACAAGAGAGGAGTGACTTCTCACCTACAAGGAGCAGGTGGTTCATTGTAAAAGGAGGACAGTCTATGGACACAGGTACAAGTACAATAGTAGTTTTGGTGGTGACAAGCTGCGAAAAGTCTCTTTTAATGCTTCAACTTTTCTTCAAAAAGTTAGCTACGAGATCATCAACTCTGGAGGGAGAGCAGAAGAGAAAGAATGGAGGCAGAAACATAATTAGCAATTCTTGTGCAAGATCAAGTAGTTAAGTAGTACTAGGATCAAATCAATATTATAACTGAGAATGCACTCATTGTTCATTGCCATTAACAATGGGGATACTAGATTAACATGTGGTAGCTTCCTCCTAGAACTGATTATTTGTTGACTGACACTGAATTATTTACATTAATTCAAGTGCTTAAGTCTTAAAATGTCAGTACCCTGAGCAAAATCTCTGTTATTTGCCCTACTTACTGCGGGAAGAATAAGCCCCCACCAAATTATATTTTTACATTCTCTGAATATTCCCTGTATCCCTAGCTTTAGTTTGCATTGCTTTTCTGTATACAGCCAGAGGTTGTAAACTGGGAACCCTGAGCCATCTTAGGCCAGGATACATATTTTTGACCCATCCAATATTAAAAAAAAAATAGGAAAAAGAATCATTGTCAATATTTAAAAATCGAGATTGTAAGATCAAAATATGTGTGGCTGGCTCATGGCTTCTGAGGAAAATATAACAAAATAAACCAGATTAAGAATAAATGACTGGTGCTAAACAGCAACTGGCCTCTCCACAGGAATATATGCACTCTGCATGTGGACTTTGCAAATGTAAGTGCATTCCAGTTTCTTTTCACTGAATGAGTGAACTTCCCTCATGTTGCTGAATGCCCAAGCATTCCAGTCATCCTCATTGTCTAAAGGCTACTTCCTCACTGCCATTTTCAATCTCAAAGTCCCTACTGTATTTTGTAGGTTCACATTTTATTGCACTTCTCATCTTCTATCTTTATGAACTCTTATTCTATCTTTCTCTCTCCTTTTCGATTTTGAGCTCCTTCAAGGGAGGGTTGCCATTTTAATTCATATTTTCAATTCCACTCAGAGCTAATAAATATTTCTATATAAGTAGGGACAACAAAATGTGCAATGAATAGGAAGTTTGGTCCATTACAATTCAGTTTAAGAGACTCTAGTAAATTTTGAGTCTATTTTAGGCACAGTGAAATGCTTATTAGCAACTAATATTGATGTTACCTCAGAAAATGTTGAAAATCAATACAATTCATCTTGAAATATATAGCTATTTAGCAGAAAAACAAAATCCCTATTATGAGGTACACTATATTGTAATAGCGCTTTTTTTCCTGTCTTGGAAATTAACAGACATATTCTAAAATGCACCAAGGATCTGTTGAATATAAATTTCATTTTGTTTTGTTTTTAATATTATTTTAAAGATGTGGGGTACAATTCAGGATTAGGTATACAAGTGGTTGTTGTACAGGTAAAGTTTAGGCCTAACTTTGGTTCCCATTTTGCTAAGTTTGAGATCACCTTATTGATATTTTGTGCCCCACACCCCTCACCTGGCAGTTTCCTGCTACTGCTAATTCCTGTCTTATAGTATTATGATAAATGATCAGGGTCCACTTATGAATGAGAACATGTGGTACTCAGTTCTTTGTTTCTGCAATAGATCACTGAGTATTATAGACGCTAACTCTATCCAAGTTGCTCGGAAGTTCATAATTTTGTCCTTCTTTATGGCTGCATAATATTTCACCATGTATGTGTACATTTTTTAAAATCCAGTCTATATTCAATAGGCAGTATGATTGGTTCCATGTTATTGCTATCATGAAAAATGCTGCAATAAACATGCATGTACAGGTATCTTTTTTGTAGAATGATTTGAGTTACTCCAAGTATATCCTCAGGAAAAAGACTGGTGGGTTCTGTGGAAGGTCAATTTTTAGACTTTTTAGGAATTGCCACATTGTTTTCCACAGAGGTTGTACTAGTTTATACTCCCACCAACAGTGTAGAAACATTCCCTTTTCTCCACATCCTCTCCAGCATCTGTTGTTTTATGAAGGCCATACTAACTGGAGTTAGTTGATATCTCTGTGGCTTCAATTTGCATTTATTTGATGATTAATGAGTCTGGGCATTTTTTCAAATATCTGTTGGCTGCTTATGTGTCTTCTTTTGAGAAGTACCTAATCATATCTTGTGCCCATTTTTTTTCCTGGCACATTTGAGTCCTTGTAGTTCCTGGATGTTAGGCTTTTGTCAGATATATTGTTGGGAAACCATTTTTTCCCCAATCTGTGGGCTGTCTCCCTGCTCTCTTGATGGTTTCTTTTGCTTTGCAGAGGCTTTTCAGTTTGATGAGGTCCCACTTGTCTACCATATCTCTTATGGCATGGGCATTTAGGGTTTTGATTAGGAATTGGTTGTCTATTCCAATTTCCATAAGGGTGTCTCCTGCGATTTCTAAGATTCTTATAGTTTGAGGTTTTACATTTAGGTCTTTGGTTCATTTAGAGTTAGTTTTTATTTATGGTGATAGGTAGGGGTCCTGTTTCAATCTTCTGCATGTGGTCTGCCAATTTTCACAGCACCATTACTGAATAGGTTCTCTTCTCCTTGGTGGTTGTTGATGGAGGCTTTGTCAAAGAGCAGTAGCTTGAGAAATTGAGGTTTTGCTTCTGGAATCGCTATTCCATTCCAGTGGTCTATATGCCTGTTCTTGTACCAACACCAGACTGTTTTGATTATTGTAGCCTTATAATAAAGTGCAAAGTCTAGAAGTGTGATACCTCCCAGTATGTTTATTTTGTGCTAAGGGTTGCTTTGGCTATTCATGGTCATTTTGTTTCCATATGAATTTTTATATTGTCATTTCCAAGTTTGAGAAGAATGATATTGGTAAATTAATGAGTATTGCTTTGAATCTATAGACTGCCTTTGGTAGGATGGACATCTTAACAATGTTGATTCTTCCAATCCATAAGCATGGAATATATTTCCATTTGTCTGTGTCATCTTTGATTTGATTGAGCAGTGTATTGTGGTTTTCATTGTGAAGATCTTTCACTTCCCTGGTTAAGAAGATGCCAAGAAATTTCATTTTTTGTGTGTGGTTATTGTGAATGAAATTGTGCTCTTTATTTGGTACTCTGCCTGATGTTTGTTGATGTTTAATAATGTGACTGTCTTGTGCACATTTATTTTATACCCTGAAACTTTGCCAAAGTTCTTTATCAGTGAAAAAAAGTTTTTGACAGATTCACTTGGATTTTCAAGGTATAGGATCACGTTGTCAGCAAAGAGGGATAACTTAACTTCCTCTTTTCCTATTTAGTTATTTTAAATTCCTTCTCTTGTCTAAGCTGAAACTTCCAACACAATGTTGAACATTGGATAGGTGAGAGATGGCAGCCTTGTCTTGTTCTGGTTTTCAGGGAAAATGCTTCCAGTTTCTATCCATTTAGCAATATGCTGACTCTGGGTTTATTACACATGGCGCTTATTATTTTGATGTACATTCTTTCTATGCCTTGGTGTTTGAGGGTTTTTAATCAAGAAGCCTTGCTAGATTTTCTCAAAATATTTTTCTGCATCTAATGATATAATCATGTGGTTCTTGTTTTTACATCTGTTGATGTATTTAATTACATTTATGTGGTCTTGCTGATGTTGAACCAGCCCTGCATTCCAGGGGTGAAGCCTACTTGGTCATGGTGTGCTTGGATCTGATTTGCTAGAATCTTGTTGAGAAATTTTGCAACTATGTTCATTAGGGATATCGGTCTGTAGCTCTCTCTCTTGTTGGATCTTTACCCAGTTTGGGTATCAGTGTGATGTTGACTTTGTAAAATGATTTGAGGAGAATTCTCTCTTTGCCAATTGCCTGGAATACTTTCAATAGGATTGGTATCAGCTCTTTTTTGTATGTTTTGTAGAATTCTGCAGGAAAGCTGTCTGGCCCAGGGCATTTTTTTTTTTGTAGGTAGTTTTCCTATGATGGAGTCATTTTCCTTATTTGCTATGGGTTTATTTAGTGTCTTGATGTCTTCTTGTTTCAACCTTGGAAGGTTGTGTGAATATCGGAAAGTCCTCCATATCATTTAGGCTACCAAATTTGCTTTCATACAGGTATGCACAGTAGTAATCTTTTACTGACAATCTTTTGTATTTCCTTGGGGTTGGTTGTGACTTGATCTTTTACATTTCATATTGTGTTTATTTGAGCTTTTTCTCTCTTTTTCTTGGTGATTCTTGCTAGGGGTCAATCAATTGTGTTTATTCTTTCAAAGAATCAGCTTTTTGTTTTGTTGATGTTTTTTCTATAATACTTTTGTTTTCTATGTCCCATATTTAGATTTTTGCTTTGATGATCTGCAGCTGAAGCTAGATTTTTGGTAGTCTTGCCTTTCCAACTTTCTTAGGTGATTTGTTAGGCTGTTAACTTTTCTCTTTCTGTTTTTTTTTTGTTGTTGTTGTTTTTTTTAATGTATGTTTTTAGAAATAAATTTCCCTTATAGTATTTCTTATATGGCATCCCAGAGGTTTTGGTAAGATGTTTCTTCATTTTCATTTGTTTTCAGGAATCTTTTAATATCTGTTTTGATTTCTGTGTTGACCCAGGAGGTGTTCAGCATCTTGTTTATTGTTCATGTCTCTGTGGGTTTGGGGGAAATTTTGTTGGTGGTGATATTTATTTTTATTCCATTGTGGTCTGAGAAGGTGCACGACAGTATTTCAATCTCATGAAGTTTATTTATGCTTGATTTATGGCCAAGGCTGTGGTCAATCTTATAGTATATTCCATCCAGGTTTGATGATGAGTAAAATGTATATTTTGTGGTTGTTGGGTGGAGTGTTCTGAAGGTATCTATTAAGTCCATTTGGTTAAGCATAAGTTGAGGTTCTGGTTCTCTTTGTTGATTTTTTGCCTCAATGATCTGTCTAGGGTTGTAAGTGGGATATTTAAGTTCCCAGCTATGACAGTGTTTGATTTAACATCTTTTTTTAGTTTACTTAGTTGCTGCTTTATAAAAGCTGATGCTCCTGTGTTGGTTACAGATATGTTAGGATGAATATTTCTTGTTGATATAATGATCCTTTTATCATTATGTAATGTCCTTCCATATTTTTAAAATTTTTGGTAGCTAAAGGTTGTTTTTTTCTGATATTAATATCGTGACTCCTGCCTTCTTATATTATCCATTCATCTGAAAATTTGTTTTACATTCTCTAATTTTGAGTCTGTGAATATACTTTGTGGTGAGATGTGCTTCCTGGAGGCAGCATATTATGGGTCATGTTTTTAAAATCACTTTGTTATTCCATGTCTTTTCAGTTGTGTGTTTAGTCCATTCAGGCTGACTATTGAAATGTGGGAGTTTGTCCCTGATATAGGCTCTTATAAGGCTGCTTTGTTTTCTTTTAGCTTTTGTGTTAATATATATCTGTGTTTTCATGTTTGTGGGTATACTGTGTGTTCTGCTGTTTCTGTGTTCATTTGTGATCTTGTGAAGTATTTGGTCATTCTTTTATTTATTTTTTCTTCTGTGCACAGTACCTTTTTAAGTATCTCCTGTAGAGCTGGTCTGGAAGCAGCATATTCTCTAAGGGATTGTATGTCTGGGAAGGATTTTAATTATCTATCGCTGATGAATCTTAGATTGGCTAAGTAGGAAATTGTTGGTTGAATTTGGTTATCTTTGAGAATATTAAAGATTGGGGTCTAATCCCTTCTTCCCTGCAGTGTTTCTGCAGATAAGTCTGCAGTAATTCTGATTGGTCTCCCCCCAAAAGATAGTCTTACCTTCTTCTCTTGCTGTTGCCTTTAGGATTTTTCCTTTTATACTTAACATTGTGTAGACAAATTACTATGTGTCTAGGGGTTGGTCTTCTCTAAGATGTATTGCAGGGGTTTCTGAATCTCTTGTGCTTGTATAGTCTCTCTGGCCAGATGAGGAATGTTTTCTTGAATGACCTCATGGAATGTTTGTTCCTAAGTGTTTTCCATTTGTTTTTCTACTTCAGGTATTCCAATGACACATAGGTTTTTGGCTTCTTGATAAAATCGCACATCTCTTGGAGGGTTTCTTCTTTCTTCTTAAGTTTTTTTTTCTGTATTTTTAATAGATTGAGTTGATTCCATATTTTGGTCTTCCAGCTCTGAGATTCTTTGCTCTGCTTGGTTAATTCTTCTTCCCGTGCTTGTCAGCTTGTTATTTATTTCTTGGATGGAGTTTTTTTATTTCTGTTATTACTAAATATACTATCTTGAGTCTGTCCAACTGCATTGTAATTTCATTTAGTTTTAGCCTTTGTGTTTGATTTTTACTCAATCTATTCAACAATTCTCTGATCTCTTTAAGTACCTTCTGGGTACCATCACTCTCAGGGTAGCCACTGTTTGTGCCCCAGTAGTTACTTTTTCAGGCACTGACACTTTGTTGGTGCTCTGAAGATTACCAGTGATTTTTTGTTGGTTTTTCTTCATTTGTAGCACCTTATCTTTCTCTTTAGTTCCATTACTCATTGGGAAATAGAGAAGCTACCACTTATGATATTTGCTTTACCTTCTATCCTTTTCTGAGCCAGGGCTCCAGGTTTGTTCGATTATAAAATAGGACTGGGGTGGGGCATTGTACTATTCTTTACAATTTTAAGCACTTACTAAGGGGTGAGGGAGGGGCTTCAAGGATTCACACCCTACTGACTGGTGACAATACTTGCTATCTGGCGAATGGACCAGTTGGTACTCGCTCTCCATCTCTACACAATATGACCTTACAATAGGTATGCTTGTATAACCCCTGAGCTCAAGACAGGGTATAAGAGAGATAAAGAAGTGAAAAGGAAAGAAAAAAAGGGAAAGAATAAGAATGAGATTTTTAAAAAACCCACAGAGACAGAACAAAGAGAGAAATAGGAAGAAAGAAAAGAGAAAACCAACCAATAATCAAACAAAGCAAACAAATGAGAAAAATCAAGACCCATAAAACCTGTTGATAGAGTATTCTTAACTTTAGTATATCTCTTTGGGAGGGGACACTCCCTCTTGTGGCAGATTCTGAGACTGCAGGTCTGTTACTGCAGTTTCCCTCTTTGCTGTTGAAACTTAAGATGTTAGACTCTTTACCCATTGCTGCCGGTAATTGATAGCCAGTGTGCACTAATGGGGTGCTGGTGGAGTGGGATAACTTGACTCAGCATCTCCCAGACTCTCTCCCCTTTCCTACCTCTCCCAGCATGGTCATAGCTCCCAGGGCCTCCAGTTTGCAGTGGGGGAATGGGACCTCTGGCTTCAGTCCTGACTTTAATATCTCTTTTGCTTATTGCTAAGGTGAGGGGGCATTAGCTAGGCACTCCCCAGCCTCCTTCTTGGTCAGATCCACTGAATGTGTCTATTACCCAGCAGCTGGCTTAGGGCAGGGGGTGGATCATCTGGAGCTCTGCATTCACCATTATCCACCAGGGTTTGTGCACTGGGGGCAATGCTCTCTGAGTTCATAAAGTGCAGTCGCAAAGCAGTACAGAGATCACCCCCTGGTCTTAAGATGCAGATATTTGCTCCAGCCACTCTGGAGCACCTCTCTACCCAGGCTTTAGAGTGACTGCTCAGTTTCTCTACAGGTTTCTGTTCCTGCTGAAAATGGGGACCAGGAGAGATAGCTCCCTCCCCAGTAAGTACCACAGTCTCTGTATCTCAGGTCCTGGTAGCAGAGCCTTGCAGCACTAGCCTTGTGCTGCTAGTGGTGGCAACACATCCAGGTTGGGGTGGCCTATCCCCACTGCTTCTTTGGCACTCTGCCTCTTGCTCCATTGCTGCACTCTCTCCACAGCACTCATTGCCAATTTCTAGTCTGGTGCTGCAGTGATGAAAATGGCAGCCACTCTGGTGGCTTATTCCCAAGAAAATCTTTGCTGATTTTAGAAAATGGCACTCAGCTTCTGCACTCTGGGAAATGCTAGGGTCCAAACGGAATATCCGTAGCACTAGCATCTTCACCCGGAGAGCCCTGGGTACTTGGGACTCTCAAGTCCCCACTTAGTCAGCCTCTCTCATGCCCACTTACAGACGCACATGCAAATTCATCCATATATTCACTCACTCACAGGAACTCACACAGTCTGATTGGCTATGTTGCCATCTTCTCTCTGAGACCCTATAAATTGGTTACTAAAACTCATGCCCTTAGACTGTATTTTGTAGTACCTAAAAATATAAAACTTGAAAAACTTTACCAACTGCTGTGATTTGCTTATTCTTTTGGCCACTAAAACGAAATCATTTATATGTTCTTATTGTATATGCAATCTCTTCCTTGCTTTGTGTGTATTTGTTGTAAATACAGGAATCCTTTCTTTTCTGTGGGAAATATGTTCCAAAACCCCCAGTGAATGCCTGAAACCATGCATAATATAGACCCTATATATACTATATACATATGCATGCTTATGATAGAGTTTAACTTATAAATTAAGCACAGTAAGAGAGTAACAACAATAGTGAACACTAAAAATAGAACAATTATAACAATATACTGTAATAAAGTTGGGTAAAGATGGTTTCCCTACCCCCCCTTATATAGTGTAATAATTTCAGACCTCAGCTGAAACCATGGAAAGCAAAATTGTGAATAAGATGATTACTTACTACAAAAACACACAAAGCAAGGGAAATATAAACTACACACTATTTTGTGTATAAATAGCATACATTATAATCATATACTACGATATATATATATACACACACACACTATATATATATTCCTGAGACAGAAACAAAAAAAGCTTGTGAAATTCAAATTAAGCTTGCAGTTTAGTGAATCATAATGTATCAATGTTGCTGTCTTTAGTTTGACAAATGTACCATAAAAATGTAAGATGCTAACAATAGAGGAAACTGAAAAAGGGGTACATCAGAATTTTCTGTACTGTCTTTACAATCTTTTTGTACATCTATAAATATTTTAACTTTAAAATTAAAATTTATTTCAAAATAAATATATGAAATTGACACAATGTTTGGGAAACATTTGCAAATTAAAAATCAGAAAGTTGGTGCATTCCACAACTCTCTTGAGATTGTGAAGTCCAAGTAGTTTTTATTATAGTATTTTTATCAAATAGTGATTAATGTGTAATTTCTGCAGGTATAAATATACACATTTGTGTATATTTGGATTCACATAGAAGCAAGTTGGAAAAGGAGTCATTAATGTTTTTATTTATGAAGTTACATTTTAAAATGTTAGTTAGTATATCAGTCTTTTTGTTCAGAAACATCTTAATACCTTTTCGATCTGTAATGCTAAAGAGTATAAGTTAAAGGCTAGTTAGAATGTTTTATGTATCCTAATGGTATTCTAAATCTTCTGATATATGAAAAGCCCCCCATAATATGTCAGGAAGATCTTCCAG
The DNA here is from genome assembly GCA_027257055.1 of Cephalopachus bancanus. NCBI lineage: Eukaryota > Metazoa > Chordata > Mammalia > Primates > Tarsiidae > Cephalopachus > Cephalopachus bancanus. The sequence continues at coordinate 770,388 of JAPVLO010000096.1, read as the reverse complement.
TAAAACTAATTTGAAAAGCAGAATAGTTGTCAACTGATCTTTTTTCAGGACTGTTATTTAGTCCTGACTCTGAAAAGTGTCAGAGGTGGAATCTTTCTTGATATCAATGAGATTTTACATGCCTAAATACGTCATTTAGTTATTTGTACTATGAAGAAATATTTGCTTGTGAATTATCTGTCACAGAGCTGATTAATGGCAAAACTTATAATTTACAAAAATACTTGGGAGTATTATTTATATGTAGAGGTGAAATCAATATTTCAATATACTAAGTTTATCACATATTAATAGAAATAATTTCTATTTTTATGCCATCTTCTAAATGGCATTCTGTCAATTTGTGAAACATTTTAAAGACAGATAGATACAGTATAGCATTTTCAACTATAAAATGGGAAGGTATCATTTTACAATTTTCTTATTTTGAAATATTCAAGCTCAAACTTTTTATAGATTAAATGGATTGCCTGAGTCAATGCTATTCAGAATTCTAAGTATACAATATCTTTCTTAAATTGTCATTATTGTATGCATTGCAAGCAATATACCATCATCTGATTTGTACTATGATTCAGAGTTACAAATGTATAATTACTAGAATTTAACCTCTCCAAATTGATGTAATTCAACTTAATTATCCTCGCTACATAAATGCATACTAATCAGGAAGAAACCACTTAAATAAAACAAGAATGTTAATACACCAACAACTGCAGAATAAACAAACTTCTGTAGAAGGAAAAATTCAGGGACTAATTACATCTCTGACAATAAATCATAAATGCATACTAATTTAAAGTCTTATTTCTCTCCAGTCAGGCTTCAGTTGTGACCAGAATTGTTTCAGTATGTGTTTTGAATCCTATCCACACCGATAGTTCCTTTCCTGTGCCAATGTCTTCATTCAGCAAACCATTCAATCTCTATTCATTCAGTGACTATTTATTATTGGACTGCTATGAACAGGACAATGTAGAGGTGTTGGAGATGAAAGAGCAGCAGTCCCTATCCTGAGTCTAAATATTTATTTAAATAACACTTATTCAAAGATAGGAGATGCCCACATGTGAAAAGGTTAATTAGATTAGTATTTGCCTGCTTAAATCTCTCAATTGTCTTCCCACTGGGCTTAAATTCAGATTTATTGCCTAACCATGGCCTACAGCGCCTTACATGACCTGTCTCTGACCTGTCACCTGCCTCATGTGCCAAACCGGCTTTGTTTGGAAGAGTCTACCCTACTGTGCTAAGAGGTGTCTTGAGGTCATACATGGGCTCACTATGGAAGAATGAAAAGATCATTCCTTGAGTTCTCTAAGCAAACAGAATTTGGAACTGGCAGCAGACGTATTGTGTATTGGCAGTACCTGGACAAGATCACAGTTGCCAGTGATTCTTATTAAGTTTCTTCACTGTTTTTGCAGAATTTCTCATTTGAAAAACATTTGCTAAAAGTGAAAAAAAATCCAATCCTATATTTATTTACTTCAATGTTGTTATGATTTAATTTCAATAAATGTATTCTAAATGTATTACCACCACACCCCTTTTCCAATGTACTTATATATTTAGTTCTGCTTAATGTCTTTATTTGTGTTTCTGGATAAGATTTCTGAGAATAACTGGCATCCTCAGAATGAATTTCTCAATCCCAACTTGTTTTCCTTCTCTTTGTCAATTTCTCAAATTTGGATTAATTCTTTTTGAGAAATGAAACACAAATCCTAGCACCTTGTAGATATTTGTTGGGTTTCTGCTTTTTCCCCAATAATCCAAACTATCCCTTTTTAGCCTAATTTTCCATTGCTTTTCCTCAATCCCTGAATATCTAGGACTTTACCACCCTCTTTATGTCTGTCACCTCTATATTGACCTGGGCCATCTGGGTTGTTTTCTGAAATATGCTGGTGATTCCTCCTGAGACTTCAAATCTCTAAGACTTCACACCTCAAAGCCTGACAGTACCAGTGGCTGGAGCTCAGACTCATGCCTTCTGACTTATTATTGATACTTGTTACCTAGAATAGATTGTAATCTTGAACAATAATGGTAATAATAGAACACATGTTTTGAACAAATACTCCATGTTAATAGCCAATATCTGGAATAACGCATCCTTAAAAAAAATGTATGAAGCAGTATCCATTTTACAGATGGGAGAACTGGAAATTTAGGAAAGTTAAGTCATTTGCCCAAAGGCACACAGCTGGTGGATAATGCAGTTGACTATGATCCAAGTGGCCTGAATATGAGCCTGTGCTTTCAACCCCACTCTGTTGCTTACCTAGACTTCTCACTTTCTACTCCTGCTGGACTGACCACAAATGGGGTGGAGACAGAGAGAAGACCTGCCTTGTCAAGACTGGTACCTAACGTCAGAACCCTCCACTTTCGTAATCCTTTACTAGGTGTATGACTGTATTTTAAAATATGTACAAAAAACTTTCCTTGGCATTGGGACTATATAACAAATAATACAGGCACTATCTCTTCCTCCAGCTTAGCTGCCCACAGAATAAAGAAACCTTAATCACATAGTTTTACCCAAAATTGCCTTCTTAGAGTTGTGATAAGCTCTACCAAGAAAGATTGCAGTATACCATAAAAGCCTACAGCAGGATGACCTGACCTATTCTGTCAGGTCAAAGAATTGCTGCCTTGCTTATCAACTCAGTTGCATGGCTCAATACATACTGTCTGATTCACACATCATTTCCTTTCCAGCTTCAACCACAACGAAGTGTCTTCAGCAGAATTCCAGCTCTGAGTTGCCCAGCAGTTCTCCCAGTTCAAAGCAGCAACTTCCTCACTAATAGAGGTTTTACTAAATATATTTACTAACATATTTCAAGCTACCATTACCTTATCAGACCTCTGCTCTGCTGAAATACTGAGCAATATTGTTTTATTGATTGGGTACCTACTGACTATAGCAATATGCACACATACATTATTCGCATATAACTATAGCTTTAATAGTCTAGAGGTAATACTGAAAGTAATTTACTGTCATCTGTAGATGACAGTTCAAATGCTGTGGTACTTAGAGCTGCCGGTTTGGGAATTCAAGTCTGCATACAAATGAGTTATCCGAAGTCTTTTCAGAACTAACTTGATAAAAAGAGAGCAAGAAAGCCCACTACTGATTTGATAGCCATCCACAAATAGAGCAAATGGGAACAATTTCTTACGAATGAAAAACAGACATATCTTCCATTATCCTAAGTTTTTAGTGGAGTCAATGACAGGGACTGGATGACAGTTTGTGAACAGTTACTGTAATTTAGTGACTAAATCCTTCTTCTTCCTGCTAAATGCATCACAGGGTTCAGCCTATGTGCTGAAGGTAGAACAGAGGTTTAGATAAAATACTGAAACATTGTTTTCTCCCCTACCAGTCATAGCATTAATATTTTTTATGTAACAAATTATTCAATATTTCATGTTATCAAGGGATCAATATTTAAAAAAAGCAGACAAAACTATTCTCACACACACACAAAAATCACTTTATATTCATTGCCTTCTTTGGCCTAAATGCAGTTAAGAAAAAAAAAAGGCTTAAGTTGTGTAAATATGTGTACATCTTGTTGATTCATTTTAACTGCTGAATAGCATTCCACTGAATGAATAAATCACATTTATGTAAACATTGCATGACAGAGGGCCAATTAGGTTGTTTTCTTTCTTTCTTTCTTTTTACTAGAACAAACAGCAATAAAGTGAAATCTTTGTACATATATATCTTCTTGAACTCATCTAGTTTCTCTGGGATAGATACCCATTAAAAGTGAGAGAAAAACAAATTGCGATAAGATGTGCAGTAGGATTCTAGTTACACATATAAATCTTTAAAACTCACAAACATTGTTTGTGGATGAGTTTCTTCATACTATAGAAGTTCAGAAACATGCATGGAAATGATCCTCATCACCTTCAGGAGAGTGGATGGGGTAAGGGGTAAGAGTAGGACTTAAGCAATATCTACAACAGCTTATTTCTTTTAAAAAAATGATCTGGAGCAAATTGCAATATGTTAACATCTGTTTGATCTTGGTGATAATTATGTAGATGTTGTATTTTTCCTATACTTTACTTTTAAAGATGTTTGAAATGTTTCATAATTCTATGAAAATTAAGTTTTATGAAAAGTGGTAGGTGATATTTAAAAAAGGAAAATCTTTTGTGTACCATAAAAACATTAGTGTTATTGCTAAAACGCGTTGTAAGCATAAACTCAGCTGCCTCCTGCAGGAAAAGGTATATATATGTCAAAAAGACTGCATGAAAAACTTTCAAATTCCCACCTACCAAGAAAGTTCACATAAGCATGAACCTCAATGGCACTTTCTACTTCATCACTGGAGTGAATGGGAGCTGGGAAAGCATCTAGAAATCTTGAGAAATCAGGGAGCTGACCTACATGCAACCTGCCAGGACAACTCAGCCTCAGTCCTGGGATGAGCTGGGCTGTTACAGATAAGACTCAACCCTTGGGTGGGAAGGAAGGAATAGGGGCCTTTAATCCCATATGAAATCAGAACTGACTGAATCAAGAATAAGCCACAAAGAAAGCCACAGCTGGACATTCAGTAAGAAAGGAAGGCAAAGTGGGTGGGTAGACTGTATGGAAAGCTCATGCAGTGGGAGTCAGCACACCTGGGTTTGAATGATGGGTGAGATAGTCAATCTTTCCCAGACTCAGATTTCTTTATCTCAAAAATAGAAGTTATGCTGCCTTGGTAATAGTCTTATGAGTGTTAAATGAAAAAACACTTGAAAGTACTTGGCGCCTCAATAAAAGTTTGTATCCCCTCAACGAATTAGGTTTCATTTAATCTGGGATGAGATGGGAAGGGGACAGAGAGAAGCAGTAGGCTGGTGGACTTGAACTGAAGTTATCTGAAGCACCGTCTCAGGAGGGATCCAAGAAAAATTCCATTGATGCTAACACCCCTCAGACTTGTCAGTGGGGTCAAGGGGAAGGAATAGGCTATATGTTAACTAAAAAGAGCTGTACATGAATCAGGAGGGCACATATTAGATTATGCATGTATTCCTCAGATTTGTCAGGAGGCAGCAACACTTGCCCCAGTTACACATGTTTAGGAGAAGATTAGCAGTCTGGCTAGAACACTAAGCACTAAGCATCCTCCGTGTGCTAGCCACTGATCCTCAGTGCAGGCAGTGTGATCAAGGCGACTCCAGTCTCCGCTGGGTGAGCTGCACCGACGCAGTCTTCTATCTCTGTTTCGTGAGGGTGTCTTATGTTGTGAGACATTCATCCCAATGTAAATTTTCAAAGGACGATTTTGAAGTCATATAAGAATCCTTAATATAGGCATTCTCTACCTGCTGCCACTCTTGCTAGCTGCAGCTTTTTAATCCTCCTTTTATTCAAATTAAATACCTTGCAGTCATTCAGAAACTGTACCTTCTGTTGCCACATCTTCCTACCGTCAGAGCAGTTAATTAGCTCTTGGCAGGTCTTAGATTCTGAAGAGCTTGAAAGGATGATTTGTAATTGTGCACTGAAGTACAGCAGCAAGTTGTTTCAAATAAACGTGGTTAAAAGTCTATAGCTTGACATTTGTCAATTTCTACATGATGCAGATTTTCATTTATGGGGAAGCAACAGAAAATCTTATTTGCTTCACATTTCTGAAGGTAGAGTCATCATCATTTTTTATACTTGAACAAAGGAAGACTAAAAATGCGAGGAAAACATAAAAGGGAAAATGGGACCTTATTGAAGCAAAAAAGCCCTATAAAATTGAAAAGGGGCTTCACCATGGAAGACCTATGCCATAAAATTGATTCTTATTGCTACTGCTACCTTTAAAGGGGTCAAAATGGGAGACCTACAAAGAATCTGTCTTATTCATCTTTGCCAGAGAAATGAAGTCCATTCTTCTTAGATGGGCATTCAGAATCCTCAGGGGTTTTGAACTTGACACATTTCTCTGATCATTTCTCCTAGTACTTGTCTGCATACATATTATGTGACAATTTTTGAACATGTCAAGAAGTCCTTCCTTAACAGCCTAGCTAAATTTTTACTTTCTTCCTGAGTTCTTTTCCCTACAATACTAATGGTCTCTCTCTCCTAGGGACAAATTTAGCAAATAAAACTGCAGAATGTTCTGTTAAATTTGAATTTCAGATAAATAAGAAAGAATTATTAACAAAGTATTTGTATGCAATATTTAGGATATACTATTACTAAAAATGTATTTCTTGCGTATCTGAAGTTTGTTTACCTATGTGACCTGTTTTGTATTGAGCAACACTACTTCCTTCTCTGGACTCCTGAGATTTATGGTCCTCATCATTTACTTGTCACTTGGCATTTCCTACCTAGTTTTGTTGTGATATTCCATCAGATTTTATGCTCCCTAGAAACAGAAAGGCATAAAAGGTTTTCATATGATCAAAACCCAGAAATCACCAAGGAGACATGCAAGCAAAAAACCATAATTTTCCTTAAAGGCAATGAAGAGTGATGGACACAAAGAAATCTTAAGATAACTTACCACCTGAGTGACAGGCTGATGAAGGTGAAACCAGTTCCTAGGACTTTGACTGGGGATCACAGGAGGAGGCCACCTGCCAGAAAAGGGTGGTCTTTGCTCTGACAAACAGAAACCAGTCAAAGCTGGATAAATCTGTGTGCTGGCATGTTATTTTAAATCTAGAGGAGCCTATTAATTCCCCTTCATAGAAATTTTACTAAATAAGAAGAGACAGGGAGCTTAGTTGGAAAGTATAAAAAGATCTCATGATCTTGTAGCCAGGGAAAAAAGACTAATATCTACAGGAAAATAATTAATATGGCATTATTTTAAAAATTGGTGACATAAAGAAAATAGAACCAAGTCGGGCTTGGTGGCTCAGCCTGTAATCCCACGCCTTTGGGAGACTGAGGAGAGTGGATGCCTGAGCCTGCAGGTTCGAGACCCGCCTGGGCAGGCGAGACCTCATCTCTACAATAAATCAAAAATCATCCGGGTGTGGTAGTGCATGCCTGTAATTCCAGCTACTTGGAAGGCTGAGGCGGAAGGATCGCCGGAGCCCAGCAGGTCGAGGCTGCGGTGGCTGGGAGCGGCCACTGCACTCCAGTCTGGGTGACAGAGTGAGACTCCGATTTAAAAAAATAAATAAATAAATAAAATAGAACTGAACCTTTAAAGTGCTAAAAGCCTAAAACTAAACAATATTGTGAACCTAAAATTTTATATACAGTAAAAATTCGTTTTTCAAAAATTAAGATAAAATGGAAGCAATTTCAGATAAATAAAAGATGAGAGAAATGGTTGTAACTATATCTATACTATGAAAAATGCTAAAGATAGTTTAGACTGAGAGGATATTGTATCAAATGGAAATTCAGATGTAAAATAAGAAATAAAGAACACTGATAAATGGCAAATAAAAAAGTAAATATAAAATGTTATTTTCTCTTCTAAATTTTTAAACAGTCGGTTAACAATTCTTGCAGTATATGCGAAAATATATAAAATATTAACTCAAGGTAGATTATAAGTTAAGACTGTATATTGAACTTCCTAGAGAAATGACCATAAAAATAATGAAAAGAGTCATAACAGAAAAGGCAGTAGAGAGCTACTAAAGCATGGTCGTTTATATTCTCTCTCATCCTAAAAAATGCAAATAGGAAAAAGAAACAAAGAACAGAAGAGGCCAAAAAGAGAATAAATACAAGGTGTCTCTCTGTAAATATTTATTGTTGTGATAAACTACTTTAATTTTCAGAAATGAATGAGAAAACCACAACACTTCCAGCCTAGAGAAACTATTCAACCTTGCTCTTGTGGGGCCTTCTGTGAGTCAGCTGCCAGTGAGACTTGGCTGGAAGGCTGTGTGTCTATGGTCATTTCTGGTCATGACTTTTTAAAAAAACAACTTTATTGAGAAATACAATTGACATGCCATATGGTTCACTCCTCTAAAGGGTACCATTCAATTATTTTTAGTATATTTTCAAAAGTTTGCAACCATAACATAACCTAATTTTAGAAAGAAACTTTGCACCAGTTAGCTCTTCCATTGCTGTTTGCTAAATTTTAGGATCCAGGATTCACTGTCAACTCACTGAACCCAGATCTGAGCTGGTTAGACTTGGGGTAACTACAGGTGTAACAAGCACCTGTGGATGATTTTAGAGAACACTAAAGTTTGATAATCACACTGATCCTACTCTCTTCTAAGCAAATCCACTTCACTTTCCCTCTTCATCAGGTCTTGTAAGTTCATACAGATCTTGTTATTTGTAGGTGAGAATAAGCCTGGTGAAATTTATGATATACCCAGGGCTCTGGCACTGCCTAACTCCAGATGTATATGTTTATGATGAGCTCTCTGGTGTGGTGCAGACTAGGGACCCTATGTAAACTCATTTTGATTCAAGATGAAAAATTACTGCTAAAGAATATCAACAAACATTTAAACCAATCAATATAAAGCCTGGTAGAGAATAGTGGTTAAGAACAAGTGCACTGTCCTGTGATTGGGTCAAATTATGGCTATCTTTGGGAAAATGTGCAAGTAACTCAAACTCATGGAATTTCAAGTCCCCTCTCAGAAATAACATGTTCTTCATGAGGTTTGTGATGAGAATAAAGTGAAACAAGGTAAGAAATTATATGGAAAAATATCTGGCACATGGTAAGTCCCCACGATAGTAATTATTATCATCATCATAGTTGATAGCTAAGGATTTCAGGTTAGGAGTGTACTGGGACCAATTTGGAGCACTTTGCAGCTCAATTCCATGGTCAAGTAAGAAGGCTTAAAAAGTCTTGTAACCATGGCACTTAGTTCGTGGGAATGTGGTCATTGGGAAATAGATATATGAAAGCCCAAGGGAAAGCGGCAGGATAGTAAATTGTTCATCTTATTCTGATGGAATTTAGAAAAGTTGAGTCTGCACACCATTTCTGTAACTATTATTGTAGAAGCACTGACCACAACCATGTTTTGTCTGTTGTTAAAGACTTGTTAGAAGTATGCACACATTGGATAGTTAGTATTTTTTTGTTTCTGTAGTAATTTAAAAGCCATTATGCCCTCTCATTGTTGGGAGCCGGCCATGGAGGCCCACTGAGCGTTAGGGATCAGGGAGGGCCGTGGACCCCGAGACCACTAGGTTGTGTTTGGGAGCCGTTGACCCCATTTTCCTCCTCCTTTTACCATGTAGTGCAAGTAACCTAAAGGAACTCTGCTGATCTAAGCTGAAGGCTCTGTGACTGTGACAGGCATGGCTCACTCTAGAAACTCATTGTTCCTGTTTCCCATAAACTGCGGTTTTGGCTTAGGTATTAGATATAATTCAAACTCAAGTCACATTTGGGAGCCTTTTACATAGTACAAGTCTCTTTATAAGATTTAAAAGTATATTTGTAGAATTAGTATATACTTATGGAGAGCTGTTTTCAGCTTTTCAATGGTATAGATGACTGATCAAGAGTTATCAGAAATGGCCCAGCACAAACCTTGGGCTGGGCCACATTCCTGAGGGCCCAGTACATTCTTTGGACTGGGCTGCATTCTTTTAGGCTGGATTTAGCTACAGTTAGTGTAGGGTTTTTCTACCTATTATAGAAATTGAATTTATTTTATTCATAGAAAGTATTGTAGAATAGGTCATGCTAATGTCAGGGAATCATGTTAGTTCAAGCATGATCAATCATGATATTTTGAGGTTTAATAAGAATACAGTTAACTTTAGAAATTTCATTGTCTCCATTTTCTACTATTGTGGTTTTGGTCTTAGTACATTTACAGTTTATATTTGGGTTTTATTTTTAGAAGCTTTGTTGCTGATGATCAGCTTTATATATTAGGATTAGGAATTAGAAACTTCATAGAAATTAGGATAGATATATAGGACTTTAGAATAGCCATTGTGTTAAGAGATTGTAGTCTATTGTTCCAAAAAGTGGCCCACCGTGAACCTTGGACTGGGCCACATCCTGTAGAGCCCAGCGTGATCTTTGGACTGGGCCACATTCTTTAGGAGTTGGTGTAAGCTTCCATAGCATTGTGTAAGTAGTAGTAGCATAGAATAGAAAGGTAATAAGATTTAAATTAGTCATCATGGGTGTTGTGTGCACATGAGCTTCAGAAGTTATTGATTATCAGAACATCATTAGGCTAGTAAGGATTGTTGCACTGCTTGTGAAGAGCATTAACTAGCGAAGGGAACAATAAGACAATCTTGGGTTTTGTCCTTCCTCATACCTGAGAAAACATCTGACGGGTGGGGGACGCCCCTCCTGCACCTGGCTTTGTGTTCACGTGAAAGACTTGTGAGACTGCCTGTGTAAAATGTGGGGATAAATACCTGCTGTAACTTTCAATAAACGGCTTCTGCTCATTTCACTGAACAGTTGTCCACTTCCTTTCTTTCTCTTTCTTCCTCTTTATATCTATCTCTCCATCCCTACTACAGAATCGGCTTCTGCGATAGACAGAGTCCAGTGTTTCTTTCTCCCCCCTTTCTCTTTCTTCCTCTTTATTTCTTCAGAATATTTGCCGACGCTGCCACACCTTCCAAGGGACCTCCTAAATCTCCCCAGAAACCTGCAGGGGCTGGCCCCTCGCATCTCACTATATACAACATTTTTGGGGTAAATGCTCATTATTATTATTGTTATTATTACACTACTATCTGTTTGCCCCTGTCTCTTGTTTCAGAGATAACATACCTCTTTACTCTGACAACCGAAAAGAGTCACGGGAATTTTAATGCTGACTGAGACACCAAGACAAGGGAAAATGAGAAGCAAGGGAGAATATTGTAACTTGGCTGGAAAGAGATGTGGTTTGACTACAAATGTAGAGGCAGGTTTAATTGGGGGAAACATAGGAAGGTGTAGGAGCAATCAGAGAAAACTATTACGGATCTCCTGGGAAGAGGGAAAACAAGTGCAGGAAGTGTTCCTGCAGTGATATGGGGAGGAAACAGCTGGCGAAAATGTTGGAGGATCAGTGCATGGGGAAACACATGTAGAGCTGAGCCAGGTGGGAGCTCAGGCTCCTTGCCAGGGCTAGAATGAGAACAGGAATGGCCTTAGCTCACCTTGCTTCTTGACACCTACACATGCATGTGCGCACATGCACACACACACACTCACAACCATGTGTCTTTTGGAGTCCTTTGCAAGGGCAGTGACAACAGCACATTCTTTTTCCACTAGCAGTGAGAAATGTGAACCTAGGGAATGGAAGGAATGGCAACAGTGGAGTTTTTCTGTGTGGCCAAGGCTGAGGCATAAAGAACAGTGCAGGCTGTTATTTTCATTGATTTAATGGCTCTCAGTGGGCACTGCTGTTCTCACTTCCCAGCCTCAGAACTGAGGAAATTATTCCCTCGCAGGATGGTTTCTTATGGCCATTCCTTTTATTCATACCTGTATGGAACCTCTTTGGGTGCTAGAAATTGTATTGCTCGGAGATGAGGGTATTTGCTTCATTACGTGAAAAGGGCTACTGGGAGGTGTGTATGTCTATGTGTACCACAGAGAAAGAAAGTGGAAAAGAGGGACTTAACAGTAAAACAGAAGTACTGATTGTGATTCCATCAAAAATGTAATCCACAAGGCAAGATCCCTGTGGATACAGGCCAGAAGTTGTAAAAAGGACAAATGACATTCTAGGATCCAGAGCAGGGAAGCAGGCCTATCTTAAAAAGTCAGTAAGTTAGAGAAAATGTTATAAATATGTAGTTTTCAGAGCCAACCTTGAACTTAGGAAACAAACTAAAGTCTGAGAGCTAAAATTCATACATATATACATATATCGTGACATATATGGATTATATTTTTTATGTAAATAGAGGTATCTATTCACAGAAGAGGAAAATTCTCTTCTGTCTTTTAAGGGCTCTAACACCATAAGGAGGGCTTCACCCTCATCACCTCCCAAAAACCTCAACTTCAAACACTATCACATTAAGGATTATGGTTGCAACCATATGAATCTGGAGTCATACGGACATGTGGTCCATGAGGAAACGGAGACACAGAGATTTAAGCAACTGATGACAAGTAAATCCAGATAGCCAACCGGTTAGTGGTAGGGCCAGTATTTAAACCAAGGTGACCCAGGTCAGAGTTTATGCATGCCTTTAACCACTAGACTATGATGCTTCTATAAAAGTCAAAGTCACAGGCTCTAACAGCCACTGCTGAGTAATTGTCCATTACTTGGAAGAGAGTAAAGACATCCATGACGATATGGATGAGCCTATCAAAAACATAATACACAGAAGAGGCAGATGTACTGGTTTAAAAGTACAGGCTTTGAATTCCTTCAGATCCAGCTTCCTGGCCTGACTCTACCACCACCAAATCATGTGACTGTGCCCCTAGCATAGCCTTCAGCATGGAAGTAAACTTTCATTAAGTAGAAGTACTCTATCAGTGTTACCAACATTATCATCATTAACCATCTTTTTTATTAGTATAAGTAAAATAGTACTTCTCTGATGGTGCTTCTCAACCTGGTATTCTGTTAAAATCACCTCGAAAGGTTTGTAAAAATACTTTCCTGAGGTATGCACCAAACCAAATAAGTCAGAACATCTGGGGTAGGATTAAGGGTAGGGGGTTTCTTATCAGCATTTTTGAAATTTCCCCAGCAATTCTAAAGTACAGGCCCGGAGTAATAATTGCTTTGGTTACCTAGTAGTCATTGGACGTTCAAGGCATTGTTCCAGGCTCTAAGGAGGAGCCTTGTAGAGCTCACAGCATGGAGCTTTATTGTATGGATTCAGGAAACAGGTAGAGTTTCTACTGCTTTCTTTTCCAACCCACTGTTTCTGCTTCTCACTGTGTATCTAGTGTCACCTGCAGGTGCTAGCCTCGTGAGAGACCATAAGATGTAGCATTGCACTTGATGTGTTACTTAGGCTTGTTATCACAGAACCTGAGAATCTCATTGATTCATTCTTAGAAGTGAGTGTTTTAGTGGGAAGTGGCCTAAAGCAATATGGATTAACTTTGTTATTATTATCACTATTATTAGAACTGTAGTTTATTAAGCATCTCTAAAACCCAGCTACCCTGATAAGTACTCTACATACATTATCTCACTTACCATCCTCAAACAACCCAGCAAGATAAGAGCTATTATCTAAATTCTTCAGGTGAAAAAACTGAAGCTTATGTCACTTGTACGTAGACCACTTATGTACCTAATCCCGACTTGTACCCACATCTAAAAAAAATGTATCAAGAGCAAAATCAAACTGTCCAAACTTACATGGCTTCTAAGTGGTGATGTCTAAATCTGAATTCAGATCCAAGTTCCCAAAACCCTACTCTGTCCACCAGGTTTGTATTATCTTGGCTGAGACCACCCCAGTCACCATTAGGACTTTTAATAGCGTCTCGTCAGGTCTGGATTCACCCCAAATTGTCCTTAATTTTGAGAAGAATGGATTAATTTTGTTTTCTGAAGGAAGAGGGGTGACAGGTAGGGACAAAGAAGGTTCTGGAAACACTGGATGTGCCAACAGAAACATAACTCAAAAGTGAGAGAGGACACAAAAGGTGTTTATATGGTCTTTATAATCTTGAGGATTATGGTCATTAGGAGATACGGAATAACTTAGTCCTCAGGGGTCCAGAGTAAGTATCCAGAAGTAAGTCAACTTTACAAAGATTATTTAACAAGTTTCAGTAGTTACAATACTGGTCAGCAGATTTCTAACTCCTACCATTCCTGGTGACATTCTAAGTAATAAGGAAACAAGGGAATCAAAATAAAGAGACAGTAAGAAAGATCTTGACATTTTCCCACAATATCCTAAAATTTAGCTTGATTTTATTTTAAATAAAAATTTTTTATGCAACCTTTGGTTTTTACATATTATCTCTTTTCACAGGAGTTTAAGTGGGAATTCAATCACTGAATAGCCACCATGCTGTATATTAGGTCACTAATACTTATTCATCTTACAACTGAAGATTTGTTCTCTTTGACCAATAATTCTCCTCTTTTCTCTCCCTCAGACAGTTCCCAATAACCATCACTCTACTTTGTTAATATGAGTTCTACTTCTTTTACATTCCACATGTAACTGGAATCATCTGCTAACAGAATAGATCGCATGTGTTCTCACTGCAAAAAAAAAAGGTACCTCTGTGAGAAGACATGATAATTAGCATGATGTGGCATACATATATCAACACGTCACATTTTATATCCTACATTTATATAATTTTTGTCTGTCAATGATACCTCAAAAAAGCTGGGGGAAAATTACTGCATAGCTTGCCTTGTTATGATATTCTAAGGATGAGTTTGGGAAAGAAGGAATTAAATAAGTTATTAAGTAAAGGAATTAATGTTTAGATAGAGAAATTAGGAGACAGAGAAGAAAAATGACTTCCAAAGTCCTAACAAGATAGAAAAAGCCAGCTTAAGACACTTTCAAAATGACCCTCAGGACTTATTGAAAAAAGGGCCTGGGTTTCTATTTAAATGACAGTCCTGAGTTGTACCCTGAAAATAATTTCCTGTGTAACTTTGAGTCTTTCTTTGAAGCTAGAAACTGAAGTCAGGGACTTATGGAGTTCACTGAATAGTGATGAGCAACAGGCCCTGGGGAGAAACGGAGGTGAGGTATGCATGTTCTTAGTGTCTGTAAAGTGCAGAATGTAAAAAACAAAATTGGGAAGTGGTCAGAATGGAATCATTTCCCAAGGATCTGAGAAGAGGCAGGAGCACCCCAACAGAGAAGAAACCTGAATCCCCCCCCCAAAAAAAAGCATAAATAGCTTCAACTTCTTGGCTTGACAGTTACTGTAAGATCTAGATGACAGAGTAGAGTCACTTAAAAACTCAGTATCTAATGCTTCTCATATTTATAATCCTTGTCTTTTTATATTTGCTGATTGACTTTCTGACATTTAATGCTAAATTCTCCTTTACTTTAGATATCCTGATTCTTCCATTTTTATTTCTTCAGCCTAGAGGATGTGAGTAATTGTTCAAAGTACCTTCTGATGTCATTCCTCATCTCATACTTGATGCTCCAGTAACACCTAAAGGCTTGTAATTTCTGGCATATACCTTGCTACCCCTAACCTCCTACTCTTCCCTCTTCCTATTCCATTTGTCTAGTCATCCCATGCTCATCACTGAAGAAACCTCTTAGGTATCACATCCTCTGAGATGTTATGTTTCCATCTCATACAGACATGTATATTTCTGTGCATAACTGTATCATTGGACTTATCACATTATACATTAAATATCTATTTATTTCTGTCAACCCAGCTAGAACTGTGAGCTGCTTGAGAGCTAAGAGTAAGTCTCTAAATTTCCGTCCACTAACAAGGAGGCAGAATTTGGTAAAAAGTCCATTGATTTAATAACTGATTGAATAAAAAAATTTGAAATTTATAGGAGAGCTTCACAAGAGGTCATCTAGAAATTTATAGTAATTACCAAGGCTTAAAAATAATTGTACCTTCTTCTTGTGACTCGGCAGAATACAAGACAGTGGGCTCTCTATTCAAATAAATCATTGTGTGCTTTGAGATCCAATTGAATGTTGGGTGTGACAAAAATCCTGTATTGTATAGAAAATTTTTACCTTGTGAATGGATTAGACTCCATTCTACCGAATATCTCATGTGTTGGAAACTCAGAATGTATTTGCTGAATGGATCTGTGCTGTGAATGATGGTTAGGTGCCCACATTAGCCCAGCAACCCACAAAACCTGTGTAGTTCATAATGCAACTGAGTTTCTCTCCCCTGAGAATACTTTGCTGCTTCTCTGCGCTCAAATATACTGTGAGCTGCTTGAGAGGCCTTGTCAAGACTCTCTCAACTCCCCATTGTTACTTCTAGAAAGATAGTTTCCATTCCTCCACAAAATCTTTTATTCTTCATCATAGTTTCCTAACCTCCTGTTTTTCATTCCTCTCACACATTTTTCTTTTCTTTTCAATTCTAAAAAAAAAAACTTGTCAAAACAATTTCAAGCACAGGTAAAGGATATTATTCAGTGAGTTTCAAGTGGAGCTTGAGTCTGCAAAGGTTGTGAGGCCAGAGGGAGAAGAAAGCTATTATGCTCCTGGGCTGCTCCACAGGAAGGAAGTAAGAGACCGGCTACTCCAGACCGGGGCTGGCTAAACAGACTAGTTCTGCCAATTCTAATCCTGCAAAGGTTAAACTGTGCCCAAGAACGGCTGTGATGAGGCTGTCACGCCAAGGAACTGGAGAGTGAGCTCTGTGGCACATTGGGCTGGAGCTTGGTGACAGATAAGCCTGGAACTTCAAAAGGATATACTGGCTTTAGCTTTGCCGGCAATGATCAGCAGGTCTGCTAAAATGGGTTCAGGCAAGAGTGACAACTTTTTCTTTCTTTCTTTCTTTCTTTCTGTCTTTCTCTCTCTCTCTCTCTCTCTCTCTCTCTCTCTCTCTCTCTCTCCCCCTCTCTCTCTCTCTCTCTCTTTCTGAAAGTAGAATTTATTGAGAGGACAGAAAAGCTCCCACATTGGGAGGAGACCCAAGGGGGTTGCCAGGCCCTTTCTTTAGGGTCACCGCAGAGCTGTAATTGCAGGTTTTCTCTGTGCAGACCAGACCCAGGCTGGAGTTTGTTCAGTCATTGCATACTGATATTGGGATTTGTCCATTTATGTTATTGTGGTAACCGTAGCTGGATTTCTTTTACAGGAGCTGGGCCTGTCTTTTCACAGTTTTTGGTTTTTTGTTTGTTTGTCTTTAGTTTTATTGTTGTTGTGTTGTTTTCTTTTGCGGGGGGAGATTGGATAGAAGGGGTATGGTTTGTTTGCTTGTCTATTATTTTTTTTTAATTCAGAATAATTAACTCCCACAGTGGGCAGTGCAACATGGGAGGAAAAAGAGCACCAGACACCAGACAGACAGAGCCATCTCTTCTTTGCTGGAGATAGGCCTGGTTTGGGGGAAGTTAGTGAAAAATCAACTGAAGGTGAGAATGTAGGAGTTGCAAGGACAGGGGAAAGAAAGAGAACCACAGACTTCTTTTTCTTTATATTTGTTAAACCTTATGGGCTAAATGTAACTGAACATTTTGGATAAATTTGGCCAAGAAAGAAGCACCATTTTTGAAAAAAAATTTACAGTAGTGAATTTTAAAACGACGAAAACAAATAGAAAATTTCAGATTTTTAAGCTTTTAATATCCATACCACTTTTGATTCAAAACTGCAGAAAGTAACTGCCACAAGCAAAAGACAGGCAGCAGATGTATCAGTTTTCCAGGGTCCTACGTTGTAGGGTGTTTGAATGCACTGCTGGGGTTTCTGCTCACAATTGCAGGAATCAATCCTGGCAGATTTTAGTTCACAGGTTGCTTTTCCCATATTTCTTTGTAAATTCTTTAGCTTTCTTACAGAACTTTTTGTGGTGCTTAGAGTACTTCTCAGCTAGGTCACTGGAAGGGGCTGCTTAGGTTGGGCTTGGTGATCAGTGCTATAAGGGACTGGAGTATTTAGTTGGTATTGGTTGCTAACTTCAGTTTTCAGCATTAATCCCTGGCAGATGGACCTCCCTTTTTCATGGTTGTTCAGGTGATAGTTCTTTACTTTAAATGTGATCTTTGGTGATTTGAATGGGCACTCTGCTGGAAAGTTGATTTTGATCCTGGAGGCTTCATTATCACATAGATGGTTTTCAGGAACAATAAGTTCCTACTGAGTTAATAAATTCATTTCAGCAACTCAAATGATGCAAGAGTCTTTCAGTCCTCATTTGTGAATTCTTCAAGCTACTTTGCCAGCCTCCTGCTGGCTGCCATCTTTGATTTGGAGCCACTGCTTTCCTCTTTTCCCACGTTGCAAACCTAGCTTCTGACTTCTTAATGTTTCTTAAAATTGTCTCTTCCTCTTCATCCCTTTAAGCCCCACCTGGTCAGGCTCCTTCCTGCATTACTGCAATACTCTCCTAATTGGTCTATTGATTCAACACTCGTCCTCTAGATCTATCCTTTACCTTGCAGACAGAGTTAGGAAGCAAATCTGTTACAGAAACATACAGAACATCTAGAACAGATAGACAAATCTGTAGGTACTTCCCTCCTGTTTCAAGCTCTGTGCTAGCTTCCTGGACACTCAACATAAAGTTGGCCTTTCCCAGATTGGCATTAGTGGCCCATTCTGTTGGGTTTCCTCCTGTTGTCCTCATTGGATTCATCACTCATCATCTCTCATCTCCTTTCAGATGCTCTTAACAGGCTCTTGGCTCTTTTTATGTCTGTTCTACCATAATTTTTCCTTCTGCCTAAGATGTATCCCCACCCCAGCCTTCTTACCCCAACTTCCATTCCCTTCACTCATCCACTTATTGTCTACTCATTTTTCACAAATATTCAGCTTGTAGGCTTGACTTATTCCTCATGTGCTGAACTGTTCCTGGCCCTGCTCTGTGGGGCTTTTGGCCTGTCCAGATCCATCATGAATAACTCTTTTGTTACTATTTTTTAGTGAAGAGGCAGCTTAGCATCTTAGTTTAACACATCAATACAACTTAAATTTTCTGGTTCCAATCTCCAATCTCCACTTACAAGCTTTCCAATCCAGGATAAGTTGCTTAACCAGAAACAAACACGTTTTATGGCATTATATAGCAAATGGAAAAATGTACTCTAGACTATCCCTCAGGATAAAGTCAAATCTGTTCCTTCCTTTTCATTTTGTATATGATTTCCTCTTTACTCAGGTATAGACAAGGACCCAGTGTGGGGAACCTTGGTCTTAGGCCATCATTTTCTGATGCAGTCACTGCTGCAGCACAGAAGGGTGCATTATGGTGTGTTCAGTCATAGTAAACTGGGCACAGACTTTGCCTGGGCAGTATCAGCAATGAGACTAGTAGCAACTCAGTCCAGGTATGGACATGCACCAGATGGGCTATGAACTTGGTGGTGGCATCCCCTCCCATCCAGCCAAGACAAATACTATATATATATAAAACTATATATATAGTTATAAACATATAATGTTATATATATATCCTATATATAACATTCCTGCATATTGAACTTACCACATTATACATTAATTATCTATATCTATTGATCCAAGTAGCACTGCATAGTCACTAACTGATAGGAACTAAAGAGATCCACTCCCCACCCTCCAGGGACCAAAGAGATGTCAGGGTGTGACTGCCCCAGGGTTGGGCAATTTGTCATGAAGTATGCAAAATTCGGATTCACCTTGCCTTTCTTGATGTGCTCACAACATCAAAATTGGGACAAAAACCCTAGAGAGAAAGATTGGTAATGGTGATGGTGAAAATCTACAGGTCAACTCTGAGGTGTATGTTCTTAAAGTCTATCTTTTTTTTTTTTTTTTTTGAGTTAGAGTCTCACTCTGTTGCCCAGGCTGGAATGCAGTGACATGCTCATGGCCACCGCAGCCTCGATCTGCTGGTCTCAGGTGATCCTTCTGCCTCAGCCTTCCAAGCAGCTGGCACTATAGGCATGCACCACCACGCCTAGCTAATTTTTTTGTTTATTGTCGAGATGAGGTCTTGCCAAGTTTCCCAAACTTGTCTCAAATCCCTGAGCTCAGGCTTCTTGTCAGGCTCTCTTGTCTTCTCCTCTCAAAATGCTAGGATTGCAGGCATGAGCCATAGCACCTGGTCCTTAAGGTCCATTTTTAAGAGGCTTTGGAAAACTACGTAAACTTGTTATATAACATTTAAAGTAGATGTGCTAGTTTATTTTATTTATTTTTACCACATTGAGAGGAAAAGTACATTTCTTTTTTTCTTTTTTTTTTGAGTTGGAGTCTCACTCTGTTGCCCAGATTGGAGTGCAGTGGTACACTCCCGGTCATGGCAGCCTTGACCTGCTGGGCTCCAGCGATCCTTCCGCCTCAGCCTTCCAAGTAGCCGGTGCACACAACCATGCCTGGCTAATTTTTTATTTATTGCAGAGATGAGGTCTCACCAAGTTGCCCATGTGGGTCTCGAACCCGCTGGCTTAGGCAGTCCACTCACCTTGGCCTCCCAAAATGATGGGATTACAGGCTGATCCACCAAGCCCAGTCGAAAAGCACATTTCTTATAACACAAATATGTTCTAATCTTGTTGAAAAAAAATGAACAACCATTTATGTATTCATTCAGCAAACGCTTATTGTGTGCTCATTATGTTTGTACAATCTTTTGCACTTGAAGATAGGTAATAAGGCTAAAGTATACACATTTGGAGTCAGCTTTTTAATGCCTTTCACTGTCCCTGTAGCATTCTGTCAGGGAGAAGAACTAAAATTTAAACAGGGCAATGATCCTGGGAAAAGAGGAGAAGGCATAGATTTGAGAGCAATTCTGAAGGTTGACTAGAGATGAGTTTTGAAGCCCCGAGGAAAGTGTTTTAGCTTGAGTGAGCAGGGTGTTGACAATGCATTAACTAATTTATGAAACCCGAGTGGGGGAAGGGCTGAGCAATGACAATAAACTCATGTTAATTAGAAAATAGTTGTCAAATGTACACAGTACAAATGAGATTGTCAGCTTAGGAGTAAGATCAGGGCTGGAAATAAAAGAAAATTTGGGAAGCTGCTGGTGTATAGTTAAAGTTATGAGAGGATTAAATCACCCAAAAGGAACAAATCAAAAAGAGAAAATGCTGAAGACAGAGTCCTAGGGGCACCAACATTTCAGAAGCAAAATAAAATGAGTCAGTAAGGAAAACTGAAAAAAGTCAGACAAGTGGAGAATCAGAGGAGACTGACAGAGTGAATGCTCTAAAAAAGAAGTTCACTAAGGGAGGTAGACATCAAAGTCAAGAAGGTAGGGCTCTTAATACATCAGTATCTACTTACTTCAAAGAAGAAAGAGCTTGTATGGAGTTAATTTATTGCATGCTTACTTAGCTTGATGTTACAAGATTTCTTTCTTCTTTCTTTCTTTCTTTCTTTCTTTCTTTCTTTCTTTCTTTCTTTTTTTAATGTTACTTGTGTAACTTTTTTCATCTGACTATTTGGTGCTCAGACAGTTCATGTAGTAGATATTTGGAATGTTTCTCATGGTAATTTAAAAAGTTGTTTGTATGCAAGTTTTATGTCTGGCACAGCTATCCACAAGTTGATGGGGCATCCCGTGTACTTGGGTTTGATTTTTTTACTTAGTATCCTTAACCTGAGGCAATGTGAACAAGTAATATCCTTTATTACAGTTTCATAAACACACAAAGAGAAAATTTCTGGCATACACCTTAGATTGAAAAAGTGAGGAAGACATTATTAATCTTCCCAGGGCAGTGCTCCTGCCATGCTTATTACCATTTGCAATTGTCTTAAGGCTCTATAAATGGTGACTGGCAACGGCCTTACTCTGCATCTTTGTTTCTGAGGAACTACAAGGCGGAAGAAAGAAAGGAGTCGGGAGGAACAGGTTGAAGCAATTTTGGAAGTGTCCTTGCTGATGTTTAGATATCTGATTGTGCATTGAAATGGGGGCAAGCACTCCAACAAAAGCAATCAGTCAGTAATCCCCTGAAGACTCAACCCTAATCTCACAAGCACTGACAGCTTTCATGCCTTCCCTGTCTCTTTCTCTCAGTGGAATGCCAGATTTTCTGACCATGCCAGATCACCCTAATAGAAATAAAGTCCTGATCCTTTAAAACATCACAGAAGGTGCTAATTGCCCTCACTGTGCTGAGGACCACCTGCTGTCCACTCTACTCAGGCACTCACTGGCCATGGTCATCAATGAGCTTGAGAAGGAAGAGCAGGTTTTCTGACACACAAGGTTTGGTTTGCAAAGTGGCATGGGTTGTGTTCAAGAATGGAAAATATTTGTGCTTTCTTTGTAATCAGCAAAAACTCAGAATTATGGGTGTCACTCACTGGGTAAAAGAAGCACTGCTTATGGATAGGAGCAGCTGGAACATTGAGGAAATATTACACACAGAGGCAGAGAGACAAGGGGGTGTTGGCATTGACATTCCTGAGCTGATTTCTTAAAATGAAAATTCACTCTTCATTTTCAGACATTAAGGCAGCATAGCATGTTATAATTCCAGCAGTGATGTTATCATGACGAGACATGGTTGAATTTTCATGTAGACTCGGTGACTATTTTACTGCCTTAATGTTCCAGTGATAATCTCATTTAAAATTTTATTTTTTTCAAGAGTTTTGAATATCTGAATTGTCAAATGCGATCAAAAAATACATGTGAAAGTTCAACAAATTATGACTAGATAAAGGAGATTTGTTGAATAATAGTGTTATTAATAATAGTGTCATTCAATTCCATTATCACCACACATCACATAGACCTATCACATTCTCATGATATGTGCCCCTTGTCATTCTTTATAACAGCTGCATTTAGGCCAGCTACAAATTACAAGTGAAAATAGAGTTTGAAAAATGACAAAGAGTAAATCTGTCGAGGAGTCTTGAAGTTGCCAATAAATGTGAGAACCTCACTTTTGCAGCTTATTGGATTTGTAGAAGGCAACTGGACCACTGGGAGGATTTCTGTGTCCATTGCATTGTTGGTAATGTTTTACTTTAAAATCTAATTTTTATTTTAATAAGGTTATCATTGCATCTTTAAACCAAAACGTTATAAAATTAGAGATCACTTTGGTTGAGTAGAATCCAATGCTGCAATAAATTTGGAAATGACCCAACCAAGTCTTAACTCATCTCCTCATGTCCCAAAGACACCACCTTCTTCCCTGCTTTTGCTCATTCACCCACAGAGAATGTGTCAACGTTCTGGAAGCATTCCAAACTCTACCTTATTTTGGTGCCATTGTACATAGTGTTCTGTGCTTGACAGATTTCTTCTTTGATCTGCCTAATTCTTACCTACCCATCAAAGACCTCTGGGATTTCATAGCACCTGAGTTCTCTTTATTATTATATTTGTTTTACTATTTTATATATTTGTCCCATTGCCCAACCCCTAGTAGGTAGCACATTCTTTGAGAGCTAAATATTTTGTGCTTTTTAAAATTTTCATGTCTCCATTTTTATCCTCATATCTCCTTGCTGAATGGGTAGCACATCTCAATAAAAACTTATTGTGAATGAATGTATATGTGAGGAAATGACTAATGTATGTTGTTATTTACTGTGAGTCCTATCATCCTTTTCATTTTATGGAAGATTTGCGATGAAAGTTACCAGTGTTTAGGTCTCTTGCTTCTCTGGAGTCAGTAAAATGATATCACTAGGAAGAGCTAAAGATATTTGAAGAGGCTGCTACTAATAGGGGAAAAAAGGAACCGTAGAATACTGTGAGCAAACAAAATCTTTGCAAAGCTTGAAATGCTGAAGAATAACTATATGGAAGCCTGCCTTCATCAAAGAGGTAGTTTACTAGTGGGACTAAGAACTGAAGACCTGATGCCAGTTAGTTCTTGGTTCAAACTATTGTTTTGCCACTTAGCAACTGTGTGACCCTAACCTCCCTCATAACTGTAGTTGCCATCTAAGTTTGCTGAGAAGATTCAATGATATTTTATATGAAGTATTCTAGCAGAATGGTAGTGGAATGGCAGGCTCTGTGTTAAATAAATGTTAGCTGTTGCTGTTATTCCATTTATCATATGACTATCATCTATTTGGTTTGACTTTTTCTTTTTTGGGGGGGGGAGTCGGAGCCTTACTCTGTCACCCAGGTTGGAGTACAGTGGCTCGCTCACAGCTACTGCAGTCTCAACCTACTGGGCTCAGGCTATACTTCCACCTCAGCCTTCCAAGTAACTGGGACTACAGGGGTGTGCCACCATACCCGGCTAATATTTTGATTTATTGTTGAAACAAAGTCTCACCAAGTTTCCTAGGCTGTCTTGAACCCCTGAGCTTAGGCAATCCTCTCACCACTGCTTCCCAAAGTGCTAGGATTACAGGCATGAGCTACCATGCCCAGTCTGGTTTGAAATTATAAAGTTAAGCACACATTAGTCCAAGTCTTAGACTGTTTTTGTTTTTGTTGTTGTTGCTATTGCTGTTGTTTGTTTGGGATTCACAGCCTTAAATTAAAAAGTATACAATATCTTCATTTTTTAAAAAAAATTCTATAGTTTTGAGGGGTAAAATAGCTTTGGTCTGGGCTGTAAGTGTACTCACCACTCCCACCTGTATAAATTGTACCGGATAGATGATTTTTTTAACCCCTTGTCATCCCACCCTTCTGCGTATCTAGTGTCCATTATGTACCATTTTCTATGCCTTTGCAAATTCCTATTTTAGCTCCCACTTATAAGTGAAAACACATGGTATTTGTTTTGTATACCTGAGTTAGTTCACTTAAGATGATGTTCTCCAATTTCATCCAAGTTGCTTCAAAAGACATTATTTCATTCTTTTTGATAGCAAAATAGTATTCCATGGTGTATATATACCATATTTTCATTATCCATTCATTGGTTAATGGACATTTGCGTTGATTCCACATCTTTGCAATTGTGAATTTTGCTGTGATGAATATGCTAGTGCCAGTTTCGTTTTTATATAATGAATTATGTTCCTTTGGGCGATGTCTGCTGTTGGGATTGCTGGATCAAATGGTAGATCTACTTTTTGCTGTTTGAGAAAACTCCATACCACTTTCCATAAAGCTTACATCAATTTCCACTCCCACCAACAGTGTATAAGCATTCCCTTTTCCCCATATCCATACCAACATCTATGGTTTTTTTTATTTTTTAATAATGGTCATTCTGACTAGTGTAAGGTGGTATCTCATTGTGGTTTTAATTTGCATTTCACTGATAATGAGTGTAGTTGAGCATTTTTTCTTGTGTCTGTTGGCCATCTGTATATCTTCTTTTGAGAAATATCTGTTCATGGCATTTGTCCACTTTTTAATTGGGTTATTTGTTTTTTCTTGCTGATTTGTTGAATTCTTAAAAGATTATGGATATAGTTCTTTGTCAGATGTATAGTGTGTGAACATCTTCTTCCATTCTGTAAGTTACCTGATTTATTGTGTTGATTATTTAGTTTGCTGTGCAGAAGCTATTTAGTTTAATTAGGTACCACTTGTTTTTTGTTTGTTTGTTTTTGTTGCATTTGCATTTGGGGTTTTAGCAATAAATCTTTTCCTAGGCTGATGCCCAGAAGAGTTTTTTCTGTTTTCTTCCAAGATTTTTATAGTTTCACGCTTGACTTACAATTTTTTTAATCAATATTTTTGATTATGATGTTGTGGGGTACAGTTAAGGGTTAGGTATACAAATACATTTCATTCAGGCACCCTGTTGATAAGAAGTGTTTCCCCGTCCCCAGACAGATATTTGCTACCATTAATCCCATTCCCCTCCATAGTTTCCCACTACTGTCAGTCATTTTCTTATAGTATTACATTGGAAGTTCAAGGTCCACTATATGAGTGAGAACATGTGATACTCGGATCTTTGTTTCTGTAAGAGGTCACTCAGTATTATAGACTCTAGTTCCATCCAGGTTGCTACGAAATTCATGATTTTGTTCCTTTTTATGGCTGCGTAGTATTCCATCGTGTATATGTACCACATTGTTTTAATCCAGTCCTTTTTGATGGGCAGCATGGTTGCTTCCAGGTTCTTTCTATTGTGAACAATGCTGCGATAAACATACGTGTGCAGGTATCTTTTTTATAGAGTGATTTGAGTTCTTCAGGACATATTCCCAGTAGGGGGATTGCGGGGTCATATGGGAGGTTGATATTTAGAGCTTTTAGGAATCGCCACACTGCTTTCCACAGAGGTTGCACTAGTTTACACTCCCACCTACAGCATAGAAGTGTTCCCTTTTTGCCACACCCTCTCCAACAGCTGTTATTTTTTTGAGTTGTTGATAATGGCCATTCTGACTGGAGTTAGGTGGTATCTCAGTGTGGTTTTGATTTGCATCTCTCTGATGATTAGTGAGGTTGAACATTTCTTCATGTGTTTGTTGGCTGCTCAGATGTCTTCTTTTGTGAAGTGTCTGTTCATATCTTTTGCCCATTTGATAATGGGGTTGTTTGTTCTTTTCTTTTCAGCACTTTTTAGTTCCTTGTATATCCAGGATGTTAAGCCTTTGTCAGACCTGGTGTTGGCAAATACTTTTTCCCAGTCTGTAGGCTGTCTCCCTACTCTCTTGATGGTTTCTTTGGCTTTGCAGAAGCTTGTCAGTTTAATAAGGTCCACTTGTCTATCTTCTCTCTTATGACCTGTGGGTTTCGGGTTTTTTTCAGGAATTGGATGCCAGTTCCGATTTCCATGAGGGTATTTCCTTCATTTTCTAAGGTTCTTATGGTTTGAGGTTTTACATTTAGGTCTCTGGTCCATTTGGAGTTAACCTTTGTGCATGGAGATAGATAGGGGTCCTGTTTCAATCTTCTGCATGTGGTCAGCCAGTTTTCCCAGCACCATTTACTGAATAGGTTCTCCTCTCCCCAGTGGTAGGTGGTGGAGGCTTTGTCGCAGATGAGTTGGTTGAGAAATTGAGGTTTAGCTTCTGGAATCTCAATTCTATTCCATTGATCTATACGCCTGTTCCTATGCCAATACCAAGCTGTTTTGATGATTGTAGCTTTATAGTAAAGTTTGAAGTCTGGTAATGTGATACCACCTGCTTTGTTTTTTTTTGCTGAGGATTGTTCTGGTTATTCTTGGATGTTTGTGTTTCCATATGAATTCCTGTGCTGTTTTTTCTAGGTCTGAGAAGAATGTTGCTGGTAATTTGATGGGTAATGCATTAAATTTGTAGATTGCCTTAGGTAAGATGAACATCTTCACAGTGTTGATTCTTCCAATCTATGAGCAGGGATATTTTTCCACTTTTTTGTGTCATCTTTGATTTTTTTGAGCAGTGTTTTGTAGTTTTCATTGTAAAGGTCTTTCACGTCTCTGGTTAGGAAGATGCCAAGGTATTTCATTTTTTTTTGTGGCTATTGTGAATGAAACTTTGGTTTTATTTGGGATTCTGTTTGTTTATTATTGGTGTAAATAAATGTGATAAAAATAAAATAAATAAATAAATAAAAGAAATGCGATTGTCTTTTGCACATTTATTTTGTACCCTGAGACTTTGCCAAAGGCCTTTATCAGTGTAAGGAGGTTTTTGACAGATTCTCTTGTGTTTTCAAGGTACACAATCATATCATCTGCAAAGAGTGATAACTTGACTTCCTCTTTTCCTATTTGGATACCCCTGATTGCCTCCTCTTCTCTGATTGCTCGAGCCAGGACTTCCAATACTATGTTGAACAGGAGGGGTAGAGTGGGCATCCTTGTCTTTTTCCAGTTTTCAGAGGAAATGGTTCCAAATTTTTTCCTTTTAGGAGTATGCTGGCTGTGGGTTTCTCATAGATGGCTTTTACTATTTGAGTTAAGTTCCCTGAATGCCTAGATGCTTTAAGGTTTTTATCAAGAAGGGGTGCTGGGTTTTATCTAAAGCTTTTTCTGCATCTGATATAATCATGTGGTTTTTGTTTTGACATCTGTTGATGTATTTAATTACATTTATGGTTTTATGAATGTTGAACCAGCCTTGCATCCCAGGAATGAAGCCTACTTGGTCATGAGGGATAATTTTTGAGATGTATTGTTGAATCCGTTTGCTAGGATCTTGTTGAGAATTTTAGCATCTATGTTCATCAAAGATATTGGCCTGTAGTTCTTTTCCTTTGTTGGATCTTTACTTGGCTTGGGTATCAATGTGATGTTGGCTTTGTAAAATGATTAGGGGAGAGTTTCATCTTTTTCAATTGCCTGGAATATCTTCAGTAGGATTTGTATCAGCTCCTCCTTAAATGTCTTGTAGAATTCTGCTGGAAAGCCATCTGGACCAGGGCTTTATTTTGTAGGTAGTTTTCTTATTACGTAGTCAATTTCCTTGATTGCTATTGGTCTATTTAGGGTTTCAATTTCTTCTTGTTCCAACCTATGTAGGTTGTGTGATGTCAGAAAGTCCTCCATTTTCTTAAGGTTTTCAAGTTTGTTTCCGTACAAGTGTACGTAGTAGTCTCTAATGATCTTTTGTATTTCCTCAGGGTCAGATATGACTTCATCTTTTATGTTTCTGATTGTGCTTATTAGGGTTTTTTCTCTATTTTTTCTTGGTCAGTCTAGATAGGGGACCATTGATCTTGTTTATCCTTTCGAAGAACCAGCTTTTTGTTTCATTGATTTTTTGTATTACCTTTTTGTCTTCTAAGTCCTGGATTTTGGCTTTTACTTTGGTGATCTTGATTCTTCTGCTGAAATCAGGGTTTTTGTGGTCTTGCTTTTCCAGCTTTCTTAGGTGGCTTGTTAGGATGTTAATCTGTGTTCCTTCTATTTTCTTCATGTGTGTTTGTAGAGATATAAATTCCTCTCTTACTACAGCTTTTAAGGCATTCCAGAGATGTTGGTAAGATGCTTCTTCATTTTCATTTGTTTCCAGGTATCTTTTGATCTCTGTTTTGATTTCATCATTGACCCAGGAGTTGTTTAGCATCATGCTGTTTAGTGTCCATGTCTTTGTGGGTTTTGGGGGGACCTTGTTGGTGTCAATGTTTATTTTTATCCACTGTGGTCTGAGAAGGTGCATGGTAGAATTTTGGTTTTTTTAAATTTGCTTATGCTTGATTTATGGCCAATTATGTGGTCGATCTTAGAATACGTTCCATGTGGTGATTGTGTGTTCTGTGGTCTTTGGATGGAGTGTTCTGTAGGTATCAATTAAGTCCATTTGGTCCAGAGTCACACAGAGGTTCCATATCTCCTTGCTGAATTTTTGTCCTGATGATCTGTTGAGGGTTGTGAGTGGGGTATTAAAGTCCCCAGTTATGATGGTGTTAGAGTTGATATCTTTCTTTAGTTTTCCTAGAATTTGCTTTATGAAAGTTGGCGCACCTATGTTGCGTGCATATATGTTTAGGATAGATATTTCTTGTTGATGAAGTGAACCTTTTATTATTATGTAGTGGCCTTTTGTATCTTTTTTTATATGACTTTTATTATTTTAAGTAATGTTCACATTATGCCTATTTTGCTGAGAGTTTTTATCATGAAAAGATCCTAGATTTTATCAAATGCTACTTCTGCATCTATTGAGATGATCATATGATTTTTGTTTTTAATTCTGTTTATGTAGTTAATCATGTTTATAGACTTACACATGTTTAACCACCCTTGATCCATGGGATAAAACACACATGGTTGTGGTATATTTTTATGTGCTTTTGAATTCAATTTGCTAATATTTTATTGAAGATTTTTGTGTCTATATTCATAAGTAATGGTCTGTAGTTTTCTTTTTTTTGCTGTATCTTTTCCTGGCGTTGGTATCACAGTAATACTGGCCTTGTAGAATGAGTCAGGGAGGATTCTCTCCTCTTTATTCCTGTGGAATAGATTCAGTAAAATTGTTACCATTTTTCTTTGAACGTCTGATACAATTAAACTATGAGTCCACAAGGTCCTGATCTTTTTTGTTGGGAGACTTTTAATTACTGTTTCAATCTCACTACTCATTATTGGTCTGTTTCTGGTTGTTAATTCTTCCTGATTTAATATCAGGGGATTGTATGTTTCTAAGAATTTATCCATTTTCTCTAGATTGTCTAGTTTTCAAACAGGTGTTCATTAAAAGTCTCAATGATCTTTTGAATTTCCATCATATCATTTGGAATGCCTCCATTTTCATTTCAGATCAAGCTAATTTAAATCTCTGTGTGTTTCTTAGTTAATCTAGCTAGTGGTCTATCAATGTTGTTTATCTTTTAAAAGAGTGAACTTTCAGCCAGGCTCGGTGGCTCAGCCTGTAATCCTGCGCCTTTGGGAGGCTGAGGTGAGTGGATTGCCTGAGCCCGTGGGTTCAAGACCTGCCTGGGCAGCGAGACCTCATCTCTACAATAAATCAAAAAGTCAGCCAGGCGTGGTAGCGCGTGCCTGTAATTCCAGCTACTCAGAAGGCTGAGGCAGAAGGATCACTGGAGCCCAGCAGGTGAGGCTGCAGTGGCCGGGAGCGGCCACTGCACTCAAGTCTGGGTGACTGCGTGAGACTCCAACTCAAAAAAAAAAAAAAAGAGCCAACTTTCCTTTTCATTGATCCTTTTTTTAAAATTTTAATTTCAATTGGTTTGTTCTGATCTTCATTATTTATTTTCTTCTTCTAGCTTTGGCTTTGGTTTATTTGTGTTTTTCTAGTTCTTTGAGGTGCAATGTTAGGTTGTTGCTATGTGATCTTTCAGTATTAATGTAAGCCTTAGGCACTATAAATTTTCTTCTGAGCACAGCTTTGGCTGTGTCCTAGAGGGTTTTTTTTTTTTTTTAGGGGGTGGGTTTTTTATTTTTAAAGTTGTGGGGTACAATTCATGATTAAGTTTATAAGTGGTCATCATACAGGTAA
The DNA here is from genome assembly GCA_027257055.1 of Cephalopachus bancanus. Lineage (NCBI taxonomy): Eukaryota > Metazoa > Chordata > Mammalia > Primates > Tarsiidae > Cephalopachus > Cephalopachus bancanus. The sequence continues at coordinate 740,030 of JAPVLO010000096.1, read as the reverse complement.
AGTTTGGGCCTCCCTTTGGTCTCTACTTCACATGGTTTCAAATCAGGTACCCTTATTGATGTTATGTGCTCTCTACCCTGGCATTTTCCAACTACTGCCAATACTTTTCTTATAGTATTATGGTGAATCTTCTGGGTCCACTTATGAGTAAGAACATATGGTGCTCAGTTATTTGTTTCTGTGATAAATCACTTAGTATCATACTCTAATCCATTCAAGTTGCTGTGAAGTCCATAATTTTGTCTTTCTTTATGACTGCATAATATTCTATTGTGTATATGTACCACATTTTTTATCCAGTCCAGTTTCAATGAGCAGCACGGTTGGATTCATGTTTTTTCTATTGTTAATAGTGCTGCAATAGACATGTGTGTGCAGGTATATTTTTGTAGAATCATTTGAGTCCCTCTGGGTATATCCCCAGTAGGGGGATTGCTGGGTCATATGGAAGATCAATTTCTAGTTCTTTCAGAAATCACCACACTGTTTTCCAAAGAGGTTGCACTAGTTTGCATTCCCACCAACAGTGTAGAAGCGTTCCTTTTTCTCCACATCCTCACCAGCATCTGCTGTTGTTTGTTTTATTAATAATGGCCATTCTTACTGGGATTAGGTTGTATCTCAATGTGGCTTTGATTTGCATTTCTCTGTTAATTAGTGAGGCTGAGCACTTTTTCATATGTCTGTTGGCTGCTCTTATATCTTCTTTAAAGAAGTGTCTTTCATGTCTTTTGCCCACTTTTTAATGGGACCATTGGTTTTTTTTCCTTTCACCATGTTTGAGTTCCTTGTAGGTGGCTTATGTGGGAAAGGGCCAGCTGTGATGGTGGCTGTGAGCTTGGGTCTCTCCTTAGCATGTGTTTCTCGAAGGAAGTGCCCAGCCAACCTAGGTGGAGGGTGAGGCTCTGGGGATTACCCAAGTTATCTTTTCAAGCCTTCAAGGGGAGTGCATGAGGTTTGGGGAAGGAGACTGAGCACCCCACAAGAGTGCACTCTTTGATACCCCAGTGGAAATTAGGAGAAAGTCCTAGGCCACTAGAATAATGCTGTTGTGAAGGGCAGGCACAGAAGAGTTTGCATGGGTAATGAAGTTGTTACAATGACTTCTACCCAGCTTCCTGCCTTTGCCTCAACCAGCTTGCCTAGTGAATGTCAACGTACAGCTAGCCTTAAGCCTCAGGTGTTCTCAGGAAACCAGCTTCAGCCAGGAACTGTCAGCTGCCAAGGAGTTTGCACTTAGGGCCTCTCCCCTCCCAAGCTGGCAAGGAAGCAGCCACACTGCCCACATGGTTGAGTTTCTGGGAAATGGTGCTGGCAGTACTCAAAACTTTCTTTTTTTCCTGCATCATTCCATGTATGTTGCAGCAGGGCACCAGTGTGGGTAAGGCAGTATTCCAGTGAGAGACTGGAATACCACAAGGCTCAGGAGGACCACCCAAGTCCATTGCATGAGCCCAGAACTCCTGAATTTCCCTCACTCACACCTTCCCCACTGTGTTCAGAGGCTGCTAGTGGACTGTGTTGGTGCAGGTGAGACCCTGTTGTATTCTCATATCTTTAAAATTATGTATGTCTATAAATTATTGGAAGTACATTAACCTCTTAGTTGTCTGTTATATGTTATATAGGAATGTGTCTGAGAATGAATGAAAACTCCAAGAGTCTCTAAATACCGTTGCAGCTCTAAATTCCTCTATGCCTTGCCTTTAATATCTGGATAAGAAAGATTTAAAAAAAAAAAAAGAAAACTTTACTATAGATAGGTTATAAGGTATGACAAATTTTTTAAATGATGACAAAGCACTTAGCATATTTTAAACAGCTGTGAGTTTACTTTTTAGTTAATTGTTCTTTCTTCGTGACAGATATCAATGAGACAATCGATAACCAAGTACTTAATATATTGAGTTTAACATAACTCATAAGAGTTGTCTGAGACAAAACTTTCTTGCTTTGTAAAGTGAAGTTCTAAAAACATTATCCTTTCATGAATATTTTCTGGTGCCTTTGGTGAATAATTGTAAATAACCTCTGTCAAGGTGTGCTGCCAAATCCAGACTGTGACACCAAATAACTGGTTTCAAGTTCAACTCCATTGTTTTCTTGTGTTAGAGTCTAGATGAATTCAAGTTATCTGAGCTTTGTTTTTTTCTTTTATAAATAAACACCCATCTGATTTTCTGAGTTGTTATGAGTATCAGATGTTAAGTAATTTGAAAACATGTAAAGTACCACAGTAAATGTTATTTGTTCATATTAAGAATAGCATTAATAACTGTTGTAGTCTTTTTGGTGTGTCTGTTTGGCTAGGTACAGTCCATAGTTATTCAAATGCTAGTCTAAGTATTGCTGTAAAGCTTTATTGTAGATATGATTAAAGTCCACAACTGGTTGACTTTAATTAATTTGGCCAAGCCTGATTCAATCAGCTGAAAAGTTTTAAAAGCAGGACTGAGACTTCTTTGAGAGAAGAAATTCCATTTGTGTCCCTGCTTCTGGGTCTTAATATGCTCTTCCTGATGGTCCACCTTACGAAGTTCAGATTTGCTTGACTGGGTCCAACAATTGTATAAAGCAATTCCCTGCAATAAATCTCTTAATATCTATTTCCTGGTTCTGCTTCTCTGATTGACACAGTAGCAATTTGCATGACTACCCTCTTTGAGAAGAAGGAATGATGGGAAGTTTAGGAGATAATAAGCGTTGAAACAATCACACTATGTACCTTAAAGATTCAGAATCGTTCATAGAAACTATCCTCAAAAGGTCTGGTAGAAAAGAGAGCTATGAGAAATGCAAAGAACAAGTACTCGTTCAGAATTTTAGGAAAATAGGAATGTGTTTATTCACTAGAAAACATAAATTCATGACTGCTTATATATACCTCATAAAATGTAGAATTGATCCATAGGTGCCGAATGAAGGCTCAACACATTAATGAATCATGATGCTGGCATCATGGAAGAGGCAATGTATCATGACACCATACTAGAAAGAGCAAGGGCTTTGTAATCAAACAGATCTGATTAGAGTTGTTACTGGTTGCCTGACCTTGGACAGGTTATTTAACTTTGTTAAAGCTTAATTATATGAATTTTAGTGACTCAGAAACAGAAAACCAAACACCTTATGGTCTTATTCACATATGGGAGCTAAATGGTCACACAGATGGAAACAATAGACACTGAGGACACCAATAAGTGGAGAGGTGGGGAAGGGAATTAAGGTTCAGAAATTACCTATGGGGTATAATGTTCACTGTCTGGGGAATGGGCCACCTGAGACCAATCCCCACCAATATACAATATGACCTTGTAATGAACACATATGTGTATCCCTGAATCTAAAATGAAGATGAAAAAAATACAGTAAAAATAAATGAATGAATAAATATGAAATAATACCTTTTTTCAGGAGTGTTATAAGAATCAAAAGTGATAAATGCCCATGTAATGCCAGCATAAAGTAAACATTCAGTAAATAGTAGCTAATTTTATTCCCTTGGAACTGTGGTTTCTAAACACACTGTGCCCTTTCTTGTTTTCGTTAATACTAAGAACCAATACGAGTGAACAAGCATCTTCAGTAGTGGTAAATGTTTACTGTTTATGAGCACACACATATTCCCTACCTATTGTGCCATATGGAAGGAGAAATAGTAAATGCCCACATCAAGCTTCTCAAATTGTGTAGAAATATTTATTATAATCTTATCACACTTCCTCCTAAGAAATGGACCCTTAACTACCTCCACTGGCGATGTGTGGTTTTCTCCATATCATTATTGGACACATAAAATTACAGATATACCACAAAAGACCCAACAAGCCAATGGGCAACTATTGTTCTAGTCTTTGTCCATGTGGTTTCCTTTGTTATTTCACCTAGATCATTTTTAACTCCAACCTATACATAAGTTAGCTGTATTGGAAGTAACTGATTGTGGGAACTTCCATTGCTCTCTCAAACTAACGTCTACATGTGAATTGTCTTTTGAAAAACTTTACTCTTCCCTTCTTCCAGACTTTTCTCTTTTCCTTATTTCTTGATAGAGATAAACACAAATAGTGACCTCTAGGGGTTTAATGACAAAGACACAGATAAGTACTTTGCTGTAGCCTGGATAAAACTTTAAAGCATTACAAATTATGTAAATAGAACAGGAAAAGCAGGCGTCCCACTTACGGAAGGGTAAGGATGATGGAGATAATTCTGCCTTGGACATTGCCTTATTGGAGTGACTGTAGGAAATAAAAGTCTAAGTTAAGGGAATTATTTGAGCATTATTGGTCTAATCTTGATGAGTTAGGGAGAGTATCTAGAGTGGGGAGAGGACTGAGAATGGACTCTGGGGATACCAAATATTAAGTTGCGGGAAGAGAAAGAGTGGTCCATGAAGAAAGCCAAAAGAAGACAAAAAAAATTTGACTGTTTTAAAGAGGGTGGTGTGGTCAGTGTCTATTACTACTGAGAGGGTAAGTCAAGAAAATTGAAGATTAAAATTATCCATTCTATTCATCAATTTAAAGATCACCAATAACCTTAATGAAAACAGTTACATTGGAGTTATGCAGATACAAGCTGGATTGCAATAACTTGAGTAAAGAATGACAGGTGAAGAGGAGGCATAGCAAACTGTAAAAATATTTTTCAAGGTGTTTAATAAATAAAGAAGAATGAACCATGTCAAAGATTTTAGTAGAGTTTAGTGGTCCATGATAGTGTCAATGAAAAATGTGATGCAATTGTTTTTCTCCAGAAGTGAAGAATGTAGTATTTATTAAGTAAGTACAATGTTAGAATTTGGGATCATTTAGTTTTGGTGGTACCCTTGTATTACCAGTGAAACTTCGCAAATACAGATGCCCAAGCCCCACCCCAAATCTACTGAACCAACATCTCAGGAATGGAGTAAGTCTTGTTTAGTCCTGATTTTCTTATCCTAATATGTACTGCATTTGTTGCTCATGCCCTACTATAATGTATTGCTTTCTTCTTTATGTCAATGCTAAAATACTAATTGCAAAGTGGTGTCCAACTCTGTCTTCAATTGCTCAAATTTTAGTCTGAACACATATCTTCCAACTATTGTTTTATTATAGTAGTTAGGTCAAATGTTCTGACTTGCTACTTTACAAATCTGTGAAAATGTCAAAAATGCTGTTTTCTACCAATTTTGTAATTAAGCTGTTTGCGGCTGCCAGCGAATAACAGAAACACCATCAGTAATTTAATTGGTAGCAATTTGGGAATGAAAGGACAATGTCTGGTCTATGGGCTATTTGGAAATGGCCCCCTCCATTATCAGAAGCCCTTTATCCTGTGGCCTGTCATTCACTGTCCATCATACGATCTATTTACAGTAGCTATAGTGAAAATTGTTTGCTTGCTACACTACAGTTTTGCTATATCTGTGTCATGACCAGTTATGTGTGATCTGTATGAACCCTCACTGAATAATTTTTGAGTCTCTACCAAAGATAAAAAATAAAAACCAGGTGTGATGGTGCATGTCTGTAGTCCCAGCAGCTATTTGGGAGGCTGAAACAAGAGGGTCACTGTTTAAGTTCAGGAGTTCACGGCTGCAGTGAGCTATGATCACACTCCTGAACTCCAGCCTGAATGAAGGATTGACATTACTAGAATAAGAGTATAGTTATATAACCAGAAAAATGAACACCATATCAGCAAAAGGAAAGGAAGGAAATCTATAGGCGAGAACTAGAAATAAATTAATAAATAAGTGCAAAATATGAATTAAATGTTTAAAGCAGCACTATGTGAATTATACAATTTCTTCGATGCAGAATTGGCTCTTTTTTTTTCAAGAAATTCATTTGGTCAATGATGTGAGTGCTATAAAGGATACAAAAGTAAAACTGCTGTCTGCCTTGGGGAAAATGAGACAGAATATATGAAAACAATGTAAAAATTATATTCTTATGGAACAGAAGGATTTTTGAGATTTTTTTATAAATGAAAAGGAAATCTGAGCTATAGAAAGTTAACTGAAAAGAATTAACTAAAAAATGCATATTTAAAACTTTTATTTATTGACTTGTCCTGTGCTAAGCCATTTATTCACATTACATCACTTAATGTCTCAACAGTCCTATGATCTAAGAATTCTAACTTCTGAATAAGAGAACTGAGATTCACAGGAGTTAGGTGACTTTCCCAAAGTCACACAGCTAATAAGTTCATCCAGGGGCCGACTTCCAAGCTTTTTCTTTCCCAATGGAAAGTTCCTGAGCTATGGATCTCCACCTGTGCTAACTCCAGTCCAGTGCTCCCTCCACCACACAGTGCCACACTGAGTTGGTCTAAGCAAGGGATTTCAATTATAGTAACTGGGCACTGAGTTTTGGGGTACTGTTTATGTGTAGTTGTAATTTGTTGTTAGATACTTTTATTAAGATCATCATGCTCTGTTAATTTAACAGCTTTTAATGAAGTGCATCTTGGCCTATTAATTTAACAGTCTCTAATGATGTACTTACTGTTTATAATATCTAAACATAAAAGGAAAAGAGAAAATTATAAATGAGCACAAGAAGAAATAAGGTATTTTAAAACAGACTGCTAATAAGGCTCCTCTTATATTGCCTCCCAACTGACATGAAAAGTTGATATAGCCAATATTCTTACTTAGCTTTACTATATGAGGAAGACTTATGTGCTTTTAAAGCTCCCAAGGGTTCCTGGTCTCCACTTTAAATGATGTTGAAAGCACTGGGTATCAAGGCTTGTTCACAGTGTTCTTAGGTTTTCAAATACTGAGAGAGCTGCTCCTATGAAAAGAATTCCATTGATCTCAGCCTCCCTCGCCGTTTATGGTTGACACATAAAACCGTTGCAAGAAGTCCAATAGGAAGTTGCTCTAGTGTTGTTTGTTTAAAGTTTGGAATCATCATCCATTTCTTTATGTATGTTTAAATGCGTGTATGTATGTTTAAATGCATGTATGCATTTGCTCAGCAGAGTTCATAATTGAGATACATGACAAGTACGTTTCGATGTGCTGTGGAATATGGAGAGAGTTCTGAAAAACTACTGAAAACCCACTTCCAAAGGAGCAGAGCTAAAATGTGTTGTGTAATATGACTAGAGTAGATTAGACTGACTTTAGCTCCTCTTTCTGGGAGAAGTTTCATTTCCTCTGCATTGTTTGTGCAATTAGTTTCTTAGTGGGAATGTTTTAATTTCAGTCTGTGGCCTCCCATTTTCCTGCCTTCTTACCAGTAGTGATTCCCTAGTATCTTAATAACTACAATGGTTATACTCTGCTTAATGCGTGTGAGCTTTAGAGAATAGTGTCATTTCTGAACACTTAACGAGTTTCACAGTTAAGAAGGCATTGAAGTTCAAGCTCTTAAAAAAAAAGACATTTCCTTAATGATACAGCTGCTATCAAAAGAGTGGATAATCTAGAAAAGAAATCGTTTCTTCTGTTTTAGAGCTGAATTTTTCATCTTATCTTGACAAAACTCAAAGTATTTAATGTGTCTTGACTGCTATTACAAAAGCAATCAAAATATGCAATTTAATAATTTTTAGTAATAAAAATACAGAATTTAAGGAAAAGAGCAAGAATGAAAATTATAGAAAAGTTAAATAAACATAGAATGCCTTTTTCAGTTGTATACTTGAAAAATAAGCAATAGTAGAAGATAGAATATACATTGTCTTAGCAATCAATACAATGATAATTCAAGCAATGTTCTGTGGGACATGGGAAGTATGTGAGCAGTGACATCTAGGTATAACATAAATTTTCTGATCAAGCCCCGAGCAAAAGTTATAGAGGGGTTGATAACCTTGCAAACAGTTTAATTTAGAATAAACTCTTACTATGGGGGTAGACAATAATCTGAGTAATTCTATTATTAAATGCCTTCCTACAAGTTCCTACTTGGTTCTAGATCAATTTTCAATGGAGATATTCAAGATAATTCTATTTTATTTCAGAGGAGGCCTTTTCCAATTAGGAAAAGATCGTAAATATCTAGTAAAGACTTAAACCATCCCCTACCCTAATGCACGGAGAGTCAAATTTGTACCTGACGTTGAAATCCAGGAGTCCTGCACTGTGCATTTGGGGCTTTCAGTCTGATGCCCTTGTATATTTGTTGCTCTCTGGGTTCTCAGTCCTAGGGAATTAAGTTTAGTAATTATTTCAGCCTGAGTTTCTGTAATTACTAGCTTGGGTTTATTAGTTATAAAAAACCTTGGGATTAACACCAGTAAAGCTGATGGCACACACCATCGAAGTGACTGAGTGGGTAAGGGAAAGGTGGCTAAGTTTCATGAATTCAAATCCTCTTGTTGCTTAGCCTTCCTTTTTGCCTTCCGTTTGTTTATTCATTCTCCTTCTTTCTTTTGTTCTCTCTCTCTCTTTCTGACAAATGTTTGTAAACTACCATCACATCGCAGGTAAGGAAGGCAAGTAATCGTCAAGCTTTTGAGTGGACAAATTGAGAATAATATTTGGGTCTGGGCCGTTATATAACATATCGTAAAAGAAGACCCCTGGTTCCTTTGTCAAATAAAGTGACTGACATAAAGATAGCAGACTGTGACACTTGCTGAGCAGGGCAGAAGTGGTTTGACAAATGCTTTATTTTTTTAATAACTTTTAGTTTCTGGTTTATCTTATTCGGTGCCATTGTAAACATTGCATAATGCAATTGCTTTTCTTCTCAGGCCTGTATTGAAATGTGAACTTTTAAATTTGATTCCTAAGACTATCCCTGAACAGCTTTTCCTTCATCTCATTCCCCACCTCCAACTCCACACCTCTCCAAAACAAACACCATCATACAGCTTCAACTTAGTTATGTTACTCTTTGTAACTGCCTCTGGTCCTCATGCTCTACTATCATATTCACACATATTTTAAGACTTTGTTTCTATCATATCTGCTGTAATTTCATTGACTGAAGCAAATCATATGGTCAGAGTCAATGAATCATAAAATACACAGTACCTCTTTTAGGGAGGAACTGAAATTTACATGGTAGAGGTCTTGGATACATGATGAATAGAGAATTGGGTCCAATAATCCAGTCAACCATGTCATACACATCTTTTCCTCCATTCAACCTATATAACTATATACAAGAATTTGGGATTGTAACCATAAACAAAACAGTCTCAAACCCCATAGATCTTACAATGTCATGGAGAAGATTGACTTGGAGAAACCAAATTACAGGTGTGATTATTTCGAGATAAGACCTTTCTTGCCATACCTGATTCCTTTTTCCTGGAATATTTTTTTCCTCTTAAAACCATGTATATGTATCTAATTAGAGTTTCAAGGAAGATTTAAATATCACCTTCTGTGTAAATGATTTCCAACTATAATCCATGTAAAACTCAATATTTTTATGTTTAAATTTTTTATTTGAAAGATGTGGGGTACAATTCAGGGTTAGGTATGTAAATGTTCATTATGCAGGTACCCTAGCTGATGAATGTGTTCCTCCCCACCGGCAGTTTCCTGCTACTACCAACTACACCCCCCCTGCCCTGGCAGTTTCCCACTACTCCCAATCCCTTACTTAAAGTATTATGATTGCTCAAGATCTGCTTATGAGTGAGAACATGTGGTACTCAGTTCTTTATTTCTGTGATAGATCACTCAGTCTTATAGACTCTAAGTCTATCCAAATTGCTGTGAAGTTCATAATTTTGTCCTTCTTTATGATTGCATAATATTCCATCATGTACATGTACCACATTTTTTTTGTCCAGTCCATTTTCAATGGGCAACATGATTGGTTACATGTTTTTGCTATTGTGGATAATGCTGCTGTAAACCTGCATGTGAAAATATTTTTTTCATTGAGTGACTTCAGGTCCTCTGGGTATATTTCCAGAAGGAGGATTGCAGAGTCATATGGAAGATCGATTTTTAGATATTTTAGGACCACCAAACTGTTTTCCACAGAGGTTATACTAGTTTACACTTCCACCAACAGTGTAGAAGTGTTTCCTTTTCCCTGCATCCTCTTCAGCATTTGCTGATTTTTGAGTTATTAATGATGGCCATCCTGACTGGAGTTAGGTGGTATCTTAGTCTGGTTTTAATTTGCATTCCTTTGATTAGTGAGACTGAGCATTTTTTTTCAGGTATCTGTTGACTGCTTTTATATCTTGTTTTGAGAAGTATCTATTCATATCTTTTGTACTCTTTGTAATGGTGCGGTTTATTTTTTCTTTTTTTATTGTAAAGATGTGGAGTATGATTCAGGTTAGGTATACAAATGTTCATTATGGAGGTATCCTTGTTGATGAGGTGTGCCCCTCCCTCCCTGATAATTTCCCTCAAATGCCAATTCCACCCCTCTTCCCCTGGAAATTTCCCGCTACTGCCAATCCCTTTCTCATAGTATTATGATAATTGTTCAAGGTCCACTTATGAGTGAGATCATATGATACTCTGTTCTTTGTTTCTATGATAGAATTGAGTACAGATGGATTTAGACTCTAAATCCATCCAAGTTGCTGCAAAGTCCATATGTTTATCCTTTTTTATGGCTACATAATATTCCATTGTGTATATGTACCACATTTTTTTAATCTGGTCCAGCTTTGATGGGCAGTATGGTTGGTTTCATGGTTTTGCTATTGTGAATAGAGCTGCAACAAACATGCGTGTGCAGGTATCTTTATGGTAGAATAACTTGGGTTTTTGGGGTATATTCCCAATATAGGGATTGCTGGGTCATATGGAAGGTAAATTTCTAGTTCTTTCAGAAATTGCCACACTGTCTTCCAAAGAAGTTACACTAGTTTGCCTTCCCATTAACAGTGTAGAAGCGTTCCTTTTTATCCACATCCTCACTAGCATCTGTTGTTGTTTGTTTTATTAATGATGGCCATTCTTACTGGGGTTAGGTGGATTCACTCAGTGTGGTTTTGATTTGCATTTCTCTGATGATTAGTGAGGCTGAGCACTTTTTCATGTGTCTGTTGCCTGCCTGCATATCGTCTTTTGAAAAAGTTTATTCGTGTCTTTTGCCTACTTTTTAATGGGGACTGTTTTTTTTTTTCTTTCGGCGTGTTTGAGTTCCTTGTAGATCCTAGATGTTAGGCCTTTGTCAGATATACAGTTGGCAAATATTTTTTCCCAGTCTGTGGGCTGTCTTCATGCTCTCTTGATGGTTTATTTTGCTTTGCAGAAGCTTTTCAGATTGATGAGGCCCCACTTGTCTATCTTATCCCTTATAGCATGGGTCCTTGGGGTTTTGATCAGGAATTGATTACCAGTTCCAATTTCTATACGGGTGTCTCCTGCATTTTCTAAGGTTCTTTTAGTTTGAAGTTTTACATTTAGGTCTGTGATCCATTTTGAGTTGATTTTTGTGTATGGTGTATAGGTAGGGGTCCTATTTCAATCTTCTGCATGTGGTCAGCCAGTTTTCCCAGCACCATTTATTGAATAGGTTGTCCTCTTTCCAGTAGTTGATGGTGGAGGCTTTGTTGAAGATGAGTTGGTTGAGAAATTGAGGTTTTGCTTCCAGAATCTCTATCCTGTTCCATTGGTCTATATGCCTGTTCTTGTACCAATACCAGGCTAGTTTGGTCATTGTAGCCTTATAATAAAGTTAGGGTTAGGGTTAGGGTTAGAGTTAGGGTTAGGGTCTGGGAGTGTGATACCTCCTGTCTTGGTTTTTTGTTTTTTTTTTTCCTGAGGATGGTTTTGGCTATTCGTGGTCATTTATGTTTCCATATGAATTCCTGTATCATCGTTTCCAGGTCTGAAAAGAATGATGCTATTTAACTAATTGCATTGCATTAAATCTGTAGATTTCCTTTGTAGGATGGAAATCTTTAACCGCGTTGATTCTCCCAGACCATGAGCAAGGAATATTTTTCATTTGTTTGTGTCATCTTTGATTTCTTTGAACAATGTTTTATAGTTTTTGTTGTAAAGGTTTTTTATTTCTCTGGTTAGGAAGATGCCAAGGTATTTCATTTTTTGTGGCTATTGTGAATGAGATTGTGCTTTTTATTTGAGTTTCTATTTGTTTATTGTTGGTGTATAGGATTACGACTGTCTTTTGCAAATTTATTTTCTACACTGAAGACTTTGCCAAAGTGATGGACCCTCCAGCTAGACCAACTGAGAAAAAGAGAGAGAAAAACCAAGTAAACACAATCATAAATGCAAAATATCAAGTCACAATTGACCCCCCCCCAAAGATACAAAAGATTATCAGAAATTACTGTGTGAACTTGTATGGTAACAAACTTGAAAACCTAAATGAAGGACTTTCTGACATCACAGAACCTCTCCAGGTTGAAACAAGAAGAAATTGAGTCCCTAAATAGACCAATAACAACCCAGGAAGTTGACTATTTCATAAGAAAAACTTCCTATTAAAAAAAGCCCTGTACTTTTTTAAAAGAAGTCTTCGTAGCAGAATTCTACAAAGTGTACAAGAAGGAACTGATACCAATCCTATTGAAAGTATTCCAGACAATTGAGAAAGATGGAACTCTCCCCAAATCATTTAATGAAGCTAACATCCCATTGATACCCAAACCAGATAAAGATCCAACAAAGAAAGAGTACTACAGACCAATATCCTTGATGAACATAGATGCTAAAATTCTCAACAAACCAGACCCAACAACATATCACACAAATCATCCACCATGACCAAGTAGGCTTTATCTGCAGGATGCAGGCTGGTTCAACATCTACAAGACCATAAATGTAATTAAGTACATCAGCAGATGTAAAAACAAAAACCACATGATTATATCATTAGATATGGAGAAAGCTTTTGATAAAATCCAGCATTCCTTCTTGATAAAAACTCTCACACATCTAGGCATAGATGGAACATACTTCAAAATAGTACAAGCCATCTATGAGAAACCTACAGCCAACACACTGCTAAACAGACAAATTGGAACCATTTTCCCTAAAAACCAGGACAAGACAAGTATACCCACTCTTACCCCTCCTGTTCAACGTAGTATTGGAAGTCCTAGCGAGAGCGATCAGACAAGAGAAGGCAATCAGAAGTATCCAAATTGGAAAAGAGGAAGTTAAATTATTCATTTTTGCAGATGTCATGATTCTATACCTCGAGAACCCAAGAGAATCTGTCAAAAACCACCTTGTCCTGAAAAACTCCATTTTCTCTCACTTTTATCAATTCAGATTTTTCAGTGCCCTGAAGGTTTTCCTTGTTGATACAGAGTTCTGTAGTAGCTGTCAGATTGTGCCATGTGGTTAATTCTACACATAACAAAGATGGAGGTAATAGAGGAATAAGACTGGGCACAGACTGCCATGAATGTGAAATGGTATTCCCTGACCCCACAGTAAGACCTTGGTAAAAGCTGGTTGCAGTAACAAACTCCTTGTAGGTAGAAACTGTATTTTCTGTTCTTTTTAAGCTGCCTGTCTAGGATAAAACATCATTGAATGATTCCCAAAACCAACCTTGCAATGCTCATGATATTTCAAATTTATTAGAGAGGCATTTCACTGAAGGTCTCCAAACAAAGTTAAATTTTATTTATGTCAATTTAGAGGAAAATTATGTTTTACGTGTCACAGTGGAAGGGAAATAAATGAGTAAAGGATATAGTATCATGTCTCCTAAGGGGCTGAAAGTCCCTATAAATAGGTGTTTTCATCAAGGCTAGTTAGTGACAAGATTAGGACATATATTCCCCCTTTGTTAACAGTTTAAGCAGTATATTTTTTAAGGATTTAGACATCCACTAATAAAACCTTGAAACTCAAGATAAACAAGAACTGCAAAAGAATGCTGTGGCCAAGTGTTTTGTTTTTGTTTTCTTTTTTCTTTCTTTGGTATTTTATTTTTCTGTCCTTGTCACTGCAGGATTTTTCAGTTCACCAATTCTTCTTCTTTTTTTATCATGTCTTGTCATTGTTGAAGTATCTTCTAAGAACTGATAACAGAAGGGGAGAACTGATGATTTAAACTGAGAAGAAGATCAGACCTTGCATTGTAAGGTTGACACCAACTTCAGTGAATCACTTCACATGAGTGTGTATGGATGGGTCTGAGTGCACGTACTTCTTGTCACTGAGCAGAGTCTCAGGGGCTTCTGATCACAAAACACCAGAGAACTTTATTATCTTCAACCTCAACATTTTGTATTCAAGCAGTCTGAGACATGGAGAAGTTAAATGTGCTGTTTCAGAGCACACAGTGAGCTGGTGGCAGAGCCTAGATTTGAACCCAAGTATTTTGTCTCTAATCCTTTGTTCCTCAATTATTTTCTTTTCTTTCTTTCTTTCAATTTTCTTTTTCTTTCTTTCTTCCTCCCTCCCTCCCTTCTTCCCTCCCTGCCTCTCTCTTTCTCTCTCTCTCTCTTTCTTTCTTTCTTTCCTTCTTTCTTTCCTTGTTGGAGTCTCACTGTGTCACGCAGACTGGAGTGCACTAGCAAGCTCATGGCCACCCCAGGGTCAACCTGCTGTGCTCTGACAATCCTTCCTCCTCAGCCTTCCAAGTAACCGGAACTATAGGTGCATGCAACTACACCCAGCTAATTTTTTTTTAATTTATTGTAAAGACAAGGTTTCCACAAGTTGCCAGGGCTGGTCGCAAACACACAGACTCAGGCAATCCACTCGCCTTGGCCTCCCAAAGTGCCGGGATTACAGACTGAGCCACCGAGCCCAGCCTTCCTTGATTCTTGTCAGCTTATTTGGAGATTTATTTCAGCAACTGAAAGCTCTAAATAATGACATCATGTATTCTTTGACCAAGGACAAATAACACGTGACTTTAAATCCCCCCCCAAAAAATCAGACCTTATTCTAAAGAGAGAGACAGAGAGCGTGAGAGAGATAGAAATGATCAGAAAACAATTAGATTTGACCTCTGTGGCAGCCCATATGGGTGTAGAGGACTGAAGAGAGACAGCTGGTGTGTGTGTGGTAGGGAGTTCATCAAGGAAATTACTCCTTAGTGAGAACTTGATGAATAGGCTGTATTTGATGCTAGCGTGGAGGGAGATGAGTTTGAAGAGGAAGGACAAGGATATTGCTGGGAAGAAGCAGGAGGTCATCACGAAGAACCAGCGAAGGCAGAAGGCTCAAAGGCACCAGAAGGAGAATGTGACTGGATGAAAGTTCAACCAGAGAGCTGCAGGGGTGATTGACATCATCATGAGGGGAGAACTGAGGGGTTGCTATGCCAAATGTGGTTGCTTAAAGAAAAAACAAGCTGGCTCGGTAGCTCAGCCTGTAATCCCAGCACTTTGGGAGGCTGAGGTGAGTGGTTTGCCTGAGCCCGTGGGTTCGAGACCCGCCTGGGCAACTTGGCGAGCCCTCATCTCTACAATAAATCAAAAATTAGCTGGGTGTGGTAGCACGCGCCTGTAGTTCCAGCTACTTGGAAGGCTGAGGCAGAAGGATTGCCGGAGCCCAGCAGGTCGAGGCTGCAGTGGCCGGGAGCGGCCACTGCACTCCAGTCTGGGTGACAGAGTGAGACTCCAACTCAAAAAAAAAAAAGAAAAAGAAAAACATTTAAGTTTCTCAGATAAAAGGAGAATATATTCTTTTTTATTATGCTGATTATATTCACATAAGCATTCTTATACATGTTCTTTTTTTCTACTTATTTCATTTATGTTATCAGTCTTTAACTTTTCCAACTGGATTGAGTTGTTTGTGACTTTTGGAAAGCTGAAGATCATTTATAATGTAACTATATTATTACCAAATATCCTAATAATGTTTGATGAATACAGCATGAAAATATATTGAACATATGAAAGAACGAGTGGTAGAGGAAGAACTCATACCCTAACGGTCATGAGTAGCTACTATCTATGAGTAGCCCCATTCTCACCACCACCCTCAACACATTATTACATTATCCAAAGTCAGTGTCTTCCCTCTCTTTTAAAAAGTACTTTTGTAGAAGCAGAGTCTCTTTGGAACTGCCATTCTTTTACTATCTTTCATTTGCTTTCTCAATTCCCTCCAAGCTACAAAGCTTTCTATCTACTCATGTCCTTTTCTGTCTCCTTCATTTTTCACGTTTACTGCAGATTCCAAGACTTTTGTTGCTCTTGTTCGTCCTCTTTCAGAGTCAAACTATATTCTTCTTTCTTCATTCTCTGTATTAGCCATTATGCAAAGTGTGCGTCATCGTTACAGTGTATTCTGCATGACATAGGCTTGGCCAAACAGCCTGCGACCTTCACAATTCTTCTTCTATAGTACCTAAATGCTTGCTTAATGATTACTCACTTAATAGCTGAAATTGATTTCTGTAGCAAGCATAAACCACTGAGCTTATATTTCCTGTGTATAAGTCTCCAAATCAGTGCTACTGTATGTATGCAAAATAAAATCATATGCTTGAGTGACTATACTTGGTATTTACTAACAATATAACTATGCTAAGTGATGAGTCATGTCTGGGATACAGCATTTTTCTCAGTGCATGGATTTTAGATACCAACAGAACCTAGTTAGATATTATGTTTCAGTCTAAGAGGGTTTAAGTAATCTCAGTTTTCTAGGTGTGCCAAAGAGCTGCAACCCATGCCATCACAGCAGGTGGTAATCAAAGGGGTTTACCTTAGCACTAATGACTCACCCTTGCACTGTTGCTAGAAAATCTGCAAGCCAATGAAGAAAAATTGTCTTTTTCTTATGTTTATTATTTTCTCTCCACTGACTTCTCATAGCCAATCAAGGCTTCCTACAGACATTAAAATGTATAGAAAAAAATGTCGTAGTTATTCTCCTTGCCCTTTCATCCTCTGTCCTATCTTTAGTCTTCTTATCATTGCTAAATGTCATGAAGAATAAGCTTTACATCTTCACTGCTCCTTACCACTCAACCCTGCAAACTAATTTCTGATTCTACCGATACTTGCTTATTGACACAGCGCTCCCTTTCAGAGTCCTTCAGCATTTCCTATTGCAAAATCTAGTGACCCCTTTTCCCCAGTTCTCACACTCATGTAATTTTCCAGAGTTGACGTCATTCCTTTCGCCACTTGACTTTTAAGACCCTACAGTCTTTTCGTTAATTTCTTGCTTCTCATCATTCTTCTCAGTTTTCATTTCTGACTTCCTTTTCCACCCACCATTTACATCTAAAATTCTTGTATGTTTTTTTATTCCCACTGTGTATTCTTTCTACATGATCTCAGACAGTTCCCCAGCCATTATTTGTCTACAGATGATTTGAAATTGGTATTGTATACACCAGTTATTCTCCTAGGCATCACATTCGCATATGGAACAGCTTGCTGTGCATGGATATTCTTCTGGATTTCCAAATTCAATGTATCCAAAGTATAATGTGCCTGCACGAGGTAGCACAAACAGCATGGACTTTGTACTCAGACAGACCAGGTTTAGATCTCTGGCTCTTAGTTGCTACATGACCTTGGAGAACATACTTGAACTTCTTGTGAAACTGCAAAATACAGATTGTAAAGCCCACTTTACAGAATAACTGTGAATATATATTATCTGAAACAAAACCTGGCAAATGATTGCCATTCAATACATATGATACATTGTGCTTCATTACCTTCTCTTCAATTCCTTTCTCCTATTTACTTCTATTGCTTTTAATCACATCATCATCATTCCATAGTCATTTTCTTTTCAGTTCTATCCCAATCCTTACAACTAATCACTGCTCATGTTATGTTAATTCTACCTCTCTAGCTTTCATTGAATCCATCCCCAGCCATCTGTGTTTGGCTCCCTATTATTTGTTCCCTCTATTGTTGCAATAATATTCAAATTGATTTCTCTGCTTTTGATTTCTCAGTTCTCCAAACCATTCATTATATCATTATCAGAGTTAAACACAGCAATACTCTGGTTAGTCTTCTTGAAACTCTTCAGTAGCTCCTTGTTACTTATAGCATAATAACAAAGGTTCTTAATGTATCTGTTCATGTCTTTTATAACGCTATCCCTATTGTCTTTCCAGATTCTTTCCCCACTACTTCGCTTATGAAATTTCTGCTTCGCTAACACCAGATTACTCAATATTCCCTAAACAAGTTGTCCTCATCTGTCTTTTTGCTCCTTATTGTTTGTTCCCTTTATTTGTTGTAATAACATTCAAATTGATTTCTCTGTTTAATGACATTCATTCACTTTTGGTATATCCTTTTTCCCTGAACAAAATGCCATTTTTTTCAGCCACTTCTTCCTTTTGGCTCCTGTAACAATGGACTCTCAGTACTTACTTGATTGCTCAGTACTTTTTCATTGTGTATTTTATTGTAGTTAGCACGCAAGTGTTCTTTTTCTGCACAAGCTAAATTCTTTGAGATCAGAAGAGATAAATGCAATAATTCTGGTTAGAAAAAAAAAGAAAGAGATGAAAATGCTAAAGGAAGAACCAAGAAAAGTAATTATGCTAACAGTAAGGTTAACCCAGCAATAAGGGCAATTATTGTGGCTATGCATACAATGTAGCTCTGAACTAATTATTAGTTGATTTAGTCATTAATTCCTTCACTTCAAAAATATTTTTGGGGTGAATCTCTTGTGCCTAGGAACAAGACAGACCTGACTCCTACTCACAAAAAAATATTTGGAAATACGTTATATA
Source organism: Cephalopachus bancanus (assembly GCA_027257055.1). NCBI lineage: Eukaryota > Metazoa > Chordata > Mammalia > Primates > Tarsiidae > Cephalopachus > Cephalopachus bancanus. The sequence continues at coordinate 721,434 of JAPVLO010000096.1, read as the reverse complement.
CGTCAAGCAATCATAGAGGAATATATACAACAGCTCGTCATGAAGAGCACAATTTCTCCTAGTACTAAACTTTGAGAAAAATTTCCCATTTGGGACATTACACAGGGTCTATTCAATGAAATAATGTATAAAGTTCTCAGTAATAGTCTTAAAATATTAACAGATAGAAGCCTGGCTTTATATGACTATTAAGACACAACAATGAAAACCAATTTACATCCCCTACTACATAGAAGCCTTTACATAGTGCTAAATGGTTGCTGAAATCAAACACTGTCATGACTTTATCAGTCTTCTTATCAAATATAGACAGACCCAGATCTGATAGTATCATTGGCATCTTAATCAAAATGACTTTGTGTTTGTTTATTTGGCACCAAGGAACCCTAATTTAACAGCCTATGTGGCTTAGTTTCCTATTGCTGCTAGAATTACCACAAAATAAATGGCTTAAAATAAACAAATTTATTATCTTACAGTTCTGTAGGTTAGAAGTCGCATGTGGTTCTCACTGGACTAAAACCAAGGCTTTGGCAGGTCTAGATCTTTTATGGTGACTCTAGGGCAGAATCCTTTCCTTATGTAGCCTTTAAAGGCAACTCATACTTCTCAGCATATAGCCCCATCCTCCATCTTTTAAACCTGTAACATTGCATCTTTCTGATCATTACTGCATAGTCATGTCTTCTCTGACTGCAGCTGAAAAAGATTATCTGCTTATAAGGACCCATGTGATTAGATTGGGCCCACCTGGATAACCCAGGATACTTTTCCCATATCAAGATCCTTAATTTAATCATATCTGCAAATCTGTTTTGCCATATATGATAACAAATTCACAGGTTTCAAGGCTTCATATGAGCATGTTTTGGAAAATCATTATTTCACCTGCCACATTATCTTACTGGCAAGATCTAATTTACAGTAGGGACCGTGAATTCCCAAGTAAATGTTCAAAGAAGCAGATTAGATGATGCAATTTAATACCCTTTCCCCAAAACAACAGAAACAAAAATTGCATTTCATTAGAATGCATGAGTAATTGTGTAGGGATGTGTTTAGATGTGTGACTTAGGATGTGTGTACTTTTTCTGGCTTTTGTAGACTTTGGAATTCGAAGAGGGTATTTGGGGTGACCATGTCAGGAACATGGGAAGTCCCTCTCTCCCTCTCTCCTTTACAGAGAACATGGGAAGTCCCTCTCTCCCTCTTTCTAATGCTTTGCATTCTTGACACCTGATGTAGAATTGATAATGGGTTAAAAGCATCTAGTATTCCTTTTTTTTTTTTTTTTGACTAAAGCAAAATGAAGTAATAAAAATATCTACCAACCCTGGGAAGCTCTTGCATAAATGACTAGTGTTTATTGCTAATGTAAAACATTTTTGATTGTGAACATGCTGCTTCTGTGATCTTCTGAATAAAGATAATTTTTCACTGTGTGAATAATTTTCCTTTGTTTTCCAAAGTGTATGAGTGGTTAGAAAAAATATTTGTATTATATGTCTGTCAGTTTTACTATACAAAATTGGAACAGTCTTGAAAGTTATGGATAGAACCAGATGGATGACGATTTCTTATTTGAGTCTGAAATGTGAACAAAGCATAAAATGCCACTTGTGAATTATTTGTTATTTACTGGGACTCATCTAAGAACAAAGTAATCAGTACTTGAGCAACTATCTAGTTCTGCATACAGCAGACACTCAATAAATGCTTATTATTTGAATATAAGAATCACATTTTATTTTTCTTTCTCATCAATAGTTGTTCCATTCTATTCTTCCCAGTTAATGTCTCATACTATAGTTGTTCACCCCATACCTAAAGTTAATGCTCACTCCCAAATTCCCTACATTGTTTTGGGGAACACACAATTTTTCTGGAGCTGTCTGCTGAATGCTATATCTTCCCAGAAATGATGTAATTATAATCTGTTAATTGAAAACCACAAAGCTACCATCATTCCTTTCTTTCTCTCTTTTTCCAGGATAGATAAAGGAGACATGATTAATATGTCTTTTTCTTTCATTCTGTTACAAGCTTGCCTTCCTGTCCCATAGTTTGAACAAATTATGACGCAGATTAAAAAGCCTTTCCTTGTGTGATTTGTAAAACAGGTGATGCCTGTACTATGCTGTCCCCTGCAAGAGTCAGTGATAGAGTAAGAGTTTGCAGAAAGGACACAGCAAAAGAGATGCAGGCTGAGATTAGATCTGATGACCTTTGGAGAAATTCTGCTAGCTCATGCCCTAGTACTAAGCTTAAAGTGTTGTGTTTTAGTTCCACAATATAAACACCTCTCTAAAACATCTTGCTGGTATTTTAGGCTCAAGACAGATGTGTCAAATATAGTGACTGGACTTCCTAAGGGAAGATAATAGTGCTATTGCTTGTAGGAAATATGTATTTATATGCCCTGTTTCCTAGATCGACCAATTGAAAGTTGTGTGAAAAAAGTAGGGCTGTGAAAACCTGGGGAGAATCTCAGAGAGTAGAAAAGCCTCCTTGAAAATGCAGAGTCTAGCCGGGCTCGGTGGCTCAGCCTGTAATCCCGCGCCTTTGGGAGGCTGAGGTGAGTGGATTGCCTGAGCCCGCGGGTTCGAGACCCGCCTGGGCAGCGAGACCTCATCTCTACGATAAATCAAAAAAATCAGCCGGGCATGGTAGCACATGCCTGTAATTCCGGCTACTCGGAAGGCTGAGGCGGAAGGATCGCCGGAGCCCAGCAGGTCGAGGCTGCGGTGAGCGGCCACTGCACTCCAGTCTGGGTGACAGAGTGAGACTCCAACTCAAAAAAAAAAAAAAAAAGAAAATGCAGAGTCTAAGCCTGAATTGATTCGATACTAATTCTGAATTGTTCCAGGCCAGCCTTCACTACTACAGAACATTTTTTAACTTTGTTACAATAGGTTCTCTATTTTCAACCATTTGCTTTAGACCTATTCTTGCCCCTCCTGGTTCCCCCTTGGACACCAGTGTTTGGCTCTCCTTTTCACTTTCCAGCTCATTCAAGCCAAGTCACAAACTGGTTTCCTTTTGCTGCATGTCACAAGAGCCCCATCCACTGTCATGTTAGGCTGTGACGACCTCCAGAGCCACACACCAAACCCCTTATCAACTGGGGATCAGTTAGGCGTGCCTACTTGCTTTGTCTACCTGGTTTGTCAGGAGGACCTGATAAAATAATATGTCTTAACATGCTTGGTCAGCTCCAAAGTGTTCTAAGATGAAGTAATCAATCTTATGTGACGACAGTCAGATGGTGATTTTGTTCCTCACTGTCCTCACTTTTCAGAAGGGCCCTTGTGTTCACGTGAATTTTATTATGAGTTTTTTTTCAGAATAAAGATATTTCAGCATGACTCTTTCAGTAAGTTGTAAGTTAAAATTTATTGAAGCGTAACATAAACACAGTAATATGCATCTATTGCAAGTGGTAGAATGAATTTTCACAAAGCAAATGCACTCATGTAACAAACAGCCAGATCAAGAAACAGAATATTACCTTTGTAAGTATCCCAATTCCTGCCTCATTATCTTCTCAATCTAGTAGGGTCTTTGGAGAATCCATTGACTTCTCTCCACAATCATCTATGGTTCCCTTTGAGTGTGCATGTCTCTGTCCATGTTTAGTGAGGACATGGCTTTCTCTCCAGTCTAGCCTCTAGTGTTGCTGGGAGAGCAAAAATACCCAGAACAATGAAGGACCATTAAAGATTGTGATCCTGTCAATGCAAGATCAATATGAACTCCATATGTGAAGGCTAACACATTGATCAAGGAGTGTAGATGAGAGTGTGAGGTGGGAGGGGGGAGAGGCAGATGAGTTCAAGCAAAGCTTTGTCAGAGGCTGAAAAAGGCATTTAACAGAGACATTTCCTCTTCTTATCCTTCAACTCACTTTATACTTTGCACCCCAGATCCTGTTTGCAGGCTCTCACTAACTGACCACCCTCTATACCATCTGTCCGGGAAAGAGTCCTAGCAAGTGATATTTGTGGCCCTTGTTCCTCTCTTCCTTTATCTGCCACCTTTACTTATTGCCAAGCTCCCTCTGTAGGCTCCCTTCCTTTATTGTCAATATTATGTGTCCCTGGCTTAACAAAAGCAGCCTTAGGTGGTTATTTCTAATCTATGGGCTATTAATGAAATGCAGCAGTGGTTGCATCCTTATCTCTAAACACCATAAGCACCCAAGCGCCAAGAGTATATTGTGATCACTAAACTGCCATGAAACACGGGCCCATGATTCCAGGAATGTGCCATTTGCCATGAATCTGTATATGAAATTGCCATTAACTCTTTCCTCTGACGTTGATTCTTCTAGGGAATTTTTTTGTTGCTGTTATCATAACTCTCCTAAATATCCTATTACCCTTTTTTCTCTATTACTGGCCTCATTTTTATTGAGACACTTTTAGACATTTCATTATTAAGTTACTCAGTCTATAAACACCCACTGCAGCAAAAACTTTTATTATAGGCAAAGCATTCTGTTAGGGTCTGGAAAATGAAGATAATTTGGACATGGATCTTGCCCTTGAGCAAATTAAGGTCTAGCAAGGGACATAGGACATGTGCAAAAATACTTCTTTTTTAAGTGACCAAAGGGATTTACAGAAACTGATATAGATGGTTGGGGAATGGAAAGTGGGAAATAATTCTTTAGAACTGGGAAGAAGAAAGAAAACCTCATGCAGTAAATGGCCTTGAAATGCCTTGAGAGTTAGATTGGTTTGTAATAGATAAAGATTTGGTAAAAAGGTCTCTTAGAAGTAGACTCAGAATGAATACAGGAGAAAAGGAACAAAAGAATGGCGTTTGTATAAGGGACAGTTAGGTGTTATATATGTTAGAAATACTTCCAGATGAAAGAATATCAGCATCAACAACAACAATAAACACTCCTAAACTAGTTTAAATTGAAAGGGAATTCAGGGTTTATTTTATATAAATCCTGGAGGTATTTGGTTTCAGACTGGTCATCTTCCTTCTTTGTTCAAAGGTGTCTGTGTCATCAGAACCTGGCTTACTCTTTTTCCACTCCATCATTCTTAGTACATTGTCTGCTTGCCCTGACAATTCAGAGCAGTACCAAGGTTCACATCCGTTTCTAGGCCAATCATTGGAAAGACAATGGTTTTGCTGTGATTGTCTTGATTGTCTTAGACCCATTGTGATGGGATCAATAATAGAAAAGATAAGGTTTGTTAGCAAAAGGAAGGAGGAAGGAAAGTAGGAAGAAGAAAGAAAAAGGTGGAGAAGGAAAAAAGAAGACAGGAGAAGAAGGAAGGGCAGGGGGGAAATGCTTTAAAAATTGAGGGTTTTTTTTTTTTTTTTTTGTCTTTAGTTTAGAAAATATAGTTTACTTAGAACGTAAATTAGAGAGAGAGAAAGAGGGAATTCACCTCCCCAAGGTAGGGAATGGGGCCAAAGCCAGGAAACAGGGAGATAGCCATAGTTCAAAGAGCACATGGTCACTCCAGATTCTAGTAAGGCAATGGCCAAAAATTAAGTTTTAAGGACACTGAAATCAGTTTAGATACTAATCAGGGGCCATACTATGGCCAAACCCTGAAACCCATAGTTATCAGTCTTCTTACTTGACCGCTTCTTGACATTTGACCCTGTGAACTCACCTTTGTCATTCTTTTCCCTGTGTTTTTCTTTTATTCCTCTGGCCATCCCTTCTCCAGGTTGTTTGCTGGCGCCCGGCCTGTTTTCCACATTAAGTGGCCGTGCTCCAAGTTGTCAGTCTAGTTCTTCTCTTCTTCCCACACCTTCTAAAGGAACCCACATAAACCTACTGGCTTTACACATATTGCTCTCAAACCTCCAGCACAAACATTTAAGGGCTCTTTCTGTCTTGATTCAGCTCCTCCCACACATCTCAGCCTCTGTGGCTTCTGTTATGCTTTCCACACTCCCACACCTTCTTCTTGGTTTTGTACAATAGATCACTTTTCATTCATGACTTCATTCCAGAGACATTTCTTCCAGGGTGCCTTCCTGAAGTCTATGTCATATGCCCTCCTCTGTGTTCTGTGTCCTCTCCACCTCTTATAGTGCCTATCTTTATATTTATCTCACTTTATATTTATATCACTAATTCAGTTGATTCAACCTGGGACCAATGACTCTCCGGGTCTCTCTAACACTATTGCATCTTGCCCGCTGCAGGTTACCCTCAGCTCCCACCTTGCTTTCTCTACCACAACCCCACGGGCCTTTTTTTTCCATCAGATCACTAGAACTGTCTCCATATTGACCTTTTGTATTCCTCTGGCTGTTCTCCAAACTGCTTTGTGCTGCAGCAGAATGATTGTTTTCGAAGAAAAATAGTGTGATGACTGCTCTCTCACCAAAACCTTTCCAAAGTTCTTATTATTCTCAGGAGAAAGACAAGGTCCCTAACATTTCACTCAAAGCACTACAGAGGGCCTCTCTCCCACATTGGGTTCCCTCCGGCTTTCTCTACCACAACCCCGCAGGGGCTTCTTTCATTTATTAATTTTAAGTGCCATGCCATCTCCTTCCTCTACAGAATCTTTACAAACGTTCTTTCCATTGTCTGGAATGTTTTTCTGTCTTCTCTACCTTCATCACACTAGCTCCTACTTATCAATCTGATTGTAGCTCAAGGACCACTTCTTTCATTTACTCCTAAGTGCCATGCCATCTCTTTTCAACACAGGATCTTTACAAACGTTCTTTCCTTTGCCTGGAATGTTCATCTGTCTTCTTTACCTTCATCATATTAGCACCTACTTATCAATCTGATTTTAACTCAAGAACCACTTCTTTGGGAAAATCCTTTCTTAACATTCAGCGCCATGACTTCATGGAATGTGTCCCACTCACTCATTGTGCTTCTTTTTACTTATGGCCATGGAATTATTTTGTGATTATTTGAATAATATCTGCTTCCCCCTCTGAATAGTAATCTCTGCAAGGGCAGCTGCTGGGTCTGCTTTGCTGATCCTTGTATTCTGGACTTCTTAATAAATACAAGTATAGTACTTTTAGCAAAGATGAATTGAGTTTCTATTTTATGTTATGAGATTCTGAAGAACCGAGAAAAACCTGGTTTAACATAATATTTCCAAGACCTTGAAGCATTCTTGTCTATGAAAGTTACTAAAATTATTGATAAATGATGCATCTAATAAACAAGTGATTGTGGTTAAAAGCCTAATGAATTTGTAGTTCTTGATGGAAGGCTGGTTTCGTGAGGAGTTTATTGCCCTAGCCGGCTAATCCCAGATACTCCCACCTAGCATTTCTTTCTGTTGTTCCTAATTAATTTCTTTTATCCCAATTTTCTTTTTGAAATGATTATTGAGGGCCTGGAAACATGCCCTCACTTCTGCTCCTATAATTAGACCAAGGAAACAGGACCCCTCGGGTGTGTGACCAGGTTTCACCCAGTTTTAAGGTATTTGATGTTTTAAGACTTGTCTGTCTTGCCAACTTTATAATCAGTTCTGTTTTTGACTATTATTTGTTTTGTTTTTTTAATCCTCCAAACTGTCTACTTTAATCTCAAATTCCATTATCATACTTACTCCGTTCTTTCACCTAGAAGTCTCATTGGGGCAATAGACACTTTGCAGAACTTCCATGGACTCAGATTCTTAGTGGCAGTATACACTCAGCAGTTATTGATGATGGGAAATCTTCACTTTGCAACAAACTGGGTGTTAGTCAAACTGTTAGTATGTGCTGCAAGCCTTACCTATCACCTGGGGAGTCTATTTATGGAACCACATGTTTAAGCTGAGGTAAAGCTTTCGGTTTTGTCTCATCTTGACTTTTCTTTCTGATCAGGGAAATTCTTATTTATCATGGTTTTCATTTTCTCTGAACAGATGGTGCATTACCAGCAAGTGACAAATAACTATTCTCCCAACAAGTATTTAGAAATAAATAAAATTAACCACAAAAAATATGTCACAGAGTATGTGGAAAACTCACTAAGAAAATAAGTTTATCACATTATTTGCTGTCCTAGTGGTATCATAAGAGTCACTACATATATACATATATATAATTTTATATATAAAAGAAACTAATTTAGACAAATCAGTTAGCAACATATGTATTTTCTTTATAACATAATTATAGAAAAATAATCTTTTCTTGTCAAAGCATTTACATTCCTAGAAGACAGCAGTTCTGTTTAGCCTTATGTAAGTAAATAGTGGCAATGAATTTGTGATAAGTAGCTTTCTAGGAAAAAAAATTAACGCCATTGACTTCAGTTAGATATAGTGCAGTTAAATGCAGCTTTCTCCATCAGCAAAATAGACCCAATTGCTGCTCTCATAGAAATTACTATTCAGAGGGGGAAATAAATATTAATCAAGTAATCACAAAACAAGTCTATGCTCATAAGAAAAGACAAGCACAAAGAATGAGTGGAACAGGCTCCGTGAAGTCATGGATCTGAATGTTAAGAAAGATTTTTTCCAAGGAAATGGTTCTTGAGTTAGTGAAGAGTCATCATACTATTTTCGTCTGGAAAAGATCTCTTCTGCAACTGAAGGCAGAGCATCTGCAAAGCTATATTCTATCATATCAACTCACACTCAGCATCTGACTCTTTACTCAGATCCACCGTGTTCCACTGTGATCCGGACTTCTATGTTCTGTATGTATCAGTCTTAGGAACTTGATTGAGTAATTAATATGCTAGTACTCTCTACTCTTCCCCGATGGGTGTAGCTTAATGGACGTTTAACACACTTAACGACAAAAGATGAAGTTCTGACTTCAGGGATGAGAGTGGAGCCAGGCAGCCTGTTCCACGGATCTCCCTTTTCTTCTCTCCTAAGTCGTCATTCAAACTTGCAATGGCATCTCACACTTTGAAAAAGAAAAGCCCACCTTGATTTCACTTTCCCTTTAGCTTTCCTTCCCTTCCACCGCAAAATTGTCTATAATGATATGAGAATGATGTTAATGATATGTGACATTATCATCATTCTTAGTTTGGAAATTGATTTTCATTTTCTTCTAGTCATCTCTGGCCACCAGCCCTTGCCCCTGTCCATTTCCATTGACTTCACCATCATTATCATGAACTTCTCCTTGAATTTCACGGTATCATGACAATATTGCTTTGTCTGTGCATGTTTTCACAAAAACACAATTATGCTAAATTTAAAGAAAAGAAAATTGGGCTACAGAGTCATTCTGATCTTACAGTTTTTTCTATTCTATACTTTTTAAACTATTCAAGTATCTGTATGTGCATTTTAAATTTATTTTTAATTGGCAAATACAAAGTTTATGTATGTATAATGTACAGCATGAGGCTTTGGTATATGTGTACATTTTAATGTATTTCTAACATCTGCTTGGAGTTCCATGGCATAAATCTTGCACAGTTTACTTCCCTTTTCTAAATTGCCTCTATCTCTCCCAAGCCACAAACATCACTCTGGTGTCTTTATGCACATTTCCCATTTTCAAGACAGAAATATATTTAGTATATATATCCAGGAGTGGATCTGCTATATCACAGGTTGCATGAGTAATTAACTGCACAAGGACTGCTGGATTGTTTTCCAGTGGGCTTGTGTTAATTTGTATTCTCAACTAGCTTCCACAAGGGTTTCTGTTTCCACACATCTTACCATCAGTTGGTATTATTTGGCTTTCTAATTGTTACCAACTGATGGGAATAAAGTCACATCTTACTTTAATTTGCATTTATTTTATTACTAGTGAGACTGAACATTTCTTTATATACTTATTAACTATTTGGATTTCACTGTTAATTGCTTATGTCTATCATTTGCTTGCTTTTCTACTGAGTTTCCTGTCTTCTTGATTTGCTGGGGTTTCCTTATTTTTTATTTTTTTATTTTTTGAGTTGGAGTCTCACTCAGTCACCCAGACTGGAGTGCAGTGGCCACTGCCGTCCACCGCAGCCTCGCCTGCTGGGCTCCAGCGATCATTCCGCCTCAGCCTTCTGAGTAGCCGGAATTACAGATGCGCGCTACCACACCTGGCTGATTTTTTGATTTATTGTACAGATGAGGTCTTGCTGCCCAAGCGGGTCTCGAACCCGTGGGCTCAGGCAATCCACTCACCTCAGCCTCCCAAAGGCGCGGGATTACAGGCTGAGCCACAGAGCCCGGCTTTCTTATGTTTTTAAGACTTACTCTTCTTATTTATTTTAATTTTAAGTCCTTCCTAGCCTATGGTCTTCAACTTTATTCAAATGTCCTTTGTTGAACAAAAAGCCTAAATTTAGATGTATGGTTTACGCATTTGGAAGACACAGATGTTCTTCTACATATTCTTCTATTAACTTTATAATTCCATCTTTCATATTTATGTTTCCATTCTATCTTGATTTCTCTTCAGTATAGCGTAAGATAAGGACTCAAGGTTGTTCATTTTTTCTTTAACTGGTAAAGTCCCCTGCACCAATATCTTTTGTTCAACAATCTACTATTTCATCATTAACTAATGGTGTTGGCACTATCATATGCCACGTCAACACAGTTATGTAGTATTTTCTTAGTTCTCTATGTTTCCCTAGTACCGTGCTTCTGTTTATTAGTAGGACTTTGAAACATGTCTTCATAGATGGTAAAGCAAGATTCTTCTTTTTGCTCTTCTTTATCAAAATGACCTCAACTTGTTTTATTCATGTCACTTTCAAGTAAGTTTTCAAAAAGTTTTTCTGCAAATTTTATTGGCATTGTATCAAATTTATACACAAACTAGAGGAAAATAAAGATATTTAAAATGTGAACACATTCTACCTATTAACAATATTTCTCTTTACTTTTACTGAAATATCTTTGGTGCCCTCTAACAGTTTTAAAAATATTCTCTGTACAGATTGTATGGGTTATTGGTTAAGTTAATCCCTAAAATTTACTAATTTTGTTGCTATTGTAAATCTACATCAGTAATCCACAGCTTTCTTTTGAGATTAACGCCTATATATATACCAAACTACCAATTTGACATTTTTGTTTTGGAAGTCTCTTATTATCTAAAACTTCACGTGTACCCAAATAAGTTTTTTATCTCCCCCCCATATTCAGAATGCTCTCCCTTCACCCTTCTACATTTTAATAATAGCTACCACTTTCAAGCTCCTTCTCGACATCTAGTTATAAGCATTTTTCTGGTCTCCTACCTACCTATTATCTTTTTCACCATTCCATTTAACCACTCATTAAGCTATATTTTAATGCCAACGTTATTTATGAGTGGTCTTTGCAAAATTAGCAAGTAAATATTGATTGAGTAAATGAGTGATTTGTAATAATTTGTTTCTGCTGCTTACAGGGGTGGGTTATAACTTTTAGATTATGGCAGCAATACTGTCCTTGCTTAAGCATAAAATATGCTATTGTCACAAGTACAATTTTTAAAAATAAACTTTTCCTCAAAAAATATGATGGTTATTAACAAAACTAGTGAAAACTATGCTATAGTAATAATATTCTCAAATTCTGAAGATTTGCTTTTTACTAAGTGAAGTCTACTGTGGGTCTACACCATTCTCTAAGGCAATTTTTCTCCATACAGTTTTGTAGTGATAGAGGTGAATGGCATCTTTACCTCCTATAGCCACATAATCTGGAACTCACAGTCTTTTTCACTGATATCAAAGGGAAAGAGTATAATGTATAGCCTTTCATCAGCAATGAGAAGTTTTCGATGGAAGTAATGCATTTCACTTCTGCTTGTAATCCATTGTCTGGAACTGCGCCTAACAGCAAAGAGTGAGGGAAATCTAATCCCCCCATGAAGAATGGGATACGGAGAGTCTAGTAGTCTCTACCCCACGGTATGTATGACCAAGAAAAGAAAAGCAAATCTTCTCATCCACAACTCACAATCTTTCATGTTTCCTTCTAGCATAAACCTATTGTGCTGTGAATATTTCATTTTCTCGGGACTGTGGATTTTAAGATCTCTTGTGAGAATATGTCTACAGCTTGTTCACACTGGGTCTGTTTCTAATGTTTGCTTTTCAGAATTTCGCTAGGAAGGAGAACTATCCAGAAGAAAAATATCTATATGTATATATTCTTTCATTGCAAATGGCCTGGGAATCATAACATGGACTCTGCTGATTGTGGTCATATTCAGTCAAGCTGATTGTGAGCGATGTTGGAGACCCAAGTATAACTCAGCACCTGCAGATGCCCAGGTGTTTCCATAATTGAGTTTATGTTTGATTCTGGATTATGTAGGTAACTTCTCTGTGTATTCATCTCCTCATTACAAAATATTAACCGTAATAGTGCCTACCTCCTAGAGTTGTTGGAGGATTAATATAATGCATGTAAAGTATCTGGCATGGTCTCCAGCACACATTAAATGCTAAATGGTCCTGGGTGTGGAAAATATATGATCTCATTATGTTTTAAGTATTTGATTCTAACTGTTGGTATTAAGAGCATTTGGCACCAAAAGATTAAAAAGTCGTTTTTCTAAAAACACAGTAAGTTGCTTTTAAAGCCATGACTTCTCGAAATTAAAAGGAGAAACAAAAAATGAACTTTCAAATATTTTCTCTGTGCATTTGAGTTTTTTAAAATAAATAATCTCAGCTGTTGCTAAGACAGCATAAGGAAGCAAATCTTTTAGTGACCTGGATTCTAGCTCAGTTGTCTGCTAACTAGCTTCAGGATTTAGAAGCAGCATTAATGCCAGGTCCCAGCTTTGTCAGTTCTACCATGAAGGGATTTACTAGGCAATCTCTCAGAGTCATTTTAGCAGTCACATTCCAATATAGAATAGCTTTCACAGTGTATGATATGGACATATTTTCCCTAAGGGTAAAAAAAAATCCACAATACTTCGTATTGACCTTTTATACCTGATTACGTACATAGTGATAATTAGGACACACAAAAGAAGTTGGAGACACAGTCCTTGCCCTCAGTGTACTTCTAATATCAGTGTGGCTAATTTTCTGACAGTATTAAAAATTATAAACATTTAAGTAACAAGAGACTCGGATTTCAAAGGGTCAAGCAAAAGATAGAGGGAGAGTTGACTTGCTAGAATTCTCATCGTGATTCATTAGAAGATCTGGAAGCAGAAATCTCATGTCTTCTGTTTTCATTCTCCTGGAGCTACCCTGTCCAAACAGGTCAGATTCACTTTCCTGATTCTTAACGTGGCGTTATTATGGGTAAAAGTCATATCAAAGAAAAGCTGCTGTTTAGTACACATTTTATTTTTTAGAAGCTCAGAATCTATGAACATATATGCAGTATGAATGAATACAATCACAAGAGTTACACGAATAACATCTTCTTTTGGTATCATTAAGAGACACTTGAATGAATTCCAAGAAGAAATAAAAAAGGGTTTTTAGCTTAAGGTGATAGAAATGAACCCTGATCCTGAAAAATTAACATTCTGTGGGCATCTGCATGAACATCTGCATGATCATTCTGTGTGATCGTCTCTCTTCCTGGACAGAGTTGGTTCTGACAATGGGCCTTTCTCAGTGCTAATTCATGAGTTAACACTGTACATCATCTTAACATTATAATGCTGCTCATATTTTCATAGTCAGTTACATTCAAGATAGGTTTCTACATTTTCAAACTACCAGGCCCTCTTAGCCTCTGAATGTGACCCTTGAATGGAAGTCTCAAGTCACAATCTCATGCACACGTCATACCACATGTAGTTTCTGCATAGCCCTGTGCGGATGGACTGAATTCGAGGCCTTTCCTGACCATCCAGGCATCCTGAGAACTGGGAATGCATTCTGATGGACTGGCAGAATTTCTTTTACGGCTTTTTTTTTCTTTGCAGACTTTCACCTCACATCTTTCATATGCAAAATCTGAAACAAACAAAGCAATCAAACAAAAAAAACCCCTTCAAATTATCTTGTATGTGTATATTAGATATACATCACCTGCCTTAGATTTGTACCAATGAGAGCACGTAGATGTCTTTAACTCTTGCTCCTTAGACCGCTTATAAGCATGACCTTGTGGCACACTATCTAAAATCCTGCAGTTCTGATTTCCTTCTTATCTGCTCTCAGTCTTTTAATCCTGTGACAGATTACTGATACTTATGAGGAGAAATATAATAGGTCATTGTACTCCCATAAAATAATCATTTTTAGTAATATGATTTACAAATAGAAAAAAAGTAAAATTAATCTTGATAATGTAATTTAACCTAGTGTATCCAAAATATTATCATTTTACCATATAATCAACATAAAAATAGTAATGAAATACTTAACTTATTTTTTTCTTATTAAGTCTTTGAAATCCTCTCAATATTTTAACAAAAACACATCTCAAACTGGGTGCTATATTTTCATCAGCAACACTTGAACATTATTTTTGTTATTTACATTTGAAAAAGTAGATTCACAAACCCAAGTTGTTCTAAATATCAGTAAATTCTTTCAAACACTTCAATAACTATCAGTTTTTAAATATGAATTGAAATTAAATAAGATTTAAAATGTGATTTTTCAGTCACACTGGCCACACGTTTCAAGAACACAGGTGACCTGTGACTCCCATCCTGGACAGCCAGGGACCTTTCATTTTTACTCAGATCTTGTAATACTTTACTGGAAAATAGTATGTAGGTCTGAAATTAAAAGCTAAGAAGAAATAGAGATAACTTTGAGAGATAAATGAAGTGCCACAAAAATGATTTTAAAAGTTCTGGAGAGAGATGGTTCACAAGAAAGGAGCAGACTTCTATTTGTGTGGAAACAATGCGAGATGTAAGAATTGTTAGGGGAGAGCCCTTCTCCATCTCAAACAACAGCCAGACACAGATGAATGAACTTCAGCTCTAATGGGAGAGATTGTTGAGCTGTAAGAAAGAATTTCTCTCTATTCAGACTAGGAAGTTACAAGAGCCCTGTCCCTGGAGCTTGTTAAAATTAGGGTAAATGTGCCTCTGTCTAAAATGATTTAGTTGCAGCCTTCCTGAAGGATGGGAAATTGCACCAATCTTCTCTCAAGGTCTCTACCTGCTGTGATTCTATGATTCTAGGATAACCCACTGGTAGAAAGGCTACACTGCCAGCTGTTTTTAAATGTTGTTGTTGCAAGAACAATTAATCTTTGTGATTATATGACTTGAGTCGTAGCCTATAGTTTTGCAACTTTTTCTGTTTTCTTGCCTGGAAATGTGTTGATAATTGAGCTAGCTCTTAGCTATGAATGCTGGGAAGCTAAGGAGTAATGGAGGAGTGATGGATGGGCAGTAAATTCCATGAGTATCCCTGAGGAGCACACCTTCCTTCCGTTTAAATGATCCGCAGAAGACTGCTGAGGTCAAGGACACATTCATATTCAGTTAAATGTGAAGGGTGAACTCATGGACCTCAATGGCAAATGATCTCCTTGGATTGCTTTAATTGTTGGCAATGTAGCTGAATCATGGACAGAAAAAGCACCTTGAATCTAGGTCTGATTGCTGCAACTGATTCTTTACAACATCGTTTTCCATTTACCTTGGAAGATATATTAATGCAGAATAGTTACTGGCTGTCAATTCAAATAAGAATGATTCTAAAAACTGGAAAGTATTTCTGGCTGATATCATTAAGATTTTTTTTTTTCTGGATGAGATTTAGTTAAGATTTCCCTAAATAATTCTATTTATTAGAATTCAGGGAATTCTGAATTCCCAGGGAAGTCTGAATTCTTAAATGATATAATTGCTTTTAAAACATTAAGAATAAAAGTCCAGAAGTTCCTTCTGTGTTGGTTGAGATTTGGCATTAATTCCCTGGACCAGACAGTGGTGTCATTGACAGTCAAATTGCCTGACTATTCCTAGTCCTCTCATGGGGTTAAGAGTAAATAAGAGGCAGCAAGCCTAAAAAAGGCAATGGTTTAGAATTTCCTCCAAGTTTAGATCTCATCATATTCATATGTGAAACATGTATTCGCCTAAATACAATCATGTGCAGCATAATAACAATTTGGTCAATGATGGAGTGCATATATGATGGAAGTCTCATAAGATTATAATGGAGCTTAAAAAAATGTCTATTGCTTAGTAACATACAAATATTGAAAAACTTACTCATTGTGTCATTGTGGCTCAAAGTCTAGTATTCCTCAGCCCTCTTTCATCAAGCATGATCACCTAATAACATGCTTTGTGTTCTACCCTACAGTTTTGCAACTTTTTCTTTTTTCTTGCCTGGGAATGTGTTGATAATTGAGCTAGCTCTTAGCTATGAATGCTGGGAAACTAAAGAGTGATGGAGGAGTGATGGTTTGCTTTATAATGGGGACACATTCTGAGAAATGTGTTATTAGGTGATCATGACATTGTAGAGCAATGTATTATTCACGAGATGTTTGTAGTGATGCTGGGTTAAATAAACCTACTGCCCTTCCAGTTTAAAAGTACAACACATTTATCTACAGTACATAGTATTTAATAATGGTAATAAACGTCATTGCTGGTTTATACATTTATTCTACTGTACTATACTTTTTACTCATTATTTTAGTGTGTAGTAGGCTAGAGCATCTAAGTTTCTGTAAGTACAAACTTTCATATTCGCACAACAAAATCACGTAATAACACATTTCTCAGAATGTATCCCCGTTGTTAAGCAAAGCATGACTGTACTGAGCTTGATGAGAGAGGACTGGGGAACACTAGACTATGGGCTCCAATGACACAGTGAGCAAGTTGCTCAATACTGACCACATTTTTCAATATTCTTTAGTGACTTACCTAAATGGATACAAAATGTTACAGTAGTTCAGTGAGAAGGGAATGGCTAGGCTACCTTGTAAGACAGTATAATTAAATAACCTATGGGTTTTTTTTGTTGTTGTTGTATAGTAGAAATTAACATGTTTGGAACTGGGAGATATTTCCCTGTGCAGAGAATGGGAAATGAATAGGTCCATATGATAGGATGTACAGCGTGGGACATCATGGGAATACCAGGATTGCACAGTGGGGAATCCTTGGGAGTTTTTATTACCACAAAGGCATCAGGGCTCTGAATATTGAAAGAGGGGAAGGAAGTAATGCAAGTTTGTGTCACACATTTATGTATGGTTAGCTCTATTTCAGAGTGTGCAGTGGAGCAAGAGGAAGACGCCATGAGTTCTACCTGTGAGGCCAATAGCACTACAATGAAGCCAGGACTCTTTCAAGCCTCACAGAGACAAAGATGGATTAGAATTCAAGCTGGCTTGACTATCCTTATTATTTTATATCTCAGTATTTTATAGTTTTAGCACAGTCACAAGGAATTCTTAGTGTATTGCTTCGATCCTCAAAGATATTAATCTAGTCTTACAGTAAGAATAATTGCTCTCACAGAATATTTTCTGTAATGGAGAGTTGAAGACAAGACTCTTACATCAATGACATTGACAAATCTACTACTCCAGAATTTAGTTGTGCATGTATATGAAAAACAAGGAAAGAGGACTAAAAGAAAAATTAAGTTCATCAGACTAAGACCATCCAAAAAAATTATTGAATATATCTTGGCCAAGAAAGATTTCAAACCAACTAATAGGTTTTAAGAATAACAAATATGCTATATCTCTGATTTGTCTAAAGATTCATGTTGTCATCTTGAAAGTTTTCCACTACAGAGATTTATGCTGTCATTGGATCTAATTGTGGATTAATGATTGATTCATTTAGGGAATAACTCAACCAAATGGCAGTGAATTGAAAAATGGGCAGACCCTGAAGGGACACGATGACAGTGATAACTAATTCTGTCTGCTGATAGCAATCAGCATAGGTCACTCAGAAAATAGCCCTGGATGGAACCAATTATTCAACTTCAATCCACAGTGAGTGGTTTCCTCAGCTTTGCACTACTGACATCAATTAACCCTCATGGCATTCTTCAATTATTTGAAATCTCTAGGCACACCCATCCCTCTAAGATAGTTATCCAGAACATTTCAAGTTTGTTTTGCTTTCTTTCCAAAGGTTTTATGTGAACAGCTGTGATATTTTTCACTCTTTATTTTAAAAAAACACTCTATTCATCCATGTTGGTTAGTTGTTTACTCTGTACAACTAATGATTGCATCACAGCATTTTATAAATGAAGACAGGTCTTCAGAAATTCTTGAGGCCCTCTCATTTAAAATCGACACAAGTTTGCTGTTGGATATGGTCATATTAAAGATATATTAATTGTACATCAGGATTGATTTTACCACAGAGCCTAAGAAAAAAAGCCCACATAGAACCAGGTATTGCTCTGCCAACTCTTTCTTCAAAGTGGCTACTATGGTGGGGGCTGATGTGGAGAAACTCTCGATGGGAAAATGATTCCATATTAAATTTCTTCAGTTAACAACAGCTTTATAATTCCTGCTGTGAGCCATCAACTACACTCAAATTAGCTTTAATGGAGAACCTGTGTGCCAGGAATCCTGCCACAGAACCCCCTAATGAGAGCTGATTACATGTTTTTCGAAGTCTTACACATGGATGCATACTTAAGAGTGAATTGCAACTTTTTCAAAACTGACATTTCAAAAGAAACAAATATTGAGTAGTGGAAGGAGAAGGAAGTGGTAGAAGAAGCAATTTCATAACCCGAGGAAAAGAGAATATTAGAAAGAGCCCTCACTCTTGGTAAACATGCCAAGGTGTTGCATGTAGTAATCATACCTTTCTCTTCTGTTTTATACACCAGCTTCTTGCTCTTATTTGTAAGAAGGAACTGTGAGTAATGGTGCTTGTACTAGAATGTAAGAGACAGGAAAATGCCAAAAAAAATTGATTATATTTTGTGACTAAATACATAGATATAGTGAGGGAAAAGATGGCAGAGTCAAAGATGTTCCCAAGCTTGCTTAAACTTATTTGACAGCAAAGATGTGCTCACCTCATTTTGTATCCCTAGCAATTAGCAGAGGGTGTATTTCACATCTAGACACCTAAAATGCATACTCAAAAATCTATTATTCAAACTTGCAATGAGTGAGATATTCCTCAATTTCTATGTAAAATAATAAGGTTTTATAGGTAAGGTTTTAAGGTGAATAATGGAAGTGGAATTCTTCTTTCCTCACCATCCTGCCATTAATACTAATATGCATAATTACTTTTATAATTTAAAATAGTCAACAAAACATTTTAATAGGATAATGGAATAAGGAGGCTATTTTGTGAGAAAGATAATAGCTTTATTTTAAACTTTGAGTCAATTGCAGGTTGTCTAACAGGAAATGTCCAGAAGATAGTTTAAAAAGCAACACCAGAACTTCCAACTGTACTCAAATAGCTATTTCTTTACTCACTTTTTTTTCTTCATTGCCTCATTTATTCTTATACACTTCACTTAATTCTAAATGTGATTTGAGGCAACTCATCAAAAAATACTATTACCAGACTAAATAAATTGAAAAATTTGGTTGGAGGAAGGACATAAATAGGAAAAAAATTAGTGTCAAACACAGCTTTATTCTGCCATTCTGTTTTGTTCTCTAGGTAATGATACATCACATCTGACTGTGTTCTCAAGGCTCCCAGTAGTCAAAACAAAGAGGAAAAACCCAACAATTATAAAATGTAAAAAGTATGTCGGGTAAAGTAAAATCAGATGTCAAGAAGTACAACTTTCCTACAGGTCCCACAAAGGAATCTCTCCCATAGGATCCCCCCCGCCACACACACACCAAAAAAGTCATTATATAATATAATGGACAATTACAATTGCATTTCTCTCTGTACTAAGTATGGTGGATAATTTCATAAACTCTTTTCTTATATTTCTTGTTGCATGCATTTGACCAGTAACACCTTAGAGTTTGAACTTAGCTTTTAAAATTACTTGCTGTCTCCTTAAATTTACCCATTGATTTATTAGACATTCTAGCCAATTTTATTTTATGCTCAACAAAGAAGAAATTTTGTTCTGATTTTCATATAGAACAGTACCTTAAAAAAACATAAATATATCCATTTGGGGAGCAATTTGGAGAAACCCAAATCAAGTATAGTTGAATACATACATATTCTCAAACTCTCGCAATTCCACTTCGAAGAATATATTCTATGAAAATTCTCACACAGGTATCAAGGAGATGTTTATAAAGTTATTCCTTGCAGCACTGGCAGTAATAGTGAAAAGTCGCCTGCAATTAACTAACCTTCCCAAAAGAAGTTTGCTATTTAAACTTTAATCTGTGAGAGATTTGCCATAGATATGCCAAAATGAATTATATATGTACATCATCATAAGTATACCATCATAAGTAAAGATAGAAACATAATACAGAATAAAAAAGAAAAGCTTCAGATGGATATGCACAACACAATCCCATTTATGTGAATGTTTAAGACACTCAAAAAAGCATTATGTTGTTTACATATATATATATATATATATATATATATATATATATATATATAAAAGTAAAAAATGCATATGGGAATGATGAACATCAACTTCACAATTGTGTTTACCTCTAGAGAAGGCAAACAGGGAAGCGATTATGTATAGGATTTTAGCGGCAGCCACAAACTTTATGCCTCAAAGAAAGGGGGGACATTATGATATAAATATAGCAGTGAGTACATTATATATATTTGAAATAATTCATAATTAAAATAAAAATAGAGAAAATGAGATGTGATAACATAGATAGTAATAATTTTTTGTCAAGTATTCCTATTTATATTTTATCAAATCTTTCAATGCAGTTAAATCAACTGTCTAAATTAGCTTCTGAAGCAATTAGAATTGTTACCAAGCAATCAGTGTGTTGGCTGTTTGATGTGCATAGAAGCCAATACCATGACACAAACTTCTGAGAAAAGTAAACCTTTATTGCAAGTAAACTGGCAAGAAGACAGGAGGAAATGCTTAAATCTGTCTCCTTGATCTGAGGGCCGGGTTAGTGTTATAAACATAAGCTAAGAAAGCGTGATCTGATTGGATTTTGCCATGAAGTGACACCTGGAGGTATGATCTGACTGGATCTTGCCAGGAAGTGATACCAGGTCTTGATCAAAGATCCTGCCATGCAATGCCCACTTCTTAATTCAGTCCTGCTCCTTAGCCTGAGCATGTAGATTCCACCTGTGGTTGCCCTCTTGGTTCATCTGGGCGGTTATGTGTTACATAACCATTAATTTGGGGTCCATGGAAACTGAAAAATAACTCAGAACTTTGTCAATTTTGCTACATAAAAGTTGAGCAGATTAGTCTAGTATGGTTATAAAATTTATGTTAAAACTCTTATAAGAGTATTGCTAGTGGTCTTTCCATCTAAAGTCCCAAAAATTTGAGTTAATTATTTCATAGAACCATGATTATATGGCTTTTCTGTGGATTAAGAGACACCTAAGAATCTATGGTGTGACACAGGGGGAGGACGTGCTAGTTATCTGTGATTAGTGAAATGTATGTGTCTCACATTAAACTTTTAGATAGGAAGTAAACAGCAGTCTAGATTAAATAACTGGGTATTTTAATACTCTGTACATTCCAATGTGGATTTTAAAACACAATACACCCCATTTTAGTGTTCACATTTGTGAGTCATATCTTGGTTTTTAGGGACCAGGTCTCATCTGGAAGATTGTAGCTGGCACATTCATAAGAAGCAATGATAATTTACAGTGGAGAAGAGGGGCAACTTGCATGATGAAAAGCCCAGGAACTACAGAATGAGGGAAGAGCTAAAATGATAAAATAATAATAAAGCCCAGGAACTACAAAATGAGGGAGGAGCTGAAATAATAAAATAGAAAGGGGAGAAGGGCTGGAAAGACATAAATAACAAAGACATAATACAGTGCAGAGTACAAATATATATATTTGAAAGATTATTACAAAGGATCAAAAAAAATTTGGATTTCACAGAAAATGAGGGGTCAGCTCAAATACTTAAGTACCTTTTACTTAGAGATCACTAAAAATGAAAAGGGCTCCCTATAGCAAATTTTCTATCACGGTATGACTTTGACCATTGCCTAGTCAAGAATATTTTTAAGGAGATTTCTACCTCGGAGTAAAGGTTGAAATTAATTGCCTCTAAATAGTATACATCTATTCACTTAGTGGTCAACATTTTAAATAATAGATTACTTATTTGATTTTTTTGTTAATTTGACACATGCTTCCCAGAAATTGGATACGTTTCTAAGATCATCATGTAGGAATGTTTATCCAGCATCATAAGAAAACTTGCTATCTGGAGAAAACAAAAATACCATAATCCTGTGTAAAGATAGAATTACAGAACATTAGTTCTAAAATAGACTTCATTTGTAGACATGAGAAGAAAAGGCCCAGAAAGTGTTCAGCCCTTCTTATGGCTACATGGTTAAAAATGAGCAGAACACCATCCACTGATAACCACTCCATGGTTCCTTCTACCCCATTTGGTTGAGTCTTAACCCACAGTAATCCATAGTTCAGCAGCAACAACAACGAAAGTCTCTGATATCACCCTCCTGCATCCCACCACCCGCCTTTTCTTTGCCTTGCACCTTCTAAACGAAGCAGGACCAGAAATTCAGCCTGGGTACCAAGTTCTAATCCCCAGTTTTTCCTCCACACTATTGCGGCTTCTGCCTTTTCTATATATTCTCATACCAGTGTCTCTAAGAGGAAAACTTCAGTCTTTCTGGTCCCCAGACAAATCTCATCATAGACCCCAAACTAGAGACAGAGGAGCTAACAATAGACTGCATGCCAGTTCCAACCAACCAGCCTCCCATCCTAGGCTGAGGTGAATACCAGAATTTCCTGACTCAGTTTTAAGTAAATGACTCAGCACTGGACCCTTGATTGAAGCTTTCAAAATAGAACAGCCAGAACGTTGCTGTGAGGTTTACTGTTTTTTCTAGCATTGAAAATAAGTTACCTGACTCTAAAGGATGCCATATATTAACTCACTGTTAAATGGAAATTGAGGCTAACCAAACCTTCTTCCTCAGTAAGAACACCAAACCAGATAATGTCAGAAATCATATCTCTACAAGATAATAATGGATATACAGTGTCCCTCTGAAACACCAAGGTTAAATTTGTTAGTTTAAGGACACATATCCCTATATGATTAGTAGAGACTGTTCTATGTCTTTGGGAGTTAATTCACTGACCCTCAGTTTTCTTTCCTATACTTATGGGATAAAAAACATTTGCTTTTTTAGTAAACATTATGCATATTAAGAACTAATGTTTTCAAAAAATGTATTAGTGTTGTACCTCTTCAATCCAAACAGGAACCAATAATAAACATTAATCAGAAGTGCTTTATACATAAAACTGTCTCAAAAATGTCAAGAGTATAATGAATTCTAGGTATTCTTGCTATGCCTGACTTATAACTTAATAATGTCAATATGAAATTGGTTGTTTACTTAAGAAGAAATTAATAAAGTTGTGTGTGTGTGTGTGTGTGTGTGTGTGTGTGTGTGTGAATTAGGAAGGGAAATATTCTGAGTTCCTTCTTGGCCATTATATCTAGCTGTGTGATTCTACAAAAAGAAAAAAAAATCTAAATGAATGCCAAGAGAAAATAAACACCATCCCTAACTCCTACACTTCCAGTCCAGGAGGTGATGAGGCTATATCAGAGTAGGTGGCCCCTTATTCATGGTTTCTCTCCATTCTCCTTAGAGCAAAATATTCTCTTTATATATATGAATATGAAAATGTTGTTGAAGAATAAATATAACATAAAATGTTTTAGGGGCTTTCTCAAAGATGGTGGCAGAGCTGATATGAGTGTACAAGTGTCTGTATGAGTCGATGCATGAGAGGGCAAGACAGCATATGGATGAGAGTGTGACTGTGTGCACTAGTGTCTGAGCCAGGAATTGAGAGCTGATAGGGGTGGCTCTCCCCAGAGCATGGCCACTACTGCTGCTGCTCAGACCCTGGCACTTCCTGTGGGGCAGGACAAAGTTGCCATTTTTCCAAAATAAGAAAGATCCTCCTGGAGAAAAAGGGGCAAGAGGTGGCTGCCATCTAGCACCCACACTTGCTACCACCACCTCCAGTGTCAGGCTAGACTGCAAGATCCTACCACCAGGAGCTGGAATTCAGAGACTGTGGTACTTGCTGGGGAAGGAGCATACTCCCCTGACCACAACCCTCCCATGTGCAGCTGGGATGGCAGTCTGTAGAGGAACTGAGCAGCCAGCCTAAAGCCTAGGCAGAGAAGTGCTCCAGAATGACCTCTGTGGAACAGCAGAACTGTCTTAAAATGGAGGAAATCTCTGCATTGCTTTGGCTCACTCTACATGAACCTAGAGAGGATCACGCCCAATGCATAAGCCCTGGTGGGTAATGATGAATGTAGAGTTCCAGATGACTCACCCCACTGCCCTGAGCCAGCTGCTGGATGATAGATACACACAGAGGAGAAAGATTTGACTGGAAAAGGAAATTGGTAAATGAATGATGAGCTAGATCCCTCCCACCCCCATAAACAAGTGAAAGAGATCAGAAGAGCAGGGGAGTGGCCAGAAGCACCATTCCCTCACTGTGAACTGGTTGCCATGGGAACTATGACCATGCTGGGAGAGGAAGGGAAGGAAAGAGAGTCCAGAAGACACTGAGTCAAGTCACCTTCCCTATCTCCCCACACTGACTATCAGTCACAGGCAGCAAAAGGTGAAGATTCCTACATCTCAAGTTTCAACAGCCGAGAGGGAACCTGAAGTAACAGACCTGCACTCACAGAACAGGCCTCAACAGGGAACTCCCATCTTCTTAAAGAGTTATGATAAAGTTGATAAATCTCTACCAGAGGATTTTTTTTTTTGGTGACTGGCTTTTGTTTTTTCTCTTTAAGGTTTTTTAAATTGGTTTTCTCTATTCTCACTTATTCTGTTTTTTCTTTTTGTCACTCTATTTCTTCTTTCCTTTTTGCCTCTGTTTTCTTTCTGATACTCTATCCTGGACTCAGGTACTATGCAAGCATACCCATTGTAAGATCATCTTGGGTGGAGCAGATAATAAGTCTCAGGTGTCTCATTCATCAGATAGAGAGTGTTGTGATTTATCAGTAGTGAATCCTTGTGGCATCTCCCCTGCCCCTTACAAAGTACTCAAAATTGTAAAGAGATAGCATAATGTCCCACCTCCAGCCCTATTTTATAATTGAACAAATCCAGAGGCCTGGCTAAGGGAAGGACAGAAGGTAGAGCAACAGCAGGGGGGATCACTTCTCTATTTCCCATTGAGCAATGGAATTAAAGAGAAAGATAAAAGAGTTGCCACAATAAGGAAACACCAATGCAAAATCACTGGTAACCTCAAGACTCCCAAAGAGACAGCGTCTGAAAGAACAACTACTGGAGCACAAAACAATGACTGTCTCTGAGAATAACTGTACCCAGAAAGCACTTACAGAGATCAGAGAATGGATGGATAGATTGACTAAATATCAATAAAAGCAAGGGCTAAAACTAAATGAAATTGCAACAGAGTTGGACAGACTAAAAAAAGCTTTTTTGGGGAAATAACATAAATAAAGAACTCTAGCCAAGAAATAAATAACAAATTGACAAGGATATGAAGCAGAATTGATCAAGCAGAAGAATCTCAGAGCCAGAAGACCAAAATATGGAATTAATCCAATCTATTAAAAATATAGAAAAAAAACTTAAGAAGAAACACTCCAAGAGATATGCAATTTTACCAAGAAGCCAAGCCTACATCTGAGCTGTATTCCTGAAGCAGAAAGAGAAACAGAAAACAACTTAGAACAAACATTCCATGAGGTCCTCCAAGAAACTTTCCTCATCTTGCCAGAGAGATTAATATGCAAGCACAAGAGAGTCAGAGAACCTCTGCAAGACCAACCCCTAGACATATAGTAATTCACCTACACAAAGTAGGTATAAAAGGAAAAATCCTAAGGACAGCAAGGAAAAAATGTCAGACTGCTTATTGGGGGAAACTAATCAGAACTGCTGCATTGCTAAAGACTTATCTGCAGAAATACTGCAGGTCAGAAGGGATTGGACCCCAATCTTTAATATTCTCAAAGATAGATAATTTCAACCAAGAATTTTTAACACAGCCAAGCTAAACTTCATCAGCAATGGAAAATTAAAATCCTTCCCAGAAATCCAATCTCTGAGAGTATTTGCTGCTTCCAGACCAGCTCTACAGAAGATGCTTTAAAAGGTGCTGTGCACAGAAGAAAAAAAGAAGCAAAAGAAAGTCCATGCACTTCACAATATAACAGACACAGAACCAACAGAGCATACAAACAATAAAAAAGAAAACATACACATATATTAATGCACAAGTAAAAAGAAAACAAAACAGCTTTCTAAGAACCTTTGACAAGGAAAAATTCTCACATTTCAATATTCATACACATGAATAGACTAAATGTATCTCTGAAAAAACATATAATGGCTAACTGGATAAAAAAGCATGACCCAACAATATTCTGCCTTCAGGAAACTCATCTCACTACAAAGGACACAAACAGATTCACAGTTACAGGATGGAAAATTAACTTCCAGACAAATGGAAAACAAAAAAAGGCAGGAGTTGTGATTTTAACATCAGACAAAACAGTGTTCAAACCATCAATAGTTAAAAAGGGTACAGAAGGACACTATATAATGATAAAAGGCTCAATTCATCAGCAAGAAATATACATCCTAAACATATATGCACAACACAGAAGCACCAGGATTTATAAAGCAACTACTAAGTAAACTAAAAAATGATGTTGATTTTAACACAATCATACAGGGATCAAAGCCAATAAATAAATAAATAAATAAATAAGGAGATCCAGAATCTCAATCTGACATTTGACCAAATGGACTTAATAGATATCTGCAGAACATTCTACCCAACAACGAGGGAATATACATGCTACTCATCATCACAGGGAACATGCTCCAAGATTAACAACATCCTTTTCCGTAAATCAAGCATAAACAAATTTCACAATATTGAAATACTGTCATGTACCTTCTCAGACCACAGTGGAATAAAAATAAATATCACCAACAACAAAATTTCCCCCAAACACACAAGGGCATAGGCATTAAACAGCATAATGCTGAACAACTTACGGGTCAACACAGAAATTAAAATATTTCTGGAAACGTATGAAAACAAAGACACATCTTACCAAAACCTCTGGGATGTCATGAATTTAGTACTAAGAGGGAAATTTATAACTCTTTACAAACACATCAAGAAAATAGGTCATGAGTTAGCAGCCTAACAAATCACCTAAAGGAGATCAAAAGGCAAGAACACCCCAAAACCATCTTCAGCAGAAGAATCCAGATCACGAAAGTAAAAACCCAGATATGGGACATAGAAGACAAAAATATCGTAGAAATAATCAATGAAACAAAAAGCTGATTCTTTGAAAGGATAAACAAGAATGATAGAACCCTCACCAGATTCACCAAGAAGAGAGAAAAAGCCCAAATAAACACAATTAGAAACACAAAAGATCAAGTCACAACTGA
The DNA here is from genome assembly GCA_027257055.1 of Cephalopachus bancanus. NCBI lineage: Eukaryota > Metazoa > Chordata > Mammalia > Primates > Tarsiidae > Cephalopachus > Cephalopachus bancanus. The sequence continues at coordinate 693,969 of JAPVLO010000096.1, read as the reverse complement.
TATCAATGAAATACAAAAGATCATCAGAGATTATTATGCACACCTGTGTGGAAACAAACTTGAAAAGAAATCATCAAGAGAGGAGAGACAGCCCACAGAGTAGGAGAAGATATTTGCCAGCTGTATATCTGACAAAGGCCTAACTTACAGAATTTGCAAGGAACTCAAACCTGCCAAAAAAAGAAAAAAAACCATACAGCCTTTTTAAAAAGTGAACAAAAGATATGAATAGACACTTCTAAAAAGAAGACATAGGAGCAGTCAACATATGCATGAAAACATGTTCAGCTTCACTGATCTTCAAAGAAATGCAAGTCAAAACCACACTGAAATACCATCTATCTCCAGTCAGAATGGCCATCATTAATAACTCCAAAAAAAGCAAAAAACACAAAAACAGATACTGGAGAGGATGTGGAGAAAGTGAGTGCTTCTAAACTGTTGGTGGGAGTATAATTTAGTACATCTCTGTGGAAAAGAGTATGACAATTTCTAAAAGGTCTAAAAATAGACCTTCCATACGACCCAGTAATTTGCCTTCTGGGAATATATCCAGAGAAACTCAAATGATTCTACAAAAAAGATACCTGCACATACTTGTTTATTGCAGCACTATTCACAATATCAAAAACATGGGACCAATCGTGCCACCTATCGAAAGTGAACAGGATAAAAAAATGTGGTACATATACACAATTGAATATTATACAGCCATAAAGAAGGACAAAATTTTGGCCTTCACAGAAACTTGGAAGGATTTAGAATGTATCATACTCAGTGATCTATCACAGAAACAAAGAACTGAGTACCACATGTTCTCATTCATAAGTGGACCCTGAACATTTATCATAATGCTACAAGAACATGATTGGCAGTAGAGGGACACTACCAGGGGATTGCATGGGGGAGGGGGAGGGACATAACATCAATAAGGGTACCTGATCCTAAACCAGGTGATTTGATGACCAATGATAGGATCAAACTTCACCTACACGTTGATCACTTATATACCTAATCCTGAATTGTACCCTGCATCTTTAAAATGATAATAAAAAAGTTTTTGTAAGTATCTTTAAATGCCAGTGTACCACTGCTGTGGACTTTGTGGGTTTTTTTTTTTTTTTCACAAGCATCTAATTGATTCCACTATTCTCCCTCTGTGTAGAACCCACATTGTTTTCCTGATGTCAGCATTTGATATTGTCACTGGTAATCTCTCTCATTCCCGCTCTCACTCTCAGAATCTCATATCACTCAGAGCTATATACAGGTGTTCATCTTATAACCAGTAGGGCAGTTAGCTTCTGTTTAAAGAAGAGTTCAGGAGTGAAAATAAATACGTCCTTGGTGACCCCACTTCACCATGAGACACTGCATTCCCAAAACCTGACCTCTAAATGTTTTTAGCTATTGGGCAATACATTCCATGTTGTCTATGCCAGTGTGGACTGCTTTGGTTTTGCTTGTTTGTTTTTGTTATTGTTGTTGTTGTTTGCCAAAACTTGCTAACTGGGGCAATAAATATTAATAACACGGGAAAGAAAGAAGAACTAAAATAACATATCAGATACCTACACTTTATATCATTTTATCCCACTAAATGGTAGATACCATTTTCTCAGTTTTATATGTAAGAAAGCTGAGGTGCATAGAAACTAAGTAACTTGACCTAAGTCATGGTGGCAGAAGCAGAATTGTAATCAGTTCTCTCTGAAGCCAAAGCCCATTTTCATTCTGCTAGACCAGCAGTTCTCAACCTAGTTCTCTATCATATACAGCAGATGAGGTACACATACTAAACACACTCCCATGGGCATACCTAGAGTTGAATGCAATTCCTGGTCTGTACTCATAATTCAGCCTCTTTATCTGCTATTCAAGAAGGCAAATCAGGATGTAAGTTGGAGTGGCATTCTTTAAGGATAACCTTGACATTTCTTTAATTTGAAAGGCAGAAAATTACTCTCAACTTACTGAGGCTTTCTATAGTTTAACTTCAAATTATTCCTGACAAACCTCCCTGACACGTTACTTCTCTCTGCCTCTCATTATACTTGTTACAGATTGTTTGTGTCCCCTCCCCCAAATTCAACACTGAAATCCTAACCTTCAGTGTGATAGTACTTAGGGGCAGGTTGCTTTGGAAAGTTATTGTCATGAGGGTGAAGCTCTCCTGAATGGAATTAGTTCTCTTATAGAAGAGACCCCAGATGGCTAGTTTGCCCCTTCCACCATGTGAGGTCACAGTGAGAAGGTAAGAAGACAGCTGTCTAAGAACCAGGTAGCAGGCCCTCACCAAAGACACTGAGTCTGCCAGTGCCTTGATGTTGGACTTCTCAGCCTCCCGAACATGAGAAATAAATGTTGTTTCTAAGCTATCCAGTTTATAGTATTTGGTTATAGAAACCTGAACAGACTAAGACAATGCTGAAGAAGTGGATGTGATCTCTTGTTACTCAGAGAGGCCTAAGGAGTAGTGAATATGCACTAGAGGTTAGAGATGTCAAGCAGAGCTTTTGTCATCTTTGTATAAAGGGGAAAAACTCTACATGTTCTTTGGTAGCAGTACTAGAGGTGTCCTATCTCTGTTCTAGTGTCATCCAGTCCAGATTTCCTCCTAGCTTGGCTGTCTGCCCTGTTCTGTTGATTTTGCACCGACTAGCTTTGGTTTCATTAAATCTATTCACCATATTCAAGAAGGCTTGAGACAGCTAACAATAAGGTCATAGAACTTGTAATTGAAAACAAATAGAACAACAGTAGAAAGTTTGGAGCCAAAGTGGGAATGATTAGGCTTCTTGAAGAGAGTCCAGGACAGGAGTTGACTGAAACATGACTTGAATGCACAGTCCCAAAGTCTTTTGCAAGTTGTTGTAATAAATATATTTCATACACGACTTTAATTAAATGGGTTGGCATATCAGAACTCAGCCACAACTCATCTTAAAAATTAGGTCTTTATCCTTTGACCTTAAGAACTGGTATCTTGGCAGTTGTCTGGGGAACAATGTGAAATTGGGCCCGGACACAGTGATATTCACTGACTCTGCTGCTGTTGGTTCTTGGACAAGAGAGGCTAATTTATAAAACAGCATCAAAATTACACGGTTTTCTCCTATTCCTCCTCTTCTCTTTCATCTCTTTCTCATTCTCTCTCCCTTCCTTTCCTCCCTCCTTCCTTCCTTTCTTCTTATACTTTTAAAATCACAATTGTAGCACTTTACAATTAATTGTATTTTAAAGATGTAGAGTACAATTCAGGATTAAGTATACTCACCATGCATTTTAAGGAGTTAATCGCATGTCAGTTTTTCCAACCAGGCTGGACTCTTCAAGAACAAAGACATGATTTCTTTTGTATCCCCAGGAGAGTGTTGCAGAATGTGTGGTTTATACATATTTTATGTGTAAAAGGATGAAGGGACAAATCAACCCATAATGTAGTTTAAGATGCAATGACAGTTGATCTGTCACAGAAACAAAGAACTTAGTACCACATGTTCTCACTCCTAAGCAGACCCCGAACATTTTTCATAACACTATAAGAAAGGGATTGGCAGTAGAAGGAAACTGCCAGGGAATGGAGGGCGGGGGGAGACACAACATGAATAAGCGTACCTGATCTCAAATCAGGCGACATGAGGACCAAAGGGAGACCCAAACTTTACCTGTACAATGACCACTTGTCTGCCTAATCCTTGATTGTACCCCACATCTTTAAAACAAATTTTTTAAAAGATGCAATGACATTGAGATGATCTGAAGTAAATAACTGGCTGGTGGTTCTTTCTCTTAACACCCAGCTCAGATGGTGCCTGGTCTGGGTGAAGAGGAACAGATTGAAAGGAAATCACCAGATTCTCTGTACTGTTCAACAGCTGCACCACCACCTACACTCCAGGCGTGAATGCCAGCTCTCAGCTGCACAAAATCCTGCTGTCTCCTAGGGGATGGGAAATCTGGATCTTGCCCATGTTCCCAGCTTCCTGCCAAGTTTTATCATGACTGCCTAGTTCCCTCAGATAGCAGTAATGAAGACTTAATACATCTCACCTCAGCATGTCTGGGGAATCAAATTGTCATTTATGATTTCCTTGGGAGCCCCAACAGATATGTTCTTTTGACTAACTTTGGCGTCTGTTGTTTGGTTAAGACTCTTGGTCTGATACTTTCTTTTTTCAACATGGCTCACTCTGGCCAAGGGATCTATTAAACTATTGTTTGTCAATAGTGTCCATGAGATAATCATCTAACATATACCATGTCATCTCCCTGATAAAGACTGTTATCTGAAGATTAAGTACAGCATCATAGTACCAAGGTGGAGGGCATTAAGACTTGGCAGAGAAACAAAGCCACTCATCTATGCCAAGGCTGTGAGCAGTTTCCACCAAACATCCCTGCTCAGTCCTTCAAGCTGAAGCTTTGCACTTTTACGATCCCAATCCAAAACACAACATCTATATTTGTACTGAAGCCCCCAGGGAAGAAAGCTGCATCATAATGAATGTGTGCTGGGTTAGCTACAGCATACTAAACATCGTGCTATAATTATCCATGTTTTCATAGAGCTGGAAAGCTCATCTCTGAGAATTTGTGTTCCTGGCAGACAGGCTGAGCATTTTGCACTTGTTTTGTGATAATATGTGGCCTTGTAATGTGTTTGTTTGTTTCAGCATTTTATCTGGATGCATACCATATTGAAAAGATTTTGTATGTGAATCTGATTAGAAGTGAGTACTGATGAAACCCTTTTGTGATCCAGTTCTGCCTTGCAACCCACTCTGTAAAAAAGCTTATTAATGTTAACCTAAGAACATAGAAGCATTCTCCAGCAGCCTCTTGGTTTCCCCCCTCATTCTAGGTGAGGGTTACACATTGATCAAGGTAGTGAGATTGAGGGGCTAAGAGTGAAAAATTCCATATTGTTAGGTTGGGCACTTTGCATTCCAGCATTAGTGAGCCAATATTTTGGACCCAGAAGATATTATCTTCTAGAATATCCATTCATTCATTGAACAAATATTAGAGTGTCTACTCTGTGTTACTCATTCTTCTAGGCACTTGGATATAACAGTTGGTGAAACAAAAACCTCTGACATTCTAGTGGGAGGGACAGAAAACAGATCATATAAATACATAAAATATATAATGTTGGAATGATGATATGTCTATAAAGGAAAAGAAAATAGGAAATAAAGAAGGAGTTTGGGTAGCAAACAGTAATTTACAATTTGATCAGGAAGGGCTTCACTGAAAATGTGACACTGAGAAAGCACTCTGTTAAAATGCGATTATCTGAAAGGGGGAAATGTGAAAAGATGGAATTTTAACAAATAATAACTAAAACTATTATCAGTCAGTTCCTTTTGGGAGATTATTTTAGAGCATGGCTCCTATGCAGGGAAACAAGTCGTGGAACCTAGATTGATGCTCCATATAATGACATAAAAGAAGAATTCTCCCAGTTTATAGTTTGGCCTGGAACAGCCTTAACCCCATGGCCGAATGGATGTTGTCATCATCTCGTCCTGCCCTCTAAACCAGGGTTTCAGGTTGACTGGACTGGCAGAATTATTCTTTAAGGAACTTGAATTTCATTTGGGAGATACAGTTCTCTCTGCTTTGAAGTCCCAGGAAAGATTTCCACTTTTATCTACTGCTTCTTTCCTTTGTAGATAGTTTTTAGAAGTTTCTGGAACTTACAAAATTATTCTCCCTTTTCCTTGAATCCCCGATTCTTAGTTGTATACACAAAAAAGTCAATATGTGTACATTGTTGATTTTTATTATATTAAGGAATTGGAATTATGCCTGAATTTCAATGTTTTTTTTTTCTTTTTCTTTTTTAGACTCTGAGTAAATAGAACTTCTTCATCAAGAAATTAAGGAAACAAAGTTGTGATAATAGTTATTCTGCAATATCAGCCAGACTTGCAAGTTGCTAGACAAAAAATAAAGGCCACAGATTGGAATTGAGACCTGGTGCGTGTCAGAGAATGAGGGGTTTATGGAGGGCTCTGCAGATCTCCAGGTTGTGATGGGTCCTGACTAGAAATGCATCGTCACATTGGCAACTTTGTGAAAACAAGAAGGGTAGGCTGAGCTTTGTCCAGCTACTGAGTTTTCTGAGATTCTCTTTATACTCTGATAATTTTCCTGATTTGGAGCTACTACTCTTTGTTAAGGACCATGGTCACAAAATGAAAGCTCTGCCCCTGACTAGGCTACTTCCAATAGATGCGTTCCATGGAGTGTACACAGGTAGTCTGGGTCTGAGTTCAACAGCTACATGTGGGAAGAGTCAAGTTGCTTCTTTTGAAGGTTAATGACAACCAAGCTAGATGGGATGAAACACGTAGACTTGTAGAAAGGACATAGTAGGCCACAGGGGTGCTTACAAATAGAACAGCTCCCCCTCTGGGCTAGCTCTGTAGCGCAGGTTTTCTCTTGCGGTGCTGATATTGCTGACTCTTGAAATCATCCCCACTAACATTTCATTTGTTAGATGGAAATGATGTAACTTTGATCATAAATAAATGTATCTTTTCACCTTCCTGAACCAACATAGGATAAGTCTCAAATGTCAATTGTAAAAGGCATCAGCTGTTTCTTATCATTGGAAGCCTAGCACAGGAGTTTTCAGCATGCATCAAAATGACTTGCAGGGTTTGCTCAAAGTGCTGGTCCCATCCCCAGAATTCCCTTCTGTAAATTTGGAGGGAAGCCTGGGCATTTGTCTTTCTAACTGAATTTAAAAGAATTTGAATTTATTAGTGCTGCAGCTCCTGGACCAAATTCCAGAGTCACTGGTGTGACAGAAACCTCTACTTCTCCACACAGCTATCCCCTCCTGCTGGGGAAATCTTCTTTCTTCGTGTCGGAAATGTAATAGCATTACATTTATTTTTTTTCCTGGTATAGGTTTGGTTTTCTGAAAGTGCTACAGAATGATCCCAAAGAAAGTATTCATAAGCAGCTTCCTGTGAAACACAGCTAGACAAATAACACTCTGCCCACTGCAGATGTATAATTGGAATTCAAATTGATTTGTGTGCATGCTTTGTTTATGGGTAGTATTATTTATAAAACTTGGAATTGGACTGTGTTTATGGACTCATTACTTCCATTCATTTCAACACTAAGTGATTCCTCTTTGCATCCAAAATTGATATTGCTAACAGATAAGCACTGAGTTGAATTTATATAGTATTTGTTTTACTGAAGTACTAAGAACACATCCCACAGTCCATGTGCTGACATATATACACACATATGTCACATATGCCATGTATGTATGCATACATAAGCACAAACTCACACACACATATATATCTTTAATATGACATGTGTGTATATATATAATGCATATATATATATATATATATATATAAAATAAATGATGTAGTTAGAAGTATATACATATATATACTCATTCCCTTGGGCCTACACCAAAAATTTCAAATACATGATCCTAAGTATTTTAGCATTAACTATAAATGGGGTCATTTGGGGCATGAATAAAGAATGTTTATATTATTTTTAGGAATAAAATTCATTTTAAAATAAGGTAATAAAGTTCTCAGAAAGCAATGCTGGCAAACTCCCAGTTGACAAACCTCCAGCCAAAGACAGGAAGAGTGACACTATGCCTTTTTTATTATATCTGCAAAACAAATATTATTTAAGTCATAAACAAATAGGACAGTTATGGAGCACCTATCATATGCAAACTGGGTATTCGTTTAACAGTAATGATAATATGTGTCCTTTCTCTCAAGGAGAGGTAGTACCTAATCAAGTGGATTTACTGAATTAAAACTTGCTTGAGTGTATTCTCTGTAGAAATTGGATAAGGAGCAACAGTAAGTGCTTCCTGGATGCTCCAAGTGATGACTGTGGGCACACATCTAGTAAGGTGTGGCTAAAACATGATGTACAGGGACAGGTTCTGGGACCATGAAGCTTTCTCTGGAATAACCTATAAAGCACCTTTGAAATATTTGCCACATTTTCTTGTCTCCTGAATTAAATTATTTTGACAAATGAAACAGTTAGAGTTCAGGCAAGTTACTTGTCCATATTCTCTTAAAATGCATTAGAATCCTGGCAGTAAACCTAACTTCACCTGTCTCAAGCAGAAATACATTTCTATACGCAGTCCAAAGAATTCTCAATCTGCGTTCCAACAATATACTAGACACTCATAGTTTTAGTACCATAGTCTGTGGATTATGGCATCACAATTCAGTATCACTACCCTCCCATCAAGAGAGAGGGGATCCAGAAGACGGTCGTGATTGTCAAAACTGTGGGAGCAAGCACATTCATACATGACAGTGCATACTCAAATGTTAAATTTTTGCATCAAGCACTACAATATTTCAGGAAAGAAAAGACAATCAGTTACCTTATGCTTTTTCTTTTTTTTTAATAATCAATATTTTTTATTATGATATTGTGGGGTACAGTTAAGGGTTAGGTATACAAATACGTTTCATTCAGGCACCCTTGTTGATAAGAGGTGTTTCCCCATCCCCAGACAGATATTTGCTACCGTTAATCTCATCTCCCTCCCCCCCCAATAGTTTCCCAACACTGTCAGCCATTTTCTTACAGATTCACATACATTGGATGTTCAAGGTCCACTAAATGAGTGAGAATATGTGATACTCAGATCTTTGTTTCTGTGAGAGGTCACTAAGTATTATAGACTCTAGTTCCACCCAGGTTGCTGCGAAATTCATGATTTTGTTCTTTTTTATGGCTGCATAGTATTCCATCGTGTAGATGCAAGATGTTAAGCCTTTGTCAGAACTGGTGTTGGCAAATACTTTTTCCCAATCTGTAGGCTGTCTTCCTTTGCAGACGATATGATTGTGTACCTTGAAAACCCAAGAGAATCTGTCAAAAACCTCCTTACACTGATAAAGGCCTTTCGCAAAGTCTTAGGATACAAAATAAATGTGCAAAAGACAATCGCATTTCTTTACATCAATAATAAACAAACAGAAACCCAAATAAAAACCACAATTCCATTCACAATAGCCACAAAAAAATGAAATACCTTGGCATCTTCCTAACCAGAGACGTGAAAGACCTTTACAATGAAAACTACAAAACTCTGCTCAAAGAAATCAAAGATGACACAAACAAGTGGAAAAATATCTCATGCTCATGGATTGGAAATATCAACATTGTGAAGATGTCCATCTTACCTAAGGCAGTCTACAAATTAAATGCAATACCCATCAAATTACCAGCAACATTTTTCTCAGACCTAGAAAAGACAACACAGGAATTCATATGGAAACACAAACGTCCAAGAATAGCTAGAACAATCCTCAGCAAAAAAAACAAAGCAAGTGGTATCACATTACCAGACTTCAAACTTTACTATAAAGCTACAATCATCAAAACAGCTTGGTATTGGTATAAGAACAGGCATATAGATCAATGGAATAGAATTGAGATTCCAGAAGCAACCAACCAACTCATCTTCGACAAAGCCTCCACCACCTACCACTGGGGAGAGGAGAACCTATTCAGTAAATGGTGCTGGGAAAACTGGCTGGCCACATGTAGAAGATTGAAACAAGACCCCTATCCATCCCCATACACAAAAATTAACTCCAAATGGATCAGAGACCTAAATGTAAAACCTCAAACCATAAGAACCTTAGAAAATGAAGGAAATACCCTCATGGAAATCGGAACTGGCATCCAATTCCTGAACAAAACCCGAAACCCACAGGTCATAAGAGAGAAGATAGACAAGTGGGACCTTATTAAACTGACAAACTTCTGCAAAGCCTTATGCTTTTTTGATGGAATAAACCGTAGCTTCGGGCACATTTTGAATACAGATAAAATGCTAATAATATCTTGACACTTAGAAAGAATTCTTTATGTAATTGGGTGTTGTTTAAACAAGCAACTACTTCAGAATTTATATATAGATGGGGCTGAGAGACAATGTGTAGTTAGAAGGAAGAGCAAAAGGACACGTTTTGAAGCAGGATTTGCTAAGGGCAGGCACATATTTTACTTACAGAAAGCCATCAAAGTATAAAAGTTGCCCATATTTATGTTTTATATCATATTATTTTCTACTTAATTAACTCTGTGCTTATGGTGGCTGAGAGAGGAAACCGATATACATTATTGGGAAAGTAAAGCTTCTCACTCTTGGTGCTGTCACTGCTGTCAAGTGCACGGAGTGTAATGAAGACATCATAAGTGATAAGTTGGTTTCGAATAGAAACAAAGTCTTCTACAGTCTAACTTCCCAGAAAGATTCTATTTTTCTTAGTTTGACTCCATTACTCACAGCCACCTCATGATTGCATCTTGTTACATCTAGTATGCTTTCATTCATTTCACTATTTTTGTTTTTATATATTTTGTCCAACAATTCTTAGCAAGTAATTCTTTTGAGCATTTACGTGTAGTTTCACAAAGACTGGTTACGAATTTTTTAGGAGTCCCAGAAAATAAATCCTATTTGTAAACATGCAAGAGCCTTGTCATGTACAGAGAGGAGCTGGTGGCTGAAAGGTGATACATACTTTCTGAACAACTTTGATCCAATTGCTTTTAGAAGATACTCCTACTCAACACTGGATTTGTAGAACCTTGTGCAGGATAATTTTAACTTTTTGACACAATCGGTAAGAAACCAAGTTCAATGCCAACGCTGTGTCGTCTGTATGCCTGGCCTCACATGATGGCAACTGTTATTATAGTACAACCTCCTCAGAGTTCAATGTCTCTGCCAAGAATTGCTTGCCTTGACAGAAAGTAGGTGTCTGCGCATAGGGAAAGGGACAGAAAACAAAACCCAGAGCTTTGGAAAATTATTGCTCTGGCTTGCTCTCTACACAAGTACTTTGGAAAGGTAGTTCTTATTGTGAAGTAGCTTTATAGTTTGTTTGTTTTTTAACAGAGTAAATCTTAAACAGAGTTCCAAAAGAAAGTGGTTCCAAAGGGGGTTTATTGCCATAAAATTCACATAGTTAATTTCAACCTTAAAAATGATATGTGTTGGATTTCATGATATGAGGATTTTCTTTTTTTAAGAATAATTCCCTACCTTTATTTGTTTTGTTTTATTTATTAAATTATTTATTTATTTATTTATTTATTTATTTTGAATTGGAGTCTCACTCTGTCACCCAGACTGGAGTGCAGTGGCCGATCCCGACCACCGCAGCCTTGACCTGCTGGGCTCCAGCGATCCTTCCGCCTCAGCCTTCCGAGTAGCCGGAATTACAGGCATGCGCTATCATGGCTGGCTGATTTTTTTGCCACGGGCTCAGGCAATCCACTCACCTCAGCCTCCCAAAGGCGCGGTATGTGGGGTACAATTCAGAGCTCATTATGCAGGTACCCTTTTTGATAGGGTGTGCCCACCCCTCCCCTGGCAGTTTCCCACTACTGCAAATCCCACCCCCACCCTCTCCGGCAGTTTCCCACTACTGCCAATCCCTTTCTTATAGTATTACAATAGTTACAAGGTCCACTTAAGAGTGAGAACATGTGATACTCGGTTTTTGTTTCTGTGGTAGGTCATTCGGTATTATAGTCTCTAAGTCCATCCAAGTTGCGGTGAAATTCATAATTTTGTCCTTCATGGCTGTGCAATATTCCATCATGTATATGTACCACATTTTAAAAATCCAATCCTCTTTCAGTGAGCAGCACAGTTAGTTCCATGCTTTTGCTATTGTAAATAATGCTGCAATAAAAATGCATGTGCAGGTATCTTTTTCATAGAACAATTTGAGTTCCTCTGGGTATATTCCTAGTAGGGGGATTGGAGGGTTGTATGGGAGTTCAATTTTTAGATCTTTTAGGAATCGCCACACTCTTCCACAGAGACTGCTCTAGTTTACATTCCCACCAACAGTGGAGAAGTGTTCCCTTTTCTCTGCATCTTCTCCAGCATCTGTTGTTTTTTGAGTTATTGATGATGGCTATATCCTGACTGGAATTAGATGGTATCTCAGTGCAGTTTTAATTTGCATTTTTTTGGTGACTAGTGAGGCTGAGCATTTTTTCAAGTATCTGTTGGCTGCTCATATATCTTCTTTGAGTAGTATCTATTCATATTTTTGTCTACTTTGTAATGGGACTGTTTTTTTTTCTTTTTGGTGTATTTGAGTTCTTTGTATATACTAGATGTTAGTCCTTTGTCAGATATAGAGTTGGCAATATTTTTTCCCAGTATCAGGGGTACCCAAAAAGGAAGAGAGGAAATTAAGTTGTCCAAATAGGAAAAGAGGAAGTCAAGTTAATCTTCTTTGCAGACAACATGATTATATACCTCGAAAACCCAAGAAAATCTGCCAAAAACCTCCTTGTACTGATAAAGGACTTTGGCAAAGTGTCAAGGTATAAAATAAATGTGCAAAAGCCAGTCACATTCCTATATACTAACAATAAACAAGTAGAAACACAAATAAAAAACACAATTCCATTCACAATAACCACACAAAAAAATAAAATACCTTGGCATCATCCTAACCAGAGAAGTCAAAGACTTCACAACACAAACTACAAAACACTGCTCAAAGAAATCAAGATGACATAAACAAATGGAAAAATATTCCATGCTCATAGATTGGAAGAATCAACATTGTTAGCATGTTCATCCTATTCAAGGCAATCTACAGATTTAACGCAATACTCATTAGATTACCGGGAATACAGGAATTCATATGGATACATGTACATAAACGATCATTAATAGCCAAAACATTCCTCAGAAAAAAAAAAAAGCAGGATGCATCACACTCCCAGACTTTAAGTTTTATTATAAAGTTACAATAATCAAAATAGCCTGGTATTGGTACAATAACAGGCATATAGAACAATGGAACAGGATAGAGATTCCAGAAGCAAAACTCAATTTCTCAGCCAACTCATCTTTGATAAAGCCTCCACCAACAACCACTCAGAAGAGGAGAACCTATTCAGTAAGTGTGCTGGGAAAACTGACTGACCACATGCAGAATATTAAAACAAGACCCTACCTATCACCATACACAAAAACCGACTCTAAATGGATCAAAGACCTAAACGTAAAACGCCAAACTATAAGAACCCTAGAAAATGCGGGTGACACCCTTACGGAAATTGGCAACCAATTCCTGATCAAAACTCCAAATACCCATGCCATAGGAGTTAAGATAGACAAGTGGAACCACATCAAACTGACAAGCTTCTGCAAAACCAAAGAAACCATTGAGAGAGCAGGAAGACAGCCCACAGACTGGAAGAGGATTTTCTACTAGTCACTCGTTTCGGATATTCCATACCACTAAATATAATTTCAGCCCTTCTGGTCTCAGGTGAAATTACTATTGATAATTTATTTTATCAATATGTTCCTGTACATTACATAGCACCTTTTCTATGAGTTTTTCCCACTATCTTGAATCCTGGCGGATCTTTCCTTTTTCTAATTTTGAGAAACTGAACTGATGCAAGTTCATTTAATCAGGAAATGGTATATACAATAGCTTCTCACCACTTAATCCCCTTACCCTCTTTCATTTTACTTTGTATTATTGCACATATTAATTATTTGCCTATTTGTTTTTTTATCTGTTGCCAAGCACTATGCTCCAAGCTCCTAGAACAGTGCCTGACTTGTGAGAGTTGTTCAGTGAATGTTTGGCAAATGAATAAACAATTTTGGTACGGCTTCTGGTTCTCAGGATTTTCAAGCCTGATATTCTGTCCACTAACTCCTGTGTCTATGCCCTGAAAAGCATATGCAGTTCTTATACTGACTCTGGGACTATCCAAAATGATCATCAATCCCTTTTAAACTTCAGTGCAAAATTAGCAAAATCACTTTACAAATGTGACACCATGAAGAATTAATTTCTTGAAAGGTAAACCAGTAGGAATAATTGCATCATTAAGGGACAAGTTACAGGAACCACATAATATAAACATCCAAAACAATAAAGGAAAGCTAAAGGCTTTACCTGAAACATCTGACAAATCAATTGTAAAACTGACAGAAATAAGTGTAGAATTTATTTCAGCTTTACTGCAGTATGAAATTAGCCATTTGTCATAGACTCTTCCTACAAATCACCAAAATTAGAAGTATTTCATGTGCAGATCTTAAAAATATTCAAAGGGTTTCTTCTGATTAATCACACAGATATCAAACTACCTGGGTGCTTTTTTTTATCACATCTCTCTTTAAGTAAATAGTCCCAAGTGTATTGTGTAAACTCACTCAATCACATTCAAAACAAAAGACAGCAAATGTTCTATACAATGCTCCATTTTTTTGGTAATAAATACTGTGTCAACTTTACTTCAAGAAGAGCTATAACATTCTTGGTAACTATTGTGGTGCATAATTTAGTAATCACTTTGTTCAACAATAATGAAAAAAGTACCAGTTTCTTGTCTGTTCCCCGTTCCTAATTTCTGTTCTCAAAAGGATAAAATATACAACTCTTCTAGTTGTTTCTTTTGACATTTACCTCCAAATCACTCAATGACATGTTTATGTTGCTTCATCTTGATTTTTAACTTTATGCAATTAGCTATTAAATTCCCACCATAAAAGAAGGAGACAGCATTTTCATTATCCTCCACCAATCTGAACCTGCCTGCACCAAGTTGCCTCCTACTACTTACCCAGTATAAATAAATCCTAATATTTGGATGGATCAAAATCTAGTATTTAGATGACTATGCGAGCACTATTCATAACTCAGCCACATACTATACATGAAAATCCATACATATTTCATTCTTATGGTTGTATCTTTTTGTTTATTAGTTTTCTACCTACTTAACTCCAATTAACTCTCAACTTTCCCGCCTAGTGTAAACTGGTCAATATGTTCAAACATTTTAGTTATTCTATCAATTTTATCTTTGAGGAGACATGTCTCTCAGAACCCTTCTGCTTGGTTCTAGGCCTACTCTGCAGTTGTCATCTGAAGAGCTCCTTCATTCATCATTTTGGGTGTATTTATTTACTTAT
The DNA here is from genome assembly GCA_027257055.1 of Cephalopachus bancanus. Lineage (NCBI taxonomy): Eukaryota > Metazoa > Chordata > Mammalia > Primates > Tarsiidae > Cephalopachus > Cephalopachus bancanus. The sequence continues at coordinate 678,950 of JAPVLO010000096.1, read as the reverse complement.
TTATTTTTGATCTTTCTTTTATAAAATATCTCCTATAACCTAAATCTCATGTCAGTTTTGTTTTTGGTTCACTCTTCCTTATGGTAGAGCACTTCCTTCCGTATATTCCTAAAAAAAAGTGAAATAAGTATTGGGGTTTTTTTTTTTTTTTTGAGTGGTTATGTGCCTAAATATTTTTATTCCATCCTAACATTTAAATAGGGGTTTGTATAGATATAAAATTCTGCATTCAAAATTATGTTCCCTTTGAATTTTAAATATTAGTTAATTGTTCACTAGCTCCCAGTGTTGGATGAAGAAGTCCAATGCCATTTGGGTTCCAAATCCTTCTTATAAAATTTCCCATTTCTGTAAGTGTGTCTCCTGCATTTTCAAAGATCCTTATAGTTTGAGGTTTTATGTTTAGGTCTTTAATCCGTTTTGAGTTGATTTTTGTGTATGGGGATAGGCAGTGGTCTTGTTTTAATCTTCTGCTTGTGGTCAGCCAGTTTTCCCAGCACCATTTATTGAATAGGTTCTCCAGTGGTTGATGGTGGAGGGTTTGTCAAAGATGACTTGGTTGAGAAAATGGTGTTTTGCTTCCGGAATCTCTATCCATTTCTATTGGTCCATATGCCTTTTCTTGTACCAATACCAGGCTGTTTTGATTATTGTAGCCTTATAATACAGTGTAAAGTCTGGAAGTGTGATACCTCCTACTTTGTTTCTTTTGCTGAGGAATGTTTTGGCTATTTGTGGTCGTTTATGTTTCCATAAGAATTTCTGTATTGTTGTTTCCAATTCTGAGAAGAATGATGTTGGTAATTTAATGGGTATCACATTGAATCTGTAGATTTCCTTGAGTAGGAAAGACATCTTAACAATGTTTATTCTTCCAATTCTTGAGCATGGAATATTTTTCTGTTTGTGTCATATTTGATTTCTTTGAGTAATGTTTTGTAGTTTTCATTGTAAAGGTCTTTCAAGGTACTTCTTTTTTTCTTGTGGCTACTGCGAATGCAATTGTGCTTTTTATTTTGTTCTCTGCTTGTTTATTGTTGGTATATAAGAAAGTGATTGTCTTTTGCACATTATTTTGGTACCATGAGACTTTGCCAAAGTCCTTTATCAATACAAGGAGGTTTTTGGCAGATTTTCCTGAGTTTTCATGGTATAGGACCATTTGAAAATGCAGGAGACACTCTTACAGAAATTGGAATAGGCAGTCAATTCCTGATCAAAATCCCAAAAATCCATACCATAAGAGATAAGATGGACAAGTGGAACCTCATCAAACTGAAAAGCTTCTGCAAAGCAAAAGAAACCATCAAGAGGGTAGGGAGGCAGCCCACAGAGGGGAAAAATTTTTTGTCAATTGTATATCTGACAAAGGCTTAGCATCCAGGATCTACAAGGGACTCAAATGTGCCAAAAGGAAAAAAAAAAAACAACTCCATTAAAATGTGGGCAAAATGTATGAATAGACACTCCTCAAAAGAAGACATACGAGCAGTCAATGGATACATGAAAAATGCTCAACCTCACTAATCATCAAAGAAATGCAAATCAAAACCATATTGAGATACCACCTAACTCCAATCAGAATGGCCATTATTAATACCTCAAAAAACAACAGACACCAGAGAGGATGCAGGGAAAATGGAATACTTCTACACGGTTGGTGGTAGTGTACTTTAGCACAACCTCTGTTGAAAACAGTGTGGTGATTTCCAAAAGATGTAAAAGTCAAGTTTCCATATGATCCAACAATCCCTCTTCTGGGAATATACCCAAAGGAACTCAAATCATTCTACAAAAAAGATACCCACATACCCTTGTTTATTGTAGAACTATTCACAGTAGCAAAAACATGGAACCAGCTATGCTACCCATCGAAAGTGGACTAGATTAAAAAATGTGGAAAGCTTGGCAAGATGGTGATGGGATAAGTCGAGCTATGAAGATCTCCACAAAGGGTGGCTCTTGAGGGCAGTTCCACGTGCCCGCAGCCGCCGCCTACATGGGGGGTGGCTGCAAACTGCCTCCATCGCACTACAGCCTCTGCAGGGGATTGCTGCTGTGGTGGTTACCAGGTGCTGAACAGTTGATGTCATTGTGGCTCTAGGCTTTGGCCCCAGAGAATTCCCAGCTCCCTCTGCCACCCCAAACCACCGGCGGCACACCAAGCTGCAGCTGCTGATTCCCAGTGCCTGATGCTGGACATACTACAGTGTCACCTGTCATAGCTGATCAACAGGGGCCCCAATGAGTGGAGAGAAAGGATCTGTGAAAGAGGAGCCACCCACCACAGCCATATTCCAGGCAGAGATTCACATTGTCCACCCATCTCTGTGCAGCCTCCACCTTGTTTTCTAAGGTAACCTCGCCAAAACAATAGACAATTCCCCTACACTGAATCAGACACTGAAAACTCAGTTCTGTGTGGCAGACCTATCAGGCAGCATGCCAAGGGAACTGACCCAAGATATGGGTAACTTTGTTTGCCTGCAATGAAGCAAGGGGGGGGCTAGAGATCAGAGCTGAAGAGACGTTAGACACTCAGGAAAGACCCCAGAGCTAATCTGGTTTCTTATTTTGATTTTCTATTTTATTGTTTTCACTGTTTATTTTGTTCACTTTTGTTTGCTTTTTGATTTAAACTACTTTTGTGTTGGGGAAAAGCACATCAGAAGGCATGATTTTATTGGACTGTCTTTGTGTGATTACTGGTATGCTTTAGGGAATTTTCTTTTGTCTGTTCTTTACTCTTTTCTGGCCTTGTGTCTCCTTTCATTCATTAGTTGGTATATACATCTGTTTTCCCTCTTACTCTTCTCTCTCTCCAACTTCCTCTTGACCCCCCGCCTTCTTCCATTATTTTCCTTTTTCTTGCCTCCTTTTGTTCCAGGGAACAGACCTAAACCCCACTGCATGGACAGATTTAAGGCAGTGGGAAGTAGGTTCCAGGGTACCCATACACCTGTTGGTCAATGCTGGGATCTGCAGACAGATTCTGAATCATAGCTTCCCCCTCAATTAAATCTCAAAACTGCAAAAAGTACAGCCCCTACCCACAGTCCAGCCTCAAAAATGAACAAATCCAGAGGATCCTCATAAGGAAGAACAGGAGATTGAACAAAAAGAAGTAAAAGCAACCCCACCTTCCCTGAAAAATAGAATTAAAGAAGGAGAGGGAAAGGGGAAGAGAAAAAGCTACACAAATAAGAAAAACCAAAAGAAGAATATGAGTCTCTCACAGACCCTTGAGAGGTCAGACACTGAGAAAACAGACTTCAGAATGCAAACAATGAAGATTCAGCCCCCAGAATGACTGGTCTCAAACTACAAACCCAGATAACAAGACATTAATAGAGAGATTAAAAATAATTGAGGAGAGACAGGAGGAAGATAGGAAGGAGTTGATAACTGAGATAACAGTAGTAAAGAATACTGTGAATGAAATAAATAACAAACCGATAAGCATGGAAAGCAGAATTAGCCAAGTAGAAGAAAGAATCTCAGAGCTTGAGGACCAAAATATAGAACTAACCCAAACTGTGAAAAGCATAGAAAAGAAGCTTTAAAAGACAGAACAAAACTTTCAAGAGATGAGCGATTACTTCAAGAGACAGAACCTAAGAGTAATTGGACTTCCTGAGGCAGAGGGACAGAGACCACTCTGGAACAAACATTCCATGAAATTATTCAAGAAAACTTCCTCATCTCATCAGTGATGCAAAAATTCAAACGCAAGAAATTCAGAGAACACCTGCAAGACAACAAATGAGAAGACCAACTCCCAGGCACATAATAATTCACCTAAACAAATTAGGTGTAAAAGAAAAAATCCTAAAGGCAGCAAGAGAAAAAGGTCAGATTACCTACCATGGAAGACCAATTAGAATAGCAGCAGATTTATCTACAGAAACCCTTCAGGTTAGGAGAGCTTGGAGCCCTATCTTTAGAGTTCTAAAAATTAACAAATTCAACCAAGAATAACCTACCCAGCCAAGCTAAGCTTCATCAGTGAGGGAGAATTAAAATAGTTCCCAGATATCCAATCTCTAAGAACTTATGATGCCACCAGACCACCTCTACAAGAAACACTTAAGAAAGTATTAAACACAGAAGAAAAGGAAAAAAAGAACAATAATGTTCTTCACAAGAGTACAGGAAAAACATTAAAAACACATATGAACCAACACAAAAACCAAAAGAAAGACAACAAACAACTCTGTAAGAACCTTATGACAGGGATCAACTCTCACATTTCAATAATTTACATGAATGTGAATGGACTAAATGCACCATTGAAAAGACATAGAATGGCAAAATGCATAAAATATCACCAGGCAACAATATATTGTCTCCACAGCCGGGCTCAGTGGCTTGGCCTGTAATCCCACGCCTTGGGAGGCTGAGGTGAGTGGATTACCTGAGCCCATGGGATCGAGACCCACCTGGGCAACTTGGCGAGACCTCATCTCTACAATAAATCAAAAATTAGTCAGGTGTGGTAACACATGCCTGTAGTTCCAGCTACTGGAAGGCTGAGGTGGAAGGATCGCTGGAGCCCAGCAGGTCAAGGCTGCGGTGGCCCGGAGTGGCCACTGCACTCCAGTCTGGGCGACAGAGTGAGACTCCAACTGAAAAAATAAAAATATTGCCTCCAAGAGACTCATCTCACTAGAAAAGACACTCACAGACTCAAAGTAAGAGGATGGGAAGCAAAATTTCAAATGATCAGAACACAAAAGAAAGGAGGAATCATGATATTAATCTCAGACAAAATACCCTTTAAGCTATCAAAAAGTAAAAATGATACAGAAGGCCAACACATAATGATAAAAGGTTCAGTCCATCAGTAAGAAATATCCATCCTAAATATATATATGTCCCAACATAGGAGCGCCAACTTTTATAAAGCAGCATCTAGGTAAACTCAAAAAAGATTTTGACTCTAACACTATCATAGTTGGGGACTTTAATACCCACTCACAACCCTAGACAGATCATCAGGACAAAAAAATCAGCAATGAGATCCAGAACCTCAATGTGACTCTTGAACAAATGGACTTAATTGATACCTACAGAACACTCCACCCAATGACAACAGAATATACTTTCTACTCATCACCACATGGAAAGTACTCTAGGATCAACCACATCCTTGGCCACAAATCAAGCATAAACAAATTTCAAAAGATTGAAATTTTGCTATGCACCTTCTCAGACCACAGTGGAATAAAAATAAACATCAACACCAAGAAGTTTCCCCCAAAACTCACAAAGACTTGGACACTAAGCGGCATGATGCTAAACAACTCCTGGGTTAAAGATCAAATCAAAACAGAGATTAAAAGATATCTGGAAACAAATGAAAATGAAGAAACATTGTACCAAAATCTCTGGAATGCCATGAAAGCTGTAGTAAGAGGGGAATTCATATCTCTACAAATGCACGTGAAAAAAATGGAAGGATCACAAATTGGCAGCCTAACAAGTCACCTAAGGAAGGTATAAAAGCAAGACCACCAAAACCCTAACTTCAGCGAAGAATTCAGATCACCAAAATAAAAGCCCAAATACGGGATATAGAAGACAAAAAGATAATACAAAAAAATCAACAAAACAAAAGCTGGTTCTTTGAAAGGATAAAAAAGAATAGCCAAAACAATCCTCAGCAAAATCAAAAACAAAAACAAAGCAGGAGGCAGCACACTACCATACTTTAAACTTTACTATAAAGCTACAATAATCAAAACAGCCTGGTATTGTTACAAGAACAGACATATAGACCAATGGAATAGAATTGAGAGTCCAGAAGCAAAACCCAATTTCTCAACCAACTCATCATTGACAAAGCTTCCACCACCCACAAGTAAATGGTGCTGGGAAACTGGCTGACCCTATGCAGAAAATTCAAACAGGACCCCTATCTATCCCCATGTACAAAAATTAACTCTAAATTGATCAGAGACCTAAATGTAAAACCTCAAACCATAAGAACCAAGAAAATATAGGACACACCCTTATGGAAGTTGGAATTGGTATCCAATTCCTGAGTAAAACCTGAAATGCACAGGCCATAAGAGATAAGATAGACAAGTAAGACCTCATTAAACTGACAAGCTTCTGCAAAGCCAAAGAAACCATCAAGAGAGCAGGGAGACAGCCCACAGACTGGGAAAAAGCATTTGCCAACTCCATGTCTGACAAAGGCCTAACATCAAGGATCTACAAGGAACTCAAACGTGCTGAAAAGATAAAAACAAACAAACCCATTACAAAGTGAGCAAAAGATGTATATAGACACTTCTCAAAAGTAGACATACGAGCAGCTAACAGATACATGAAGAAATGTTCAACCTCACTAGTCATTAAGGAGATGCAAATTGAAACTACACCGAGATACCACCTAACTCCAGTCAGAATGGCCATTATCAATATCTCAAAAAATAACAGATGCTGGAGAGGATGTGGTGAAGTGGGAACACTTCTACACTGTTGGTGGGGGTGTAAACTAGTACAGCCTCTGTGAAAATCAGTATGGCAATTCCTAAAACCTCTAAAAATTGACCCTCCATATGACCTTGCTATCCCCCGATTGGAAATATACCCCGAAGAACTCAAATCACTCTATAAAAAAGATACCTTCACACGTATGTTTATTGCAGCATTGTTCACAATAGCAAGATCATGGAACCAACCATGCTGTCTATCAAAAGAGGACTGAATTTTAAAAATGTGGTACATATATACAATAGACTATTACGCAGTCATAAAAAAGAACAAAATCATGAATTTCCAGTAACCTGGATGGAACTAGAGTTTTTAGTACTGAGTGATCTCTCACAGAAACAAAGATCTGAGTATCACATGTTCTCACTCATAAGTGGACCTTGAACAACTACTGTAATAGTATAAGAAAGGATGGAGGGAGATGGGATTAACAGTAGCAAATATCTCTCTGGGAATGGGGAAACACCCCATATCAACAGGGTGACTGAATGAAACGCAATTGTATACCTAACCCTTAACTGTACCCCACAACTTCATAATATAAAAAAAAAAGAAAAGGATGGACAGTGGTGGCAAACTATGAGGGGTGCAGGGAGGGGAAGGGAAGTGGGATTAACAGTAGTCAATATCTGTCTGGGAAAAGGAGAGAACACCTCATCAACAAGGGTACCTGCACAGTGAATATTTGTATACCTAACCCTTAACTGTACCCCACAATTTTAAAATAAAAAATATATAGTTAAAAAAATGTAGTACATATACATGATGGAATATTATGCAGCCATAAAGAAGGACAAAATTATGGCCTTTGCAGCAACTTGGATAGATTTAGAGTCTATAATACTGAGTGAGCTATCACAGAAACAAAGAACTGAGTGCCACATGTTCTCACTCATAAGCGGACCCTGAATATTTATCATAACACTATAAGAAGTTATTCACAATAGCAAAAACACAGAACCAACTGGGAGGCTCATTGAAAGTGAACTGGATAAAGAAAGTGTGGTACATTTACAGGATGGAATATTATGCAGCCACAGAGAAAAACAAAATTATGAACTTTGGAGCAACTTGGAAGGACTTGGAGTCTATAATACTCAGTGATTTATCACAGAAGCAAAGATCTGAGTACTGCACATACTCATAAGTGGGCCCTGAACATTTACCATAGTACTATAAGAAAGGGATTGGCTGTAGTGGGACATTGCCAGGGGAGAGGAGACACATAACATCAATAAGGGTACCCACATTTTACTTGTATGAGGACCATGTATGTACCTAACCCTAAATTGTGTCCCACATCTTTAAAATAAATGAAAAATAAGTTGAAAGAAAAGGAAGGAAGGAAGGAAGGAAGGAAGGAAGGAAGGAAGGAAGGAAGGAAGGAAGGAAGGAAGGAAGGAAGGAAGGAAGAAAGAAAGAAAGAACGGGATTGGCAATAGCAGGACATTGCCAGGGGTGGGAAGACTGGGGCACAAACTTCAAAAATGATACCTGATCCCAAACAAGGCAAAGCGTAGACCAAAGGGAGGCTCAAACTTCACCTGTTCAATGATCACTTATGTACCTAATCCTGAATGGTACCCCACATTTTTAAAATAAAAATTTTTAAAAAGTCCCCTCCACCTCCATCCCCCAAATTAGTAGAATCCTCTTTTAGTAGCCAGTGTTTTTAAATGTCATAATTGTGCAAATTGTTGGACTGATTTTTATTAATTTTGTTGGGTGGTTGGTTGATGGCAGGGAGAATCTTTTAGCTGGAAATTTTTGATCTTGAGCTCTGAGAAATTTCACTAAATTATTTTGTTTTCTATATCGTTTCCTTGAGAACACCTATGATTTAGACACTGTACCACTTACTTTTGTTTATTGCCCAATCCTTTGATTTTTAATTTTATATTCTGAGATACTTTCTCAAGTTTATCTTTCTTATTGTGTTTCCATTACTGCTATGGTTTGAATTTAACTCTTTTTGTGTATTCTTAGTGACTTTTAAAAAAAAATTATCCTATCCTTTCTTTATAGATGTGATCATTTATCTCTCTAAGAATATAAATGACAGGTTTTGAGTTATCCCAAGGTGTTGTTGAACTTTTCTTCTCTCTGCATAGTCTCTTTCTTCTTTGTTCCTCTTTAAACTTTTAAAATGTCTTTTATGTTAAAGGTGTGTTGTGTTCCCGACTGCTCACATGTAAGAGAGAGTTATTACATAGTTTCTTGAACGTGAGTGGTGATTATTGCCCGTGGACTTTACTGTAAATCTGGTTACATTGTTTCACTGGGGAAGACTCAGAGGACAATATTGGTAGGTCTTTTCTCTTGGCCTGGTCAGGTCCCTCAGAGAGGATCTTGTCCTGAAAGTAAAGGCACAACTCCCAATGTTCTGGAATCCCTCTTGAGAAGGTAGCCAAGGAAGTGACAGTTTATAATATCACTTGTAGCTTTTCACATAGCCCTCTGACTTTCATTATGGAAATTTTGCCCTCAATTAGGATTTGTGTTACCCTCTCTAAATTCTCTCTGGATTACCATATCCAGAGGGTAAATATTCCATCTTCTACCAGAATTGAGAAGGGATAGTCATTCTGCCTCATGAAAAAGAAGATCTAAGGTCTAATTGCTCTAATTTTAATTACTTGTGCAATATTCAAAGCAATAGAAACATGTCAAAAATGGCATAGTGTTTACCCATGTACCCACAATTAAATGTAAAAAAGGAGCTCTCAATGCAATTAAATGTTTCTCATGTATCCTTCCATGATCACTCTTGCTCTGGCATTGCTATTTATTTTTACTGTATGAATATACATCTAAGCAATATGTAGTAATTAAAATGTTGTTTAAACATGAAAGTCAGTATTCACTGTCTTTCTGTGAGGTAATCCAAACTTGAATGGGTAATTTCTTCAGCAAAAGACATATATTAGAGGATGTAGGTAAACCATCTTGTTGTCTGAGGCTGCTAGTGTTGCTGCCTTAGAGGAATTGGTCCATATTCTATGTTTTTTGGACCAATTTGGCATCTTCTGGCTTTTTCTAGTTTCCAAGTTACTAGCCTTCCATTGGTCCATCTTGTTCATAAATGCTCTATGGAGAGCATTTATTTTCCTTCCATGCCCATTTTAGAAGTAACTGTAAAAGAATCATATTATCTCCACTCTAGTAAATCGTTTCTTTTATAAATAGTGGCTTATAGGTGGCCCAGATCATGTGCTCAACAGCATTGATGTAATACCTTTGAAGGCCCCACAAAAGACATTATCAATCACTTTGAAGAGCACCATTGAAATCAGTGGAGGAAGCATGGAGGCCCACAAATACATTGGTCTAAAATGTGACAGTTCATGGGTACCACATGTACAGCACTCAGAACAAATACTAATCTTTCATCTGCTTTATGCGGGTTCATTAGTTATTGTCTATTCTGGCAAAATTTTTGCCAATACATAATGATTTGGGGACATACAAAAATGGAAATTGCAGACTGGTTTTCTGAATTTAATTCCCTTCCAGTTCTGACATAGCTTCTATTTTAGGTGTCATTTTAGATATATAACTGTGATGCCTTCATTTCCTAGGGTTTGAAAGGTTTTTATTTTATTTTTGTTTTCATTTTTTATTAGTGAAAGAAAGCAAAACTTATAGAACAAATTTTAACTGCAGTAAAATGGGAGAAATGCAAAAAAAAAAAAATTATCCGGAGTCCCATTAAGCAAAGAGAATTGCTGTTAATATTTGTGTACTTTTTTCAAGTTGTTTTACTTCTTTCTATGAGGATAGAAACAAAATTGAACATGTTAAGTGTAAAAAATATTGTTTTGTGATTGCACTGATAAGATATGTTCACTATAAAAAAATTTGGAAATACACAAATGTACAAAAAATTTAAGCACCAGAATCTTACTATTCAGATATAAACACTTTAAAACTTTATATTTACATATTTCTTTGACATCTCAGTTTTTACTTTTATCACAAAAGTAATAAATGACTATTTAGAAAATATAGATATACAGATATATCATAAGTAATTAATAGTCTTTTTTCAGCCTTATTAGTCCCTAAAACTCTTCAAAGTATCGTCTCTATAAAGTCTATTTTATATTTTCCAAGACCTCCTGCAGGCATTTACATAAAGTACAGTTGACCCTTGAGCAATACTGAAGTTAGGGGCACAGACTCCCTCACAGTTCAAAATCCATGTACAACTCCTGATTCCCCCCAAATGTATTCCTATTATTGACCAGAATCCTTACCAGTAACATAAACAGTCAAGTCACACATATTTTGTGTGTTATATATTATATACTGCATTCTTACAATAAAGAGACCTAAATTGTTAAGAAAACTATAAGGAAGAGAAAATATATTTTTTTATTAAGTGAAGCAGATTCATCCTCATTGTCTTCATGCTGGGTAGGCTGAAGAGGAGGAGGAAGAGAAGTTGGTCTTTCTGTCTCAGGCTGGCAGAGGTGGAAGAAAATGCATGTATTAAGTGGGCCCACTCAGTTTAAGAGTCAACTGTACATATTTTCTAATATCCAAAGATATGCTGTATATTATACAGGGGGAGAGGGGGCAAAAAAATGGAATTATCTTTTGGATGGCAAGTCTCTTGTAGTACTCTGAATTTGTTCCTTCAGATCAAATGAGTCAACCAAAGTTTCCATCTAAAAGTTTTAAGAAGATTATATCACAATTTGTGGAAGAAACATCCCAAGTTGTGACAAACAAGTAACTCGTTCTTCCACCATGACAATGCAGCTGCCCACACTGTGCTGAGTTCAGCAGTTTTTGACCAAAAATAGCATGATCCCCATGCCCTGCCCTCCCTATTCACCAGATCTCCCCCATAGCAACTTTTGTTTTATTTTCCCAGATGAAAAAAAGTCCTCGAAGAGAAATATTTTGCTGATGTAGAAGAGGTGAAACAAAAAACAGCAGAAGCATTAAAAGACATCAAAATTGATAAGTTCAAAACTGTTTTGAGCAGTGGAAAAAGCATCTCAATAGGTATATTGCATCATATAGAGAATAATTTGAAGGTGACCAAAGTTCAACCATGGAAGAATAAAAACACAATTTTTTATAAATAAATTCCAGGTTTTTTGGGCTCTACTCTCCCCCGCCCCCCATATGCACTAGCATAAATGAACATGCACAGCAACCTTTAAGGTTTCTTATAAATAAATATAAATAAATATAAAATAAAATTATAACATGTATCCTGTTCCACAAATCCCCAACTGACAGACATTTGTCAATTTTTTACAGAATTGTTTTTAGTTTTTTACTATTATACAAACACTGCTATATATATTTGTACACCAATCATTTTGCATATGTATGCAAAATGTATTTTTGGTCCAATAGATACCTAGAAGTGGAATTATTAAATCAAAAACATATGAATAAATAATATTAATGGAGGATACAAATGCTCTCCAAAAAGTCAGTGTAAGTTACAACCAAAAATATATTAACATGCCTATTTCTTTACACCCCACCAGTATTGAATATTGTCAATCTTTAAACATTTGCCAATCTAAGCAGTACAGAAGTATTTTTTATTTTAATATACATTTTCTTGAGTTTGAGCATTCACCCAAACCTTATCTTTTGCAAACAGACAGGCTGTTAGCTGCTGGTTGACTGGCAGGCAATATAATAGCTAAAAAGCTACATTCTCCAATATGCATTGCTTCCAGGACTTACCTTTGTTTGCAATAGGTTAATGTGTTCCTTGTAAGCTCATGTGAAAATTCGAGAATAAAACTCAAGAGACTTTCACCAGATCATCCATACCGCAATCTCGTTCATTTGCTGGGCATCAAAGTTTGAATGGATATAGGAAAAAATCATTTATTGGGGCAAACCTGACACAGTACACTGGCTACTCAAAAAGCAGAGCCTAGTTTCAGAGTATCTGTGGCTCTTGCATTCTGTTCTATGGAGCATATGATAAGAGACCGAAGTGGTAGGAAACAGTGGCACATAAGTACCTACATTCACAATTGTAGGCTGGCTTAGTTTCTAACAGAGCATAAGTGAACACCCAAAGGTCCAGTTATATCAGTGACCTTTTCCCCCCAGATTCTTGAACTGATTCATTGCTTGTGTTGTACTTTGGTAAATTTTCACTGTTTTGTTGTCTTCATCATTATCATTGTGTAAATTTGGAAAAGCCATGTCAAAAGTGTGAACCAGACACTATTTCAAAAAAGAAATCTCTGGATTGTTTATGGATAAAATATTTTCTATGATTTCACTTAAACATAAGCTTTAAAAGTGTTAAAAGGAGTAAAGAAAAGAAAATACAGTTGTAGATGATTAAGGCTTGCCATGCACTTAGCATGCTGTCCCTGGGATTCTGACAGAGAGTGCCAGGAGAGCAGCCCAGCTTTAAATATTGAATGATGGGATTTGTGCCAATGTAGCATATGGTTTTATGTGAACAATGAATATTCTATTATCTCATGTGTGATGCCAAGGAGGAAAGTGGATTTATGAAGATCTGGTGCGCTGAGCCTACACCAGAGACAATCCTTTTCATTATTGTTGCCTATGGTCTAAAGATGGATTGAGATATTCACGTGAGAAGGGTAGACAAGGGTAGGGTTGTTAATGAGTTAAAACTGTGCCAAAAAAAGACATCAGCAATTGCTCTGATCAAATAAATTTTAATGACTTGATAGTGTCTCTAGTGATCTGCATTTTATCTGAGCTGCCTGGATTTTCTTACATTAGTAGCATGGTGATTTCATCCTTGTCCTTGGAGAGGTCTCTACTGGTTCATCTCTCTCTCTTAGCTTCTGACTGGTTATTAAGAGGGTTCTATATCTCCTTCTTTCCCGCCCTCAGATGTCCAATTTTCTTCTGCATGAATTCTCCAAAAGCAAAGGTAACTAGAAGAAACTGTGTGTATGAAGAAATATCATTAATAATTAATAAAATTAAGGTCCTGGCTTATGATGGCTTAAGTTGGCTGTCAGAGGTTATTTCTTGTTTATTCACTTCTGATCAAAATGAAGAACTCAGAGGCCAGTAATCTGGTGAGGTTAGAAATCTATATTCCAGGACTTCAGTGATTTCAAAAATTTCTCCTGTTTGCATCTGCTTTAAAATACTTGTAAAATTTCAAGGCCATGACTTAAAATGGCTCCTGACCATCAGTACAATGATGGTCTAAATATGTGATAAGATTTGCTTCTCCAGTTTCTAGGAAGTGAATACGAAGTGATGGGGTCAGCTGTTATTGGCCTTCTAACTGTGAGGAGAGATTTAACTTGACTATCCCTATTGCTGCGTTATTGGCACACAACATGGCATGCCATGGAGATGAAGGAATCTTCTAAGACACTGTTTCTCAAATTTGAGTGTACAATCATCTGGAGATCATGTTTAAAAGCAGATTCAGAGGTTGTGTTTTTGGTGAGACACAGGATTCTGCATTTCTCACTAGCTCCCAGGCGATGCTGATGCTGATGTTGCTGGTTCACAACCCATGCTTTGAATATACAAAGCATTATGTTTTACATATTTTCACTATAGCTGAAGCTATAAAAACAATCTATATTGACTTGAGATCCCTTGCATTGTTCATCTCATAGGAATTGCCCAAGTAGCAAAACTCTCACATCCTTAAATCCAATTGTTTTCTCCACTACATTTCTTTTCTTTTGACCTGTATACCACTTAGATTATTTTTGTCTAATTTTAAACTATTTCTTTGTTGTCATATTGTGTAAAATTTAGTCTCAGTAAGAAGTATGTCTCTTCATTTCTTTGCCTACACTGATAAATTTGAAAAAGTTATCACATAAAATCAGCTAGTGGCTGCTAACATCACTTTAAATTTTGCATTTTTACCTGAGAAATAAAAAAATTCTGCTTAGAAATTTGACAACAAGAATCCTTGTAGAAATTGTTTGCTTAATGGCAGGAGATAAATTCTCTTTTTCTTAGACTAGTCTTTTATTCTTTTCTGTAACCCAGGTGGACACTTTCTTATCTCTCTTTCCCATTCTTCACTGTACTAGTTTCTCTCCCTTCTTTGTCTATGACTCTTTCATCCTTAAGTGATCTGCACTGATAAGCATCTTACAATTAATTTTTGTTCCAAAATTTTCAAGGTTACATTTACATATCCAAATGCACACACATGCATACCTGAACGTGTATGTTGTGACATCATTTTACATTTTTAGAGGTGCAACATTCGTTGGAAAAAAGATGAGTCTCCCTTTGCTCACCGTGTACCTCTGTGAGCCTAACAGATCACTGGACACTGTGTAGGTTCTTGATGCATGCTTATTAAAATAATAAATATGTGAATAAAGAATGGATGCATACTACTACTAGTGAAATAAAAAACTCATCATGAAAACTAACAAGTTATCAGAGACTCTTACAGTTATGATAGGTATACATTGATTGCCCTTTTGCTAGTATCTTCAATCATGTAGATGTGTTAGAAATATTTCTCTTTCTCCTTTGCTTTGCTATTCACTGTAAAACTATGGCCTTTGAAAAGTGTCCACTTTTAATTTTCATATCAGTTCCCCATTTTTCCTTTGAAAAAATATAGGCTACACTCACTCACTACACTACAATTGAGATTTAATTCAATCTTTTTTATGAACTAGGATTGCACTTGGTTTATGACTTTTGTATATCATTTATCCCATTCTGCTGTGTCATTTTGGAATTGATCACCCCTAATATATTTTAGGAAAATAATGATTTATTTGGAGTGTTTTGATTTTTGTTTTGTTTTGTTATTTTTAGTTGTTTTTCTAAATCTCTGACAGGGATCTACTGGTTCCCAGAAAATTTTTGATACTGGCTGTATTAAACTAATGATTTGAGACATTCTCTACAAGCAATGAGATATAGCTAGTTTAAACAGTGCTATTCAGAGGTGGAGAATGGAAATGATTTTAAAAGAATAATGTTCTCAAGGAAAAACTCATATTTATTACACTTCTCTGAAGCAAAAAATGAGCATTGGATTTTTATATGAATATAATAAAAAGATTTTAGTGTATTTGATGTACTAAAATAAAATTAGAGGTGTTACATTTTAGCACATTGTAAGGGATTTTATGAACTCTTGGTAAAGTATCTTCTTTACATAGGAGATGGGAAGTGTAGTGAGTATGTACAAGAGGAACAGTTCAAATTTGTCTTTCTTTGGCACAGAAGAATAATGTAAATTCCTTAGTATATGTGTAAATCTTGACTCTGGTGTCCTAGAAGCACTTTGGAACTACCAACTCTCTACCAACGGGTCTCAATGTCATCTCTATCACGCTGTTACTCCTCCCTTTCACGGCATGGCAGTATTTGTATGCCTGAATTCTTTGCTGGTCTCCTCAATGTGACAGCAGCCTTTGGGTGAACTCTGACCTAACACTTGGGCCTTGACACAGAGTAGAGCATTAAAGATATATGGTATTGTTTATATGCAGTCACATGGTGAATAATGATCTGAAAAGAGAAAACTTCTATCAAATGGTCTTCCTGGAATGTAAGAATATAACTTCTATAGCTACCTTAATATTTTTCAATTGGTGCTTCTCCCAAGTGGATAAGGGAGAATGGAGTAGGAAGAAAGTATAAAAATTTAATTTCTAGTTTCTCTAACATTACTCTTAGGACTAATTTCTGTAATTTGACCAGAGTCATATGGCAACAGAGTTTTTGTGTGTCTGTGTTCTTGTTGCTTTTTAAGAATGAACTGAGCCGGGCTCGGTGGCTCAGCCTGTAATCCCGCGCCTTTGGGAGGCTGAGGTGAGTGGATTGCCTGAGCCCGTGGGTTCGAGACCCGCCTGGGCAGCGAGACCTCATCTCTACAATAAATCAAAAAATCAGCTGGGCGTGGTAGCGCATGCCTGTAATTCCGGCTACTTGGAAGGCTGAGGCGGAAGGATCGCCGGAGCCCAGCAGGTCGAGGCTGCGGTGGCCGGGAGCGGCCACTGCACTCCAGTATGGGCGACAGAGTGAGACTCCGACTCAAAAAAAAAAAAAAAAAAAAAAAAAGAATGAACTGGTTTATTTTGTAATATCAGTACAATAAAACTATGATGAAAAGAAAAATCCAACAAGTTGTGAGAATTATGCCTATCTGTGCTTTAGTAACAGAGAAAGACAAGAATCTTAAAAATGGGAAGAAATTGGTATTGTGATGTTTGTGAGCTTGGTGCTGAAATAAGGCTTACTACTGACTTACAAACTTTTGACGTAGCCCACAAAGATCTGAGAGGACAAAAAGCTATTACATTTACACAGTTGTTTTGAGACCTTTGGAAAATGAGTTTGTAACTTGAAGTATATTCACGAACAGCAGGGGTATATCTTTATAAAAGCTAACCAGTCGTTTTGCCAGTAGTTTTAGCAAGAATACTTTTAGATGAAGAATTCAGATAAGAAATATGCAAAAAAGACCTTTTTGATCACATTTCTTGGTAAATATTTTTGATCAAATTTTACTATGTGCAAAATACTAAAATAATTAAGTCCGTGGGTTTTCCAATTCAGTTTCTTATGTCTTGATCCAAAGTATAATTAATTTACTCAACATACAACTGTTAAATTGAGCATGTTCTAAATATGGTAGTATAACACATATATAATTTTTGAAGAAATAGAGAGCAAGGCCCTCACTGAATATTGCCTGAGATATATTTCTGTAACACCATCAGCTCTAATTTTTTTTTTTGTTTTACTTTCTAAGTATGGCTTCCATTTCTCATTTATTTTAAGATTTATTCTGAGTAACCTGGTAGTTATTAGAAGAAAAAATAATGCTCTGACTCTAGATCTCCACTGGAGAAATACTGGTTCATAATTTTGCCAAACCTTTCACCAGATGACTGATAATCCTTTGATGGAGAGTTTAATGATTTCTTCGCATTGTCAATCTGTCATAATGCAAGACGTAATGCAAACTTAACTGTAAAAATGAAAGAAAGTCTAATCTCAATCAGGAATTCACTGCCATTTTGTGTTGTTTTAGATATCACTATTCAGTGACTAAAGGAGCAACTAGTGCTTATTAAACTGTCTCCTGAATGGCACTACATGGAACAAATTTTAAAAAGAGAGACATGCTAGTTCTGAGCTTGATGCTGGTTCCCCTGCTTCTCCTTTGTCTGGTTTGATATGTTGAAATCTCAGTTAATACTGTTGACAAGTATACCAGACAGGCTTTAACTTTCACAAAAGAAACACTAGAAAAGTTCTGGCCCTGAGATGGTTGCTGAGATAAAAGGCACCATTCATTAAAAAAATGCCACTTCTCCCCTGTGTGTGGTGTGCTCTAAGATATAGCAATACAACCGCTGGAAGGTGCTTATGAAAGCAGAGGTAGAAAGAGAAAATCACTGGATTCATGGTTGGCAGGATAGGGTTACTTAAAGTTGGCCATACAATTGCAGTCATGCTGATAAGTCAATATGGGTTGCCATGGAGAGGTAGCTATAAGAGGAAAAAACAGATGGTGATAATTGTGGTAGAGACAAAGAAATAAAAGCCCCAAATCTCCTTCCATGTAAAAGTTACATAAAATTCAAAAGTTTAGAGAAGAATGATATTGGATATATTTAGGAAGCTTATATTACTATTTTTACCACATTAATGCAGAAATATTATTAAGAATCATCATATTATTTACCTACTTATTTCCCAGGTCTGAATTTACCTCTTCTACTTCACTGACCAAGCCGTTCCCTATTTTATCCAACTCATGTCAATACTCATCTTATTTACTAAATCTGTTATGATTTAAAGCAAGATTGCTGCCAAATATTTTCACTGCAAGTTTTCTCAAAAAATGTGTATCATTTTTCCTCTGAAGAAAAAAAAAGTCATGTGGCAAATAGTTATTGTGCCACCACAATTTGCAAAATACTGTATGCTTCTTGTTTGCATGTTAGTCTATAAAAATATAAGTTGATCCAGGCCATGGATTATTAAAACTTTGCATCCTATATTACAAATAATTTTGTCCTCTAGTATTTATGTGACAAAAATGATATGCAGTATTTTTATAGTTAATATATTCTGATCCATAAGTTTCTAAAAATGCACACTTAATAATGAAAACTTATGAATATCACTATTCAGCGACTAAAGGAGCATCCAGTGCTTATTAAACTATCTCCTGAATGGTACTACATGGAACAAATTTTAAAAAAAGAAACATGCTAGTTCTGAGCTTGATACTGGTTCCCTGCTTCTCCTTTGTCTGGTTTGATATGCTGAAATCTCAGTTAATGCTGTTAACAAGTATGCCAGCCAGGTTTTAACTTTCACAAAAGAACCACTGAAAAAGTTCTGGCCCTGAGATGGCTGCTGAAATAAAAGGCGCCTTTCATTAAAAAATGCCACTTCTCCTCTGTGTGTGGTGTACCCTAAGATATAGCAGTACAACCTGTATGCTCATATGTTTTCTGAATCTGACATTTACAGTTGCTTTTAACGGTTGCTTTTTACATAGATGGGAAGGGTAGTGAGTATGTACAAGAGGAGCAGAGTCTTTTTTAAGGAGGTTTAATTTTAATATGATTTTATAATTATATTATAAAATTTTAATATGATTTTAATATGATTTTATATTTTAAAATATAAAATTTTAAATGATTTTAATATGATTTTATAATTACATTATAAAAGGAGATTTCTACCTTTATTTGTTCTAGTGTTTGGCATTAAGCAACAGTAACACTTGATGGAGAACCAGACAGACGCAATTTTCCAATTCACCTCAGAATATAAAGATGACTTGTGTCAGTGGTTTTCTAATAAAGCAGATCAGTAAAATTTTGCCTCCTTAAAAAAACACTTTTCTTTGTATTTCCATAAATGGACATATAATACAGGCAATCTCTTACTTGAGATCAGAAACATCTTTGGAAGACTTATGACAGCATGATAGAATTTTTTTCTAAATATCACTACTGTTAAAAGCAACTGTAAATGTCAGATTTTTAAAAAAAAATGCTTTGTGTCAATGAGCTAACAAGAAGTTAAGTAACTCTGAACTTGGATTTCAGTTTCTAAGACTCAAAGAATTGAGAAAAAGAGGTGAATCCCAAAGGAACACCCAAGCTGGGAATCTAATAGAAGAAACTTTTTATAAAGCAGGAACCCCAAACATATACAGCTTCAAACTTGAGCTAGATTAAGTCCATCCCCAGAAGTCAAGTAAATCTGTCAGCCTCTAATCTTAGTGGTAGATGAAGAACAATAAAAGTTTCTCCTGAATATTCATAAAAATAGATCAATCTTCACATGGATTTGTAAACTAAATTCATACTAATTGAGTGATTCAGAAAACATATAAGCAAGATTTTATTTATGTGATGCTAGATTATTGGTAACTCAAAGCACCAGGCAAACGCAAATAAAAATTCAGAAGCAGCCGGGCTCAGTGGCTCAGCCTGTAATCCCGCGCTTTGGGAGGCTGAGGTGAGTGGATTGCCTGAGTCCGAGGGTTCGAGACCCTCCTGGGCAATTTGGCGAGACCTCATCTCTACAATAAATCAAAAATTAGCCGGGCGTGGTAGGGCGCTCCTGTAGTTGCAGCTACTTGGAAGGCTGAGGTGGAAGGACCGCGGGAGCCCAGCAGGTCAAGGCTGTGGTGGCCAGAGCGGCCACTGCACTCCAGTCTAGGCGATAGAGTGAGACTCCAACTCAAAAAAAAAAAAAAATTCAGAAGCAAATAAAAATGCTATCTGAGATGATTTAACCTCAAAATAAATCACAAAATTTCCCCCAGGTATAATTAACTATAGTCCTCATGCTGTACATTAGATCTCTAGAATTATTCATGCTGCAACTTTGTACCCTTTGACCTATGTCTCCCCACACCCCTTTTTCCCTCTCTGGGTAATCACCACTAAATCTCTGTATCTATGTATTTGGCTTTTATAGATTCTACATATATGTGAGGTCAGGCAGTATTTTTTCTTTTTGTGTCTGTCTTATTTCACTTAGCAGAATGTCCTCCAGGTTGATGCATGCTGCCACAAATAGCAGAATCTCTTGCTTCACTAAGAGAGATTTCAGGTTCTTTGAACACATGTGCATGTGCACACACACACACAAGGTAGATACATGAGGATGAACATGTCATTTTGCTTGACAGTGGTAATTGTTTCACTGTATGTATGCAGATCACAACCTCATTCTGTACACCTTAAATATATACAATTTAAAAATTCTCAAAGGTAAAATTCCAAGGAACTAGATTCTCATTCAACAATTCAGAATACACAAAGAACCAAGGTACCATAAACATGAAGCAACAGAAAAATAAATAGCTGAATTAAACCCACAAAGATATCAGACATAGAATATAAAATAAGTATAAGATAATAGTCTCAAAAACATAAAAGAGATTTGAAATAAGGAAAGAGCAAAATGAGTAAACATATTTGAATGAAGAATCAAGTGTAATTAACATAAATAAAAGATACAATAATTATTTCAAATAAAGCTAAATGGAGAGGCTTAGCAGATTCAAAATAATAGAAGAAAAAGTAATGAATGGGAAAATATTTCTTGAGAATGTTATACAGAATGCAGTAGAGAAAAGCAAAAGTTAGAAACTATGGGCGAGTGAAAGACATGAGGATAGAATAAGAAGTTCTAAGTGTGCATGTTTGAATAGGAAGGAACCAAGAATTTTCCAGAACTGGTGAAAGCACCAATCATCAGAAGACCCAAAATTACCAAAAATGATATATCTAATATAATTCTCAATATATGTATTAGGGCACAAGTCTAACGTTTTAGTTTGCATTTTGTATTTGTTGTTTTAAAATTTTTCTGTTTTCTTTTCCTGCTTCCTGTGGGTTATTTGGATATTTTCAAGAATATCATTTTGATTTATCTATAGTGATTTTTAACATATCTCCATATAGAGTTTTATCGGTTCCTTTCATGGTGGCATGACTTATCACATTCATCAATGTTATTGTTTTACCAATTTAGGTGAAGTATAGAAATCTTACCTCACTTTATATCTCTTTAATTCCCCCCTTTTGTAATATGATTTGATTTAAATATTTTCTCCCCATATATTTGGAACCACAATCAGTGTTATGATATTTCTCCCACCATTACACATAAGTTAGACAGCACAAAAGGCAAAAGAAAATCCACTATATTTACCCATATTTGTTTACCATATTTTTCCATCTATCCTGATGCTTTGAGGTATCTACTTTGGTAATTTTATTTCTGTTTAAAGAATTTTCTTTAAATTCTCCCCCCACACCCCAGGGTAAGTCTGCTGATGACAGTTTTTCTCAAGGACATATTTTCCTTTATCTGAGACTTTCTTGATTTTTACTCATTTCTAAAATTTAATTTTGTAGAATATCGGATTCTTGGATTTTTTGTTTTTGTTTTTTATTTTTCAGCACTTAAAAAATATCGTGCTACTTCTTTCTGGCTTCCACAGTTTCTGATGATACATCTTATGTCATTCAAATTGTTTCCATCTGTAAGTAAAGTGTTGTTTTTCTCTGGCTGCTGCTGTCAAGGTAATTTAATCTGTCTTTAATTTTCAGATGTTTAATTGTTACACATCTTGCCATGGATTTCTTTGGCTTATTCAGGTCAAGGTTTATTTCTCTTGTTAAATTTAGGAAGTTTCCAGCCATTATTTCTTCAAGTTTTTTTTTTTTAACCCTAACCCTTTCTCTTCTCCTTCCAAATGTTTGATAATTTGTTATAATCCCATAGACCTTTGAAGTCTTTGTTTATTTTGTTTCCAGTCTATTCCATATAATGTTCATATTGGATATTTTTTTGTTGTTCTACCTTCAGGTTCACTGAGTCTTTTCTCTCTCCCTTTCTGTAGTAGATACCATCCATTGTACTTTTAATTTCAGTTACGATATTTTTGTGTTCTATTATTTTTTATTTGCCTTTATATCTCCTGAATCTCAGCTGAATCTTCCTGTAATTTTTTCTGTAATTTTTCATTTGTTTCAAGTTTGCTTATAATAGCTCATTGAATAATCTTTATCTTGGTTGCTTTAAAATGTTTGACAGATTTTTTTTTTTTAAGAAATGGAGTCTCACAGCAAAAAGAAAACTCAGGGAAATCACTACCTCATTGTTCCTCAGGTTACTACCTGCTCTGTCTCTTTCTCCACTTTTCAGAGTCTTCTTGTATTTGTTGTATGCTTGATAGTCAAGGTTTTGGGTTGTATTAACCGGAGGAATACAGAAAAGTATGTCTTCTGTATTTTATTGAATCTGTTCTTATAAATTTTGTTGGATTTTTTTTCCCTATAAACAAGTCATTGTGGATTTAAAAAAATACACCCATGAATGAGGCACAAATGGAAAGCTGTCTGTAAAAACACTTTATAAACTGTGCATATAGTTTAATAAAATATTGAAGCAGTGTCAAAATTCATCTAAATCTTCAGGAAGAGATCATTCTCTGGTGTAAAACTCTGGACTCTGCAGCCAGACTGAGGGATGTCCTCATGCTAGTTCCAATACTTACTAGCTGTGTTTCTTCATGTGTTAAGTATTCTTTAAATCTCTGTAAAATGAAGGTGAAATACCGACTTGATAGGTTTTTATTAGGATTTACGAAATACTATATGTAATGTCTATTACAAAATAGGTGATGGGCAAATATTAGCTTTTCTTCCCCTTGCTTTATTAGAAATGGAAGTAGATTTATTAAAACATCCTTATTTTACTAGATAAAAACAACAGATGTAGAGAAAAGTGAATGCTTGTACACTGTTGGTGGAAATACAAATTAGTACAACACATATGGAAAACAGTATGGAGATTTCTCAAAGAACTTAAAATAGAACTACCATTTAATCCAGCAATCCCACTACTGGGTATCTACCCAAAGGAAGAGAAATCATTACATCAAAAAAGATACCTGCCCTTCTATTTTTATGGCAGCACTATTCACAATAACCAACATATGAAATCAACCTAAGTGTTCATCAATGGAGCACTGGATAAAGAAATATACTATATATCATATTATACATATACATAGAATACTACTTAGCCATGAAAAAATGAAATTATGTCTTTTGCATTAATGTGGATGGAACTGAAGCTTCTCGTTTGTGAGTGGGAGTTAAATAATGAGTACATATGGGTATGTAAAGTGAAATAATAGACCTTGGAAGCTACAAAAGGTGGAAAAGTGGGAGGAGAGTATGGGTTGAAAAGTTACTGATTAAGTACAATATTCACAGCTCAGGTGATGAGTACACTAAAAGCCCAGACTACACCACGATGCAATATATGCATGTAAGAAATCTGCATTTGTACTCACTGAAGATATTTTAAGATCATAACAAAATAAAATAATTTTAAATTTTAACAACTAAAATATGAGCCTTTTTGAAAGATCACAGCAATGTAAATATGCTCTTCTATAATATTAACACTTTAGGTTGAAGTAGTAATTAATTATACTTATTGCACGTAAAATTGTCAGAAAAAAGGACGATTCCTAAAAAAAGACTTTGCAAATATGGATCCTCACTAGAAGCAAGGGCATATGTGTGACTGAGATAAAAGCTCAGGATGTTGACAGCATATCTTTGTATGTACAGCTGCATCAGAGCTCAAGAAATTACACTTGTTTCAGCCCTTGTCACCAGAAGAGGAGCCAGAAGGCACGACATATAATAGCTTTTTTAAAAACTTAGCCTGTTTGTTCACTAATGATCAAACAAACTGAAAACTAAAAAACTGATCAAGCTTTACCAGTCCTTTGAGAAACATTATAATGCCCACTAATTATGAGACCATAATTAAGAGATGTGTGCGTCCTTTGAGACTTTGAAGAGAGAGGACACCACGTAAAGCTGATGAAGACCATTTCACCAAGCTAGGTTGTATGCTACCAGTTAATTATAAGTGTAAAGAAAAAAAAATAAAACTCAAGTTTACACCAGAAATATCTCCATCATTGTTTAAAGTTTTTCTTAGTTCTACAACCAAGAACATATTCCATTATCAGTAGTTTACTGCAATTGTCAGCGATTTTCCTTTCCCAGAATATGAACAGAGATAGGATACTCAAGAAGCTCCTACATAATGAATCTGGGGTAAGTAGAGAAAGACACAAAGAAACTCAAAAGAAAAATAAACTGTTGATAGTGTTAACCTACTTTAACACCCTTAATAGTTTGTTACTTAAGTGTTTATTGTACATTCTAATTTTAAAATGGAAATGTCTTCTCTATAGCATAAGTACTTTGACCTGTACAAGAGGGTTTTTTCTGCATTATTTTCTAAAGAGGAAGCATTTAATTTCATTTCCAAATGAAATACCTAGTTCCTACTGAACATGTGTATTTTAAAGATATTTCTTAAAAGAAAAATTTATTTCAGGTGATCCCTACTAAAAATTCAAAAGATAAAAGGTTCTTAAAGAAACTTTTGGCCCATAACCCTGTCTTCTGTCTTCTCATGCTGGGTTGCCATTTACGTAAAGCCACCATGGGAGATCTAAATGCCATGGCAGGCATGTTCCCGCCAGCTGTTTGTGGGATTGTATAGGTCACCCAGCCTAGGGGTTCAACTTTAGTGCTCTCATATCCATTATGGCTCCACTGGAGGGTTGAAATTCAATCTTCAATCACTGTTCTGTAACAAATTGGCACTTTGGGCTTTTGCTAAAATTGTTGCCTTATTCCTTGGTTGAGCTATTTGTGGAGTGTAGCTGCATTTTTTAAGGTTGGCTTTTGCTTGGGAGTTAGAAGAAGGAGGAGTTAGGTTGTGGGATAATTTCTGGCAGGAGCAGGATATTTGGAAGCTAAGTCAAATGATGAAATCACCCTCTTTGAGATCAAGATAAACTTCTGAGTAAATATTAACAAACTGTTCCCTTCTGCCAAATTTATGTAAAATTCTTACCCAGAATATTATTGCATTTGTATGAGAGAAGGAATAAGAGAATTCATACCATAATTTTTATGGCATGATTTATTTTATGTCTATTTCAGTATCTTTAATGCTGCTGGAAAACAAGTATATAAACCCTTTTCTTGACAGGAACCTATTGGTAAAATGTAATATTATTTTTAAAAATATATACCACAAAGGAAATATTTCAAAAGTTTACTTAATTATAAGAACTTCATTTCCCATAATTAAACCACACAGCTTGAAACTCTCTATATTTAAACTAACTGGGTTGACAGAAGAGGAATAGTGATTAAAATAATCCCTGACAATGAATAACCTAAAAGTTTGCTTTAGCAGGCTTTAAGTGTTTTTACAGGACATTTTGTGCACAATCTTTACCTATTGTTTGACTCATTGTAATTATATTTGTTTTAACTTACATTAAAAAATATGACTTTTCTGTGCACATATTGATAGAAAAGAGGGTTTCTGTACCTAGTATTGGGCTCCATAGGGAAGTTCAAAGCTCCTTGCTTTGAGGCACTATCAAGGTGCACAATGCACAGGTGGACCATCCACACAGGTTTTAATTTGCCTCAAATCAAAGGATAGGGAAAACACACAATTGGGACTTGTAATCTGATGCTGTGTAAAGTCCACCATAGAAAGTCAATCACATTAGCTTCAAAGCTATGATTTTCTTTCCTACTTTCAATGACTGGAACAGTATCTATCCAATAAATTTGCTTTGATCGGAGTGAACATTGAAGCAGAATTTACCTGATTCATTCTTCATGTCTCATGAATTCTAATTCTCTAATATTTCCACAGGGTCTCTATTCTAAATCCCTGGGCCACAGTCTGAATTCAGGTCTGCATCATCTCTCACCTGATGAGTACAATAGCTTCTGCCATATCACCTACCCTCTGTTCAAATCTCACCCCTACCCCCTCAGTCTCCCTACTCCCACTACAAAACAAGATCAAACAGCTCCAAACCTCTGACAGAGAGGTCTTCTAAAATATAATGCTGTTGATAAAACTCCTTTATGCAAAAAATAAATCCTTTAATGGATTCCAGTACTCTCAAGGTAAATCCCAGTCTTTAATCAGGCACAACATGCTCTTCTTTTCCCCTTTTGATGCACCTTCTACCACATGTGTTTACACCAGGGTTGTGCAAACTCTAATTCTTGGCCAGCTCATTGACAGGTTAGGAAATAATTCAGTTGGTCTGGTTAGCTTTATATAATAGAATAGATAATAGAATAGACTAGATTATGGCACACATAATACAGTTAAGCATTCCTTCTTGGTATTTTGTTTCAGTTTGTATGTGGTGGAAAGTATAATACATATTTCCTTCTGCGAGTTATGACAAAACACATAAATACATACACACATATGTAGAGAGAACAAATCGCTTTTTTATCAGTCATCTATTTATTGACTAAAATATTTTAAAAATTAAAATAACAGCCAACAGATACAGGAAAAATGTTCAGCCTCACTAGTCATCAAAGAAATGCAAATTAAAACTACACTGAGATACCACCTAACTCCAGTCAGAATGGCCATCATCAATAATTCAAAAAATAACGGATGCTGGAGAGGGTGTGGTGAAAAGGGAACACTTCTACACTGTTGGTGGGAGTACAAACTAGTACAATCTCTGTGGAAAACAGTGTGAAGATTCCTAAAAGTTATAAAAGCCGACCTTCCTTATGACCCCGCAATCCCCCTACTGAGAATACACCTGGAAGAACTCAAATCACTCTATAAAAAAGATACCTGCACACTTATGTTTATCGCAGCATTGTTCACAATAGCAAGAACATGGAATCAATTGTGCTGCCCATCAAAAGCGGACTGGATTTAAAAAATATGGTACATATACACAGTGGAAAATTACGCAGCCATAAAGAACAAAATATGAACTTTGCAGCAACCTGGATGAACTTAGAGTCTATGATACTGGCTGATCTTTCACAGAAACAAAGAACTGAGTATCACATGTTCTCACTCATAAGTAGACTTTAAGCAACTATCATAATACCGTAAGAAAAGGATTGACAGTAGCAGGAAACTGCAGAGATATGGAGGGAAGGGGAGGTAGGATTGGCAGTAGTGGGAAACTGCCTGGGGAAGTGGGGGCACACCTCATCCACAAGGGAACTTGCACAATGAATATTTGTATACCTAACCCTGAATTGTACCCCACACTTTTAAAATAAAAAATTTAAAGGTGAAAAAATAACCCAATATTTCACCAGCCAGAGATAATTTAGACATATGTATTTCTACACACACATATATACACATACATGATTTATACACATAGCTGAACAAGCATTTCATACACTTAAAAGGGTCCCAAAATATTTGTTGATTGAATAAATAGAAACACAATCCTTGTTATCAAATAGAACCCCACTATATACACACATATGATTTTTCCTGCATAATATGTTATAATCAGATTTTTATATCAATACACATTAATATACATTATTTTTGTAGGCATGTAGTATTTCACTTTATGGATAAATTAACATGTACTTTTATTGTACCACAGTACTGGACATTTAGACAATTTCCATCATAGACATCATTTTTGTGACTATCTTTATATAAGAGCAAACATACACATATATATGTATGTATTAATGTATGCCTATATGCATATGGGTGTTTGCGAGAGCACTGGGCATGTATTTAAGTGCCTTATATATATTCACTCATTTCATTAGTAAAAGTTTAAGGATATTGCTCAGGATCACATGTTAGTGTCAACAGCAGAGCCAGGATTTGAAACCAGACAGTCTGGCTCAAGAATCTGTACCTAACACTACACAATGTTGTTTTTACAACTTGGGCAATTAAGATAAATTTCTAAAAGTAGACTTACATTTAGAAGAGCTAAAATTGAATGAGGATGACCCTCAAGTTATAATGGGGCTATGTCCTGATAAATCCATCATACATTACAAATATCGTAAGTTGAAAATGCATTTAGTACACATAACCTGCCAAGCATCACAACTTAGCCTAGCCTATCTTAAATATGTTAAGAACACTTACCTTTGCCTGAAATTGGGCAAAGTTATCTAACACAAAGTCTTTTTATAATAATGTGTTAAATAACTTGTAATTTATTGATACTATAATGGTTGTATAGATATCTGAAGTATGGTTTCTACTGAATGCATATCATTTCTTTACCTGTAAAGTTGAAGAATCCTAAGTCAAAGCGTCACCAGTGTAAGCTAGTGATACTTGCATTTTTGAAGCATTTTTTTCAGAAGCACATCAGAAATTGCATGCCGCTTAGAAATGCTCAGTTCCACCTTTAGCTTTAATTGTTCCACCTCCACTCTTCTCTGCTGGAAAACCTTTGCCCATTTGTTGAAAATAGTATTCAATAGCAGACACTTTGTAAAGGTGTCTTGAATATGATAACCATGTCAGGCAGAGGTTAAAACACTTTGTGCTTTTTGAACACTTCTCTACCATAGTATATATAATATTTTATTATAATTATTTGATCTATGTCTTCCCTCTCTACCAGAGTGGGAACTTGCTTCTCTAAGCCAAGATTCCTGCCATTCACCTTTGTACCCTTAAAGCCATTGTTGAACGGTACTTGTTGAGTAAATGAATGAATGAACAAAAGAAAGATTCATAAAACTGAATCTAAAAGAAAATAACAGATTGCATTCTAATGGTTTGATAAAAAGTATTTTTTCAAATAGTCGATATTTGCCTCTCAATCTTTCCATATTGCATTAATCATATATATTATCTTTCTTTTCCTATAATTCATCTGTTAATCATGTGATTTTCATGCTGCCTGCCACCAAAAAACATACTACCTTATACTCTAGAGACACCAACTACAACTTTTCTTTCAATGGATTCATATGGAAAAAGTCAGGGTATCTTGAATTCTATTAATGTCTGTAGAGTGACTTAAAAATAAGAATTGTTATATGTGTGCTGAATGTTGCTATTGATCATTAAGTATCACTAGACATAGCCAAATGATTTTCCTTATTATTGACATGAAAATTATTTTCTCTAGGAAAATATTGACTTATTCATAATATTTTCATTTCAAATGGGCTATTACTAGGATATACAATATATACATACTAGCATGCATATTGAAAATATCTTTTCCTTTCCATTACACCTTGTTGATAGAGCTTTATTGATACTTTTCTAGAGTACAGGCTATATTAATTTATCTTAAAATTCTAATACTCATACACAAATTTTAGATTGTAATGCTACTTCAATGAAATTTTCTGGAAAGAATCCTTCTAATGGGTGCAGGAGAAGCCCTGCTTACTCCAGTAATGAGGTTGGTCATGTCAGGAGCTGGAATAGATTGTGACACTATCTCAGATATAGTTTTCTGGGGTTGAGGGAAGAATAGGGAAGGTTCTGGGTTCCTACTAGACTGGTCATGACCTGGCTTAGACATGTACACATTGCCACTATCACCAAGGTTACTATCACCGAGGGAACCCTAAATTGAGAGAGCAAGAAGTAACAATGGGCAGAAAAATGGTTCCAAAGATGGACATTCCAATTTCTGGAATGGGTATGGGTTTTTTTTTTGTTTGTTTGGTTGGTTTTGGTTTTGTTTGAGATAGGGCCTTGCTCTCTCACTTGGACTGGAGTACAGAGGCACTATCATGGCTCATGGCAGCCTTGAACTCCTGGGCTCAAGCCATCCTCCCATCTCAGCCATCCAAGTAGCTGAGACTGCAGACATGCACCACAACATCTGTCTTATTTTTTTTAATTTTTTTAGAGACAGTGTCTTGCTGTGTTTCCAGGCTGGTCTCAAACTCCTGGCCTCAAGTGATCCTCCTACCTTTATTTCATAAAGTTCCGAGATTACAGTCACACACCACTGCACCTGGCCTGGAATATATGAATATGTTACTTTACATGGCAAAGAAAAATCAGCACCACAGATGGAATTAAGTATTTAGCTGAACCTAAAATGGAGAGATTTTTCTGGATTATTCATGAAGTTCAATGTAATCACAAGAGTTTTTACAAGTGAAAGAAGGAGATAGGTGAGAGGGAAACAGAGGGATGGTAGCATAAGGACTTGACCAACTGTGACTGGTTTTGAAGACTATGAAAGAGTGCAACCCATCAAAGGATGTGGGTAGCTTCTAGAAGCTGGAAAAGCCAAGGAAAGGAAACCTCCCTTAGGGTCTCCAGAGGGAATGTTTCTCTGCCAATACCTTGATTTTAGCCACTAGGTCCATTTTGAACTACATTAATTTATTTGTTAGATAATAAACTATAGAAATACAATCCTTATTATCAAATAGAGTCCCACTATATGTACAAAATATATAGTTAAATATGTAAGTTTTGGTAATTTATTAGAACATTAGAATAGTAACAGGAAACTGATACACAACTGTTGCTACTTATTTTTGTCATCTATATTCGTGATGTGCATATATTAATATTTATCAGCAAGTCAAAGATTATTATTATTATCTACTTTTGATGAAGAAACTGTAGGTTGACTAAGATAGCACAGTTGGTAAGTTTCTGAAAAGTGCAACTTGCCTCTTCTGAAGGCTTGAGGAAAGAACTGCTCCACCTAGAAATGGGTGTGGTAGAGAAGAAAGAGGACTAAATCACAAAACACACCACCCTGCTTCCTGTTTTATTTCTACCTCTTATGATAAAGTTTTCTTCGGAATTTAACCTTGTTAAACAATGTGCATTTTCTTGCAAGATTTCAGAGTGGTATAGTCAGAACTTAAACATACTTGTCTCTGCTCCAAAACTAATGAGTTGATCACTCTGAGTTTCTTCCTCCATCCAAAGGGATAATCATATCTATCCTATTTTTCTTAACATCAAATTAGATTAATAAATATGGAAAAGTTACAGTGCTCAATAATGTCATATACATAGTATTGCTATTTTTCAGGCTTTGGAACATTTCTTTAAGACATTGGCTTATTCTCTGACTTATTGAAAAGATGGTAAAATAGTTGCAACTCTGTCAGTTGATATGCTGAGTCAGTGTACAAGGTATACAAAAGGCTTTCCTGAGTGAATCTGTTGTACACAGATGTCCTTCCCATGTGCATTTTCAGCTCATTGGCCTAGCACGTGTCAATGTACATAAAAGTTGGGCATTGTCAATCTGAAACTTGAAAAGCCCCTTGGAAGTTAAGTATATTAGAGGTTTTAGAGAAAAGGAAGCGTTTGGTGGAACTTAGAGCTACATAGACTTTCCAGACATAAATAAATACTTTTATAACCCAAATTTATTTGAAATCATCTAGGAATTATCAATTTAGCTAACAAGAATGTTAAACAGAGCTTTTAAATTCCCATCTTAAGGAAAGAGTTGATTCTGTATGCTTATAAAATATTTACCACATGAATTCCTAGGTTACAGATTATACAGAGGAGGGTAACAGTCATCCAAGTTGCTTTAATTTCACAGTCTTTTGTGAAACAATGTTTTAATCAAACGTTTCCTCATGATTCTGCCAACATGAGTGACCCTGTATTGATCTTTTCATTGTTTCTGTCTATGGTGAGCAGAGGAAAAGTCCAACTGGAATAAGAGTCAAAGACATTTCACTTTTCCCACGGGTACTCATGCCTGAACAATATGCTGTCTTCCTTGGCTCTTGTTAGGACGGAAGCTTATCCTGCAGACCTAGCTTAGGTAAAAGCCAAGGAATATATTTGGCCAGCTGAAGTTTTTAGAGCTCTTTAATTAAGTGTAAATTAATTTTCACAGTTAGGAATAGTTATTATGAGCAATGATGCAAAATACAATGCGAAGCATTGATCGTGATATGTGGATCAGTAAGAAACTTACTGTATTTTAAAGACACTCTTATTTGTCTCTACGTACGTTGCTTGGACATGAAATAAGAAAGCAGGGACACTTCTTGAGTTATTGAGAGTATGGGTGGTTAATGTGGGGCATGAATAATGATTCACAGATTGAGAGCAAATGTTATTTTCACCTTGGAGCCTCAAAAGGAAATGCCTGACCCTGCAGGAGGAAGAATTTTAGTACATACCCCCTCCTCTTTGCTATAACACACAGAACAGTCAGCTTAAGCTAAACTCTGTTAGAAATACTTTATATGGTCAAATTATGCTTACATTTTATTACTAAATCACGATGAAGACTTTGAGGTTTTTTACAACTAGATTCTGAAAATTACAATCCAATACAACAATTACATCATCATAAGTGTGGAATATTTGTCATGCAGTGGCTAGTATGAACCGGGCAACTCAAGAGGATGTTTCAGTGGTTTATTAAAATTTACATTTAAACCCTGCGTTTTAATTTTTTGGTAATTTTGAATCATGCTCCCCTTACATAGCTGATTTGGCTCCCTTTTCTCCTTCCTCCTTTCTACCCTTCCCTCCCTCCCTTTCTCCTTCCCTTCCTGCCTTCCTTCTTCTAAAATTAAGATTCTAATTGCCTTTATTTTTTAACTTGTTGGGAAAAGAAGCAAATTATTTTTTGTTTTCCTTATAGCATCCAGATTCTTACCCATGTTAGCTTTCCCTGAGAAGTGCTTCCATTGTTCTTCAGGTCAGTGTTTCCTGTTTTATTTTAAACTGGTGAATAATTGGCTTTCCTTTCAGTGGATCATCCTATTTGCCTTTATATTTTCTTGATTTCTCTACCTTTATTTAAATCTCAAGTTGGGTAAATGTCTCATTCATTGTCTTTGCTCTGGCACCTCTACAGTTATCCTCTTTCAGCCCTCACTTTTCTGCTGTCATTTGGACTGGTTGCTTTCTATTTATGCTACCTTACAAATTTGGTAACTTTTGTCACTGTTCCGAATCACAATCACTATTTTTTTTAAAGATGTGGGATACAATTCAGGGTTAGGTATACAACAAGCATTGATTATGCAGGTCCCCTTGTTGATGAGGTGTGCCCCTCCCTCCCCAAACAGTTTCCCTCAATTGCTGATCCCACTCCCCACCCTCCCCTGGCAGTTTCCCACTACTGCCAATCCCTTTCCTATAGTGTTATGATCATCGTTCAAGGTCCGCTTATGAGTGAGAACATATGGTACTCTTTTCTTTGTTTCTGTGATAGATCACTGAATATGATCGATTCGAAATTCATCCAAGTTGTGGTGAAGTCCATATGTTTGTCCTTCTTTATGGCTGCATAATATTCCACTGTGTATATGTACCACATTTTTTAAATCCAGTCTAGCTTTGATGAGCAGCATGGTTGGTTCCATGTTTTTGTGTTTGTGAATAGAGCTGCAGCAAACATACGTGTGCAAGTATCTTTTTTGTAGAATGGTTTTAGTTCCTTCGGGTATTTTCCTAATGGGGAAATTCCTGGGTCATATGGAAGGTCAATTTCTAGTTCTTTTAGAAATTGCCACACTGTCTTCCAAAGAGGTTGCACTAGTTTGCATTCCCACCAGCAGTGTAGAAACCTTTCCTTTTCCTCTGCATCCCCACCAACATCTGTTGTTGTTTTGCTAATGATAACCATTCTCACTGGGGTTAGGTGGTATCTCAATGTGTTTTGATTTGTGTTTCTCTGATGATTAGTGAGGCTGAGCACTTCGTGTGTCTGTTGGCTGCCATATCTTCTTTTGAGAAGTGTCTATTCATGTCTTTTACCCACCTTTTAATGGGGCTGTTTGTTTTTTTCCTTTCGACACGTTTGAGTTCCTTGTAGAATCTAGGTCTTTGTCAGTTATACAGTTGGCAAATGTTTTTCCCCATTCTGTGGGCTGTCTCCCTGCTCTCTTGACGGTTTCTTTGGCTTTGTAGAAGCTTGTCAGTTTAATGAGGTCGCACTTGTCTATCTTATTTCTTATGATATGAGCACTTAGGTTTCTGATCAGGAATTGGTTGCCAGTTTCAATTTCCATAAGGGTGTCTTCTGTATTTTTAGGATTCTTATAGTTACGATTAGGTCTTTGATCCACTTAGAGTTAATTTATGTGTATGGTGATAGGCAGGGGTCCTGTTTCAATCTTCTGCATGTGATCAGCCAGTTTTCCCAGTACCATTTACTGAATAGGCTCTCCTCTCCCCAGTGGTCGTTGTTGGAGGCTTTGTCAAAGACAAGTTACAACCACTATTTTCTATGTACCATATTCAGTGGTGCACAGATAAATGTTTAACAATAGGTTCTCATATCAAATCCTGATTTTTAATATATTCTGATGATCTTATTACAAATATTCCCATCATAGTAGACGTCAAGTTACCAACTATACATCTCTGACATGGAGTTGGAAAGAGATGCCTACAGTTCCCAGCCAGTGCCGGTGCCTCCCACAGGCCACTGATTAGGACCATTTTGACAAAATAATTTCAAAATAATTGCATTTATTCTTTTTCTGAGTTAACAAAGCAAGCTAGATATTTAATTTCATTTGATGGCTCTAGGTCGTTATTATTAGTAGTATCACACACTACTGTAAAAAGAAATGTCTCTAAAGACAATGACATTTAGTCGGGAGATATTTGCCAAAAAGACTAAAGAACTAAATACCTTCAGTTGGAAATAAGATAAAATAATTAGATTTTAAAAATACAATGGTATATTGTTTATTTGTAAAGTATTTTGTTGTTTGATGGCTTTCTAAAGCATCATATTCAAGTCTGGTTTTCACAGTTTGTGTGGTTGCTACAGCTACCCTTCACCTTATTCTTGATAGAATTCCCTCCCTGTTTTTGATGGCCTTTTATTGGCACTCTTATTTCAAGCCACCTCAAATCCACTTTTTAATTTCCCAGGGAATAAATATTAATAAACAGAGATAATGTCTTGAATATAGAATGCAAATTTTCAAATAAGTGGCATTAATTTGGCTTCTCTTTCATTACATGTGTATTATTTAATATCTTAAAAGAGAAAGCTATCTATGTGTCTTCTGACAGAAAAGAAAATGAGTTTGTCTCTATTTGAAAAGTTCATTTGAAAGGTTTTTGTGATGCACAACTGCCTTAAACTATGGCTGCTTTTCAGAATGAATTACCTGTCCCTGCTCTTCAGAGATTCACTTTTCTTTTCTTTCTTCTTCTTCGTTTTTGTTGTTGTTGTTGTTGTTGTTCCTGAGCACATTAGTCCTGTTTGGACATTTTTAAAAAATGCATATTTATATCACTGGTGGGCCAACAAATAAAATGCTGCATTTTTAGGGAAAGATTCCTGGGAACTAACTAGAGATACAAACAGGAGATTGAAAACAAGGTGCTGCATCTTACTCTGCTTTAATATTTTGTATTTAAGCCATCTCTGTACATTTGTGGATGTACATCACTTCATGACCTGGAAATATCTGTGAAATTAATGTAGATCTGGTGTGGTTTATCTTTAGCATTAGCTCTTTTCTCTTTTCCTCCACAGCTTGCTGAAGTCAAATTTTAACGAAAGTAAATTCAGCTTACTGAATGGAGGACATTTATTTATGTCCAAGGAAATTAAAGCTATCCAGGCATACACCTGCCACATAACTAGAAAAATACCTAGAATGCTATTTCCATTTCAAAACTGCAGTTTCTAGGGCCAACAGTATGGCAAATCACTGAACCATTTGATTAGAGTTACTATTTTATCAACGCAAATCTAAAAATTACCTGAAATGTATGATAATTTGTGTCCAAATACAGCAGACAGAATTGTAAAATTTCCAATATAGAATACAAGAAGTATCATGTGTATGTGATGACATTGTTGGTATTCATTGGACCATATGAAATGCATCTGTTTGATTATAAATAGTTAAAGGTATTTTTAGAAATATCTTTATTTCATTTTTTAGAAATGAAAATGTATATAATGCAAATATAATAAACGATGACAGGTTTAAAATTGTATGGTCTCATAATTTCCATTTGGATATTTAGAAAAAGATTTTACCTAATCTATCTATTTTCATGTAGGCATGTGATGTCAATAAAATGTGATTCTAAGGGACTATTTAACTCTAGTTTTACATCAGGGTCTTGAGACTGGAATAAGTAAATAAATAAGCTTCATTTTGAAGAGGTGCTTCGTCATTATCAGCACTGGCAAACTAAGGGGAAAAAAGAAACAAAATAAATTTGGCTGATGTACATTTCACACAGGAAAGCAGGAATGGGTGGGAAGTTTTGTTTTATGTTCCAAAATGATACTAGTTCTAATATTGCAAGCCTGAAGTTATAGCTTTTTGTTCTAAGTATGTTATACTAAGCCAATGATTTTACTTAAAATAGTGATGAATTTAGGTCATAAAATATCTGTCTGAGTTCTCTTCTGTAGAAAATGATACAAGGAGTGTATTTCTAGCTCTCCAGATTAGTTTAAAATCTATGTGTACGTGAAGGTATAGTTATCAAAGTTATCTTAGTATATTTTCTGAGAGAAGTTGTATAACACAAGATGAAACAAGTTTCAAAATTCTATTGATAAAGATGTCAAAAAGTGTGATTGAAATTGAATATGCAAGCCGGGCTCGGTGGCTCAGCCTGTAATCCCGCACTTTGGGAGGCTGAGGTGAGTGGATTGCCTGAGCCCGTGGGTTCGAGACCTGCCTGAGCAACTTGGCGAGACTTCATCTCTACAATAAATCGAAAAATAAAAAAAAAAAAGAAAGAAATTGAATATGCAGACTTCTCCAGCCATGAAATAAAGATTAAAATGGTATGATGATGCTCAACTTAGATGCTAATGAACTTCCTTTGCTTTGTTGTAGCTCTCAGCATTAGAGAGGCAGATCTTTGACTTCCTTGGTTTCCAATGGGCACCTATTCTTGGAAATTTTCTACATATAATAGTTGTCATATTGGGTTTGTTTGGAACCATTCAGTACAGACCACGATACATCATGGTGGTAAGTCTTATTTTTATCATTTCTATTCATATGAATGCTACACAATTGCTATAAGAATGTAAATAAATAATTTTAAATGGCCCCCTCTGAAATGTTGTGACACAACTGTTCTAGCCCTTAAATATTCAATTCTGTTAAGAAATGATCATTTGTAGAAAAGACACACAATGTATGTTTCATATTGAGAGAAAAGTAACATGCCCACAAGTGTGAGATGATATAGCGTGACTCAGAGTGTACCTAAATTCAAGTTTCACAAGGAAATTTAAACTAGGGTTTGGGAAGTAGAAAGTTTGGCTGTGGTCTTGATGTTATGTGAGATACAGTGCACGCTGTCAATGTATTAACCTATCATTAACTTTCAGTGACATTTGTCACTAAACCCAAAAAGCAAACGTGTCTAGCATAATTGTTTAACCATTGAAAAACAAAAATATAATTTAATTTCTTAATTGACAGAGCATTACAAATGCATGGAGTGAAGGATATTTGGTACACATTTCTATGGTATCTTGCATTATATATTATTTAACATTTTTTAATTTTGTCCAGATAAATTTGAAACATAAACCTATTCTCCAAAGTACGCCAAACGTGGTCAGCACATACTCCATTACGGGACAGGTTAATAAGGTGTATTCTGAGATCCACAGTCTAATTGAAATTGTTTATAGTAATTAGCTGTCTTTTCTATAAAAAGAGGGCAGTATTGTAGGCTATGCATGTAAGAAGGTTATGAGAAACAACAAGCATAAGTAAGTATTATAAGGTAGAGTAACATATTCTAAAATGTTCCTTGAGCTGGAATAAAGTAACAGGACTAGATAATGTCACTGACGTATACCTACAGCTTCATTCTCTAGAAATCATCTGTGGTTTCTCGTGTTCAGAATTAATGAATATTTTTTGCAATGCAGTGATATTGCCTCATTAAAATCACAGACTTTAAAATCTACCATCTGCCGGGCTCTGTGGCTCAGCCTGTAATCCCGCGCCTTTGGGAGGCTGAGGTGAGTGGATTGCCTGAGGCTGCGGGTTCGAGACCCGCCTGGGCAGCGAGACCTCATCTCTACAATAAATCAAAAAATTAGCCGGGAGTGGTAGCACATGCCTTTAATTCCGTTTACTTGGAAGGCTGAGGCGGAAGGATCGCCGGAGCCCAGCAGGTCGAGGCTGCGGTGGCCGGGAGCGGCCACTGCACTCCAGTCTGGGCTACAGAGTGAGACAACAACTCAAAAAAAAAAAATCTACCATCTTTCAATTTGATGTAATCAAATATTTTCACTCATAAACAAACCTTGAACAATTATCTTAATACTATAAGAAAGTATTGGCAGTAGGGGGAAACTGCCAAGAGGGGGGTCAGAAAATAGGAATGGCAGTAGTGGGAGTCTTCCTGGGGAAGGGGGGGGCATATCTCATCAACAAGGGTACCTGCATAATGAACATTTGAATACCTAACCCTGAATTGTACCCCACATCTTTAAAATAAAAAAATTAAAAGTTAAAAATAAATAAAATAAAATGTAAAAAGAAGAGAATAAAGTTATTTTTTCTGTTTATGCACCAATTCTCTATTTAGAATTTGAAAATTGCCTTTTTTATATCCTTCATCATGTCACAGTGATGTAGGTACAGGCCCACAGAACAGACTGCACTGCCTTGGACACATTTGATGTAGTTCAGTTTGCTGCAGGGGCTAAACAATTTCTGCTCTACTTTTCTTGTCTTACAGACAGCCTCGGTTAAGCCACTGCATAATCTACTAGAAGATTTTTTCATGGAGTTGGACTTGCAGCTAAACATACTTCAATATCATGCAGGATATCAAACTATCATTGGATTCTCAATATGTTCTGTTTTTTTAACTATGAACATAGAACACTTTTACTCACCGCAGACTGCTTTATTTTATAATGTTGGTGGTCTGCCGAAGCACAAAATGCCAGATGGCTCTGAAGCCATAGATGATTTTCAGAGAATGAAGCCATAGGTGTACATCAGTGACATTATCCAGTCCCGCTACTTTTACCTGCTAAACATTAACCCTACACACTATTCACACAACTACTGCCTTGGTTGAAACTTATACCTTCTCTATCCTGTGTATGGACTCTTACATTCAGTGAGAGTCTTACTTTCAGACATGTCTCTTAATTTTAGTGTCTCTCTCTTCTGCTGTGTTCTTTGTGCTTTTCCTAAATCATTATCTTAACACCTTCACTGGCTCCTTAGCAGGTTAAGATCTAAGGATATGCCTGCCTGACGCACTTGATCAAACTAATGCCTCACAATTTTTATCTTTTCTTTATCTTTTTTCTCTTTCTCCCTATCTCGTCCATTCCTTCCTTGCCCCCTCCCTCCCTTCTTTCCTTTTCTCCATTTTTTTTCTTCCTTCCTTCCTTTTGTCATTTATTCATTCATTCAAAAGATATTTACTGATTTTCCGCTATGTATTAGGAATTGTGTTGGGTATGGACTACCCTGGTGAGCAAATACAGACACATTCTCTGCCTTTCTGCCTACGTACCTTACAGTCTATTGAGGGGAGATGTGTCTTGATCTAATAGTTGTCCCCTAAAATTATGAACTTCACAGCAACTTGGATGGATTTAGAGTCTATAATACTGAGTGATCTATCACAGAAACAAAGAACTGAGTATCACATGCTCTCACTCATAAGCAGAGCTTGAACAATTATCGTAATACTCTAAGAAAAGGATTGGCAGTAGTGGGAATCTGCCGGGAGAGGGAGGGGCACACCTCACCAACAAGGGTACCTGCATAATGAACATGTGTATACCTAACCTGAATTGTGCCCCACATCTTTAAAACAAAAAATAGAAAATAAAAAATAAATATCTTGATAAAAAATAAAGTTGTTCCACTAAAAAATAAAATAAAATAATTGTCCACCAAAATGTTAAACTGCAATTGTGAAAGTTGTAGAAGGGAGTGCATTGTGCCATGAGATGTCTAATGGGGGATCTGACTCTATCAGGGTGACAGAATAAGGTACCCTGCAGAAGTAACTGGAAGCTGAGATCTGCAGTTCAAGTGTGGGAGTGAGTCTACCAGGAAAGAAGAAGGTGGCAGGGGTTCTGGGCAGAAAGTGCCGTAAGGTCCATGAAAGCAGGACTACAGCAGTAGTTCCCATTCATTCATTAAGCGTTTAATGAGGACCCACTGAACTGTCCTTTCATGAGTGCTTTAATTGGAAGCTACAACTGATGGTGTGAAATTAATGCTGGTGAGAAAAAAATGAAAATGAATTCAGCACATGTCACATCAATCAGGGTGTTCCTCAAGAGTCACCGATTTTTCAGTAGCAGTGAGAGGAGTCCTGGAGCAGAATTCGTAGTTACTTTTCACTGAGTGCGAAAAGAGCTTTTTGATTGCAAGAGATTTTTCCTCAAAATCATTTCTGTTATCTTTAGTCTTGGCTTCCTTTATTGACTGAAACAATCACCAATAGGTGAGAATTAAATGTAATCCATTTCGATCTAGCAAACATTTTGGAGCACAATGCACTCTTGGCACATTGCACTCTTTCATATCACTTATCACAATTGCAGTATAGCATTTATGTGGACAACTATTTGATAAAAAATACACCTCCCCTCACTAGACTGTAAGTAAATAGGTAGCAAAGCAGAGAATGTGTCTGTCTTTGCTCATCGGGTCTATGCTAAGTGCTCACCCAGAGATTAATAAACTATGTCTGTTCACCATAACAATTTTTAAAAATTTTTCTCAGATTTGTTGTTTGATTTTTAAATTTTATGTTTTTGACAGAAAATTTGCACAGTTGTCCCCTTATTCTTTTTAAAATTAGAGAAATAATATCCGATTATTAAAAAACCAAAATGACCAAAAGTATCTAAGAAAAAATGTGAAACTACTCCACTTGTTCATCCCATCTCATATCTCAGGGATCAATGACACCAGCAGTCTGATGTACAAGTTTCTTATCACTTTCCAGGCAAATGCAAACATGTGTTTGAAACATTGTTAAAAACAAAAATGGGATTATATATATTGCCTTACAACATGTTTTATATCCTAAAACACAGTATGAGTCATTTTCACGTCAGTAAAATACATCTTCATAGTTTAAAAATGTATCATGTAATATGGATATACCATGTGTTTATACAACTGCTCCTCCATTCATGAACATTTAGATTGCTGCTTAATATTATAAACAATACAGCAACAGTCATAGTTATATAAGCATCTTTGTATTATTATGCACTTATCTCTACAGAGTAGTTTCCTAGAAGGAATTTCTGGATCAATGGATATATTTAAAATTTTCATAGTTATTATCAAACTGTCCCCTAAAAACACTATACCAAATTACACTTTCCTCAGCAAAAGCAAATAAAATGACTTGTAACCCCAGCTACTCAAGAAGCTGAGGCAAGTGAATCCCTTGAGCCCAGGAGTTCAAGCAACATAGAGAGATCCCATTAAAAAAACAAATTCTTAAAAAAATAACCCATTTAAAAATAGATATAATCAATATTTTTTTCATAATAAAAGGGACTTGTTATTCATTTAAGCACTTGTGAGGGTCAGAAATAACATTATACTTTATTGTTTACTCTTTTTTTTTTACATTCAAGGGGTACGTGGGCATGTTTGTTGCATGGGTAGATAGTGTAATGATAAAGTTTGGGCTTATATTGAACTCGTACCCAATTAGTGAGCATGGTACCCAATAGGTAGATTTTTAACCCTTGCCCCTTTCTTCCCCGCCCCCCTTAGGATTTCCCAGTGTCAGTTGTTTCCATCCTAATGCCCATGTGTACCCATAGATCCTAACCATAATGAATTGTTCATAATGAAAAATATAGAATTAGAATATGGATGGCACTGCAACAATTTAATGGAGCTCACAATCTACTTTTGCAAACACACAGGTAATTAAGTCATTGTCATTCCCAACAGCAAATGGAGTTCATCACAATTGAATTTACAGAATTAATCACCCTTATGAAATTGTTTATGTACAGAACCATGGAGAACAAGCTTTGTAACAGTGTCTATAGGCAAACTTCCAAACTCTTTAGAGTGTAAATCAAAGCTTATAAAAATTCCTCCTTTACTTATCCCTCCTGTACCTTCTGTATGCCCCACTTGGCTGCCTTGTGCCTACCATGTGAATGATTTATATTTTCCAGAAACCACATGCTGTTCTTGCCACCTTAGTTTGCACATACTGCATCTCCTCCCTGGAATACGTGCATCTCCTTATCCTCTTGGAAAGCTCCTAATAATCCTTTCACTAAATTGTCACTTTTTAAAAGCCTTATCTGACTGCCCCACACAAGGGAAAGTGCCTCTTCCTCTCTGCTGCTGTAGATCCTGGTAACTTTCTACCCTAGTACCCTATTCACTTGTCATCTGGCTTCCCTGCCTGTCTAACTCCATTCGACACAGTACTTCTGGAAGGCCAGACTGTGCCTGTCTGTTGCTGTATTCTGGATCTACTTCTGTATGTGCAGACCTTTAGAGATGTGTAACACTTGATTGAGCAAATAATAAACAAATTAAAGGTGATTAGATAAAAATAATAATACAAGAAGGGCTAAGTGATTTCTTATCTCAGAATATGTCAACAATATTTCAGCAAGATAAAATGGTCTTACATAAGTTTTGCTTATCTCAGTCTGAACTCAGCTGAGGAATTTACTTGAAAAATGATCTGTGCTGTGCTACCTGTACCTACCAGGTTACCCCTCAAGACTTTTTTTTTTTCTTGGAAATATAATGTTGTGAGCTCCTGCCACTGTAATGTTATTAGAAGAATTTAACTAAATCACAGAATGAAAGAGCAATTATTTCCCTCCAGATACCATACCAACTGATAAGGTGCCATTTACTATTTTTAGTTAATTTTAGAATACAAAAACAATAGCTGGGCTCGGTGGCTCAGCCTGTAATCCCGCTTTGGGAGGCCAAGGTGAGTGGATTGCCTGAGCCCACAGGTTTGAGACCCGCCTGGGTAACTTGGTGAGACCTCATCTCTACAATAAATCAAAAATTAGCTGGGCATGGTAGCGCACTCCTGTAATTCCAGCTACTTGGAAGACTGAGGCGGAAGGATCACCGGAGCCTCCAGTCTGGGCAACAGAGTGAGATTCCAACTCAAAAAAAAAAAAAAAAATACAAAAACAATTTTGACAAATTAAAATATATTTTAATGTGATACATATACCCAATGGAATATTACGCAGCCATGAAGAACAAAACAATGGCTTTCACAACATGGATGCTGCTGGAGAGCATCATACTAAGTGAATTTTCACAGAAACAAAAAACTAAGAACCACATGTTCTCACTCATAAGTGAACCCTGATTGCTAGTCACAGAGCATGAGGGTATGATTGGCAGATGCTGGATACTGCTAGGGGAGGGAGCAGAGAGGAAGTCACATGGCAACATTCTGGGTACCTGATCCACTATCAAGGGGAAAACGGGCCAGTTAGAAGCCCAGACTTCCCCTGCATGGAACTTAGTATACCCTCACTTGTATCCCACAACTCTAAAATAAAATGGATACCGTTATATTATAGAACTATATATGCCACACACATATATATTAGCGAAGGTGCAAGGTGGGGTATATACATTTGGGGATACCAATCCAGTCTTGGGGTTTGAATGTACCTTACATGCTTCTTTAGCTATAACAATTTAACTGTCATAAGAAATTATAATAGAATCAATTATTTTCTATCTATTTTGATAAATCTCATTCCTGAGCTACTGCTCAACATGAAGTTAAGAGTGCTAGGTTTTGAATCATCTGGTACCAAATTTAAATACCTCTTCATCAATTATCATGCCCACTTCGACAGCACATATACTAATTACGTCTTCACCAATTATTGGCTGTGATGTGAAGCTTTGGGACATTTATTTGCTTTCTTTGTGCCATAGTTAACTCAGATAAAAACCTGACTCATGGACCTTATTTTAGAATTATATAATATATACGATTTGCTAGCTATAGGTTAACACAGAGTAAATGCTTTTTGACAGATGACTGATGTCTTTTTTCACCTTCACTCTGCTTTCCTTGCCATTAAGATATAAGAATGGAGCCGGGCTCGGTGGCTCAGCCTGTAATCCCGCGCCTTTGGGAGGCTGAGGTGAGTGGATTGCCTGAGTCCGCGGGTTCGAGACCCGCCTGGGCAGCGAGAACTCATCTCTACAATAAAATAAAAAAATCAGCCGGGCGTGGTAGCACATGCCTGTAATTCCGGCTACTTGGAAGGCTGAGGCAGAAGGATTGCCGAAGCCCAGCAGGTCGAGGCTGCGGTGGCCAGGAGCGGCCACTGCACTCCAGTCTGGGTGACAGAGTGAGACTCCACCTCAAAAAATAAATAAATAAAAAGATATAAGGATGGTAGGTAGCTCTTAAAATTATTATAGACGTGAATACTAATTCCATGAAATGTGACTACAATGAGTGAGCAAGAAAGTACTCCAAGTTTTTTGTTGTTGTTGCAAGTCTAATATATTGTACATAATATTGTAGCAGACTGGTTCATATATGAAACAATAATG
The DNA here is from genome assembly GCA_027257055.1 of Cephalopachus bancanus. NCBI lineage: Eukaryota > Metazoa > Chordata > Mammalia > Primates > Tarsiidae > Cephalopachus > Cephalopachus bancanus. The sequence goes on along the minus strand of JAPVLO010000096.1, from coordinate 634,068 downwards.
AATGAATCAGTGGTCATTTTCATAACTAGAAAATAAGCAAGCCCAGAAAGTAAAAACAAGTGATATTATAGACTAATTGCTCAGTGGAGAAGAAATAGACTAGAAGACTTACAAAGTTTATTTCAATTTAAAAATGCTGAAAAATCCTCGTCAAACTAGGGCATATTTAAGAAGCCACAAAGAACACATGAACATTCTTTTCTCATTGTTATGGGGTTTGTCTGTGTGAATTAAGATCTAAAATATGTATATAGAACACAAGAAAAGTAAAAGAGAGAGAGAAATTACACATAGAGCTGTTTTTTTCTTACTTTGAGAAAGTGAGTCTTCTTTACTACAAGTATACCTCATTAACTGGATATATGAGCACATAGGCATGCTTCATAAAACAAAAGGTATTTGTTAAAAATTGAAAGTCTTACCTCCTTTCAAAATTCTTGCTTTAGTTGAATTATAAATAAAGTACCCCACTTCTAAAAGAAGGCAGGAAGAATAGACAGTCTTTTAGGCCATAGAACATAAAGTAAAGCAAGACTTTAGTAAGGAAATGAACCAAAGTACAAAACCATATGACAGGTCTTAATTATTAGGATTATGTTCTAACTCCACAAGTATTCTTTTAGTGATTCTATTCCTAGTCATAACAAATGTATAATAAAACAAATATACTTAAAAATTACAGCACAAACTTAGTGACTGCAGTGTATTCAGAATACAATACTTTTATGTTGGTCCTAATACTCCCTGCCTAGCTAAATTTCTATGGATGCATTTGTATGTCTAATATCTCTTTATGTCTAGGATCAGACCTGGGTCTCAAGGGCACTTTAAGGTATATAGTTTACATCTCATCACAATTCAAAATCGATACTACAAATATTCTTCATTCTCAATCAACACATACAGATTTATAAAGAAAACTTCTAATATAAACATATTAGAAGAAATGCTATAATATAATATTGCTAAAATAAACCCTCCATGATGTTTGTATTATGCATGTCACATTAATTGAAAAATACAAAGATATGTCATCCCAAACATTGACAGCTATAGAATATATATGAATGAAATTATTTTTTGATAAACTGGTAATTTAGTGACTTGGTCACTTGACAAATTGCTAATTTGTCATTTATCTATAATCCTTTTCCTAGGATTTTTTTTTAAATCAAGCCTATCATGTAATTCTTCAGCATCCCATCTCTGACACTAAATAGGTTTCAAATCCTAACTCTGACATTAAATAGGTGATTAAATGATTGCCCCTCTGTCTAGGCTTTAGTGTGAAAACTGAATGACATGAGCTATTTAAAGTTCTTAGCATAGTACCAGGAACACAGAAAGCACCACCATAATAACTCTTGTTATTGTCAAAAATGTAGAAACTGACAGTTGGAGTTTACTTAGCCTGGTAATTTTACCTTTGAAAGTTTAGAAGTAGCATCAATTGTACACCTGTGGGAGATTCTGAATACACTTTCATCATTAAGTTTGCGGTAAAATTTTAATGTAGATTTATTTTATTAAACGTTTGTTATGACTAGGAATAGATTCTCTAAAAGAATACTTGCAGAGTTAGGATAGAGTCCTAATAATTAAGTCCTATCACATGGTTTTGTAATTTAGTTCATTTGCTTACTAAAGTCTTGCTTTATGTTCTTTCCTTAACCTTTGACGCTGGCTTTTTTCTCATAACTTAGATGTTGCCTTTGCTCTTCCATTTCAACATTCTTATAGTTAAATTTATTGAGAATGAAAAATATCTGACACAAATGCTGTCTTATTAGCAAGTGCATCAAAATGTGTTATGGTTATTGTGACTTGCAAAATGTATCCATAAAGGATATAGGTTAGCTCTTTATAATTATTGCAGCACCAGCAATATACCAAAAATCAAATACCAAAAATCTCATTATATATTTTTACTTGTTTTTTTGCCTATGTTAACTTTTATAGTTTCCAGCTAAATTTCCTGTGACTTGAGGCCTTTAGTTGATTATTGTTATTGCAGTATTCTTTAAAGAAAAAAACTCTTCTCACCAAAAAAAGTACAATGGGACATTATTAAATGTAACAAATTATAGGACTGCACAACTACATGAGATAATTTTGAAAGCTCCCAAAATTCGTAGATGACAGAAAGACACAATATGTAACTTGAATTTTACAAATAGTTAAAACTTCTGATTAAATTTATAATAGAAACATGGCTCTTTTATACAGTCTAAAATTCACAATTGTATTATTTGACACAGCCTAGAATAAAGAAATGATTTCGATATTTATTTTAATTTAAAACCGGCATGTAACAATTTTAATCATTGATAGAGATAAATAATGAGCTACATTTATTTTAAATGACTATTTATTATAAAAAGTTAGGAATTCATGGTTGTCTGTGATAAAGTAAAAGAATGGGCAAACCATTGTATTTCATCTGTTATTTGCATTCTACAATAAGTACTAATTATCCTCAGTCAGCCAAGCTGTTCTGTTTGTCAGTTCTTTGGGCATTAGTTTCTTTGTCTGCATAAGAAAGTATGGGTGAGATGAGCCCTAAGACTCTTTCCATCCATGAGTCTCAATTCAGGGCTACTTAATTAAGATTGACTAATGTTCTGGGGGAAGACACTTCTAATAGATAATATGTTAATACAACCAATTAGTCAGTAAGACCAGCAGGCTTAGAGATTGTTAGATGTGATTGGTAAGTATTTTTCAATTATGAAGATGTTGTTTATTTGGTCATTCTTAATTCTATTTATTAATTTATGTGCTTTTAAAAAATACTTTATATAATTATATGTTTATTATAGGATTATGCTGAAGGTATACATTCTACTCTTAATAAAATAGTCTAACAAATGAAAGTTCGTTGATTTTGCTCACATGTTTATTTTCAAACATTCAGGGAGGTGGAAGTGCTGAATTTTGACTAACAGCCCTAAAATTTGACAGTTTTATATTATAACTTAAAGATTATAGCTAAATAAATAGATAGATCACAAAAAAAATGCATAATTGTGTTGTCTGGAAAAAAATAATACTCCATAAATAAATCAAGTCAGCACTTGGATTTAACTTGTACCTGCAAGCCAGCAAAGAAAGCCCTTCAAAAGTAAATCCAGCTTTATTGGTGTCTCCTGAAAGCAGTAGAAACTATTGGATTTTTAATTTCTAGATATCTTAGGGGACTTCATAAGGAGCACTCTTTTCTGAGCTCTCCCTGTCTGTTTCTTCCCAGAAGGCAGACTTATTGACATTTTTATTATTGATTTATTTTGTGTACATGCCTTTCATCTCCACATTTTTCTTGTCTTTCTTTCCTCCCCCTTCTCTCTAGTATACGGTATGGACTGCCCTCTGGGTCACCTGGAATGTGTTCATTATCTGCTTTTATTTGGAAGTAGGTGGACTTTCTAAGGTGAGTTTATCATACTTTTGAAGTACACTTTGAAAACAGCACATTTATAAATAACTATTATGACTATATACTATGATTGTGACTATATACTATATACACAAACTACACTTATTGTTGTGAGTAATGTAATACTAGTCAAAAAAGATTGATCTTGTGAGTATGTTTACATAATCGAACTTCAAAACAATTATTTTATGGTATAGTTTGTTATGCTGAAGTTGGACTCAGCTTCCAAGGTATTCCCCCGTCCATATTTAAAGACATCATGTCACAGTGACCGCAGCCAAAGGGTTAAGTGAAAAATTGTCTAACAAGCCAGAGTTTAAAATAAGAAAAGGGATTGACTGAGATGTTAATGTAGCAAACATGAATGGCAAATTTCTATCTTTGCTGGAATATTAACTCTGAAGAAAAAGTTTGACAAAGTATGAAATCCTTACATAGGTAATTGGAGCACATGTTTGCTAACAAGAAAATATATCCATATGGTAATTCCTAATTTGAAATCTTGATCAGACCAAAGACAGTTGTCTTAATGAAGCATGATACACTTGTTATTTCTGTGTGAGGTTAAAAAAATTGGGTTATTACAGTTCTGGTCACTCATGCTAATCCTCATTCAAGTGTCTTTCTAGAACTATCAGCAGAGCACGGGATTTTATTTTGCCTCCTGCAAAAATGTCTTGCCCCCTAAATGGAAGAGTACCTTGGGTTAAGTTTCTAGTTGTGTTTCTTAAACATTTTCATGTAAGCCAATGCAATTATCATGGCAGAGAAGAAATATAACAGTATTATTACAGAAAATATAATAAAGCTGTCACTTTTTAGACTTCTCAGTATCAACTATAGTTGTGCTAATTTATTCTACTGTTTTATGACAGTTTTCAATTTTCTAAGTCATACATGTATACTTTTGATCTTGGAAAATCTGCCTTGACCAGCAAGAATACTTTTAGAATTGTTAGCTTCCATTGAAGGTAACAGAACATGTTTGATTCAGCCAAGCAGCAAAAATTCCTGAAGGATTTTTTTCCCAGAGGCTCCAGAGGTGGTTACTCTCTTTGTTCTGCTCTGTAATAACTGTAATTAGAACTTGTCATCATTTTCACGTATTGGAAAATGTATTAAGGAACTAGAAATGGCATTTCCAATACTGAGTCTCATACGCAAAGTACTAACATCTACCTTACATAATTGTTATTGATTGTAGTTCACTACTAGCTTCTAAGACAGAAAAAAGTATTTAAATCAAAACACACTTTCTTTTGTAAATGCAGATTATTAAGTAAATAATTTTCAAATGCAAATCTTATGAATAAAATAAGTAAGTTAAACACAGCATTTTCAACCGATAGCATTTTGTATCTTGTGATTTGATTGATCATTTTAAATCACATTTTTTATTTCACTAGGTGGAAATTCTTTTATTTTCTTCAATATAGACTTATTTGGAGTAAAAGAGACCAGAGTAAATTTGTCCTATGGAATTGGCATCATGTTGGGTTGAAAAAAGACTGAATTATGAATCATAAGTCTTTAGTTCAAATCTTGTCTTTCGCACTTATTAACTGTGAACCCCTAGGAAAATCATTTGACCCTGCTGAGTCTCTGTGAAATATAATAACAAGACAAACTTTTCCAATGATAATAATCAATGTTTGTTGACATTTGAGTAATTAACACTGTTTACACATATCATATGTGGTACCTCAGGTAGGCTTCAAAACAGATCTGTGAAGTGATTAAAAACAAATGAATACCAGTAGTCTTTTGTTCCATACAAGTCCGATTTCCTACCACTGCTCAAGGTTGTATTTGTGAATTTCTTTTTACAACTGCTTTTCTAATAATCAGTATGTATGCCAAAGGTTTTTATCTCATTTCTTTGGGTGTGAGGTTAAAAATTGTGTTTATTATAGTTCTGGTTACTCATTTGATTCCTTATTCAAACACCATTAAGCAGTTAACCAAGTATTCTAAGTTATTAAAAAGATAGATGATGCCAAAAGGAGCTTCGTAAAGATTTTCTGTTGGTCTCCTTCTATTTACTGCCTTAAAGACTAGTAACATCTCCATGGTTAGCAACAGTTTAGAATCAATTCCAGTCTGTAGGAAATCTATTCTGAAAGAACAGAACAGAGTTAAGGACACTTGACAAACACAAACACCTCTCCACCCTTCAAGTCTGGACTCCAGTGTGTGTCCAGTGTCTCCACCCTTCAAGTGTGTCCAGTGTCTCCACCCTTCAAGTCTGGACTCCAGTGGACTCCAGTGTCCATATGTGTTAGTTTTTATGCTAACTCCACCTCCTGCTGGCTCATGAAGGCATTTCTTGAAATTACCCACTTGAAGAGATTAATAGAAGCCTTCATGTACTTGATTTTTGCCCAAAACACACATTCTGGGATAGTGAATTATTCTCCAAAAAATGGATTCAGAGTAATTTCCACATCATCTCTATGAATTTAGCTTATGAATGTTCAGTTTGTACTCCACAGAGCTCCTTTGCTAACAGTTCGCATCCACGTAGTAAAAACAGTCTTGGCTCACCAGAAAGGTAGGAAGCAGTCTCACAGGCAGAAAGATATGGAAACAGAGATCCTTACAATGCTTGGAAGGCTAACAGTTCTTGTGTATTCTTGTGTTTTAAAAAAAGTCATTTTAATTTCTAGTAAACTACACTTTAAATATAAATACATATGCACACATTGAAATTAAAAAGATGGAAAATATAAGCTATATAAACAATAATCAAAAGAAAACTTCTGTGATCATATTGATATCAAAAAAGGTAGATTTCAAGTCAAAGAGTATGAAAATATAGAGAGATGTTTTATAATGGTAACAAAGTTATTTTATCAAATAGGCATAATAATTCTAAACTTATACCAAATAACAGAATTTTAGAACACATGAAGCAAGAATTGACAGTACTGACAGATCCACAAACATAGGTGGAAGTTTAACACTCCTTTCTTAGTTATTGATAGACAAAGCAAACATAATTCATTTTAAATAAAATATTTCAACACTGTATAGGACAACTTGTATAGGACATGGTATTAAAGACTACTAAATGCATTTTTCACTCAAGTGCATGTGGAACAATGACAAAGCTTGTATTCTGGACAATGATAAAGTCACAATAAATGTCCAGTGAATGAAATGATACAGATAATATTCCCTAGTCACAAGTAACAGTAATTTGAAATTTGTATTAAGATATTTAGAATATCTATAAATATTTGGAAATTATGGCACACACTTTTAAATAATCCACAAATTAAAGAAGAAATTTAAAAGAAATTAAAAGATATTTTAAGCACATAATAAAGAAAACATAACAAATTAATACTTGTGAATGAATTCAATACAGTATATAAAGGAAGAACTATAGTTTTAAATTGATAACAGAAAATAAGAAAAGTTAAAAATCAATAATATAATCTTCCACTGTAAGAAATTTTAAAAAGATCAATTTAACTGAAGTCCCATAGTTGGTTCTTTGAAAGAATTGGAAAGCTGACAAACAAGTAGTGAGAATAATCAAGAAAAAAGAAGAGGCCAGGCACAGTGGCCTATGCCTATGATCTCAGCACTTTGGGAGGCCAAGGTGGACAGATTACTTGAGTCCAGGAATTTGAGACTAGCCTGGGCAACGTAGTAAGACATTGTTTCTACAAAAAAAGTAAAACCTTAACTGAGCATGGTAGTGTTCACCTGTAGTCCCAGCTACTCGGGATGCTGAGGTAGAAGGATCGCCTGAGCCCAGGAAGTTGAGACTGCCGTGAACCATGATCATCATGCTCATGCCACTGCATTCCAGTCTGGGTCCACAGTGAGACCACGGCTCAAAAAAGTTAAAAAAAAAAAGAAGAAGAAGAAAAAGAAGAAGAAACAATACAAATAATATCAGTAAAGAGAGAAAGACTAAGTATAACTACAGATTTGACAGAAATAAGACTAATAGAAAAAAGTTAAACAATTTCATTACAATAAATTTGACAAAATAAAATAAACAAATTCTCGACAGAACAACTCAACAAAACTAACACAAACAGGAATAGAAAATATAGGTAGCCATAAATGTACAACTAAAAACCTTCCCACAGAGAAAACTTCAAGTTTGGGTGACTTCAGTGATGAATCTATCAAACATAAAATAAATAATGCTACTCTTACCCAAACTCTTAAAAGAAATAGTACAGAAAGGAACAGTTTTCTATTTCTTTTCTTTTTTTTTTTTTGAGTTGGAGTCTCACTCTGTCGCCCAGACTGGAGTGCAGTGGCCACTCCCGGCCACCACAGCCTCGACCTGCTGGGCTCCGGTGATCCTTCCACCTCAGCCTTCCGAGTAGCCGGAATTACAGGCATGCGCTACCACGCCCGGCTAATTTTTTGATTTATTGTAGAGGTGAGGTCTCGCTGCCCAGGCGGGTCTCGAACCCGCGAGCTCAGGCAATCCACTCACCTCAGCCTCCCAAAGGCGCGGGATTACAGGCTGAGCCACCGAGCCCGGCTAGGAACAGTTTTCAAATAATTGTATAAGCTAACATAATCATGATACCATTTAAAGACAAGAATAAGTTGACACCAGTGTCCTAGCACTCCTTGGCTGTTTCCCCAGGAAATTTCTCATTAACCATTCTGACAAATAGGCCTCCACTTGGTGACTTGTTTGTCACTATTTGATCTTCCTTCTTTCCCACACTGCTTGCTAAAATCAGAATTCCTGCTCCTCTGTATAAGAAATCGAATCAGCTCTACTTTTTGTCTTGCCCTCATCAATCTAGGCTATTTCCAGAAACTTTATCCAGAAAGGTTCATCCAAATGTGTTTTTTTAAAATGAGTCCTCTGCCTTGCAGCAGAGAAATGTCACTCCATCAGATGGCAGAGGTATCTATGGTCAGACTGTACTTAAAGACTGTTCTTTAATCCCTCATTATAATTTAGCACACTTTAAGTTGTAATTATTAACCTATTGGAAAGTGACAATGATTTGAGATTTTCTTCTTTCTTTTTTTCTTTTGGCCAAAGGTAAGGCCTCTTCTTGGTAAAAAATTTTTTCTTATTAAATGTAAAAATATAAAAAATATAAAAGTTACAGAAATTTGACAGACAGAAGACACATTACATTTGCTCCAGCCATTTGAAGACCACTTCCACTAATATTTTGGTTCAAATATATTCTCATTCTTTTATGTCTTCATGGTTTTTCTTTTATATCACTGCTATTGTAGAGAAAACATACATGCTGACTTTTTTAAAAATGGGCTTAGTGAAAGGCACTTCCATGATGTTACTATAATCTTGGTTAATACTTGTAATTTTCGTGTAATATTACATCAAGTAGATATAGTTTTTCTGCTTTTTCCTATTATGAAATGCTAAAGGCTTCTGATACATTTTTTCTAAATTTCTTATTTGAAAAGTATTCTATTACTTGCAAAATAAGATAATCTAGATTGTCATTAGCACAAGTTAATCCTTTCCCTTATTATTTTTTGGCTATATTCACAGTGAAAAAATTGTTTAGTTTTAATGTTTTATTTTTGTAGACACGTGATCTTACCATATTTCCCAGACTGGTCTCAAACTACTGACCTTAAGTGATTCTCCTGCCTCGGCCTCCCAAAGTGATGAGATTACAAGCATGAGCCATTACACTCAGAAAAAAAAAAAATCTTTGTTTTAGTTAGAGTTTCTTGAATTCCTTAAAAATTGTATATCTCCCAATGTGCTCAATAATCAGCTTTTTGTCTTTTTACATTTTGTGTCTTAATAACTTTTGGTCTTTAATCACTCTGGAGTATAATATTGCTGTATTGTGCAAAGTGATCATCTAAATAGGTACTTTTACCAATAGCTGACCAGTGGTAAAAACAATACTTAGTAGATTTCTCACTGATGTGTAATGCCTTATTGTGATATAATACATCTCTATAGGATCTATTTCTAGAATATCATCACTTTTGACACAGCACTATTTTAATTATATTAGCTTGAATATACTTAATAATATGAATTATCTATGTCCCTGCAATCCAGTCTTCCCAACTCTATATGACTTGATCTTATACATTTGTTTTCTCAGTTGATGTATGAAATAAATCTGTTTCAAATATACATGTAAGTATATATCTCATTTTAGTTTTGTTTTTGTTCATTGTATTTAAATTTTAATTAATTTAGGAAAGATTGTGAAGAATTTGTATTAGAGAATTTAGGAAGAAAGTTTTGAGTAACAGACTCAATTGCCAGTTGGTCATATGGGATTTGAACTAAAACAAAGTCCAAACATCAGACTCCTGATAAATGAATCATTATAGACTGTGCCAGGATTTCTCAATTACACGTGACAAAAACCATCTCTGGCTAACTCATGTAGAAGGGACACGAGTCCATGTTGGAGGGACCACAGAGGTCAGATAACCAGGAGGCTGGAGGGTCAGGTTCTGAGAACAGCTGAGAGCTAGACTTGTCCCAGAGGCCCAGGGGTGTGACAGTCTTGTCAGAAAGCTCCTCCTTAGATGAAAAGAGGATCCTGCCATTGTCCATCTGCTCACAATGTAAATTACTAGAGTGTGATAAAGGGAAGATATAATTATCCCAGCTGGATCAACCATCTGCCTCTTTGCCAGGGAGGACAGAGTTCAAGATTAGAGGTCTAACTGATTCCATAAACTGGGGAAACGCTAACTTCGAATAAAGAAATTGAGGTAGTCTCATGAAAAGGAGACAACAATAGCCTCACAGAGCACTCTTGTTATTAGGTAATAAGAGTGGTTAAGTTCATAAATGATCATGCCCCTGGTCTATTATAGGGTTCTTGATTACAGCCTCCAGATTTTCCCTTTGCTTTTTTCTCATCTTCCTGTGAGCGTTCCATCAGGCTTTTGTCACCGTGGTCTTGAGTGTCTTGGTTCTCCCCACCTTCTAGCACTTGAAGGAAGTGGATGCATTATTTTTCAGGAAGATATACGTGTATGGTGGGGTGGGAAATGACAATGGGTAGGTAACTGAAAGTACCTGTACTTAGGTAATCTTCTGAAGCTTCAGTTTTTTGTTCTGAAAAATGAGGAAAATCATAGCCCTAATCTTACTGGGTTGTTAAAAGAATTAAATACGACATTGCCTCTACACAGCTTAGAAAGGATCTTGGCATGTTGTAAGGTTTTTATAAATGGTGGCTCTCATTATTGCCATCAGCATCATCATCTTTATTATTATTGAAGAAATTAGCAGACATCACAATCTTCATCCTAGAAGCCTTTGAGACCCATATTTATTACTATGCAAGAACTGTAAAAGGAAAAAATTGTAGGACTAAGTGACTTGTTTAAAAAATATGAAAGAGTCCCTTGTGATGGGACCTCAGATCTGCATATTAACTTCACAGCTGTAACACTATTAATTATATTCTTTCCTTCAACATGTAAATAGCTTTTTGATATACATCTGCAGCCAGATTCTCCTGGTGTCCCTCCTGCTCCCCTTAGGAGCACTTTAAGCATCTTTGGAAGTCTCAAAGGCTGTTTTTCATGCCACACATTAAGATTACCAAGGGCACGATTAATAAGTTATTGCTGCTTCTTTGGAAGTTACAAGATTTGAAATAAGTTTTTCTCCCTAGGAATGCGTTCAGAATGTAAATATAAAAACTCATCTTATTTGCTACATCTGAAAATACTGACAATAAGTTATGCTAAAAATTTCAGTTGCACTCTTTTTCCCCCAAAGTAGTTAGACGTGTCTTAATTATGTCTTTTTGATTACTTCAAATTGCAAAGATTTCAGACTAATATTTCTTCTAAATGACATTTCTTGAAAGGTATGAAACTTACATATTAGTGCTCTAAGAGAATTTTCAATGTGTTACATTTTCCTAGCTTTCAGAATGTGTACAACTGCATGGGCAAACTTAGACATAAAAGTAAATGTAAAAACATTCTATGAAGATTTAGCTTATGTTAATCATGGGATTTGATGGAGGACTTCTAAAAAGTTACAGATAGGGAGAGAGGGATGGACTAACTCTTACTGATTTCCTACTGTTCAGATGCCTTCCATTGGCTTTTTCCATTTTATCCTTACCTCTAAGGTAGATATTATTATCTTTATTTTATAAATGAGAAACCTCAGCTGAGAGAAGCTAACTTGCTCAAGGCATATAAGCAATAAATGGAGATGTCAGATATTGATGATTTTCAAGTCTACTTCTTTTCTCATTATACCACATTACCTTCCACACAAAAGGAACACTCACCTTCATTTGTTCCTCTATGTCATGTTTTAACAACTACACATTTTCTGACCTGCAGTATTTTGGTTCTTAAAAAAATTTAAACAATTTCCCCAAAAGGCAATGATAGCGCCTTATTGTCTGCTTTTGACTTAAATGGACACTATCATTCATGAGGATCATTTTCTTAAATCTAAAGTTGAATAGCTCACCTGAGCAGCCAGACAATATAAATGAAACAATTCTTCTTTTTCAAGACTCATTCATATTAGCTAACCTGAATCATTCCTTTGCACTTGCTGGGAATCTTTTTTTTTTTTCTTTATCGACATTCATTTTCCTTCAAGGTTGGATTCTTCTATCAACTTTGACTTTAGACAGGCACTTTCCTTTAAAAAAGTATAAGGCATTGGGGACATAAACAATTCATAGGAAACAGAACTCAGTTTCCTTCAGCTGCTAATAATCTACCTATTTTTTAATAAACTAAATATTTTTGTCTCATAGAGTTGTTTATCTGATGGCATTTTCAAATGAGATCAAGGATGTATAGTATATTTCTTTTTTATTTAAACAAGTACAACTTACTGAATCTAGTAATGAGTCTTAAAGTTATATTTAGCTTTTCCTTATGATCTCTCCCTACCTGGACATTTTTCAAAAAAAAAATCTTGGAATATAATTTTTATAGGGGGCTAGAGGTAGGACACAAAATATCTATATTCAAAAAGAATATACCAAATAATACAGAAATAGTATCCTAGAAATTCAACCAAATGATTTCTATGTTTGGAACAACAAGAATGGTATTCTATTTACTATACTATATCAAGAAGTAAATAGGATATCTGTATCAATGTACACTTTGGTAAAACTACAAACTCAGTTCACTAGAATAACAAAGTATTTCAGGTTCTGGACTATTTGTATATATGTATTCTACTGTTCTGAAAGAATATTTTTGTCTGTAATATTGACTGGGGTTAGGGAGTGGTGACTTTGGATATTTGCCCAGTCATTAAGGATCTATAAAGGAAGAACCATCACAATATGCTCCTAGGCATTAAATCTAAATGAGCTCCAAAGGCCAGCACGTGTTTATTTTTATATTTGACTTCTACACAGACTTACAAAATGAAGCTATAATTGCTTTTAAAAAAAAAAGGTAATGTAAATTTAGTTCTGCATTTTTTATTCCAAAGATTTCAACTATACCTTTTTATTTGACATAAGCCTAAATGAGTATAACTTCTGAAAATAAAGTTCTCAGTGTCCTTTGTGTAGTGAGATTATTGATTCCCTTTGTAGTTTTTCTACACTAAAGATAATTACAGGCAAGGCTAAACTTAGTTTTATATTTTTCGTAAATTTGTCACATATTCATATACAAATACTTTAAAAACCTTTACACTAAAAAGCCAATTTGATGCTACATTATAGTTCAATGACAAATACAAACCACAATTTAAACTATTAAGTAATTGCTAAGACCTCAGTGGTATTAGGAGTTTTTAATCAGAACTTTTTGTTGTAATCTTATGCCTTTCTGTAGGGTTTCACATTTTTTTAATAGAGCTGATGAATATTTTATTCTATTAACAGTAGCTGTATTTCTCATTATATGATTAGAATCACTGTATTGGACAAAACCCATGCAAATATAATTGAATACTCCAAAATCTGTTGTCTTTGCTATTTGTATCTTATCATTTTTCTTCTTCTAATGAAAATATGCCTCAGAATAATTTTTAAAGAAAGATAAACATTTTACCTATCTACTAAGTTTAGTGTCTCAGCTCACTGGATTATAACCGTGAAACAGTTTTATTTCTTTGAATAAACTGTCTTCCAAATCTTCTGTCCCAACCCTTTTCCTATTCCAAACACATTGCGTATAGATTCTGTAACAACTTTGGACCAAAAAAAAAAATTGTCTCATGTCTTATTCAAATCTGTTCTCTTGCCCTCACCAAAGCTGACCTCTCTTGAGGCCTTTACACATTTCCCTCTTCCTGGTCCTGACTCCACCCTGGGAGAAGAGAATGGATGCAGTGGTCTTTTACATAGCCAACCTTGAGCTGACGTTGGAAGGATCCTGACCTCATGCTGTTCTTGATCTGCTTCAGCTACTGCTAGTTGCCTCTGCTGATGAATGATGAATCTCCAAATATGGCAAATTATCTCACTAACTTCAATAAGTTAATATTTATGTTTGATAAGTCTGCAATTATTCCAATACATGAAAGTTTGTTATACCACTGGTTACATAACATTCTGAGGAGACCATGACCACTGAATTTCCATGGAGACACTGTTACCAAAAGAATTCTGGTGCTGTGGAGAAACCATACTTCTATAGCTTATATTCAAATATTTTGCTGTGTTTTAAAAAGACAATTTAAAAATGATTCTGCAGAATTTTTGATGCAGTCAATTGAACATAAGATCATTGTAGAATAATACGCAGAATGGATAGAACATGAGTAAGTGCCATTAAGATTTTGGATTTTCTTGTTGTGATGTTAATTAGTTTGTTGTTGTCTCTGTGTTATGACATGTCAATTAAGAGTGCAATCTTGGTGCTGAAGAAATCCAGATGATATTTGTAATAGTTCTCAAGATTATAGAAGAGAGCCTGATAAACATATTTAGTTGTATTTATTTACTTTTCAAATCACAATAGCAGTGTGCACTACTGGGTAGCCTAACAAAATAAGATTGCACCACAGTCATATTATGATTGATGAACAGTAACCTGAAGAGCCCTGCAGGAACAAGGAAGCCTAGGATAATGATTACTCAACACTACTCACCAGTATAGCATGGAGGCAAACCCCAAGCAATTTAAATGCTTTATGTCAAATTTCCATATGCAACCAGTTGAAAGGAAAAGCACAGATACTGTTTATCATAGCCAAAAAGTTATTTGTGCTCAGAGAAAGTTTCTTTCTGAGCCACCAAGCTATGATGGCCTGAGGAATTACAGGTCAAAGACGAGAGGTAGAAAGAGAAATAAGATTTATTTCTTCTTGATGTAGGGAAGTGCAAACATAATGGTAGTGCAGAAATCCTTGTAATGAGATGCCTTTGGTATAAAACTGCTAACAGGCCAGTGTCTGCTCAGCAACAAAGCTATCTGGAATGTCACTGCAGGAAAGACCTGCCCAAGAAAGAGAATTGGGAAATATGAGGGATTCCAGCCCTTCATGTTCTGAGGACTGACAAAGAAGAAAATACAGAAAAAGTTCTTAAAGTAGAGACTTCCCAAAAGATGAGGCAGAACTCGCTGGTCCCAGTACAGGCCACTGAATGGAGGCAACAGAGTGTCAGAATTTATTTATTTATTTATTTATTTACTTATTTACTTATTTTGAGTTGGAATTCCACTCTGTCACCCAGACTGGATTGCAGTGGCCGCTCCCGGCCACCGCAGCCTTGACCTGCTGGGCTCCAGCAATCCTTCTGCCTCAGCCTTCTGAGTAACTGGAATTACAGGTGCGCGCTACCACACCCGACTAATTTTTTTATTTTATTGTAGAGATGAGGTCTCGCCTGCCCGGGCGGGTCTGTCAGAATTTAAAAAGAGAGGGACACAAAAAGCATTCCAGTGTCTGATAATCAGGAATGAGCCCTTGGGAACCCCTCAGCATTGACTCACCTTTGCCTGTTTTTTGACTCAGGAATAATAGAAGTACAGGAACAATACAGTATTCAGCTGTGTATTTAGTAGTTGTCGGTGTGCTTGTGCATTAAAATTATCACATTGATGCTTCTAGCTCTCTATACTTTCTGAAAGGTTGGCTTTTGTCTGGGAAATCTATCCTACTGCAGAAACCAGATGGTGTCTCACAATCAAATGACAATTGAAGCTGGGAAAAAAATGAAAGCATTGAAAAAGTAATTCTACTTTACTCTTGTAGAAGTCACTTTGACTCAAGTTCTCTGAGAATTTTTTTATGGAACCTGAATATCAGTAGTTTCTAATTTCCTAAAAGCATAGAAACTTTAAAAGCATACATTTTGAAGATTAAAATTGGATGGAGAACAAAAGTTGAATAAAATTTAGCAAAGTTCAAAGAAAAAGTAAGAATATCCATTTGTTAAGTTAATTTACAGATGGGAAATATTGCTTTCTGTAAAAATCATATCACATTTCTAATTTTCTCAATGCTCAACTACATCCATCTAATCATTCTTTCATTAAACAAGTAGTGACAAAAGGTTCTAGTTATCTTTCATTATTTATTTCTCCTTTTTCTGGTCAAGAGTCTAGGAAAAGCCTGTTTTCATATGTGGTAGCAGGATTAAAAAGTTGTATTTCTTTTATGCTATACAAGTGGGTATGGCAATCGAATTAAGTTTTGATCAGTAAGATACATGCAAATGGATTGTGAGGGATGGGACTTCTGGAAAGACTTCTGGAAGAGCTAATGAATTAGAAGTAGGCCCCTAAATTTAGTGACTTAAACAATACAAATTTGTTATTTTGTATTTCTTTTGTAGATCAGAAGCTGAATGTGGGTTGCAATGAACTAAAATTGAGATGTCAGCAGGGCTGATTTCTTTCTGGAGACTCTAGAGGAGAACCTGTCTCCCAGCCTTCTATAACTTCTTGAAACTGCCCAGATGTGTGGCTAGGGAACCCCTTCTTCCATATCTAAAGCCAGCAATCATGAGCCACAGCCTTCTCATGCTGCTGTCTCTCTACTTTTCTGCAACCTGATAAAGTTATCTGGTTTCCTGCAGCCAGAAAAGGTCTCTGCTTTCAAGAATTCGAGTGATTAGATTGGGTTCACCTGGATAATACAGGCTAATCTTCCCGTATCACAGTCCTTCATTTAATCACATCTTCAAAATCCACTTTGCCATGTAAGGTCACTATGCACAGGTTCTGAAGACCAGGACCTGGACATCTTTGGGGATCATTATTCTGTTATGACAGCAGAAGCAGTCATCTTGGTGCATAAGGTGACCTTGGGGATGTCAACTGTGCATGAGAATAGTAGAGTCTAAAGAAAAATGAGTTTGGGACTTTAATAACTCTGTGGAATTTTCAGACCATCCCTGAGCTGCCCAACAACCAGATTCCTTGTATATTAGAAAATGTGTTTAAGCCATTGCTTGGGGGTTTGAAATATACATTTGAAAATAATGCCTAACTAATCATATATAATTCTACAGTCAATATTACCTAGTATGTACTTGGTTCAAAGCACTGTAATAAGAACTAGGGCTATATCCATTTGTTGTCCTCATGAAATGTTTAGTATACAGTTGACCGTCCATATCCATGGGCTCCGCATCTATTGATTCAACCAACCATGGATGGAAAATATTTGGAGAAAAAAAATAAAAATAACAAAACAATAATAAAAATAAGGCCAGGTGCAGTGCCTCACACCTGTAATTCCAGCACTTTGGGAGGCAGAGGTGAGAGGATTGCCTGAGCCCAGGAATTTGAGACCAGTCTGGTCAACTTGGCAAGACCTTATCTCTACAATAAATAAAAAAATTAGCCAGGCGTGGTGACTCACACCTATGATTCCAGCTACTTGGAAACCTGAGGGAGAAGAATTGCCTGAACCCAGCAGGTTGAAGCTGTGGTGGCTATGAGCTTGCCACCGCACTTGGACCTGGGTGACAGAGTGAGATTCTGACTCAAAAAATAGCTAAATAAATAAATAAAAGTAATGCAAATAAAAATGCGGTATAATAACTATTTACTTAGCATTTATGTTATGTTAGGTATTATAAGTAATCTAAATATGATTTAAAGTATATGGGAGAATGTCTATAGGCTATAAGCAAATACTATGCCTCTTTATATCAGAGACTTGAGCAGCCTCAGATTTTAGTGTCTTCAAGGGTCCTGGAACCAATCCCTCATGGATACTGAGAGACTATTGTAATAGGAAAGACATTAAAAGATATAATAAAATAAAATATAGTGCTTAGTGTGATAATAGAAGGCAAAAATAACTTTGATATTTTAGAGTAGGGAATATAGTCTCCTAAGGAAGATGGAATTAGGATTGTATACACTCACTAAAGAGCAGCAAAGTAATAACATACTGCCCTTCACAGAAATGTTGTAATTGGCTTACCATCCATGAGAAAAGTGCTTTGTGTTGCCACTTTTAAAAATTCCTTACAATGAATTTGCATTGACCCACCATCTTCATCCCATCCTTTTCTCCCAGACTCTCTTCTGGCAAGCACATATTGAAGACAGAAACTCTGTGGGATTACATGGATCAAGACTGAGGTCACTACCCCTGGGAAGAGATGTTGTAGAGACATGCTCTAAACACAAGAGCTATCAAGTTACAGACCATGACAGTCAGTGGCCTGAAAATATTGTGCTGGCACAGTTAGGAAAAAATACCAGTCGACTAGGAGTCCTTTTGAGATTAGATTTTATTTTCCTGAGCATAAATAGACAAGTGTACTTCTCAACAATAAGACTGAGTGCACAACTGTACTATTTAGCTAAGAGTCGGTACAGATATGAAAAATATTTAAAGAAAGGGTAAAATGCTTCCTGAAAAATCCCCATAAGAAAGTATGCTGCTGAAAGAAAAATGTTGTTAAGAAGTCTTTTCTGAACAAACACTGTATCCCTACACTTATTATAGCAACAGAAAGTCAATTTGTTTGAGCTGTCTGGGGAGTTGATTTGACCCTGTTTCCAGAACAACGTGCAATGATTTGATGGCATCATTTCTAAATGGGCCACCTGATGTTTGAATTTATAGATATAATTCATCATCTATTCTAGTCCTTAATTATAGAATTAATGAAGAAAACACTTCTTCTGTGTATTTGAAAAAATTAGGAGCATTAAGCTATTTTAAGTACTAGTCTGAGAAAATAACCTGTCCTGCTTCAAAGCTGTGTAGGACATCAGATATACTACTTGTGTAGTGAGCTGCACTAACCATTAACTGAGATACTGAGACAAAGGGTGTAGTTATTATTTCCTGCATACGATTAAAGTTGCATACTGAAAGCATGATATGAATTTCTGTTCAGTACAACAAGCAGACAGGCTACTGGTTCCTGAAATCAATGCCCATCAGAAGAGCCTAGACATTGGGTGATGTGCATGAATAATTGAAGACTGATTTGTTAACCGTGGAGAAGTGAAGTTAGCCATGCAGGGAGACACATTGTCAATTGCCAGCAATTTACTATGTTTTTGAAAACCACAGGCAGCAATTTACAGAAAAGATTAGGCCAGTTACTGTACACATGTGACATTTTCTTGATTTAAGATATCAATCTGGAAAGCTGTAAACTGACACCTGGAGTTTGGAATGAGGTTATAAAGTTTATGAAGAACTGCTTTTCCCTGTGAATGTCTATATTTCTGCTCTGGAAGACTCCTGAATGCACACTTCCTGTTGGGGCTAACTGTGTGTATGCAAATGAGCACTGTCAAAGAAGGCTGATGCACCTTCTCTTGAGACCATTAAGCACCTTTGCGTGCTCGGTGCTCAAATGCACTTGGTATGCATGACAGCATGGTGATGAGCTGTTATTTTTTGGAAAAGAAATTGTTGTCCATATTTCTTTAGCCCTTGCCATCCTAGGGAGTGTAATCACTTTCATTCTGCACCAGGAATTTGCGTTGAAATTCTTCATAAGAAAATGATTAAAGGAAAATCCCCTTTTTATTAGTGTAATTTCTTTCTACTTCGTTTCCCATTGCTATTAAGTCAGTAACAATGATTTCTTCATACTTGAATTTGTAAAAATGTAAATGAAGGTAGTTTTAACCCCCAGTGGAATTTGAAACCCTGGAGTGTTTTGAGGGATGAGTGGTATTGAAAGAATATTCATAAAATACAGCACCTTATAATTTAAACCCGATAAAGTATAACCTACAACTGATCATTATATGACTGTTACCCCAACAGGCTTTTTATATATTTTTTGAAATGTGTTCTCCTTATTTACATTAATTTATCAACCTTTCCAAGAATTCTAGCAAGTTAAAATCTTGAAAATCAGAATTATAATTGTTCTTCCTAATCTAAAAATCACATATGCCAATCGTAATTATTTTAAAGTTGCATTTATCTTTTTGTGTGAAAAACAAGTCAAGACCTCCTATGCGTGTCACTGTTAGCAATAAAATTAATCTGAAAACTAAGACATATACCTTTTTTCTTCTTTTTGCTCTTTCTCTAATTATCCATCTGGCTGGGTCTATAAAATTCTTTACAAAGTGATGGCAATTTTTGTGCTTTGTTTTAATTCTTTTCTCATACATATTTCTTTATAAGGAGAAAAATATATTAACATTTGATAAATTGTTTTCTGATTTTCATGGCAATATTCAAAGTGAAATGTAAAATGCTAAAAATTCATCATAAAAGCCAAAAATTGAACTATTTTATAAATAAAGATTAGTACTAAATCATCATTCTGGCTTTACCCAAAGCTTTGTGCTCTTTTTGATTTAAAAATCAATAAGATGAAAGTTCATATCAATGGACTAGTTTTAAAATGTTATGTTGAAGACTGACACAGCTCTGAATGGCTCAGGTGACTTCCACTACTCTGCCATCTATGGCAAAAAATATTCTTAACACTGTTAAAAAACATGCATTATTTTAACTAGTAGTTTTGTCAGCATAGTTTTGGAATGGCAATGGGCAATCTCATTCAACTTTTTGAAAATAATTTCTTTTTTTTTTAAATACCAAGCATTCAAGGCATGCAAAATCCAGATCTAATTTTTCTTAAAACCTTTTATCATAAAAGTAACAAATATTTTCATCATTATTACAGAAAATTTTTAATTACTTATACAATCTTGGTTTGGGGAGGATCTAATCAACAAAATCACCTAGTATTATCATCCATTCTTTGTTGATAGTATTTTTTAAGTAAATAAGGATATACTTCCATAAGGAGAAAAAGTGTTGAATAATTTAGAAATAGCTATACCATAGATAATGACATTGTGGTTTCTTCTGTTTGACTAAACATTAGAATGGGATATAAGAATGGTGACAGCCTAACAAAATGTTTTCAACATAATAAACTTTCAACTTTGTTGCAAGATCAGGGAAAGAATCTCTAAGGCTAAATTATGATAGGTTTACATCCAAATTTCTTTTGCTGCTTGATCAGACTACAATGATTTTGACTTGATCTATTTCTTTACATTTTGAAACTCCATGCTTTATTTTTCACTAAATCATCAAAAACCTCTGCACTTTATTATAAGCAACAAACATAGAGTCAATTTATTATTAGTTTGCATTCATATTGCTTTTTTTTTTCAAGTAGTTCAAGGTGCTTTACAGAACATGACAACAATCATCAAAACACTTTGTCAGGTATGTAAGGTGAGAAATAATGCTGTTATAAATGTGCCAAAGGCATAATGCTTACTGGAAAATGTTCATTTACTACATATTTTGTTAGAGATAATATTTTTAGAGATTGTACTTAAAATGAGTTCCAACTTTCTTAGACATTTTCTTTTCTTGGCTTTAGAATAAGGCACATTTGTTCCACAAATTTAATGAGCACTTGCTCTGTGCCAGGTATTGCTGTAGGTGCCGAGAATATAACTGAAAATGAAACGAATTTGCTCTCATAGAACTTTTATTCTGATGGAAAATACATGATATATAAACAAGTAAACACACAATATAATATCATGTTGTGTTAAGTGCTATCGAGGAAAACAGTAAAATAAAGGGAAAGAGAGTAACTTCATGGAAATGTAGGGAGTTGAGAGGTCTTAGTGGCAGAAGAGAGCAGGTCACGCACTAACATGGGGGAATCCCAAATTCTCAAGATAGGAACATGTTTGGCAGGCTCAAAGAACAGCAGGGATGTCATATCATGTGCTAGCACACAGCGAGTTAGTTGAAGAGAGCAGCTTACAGGTCTGGAGAGTTGGCCAGTGATGAGATCCTGTAGGAAGCTCATAGGCCATAGAAGGATTTAGATTAGCCAGGCTTGGTGGCTCAGCCTGTAATCCCGCACTTTGGGGGGCTGAGGTGAGTGGATTGCCTGAGCCCGTGGGTACGAGACCTGCCTGGGCAACTTGGCGAGACCTCATCTCTACAATCAATCAATCAAAAAAAAAAAAAATTAGCCGGGCGTGGTAGCGCGCGCCTGTAGTTCCAGCTACTTGGAAGGCTGAGGCAGAAGGATCGCCGGAGCCCAGCAGGTTGAGGCTGCGGTGGCCAGGAGCGGCCACTGCACTCCAGTCTGGGCGACAGAGTGCAACGCCAACTCAAAAAAAAAAAAAAAAAAAGAAGGATTTGGATTTGGTCTCCATATAAGAACCCATTGGGTGTTGTGCAGGAGTGGAAGCAAGAGATCTGTAGGAAAATGATTGTGGTGGTACAGATAGAAAACAAAGATGGCTTGAACTAGAGCATGGCCAAAAGAAAAAAAGAGTAATCATATTCAAAATATAGTCTAGAAGCAGAGAAGATGGAATTTGTTAATGGATCAGAGGTGGTTATGAGAGAGCTTTAAATTCTGTCTCTGTCACATGTTCTGTTGTCTCAGACTAGCAGTGTTCTGACCCTTAAAAGAGCAGTAGTAATTACATTAGAGTGTAGCAAGAAGACCAAGACCTTCTATAAACACAGTGTATGTTTGGTGCTTTAAAAATGTATACTGTAACCCCCTTCTCAACTAGCCCTTTTATTTCTTACTTTCTATTCTCTTTAATTTTACGCTTCTTATTTTTCTTCCCTCTTTTTCCTACTTGTTTGTTTTATCGTATCTTGTCCTCCAAATATCTTATATCATGATGCCAAGATTTTGGCAAAGGTTCTGTCTCTGGACACAAAAGGGATTGGTTCAAGTGAGGAGCCCTAAGTCTGCCTTTCTTAGTTTTATTGTAGAATCACTGCATTTTTAGGCTCTAATGAAAATCCTTAACATAATAGTTGATGTGTTTCTAAAAAATATGAAACATCAGTGAAAAAAATATGTGGAGCATTTGTTTCCACTCTTAACCAAAGACAAATCTTAGCAGTGAGAACCAAAAAAAAAAAAACAAAAATGAAAAAAGGAAAAGCTTTTGAAACTTAGATCAAGTCTACTCAGTTATACATGTTCACCTTGAAATTCTAATTTTGATGAGAATCAGTTATACAAAAATTTACATTTTGATTTCGGGGAAAGTTCCATTTGTGTGCTTTTTCTCCTGACACTAACCAATTCTCCAGCACCAACTGGGTGTCCAAAAACTCAATCACATCCTGATGCTGCCTAAAGTTAATATAGACCTCATAGGTTAAGAACTCAGCCCTACAACAATGCCCCCATATCCCATGTCAGCTACAAATGGGATCCCCAAGCTACCCACATTTCTATCCAGACAACTACAAATTCAGTAGTTCCTGTGACCACTTCTCAGGTGCTACAGGTCCCTAGAATGACTTACAGAATCCAGGAAAGTACTTTGCTTCCAATTATTGGTTTACTATAAAGGATACAACATGAAAACAGTCAAATGGAAGACAGCATAGGACAAGGTACGAGGGTGGGGTTTCCATGACCTTTGTGGGTACCCCACCTTCCCAGAACTTTGACGTGCTAATCTAGAAGCTTTCTGCATCTCATGGTTCAAGAGGTTTTGACAAAGTTTCACTGGAAGCATGGCTGATTTAATCATTGTCCATTAGTAACTGACTCCATCTCAAATACCCTTTCCCTCCCACATAGGGAGTGGGCCTGGACCCCTCCAACCTGCTAATCATGTGGTTTGTTCTTCTAGCAACCAGTTCCCATTTGAAGCTACCGAGCCCCATACCCTTAAAAGTCACCTCATTCACATACATTCTGGCAAAGTCTAAAAGAGCTCTTTATTAACAACAAATAACACTCCTATCACTCAGGAAATTCCAAAGTTTTAGGAGCTTTGTGCCAAGAATGGGGACACAAACCAAATGTATATATTTTTTTATTATACCACACTAATGATGGCATCTTTAATTACTAACCCATTGAGGAAAGAACTTTTGGAAGAACCCTGATGCTAGGTGATGAAGTTAAACCAAAATGTGAAAGACATTGAATGTGAGGCCAAAGGGTTAAAAGTGAAAAAGAAACAGAAGGAACAATTTGAAAGTCTACTGGGTACCAGGCAAATCCACTCAGGGAGCTTGTTTCATCCTAACATCAGTCCCCTATTCTGTAGGAGGAAAAAGGAAGCTATAGAAGATAAATAATTTATTCCCAGTCAGCTGAATGATACCTGACAAATAAACTATTTAATACCGGGCTGCTCTTTCCAAGACTTAGATCATATCCATTATTGACAGTTGTCTCTCGTAAAAGAGAAACACAAAATGAAAGGAAAAAAACAAAACAAAACAGGACAAACACATTACTGTCTTCATACCTCCTTCTCCCCCAGGAGTAGTATTCCATCTTATCGAAGTGGCAGGAGAGCCTGAGACATAAGAGGTTCATGAATAAACAAAACTCTGTCTTAGTAACTGACACCAGGGCTATCTAACACAAAATGATAAGAAGATTTACCATAGTAATCCTGTTAATCCAAGCATCAGAGACTGTAAATCAACATTCATATTTTCAGATTTCAGAAAGGTTTTGGCTTTAAATTATCTGAAAGATTACATTCTCACGGCTCTGTAATTAGAATTTGAAACATCAGCTGCCCCACCTGCTATATTCATTGGTGATCTTTATCATGACAACTGCCAAGAAACTTCATGGATTACAGCAACTCCACTGACATCGCCCCATTTAGTCACAGATGAATGAACTGGAAACTTCATCCTAGTCTGCAGATGAGAAAATCCTATCTGTGAGAAATTAAAATCTCTGATGAAGACACACAAAATGAGTGACTAAAGGGAGAGTCAAATTTAGAATAAGAGTGCCCATTCATGGATGTTTTCACAGATGTAACTTAGGTTTGGGTTTGGAAGCATTTAGCTGATTCATCAGGAGCTTCATTGAATCCATCTAGCAGGAGCAAAGAGAGGTGGGCAAGTCATAAAGTTAAGCCCGTTCAAAGCTGCTGTCCCATCCAGCTGTGTCTGAAAACCTGTGTAGCCCGTATGATTGTTTCTTTCATGGTGAACAATTAGTCTTGATGACTTTTCATTTTTCAACTTTTCCCATTTATTTTGCATTGCTTTTCCTTCCATTAAAAATTTTTTAAAAGAAAGAATTAAAAATAAAGGAAATAGATATACTACCTGTGTTTTTACTATGATGCTGTTGATTTGGTGTTCCAATTTGGTGACATTGTTGTTTGTTAGACCTGGGGTTCCAACTTGGAAAACCTGGATATAAGTATAACCAGTGAAAAGTAACCTGTGATATCATGTAAAGATGATGCTGTGGTTGGCAGGGATACAGAGTCACCTTACTTACTTTGTCACAGTGCAATCACACAATACAAATATTTATTTACTTTACCTAAATTCAACTTGGTAAGTCCCGTGTAGGGTCCTTACCTTATAAAGAAAGAATAGAACCATTCAAACCTAAAATAGCCAGTGAGTGTTGGTAAAATCACAGAAATAATATGCCAATGATTTTAAGGTCTTCATAATTATTGAGAAATCAGTGAAATGCTTGTTAAGATGTCAAAAAAGCACAGTAAAACAGTCAATATCCTTGAAAAAGAAAATGATTTAATTAAGGACTATTCCTGAAAAGAAGAGTTACAGGAACTTCCTATATGCTGTAAGGGAAGAAAAATATATTTTCCTTTTACTCATCTTAGGTTCACTGGCTGTTATCCCTTTAACAAAAGACAGATTAACAAGAGAAAAGCATGCACATTATTTAGTATAAGTTTTATGTAACATAGATGCCTTTGTAATAAAATGAAGGCCCTACAAAAACAAACAAAAACCAATTAAACTCTAGTGCTTTTATGCTAGGTGTGATAAAGAGTGGATAGTTGTGAAATAATATAATAGAACAAATGAGTGTGCTTTCATGGTAAAAAGTGAGAAAACTTAGCAAGATCTGTTAATTTAGATCCCTCTCTATGTCCCTGTGTCTTCAGAGATAAGGAAGTTCTTTTCCTCCCAGGTACAGAGTGAGCAACTCTCACATAAAGGCCTTATTACTTACTTCCAGGAAAAGTCAGAAAGCCCTTCCCAGGTTACATGACCTGCTTAAGAGGATGGTAAGAAAGTTCTTCCTGGACATGCTGTTTCTCAAATTCCTTCAGCTTAAAATATTGATATGCCAAAGTGCCATATTTTGGCATAGAATGTCCTGAATGCCATCAATACAAAAGTGTATAAGTAGTGATTTTATGGATAATTTAAGGGATACACAGGAAGTTTTGAATACATTATATGTGATTGTCATCATTTTTGCTGACTTTAGATCCAGGCCTTTCCAAAAGAGGCAACTGCATTTTGCCTATAAGTGTCAATTTTTTGAAACCTGATAATCACCATTTATGCTACATCCATCACAAGAGTAAAGGTAACAAGGAAAGAATTCCAATTTTTTCCCTGAAATAAAAATAGTTTTATCCATCCCTCTCTACCTCTAGCTCCTACCACTTTCTTTATGTATAAAGTCTTTTTCTCAGGTAAGAAAGATGTTAATGATCTTATTAGCGTATTAAACAATAACCTAGAAAAGGCTGACATTTCCCAAAGCTTTTGGTCAATTATTAAAGTAATGAAAGTTGCCAGTTATTCAGGCCAAGCCTATAAATGCCTGAAATTCACTTACTGCCTGAAAGGTCAGGTAAATTAAAGGAAAATATAGGGCTGGCCCTGAATAGTCTGAATGTGGTGATCCTGAGTGCTCTTAAAAGTGGCTGAAACTAAGAGACCAGGTATTAATTCTAGCTGGCTTCCTGGTATTGATTAAGAAGTAATCGCAAGTGCTCATTTGTGGGCAAATTAAGAGATAAGTCCTTTTCAGAAGGTCATTTACATGTCTTATTTTTAATTAATATTACTGACTGGAAGATTTGCAGTTAAATTAGCCCATTAATTATAAAAGTCATCATTCTGGAGAGTAGGAAAGGATCATTTATGTAATATCAGATCCAGGTTTTTAATAAATTGCCATTTCTTCTCACACCCTGCTAGGAAAGATCTGAAGTTTTGAATTGTGAGTTGAATGGATAATCATGACCTATACAGTTCTGTTTTGTTGTTACTGATTATAAATGTAATATGTGAAAATATTAAAAACTGAAAAATGCATTGAATTGTAAAGAAGAAAAAAACCCTCTTCCTTTTTTTAATCACTCAAAGATAAACCCAACATTTTAATATTCCCATTTGCTAAGCTCAGCATATATATATATTAAATTTCTCTTTAAATTTGTCATTGCTTAAAAATATAGCTTCATATTTTGCTTTTGTATATGTTGCAATAAGAGCATTTTTATGTCATAATTTTTTGATGTTTTAATTAAACTTTTCATTTTTAGATCATTGTAAATTCGCATGCAATTATAAGAAATAATATAGAGAGATCTTATGTGCCCTTTACCCAGTTTCTCCCAATGGTAACATCTTGCAAAACTGTAGTGCACTATCATGACCAGGAAACTGACATTGATACAGTCAAGATACAAACAATTCCCATCACCACAAGATCTCTCATGTTACCCTTTTATAATTTCCCTGCCATCCCATTCTTAACCCCTGGAAACCAAGAATCTGTCTTCCATATCTATCATTTTGTCATTTCAAGAATAGTATACAATAACCCTGAATTGTACCCACAACTTTAAAATAAAAAAAAAAAAATTTTAAAGAATAGTATGTAAAGGAAATCATATAGTATATAACCTTTAGAGATGAGCTTTTTTCACTCACCATAATTCTCTGGAGATTTCTCTAAGTTGTTGCATGTGTCAATAGCTCATTCCTTGTTATTACTGAATAGTATTCCATGGTATGGATGTACCATAATTTGTTTAACCATTACCTATTAAGGGACTTATGTGTTCTTTCCAACTTCTAGCTATTATAAATAAAGCTGCTATGGACATTTATGTACAGATTTTTTGTAGACATAAATTTACATTTCTCAGGGTTAAATTCCCAAGTGTATAATTGCTAGATCATTTGATAGTTGCATGTTTAGTTCTATAGAAAACTGACAAACTATTTTCTAGAATAACTGTGCCATTTTGCATCCTCATTATCAATGTGTGAGTGATTTAGTTTCTCCACATCCTTGCCAGAATTTAGTGTTGTCACTATTACTAGTATTTTAAACATTCTGGTATGTATGTAGTAATACTTCCCCATGGCTTTAATTTTTGTTTACTTAATGGCTAATGCTGTTGTATATCTTTTCATGTGCTTATTTGCCATTAATAGAATGTTTCTTCATGTCTTTTGCCCATTTTCTAATTGGGTTATTTGGTTTTTATTGTTGAGTTTTGTTGAGACTTCTTTATATAATCTAAATACTAGTCCTGTGTCAGATATGTGCTTTGCAACTATTTTCTCCCAATGGGTAGTTTTTCTTTTCATCTTCATATCAGGATGTATCACAGAGCAAATATTCTTCATTTTGATGAGATCTAATTTATTAATTTTTCTTTTTATGGATAGTACTCTTGATGTTAATTCTAAGAATTTTGTACTAACTCTAGATCCTGAAGATTTTTTTTTCTAAAAGTTTAATAGTTTTATAGTCTCTGAGCCATTTTGAGTTAATTAATTAAGCTGTATATTTATTCCTAATATGGAGTAGAATTAACAAGCACACTAATGGAAGAAATGTGTGTGTGCTTGTGTGTATGTGTGTCCAATCAAAAAATTTACTGAGAAAAGAGGTGTAACTGGATATATTAAGTAAAGAAAGACTACAATACATTTGAACTAACTTCAAAGGAATCTCATTGTCTTAGCAGTCTAATTTTTTTGCCAGTTCTCCAAAGGTCTACTCCAGTATGTACATTAATCACTTCACACTTCTCTTATTCCTTTTAAGCTAAAGAAGTCTTTACTTAACCAAGAAAAGAGTGCTATGAAACAACTTAATTTGGAAAACTCTTCACTAGAAATAAAATTTGTACATAAACACTATAGCATTTCCCTCCTGGAGAAATATAAAACAGTGTTTTTCTTTTTAAGTATATGTATATTCATCTATAATAATAATTCCTCACTCCCATACCTTATATCATTACTGTCAATCCTTTCACTTATTCATAAGCATATACATGTATAAATGTGTGTGTATGTGTATGTTAGAATCTATTGTCATTATTATTATTTTGGACACTGTAATTTGTTAAATCAATTAAAAATAAGGAGAATAAAAATTTTATTTTACCTTCCCTTCTTCATTCTTTGATGCTTTTCTTTTTTAGGTAGATACAAGTTTCTGGCCTAAATGATTTTTCTTCTCTCTAAAGAACATTTTTCAATGCAGGTCTATGGGCAACAACTTCTCTTGACTTTTGTTTGTAAAAGAAAGTTTTTATTTCTTTCTCCACGTTTTAAGGATAATTTCTCAGGGCATAGAATTCTAGGTTGGTATTTAGTGTTTTGTTTTTCTCTCAAAAATTAAATATTTTACTTTATTCTATTTTTTTACTTTCATAATTTTCAAGAAGTCAAATGTAATTGCTATATTTGCTTCTCTACCTGGGAGTTTTTATTTCCTCTAGCTTCATTTTAAAAAATGATTTTGGTCTTTGATTTTTCTATAGTTTGAATATGATATGCCTAGGTGTAGGTTCTGTTTCTTTGTTTTATTTTTTTGACATTTACTCTTTTTCTTTTTTCTTTGAAGGGACAACATCTTGCTATGTTACCAAAGCTAGTCTTGCACTCCTGGCCTCAAGTGATTTTTTTCCACCTTTATCTCTTACAGTGCTGGGATTACAAGAATGAGCCACTGTGTCCCCTCTGTTTTGACATTTATTCTTTGATGTTCTGTGATCTTCCTGGATCTATGGTTTAGTGTCTAACATTAATTTGGGGATATTATCAGTCATTGCTCTAAATATTGCTTCTGATTCTTCCTCTTTTACTTCTCCTCTGCTATTCTTATTATGTGCTTGTTATACCTTTTATAGTTGCCCCATGGTTCTTGGATATGCTGTTCTAGTTTTTTTCCCATCTTTTTTTTTCTCTTGCTTTTCCGTTTTGAAAGTTTCTCTTGCCATATCTTCATATTCAGAGACTCCTCAGCACTGTTCAGTCTACTAATAATCTCATGGAAGACATTTTTCATTTCTGATTTAGTCTTTTTTATCCCTAGCATTTTGTTTTCATTATTTCTTAGAATGTCCATCTCTCTTCTTATATTACCTATCTGTTCTTAGATGTTTTCTACTTTCCAGTAAGCCCTTAGCACATTCATCATTTTGAAAAATTCCTGTTGTGAGTATTTCAACATTTCTACCATTTCTGACTCTGGCTCTGAGGATTGCTCAGTCTCTTTTGATTATTTTATGTCTTTTAGTATGCCTTGTAATTTTTTTTTTGAAAAGTGGACATGATATACTGTGTCAAAGTAACAATAGTAGATAGGCCTTTAGTAATAGAGTGGTAAGGTGTGGGGAAGGGGAAACCTTTCATACGTCTATGACTGTAAGTACTATCTAATTTAGTTCTCAGAAGAGTCCCAAAAGATGGTCCCATTATTTACATTTAACAGATATGGAACTAGAGCTTGCCTAAGGTCATATGGCTAATTAATGAAGAAGCTTAGATTCCCACCCTGGTTTTTCTGACTAAAATTTACTTAATCATTGTGCTATATTGAGTTATGTAAAACCAGAAATGACATTTCTGCTCCATTTGAATCCCGTTTCCACCACTTACCAACTCTGTGACCCAGGCAGCTTGCTTAACCTCAAATCTCAATTTCCTCATCTGCACATGAGACAATAATAGTTCTTGCTTCATCAGATTGTAATAAATGTGACAATTACTTTAACAGACAAACAAGCAAATTTTTTGAATTGCAGGATAGGAAGCATTTCTATTTGCCTGCAGACTCAGGAAGGGCTCCTAAAAAAAGGAGATGAATGACAAGGGAGTAGAAGAGTGAACAGAAATTGGAAATTGCCATTTCCTACTCCTGTTTCCTTTTGAAGGCCTCTTTTTGAGCCATAGCCACCATTTTCCCATTGTTCCTGCTATCCACAAAAAGGTCTCGAGAGTAGCAAAGACAAATAATAATTGTTGAACACTTACTACTGTAAAGCCAAGTATTGCTGTAAGCATTTTACTTGTGTTAACACAACATAATCCACAAGACAATTCCATAATTAAGAAACTGAGGTCATGAGAGATTAAATAGCTTGCATAAGGACCATAGCTTATGAGTCCTGTACTTTATGTGTACTTTATTTTTGAGCAGTTTTTAAGCTTTCTAGCTCCTGAGATATTTCTCTGTTCATTAGTCCCTAAGCCTTTTCTCTTCACTGAGACAAAGGGACCACCTGGAATTTCTTCTCATCACCATAAGAGGTAGAGAGGGCGCCCAATATTTCTACTATTAGCACATCTCAGACAGGCCCTTCCGAACCACTCAACTCCCATTGATTTCCATGGAGAAAAGTCCCATTCAAATGGGAAGCACAAAAGGATTTATTTGTTCCTGACATAAATCTGTGTTTCATGCTGAGCTCATTAGGTTCCATGAGTGGGGAGGTTGAATTCAGATCAATGAAGAATACAGAGATCACTCTTACTGAGCAAAGACATCATGTGGCCTACTGGGCACAGATACTAAAAAAGCATCAGAGGCATGACTTTGTGGTTGTATTCAGACTATCCAGACATTGATTCCATTAGTACCATTCAGCACTAATATCCCAGGGTGAAGGAAAGAGATACATGGGAAGCAGTATGGCATCATGTCTAAAGGTAGGGGGTTGGGGGACATACTTTTGGGGTTTGCATCTCAGCTCCACCTGCTAACTCTCACGTAAGTTATTTAGCTGTTCCTCAGTGTTATCATCTGTAAAAAGCACATGGTAATAGCACTTTCATGTGGTCCTGAATATTAAATGAGATAATATATATAAAGTGTGGAAAACAGTACCCAGCACACCTTAAGTGACATAGCAAAATAATAGTGATTTTTGCTTAAAGCATCTTTGCATAGGGTTTACATGCTAATTTCAGACAGTATAGTCAACCACACTTTCCTCTATGTTGCCAAGTTTAACAGTTAACTCTGATCGGTGAAACATGTCTGTGAAATAAAGAAAAGAATTAGCAATTTTTCGATGTTTGCCAAATTACTAACTGCATGATTTGTACACACCATGGCTTAAAGGAAAATGTGCTGGTAGCTAGAACTAAAAAAGAGCCAAGAAAGAAAGTTATCCTTCTCAATAAAAGCCTCCTGTCTCTATCCCTCAATGCCTAAAGGCATCTGGGGTATATAATGGGCAAAGTATGCAATTATGGATGAAAAGTTCTGCATTCAAGTTATGTGACTTTGCCACCTAAAAGCAGAGTAATTCTGTGTCAATAACTCTCTAAAATGTAGTTTTTATTTGAGAATTACAGATAATTCTTATAGAATTAAATATGCTTTAAATGTCTTTGTAACCAATAATGTCTTAAGCAAATACTACCTACTATTTATTACATTGATTCAATCATTCAAGCTCATCTTAAAGTGCTTATGTCCTAGCAGGTTCTGGTTGGTATAGTACTTATTCAGAGCCTATTGTAAATTACTTCACAATCAGGCTGCTTTCCTCTTAGACATGACTGGGACCAAAGATGGTGGGTAATGGAATTTTTCCCTCTGCAATGATAAGAGCAAAGAGCAACACTTCTTGGAGCATGAAGTACCCGGCAGCTGGGATGGGAAGAAATCCAAAGAGAAAGGTGGTAGAATTCTATGTTTCACCTGCTTTGAAACATGACTGATGCAAGCCCTGATATAACTTTTCATGAAGATGACTAAGAGAATGATGCGGATCGTGGTGATTACAGCAGCTTGCCTTTTCACAACCCTTTTTAGTTTACAAATCCTCTTCTCCTATGAAAAAGTCATCACTTCCTGGTAAAATGGAGGACTGGAAATAATGCATCTTTCATCATCCTTAGGTTGCTGATTTCATGGTGGTTTGAAGGAAATGCCAATGTAGGGCATGGGGGACAAAAAAAATAGACTAGAGGTAGCAAGGTTCTTCCTGGTTCTACCCCTTACTGGCCATGTGCACTGAGACAAGTTTCTGAATGTCACAGAGATTTGGTTTCCTCATCCTTAAGAACAGCAGCACCCACCTCAAAGATGGTGATAAAGATTAAACATATCCTGCATCCAATACACCTTCTCCGGGGCACTCAGTAAGTAGGGTCCATTATCATCACAGCCACCTACATCTGTCAAGGTATCTCGTCCTCTGAAGCATTGTGAGAGATCCATAAATGCTAGTTACACTCCCCTCACTATGATTTGGATCATTACATTGCTTTGCAGAGGAGGAAGTGAAGCCCACAAAGGTCAAAGGGCTTGATGACGACTGTAAAACTCTCTCACACTTCAGCTTAGGAAACATCACATGACAAGGGGGTCCAGAGAGGAGCGCAGGCCCATATCCAAGCTTATGTCAGTCAGATGCTAAAATGTCGTTATCTCAACACGGAATTAAGTGCTTGTATATGTTGCTGCACAACAAAATGCATTATTGATGTGTTAATGTTTTCCCGCTGGGTATATCCGTGGTTTGCATAACAAATTTTGCACATTTTGTCATCACCTGTATTCGAAAGTAGGATGTTTCTTGACAAATTATCCCATTATCTAACCAGTTTTATCATTACCAGCTTTTTTTTTCATTTCCAATCTAAATGTTTTATTTTTTGGAGTGTATAATGTGCTTCTTATTATGCAATGCTAAATCATTTTAAGTAATTCGTCTAGCCTGCTTTGTTACTCTCTTCCAAATATTAATAAGCAGTTATCCCTTTCTCTCGGTATTATTTGTCTCTAATCTATACATATGCTGTGTTCTTAATGTCTTTGCATAGCTCATGTCTTTCATCACTGTTCTCACCTTAGTGTGTGCTCCAGTTTATCAAGAATTTTTTTATAGATCGCTCATGCATAAGTCATGGTTTTAGACAACTTGCTCTTCAAGATTATAAAAAAGGGAAGACCCGTATTGGTGTCTATGTCCTTCCCCAGATGTCAACTTCTATGTCTTCTGTGTCTTCTGTGTCTTTTGTCAACATTTTATTCTGAACACCTGGCAGAGCGCCTGGAATGTTATAGTCCCTGATTGAATATATGACTTAAATTTTTATTATTTGCTTTACTTTTATTGAAGCAAATAATTCATTAAACTGTCAAAAATATCTGAAAATATTTTTTCACACACACATATAGGGGTGCTACCTAATTAATGTAAGACACTGTCCCAGGGTTTGGCAGTAGAGAAATGAATCAGGTTTTGCTTGTCTGTGAGGGATGACATAAAAGCAAACAGATAATTCTAGTAATGTTGGCACATCACCTAGACAGGGTTACTTTGTGCCATACCCTGTTTTAACACCTCACATCTATGAATGCACTTCATCCTCACTACTGCAATTTGAATGATTTTCTTATATTTGTTCATCTAATATGCACTACAACCTTAGGGAGTAAGGCACTTATTTAGCAGCTCTATGGCTCAGTTTCCCCATCTGTCAAATGGAGTCTTATTTATTGAATTTTTTCAATGTCTACTGTGTGCCAGCCACTATTATAGGCAGTAGAGGTGCAGCAGCAAACACAATAAAAAATAGCCCTGCCTTCATGATCTTACATTCATAACAGCACCTACTTCATAAGAATTCTGAAAGGATTAAATAAGATGTTATCAGTAAAATCACCAAGAACAATATTCTGTACCCCATAGATGTTAGACATTATTGTTATGCAAAGACATGCATTGACTAAGTAGATAAATGCATTCCTTCTATTGATTATGAGAAAATTGAAAGAGAACAAATAATTCAGTATAAATTCATCAGCACTTAGTACAAAGAAGTCTAAGTGTTGGACTGTTATGGACTCAGGAATTTGGGGGTAACGTGCTTTTTTTTTAGATTGGAATAATGTGAGTCAAAGTATTTCAAATTCATTTTTTCTCATTAGGCATATGAGTTTATGAACCTTATATATGGGCTTATACCCAAAGGATTGATTCATTGTAGATTTGTTTAAAAAGTGCATACTAATAGTTCTATTATAATTATGGCAGTTCCTTCTTATTTGAGGCTTTGCTATCCATGGTTTCAGTTACCAGCTGTCAACCATGGCCCAAAAATAGGTAAGTATAGTAAACACAGTAAGATATTGAGAGAGACCCATTCATATAACTTTTATTACAATATATTATAATTATTATATTTTATTATTAGTTATTGTTGTTAATCTCTTACTATGCCTAATTGATAAGTTAAAATTTATGCATGCATAGGGAAAAAACATAGTATATATATGGTTCAGTACTATTTGTGGCTTCAGGCACCCACTGGGTGTCTTGGAATGCATCCCCTCCAAATAAGGAGGGACTACTGTACATCTGAAAACTGTTTGAGCATGAAGTAGAGTCTGAACTGTAAAAATTGTAGGATGGAGCCCTTTTTTCCAAATGAATACAAATGATGCTCTACAGTAAAATGAGTTATAAACCAACATCAGACGATTATAATGGGATTGAATCTAATTGATATTGGAGAACGGAGACTCTTCATTCAAAGGAGCACTTCATAATCATGCAATAATGAAGCTTTGATTCTTAAAGGCTGACAGGAGATCAGACTTTTAAAAAAAAAGTATTTCTAGTTGTTCCATGTGTATTCAGCAAGTCACAAAACATGCTTTATTAAAACTGTGGTGGTGTCTGTATCCAGAATCCCGTGCAGTCTCCACCTCAGCACTTCCATTTCTATTGCTTGTCTCAAGTCACTAGGCCGACTCTCATCAACCCTAAGCTCTGCAGATGTTGCCTGCTATTTCAAAAATGGAAACAGAGGCAATTGATTATGAATTACCTCAGCTTATCTTCTCTCTTTCTGAAAGCACTCCCTCTGTCTAGCTCAGAGGAAGATGGGCTTCCACTTAACACCTTCTACTCCCTCTACAAATCACATCTTTTCTTACTGTTTTTTGTTTTCCCTCACTGATAGATCTTTTCATCATATAAACAAGCCCCAATTCTCCTCTTTAATATCACAAGAAAAGCAACTTTCTGCCAGTTCTTGCCTTGTTTCTCTCTTTTAACAACCAAGTTTCTGTAAGGACAAATTTATTACTGTCCCCACTACCAAGTCTCCCATTTACTCTTCAAAGGAAGGGAACCTTGCCATTCCAAAGAAACTGCTCTCTCAGCGGTCACTAATGACCTCTCCTTAAGTCCCTTAATACTAGAACTTTCTGCAGAATTGCAAACTTTTGCCCATACCCCCATCAATTATTTCTAAAATCCAAGTCCCCAGAGGAACACCTTTCCTGACTTCCACACTCATGTCTCCAGCTGTACCTAGACATTATCTCCTCAACTCTCTTCTGTAACATCTTAACATGTCAAAGGTTATCTTTGCAATTCCTCCTTCTCACCCTGTTCCATCTCTGATGCTTCTTGCTAGTGTCATCACTAATCTAATTAATGTCTTAATTAATTCTAATCTGCATGATAGTCCCACAGGGCAAGTGTCAGTGGTCCCCCAGAGAGAAGGACAGCTAGATATATAGTGAGCTGGAGGGCAGTCTGTAAAATACCTGATGCAGTTGTGCCTAAGGCTCCTTGGGAACAAAGCTGCCCATTGCAGCTGCCACACCCCCAACCATAAAACCCTACCATTTCAACCATGTGATTGGAGGTAAATGTGCCTGGCTCAGATGTCAGCCAACCAGGGACACTGGTGAGACCCTGCCTGGTAGTAACCTGAGCAGACCTGTGCTTAGCCTGTCTGAAGGGGAAGAGAGTATGAAAAGTGTGGAGACTCCCTATGAGGGGTACCTGTCACTCACTGTCACTTTTCCACTTCTCTGCCCCTTCACATCTGAAAAAGCAGGCAATAATGGCCAGAGGGCGTGTATTTACTTGTGCAGTTTATTGATGTTACTTCTTCTCTTTACACACACACACACACACACACACACACACACACACACACACACACAAATTGAGTAGATTTAGGGATGTATGCTCAAGTTAACTGAAATTAAGGAATTAGAAAAGTAGTTAGAGAGGTACTCTTTTTTGTTCGCAGAAAGTAGTGGCTTTACCTCTGCATGTGGAAGGTGGTGGGGTCTGGTGGGGGATACTCCAGGGACAGCTGGATGGGAACAGGCAATGCTGTGAAGGAGCAAAGTCAGACCAGCACGGACTCATGGTAGAAAGTCTCTCAAATTCCTTTAAATACAATGATTTTAGTCCTTTTTACAGTTAAAATAGGTTAGAGTTGAGAATTGTGGTTTGAGAAGGCCAAGTTCCCAATTCTATTAGTAACTAACTTATTTACAGTATTTGTTTCCCAATCTGTGATGCAGCAATTCACAAAATATTCTATATCCGTGCCTCATGATGTATGATTCAACAAGGAGAGATATTCAATTTTTGAAGCTGCCAGAAGTTATACAAATAAGGTAGCCTATGAAGGTGCGCACACACATCTCCCCCCAACAACACGCACTTAACCACACAAGCATGACATATATAGAAATTGCCCCTGTTGGAATTTTCCTAATGCACTTTATTCACGATGGTTTGAAATAGACACTAAAGGTTCTCTTTGTACCTTATCAAAAGATGAAATTTTTAGTAACAGTGTATTTTAAAATAAAAATCTCTGAACAATGTTGAACTTAAAAAAGTCATGGTCATGGCACTTCCAAGGTCAAGGAAAAAAAGTTTCAATCTGAATATGTAATTCTTTACTTTGAGAATAATGATCTGCTTGTGTATTGTAGCTGCCTCTAGGAGAGAATTTTACTGGGCATAATTTCATTAATGAAAGTTCTTTTGCTAGTCAAGACTTTCCTCATACATAGAGAACTGAATTAATTTTGTACAGATATTGTAAACAAAAGGAAATCATGTCACTGGTATAAATGTTGCTACAAAAGACCTCATTAGAGAACTCAGAAATCCCAATTAATCTTATGTTCATACTGTATAAAGATAGTAATTAGTGATGGTAAATTGATATTTGGAAATATACAATAGCTAGCTAATCTCATTTTATTAGGATTAACTCTGCTCTCACACTTATAATTGGTCAAAAGTTGAATTTTTTTCTTCTTTGTAGTGAATGAATTTTTTTACATATATAATTTTGTATTGTGTGCATAGCAGCAACTGTCAGCTTCCATTAAAAAGTGGGAATACAGTACTTTTTGGAAAAGTTATAGTTGCAAGTTTACAACTCTGGTGACAAAATTTTAAGTAGCAAAAGCTAATAGCAGATATAACCAGTCATGAAACAAACATTTTCCATTTTCCTCTAGTTAATAAAGTTCAGTATCTAACCAAAAGCCCTTTTCATCTTTATCATTGCCTGAAATCTTTGAAAAACATCTCTGAGGTTGCTCAAACAGTTCCTAGCAACATTTCTTTTTTTTTTTTTCCTTTATTTTATTGTAAAGATGTGGGGTAACAAGTCAAGATTAGGTACATAAGTTCTTTTTGTTTTGTTTTTTGGGGTATTTTTGAGTTGGAGTCTCACTCTGTCCCCCAAGCTGGAGTGCAGTGACACATTCAGGGCCACCCCAGCGTCAACCTGCTGTGCTCCAGCGATCCTTCTGCCTCAACCTTCCAAGTAGCCAGAACTACAGGAGCGCACTACCACAATTTTTTTTTTTTTATTGTAGAGACGAGGTCTTGCCAAGTTGCCTAGGCTGGTCTCAAACCTGCGGGCTCAGGCAGTCCACTCACCTCAGCCTCCCAAAGTGCTGGAATTACAGGCTGAGCCACCGAGCCCACTGGTTCATAAGTATTAATAGTTTATGTGCAGGTGAAGTTTGGGCCTCCAACTTGTCCTCACATACCCTGGTTTAGGATCAGGTATCCTTAGTGATGATATGTGCCCCCTCTCCCCTGGTAGTGTCCCGCTACTGTCAATCCCTCTCTTGTTGTATTGTGATAAATGTTCAGGAGGACCCACTTATGAGTGAGAACATGTGGCACTCAGTTCTTGGTTTCTGTGATAGATCACTGAGTATGATGAACTCTAAAGCCATCCATGTGGCTGCAGAGTCGATAATTTTGTCCTTCTTTATGGCTGTGTAACCTCCGTTATGTATATGTGTCACATTTTCTTTAACTAGTCCACTTTCATTGGGTAGCAGGGTGATTCCATATTTTTGCTATTGTGAGTAGTGCTGCAATAAAAATGCATGTGCAAAGTTGTTTTGTAGAATGATTGGACTTCCTCTGGGTATATTCTTAGAAGGAGTATTGCTGGGTAATATGAAAGGTCAATTCTTAGTTCTTTTTGAAATCTCCACACTGTTTTCCAAAGAGTTTGAACTAGTTTGCACTGCCACCAACAGTGTAGAAGTGTTCCCTTTTCTTTGCATCCTTGCCAGTATCTGTTATTTTTTTATTTATTAATAATTGACACCCTTACTAGTGTTAGGTGGTATCTCAATGTGGTTTTGATTTGCATTTCTCTGATGATTAGTGAGGCTGAACACTTTTTCATGTATCTATTAGCTGCTCTTATGTCTTCTTTTGAGAAGTGTCTATTCATGTCTTTTGCCCACTTTTTAATAGAGTTGTTTGCTTTTTTCCTTTTAACTCATTTGAGTTCCTTGTAGAGTTACTGGATGTTAGGCCTTTGCCAGATATATAGTTAGCAAATGTTTTTTCTCATTCTGTGGGTTGTCTCCCCACTCTCCTGATGGTTTATTCCACTGTGTAAAAACTTTTCAGTTTAATGAGGTTCTACTTATCTATCTTGTATTTCATGGCATACGCTTTTGGTATTATGATCAAGAATTGGTTGCCTATTCCGTTGTGAATTTTCTTCTAAGATTTTAGTAGTCTGGGGTTTTATGCTTAGGTTTTTCAGCCATTTAGAGTTGATTTTTATGTATGGAGATAGGTAGTGGTCCTGTTTCATTTTTCTGCATTCAGTCAGCCAGTTTTCCCAGCACCATTTGCTGAATAAGGTCTCCTCTCCCAAGTGGTTGTTGTTGATGACTTTGTCCAAGATGAGTTGGTTGAGAGATCAAGTTTTTGCCTAAGGACTCTCTATCCTGTTTCATTGGTCTATATGCCTATTCTTGTACCAACACCAGGCGGTTTTTTTATTATTGTAACCTTATGGTAAAGTTTAAAGTCTGGAAGTGCAATACCTCCCACTTTGTTTCTTTTGCTGAGGATGCAACATTTCTTTATATATAGACCAAGCAGGCTGTGGAAGAAACACAGCACCTAAGCAGTTGGATGCACATGCAAATAAGCCTCCTATCTTTGAAAACCCTACTGGACCAGGTGATTTCTGCTCTTTCCTGCTCCCACAGATAAACTCCAGTAGGAAGATACTAATCAGATTACTGCTGAGAAATGGGAAGCTCTTTCTGCCTGAAGTGTCCTGCACAGAAAAAGATAAGAATAATAATGAAATCAAGCTATGATACCTCCAGAAAATGTTCTCTTTATCTGCATTTAGTGTTCCATCACTAGGAATCCTTAGTCCTTTTGGAACTATTGTTAGATGAGCCTAAATGGACTTCCAGGCTTACTTTGTTTGGCTCAAGGGAGTACTGTAAATCCTAGGCTTTTGTCATCTTCGTTGAGAATCAAGATGCATAGTGACAGTGTTAATAGTACAGCAGAAAGAAGCCTCCTAGGTGTTGCCTGGATGCTGCCAGTATCTGGGATCTAGGCGTGAGGTCCTGCAGTCCCACACAAGATTGAGACTAACAAGGAAGATGAGGAACAAGAACACAGAGGTCAGGTGTCCATTAGGTGAAATATGCCACCCATTTTATGTTGACCCTCTCTGCCTAAAACACATCATAATCTCTATCATGGAAAGGCAGAGAGGTGGAACATAGGCAGAAATTTTTTTAAAGCATGCAAAAGGAGGAAAGGGAGAGAATGTGGGTGCAGGGAGGGTAAGTTTGAGTTAATTTGGTGATGGGAAGTGAAGTGGCTCTTTTCTGATTACTTCCCTTTTTATCAATAAAGAATGAGAGATGTCATAGCTGAAAGGAAAAGGGCTTTTGGATACTAGGGGTAGAAAAATAGGTCAATAATGTCTTGGAGAAAAGGGATACAAATATATGAGGGAATTATAGGATTCCTAGGCTTTGCCAAGTGTTCATTCAAAATTTGTAGTCATAAATTTAGCCCTTACATCTAATTTGTCATTTAGCATATGTTGCATCAGGTTATTATTAACCATTTTTATGGGAAAACTACATGTCCCCAATTTGTTTGCAAGTTTCTCAGAAGTAGAATCCCAAGGTTGAACTAGTTAAAACCTTCTCCAGGGAATACTTTAGCGTCCTAGCAAATAGCTCAAAAACATTTGCGGAATTTAAGAATGGAGATTGAATTTAGAATTATGAATGAGATGCTTCAGGAAATGCCTCTAGCCCTTCTTTTCACTATTCTGAACCTTACTAATAAAGGTACTCATAGAAATCATTGCTGTCCTTCCTCCGCACACACCCAATCTGGCAAACTCAGGGTCTTGTTTGTTTGCCCCTCATATTACTAAAGTGATTCAGTGAGGAACCCTCTGAGTACCCCAGAATTGGGTCCAAATTCTCCATTCATTGAAGTGTGTCATCTGCTCATCAAACCTTGTCTGGAACCCGAGGAAGCACTAGTGTGTGATGTCTATTTCTAGTTTGTTAATTTGAAGTGGCAAGCTAGGACTAGTTCCATTTAGTCATATTTTTGTGTTCAAGTTCTTTAACCTCAATAACTTCAGTCTCTCAGCATTATGGTAGCAAAAGTGCCTGGAAATTTTTTTTTAAAACTCCTTTATTTTTATGTAAGACCCTTTCTTCTCAAAGTTGGTCCTTTCACCGGCAGCATCAGCATTATTTTAGAGTTTATTAGAAATTCATCTGAATTCTTGGGTTCATTCCAAATCCATTGAATCAGAATTTGCACATTAACAAGGGTTCTTGGATGATTCTTATGCTACCAAAGTTTGATAAGCCCTCTTAAAGATGATGAGAGAAGCATCCCCCCAAAAGCTATGCAATTGTGTTAACAGAAAGCATTGCAAAATATAAGACCATTTTAATTATTGCTTTGATTTTTGTTCATAAAGAAAGGCACACTGTATTGTCATATATTTGCTGTACCTAATGAGCAGAAAGGTCTTTTGATAATTGTTGAGAAAGCTGAGGTCTGTTTAATGTAGGCTGGCTTTTCCATATGAATTGAATTAAGAAATTAGCCAAAAAATACCGAATCACAATAACAGAAATGCTCTCAGTATTCCATTAATGCTTTGTAGCACATTTGCTTTTTGCAGACTTTTGATAAGAGGACAGCCAGAAGTCAGGAAAACAGTATCCATGTTCTTCAAAAACCTAATCTTAATCAGACATGAAATTCCTAAACACAGTAAAATGCTCCCTGGGCAGTAAAATGTTATATAAAAAGTTAAATACCTCATTGATAAAGTAAGACACAAGTTTAGGAAGGGGTCAGTTATTGGAATAAACTACTCTTGAATATGTAAGTCACAGAATTATTTTCAAGAAAACATGTTTAAAGGTAAATAATTGGAAATTCTAAATATTGCTTTTCTCTGTGCTACAAATCTTGCAAGTTAATTCAAGCCATCTATCTAAGTAGTTATTTTCTACTAAACTATATGATGCATCTGACTAAGATGACTGTAAGAAATTTTACCTATATTTTTAATCTCATATAAAAATGAATAGCAGACATAGAGAAGTCCTTTACTGACTGCCCAGAAGAGGGAAGGGTTACCAGATAATGTGTTCTGGGAATATTAGGATACACCCTGCCAGAAGAGACATGGGTGAAACTGATCAGACCAAGCAACCATGCTACACTCTGCAGGAAAAAAAATGATATCTTTTTTAAAGAAATAAGGTGATACATGTTGATTGTTGAAAGTTTGAGAAAATAATAATGAAAATTACTCCTACATTCAGATACTCTGAGATAACTACTTGAAATCTACTATTGAAATCGAATCAGTTTGTCACTGGTAAGTTTGAGGTTCCAACATATCACCATATGGCATAATGTAGCAAAACTGTCATTGAAACCTCATTCAGATTTCTGTATTTCTCAACTGAACATATTCCTGTAGGACACTAATAGTCACAGTCCATTAGACCAGGACAATATCATTTTCTATATTTAGTTTTATAACACATTCTCATGCCTATAGAGCAGGTTTTTAAAATATATATATACATATATAGTATATATAATACAGATATGAGATATATATTATTATGTATATATATGAAAATTTTATATA
Source organism: Cephalopachus bancanus (assembly GCA_027257055.1). Taxonomy (NCBI): domain Eukaryota; kingdom Metazoa; phylum Chordata; class Mammalia; order Primates; family Tarsiidae; genus Cephalopachus; species Cephalopachus bancanus. Next base: position 590,971 of record JAPVLO010000096.1, on the reverse strand, counting down.
TATAGATAGTGACTTTTAGGTTTTAAATTTTATTTGTAGTTGAATAATGTTGGTGCTGATCTCTGACTGCTAGGGTCTCACAGGACAGACTTGTCTTTATGATTTATTTTTCATTTCTCAGTCTATTAGTACAATGCTAAATAATATAATGCCCAATGCAAACAAAATAAATGGCTGAATTTGCACATTTTTGCTTTATCTGGCAAAGTAAATTCAGTCCACTAGAGTCACACCTTAATAATTTCTTTTTTTTAAGTTAATCTCTCTTCTTTAGTAGCTTTCACTTAGTCTCTTTTTCTGCAGAGAAAGTTTGTAGTTTACTTCATCCAAAATCATGTTCAATACAAATCTAATAATGATGAGCTTTATGTTTTTTACATTCATCCCTCCTTTCTTTATATCACCCCTAAGTGAAGCTGATTTGAAGCTTTCTATCATCATTTTTCTCAATTAGTTTACATGCTAACATATTGTAAACAGAGAGATTTGTTAATGAATACAAAAATAGGCATGCATTTTCTGTAACAAGATAAAATAAAATAAAAAATTCTGGCATTATCTACTTACACATTTTTAGAAACACAGAAAAGCCACCTTCAAAAATTGTGTTTGGATCATAGTTTCAGAGCATTTTTTAAGGTTCTAGAGGTAAATGGAAATCACCAAAGAATGTTAGTATTAGAAGAATGTTTGAAATTATTTTACTGGGCCTTTCTTCTTTCAGGTAATTTAGCACCAGAACAATGAAACAGCCATGTTGATTCAGTTAGAGTCAGTACTGTAATTTAAATGCACAGTAAGATTTTTTGAGTCCTAGTATACCCAATAGATTCTATAAATTAAATATTAATTTACAAATTTGATTTGGTAAGAATAGAAATAATATACAACCAGCTAGGAAGTTAACACACAAAGACATAATCTACAGAAGTGAGAATTAACTTGTCCAAGAATGATTCTCTGCAGGCTAGTCTCCTTTCAGAGAAGGTGCCAGCAACCTGCAAGGCTGCAAGATAATTGGCCAGATCTGAGTGCCCAAGGCAATCAATCCTCATTGAATTCTGACATGGAAAATTGGGCCCAAAACACACCATATCATATGAGTTATGAGTCAAGCTTTGACCTTGCCCATGATTATGCTAGGAAAGTAGCTGCTGACTCCCCAGTTGTGCAGCTTAATAAGCACAAAACCCAAGACCAGCACCCCTTCACCCCATTCCATATCCCAAGGCACTGTGGATATGTGTGTGCTCTCCCAGAATGCATGGGAAAGGGAGAACCACACAACGGATCCCAAATAAACATGGGTTCAGAAAGCTCATTGTGTGTGCTGTTGGGTTATTTGCTTTTTTTATTCAACACTCACCTGTGGAATTATTCCATCAGCATCCCAAACATTACTAAACATGCCTTTCTATCTTTTGAGTAAGAGCTGTTCCTGTCCTATGTATGTGGTTAGATCTTGTATTTTTCTTGTAGTTATGATGATGAAAAGTTTATTTCAATGTTATGAGGGAGTTTCCATTGGACTTCCACCTTTCTCTTTCCCGTAAATGCTTGAACTACATTTGTATAGGCTCTACAATTGTAAGGGATGCCCATGCTATCTGGGTTCCAACTGATTTGGGCAAATAAGAAGACCAAGTAAGTAATGGAAGGGAGCAGAGGAGAGTGAAATGAGAGGTTTTAGTCTCCTGACCACCTTCCTGTGAGACCACTTCTGGCTGCTGGGGTCCTTTGACTTCATGTCATTGCTCTATGTGGCAATGTGCTCTGTCTGGCTAAATTCAAACTCTCCTTCTCCTTCAGATCTGGGAGAGGCAAGAGCCCCACTGCACCTACTGGTGCTAGGTTGCTGCATCACCCTTTGTAGTTCTCCTAGATCTTTTCATTGTCATTCTCTTTACAAATAAAGACCTCCTCAAAATTTTCTGATTAGAAAGTGCAAACTTTTTTTTTATGGGACCCTGATAGCTACAAATCAGATGCAACATTCTGATTAAGGACTTCAGCTCGATTTTTAAAAAAAATCAGGCTAAGAGATAGAAAAACCCTTCAAAATGACACTTTTAGACCACCCAAAGAATAAATCCCTATTTAATCTATCTATACACCTATATCCCAAATTTTCTAAAAATTCAGAAGTATGACTTTTAGGAACCTTTTGAGGATTAAGTAAATCCAATGTTCACATAATGAAGTCTGTGGGAAGGACAACCATAGATATTTTTGGTTGTGATCAAAAGCTAAGTGATGGCTAAATATTGATTATAAGTTTTGGCATTTTTTATTAATAATTTGGATTTTAATGATTCCTCAGAAATTACTATGTATTTGGAAGGTCTTTATTCTCCCTTACCCACAGCACCTAGCACAATGTTAAGCACAAAACAAGTAGGTAATAACTGATGACTGATTAATTTATTTGCATAATTAATTGCTTATGCAGTTATCTACATTCCCCTCTGTTGTTTTGCATACAGGCTGGCTACCCGTAGCTATATCATCTCTGGAAAATGTGAACTTTGTTGCATTTTCTCATTAGATAAATTAAAGTAACACCCAGAGGGGAATTATGTAGCAAATATTACTTGTAGAAAAGGTCTTTAACTTTGCTTGATTAGGTTATCATTCACCTAAGTCAAATCACAGCAGTCTCTTGATGGTCTGATTCCAATGCTAATTAAGAGCCAGCAGGGCTGGAGGAATGAAAGGGTATAAGAATAACTGAGCTTGGGTGACTAGTAACAGTGACCCACTCCCCAATGGGTTTGTATCACAGAGTTGGATGGAAGGAAAATGAGGATACTTCTGGGAAAGAGCTGAATCCGCAATTCTTTGAAGACATGGCTTGTTTATACTTTGGACAAAGCCTTCCATTCACCCCAAATTTTTACTTTATATTTTTGCAGTTTTTAAGGAGAGAAAAATTCTACCAAATAGTATGTAAATGGTAGTATTTATTTATCCCCTTATGATAAATGTAATGAAGGCATAGCTGTAGGGAGAGTTCTCAGTTTTGCTGAGGTCTTATTTAAATACAAATGAGAATAACTATCCTGAAAAATAATCAAGAAGTGAAAAGATTGCCTACACAACCACAGTCATACAAGTTTTTTTTTTTGTTTTTTTTTTTTTGAGTTAGAGTCTCCATCACCCAGGCTGTAGTGCAGTGGCACTCTCACGGTCATCCCAACGTTAACCAGCTGGGCTCAGGCGATCCTTCCACCTCAGCCTTCCAAGTAGCTGGAACCACAGGCAGCGCCAGCTAATTTTTTGATTTCTTGTAAAGATGAGGTCTTGCCAAGTTGTCCACGCTGTTCTCAAACCCGTGGGCCCAGGCAATCCCCTACCTTGCCCTCCCAAAGTGCAGTCATACAACTTTTAAATCCCTCGCCTTTTGAAATTAGATATAACACTGGTTTGAAGATTTTAAAAATTAATCAAATTTATATAGATAGGTGGATTCTCCAAAAGCTAAAGACCTTATTTTCTGAAGTAGAATTTTGGGAGGGATTTTGCCAACAGCATCATTACCGCTGAGTGCAAGTTTGTATTAGACATTTAAAGACATTCTGTGCCTTCTATTCTCAACTACTGCTCTTGTCAGTCCAATTTTGTGATGCAAATTATTTCAATTTTTTAATTGTTTAGCACACAAACAATTTTTAAAAATATCTTCTAGTTAATCTAAGGACCCATTTATGTGAAGTTAATATTCTGCTTTCCAATAATATTGCTGCTCTCAAAAGATGTTTTCTGTTTTATAATTGAATCTCAAAATGTACTTTGAAATACATACCCAAAACTCTCGAGGTGAAGCAATATGTATGTAATAGTTGCAATGGCCTAAAAATCAAAGGGCATTTTTGTTCTTCCTGTTAGGAAAACAGATGCAGATATATTGAACGCTGCCTGAATGCTTTTGGTCACAAGTCTATTAGCTTTATCCTTCTATCCCCTATATCAACATTCCCAAACTCAATTCAGAGATTTAAATAAAATAAGACCTAGAAGATGATTTTTTTTTAGAGGTTTAGCCCACTCCTACCGATAATGTACAAGGCATCCATTTACATTCAAAACCCCGTAACAGTGCACAGAGTTAGATTTTGAATCTGTGAAATTTTCCACTCACCGAACTTCTAATAAGTCATTTAAGATACTAAACAAAACTAGTGTAGAAGATAATATGCACAGACATAAAAGTGTCCTCATTGAACCAATAATAGCTTGTTCTGAACATAAAACTCAAAAGTAAAAATTAATTTTATATGTTTCTATTGTTTATAATAAGCTATTGTATTTATCCATTTTGAACATGCTTAGCTTTTATATAAAGTTGATTTCTTTGGAAATCTATTTCATTTAAAAATTCTCATTTTAGATATGAGCCCATATTATATTTTATAACCCTAAAAATCACCATCAGCATATTCTATTCAACAGATAATAAACTGTAAGCAGAGCAAAAGTTATTATGGAAGCAATGCACTCACATAAAGTCACATGGTAGCATACAAAATTTAAAATGATGATCAGAAAGTATTTTAAGAGTACAATAAGATAGGCCAATCACAAAATAAAACCTCCAAGATAGATAGCCATGGGAAGAAGCAGCAGTGAATGTCAGTTCAAAGAGGCATTAATGAATAAAAAGAAGACTTGTGTCCCTAGCTCCCAGCACATAGCCTCTGATAAGCAATTCTGATGAGTGCTTAATTTATCCACTTGCTATGAGATTAATTCTTAAAGACTGCAGGTTTTTGCACTCTGTATTTCACCAAATCCAGAATGTAAGACAGAAGGGAGGCAAATGTTGAAATGTACAATAACAAATGCACTCATATCTACCTGTGGTTATTTCTTAGAACTATTCAATGATACATCCCACCTTAGAGCTCATGTTTTAGAAGTCATTCAGATGCTATGCCTGTGATTCTATAAGCAAAACTGCTAAAAGAGTCTGCAAAGGCAAAACTGAACACAATAGTTGTCCAAAATACTGAAGAGAAAATGCTGCATGCTCTGAAACTTGATAAAACAAAGAGAAAAGTAGCAACAGTACTTATAAAGATGTTCATATATTATGCTAATTTTTAAGCCAGTCACTGTACCAGGTTTTGAGAAAAGCAATTATGAGCAAGGTAGACAGAGGACCTGCCCTATATAGAAAGGAGAATTAAACAATTGTCTACCAAGTGCTTTAAGTGCTATAAGGGCAAATGTATAGGGTGCAGTGTGGATTTGGCAGGAGCCACTGAACTGACCTGGGGAAAGGGATGGGAATCCACAGGGGCTTCCAAGAGGAAATGATATCTAGGATGAAGCCTGAAGGATGAGTAGAAGTTGGTAAGGTAAAGAGGAGAGAGAAGACTATTTGAAGAAGAGGAAATAGCTTATGTAAAGACTAGAGAGTTAAAGCTTAAATCAATAGGGCTAAAGCTTAAATCCCTCAGACTGCTGAGAGGCAAGAAATGAACCTAGAGTTAAAGATAGGAAATGGGGCACAAAAGCCAGGGTTTTATTAAGGAAGTTTTACTTGAGACAACAAAGAGTGAAAATAGATGTTTCAAAAGAACTGCTCTATGCAAAATAGACTGGAGGAATGCAGGTAATGGTGCAGAGGATGTGGCAGTGGAAATGGAATGAAACTGATGAGGCTGGGATGGACTTAGAGGTGGAATTGTCAGGGCCTGGTGAGAGATTGTCTGTGCAGAATGAGGAATAGGAGAGAGTGAGGGCTTAGGATCACTTCCATGTTTCTGATTTAGACAGCTGGGTGCCTGATGGTGCCAGTTACCAAGAAAGAAAGCATCAAGAGAAGAGCAGTCTGAGTTTGACATGGGCGTAAGCTTTGTGCATGTTAAGTTGGAGATAGCTGTGAGCTTATCAGGAGTGATGCTCAGGAAGATCTGGGTGTGGATCTGGAGCTCAAGACCAGAACTCCAATAGAAATCTGGGAGTCATCAGATGATAGTTGGTGATTAGAATCTCAGGAGTGGGTGATGGCTCCCCAGAAGAATAAGAATGGGTGTTATCAGAAGAGAAGTGGCCTAGAAATCACTCTACAGAGCACCATAAATGTATGATGAGTAGAGAAAAGTGGCCCTGTATCTCAGCCCAAGGTTCCCTAAACGTCAAAACCTGAAGCAATACAACATGCTAACCCCTTGTACAAGAAGAGGTTGGCTTCCATAGCAGGACAGTAAGAATAAGAGAAAAATAGAAGCGAGGTTGGAAGTAAATATATAAGGATACACAGTTAACTTTACAGGAAACACAACCTGGTGCTTAGTCACATGAGACATCTCCAGGGAAACCCTATGTAATGAATATCCCTGATAAAATCTGTCAGACTGAGGAAGGGTGTGTGACCAATTTGCCTTGCCTCTCTCGTTGATCAAAATTTGCCTATTTCTTCCAGGGAATAGTCCTTCTAGACATCCCTTGAGGAAGCCAGAGCTGGTCCAGGCTGGTCGAGTCTGGGTGCTGTGGCTTCTAATGTTCTCCTGAGGATGAATTTGAGGAAGGCAGCAGCTCAGTCAGTAACCCCTGGATGAGGCCAAGACAGGGGGTGGTACTGGAAGATGATGCAAAGGCATTAGAAGCTAGAATTTTATAAGTGATACAATGGCATGAGTCTTGATGGATTCTCTTCGGCCAGGAATTAAAGCGAGTTATCGTTGGTCTGAAATAAATTTGGGATAGTGCATAAATTGGGTCTGGTATAAACTGTGAAGAAGCCTAAGAAGGATTAGTAAGAGAAATGGGAGAAAGCAAATGATGTCAAAGACTAAAAGAAAAGAGCATATTTCAAGAATGGGTCAACAATGTCAAATGTTTCTTTCAAGGTCAATAAAATAAAACTATAGTGAATAGATATGGATTCCTGTGATTCTGGTAGAGTACTTCAATTTTCCTGTGGAGAACCATACCATCCCTATTCTTTGTTTGTTCAGTTTGGGTTGAGTGAATGCCACACAACTGTTCTCAGAGTTAGTATGGTCCCAGGTGCAAACAATCCGGGTGTGCCCCCCTAAGCACAGAAGTGACCTGTGAGCCAGTGAGAACATTAGGACTCTATGCCACAGATTTTGCTGGAACAACAGGTAAAGAGCTGAAAACCTGAGAAATTTAAATTTTTTGAACAATACATGCCTTATTTGAAAATTCAGTTTAAATTGTTTTTCTGTCATTTGTTATCAAAAGACATGATTTTTACAGAAGCAGAAAAGAATCTGTTAGATTTGATGACAAAAGATGCTGTAGCCCTCAGTAAGGAAGATGTCAGTGGAGCAAGGCTGACAGAAGTTGGGGTCACTCTCACTGCCTCTTCACTCTCTTTTCTCAACTCTTAAAGTAGTTTTGGCTGAGCACAGTGGCTCAGCCTGTAATCCCATCACTTTGGGAGGCCAAGGTGAGAGGACTGCCTGACCCCAGGGATTCAAGACCAGCCTGGGCAACTTGGTGAGACCTCATCTCTACAATAAATCACACACACACACATTCACACACACACAAAAAAAACTAGCCAGGTGTGATGGCATGTGTCTGTAGTTCCAGCTACTTGGAAGGCTGAGGCAGAAGGATTACCTAAGCCCAGCAGGTCAAGTCTGCGGTGGCCATGAGCGTGCCACTGTACTCCAGCCTGGGTGACAAGAGTGAGACTCCAACTCAAAAAAAAACCAAAAAAACCCCAGTTTCATTACTTATAAAAGAGAGAAAGCAGGCCTGAATGTTTAGGATACTTATGGAGAAAGCAGAAAACAGAATTGGCATCTCGAAGTCAAATTGCTCTGCTCCTTACCTGAGGAACAGGTATGTCCCCCTCTGGAGGGATTCTCTGGTGCTTCCAGAGCCCAAGCAGATGCCTGTCCACTTTAAAGAACTGTAAAGACCAATGATAATAAATAGATTTGATCTTAATTTTCTATTTCTCCCAAGTACTTAATTTTATGCCAGGTCTATGATGTACTTTTATTAAATATGGGTTCATTTAAGGCTCCCCCACCTACCTGAACAAGGAGCAATCCACAAGAGTTACTCACTCCAGAGTTTTACAGTATCTTTCTGATGGCTGAAAAAAAATCACATTTTCATTCTAAGTCTGGTCATTCTGGTGGCTACAGAAGCAGGTATGTTTTTATCAATTCTATGGGATTCTTCACTTCATCATAACTCTTATCTTTACATGGGCTTGTAATAAATCTGTCACTACAGTCTCAACTTTCTTTCACAACAGCTCCCATATCAATTCATCTTTTCTACTCAGAATATATTCTTGAATTCAGGTGCTCACTGTTTCTTCCTTGGAATAGCGTAATGACACCCTAATTGGTCTTTGCACCTCTAGTCACTGTTTACTTCAATCCATCATCAGGCAAATAATCCCAAAGTTAATTAAATGTCCCAGCATCATCACTTAAAACCAGTAGTGAAAGAACATATTGTTACACCCCCCCCCCGAGAATTCTATATATGCACATGGACTGCCTTTGTTACTATACATCTGTATTTTTAATTCTCATTCTTTCTGACTTGGTTATGAATTTTTTGAGGTTGGGATGGTTTTTAGTGGATCTCCTCTCATGGGTAAGGCAAATTAAATAAAGAGATATTTCCTGTAATTAATTACATACCAATATACAACATGTTGGTATTGAATTTGGCATTTCTGATTATCACCAATTAAAGACCAAAGTATAGTGTGTGGACATTGAGCCTTCAGTGACACCAGAGGCTGTGGTCAGATGCCTCCATTCTTTGCTTGTTCTTTTCATTATTTCATTGAACAGGTGAGGATGGTATCAGTACTAGTGCCATATTTTCAGGCATATTAAAAATGTGTGATTGGTATGAGCACCACTGAGAATTTTATAGAAAAATAAAACTTAGTGATTTCATGCTGGCTGTAATATTTTATACAATAAACATAATTTCGATTGTAAGATTTTTGAACAGAAATGCTTTTGCTTTATCTTTTGCAGAATCTTAATTAAACATATCAAACTGCTTGTAAAAGTTCAGAAAATACCTGTAAGATGTATATTTTCAATGAACCTACATTTTCGTATAATTTTGTTTTCCCATCAGTACTGGCAAAAGAAATCTTTGAAAAGAGAAAAGAATTCATTTTCAACACTATCCCTCCCTACCCCCTGGGAAAAGTATTTTTTTCTAGAACAGTCCGATATATTTTCTTTTTTGTTAACTTATAATTGGATTTTTATTCATATATTATATGTACATTTGCATGAGAAAAGGCGCCATATATTTTTTAAAGCGCGTCTTATGGTCTGAATTTCGAAAGAGAGACACTCAAGAAATCAAACAGCAATAACAATGTTCAAGCCTCATATTGGAACAATTTACATTACTCTCTCATATTCATCTCATGACATCTTATTGGCAGATGATTGTCTCCCTTGTGGAAGGTTTGTGTTTTAGTCTATTCAAGCTGCTATAACAAAATATCATACATTGGATGACTTATACCCAACAGAAATTTATTTCTTAGAGTTTAAGAGTCCAGGAAGTTCTACTCAAGGCAACAATAGATTTGATGTCTGGTGGGTCCCTGATTTTTTATTCAGAGATAGCACCTTCTCACTGTTCTCACATGGAAAAAGGGGCGAAGCAGCTCTCTGGGATCGATTTAAAAAAAAAATTAATCCCATTCTTGAGGGCACCACCCTCATGACCTAATCTCCTCCATGGCCTTCCCTTCAAATGTCATCACCTTGCAAATTAGGCTTCAGCATATGAGTGTTGAGAGGACACAAACATTCAGGTCATAGCAGTATAAGAGTAATATTATTTGGCAATTTTTATGACGGATCAGTGTCATGCAATACTTCATATATAAAATTATCTTTATCTAGAATTTTTAGCTTTTAATGTTAATCATCCAATTTTTTTCTTAAGAGAAATTGGCATTTAGATCAATTGGCAAACTACACAAAGCCTCTTCTGATACTGGCCATCTTGAGATTTGACTGAAGCATTGCCAGACAGAAGAATAATAACTTTTTTTCCCGGAAAATAATGCTTTTCATTCCTAACATATTTGGATATACATATAGTACCCTTTTAAGTCAGAAAATTAGCCCATAAAACGTTTCTGAAGAAGTTTAAAAGAGGCAGATTATTTGAGGTAAGTCAGAAATAGTCAGATATATGCCGACTTGCTTATTATTGGTCCAAATAGCCTTGGCCTAATAGTGTGAATGTTCAAGTGTTACAACTACCATATTTTGTGAAAATAGTTTGTGCCAGAACTCTTTCAAACACTGTACCTTTAATACTAAGTGAGATAGATACATTTATTGTTCCCCCGTTACAGAGGAAGAGAAAGCTATGGACAAGTTATGAATTTTCTCTTGGTTTCTCCACTAGTAAGTGTTAGAGCAAGATCAAAACTCAGGTCTGATACTGAAACTGTAATCTGATCTGCTATGCATTTATAAAGAGAGCCAGAAAGGAATATAACCTGGGGAGTAGAAATGTATTTTTTTATTCTTTTTAATACAATGAACCAAATTCTCTATTTCCATTGTGAATTTGTGTTAAGGGCAATAACCCCACCTTGGTTTATTCAGAATTACTGTGAGATTCTTTTCTGTGTTAAGTACTATATTAGTCAGCTCTGGCTGCCATAATAAAGTGCTATAGACTGAGTGGCTTGCATAACTGAAATGAATTTTGCCAAAGATCTGGAGGCTGAAAGTGTGAGATTAGAATGCCACATGGACAAACTGTGGTGAAGTCCTTCTTCACCTTACAGAGGCTGCCTTCTCTGTATATTCTCAAGGAGAGGAGGGAGAAGTGGAGAGAGACAGAGGATGAGGGAAAGAGAGAAAGAAAGAGGAAGACAGAGAGAGAGATGGAGAGGGATAGAAACAGAGAGAGATAGATACAGAGAGAGAAAACACCAAAGCAAGCTCTGTGATGTCTCTTTTTATAAGAGCACTAATTCCATCATGAGGCTCCCATCCTCATGGCCTCATCTAAACCTAATTATCTCCCAAAAGACCTATCTCTAAATGCCTTCACATGTGGGGGGGGGCGGGAGGATAGGGCTTCAGCATATAAGTTGTACGGACAGTGAGTGAAGACACAATTCAGTCAATAGTAGGTACTAATCCAGGTATTAGGGCTGAAGAGTTGAAAAAAGACCTAGCTATTCACTACAAGGAAATAACAATTTAAGGGATGCATAAGCAAATTATTATAACCTGATAGTTCAAAAGTAAAGAAATATACAAGATATCTTGAAAACGAGGAGGATACAATTAATTTTGTTCAGATCTGGTGGGGAGGGAGGATAGTGTTAAAGCAGGTTTTTGGTTTGTTTGTTTGTTTGAAAACAACAGAAATTTATTTTCTTACTGCTTTGGAGGCCAGAAGTCTGAAATCCAGTTATTAGTAGGGTCTCACCTCCTCCAAGTTTCAAAGGATAATCATTCCTTGCCTCTTCCAGCTTCTGCTAGCACCAGGCTTTCTTTGGCCTGTGGATATGTAATTCCAATTTCTGCCACTTTCTATACAAAGCCTTGTTCCCTCTGCTTATGTGTGTCTCAAATCTCTTTCTGCCTTACTTTTATAAGGATATCTGTCATTGGGAAAAGGAACCACCCAAGTAATCCAGGATGATCTAATCTTTAGATTAACTTGATTGCATCTGTAAAGAATGTTTTTAAATAAGGTCACATTGATAGGTTTTTTTTTTCTTTTTTAAAAAAATTTTATTTAAGGGTTAGGTATATAAACATTGATCATGCAGGTACCCTTGTTGATGAGGTATGCCCCTCCCTCCCCTAGCAGTTTCCCTCAACTGCCAATCCCAACCCCCCACCCCGACAGTTTCCCACTACTGCCAATCACTTTCTTACAGCGTTGTAATTGTTCAAGTACAGCTTATGAGTGAGAACATATGGAACTCAGTTCTATGTTCTGTGATAAATCACTGAGTATGATCGACTCCAAATCCATCCAAGTTGTTGCAAAATTCATATATTGGCCCTTATTTATGGCTTCATAATTTTCCATTGTGTATATGTACCACATTTTCTTTATCCAGTCCAGCTTCAATGGGCAACATGGTTGGTTCCATGTTTTTGCTATTGTGAATAGAGCTGCAACAAACATACGTGTGCAGGTTTCTTTTTTGTAGAATAATTTGAGTTCCTTCGGGTATATTCACATTAGCGGGGTTGCTGTATCACATGGAAGATCAATTTCTAGTTCTTTCAGAAATCGTCACCCTGTCATCCAAAGAGGTTGTACTAGTCTGCATTCCCACCAGCAGTATAGAAGCGTTCCTTTTTCTCCCCATCCTCTGCAACATCTGTTGTTTGTTTTATTAGTGATGGCCATTCTTACTTGGGTGAGGTGATATCTCAATGTGGTTTTGATTTGCATTTCTCTGATGATGAGTGAGGCTGAACACTTTTTCATGCATCTGTTTGCTGCCTGTACATCTTCTTTTGAGAAATGTCTATTCATGTCTTTTGCCCACTTTTTAAAGGGGCTTTTTGTTTTTTTCCTTTCCATGCATTTGAGTTCCTTGTAGATCCTAGATGTTAGGCCTTTGTCAGATATACAGTTGGCAAATATTTTTTCCCATGCTGTGGGCTGTATCCCTGCTCTCTTGAGGATTTATTTTGCTTTGCAGAAGCTCGTTAATTTGATGAGGTCCCAAATGTCTATCTTATTTCTTAAGGTATTGTCCTTTAGGGTTCTGAATAGGAATTGGTTCCCAGTTCCAATTTCCATAAGGGTATCTCCTGTGCTTTCTAAGATTCTCAGAGTTTGAGGTTTTAAGTTTAGGTCTTTGATCCATTTAGAGAGAATTTGTTGTGTATGGTGATAGGTAGGGGTCCTGTTTTAATCTTCTGCGTGTGGTCAGCCAGTTTTCCCAGCACCATTTACTGAATAGGTTCTCCTCTCCCCAGTGGTTGTTTGCCAGAGACCAGCTTCAGCCGGGTTCAGGGTACCCCAAAGGTGGAGACTGCATTGGCGATTGAGGGGAAGAAGAAAAAGAGAAAGAGAGAGAGAGAAAGAAAGAGACTGGACTCCAGTCTAGTGCAGAAGTGATGTGTGTTATTGGGAATTACAACGGGTCTTTTATACACAAAGTCAGATGTGGGAGGGGCGTCCCCCACCCACCAGAAACCTTAATCTATGAAAACTTAATCAATGATTGCCTTTAAACCCTTTTCTTTTGATAATCTTTAAATCCCATAACAAAGGATAACCTAATCCATGACTGACATATTCTATAAAACTTTTTCATCCTAAGCTGATTGATTTATGCCAAGTTAAACAATTCTATAGAAGCTTCAGTATTTACTTTACAAATGAAAGTGGTCCATCCCAGAATGTTTGGAACGTGGCCCAGTCCAAAGTTCACAGTGGGCTACCTGCAAGTAACCCAGCCACATTCTTTCAACAACATGGCTGTCTTCTAAAACTATATTCTACAATTTACACCTTCAATAAATCCTAAGATCATGACCCAGAAGCCTGTGACCAATACTAAGGCTCTTAGATGACACGAGTTTGAATTATAAGTTGTGTGAAAGCCAAAACTGCAGTTTGCGGAAGAATGGGAGCAATGAGCTTCTAAAGTTAGCTTGTGTTTGTCCTGGTCTCAGAGTTTTTATGTTTTGAGCTCACAGGAGCTTAATCTGGTTAGTGCTGAGTAGAAAGGGGGAGGAAATGGAGTCAATAGCTCCCGAACACATCCTAGTTGTCTCAGGGTCAACGGCCCTTCCTGATCCCTAATGCTCAGTGGGCCTCCGTGGCCGACTCCCAACAGTTGTTGGAGGCTTTGTCAAAGATGAGTTGGTTGAGGAATTGAGGCTTTGCTTCTGGAATCTCTGTCCTGTTCCATTGGACTTTGTGCCTGTTTTTGTACCAATACCAGGCTGTTTTGACTACTGTAGCTTATAGTAAAGTTTGAAGTCTGGAAGTGTGATACCTCCTGCTTTGTTTCTTTTGCTAAGGATTATTTTGGCTATTCGTGGTCGTTTATGTGTCCATATACATTTCTGTATTGTCATTTCCAGGTCTGAGAAGAACAGTGTTGGCAACTTAATGAGTATTGCATTGAATCTGTAGATTGCCTTTGGTAGGATGGACATCTTAACAATGTTGATTCTTCCTATCCATGAGCATGGAATATTTTTCCATTTGTTTATGTTCTCTTGGATTTCTTTAAGGGTGTTTTGTAACTCACATTGTAAAGGTCTTTCACTTCTCTGTTTAGGAAGATGTTGAGGTATTTCATTTTTTGGTGGCTATTGTGAATGGGTTTGTGCCTTTTATTTGGGTCTCTGCCTGCTTGTTGTTGATGTATAGGAATGAGACTGTCTTTGCACATTTATTTTGTGCCATGAGACTTTACCAAAGTCTTTTATCAGTTCAAGCAGGCTTTTGACAGATTCTCTTGGATTTTCAAGGTATAGAATCATATCATTAGCAAAGAGGGATAACTTGACTTCCTCTTTTTCTATTTGGATATTCCTGATTTCCTTCTCTTTTCTAATTGCCTGAGCTAGGACTTCCAACACAATATTGAAAAAGAGGGGTAAGAGTGGGCAGCCTTTTCTTGTTCCTGTTTTCAGGGGAAATGTTTCTAGTTTCTGTCCATTTAGCAATATGTTAGCTGTGGGTTTGTCATAGATGGCACTTACTATTTTGAGGTGTGTTCCTTCTATACCTAGGTGTTTAGGGGTTTTTATCAAGAAGGGATGCTGGATTTTATCAAAAGCTTTTTCTGCATTTAATGAAATAATTATGAGGTTCTTGTTTTATATCTCTTGGCGTATTTAATTACATTTATGGTCTTGTGAATGTTGAACCAGCCCTGCATCCTGGGGATGAAACCTACTTGGTCATGGTGGATGATTTGAGATGTGTTTTTGGATCCGATTTGCTAGAATCTTGTTGAGGATTTTTGAATCTATGTTTATAAGGGATATTGGCCTGTGGTTCTCTTTTTTGGTTGGATTTTTTGGGGGGGCTGTTCTTTGTTTTTTGTTTTTTGAGTTGGAGTCTCACTCTATCACCCAGACTGGAGTGCAGTGGCCTCTCCCGGCCACCACAGCCTCGACCTGCTATACTCCAGCGATCCTTCCGCATCAGCCTTCCAAGTAGCTGGGACTACAGGCACGTGCTACCACACCCAGATAATTTTTTTATTTATTGTAGAGATGAGGTCTCACCAAGTTGCCCAGGCGAGTCTCAAACCCCCGCTTAGGCAATCCACTCACCTCAGTCTCTCACAGCACGGTATTACAGGCTGAGCCACTGAGCCCAACTTTTTGTTGGATCTTTACCCAGTTTGGGTATCAGTGTGATGTCAGTTTCATAAAATGATTTGGGGAGAATTCCATCTTTTTCAATTGACTGGAATACTTTCAATAGGATTGGTTTCAGCTCCTCCTTGTACATTTTGTAGAATTCTTCTGGAAAGCCATCTGGTCCAGGGCTTTTTTTGGTAGGTAGTTTTTGTATGACAGAGTCAATTTCCTGAGTTGTTATTGGTCTATTTAGTTTCTCAATGTCTTCTTATTTTAACATGGGGAGGTTGTGTGATGTCAGAAAGTCCTCCATTTCTTTTAGGTTATCAAATTTGTTTCCATATAGTTGTACATAGTAATCTCTAATAATCCTTTGTATTTCTTCAGGGTCAGTTGTAATTTGATCTTTTGTATTTCTGATTGTGTTTATTTGGGACTTTTCTCTCTTTTTCTTGGTCATTCTGGCTAGGTGTCCATCAATCTTGTTAATTCTTTCAAAGAACCAGCTTTTTGTTTTGCTGATGTTTTCTATGATATTTTTGTCTTCTGTGTCCCATATTTGGGCTCTTATTTTTGTGATTTGTATTCTTCTGCTAAAGTTGGGGTTTTGGTGATCTTCTCTTTCTAGCTCCCTTAGGTTATTTGTTAGGCTCTTCACCTGTGATCTTTCCATTTTCTTGATGTGTGCTCATAGAGATATAAATTCCCCTCTTAAAACTGATTTCATGGCATCCCAGAGGTTTTGGTAAGAGGTTTCTTCATTTTCATTTGTTTCCATGAATCTTTCAATTTATTCTTTGAGTTCAGTGTTGACCCAGTAGTTCTTCAGCATCATGCTGTTTAGTGTCCATGTTTTTGTGGGCTTTGAGGAAATCTTGTTGGTTTTGATATTTATTTTTATTCTGCTGTGGTCTAAGAATGTGCATGGCAAGATTTCAACCTTATGGAATTTGCTTATGCTTATTTTATGGCCAAGGAGGTGGTCGATCTTGGAGTATGTTCCATGTGGTGATGAGTAGAATGTGTATTTTGTGGTTGTTGGGTGGAATAATCTGTAGGTATCCACTAAGTCCATTTGGTCAAGTGTCAAGTTTAGGTTCTGGATCTCCCTATTGATTTTTTGCCTTGATGATCTATCTAGGGCTGTCAGTGGAGTATTTAAGTCCCCTGCTATAATAGAGTCAATATCTTTTTTTAGTTTATTTAGTAGTTGTTTATAAATGCTGGTGCTCCTGTGATGGGTGCCTATATGTTTAGGATGGATATTTCTTACTGATAGATTGAACCTTTTATCATTATGAAGTGTCCTTTTGCATCTTTTTTAATTCTTTATTGCTGAAAGGTTGTTTTGTCTGATATTAAGATTGCAACTCCTACCTTCTTTTGTGATGCATTTGCCTGGAAACTCGTTTTCCATCCTTTAACTTTAAGTCTGTGGGTGTCCTTTGTAGTGAGATGTGTCTCCTGGATGCAGCAAATAATGGGGTCATGGTTTCTTATCCAGTCCATCATTCTGTGCCTTTTCGGTGGTGCATTTAGTCCATTCACATTCCAACTAATTATTGTAATGTGGGAGTTTATTCCTGTCATGAAGTTCTTATAGCGTTGTTGTTGTTGTTGTTTATATTTATTTGTTGTCCTTCCTTTGGTTTGGGGGATAAATAATGTGTATTTTCCATCTTTTCTCTGTACTCGTGTGAAGGACATTGTCATTCTTTTCTCCTTTTCTTCTGTGTTTAATACTTTCTTAAGTGTTTCTTGTAGAGGTGGTCTGGAGGCAGCATAAGTTCTTAGGGATTGGATGTCTGGGAAAGATTTTAATTCTCCCTCACTTAGTTTGGCTGGGTAGGTTATTCTTGGTTGAAATTGTTTATCTTTGAGAACTTTGAAGATTGGGCTCCAAGCTCTCCTAGCCTGAAGGGTTTCTGTAGATAAATCTGCTGCTATTCTAATTGGTCTTCCCTGGTAGGTCGTCTGACCTTTTTCTCGTGCTGCCTTTAGGATTTTTTCTTTTATACCTACTTTGTTTAAGCAAATTATAATGTGTCTAGGAGTTGGTCTTCTCATTTGTTGTCTTGTAGGGGTTCTCTGAATCTCTGGTGTTTGAATTTTTGCATCGCTGATGAGATAAGGGAAGTTTTCATGAATAATTTCCTGGAATGTTTGTTCCAGTGTGGTCTCTGTCTCTCTTTCTGCCTCAGGAAGTGCAATTACTCTTAGGTTTGGTCTTTTGAGGTAATCGTTCATCTCTTGAAGGTTTTGTTCTGTCTTTTTAAGCTTCTTTTCTATGTTTTTGACAGTACAGGTTAGTTCTGTATTTTGGTATTCAAGCTCTGAGATTCTTTCTTCAGCTTGGGTAATTCTGCTTTCCATGCTTATTAGTTTGTTATTTCAATCACAGTATTCTTTACTGCTGTTATTTCAGTTATCAGCTCTTTCTATTTTCCTCTTGTCTCTCCTCAATTCTTTTTATTCCCTCTATTAATGTCTTGATGTCTGGGTTTGCTGTATGTGACCAGTCATTCTGGAGGCTTCATTGTTTGCATTCCAAAGTCTGTTTTCTCAGTGTCTGACCTCCCAGGGATCTGTGTGAGACCTATATTAGTCTTTGGTTTTTCTTCATTTGTGTAGGTTTTCCTCCCCACTTTTCCTTTTCTCCTCCCCCCTCCCATCTTCTTTAATTCTGTTGTTCAGGGATGGAGGGGTTGCTTTTACTTCTGTTTATTCAATCTCCTATTCTTATTTATGTATATCCTCTGACTTTGTTTGGTTCTGGTTCTGTACTGTAGGTTGGGGGTCATCCTTTTTGCAGTTTTGAGATTTAATTGAGGGGGGAGCTGTGATTCAAAATATATCTGCATATCCTGGTATCCACTGACAGGTGTATGGATAATCTGGAACCCACTTTCCACTGCCTTGCAACCTGTCCATTCAGTGGGGTTATAAGTTTATAACTTTCCCTGAAAGCAAAATGAGGTTAAAAAAAGGGAAAAGAATGGAGCAGGGAGTGGGGGTGGGGGAGGAGCTAAAGAGAGAGGATTAAGAGGGAAAACAGACAAATGAACTAACTAATGAAAAGAGACACAGAGACCTATATGAGTAAAAAGAAAAACAACAACAACAAACAAAACAACAACCATACGAAAAAACTAAAACATACATTCATAAAAACATACAAGCTAAACAACCTCTTTATTGGTGTGCTATTCCACTATACAAAGATGGGGTCTAAAGAGAAAAATAAAATAAAATAAAATAGAATAGAATCAAGTCAGTAAACTAACAGAACCAAAGCAAGTATGAAAACATTCTTGATAACAGTAAGAAGAGAGGGAAAACAAAATGGAAGCACACTCTGAGGCTTTTCCTTTAAGTCCAATGTCATTTCAGCTCTGATTTCTACCTCTTTTTGCAGGCTGGTAGATTTGTTCACAGTTAGGGTCGGTTGCCCCTGGCCTGCTGTGGAGGGTGGTTCAGATCTGGACTGCCTTCTAGATCTGCCACTCAGATCTGGTCTGTGTCTATTTAGCATGGGGGAGGAGCTTCTGTCTTTCCCATTTTGATGTTGTTACCTTGGATCCCAAGTTGGGAGGTGGGCCTAGCCAGTGGAAGCTGATCTCTTTTTCTGCTGCAGCTGGAGACTGCCAGGTTGCAGGCCCAGCTGGGCAGAAGTCAGAGACCTCCCAGGGTGGAAGGGAGCAGGCAACAGTAGCAGTGATAGCAGCTGCCATTCCACGTGTGTGGGAGGAGCTCCACGAGTCTGGCCCAGGGTGAGGGGCGGAGTGTGGCAGTGGCAGCAGAGTTGGCAGTCTCAGTAGTGCAGTGACTGGGTGGGGTTTCACAGCCCTGGAGCTGTGGATTGCCTCAGGCAGGGCAGGATGGCAGGGCGGCAGCGGCAGTGGCAGCAGCAGCGGCATCAGTGACTGAGACAGCGGCTGGTGTGTCTGAGACGGTGACCCAGCCGCATGTGAAGAGCAGGATGCCAACAATGGGATCCGCAGCTCCTGGGGGAGGAGCGAGAGTCTTTATGCATTTTCTCTTTTGTGGAGGGTCTCATTGACCAAACTGCCCATCACCATCTTGCCAGAAATTCTCTGATAGGTTTTACACTGGTCTGGAAATATGAGTTGTTGGCTAGATATGCAAAAAGCTCCACCAGCCCTACTTTCACTGGGGTGAGAGGGAATTTGATCAGTTGCTTATGTGATCTCATTTTGGTGTTCTTCTTGAAAAAAGAAACCTGTGATATTCTGGGTCAGAAACACATGTAAAGCAAATCGTCTTAGAGAGAAGCTCAAAATTGACAAGACTTTTCTATGAACTCAAGGATTCTAATTATCGTTTTAATCCCTCATTCTGAATAATGTAATTTAAAGGAAGTCTTTAAAATAAAGGATAATGACTAAAACTAAGTAGAAATAACACAAACTTAGAGGAAACAGAGGTGATGTAGAAAAAATGAAAAAGGCAGGGGAAACCCCTAGCATTAATATACTAAAATAAATAAGAAAAGATTTTGCAACACCAAAACAAAAATGAAGTGTTTAAAATAATGCAAGACACAAAACAGAGTTCTTGAAAATTATAAGCATTAGAGCAGAAACAAAGAGCTCAGTAAAGGAGTTGATGTAGTTTCTTTCTAATAAAGAAACTTGGAAGGTAAAGAAAATAGAAGAGAAAATATAATAAAGTTAAAAGAATAGTTAGGAAAGTTCAACATCTACAACTTTCTTACATAATAAATCATCACTCATATCCCACAACTCAAAAGAAAAAACCCAACATCTAAATAATAGGCATTCTAGAGAAAGGTGGGTGAAGAGGAAGTAATTTAAGAAAATTTTCTAGGACAGAGTTGTCAGACTGAAAAGCTTCAAAGGAGTAAATAAATTTATAATACAGTACATCATTATGAAATTTCAATGCAATATAGATAATGAGAAGATTCTATCAGCTTCTAGAGAAAAAGAAACCCCACGGGTCAAATAAAAAAGATCAAACATTATAATGATCATATTTTGTAATGGCACCATGGAAACTAGAAGACAATGGAAAAAGCCCCTGAAATTGCATATTAGCAGGTGAAATATTTCCTATTTAAAATATAGACCAGGCCACACGTTATCAATCAAATGGCATTTTCAGGAAACAAGATTTCTAAAAACTTATCACACATGCACGTAAAAACACACACATGCACACTTTCTTGTGAAGCATAGGAGGCTTTCTTCCTCAAAACAAGGGAATGAATTAAAACAAAGAGGAACTCATGAGAAACAAGAAACAGGAGATCTTATATAAGTGAGAAGCAATAGGACTTCCCAGAGTTAGAGAAGGGAAATCCCAGGTTTCTTGCTATATATAGATATAGTTCAGATTGAAAAAAGGATGAAAGTGTATGACCAAAGACAGCCCAGGGCCCTATATTTAGTCACTTTTTTTCTGTAAATTCAGATATGACACAATTAAACTTGGAGATGCAGATGTTGGGGTGGGGAAAGATGAGAATCAGTATAAAGGGGTGAACAAAGGAGCTTAAAGCTATGATGACCAGTCAGCTGTTTGCAAACTCTGTGGAGTCAGTGGGAAGGGGACCAGGGTGTGCCTGAGCTGAAGGGGGTCCAAGAATTCCACTCCTCCTCTTCAACCAGAATGAGTCCACCTTTGCTGCTTGCACATAATTTAAATATATATGAATTAATTTTTGATAATAAAAATAGTGAAAATCAATACTCAGTATTATAGGTTGTCATTGAAGTATTTTAGGAAGAAAAGTGCTATAATCAGATTTGAATTTTAGAGTATGACTTTAGCTTCAGAGTACAGATTAGAAAGAAGTAAAATTAGGGAAAAAAAGAACATTTAGAAGACTGTGATAGTGCAGGCAAGATATTACAAGCTCCTGAATTTTCAATAGTGACTGTAGGAATAACAAAGAGGAAAGAATGAAATACATCTATTTAAAAAATTAGGTAGAATCAATATAGAAGTTGGTGAGGCAAGGTAAGAGAAAATGACAATGACTCTCAGATTTCTGGTTTAGACAACTCTATTGATGATAGTCTCAGATGGGTGGGTTAGTTACATGATTGCTGCCATAGTGGTGGGCAAGGTGGGAGACAAGGGGAGGAGTTTTTCCTGCAAGACATGTCTGACGTTTGTAGTACACAAACTCTTTGACCAAAAGGTGGTCTATTATCATTTCTATGGCTTCTGTCAGCCAAGAGGTGATCTTTGATCTTCCCTTGACAAGGAACCTGAAAAATTTCCTAGATCATTATGCTAAACCATGAATTGAAAGGTTGGGCTGTCCTGGCCTTGCAACTGATGGAGATTTGCAGAGGGGTGGGGATTGGGGGAGGGAATAGGCTGCCAGCTTGGACTGCAGTGAAAAGTCTGAATGCTTTTTAATACCTGCCTATTGAAAATTTATCTATGTCTAACCTGTGCTAGATTCAAAGCGTGTTAGGGGCAAAGGCTAAGCAAACAAGTGGTTGGACTGAGGCAAAAATCCTACGCTAAACTAAGCTTATTCTAGGTACCTCCTTTCACAAACATGGGTAGATCACCTATGAAGGATATCTAAAGAAGAATAAAGTGACATAAATTTGTGGTGGATCATGGCAAACATTGGGTATGGTAAGTCATGAACACTGAAATAATTGCTACCTTGAAAAGACTGTGTTGGAAATAAAATAAGCTCAAGTTCTTTGAATATGCAAATAAAATTAAACCAAAAACATCTACTCTGAGCAAACCCCATAGCCCTATTTCCCAGAAAGACCAGAAGGCTAGCTCCTCAGGGAGAAGGTGGCATCTGGAGGAAGAGCTATGGCTGCCTTCCAAGGTGGTGGCCTCCCCTTCATGGAAAGCCACGGTATTGCCTGGAGCTGATTTTGATGCCATTTTGAACCATGGCTACTACTGATTCCTATTTACACTCCCTGTTTTCCTGCTTAGATCATCTGATTCACCAACTTGTTCTGCTCTCGGCCTTGAAAATCAGTCATAGATTTTTAATCTTGAGAGTGTTTTAGTGGCTTATAGAACTTCAGCTGATGTTATTACATACATCAGGAAACATTTAGCAAATTAAAGAAACAAAGCAAGCAAGGTGCATAGAATTATAGAATCTATGTTTGTAGTTCTATGGCTTAAGGCAACCATTCTCATAAATTAGAGTCTCAGTTTGTAGACTGTCTTTATATGTAAAAATTGTATTCACCCACAGCATGAGCTTTGGATTTGTGAACTGGAATAAGAGTGTTTCTAGTGGTTACTCTAAAATGTCTAGTCCTAATTACTCCCCTGTTCCCCAAACAAGATAGAGTTCTTATTCTATCAGCCCTTTTGTAAACTTCCTTCACCATTTTTTTCTTATTTTAAAGGAAAACCTGTAATGGTGTTCTGTAGGTTCTGCGGTTGCCTCTAGCTAAATCTGTTCAGGGCAGATAAGGAAACCTATATACAAGGAAAGACAATGGAAATGACAAGTAAATTAACATGTTACCAAATAATTGAAGATTTTATTAACAATTCATTGTGTGAAATTAATCCTTTTTCAATCAAGGGTATTATTTGTGTTTTCTAAGCTAAAACATTAAAAAGGTTAACTTCCGGTAAATGAGGCTATGTTGCAGTTTATTCTGTTACTGAATTTCATTGTTTCAGGTTTTTTTCAGGCCTAGAAACAGTACCTAAAACATTTCAACTTTCACAATGTTTAAAATGTCTGCCTTTATAGAGAATTCTACCTTTTGAAGTACTTATCTAAGCCTATCTGAAATTTGTTATCATTTAACAACTCAGAACAATTTTTTAAAAAATATTTCATAGGTATATAATGAAACTTCTTAAGATGTCAGAATCCATTTTAGAAACTCAAATAATGTAGTATGACATGTATTCAATAATATTGATTTTAATAGACTGGTTGGTTGATATGCTATATTTCTATTCATTTGGATCCATTTTACATATGCATTATATAAAATACATAAATCATTTCCCATTGTGTGCCCACAGTAAATTCTCAACAACAGGAAACTAGGACTTCCACAAATAAGCAAGCATCTTTTTATCATATTCTGTTTTCAAAGTTCATCTTGTTATTGCATTAATTTTTTCTCTGGGTAGAAAGCTGAAAAGTAAAGAGAATAAAACTTTGTGGTTTATGTATTGCATTAGTCATCCCTTAGTATCTTGAAGGAAGGGTCTTTTGTGCTTTTCATCATTCTATATGCAGTACTTAAAATAGTCTCATGCATACAGGAAGCTCTTAGTAAACACTTGTTGAATAAATGAATGGTGCCAACTATTGGTGCCTTCTGCCAAATGAGGATGTTATAGCAGAAAGAGTCCTGTGCTCTGAAATCCATTCTGGTTTGTGCCCTTTACTGAGTGACCTTGGGCAAATTTGTGTCTCTTAGAGCCAGAGGTTTGTTATTTAGGAAGTGGAGATAAAACACCTGCCCTGGCCCTGTGCAGGCATTAAGTGGAGCAAATGGGGGAACTCTGTAAACATCCAAAAAAACAAAAGAACAAAGGAAAACAGCATGGCTGAAGAGAATGCAGATCTCTCGGTTTATCTCAGCAGCCCATGTGTCTTTGTGTTTGCAGTCAGCTTTTAATTATTTGCATTAATGAAGGGCAACTAAGACATAGATAATCCCAAGCACTTATGTTTGGCTTTGGAATTAAACTGAATCTGCTTTGTGTAGCATTTTGAGAGTATACTCTCACAGAGTCATGATGTAAAGGTCCATTTCTATGACACTGGCTTTGAGGTAAACTTGTGACAATCAGGATGCTCGTTACATGCCCAGCCCTCTAACAGTTGATAGGCAGACATCATCAACACAATACATCAGCCTTTGGCACAATTTAACTTGGTGTTGAGGGTTTAGTACAAAATTCATCAGTTATCCTTGGAAACAATCATTTTCTTTACTTGTTGGCTTTATCAGGCAGAAATTAGTTGAGGTTATCATTGGGGAACTGAGGTAGTAAATGTTCATAGTTTTAATTTATCTCTGCTTGGCATATTGTATGTAAATGAAGTTTCTCTATTCATATATTGTGATGGCTCCCTTTTGAATAAATGAATATATCACACCATGAAGATATTGAGTCATATATTGAGTCCTTAAAATAAGTGTGGTATTCATAGCTTCCCTTCCACTCAGTAATTTATCATTGATGAAACATTGGTTTCTGAAATTGTGTTGAAATAATTTATTTGTTTTTCAGTCTATGCATTTGTTGATTTGGTTAGTAATTCTATCCTCCCTTTGCAGCAATTGGCTGGTAAACTATTCCTTGAAACTTCAGGAAGTGAAGTATTACTCATTTCTCTCCCTTATGCCTCCAGGCTACACTGTAATTCTAACCTGTCTTACTTTGCTATGGACATATTTTTAAGTGTCAAAGTGTTCTGCATATTTACACTGTAGTATATATCTGGAATGCAGGGGTTATTCAAGGTTCTTAAAATGGAGCAGTGATAAGGAGAAAGGAGTGA
This sequence comes from Cephalopachus bancanus, assembly GCA_027257055.1. Classification (NCBI taxonomy): domain Eukaryota; kingdom Metazoa; phylum Chordata; class Mammalia; order Primates; family Tarsiidae; genus Cephalopachus; species Cephalopachus bancanus. Next base: position 566,143 of record JAPVLO010000096.1, on the reverse strand, counting down.
CAAAAAGTGAGAGAAAGGCCCAGCCCACTGGAGAGGCATGTCGCTGAATCCCATCCTCCATAGACTCCGACTCAAAAAAAAAAAAAAAGAAAATTCATCATTTTCCACCCTCCAAGTATCTATTTCAGTCAGAAATCATTTGCATCTTCATAGAATCAATTTGACATTGAACTTGACTATGCCAGGGTCACAAAATTAAATTAGTACCGTAGCCAAGAGGTAATTCCAGAGATACTCACCCCACATCTCTTCCTCCACCCTGCTGAGCTGGCCTCCAAGAGTGATTTACTTGAGTCTCTCTCCCCTCCCCATGGGTAGCACTGACTTGTTTTGTGAGGACCTACCTTCAGGCTGCCTCCTGCTCTAACAATGGGAGGCTGGAGGTATTCAGACTTGGGTTTAGATCTTTGCTCTGGCACTTACCAATGCTGTGTCAGGGTGATTGATTAAATGTACCTCATAATGTTTTTTATGGATTAAATGGGACAATCCATGTGAAATAATTCATACCTTGCATACATTACACTCTCTATTGTTTGATAGATTAATATGACTGACAGGTACATAGTAACTCTGCTTTTGCTGTCATTGAAACAACAGGAAGTTTGTAAGTCTGAGGTGCTCTAGCATGGTCTGCTGCACTGGATGGAGATGAGGGGATGCTTCTGAGTTGTTATCTATTTAGTATATGCTACTTCCTGCTCGAAGGGTAAGAACAGATCTGGCCATGTAGTAGGTTGCCTCCTCTCTGGCTAGCTGAATGCCTCAGAGGGAGTTCTGCCTGCTTAGCTGACCTGGAGATCCTCCTGAGGTACCATTATGGGCTAGAAGTTCCTGGATGGAGCACAGGAGCAGGAATCATGGTGCCTGGGCTTTATGCCACCAGGTTCCAGTGTTAATTTGGTGAGTGATCTTGGGCAAAACCGCTTTCCGTCTCTTCTTTCCATTAGAGTAAAATAATTGATCTTATGGTCACATCTAACAAAGATGTCGTCAAAATGAATGTAGACTATCAAGAGCAACTTCAGAGGGAAACACCACAGAGTACATAATTAGTTTTACAATCTATAATAATTAAGTATATGGCTAGTGAGGAGATATCCACTTGTGAATTATACATTTAAAAACTAGACCTTGTTTTTTGTATATATCTATATATATTTATGCTTTCTAATAGGAATGAAGATCCCAATTATGCTTGGTGTTATGTTAGTGGAGATGATGACCAGAAAAACTCCACTGGAGAATATTATAGTTCTTAATGCATCAAGCAAATATGATACTAAAGCTGGTAATAAAGTATGAAGTTTGGGGTTTTTTTGAGTTGGAGTCTCACTCTGTCACCCAAACTGGAGTGCAGTGGCTGCTCCCCGCCACTGCAGCCTCGACCCGCTGGGCTCCGGCGATCTTTCCACCTCAGCCTTCCAAGTAGCTGGAACTGCAGGAGCGTGCTACCACACCCAGCTGATTTTTGATTTATTGTAGAGATGAGGTCTCGCCAAGTTGCCTGGGCGGGTCTCGAACCCGCGGGCTCAGACAATCCACTCATCTCAACCTCCCAAAGCACGGGATTATAGTGCGGGATTAGCTGAGCCACCGAGCTAAAACATGAAGTTTTTAACTCATGCCCTCTACACCAGCTCTTTGATCCTCCCTGTCCTCTGACTAGTATCTTCTGAGGCCTGGTATAACCAGCCTTAACTAAGGAATTCTGCTGGTGTACCACCCAAGTTTTGACGGTTGTAGTCCTGGGTATGTGTGCTGAGCCAGGTCGTGCTCCTGGAAGCCCAGCATCTTCTGCTGCTGAGTAGATCCTTCTCCAGCTCTCACTGATATATTTCATCGTCTGAGTCTTGAGGGGTCTGTTCACCAACCCTTGGATTCAGAATCACTTGGCTTCTGCTAAAAAGAGTCCCCCTGCCAGCTTCCCAGTTCTCACAACTGTCCTTTCTGCCATAGGTAACAGTAACTTGGTCCCTTCTGCACTTTAGAAAAGCCGAAGCTGGCTGAGGAGCACTGACCCCTGGCCTCCCACCCTGCCCAGACCTGCTGAACTACCATGTGTACTCACTCACAGCCTTGACCCTCACTAGACTGTCCCAAATAGGGAGTGGACAAAATCATCTCAGCTCAGAGTTTCTTCCAATATTCTCATTATGTCCACAGCCCCTCTCCCAGTCAGAGATGATAGTCACAGTATCTTTCTCGGCTTCTCTTAAAAGTGTAATTCTCCTGGACATCCCAACTTCTTTCTGCTAACCTTCAGATAGGCCTAATATTTTATTGATCTTTAGAGTATTTTTATTCACTCATGCAACAAACGTTTATTGAGTTGAGCTTTATTCTTTGTACTGAACATAAGAAATGTGAATAAAAGGTTCTGCCCTTGATGCAGTTACAGTCTAATGAATGATCCAAATTTGTTTTTATTTCACTTTTTAAAAAAAATTACTTAGCAGATTACTTGATTGATATATTCATGCAAAATTCTTTGGACACCTCCTCTGTACAAAGCACTTTCAGAAACATTGTGCGAACGAGTTTGAGAGACTATTCAGTGGTAAATAAACCATTTCTCTCCAGAAAAGCCACACAAAATATAAATAAGTACTATAACGGCTGTACAGTTTAACTCCTATGGAGATGTAGAAGAAAGAGCACTTCATTCTGACTTGAAATATTTCACAAGGGTTTGCAGAGGATATAGAATAATTTTTGAATCCTTGAAATAATTTGAAAGAGCGAGATAAAGTTGTGATATATTTCAGACTTGGAAAAAGGAGAATGCCTAAGAAAAGGCATTGCGGGCAAGTAGTTCTCTGTGCTCAAGCAAAAGGTGACTTAACAAGTGGAAGAAGGACTGAAGTTGTAAGTGTCAGATTTAGTGGTTCCAGATGCCATGTTGAGTTTAAACTTTCTTAGCGGTTCTTGAGAAAGGTGGTACAATCTGGCCTGTGGTTTGGAAACAGAGAAAGGAGTACTCAGTTTGAATTGCAAATTGCTAACCTCAGTAATTCAGGCAGTAAATTATGAGATACTGAGATACATTTCTATAGATGTAGAAATGAAAATGAGAGGTCAGATATAAGAGACACTAGTAAAGGGTCAACTGACAATATAGGATGGAAACGTTTAGGAAGCAGTTGAAAAAGGAGTCTAGAGTGTCCAGAAGTTTTCCAGTCAGGATGTCTGGGAGTTAGGTAATGCAAGGGCCAGGGGAAATTATGAGGCATTCAATTTTATCAAAATACCCCACTTACATAATATCTTACACTCCTGACAATTCTAGGATCATTCACCCTTTATCCTCACACACAGGGATAATGAGATCAGAACTCAGACCCCTCTATCTTGATCTACACCAGTGCTTTCTATGCAATATCACCTATCTACTCTGTTTCTACTTTTTCCCAATAAGCTCACAAAACAGCCTTGGTAAATGTGGTGGGACATTTAAAAGAAGAGAAAAAAGGTTCTGTGGATGAATCTAGTTAACCATGTAAAGCAACAGTGCTTGATGCCCACATGATCCTCCTTGTGTATCTGCTGATTGACTGAATTGAAACAATACACAGAGAATTTTTGTAGTCATGTGGAGCTGCAAGCATGACCCTAAAGAGTATTGCAGAGTGTGGAATCCTTTGATCCTGATGGGAATATCTTTCCCTTGCTTATATTTTCACTAGTTTTCATCATGTATCTGGTCCCTACACCTGATCCTCTATATTCTGCCTCCTCTTCTGTTACAATGAGTGAAAGATACATGTTCTTTTCTAAGGCCAACCCTTATAATTACTGGTAGTTGCCAGTAGATCCTCTTTCTCCTAGTTGAAGCTTTTATTCCTAACATTGTCACTTCGCAATTCTGAATCTCCTGTTTTTCCTCTCTACTTGATTTTTTTTAAAATGGCTAGAATAGCTCCCACCTTTTTTAATGAATAAACTTCCCATCTCGCTCCTTTTTGGGGTCCAACCAGAGTCCATTTCTCTACTCCTTATAAAAAACTGTTTATACCTACCATCTAAATTTTCTCACCTTCCATTTTCCTGAACCCTCTCAAATCAAACCTTCTATCTCCCTCTCCTCCAAAATGCCTCTTGTCAAGGTCACCTTGATGTCAGAATTATGGGAAAAGATGACAATAATCAATAATCTGTACTCATTTTCTTTGGTCTCTTAACAACTTTTCATAGAGTTGATCACTTCCTCATTCTTAATACATTTTTCTTACTGTGTTTCTCAAGTTTCCTAATATTACTCTTACCTCATAGCTAGTTAATTTTAGTCTACTGGGGTGAATCATTGTTTCTTTTTCGTATTTTAAGTTAGACTTTCCCAACCAGAGCTTCCCAGAGCATGAAGCTGCAATGCCCAAAAGATCCACTGATGTAACATTTCTCCTGAACATCTAGAGTGTTAGGACACATCCTTGGGATGGGGAAAACAGTCACTCAAATTGCACTCTGTGTTCTGTGATTCAGATGAGGAATCCCATTTGAGAGAGGTCACTCTTCGTGTTAATGTGACCTAAAGCTCAATCCTTGACCCTTTTCTCATCTCTAAATATTCTTACGACTTAGGTGATCTTATGCTAATGCCACCCAAAATCTCTCTTTCTAACCCCATTTCTCCTTTTAATTCTAGAGACTTTTGAAATCTCCAGTTGAAATAATTCTAAGAGCTTGTGACTCAAAATGTGGTCTTTGAATCAGCACTCAGAGCACCCAGAAACTTGTTAGAAATGCAGAATCTCAAGCTCTGCCACAAAACTGACTCTGAATCTTCATTTTTAACAAGGTTCTCAGAAAATTCACAAACACATGTAAGCTTAAGAAATACTGGAGTAGGAAATTTCAATCTTAACATTTCCTAAACTAATTATGTTTTCCTTGTTCTTTAATGTTCTAAGAAGTTCTTGGTTAAGTTTTCCCTCTCCGAATCTGAAGCCCCTTTATATCTTGCCACTTATTTAGGACATACCAAATTACGACTTTTGACTAAAAGAGGATTTAACATAAGGAAAAAGAAGCATATTTTTCAGGACTCCTCACTGCCACAGATCCTTTCCAAGATTCTGAGAGGGGAATGTGTTCACATTATCACATGTTTTTGTGTAATTTATTACAGTCACTTATGGAAATTAAGATCACTGTTTCTTATTCCTTCCAGTTTTGTCCCGTTTCTGGGTACAAGGTGGCATCAAAGTAAACATGGATATTTTTGTGATTTGGCCACAGAAAAATTAAGCTGAGAATATATTCAGTTTTAATTTAATGGAGTATGTTTATGAAGTTCATAGATCAATCTTTGTGCAGCCTTCCCATTTAAGAATGTCTTCCGAGAATATTCTGGTGGCTCACTGTGCCCTCTCTCCCAGCATTCTGACACAGTGATGCAGGAAAAGGGCAGACTCTTGATGTGAAGCTGTTTATTTGCCCAACAATAAAGATACATGAGTAGGGAAGGAGAAATAATGTTTGAAGAATATGCAGCTGGAAGCTCGTCTTTTAACTTTTAATCATCAAACTATAGGATTTTTAAAGTTAAAATTATGTGACATGTACTTTATCAGAATTCCTGTTTGTACAAATTCTCTAATTCCACAAACAGTGAATATATTGTGTGTGAGAAGTCACTTGTTTTATGCAACCCAATTACAAATTTTTTAAAGTATGATCAACCATGCCAAAATAAAAACAGAATTATCTTTGTATTCTCTCCATTTAAAAATGGTATAATTATTGTTTTATGTTAAGGCAATCAAAGTCTATGTAACACAAAAAAAGTATGAAGAAGGATCACAGAGAGATGTCAGGCAGTTAATTTATAAAGAAAGATTATGTTTTTGTGCCTATTATGTGACGTTTGTAGTTTTATCAGCTTTAAATATTTATCATTTTGTGATTTTTTTCCCTTCATACTAAATAATTTCTCATTCTAACTTTTGTACTTGTAATTATTTATTCTTACCTTGAAGATCTCTTAAGTTCTTTAGGTCTTGGTTCCGCGTTGGTCAATAGGTTGTTGTTTTGAAGGAAGACCTGCAACTATATCTATATGCCTTTCTCGGAAAGGTAATTTTACATTATGGTATCACATAGAACTTTAATGATACCAAGTTCCTACAAGAAACTCTTATCTAAAAATTGTGCTGACTTGTGCTTTAATATTATACCAATGAACAGAAAGAGGCTTATTCATTAAACTCACTTCAAATGAAGTTCTGGATTCGGTTGAATGTCACACTGCCAGTCATTTCCATCCTTTCGTGCATATGCCCAATTATGATCTAAATTCCCCCTGTCCATCTCCCTAAAAGGATTCTGTGGGATATGTAAAAAATTTAACTCACATCAAGTCAAGTACTGTGTGGTTAGTGAGTAAAGAATAAAGTCATAAGTAGAAAATACAAATTGCACACCCTTTCCATGTCCTGAAATTTCCATTCATTGCTAATAGTAATAGAAGCAAAAAAGAGGACTAACCCACAGAAGGCCGTCACCCTTGATTTTTGGCAAATGCCTAATAGCAAATGCAAGTGCCACACTTTACAGAGTAGTTCAGGTTAGGAGTCATGCTTATCCCTTTATAATCCTCACACCCTGCACCTAAGACATCATAAATTCAGGACAGCGCTACCATAATATATATTGCAACACAGACCATTGTCATCACCTTCCCAGTCTAAATCGTTCTGGTCACTCACTTAGGCTGTTTTAGCATCCAGCTTTCATTCTCACCACCCTGCAGGTGTTTTTCCCACAGTGGTTAGGGTGATTTCCTAAAAAGCAACAAGTTCAAGCCATTCTTCCTAAAAGCATCTAGGTCTTCCCTTCAAGCTCAGAATGAACCTCAAACTCCATGTCTGGTCTTTATCTCCTCACATCTGCCCTGTCTTCACCACCCCACTTCTCCAACCATATTCTTTTACAACGATCCACACTTACTTTCAAGGCATTCCTCCAAGAAGTTCAGCTCATTTCTAACTCAGGCTTTTACCTTTTCTGTTGCTGCTGACCCCAGTATCTCTCACATAATCCAGATCTCTGCTCCAACACCTTTGCCATTAGAAGAAGATGAACTTGACTGCCCTGTCTAAAATCCAGGCCCCCACTTCCTCACACACACATACACAATCATACTGGTATTCTTTGTCCCCTTGGAGTGCTTCATTTCATTTTTCCTCACAACACTTACATCCATCACAAATAGTATTTTTGTTTTCTTGGTAATTGTTTGACTCCCTGACTATGTATAAACACTTAAGAAGGCATGGACTTTGCTTTGTATTCTCAGTGCCTAGAACTAGGCCTAACATAAGTTCTCTACTCAGTGTTTCCTAGTTGAATGAATAAAAAGATACCCTTAAAGACTTTAAAAACTTTTGATATTATCTAACATAATACTGATAAAATAAAATCTACATTGGAATTTTTGATAGAAATTAATTATTTTTGGAATTTGGATATTATAACTATAAGAGGAGAATTCAAGGCCAGAGCTAAAGTCTTCTCACTTTCTGCCCAGAGCTATTTCCATTACACCAGGCATGCTGTCTTTCTAGACGATATGATAGGTGAGAATATGTTTATTCAAGATTCCACACAGTAATTAAAAGTACTAAGGCAATACCATACACACTGACTATTGATATGCCTAAGCAATTTACTGAAAAATAAACCTGTGAAAAAGAAGATGAAGGAAGAGGAGGATATATGTCTGCACTTACTAATTTTATATATTTTGTATATAGCTATATTCCTTAATTTTAAAATTTTTTTGGATATTTTAATCAGTTTACAGTAAATCAAGACATTTTAAAAATAAAATAGTTGTCATAATTAGTGTTAAGTTTTCCCTCAGCCTGCCTACAAATTTAGGACTCTGCTTTTTGATGGTAGCCATAAAAATGACAGAGTAAATAGATTATATGTATTTCTTAACCTCAGCCACTGCAGTGAATCCTATAATTAATTCTGGACTAAACATTTCCTATTCTATGGCTGTCAAAAAGGTCTGCAACTCAGTTCTTCCTTCAAGATAGCACTTGCAGTTTATCTGCAAGAAGAACTGTAAGTTGACAGTCTCCCACAAGCTCTGTCTTATTTTTAGAGCCAAGGCCTCACTCACTACACAGACTCCAACAATGACTGAGCATGATTGTGATACTAGCATTGGTCATTTCTGCACAACACAGAGCTCCTCCAGTGGTCAATTCTTGCTTCAGAGCTCCCTGTTCAACTGACCCAGACTTTACAAAATCTGCATTTCAATCTGAAGTCTTTCCCTGCTCAATTCTGCTTCCTCCCTCTTTCATCTTCATAGGCATTAACCCCTCATAAATTTACACTTGCACTCCTAACTTTGTCTCAGCTTCCAAGAAGACCAAAATGACACATTTTCTAAATTTATTTTTTTATTCCATTTTGGGGAGATGTATTTCACCAAATGACATTGTACATCACCTGTAATCATGCTAACATGTATTGTCATGACTTTACAACCACAAAATAAAAGGAGTACAACAGATGCTCATTGCAAAGGTATGCTCACAATCTAAGTGGTTTTACAATCTATTCACCTTTTTGTTCCATTTGGCTTATTAGAATGACTGGGCTTTTGCATGCGTCCATCTGGGACAGTGGCATGGTGAGGAGCCATAATGTGATAGATGAGACTGTCAGAAACCCACTGAGTGTTTAGATATTGCATGAGTGCATTACATTTACAAATAGCTGCACTACAGGGAAGTGTGATTGCCTCTTCTGTGTGTTCTTCTGCATGTTAAGGAAATCAGCTACTGACTGAAGAAACATGAGATTTTAAAAATGATATGCTTTCCTTTCTTCTTACTACCACTTTTGTGCTTTTCAGCCATAATGGATTCAAACTCCCTATATTTCTGTCCATGGAAATTTTAGTTTAAGAATAAAATCTATGTTTTTCAGCTAGGCTTAGATAATCCAGATTAGCAAAGGCAACCATATTAGAATCAGGTCTACACCATAAGCTTAACAAAGCAAACACTTAAACTTAACCAAAAAAATCACTGTTGATGAAGAGAGGCATAGAGAATGAAGACATAAAAAACAGTCTACCCCATTTCTTGCTCAAGATTAAAGTCAGCCCTCTCTTAAGAGGTCCATTCTTTATTATGTGTGTGTGATTTTTAAGGGTTTATGTTCTTAAATGAGAGAGCAACAAAACTGACATCCTCAGGCAGTTTCCTCCATCTGCAACATAAAAAATATCTAACTATAGACATTACCTTTAAGAAATTGCTTCTACTCAGTCTCTGTGCTTTGAAGAATGTAAGTGTTTTATCCCTGAGATGTGTATTTCTAGACTTAATGCTTCTAGCACAAAGCAAAAAGCAGTTACCATGCTGTTAAATCCTCTGTCATTCTCTGTCTATCTGAGAAGGCAGGAATTCGATTCAGGATCCCTGGATTTATAGATACTACAGTGGAAATGTGTGCTGCTTTGACTGGCCAGGTGATAATCCCTTCCTAATAGCCCCCAATTTCCTTTTGTAAATGGTCACTTTCACCGTTACATGGAGCTCTTGGGAGGGCAATTCAGGCACTTGCCATCCACTAGAGAAGCTAAAGAGACCAGGGCATGCCTTTCCTAAGCAAGCATGTGCCAAAATAAATTATTTTCTGGGACTTAAAAACAAGCAAATGAAGGCTTGACAGAGGCAATGGTTGCAGATTTTTTTAACTCCCAGTGATGTAGGGATCCAGGACAGGTTAAAGTATGGAAACTGTAATTTCTGTTTCCTGTTTATTTGTCCAGATTAGATATATAGATACATAGATATAGATCTGATAAGCAAAATCCAGTGAAGTATCTTTTCCAATCTTCAAAATTTGAACATGTACAATTACTTGTGTGAAGAAGCAGTGGCATGACAGATGTTTTTATGAAAAAAGGAAGCTGCATCTAGTGGCTTCCTATAAATTCATGTTGCTTTCTTCAAGATTCTCATCACTTTTGAAATGGTTTAGTGTGTTGTCTTCATTCTCAGACATTAGAAACTCTTAAGTCTATGTGGAAGATGGGTCACCCAGGATGAGACCAGATGAGATCAGGCTACCTCTCATCCTACTTCTCTTGATGAGTTGAGATTTTTGAGAGCCTGCCTGACAACTTTTACTTCAAAAAAATCTATTTATCCCCAGGAACATTCTTTCATATCTTTCAGGAGCTCTTGACAAACAATAGTTTCAGATTTAGTCACTTAAAATGAAAAATTTAGTGCCAAGATTTTATTGACTTGAGAATAATGATAAGTAAACACAGTAAGCATCGCTTTTTCATGACATCAGGAAGTTGCTTAAAGTGTGGTAAAAATCCTTTTGAAAGAATGAAAATATGAATTTTTCTGTGAAATGTTAACAACAAAAAGCAGTGCAGTTTATCATTTTATTTATTCACTTCTGGATTTTTATTTTTAAAATTAGAAAACATACACTATGACAGCAGTCCTTTGTTTTGTAATTAACATAAAACTCAACTCAATTGACCTATATAATAAGAATTCGTTAGCATGTATATGTGTGCATATGTATATACAAGGGTGCTGAAAAATGTATACACATTTTAAGTATGGTATTCTCTCAAAAGACGGCATTAATCAAATGAAAGCTATTGTCACCATGCGACAGACAGGACAGTCAAAGAGAATGGCGGAAACACAGTTGAACAAGCGTCATACTACACATTGCTACTGTAATTTAATTCAACTTCAAAAAGAAATGCATAGATAACATCTCTTAAAATGTGTATACATTTTTGGTACTCCCTGTACATGTCACACAAGTCAGGCTTCAGGCACAGTTTAGTTCTTGGGACTAGGATATTTCTAGAGTTCTGTCTCTCTCTCTTTGATTTTTCTTGTTTTCTTTTTTTCTACTTTTCTTCAGGACAACTTCTCACATAATAGAAAAAAATGGCTGCAGGAGTCAGTCCTAGATAGAACAGCCATACCCACACATCATCTAGAGGAAGTTAACATACGTTCATCTCACCACACTAAGAAAACCACCTAGGATTCAGTCTGATTGATCTGGATTAACTCAAATGCCCACCACAAGACAAACACTGTAGCTGGAGTTCTGAGATGTGCTGATTGTTCTATCTAGGCCATGTGTCCCATCCCTGGAGTAATGATGGCCTCAGCTTCTCCAAAACCACATGAATCTTCAAGATAAGCTGTTGAGGAGAGTGAAGGGAGAAGAGCACACAGCAAAGGCAACCAACAAGTGTCCAGTCACCTTCATTGTATTGCCACTGTAAATTAGGAACAAGAACTACAGCTAGACATGTGATCCAAGGTTCATCCACTCCATCTATCACTTTATACAGTTGCTTTGGAATGTGTTTTACAAAGGGAGTGGGAAATGTTCCCTGTGGTGTGGCTCTGAATGTCTCAGAACATTGGTCTCATGCTTGCCCTAGAAGTATTAAACCAAGAATACTTATCTAATCCATACTAAAAGGACTCATGAGATTCTGACATATAACCCAAAAAGTCAGTTGACTCAATAAAATGAAAACAATATTTTTTCAAAGTGACTAGTCACCTGTCAGCTACAAGAAAAGACACTCGCCATCCTTATGAAAATGATGCCTACTATACATGGAACCAGAAGAGGCATGGTTAGTTTTATAATTCAAGTATTTATGGCAGCAGGACCATTATAGTTAGTTACCTCCACCTTGTCTTCAGGATCTGAGTGAGTCCTTGGCCAGGCACAGGCTCAGATAGGCACTAATCATGTTAACTTCATTATCTCCCACTTTCTTGTGCATTATGGCTGCTAATGCCTTTTCCTGAATGACTCTTCTTTTTCTTCTTTTTGAGTTGGAGTGTCACTCTGTCGCCCAGCCTAGAGTGCAGCAGCACACTCACAGTCATCCCAGCATTGACCTGCTGGGCTCTGGCGATCCTTCCGTCTTAACCTTCAAAGTAACCAGAACTACAGGTGTGCAATACCATGCCCAGCTAATTTTTGATTTTTATTGTAGAGATGAGGTCTCGCCAAGTTGCCTGGGCTGGTCTCGAACCCACCGGCTCAGGCAATCCACTTGCCTCAGCCTCCCAAAGTGCTAGGATTACAGGCTAAGCCACTGAGCCAGGGCAGTTCTTCTTTTTCTTTAGATGAATGTAAACATTAAATTAAGTCTTTTTGTCCAGGAGCTTGTTTATCTTTTTAAAATATATTCATTTATTTTGTATCATTATCTATCAATTTAAAGTTTGATTTTATAAGGACAATCTTACTGGTAAAACTCTGATTTTTCATCCAGATATTATAAACATGGCATTCTTTACTGGGTTTCTATAGAATTTATTAATTTAATATATGTTGATAGAAACAATTTTGCTGAGTATCCACTATACACTGGTCATAACACATGTCCTATGTTATCTTTTTTATGCATTGTAATAGCCATGTGGTTTTATTTTTTAAAAAAGACTCCAGTGTTCAAAAAGGCTTAGCAACTTTCTCAAAGTCAAACAATTAGTAGTTAATGCGGTAAAATTTGACTTCTTATTTGTCTGATTTCAACTTCAATAGTCTTTATGCATATAACAGCTATGGGGGAATATTAAGATGGGATTTGTGTTTTCTCCCAATTCGTTATTAACTGAAAAAGTAAAATTTTTTATGTCTAAACACAATGAAAATTCTTACTTTATTATTTCAAATTTTATTAAAAATTAATTTATCTTATTTTTCTATGCACAGAGTGGGCAAATCTTTGTGAAGCAGAATGTATAGAAATGACAAAGAAACTATCTTTATTTGCAGTGAGGCCTATTATACATCAGTATTCATAACTATGTGATCTGAGAGCATAAAAAATGATGGCTGTAGAAAACATTTCAGAATGTTATAAATGTCTGTTGAGAAGATGCTAAGAGACCTATAAGGAGGAAGTCACATTGGTTGAACAACCAAGTGAGCCTGCAGAGAAAAGGTGGCATGTGAGTCAAACCTGGATGTAAACATTGTGAGAGATTTAGCAAACAGAGATTAGGGGAACATCTTCTAGTAGAAAGAAAACAATATGAGCAAAGCAAAAAAGAAAAGAGGATGTTTACAGGACAGAAAACAGTACTACTAAACTGTGTTGAGCACTTTCAACGGCAGATTAAGAAGTTTTAAAAAATCAGTAAGCAGTAGAGAGTCATTGAAGGTTTCTGGAGAAGGGAAAGATATGTTTAGATTTACAGTTGGAGAAGATTAGTGTGGGTGTGTGGGATAGATTGGACTTGAGTAAACAGAAACTAGAAGTATAGAGACTCACCAGCTGAGTGCATAGAAATTTATCAGTTAAAAACAAACAAGCAAAAACTGAAAAACTGAACCAGTAAATTGCAATGAACATGAAAAAGAGAAAAGTCGTTCAAACATTCCAAAGGCACAATCTTTCTGACTTGCCTAATATGAAAAAGGAAGGAACCAAAAAATGGAAGAGCCAAAGTAAATAGCAGAATATCCACCTTGGGTCTTGTCACTCTTAAATAAGCATCATGGTGGCAGGGGGATCAGTTACAGTCATGTGTCACTTAACAACAGAGATATGTTCTGAGAAATGCATTGTTAGGTTATTTCATTGCAACATCATGGAGTGTCCTTACACAAACCTACGTGGTAAAGCCTACTACACACATATGGTAAAGCCCTTTGTTCCTAGGCTACAAACCTGTACTGCTTGTAACGGCACTGAACACTATAGGCAATTGTAACACAATGTGAAATATTTGTGCATCTAAATATATCTTAATGGAAATGGTACAGTAAAAATATTACAATCTTAAGGGGCCACTGTCATATATGGAGTCCATTATTTTCAGACGTTGTTATGTGGCACATGACTGGATTTGAGTGTCACTTCCTTGCCTAAACCCTAGAACTGTTAATTACTCCTGACACTATTTAAAAATTAAAAATTAATTTCCAGGCTCCAGTGGAAGGATTAAATGGTCTCTCGTGTGTTGGTGTGTTGGCAGGGAGGAGACTTGTTGTTTACTAAAAGCCCTCTGTGTGATTCTATTTTGCAGTTGTGCAGCCAGGGCTAAGTACAAGACAACAAAATAATGTCCACCCTGCTTAGACATACATGCAAATTCCTATGATCTGATCCCTCACCTGGTCTATCTGGACTCATCCAGACTCCCCAAATAATCCAGACTCTCTTGTGACCTGTGCTTTGGCTCATGCTTTCTCTTTACCTGGAATTCCCTTACCCTGCTTGTCTGCCTGGTGAGCTTAGACACAAAAACCAGCTCAGTGGGTCCCTGTTCAATTCATCAGAAGCAAATGTAACTTTTACCTCCTTTATGGGCTCAGTAGTCTTTTTGTAAATATTCTCATTTATCCACAAGTCTAGTTCCTCAACTAATGAACTTCACCAATTTTCATTAATGAAACACATGACTTCAAGTATTGTGTTGGGGCTGGAGGCAAGAGAATGGAGTCACTGTCGTCAGAAACACTAAAAGTAATAAGTGGCAAGGAAGTGGATAATTAACTATTTAATTGCAATTAAGTGTCTGGTGCCTTGCTATAAATTGGCTTAATGCGTGGAGGGGTAGATTTTGATGTGAAAAATAACTAATTCCATCTGGATGTGATCAGTGTTAAGTATCAGCCAGACCGCTAGGCCAAGATGCCCAGCACACTGCTGAAAGTGGGGGATGAGCCCAATTATAGAAGACATCCCAGTGAGATGCTAGGAAGGGAAGAGGTAATAGAATTGTGAGAATCCTTTAACATGGTTACTAACTTCACAGAGGAAAACAGCCCATCAATAACCTCCAGATAAGGGTAATTAAAGGTGAGGGCAGATCTGGCATCCAGTTTCCCTCTCAACACTTTCCTCCTCAAATCTTAAAGTGTTGAGGAACAGAGTAGTCTTTGCCCAGCTTTTGTCTGGCGATGTTGAAGTTAATTATTATTTCATGTTAATGTCTCCAAGTTTCAGTCTGATCATCTGCAAAATGAGGTTATGAATATGTAACCTACCTATTTTAAAGGATTACAGTGTGCATTAATATATGCAAAAGAGCTTCGTAGTCTGCAAGGTGATGTAAAAATGAGAAGTGATTTTTGTTTCTATCTGTAGCAAGACCTTTATCTTGGGGCAATTCTATTAAATTGCCAAATATCACTGGCTTCAGCTCTCTTTGTCATGATCTGTACACCCCTATTTGCAAATCTCCTTGAGAGGTATTCACAAAAATAACTGAATAATTTATTATATTACAAATAAAAGTTAATACTTTTTTCTTATTACCTTTCTATTCAGGCATAGTTTGTGCATTTTTGTTCTGACTAAGGCTTTAGAAATTCATCCACACTTTATGATTGTCCAATTTATTCAGGCAACGAGAAGTAGCAAGAGCAGGATCAGCTTTCCCTCCTGGAATAACAGCAAGATTTAAACCACCCACACCAGTGGGGTGCCAGACACCTGTGGAAGTTCTCTGTTGGACCTTGAGGGTCAGGGATTCTAAGTTTCCAGCATGGGCTAGGAAGAAAGCAGACCTGAGTTCACAGCTATTGTTCCCCTCTCTTGCTCATAGAAAGCTACTGAGGTACACTCTCTGAGCAATGCCTCCTGGTGACACAAAAGGTGACGGTGACCTGATAAGAAGTTCCCTGTGAAAGCATATGGACATATCATCACAGGCTCATCATATCTGCCTGGCATCATAGATAGATCACTGTCAGGCCAACCATCCCTTCTAATAACTTATGGACCTTGCTATTTTGAGTTTGTTTTAAAATTAGGAAAGAGAAGATTTATTTGACATTATTTTCCTTATTATTCTTTATATTAACTTTATTTATTTATAGTACTCACCTACAAAGAATGCATTCCTCGCTATTCTGTTGCAATTATTCTCTGAAGAGGACTACAAGCAAAATAATAGCTTTTCAGATACCCTTGTGGGAAATGGAAAAGGAAGTAACATTCATAAATTTCCTCTTCTGTGACAGGCAGAGCACTAGGTTTCTGCATGGAGAATATTTCATTAAATGTTCACAATAGTTTTGTTAGGTAGCTAGGTACCCTTGATCTCCACTTTGCAGAAGCTCAAAGCCACTAAGTGCCTTGTGCAAAGAGGTATAGTTAGTAAGAGGAAAGACAGAAATTTATACCCAGGTCTCTGACTCCAAAGAACATACTTGTTAGTTTAAATATAACAGATACTGAAATTGCATTATCTTGTAGGTTAAATTAAATTGCCAAAGGTTTTAAAAATAACTCTAAGGCAACTTGGTGAGACCTCATCTCTACAATAAATAAAAAATTAGCCGGGCATGGTAGCATGTGCCTATAATTCCGGCTACTTGGAAGGCTGAGGCAAGAGGATCACCTGAGCCCAGCAGGTTGAGGCTGCGGTAGCCGGGAGCGTGCCACTGCACTCCAGTCTGGGTGACAGAGTGAGACGCCAACTCAAAACAAAAAACAAAAAAAATTAAATGAAATAAATGTTAAAAATAACTAACTTTGTCGGGGACCAGCCCCAATAGAGGGAAGGGTTAGGACCGCAACGGATGCTCCAGATGTCAAGAAGAGACCACTCGGAGGCGATTTCTTCTGGGAACAGTCTGGCCAGGACTGAAGCCAACTTTATTCAAACTCCTTCCAACTTATATACCATTTTTCATACCCTCCAGCAGTGTAACAATCACTTGCTGGGGGCGTACACATCCTCACAAGATTGTCACAAGACTTTCAAATTCCATGCACACAATTACAATTCCATGATGCATGACGTGCTGCCCACAATGTAACAGGTACACAAATTAATCAATAGTTTCACAAGATGTTTCCCATAACTCATTCATGTTATGCTTTATGTTCTAAACTTCTTGATTAATTCTAAATTCTAATCAATCCAATGAGCTAAACTCTGATTAACATTAAATCCAAAACTAATAACTTCTAATGATTTTTGACAACTAAAACTATCAACTTATTACCTTAACTTTATACTAATCTCAATTTATATTTATCCTATTAACTTACGCCCATATTCTTATTATTGTAACTTTTTAAGTTATAATCAAACACCACATTAAGTATTACTTAACCTTACACCATATCTATGAACTTATTTTTATTATCCTTATAACCTACTGATTTATAATATGCAATGTCTTGAAATCCTATACTAATTACCTAAAGACTTATCCTTAAACTAAAATCTTAACACTACTTCTATGAATTTCTTGTGTCTAAACTTTACTTCCTTATATACTTCATTACTTAACTTTTAACACTATGTATTATCTTAATTGAACTTCTAATAAACCTTATCACTAGCCTTAATATCCAAACTATAAACTTACTTCTATATTTTATAAAACTTAATAAATCTGTAATTCTACTTAAAAATCTAAATCTTATTTCCTGTTATGTGAAAGCTACCTGCGTCTGGGAACCTGTCACACTACTTTGGGACAATGAGCTGCACCGTTGCCATGACGATAACCGGGGGGCTGAAAGTTTCAGCACGTGCAGAAACCAAGAACGTTCTGCTTGACCTAAGGCAACATAACAAAACTATTATCACAATTATAATGTTTAACTTTAACCTAAAGGAAAACTTTCTAGCAAGAACAAAGGCTGACTAACCAGTTTACCAGGAAATAACAGCTAAAAAATACCTTGAGAAGGAGAAAACAGTTTAAGAAAAGAGGGAGAAATGGAAAATGATTTCTGCTGAGAATTTCTTTTAGTCCTAATTAAATTTTATATATCGCTGTATAAACTTTATTATTATGTGTATGCATTGGTCTTTTATTCATATGCCAATATAATAGTTGTAGTGCTCTCCTTATACCAGAGACAATTCTCCAGACAGATCTCCATAGGCCTATAATGTATATGGCCATAGATGTTGGCTCCCAACATTTCCCCCTTTTTTATTAAAACAATCAGTAGAGCATCTTGGCTTTTGTCTTAGGTCGATCTCGCCTCACCATAGCTGTTACCCGTCATGGGCACTTTCCTCATCATGGCGAGGATGGCCTGTCTTAGGTTCATACCAGGTGGCTGGATTCTTACCCGTCACTGAATACCAAGAGCATATAAGCTTGAAGGGTTATGGGGAGATTGGAGGTTGATGAGCTGATGACACAGATGACATAAACTATTAGCAATATGAATTAAAGGACCAGATGACAAACAGCACTATTTTTTAGCCTTATTACTGAGGACCGCCAGATGAATATTATCTGAATTATGTTGAATTGCTTTCCTTAAACGTCGGATGATGACTGGAAAAATAAACAGCAGAAGAAGAACAATTACACCGATAGCAATAAAATTATAAATTAAATTCCAAATAGAATGAGAAGCCACAAATTGAGATAAGGAGGAAGTAAATCTAGATGCCAGTTGAGAAAATGACAGTGTAGAAAGATGTGCCTGAGAAATGGCAGTAATCTGACCGTGTAAGCGTTGAATATTTAAAGAAGAATTAGAAGACTGCCAAACTCCCATAAGGTGTTTTTGAACATCAGTCCAACTAATATTCTGACCATCGTATGGCAAGGGTGTAACACAAATCCACTTATATTGCGCATGACAAGCCATAGACATTTGAACCTTAATATGTTGTATTTGATTTCCTATGTATTCTAATGCTGATTCTAAAGCATTTAACCTATCAATAATACCTTTATCTATCTGCTCTTGAGTAAATAAAGCTAAACTAACATTTTGAGATAAATTATTCACATGACTAGCTGTATGTACTTCCTGAACTAAAGCAGTAGCAGAAGCTGCTACAGAACCTATAATAGCTATTAATGCAGAAATTCCTAAAATTAAAGCAGCTACAAACTTACAAGGCCTATTTAACATTGCTGTGACTTGTTTTAAAATATAAGTACCTGGAGAAGAATACCACGGTTTCGGTAGCTGAACAGGCACAAAAACGTAAGAAGAATGCTTTAACAGAAATACTTGACATGGGTTACTAATAATACAATTAGAAAAAAGTACAATTTTCACAATTAATTTCAAAATGACCAAAATTATATATTACTGAGTAAATAAAATGAGCATTAGCAATTAATAAAACATATGGGGAATTAACACAAGCCTGTAAAAAGGTTGTAAAACTGGAATGAGGACAATAAAGTGTTACAAGACCTGTTGCTGCAAACAATCAATATAGCTGAGTTTGTAACAAACAATTAGAAGATAAAGAACTTTGAAACATAGGTGTAGCCCATCCATGCGGGTGCCTTCTAGTTGTGGCAAGCATAGAGTCATTAAAGCCCCAGTCACTAATATATAGTTTTTTACCAGGTATAGGATAGTCCACCTTAGAGTTATAAGCACAGTCTTTTCATTTCAGGAAGCCAGCATCTCGCCGTATAAGTGACCAGTCCTTTTCCATATTATTGAAGGGGCAAGCAGATACACTGAGAGGCGATGAAGCTCTAGTCACATGGCTAGGGGTGATTCCTCCAGGCATTAACATTTCCAGTCGCCAACTGTCCTTGATATTGTCCTGATAAGGGCTTTCTGTACTTAGAGACTTAAAGGTAGACATTAAATAAGAAGTCTGGTAATTATTAAAAGCAGAATTATTATAAAAATAAATAGGGAGGGAGTTGGAATGCCCTTCATAAGAAAAATTACGATTAGTAACATGTTTGACTTGAGTACGAAATAAAGCAGGCTCTCCTCTTTTCCTGTAAGAAGTCTTTCATTTTATCAGAGGTTTTATACTTTCTTCTGGATCTCAATGTCTAGCCATAGCTAAATAGCCTGAAGAGTCCAAATTTAAATGATTAATAACAAATAAAGCGTGATTCAAGATGTGGTGAGGGGAGCTATACTTGAACTCACCCTCTTATAATTTAATTGATTTTTTAAAGTTTGGCGAACTCTTTCAACCATGGCTTGACCTTGTGGATAGTAGGGAATTTCTGTGGAATGAGAAATATTAAATTGGGAGTAAAATTGCTGGAAAGATTTAGATGTATATGCAGGACCGTTGTTGTTTTTCAGTTGTTCTGGCATACCTAGCTGTGAAAAGCAAAAGGATAAATGTTGTACCATATCCTTGTAAGCTTCTTCCAGTTTTTGCTGAAGCTAAAATAACATGAGAAAAATGTATCTACAGTCATATGCAAATAAGACAATTTACCAAAGCTGGGAAAGTGAGTTACATCCATTTGTCATAGCATGTTACGTCTCAGTCCTCGAGAGTTGACTCCTCCTGGAGCTGGAACAAAAGTTTTTAAATTCTCAGAAAGTAAACTGAATGTAAATTGTTTACAATCCTCTGGGCTTAAAGGTATAGTAAAGGAAAAAATTCTGTAAATCAATAACTATAATATTAAAGTTAACAGGTAAGCAATCCAAGCTGTAACAGTCCATGGCTCCCATAGTAGTGTTAATAGTTCTTAAATTTTGTAAAAGTCTTCATACACCAGATTTTTTCTTAATTACAAAACTAGGAGTGTTTTCAGGACTAGTGGTTGCCATTCAGGGGGGCTAGTAGACCAGCCTTTAATTGTTGTAAAACTAGTTTTTTGACTGCCTTAGCTTTTCTAAGGGCATGGGCTATTGTTTTAACCAAACCGGTTTTTCGGCTTTCCAGGTAATAGGGTTTTGGGAACAATGGATTTAATACTAGCCTAATTTGTCTTTTCATTAACTTGGACAGGTTTCTGCATCCCCTGTCATCTTTGCCAAGTCCCTTAAAGGGATTATAGCCCATCTACAGTATTTGTGCTAAAGCTTTATCATTAGTGCTATATAAATGCATGCTTATTTGAGTAAGAATATCTCTTCCCCATGATGTAAAGGGGATAGATGGAATAGCGTATGGGCAAAAAGTTTTTGAGGTCTCATCTGTCCAATTTAAAATTTTTAGAGCTATTGGCTACTGAGGGTACTCGACCAATGCCTATGAGTCCCAAAAGAGCTTTTTGAGTAGACCAAGAAGCAGGCCAATTTTCCTGGCAATACAGGAAACATTGGCGCTGGTGTCCAACAAGTTTTTGATCTTAACTCCTTGTATATATATGTGTCTTCTAGAGGTCTAGGGTTAGTAACCTCCTGAACCCAAAAAACAACATCACTAGAATCAAATACAGAGTTACCTTTAGGCAGGTCAGCTAGTTTTACCTGTTTCATGATAAGGCAGGAGCAGCAACTGGGTTATTCTCTGACCTTTGTTAAACTGCACAGTTTTGCTAGGGGAAGCAACAAGCACCTGGATTTCCCCTGTGTAATCCGAATCCACCACTCCAGGAATAATGGAAATTTTTTGTAAAGACAAGAAACTTTTGCCTAATATTACACCCACTATTCCTTCTGGGAGAGGGCCCTTCTCCCACAGGAATTGGGGTTACCGGAACGTCCGGAGTTAATATTGTTGCAGTGGAGGAACACAAGTTTAGTCCAGTACTCTCAGGGGTGGCTCATTGTCTTAAAGAATTACTATTTTTATAAAATTTAGATAGGCATTCTCTAGCTTAATGAAAGCCTATTTGGCAATTGGGACTCAAAGTTTTTAGTCGAGTAGACCCAGTAAATGGTGACAGTGTGCCATGTAAGTTAGCCATACCTTGCTTAATCAAACAATCTCTGCTAATGTGTCTGACTTGGCCACAGTTAAAGCAAGACTGCAATGAGATATTCTTTTGTTTATTACTTATATATTATTTATATTGCTTATAGATATTGCTCATATTACTATATATATACTGCTTACATTGCTTATATTACTTATTTTACTTATATTATTTATATTATTTACATATTACTTATGTATGACATATTTATATTACTTATATATTCTTTATATACATAGCTTATATTGCTTATATATATATTTACATATTACTTATATCACTTATACTTCACTTATATACATTTGTTTATTATTACTTGAGCTTTCTACATTTCTATAAGGAAAAGAAAAGTGTGACTAAGTTCAGGCTTTATTTCAATATTCTTAACTTTTAAAGGAAAACTTTAGAGAGAGGTGTAGCAAGGGTGGCAAGAAGGAAGGATTTTTAATCATCATAATTATTGTTAGCATTGTCTGATATAATCAATTATATTGCCGGTCTTTTTTATCAGTCTTACTAAAGTCTAACCAATGTTATTAGCATTTTTAACAGCCAATTGTTTTACTAAAATTTTTGCTACCTCTTTGTTAGTAATTACTCGTTTGACCATGGTGGTTATTTTAAAAATGAAATTTTCATAATTTTTATCTGCCTTTTGCTTTATCTTAGACAAAGAAAGAGTTTAAGTGGAATTAGTAGGCAACTTTCTGTACAAAGTCTAGAAAAGAATTTACTTTATCTCTACTTACTTTTACACCTTTATGTCTCAAAGCTTTACTCATAATACGAATATAGGCTCTCCTTTCCTTAGAGCCGCAATTTCCCATTTCTGCAAAACAAAATGTTAATATCTTATATACACTATAAATATATATACAAGGGGTGTCTCGTCCTGTTACGAGAGATAGTCGCACTGTCCCCTGCGACGAAAATAAAAAATCACACTCAATGGCGTGAGATAGTCGCACAGTACCTCAGCGACGCTCGTGCACTTTCCGTGCACACACACACTTGCCTCTGTACCCGCGAACTCCAGGGGGGCTGCAGCACCCTTAGGCAAGAAGCATCTGGAGCCGAAATCCTTCAACCTGTAAAATATATTTTCTGTGAAATATATTTTGATAATTACCGAAGTCAGGTCCCTGTTCGGGCGCCAAAGCTGTCGGGGACCAGCCCCAACAGAGGGAAGGGTTAGGACCGCAACGGATGCTCCAGATGTCAAGAAGAGACCACTCAGAGGCGATTTCTTCTGGGAACAGTCTGGCCAGGACTGAAGCCAACTTTATTCAAACTCCTTCCAACTTATATACCATTTTTCATACCCTCCAGCAGTGTAACAATCACTTGCTGGGGGCGTACACATCCTCACAAGATTGTCACAAGACTCAAATTCCATGCACACAATTACAATTCCATGATGCATGACGTGCTGCCCACAATGTAACAGGTACACAAATTAATCAATAGTTTCACAAGATGTTTCCCATAACTCATTCATGTTATGCTTTATGTTCTAAACTTCTTGATTAATTCTAAATTCTAATCAATCCAATGAGCTAAACTCTGATTAACATTAAATCCAAAACTAATAACTTCTAATGATTTTTGACAACTAAAACTATCAACTTATTACCTTAACTTTATACTAATCTCAATTTATATTTATCCTATTAACTTACGCCCATATTCTTATTATTGTAACTTTTTAAGTTATAATCAAACACCACATTAAGTATTACTTAACCTTACACCATATCTATGAACTTATTTTTATTATCCTTATAACCTACTGATTTATAATATGCAATGTCTTGAAATCCTATACTAATTACCTAAAGACTTATCCTTAAACTAAAATCTTAACACTACTTCTATGAATTTCTTGTGTCTAAACTTTACTTCCTTATATACTTCATTACTTAACTTTTAACACTATGTATTATCTTAATTGAACTTCTAATAAACCTTATCACTAGCCTTAATATCCAAACTATAAACTTACTTCTATATTTTATAAAACTTAATAAATCTGTAATTCTACTTAAAAATCTAAATCTTATTTCCTGTTATGTGAAAGCTACCTGCGTCTGGGAACCTGTCACACTACTTTGGGACAATGAGCTGCACCGTTGCCATGACGATAACCGGGGGGCTGAAAGTTTCAGCACGTGCAGAAACCAAGAACGTTCTGCTTGACCTAAGGCAACATAACAAAACTATTATCACAATTATAATGTTTAACTTTAACCTAAAGGAAAACTTTCTAGCAAGAACAAAGGCTGACTAACCAGTTTACCAGGAAATAACAGCTAAAAAATACCTTGAGAAGGAGAAAACAGTTTAAGAAAAGAGGGAGAAATGGAAAATGATTTCTGCTGAGAATTTCTTTTAGTCCTAATTAAATTTTATATATCGCTGTATAAACTTTATTATTATGTGTATGCATTGGTCTTTTATTCATATGCCAATATAATAGTTGTAGTGCTCTCCTTATACCAGAGACAATTCTCCAGACAGATCTCCATAGGCCTATAATGTATATGGCCATAGATGTTGGCTCCCAACATAACTTTGTGGTTGAGTTATGCAAGTTTTATATATTTGTGACCCAGTTGTGGGATATTTCAAAGTGTAGCAGTCTTTAAACATGTACAATTGGACAAGTACTTGAACTTTTTTATATTTTGGTTTGTTTTTGTGTTATTCAAATATTTGATTGACATTACATGCTGGAGGACTACTGAAGTGTGTTCTCAGAAACAACACCTGTAAGGGAGGGAGGGAAGCAAAAGTATCAGGGAGATGTGAGAGATGATACAATTGTGATAGATAGACTTCATCCCAGGTGAACTCTGGAGTTGGCATCATGCTTCTGAGTAATCCATTGGGGCAAGGAGGCTGGGCCTTTATACTCTCTCTTGAAGTGTTGGATGTGGGAGGGACATAATTCTAGGCAACTCATGACTTCCTTCCACAGAGGACAATTCTTGAAAAATAACTAAACTGAAAACTGTGTGACTCAGCAGAGATATCAAGAGTGCCTCAATCATGACCCGGGCCTGGGAGGCTCACTGCAGGGTGCTCCATAGTCCTCGGGGTCCACTCGATTCATTCAATAAATTCACAGATGTGAGATGATCTCCTTTAGGATCCTGGATGGTCTCATTTCCTGGGATAACTTACAAAAGAAAGGTTACTGAGGCAGGAGGCAGACCCCATGGCTGCACTGATCTTGAGGCCACGTTAGATACTAATTATACTCCATTCTGAGGTCCTCTTGCCTTCAACCAGCATTTCTATTTTTCTTGGTGGTTTATCTGGTAGGATGACCCACTCTCTTGAGTTCTCAGACCCCACCTCAGGCCCTGGTGCTATGCTTGGGTATGCATCCCCAATATTAGGTCTGACCACAAAACACTAGACCCTGGGGCATCACCTAGGCTCAACTTCCCAGAGATTTTCTCCCTAACCCCCTGCCAAGGTTGAAACATGCAAGATACCCTTTTGTTTCTGTGTTTATATCTACCACAAGGGTGGATATAGTTCTTGGCTAAATTTTATGTTGAGAGTGTCTAAATACCTGTGTTGGGTATTTTTCCCCTTAGTGGTAAATAAATTACAGTAATAGTATGTATGATGATCAATGGGTCCATAGATTCAATAAAATATTAATTTTGTATTCCCTGTGATAGTGGGTTTAATGGTGTTCCTACAGATACCAGGTTCTAATCCGTGAAACCTTTAAAAGATACCTTATATGATAAAATGTTTGCAAATATTAAATTAAGGATCTCAAGTGAAAGATTATTATGGATTATTGGAGTAGGCCCTAAATGCTTTCACAAGTGTCCTCAAAAGAGACGAGCAAAGGGAGATTAGACACACATAATAGAGAAGGTGATGTGAAGACTGAGCAGAGAGAAATTTGGATAATATTAGCCTTGAAGATTATAGTGGTGTGGCCACAAGTCATAGAATGTCAGCAACCACTAGAAGCTGAAAGAAGCAAGAAATAGATCATTCTCTAGGGTCTCTGGAGGGAACACAACCCTGGACACACCTTGATTTCAGACCTCTTGCCTCTGAACTGCAAAAGAATCCATTCCTGTTGTTTCAAGCCACCCAATTTGTGGTGATTTGTTAAGAGCTACCACAGGAAATTAATACAACCAAAGTGCTACTCCCAAAACCCAGCTCTCCACTGAATCTATTTCTTTGATATTTTATGTGAAGCTTTTAAATATATTAGGAGTTGGGCTAGAGGCTATATAATAAAGGTAGGTTACTCAAACCAGCTCAAGAATAAGGCAAACTGGCTTTAAATATTGGCTCTACTGATTTCTAGCTGTGTGACATCTGACACATCACTTCATGTTTTTAAACCTCAGTTTTCTCATCTGCAAAATTGGAGTCATAATCGCATCACATAAGCATACTTTAGGAATCAAATCAGATGACCACCTAAAAACATTAACAAATCATTGGGTACAATGCAATGCTTATTAAGTATAAGCTTTTTATATTGGCATAAATTTTAATAAAAATAATATATGCAAATATATAAGTTGATTTAAATATATGCTGATAGTTTTTCTTGGTCAATGCAAATAATTGTATTAGTTATATATTTATTAAGGACTTGCAAGGTCTCAGGAAGCGCAGTGCCTCAGTTTGTCCATCTGAAAAAAATAAAGATAATAGTAGTACTGACATTAAAGGACTATTGTGAGGATTAAGTGGGGCAATTTACATTAAGGCCTCATCACATTGCAGAGCACACAAACTGTGAGGTGTCAACAGTACCTCTATGAATTATACACTTAAATTCTCATCGTAGTCCCATGAAATTGGTACCATTATTGTCCATTTTATAGACAAGAGTTGGAGTAAATTGTTAAAGTTCACATAGCAGGTCTGTATGAGATAACAGTGTGAGTTTCACCATTTCCACCTGCCAATGGAAAATAACTTTTACTATTTTAGAATTTGTCATTTCAAGACAGGTTTTGAGTGTACTAGCCTACCAAATGGGATAGATCTAACTGATCTCTCCCCCGTAGAGGAATGTCTCGTTATTAAGAGTAATAAAAGAACAATTATGCTGATAGAATTTTTCAGGCAGTAGGAAACATTAATAGACCTTTTTTCTAACTGACTCTCCAATCTTCCAAACCTCAGCATCATTGAAAAACTTATAAAATGTTCACATTTCATAATAATTAATGATGAAGAATGCTATACCTTCTTATGTGTCAACTGATCAATATATTTAAAAAGTTAATGACTATGTTTATTTTATATTCCTCATATAAGTACCAAGGAGCTTGGATATATAAGAATACTAAGGCCACAAATACTTTGGAAATGTTTTACTGGTGTATAAAAACATATTATTAATCACTAAATAAAGCTGGTTTTGTTTATGAAGTCACCAACATTATTTCCTAAATTTTCGATGTGATTTATTCTTTCACTTATTCAACACGTGTTGAGTAAGTGGCTTGGGCATGGTATACATGCGATGAAAACAACAAAGTCTCTCAAATAAAGACAACTTTCTGGTGTTGGGAGATAGCCATCCAATCAGCCAACCAATTAGAACATATGAAATAATAAATGAATGTTTTGCAGATAAGAAAAATAGAGGACAACTCATTCATGAAACCATTACTGATCATTTGTTAGTAACCATCATGAGAACATAAAATGTAAAAATCATACACACTTCCCCCAAGGAGCTTGAAGGTTAGTTTTAACTACACAAACTAATTGTGAAAGACTATGAAAAATGATTCAGAAAAAGTTAAAATGGATCAAATGTGGACACAAATCATTTCCAGATAGCAGACAAAATGCAGAGCTTTATAGGAGATAAAATGGTGCATCTTTAAAGACAGGTAAGGTTCCACATGTTGGAAGTACTAGAGAAAGACATGAGGAGAGCTTTATTGGTGCTTAAAGTTTGCATCTTTAAAGGTGGCTGAGGTTTCACATGTAGGAAGTTCTAGAGAAGGACATGAGGAAAAACATCCCCCAAGTAGGGAAAAGCGTGAGCATGGCAGGAAAGCAATGAGAGCAAGTAGTCTGGCTAGGCTGGCCTTTGTGCTACAGTTTGTATTTCTCTATTTGACTAGACTTGCTGGTTTCACTCTCTTTCTGAGTCCAAATATATCAAGATTCAAATCAAATAGGAAGCTCAACACATTCAATAATATTCACAAATTGTCTATCCTAGACTAGGTCCTCCAAAGATGACCATACCCTAATTCTTGGGACTTGTAAATATATTACCTTGCATGACAAAAAAAAATTCTCAGATGTAATAAAGATTAGATACTTTTCAAATAGGCAGATCTGGGCCCTTTGACTCACGCCTTAATCCTAGCACTTTGGGAGGTGAAAAGTACGAGGATTGCCTGAGCCCAAAGGTTGGAGACCAGCCTGGGCAACTTGGCGAGATTTCGTCTCTACAATAAATCAAAAAATTAGCTGGGCATGGCGGCGCTCATCTGTGTTTCCAGCTCCTTAGAAGGTTAAGGGGAAAGGACTGCCTGAGCCCAGCAAGTTGAGGTTGCAGTGGCAGTGAGTACGCCACTGCACTCCAGCCTGGGCAGCAGAGTGAGACACCAATTCAAAAAAAAATAAAAGCAGGTAGTGGAGTTATTTTTCTTCTCTTAGTTTCTTTAATGCTGCTTCTTTGCCATTGCTTTCTACCCATAATTTCAGGTGTTACGGTTCCTACTATCTAATAGGCTATAAGCGCCTTGAAAGAAGAATCATGTCTGTCTTATTTGTATTGCAGTTAATTGTACTCAGTAGACATTAAATAAATATTTGTATATTGAGCTTATGAGGTCATATAATATATGAAATAGACTAGAAAGAGATTTGATTGAAACTACTCAATTCCACCTTATACCCACATTTTGTTCTCTCCTCCCACTTACTGGCTGCATAACAACCAATAACCAAGTAGCTTATTAGATTATTACATTATTAATACAGTTCATTTATTAAAATGGCCCAGGTTACCAAGATGACTATTTAAAGCCCAATCATTTCAGGCATGTTAATATCATCAGAGTAACTGTATCATCATTAAATAATTTATCAAAAAATATCTAGAAAATATTTGGTCTAGGATGTATACATTTTTTTCTTTTAATCTCAGTATACAGATTGTTAGAAAAATAATTTTGTATTTGTTTTGTGATTAATCACACAACACATAAATTCTGGTTTAGTTAATAATTGTGTCATATACCTAGTTAGTAATACTGGAATACAGACAGGATATATTTGTAGCATTCTATACCAAGTGATTTCTCTTGATAAACATGAAAAAGAGGCAACAGTGCCTTGTGGTGAAGGACAGTAACTCGGGTAAGAACTAAAGAAACTTGAGACCTTCCAGAAAGGTATATTTGAGATCCCAGGTTAGGACTGACAAGTTTGGAAGCCATTTTGATCAAACAGGACAGGGCAGAGAAAAGAGAAAATCAGATATTCCACCATCCAGACTAGAAGCAGGGAAGTGATCATTTGTCAGAACTGAAGGAACAGCATAAAACTGGCAAATGAGTAGATTTGAGGGTTCAGTAAGGAGGGGGATCATGGAAACTGAGGCCATTTCTGACAGTAATTATTACATGCTTCCTAAACAGAAATAGGCAATGCCTGGGAGACACATCCAGAGTTTGCAGTTGGAGGTGAGATGATGCATCTAACAAAGGTGAGGGACAATAGGACAGAGAAATGGACAACTCTTAACAGAATGGTAGGCATTTGGGTCCCCCAAAGATAACCACATTCTAATACTTGGGACCTATGAATATGTCACCATGCATAGCAAAAAAAAAAAAAAAGACCGCGAAGACATAGTAAAAGTTAGAGACCTTAAAAACAGCCAAATTATTCTGGATTATACTGGTGAGTTTTATCTAATCACAAAAGCTCTTAAAAGGAGAGAACTGTCTTCAGCTGGGAGGAGAGATTGGCAAGATGAGGAAAAATAAAAAGTCAGATAGGTAAAAAGCATGAGAGAAACTTGACCTACCATTGCTGACTTTGAAGATGTAGAACACCACAAATCAAGGAATACAGAAGCCTCTAGAAGCTGAGAACCTTCTCTGGCCAAAAGCCAGTAAAAAACCTAAACCTCAGTCAAACAACCACATGGAAATGAATTGTGCCGCCAACCTGAGAGAGCTTGGAAGTGGATACTTCTCAGAGCCTCTAGGAAAGAACACAGCCTGGCTGATAGTTTGATTTTAGCCTTGTGAGACTCTAAGCAGAATTCCCAGTCAAGGCCATCTGGTCTTCTGACCTACAGCTGTGAGATAATAAATGTGTTGTTTTAAGCTATTCAAATTATGGTAATTTGTTATGTCAGGCATAGGAAACTAATACAGATATTAAATGACACCCTATAATTGTTGACATATGCATTACTTAAAAAGGATTTTGATCATTTTCCCTTTCTTTCCCTATTCAAAAGTTATTAAATTTTCAAAATACTGAGAACTTTAGCATATTCCATATCAGAGGTAGAACAAAAATTGTTCATTATTTCATTGGACATACTCTGTAGATCTCAAACGTTATACAGTAGGGTTTTCTAATGTCTTGATCCCTAAAATTCAGTAAATTAAAAAATAATGTGTGAGTTGAGTTAAAACATTTGATGACTGGCGTGTGTGTGTGTATGTATGTGTGTGTGTGTGTGTGTGTGTGTGTTTTAATCTGTCTTTCCAAGGATGCTTCACCAAATTTTCATATTAAATTATTCTAGGTAAATAGTTATTCATTTCGTTATACAAATTTTCTTTGCCAATTTTTATTCAGTTGTAACCACTTCTGCCTCAAATTATAGTAATCGGTAATTACTTTTAAAGGAAAGTTATAAAGACATGTAAACGTTTTAATTAATTGAATAGCATTGTGTATATTATAGAGATCTCCCAAGCATTTTTGAAACAACAGCAACTGAACATTAACTTATATAATATGAAGTTAAATTAGAATAATTTCAATAAAGGATAAAGTGTTCTTTTGGTGACTGTTTAGCCCCCTTAGTATTGAAACATGGAATACCATACCTGAATCATCTTACTTGGCAAGAACTACCATTCACAATTCTCAATGTCAACCCTTTCCCAATAAGCTGTAGCTGCTCTGAATGCCCATTTGAAAGTGAATAAAATGGTAATGCCTTCAAAATTGTATTTGTAATTATTATATTATTAAAAGATACCCCAGTTGGACCACATGCATTTTGGAAACAACTTTGAAATTATTGGAAGAGATATTATAGCACATCAGCTTTCACATTTTCCTTCCCTTCCTAAGTAAAACACTTTCATTTCATGTAGCTAGCTTTTCTTTGAGGTTCTTAGTCTCTTTTAGAGAGTTCTAGACACAGAGTTGATACTCAGTTAATTTGTCCTTTAAGCTCACAACCATGGACTTTCAAATTTAATTTCTTCTACCTTTCCAATTGTGGTTTATCATTAAAACTATACTGGAATAGTGTAAGGAAAAACATATCATGTAGGCTTTTGTTTCTTTTGATTAGGTGAGTTGAAGGTGGAAGGGATGGACAAAAAAACAGTATTAGAAAATTATGTTATCTTTGCATATTTGTTCTATAAATAAATTTATTTTTAGAAACTATTAAAAGTAAAATCATCCTAATTAGATGACAAGTTTGGATTTTGGTCATACCATTATAATTGTTTAATCTTGAGAAGCTGTTTCAACTCATTTAAGTCTTTAAATGAGAATTGTTGCAGCACTATTCATAACAGCAAAATCATGGAACCAGCCATGCTGTCCATCAAAAGCAGACTGGATTAAAAATAATTGGTATATATACATGATAGAATTTAACGCAGCTATAAAGAAGGACAAAATTATGAACTTCGCAGCAACTTGGATGGATTTAAAGTCTATAATACTCTGTGATCTATCATAGAAACAAAGAACTGAGTACCACATGTTCTCACTTATAAGCGGACCCTGAACAATTATCATAATGTTATAAGAAAGGGATGGATAATGGTGGGAAACTGCCAGGGGAGGGAGTGGGGGACACACTTCATCAATAAGAGTACCTGATCTCAAACCAGGTGAAGTATGGACCAAAGTGAGGCCCAAACCTTACCTGTACAATGACCATTTGTATACCTAACCCTGAATTGTACCCCATATTTTTAATTAAATAAATAAATAAATATTTTAAAAATAAGAATTACTATCCTACCTTATGGTACAGTAAGTCCCCTACATACAAACCTTCAAGTTGCAAAATTTCAAGGATGTGAACATATGTTCACATGTCCAGTCATGTAAGTTAGTTCACATGAATGCATCCTCTACAAGTGGTTGTGCTTTTGTGTTCTTTACTGTACAGTACTATGTGGAGTACAGTAGTACGATGTCTTTATTTCAAGCCCATGATGTACAAAGGCAAGCATAAAAAGTGGCAGTAATGCAACTGGTACTGCTAAAAAGAGCCAAGGAATAATTAAGGAAAGAAAAGTAAAAATAATTGAGATAGTGGAACAAGGCAAAAAGATGATATAGACATCACCTATTCTTATAACATAAATTGTTCAACTGTCAGCATGATTCTAAAGAACAAGGACAAGATCATGGAACATGTGAAGTCTGCTTTGCCAATGATGTCAACAATAATATTGAAGAAGCATGGAAAAGTAATGGAGGGGATGGAGAAACTTCTCAGTGTGTAGATGCAGGATCAGCATCAGCATCAAGTCAAAAGAAAGCTAAAAGTTTTTATGAATACTTGAGAAAGAAACATGGTGAAGAATCAGAGGGTGCATCTTTTGATGCTAGCCATGGTGGGTTTCATCGATTCAAAGGTATAACCAACCTTCACAGCATAAAAGTGATGAGGCAGCGAATATAGATATGGTAGTTGCCTGGGAATCTCCTGAAATGCTTTGAGAAATTATTGATGAAGGCATGTATTTACCCAAGAAAGTATTTAATGGATGAGACAGAATCAAACTGAAAGAGAGTACCAGGTCAAAGAAACATCAGTAATGTGAAAAAGGTGATGCCAGGCTATAACACAGCAAAGGATAGACTAACTCTGTTGTTTGGCGGCAATACTTCCAGCAATATGAAGCTGAAGCCTCTCTTAGTTTATCATTCAGAGAATCATAGAACCCTTACAAACATAGTCAAGGGTTATCTTCCTATTGTGTGGAAGAGTAACCCCAAAGCCTGAGTTACACAGGCCATTTCCAGGACTGGGTTTTCCATCACTTTATCCCAAAGGTAGAGAAATAATGCTTGGAGAAGGATGTCTCATTCAACATTCTTTTGCAGCTTGACAAAGCTCCTGCTCACCCCTCATTTATGGACGATCTTCATCCCACCATCAAAGTAATGCATCTGCCACTGAATATTGCATTGCTTATCCAAATAGTGACTTTCAAGAAATATTATTTACATCACACTTTTTGACAGACAGTAAAGATGAGTGACAAATCAGGAACAACCTTGTGACAATTTTGGGAAAACTATAACATCTACAAGGCCATAAAAAACATGGACTTTGCTTGGTGTGAGGTTATGGCTGTCACTATGAATGGGGTTTGGAAGAACAATTGCCTGCAGTTTGTTTATGATTTTCGTGGATTTCCAAAGGTAAATGAAAGTCCAAAGAGTTCTTCAGCAACTTAATGACCCTCAGCAAGAAGCTAGAGCTTGATCTGCAAAAGGACGACTTCACTGAACTTCTTGCTGTGCAACAGGAAGTGCTCACTGATGAAGACTTGATGGAACTGGAGGCCCAGAGAAAGGATGAAGAGAGAAAGGAAGAAGAACTAACTGAAGAACTGAAGAGATTCATGATGCAGGAAATGGCAAGGGGATTCTCTTTATTTGAGAAAGCACTGTTAGTTTCTGAGGCACAGGCTGAATGAAGAAAGATACATGAAGGTTGCAGCAGCCTTTCAGACTGCAATCCAGTGCTACTGTGTCATCTATGGCAAGAAAAAAAGAGCTACTGCCCAGACATCACTGAATCATTTTTCAAGAGAGTAGATAGAATTTAATCCAGCAAGGAATCAGAACTTGCACTATCAGTGTCAGGTGTGAGTGAAATTGCAGCGTGCCCTTCCTCTCCTATTGCTGATGATCCTTCAGCTCTACCATCTCCTAACTCCCCTACCTCCTCCAGTCAGTAACTTTTCTTGCCTGTTCACTCAATGCCAGCCTCTGTATGATAACTGTTGTACTATACTCTGTACTACTGTATTTTTCAAGGTTCTGCACTGTAAGATTTAAAATGTTTATTTTATGTGTTTGTTTTTTTATGTAGTATTTGGCTGAAAAGTATTATAAGCCTATTATAGTGCAATACTATATAGCTAATTGTGTTAATTGGGTACCTAGGGTAATATTGTTGGAGTTAAGAGCAAATTGGACTTATGAATGTGCTCTCAGGACAGAACTCGTTCATATGTAGAGGACTTATTGTTGCTATCACATCATTTGTTGTGAGAATTAGAGAAAAAACAATTTTGATAAAGAACTTAAGGAAAATATCTGGGATGTAGTGAGCTCCCAATAAATATTAGCTGTTTTCATTTTAAAATGGCAATGAACAAAGAAAACAAAGTTAGCAGGAAGACTGGGATCCACACAAAGAAGATTCTGGGGTATGTTTTAGGAGGCTGAAAAAAGCAGGGAAGGATTTCTGACCTCATTGGGAGAGATGGAGGATCACTAAGCAGTGAATGTGCTTCCTAAAGAATATTCTAAAGTCATGCATAGTGCTGATCTTAGTCCATTTTCTGCTGCTATAGCAGGATATCACAGACTGGGTAATTTATAAACAATAAAAGTTTACTTGGCTCATGGTTCTGAAGACTGAGAAGTCCAAGAGCATGGTACCAGTATCTTGTGAGGGCCTTGGTGCTGTGTCCTAACATGGTAATAGGGCAAGTGAGCATGTAAGACAGAGAGAGGAAATCGGGTCAAAATCATTCATTTTTTTTTTTGAGTTGGAGTCTCACTCTGTCACCCAGACTGGAGTGCAGTGGCCACTCCCAGCCACCGCAGCCTTGACCTGCCGGGATCTGGTGATCCTTCCGCCTCAGCCTTCCAAGTAGCTGGAGCTACAGGTGCGCGCTACCATGCCCGGCTCATTTTTTTATTTATTGTAGAGATGAGGTCTCGCCAAGTTGCCCAGGCAGGTCTCGAACCCACGGGCTCAGGCAATCCATTCACCTCAGCCTCCCAAAGGCACAGGTTTACAGGCTGAGCCACTGAGCTCAGCTCAAAATCATTCTTTTATCAGGAGCTCACTTCCACAATCACTAACCAACTTCTGTGATAATGGCATTAATCCATTCACAAGAGGAGAGCCCTCATGACCTAAAAAATTCTTAATGGTTTCACCTCTTAGTACTTTCATGATGGCAATTAAACTTTGACATGAGTCTTAAAAGAGACATTCAAACCACAGAAGTAGTGCACACAAATGTTCTCCCAGTCTTACTTTCATAACTGAATTTTTTTCAGTTGCTTTTATATGTGAGCAACCACAAAGAGAATTTCTTAGGATGAACTGAATGTTCAGACTCAAGACTATTATAGGCCATTCTTAGCACCAGAGGATCTAAGAAGGAACGAGAGCTTACTGGCAGGGCACTGTCTGGTATTCTTCTTTATAGGAGTTCTTGAAGCAGTTGATGCAACAGCTCAGGTCTAAGACACATTTTATAACAGATTTAGGAGGCACACTAGTTTAAAAACATTATATACTAGAGAACCCAACATTTCTTGCAAAACCTCCATAAACATAACTTCTAGAGTGCTCACTGGGCACATGGCTCTTACTCAAAGAAGTCAAAACATGTTGGCTTCTCACCAGCATTCATAATAGATAATCCTGTACTAGATGCAATTTGCCAACCATGGGTTAGTTTTCAATCATACTCAAGTTTGCTTCATAATGTAGTTGGCACATATCTATATCAAGTTGTCAGAGGAAAAATGCTAAAGAGTTATCAAAGCTCAAATTTTCATATAGTAAGAAAAGAAATATTATTTATTTATTCCTTTAACTACAATAACTAACTGGCTTATTGGGAAATCATAATGTATGAGGGTATGGCTTATTGGGAAATCATAATGTATGAGGGTATAAAAATAAAACTATGTTATTATTATTTGTCAGCAACTGCTCTGTAGAATCCTTTCTTTTCTACTTGTTTGGGTGAGCTCCAATAATGGAATCATAGCTAGAATCTTGACTTTTCATTCAGTTATTAAAACAGCCCACTTCAAGTTCTTAAAACTCAGAATCTCATAAACATTTCATAGCTCTTTTCTCCTTCTGCTCTGCTCTCCAGAACATGGACTTAAAGGGATTATAGTCTGGTTCTCACATGACTCTCTCCTGTGTGTATCACTTAGGTGTTGGCAAAGGGGAAAGAGATTATGTAAAGTGGGCTCTCCAAGGCCTGCCTTAGGTGAGGAGAAAGTTCCCTGTTTGTACGGTCACACTATTGAGCTTGCTTGTGCATGGCTTGACAAGGATGGATAGGGTGTTGCCAGCTAATCCTACGGAGGGACTGGGAAGGTTCACTCCTTATCTTCTTTCCCAGGTCTTGGTGGTTTCACGTGTGATTTAGCTACATTCTCTGCCCATTCCCCCCAGGCAACCGTACTCTGCATTTCTCTAAAATACAGACTGCAGCCCCCAATCTCATAAAACATCCAAACTATCATTTTGAGACCCCCCCCCCAGGTATGTTCAATGTTCAGAGTCCATCTTATCTCTCAAGAACTCGGAACTCAAAAATGGTTGAGGGAGAAGTGGTATGAGACCTGTCTTGGCCTGGCAGAAGCCAAAATGCCATCTCTCTCCCCCCAATATCCTTTTACCCTCCTCCACTAGCATAGGAATTCTGATGTCAATGCAGATGTCCAGCCAGGGAAGGATTGACAATGTTCTCTTCTTGTAGGCATATCTAACGCTAGTGAATTATTCTCTTGGGATTTTCCTTTTTTAGATTTGGAAGGGTAAAGTGCCTCCTTCCTCACCATCACAAATTCTGCTGTCCTGAAAATGTAATAACTTTCCTTTTCTTCCTTCATGTCACCTTGTTAATCTGGGTGTGTGTAGGGAGGGGGGATATTGGGATGGGAGGAGTATAAAGCCAATGCTGCGAGCCAGTACCTCCCAGCAAGACTAGATGGGGTATAGCTGGTCCCAAATCTGTCAGATCTATGAGAGAAGAATATAAGTCTACTTAACACTTTTTGTTCTCAGATATTAATCAGTGTTCAGGGCTGAATTTTGTCTCCTCAAAATTCCTGTGTTGACGCCTTAACCCCTAGTATCTCAGAATGTGACTGTATTTGGAGATGAGTCTTTAAAAAGATAATTAAGTTAGAATGAGGTCATTGGGCCCTAATCTAATATGATCGGTGTCCTTGTAAAAAAAGGAAATTATAACACAGACATGTACAGAGAGAAGGCCATATGAAGGCATCAGAAGAAGACAACCAACTACAAGCCAAGGTGAAATGTCCTCAGAAGAAATCAACCCTGCCTATACCTTGATCTTGGACTTTCGGCTTCCAGAATAGCGAGAGGATAAATTTCTGTTGTTTAAGTCCCCAAGTCTGCAAAATTTGTGATGGCAGCTCTAGAAGACTTATACAGTCAGGAAGATAAGATCCTGCTGTACACATAACATCTGTATGTTCAAATGAACTAGAAGATGGTGTTGGCAAGTTTGTTATAAAGGTTCTTACCTCCAGGGATAGTTTTTCTCCCAAACAGGCCTAGTTCACCATTGATGAGATTTATGACAACAGATGGGAAGGGTTTTTAATATTGTTTTCAGGAGAACATACAGTTCAAACTCACCAGAGTTCAAGGGGGCAAATAGGATGCATGAAGCCTGTATTCAGGTGTGATCTCCTAGTTAGTCTCTATTACTATGTTATTTGGTTTTTTAAAAATCACATTAAAAAGTGTTCAGTTCTCATTTTCAGTCACTGGCTTGAAAACACCCTCTCTTTTATTCAGTTTTATTACCTTTCTATTCCTCACAACTGGGGAAATTGAATTTAATAAGCTATAATGCTTTACTTCTAAACCACCGGTTTGGTTCATTCACTTTGGAAAATTAATCAATAATAACCATTTTAAATAAATTACTAAGACTTCCCTTATTCTTTCCTTTTAACAAAGTAAGTTCAGGAACATTAATTTTTCTTTGCTTATCCTTTTAGTCAAGTGGGAATTTTATTTTTTCTAAGCTTCATTGCTATTTATGATCACGGTGGCATTTAAATACTTGCCTCAAGAGGTTTAATTGGGATGTTAATAGAATCTATTAAGAATACTGGCAAAACTATACATATGAACAGTTAAGGTTCTCTAGCTACTGGGGTGAGGGAAAAAGACTCATCCTGACAGGGTGACTGTTAAATATTTTAGATAAAGTGTTC
Source organism: Cephalopachus bancanus (assembly GCA_027257055.1). Classification (NCBI taxonomy): domain Eukaryota; kingdom Metazoa; phylum Chordata; class Mammalia; order Primates; family Tarsiidae; genus Cephalopachus; species Cephalopachus bancanus. Next base: position 528,010 of record JAPVLO010000096.1, on the reverse strand, counting down.
TTAGATGAGTGGCAGATCATTTAGGTCAGGCACTTCTTGTCCATATTTATAATTTCATCCCCTTTCTAAGTTTTTCCTGTCTAAAACTTTCCTCATGAATCTTCTCCATATCATTATCTATACAATTTTAAACATTTAAAAAAATGGTCAATGATGATTATGAAGCCATATTTTATGCCATTCAGCTCTCCTTTCAAGACAAAAATCTGCATTGAGGAAGTCAGTGAGCTGACAGCCTGCAGCTACCAGTCAGCCCTTCAGGACCTGCCATGGCTTTCTCTCCAAAGCCACATTATCCACAGGCTGCTCCCAGCTAATCACTGGGTATGGTGAGGACATGAGCTGGGCCATTTGTGCCTAAGGGAGTACTACTTTAGCAGACCACCTTTGCCCTGGGGCGCCTCATAAGCCTATGTTCAGAGCTGCTCAATGATCCAAGGTCCTCTTCACCCAACTCTCATCTTTCCCTCTTCTTTCCAACATGTCAGACCTGCATTGTGGACTGAAGGCTTTCTCTGCCTATTCCTGCTCCTTTGTATTTTATCGTCCATAGACATTTTCTCCATCAAAACTCTTGCACTTTTGGTGTCTGCTTCTTAAAGGACCCTGACTGACATGACAGACTCTGAACAACTGACAACAAAAGCATATTATTAAAGAAAAGAGTAAAGATATACCCTTCACCACTACTCCTACTGCACCAAACCATGACCTTTTGGGGAAAACAGAAAAGTTCAGTTTAATAAAAGGCTCCAAATCTAGGGATTATTTAAAATGTGTAAGATTATAACAATTAGTGGAAGATAGATGAAGATCGTTTCTCAAGATAAGCAAGTTGACCCCCTTTTTTCATTCAGAGCCAATCTTTTTATTACCCAAAACACTCCCAAGCCAATCACATTTTGCTTCAAACTAAAAAATAATATCTAATTTGAATAATTGTACCTTAATAAGCTTAAATCCCTCACTTCTTGTGCTTCGTATCTCCCTTTACACAAAGAATGTTATAAATATATCGTTTAAGTAAACAGCCACATGCTTGCAGGTTAATTACTTAGTACGAAAGCTGCATGATTCCTTAGATATGTTATCTATATGTCAAGACTGGTGTTTACTCAAGACGAACAGATATTTAGACGAGAAAGGTAACAAACACAATTTAATATAGTGAAGAGCTCTAATTTGTTTGTATTGAACAAGTTGAATTAGGTAAAGCAACATAAGCATAAAGCTTCCATGAAAATAATGATTATGAAAAGTAAAAGGAAGAGTACATCAATCTCTACTGAGTACATTTTACGCTAATTTTCTCATTGCGAACCCCGTTAAAGTGCAAATTCTATCACAAGGTTACATTTGAGTTGTTCCAAACACAGTCTTCTCATTGGAGGAATATATTTGCTTTTATTTGAATTGGCTGGAAATGGCAGAAAAGCACAGCATTGACAAGGGTTCGAAAAGGAATCTTCCATCTGTGGTTTGGTTAAGTCTTCAGGTTTCAGAACAAATCGTCGAGTCCCCTACTCCACTATTCTTGCCCCTTCCGAATTCCACTCCTTTCCCCAGGGTTGCCTCTAAGCCTGGGAGTCTCCTGAAAGGACCAAGGTCCTCAAGCAAGGAGTGACCCTTTCATCCTGAGGTCATTTGCCTCTCTCTCTGACTGTGTCTACCTGGATATTTCTTCCAGGCAATGTTTTGCAGAGTCCTTCTATCTACCCAGGGTCTTACCAACAAACAAGTGTGTTCTTTTCTTGTATTCTCAAGCCCTTCCACCCCTTTCTGGAGTAGTTCTACTTCCATGTGGCTCTACACATAATGGAGCACCTCTTTCTTGAAGCATGGCACCCTCTGCTTGTTATTAACCTTTCCATGTGTAATTCACGGATTCTAATTCACCAGTCCAGATTACCTTTTTCAAATTTGTTGGAAAGCCTTATTCTCTTTTTTTGCTCTTTCTCTCAAATATTTTGTCTGTGTCCCTATGCTTCCGACTTCCCTTGAAGCTTTAGGCTTTTGGAATAGAAATTCAAAATAACAAGCTTTTTCTGATTGTTGTTCAGTACATTCTTCTCCTGGGGCAACAAGCACAACAGCAACCATCTGCTTTAAACGGAAAACAAAAAGGGGGAAATACCAAGAGGGGGAAAGAACCGTATTATTGTGCCACTTCAGCATATGGCTAGACAGTAAATTAAAGTTTTAGAGTTGAGAGGAACATCAGAGGTTTTCTAATTCAGACTCTTTTCCTGTCTTCTCTATTATATGTTCCTGTCAGATGGTCAAGCAGAATCCATAATTTCAGTGACAGATAATTCAGTTCCTCATAAGAGATTGCATTCCAGATTTGTTAGACTTCTTAGAAAGTTCATTCTTATATTGAGTAGGCAACTGTTTCCATTATGGGCAACAGAGGCTGATGGAAGTAACACTGATCTTGGATCTAAACGACAGTGATGGTTTAAATATTCTCTAGAATCTTCAAGTTTTTCATGTACAAAATGGAGCTGATAATATCTACCTTTAAAAGTCATCAGGAAGTGAAAAGTGTGATAAATATACATAAATATCTGACATTCTGATTGTTGTGGTAGATGTTTGCAAAATATTAAATCTGTATGCTCTAAAACATCCAATAACAGTCCAATTAACATTTGTATACCTAACTCTGAATTGTACCCCACATCTTTAAAATAAAAAAATTAACAGGAAAAAAAAAACAGTCCAAATGCATTTATTTATTAATTTTCTCATAAAATATTGATTAGAAGTTTTTTTGAAACCCTGGAATAAACTCTAGTAATACAGCAGAGAATAAAACAAATTTATACTTAGTCTTAAGAAGACATAGTGTATCCAAAATAGACATTGAATTGCAAATGTGAGAAATACTGTGAAGCAAAATATTCTATTTGCTTAATAAAGACAGCACATACAAAAGGAAATAGTTAAAAAGTGCATTTTCAGTTTTACACACACAGACAAAATGTATATGAGCATAATGTATTATCTCCCCTTGTAGAGTCTTCTTATATCAAGAATAAATGTTCCAAGGTTTTCATCCATTCTTTGGGTAGCATGGTTATGGGATGCCTCATTTTTTTGTATTAAATTATGAAACATTGAAAAATCTGTTTTTATGTTAGCATTAAATCTAATAATACATAATTTGTATTTTAAATTCTTCACATTATTTAAGTGTCTTTCAACATTTAAAATAACATCTGCAAATATATGTATGCGTTTTTAAGTTTATACTTTCTAAGTGTCAATTTTTATTTACTATTATATTTGCTTCTGCAATGCTGAAAGGGAAAATAAGTTTTAAGATAAATTATAATTTATTTCCTTTTGGAATTTTATTTTAGAAGTTACTTATAAAATGTCTAAATAGGGTTTCTAAGTATTTTCTCAGCATTAGACTTGCTGCTGTTGTGAAGTGACACAAAGTGCCTGTGTACTGTCCCTTCTAAGCAGACAACTGAACAAAATGCCTCCGGTCTTATGCATACTCTATCTAACTGACTATGAGCTCCTTCTCATAAGACACAGCACCCAAAGACCAGGTCTCTTCTTTTCTCCTCCTACACACTCCAGTATTTAAGCCATCAGTCTGATTTCAAATCATTGGTCATTTTTTTCTGGCTTTAAGAAGAATTTACACTTGGACATTGCCTGTACATGTTGCATTTCAGGCATGGATTTGACTCCATCAGAAGTTACTAAACAAACAATAAATGTCAAACATTTTTACTCTATTAATGTACATTCAACAACCAAGGTCATCCTGACAAACCTGGTTTCAAACCTCAGTAGATGATATGTTTGTTCCTGAAAGACTCTTTCCCTTTATTTATGAAATAGATCTCACTGGAGTTCACTATGCCTTTACATTGGAAGAGCACATTTGAAAAAATGTTCAGATAATCCTACAAACCACAGAATTTCTGTCCCTAACAGAATTTTCTCTTCTTATCTTTCTCTCTTTGACCCTGGAATTAAATAAATTTTAATATAAAACGTGAGATTTAATCATTGAGTCAGATGACTTACCCAGTAAAGAGATTTACCAAGTCCCAGTTGGACCTGCACATTCCCTAAAGAAAATTACAATATATTAAGCTCAATTTCCTCAGCTGGTCCCAAGGAAAGCTCATTGGCATCAGGTTACTTGGCCACCACACTGAAAAATAAACAAAAAAGAAAAAATTGATACCACATGTTGACAAGAGACTATAAGAGGGAATAAAGACTCCTTAGCCTTGCTGCATGTCTAACTTTGTCTCCCTTCTTGACCCACCCATCCAGCCTAAATAGTTCTTTTTGATGAGCTGGCTAGCACGTACACCAATCACAGGGCTTCTTTCAGCAAGGCTGTGTGCCCAGTGGACACTTCCTGACTACACACATTTACCAGCAGCTACAATGCCTGGGGCAGGGAGTAATGAGGCAGCCACTTGTCTTTGAAAGAAAGAAGAAATGTCACCATTCTTCTGTGAATACATGTGGCTGTTCTCACTGTCTCTCTTGAAAGCCTCATTCTCTGAAGTACAAGCTATTATGCTAAGGCAGATGTACAATCTGGGAAGTTTTCCAAATTCATCCTTGAAAAGCATGAAGTATTCAGCATTAGTGCCTGAGTGGAAGTTCCTAGCTCTGTCTCAGTCTGCCTGGTTGGCAGCACTGAAGAGTAGACGGTTGTCCAGAGACCGGGGAGGTGGGAGCCTGAGCTCTGTGACAGAGGCCCTCCCAGACAGTTTCTCAGTTTGCAGAGTCGATAGAGTTTATTTTCCCTGACAGCTGCACGCATTTCACAGGAGCAAAATGCCCCACTGATGAGGCGGCACCTTGAGTTTGTTTAAATAAGTGACACTCTGGGAAAGTGTAAAATCATGAGCTTCACAGAGCAGCGTCTACAAGGGAAGGCTGCAAGACTTGCAATTGCCATTGTTACTGCTTCCAGCACAGGTGGAAGGAGACACAGTGTTTCTTAACTGCTTCCCCAATTTCTGTTGTGTTCCCTGATACTTTAGATCCTGACGGGAAGCTAAGGAATAAATTATGAAGACAACGATGTGTTCCTTGATATAATGCAGGAGTATATCAGGTTTCTAAGCTTTGCAATCTATAACAGGATAAAGTTGTCCAACTCTCAGGGGACATTAAAAACATCCACATATCCTAGAGTTTTTCCACAGTTTCAAACAGGGGGTTTAATGTTTTTCCTGGAAGTTCTTGAAGCTAAGTAGCACCTGCTGGTTCTTTGTATCGCATTACCTGTTATTTCCTCCTTTGTGGGAGTGCTTTCAACACTGATGCAGGTGTTATTGTAGAGAGATGGACTAAAATGAAGCTTGGAAGATAAGTGCCTCCTCTGGCTCTGGAATGTAACCTGAGAAAGAGGGAGAGATTCAGCCATTCCACTGTGTCTAATCCTGAGGTTGTTCCAACTGTACGGCTTAGATAATGAGCAGAGCGGGAGAAGTTGAGGCCGAGTACTTTGGTGGGCTCCACACGTTGTACTAGCGTGAGTTCAAGGAAATGGAGGATCCTTGAAGGTTTCCTTTTTTTTTTTTTTGAGTTGGAGTCTCACTCTGTTGCCCAGACTAGACTGCAGTGGCCACTCCCGGCCACCGCAGCCTTGACCTGCTGGGCTCCAGCGATCCTTCCGCCTCAGCCTTCCAAGTAGCTGGAACTACAGGCGCACGCTACCACACCCGGTTAATTTTTTGATTTATTGTAGAGATGAGGTCTCGCCAAGTCGCCCAGGCGGGTCTCGAACCCGCGGGCTCAGACAATCCACTCACCTCAGCTTCCCAAGGTGCGGGATTACAGGCTGAGCCACCGAGCCTGGCCCTTGAAGGTTTTCATGTAGATTTCCTAGTCTCAAGATTTCAAAAATGTTTAACATCATGATAAGAGTTGGTTGTTGTGGTTGGCTTTTGCTTTTTATCTAAGTGAGAAAAAAATCTGGTATATTTGAAAATGCTAAATAGATCCTTAGCAAGGCCTATGGAGTTCTGCATGTTCTGGGTCCTTTCTTCCACTGTCACCTCATCTCGGGCCACACACCTACACAAAATAAAAGAGACTACTTTGTTTTAATTTTTTTTTCCTAGCAAGATTCATCAAGGCAGGGTTCATGGAACTGATAAGATATGTGTGCTGATACAGACCACTGTATCAATTAGCATTCACTGCATAATGAGACACATTAAAGCACAGTGGCTTTAAAAAATAACTTTGTTACTGCTCATGAGTCTGAAAGTCTGCTAGTAGGTCTTCTGGTCTCTGTTAGAATTATTCTGTATCTGTGATCAGTCTCAGGTCAGGCAGGCAGATCTGCGGCTATTAGCTAAGCTCTCTTACATGTTTGAGGATGGCTCTGCTGTTGCCTGGCCTATAATGGACTTGGCTCTTCTCCGCATGATCTGACACCTTCCAGCAGGCCATCCTGGGCTTTTTATCAAGTCATGGAAGGGTTCCAAGCGAGAGAATGCAAGCTTTCAAGGCCACTTGAAGCCTAAGCTCAAGCTGGCAGGCTTCATGTCATACATTCTGCTAGCCAGAAAGAATCGAGAAGCTAGCCCAGATTGAAGAGCTGGAAAAAATAGACACCATTTCTTGAAGGATCTTCAAAGTCATATTGCAAGGAGCATAGATACAGGGGTCATTTTGCTAATCAAGTCACTATCAACCTCAAAGATATGTAGGAACTCAGCTGGCAAAGGTAATGTGTAAAAATGCATCCAGGTATAAGAAGCAATTTGAGAAAGACACAAGACATGTTCTATAAAGGACAAAGAGAACTGCTCCCACAACTAAGATTTTGTGTGTGCAAGCACAGAAGAACACTGGGAGTTTGTGAGAAAGAGGACTGAAAATGAAACTCAGGAGGACCCACCATTCTGCAATAAAGACTTGGAACTTTGTTCTACGATCAGTTGAAGGAACCAAGAAGTATAGCAGGGAAATGCTTGTATGCATCTCTTATCACTTATCTTCTTTTCCTTATTCTTGAAGCTCCCTCCTTCTGTGGACTCAATGATGACTACTCTCTCCTTCTTTCCTTCTTATTTATCTAATGTTTATTCTTCAGTTTTCTTTATTAGTTATCTTTCCCTGTCCTCCCCTAATTTGGGACCACCCAACATTTCATCCTTGGCCTTCGCTTCTCTTTCAAAAATTCCTCCTTAGCAATTCCATCTACTTCATTAATTTTTACTAAGATCAGATTGATGATTCTTAGATCTATAACCCTTTCAGATTCTTTGCTGAGTTGTGGACTTGTTTATATAACTGCATTCTGGATATACACATGCATTTCTAACTCAACCCTTTTCAAAGTGACTCTCCTTATGTTTCCTTCAAAGCTCTCCATTCTCCTGTGTATTCTTTTAGATAAAGACCATTGTTATCCATTCAAATGCACAAACCAGAAATCAGGAAACATCTGACTCTCTCTCTCTCTCCCTTACTGCTCACATTCAGTCTTTAGGACCTATCAATTATATTCCTAATATGTCATTAGTATCTATTTGTGATCTGTAGCTGTGGTTCCTTGGGTGCTCCAAATTATGTATTAATAGCAAGGACAAAAATAATTTATCTCACCTAATTTTAGTTGGACAATGATTTTATTGATGTCTTGATGATATTTTGACCAAGTCACATACAAGTAAAAAAAAAAAAAAAGAGAGACCAAAAAACAGGAAGAACAAAACAAAACAAAACATATCCCCTTTTGAAGCATTCCTAATCTGCACGAAACATGAGAATTTATAACTCATACAAGTGGCAGGTATGCTATTCTGAAAAACTGGAAAGATCTAACCTTCCAATGTGGCTTTTGACCATTTTATACCCTGGCCCTAGAAATGTCATCTTCGTGTGACTTGCAATCATATGGCACATGGAATTTCTCCACAGCCACTGCAAAGGCTCAGCCTTGGCTTCTCTATCCTTTGGCACACATGGATTGGCCTCTTCCTCTGAGTCTGACATCAGTAAACTCAATCACACTAAAACTGCATAAGTTCTACTCACTACCTTGAGCAAAAGTTGTTTAAGTAGCTTTTATTAAATAAAATCTCAGTGGAATCTCACACATACAATAAAACAAATAAAAGCAGAATAGGCTTTGTTAAAATGTAGCTAGAAATACTCAAACTTTGTCCTTTGGTCTCCTACCCATTCCATCCAAGCACCTCCTGCAAGGCCCCTGAAGAATCTCTAACTAATCTTAAGACGTTGAGGAATCCAACTTAAAAATCATAGGCCTAGCAGAAACTTGAGACCAATATATTCCAGGAAAAGAGTAATGTCATTTATACAGAAATGCAAAATAACTTGGGCTATATCTGACCAATTTTAGAAAAACAAAAAATTGTATTAATTGGAAGAGCTTGAATTAAGAATCTTTTTTCTTTTTTATTGATATATAATAGTTGTACATACTTTTATGTGTAAGTTTGATACATGTATACAATGAATAATGATTAAATTAGAATAACTGAGATATCTATCACTTCAAACATCTCTTTTGTGTGTTGGAAACATTCAAATTCTTCTCTTTTAGCTATTTTGATATATATAGTTAATAATTAACTATATTCTCCTCACTGTACCATCAAATACTAGAATTTATTTCTTCTATCAAACTGTATTTTTGTACCCATTAGCTAATTTTTCTTCATCCTCTCTCCCCCTTCCAGCATCTGGTAATTGCCGTACTATTCACAATAGCCATGATATGGAGCCAACCTACATATCCATCAAGGGATAAATGAATAAAGAAAATACTATATATGAAGGTGACCCAAAAAACCTAGCATTTATTTATAAAAAATTGTATATTCATGCTTACATGTTTAAACATCAAAGTACTCTTTATTGGATGTAATACATCTACTGAGACACTTTTTCCACTGCTCAAAACAGTTTTTGAACTTGTCGATGTTCATGTCTTTTAGTGCTTCTACCTTTTTTGGTTTTGTTTTTGTTGCTTCACTTCTCCTACATCAGCAAAACATTTGCCTTTGAGGATTTTTTTTCATCTGGGGGGGAAGAAATGTTGCCCTGGGTGAAATCAGGCTAATAGAGAGGGTAAGGCATGGGGGTCATGCTGTTTTTTGTCAAAAACTGCTGAACACTCAGCGCAGCATGGGCAGATGATTTCATAAATTACCCATCATGAAATGGGCAAGCGCCAAATGCATTGGAAGAGTCTCCCAAAAAAAATTCTCTGAAGTCAAATGCAGCTTTTCACAACATCACTAGCTGGTTCACTAATGCTGATGGATTCCTAGAACACTTACCTAGGGGGAAAGTCTGTACTCCAAAAATTAATTTCAGGTTTTGTTGCGTTCCCCTCACGTGTGTGTGTGTGTGTGTGTGTGTGTGCGCGCGCGCATGCGCGCGCACGCGCACAATATAATATACTATTATTCAGCCATAAAAAGAACAAAATCCTGTAATTTGCAACAACATGGATGGAACTGGGGGTCATTATGTTAAGTGAAATAAGCCAAGCACAGGAAGACAAATACTGCATGTTCTCACTTATATATGAGAGACAAAATAGTAGATCTTACAGAAGTGAATTCATAATCTTGACGAGACCAAAGAAAACACAAACAAAAAACAAACAAGCAAAAAAACCCAGACTATCTCCCTTGATTTCAGAAGGAAAAAAAAAAATTCTTAATGTCACTACTTCAGAATGGGGCTTTTTCTCTCCAATTCCCTGACATTTCTTCCCCTACTGGGACTACCCTAATTATCTCTTCCTTGGATTCCTGCAATAGACTTCCTGATTGCCTTACTGCCAGTTCCTGACACATCCAGTAAATGAGTAGAACACTTCCCAAAGTCATATTTCTAAAACCAAATATATCTCATAACTTCCATTATCTGTGAAATATGGAATAAAGTTCAAATTGCATAGTTTGCCCCAGACATACCCTAGAGAAGTCCCTGACCAAACTCGCTGGCCAATTCTCCTGTGGTTCTTAACTCTCATTCTATGTTCTAGTAATACTGGAAAAATTAGAGGTCTTCAAACTTGCTATAGTTCATATTTCCCTATTCCTGTAACTACTGCTCTTTCTGGCTAGAATTGGCTTTTCTCTAGTGTCTTCCTGGTGCAAGCCCACCTATCCCTCAATACACAAATTTTAAACCACCTTCTCCTCCCTAAAGACTTTCCTGATTCTCTCATCTTAGGCAGCCTTTGTCCCTTCTTTCTCCAATTGTCATAGCACTTTGTATATGCTCAAAGTGTCTCACTAATCATACTGTATTATAATCACTTATTGACATGTCTTTGTGCCAAACTTAATTTCCATTTCAACAGGCGAAAGGACCACATCTTATTTACTTTCTCTTCACAGGCACCTAGCACAGTGCATGGCGTCAGGCAGTAGTTCAGTTATACTTGATGAATAAATAATAGAAACAAAGCTTTAAGAAAACAAGCATAGGAACAGTTGTAGAGTGTAAATCAGAGAGAAAGCCACATGCAGGGATCCACTTAGAAGGTTATTGAGATCATCCAAGCTGGCGATAATAATCATGAGGGAAAAATAATAATGAGTCAGAAAAAGTCTCAATGGATATGGAATAATATTGGGCATCTCTGAAAATGGAATCCACAGCACTCAGCAAGGGCTTGAGAGAACAGAAGGAGTAATTGACAATAAATCCAAAACTGAACCCAGAGCCAAGAATGAATAATTTTAATAACAAGCCTTGGAAAGCAGGAGGGAAGCTGATCAACTCAGTTTTAGGGATGATAAACATGTGTGTTACACTGTGCACAATACTAACTGTTGCTGATAAGTTGCTTTTTCGTAGTGAGCTAAGTTTTGAAAGCAGAACTCAGGGACAATGAGAGCTCAGGAACTGTTGATTGTGTGACCTATGTCTAAGAAAGAACACTGAGGATAGTCATAGCCAGAGCTGCAGTCTCTGCCATTTCCTTTTCTGTGACATTGGAGACCACACGACAATTTTTTAATGAGATGGTTTGTTTCCTTGCACCTTAAGATGAATGGTTCCAAATGAATAAAATATTTTAATATACATATTTTATAGACACATATACAGTATGCTTGTTTGTGTGTACAGATATATACATACAAAGAAATATACAATGTTTATTTGTGTTGGAAAACTGACCTATTGATTTTTAATTTTTGATGGCCTCTGGTGAATTGTTACCCAGTCAAATATCTAATTTCATCACTGTATTTTTTAACACATAAAGTATATTTTTCAAGGGAATCTATTTTAGCTATACTGAACTGTCCTGTTAGACTTCTTTTAAATTATTGCCAGGATTTTTTCCTTACAGGTAACTCATTGTAATATAGTAAGAATGGATCTAAATCGGGATTAAAAGCTTTTGGTGAATTCAGAGGACACCCCCCACCCCCTGACTCAGAATTAATGACTTAATGCTCCCTGAAGATTTCATATCTATAGGCAGCACACACCATCTTGCTGAGTTAAGATTCTAGTAAGGGATTGGATTAATTCTCCTTTTCTAATGAGAAAAGAATAATACCAACAATAATTCTAATTATATCTTGGACTTAAAGAGTTCATTTTTTCTTAGAAGCTAAAGGAAAGTCTACATCTGTTACTAAATTTATATATAAAGACGATGGTTGCACTTTATGATTATAATCTAATGTGAATGAAAATTTGAATTTTTGATTCTACATTTAGTACTCATTGCCTTAAGCGCCCATTTAACAAAAAAAAAAAAAGAAAAGAAAAGGATAAATTGTGTCTTATAGAATGAAAAATTCTCATTTGACATAAGGAAGGCATTTCTGAAAAAGACATTTGTGAGGCTTTGGAGTGTGTATTATAAGCTGTGAAATTTCTTTTACTAGAAGTGTCCTAACATAAAGCAGATTCATATATGTCTGAAATCATTACTGGGATACTATCTGATTGAGGCAAGGTGAAATAGATTATTTTTCAAGGTTTCTTCTAGTCATATACTTCAACGATCTCTTTGATATGCCTTGTTACATTTTTCCAAGTAAAACTCCAAAATATATATAATAAATGCAAAATGACACGATTCAATTACTTCCTTTTTACTGGGGAATAAATGCAAGAGTCTCAGGCTGAATTTTCTCATGCTTGCCTCTCTACAGTCTATTTTCAAAACTGTACTCAGAGTAATCCTTTTAAAACATAGGTCAGACGATAGTAGCCCACTGCTCAAGACTCTGCACGGTGCCCTTTTTCACTCAGAGGAAGAGCCAAGTCCTTACCACAGCCTACAGGACCCTATATGATCTATAGAGACATCCTGTCCCAAACTCATCACTACCTTAACAACCTCATGTTCTGTCCTACAACTTGCCCACTCTGTTCCAGCCATACTGACCTCCTTGTGGTCCCTCTGCTAGGAACACTACTGCCTCAGTGGCTCTGCATGTGCTGTTTCTGGGATTTTCCTCCATGAGTTATCCTCATGCCTATCTGCCTCCTTTTCTTTAAGTTTTTTTTTTTCTCAGATGTCACTTCCTCAGTGAGAGTATCCTCATCACCCCTATTTAAAATTTCAAATGCCCTTTACCACCAATGAAATCTATTCTTTCTTTTTTATAGTATGTGTCACTTTCTAACATACTTTATAATTTGCTTATTTGTTATGTTTATTTTGCTGTTAATCTCACTCCTCTTCATAACTGTTAGAACACAAGCACCTGAAGGGCAACGATGTATGTCATCTTAGTTGACATTTGCTCACTTATCTCAAACACCCAAAATAATTTGTGGCATGTACTGAGTTCGCAATAAAATGTTTTGAACAAATGGATTCATTAACACACAGGGACAATGATTGCAAGTGACTAGTAAGCGGTTTTTACTTTTGTGAAAGATATAATTTATATATAAAGACATTCTGTACTCAAATGAGCAAAGAGTTACCAATCCTGAAAAATCACTCAAAGATATACTTTTAAAAAATTGAAGGCAAAGTATGAAATAATTCAAGCTGAATATCAATACCAATTTAATATAGAATCAAACCTTGATTATTCTTGCTCACCTTGTTAAAAATGATACACATTTCATAAGTAATTATTGAAAGAATACATAATATAATAAAATAACTTAATAATTGGATCTAAAATAACAGATTAAAACAACAAAACTGGGAAATGGAAATAAAATAGAACAAAGTAAAAATGGGAGAAACAAAAGAAGATCTACAAATGGTCAATAAAAATGAAAAAAAAATGCTCAACATCATTTATTATAAGAGAAATGCAAATTAAAACCACAATGAGATACCACCTTTCACCAGTCAGAATGGTCACTATGAAAAAATAAAAATAAAAAATAGATTCTGGCACAGGTGCAGATAAAGGGGAAGCTTATACACTGTTGGTGGGAGGGTAAATTGGAAATTGATGTGGAAATTTCTCAAAGAACTAAAAGTAGATCTACCATTTGATCCAGCAATCCCATTGCTAGGAATCTACCAAAAGGAACAGAGGTCATTATATAAAAAAGACTCTTGCACCCACATGTTCATCTCAACACAACTTACAGTTGCAAAGTTGTGGAATCAACCTAACTACCCATCAACTGATCAATGGATAGTGAAAATGTGGTATATATACACTATGGAATACTATTTGGCTAGCAAAAAGAATGAAATATATTTTGCATTAACTTGGATGAAAATACAGAACATTATACTACATGAACTAACTCAGGAATAGAAAACCAAACACCACATGTTCTCACTTCTAAGTGAGAGCTAAACTGAGAGTCTGCAGAGCATAGAGAATGGCATAATGGACGCTGGAGGCTCAGAAGGGGGAGGGGGAAGGATTGGAAGGACAGAATATCACCTACTGGGAATGATGTGTAGAGGTGGAAGTGGTGGGTACTCCTCAAGCCCAGAACAAAAACTATTTCTATTCCCTAATGCCATTGAAATAAAAAAGAAAGAAAAATGGGGGGGGTTCCCATTTTTCACAGACAGCATCAGTAGAATAGGCATTATTTTAGTGTGAAGAAGTCATTGGAAGAAAAAGGTTCAAGTACTTTTCTTAAACCTCAGTTCTAAATAGCAGACCTTTAAATATTTGAAGATAGTTATCATGTTTCACCCAAGCGCTTAATATGTCAGCAGCATGGTGGACGTTGAAGTGTATCACATATGGCATAAGTTCAAGTTCCTCTATCGTCTGAGTCCCTTACATCATCTCTCCTTGCAGAGTGATAGCCAGAATTGGACAAAACTCCAGCTGTCGTCCCGGAAAAGGAGAGCTCAATCATCCTCTCACTTCTAGATATTTCGCTTCTATTAATTCAACCTAAGATCATGTTTGCTTTTGTCCGATGTATAAATGACTCATATGGAGTTCTCATCAAATTTAATTTCTAAGAGTTCGGCTTCGTATTCCCCACTGTGTACAACCAAGTATAGGACCACACACTTTCCAACTAAATAACAATTGGGTAGATTTTAGCCCATGGCTACATCATGTCAGTACAATTTTGATTCAGTATGTTCACCAATCATAAAGTTAATTTGAACTACAAATTTTGGAGATGATGCTATTTCTTTATTTAAGAAATGTAAAGTACTTGGAAAAAAGCTGAAAAGGACAGAGGAAGAGATAGAAACCTCAGCAATCCAGGAGACACCTCCCTCATGATTGACATCCACTCATTAATTAGCACTGTTGAATTAGTGACTAAACCACTTATCTATTGTTGAAATTTTGTATTTTGCTAACTTAAAAATAAGAACATTATCTAAAAATTCACCAATTTAAGAACTAGTTCTGGACAATTACTTATTTGCATTCTTCATAGGCTAGCCCTAGCATAGAAATAAATTCTGATATGTTATTATCAGTAGATACATGTAGGCTTCCTTGTGACCTTCCTCAGGATATTTACACATTATCTCTTAATAATGTATGCTGAAATATTTTTTGAGATACATATCAATAGTTTGCATAATTTTTCTTCCTACTTTTTGAAAACTAGAAAATTAATTTGATATAGCTACACAAAAGCTGTTCAAAAAGGTCAAACAAGTACAAGGACATTAGTATAATATGCTGCATTATTATAAAGCACACTGCTAGATTTCTCTGTAATTATACTTTTAATTCTCAATCAATTACATCAAGAATTTATATTAAATTTGAAAGATGACCAATTAAAAACATCTTTAAATGACATTGCCCTTCAAAATGGAATTAATGCTAATGAAATAAACTGCTTTTGATATTGTGAAAAGTCTGATTAAATGATTGCTGCTGTAGCTAATTGGGCAACCCTGCATATTGAATGCTTCTAAATATCTGCTTCTCTTCCACATACTTTTTTTTTTGAGGAGGAGGAGGAGGAGGAGGAGGAGTATAAAGAGGGAGAAAAGAAGCAGTCTGTTAGTTGAACTTAAGATCTTCAAAAGCCTTTCCATGGTTCATCCATGCTTGTCCTGATCCTTTGGTGTTATTAAAGGAAGATATTTACACTTGCTTGGCTGTTATTAACATTTCTGACGTTATGATTAGTTAGTCTTGAACAGTTGGTCATATTTGTGGTAGAATACTACGGACAGGCAAACTCACTGTATTCTATGTTACTCAAATTTATCCAGCATGCAGGGTGAAAAAAAGAAGTAACTTGTGAATTATTATTTAGAATCTCGATGTTTTTAGAACACAGTTTGAAAATAAACTTTTTAATTTAATTGCTCAGGAGGCTGAGGTGGGAGGATCACTTGAGACCAGTATTTCAAGACCAGTCTGGGCAACATAGTGAAGCCTCATCTCTAAAAAAAAAAGTTTTAAAAATTAGCCAAGTGTTAGTGGTATGCACTTGTAGTCCTAGCTTCTGAGGAGGCTGAAATGGTCACTTGAGTCCAGAGTTTGAGGCTGCAGTGAACTATGATCGCACCACTGCACTCCAGCCTGGGTGACAGAGCAAGATCCTATCTCTAAAGTAAAACAAAAATAAAAAGCATATTCATTTATTTGCTTGGTGGTGATATTAAAATTCAGAATGACTTCAGGTAGCTAAGCTGTATCTCTACAATGTAAGAATGATCAAGTTGAGAAAATGTAAGGGGTAGGGGGAAGAAATCTCTCAGTTACCTTTTGGGAGTTCAAATTTATTTGACAATTCTGAAAAGCTATACTAGGTAAAAGAAAGAGGCAAAGAACCTGAAGCCCATGCTGATTCCAGTTCTACAACTTAGATGCTAGTGCTTTAGGTCAGGTTGTTACAACTCTCTGCATTGCACTTTCCTTAGCTAAAAAATGGAGAAATAATATTTTCCAGAATTGCCTCAGGATAATTCAATTCAAATGTGGAAAAAGAGTCTTATGGACTATGAAATGCAGTGCAGACTCCCAGAAATATAATATCTTTTTCCATTCATCCCCTAATTCAATCAGAACGGTCAATTTGGTAGACATGTATTATTTAAACCTTGAATCGCCTATTAATCATCACCTTTAGCAAAGAAAATGGAGATGCAAAAACAACAAGTTCTGAATAAAAGTTCAAGTACATGATCTTCAGAGCAAGTTGTATTTACTCATTAAAAAAAAGAAATTTGTCAGAAGTGCATTTTAAAAACAATGATTAATTAGCTGTTTTGTGTTGTTTCGTTAACTGATTCTTCAAGTTAACTGATTCTTTAAGAGGCTTGACCTTCTCTGTTATATGCAAAATAAAATAATCATCAGACCATATTTTCCAAACTGAAAAGTATTATATTTTTATACTATTGTCTTCTATCCATTTACTTTATTAACCTTAACTGCTTCATGGAACTCTTGGCCAGAAACAAATTATTTCTAAATATTATGTTTGCATTTTGATCCTTTATCTTAGCTGTAAAATTATACATAGCTAGTCTTTTCTCCTATAAACCCATCTGTGGTTGCTGAAAAGTAAATTATTTTGTTGAAGGTCAGTATTAAATCCAGCCAGATTTACCCTTTATTAATCCCTGTGTGTTGCTTAGGTTGTAAGCTTTTTATCACTGTACTATAACCAGTTTTTGGCTCCAGAATCTTTTCTCTCAATTTGATTCATAATGTCCCTATAATGCAATAGATGTTAGGATTTGGCCATCTGGGCATTTTAAAACATGGCATCAGAGCAATGAAGTCTGGATTTGGTGTAGCATCTGATGTTCACCTCTTTACTGCACACGACTAGCCATTTGTCAAAAATGCACAGCCTGTATCCAACAGTTTACTGTGGCCACATAGGCTTTAGTCATGCTTTCTAACTCTCAATTAGAAAAATCTCATATTTAGTCATAACATGTTTTATGGGTTGTAGAAACACAGGGGGTCCTTAAAATGGATAGACTGCTGAAAAACTTGATGGGAAGCTAAATGTGGATAGAGGAAGTCTGTTCACAGATCAGTGATTTCCTATCACTCCTGTGCTCAGACTGTATCAAAAGTAGAGCAAAGTCCTATTTTCAGCATTCAGTAAATGGGGGTCACAAAATTGGCAGTCATGCAGCAGAGTTATATGTGAAAAAATAATGTGAAAGTTATGATCACCTCAGCTATTCAAATTAGCTCTCTGTAAAATGAGTCTCTGGAACCCAGTTTCCATCACTTATAGATGGGTCAGAGGGAGAAATGGACTGTGCTTCCCATGTTTCTCTCCAAACCAAGAAACTGCACTTTCTTCAAAATACAAAAGCCACCTCTTACTTGAAGCCTCTCTGTGCATGCCCATTTGGAACTGATTTTTCTGTTGCAGTCTACAGATTCCATGCAATACTCATCAAATTACCAATATCATTTTTCTCAGACCTGGAAACAACAATACAGATTCATATGGACATTAAAAAAAAGAGCATGAATAGCCAAAACAATCCTCAGTAAAAGGAACAAAGCAGGAAGTATCACACTTCCAGACTTTAAACTTGATTATAAGGCTACAATAACCAAACAGCCTGGTATTGGTACAGGAACAGGCACATAGACCAATGGAAAAGGACAGAGATTCCAGAAGTAAAAACACAGACTCTCAACCAACTCATCTTCGGCAAGGCCACCAATAACAAGCACTGGGGAAAAGAGAACATATTTAGCAAATGGTGCTGGGAGAAATGGATAATCATATGCAAAAGAATGAAACTGATCTCCTACCTATCATCAAATACAAAAATCAACATAAAATGAATCAAAGACCTAAATATAAAACCTCAAACTATAAGAATTCCAAAAGAAAGTGTAGTAAACACCCTTATGCACATCAGAATAGGCAACAAATTCTTGACCAAGTTCCCAAAAGTGAATGCTATAAAAGCTAAGATAGACAAATGGAACCTCATCAAACTGAAAAGCTTCTGCAAAGCAAAAGAAACCATCAGGAGAGTAAAGGGACAACTCACAGAATGTGGAAAAAATTGTAAAGTATGCATCTGGCAAAAGCCTAATATACAGAATCTACAAGGAACTCAAATGAAGTGAAAGAAAAAAATTCATTAAAAAGTGGGCAAAGGGCATAAGCAGACACTTCTCAAAGAAGACATACAAGCAGCCAACAAACACATGAAAAACTTCTCAATAATGCAAATCAAAACTACAATGAGATATCACCCAACTCCAGTAAGGAGAGCTATCATGAGTAAGTCTAAAAACAACAGATGCTGACATGGGTGTAGAAAAAAGAGAACACTGCTATACTGTTGGTAGGAGTGCAAGCTAGTTCAACCTCTATAGAAAGCAGTGTGGCAATTCCTAAAATAACTAAAAATTGACCCTCCATATGATCCAGTAACCCCTCTCTGGGGAATATACACGGAGGAACATAAATTGCTCTATTAAAAAGATATCACACACATATGTATATTGCCTCACTATTCACAATAGCAAAAACATGGAACCAACCCAAGTAACTATCAAAAGTGGACAGGATAAATAAAATGTGGTCTATATACATGATGGAGAACTACACAGCTATAAAGAAGAACAAAATCATGGGCTTCACAGGAAATTGGATGGAATGGCAAGCATTTATACTAAGTGAACTATCACAGAAACAAAGAACTGAATACCACATGTTCTCACTCATAAACGGGCCCTGAAAATTAGCCACATTTGCACAAAAGAGGGATTGGCAGTCCCCAGTCACTACTAGGGGAGGGAGGGAGAATGCACAGTGCAGTAGGGGAGGAGAGATGTGGATATGGCAACACAAAGAGTCCCTGATCCACAATCAGAGGGAGTGAGGGCCTGTTAGGAATCCAAACTTCACCTGCCTGAACCCTGCTTATGTAGTTAATCCCCACTTGTACCCCACATCTCTATACAAATAAAACTTTTAAAAAGTTCTAAATTTCAGGGCTGAAGTCCACTGGAGCTTCACTTTCCCTTCTCCCTGCTTCCCCCCACCTCCATGCACCCAGAATGCACAGTACTGCACCTGGCCACAGGGGGCATCTTCTTTTCTTCAAATTCCACTAGGGCACCCTAGCAGTTTACAGAAGCCATGTGAGCCTCAAAATCATTTTCTGTCTTCTCTGCTTGATGATTTAGTTCTTAATATGCTTATCTTAATATCTAGATAATAGATAATTCCCACTCTCGAATACCTGCTTCCAAAGGATTTTAAAAGTCCAGTGAATGTATAATAGCAAATAAAACTATGTAGTTTTCAGTTCTTCCATGGCGGCATACATATGCTCATTCTTAGAATGTGAGTATGTCAGCTATGTATTACATTTGACATAAACACACTTCCAAACCATTATTTTTGGAACCCTTCCACTCAGAAAGCATTCAGCTTAAGATAAGGACACACAATGACAATGCTAAAGGAAAAAAGAGGAGTCAAAGATATTGGAAGCATATTTTAATATGGAAATTGTAGACATTTCAGAAGCAAATGTTCAATTATTATGATCTTGAAAGTTAGATTCTTATTCAGGTAATATATAGAAAGACAAAATCCCTGTGAAAAATTGGTATGTGGATCAAATTAATAATTATTTTGGGTTTTGGGACAACCTGAAGATGGCAACAGCATAGATGGATCTGTGAGACTCTCCGAACGTGACTTCCCAAAAAGATACTTACTTTTCTTCCTGCACCCCCCTGCCCACTGCCATCCGCACTGGTACGAGGCCTGGGGGCTTTTGGTCCCACGCAGGGCCAGATATTGCGGCCCGACTGTGGCTGTTCCACTATATGTGATTCCAGCTGACTGGGGAATCTGGAATCCCGAATCCCAGCTCCTTCCCTGGCTACATCGTCATGACCAGCACCCAGCACCAAGCTGCCAGTCACCCAGGGAGGCTTTGGGCACCCACCCCTCAGAGATACCGGTCCCATTTCTGGCTGAAGTGCCCTGTGAGGGACCCAGAGCCACTACCTGCCCTCTGGAGCTTTGGAGATTTGAAGCCCTGGGCCCACCCTGGCTGAGTCACTCAATGTGTGACAGCAAGCCTGTGTAAGGGAGCAGAACACCAAGCTGGTATAAGGTGCTGATCAGAGGCTTCAAGCTCCAGAGGAGGGAACGCCCGACCCTCTCCTCCACCCCAGCCTGCTGGTGGCACCCCGGATCCAGTGCCCAGCTGTGCAGCTGCTCCCGCCTAGAGACCCACATGAGCGTCCGTAAAAGTGAAAGTAAAATCTCCGCCATTTTCAAGGCATATTTACATCACATTGCCCCACCCACCTATCAGAGCCTCCACCTCGGTTCCCACGGTGACATTGTTAAACAGGAGACAAAGCCCCTCCCCTACACTGAACAGAGACCAGTGTCACAGATCTCCCAGGCAGCAGGTTAGCTGCCTGCAACAAAAACAGAGGGAGAGGCTGGAGATTAGAGCTCAAGGGACTTTACCCACTAAGGGATGAGAGAAAAATCTACACAAATGAAGAAAACCGAAAGAAGAATATGAGTCTCTCCCAGACTCCTAGGAGGGCAGACACTTAGAAAACTGACTTCAGAATGCAAACAATGAAGAGCCCCCAGAATGACTGGTCTCAAGCTACAAGCCTAGATATCAAGACAATAATAGAGAGATTAAAAAGAAGTGAGGAGACTCAAGAAGAAACTAGAAAGGAGCTGATATCTGAGATAACAGTAATAAAGAGTACTGTGAATGAAATAAATAACAAACTGACAAGCATGGAAAGCAGAATTACCCAAGCAGAAGAAAGAATCTCAGAGCTTGAGGACCAAAATATAGAACTAAACCAAACTCTCAAAAACACAGAAAACAAGCTCAAAAAGACAGAAAAAAACCTTCAAAATATAAGTGATTACTTCAAGAGACAGAACCTGAGAGTAATTGGACTTCCTGAGGCAGAAAAAGAGATAGAGACCACACTGGAACAAACTTTCCATGAGATCATTCAAGAAAACTTCCCTTATCTAATCAATTATGCAAAACTTCAAACACAAGAGATTCAGAGAACCCCTGCAAGACAACAAATGAGAAAACCAAATCCTAGACACATAATAACTCACCTAAACAAAGTAGGCATAAAAGAAAAAATCCTAAAGGCAGCAAGAGAAAAAGGCCAGATCACCTACTAGGGAAAACCAATTAGAATAGCAGCAGATTTATCTACAGAAACCCTGCAGGCTAGGAGAGCTTGGAGCCCTATCTTCAAAGGACGAAAAGATAAACAATTTCAACCAAGAATAAAGATACCTGGAAACAAATGAAAATGAAGAAACATCTTACCAAAATCTCTGGGACACCTTAAAAGCTATAGTAAGAAGGGAATTTATATCCCTACAAACACACATGAAGAAAATGGAAGGAGCACAAATTAATAGCCTAACAACCCACCTAAGGAAGCTGGAAAAGCAAGACCACAAAAACCCTAGTTACAGCAGAAGAATCCAGATCACCAAAATAAAAGCCCAAATCCAGGACATAGAAGACACACAAAAAAATACAAAAAATCAATGAAACAAAAAGCTGGCTCTTGAAAAGGATAAACAAGATCAATGGTCCCCTATCTAGACTGACCAAGAAAAAGAAAGAAAAAATCCAAACAAGCACAATCAGAAACACCAAAGATGAAGTAACATCTGACCCTGAAGAAATACAAAAGATCATCAGATACTACTATGTACACTTGCATGGAAACAAACTTGAAAACCTCAAAGAAATGGAGGACTTTCTGTCATCACACAACCTACATAGGTTGAAATGAGAAGAAATTGAGACTCTAAATAGACCAATAATAATCAAGGAAATTGACTATGTAATAAGAAAACTACCTACAAAAAATAGCTCTAGACCAGATGGCTTTCCAACAGAATTCTACATTTAAGGAGGAACTGATTCCAACCCTACTGAAGCTATTTCAGGCAATTGAGAAGGATGGAACCCTCCCCAAATCATTTTATGAAGCTAACATCACATTGATACCCAAGCCAGGTAAAGATCCAACAAAAAAAGAGAACTACAGGCCAATATCTTTGATGAACATAGATGCTAAAATTCTCAATAAGATCCTAGCAAACCGGATTCAACAGCACATCTCAAAAATCATCCATTATGACCAAGTAGGCTTCATCCCTGGGATGCAGGGCTGGTTCAACATTCGTAAAACCATAAATGTAATTAAATACATCAACAGATATAAAAACAAAAACCACATGATTATATCATTAGATGCAGAAAAAGTTTTTGATAAAATCCAGCACCCCTTCTTGATAAAAACCCTCAAACATCTAGGAATACAGGGAACATACCTCAAAGTAGTAAAAGCCATCTACAAGAAACCCACAGCCAGCATATTCCTAAACAGACAAAAATTGGAATCATTTCCCCTGAAAACTGGAACAAGACAAGGATGCCCACTCTCACCCCTCCTGTTCAGTATAGTACTGGAAGTCCTGGCTAGAGCAATCAGAGAAGAGAAGGTAGTCAGGGGTATTCAAATAGAAAAGAGGAAGTCAAATTATCTCTCTTTGCAGATGACATGATCATGTACCTTGAAAACCCAAGAGAACCTGTCAAAAACCTCCTTACACTAATGAAGGCCTTTGGCAAAGTCTCAGGAAATAAAATAAATGTGCAAAAGACAATTGCATTACTTTACACCAATAATAAACAAACATAAACCCAAATAAGAAGCACAATTCCATTCACAATAGCTGCAAAAAAAATGAAATACCTTGGCATCATCCTAACCAGAGATGTGAAAGACCTTTACAATGAAAACTACAAAACTCTGCTCAAAGAAATCAAAGATGACACAAACAAGTGGAAAAATATCCCATGCTCATGGATTGGAAGAATCAACATTGTGAAGATGTCCATCTTACCTAAGGCAATCTATAGATTCAATGCAATACCTATCAAATTACCAGCAACATTCTTCTCAGACCTAGAAAAAACAACACAGGAATTCATATGGAAACAAAAAATGACCAAGAATAGTCAGAATAATCCTCAGCAAAAAAAAAAACAAAGCAGGTGGTATCACATTGCCAGACTTCAAACTTTATATAAAGCTACAATCATCAAAATAACCTGGTATTGGTATAGGAACAGGCATATAGATAAATGGAATAGAACTGAGATCCCAGAAGCAAAACCTCAATTCTTCAAGCAACTCATCTTCGACAAAGCCTCCACCACCTATCACTGGGGAGTGGAGAACCTCTTCAGTAAATGGTGCTGGGAAAACTGGTTGACCACATGCAGAAGATTGAAACAGGACCCCTATCTATCCCCATACACAAAAATAAACTCCAGTTGGATCAGAGACCTAAATGTAAAACCTCAAACCATAAGAACCTTAGAAAATGAAGGACACACCCTCATGGAAATTGGAACTGGCATCCAATTCCTGAACAAAACTCGAAACCCACAGGCCATGAGGGATAAGATAGACAAGTGGGACCTCATTTAACTGACAAGCTTCTGCAAATCCAAAGAAACCATCAAGAGAGCAGGGAGATAGCCTACAGACTGGGAAAAAGTATTTGCCAACTCCAGATCTGACAAAGGCTTAACATCTTGGATCTACAAGGAACTCAAATGTGCTGAAAAGACAAAAACAAACAACCTCATTATAAAATGGGCAAAAGATATGAACAGACACTTCACAAAGGAAGACAACCGAGCAGCCAACAGACACATGAAGAAATGCTCAACCTCACTAATCATCAGGGAGATGCAAATCAAAACCACACTGAGATACCACCTAACTCCAGTCAGAATGGCCATTATCAATAACTCAGAAAATAATAGTTGTTGGAGAGGGTGTGATGAATAGGGAACCCTCCTACACTGTTGGTGGGAGTGTAAACTACTGCATCCTCTGTGGAAAGCAGTGTGGCGATTCCTAAAAGCTCTAAATATCAACCTCCCATATGACCCTGCAATCCCCCTACTGGGAATATACCCTGAAGAACTCAAATCACTCTATAAAAAAGATACCTGCACACGAATGTTTATTGCAGCATTGTTCACAATAGCAAGAACCTGGAACCAACCATGCTGCCCATCAAAAGAGGACTGGATTAAAAAATGTGGTACATATATACGATGGAATACTATGCAGCCATAAAAAAGAACAAAATCATGAATTTCGCAGCAACCTGGATGGAGCTAGAGTCTATAATACTGAGTGACCTCTCACAGAAACAAAGATCCGAGTATCATATATTCACACTCATATAGTGGACCTTGATCATCCAATGCACTACCGTAAGAAAATGACTGACAGTGGTGGGAAACTATGGGGGGGATGGGACTAATGGTAGTAAACATCTGTCTGGGGACGGGGAGACACCTGTTATCAACAAGGGGGCCTGAATGAAGCATATTTGTATACCTAATGCTTAACTGTACCCCACAATATCAAAATAAAAAATATTGATCAAAAAAATTATTATTATTATTATTTTATTTGTATTACTAAGGGTAAATACCAATGACTGAACTTTGTAGTTCACTAGGCCATTTTGCAATTTAGAAGCTGGAGACCATTAACAACTCTTATAATTATGTCACCAATGTGCTATCATTACTCATAGACTCACTTTTGAAAAATTATAATGGTTTGATTCTAAATGTGTCTCAAATAATGCTCACATTGTAGAACCTGCTTAGCAGCACATAGGATTTTTTTGTTTCCAGAATTCTATTCGAGGAAATTTTATCCAACTGTTTCATTTCAACGCCCACGTTAAATTTAAGATGCCTCCCCTAGAAATATTATGACCCCACAACGTGTCAATGTAAACTTCAATGAAGTCATATAATAATAGAATTAAAAATAAAAGCCACATGGAATTACGCTGAGCTGAATTATGTCAGCATTAATGATTGCCTCCATTTGTACCAATATTTTATTCCTTTCACTCTGTAGCATCATGGGAATGAGCACCATTAGTGTAATATATTTCAAAGGAACTCATTATAGGAAGGGGCAAGGGAACAGGGAGTATTGTTCCATATCAGTGCTAATAAATGTAATTGCCTTTACCCTGCAAGCAGTACATACATTCATTACTTTAATTTATTAGAAATATATTATCCAAACCCACAGTTAACTAAGTAACACAATTGCTTAATCTCATGATATCCACTGTTTTTGGTCATCTTTCACTAGGTATGCTCTGAAGCAAATTCTCATTTTCATTTTAACAACATCATTTTCTAATGTGGGATCAACAAACCATTTCAATGAGAGAATTATTAAAGATAGGTTCCTTCATGTATTCTTGAAAATTAATAAGATGAATTTAGTTACTATATTTTGTTTTACTTTATTTTGACTATGAAAATGGTAAGTTATAAAATAGATATGTTTTTCCTTTCCTAAACAACTTTTTAAACTTCTTGAAAGTTTCCCCTTGTCTTTGATTTGCTTAATTTTTCTTGTATTTATCATTAAATTATTCTCAAACTCCCCACAAGTGGTCTAAAAACCATGTCAAAATATTTTGATACATCAATTGCTTAACCAATCTAATTCCAATTTTATTATGTTATTAATTAGAAATTTGTTATCAGTTTCATTTCTTGAGAACCCCCTCCTCAAATGTTTTGATGTGATACAGACTGGATGTGTTAAGCTATATGCCCATCTTTCATTAAGAAATTTCCCTTCAGAAACATTCTAGGAATTTTCTTTGCTTCTTCTCTGCACTAAATATCCTGCTTTCTGTAATCTGTGTCTCCCTCTCTCGGTTTTCTCTCTCATTTAGTGGAGCACAATCTGATGTGCAAAGGAAGTACATTTTTGAGAATTTCATGTTTGATGTATTTTTATTCAAATTTCATGCTTTATCTATTATTTGTCTAGGTGTAAAATTCTAGATAGGAAATCATTTTTTCTTTATATTCTCTCCATATTTTTCAGCACAAATGTCACTGGTAAGAAGGCAAAAGCCATTTTGTATCCCAATGTTTTATATGAGACTAGTTTTCCCACCCTAGAAGTTTATAGCATCTGCCATTTGTTCATATGTTCTGAAATTTCTGGATAATTTGATTTTATATTGGTCCATTTGTATCCACTTTGCTGGACATTCTTTAGACCTTTCAATATGGAAATTCATGTTTTTCTGTCTGAAAAATAATCTTAAGTTCTTTTATTGCTCATTTGCCAGTCAATTCCTCTCTTTTCTATTTCAGGAACAATATTTGAGTATACATCTTCCCTGGTTATATCTCTAATTTTCTCATCTTTTCTTTCTAATTTTCCATCTTTTAAAAAATATATCTTCTAGGTCAGGTACAGTGGCTCACATCTTTAATTCCAGCATTTTGAAGACTGAGGCCAGAGGATTATTTAAGTTCAGGCGTTCAAATCCAGCCTGAGCAACATAGTGAGATTTCATCTTTACAAAAAATCAAAAAAAATTAGCTGGGCATAGTAGTGCATGTCTGTAGTCCCAGCTATTTGGGAGGTTGAACCCAGGAGATTGAGGCTCGATGATCCAGGATTGTGCCACTGCCCTCCACGAGCTCGCATGCGCTTGCACACACACACACACACACACACACACACACACACACACCTTCTGTATTTAAGAGGAGGTTTAGTATAGGAATTGGGTCGTGCAGTTGTGGAGGTTAAGTTCTGCCAATCACCATCTGCAATTCAGAGAACCAGAAAAGCTGCTGGTGGTAATTCTAAGTCTGAAGGTCTCCTAATCGAGTGGCTAATGATATATATGCTGGTCTGGGTCCTAATGCCTGAGAACCAGGACAACTGATGTCTAAAGTCTGAGGGCAGGAGATCTATGTCTCAGCTCAAGCAGAGAGAGTGAATTCACCTTACTCCACTGTCTTGTTCCATTCAAGCACTCAACAGGTTGAATGATGCCCACCCACATTGATGCAGGTAGACCTTTTTTGCTCAGTCTTCTGATTTAGGAAACAACCCTGCAGACACACCTAGAAATAATGTTTTATCAGCCATCTGGTCATCTCTTAGCCCAGTTAAATGGCACATAAAACTAAACATCACAGCCCACAAAGATATTGAGGTCCTTACCCCCAGAACGTGTGAAAGCTATCACGTATGGCTAAAAGGATTTTGCAAGCTCTTGAGATGGAAAGATAATTCTAGATTATTCAGGTAGAACCTAAATTAATCATAGGTTTCCTATAAGAGGAAGGCAGAAAGAGATTAGACTACCAAAGAGAACATCACATGACAGAAGCAGAGGGAGGCAGATTCAGATTCAGAGATATAAGATGCAATGCTGCTAGCTTTGAAGGTGGAGGAAGGGGACACAAGCCAAGAGATAATAACATTTCTAAATGAGCTTTTGGTTACACTACAGTATTTTTAATTATTTTATTATAAAGATGTAGGGTACAATTCAGGGCTGGGTATACAAACACTGATTGTGCAGTTACCCTCGTCAATGAGGTATGCCCCTTCCTCCCCTAGCAGTTTCCCTCAACTGCCAATCCCACCTCCCCTCTCCTGACAGTTTCCCATTACTGCCAAACGCTTTCTTACAGTATTATAATTGTTCAAGTTCCGCTTATGAGTGAGAACGTATGGTAATCTGTTCTTTGTTTCTGTGATAGATCACTGAGTATGATCAACTCCAAATCCATCCAAGTTGCTGTGAAGTTCATATAGAAGGACATTACAGTATTTTTCACACCCCAAAAGATCATTTTCCCCTAAAATTTTCCCTCATATGGAATCTTCCTCTCGCTTCATACTTACGATATTTTCTCTCTGCTTTCTGTGAATATGAATTGTAGTCTTTTTTTTTCCCCTTGGGGGAAAAAAGCTATCTTTACCATCAGGGTGTCTGTTTCTTTCAAGTATTTTGTGTGTTTCTTCCATGTTTGTTGTGGTCAGTCTCTGTTCCCCATTTTAGTGGTCTTATTCAAATGTCTAGTAATTCTTAGTTGTAAGCTTTATGTTTAAAAGTTGAGAGAGGAATTGTGCAAAAGCTCTTAACACATGTCCTGCATCTCGTTGGCTATCTTCTTCATAATAGGGTGAAAGTCTTGGCTTCGCCCTCCGTCCGGCCAGAATATCCCAGAAGAGAGTCTTCTATTCTCCTGCCTGGAACAGAAAGCCTGGCTTCCTTCTTAAGAGTGTATATATTGTTCTTAAAACTATTATTTATATTTTGATGAGGTTTGAAGAGGGAAGCAGTAGATACATTTGTTCAAACCACCGTCTTGACCAAGAATTCTCTTTTATTTCTGTATAGTCTTAGCAGCTACAGCATAAATTGCAGAAGTAAGTATTAACTAAATAATTGCTGAGTAAATAGATTATTAATGGAAGAAATCTATGAAGTTAAATAATTATCTTTGCTGCATTTTTACATGCTTTGCTTAGGAAAGGTTTTGTGTTGAATTCAAGGTCAAAGTATCTGAAAGTTCTTTTTTTTTTTGAGTTGGAGTCTCACTCAGTCGCCCAGACTGGAGTGCAGTGGCCACTCCCGGCCACCGCAGCCTCCATCCGCTGGGCTCCGACAATCCTTCCGCCTCAGCCTTCCAAGTTGCTGGAACTACAGGCGTGCACTACCATGCCCGGCGAATTTTTTTTTTTTTAATTGTAGAAATGAAGTCTCGCCAAGTTGCCCAGGCGGGTCTCGAACCCACAAGTTCAGGCAATTCACTCACCTCGGCCTCCCAAAGCACGGGATTACAGGCTGAGCCACCAAGCCCGGCCTGAAAGTTCTTAAGGATTTATTGTAGGTACATGTGTTGCTAAGAACAGTGATTTTGTTAAATGGAATGAAAAACTTTAAGAGTCACTCATTTTTCATTGGCAACACCTGGCACAATTCAGAACTATGAAACATTTATAGTCCTGAAGGTATATCACATTTTCATTTGAATGATGAATGTTCTAAATAGTTGTATAAATAAGATGTTATGAACAAATTTTCCCCTTTTAAAAACATGTTTTTTAAATAATATATTGTCCAGGAACTTTCCTCAAACTGCTATAATGCAGATAACAAACTGCTATAATGCTATAATACTCTTCAACTAAATTGTCACCCAGAATTCCAGAGTTTTAGTCTTTCATATTTCAAGGATCTGAGTGAATTCAATGAGGAGAAAACAAACTGAACAGAAATCCTGAGTCACAATTTGGTCTGACTGATATTTAAGAACCCTTTACAGACATCATTGCACCTAGCAGTTGATGAGTTCTGGGGAATAAAGGTTCTTTATAGACAAGGCACCTCATGCTGAACATTTAGCAGGCTCTCTCCTGGAAATTTATGACCTATGTGTTTGGAAATTTTTCTTAAATTATTTGTTGATAATTTTCTCTTCTGCATGTTCTGTGTCCTCCACTTTTTCATGGAAATTCCTATTACTCAAACATTGTGTATTCTGGACTATTCTAAGTTTCTTGCCTTTTCTTTCTTATTTTTCATTCTTCTGGGGGAGTTTTGCTCGATTGCAGGGAGATTTCTTAAAATGTTATCTTCTAATCCTTCTACCAAGTTTTTCATTTTGCTATTGTGTTTCTAATTTTCAGTATATATTTATTGTTACTTGAGAGTTCTGCATTATAGCAAACTATTTTTGATCTGTGCATTTTACTGATACCTTTTAAAAAAGCTTTTTCTCCCTGCATAATGTTTCCTCCAACTTGCTTTGCTTTTTTTTCTGTTTGTTTTGATCTTTATTTTGAGAGCCTTCCTTTAGAGTTTTCTCATCCTTGGCTTTCTTTGCATGCTTGAGTCAAAGATTGAAGGCCTGATTGGCCTTGATGAACATGTGATGGGACTTCTTAACTCTGAACTACACTGTAAGTTTTGTCAGGAAATCCCAAGTGTTAGTTTCTTTGCATTTTCTGCTTTAAAATGGATAAAATTCCCAGGAAAGAATCTTCCAATTGCTGTCTTTAGGGGAGAGATCTGAAAGTCAGACACAAGTAGGGGGAAAATCTGTGGTCTTTGCAGTCAGTATCTGGTGTGCATCTGATGAGTAATTCTCATGTTGTTGGTGTGGTGCATATACCCTCAACTGTGTGTAGCACTCCCAAACTCAAGATTTTGTTTTTCCTCTCTAGTGAATATATCTAGGGAGAGGAAGGGTATGCAGCAATGAGAATCAGAAGACATCATAGATTTAACTGGTTCTCAGAATCTACCCAAGCTGCCTGAGTTCAAAACCACCTCCTTCACTTCTATTCCAGAAGTAACTGATGCTTTCTATTACTCTGCAAGTGTAACTTTGGTCTGTCCCTACTTTCCTCTACGGATATCAGTTGTCACTAATCCATTTGTTTCTAACTTCCAAAATTGTGTCCTTTGTCTCATTTGTCTTCCCCATTCTTGTGAATATGTCCTTAAAATATATCCCTTTGTTATTTCTTTATTTGTTTCCAATACCTTATCTCAAAAAGAGATCAAAACAGTGGTTGTCATATTTTACTCCCATAACGGATGGTAGTGGTGTATACATAGTAGATAGTAAACTGGTATTTGTAGAATTGAATAGATGAATATTTTAAGTACATCCAAAACATAGTACTACAGCATTTTCATATGCCACAGATTTATGTATTTTACATATTAATGAAACTAAATGTCTCTTCTCTTCACCAATAAAACAACATTTAGATAGCTTGTACGCTTTAAAAAAATTTATCTTGAAAAATGTTAAAAATTTTGAGTGAACGTTTTGTCTACTTCTGTGTTCTTATCTATTCAACAAATATTTATTGAGCAACTGCAATATCACTAATAAACACTGGATTAATGTTTACATTTTGTTACACAGCATGTTTATTATAAATTATATGTTATTCAATTAATTAATAAGAATAGCCCCTAAATGAATTTTTATGGATAAGACTTTCTATTTCCAAAATCAAAAACAAATTGAAGTAAAGATTTTTATGGCTTACGTGTGTCACTAAATATGTTTGATGTATAGATTATCTCATTCTATTACTAAATTTAATAATGCAAATGGAGTTTTAGTTTATTGCTTCTGTGTAAATGTCATCAGGTTCCCTAGAAAGCTAATTGTAATATATCTGGAAATTGGTTAGAGTCAAGTTGCTTTTATTAATATTTCTTTCAACTCGAATTGTCCTTAAACCACTAGATTGTGATAGGTCAGGTACAGGTCTATATAGTATAATATTTCCTTAAGGGTACAATATTAGATTTTTAATTTTTCTATTTGGATATTTGATCTATACAAGTTTATGGATCAGCAGGCAACATAATTTGCCATCCATGTCTCCATTTTTCATCTTAGAAACAGAACAATTTCCTAAACAATAATGTGGCATTTCTTATGTAATAGTTTTCTCAGACTGTAAATGATTTTCATTTATTTTAAAAAAGTATGAAGTTTATATTCAGATGGGTTTATTGAAGGGTAACTACATAAAGGATGACAGCATTATTTTTAATACGTATGATCTTTTTTAAAAAGTAAAATATCATGCTAGGGTAGCTTACTCAAAAGTAGAGGCGACTGTTTTGGGGGAAGTTATACGTCCTTAGAATTTATTTGACCTTTTAGTCAAAAATTAACTGGAAAGAAAATAGCTAATATCTATTGAATATTTTCTAAATGTCAGAAAATCTGCTAAATACCTTATATAGCTTTTTAAATGTAATCCTTGTAGTCATTATTATTCACATTTTACAGATTAGAAAAATATCAAGGCTTAATAAAAAAAGAATAAGATAATCTTAACATTAACTAACATTTAGTGAATATGAACTGTGCTTGAAATACTGTTCTAAGTGCTTAGTGTATATTATATTGCTTGATCCTCACCACAAGTATGAAATAGGTGCCAACATCATTCCTGTTTTACAAATGAAGAAAGGATGCTTAAGAGGGAAAAAGAAGACCCCAAATCACAAGCCCAAAATTCAAACACAAGCAGCAGCTTCCACAGTAGGCACTAAAATATGACGCTTGGATCATTTGAGAAACTTCATGCTTCAAGTGACAGAAACTCTGATACAATACCCCTCCAACATCCAGGACATTTAGTGCCTTACATCACAAACTCTGGAAGTAGAGCCAGTGTCAAAGTTGGCTAATACGATGATGTCCTCAAATACCCATGTTCTTCCCGTGTTTCTGTTTTGCCACCTCAGTTGGCTTCCCAAACCAGATCTGCTCCTTGCAGGCTATCAGTAAAAGCAAGGTATTTGAACTTGCTGAGCCTAAGTATATTCAAATGTAACTGAGAATGACAACCTAGAAGTGTGGATCTGGGACTGGAAACAGGAAGGCTGCAGCAGTTCCAGATTTTATATCTTGGTACTTCAGATTTCTCATCTGCAAGATTGGCATAATAGTATTATCTACCCTGTAGGTTGTTGTGAGGATTAATGTATTAAGTTAAATACATAATGTACTAAAAACTGTGTTTGTCCCATTGCAAATGCTACAAATATGTTAGTGGTTGTTGCTTTTCTTGTTATGTTATTGTGACAACGTCCAGAAGAAAATGTGAAATTAGATGTGAAGAAAATCGTGTAGTTCTTGCAGCAGATTTTCTCAAATCTCTTCTTGACAAGACTTGGGTTTTAATCCGTTCCTGAAGCAATTACCAAATGGGATAACAGGCTTGTGCTTAGAGCAACAGTTGGGAGACTCTGAAGCTGATAGAGTCATCTTCTCTGAGGCACAGGACCACACAGAAATGGGGCATAAAAGGAAGAAACATGCAACAGTCTTTTTTGCCTACTATGGGTCTTTTGTAGAATCACTTAGTATAGGGTGTTCAAAGAATTTGGCATGAGACATGATAGAAAAAACAAAGAGCAATTCACGTCTTGAGTTTGCATCCCACCCCCTGAGTTTGACATGGACATGACAGTGCTGTTTGATTACAGCACTGATTCCTACTTTTAAGATTGAGATTGTCACCCAGGGTCATTTTGGCTAGATGGGTGTGGATCCTCTTTCTCCATCACAGCTTCCAATGCATTTCTCCTAAGACTGCATAGTCAGTGACATTCCCAATATGAAGAGATCTTCTATCACAGCTCATTTGATCAATGAAATACAAGATGCCATGCTTTCCTGCCAGGTCTTACAAGAAATGAAAACAATAATACATGTTATCCCGACTTTAGAGAATATTTTTAAGAATAAAAAATGACAGTGTATGTGAAAGTGTTCTTTCTGTTAGCCTGTGCGATACCATATAGGAGTAAAGGTGGGGGTTAATTTGCCCCTACAAGACTTCTGATCCATCTGCTAGGGCAATAGATTATTTGCCTGATAATGGATACGTGGCAGATGTACATTAGAAGCTATGTGGATCATTAACCCATGGCACCAACATCTTAGTTATATAGGTGGGCAACTTTATGGAGCACATATTAGCAAGTACATTAACAAAATGATAAGAATTTAATGTTTCCTAATGGGCCATTATATCCTTTTTGTTCTTGATTTTTAAAGTAGGTTAAAAAAAATACATGAATTTTTGACAGAGAGATTGATATCATGTCAAAGAGCTGGTATCAGATCATCATAATAGATACATGGGGATTTGCACCCTTCGGCCTGGGAAATGGAATGCTGAGTTAAAAAAAAAAAAAATAGAGACTAACAGCTGTTAGGAATTGTCTCTCAAGAAGCCTAATCAAAATTTATCTAAAAATTAACACCTGCTACTGAGGATATGCCTGATACCCTAAATTAGTAAGGAGACTACATCAATGGTTAAATTATTATAGTCTCAAGTCAACTTTAAAAATTACTATAGCAAAAGGGCTTTTGATCAGGAGGTAGCATCGAATATTACTGCAAATGAAGATTGGACTACAGCTGGAAATAGTTCTAGACTCTGCCGGGCTCGGTGGCTCAACCTGTAATCCTGCACTTTGGGAGGCCGAGGTGAGTGAATTGCCTGAGCCTGAGGGTTCAAGACCTGCCTGGGCAACTTGGCAAGACCTCATCTCTACAAAAAATCAAAAATCAGCCGGGCGTGGTAGCGCGCGCCTGTAATTCCAGTTACTTGGAAGGCTGAGGCGGAAGGATCGCCGGAGCCCAGCAGGTTGAGGCTGCAGTGGCCAGGAGTGGCCATTGCACTCCAGTCTGAGTGACAGAGTGAGACTCTAACTCAAAAAAAAAAGTAGTTCTAGAGCTAGAATGAGGAGTGTGAAGAAGCCACAGTTCAGTAAATCACCACGTGGCTTGTATTGCTGAATGGTCACATTTATCCATAGAAAGAGTATTTAAGGTATTTTTTAATATTTTGGAAATACTTTTGTCATCTTCCTACAAGCATTAGACTATTACCTGAAACATATTAAATCTCTCAAATTTGAGAGGTGATTTTTTTTTTTATGTCTGACTATGCTTCATGCTTTGTTTTCATTAACTAGTGATCTCTGCCAGCAGGACTGACAACACAAGAGACTTTTCTTAAAAGCAAAGTTGTGTGTTTTATTGTGTGTTATCTGCTTCATTGTAACTAAATGCAATGTTTATAATACCAAGTAATGAATAATTATTACTAGCTAATTTGAGCAAGTACTAGTTTTGAATTCTAAATTGGTCAAATTAATTGTGAAAGTTTTGTTTTTTGTTGTTGTGGTTGTTGTTTTTAATCAGAGCCTCACTCTGTTGCCCAAGCTAGAGGGAAGTAGCATGCTCACAGCCACCACAGCCTTGACCTACTGGGCTTAGGTGATCCTTCCACCTCAGCCTTCCAAGTAGCTGGAAGCACAGGCATATGTCATCACACCCAGCTACGTTTTTTTTTTGTTGTTGTTTTTTTAATTGTAGAGACGAGGTCTCACCATATTGCTTAGGCTGGTCGAACCCCTGAGTTCAGGTAATCCTCTCGCCTCCACCTCCCAAAGTGCTGGGATTACAGGCTTGAGCCACCACACCCAGTCGTAAAAGTATTTTATATTAGTATATATACAGATTGAGATTCTTATTTTTAAAATATTTAGCTTTATTAATTTGTTATATATGTTAGTTTCTCTATGAATATAAGAAATACACCTTATAAATAGAATTTCAAATCTTTTGAAATTACTAAACAAACAATAATTTCCTCCAAAATCTTTGTTATTCTCTACAGCTGTAGAGAATAACTTGTTATTCACTACATTTTTAAAAATCGGAGTTCCAGTTTCCATGCCAAAGGGAGAAACTCTTCATATACCTATTATGATGTTCTGATACCAGCTCTCTGGAATGATATTAAGCTCTCTGCCACAATCAGATAGCAAAAATTAGGTAGCAGAAATGATAGATATAAGAATAAAATATATGAGTTTTCCAGAACATGACTTTCTTTAGATTATTTCTTAGACTCCTTGACCATAAGTGGATTTTCTTAGTGTGGCATACTACTTGTAAAACAATCTCAAGAAAAAATACTGTGATGTGTAAAATCATTTCTTGTTATATCCTTGTGGAGTTGTAAAACTGTACATAGTTAGCACTGTATAATTCCCTAGTACTTTAATTCTGAAATAACCCCTCTGGGGCACCATGTTAATTGACTAAACTCCAAGAAATACAGACAAACCAATTATTTGTTGATGAGTTTTAAAAGATATTTTAATGCGCATTGTTTAATTGATGTAGCATTTTTCCTTAATGTAGTAAACCAATTTATCTGTGTAAAACAGTGTTATTTATATGAATATATTTCCTTTTAACATGTGATTAAAAATATTCAATTGTGGTAAAAACCATTTTTTCAAAGTAGCTTAGCAGAACACAGGCCAGGAGATAGTCAAATCTTTGTTTCATGCCAATTCTCATTGACTGACTTCTAAATCAAATTTATATCTATTTTCAATCATTTTATATTTTCTTCCTTTGCTTTTTTATCAAGTACTTCCTCACCCTAAGATAGACATCTATGTCCATTTTATGCAATTATTTTATAGTATACATTTTATGTTTGACTCTTTAATACATATGGAATTGATCATTTTACTTTAAAATGTATATGCTATTTTATTTAAGAATCAATAATTCATTTAATGAACATTTATTACACACTTATTATATATCTGGCTCTGTGCTAAGTACTGTATATACAAAGATAAATTTGTGCCAGCTTTTAAGAAATGTAAAATGAGTAGGCAAGACAGGATATAAAAAGATAAACTACACTACAATATGTAAAGATCTAGGTAGAAAGAGACAGCCATATAGCTATGCCAATGGTGGTAGTCTATTGTCTAGGGTTCTACTTCTGGGTGCACTAGGATGCTGTGTTTATGATGAACTCTCATTGCAAAGCAGGACTCTTATTAATAGAAAAAGATCGGTGTGCTGTTGGCTATGGACTGACTTGGTACCGGTGGCCAGGGCTAGACAAAGACAATAGACAAATGTCATTGGGGAGGCACTATTACTGCCACTCCCATCTCATAAGTCCAAAATTTTAGAATATCATTATTGTTCCCCAGCTAAATATTGGCACAAAATGATTCTCAAGATATTTGCAATCCACTAATTCATTAAAACTCTAAGAACCATATGAAACAACTAACCTACTAACAAATAGACCCTGGTCTTGCTACTTAAGTTGTGTTGACCAGAAGACTGGTTAGATTCTTTTGGAAACTAGTCTTCAAGACTTTAATTCACCATGATAAACTTCGAAAAGTCCTAGAATTATCTAGCCCTGTGAGTCGTTGTTCTATTATCAACTGAGATCTTGTTTGGTTTTTACTCTGAGCATCTACTTTGTTCTTAATTGATTGTCAGCAAAATGTCAGCAAATAATCCATCTGTCTTATACTTCACCTTACAGATAAGTTATACCATCACCAGCAATGCTATAGGTTGGTTAGTCGTCTGCATTCATTTCTATCAGATGCAAGAATTACCATAATTCAGACACTAAATGAAAGTCCTCATTTTATATGTAATGATGACCAAATTGAGTATTTATACAAATAAGAAGCTGTAATTTATACATCCCAACGGGAATTTTTTTAACATTGAGAATCATTATGTGAATAGCCCAGAATGCTTTCAATAATAATTCCTGAAATTTTATGATGAGATGATGACCCTAACACATTTTTGCATTTACATTAAATTATAGGAACACCTCTATTTATTTCAAAATGTTAATAAATAATTATGCACTGTGGGTGGTACATTCTATTACAAGTCATCTGAACTTGAGAGCAGTAAAATAATGACCAAGGAATACCATAAATCATTAAATAGCTGCCAAAATTCCCAACAGAACTATGATTTCCATTCCAATCTATCTTATGGTACTTGTATATAATAATCTGACCCATAGATTCCAGGTTTGCTGACCGCTGTCATAAAATTCTCCTTTCTCTTCAGCCCAGGGCAGGTGATTTTTCTGGCTATGGCTTACAATGGTAGCATTTATTTCCTTTTTCTCCTTCTAGTCCTTTTTTCTACACACTATTCCCCAAAGACTCATAGCCTAAGCCATCAAGTTATATGTCCTGTTACAGAAAATTGGTTCCATTTGTTGGATAACTCTGGAGAAACCTACTATTTTGATCCTGGACAAAGGGGAGAAGTTGAGAAGAAGAGGGAAGTTGTTCTCCCCCC
The DNA here is from genome assembly GCA_027257055.1 of Cephalopachus bancanus. NCBI lineage: Eukaryota > Metazoa > Chordata > Mammalia > Primates > Tarsiidae > Cephalopachus > Cephalopachus bancanus. Next base: position 489,981 of record JAPVLO010000096.1, on the reverse strand, counting down.
AAGTTAACCTGTTTATTAACTTACTCGCTAGAAAAAGTGGATGGTATGTTTTTCAGCACCATTTCACTTAACTGTACTTCTCTGGAGTTATGTGATGTCAATCAGCCTTACCCAAAATGCATCTGGTCTGTATCATGCATCTGCCCCCCCTTACTTTATGACTCTTTGCTGAGACCCTTGTACTGGTGTCTGGGATAGTGTGAAATCATGGGGAGGAGATAGTTGGGAAATGTTTTGTCCTTGTCGAGGTTATATCACACATACTCCCCAGTTTCAGTTACTTTCTACATAGTCAAGTCTGTCTGGGAGTCAAATATCCCTATCAGAATCACATATAGAAGCTTAAATTTTAAAATATAACTTTTTCCAAATATAGCCAAATGTACCAGATATGATAATATTTTGCTGAAGACTTCCTCAATTCTAAATTATAAGAAAACTGTTTGGACGTTTAAATTGATTGAAATGCCACGTAACTCGCCTAAGGTATTTCAGTACTGTTTGGTGCTTGGCCTGAAATTAGAGACCCTTAAGCTGGCAAATGAAAAATTAAGCTTCTTAAAGATATGTAGAAAGTGAAAAATTCTATTTTCACTTCTCCTTTAATTCAAGGTAAAAATTAAGTCAATAACTTGCTACACAAACTGAGTTGTTTTGTTTTTTGTTTTGTTTTGTTTTTCTGTTTTGGTTTTGGTTTGTGGGGCTTTTTTGTTGTTGCTTTGTTGTTATTGTTGTTGTTGTTGTTTTTAATGGTGAGAGTATAATTAGAATGCCAGGAAAACTGTGTATGATGCAACTGCTGCCTTTGACTGTTACAAGTCAAGAACTGTTGCAAGTCCTATTTCAGCCAAATCTTGTCCTTCAAAACATTGTCATTCACTTGAGGAAATAGACCTTTAGAGAAATGATAGTTTTGACAATAAAAAGCAAAAAACCTTCTTCTGTTTGATCTACTTCTGGAAAGTCTCCAGACTAACTTTTAAAATACCAGACTTCATCAAACATCGTGTATCTCACTCTCAGGAAAAATGTTGGACCCACGACGGATGGGATTTTTCAGTCATGGGGACTTTGCAGCACATCCTGATTACTGACTGGATCACCCACCATTTCCCAAAATCGTCGTTCTTACATTATGCCTCTCAGTGCATCTGGAGCTCCTGGAACACAATATTTACCCTAAATAACAAATCATGTGATACCAGGCCTATTTGCTGACAAGATGATCAAAGTACCTCTCTATATATTTCCTATATGAACCACTTGCTAAATAAAAGACTCTGAATTAAATTAACTCTAAATATCTTATACTACATTCCCCAATATATTATCATTGATAGAAATTATATATTTTGTATTACAAAGTGCTAATAAAGAAAGCATAAACTATTTTATATCATGATGAATAGAGAACAATGACTGTAAATTGCTTTTCTGTTAAAGAGATGGGCAAGAAAAAATATATACATTCATTCTCAAAGATCTCGTAACCTAATAAGATTTTTAAAAATTTATAATAATCTTTATGTGTGGTAAGAAATTCACTACTATTATATCGTTATATTATATATTTATATTATATTATATTATTCATAAGAAGAAAATCTACACCATTTGAAGACTCTTTGTGTTTAGACAAAGGGGAAATAGCCAGGACATAGACAATGCTTGTGGCCTCTTATTGTCACTTCAGACACCCATGGAAGATGCAGCCACAATAACCTATCCAATATTCCTTGAAGAATCTACCTGGAAGTTCTCCCCCTGGAAATAACTCTAGCTCATGGTAGAAGAGTTGTTTTATAGCTAGAGGAATATCTATAAAAGTTTTTTTTCTACTTTGGATAAGAATATATATATTCATCTGGGCACTTATGGAAAATATAGCTAAGTATGCTTTGAGGGGAAAAAGTGGATTTTTTTTTAAGAGTTGCCACTATCTGTAAGCCGAACAACCAAAAATTAATCCATGCCTCGTGGAAGAAACGAACTCCTATATGCAAATTGAAAAGAATTTAAATATTATTTGGAAAACTTCAAATTAACTTTAATTAATGAACAGCTAAAAGTGCTTTGCTTTATTTGAGGAAATTGAAATTGTTGGGATTAATCACTATTAGAAAAAATCAATCATTTAAAAAAATTTATTTTAAAGATATGGGGTACGATTCAGGGTTAGGTATACAAATGGTCATAGTACAGGTCAGGTTTGGGTCTCACTTTGGTCCTCACTTCATCTGGTTTGAGATCAGTTACCCTTATTGATGAAGTGTGCCCCTCCCCTCCCCGGCAGTTTCTCACTACTGCCAATCACTTTCTTGTAGTATTATGATAATTGTTCAGGGTCCACTTATGAGTGAGAACATGTGGTACTCAGTTCTTTGTTTCTGTGATAGATCACTGAGTATTATTAGACTCTAAATCCATCCAGGTTGCTGCGAAGTTCATAATTTTGTCCTTCTTTATGGCTGCGTAATATTCCATCATGTATATGTACCACTTTTTTTTAAATCCAGTCCACTTTCAATGGGCAGTTTCTGCAAAGCAAAAGAAACCATCAAGAGAGTGGGAAGACAGCCCAAGAATGGGAAAAAATATTTGCAAACTGTATATCTGACAAAGGCCTAACATCTAGGATCTACAAGGAACTCAAACATGACAAAAAGAAAAAAAAACAGCCCTATTAAAAAGTGGGCAAAAGATATGAGTAGACAACCCTCAAAAGAAAATGTACAATCAGTCATTCACTATTTTACATAAATTTATAAATGACTTGGAAGCACCCCAGGATCCTAGAACATTAGGAAAGATACCTCCATGACTCAGTCATGGATTGAAAAAAAAATTGAGAAGGAAGTGACCCTCATTACCAATCTCCTTCCAAAAATGAAATAGCAATAAAGTTAATCAATATTTTGGTCTTTTGTGACAATTGGATGTGATATATTTGTGGACTGACTAGTAATTTTGCTTACATGAGAGGCTTACAGCTAATATTAGCATGAAGAATCTTCATATTATGTGTCATTACTTACAGTCATATCAAGGGATCCATGGGGACATAAGAGAGACAATATTCTCAAAATGAATCTGTTATGGACAAACATGGGGGTTTTGTCTCAGTTCATCCCCTCCCTACAGCAAAGTGAATAGTCCCATCCTCCTAACATACACACATCAAGATCTGTATAGAACCCTAATAATCTTAATGAAGTGTCAGACAACAAGAGAGAACTAACACAAATCCTATGGCTACAGTAAAAATCCATCCAGAGAGTTGTATTCGAATCATTGTCCCTGGAACTCCCAGATCCAAGAAACTATCTCCTGCACATCATCCAAGATGTTCACTTGGCAACTCGAGATTGATGGTGAAAAATAAGAACCTGCCAGAGAGGTTTTCACCACATCCAACTTTGCAATTAATCAGACCTGCCCAGCCTTCATAATTATGTTAGCAGAGGAAGCAATTAAGAAGAAACCATTTTCTTTTGCAGAGGATTTTAAGCCACACCAGCTGCCACATCCGTAGGTTAAAAAGACCAATATTGTTCTATTCAGTTACATTTCAAAAAGGAAACAACTAAAAGGATTAAGTGGATTTTCTATTTTTTTTTTTTTTTGAGTTGGAGTCTCACTCTTTCGCCCAGACTGGAGTGCAGTGGCTGCTCCCAGCCACCGCAGCCTCGACCTGCTGGACTTCGGCAATCCTTCCGCCTCAGCCTTCCAAGTAGCCGGAATTACAGGCGTGTGCTACCATGCCCAGCTGATTTTTTGATTTATTGTAGAGATGAGGTCTCGCTGCCCAGGCTGGTCTTGAACCCACGGACTCAGGTAATCCACTCACCTCAGCCTCCCAAAGGCACAGGATTACAGGTTGAGTCACCGAGCCAGGCTGATTTTCTATTTTTTTTAAAGAATCTTATCACATTAAAACATTTTTTTCTTAAAAAGGAATTTTTTCTATCTAAATTAAAAAATAAGCAAAGCTATTTTTCCAAGTAGTAAACATAACAAAAAACAGATATGAATAGAAAAATCTGTGTTGTGCAAATTAGGTAAAATATGTGCATATATGCGTATTCATACATGATTTATGAGTACCCCAAACTATAAATATAACACATTAGTGCCAGCATGAAGCACAAAGGTAGACAATTTTATGGTCTCAAAATCCTAATTAGCATGAAAGGCAAAACATTGTAATCAAATAATTATTGATTAACACAATGCCAGATGTGTTGAATGGGCTTAGTAATTAACTAAGTAAACTACAGGTGTTTAAAATTCATAGATTACAAATGAAATTTGTAGTTTTTTAAATCATCTGTAGGATAATCTTATTGTATTCAGGTACACCAGTAACATAATATGTGTGAATGTATATTATGCTATTACAAATAATACTTGGGGATGAATATTTTCAGTACTCAATTTTTTTGATGCTTTTAGAAGGCTGTTTTCACTAGGATATTCCTGATTCTGCCTTATGGACCTGACACACATTTTTAAAAATAGTTAAAGATTTGGGGTACAGTTCAGGATTAGGCACATAGCCAGTCGTCATACAGGTAAAGTTTTAGACTTCATTTGGTCTTCACTTCACCTGGTTTGAGATCAGCTACCCTTATTGATGTGATGTGCCTTCCCCTTCCCTCCCCTGACAGTTTCCAGTATAAAAGAAGACATGAGCAGTGAATGGACAACTAGAAAATAAACAAAGATAAGACAAAGGGAGCTTGAGAGTTAAAAAATTCTTTTTCTGAATTGAAGATTTTTGCAAACTTTCCATTGTGCTTTCTGTGCACCCCTTCAGAGTGGTCTGGCAGCAAGAAAGTATGCTTCGTTCATATCATTTTTTCTTATGAAATTAATGATTTCTTGAGTCATTAGGAAACTGGAAATTTTTTGTTGGCTCTTTCCAATGGAATCAAACAGCAAAAACAAGCTAATTTAGGGAATGAAATTAGGTCTTTAACCATGACTCTTTTTTCTATTTCCATATACTGTCTCAATTATTTTAATTATACGTGGGAAAGATTGTTGATCTTCTCTATGCTTATTTTTCTTAAGACATGCAAATGATAGAACTCATCCCAATTCCAAAAGGAATGAGACAGAGAAGTAAAAATATGACATGTTATGTAACACCAATTTTCAATATATAGAAATTTTCCAACACCACATGCATTTCAAGCAACAACCCCTCTGCTTATTACTCACCTTCACTATTTCAACCTTCATGACCATCATCATCTGCCTTTCTTAAGACCCCAAGAAATGAAATTGTGTAGTTATACTCTGTTGGTCTGACCTCTTTTACTTAACAACATATTTGTGAGATTCAAATTTTCATAGTATGAATACATATTTATTTGCCTATTCTACTGTTTATGGACATTTGAACCACTTTCAGGTTTTGGCTGTTGAGTTGCTAAGGATGTTGTTTTTCAGGTTTTGGGTATACATATGCATTCATCTCTCCTGGATTTATGCCCAGAAGTGGGACTACTAGATTGTAAGGTATATCTATATTTAGCTCCAGTTGTAATACAACATTTTTCCAAAGTGACAGTACACATTCATACTCCCAGTAGCAATCTAAGAGGCACTATGATGGATGTGCCGCAGCTTTCTGTTATTTTATGTTTTCTCAATTCTCTGTTGCGACTGTGCCTCGAAAACATAAAGTTCATTCAGTCATTTGATAAAAAGCTGTTCTTGTGGGTCTGGCACTGAGGAAGTAGTGTAGATTATAGTTGGTTTATAAACTGATCAGATGAGTCAGAAAATTGATTACAAAAGAAATAATGTGTCATTCCCACTCATATAAAGAAATAGGATTATGTGGAGGAATTGACAACTTGGAAACGCATAGGTGGGTTATATTACCCAGAAAAAAGGGGGCTTTGGATGACTTTCCAGAGGAAATAATGTCTCTATTAAAACCTAAAAACATATAGAATAAGATGGAGGGGCTTGATTTTAAAGATAGGAACAGGAGATAAAGGGTGAGAACAAAAGACAGTATTCTGTGATGATAAAACAGCAAATATGAATACCAACAGGCTACAGAAAACAGTTCATTTGAGGAATAGGAAGCTATTCAGTGTGATTAGAGTATGGAGTATAAGTGAAGGTAAAATGAGTCCAGGGAGGTGATTAAAAGGAAAGTAGGTAAGGACTTTTAAAGCTATTACAAGAGGTTAGCCTTTTAACTTTTGACAATGAAAAATTACTGAAATGTGCTTTAAGCAATTCTCTAGGGCTCAAAAAATATTATTCTGATAGTAACAAGAAAAATAAATTGGAAGGCAATCAAAGAAGATGCCGTGAATTCAATTTAGAGGTGATTTGAATGGAGAAAAATTGAAGGATTTTTAAAAATTTTCTTTATTTCAATAACTTTAGGAGTACAAATATTTTCTGGTACATGGTTGCTTTTTAAGAGGTGAAGCAGTCTGAGATTTAAGTGTGTCTGCCACCCCCATTAGTGCACATTATACTTGATTAGCAATTTTTCATCCCTGCCCCACTTGTCATCCTTCCCCTTCTGAGTCTCCAAGTTCATTTATTTCAGCAGTCCCCAACCTTTTTGGCATCAGAGACCAGTTTCATAGAAGACATTTTTTCCATGGACTGTGGGGTCAAGGAGGATGGTTTCAGAATGATTCAAGTGCATAACATGTATTGTCCACTTTATTTCTATTATTATTGCATTGTATAATGAAAAAATATACAAATCACTATTTTTTTTTAAAGGCGGAGACAGAAGTAGTAAATAAAATAAAGGACAGGGCCCATGTGGACTAACTTAAGTGTTGGATCTGACTTAAAAGCTACCGCCAGGTGCAGCTGCACATTTGAAGTACATCAACTCACTTGCCACTCACAGACAGGGTTTTGATATGAGTCTGCAAGCAATTGATTTATTGTGATCTTTGTGCAGTCAAACCTCACTGCTAATGTTAATCTGTATTTGCTGTCACCCCCCAGTGCTATTATCACTGCCTCAGTTCCACCTCAGATCATCAGGCATTAGATTTTCATAAAGAGTGGGCAGCTTAGATCCCTCACGTGTACATCTCACAACAGGATTTGTGCTCCTATGTGCTCCTGTGTATTTGTACTCTAATGCTGCTGCTGATCTGACTGCAGGTTGATGGGCATTTAGGTTGATCTCACATATTTATAATTGTGAATTGTGCTGCTGTAAACTTGCTAGGGTAGGTATCTTTTTTGTACAACAACCTATTTTCCTTTGGGTAAATATGGTAGATTTGCTATTAGTTCTTTGAGAAATCTCCATACTGATTTCCATAAAGGTTAATTCTCACCAACAACATTATAATCATTCCTTTTTCACTAGATTGGTGCTGACATTTGTTGTTATTTTATTTTATTTTTCTATGTCCCATGTTTGGGCTTTTACTTTGGTGATCTGGATTCTTCTGCTTGCAGTTAGGGTTTTGCTGTTGTTTCCTTTCCAGCTCCCTTAGGTGATTTATTAGGCTGTTAAATTGTGATCTTTCTATTTTCTTAGTGTGTGTGCATAGAGTTATAAACTCTCCTCTTAATACTGATTTCATGGTATCCCAGAGGTTTTGATAAGATGTTTCCTCACTTTCTTTTGTTTCCAGGAAACTTTCAATTTCTGTTTTGATTTCTGTGTTGACACAGGAGTTGTTCAGCATCATGCTCTTTAGTGTCACATCTTTGTGCGTTTGTGGGGGAATATTGTTGGTGGTGATATTTATTCTTATTCCACTGTAGTCTGAGAAGGTGCATGGCAGAATTTCAATTTTATGGAATTTATTTATACTTGATATATGACCAAAGATGTGGTCGATCTTGGAGTACATTCCATGTGGTGATGAGTAGAATGTATATTTCATGGTTGTTGTGTGGAGTGTTCTGTAGGTATCTATTAAGTCCATTTGGCCAAGCATCAAGTTAAGGTCCCGAATCTCCTTAATTTTTTTGCTCGATGATCTAACTAAGGTTGTTAGTGAGGTATTTAAGATCCCAGCTAGGATAGTGTTTGAGTTAATATCTTTTTTTTAGTTTACTTAGTAGCTACTTCATAAAAGCTATTGCTTCTGTGTTGGGTGCATACATGTTTAGAATTTATATTTCTTTGTTGATGGATTGATCCTTTTATTATTAAGTAGTATCCTTCCGTATCTTTTTTCATTTTTGATATCTTGAAGGTTGTTTTGTTTGATACTAAGATCATGACACTTGCCTTTTTTGTGTTCCATTCACCTGAAAGTTGATTTTCCATCCTTTAACTTTGAGCCTGTGGGTGTCCTTTTTAGTGAGATACAGCATATTGATAGGTTGTGCTTTTTATATTATCCAGTTTGCCATTCTGTGTCTTTTCAGTGGTTCATTTATTCCATTGTCATTCAACCTGATTATTGAAATGTGGGAGTTTATTTCTGTCATGAGACACTTAAATTTGTTATGGCCAAAATCACTGTTACAAGTTCTTTCAGTGCTGTATCTTGTCTTTCTTGAGCCTTATTCACTCTTTCCATTGATTCCCTAATCCCTGTTTTATTCTGGGGCCAATTGTTGGTGATTTCCATTGTTTGGGCTCTGAGGTCTGATATTTTGGGCATTGCCTCTTTGGTACCCTGGGAATTACCTGTGCTCTTTTGTTGATTTTTCCTCATTTGTGACAATCTCTTTCTTTTCTCTTTAATTCCATTATTCAGTGGTAGTGGCTGGGGCTTTCACTTCTGCTGTTTGCTCTGCTCTCTTTTCTTCCCTGACTGGAGCCTCTGAATTTATTTTATTTTGAAACAGGACTGGGCGTCAGAATCTTGGCTGTTTTTGAATTTTTGAGAGTTGTATAAGATAGAGGGTGGAGAGCTAGGATTCAGAAACAAATTGCAAGTTACAATGTTCCCCCACCACCACTCTGTATGACAACGCAACAGGTATGTGGTGTACCCCTAAATCCAAGAAAATGTAAAAATAAAGAGAAGAACAGAGAAAAGTAGAATGAGATAGAACAAAAATAATTATACAAAAACACAGAAAAGCAAAAGCAAAAACAAAGAAAAATAACCACAAAAAAAAACCCACAGGAAAACCAACACACACACACACACACACACACACACACACACACACACACAAAACACACACACACACCAAAAAATGAAAGAACAAAAAGAAAAAGAAAAAAGGGGGGAGTGCAATTTGAACCCTCACACACACACTAAACCAAAACAAAAGAAGAACAAAAATGAGGGGAGATGCAAATTAAACCCTCACCACTAAACCAAAACAAAAAACAAACACACCAAAAAAAGGTATCGAGAATGCAAATTGAACCCTCATACACACACATTCACACACACTCACACACACACACACACACACACACAAAACCAAAATAAAGACAAACAAAAAAGACCAAAAAAATTTCTAAAAATTTCTGGACACTACTCTCTTGTGGCAGGTTCTGTAATTACTCCTCTCAGCGACTCACAGGCAAGTTCACTTGCCATCCCCTATGGAACTGCAGACTTGTTCACAGCCTCCTCAGGAATGGCCGAGGGGAGTGGGAGGGGGTGTTGCAAGTGTATGGGGTGTCAGCCTCCCCTTCTGCTTTCATAAGGTCAGGGAATCTCCTCCAGTAGGGAGATGTGGGATTGTCCACTACCCAGGTGTTGGTGGTGGGTGCCCCTGCCAAGCTTATCTCAGAGTTGAGTTCTCCTAACGCAGCTGCCATCCAGGCTCCACCTGAGTTCATCCCTCCCAGTTGTGCCTCAGCCATGTGGGTCTGACATTCGGGGGACTTCTGGGGAGGAGGGAGTTGAGTCAGCCCAGGACTCACCACTAATCTTTTTTTGGGGGGTATTTCTTGTCCTTTTCTAGTTGCACCCTTTGTTCTACAGCTGGGTCAGGATAGGGAGTGAGGCACCTGAGACTCTGCCCTCATCCTGTCCCTCCGAAGTTTGTGCTTTCAAGACATACCCTCTGGATCATGATTAACTCTAGAGTAGTTAACCCACTAGTCACAGAGAGTGGATCTGTTGCTCCATGTGACCAAGCTATAGTACTTCCCTACCCAGTTTTCAAGACAGCGGTGGAATGCCTGTTTCATCTTCTTCAGTGCTACTCTGCCTCTGCCCCTTACTGCCAGGGTCCAGCCTGGCACTGCAGTGGTGGCCAATCTGGCAATGGCAGTTACTCCCAGCAGTTTCTTCCCAGAAATGACATTGCTAATTTTAGAAACTGATACTCAATTCCTATGCCCTGGGAGGTGCTAGGGTCCAAGCAGAGCAGCTTTGGTACCAACCTTTTCACCACTTGCTCCCAAGTCCCCACTTAGTCAGCCACTTACATGCCCTCTTACACACAGACATGCATGAAAATTCATCCACACACTCACTCCCTCACAGTCTGACTGACTCTGCTGCCATCTTCCCAGTCTTCTCTGAGAGAAACTTTTAAACTAGAGTCTAATATAGTTTTACTAGAGTGTCACTGGCCTGGTAGAAGGGATGCACCAATCTGGCTGTATAGTTTTATTAGAGTCTAACTAGCCTGGAGGAAGAGACACATCGAACTTCAGTCAGGTATAGCTTCTAAGGAAAAAAAAAAGGATGAATACTCAACTCTAACTCCCCCCACCATTCTGTCCCACATAAGCAGGTGAAAAACTGAGAAGTGTTTGTGAAGTGTACAGTTCAGAGACACATGCTCACTAAAAGATTGAGACCTAATCTAGGACAATTTTCCCAACCCCCGTACCTTACCACCACATTACTAAAGGCTTATTTACAGCAATTCTTTTTTACCTACTATATCATTTTCTAATGTGAAGAACAAAATTATTAAAATAATAAAAATAAACATACAAAAGCAACAAAACAGTTTGAAAAGACAAAGTAAGCATCTGAACTAGACTCAGAAATGACAGAGATATTAAAACTATCAGAACAGAAATTTAAAATGGCTATTATTAATATGCTTGGGACTCTAATGTATAAGATAGACACCATGCAAAGACAAATGATTAATGTAAGTAGAGAAATGAAAATTTTTTTTTATAATCAATATTTTTTATTATGATATTGTGGGGTACAGTTAAGGGCTATGTATACAAATATGCTTCGTTCAGGCACCCTTGTTAATAAGAGGTGTCTCCCCATCCCCAGACAGATATTTACTACCATTAATCCCATCTCCCTTCTCCCCCATAGTTTCTCACTACTGTCAGTCATTTTCTTATAGTGTTACATTGGATGTTCAAGGTCCACTATATGAGTGAGAACATGTGATACTCAGATCTTTGTTTCTGTGAGAGGTCACTCAGTATTATAGACTCTAGTTCCATCCAGGTTGCTGCGAAATTCATGATTTTATTCTTTTTTATGGCTGTGTAGTATTCCATCATGTATATGTACCACATTTTTTTGATCCAGTCCTCTTTTGATGGATAGCATGGTTGATTCCAGGTTCTTGCTATTGTGAACAATGCTGCGATAAACATACGTGTGCAGGTATCTTTTTTATAGAGTGATTTGAGTTCTTCAGGGCATATTCCCAGTAGGGGGATTGCAGGGTCAGATGGGAGGTTGATATTTAGAGCTTTTAGGAATCAGAGACCTAAATGTAAAACCTCAAACCACAAGAACCTTAGAAAATGAAGGGCATACCCTCATGGAAATTGGAACTGGCATTCAATTCCTGAATAAAACCCAAAATCCACAGGCCATAAGAGAGAAGATAGACAAGTGGGACCTCATTAAACTGACAACCTTCTGCAAAGCCAAAGAAACCATCAAGAGAGCAGGGAGACAGCCTACAGACTGGGAAAAAGTATTTGCCAACTCCAGGTCTGACAAAGGCTTAATATCTTGGATCTACAAGGAACTCAAACATGCTGAAAAGAAAAAAAACAAACAACCCCATTATAAAATGGGCAAAGGATATGAACAGACACTTCACAAAGGAAGACATCCAAGCAGCCAACAGACACATGAAGAAATGTTCAACCTCACTAATCATCAGGGAGATACAAATCAAAACCACACTGAGATACCACCTAACTCCAGTCAGAATGGCAATTATCAATAACTAAAAAAATAACAGTTGCTGGAGAGGGTGTGGTGAAAAGGGAACATTTCTACACTGTTGGTGGGAGTGTAAACTAGAGAAATGGAAATTCTAAGAAAGAACTAAAAATAAATTCTAGAGATCAGAAATACTCCAACAGAAAGTCAGAATGCCTTTGATGGACTCATTAGTAGACTGGACATAACTAAAGAAAGAATCTCTGAGCTTGAGTATATCTCAATAGAAACCTCCAAAACAGAAAAACAAAGAGAAGCAAAAGACTTAAAAAAACAGAATATCAAAAAACTGTGGAACAACTGCAAAAGGTATAGCATATGAATGATAAGAATATATAAAAGAGAAGAAGGAGTGAGGGAAACAGAAGAAATACTTGAAACAAAAATGACTTGATTGTTAAATAATATCAGACAACAAATCACAGATCCAGGAAACTCAGAGAATACCAAGTAAGATAAACACAAGGGGAAAAAAAGACCCTTAGGCGTATTATATTCAAACAACAGAAATTCAAAAATAAAAAAAATTTTTTTTAAAAGAAACCAAAGGGATAAAACATCTTATATATAGGGGAGCAAAGATAAGATATACACCCAACTCTTTTCAGAAAGCAAGAAAGCAATAACAGAATGGAGTATTTGGTATTTGCAGAAGAACTCTCGCCAACTGGGAGTTCTATACACTGCAAAGCTAGTATTTAAAAGTGAAAGAGAAACAAAAGTCTTTCTCAAATAAACAAAAATTGAGGCAATTTGATGCCAGTAGACCTGCCTTGCAAAAAATGTTAAAAGTTCTTTAGCAAGAAGGAAAATTATAGAGGTCAGAAATTAAGATCTACGTGAAGGAAATGAATCAAAGAAAGAATAAGTGAAGGTAAAATAAAAACTTTTATTGTCCTTTTTTTTTTTTTTGAGTTGGAGTCTCACTCTGTCACCCGGACTGGAGTGCAGTGGCCGCTCCCGGCCACCGCAGCCTGGACCTGCTGGGCTCCGGCGATCCTTCCGCCTCAACCTTCCAAGTAGCCGGAATTACAGGCATGCGCTACCACACCTGGCTGATTTTCTTATTTATTGTAGAGATGAGGTCTCGCTGCCCAGGCAGGTCTCGAACCTGCAGGCTCAGGCAATTCACTCACCTCAGCCTCCCAAAGGCGCAGGATTACAGGCTGAGCCACCATGCCCGGCTCTATTGTTCTTAATTGATCTAACAGGTAGCGTTTTGTTAAAATAATAGCAGGAACAATGTATTTGATTATACATGCTTGTGATTATATTTGCTTATGTGTACTTACATATAAATGAAATGAATGATAACAATAATAATATAAGGATAAGAGGAAGAAATTAGGAAGAATTTGTTATTATAAGGTCCTTGCACTATTCATGAAGCAAGATAGTGTTATTTGAAAGTAGACTTGAATTTGTTGTAAATATATATTACAACTAGGACAACCACTAAAAAAGGATTTTGTAAAAGCATATAACTGATATACTAAGAAAGGTGAGAATGTGGAATTATATAAAATGTTCAATTAAAGTCACAAAACATTTTTTAAGCAGAAGATCAAAATAAGAACAAAGAACAAGAGCAACAAGTAGAAGACAGTAACAGGTAATGGAAGATGTTAGTTCAGCTATAGCAATGATTACTTTGAACATCAATGGTCTAAATGGACCAGTTAAAAGATAGGGATTGTCAGAGTGAGTCAAAAAGCAAGACCCAATTATATGTTGTTGACAAGAAACACACTTTAAATATAAAGACATATTAGATTTTATTTTTGATTTTTTTGGATGAATGGGAGATGTGAAGAACCCACAGGAAGAAGAAGAGTGGTACATTTGCCATGAGTGTCCATCCTTTGTCTGGTGTGGCTTAGGCCTGGCCCAGGAAAAATTGACATCACCATATCAATCATGCAACACATTAAAGTACCTAAATAAAGGAAGATATGGAATGCTAACACTGACCAAAAGAAAACGGGAATAGCTATAGAAGTCTTTAGAGTAAGAAAAGTTATCAGAGCTCAAATGGGACATTATGCAATGATGAAGTGGTCCATTCTCCTGGATGACATAACAATTATTAACACATATGCACCTAACAACAGAACATCAAAATACATGACACAAAAACTGACAGAATTGCAAAGAGAAATGAATTAATTTACTATTATAGTTGGAAAGATTAACATTTCTCTCTCAGAAATGGACAGATATAGCAAGTAAAAATCTTTAAGGACATAGTTAAACTATATAGCACCGTCACTCAACTGGATAGAATGGACGTCTATAGATGATTTCATCCAACAATAGCAAAATACACATTCTTCTTAAACTCATATAGAACTCACCATTATAACATACTCTGGGTCATGAAACATACCTTAACAAATTTGAAAGACTAGAAATAATACAATATTTGCTCTCAGATCACAATGTAACTAAACTAGAACTAAAAAACAGAAACATAGCTAGAAAATTTTTTAAAAATAGAGATTAAATAGCACACTTTAAAATAACACATGAAGGCCAGGCGTGGTGGCTCAAGCCTGTAATTCCAGCCCTTTGGAAGACCGAGGAAGAGGATTGCCTAACCCCATGGGTTCGAGACCAGCCTGGGCACCTTGGTGAGACCTCCTCTCTACAATAAATCAACAAAATTAGCTGGGTGTGGTAGCACGCACCTGTAGTTCTAGCTACACGGAAGGCTGAAGCAAAAGGATCGCTTGAGTCCAGTAGGTAGTGCTGGGTTAACCATGAGCTTACCACTGCACTCCAACCTGGGCGATGGAGTGAAATGCCAACTCAAAAATAGTAACATATAAAGCAGAGAAAAAAATCTCAGAGAAATTTTGAAGTATTTTGAACATAATACAACTTATCAAAATTTGTGGGATGCAGTGAAAACAGTGCTTAGATGGAATTGTATATATAAGGAAAAAATAAAGATAATATAAGATTGCACTTTATGAAAATTTTTTTTAAATGGGAAAAGTAAATACAAATTAAGCAGAAGAAAGAAATAGTAAAAACGAAAGCAAAAATCAGTGAAATTGAAAATAGGAAATCAATAGAAAGAAATCAATGAAACCAAAAGCTGATTCTTTGAAAAGTTCAATAAAATTGACAAGCTTCTAACCAGGCTAAGAAAAAAAGGACACAGTTGCAAATATTAGAAATGAAAGAAAGAACATTACCACAGATCTCATAACATTAAAAAGATAATATAACCATACTATAAACCATTTATGGCTATATATTTGATGAAATGGACCAATATATGCCAAATCTCACACAGGAAGAAATAGATAATTTAAATAGGCCTATATTTATGTAGGAAGCTGAATCAATAATTAATAATCTTCCTAAATAGAAAGCATTAAGCCCAAATGAGTTCACAGGTAACTTCTACTAAACATTAAGAAAGAAATTATGCCATTATCCACAATATCTTTTAAAAGATAGAAGCAGAAGTAATAGTTTTCTGACTCATTCTATGAGGCCAGCATTACCCTAATACCAAAATCAGACGCACACTACAGAAAAAGAAAAAAAAAAAAAAGCAACTATAGGCCAATATCTCTAATAGGCAAAAATCTTTGAAAGGGTATTAGCAACTTGAATCTAACAATATGCTAAAAGGACTGTATAATATGCAAGTGAGATTTATTCTATATATATGAGGGTGGTTCAACCTTCAAAAATCAATTAATGTAATCAACCACATTAGCAGACTAAATAAAAATCACGTGATACAGAAAAAGCATTCAATACCCAGTTCAGTAAAAACACTCAGTAAACTAGGAAAAGAGGAAAATTTCCTCAACTTGATAAAAACATCTAAAAAACCCTATTACTAGCATCATACTTAATGATGCAAAACTAGTAGCTTTTCCACTAAGAAAATGTTCCACCATTCAAGAACAAAGCAAGAATGTCCCATCTTACCACTCCTTTTCAACATTATGCTGGAAATCCTCACTAATGCAACAAGATTTTTTTAAAAAAGGAAACAGAATAGTGATTGAAAAGGCAGAAACAAAACTTTCTTTATTTATAGATGATATCATCTGTGTAGAAGATCTGAAATAATAAACAAAAAAAGAAACCTTCTGAAACTAACAAGCAATTATTACAAGGTTGCAGAATATACAGGGTTAATATACAAAAGTCAATTACTTACCTATATACCAACAATAAACAGGTGGAATTTGAAATTAAAAATATAATACTATTTACATTAGCACTCCATAAATGAAATCCATAAGTATAAATCAACACAATATGTACAAGATCTTTATGAAGAAAACTACAAAACTTTGATGGAAGAAATTCAAGACCTAAATAAATAGAGATATTTTATGATCATGGATACAAAGACTCAATATTTTCAAGATGTTCATCCTTCCCAGTTTAGTCTATGAGTGCATATTCAACAAAATCCCAATCAAAATTCTAGCAAATTACTCTCTGGATGTTGACAAATGGTTTCTAAAATTTATATGAAGAATCTAAAGATCTGGGACAGCTGTCACAATATTGAAGAAAAAGAGCAAAGTTAAAGGATTGTATGACCAGACTTTAAAACCTACTGTAAATCTACAGTAATAAAGCTAGTGCAAAATTGGCAAAATTGGCCATGGGACAGAATAATGAGCTCAACATAGACTCATATAAATATGGACAACTTATCTATGGCAAAGGAAAAATGGAGCCAAGAAAGTTTTTTGTTTTTTAAACAAGTGGTGCTGGAACAAAAGGACATCCAAATGCACAAATAATAATAATCTAGACACAGACTTTATATCCTTCACAAAAATTAACTCAAGGTGGATCACAGACCCAAATGTAAAATGCAAAATGATAAAATTCCTGGAAGATAGCATAAGAGAAAATTTACATGCCCTTGAGTTTGGTGATTACATTTTAAATACAATACCAAAGGCACAATCCAAGAAATAATAAATTGTTAAGCTGATACTCATTAAATTTAAAAACTTCTGCACTGCAAAAGACACTATCAAGCAAATATGGTGAGATATAGGCTGGAACAAAATATTTGTGAAATACATATCTGATGAAAGACTGTTATCCAAAACATAAAGAAAAAAATAACTCTGAAAATTTAACTGTGATAAAACAAGCAATCTGATTTTTTAAAGGGGCTGAAAACCATAAAAGATACATCACCAAAAAGATATGCAGATGGAAATAAGCATATGAAAAGATGTTCCACATAACATGACATCTCAGAAATATAAATTAAGACAACAATGTAATACTGCTATGCACCTATTGGAATAGCCAAAATCCACTGACAGCATCAAATGGTGCAAAAGGAAATCTAATTCAGTTCTGTTTGGAAAACTGGTAGTTTCTTACAAAACTAGACATATGCTTATCGTGTGATCCAGCAATAGTGCTCCTCTGTATTTATACAAATGACATGAAAGTTTATGTCATATAAAAAAACTTAAAAAAGAAAATTTATGTCTACACAAAGATCTTCACACAAATGTTTATAGCAGCTACATCCATAATTTTATGTTATAATATATGTAATATACTATGTATAGCCTTGTTGTTCAGCTTTTTAAACTCTATGTAACTGAAAAAATACAATATTTATTTTTCCATACCTTGATTGCCTTGTCAACATTATGTTTGAGACATCATATTATTTTATATATGCAGGCCTACTTTTTTAAAAATTTAGACTCAAGAAATACCTGAGCTATGTAACCCTACTTACTTTATTTTTACCACACATAGCATGTGATTGCATGAATACAAATGTGTTAATTTTTGTTAGACGTAGGTTGCTTCCAAATTTTTGCTATTGCAAAAAAACACTGCTGTGAACATAGGTAGATAGATAGATAGATAGATAGATAGATAGATAGATAGATAGATAGACAGCCAGCCAGCCAGCCATAGACATATCATGACAACAAAAGGTAAATGCAGACAGGTAAATTGCAGAATCATAATGCATGCCCATCTTAAACTGCTACATGTTATCACATTGCTCTGCTTCAGACTGGCCATTATCCCATATATGAGTGACCAGCATGCCACATTTAGACAATAACAAATAATATTGTTTGATCACGTTTCAAGGTGTTACTAATTTTATTAGATTTTTGAAGAACCAACTTTGTGCTTTGTTGATCCTTCCCATTATATCTTTTGTTTCTTTTTAACTTAATTTATGCTCTTGTATATACTTCTGATATCCTTACCATACTCTTTCTAAACAGTTTTCATCTTCTAATACAAATATAATTTTTTGTTATTATATTTATATTATCTTATATCTATACTATTATATTTATACTATATAATAGTCCTGCCCTACTAGAATTTAGCTCCACCAGAGCAGGGATTCTTGTCTGATTTGTTCAAGGATTAATTCCAGAACAGAGTAGACACATAACAAATATTTGTTAATTAAATTTAAGTCTATTAATCTTTTGTCCTAACTTTTCTAATCTTGTTATTCTTTAAAAATTTTTTAACTGGATGCTCAACTCATTGATTTCAGCATTTCTTCTTTTCTTTTATAAACATTTAATGCTATACTTTTTTCCTAAATATCATTCTATGTGCATTTCACAAGTTCTGAAATGTGGTGTAATTATTACTATTATTCTGTAAATGTTATTTGCCATAAAAAAGCAATCTATGTCATGTACTTTGGTGCTATATGATCTTTATGTAATTATTTTTTAAAAAGTCACTGATCCTTTTAAGATTCAAATAATTTCCTTTCAATTTGTTTTTTTTAAGTTTATTCTTTGTATATGTATTACCGCATATTGCTCAGTAACGTAGAGCCATAAGTCATTAACTCAGTTATCTTGATAAAAAAAATTCCTACTGCAAAGACAAAATAAATTATTTTTCCCTCTAATAACTTGTTTTACAAGCAATGTGGAGTTTTAATTATTAATAATTGAATCTTCTTGCCTTTCTTTTTGAGGATTAGGGAGTCATAGATTTTCCCTGATTCAGTGTGTTTTCGTGTGCTTCCATCATTCTTTTTGATGTTCAAATTGTTATAAATTTGGCCAATGACAGAGCCTTCATAGTGGTTCCTACATCCTTCTAATATAGTCCATGACTTTTTGAAAATTTTCTTGCATTCTAGCACAAAACTATATCCTGCACTCTCTTTATTTCTTCATTGCACCTCATCCCGATCCAGCTTTTCTCCAGGGAAAAATCGTGTTTCCTTTTAGTAGAGGATTGGTGTTAGAGAGCAGAAAACAGAGGTGTCCTTGCTACTAGAGTGGCACTGTCTCAGCCATTTCATTGGGGAACATCACATGTAGACACACACACACGCTCATGCGCACATACACCCACACAACCATACTCTATGTAATTATCTTAAACTAGTGCATTTTGATATTTTCAGTTCAATTTTAGCATCACAATATTTACATTTATTTTCTTTGATCTTATAACTGTATTTTCTCTTACATTGAGACTCTGTTTCTGAAACCATTAATATGATTACTTATTGTTTCATCCCACAATATAAGGAAGGTGAACATGTTTTTGTTTTGTTTTGGTTTTGGTTTTTACAAACATATTTTTTAATTATAAAATTGTGGAGTACAGTTGAGGGTTAGGTATACAAATGTGCATCATTCAGGCACCCTAGTTAATAAGGCATATAGACCAATGGAACAGGATAGAGATTCCAGAAGCAAAGCCTCAATTCCTTAACCAACTCATCTTTGACAAAGCCTCCAACAACAACCACTGGGGAAAGGAGAACCTATTCAGTAAATGGTGCTGGGAAAACCGGCTGACCATATGCAGAAGATTGAAACAGGACCCCTACCTAACACCATCACAAAAATTAACTCTAAAGGATCAAAGACCTAAATGTAAAACCTTCAAACTATAAGAATCTTAGAAAATGCAGGAGACACCCTTATGGAAACTGGAACTGGCAACCAATTCCTATTCGGAACCCTACAGGCCAATATCTTAAGAAATATGATAGACAAGTGGTACCTCATCAAACTATCGAGCTTCTGCAAAGCAAAAGAAACCATCAAGAAAGCAGGAAGACAGCTCACAGAATGGGAAAAAATATTTGCCAACTATATCTGACGAAGGCCTAACATCTAGGATCTACAAGGAGCTCAAACGCACTGAAAGGAAAAAGACAAACAGCTCCTTTAAAAAGTGGACAAAAGACATGAATAGACACTTCTCAGAAGATATATGGGCAGTCAACAAACACATGAAAAAGTGTTCAGCCTCACTCAGCATCAGAGAAATGCAAATCAAAACCACATTGCAATACCACCTAACTCCAGTAAGAATGTCCATCTCTAATAAAACAACAGATGCTGACGAGGGTGTGGAGAAAAAGGAACGCTTCTCCACTGCTGGAGGGAATGCAAACTAGTGCAACCTCTTTAGAAGACAGTGCGGTGATTTCTGAAAGAACTGACCTTCTATATGACCCAGCAATTCCCCTATTGGAACTCAAATCATTCTACAAAAAAGATACCTGCACATGTATGTTTGTTGCAGCTCTATTCACAATAGCAAAAACATGGAACCTTTCAAAGCTGGACTGGAAAAAGAAAATGTGGTACATATACACAATGGAATATTATGCAGCCATAAAGAAGAACAAATATATGGACTTTGCAGCAACTTAGATGGATTTGGAGTCTATCATACTTAGTGATCTATCACAGAAACAAAGAACAGAGTACCATATTTTCTCACTCATAAGCAGACCTTGAACAACTATTATAAGAAAGTGTTTGGCAGTAATAGAGAGGAGGGGTGGGATTGGCAGTTGAGGGAAACTACTAGGGGAGGGAGAGGCATACCTCATCAACAAGGGTACCTGCATAATCAATGTTTGTATACCTAACTCTGAATTGTACCCCACATCTTTATAATAATAATAACAAAGGCAAATTTTTCCTGTTCCCAATGGGTATTATAAATTATATTTTTCCAAAATTATTTATTGCATGTAGTTTTCAAATTTATTTGTATAGAGTTGTTTTTTCTTTTTTGAGTTTTTAAAAAATGTTTATTAGAGAAAGATGGGAGAAAAGAAAGGAAAACATGCTTCCAGAATTGGCATGGGTGAAAGAAACTACCAAGTTGATCATATTAACCTTTACTGATCATATTAGATTTGTCTGATTTCTTTTATTTTTTGTTTTAAATATTTCTTATTTTTCATTTTAGTTAATGTATGGATTCTGACAAGATGTAAAAGGTTTAAAAGAATGTGAGATTCTTTTATACATTTTTTGCTATTGATGTCTACTTCAATTGCATTATTGCATGTGTAATCGATGTATATGTTTATTTTCTAATGTAAGGGTGTAGGGTTCTATAAGCATGCAATAGATCGAGCTTATTCATTATTTTGTTCTAATCTGCTGCATTCTTAATTTTTTTTGTTTGTTTTATCTGTCAGTTATTGATGGTGGTTTGTGGATTTGACAGTTATTCCATGCAGTTCTATCAATTTTTGTTTTCTATATATTGATGCTAATTGATGATATACATACATTTTCACAGCTTTTATTATCATGTAGTGATTCTCTTTATGTTTTGCTATAAAGACTATTTTGTCTTAAACTAGTAAAATTGCATCATCGTTTTTCTTTTATTTCATACTTGTCTATTGCATCTTTTACTATACATTTACTTTCTTTTTTCTTTTTTACTTTAAAAAATGTTTTTAATGATTGTCAATTTCCTATGATTAACTTTGAGAAACCCCCGGGGAACCCAATGTTGGAAAATAGGCATCCAAATAGAATAATTACATTACTTTCAAATTTTCACAACTTACTTGCATGAGTAAGTACTTGAAACATTTATTGTTTTTTATTATGTAATTGCATGACACATGAAAAAGGACCAAGCATGGAGGTTTTGTGGATGGGCAACTGGTCATGTCCTGTTGATAGGAGTTTGAAAATTGTTAAGTGATGTTCACAAGTGTTTCCCCCACTATAGGTCTAGTTCTTAGAATTTTTTTTTTCTCTTATATTGGAGAAAGTCTATTTGGAGACCTTTAAAGTAGACTTACATTCCTCTTGAATATTTGTCTTTCCCCAAAGGAAATATATGGAAATAGGAATATATTAGGTGGAAATAAATGGCAGACAAGCAGAGTGACATCTACTTTCAATATTTTTGTGTCTACATGCTTAAATGAATTTCTTGTAAACAAAACATAGCTGAAGTTTTTAGTTGTTAAATTAGTCTATATATTTATTGGGGTTCTTGATAGTATGTCATTGTTTCTATCATCTAATTTTTAGTTTTCTATCATTAAGTTATAAAATACTTTATTTTCTTTATTCCTGACATTATAATCATTAGATTTTAAAAATTTCATTTATTCTCTACTACTTCAAAATTATAAACTCACTTTTGCTTTTATTCTATTAAAAATTCACCCTAAACTTTTACCACCCATATTTGCAATTAAAATTAATCATCATTTTTATACTCCACCAAAACATTACCTCTCTTTCATCTTATATGTTATTGATGAACAATGTTTAATTCCACCTTTTTCTTCTTCAGGCTTTTTTTTTTAAAAAAGATATGGGGTACAATTCAGGGTTAGGTATACATACACTGAGTATGCAGGTACCCTTGTTGATGAGGTATGCCCTTCCCTCCCCTGACAGTTTCTCACAACTGCAATTCCTTTCTTATAGTATTACAATTGATCAAGGTCCACTTATGAGTGAGAACATATGGTACTCTGTTCTTTTTTTCTGTGATAAACCACTGAGTATGACTGACTCCAAATCCATCCAAGTTGCTACGAAGTTCATGTTTGTCTTTCTTTATGGTTGCATAATATTCCATTGTGTATATGTACCACATTTTTAAAATCCAGTCCAGCTTTGATGGGCAACATGGTGGGTTCCATGGTTTTGCTATTGTGAATAGAGTTGCAACAAACATACGTGTGCAGGTATCTTTTTTGTAGAATGATTTGAGTTCCTCCAGTATATTCCCAATAGGGGAATTTCTGGGTCACATGGAAGGTCAGTTTTTAGTTCTTTCTGAAATCACCACACTGTTTTCCAGAGAAGTTGAACTAGTTTGCATTTGTTGTTGTTTGTTTTTATTAATGATGGCCATTCTTACTGGGGTTAGGTGGTATCTCAATGTGGTTTTGATTTGCATATCTTTGATGATGAGTGAGGCTGAGCACTTTTTCATGTGTCTGTTGGCTGCCCATATGTCTTGTCTTTTGCCCACTTTTTAATGGGGCTTTTTTTTTTCCTTTCAGTGCATTTGAGTTCCTTGTAGATCCTAGATGTTAGGCCTTTGTCGGATATACAGCTGGCAAATATTTTTTCCCATTCTGTGGGCTGTCTCTCTGCTCTTTGATGGTTTCTTTTGCTTTGCTGAAGCTTATTAGTTTGATGAAGTCCCACGACATCATTCTTCTCAGATCTGGAAATGTAAACACAGAAATTCATATGGAAACATAAATAACCATGAATAGCCAAAACAATCTTTAGCAAAAGAAACAAAGTAGAAGGTATCACACTTCCAGAATTCAAACTTTACTATAAGGCTACAGTAATCAAAACAGCCTGGTAGTGGTACATGAACAGACACAAAGACCAAAGGAACAGGACAGAGATTCCGGAAGCAAAGCCTCAATTTCTCAACCAACTCATCTTTGACAAAGCCTCCAACAACAACCACTGGGGAGAGGAGAACCTATTCAGTAAATGGTGCTGGGAAAACCGGCTGACCATATGCAGAAGATTAAAACAGGGCACCTACCTATCACCATACACAAAAATTAACTCTAAAGGATCAAAGACCTAAATGTAAAACTTCAAACTATAAGAATCTCAGAAAACACAGGAGACACTCTTATGGAAATTGGAACTGGCAACCAATTCCTATTCATTACCCTAGAGGCCAATACCTTAAGAAATTCCATCTATTTTTAACCTCACACATTAGATATTATTTTTATTGTCTCATAATTAATGTTGATAAGAATTTACCCACTTTCTAGGACTTTCTTCATGAAATAAACTTTTAAAAGGCTGTGGAAAATACTCTAAATTTTATGTGTCTGATGATGTCTTTGTTTCACCATCATTTTAACTGATATTTTAGCCAGATATATATTTCTAAGTTGAGTAAGAAGAGAGTAATAGGTTTTTGCTTACATTGTTAACAACTGTACTTAATCAAGCATTCTTTTGTAGGTAACTTTTTCTCTTGACTGCATTTACTATCATCTTCTATATTTTGTGTGTTACTATTTTACTGCAATGATCTCGTTACAGAATTCCTGGCATATATTGAGTCTAAAAATTTCTCAGAAACTTTCCTCTCCGCATTACCTTCTCTGCATTCATACCTTGAAACACTGACTAGATGTATATCCTCACACTATATTCTATGCCTATTAAGTTTTCATATTTTCCATATATTCATCTTTTTGTGTTGAATTCTGGGTAATTTCTTCAAATATATCTTTAAATTCTACACATGTCTTCTATCTGTCTAATCTACGTTTAAATCTACCTGTTGATTTTTTGGTTTCAATTATGTTTTCATTCTCTAAAAGTTTTAATTGATATATTATTAAATATACCTATTTATTTTAATAGTTCTTTCCTTTGCTGATTTTTCCATCCCAGGTTTTATTTTATAAACACTTTAAATTTTTCATATTTAATAATTCTAAAGTCTGACTTTACTGATTCTTAAGCTCTTCTACTTACATATTTCTTGTTGAGTCTTTCTCACAGAAGCTTTTTTCCCTTTAGATTTGGCAAACTTTTACTATAATATTATTATAACTATTTATTTTTGAAAAACTGTAAGTGACATAACTTTAAGATAAATTGGGGTAGAGAAGAGTGTTCATATCTTCCAAACATTAGTCAGTTGGATGCTTGAACCCATTTAGAATCCCATTTCTTACAGTAAATGTTTTTTCAGGGTATTTTATCTTTTCATATAATCTTAATGCAATTTGAATGTTTCAAAAGCAATCAGAAAAACCAAAAGAGGATACAATCATGAAAAAGACAGTGTTTTGAGAACAAGTAAGGCATTACTAATGTCAAAAACTGCTGATAAGTTAAGAAATATGAATGCCAAAAAGTCTGTGCCAGATATGTTGATATCTGTGAACTTTTTCAGAATATCTAAGAATAGGTTATTATCCAAAAGTCACTTTACAGAAATCCTAATATACCAATGATAAATTTTCATATTTACTTTTAAAAAGTGTCTGTAGATTTTATAGCACTTCATATGTGATGAGATGCTTTTATGATTTTTAAGGATTTTGGAAAAGTTTTAATTAATGAATAAATATTTTATATTCATGTGGTAAGCAGAATAATGTTCCAAAACCTATGAATATATTACTTTGTGTTGAAATAGGACTTTGATAATTAAGGTCTAAAAATGGAGAGATTATACTAGATTATCTGAGTGGACCCAGTCTAATCACAAAATACTTATAAGAGGAAGGCAGAAAGAAATGTGACAATTGAAGATTGTACTAGATTATCTGAGTGGTCCCAGTCTAATCACAGAGTACTTATAAAAAACAGGCAGAAGGAAATGTGACAACTGAATCAAAGGGTCAGAAAGAAAAAAAAAGTTTTGAAAATGCTATACTCCTAAAAGAGCTGGAAAGACAAGACCATCAAAACCCTAATTTCAGCAGAAGAATCTGGATCACCAAAGTAAAAATCCAAATACAAGACATAGAAGACAAAAATATCATAGAAAAAAAATCAATGAAACATAAAGTTGGTTCTTTGAAAACATAAATAAGATTGATGCCCCCCCCCAGCCAGATTGACCAATACAAAGAGAGAAAAAGCCCAAATAAACACAGTCAGAAATCAAAAGATACACTCACAACAGACCCCAAGAAATTATCATAGATTATTGTGCACACCTGAATGGAAACAAATTTGAAATCCTAAATGAAATGGAGGACTTTCTGACATTACACAACCTTGCAAGATTGAAACAAGAAGAAATTGAGACATTAAATACACCAACAATAACCCAGGAAATTGACTCCATCATAAGAAAACTACCTGCAAAAAAAAGTCCTGGACAGACAACTTTCCAGTAAAGTTCTACAAAACATACAAAGAAGAGCTAATACCAATCATATTGAAAATCTTCCAAGCAATCAAGAATGACAGAACTCTCCAAATCATTTAATAAAACTAACATCACACTGATACCCAAACCAGGTAAAAATCCAACAAAGAAAAAGAACTATAGGCCAATATCCCTGATGAACATAAATGCAAAAATACTCAACAAGATTCTAGCAAATCAAATCTAACAACACCTCAAAAATTATCCACCAAGACCAAGTAGGCTTCATCCCCAGGATGCAGGGCTGGTTCAAAATTCACAAGATCATAAATGTGATTAAAAGCATCAACAGATATAAAAATAGGAATCACATGATTATATCATTAGATATAGAAAAAATTTCTATAAGATCCAGCATCCCTTCTAGATAAAAACCCTTGAATATCTAGGCATAGAGGGAACATATCTCAAACTAATAAATGCCATCTATGTAAATCCACAGCCAACATATTGCTAAATGGACAGAAATTGGAAGCATCTCCCCTGAAAACTGGAACAAGACAAGGCTACCCACTTTCACCCATCCTGTTAAACATAGTGTGGGAAGTCCTAGTTAAAGCAATCAGACAAGAGAAGGAAATAAAGGGTATCCAAATAGGAAAAGAGGAAGTCAAGTTATCTTTCTTTGCTGATGATATGATTCTATACCTTGATAATCCAAGAGAATCTGTCAAAAATCGCCTTGCACTGGTAAAGGACTTTGATAAAATCTCAGGGTACAAAATCAATGTGCAAAAAAGACAGTCGCATTCTTATACACCAACAACAAACAGGCAGAGAACCAAATAAAAAGCACATCCCATTCACAATAGCCACTATATATATATATACACACACCTCAGCATCTTCCTACCCAGAGAAGTGAAAAACAAAACCACAAAACACTTTACAACAAAAACTGCAAAACACTGTGCAAAGAAATCAAAGATGACACAAACAAATGGAAAAAAATTCCATGCTAATGAATTGGAAGAATCAACATTGTTAAGATGTCCATCATACCCAAGGCCATCTACAGAGTTAACACGAAACCCATTAAATTACCAATATCATGCAAACCCTCGGGTCCCCTCCTACTGTGGGAGCTTTTCTGTCCTCTTAATAAATCCTGCTTTCTAAAAAAGAAAAAAAAATTACCAATACTATTCTTCTCAGACCTAAAAACAGCAATACAGAAATGCATATGGAGACATAAAAGACCAAGAATAGTCAAAACAATTCTCAGCAAAAGAAACAAAGTAAGGGAGGTATCACATCCCTAGATTTTAAAATTTATTAGAAAGCTACAATAATCAAAACAGCCTGGTATTTGTACAAGGACAGGCATGTAGACCAATGGAACAGGATAGAGATTTCAGAAGGAAAACCTCAATTTCTCAATCAATTCATCTTCAACAAAGCATCCACCAGCAACCACTGGGGAGAGGAGAAACTATTCAGTAAATGGTGCTGGGAAAACTAGCTGACCACATGCAGAAGATTAAGACAAGACCCCTACCTATCACTATACAGAAAAATCAACTGTAAGTGGATCAAAGACCTAAACATAAAACCTCAAATCATAGAATTCTTAGAAAATGCAGGAGACACACTTACAGAAATTGGAACTGGCAACCAATTCCTGATCAAAACCCCAAGAGCCCTTGCCATAAGCGATAGACAAGTGGGACCTCATCAAACTGACAAACTTCTGTAAAGCCAAAGAAACCATCAAGAGAGCAGGGAGACAGCCCACAGACTGGGAAAAATATATTTTTCTACTGTATGTCTGACAAAGCCCTAACATCTAGGATCTACAAGAAACTCAAATGTTCTGAAAAGAAAAAAACATATAGTCCCATTTCAAAGTGGGCAAAAGATATGAATAGGCACTTCTCAAAAGAAGACATATGAGCAGCCAACAGATACATGAAAAAATGCTCAGCCTCACTAGTCATCAAATAAATGCAAATTAAAACCACACTGAGATACCACCTAACTCCAGTCAAGATGACCATCATCAATAACTCAAAAAACAATAGATGCCGGAGAGGATGCAGGGAAAAGGGTACAATTCTATACTGTTGGTGGAAGTGTAAACTAATACAACCTCTGAAGAAAACAGTTTGGTGATTCCTAAAAGTTTTAAAAAATCAATCTTCCATATTACTCTATGATCCCCCTA
This sequence comes from Cephalopachus bancanus, assembly GCA_027257055.1. NCBI lineage: Eukaryota > Metazoa > Chordata > Mammalia > Primates > Tarsiidae > Cephalopachus > Cephalopachus bancanus. The sequence goes on along the minus strand of JAPVLO010000096.1, from coordinate 461,529 downwards.
CAGGGAATACCCAGAGGAACTCAAATCACTCTTTGAAAAAGATACCTGTACACATAAGTTTATCGCAGCATTGTTCACAATAACAAAAACATGAACCAGTTGTGCTGCCCATCAAAAAAGGACTGGATTTTTAAAATGTGGTACATATACATTATAGAATATTATGCAGTCATAGAGGACAAAATTATGCACTTCACAGCAACCTGGATGGACTTAGAATCTATAATATTGAGTGAACTATAATACTGAGTAACAAAGAACTGAGTACCACATGTTCTCATTTATAAGTGGACCTTGAACAATTATCATAATACTATAAGAAAAAGATTGACAGTAGTGAGAAAATGCCAGGGAAGGGCAGGGACAGAATTGGCAGTAGTGGGAATCTACCAGGGGAGTGGGGGGACAGACCACATCAACAAGGCTGCATGCATAATGAACATTTGTATACCTAACCCTGAATTGTGCCCCACATCTTTAAAAAAAAAATTAAAGAAACAAAGTGGGAGGTATCATACTTCCAGAATTTAAACTTTATTATAAGCTTACAATAATCAAAATGGCTTGATATTGGTACAAGACAGGCATATAGACCAATGGAACAGGATAGAGATTCCAGAAGAAAAACCCCATTTTCTCAACCGACTCATCTTTGACAAAGCTTCCACTAACAACAACTGAGGAAAGGAATACTTATTCAATAAATGGTACTGGGAAAACTGGCTGACCACATGCAGAAAATTAAAACAAGACCCCTACCTATCACCATACACAAAAATCAACTCTAAATAGATCAACGCCTAAACATAAAACCTCAAACTATAAGAATCTTAGAAAATGCAGGGGACACTCTTATGGAAATTGGAACTGGAAGCCAATTCCTGATCAAAACCCCAAATGCCCATGCCATAAGAGAAAGATTGACAAGTGAGATCTCATCAAACTGAAAAGTTTTTGCAAGCAAAAGAAATCAAGAGAAACAGCCCACAGAATGGGAAAAATATTTGCCAACTGTATATGTGACAAAGGCTTAGCATCTAGGATCTACAAGAAACTCAAAATGTGCCAAAAAGGAAAAAAAAAGCCCTATTAAAAAGTGGTCATAAGATATGAATAAGCACTTCTCAGAAGAAGACATAAGAGCAGCTAACAGATACGTGAAAAAATGTTCAGCCTCACTAATCATCAAAGAAATGCAAATTAAAACCACACTAAGATACCACCTAATTCTAGTCAGGATAACCATCATCAATAATCAAAAAACAACAGATTCCGGAGAGGGTGTGGGGGGAAAGGAACAATTCTACACTGTCAGGGGAGTATAAACTAGTAAAACTTCTGTGAAAAACAGGCAATTTCTAAAAGATCTAAAAATTGATCTTTCATACGACCCAGCAATCCCCCCTGGGAATATACCCAGAGGACTTCAAATCACTCTATGAAAAAGATGCCTGTACATGTTTATTTATTGCAGTATTACTCACAATAGCAAAAACTTGGAGCCAGCTTGCAGCCCATCAAAAGTGGACTGTATTAAAAGGGGGTACATATACATGATGAAATAATGCAGCCATAAAGAAATACAAAATTATGAACTTCACAGCAACTTTGATGGATTTAGACTCTATAATACTCGGTCTATCACAGAAACAAAGAACTGAGTACCACATGTCCTTACTCATAAATGGACTCTGAACAATTATCATAATACTATTAAAAAGGCATCGACATTAGTGAGAAACTGCCAGGGGAGAAAGGTGGGCCATACTTCATCAATAAACGAACCTGATCTCAAACCAGGTGAAGGGGAGACCAAAGTGAGGCCCAAATTTTACCTTTAGAATGACCATTTGTATATCTAATCCAAAATTGTACCCCACATCCTTAAAATTAAAAAAAAAATTTTTTTTAAATGCTACACTACTGGCTTTCAAGATGGATGAAGAAAACACAAGCCAAGAAACTCAATTGGCCTCTCAAAACAACAACAAGAAAAAAGGCAAGGAAACAGATTCTCCCATAGAGTATCCAGAAGAAATTCAATGCTGTAGACTCCTGATTTTAAAATACATGATCTCTTGGTAACCAGTGGTTTGATTGTGTTTTGTCTTCAGGATCATACTGCAAAAACCATGTTTTATCTTCTGTTACAATTTTACACTAAATTAATTCTTCAAAGAATTGTAACAGGATCTTGATCTAATTTGTTTTTAAACTTCATCTTTGATTTTTGTCTGCAGCTGATCTAGTTTTGACATCCATCAAGTGGAAAATTTGCTTAGCTTTAATTTTTTAGTCAGAATTGTGTAAGCTTAACAAATCGAGATGTTTATGGCATTGGTTATTATTTGTGCTGTTAATTGTCAGTTCTCTTCAATTAAGGCACAAACAAGATTAAATTTTTCCTTAGCAAATTGATGTGGATAGTCTGCTAGTTCAGGCTTTGTCTTCAACATCTTGTCCCTTCTTAAAACAAGTTATCCGTTTGTAAACTGCTGATTTCTTTGGGGAATTGCCCCCATAAACGTTTTGTATTGCATCAGTGATTTTCCCTTCTTCCACTCAAGCTTCATCATAAATTTATTGTTTGTGCTTGCCTCAATTTTAGCAGAATTCATGTTGCTCTAATAGGGGATATTTTCAAATTAATGTCCTATACTTCTTAGTGCATCAAACTAGATCCTGTTCAGACATGCTATCACCATTTAGTATAAGTTTATTTTGGTATGAAAATATTTTGAATTCCATGCATTTTTTAAAATGATAACATTGTGAATTTTTTGGAGACACACCTATCTATTGAATAAATAAATAAGATTTCATTGCTTTCTGAATTTGTGTAATCTAAGGAAGTAAACCCCCAAGAATTAAGACAAACACTTGATTGTTTTTAGCTCTGACTCTACCTATAATCAATGATAGAGAACTGAAAAATTCCAGCAATATTTTCTCATAAATATAATAAATCGTATATCAAAATAAGCAATGGCCACGCCTCACTCTGTGGACTACTCTTTATATTCAGCACAATTGACACAGGTCTACATGATCATGACTTACTCATGAATTACAGGAAGAATTTTTTGAGAAAGCAACAGGAAATAACAGACACTTCTGAACGGAAGCCTTTTAAACCTATCTATAAGAGCTGATTCAGTGTAGAAAAATACAATACTGCACTCTTTTGCACATGCAAAATCCCCAGACTTGTGGAGTTGTGGATGCTACAGACTCAGGAGCTCTGCAAGTCAGGACTAGCCATGATGTCAGGTTTCAGTCCTTGTGGGGGTGGCTTCCACGGCCAAGGGGACTTTGGTGACCATGGAGAATGCGGTGGAGGCTGAAGAGACTTTGACAGGGGCTAAGGTTGAGATGGAGGCTTTAGGCACCATGGATGAGGAGAAGGAAGACAAGGATGAAGAGGTGGTGGAGGCGTCCATCCTGGTGGCAACTGGGGTAGTGGTCAGGGAGGAGAGTGAGGAAACCAGTCAGGGAAAAATGTGATGGTGGAACCTTATCAGCCACGAGGGTGACTTCATTTGCCAAGGAAAGGAAGATGCACTATTCACCAAGAATCTGGTCCCTGGAGAATCAGTTTATGGAGAGAAGAGAGTCTCGATTTCAAAGGGAGATGATAAAATTGAGTAAGGAGCCTGGAACCCCTTCTGCTCCAAGCTGGCAATGGCAATCCTGGGTGGTATGGACCAGTTCCACATCAAGCTAGGGTACAAGGTGTTCTATCTCGGGGTTACCTCAGGCACTACCATCTCCCATGTCTCTGACATCATAAGCCCAGATGGTCTAATCTGTGCAGTCGACTTCTCCCACTGTTCTGGCCGTGACCTCATCAATTTGGCTAAGAAGAGGACCAACATCATTTCTGTGATTGAAGATGCCTAGTACCCACTCAAATACAGCATGCTCATCACAATGGTGGATGTGATCTTTGCTGATGTGGCCCAGCCAAACCAGACCCAGATTGTGGACCTGAATGCCCACACCATCCTGCATGATAGAGGACACTTTGTGATTTCCATTAAGGCCAACTGCATTGACTCCACAGCATCACTCAAGACAGTGTTTACCTCAGAAGTGAAAATGATGCAGCAAGAGAACATGAAGCCCCAGGAGCACTTGACCTTGGAACCATATGAAAGAGATCATGTTGTGGGCTGTGGTTGTGGGAGAGTACAGGCCACCCCCAAGGTGAAGAAGTAACACTCGGTGCTGTTTGTATTGTGAGAGATGTGTGTTGATACTGTTGTGCGTGAATTTTTCTATTAAAAGATCCATCCATCAAAAAGAATATATATATATATAATATATAAAATATATATAGAACATATATATTATATACATATAATACCTTTTAAGTCTATCTATAAGAGCTAGTTTAGCGTGGAAAAATATAATATATTTGAACTCATACTAATTCTTTGTATTACACAATCCTAACACTTAAACCACTACAAATCACTATGCTTGCTCTTTTTTATATAGATCCATAGTATTCTTTTAATTGTTTAGTGTTTGGGTGAAAAGAAAATAATTAGCAATATGACAGTTGCTTTAACTTTTCTCATTTATATTCTGAGATGAACAAGTATTTTTAAAGAAGTTTTAATTAGCATGATTTCTATTATATAAATATAAGCTCAAAGCTAACTCTCTCTCAAATTGAGTAAAACCTAGTTTCTTAAGTGCATAGGGACTTCTCAAGGTCACATTTTCACTTCCAGATGGATTGGCTTATGATTTTAAAAAAGAGAGGAAAGATAAGGAAAGTAGATAGCTATATAAAAATGGCTTTAATAACCCTTTGAGTTGCAACTAAGGAGAAAGAAAAAAAATGGTTATTGAAAGTTGGAAGTCTACTTCTAGAAATAGAAAGAATTAGCTAAGTTAGACACACATCCCAAAAGCAGATGATTAAAAGAACAAAGACGAATAAGAAAAAATTTAGATCCTTGACTAACAAGAAATGTTATGGTCATATGCTACCAAAAAGTGAATACTGAATTTTTTAAGGATATGATCTGATTACAAATCTGTTCTACACTTACTGTGAATAAAATTAGGCAGGCATATACACAAACATAATTAAGGAAAGACATTTCAAAGAATTCTGAAAATCTCTTTTTAATTCAAATATTTGAAGAATATGGGAATAAACTTGAAATTCGTAGCAATAAGATGAAAGAATTCAAACATTTAATATTTCCTTAAGTGGCTATTAAGGGAAAGGCAAACATACATCTCTTTTAAGACACAACTTTGTGAATCTGAGAGGATCTAATTCATACCCGGTTCTTCATGTTTTGACTCTTATTCTCCTTCCCACCCTTAAAGCTACCATCTTATGTTTTTGCTGCCTTGAATCCCAAACTTCATGAAAAAAATACCAAATTTTTCAGGTATCTCCTCTCAGTCCCCTCAAGCCTTTGCCATCCAGTTTCTTACTCCCAATACTCTCTTGTAATTGCATTTTATAAGCTTCCACTTGCACAAGTACAAATATATTTTGTTACTATCTTTTGTTTATATCTTTTTAGTTCTAAAGACAGAAGCAAAGATGCCAGTTGCATCAGTTGTCAACTTTCTTAGTGTGCTTAAATCATCATATAATAGTCTATTTTCAGTAAGTAAAAGAGAAATGACATTTCAGCTACTCAAATTTGTTGTTAAGATTACTTTGCGATCTATGTTTTAGAATTAACCTATATATTTCAAAACTACAGACTTTGATGAGGTAACTAGAGCTTCAACAAGAAAAGTTATCTTCTATATTTATTTATTTATTTAGCTTTATTTTTTTTTAAGTTTTCTGTATTGTATTTCCTTTGATGTGACTTACAGAGAAAATTATGTTGTCCTGTGTTAAGTTTTCTTTTTTTTTTTTTTAATATTTGACATCTAGTACTAAAAGGGATCGAAATTGGGCACATTTTACATTGTAGGGGTAAAAACAATGTGACAGTTTTCCTCTTCATCATAAGTGTCATAGTCAATACTAAGAAAACAAACAAAAAGGCTAACAAGAAAAAAAATAACAGATTTATTTAAACAAAGTTTTACAAGACATGGGAGACTACAAAAATGAAGATTTGCAGATTCAGGGAAAGCTGTCTATTTTTATGTTTAGATTTCATACAGAAGGAACAGCCGCATAGAGCTGTGTTTGGACAAAAAGGGTATGACCTAATAGTATTAGACAGAATGGGGAAATCCAGGAAGGCTTGTCCAGATTCTTCTTGGCCTTTCCATGTAGCTTATTTTTTCCCTCCCAGGTACAGGATGGAACCCCTTCTGGAATGATGGTTTTATGCCCTACTTTTAGACACAGGAGGTCAAATAACTTCTTTATGAGTGGCTCTTTACTCAGAAAGGCAGGTAAAGGTTAGAGTTTTTCTGGGTTTTGTGGCAGGCTTGGGGGGATACTGGTTCTGGTTTCTATGACCCACCTTACAGAAGAGAAATTCTAGTGTCTACAGCCTTCCTTGGGTAGAAAGGGGAACAGGAGAAAGAAGGGTAGGATAAGGTCAGAAACAGACTTTGCCTCTGAGGCTCTTCCTGTGTCTTTTCAGTTCAAAGTACTCAGCATTCCAAAGTGCCATACTTTGGGGTATTGTTTTCTGAACTCTAACAACAAAAAAACTTAAGTTTGAGTGTGAAGCAGAATATGATGCTACTGATGTTCTTCAAATTTCAATATAGTCATTGCAACGAAAAGTACAGTTTATAAATATATTATAGTGCCAGCAAATTAAGTGAGAACTATGCTGAGGGATTTTATAAATGTAATAAATATGTACAATTAATTCATAAATTGACTTGTTTTATTGGTATAATATAAATTTTAGTTAAAGCTATATGGAAACTGAGTATCACATGTTCTCGCTCATAATTGGACCTTGAAGAACTATCGTAATACCATAAGAAAAGGAATGACAGTAGCGGGAAACTGTGGGGGTATGGGGGTGCGGGGAGGTGGGATTGGCTGTAGTGGGAAACTGCCTGGGGAAGGGGGGGCACACCTCATCAACAAGGTTACCTGCACAGTGGATATTTGTATACCTAACTCTGAATCATACCCCATATTTTAAAATAAAAATTTTTTTAAATGCTATATGAAAAGGAACTTACATTCTGCAGTAGAAAAGGTCACTGGGTAAGAATGCTTAAAGAACAGCAAGTGCTGTGAATTTTCAGATCATGCTAGTTCATCCTGAACCTAATGAATTCTATTAAGATGAGAAATAATACATAGGTTTTTTTGTAGTGATCAAATCTAACTGTAAGAAATTAAATCTGATGACCAGGAAAGGGAGCAATCAGTGTGCATCTCTGAAGTTTGCCTGAAGGTAAATTGCCTTGTGTTAAACTGAATTCACTAGCTAAAGCAATTATTTTTCTATATTTTCCCTTCAGAGAGTAGCTGCAAATGATACACGTAGCAAGCTAACAACCAAAAAAATGATGTAAATGTTTTATTACTAATAAAGTGCTATAACTGTGAAGGTAACTGAATAGCAAACCAAAAAAGAAAAAGACATAAAATGATTTATTATTGATATAATTTAAAGCACACTTATAATGGTACTTTGAATTCCTTGATTTAAGGAAAATCTAAAAATGTATAGTATATTTGTCTATGATGTGCACTGGGAATGTTTATAACCTAGTAATTCACTGATCACGTATAACAGAGTATAATGGGGGAGTTTTCCCATTGTCCTTGTTCAGAGAGTTCTACCTGGTGACTTTCAGTGCCACTCATGTATAAATTCAAGGCTTTCTATTTCCCACTAACTTCCCTTAAATTTTCAGAGTTCCAACCTCAGAGCATCCGAGGCCACTGAGGGGGAGATTATGCTCAACCGGCCTTCGAATGCAGAAACTGTATCAGTTAGGCTGCACAGACAGCCTCTGGGCCTCTCAGTAAAGGCCATGCATGGAGCATGTTTGATGGCCTCCTGGCACATGACAAGAGAACTCAATAGTTTAGGCATATGATAAATATAGCCATTTTGGATCTTGTCTTTTGTTACTTTTAACTTTAAATTGAAATCATTTTAGCAGGTTTACCCACCTTGAACTCTTCCTAAGGTCAAAGTCAAAGATATGACATGATTTGATTGTCTCCTCTTGCTCTCTTATCTCCTGCCCACCTAGGATACAGATTTGATGACATTCAATATCTCTGTACATCGGTCATGGTGGAGAGAACACGGACCTGGTTGTGTCCGAAGAGTGCTGCCTCCCTCAGCCCACGGCATGATGGATGATTTCACGTATGTCTCCGTCACAGGCTGCATCGTCGACTTCCAGTACCTGGAGGTCATCCACAGCGCTGTCCAAATACTACTCTCTGTAAGTGTCACTTTTGTGATTATCTGATCAGGATTCTTCTTTATTGACATTTTAAAATTTTATTCACTCCACACCTACTCGGCACATAGTACCACAGATAAGCTCACAGAGAACATCCTTCAAAAAACAGAAAAACCAGCCGTTTTAGTTGGTGGTTATAGTTATAGTTATTATTATTATTGGTTATAATTGGTGGCAGTTACAAATTTTTCCTCTTAGTATTCAGACATTTTTTTTAGAAACTGTTGGCTGCTACAGTTTCTAACTTGAGATACAGTTCACATCATTCAATAAAATAATGTGACCATCCCCCAGAAGTAGTCCATTGTCCCTTAGCTACCCCAGGCTTTTCTGTGAATGCATTCCTCTATTAATGCACATTAATTCCAGAGAAAGAACAGGAACATACATACCTAATGGCTTGTTGAATCTAATAAACCTCACATTTCAAATAATTATTCCTTAAAAAACAAATCCCACCAGTGACTCTTCACATTTTAGTGCCTAGAATATGGTGTCAGGATATGATTCTGTATAAAGTAATTGTGGAGGGTAATGGCTTGATTAGGCCACAGAAGGTTTATGTGCCAAGGATCTCTTAAAGGTAGTTTCCTTCCACCAGATTGTCCCACCCACAGTTTGACCACAGTGAGGGGTAGAATTAATTTAGGGATGTATAGGATCATCAAGAATGGTGTTTCTTCGAGATCCATTAAGGACTTATCATTTAGTCCATGCTAATATACAATACGATAAAGCCATTCTCAGCCACACTTTTTACATAAACCAACCATCTCAGTTCTTTCATTCAACTGGTTAGTTAGGACAAGTGACATAGGCTCAACAGAAAAATTAATACATAACAGACATATAAGAGGAGTATGTCAGTGATGAAGTTACCTTGGAATTATTTCTAGAAAAAATGTTGAGAAACCCTTGCCATCACTGTATTCACAGTCTATTGCTATGTCACAAACTAGTCCAAAATACAATGACCTAAAACACTATCAGTTTGTTACTTAGAGTTCTGTGGCATGAGGAATTTGGGCAGAGCTGAGCTGGGTAGTTCTCCATTTGATATTGGCTAGGGTCCCTCATGGGAGTCTTTCAACTCAGAACTCTGCAGGAACTGGAAAGTCCAGGAGACCTCACTCACATGTCTGGTGCTAGCTGTTGGCCCCCAATCTCCTCCATATGGCTCTATTTTTGCAGGAAAGCTTGACAGGCTGTCTGACAGCAAGACAGCTGGTATCTGTGAGGAGAAGCCCCAACATGCAAGCATGTATTAAGCCTCTACTCCAGTACTGCTTGGTCACATATGGCAAATATGACCAAACCTAGAATCAACAGGAGAGATGGCTGTGGAAAGAAGAGAATACCTGGAGGAATGACTCATGCTGGGTCACCAACGTAGTGGCCTTGACCTCTTTTCCTCAGTCAATTAATTACTGTTCTTTAATCTATATGTCACAAGTTTTAAAATGGTGTTTTAAAGCACATTGGAGTTACAGTTTTCTAGAAAGACTGAAGATTAGAGTAACACAAAAATCAAAGATATTTTGGTGTTCTGGTTCAAATTAGGGCAAATTTAACACCAAATTCAAAGAACAGGATTATATTTCAATAACATGGAATTTCCTTTCAGACTTGTAACAGGGAATCTGATCATTCTAGGTTTCTACAATTGTATTTACAGGTATAGATGTAACCCACTGTCATTTGTCAAAATACGCATATCAGTCTTTTTCTAGTCTCTGATCTTTAATCTAGCAGTTACATACAAAATTGTAATAAAATATGTGTGTTTATATCTTTGTTTTTTTAAAATGTGGAAACAAATTTTCTTTAAATTTTTTTCAGGATATTTTAAAATATAAAAGAGCTCTATTATACTAGATTCTAAGGGTCTCATTGATTTTTTAATGCAGGAAACATTTGTCTGGAATCTTTCATGTGCAGACAGATCACTCTCCTTTTAAAAAATGTTCATAGTCAATTGCTAAAGTGTTTTGTGAAATAATGGCATGATATCCAAACCTTTATAATGCACTAGAATGCCATGGAATCAAAAAGGCATTTCCTCATAGTAACTCCAATTCAAATAAATAGCAAGATGAAAGTATTTATTTGATAAGGAGCTGGACTGTCACATAAAAACATTCCCTAAGGAAAAATCTAAATAAACTGTACATGTTGCTACATAAAAGTACTCTTTGATTATAAATGAATTCCTTGAAATTATTTTAGTGAACATTCAAAGCTGCCAACACATACCCAGTAGTCCTGACTATACTGTTCAGCTTTCAGGAAATAAAAGATTAGTCACTGATTTCTGGCCTTTTTGTGTGTGTGTTATACCTGTAAAACAGGATTTTTAACATTTCATCTTTTTATATCCCGATATTGTTTCACAGCTATCAAATGATATATTTGGTTGGTCTTACATAGGCTTCTCGTGTTTGTTACTTATTTCATATGATTATATTTACAATTATTAGAATTGTGATTTTTAAAATCTGGTGATAGGAGAATCATCCCTGCATCCATTACCTAATCTGTGCTGAAATGTCTACCTTATTACTGAAAATCAGGGGTGATGGTCACAATATTTAACAGCCTAAGGGGTGGAGTAACAACCAGGCAAACAGATGAAAGTGCTGAGATGCGGCAGGGTCTTAGGGGCTCAGCTGTAACAGGGGTTACCCTTGAATTAGTGCAGCATAGAAATGTCTAGAAGAAACCAAGGGAAGGACTGCCCGAGGTGGCCAGGATGGTAGAGGGGTGGTCCCTCAGGGTTTTAGGTTAGCGGCTCTCTACCAAACGAAAGGGAAATATTTGAATAATTTGCCCATGGATACTACTCTGTTAGCGAATTGTACCCGAACAATTGTCCCAAAGAGTAGGGTTCGGAACTGAAAGAAAGGAGACCTCAGTCATAAACATTTGACAGGAACAAACAAAAATAATAAAAACTCGGAAAGGCAGCGTTGGGAATTCATATTGTACTGTGACACCGAACTCTGGGAGCACCCATCTCCCCCACGCCCCGGTTCCCAGAGCCTCTGTCCCTGCTTCCTCCCCAAGTGCTCACACCCAGGGAGAGTGGGAGCATTCAAGACTGAGAGAAGGTTCTTCTTGCCCTAATCTCAAAAGCAGTGCTAAAGTTGAGCTCCTGCAAATTGTTGGCAACACCAAGCTGAAGATCAACAAAGAATCCAGAGATGGTAGATAGGATGAGGGGAGAAGCAAAGTGCAATCCATGCAAGAAGTGAGAAATCAAAGACTGTAGCCAGAATCCAGCTGTGGGGTGCTGAGTCCATCCTCTCCATCTTTGTGCCTTGGTTCATGTGTTCATCATTTCTCACCTGAGAAAGGCAGTAACATCCTACATAGTTTTCTGGGCCCCGGTTCTGTCCACTTGTCATACATGCCCCTTGCTCTCAGGGGGATGATTACAAATCACAAATAAATCTAATCACTCACTTTCTTTCCCATCACCCTTCAATGATTCACATCATCTTCAGGTGAAATCTGAACTCCTTACTGTGACATGTGAGGATTTCATGCCCAGCACCCTGTCTGAACTCCCACCCTCCCAGCCTAGCACCCCGCAAAGGAACCCAGCAGCAGTCTCTACAGAGCCCCTCAAGCCTTCCAGGCCTTCCAGTGCCATCCCATGGGCAGCACCCTGGGTGGAATGGGATCTCCATTCCCTTTCTTCTCCCTGCTGTCTCATCCTCAGCTCTTCATCCACTTGGCCACTAGCAGACATCTCCCAAAATGTTTTGGCATATGTTAATTTAATTTTTTGAAATAGGTAATGCATTCATTTGCTTGAGAAACAAGAACATGTGCAGTGAAAACACTCCCTCCCATGTCTGGGTCCCATGTGCTTGGTTTTCCCATTTTGGCTCCCCAACCAGCACCCAGTTTTGTTCTATTTTTCGTTTTTACGTTTTGACATGAGTCTAAGGTGTCTTTAGGCAAACACAAGAAAATATGACTATAGATTCTTATTCATTCCCCTATACCAAAAGGTGGTATAGGATTTGCGTTCTTCTAAAACCTTCCTTTAACAAAAATTGTAATTATTTCCATATCAGCATATCTATGTTTAATTGTTTAGTTAATGGTCCCCTCTTGATGGACATTTGGACTGTTAATCCCATCCAAATATAACAATAATTTTGGATACATATATAACATATGTATTATATAGATATCACTATACACATATATAATGTAGATGGCATAATTCATAATAGACAGTATAATATATAGTACATATTATAACTATATGTGATATAACTATTATACACAATATTATACTAACTGTGTTTGCGTGCTTCCTAGACCTGCCCCACTCATCATCCTAGGCTGGACTAGATGTCCTGACACCTGAGCACATTGTTTTATAATCATTGAGTGGGGTGGAGTACTGTGACCTTCAAAGGGACCAGCCCAAATAGAACAGGGACAAGCACAGAGCAATTTTATCTGCCAGAATGAAAACTCTTTGCAGGCTGGAACTTGTTCATGTCTATAGTTTCAGTAACTAGCAGAGTCATGGCACCTACATATTTGTTGAATGAACAAATGAACAAAAAGCAAGAGACTCCAAAGTCTGAAGTGGTTAAACACAAAAGGAAGAATCCATTGAACAAAACCCAGCAAGAGTAAGTGTACAGACAAAATGTAAGAGCTAGAGTGAAGGTGACCTTTATCTGAGAAATTAACGGAATAATAGGTTAAATGTTTTCACAATGCACTGCACAGAGGAACTCAGTAAGCAGCAGTTCTTGTTGTTGTTGTTGTTGTTATTGAAATTACTAATGTCATTACTACAATTCCTGTGTCTTTGTCCCTGTTCTATTTGGGTTGGTCCTTTTGAAGGTCACAGCACTCCATCTTGGTGGATTCTCAGTTAATTAAACCCGCACTTGGCACCCATTCCTTGAATGAAGATACAATTCCTGTGGACTTCATAGGACGCAGCAATTATTAATCCCTATTCAGAGGACTGAACTTTTACTTAATATGTATCTATTTTCATTATTCTGGTTTCCCAGAATTCTTTTCTACCTATGCCTTATGAGGGTATTTAGCCAATTGAATGAATTTTCATATTTTCATTTTTTTATTTTTTATTTTTTATTTTAAATATGTGCAGTAAAATTCAGGGCCAGATATACAAATGTTCATTATGCAGGCACCCTTGTTGATGACATGTGCCTCCCTCCCCACCAGCAGTTTCCCACTACTGCCAATCCCACCAATGCACTTCCCTGGCAGTTTCACACTACTGCCAATCTCTTTCTTTCAGTATTACAAGAGTTGTTCAAGGTATGCTTATGAGTAAGAACATATGATACTCGGTTCTTTGTTTCTGTGATGTCACCCAGTATTATAAACTCTAAGTTCAACAAAGTTGGTGTGAAGTTCATAATTTTTTCCTTCTTTCTGGCTGCTTAATATTCTATCGTTTATATGTACCACATTTTTTTATCCAGTTGTCTTAGATGAGTTGCACGGCTGGGTCCATGATTTTGCTATTGTAAATAATAATGCAATAAACATGCATGTGCAGGTATCTTTTTTCATAGAGTGATTTGAGTTCCTCCGGGTATATTCCCAGTATGTGAATTGCAGGGTCAAGTGGGAGATCGATCTTTAGATCTTTTAGGAATCTCCACACTGTTTTCCACAGCAGTTGCACTAGTTTACACTCCTACCAATAGTGTAGAAGTGTTCCCTTTTTGCCACATCCTCTCCAGCATCTGTTATTTTTTGAGCTATAGTTGATGGCCATCCTGACTGAAGTTAGGTGGTATCTCAGTGTGGTTTTAATTTCTATTTCCTTGATGACTAGTGAGGCTGAGCATTTTTTAATGTATCTGTTGGCTGCTCATATGTCTTCTTTTGAGAAGTGTCTATTCATATCTTTTGCCCACTTTGTAATAGGGCTGTTTGTTTTTTTCTTTTTGGCACGTTTGAGTTCCTTGTAGATTCTAGATGTTAGGCCTTTGTCAGATATGCATTTGGCAAATATTTTTTTCCCACTGTGAGTTCTCTCCCCACTCGCTAAATGGTTTCTTTAGTTTTGCAGAAGCTTGTCAGTTTGATGACAAACTTCTGCCTTATCTCCTATGGCATGGGCATTTGGGGTTTTGATCAGGAATTGGTTGCCAGTTCTAATTTCCATAAGGGTGTCTCCTGCATTTTCTAAGGTTCTTATAGTTTGAGGTTTTACATTTAGGTCTTTTATCCATTTAGAGATGATTTTTGTGTATGGTGATAGGTAGGGGTCTTGTTTTAATCTTCTGCATGTGGTCAGCCAGTTTTCCCAGCACAATTTACTGAATAGAATCTCCTCTTCCCCGTGATGGTGGAAGGTTTGTCGAAGATGAGTTGGTTGAGAAATTAAAGTTTTGCTTCCGGAATCTCTATCCTGTTCCATTGGTCTATATGCCTGTTCTTGTACCAAGATCAGACTGTTTGGATTATTGCAGTTTTATAATAATGCTTAAAGTCTGGGAGCCTGATGATTCCCACTTGTTTTTTTGTTTGTTTGGTTTGGTTTTTTGTTCTGTTTTGTTTTGGTTGTTGTTGTTGAGGATTATGTCAGCTATTCGTGGTCATTTATGTTTCCATATGAATTCCTGTATTGTTTCCAGGTCTGAGAAGAATGCTGCTGGTAATTTAATGGGTATTGCTTTAAATCTGTAGATTGCCTTGGGTGGGATGCACATCTTAACAATGTTTATTCTTCCAATCCATGAGCATGGAATATTTTTCCATTTGTTTGTGTCATCTTTGATTTCTTTGAGCAGTGTTTTATAGTTTTCATGGTACAGGCCTTTGACTTAAGAAGATGCCGAGGAATTTTCTTGTGTGTGTGTGTGTGTGTGTGTGTGTGTGTGTGTGTGTGTGTGTGTGTGTATTGTGAATGGGATTGTACTTTGTATTTGGGTTTCTGTTTGTTTATTGTTGGTGTTTATGAATGCGCCTGACTTTTGCACACTTATTTTATACCCTGAGACTTTGCCAAAGACCTTTATCAGTGCAAGGAGGTTTTTGACAGATTCTCTTGGGTAGTTGAGGTATAAAATATGTCATCTGAAAAGAGGGATAACTTAACTTCCTCTTTTCCTATTTGGATACCCCTGATTGCCTTTTCTTGTCTGATTGCTCTAGCTAGGACCTCCAATACTATGTTAAACAGGAGGGTGAGAGTGGGCATCCTTGTCTTGTTTCGGTTTTCAGGTGAAATCGTTCCCTTTCTGTCTGTTTAGCAGTATGTTGGCTGCGAGTTTTTCATAGATGACTTACTATTTTGAGTTATGTTCCATCTAAGCCTAGATGCTTGAGGGTTTTTATCAAGAAGGGGTGCTGGATTTTATCAAAAGCTTTTTCCACACTAATGATATAATCATGTGGTTTTTGTCTGTACATCTATTTATGTATTTAATTATGTTTATGGTTTTGCAGATGTTGAACCAACCCTGCATCCCGGGGATGAAGCCCACTTCGTCATAGTGAATGATTTTTGAGATGTGTTGCTGGATCTGGTTTGATCGAATCTTTTTGAGAATTTTAACATCTATGTTCATCAAGGATATCGGCCTGTTTTTCCCTTTCTTTGTTGGATCCTTACATGATTTGGGTATCAATGTGATGTTAGCATCATAAAAAGATTTGGGGAGAGTTCCATCTTTCTTGATTGCCTGGAA
The DNA here is from genome assembly GCA_027257055.1 of Cephalopachus bancanus. Lineage (NCBI taxonomy): Eukaryota > Metazoa > Chordata > Mammalia > Primates > Tarsiidae > Cephalopachus > Cephalopachus bancanus. The sequence goes on along the minus strand of JAPVLO010000096.1, from coordinate 445,429 downwards.
TACTTTCAGTATGATTGGTATCAACTCCTCCTTGTACATTTTGTAATATTCTGCTGGAAAGCCATCTGGTCAAGGGCATTTTTTGTAGGTAGTTTTTTTATGACATAGTCAATTTTTGGGGTTGTTAGTGGTCTGTTTAGTGTCTCAATTTCTTGTTGCTTCAACTTGGGGAGGTTGTGTGAGGTAAGAAAGTCCTCCATTTCATTAAGGTTTTCTAATTTCTTTCCATACAGGAGTACATAGCAATTTCTGATAATCTTTTGTATTTCTTCAGAGTCAGATGTAACTTGATCCTTTGCATTTCTGATTGTGTTTATTTGGAATTTTTCTATTTCTTGGTCAGTCTAGCTAGGGGCCCATCAATTTTACTTATCCTTTCAAAAAACCAGCTTTGGATTTCATTGGGGTTTTTTTGTATTTTGTAGTATATTTTTGTCTTCTATGTCCCGAATTTGGACTTTTATTTTGGTAATCTGGATTCTTCTGTTGAAGTTAGGGTTTTGATGGTCTTGCTTTTCAAGCTTCCTTAGGTGATTTGTTAGGCTATTAACTTGTGATCTTTCCATTTTCTTCATTTATGATCATAGAGATATAAATTCTCCTCTTAGCCCAGTTTCTTGGCATCTCAAAGATTTTGGTAAGATGTTTCTTCATTTTCATTTGCTTCCAGGAAGCTTTTAATCTCTGTTTTGATTTCCATGTTGACCCAGTAGTTGTTTAACATCATGCTGTTTAGTGTTCATGTCCTTGTGGGTTTGGGGGTAACTTTGTTGGTATTGATATTTATTTTTATTCCACTGTGATATAAGAAAGTACATGGCAGAATTTCAATCTTATGTAATTTGTTTATGCTTGATTTATGGCCAAGGGTGTGGTCGATCTTAGAGTAAGTTCCATGTGGTGACGAGTAGAATGTATATTCCATGGTTGTTGGGTAGAATGTTCTGTAGGTATCAATTAAATCCATTTAGCCAAGCATCATGTTGAGGTTCTGGATATCCTTGTTGACTTTTTGTCTTGATGATCTGTCTAGGGTTGTTTGTGGGTATTTAAATCCCCAGATATGATAGTGTTAAAGTCAATTTTTAAGTTTGCCTAGAAGTTGCTTTATGAAAGTTGGTGCTCCTATGTTGAATGCATATATGTTTAAAATGGATGTTTCTTATTGATGGATTGAACCTTTTATCATTATGTAGTGACCTTCCACATCTTTTTAAATTTTTGATGGCTTAAAAGTATTTGTCTGATATTAAGATCACAACTCCTGCTTTCTTTTATGTTCTGTTCACCTAAAATTTTGTTTTCCATCCTCTTACTTTGAATCTGTGAGTATCCTTTCTGGTGAGATGTGTCTCTTAGAGACAATATACTGTTGCCTCATAATATTTAATCCAATTTGTCATTCTATGCCTTTTCAGTGGTGCATTTAGTTCATTCACATTCAGGCTAATTTTTGAGATGTGAGAGTTTATTTTTGTCATGAGGTTCTTATAGAGTTTGTTGTTGTGAATGTTTGTTTGTTTGCTTATTTTCTTTCTTTTGATTTGGGGGTTAATTCATGTGTGTTTTCAATCTTTTTCCTGCTTTCTTGGGAAGGGCATTGCTGTTCTTATTCTCCTTTCTTCTGTATTTAATACTTTCTTAAGTGTTTCTTGGAAAGCTGATCTCGGGGGAGCGTAAACTCTAAGGGACTGAATGTCTGCGAAGGGTTTTAATTCTCCCTCAATGATGAAACTTAGCTTAACTGGGTAGGTAATACTTGGTTGAAATTGTCTTTGATAACACTGAAGATTGGGCTCCAAGCTCTCCTAGCCTGAAGTATTTCTGTAGATAAGTCTGCTGCTATTCTAATCAGTCTTCCCAAGTAAGAAGTCTGACCTTTTTTTCTTGCTGTCTTTAGGATTTTTTCTTTTATACCTACTTTGTGTTGGGAAATTACTGTGTCTAGGACTCAGACGTCTCATGTAGGGGTTCTCCGAATCCCTTGTACTTGAATGGTCATGTCACTAATGAGATGAGGGAAGTTTTCTTGTATAATTTCATGGAATGCCTGTTCCAAGGTAGTCTCTGTCTCTCTATCTGCCTTAGGGATTTCCATTAATCTTAAGTTTAGCCTCTTGAAATAATCATTCATCTCTTAGAAGTTTTGTTCTTTTTTTTAAGCTTCTTTCTATGTTTTTAACAGTTTGTGTTAGTTCCATATTTTGGTCCTCAAGCTCTGAGATTCTTCTACTTGGTTAATTTTGCTTTCCATGTTTATCAGTTTGTTATTTATTTCATTCACTGTATTCTCTTTTTGTTAACTTTTAATTTTTTTATTTTAAGGATGTAGGGTATAATTCATTGTTAGGTATACAAGTGTTCATTATGCAGGTACCTTTGTTTATGAAGTGTGCACACCCCCCCCCGGCAGTTTCCCTCAACTGCTAATTCCACTTCCACACCCCTGGCAGTTTCCCATTACTGCCAGTTCCATTTTTATAGTATTATGATAATTGTTCAAGGTCTGGTTCTGAGTGAGAACATATAGTACTCTGTTCTTTGTTTCTGTGATAGATCACTGAGTATGATAGACTCTAAAACAATCCAAGTTGCTGCTAAGTTCATATGTTTGTTCTTCTTTATGGTTGCATAATGCTCCATTGTGTATATGTACCACATTTTTTTTTTCATCTAGTCCAGTTCCAATGGACAGAACTCTTGTTCCCATGTTTTTGTTATTGTGAATAGGGCTACAAAAAACATGCAGGTAAAGGTATCTTTTTGGTAGAATGATGTGCTTTCATCTGGGTGTATTCTCAATAGGGGGATTGCCAAGTCATATGGAATGTCAATTTCTAGTTCTTTCAGAAATTGCCGCACTGTTTTCCAAAGAGGTTGCACTAGTTTGCATTCCTACCAGCAGTGTAGAAACATACCTTTTTCTCCACATCTTCACCAGCATCTGTTGTTGCTTGTTTTATTAATGATGGTCATTCTTACTGAGGTTAGGTGGTATTTCAATATGGTTTTGAATTACATTTCTCTGATTATTAGTAAGATTGAACAATTTTTCATGTGTCTGTTGGCTGCCCATATATCTTCTTTTGAGAAATGTCTATTTATGTCTTTTGCCCACTTTTGAATGGGCCTGTTTGGTTTTTTCCTTTTGGCATGCTTGAGTTTCTTGTAGAACCTAGATGATAGAGCTTTGCAAATATATAGTGACAAATAATTTTTCCCATGTTGTGGGCTATCTTCACACTCTCTTGATGGTTTCTTTTGCTTTGCAGAAGCTTTTTGGTTTGATGAGGTCCCACTTGTCTATCTTATCTCTTACGGCATGGGAACTTGGGGTTTTGATCAAGAATTGCTTGCCTGTTCCAATTTCCATTAGGGTGTCTCCTGCATTTTCTATGATTCTTATAGTTTGAGGTTTTACATTTAGGTCTTTGATCCATTTACAGTTGATTTTTGTGTATAGTGATAGGTAGGGGTTCTATTTCAATCTTCTGCATGTGGTCAGCTAGTTTTCCCACCACCATTTACAGTATACGTTCTCCTTTCCCTAGTGTTTGTGGTTGGAGGTCTTGTCAAACTGAGTTGGGTGAGAAATTGAGATTTTGTTTGTGGAATCTCTATCCTGTTCCATTGGTCCATATGCCTGTTCCTGTACCAAAAACAGGCTGTTTTGGTTATTGTAGCCTTATAGTAAAATTTTAAGTCTGGAAGTGTGATACCTCCTGCTTTGTTTCTTTTGCTAAAGATTGTTTTGGCTATTCATGGTCTTTTATATTTCCATTTGAATTTCTGTATTGTCATTTCTAGGTCTGAGAAGAAAGACGTTGGCTATTTAATGGGTAGTATGTTGAATCTGAAGATTGCCTCTGGTAGAATGGACATCTAACAATGTTGATTCTTTCTATCCAGGAGCATGGAATATTTTTCCATTTGTTTGCATGTTCTTGGATTTCTTTGAGCAGTATTTTGCAGTTCTCATTGCAAAAGTCTTTCACTTCTCTGCTTAGGAAGATGTCGAGATATCTCTCTCTTTTTGTGTGTGGCTATTGTGAATGGGATTGTGCTTTGTATTTGGTTCTCCATCTGCTTTTTGTTGATGTATAAGAATGTAACTCTCTCTTTTGCACATTTATTTTGTACCCCAAGACTTTGCCAAAGTCTTTTATCAGTGCAAGCAAGTTTTTGACAGATTCTCTTGAATTTTCAAGGATCATATCGTCAGCAAAGAAGGATAACTTGACTTCTTCTTTTCCTATTTGGATACCCTGGATTTCCTTCTCTTGTCTAATTGCTCTAGCTGGGACTTCCAATACAATGTTGAAAAAGAGGGGTGAGAGTGGGCAACCTTGTCTTGTTCCAGTTTTCAGGAGAAGTGTTTCCAATTTCTGTCCATTTAGCAATAGTATTAGAGTCAATATCTTTTTTAGTTTACTTAGTAGTTGCTTTATAAATGCTGGTACTCTGTTGTGGGTGCATATATGTTTAGGATGGATATTTCTTGTTGATGGATTGAAACTCTTATCATTATGTAGTGTCCTTTTGTATCTTTTTAAATTTTTGACAGTTAAAATATTGTTTTGTCTGATATTAGGATTGCAACTCCTGCCTTCTTTTAAGATCCATTTGCCTGGAAACTCATTTTATATCCTCTCACTTTGAGTCTGTGTGCATCCCTTATGGTGAGTTTTGAGCTTCCTGGATGCAGCAAATTGTTGGGTCATGGTTTCTTATCTAGTTTGCCATTCTGTAGCTTTTCAGTGGTTCATTTAGTTCATTCGTATTCAGGCTGATTGTTGAAATGTGATTATTTATCCCTGACATGAGGTTCTTATAAAATATTTTCTTTGTTTGTTTGCTTGTTTTCTTTTAGCTTTGGGTTTGATGTATGTGTATTTTTTCAAGTTTGCTGTTACAATGTATCCTCTGCTGATTCTGTGCTCCTCTGTTCTCTTGGGAAGTGTGTGGTTGTTCTTTTTTTTCTTTCTTCTGTGCCTAATGCCTTTTAAGTGTCTCCTGTAGAGCTGGTCTGGAAGCTGCATAATCTCATAGGGTTTGGATGTCTGGGAAGAATTTTAATTCTCCATCTCTGATGAAGCTGAGCTTGACCGGGTAGGAAACTCTTGGTTGAAATTGTTATATTTGAGGACTTTGAATATTGGGTTCCAGTCCCTTCTTCCTTGGAGTATGTCTGCCAGTAGGTCATCTCCTATTCTGATTAGTTTCCTCAGTAGGTAGTCTGTCCTTTCTCTTGCTGCCTGTAGGAATTTTTCTTTTGTGCCTAATTTGTGTAGGCGAATTATTATGTGTCTAGGGATTGGTCTTATTTGATGTCTTGTGTGGTTTCTCTGTATCTCTTGTGTTTGGCTGGTCACATCTCTGGTGAGATAGGGAAAGTTTTCTTGGATAACCTCCTGGAATACTTGCTCCAAGATGTTCTCCATCTTCTTTTCTTGTTCTGGGTTACCAGTCAGGTGTAGGTTTGGCCTCATGATATAACCGCACTTCTCTTGTAAGCTTTGTTCTTTCTTTCTGAGTTTTCTTTCTATGTTTTTTACAGATCTGGTTAATTCCATATGCTGGTCTTCAAGTTCTGAGATTCTTTCTTCTGCTAGATTAATTCTGCTTTCCATGCTTGTCATATTGCTCTTCATTTCCTGAATGAAATTTTTATAGTCAAAATCTCTGCTACCAGTTCTTTCTGTGTTGCATCTTGTCTTCCCTGAGTCTTATGCTCTTTCACTTCTGATGTTTGCTCAGCCATCTATTCTTCCTGGATCCAGGCTCTGGATTTGTTCTATTTTGAAACAGGACACTGATTTATTTGGAGTGTTTCTCATCCTTTTCTGGCCACATCCTGGATCAGGGTATGTGTTGGGGTACCTGATACTTACCCTTCATCAGGTCCATCTGAAGTTTGTGCTTTCAGGATATTCCTTCTGGGTTATGATCAACCCCCGACTAGTTGATCCACCAGTGACAGAGATTGGTTCTCTTGCTCTGTGGTGAGCAAGTCAAAGCAATTTCCTGCCCTATTTTCAAGATGGTGGCAGGGTGCCTCTTTCATCTCCTGTGGAGGGACTCTGCTTTGTTCTCCCTCCACAACCCTTGCTGCTAATGTCCGGCCAGACACTGCAGTGATGAAGCAGTCTGGAACCAGTAGTCTCTCCCACTGCAGTGGTGAAGAACAGCCTGGAGCTGGTAATTTCTCCCTGCCACTTCTTCCCAGGAAGACTTTCGTCAGTTTAAAGAAAGAAAAAATAGTGCTTGGCTTCTACAACCCAGGAAGCACTAGGGGCCAAGCAAAGCAGCTGCAGTACCAACTGTTTCACCAGGAAAGCCCTTGCCACTTGCTCTTGAGCCCCTCCTTAGACAGTCTCTCCCATCATCTTCCTCCCAGGAAGGATTTTATTGATTTTTTTTAAATGACACTCAGTTTCTGCCTCCTGGGAATCACTAGAGTCCAAGCCAAACAGCTGTGGCACAAGCCACTTCACCAGGAGAGTCTTGGCAGCTTGCTCCCAAGCCCTCATTAGTCAGCCACTCACATACCCACTCACTCACTGGAACATGCACAAAATTTTCCATACACTCATTCACTCACACTGGGACTCACATAGGGTGACTGGCTCAGCTGCCATCTTCCCACTCCTCCTCCATTCACAGTATATTTTATTGTTGTTATCTCAGTTATCAACTCCTTCATTCTTTTCTCTTGTCTTTCCTCATTTCTATTTATTCTTTCTGTTAATAACTTGATATATGGGTTTGTGGTTTGAAGCCAGTCATTCTGGGGGTTCTGCATTGTTTGAGTTCTGAAGCCTGTTTTCTCAGTGCATGACTTCCAAAGGGTCTGTGTGAGACTCATAGTCTTCCTTGGTTTTTCTTCATTTGTGTAGGTTTTTCTCCCCCTTTTTTTTAACCTCTTTAATTCTGTTGTTCAGTGACTGAGGGGATACTTTTATTTCTGTTTGCTCAATCTCTTATTCTTTCTTATGTAGATCCTCTGGCTTTGTTAAATTCTGAAACTGAACCAATGCAACCTCTTTGGAAGACAGTGTGGCAATTCCTGAAAGAACTAAAAATTGAATTTCCATATGACCTAGAAATTCCCCTATTGAAATATTCCTGGAGGAACTCAAATCATTCTACAAAAAAATAAACCTGCACATGCATGTTTGTTGCAGTTCTATTCACAATAGCAAAAACATGGAACTGACGATGCTGTCCATTGAAGCTGGATTGCATTTTTAAAAAGTGGTACATATACACAGTAGAATATTATGCAACCATAAATAAGGACAAACATATGGGCTTTGCAAGTTGGATAGATTTAGTCTATCATACTCAGTGATCTATCCCAAAAACAAAGAACAGAGTATCATATGTTCTCACTTATAAGCAGACCTTGAACAATTATAATACTATAAGAAGGGGAATGGCAGTAGTAGAAAACTGCCAGGGAAGGGGGTTGGGATAGGCAATTGAGGGAAACTGCCCGGGGATGGGGGCACACCTCATCAAAAAGGGTACCTGCATAATGAATATTTATAAACCTAACCCTGAATTGTAACCCACATCTTTAAAAAAATTTTTCAATCATAAAAAAATTAACTAATTAATAAGTTCTGAAGCTGAACTGGAGTTGGGAACCTGTGTTTTTTGCAGTTTGAGATTTAATTAAGGGGGAAGCTGTGGTTCAGAAGCTGTCTGCAGATCCCAGTATCCACTGACAGGTATGTGAGCCCCCTGGAGCCCATTTCCCACTGCTTTACTATCTGTCCATGCTGTGGGAGTGTCTGTTTGCCCCCTGAAAGCAAAATGAGATAAGAAAAGGGAAAAGAATGGAAAAAGGAAGGAGGAGGATGAAAGGAAGGTGGAGAGAGAGAAGAAGAAGAGGGAAAACAGACAGGAGTACCAACAAATGAATAAACAGAAAAACAAATGAAGACAGAAAAAACAAAAAGACAAAAACATACAGACAATCATACAAGTGGTGAGGGGCATCTGTACTCTGTTGCCTCCTCTCAAGAGAGCATTGAGTACAGCAGATGATCCTGCGCACCCTGGTCTCCAATCTCAGGGCGATGGGTTGCAGTCACCTCCACAGGAGAGCCCCAGGTACATGAACCTGAGTCTTCCTTCAGACAGACTTTCACTCTCCCACCAGTACAAACCCATTCGTGCAGAGAGTCTTTATGGTCACTCGCTTTTGCAGTGACTCTCACAGTTTGACCGGTTCCATCTCCGTCTTGCCCAGAAGCATCACATTTTCATTTTTAAAAAACCTCAAGGCCAGCCTCAGTGGCTCAACCTATAATCCCAGCTCTTTGGGAGGGTGAGGTGAGTGGATTGCCTGAGCCTGCGGGTTCGAGACCAGCCCAGGCAACTTGGTGATACCTCGCCTCTACAATAAATAAATAAATAAATAATTGGCTGGGCATAGTTGTGCATGCCTGTGGTTCTAGCTACTTGGAAGGCTGAGGTGGAAGGATTACCTGAGCCCAGTGAGTGGACGCTGCAGTGGCCATGAGCATGCACTGTGCCCCAGCCTGAGCAACAAAGTGAGACTCCAACTCAAAAAAAAATCTCAGAATTACTACTGTGAAACAAAGATTTAAGTAGCCAGCTAAAGGCCAGTAGTATGCACCTTATCTTATTTACTCCATATCTCTAATATCTAAGGCTGTACCTAGCTCAGAGTGGCTACTCATTTATAGCTGTTGAATAAATTTTTTGTGTAAATTTTCTGAATTTTAGATTTATAAAACACAAACTATATCATTTTTAAACAATATAAGTAATTTAGTGAGACTATGTCTTGATTTGATAAACCATTTCATACCACTTGATAAACAGAAACTACCCAGAGAACATGTATAACTCTACTTTTAAATTTGTTCTCCCACATGTTTTTATTTTGAAAGTGATTTTACAAATTTAGCATATCTTAGTTACCTTCCTTCAGTTAAACTGCATCAAAACAGTTTGGTGCAAATTTAAAACTGTCTAGTTAAAATCCAAGCACTATGTTATACACATTTCAAATCAGATTCTGACTTTGGGAATTTAGTACCACTGATTTAAAGACTATACACACACACACAACACTACACACACACACACACACACACACACACACACGTATATAGTTATAGTTAAACACTACAACTCAAATTATAGTATTTCTTTTTTCTCCTGGAGGATATGAATAAAATATTTCTGCTTGAAGGAACCTCTATTACCATTTAATCTCATTCTACAGAACTGTATTATACTCATTTAACATCTAAATATAAACATCTTAAACATGAAATTTTACAACACTAAAAATAAAACAAGTAACTTTAATATTTGCATCACATATGCCATGAAAATGGTCATTATCAATAACATATGATGAGATCATTTAAATGAATGCTAAAAGCATGAACATTTAGTAATTAAATTAATGAACAATATGAACAAATGTGCTCACATAAGGGGAAAAAACTACAAATTGTAAAAAGTATCTGGCAAGACTTGGTGGTTCAGCCTGTAATCTCAGCACTTTGAAAGGCCGAGGCAAGTGGATTGCCTGAGCCCACAGGTTTGAGAACAGCCCAGGCAACTTGGTGAGACTTTGTCTCTACAATAAAATAAAAAATTAGCCAGGCGTGGTAGCATGTGCCTGTAGTTCCGGCTACTTGGAAGGCTAAGGCAGAAAGATTACCAGAGTCCAGCAGGTCGACACTGGGGTGGCTGTGAGTGTGCCACTGCATTCCAGCCTGGGTGACAGAGTGAGACTCTGACTCAAAAAAAGAAAAAAAATGTATAAAATATAATTATCCTTAATAATTCTATCATATGTAAAAATTAAATTGAAAATTTTCATCATTAATTTAGCAACTTTAAAAAATAATATTAAACAGAATTGGAACTAATTTATTGGTGGAAGCATTCTTTATTGCAATGGCCAACAAAATGTCATTACCAGCCGGACATACAGGCTCACACCAGTAATTCCAACACTTTGAAAGGCGGAGGTGAGAGTATTACCTGAACCCAGGGGTTTGAGACCAGCCTGGGCAACTTCACAAGATCTCATCTCTACAGTAAATAAAAAATATTAGCTGGATATGATGGCTTACACACGTAGTTCTAGCTGCTTGGAAGGTTGAGGCAGAAGGATTGGCTGAACCCCGTAGGTAGAGGCTGCGGTGGCCGTGAGCATGCCACTACACTCCAGCCTAGGCGACAGAATGAGATTCCTACTCAAAAAAAAAAAGTCATTATATTTTGGTTTTTTAACCCCACCTAATGAAATTTCTCCTAACTAAATAATATAACAGAATCAAACAGCTACCTGCATAATGTTCATTTCAGTGTTATTTATAATAGCAAACCTCAGTGTGTATAGACATATACAATTAAAGACATGATTTAAAAATTTTTAGTGCATCAACTTGATTAATAGATACAAAGAAATAACTATGTTAAGTTTTAAAGCCATATATGAAAGGTTTTTATGAATTAAGTATACTTCATGGAGAAAGTTTAGATACAAAAACAAAGATGCACAATTATGGATATTGTTTCCCAAAAATTATTTTTAAATATTGTGTTACATTTTAAATAATATAGTTTAATATCACATGATTTTTATAAAAGAGTAGAAGAGATACTATAGCTGTTTTTCATAGATTATTGAGCAATCTTAAATTTTATATATTTATTTGATTATTTAGAGGCACTGTTAATTCTTAGTTATTACTAAATACTCTATTTTAGTGAACTGCCCAGTTCTGGGACCAATAGGTTCATAATAATGAATATTCAATTTAAGTCTGTTTTAAATTTTTAGTGTTAGTTATTTGCTGATAATCATAGATCTATATACTTGCTAGTTATTAAACAAATATATATATATATGAGCTCATTTGTATAACTAGTAGAAAAATCCTAATCTCTAAACCTGTAAGAAATCTTTAAAACTCACCTAATTAATCTTTCTTTGCAACTAATTTTACACATATTTTGCCTTGAATCCTCACTGTCAATATATTCTCCCTCATACCTGATAGGTGACAAATCTCATTCTTTAACATCTTTGGAGGTTGTCACCACAATCAGAGTTGGGATCCTATGAGAATTGGTTTTCCATCATCCCCATGTCCTTTGCATTGTATCTCTCTGGTCACATCAACATTCATCACTGTTCTCTGCCCTTCATATCAAACACCTTCAGCTTAAAGATAAATTGAAACTCAATAGAGAAAGGTGAAAAGTAACATTGGACCACAAATTATCCCACAGAATCTATCCTCAAAAGGCTGTATGGATATCTGTTTCATCTGCTTATAGAGTAAATTGTACAATGAAGAAGCAGATAGCACTATTGCTAATCCAGTAACATATGCTCACAGAGTGTAAGAATGCAAGTCAAAGAATAAGTGAAATCGAAATTTTTGAAATAAGCTCCACCTGCTTTTAAAAGTACCGCTCCCAAAAAGTTTATATAGTTAAAATTTGCTAATTTATGTGTTAACATTTGCATTATTTAACAAACTGTAAGTATGTACTTGGAAGTTATCTAAGTGCTTTTCAAATATGAAGTCATTTAATTTTCAAAATGACCAAGAGGAAGGTGTTAGTATAGTCATATTACAAGTGTGGCAACTGAGGTACACAGAGAAGTTTTAAATACTTTACCCAAGTCACACAGCTTGTGAGTGAGTGAAGGTGGACCTCAAAGCCAAGCAGACAGATTCTAGACTCCATGCTCTTAACCACTTCACTAAGTTTCCTCAGATGTGAGAAAAGAGAACATTCAATTTCCTTGTAGCCCTCTGCTGAGTTCAGTTGTAAACTCTCTCAGACCAGAAAGGCAATGAATCTCCTGTTGGGTTGATGGGATTTACTTGGCAGCTCCAATATTTTTTTTTCTTTTTTTTTTTTTTTCAGTTGGAGACTCACTCTGTCACCCAGACTGAAGTGCAGTGCCCGCTCCCGGCCACCGCAACCTCGACCTGCTGGCCTCCAGCGATCCTTTCGCCTCAGCCTTCCAAATCGCTGGAACTACAGGCGCGTGCTACCAGCCCGGCTAATTTTTTATTTTATTGTAGAGATGAGGTCTCGCCAAGTTGCCTAGGCGAGTCTCGAACCCACGGGGTCAGGCAATCCACCCACCTCAACCTCCCAAGGCACGGGATTTCAGGCTGCTCCAATATTTAAAAGTAGCAATAAGAGTACAGTTATGTCTGGTAGTTAAAATATTTGTGAACCAGGTTCGGTGGCTCAGCCTGTAATCCCAGCACTTTGGGAAGCTGGGGTGAGTGGATTGCCTGAGCCCGCAGGCTCGAGACCAGCCCAGGCAACTTGGCAAGACCTCGTCTCTACAGTAAATGAAAAATTAGCAGGGCGTGGTAACATGCACCTTCTTCCTGCTACGTGGAAGACTGAGGAGGAGGGATGACTGGAGCTCAGCAGGTCGACGCTGGGGTGACCATGAGTGTGCCACTGCACTCCAACCTGGGCGACAGAGTGAGACTCCAATTCAAAAAAAATAATAATTATACACACCACACACACACACACACACACACACACACACACACACACACACGTGTGTGTGTATATATATATTTGAGGAATGAATAGTTCAAAATATTTCCTTTTTCCCATGAAAAAAATTTCCCAACCATCTTCTTTAATTTTTAAGAAATGGAAAATTTCAACACTCATAAAATGCTAAATTTATTGAACTCTTTTTATTTATTCTTTTTTTGTTTGCTGGAGTTTTCTAAGTGCTAATAAGAAAAATGAAATCATGGTCAACTTCTCTGACCCCAAATTCTTCTCAGAATTATTCTTTTTCTCAAAGAGTCTATTTTTAATTTAAAATAGATTATTTCTGCCTGCTGGGCATGGTGGCTTACACCTGTAATCCTAACATTTTGAGAAGCCAAGAAAGGAGGATTGCTTGAGCCCAGGGGTTCAAGACCAGCCTAGGCAACATAGCTAAACTTCATCTCTACAAAAAAAAATGTAACAATTAGCCAGAGGTGGTGGTATGCACCTATAGTTCCAGCTACTCGGGAGGCTGAGGAGGAAGGATCGCCTGAGCCAAAGAGATAGAGACTGCAATGAGCTGAGCCATGATTGTGCCACTGCATTCCACTGGGCAACAGAGTGAGACTTCAACTAAAAAAAAAAAAAAAAAGATGTCTGTCCATGCCAAATGTTGAGCAACTTCTAAGTGCTACAAAGAAGTATTGAAGATTTACATTAAGTTATTCCCTGCATTAAATTTCATCCTTAGAAAACTGAAGCAACAGTTCAGCTAAAGTTCCAACCATCCAATGAATCATTTATTGAACCATTGAAATATTGAGAGGAGTTTATAGTTGTGGGGCAAGAATTGTCATGTCTAAGATATTCAGAAGGCTTTGGTAGAAACACTTATGTTCAGGAATCAGAGTATACCTGGTCAATAAAATTATTTGAGTTTGAAAGTATCTGTTTAGTGAACTATAATTTTAAGTCATTTTAAAAAATCTATTATGTGCCTATGCAATGCCCTTATATCTGTATAATGTGCAGACATTTTTATTGGCTTAATTGAAATATAATTTGCATACCATACAATTCATAATAGAGTGTATATGATAGGGTTTTTTCCTGCATGTTAATCAGTTATCACAGACATGTGTGTCTCCAATCACAAATTTCATACCATCTCCAAACTACAGAGTGCAGTCTCCTGAGACCTGATACTTATGATTCCCCCAGACAGATATGTTCGTAGGTCTTCATAAATTATTACTGCCTTACTGGTTTTAAATCATCTCCTAAACATCGATTATTAAATGCAAGAGAGAATTATGACATTTGGTAGACTTAAATATAGTTCCATCAGAGAAATGCAAAGCTTAATTAGAAATTATATCTAGCACAAAAGCCATTAATATAGAAAATCTGAGATCTGTTTAATAATTAAGACAAACATTGTGACTGTGGGCTTATGGAGATATTAGAGTCAAGGAAGTTAATTTTATTGATGCTTTACTTAGGGTAATTTAATGTCAACCAGCTGTTGGCAGACTTTTCATTTTTAGCCTTAGGTTAGAATAACTATGAGGCTGAAAAAAGTGGTTTTTCATACTAACAAGAGTTCACTCAAATAAATTTACACTGTCCCTCAGAGAGACCAAATTTTGCATAAATACCATGAGAAAAATTTCACATCACTTTTTGTATTCTTTCTAAATGAAAACAGGCAGTTTCACTCATTCAGAAAAACATAATCAGTAAGCCCCTACTCTGACAAAGTACTATGCTGAGAGTTTGAAGATGAGAGGTTGGAGGTTAAATAAACAAAGTTGAACTTGATATGGCCCTGCCATATCAAAGTAGGTCTTACTCTGTCACCTCTACTGAAGGGCAGTGGCACAGTCATAGCCCAATATAGCCTCAACGACCTGGGTGCAAGTGATCCTCCCTCGCTCAGTCTTCCAAGTAGCTGGGATTATAGGCAATGCATCACCATTAGCTGGGCATGGTGATGCATTACCTATAATCCCAGCTGTGTCACCCAGGCTGGGCTCAGACTCCTAGGCTCAAGCAATCTTCCCACATTGGCCTCACAAAATGCTGGGATTACAGGTGTGAGCCACCACACCTGGCCTTAATTTCTAAGTGCCATTGGGCACACAGGAGGAAGTCATATTCAGTGAACATGATATTTAAAGAGCTCACTCTCAGATGAAAAGAGGTGAAAAGAAATTCCACAGACAGAAGAGCATAAGCAAAAAATTAAAATGAAAAATCAGAGGAATCATGAGCAGTTCGCTTTGGAGTGAGCAAAAAGTATATAAAGAGAAGTAGTGGTTTCCAGTTGGAAAGAGCGATCAATGACAATCACAGAACGGACTGAATACCAAATTAAGTTCTGGGCCCTATATCCAAAGTGAAATAAAGAGCTATTTTTCAGTTTGTAAACAGGCAAGTGGCATGCAATAAACTTTGAATTCAGAAGGCTATTCTTATAAGCATGTGCAAGATGGATGAGATACACAAAAACAGATATTAGGATATTTTTATAATAATTTGGATCCATACTCCTCATAGTATCCTGGGAATACTTGTCTTACAAATCGAACTTCAAGAAAGATGATATCAGTTTGACTAACATTGTGTTATATCCACTCTTTGCAGAGTCACTATGTAAACTAACATATTAGAGTTTCTGATAAACCTTTCTGTTAACAAAAAATAACTTCTGGAAAACAATGATTGAGGAAGTTTTCTAAATTAAAGGAGACTGAGGAAACATGATAACTAAGTAAAGTTGTGATCCTAAGCTAAAAACGAACATTAGTGAGACAATTGTTGAAAGTTATATAAGGTCTGTAGATTGGATAATAATATTGAACCAATGTTAATTTCTTGCTTTTTATAATTGTAATGTGGGTGTTCAAGATGCTAACATTTGAGGAATCTGAGTGAAGGATATATAGTAATTCCTTATGCAATCTTTTCAAATTTTGTGTATGTTTGAAATTATTTCAAAATGAAACATTAAAAATGTGTTTTGATAATTCAAAAACAACTGCATTCCCAAATAATTTTCTAAAGGAAACACTTTGAGAAATACTGAAAAAGTTTAAGGAAAAGTTATGAGGCATCAGTGAAAATGGAAATCAAAGGATAGACTCCTTGAATAGATCAGAATGGAAATCAAAGGAAAGATCCCCAAACGGTACTGAGACTTGACATCCAACTTCAAGGAGAGTGTAGGACAAGTGATGTTTACCCACATACCCAAAAAGAGCAGGAGAATCTACTTGCAAAGAACAGTTGGGAGAAAGAGCCAATTGATGCAGTAAATGAGTTCAGAATAGGACAATGATGAGTCTTGACTTCATCCTCAACAATTTTTAGGTACATACATATTTTTAAAATCTAATTATCTCCACAATATAAACTCCCTCTTTTGCTCTTTCAATCAGAATAGTCTCCTTTGCAATGAGTGACTAGGAAAAAAAATTAGAAACAAAATTATCCAAAAGAATTCACAAGATTCCCAAAATGAACTTTTGAGGGCATGATTTATTTCATATCTCCACATTATTCAGAAGTAAACAATTAAGTTATTGGTAAGTTATTGGGATTCTCCACTTAAAATATGGTCCCTGGAGATTCACAGATGGTTCCTCAAATTTTAACACTCTAGTAGTATTAGTAAAGACATGGTTACTCACATTCATTTTTCCACAACCTATAAAACAATGAAGACACAAAATAATTTTTTTAAAAATCTGTATTTGCTTTACCAAGTAATCACACCTCCAGGCCAAATATAAGAAAAAAAGTGAAAATAACAAGCTTCTGGCTGAATAATCGAGATTATGGTATGAATTTTTCATTTTCGTATAAATGTTTATTTTGTGAGAATTTATTCTAAATAATGCCCCACTAATTTAGTTATATAGAACCTTCAGAGATGGATTATCCTGGAGCTCTAAACAGAGAATTTGTCTTAAATGTTGAAACTTTCTCAATGTTAACAACGTTAAATTTAGTAAAGATGGGAAAACAAATGAATTATCTTCATCAGAGGAGTAACATCATCAGATACATGCTAAGAAAGTTGAACTATGTATCAATTGTTGACTTGCATTCAGGAGAGATTTAGGGTTGGGAGGACAGACCTGTAGGCAGCCAAGAGATCATTAAGGGCTGAACTAGAATAGTATGGGGAAAATGGAACTAAAGATACATATGGTAAAAAGATCAAATCAGGAGAACTTTCTTATCTAATCACTAATTGGATAAGAAAATAATGGAAAAGAAAATCCCAAAGACAACACTCATGTTTTAGGCCATGTAACAACTGAAAATACAGTAACACTGCAAAGGGAAAAATAATGAATAGAAAGTTATTAGGAAGTAAATTTAAGTCATTTTATTTAATCTATCATGTAATAAAAGATAATAAGGGTTTAATTTTAGTTTGAAAAAGAGATTAGAAGAATAATTTCTGGCAATCAGGGATCTTAGGCAATGGAAGGATACATGAAGCCTTTGACCTACAGTAATGGTAAAAGGTCTAGTACAATTGCATTGTAATATGTAATGAAATAATTAAACAACTCATCACAATGCAGAATCAGTGGGAGCCGTGACCTTTTTTCCCTGCAACTAGACAGTTCCATCTGGGGGTGATGGGAGACAGCAACACCTGAAATGTGTTGCTTACATTCAGTCTACTCCATAATCTCATTTGATTGCTGTCACTGAAGAAAACTCTTGCTTCACCAAGAATGTATGAAATGGAAGCAGGTTTTACAGTGCTGATCTGACAGGAGGCAGAGCTCAGGTGGTAGTGCAAGCAATGGGGAGCACCTGTAAATACAGATGAAGCTTCACTCACTTGCTTGCCACTCACCTCCTGCTGTGTGGCCTGGTTGCTAACAGAATGATCTATCCTGACAGAACTCAGAGATTGGATGGTTAAAAGAATAGAGAGAACAGTGAGAAACTAGAAGCAAAACTCACCAAAGTCATACAGGAAGTACAAGTGGAGTTGGCCAGTTTCAGGAAGTTCTATTCTGAAATACAAGAAATGAAGAACTTCATCCTAGAGTTTAGAAACACAATAACAAGCATAGGAAGCAGGATCAGAAACATTTCCCCGAAAACCGGAACAAGACAAGGCTACCCACTCTCATCCCTCATGTTCAACCTTATGTTCGAAGTCCTAGAAAAAGAAATAGGACAACCAAAGAAAATCAGGGGTATCAAAATAGGAAAAGAGGAAGTCAAATTATCCCTCTTTGCTGACAATATGATCCAATACCTTAAAAACCCAAGAGAATCCGTCAAAAACCTTCTTGCACTAATAAAGAACTTTGGCAAAGTCTCAGGGTAAAAAATAAATGTGCAAAAGACAGTTGCATTCTTATACACCAACAACAAACAGGCAGAGAAACAAATAGCACCATCTCATTCACAATAGTCACACAGAAAAACCTGGGATTAAACCTGAGATTAAAAATCTTAAAGTAACCAGAGAGAAAGATCAGACCATCTGCCAAGGAAGACCAATCAGAATTGCTCCAGACTTATCTGCAAAAACACTACAAACCAGAGGGATTTTTTTTTTTTTAACATTCTCAAAGTTAAGCAATTACAGCAAGAATTTCCTACCCCACCAAGTTAAGTTTCATTAGTGATAGTGAATTAAAATTCTTTCAGACATTCAATCTCTAAGAGAATATGCTGCCTCCATACCAGCCCTTCAGAAGATGCTTGAGAAGGTGTTAACACAGAAACAAAAGAATGGACATACCTCTAACAAAAGTACAGGCAATCACAGAATTAACAAAGCATACAGAGCATTCACAAAAATGAAATACACACTTATATAAGTACAAAAGGAGAAAAGAAGCAAAGTAATCCCTTAAAAGCTCTATGACAGAGATAAACTCTCACATTACAATAATTAACTTGCACATAATTAGACTGAATATATCACTGAAGAGGCATAAAGTGGCAAATTGGATAAAAAAGCATGACCCAACATTCTGCTGCCTCCAGGAAACTCATCTCACTCCAAAGAACACCCACAGGCTCAGAGTTAAAGACTGAAAAATTATCTTTTAGGTAAAAGAAAAGCAGAAAAGAGAAAGGGTAGCTATTCTGATATCAGTCAAAGCAAACCTCAAAGCATCAAAAGTTTAAAAAGACCTAGAAGGACACTACATAATGATAAAAGGCTCATTCCACCAGCAAGAAATATCTATCTTAAACATATTATGCACCCAACATAGGAGCACCAGATTTTATAAAACAACTAATAAGTAAGCTAAGAGATGACACTGACACTCACACAATCATAGTTGGAGAACTCAATATCCCACTAACAGCCCTAGACAGATCATCGAGGCAAAAACGAAGAGATCCAGAACCTTAATTTGACACTCAATCAAATGGATTTGAAAGACATTTACAGAACACTCCATTCAACAACTGTACATCTACTTGTTCACACATGGAACATACTCCAAGATTGACCACATTCTCATACATTAATCAAGTTTGAGCAAATATTAAAAGATTGAAATAACAGGACCCCTATCTATCCCCATGCACAAAGCTTAACTCCAAATGGATCAGAGACCTAAATGTAAAACCTCAAACCATAAGAACCTTAGAAAATGAAGGAAATACCCTCATGGAAATCAGAACTGGCAACCAATTCCTGAACAAAACCCGAAACCCACAGGTCATAAGAGAGAAGATAGACAAGTGGGACCTTATTGAACTGACAAGCTTCTGCAAAGCCAAAGAAACCATCAAGAGAGCAGGGAGACAGCCTACAGACTGGGAAAAAGTATTTGCCAACACCAGGTCTGACAAAGGCTTAACATCCTGGATCTACAAGGAACTAAAACGTGCTGAAAAGAAAAAAACAAACAACCCCCATTATAAAATGGGCAAAAGATATGAATAGACACTTCACAAAGGAAGACATTCGAGCAGCTAACAGACACATGAAGAAATGTTCAACCTCACTAATCATCAGGGAGATGCAAATCAAAACCACACTGAGATACCACCTAACCCCAGTCAGAATGGCAATCATCAACAACTCAAAAAATAACAGCTGCTGGAGAGGGTGTGGCAAAAAGGGAACACTTCTACACTGTTGGTGGGAGTGTAAACCAGTGCTACCTCTGTGGAAAGCAGTGTGGCAATTCCTAAAAGCCTAAACATCAACCTCCATATGACCCTGCAATCCCCTACTGGGAATATACCTGAAGAACTCAAATCACTCTATAAAAAAGATATCTGCACACATATGTTTATCGCAGCATTGTTCACAATAGCAAGAACCTGGAAGCAACCATGCTGCCCATCAAAAGAGGACTGGATTTTAAAAATGTGGTTCATATACACGATGGAATACTACGCAGCCATAAAAAAGAACATAATCATGAATTTCTCAGCAACCTGGATGGAACTAGAGTCTATAATACTGAGTGACCTCTCACAGAAACAAAGATCCGAGTATCACATGTTCTCACTCATATAATGGACCTTGAACATCCAATGTGATACTATAAGAAAATGACTGACGGTACTGGGAAACTATGGTGGGGGAGGAGGGAGATGGGATTAACAGTAGCAAATATCTGTCTGGGGACGGGTAAACACCTCTTATCAACAGGGTGCCTGAATGGAACATAATTGTATACCTATCCCTTAACTGTACCCCACAACATCATGATAAAAAATATTTTAAAAAAAGAAAAGATTGAAATAATACCATGCATCTTCTCAGATCATAGTAGAACAAAAATAACCACCAAAAAGATCTCCCCAAAACAAACAAAGACATGGACACTAAACAACATGCTGCTGAATAACTTCTGAGTCAACACAAAAATCAAGACAGAAATTAAAATATTTCTGGAAACAGACAAAAACAATGACACATCAGACGCACTGGGATGCTATGAAAGTAGTGTTAAGAGAAAAAAATTATAGCATTCTATGCACATGTCAAGAAAATAGAAAGACCATAAATAAACAGCCTAGCATCACATCCAAGGGAGCTGGAAAAGCAAGATAATCTAAACCCTAATTTCAGTAGAAAAATCCAGATCACTAAGATAAAGTCACAATTGCAAGAAATAGAAGACAAACATATCCTAGAAGAATCAACAAGACAAAAAGCTGTCTCGGTCTCGCTGAAAAGGTAAATAAGATTGATAGACTCCTGGCCAGACTGACTTTTTAAAAAAGGAGAGATAAAGCCTGAATAAACACAGTTAGATACAAAAAAGGCAATGTCACAACTGACCCTGAAGAAATTCAAAAGATTATCAGAGATTACTATGAATATCTGTATGCAAATAAACTAGAAAATCTAGAGGAAATGGAGGATTTCCTGGCATCACACAACCTCCCAAGGTTTAAATGAAATCGAAACCCTAAATAAGCCCATAACAATCCAAAAAAAGACTCAGTTATAAGAAACCGTCTCACCAGAAAAAAAGTCCTAGACCAGATGGCTTCTCAACTGAATTCTACAAGACATGCAGATAAGAGCTGATATCAATCTTATTGAAAGTATTCCAGGCAATTGAGAAGGAAAGAATTCTCCTAGCTCATTTTGTGAAGCTTAGTATCATCCTGATACCCCAAACCGGCAAATACTCAACAAGGAGAGAGAATTACAGACCAATAACCCTGATGAACATAGACACAAAAATTCTCAACAAGAGTCTAACAAATCATATCAAACAGTATGTGACAAAGATTACCACAACTAGGCAGATCTCATTTCCAGGATGCAGGGCTGGTTCAACATGTGCACCAGGCAAGAGAAGGAAATCAGGAGTATCCAAATAGCAAAAAAGGAAGTTAAGCTATTCCTCTTTGCAGATGATAAGAGTCTGTACCTAGAAAACTCCAGGGAGTCTGTCAAAAGCCTCTTGCACTGATAAGCAACTTTGGTAACGTCTCAGGTTACAAAATCAATGCTCAAAAGGCAGTTGCATTTCTATATGCAAGCCACAAGGAGGCAGAAAATCAAACAAAAAGCACAATCCCATTCACAATAGCCACCAAAAGAAATACCTTGGCATCCACCTAACCAGAGAAGTAAAAGATCTTTACAATGAGAGCTACAAAACACTGCTCAAAGAAACCAAGGATGACACAAAGGGAAAAACATCCAGTGCTCATGGATTGGAAGAATCAATATTGTCAAGATGTCCATCCTACCCAAGGCAATCTGCAGATTCAATGCAATACTCATCAAATTACCAACATCATTTTTCACAGACCTGGAAACAATACATTCATATGGAAACAAAAAAAGAGCACAAATAGTCAAAGCAATCCTCAGCAAAAGGAACCAAGCGGAAAGTAAATAAAGTTTAAAATCTGGAACTTTAAACTTTATTGCAAGGCTACAGTAACCAAAATGGCATGGTATTGAGACAGAAACATGGAAAGATACACACAGGCCAATGGAACAAGACAGAGATTCCAGACATTAAAACACGGTCTATTAACCAACTTATCTTCAACAAAGACACCAATAACAACCACTGGAGAAAAGGAGAGCATATTTAGCGAATGGTGCTGTGAAAACTGGCTTACCACATGCAGAAGAATGAAACTGGACCCCTACCATCACTGTATACAAAAATCAACTCAAATTAGATCAAGGACCTAAACTCTCAAAGTGTAAGAATCCTAGAAGAAAACGTAGAAAACACCCCTCTGGATATCAGAGTGGGCAGTGAATTCATGACCAAGACCCCAAAAGCAAATGCTACAAAAACTAAGATAGACAGGTAGGCCATCATCAAACTGAAAAGCTTTTGCCTAGCAAAAGAAACCATGAAAAGAGTAGAGACAGCCCACAGAATGTGAAAAAAAATTGCAAATTTAGCGTCTGACAAAGACCTAATATTCAACTTCTACAAGGAACTCGAAGTGAAAGGAAAAAACAAACAACCTCATTCAAAAGTGGGCAAAGGACATGACATACAGCCAACAGACACAGGAAAAACTGCTCAGACTCACTAATCAGAGAAATGCAAATCAAAACTTCAATGATATTTGACCTAAATACAGTAAGGATGGCTATCATTAATAAGTCATAAAACAATAGATGCTGGCATAGGAGTGGAGAAGAGGGAACACTTCTACACTATTGGTGGAAATGTAAACTAGTTCAACCTCTATAGAAAGCAGTGTAGCGATTCCTACGAGAACTAAAAATTGATCTTCCATATGATTCAGCAATCCCTCTCTGGGGAATATACCTGGAGAAACATAAATCATTCTACTAAAAAGATACCTACACACTCATGTCTATTGCTACACTATTCACAATAGCAAAAACATGGAACCAACCCAGCTACCCATGGAAAGTGGACTAGATAAAGAAAATGTGGTACACATGTACAATGAAGTATTACACATCCATAAAGAAGAACGACATCATAGCCTTCACAGCAACTTGGATGAAATTAGAGACCATCATACTAAGTGAACTATCACAGAAACAAAGAATTGAATACTATGTGTTCTCACTCATAAATGGGCCCTGATCACGAGTCATATTAGCACAGGGGTGAGCCCAGAGTTGCTGGGCACTACTAGGGAAGGGAGGAAGGAAGAGTATGGCAAGCCCATGACAACACAAAAGGTACCTTTTCCACTACCAGGGGAGGGAGGGCCACCTAGAAGCCCAAACTTCACCTGCATGCAGCTTACATATGTAGTAAATTCTCACTTGTACCTGCAGCTCTATAATCAATAAATAATTTAAGTATATTCGAAAAATGCAACTAAAATTTTACCAAATCAGGCCAAAATATTTACTTCTGAATTTTTTCAGTGCCATTTTGCAAATGACTTGAATCTTCATGTTTTGGTTTGCTTTATTACCCTAATAGTTATCAGCAACAGTTATTGATTGAGCTTTTACTTTTGGCCTAGCACAAAACCAGGTCAGTTCTGTATCTCAGTATAACATTTATAAGACATGTTAGCACAATCCTACACTGATTGATTGTTATTAGAACAACATAAAAGACAAAGAAATACTTGTCTAATAGCTACTATGTGTTGGTATTTTTCCAATTACTTTATAAATATTAACTCATTTAGTGTTTCTAGTAATTTTGTTGTTAGCCCCTTTCCACAAACAAGAAAACTAAAGCAAGAAAATACTGTACAGCTTGTCCAAAGTCACACAGCTAATAAGTGGCAGAAATGAGCTTTGAAACCAGGTGCTTGGTCTCCAAAAAGGATCTGCTAAACACTTCCTCTGTATTCTGATACCCTGACAAAAATTACCTTCAAAATTGGCTTCTAATGAGCTATAAAAGACATTTCATATATTCTTTGAAATTCAGTACGAGACGGTGTCCTAGTTTCTGTTTCCCCGAATCAGATGCTGAAATGCAGACTTGAGTGTAGATTGTTGATTTAGGAGGTGATCTCAGGAAGCATAGCAAAAAAAAAAAAAAGAGAGAGAAAACCCAGTAAAGGGTATGCTATTGAGAAAATTATCACTATGAGTAAAGGTGCTCAGTCCCCTGGGGATTTCAGTTCTGAATGTGCTTTATACAGTTTAGAAATTCCCCAATGAGGGGCAGAAAACTGGAGTATTTGTTCATGAAATCCCATCCCTCTTTGGTTGACAGCTTCCCAGGAATATTAAATCCCTGACATTCCAGGATATGCTGCTTAGGGCCTGAGCAAGCTTCCATAGGGACAGAGAAATTCCTTAGGTAGAACATCATGGCGGCCAGTTGTAGGAAAATTGTCCAACAATAGCTTCTGGTTAACTTGTAGGTTGGCCAAAGGAATAGGGAGCAGGAAATAGATGCTATGTGCTTGAGTAAGAAATAGCAGACATCTATTGTCTTTGCCTGCCAGCATTCAAACCACCAACTTTTGATAGTAGCACCTCAACTGCTTTTTAGTTAGAAAGCTATACATTTACTCTTTCCCTGTGGGTGAAGGTGGGTTCTTGTTAGTGTGGGGCTGGCCCCACTACCATTCAGCCTCTGGATTGGACATGAGATTCAGGAATTGTCAATCAGCATATTTCTTCCCTTGGACCCAATGATTGGTTTAGGATAGCATGTGAGGTAAACCTGTCTCTGAGACTCAGCTTAACAATTCTCAACTACTGCAAAAGATAAATTCTTCCCTCCAAGGCAGTTGAATTAGAAGGGCATACACCTATAGAGGCTGGTGGCTACCACATGGAGAAAGCCTACAAGACAGGAAAGCAGGGCTATAAAAAAAGAAACACAGATAGAAGCAGACAGGCAGATGATTCTGTCATGCCCAAACCACTCTACCCTTGAACGTCTCAATTATATGAGTCAATAAATTCTCTTTTTTGCTTAAATCAGCTTGAGACTTTCTCTTACCAGTACTACTTCTTCTTCAAAATGTTTTAATGCCATCACAGTCTCTTAACTTCTAAGTGTTTATTTTTCACTTAGAACCTTAGAATTTTTTATTGAAAAGGAACTTTGAAGTCATCTCGCTCAATTTTCTCAGTGTAGGAACACGATCTCAGGCTGTGCTGTCCAGTGTGGCAGCCACCAGAAACGTTTTGTTATGGGGCAGATGGGATATGGCAAGTTCAAATTGAAAAAATGCGCCGGAAGTATAAAATTCACACTGGATTTTGAAAATTTAGTCCAAAAAGAGAAGTAAAATATCCTGCACTTTAGGAAAAGTGCATATAGGAATATTGATTATGTGTTGAAATAAAAGTATTCTGGATGTACTGAGTTAAATAAAACTTACTATTAAACTAATTTCACCTACTTTTAAAATTTTTTATGTGGCTACTAGATAAAGTCACGTATGCAATTCACATTATATTTAAATTGAACAGGGCTACTCCCTGACAAAGGGTGATGCAGCCTCTGCTTCAACATGCAGTTCATTACCACCCTAGGCAGCCCTATTCATTATTGGACTACTCGGAGAGTTAAAAATGATTTTTTGCCTGCACATCCAAAATCCATCACTTTGGAACCACCACCTATTGACATTAGTTTTGCCTCCTGTGTATCACAGAGTATTGACTCCTCATTTATATTCAGCTTTTATGATTTGTTACTGGAAGATTGCCATCCAACCCGTCTCGCACAATCTTATGTAATAGGATATTATAGATATTTCTGACTGGTGCTTTGCTGGCAGGATCCTGTATTTGCATTAGCAACAGTTGCAGGTTTATTAGCCATGGTCTTTTTATGCCTAATGCTAAACCTGGTTGCACATTCTTGTGAAGCTATGGATAAGGTATAGACTTCTGCTTGAGACCCAGGAAGTCCCTTCTGCCCCTTCTGAACAAGAGAGATACAGAAGTTAGGGTCATCTATCAGAGATATTTTTCCAGCCGGCTCGGTGGCTCAGCCTGTAATCCCTCACTTTGGGAGGCTGAGGTGAGTGGATTGCCTGAGCCCGCGGGTTCAAGACCCGCCAGGGCAAGTTGGTGAGACCACATCTCTACGATAAATCAAAAATTAGATGGGCATGGTAGCGTGCGCCTGTAGTTCCGGCTGCTTGGAAGGCTGAGGTGGAAGGATCGCTGGATAGCGGGTCGAGACTGCGGTGGCCGGGAGCGGCCACTGCACTCCAATCTGGGCGACAGAGTGAGACTCCAACTCGGAAAAAAAAAAGTAAAACAGAGATATTTTTCCTTGCCCTGAGTCCTGTCATAGGAACCGAATATGGACTTTGGGATGAGTAAAGGGCAGTTGTCCACCAGAAAGGGTAGCTTTGAGTCCATTTTCAGCATACTAAACATAGTCTCTTTCAACATACCCACTCCAACTCAGGCCCCGTTGAGGCAGCCTGGTGCTAACACCAGGTAATGTAGTTTTCTTGTCATTAGTGTTCTTAATGAAATATCAAGATATTTAATTTCTTTTTTAAATTTAAAAATCCAAACAAGTAAAGTGGAATACTGCAAATTGCTATTTAAGTATGTCATGAAGATTTCAAGTTTCCAGTTCTTGACGTCTATTTTCATAATTAAACAGAATTCAAATCTTCCAAGAAAAAAGACATGGTGTAAAATGCTATTGTCTATAATTTTGATATATTCAAAGTGTATTCATTTTAATGTTGAGTGTATCCATGCTAAATGAAGTCTTTTTTATTGGTATTCTTTTCATTTCAGGAAATTAACACTCTTGAAAATAAAAACCATCTGTCCAAAATCAACTATTTTGTTAATTTCTTGTTGTTTCAACTTAGATTGCATCACTGATCCTCAGAATTCACATTTTAGTCAAATGATCAAATAACTTTTGCAGGAAAACTTTTTATTGCAAATCAATTTTCTAATAAGAAAGGTAAATAACGCGATTATAAAAGTTTATGCCAAGCACTAATTAGATTATCCAGGATTTGTGGACACAATAATATACCTCAGTTATCCAGACATGTAACTTAAGAAGAATAAATTGTGTGATGATGAATATAATTCACAATATCGATAGATGCTGAGGCACTTTTTGGTTCTTTAAACCCCTCACAATTGTCATGTTTCACTACTGTCATCAATCACAGATTGAAGTTCTATCTACATGATGCTTCAAACATTTTGTTAATTCTGTTTATTCAACCCAGTTAATTCAGTATGAAAAAAATTTACAAGTTCATTTTACCAAAATAGTTGATAAGAGTCATAGCCTAAGAAGGTTTTACAGAGACAGTATGAAGAGCCAGGGCTCTCATTCTATCTCACTGTTCCTTCAAGTCATTTTGCTCCTTCTTCCACTTACAATAAACTGTATCATCCTATGATGCTTCTTCTCCCCTAGTTAAAGGAGCTTTCTCTGTATCACCAAAGTTTCTAAAATCTCATCTTTAGAACATTCCTGGACAATTAAAAGAGTTTAGGTGATTCCCTAAGTAGTTTAGAGATTCGGCCATCCTCAGAAAGCTTCTCAAGTTATTCCTTCTCACCTTCTACCATAGAATATGTAAATATTGTATTCCCTAATGACCTTTCTTTATGTGGGGGACGCATTCAAGGTGACACTCAACAATTCTCCCCTTCTGGTATTCATCTTCTCTTGAGTGTGAGTAGCACATGGGATTTGCTTCTAACTAATAGAATATGGCAAAGATGGTGGTATGTCCATGCCGTGATTTATTATATTATATGGCAAGAGTACTAGGATGTCACTCCCATGATCATGTTATGTTGTATAAGACTGGGAGGGCCAGGTGCAGTGGCTCATACCTGTAATCCCAGCACTTTGGGAGGTCAAGGCAGAAATATCACTTGCACTTGAAGGCAGGAGTTTGAGACCAACCTGGCAACAAAGCAACACCCTGCCTGTATAAAACTAAAATTTTAAAAAATTAGCTGAGTCTGATGGTGTGGGCCTGTAGACCCAGATACTTGGGAGGCTGGGGCAAGAGGATCACTTCAGCTTAGCAATTTGAAACTGCGGTGAGCTATGATTGCACCACTGCACTCCAACTTAGGAAACAAAGTGATACCCAGTCTGAAAAAAAAAAATACTTGGAAGGCTGCAGGCTGCACAGACACTGGAGAGAACCGAACTTTACTCCAAACATCCCTGACTAACTGGATTACTGCATGCCTGTGCAAATCTGAAAAGCACAGAAGAAACTGAAGGACAGGGAAGATCTATTCATTGCCTGAATTTTTCCTGTACACCATACTCCACACACAGATGCATCAGCAGAGTATGAGAGATTTACTAGCTTTAGGTGTGTCTTAGTTGAGCTGCTATTAACAGAATATCATAGGCTGAGTGACTTAAACATATTTTTCACAATTCTGGATGGTGGGAAATCTAAGATCAAGGTACCAGCAAACCCAGTGTCTGGGTGAGAGTTCACTTGCTAGTTTGCAGATGGCTATTTTTCATCCAACTTCACATATTGGAGAATGAAAGAGAAAGAGAGAGAGAGAGAGAGAGAGATCAAGCTCTCATGCATCTGTTTATAGGGCACTAATCACATTCATGAGGGCTCCACCCTCCTGACTTAATTATCTCCCAAAAGTTTCAATTTCTGATTCCATTGGGAGCTAGAATTTCAACATATGAATTTGGAGAGAGAGATACAATACATTCAGACCATAGCAAGTTGTTTGAGAAAACTTCTAACCAATCATTGACCAATCACTAAGTTATGCAGACATGCTAGTGACCTCTATGATCCCATGATTAAAAAAAAAATTAAGTTAAAAAAGTTAGCAGAGACTTCAGCAACCATACACCAAGATTAAGTCCAAATAAGTTATTTTAATGCAAAACAAAGCAAACCAGCAACAACAACAAAAAAAAAAACAAATGGGGGGAGTAGAGAAAGCAGAATCCAGAGTTGCTGTTATACATTACCTAAAATATTCAGGTTTTTTATTCTTTTTTTATTATCATAAAGATATGGGACACAATTGAGGGTTAGGTATTCAAACGTTGATTATGCAAGTACCCTTGTTAATGAGGCATGCCCCTCTCTCCCCTAGCAGTTTCCCTCAACTGCAAGTCCCACCCCCCCAACAGTTTTCTACTACTGGAATCCCTTTCTTATAGCATTATAATTGTTCAAGATCGACTTGTGAGTGAGAACATATGGTACTCTGTTGTTTCTGTAATTGATCATTGAGTATGAAAGACTCGGAATCCATCCAAACTATTGCAAAGTCCATATGTTTGCCCTTCTTAATGGCTGCGTAATATTCCATTGTGTATATGTACCACATTTTTTTTATCCAGTCCAGTTTCAATGGGTAACATGGTTGGGTCTATGTTTTTGCTATTGTGAATAGAGCTGCAACAAACATATGTGTGCAGGTATCTTTTTTGTAGAATGATGTGAGTTCCTCCAGGTATATTCCCAATAGGGTAATTGCTGGGTCATACAGAAGGTCAATTTCTAATTCTTTCAGAAATCGCCATTCTGTCTTACACAGAGGTTTCACTAGTTTGCATTCCCACCAGCAGTGCAGAAGCATTCATTTTTCTCTGCATCCTTGCCAGCATGTGTTGTTTGTTTTATTAATGATGGCCATTCTTAGTGGGGTGAGGTGGTATCTCAATGTGGTTTTGATTTGCATTTCTCTGATGATGAGTGAGGCTGACCACTTTTTTATGTGTCTGTTGGTTGCCCATATGTCTTCTTTAGAGAAGTGTCTATTCATGTCTTTGGCCCACTTTTTAATGGGGCTGTTTTTTTGTTGTTGTTTTGTTTTGTTTTGTTGGCACATTGAGTTCCTTGTAGATCCTAGATGTTAGGCCTTTGTCAGAGATACAGTTGGCAAATATTTTTTCCCATTCTATGAGCTGTCACCCTGCTCTCCTGATGGTTTCTTTTGCTTTGCAGAAGCTCGTTAGTTTGATGAGGTCTCACTTGTCTATATTATTTCTTAAGGTATGGGCATTTAGGGTTCTGAATAGAATTTGGTTGCCAGTTCCAATTTCCATAAGGGTGTCTCTCCTGCATTTTCTAAGATTCTTATAGTTTGAGGTTTTACGTTTAGGTCTTTGATCCATTTAGAGTTAATTTTTGTGTATGGTGATAGGTAGGGGTCCTGTTTCAATCTTCTACAAGTGATGAGTCAGTTTTCCCAGCACCATTTACTGAATAGGTTCTCCTCTCCCTTGTAGTTGTTGTTGGAGGCTTTGTAAAAGATGAGTTGGTTGAGGTATTCAGGCTTTGCTTCTGGAATCTCTATTCTGTTCCATTGGTCTATGCGCCTGTTCTTATACCAATACCAGGCTATTTTGATTCTGTAACCTTATAGTAAAGTTTGAAGTCTGGAAGTGTGATACCTACTTTTTCGCTTCTTCTGCTAAGGATTGTTTTGGCTATTTGTGGTCATTTATGTTTCCATATGAATTTCTGTATTGTCATTTCCAGGTCTGAGAAGAATGATGTTGGTAACTTAGTGAGCATTGGATT
The DNA here is from genome assembly GCA_027257055.1 of Cephalopachus bancanus. Classification (NCBI taxonomy): domain Eukaryota; kingdom Metazoa; phylum Chordata; class Mammalia; order Primates; family Tarsiidae; genus Cephalopachus; species Cephalopachus bancanus. The sequence continues at coordinate 414,940 of JAPVLO010000096.1, read as the reverse complement.
GAATCTGTAGATTGCCTTTGGTGGGATGGACATTTTAACAATGTTGATCCTTCCTATCCATGAGCATGGAATATTTTTCCATTTGTTTGTGTCTTCTTGGATTTCTTTGAACAGTGTTTTGTAGTTCTCATTGTAAAGTTCTTTCACTTCTCTGGTTAGGAAGATGCTGAGCATTTCTTTCTTTCTTTTTGTGGCTATTGTGAATGGGATTCTGCTTTTAATTTGGGTCTCGGCCTGCTTGTTGTTGGTGTATAGGAATGCAACTGTCTTTTGCTTGTTTATTTTGTACCCTGAGACTTTGTCAAAGTCCTTTATCAGTGCAAGTAGGTTTTTGACAGATTCTGTTGGATTTTCAAGGTATAGGATCATATCATATTATCAAAGAGGGATAACTTGACTTCCTCTTTTCCTATTTGAATAACCCGGATTTCCTTCTCTTGTCTAATTACCTGAGCTAGGACTTCCAACATAATGTTGAACAAGAGGAGTGAGAGTGGGCAGCCTTGTCTTGTTCCAGTCTTCAGGTGAATTCCAGTTTCTGTCCATTTAACAATATGTTAGCTGTGGGTTTGTCGTAGATGGCACTTACTATTTAGAGGTATATTCCTTATATAACTGGGTGTTTGAGGGTTTTTGTCAAGAAGGGATACTGGATTTTATCAAAAGCTTTTTCTGCATCGAATGAGATAATCATGTGGTTCTTGTTTTTACATCTGTTGGTGTATTTAATTACATTTATGGTCTTGTGAATGTTGAACCAAACCTGCATCCTGGGAATGAAGCCTACTTGGTCATGGTGGATGATTTTTGAGATTTGTTTTTAGATCAAATTTGCTAGAATATTTTTGATTTTTGAATCTATGTTTATAAGGGATATTGGCCTGTAGTTCTCTTTTTTTGTTGTTGGATCTTTACGTAGTTTGGGTATCAGTGTGATGTCAGCTTCATAAAATGATTTGCGGAGAATTCCATCTTTCCCAATTGACTGGAATACTTTCAATAGGATTGGTTTCAGCTCCTCCTTGTACGTTTTGTAGAATTCTGCTGGAAATCCATCTGGTCCATGGCATTTTTTTTTTGGTAGGTTGTTTTCGTATGATAGAGTCAATTTCCTGTGTTACTATTGGACTATTTAGTGCCTCAATGTCTTCTTGTTTCCACCTGAGGAGGTCGTATGATGTCAAAAAGTCCTTCTTTTCATTTAGGTTATCAAGTTTGTTTCCACATAGGTGTACATAGTAATCTCTGATAATCTTTTGTATTTCTTCAGGGTCAGTTGTGATTTGGTCTTTTGTAATTCTGATTGTGTTTATTTGGGCTTTTTCTCTCTTTTTCTTGGTCATTCTGGTTAGGGGTCTATCAATCTTGTTAATTCTTTCAAAGAACCAGTTTTTTGTTTTGCTGATGTTTTCTATGATATTTTTGTCTTCTATGTCCCATGTTTGTGTTCTTATTTTTGTGATTTGGATTCTTCTGCTAAAGTTGGGGTTTTGGTGGTCTTCTCTTTCCAGCTTCTTTAGTGGATTTTTTAGGCTCTCCACTTGTTCTTTATGTGTGCTCATAGAAATATAAATTCCCCTCTTAAAACTGTTTTCATGGCATCCCAGAGGTTTTGGTAAGATGTTTTTTCATTTTCATTTGTTTGCAGAACTCTTTTAATTTCTGCTTTGATTTCAGTGTTGACCCTGTAGTTGTTCAGCATCATGGTGTTTAGTGTCCATGTCTTTGTGGGCTTTAGGGAAATGTTGTTGGTGTTGATATTTATTTTTATTCCACTGTGGTCTGAGAATGTTGATGACAAGATTTCAACCTTATGGAATTTGTTTATGCTTGATTTATGGCCAAGGATGTGATCAATCTTGGAGTATGTTCCATGTGATGATGAGTAGAATGTATATTCTGTGTTTGTTGGGTGGAATAATCTGTAGTTATCCATTAAGTCCATTTGGTTGAATGTCAAGTTTAGGTTCTGGATCTCCTTGTTGATTTTTTGCCTCGATGATCTATCTAGGGCTGTTAGTGGGGTATTCAAGTCCCTTGCTATAATAGTGCTAGACCCAATATCTTTTTTTAGTTTACTTAGTAGTTGCTTTATAAATGCTGATGCTCCTGTGTTGTGTGCATATATTTTTAGGATTGATATTTATTGTTGATGGATTGAACCTTTTATCGTTATGTAGTATCCTTTTGCATCTTTTTAAATTTTTGATAGTTTAAAGGTTGTTTTGTCTGATATTAAGATCGCAACTCCTGCCTTCTTTTGTGATCCATTTGCCTGGAAACTCATTTTCCATCCTTTAACTTTGAGTCTGTGTGTGTCCCTTGTGGTGAGATGATTCTCCTGGATGCAGCAAATAATTGGGTCATGGTTTCTTATCCAGTTTGTCATTCTATGTCTTTTTAGTGATCCATTTAGTCCATTCACATTCAGATTGATTATTGAAATGTGATTGTTTTTTGCTGTCATGAGGTTCTTATAAAATTTTTTCTTTGCTTGTTTTCCTTTGGCTTTGAGGGTAATGTATGTGTGTGTTTTCAAGTTTCTTGTTTCACTGTATTCTCTGTTGATTCTGTGCTCTGCTGTTCTCTTGAGAAGTGTGTGGTCATTCTTTCTTTCTTTCTTCTGTGCTTGATACCTTTTTAAGTGTCTACTGCATAGCTGGTCTGTAAGCTGCTTAATCTCTTAGGGATTGAATGTCTGGGAAGGATTTTAATTCTCCATCACTGATAAAGCTGAGCTTGGCTGTATAGGAAATTCTTGGTTGAAATTGTTTATCTTTGAGGACTTTGAATATAGGGCTCCAGTTCCTTCTTGCTTATAGTGTTTCTGCTGCTAGGTTTGCTGCTATGCTGATTGGTTTTCCCCAGTAGGTAGTCTGACCTTTCTCTCTTGCTGTCTTTAAGATTTTTTCTTTTGTGCCTGCTTTGTATAGGTGAATTACTATGTGTCTAGGAGTTGATCTTCTCATTTGATATCTTGTGGGGGTTCTCTGTATCTCTGGTGCTTAGCTGATCACATCTCTGGTGAGATGGGGGAAATTTTCCTGGATTACCTCCTGTAATACTTGCTCAAAGTTGTTCTCTATTTCCCTTTCTTCTTCTGGGATACCAATCAGGGCTAGGTTCAGCCTCTTGATATAATCCCTTGCACATCCCTTGTAGGCATTGTTCTTTCTTTCTGACACTTCTTTCTAAGTTTTTTACAGATTTGGTTAATTCCATGTTCTAGTCTTCAAGTTCTCAGATTCTTTCTTCAGCTAGATTAGTTCTGCTTTCCTTGCTTGTCATCTTGTTATTTACTTCTTGGATGAAATTTTTTTATTGCCAAAATCTCTGTTACAAGTTATTTCATTGTTAGAGCTTGTCTTTCTTGAGTCTTATTTACTTTTTCCATCCTTTCCTTAATCCCTGTCATATTCTGGGACCAGTTTGGTGACTTCCATTGCTTGGGCACCAAGGTCTGATTTTTCAATTTTGTCTTTGGTATACTTGAAATTGACTGAGATCTTCCTTTGGTTTTTCCTCATTTGTGACAGATCTCTTATTTTTCTCTTTAGTTCTATTATTTAGTGTCAGTGGGAGAGGCTTTCCCTTCTGATAATTGCTCGGTCCTCTACTCTTCCCTGATCTGGACTCTGGATTTGTTCTATTTTAAATAGGATGGTGAATGGGAAGCTTTGCTGTCTCTTGTAGTTTTTGAAATTCAAATAAAGTAGAGGATGGGGCACTAGGATTCAGAAACATTGCAAATTACAAGGTGCACTTATTGTGGTATGTGTTCCCTGAGACCCACTCCTCACCACCACTCTATATGACGATGCAAAGCAAAAACCAATGTAAAAAACAGTTGAACACACACACACACACACACACACACACACACACACACACACAAAACAAACTGGAATAACAACAGAGTGAAACAAAACAAACAACAACAAAAACCAAGAAAACTAAACCCACATACACAAAGTGAATAGAGAAGAAAAACAGAAAGACACCTTAAACTCTAAAAAATGAAAATAAAAAACCCAGAAAAACAAAAGAGCAAAAACAAACCAACAACAAGAACAAAACTGAAAGATGACCACTCAATCATTCACATACACACATAAATAGAAAACAAAAAATAAAAGAAGAAACAGAAAAAGAAAAGAAGAAAAATTGGAGGGGAATGCAGATAAAACCTTCACATACACATTCATGCAGAAAGGAAAAATATTTTTTAAATAGATGAACTAACAAATAGTCACAAAATTTTTAATTTTTTTAAATTGAAAATTTAAAAAAAAAACCTGCCCTGTTGTGGCAGGCTCTGTAATTCTTCCTCTATTCACGTCTCTCCTGCAGAGCCACCTCTCTCCTCAGTGTCCAAAGCAGGGAAGAAAGAGGGCAGTGGAGGTGGGTGGGTCTGCAGTCCTCCCCTCCCACTCTCATGTAGTCAGGGAGATCTCCTCCAGTGGGGAGGTACAGGATTATCTCTTCCCCAGGTATGTACTCACAGAGAATGTTCCAGTCAGGCCTATCCTGGAATGGAGCAGCCTCTTCCTGGATTTGTCCCTCCTAGTTGTGGCCCAGCTGTGTGGGTCGGATATTCAGAGGGTTGCTGGGGAGGAGGGAGTTTGGGTCAGCCTTGGACTCACCACTCATCTCTTTGGAGTTCTTCCTTGTCCTTTTTTGGCCACACCCTTTATCCTGCAACTGGATCAGTACTCCTCAGGTCCCTCCAAAGTTTGTGCTTTCAGGATATTCCCTCTGGGTCATGATCAATCCCTGAGTAGCTGATCCGCCAGTCACAGATCAGATCTGCTGCTCCATGGTGAGAAATTCGGAACACTTTCCTACCCCGCCTTCAAGATGGTGGTGGAATGCCTCTCTTGTCCTCTTTTGTGTGACTTTGCCTCTGGACTCCCTCCAAAGCCCATGCTGTCAGTGCCCTGCCAGGTGCTGAAGTGGTGATGCAAAGCCCAGAGCCAGTAGTCTCTCTCCTGCTGCAATGATGAGGGAGAGCCTGGGGCGATGGTTTCTCCCCGTTGCTTTTTTTGCAGAAAAACTTTTGTCTGTTGAAAAAAATGTTGCTCAGTTTCTGTGACCTGGGAAGTACCTGGGACAAAACAGAGGAGCTGCAGCACCAGCTGATGCACAAGGGGCCTGCCACTTGTTCATGAGCCCCTACTTAGACAGTATCTCCCAGTATTTTCTTCTCAGGGAGGGTTTTTTGATTAAAAAAAGAAAATAGAGAATGGCACTTGGCTTCTGCATCCCAGGAGTCACTAGGGTCCAAGCCCAGATGCTGTGGCACCAGCCATTGCACCAGGAGAGCCCTGGCCACTAGCTCCCTCACTCTCACACGCCCACTCGCTCACCAGCCTGTGTGCAAAATTTTCCATACACTCACAACTCACACAGGGACTCACATAGGCAGACTGACTCGGCAGCCATCTTCTCGAGCAGCCTCAAATATTCAGGTTTTAAAAACAACAGCAAAATGACACATACAAAGAAACAGGAAAGTGTGATTCATACTCCAGGGGAAAAAAAATAGTAAATAGAAATTGTCTCTGAGTGGGCTCAAATGTTGTATTTAGCAGGCAAAGATTTTGAAAGATTTTGAAGTACCAATTTTAAAAAGTTCAAAATTTAAAGAATTAATGTTTAAATAATTAAAAGGAAAATTTAATGACAATGTTTCTACAAGAGAAAATCTCAATAAAGAAATAGAAAATATAAAAACAACCAAATTGTTACTCTAGAATTGAAAATTACACTAACTGAAATAAAAATTTTCTAAATGGGTTTAATAAGAGATTTTAAATGGCAGGAAAATAATTAAATGGATAAATAGAAATTATCCAGTCTAATAAAAATGAAAAATAGACAGCATCTCAGACATTTGGAGACAATATAAAACATAGTATAAGTGTAATTAGGGTTCCAGAAGGAAGTATGAGAGGGAAAATGGCAAAAATAAACTTTTGAAGAGCTGATAACCTATAGTTTATCAAATTTAATGACAAAATGATCTGCAGATCCAAGAAAATTGGCAAACTTCAAGTAGAATATACAAAGGAGATTCAAACCTAGATGCATCCTAGTTAAACTGTTGAAAGTCAAAAAGAAAGTCTTGAAAGCAGAAAAGGAAAAACAATACATAAAATACAATGAAATCAAATAAGATTTACACATGGCTTCCTATAACCGAACCTTGAACAACTATCATAATACTGTGAAAAGGGCATTGGAGGTAGTGGGAAACTGCCAGAGGAAGGGGGATGGGATTGGCAGTTGAGGGACACTGCCCAGAGGAGAGAGAAGCACACCTCATCAACAGAGGTGCCTGCATAATGAGCATTTGTATACCTAACCCTGAATTGTACCCCACGTCTTCAAAAAAAAAAAAAAAATTTAAAGAAACAAAGAAGGCTAGAAAGCCCAGGAGATTGAGACCAGCATGGACAACATAGTGAAAGATCTCTTCTCTGAAAAAGAAAGAAAGAGATAGAGAGAGAGAGAGAGAGAGAGAGAGAGAGAGAGAGAGAGAGAGAGAAGGAAAGAAAGAAAATGAAGGAGGTTTTCAAATAAATATCAATGCTCACTTTGAGAAACTAGAAAAAGAAGAGTAGACTATTGCTAAAGCAAGTAAAAGCAAAGATAAAACAAAGAGTAAAGCAGAAATCAAAGAAATAAAAATAGAGAAACATTTGAAGAATGCAAATTAAAATTCCAATAAGTAGCACTACAGCCTATTAGAATGATTTAAATTTAAAAGACTGGCAATACAAAATGATGGTATTGAATGTCTATACAAGCAACAGTAAGTATGTAAAGGAATTAGAACACTAATAAAATAATTGGAAATTAAAATGCTGTAACTACTTAAGAAACATAGTTCAACAATTTCCTAAAAACTTAAATATACACCTATCATGTTATCCAGTCATTCTCCTCCTAGATATTTACTCAAGATAAAAGAATGTATATCCATACAAAGATTTGTACACACATACTCAAAGAAACTTAATTAGCAGTAGGCAAAAAATAGAAATAACACAAATATCCATCAATAGGTATGGTAATAATACTGAAAATATGTTGATGTGCTAATTTACCATTTGTATATCTTCTTTGGTGAATTCTGTTCAAATCTGTTATCTACTTTTTATTGGCTTGTTTGCTTTCTTATTATTAAGCTTTGAGAGTTATTTGTAAATTCTGGACATAAGTATTTTTTCTGAATATTTTCTTTTGCAGAGCAGAGGTTTTTATTTTGATGAAGCCAAATTTATCATTTTTTTCTTTCATGGATTTTCATCTATGTTCCTGTCTTTCGGGGATCACTGTTCTTTATGACTGTTATAAAATATTTTGAAAAAAAATTATATTAAGAAATGTATCTATTTTGTTGTTGTTGTCGTTGTTGTTGTTTCAAGGGGAAAAGTAAATCTAATCCCCAATATTTCATTTTGGTCAGAAGCAGAAGGCTGGTGTGTTACTTTAAATTTATTCTATGTCCAATATCTAATGATCTAGAGACATTATATAATAATTTACATATTTTTATTCCCCTGAAAATTATTTGGTCAAACAGTGGTCACATTCCTGCAGAAAACAGCAGGCTGGAGCAGTGTGACCTTTAGTTTGGTTACCTAACTCTTTACCCAAATAAACTTTCTGATTCAATTGGAAAAAAAAAAATAGAAAAACAGCAAAAAAATCAGTACAACCAAAGGTTTGTTCTTTGAAAAGACCAACAAAACTGATAAGCATTTAGATAGATTGACCAAAAAAAAAAAGAAAAGAAAAGAAAGAAGGTATAAATTACAAAGATCAGAAATGAAAAAAGGTACATAATTACTGGTTTTACAAATTAAAGGATTATAAGAGAATACCATAGTAACTTTATGCCAACATTTTTTTTTTTTAATTTCAAGAGCTTTGAGGTGTATAAACAGCTTTGGTCTGGGCTTTAAGTGTACCCACTACCTTCATCTGTGCACACTGTACCCATTAGGTCATTTTTTGTCCCTTCATTCCTTCCCTCCCTCCTTCTGAGTCTCCAGTGTCCATTTTTCCATTCTGTATGTCTTTGCTTAACCTTAATTTAGCTCTCACTTATAAGTGAGAACACACAGTGTTTGATTTCTGTTCCTGAGTTAGTTCATTTAGGATGATGTTCTCCAATTCCATCCAAGTTATTGCAAAATATGTTAGTGCATTCTTTTTGGTGGCTGAATGGTATTCCCCAGTTTCTATAGATCAAATTTTTATTATCCACCTATCAGTTTGGGGGCATTTAGGTTGATTCCACATCTTTGCAATTGTGAATTGTGCTGCGATAAGTATGTAGGTACAGGTATCTTTTTTACATAATGGTCTCTGACCTTTGGGGTAGATACCAAGTAGTGGAATTAAATGGTCTACTTCTAGATGTTTCAGAAATCTCCATAGCGCTTTCCATAGAAGTTGTACTAATTAACACTGCCAACAGTACATAAGTATTCCCTTTTCTCCGTATCCATGTCAGCACCTTTTTTTTTTTTTCTTTTTAATAAGGGCCATTCTTACTGGTGTAAGATGGTATATAATTGTGGATTTATTTACATTTCCCTGATGATAAATGATGTTGAACATTTTTTCATGTTTGTGGTCCATTTAATATATCTTTTTTTAAGAGATGTCTATTCATGTCATTCACCCACTTTTTAATGGGGTTATGTGCTTTTTTCTTACTGATTTATTTGAATTCTTTGTAAAATATTAGCCCTTTGTCAGATGTATAGTTCATGAATATCTTCTCCTATTCTGTAGGTTGCTTGTTAGTTCTGTTTATTATTTCTTTTGCTGTGCTAAAGCTTTTTAGTTTAATTAAGTTCCACTTGCTTAGTTTTGTTTTTTGTTGAATTTGCTTTGAGGGTTTTAGCCATAAATTATTTGCCTTGACCAATGTCCATTAGAGTTTTTCCTAGGTTTTCTTCTAGGATTTTTATGATTTCAGGTCTGGCATTTAAATCTTTAATCTATCTTAATTTTTGTATATGGAAAGAGATAAGGATCAAGTTTCATTTTCCTGCATGTAGCTGTCCAATTTTCCCAGCACCTTTTGCTGAATAGGGTGTCATCTTCCCAGTGTAGGTTTTTGTCTGTTTGTCAAAGATCAGTTTGTTGTAAGTATACAAGTTAATTTCTGGATTCTCTATTTTGTTCCATTGGTCTGTGTGTCTGTTCTTGTACCTGCATCATGCTGTTTTGATTACTAAAGCCTTGTAATATAATTTGAAATCATCTTCCAGCTTTGTTCCTTTTGTTTAGGATTGTTTTGGTTATTCTGGCTTTTTTTTTTTTTTGGTTCCATGTTAATTTTAGGGATGGTGTTTCTAATTCTGTGAAAAATGACAATAGTTTGATAGGAATTGCATTGAATCTGTAGATTACTTTGGGTAATGTGTTTATTTTAACAATATTGATTCTTCCAATCCATAAGCAAGGAATGTTTCTCTGCTTGTTTGGATTCTCTGCAATTTATTTCATCAGAGTTTTGTAATTCTCCTTGTAGATATCTTTCACTGCCTTAGCTAAATGTATTCCTAGGTATTTTAGCTTTTTGACTGCTATTGTAAATGGAGCTGAGTTTTTTATTTGAGTCTCAGTTTGGTTGTTATTGATGCACAGCAATGATACTGATCTGTGTGCATGTTGATTTTGTATCCTGAAAGTTTACTGAATTCATTTATCAAGTCCAGAAGTCTTGGAGAAGTCTTTAAGATTCTCTAGGTATAAGATCATATTGTTGGCATACAAATATAGTTTGATTTCTTCTTTTCTTATTTGGATACACTTTATTTTTCTTGCCTGATTATGCTGGTCAGGACTCTAATACTATGTAGAATAAGAGTGGTGCAAGTGGCCATCCTTGCCTTGTTCCAGGTCTGAGGGAAAATACATTCAACTTTTCCCCATTCAGGATGACATAGACTGTGTTTGTCATATATGGTTTTTATTATTTTGAGGAATGTTCCCTCCATGTATATTTTGCTGAGGGTTTTTACATTGAAGGGATGCTGGATTTATCAAATGCTATTCTGCATCTATTGAAATAAAATATTTTTAAAATTCTCTTTATGTATTGGGTCACATTTATTGACTGCATATTTTGAACCACACTTACTTCAAGGGATAAAACCCACTTAATTATGGTGCATTTTTTTATGTGCTGCTGAATTTAGATTGCTAATATTTTGCTGAAGATTTTCATATCTATGTTCCTAAGGAAAACTGTTCTGTAGTTTTCTTTTTGCTGTGTCTTCTCCTGGTTTTGGTATCTGAGTGATACTATATTTGAGAATGAGTTAGGGAGAATTCCTTTCTCTTCAATTTTGTAGAATAGCCTCAGTAAAATTGGTATCAGTTTTCTTTGAAGATCTGGTAGAATTCAGCTGTGAGTCCATCAGGTCCTGGGCTTTTTTTTTTGTTAGGAGATTCCTAATTACTGTTTCAATCCCACTACTTATTATTGGTCTGTTTAGGGTTTCTAGTTCTTCCTGATTCAAGATTGGGGGATTGTATGTTTCCAAGATTTTATCCATTTCCTCTAGACTATTTATTTTGCATAGAGGTGTTCAGAATAGTCTTGGATGATCTTTTGAATTTCCATCATATCAGTTGTAATGTTTCCATTTTCATTTCCAATTGGACTAATTTGAATCTTCTTTTTTAATTTCTTAATTAATCTACCTAGCAGTCTATCAACTGTGTTTATCTTTTCACAGAACTTTTTGTTTCATTGATCTTTTGCATTTTTTTAATTTCAATTTCATTTTGTTCTGCTCTGATCTAGTATTTATTTTCTTCTGCTAGCTTCAGGTTTGATTTGTTTGTGTTTTTCCAGTTCCTTGGGGTGCGATGTTAGGCTGTCAATATATGCTTTTTTAGTCTTATTAATGTTGGCCTTTAGTCGGGCTCGGTGGCTCAGCCAGTAATCCTGCACCTTTGGGAGGCTGAGGTGAGTGAATTGCCTGAGCCCGTGGGTTCGAGACCCGCCTGGGCAGCGAGACCTCATCTCTACAATAAATCAAAAAATCAGCTGGGCATGGTAGCGCATGCCTGTAATTCCAGCTACTTGGAAGGCTGAGGTGGAAGGATCGCTGGAGCCCAGCAGGTGGAGGCTGCGGTGGCCGAGAGCGGCCACTGCACTCCAGTCTGGGTGACAGAGTGAGACTCCAACTCAAAAAAAAAAAAAGTTGGCCTTTAAGTACTATAAGTTTTCCTCTGAATACAGCTTAAGCTGAGTCCCAGAGGTTTTAATAATTTGTTTCACTGTTGTCATTTGCTTTGAGGAATTTTTTTTAGTTATTATAGCATAGTTTTCTTTTTTATTCTTAGGAAACTTAGCTTACCCATCTATGAAACAGAAATAGCAGATTTTCACATCATATTTTAGGATAAGTGGCATTGTATTATGATAGTACCAGCAACCTATCAAGAAAAACGCTTCCATAAAGAACATAGCAAAATAAATCAATGAAATGGGTAATGTCATATAAAAATAAAATATGAGATCAAATGAGAGATGTCAGAGATTCAGATATTTGTATATCTATGTTCATATTATTCACAACAGCCAAAAAGTGAAAACAATTCAAATGTACATTGACAGACGATGGTTGAACAAAATGAGGCAATACACAATGCAATGTCATTCAGCCTCAAAAAAAAAAAAAAGGAAATTCTGATATCTGGTACAACATAGATGAACCTTGAAATCTTTATGCTAAGGAAAATAAACCACATAAAAAGAACAGCTATTATCTGATTTCACTTACATGAAGTACCTAGAATAGCCAAATTCAAATTCATAGAGACAGAAAGTAGAGTACTAGTTACTAGAAATCGGGGAGAGGAGGAATTGTTTAATGTGTCAGAATTTTAGTTTGGGATGATGAAAAAGTTTGGAGATAGATAGTGGTGATGGCTGCACAAAAATCTGAATGTACTTAATGCCACTACTGAAGTATGTATTCTAAAATGGCTAAAATGCTGAATTTTATGTTATGCTATATATGTATATGTTAATATCCATATTGATTTCATTTTTGACTTAAGGATCATTCAGAAGCATTGTTTATTCCATGTTTCTGTTTGGTTTTGTGATTTCTTCTTGAAGTTAATTTCTAATTTTATTCCACTGTGGTCTGAGAAGGTACTTGATATGATTTTGATTTTTTTTAATTTATTGAAACTTGATTTGTGGCCTATCATATATCTATTTTGGGAAACATTCCGTGTGCTGATGAGAAAAATGTATATTCTGTAGTTGGGGGATGGATTTTCTATAGATGTCTGTTAGTTCTATTTGCTCTAGAGTCTGGATTAACCTTAATTTTTTCTGCTGTTGTTGTTGACTTTCTGCCTTGAGGATCTGTTTATCGCTGTCAGTGGAGTGTTGAAGTCTCCCACTATTAATGTATTGCTGTCTATCTCTTTTCTTTTTCTTTTTTTTTTTTTTGAGTTAGAGTCTCACTCTGTCGCCAGGCTGGAGTGCAGTGGCTGCTCCCGGCCACCACAGCCTCAACTTGCTGGGCTCCGGCGATCCTTCTGCCTCAGCCTTCCGAGTAGCCAGAATTACAGGTGCGCGCTACCAAGCCCGGCTAATTTTTTGATTTATTGTAGAGATGAGGTCTCGCCTGCCCGGGCAGGTCTCGAACCCGCAGGCTCAGGCAATCCACTCACCTCAGCATCCCAAAGGCGCGGGATTACAGGCTGAGCCATGGAGCCCGGTTTATCTCTTTCTATGTCTAGTAGAATTTGCTTTATAAAGTTGGGGGCTCTGGTGTTAGATGTATATATTTTTTATCCTGTTACATCTTCTCATTAGATTGATCCTTTTATCTTTGTATAATAACCATTTGCATCTTTTTAATGTTTGTCTGTTGTTAATTTAAAATCTGTTTTATCTGATTGAGAATAGCTACTCCTGTTCATTTTGGTTTCCATTTGTGTGAAATATTTTCCCCCACTCTTTTACATTGAACCTATGGGAGTCTTGTGTTAAATAGGTCTCTTGAAGACAACAGATTTTTGGGGTGTACGTGTGTGTGTGTGTGTGTGTGTGTGTGTGTGTGTGTGTGTGTTTAATCCATTCTACCAGTTCATATCTTCTTGGTGGGGCATTCAGACTGTTTACATTTAGAATTAATGATAATATGTAAGGTACTGTTCCAGTCATCATACTGGTTGTTATCTGGTTGCTTTATTTATTTATTTATTTTCTTTATTGTGCTGGTGTTCCATAATGCCTATGAGCTTTATAGTTTCCAGCATTTTTCTACTAGTGTATTTTGGCCTTTTATTTCAGTATTTAGGTCTTCTTCGAGTATTTTTTGTAGAGCCTGTCCAGTGTGACAAATTCTCTCAGAATTTGCTTGTCTGGGAAAGACTTCATTTCTCTTTCATTTTTAAAACTTCATTTTGTAGCATACAAAATCTATGGCTGACTGTTATTCTGTTTGAGGAAATTGAAGATGGATCTCTAATTCCTTCTGGCTTCTAGGGTTTCTTCTGAGAAGTCTGCTGTTAGTCTGATAGGTTTACCTTTTCAGTTATTTGATGCTTTTGTCTCATTTAATAGTCTTTCCTTCACAATAACTTTGCATAAACAGATTGTTATATGCCTTGTGGATGATCATTTTTTACAATGAATTTTCTAGTTCTTTGGGCTTCTTGCATCTGGATGTTTAGATCTCATAAGGCCAAAGAAATTTTCCTTCATTATTCTCTCAAATAGGTTTTCCAAACCTGTTGCTTTCTCTTCTTCCTCAGGAATATCTATAATTCTTAGGCTTAGATGTTTTACATAATCCCACATTTCTTTGAGACTCTGTTTCCTTCCCACTGCATTTTTTACTTCTCTAAATATTTCTTTCATTTCCAGAATTTCAGTTTTGGTTTTGTGTGTGTGTGTGTGTGTGTGTGTGTGTGTGTTGTTTTTTTTTTTATGTCAATCTCTTTGGAGAATTTTTCATTCAGGTCCTGAATAGTTTTTTTTTAATTTATTTTTGTTGGTTTTCAATTTCCTCCTAAAGTCTATTGATAAATTTTATAGCAAACTTTTGAATTCTATGTCTGGAATCGCAAAGGTTTCATTTGGGTTAGGTGTTTTGCTGAAAAGTTGGTGTGATCTTTTGAATGTTGGAGAACTCTGTTGTTTCATATTGACAAAATTATTTTCTGGCTCTTTCTCATTTGGGGAGATTATTTCTTCTCATTTGAGGTTGGCAGGGAGCTGATGTAGGCACTGTAGTGTTCCCTTGGTTACATATCGCTTTGGTGTGGTGAGTTTCTTATTTGCCCCCTGTGGCTGTACTATGCTGGGTATCTGCACTGGCTCATAGTGCCCTGAGTGGCTGGAGTCTTGAAAGGTAGTGTTAGGTGGGGTTTGGGATCATTACCCCCAAAGCTGAGGTATTTAGTCTGATGTGGTAGGCTATAATGTTGACCTCTGGCCAAGATGTGGTGCTCATGGAAGAATGCCAGCTGCGACGGTGGCTGTGGGCTTTTTCCTTGGTATGTGTTGCTCTAAGAAAGTGCCCAGCCAACCTAGGTGGAGGGTAAGGCTCTGGAGATTACCAAATTCTCTGTTTTGAGTCTTCATGGGAGTAGAGGAGTAGGAGGAAGTAGTTTGAGTGACCCACAAGAGTGCAGTCTTGGTTACCCAGTGGGGATTAGTAGGGTGTTCCAGGTCACTGGAGTAACTCTGCTGTACAGTGCAGGCACAGAAGAGTAAGAGGTTGCTATGGCAATGAGTCCCACCTGGCTTCCCAAGTGTCAAAGTGCAGCCAGCCAATGGGGCCTCAGGTGTTATCAAGTCAACCTGTTTCAACATGGAACTTTCTTCAACTGAGGCATTTGCCCTTGGGGCCTGTCCCTTCCCAGGTCCTCTAGAAAGCAGCAGCACCAGTAAGAGCTGAGTTCCTGAGAAATGGTAGCTGGCGCTGCTCAAGGATTTCTATTTTTCTGCACCACTCCACACAAGGCTTTAGCAGAGCGCAGCTGTGGATAAGGAGGCAATTTCCTATGAGAGACTGGAATACTACAAGGCTCAGAGGGCCCTTCAGGTTCACAATAGGAGAACAGAACTCATGAACTTTCCTCACTCACCTTTCTCACTATGTCCAAAGGCTGCTGGAGGACTGTGGTGGTACAGATGAGAGGTTGGCTAGTTCTAGCCCAGGTCGATTAATTTTTCTCTTGTTTGCACTCTGTGGCCATTATTGCCTCTTTAAAGAGGTGTTGGGCATGCTGCTTTTGCCAGCAATTTAGACAAATTACATAAAAAGGACAAATTATCAAAACTGACTGAAGAGGAAGTATAAATTCTTAAAATACTGAAAGAAAAGAAAATGTATAAAATGAATTGGTAATTAAAAATCACCCAACCAAAAAAAAAATCCAAAACAAATGTTTGGTAAAGATATAACACCAATCCTTTGCAAATTTTTTCAGAAAATAGAATATGAAGGAATATTTCCCAACTCCTTCTGTTAGGTTAGTATTACTAAGACACCAAAGCCACACACAGATATCACAAAAAAAGAAAACTACAGATTAATGTATCTTGTGAACCTAGATATATACATCCTTACTCAGATATTGGCAGACCAAATTCAGCGTCACATGAAAAGTTTTATTTTCAGATGAAAAGCACAATGTGATATTTGCTTCACACCTACTAATTTGGCTATAGTTTTTTTAAAAGGCAGCCACTAACAAATATGGGTGAAGATATGGAGAAATTGGAAAACTTCATACGCTGTTGATAGAAATGTAAAATGGTGCAGCTGCTTTGGAAATAATCTGGCGGTTCTTCAAAAGATTAAATATAGATTTTCCATATAAACCAGCAATCTCCCTTCGAAGTATAGATTCAAGAAAAAAAGAACACATAAATCTACATGAAAATGTGTACACAAATGTTAATAGACTATTACTTATAATAGCCAAAAAGTAGAAACAACCATGTCTATCAGCTGATTAATTTCATACAATAAAATATGACTCAGCAAAAAAAGAGAAATGGAGTACAAATATATGCTACCACATTGATGATGCTTTAAAACAAATTAAGTTAAAGATACTGATCGCAAAAGACCACATACTATATGATTCAATTTATATGACATGTCTTTCTGATCTATAGAGACACAAAGTAGATCAGTGGTCACGGGAGTGGGGTCACAGGGAGGGAAAGGAATAGGGAGTGACCGTTGATGGGTATAAGCTTTCTTTTTGGAATTATGTGAACATTCTAAAATTAGATTCTGGTGGTGGTTGCACAGCTCTGTGGATATACTAAAAATCACTGAATTGTACGCTTTAAATGGGTGAATTTTATGCTCTGTGAATTATATCTTAATAAAATCATTTTTGCAAAAGTATTATATACTATGACCAAGGAAAATTCATCCCAGGAATGCAAGATTAGTTAACATCTAGTAATACAGTCTTTCCTTGCCTTTTTTTTCATTTAAAATAATACTGCAATGAATAGATATTGTGATCTTTTTAGAGAGTTTTCAAGAGACAATACATCACTCCTCTTTTTTTTTAAAGTTTAAAAGTCAAGCTGGAAAATCACACAGAAAATAAACAAATGGAAAACAGAGTATTAGCCTTATTCCTCATAAATCCAACTGAAGAGCATGGCTTTAGCCAGGCAACTAAATTGGCTTTCTAATTCCTTCCTCCCAAATTGAGCACCCTCACAACTAGAATATCAGGTATTCCCATGGGGTCAGTCCTGAAATAAGTGGCAAAGAAGAGACCATGCTTTCTACAAGCAAGTTGGTTCTCCCATTACCACCTCCACACTATCGTGCCCCTCACCCCTAAAAAAGACAAACACGCTGAGCTTTGGTGCTCCCAAATTTAGCAGTCAAATTTTAGTCCCCCCAAATGTATGATAAGGAGTGGATATAGATACTTCCCTAACAAATAGTTTTGCAGAGCTACTTACACTAAATATATGAAACTCATAACTAAAAGTTTCTATTATAAGTAAATGCTTGTGGAATGAATAAATGATTAAAAATAATATCTTTTAACACTATGATAATGAATTTTTGTATCCCACCTGGGTTAATATATTTTTAAGTGCCTTCTATTTTTATGCACTGGGGGAGAATGAGCTCATAGGTGATCAGGACTTGGCGTTAGAACCCTGACCTATCCCAGTACTCCTAAGCGGTTGCCACTTGCTTCACAGAGTGGCCAAGTTCTGCTTCACTACTCATCTACTCATATAAAAGGATGCATGTTGAATTACTTAGCAAAGGCAAAAAAACAACAACAACAAAACTCCTAGAGGGTCACCATGGGTGATCCAGGGAGCAGTAGCAGAAGGGCACAAAAAAATAGAATTGGTCTTGTAATTGCATTCTGTCAAACAGCTAGATAAGCAGGCAGCAGTTTTACATTAGAATGTATCTGGCTATCCCATTTACAATGGGCTAGTAATCCCATAAATATTTATTGCTAAACCAAAAAAAAAAGCAACATAAGCTTTTGCCCTTTGAGAAAGGTCTGTGACATGCACGGTGTCAGCGAAGTGGGAAACCTTGATGATTTGGTTACTTCTTAATATGTTAACGTCTGGACTATGCTTGGTACATGTAAACAGTCTGAAAGTTTGAAGGCTGCCGTCAGATGCATGTTCCTGGGGGGCGATTGCAAGCATATGCTTCAGTGGGTGAGCTATCAAACCCACAGCTGCTCTCTACCCCGACCTGAAGTGGGACAATGTGGAACCCACAGATTAGCAGATTTAACCTTGAACGGTTGGGAATAGGGATCATTGTCTTGCAAATAGAATGAATGCAAGAACAGTAGGGGAAAAAAGAAAAAGACACGCTTTCCTTGAGATGATTCTGTGTCTATGTACATTATATAATGTTAATTCTTCACTGTGGCTTGTAGGAAATAACTGATGCTGTCTTTGAAAGACATGGTAACACTCAAATAATAAATATATTCCATTTCCAATTCTATATGCTGTATATGTCAGATAAACAAATATTAAAAACATATCACTTATGGCTCTGCAGATATTTTCATATTCTGTCCACCCTCCAAATGATTTAGGCAACTAATAATAAAAGCACAAAGATCAAAAGATCAAAACAGCTATTAATAAAACAAAAAAGCAGTCAGAAATAAGAAAGGAAAGGAAGAGAAAGAGATCACAAACTACTGGCCAAAAAAAATCCGTAATAGCTGACCATGATATTTAATTATGAACTTCCTTTTCAACCAGAGCAAAGAGAAAAACTCAGTTAATAAATACTACCATTCTCCTAGTTTAGACTAATTCTCCATGGTGTGTGTGAGTGGGTGTGCTTGTGCATGTGTGTATAAGTAGCACAGAAACATTTCGATTAACACTTGAAGGGAAAGTTCAAAGGCTACTTATGATTTTGAACATTGGGATTTTTAAACAGGAATTCTAAAAAGGAAATCCTACTTCTCAAATATCTGCTATATGTCTAGTACTTTTTCAGGCACTTGGAGAACAAGATGGACATGGTCCTGCCCTCATTTCACTTAGACTACTGAGAAAGCCATGCTTTTGATCAAGCAATTATAACAATAAATGTTACCCAGAGTGATGGGTGCATATTCTTCCTGTTACAAATAGCAAAGAAATTCAACTTGGCCCTGGTTAATAGAGCATTTATCTCTGTCCACGTGTGGTGGTAAAAAGTATAGGTTCCGAAGTCAGAATGCCTGAGTTTGAATACTATCTCCGCCAATGACTAGCTGAGTAACTTCAGCCACATTGCTTAGCCTGTCTGTGTTCCAGATCCCCCTTCTCTAAAGTAGGTTAATAGTAGTACCTACCTTCTGAGTAATTGTGTTATTGTGAAGATTAAATGGGTCTTTTTCTCATGGCATTCTCGTGACTAAGAGTATATTAGTAGAAGCTTCAAGCCCTCAGAGTCCTCATCTTAGAACTCCTCACTTTTGCTGCATTTCCTTGGTCAAAGCAAGTCACAAATCCAACCCAGATTCAAAAGATGGGAAAACAGATTTTTGCCTCTTAACAGGAGAAGCCGCAAAGAGCTGTAGCCATTTTTGCAATCTTCCCCATGGCAGTAGAAAGAAAAGACTACCGGAAACAAAATGAACAGATCTGAGTGCATGACTGGGTGTGTGGAAGAGGAAGAAAAAGAAAAGAGAGGAGCCAATGCCAACACCACACTTTCTATCCAGAGCAAACTAGGTGGGTGTTTTTGAAAATCTCTTGGTGCCAAACTGAGAATAAGCTGACAATTTTACCTATAATTTTATAATACCATGAGAATCACAATCCTTGATGTCATCTAAATATTATTCAATTTGCTTTGGTTTTGTACCTCAAAACTAAAACATTCTTTCATATGCAGACCAAGGCATGCGTACTAGTTCCATTAGAACAAATTCCACATATACTCTGATTTATACCAATTATGGTGTTTACCAGCAAAGCATGATTGTCTGACTTTCTGAGAAATAGACACAACAAAGTTATATCCAAATAATGATTCCTGGTATTCCTTATATATCCCCAGTTCCCTAGCAATTGCAGTAGAAATTGTGTTGACATCTTCTCTTAATGGAGTACTCCTAACAACATAAATGCCTATTCCTCACATGTGAAAATTAGTTTATTCTAAGAAAGTGTTTTGGCTTTCACTCATAGAACACTTGAAAGCATCTTTGTGACAAAACCATTACGATATTCATAACACAGATTCCAAAAAAAATAAAAGCATTACCTTACGAAAAGATCCAAAAGTAAATATTAAATATACTTTTTGCTTTGTCAGTGCTGATTGTTCTATTTTTCAGTTCTATTGAGGTATAATTGACAAATAAATATTGCATATATTCAAGATGTACACGTTGTTTTGCTATATGTATACATTGTGAGAGGATTTCCATAATCAAGTTAATGAATATGTTCATCAGCACACATAGTTCCAGATATCACCACCTACTGAGTTGAATTCATGACCATAGGTATTAATGTAAAAATTGCAATAGTTTGGGAACTCCTAGCCTCAATACTAACCATGTGTGAAAATTTGGTGGCTTCAGCTGTGAATACTAAATATCTTCCCCTGTCGTCCTTGCTCCATCTCCACAGCCACTGCTTAAATGTAGATCCTGAACAGTTCCAGAACAGGTCTTCCTGCCTGTATTTCCTCCTTTTTGAATTATTCTAAAATAATGTTTCTAAAATGCAAGTCTAATAATTAACTTCCCTACTTTAAAAAAGTTTATATCTCTACCACAGAGTCTACTCCAAACTAATGATTCCAGAATAAATTAACAGATTCACTTGTTATTTTCAATTTTTTCAATAAAAGAAAGGATACAGTTACAAGGAAAATGGGTTGTCATTTCAAAGATGAGACATTTATTTTTTGGCTATAATTCAAGTAGTATGTTCAGCAATTATTTTAGTGAAGACATTGGATATACGTTGTGTCTGATGTTTTCAATTTTAAAGTACCGGGATTTATTTTTTTATCTCAGGCTTATTTTACTTCATATGTCAGTAAAGTAAACTAATTTAGGCAACTAATAATAAAAGCACAAAGATCAAAAGATCAAAACAGTGGTGGAGAATGATAGATGTGATGTTACCACATAATGACTGCTTTTGGAATTTTGACTTTTAAAGATGTTTGGGATCTTCTGAAGCTCTGAAGTAGTCTTAGATCAATTAGAAACACATATATAATGAGTACTTATTCATGCCAGAGATGCAGAGAATATAACATGGTCCATATTCTCAAGGACCTCATGGCCCTTTAGGTTACACAGACCTTTAACAGGTAAGATTGCTTCAGTGTGGTACCCACTAACATAAAGTTAGAGGACCAGGAACCAGAGAACAGTGGATTGAAGAAGGGATCTATTAAATATGGTGAAATCAGGGAACATTTCCCAAATAGGCTGGCATATAAATAAGTCTTGAAAGATGAATAGGAATTTACAGGTAAAAAAAAAAGTTAGGGAATAAAGAAAAGTTATAGGAAAAAAGTTAGGAAATAATTCAGTTAGGTAATGTTCCAGTGAGGAAGAACAGTATAAGCAATTTTATAAAGATGTAAAATAGCATAGTACATTCAAGTACACATAATAATTTAGCTCAGCTTAATATTCAACAAGAAAAGTGATGGAAGATGAGGGACAAAAAGATAGGCAGATGCTAGATCATGGAGGTCTTCCTATTCTATGCTTGCCAAAGATGGCACACAAAAGGCACAATATTTGGTTGAGCCATATGAAACTAGCATTTATGTAGGAGAAAAGAGTCAAATATTGGAATTTCAGAGATTCAAAATACTAAGATTCATGTGTGGATTCTTAAGCTACCTTCAATTTTGGTATTTTGAAGCAAGTTTGCCTAACCTGATACATCTGCTTGTGAGAAAAGTAACCCCACTTAATGTTTCTCAGGTAAGGAGGAGTTTAATGAGGGGAAATATTAATAGCTCTCCCAAAAGTCCAAAGATAAGAGTTGGACTCAGTTGACAGTATGACCCTTGCCCCACCTTCCCCATGAAATCTCTGTCGTTCTGTTCATCTATTTCACTTTTCTGTCTCTGTCAACTGACTTCCTGGACTTACTAGTAGTGTCTGCTCCCTCATTCCTTCATCTCACTGTAGATGTGGCACCCTTAACCTTTTCTCCAAATCCTAACCCTTTGACTTCAACTCTCTCATCAACTGAGAACTTGCAAACGTGTTTTGAAATCTTGAAAGGATGAATCCTGTTGGTCCAGCTCAACTTTTGGTACTGGGCTATAGGTTACTAGCCAGCTTATGAACTTGGTAGCTTAAGTCCACTACCAACCAGTAGGTCCATGGTCCATTATCAGTGACTGTGGGAATTACATGACTGCTTAGTGATAGGAGGCATAGGTGGGGCCACTTCCTTCAGAAGAGGATGTGGCAAACAGACTTATCAAGCCTGAGCAGCTCTGCTTATTTCCCCCATCAAGGTTGGCATGAAAGTCTCTGAGTTAGTTCTGGAAGCCTAAGAAAACCTAATCTCCAATATTTTGGTTTCAGTTGAAAAAAATCTAAGAGTGTGTCCATAATGCCATTACCCAGAATGTCTCTAATCTTCATCAAACCTGACATTTTTACATTAAGTAACTCCTATTGTTGCTGGAATGAAGCCCAAGGGTGGGGAAAAAAATGACTAAGTTGCAACAGCAAGATGCTTTGTTTTATTAGCTAAATCCATCTGAGAATATAAGCAATAGTTGAGTCATCTATGCCCTACCTACCTACATTAGATATGTTTAAATATCTGCTTTTTTACCCTTTAAAACAAAAAACCTCTCTTACAATGCCAGCAACTCCTAGAACAAGTGAGATGCAGTGCTGGCAATAGCTTTGCTCCTTCATATCATCACCAATGCCTTTAGTTTGCCACCATTGGTAGCCTTTGCACACGTAGCATGCTAATTTCTCTACAGTAAGTGAAGTGACTTGACTAGTAATGAATGACTTCATAATGAGGTGATTACTTTTAACATGTATAGATTCTAGTCTGGCTTCAATAAATATCAAATAGAGCATGAGACAAATGTCAAGATTACTCCTTTTTCAGTTTATATGTGGCGTATAAGTACAAAAAATCCACTCAGCTGTCACTAAGTGCTATTAATAAATAAAATGTCATAAGGCAAAAGCAGAGCTCAGTAAAGTACTTACTAAATATTCCTCAACTCTAAAACTTCTTTCAAGAAAATCTATAGTCCCCTCCCCACCAAATCTACCTAAAAATACTGTTGTTTCGCCTACTAATGTGCTTCTTGAAGTGAGGAGCTGAGAAGGGAAATGAAAGTGTGGTAAGCAGAAGAAATTGAGGTCTCTTCTAGCTCAATCCTCTTTCTAGCCCCATTTTCTGTGCTCCCCATTTTCTACATTTTGTATTTATTTGGGAGAGGGTTGCCAATATTGTGAGACTTCCCGATAGTTGCCTCCAGCCCTTTGATATGTAAATTACCCTTCAAGCATTAAAGAAGGGGTTAACTTGGTGGAAATGCAGAGTAGCTCCTGAAAATAGGGACTACAAGGGTAAAGAAAATGAAAGGCAGAAGAACATAGCACTTATCTGTCTCTTGGCTACTGCTGCTTCTTTTACTGTCTTTTCACCTTCTGACTTGTTCATTCAAGTATTCAGCCACCTATCCATCCATCCATTTATCCATCACTTTCGGAGCACTCATTGTATACCTTTTATCAGTGTATGATGGTGTCAGAAACCAAGATTTACTTCAAGACCAGCCATATCAAAGTTTCTGGAGAGCAAAGTTCAGGAATTTATATATTTAACCAACTCTAAAGATGTTCTGATTCTCAGACATGTTTGAGTACCACTTATTTAGGGGCTACAAATGTGTATGATCTGAATTACTATCACCAGAAAGGTTGCCTTTGGGCTTTTTCTTGTCCACTATTCTTATTCTTAAATATCTTATTTTTGTTCTCCCTCCCTTATGAATGTAAAACAAAATAACAGCAAGAGCTAAAATGTCTGAGCTTTCGCTAATGTTTATAATTTAAATAAATGCTAAACTTCAATTAAAGTTTGGGGAAAAGAAAGATGTACTTTTTTCCCATCAGGTTTCTAGGTTTCCTAAATTCCATTCACAAATCACTTGAGTATCCATAGACCCCAGGTTGGAAAGTCCTGTAAACAGAGATTTTACTGTAGTGCTCTATGGTGGAAAATGCTTCCACTAACCTTAGAATCAGGCAGTCTTAAGTTTGGATTCCAACTCTGAAATCCACTGGCTATAGAATCTTCAGTTAGAAGTTACTTCACTTCTCTTAGTTTTTTCCAGCTCTAAAATAGAATTAAGAGAGAATTAATATATTAATAATGCTTCATGTGTTTTTAAATTTAATTAGACTGCAGAACTGGTAGCCTGAAACATTATGAATGCTCAAAAATATGTTCGGTATATATTCTTCACTCTAACCTATGTTACCCATAGTCTCCTAAAACATCCTCAAGCCCAGAAAATCAGTATTATATGAACTCACTTTAACCACATCAATAAGTCTTGTTTGGGGTTGAAATTGTTATATATTTAATCACGTCTTCAAGTAATGTATATGCAAGTGTGTGCATGTATCAAATGGACCTTACTGTGAAACTTATGAACCCTTAAAAAATCCCCCAAATAAACTGGCAACCAATTCCTGATCAAAACCCTAAGTGCCCAAACAATAAGAAATAAGATAGACAAGTGGGACCTCATCAAACTGATGAGCTTCTGCAAAGCAAAAGAAACCATCAGGAGAGCAGGAAGACAGACCACACTGGGAAAAAATATTTGCCAATTGTATAGCTAACAAAGGCCTAACATCTAGGATCCACAAGGAACACAAATGGACGGAAAAGAAAAAAAACAAACGGCCCATTAAAAAGTGGGCAAAAGCCATGAATAGACACTTCTCAAAAGAAGATATACAGGCAGCCAACAGACACATGAAAAAGTGTCAGCCTCACTCATCATCAGAGAAGTGCAAATCAAAACCACATTGAGATACCACCTAATCCTAGTAAGAATGGCCATCATTAATGAAACAAACAACAACAGATGCTGGCAAGGATGTGGAGAAAAAGGAACACTTCTACACTTCTGGTGGGAAAGCAAACTAGTGCAACCTCTTTGGAAGACAGTGTGGTGATTTCTAAGTGAACTAGAAATTGACCACATGACCCAGCAATTCCCCTGTTGAGAATATACCAGGAGGAACTCAAATCATTCTACAAAAAAGATACCTGCACACACATGTTTGTTGCAGCTCTATTCACAATAGCAAAAACATGGAACCAACCATGCTGCCCATCAAAGCTGAACTGGATTTAAAAAATGTAGTACATATACACAATAGAATATTATGCAGCCATAAAGAAGGACAAACATATGAACTTCGCAGCAACTTGGATGGATTTAGAGTGGATCATATTCAGTGCTCTAACACAGAAACAAAGAACAGAGTACCATATGTTCTCACTTATAAGCAGGCCTTGAACAATTATCATAATACTATAAGAAAGGGATTGGCAGTAGTGGAAAACTGCTAGGGAAGGGTGGGTGGGATTGGCGTTGAGAAAAACTGCCAGGGGAGGGAAGGGCACACCTAATCACAAGGGTACCTGCATAATTAACATTTGTATACCTAACCCTGAATTGTACTCCACATCTTTAAAAAAAATCCCACCAAACATCTAGATTCCAGTCAAGATTCTAGCCCTTTCAAAGACCATTTCAAAAAGTGTGTTGATTTTCGCCAGCAAAATGACTGTCTTTAATTCTCCACCTTTAGTTTGAAGCTCACCAATTAGATGTTACTAATCTATAATGTGATTTTATTTTTCTTTTTTCATAATGTGATTTTTTAAAGTCAGCAATGGATGACAGACACTGCCTGCTGTCTCTGCAGGTGGACAAAGCTGTTCCGTTTGACTAGATGATTACCCTATAAGATTGCTCACATGATGCTCAGTGTTTATCTAATTGCAGACAAAGAATCTGAATTCCTCAATGTAGGCCAATGATAACTAAATGTATCCAGCCAGAATTCTGGATCTGCATAGAATATTTTAACACTTAAAGAATCATTTGATGAAATACCTTGGCATCTTCCTAACCAGAGATGTGAAAGATCTTTACAATGAAAATTACAAAACACTGCTCAAAGAAATCAAAGATGACACAAAACAAGTGGAAAAATACCCCATGCTCATGGATTGGAAGAATCAACATTGTGAAGATGTCCATCTTACCTAAAGCAATCTACAAATTCAATGCAATACCCATCAGATTACCAGCAACATTCTTCTCAGACCTAGAAAAGACAACACAGGAATTCATATGGAAACACAAGCGTCCAAGAATAGCCAGAACAATCCTCAGCAAAAAAACAAAGCAGGTGGTATCACATCACCAGACTTCATACTTTACTGTAAAGTTACAATCATCAAAACAGCTTGGTATTGGTATAGGAACAGGCATATAGATCAATGGAATAGAATTGAGATTCCAGAAGCAAAACCTCAATTTCTCAACCAACTCATCTTCTACAAGGCCTCCACGACCTACCACTGGGGAGAGGAGAACCTATTCAGTAAATGGTGCTGGGAAAACTGGCTGACCACATGCAGAAGATTGAAACAGGACCCCTATCCATCCCCATACACAAAGGTTAACTCCAAATGGATCAGAGACCTAAATGTAAAACCTCAAACCATAAGAACCTTAAAATGAAGGACATACTCATGGAAATTGGAACTGGCATCCAATTCCTGAACAAAACCTGAAACCCATAGGTCATAAGAGAGAAGATAGACAAATGGGACCTTATTAAACTGACAAGCTTCTACAAGGCCAAGGAAACCATCAAGAGAGCAGGGAGACAGCCTACAGACTTGGAAAAAGCATTTGCCAACACCAGGTCTGACAAAGGCTTAACATCCTGGATCTACAAGGAACTAAAACGTGCTGAAAAGAAAAAAACAAACAACCCCATTATAAAATGGGCAAAAGATATGAACAGACACTTCACAAAAGAGGACATCTGAGCAGCCAACAAACACATGAAGAAATGTTCAACCTCACTAATCATCAGGGAGATGCAAATCAAAACCACACTGAGATTGGATGCCAGTTCCAATTTCCATGAGGGTATGTCCTTCATTTTCTAAGGTTCTTATGGTTTGAGGTTTTACATTTAGGTCTCTGATCCATTTGGAGTTAATTTTTTGTATGGGATGGATAAGGGTTCTGTTTCAATCTTCTGCATGTGGTCAGCCAGTTTTCCCAGCATCATTTACTGAATAGGTTCTCCTCTCCCCAGTGGTAGGTGGTGGAGGCTTTGTCGAAGATGAGTTGGTTGAGAAAATGAGGTCTTGTCTCTGGAATCTCAATTCTATTCCACTAGTCTATATGCCTGTTCTATACCAATACCAAGCTGTTTTGATGATTGTAGCTTTATAGTAAAGTTTAAAGTCTGGTAATGTGATACCACCTGCTTTGTTTTTTTGCTGAGGATTGTTCTGGCTATTCTTGGTCATTTGTGTTTCCATATGAATTCCAGTGTTGTTTTTTCTAGGTCTGAGAAGAATGTTGCTGGTAATTTGATGGGTATTGCATTGAATCTGTAGATTGTCTTAGGTAAGATGGACATCTTCACAAAGTTGATATTTCCAATCCATGAGCATGGGATATTTTTCCACTTGTGTGTGTCATCTTTGATTTCTTTGAGCAGAGTTTTTCAGTTTCCATTGTAAAGGTCTTTCACATCTCTGGTTAGGAAGATCCCAAGGTATTTCTTTTTGTGTGTGTGTGTGGCTATTGTGAATGGAATTGTGCTTCTTATTTGGGTTTCTGTTTGTTTATTATTGGTGTAAAGAAATGCGATTGCTGCCGGGCTCGGTGGCTCAGCCTGTATTCCTGTGCTTTTGGGAGGCTGAGGTGAGTGGAATGCCTGAGCCCACGGGTTCAAGACCCACCTGGGCAGTAAGACCTCATCTCTACAATAAATAAAAAAATCAGCTGGGTGTGGTAGCGCATGCCTGTAATTCTGACTACTTGGAAGGCTGAGGCAGAAGGATCGCCGGAGCCCAGCAGGTAGAGGCTGCGGTGGCCAGGAGTGGCCACTGCATGCCATTCTGGGTGACAGAGTGAGATTCCAACTCAAAAAGAAAAAAAGAAAAAAAAAGAAATGCGATTGTCTTTTGCACATTTATTTTATATCCTGAGACTTTGCCAAAGGCCTTTATCAGTGTAAGGAGGTTTTTGACAGATTCTCTTGGGTTTTCAAGGTATACGATCATGTCATCTGCAAAGAGAGATCATTTGGCTTACTCTTTTCCTATTTGGATACCCCTGATTGCCTTCTCTTCTCTGATTGCTCTAGCCAGGACTATATTGAATAAGAGGGGTGAGAGTGGGCATCCTTGTCTTGTTCCAGTTTTCAGGGGAAATGGTTCCAATTTTTGTCCATTTCGGAGTATGATGTTTGTGGGTTTCTCATAGATGGCTTTTACTACTTTGAGGTATGTTCCCTGTATGCCTAGATGTTCAAGGGTTTTTATCAAGAAGGGGTGCTGGATTTTATCAAAAGCTTTTTCTGCATCTAATGATATAATCATGCGGTTTTTGTTTTGACATCTGTTGATGTATTTAATTACATGTATGGTTTTATGAATGTTGAACCAGCCTTGCGTCCCAGGGATGAATCCTACTTGGTCATAATGGATGATTTTTGAGATGTGTTGTTGAATCCGGTTTGCTAGGATCTTGTTGAGAATTTTAGCATCTATGTTCATCAAAGATATTGGCCTGTAGTTCTCTTTTTTTGTTGGATCTTTACCTGGCTTGAGTATCAATGTGATGTTAGTTTCATAAAATGATTTGGGGAGGGTTCCATCTTTCTCAATCACCTGAAGTAAGTTCAGTAGGATTGGAATCAGTTCCTCCTTAAATGTCTTGTAGAATTCTGCTGGAAAGCCATCTGGTCTGGGGCTTTTTTTTGTAGGTAGTTTTCTTATTACATAGTTGATTTTCTTGACTGTTATTGGTCTATTTAGGGTCTCAATTTCTTCGTGTTTCAACCTAGGCAGGTTGTGTGATGACAGAAAGTTCTCCATTTCCTTGAGGTTTTCAAGTTTGTTTCCATACAAGTGTACATAGTAGTATCTGATGATCTTCTGTATTTCTTCGGGGTCAGATGTGACTTCATCTTTTGTGTTTCTGATTGTGCTGATTTGGGTTTTTTCTTTGTTTTTCTTGGTCAGTCTAGCTAGGGGACCATTGATCTTGTTTATCCTTTCGAAGAACCAGCTTTTTGTTTCATTGATTTTTTTGTATTGTCTTTTTGTCTTATGTCCTGGATTTGGGCTTTTATTTTGGTGATCTGGATTCTTCTACTGAAATTAGGGTTTTTGTGATCTTGCTTTTCCAGCTTCCTTAGGTGGCTTGTTAGGCTATTAATTTGTGCTCCTTCCATTTTCTTCATGTGTGTTTGTGGGGATATAAATTCCCCTCTTACTACAGTTTTTAAGGTGTCCCAGAGATTTTGGTAAGATGTTTCTTCATTTTCATTTGTTTCCAGGTATCTTTTGATCTCTGTTTTGATTTCATCATTGATCCAGGAACTGTTTAGCATCATGCTATTTAGTGTTCATGTCTTCATCTTCAAGTCCATAATGAAGTATTTACCCTGTATCTCTTGTCAGACAATGACCTCTTCAGCTTTCATGGCCTTACTTATTTCTTCTAATGTCTGTCAGAATGTCTGATAGATAATGACCTTTCAGTAAATATTAGTGGAAAGAATGAAGAAAAAAATGAATGAAAAGTTGTAAGAGCCTCAACACTTGTGTCTCAACATCAAATTGCAGTATCTCAACAAGTTAAAAAAAACCCTAATCTTATGGGTTAAGTTGTAACTCCCATTCCCCCCCCCAATAAATTCACGTGTTGATGTCTTATTCCTCAGTGCCTCAGAATGTGACTTTATTTGGAATGGGATAGCTGCAGATACAATTAGTTAAGATGAGGTCATGTGAAGTAGAGTGATCCCCTTATCCCATATGACTGTTGTCATTATAGAAAGAGAAAATTTTACACAGATCTGTAGACAGGGGAGCACCATGTGAAGAATGGAATTATGGTGCCACAAATTAAGAAAGGCGTCTGGGGGGGCCTGGAACAGATCTCCTCCTAGTGCCTTCAGAGGGATCATAGCCCTGCTGACACCCTGATCTCAGACTTCTAGCCATCAGAACTGAGACAATGAATTTTTATTGCCTAAGCCAGTCAGTTTGTGGTACTTTTTTTTTTTACAACAACCATAGCAAACTTATACACATAGCAATTAAGCATTTAGAAGAAAAGGAGATATCAAGAAAACATGTCTATTAGAGGGAGTGTTCCAGCCACTAGTTGGGAATGCAAGAACTGGACTCTAAGGCCTTGGAAGAGACAAGTAGGATCCCTGGCCTGGATACCAGGTAGTGACCAGATGAGGACTCAGGGGAAACCAAAGCAGCTGCCAAAGGAGGCTGGAGAGTCAATAAAACACAAAGGCCTGGTTAACAGATTGCTTCAAGGTTATAATTATAGCTGATTAAAAGTTGTCTTTATCAAATCTAAAGTGGAGAACTGGGATGGAGTGGAATTACAGGTGAGAAGGAATAGAAACATAGATGTGAACATAGGAGTGATGCATAAATTGGGAACCAGTCAACACAAAAGATTGTCATTATGTTTGGAATATATTTCCTACTTAAAGTTAAATTGGCTATACTGCCCACGTATAATTCTATTATAATCTTATATATACCAGTAATTGATTCTGCCAGTTAATGCACACATAAGGACTCACACAAGGCACTCTGCTAGGCATTGTTTGTTATACTAATCGTCAGAGAAATGCAAATCAAAACCACATTGAAATACTAGCTAACTCCAGTAAGAATGGCCATCATTAATAAAACAAACAACAACAGATGCTGGCGAGGATGTGGAGAAAAAGGAACACTTCTACACTGCTGATGGGAATGCAAACCAGTGCAACCTCTTTGGAAGACAGCGTGGCGATTTCTGAAAGAACTAGAAATTGACCTTCCATATGACCCAGCAATCCCCCTTTTCAGAATACACCCAGAGGAACTGACATCATTCTATAAAAAAGATACCTGCACACACATGTTTGTTGCAGCTCGATTCACAATAACAAAAACATGGAACCAACCATGCTGCCCATCAAAGCTGAACTGGGTAAAAAATTGTGGTACACATACACAACGGAATATTAGGCAGCCATAAAGAAGGATAAACATATGGACTTCGCAGCAACTTGGATGGATTTAGAGTCGATCATACTCAGTGATCTATCACAGAAACAAAGAACAGAGTACCATATGTTCTCACTCATAAGTGAACCTTGAACAATTATCATAATACCGTAAGAAAGGAATTGGCAATAGTGGGAAACTGCCAGGGGAGGGAATTGGGATTGGCAGTTGAGGGAAACTGCCAGGGGAGGGAGGGATACACCTCATCAACAAGGACACCTGCATAATTAATTTGTAGACCTAACCCTGAATTGTACCCTACATCTTTAAAATAAAATTAAAATAAAAGTATTCTGGTACAATGGTTAATACTTCTAGGACTCTGGAGTATGATACCAAACACCAAGCCTATCGCCCTACCACATACTTGGAATTCCATTTTAATGAAGAATTTTATTGATTTCAGTTCTATTTCTAAAAGAAGGAATTCCCAGTAAACAGAACTGAAAATTATTGTGTACATCTTAAGTCTATACCTTCCAGGGATTTTCTCTAGTACCAACTCACTATGGAGAATTTCAGTAAAGCTGTCCTATCTCTTAAAAATCACCAGAGAGATGCTTACCTATTTGAAATTGTATACATGAGACCAACCAGGAGCAGCACTGGGGACCTAATCCCTGTCCTCTGACTAATGCAGAGAGAGTGGTCAAAATAAAGGGTAGATGATGAGCAAAATGATAACCTGAATACCCTTGTCCAAAATCATAACTAGAACATTCCCTAAAATATATATCCTTTCACTATTTTATATAT
This sequence comes from Cephalopachus bancanus, assembly GCA_027257055.1. Taxonomy (NCBI): domain Eukaryota; kingdom Metazoa; phylum Chordata; class Mammalia; order Primates; family Tarsiidae; genus Cephalopachus; species Cephalopachus bancanus. The sequence goes on along the minus strand of JAPVLO010000096.1, from coordinate 383,253 downwards.
TGTTTATTTGGCTCATTAAACTTTTTTACTATGAAGGATGATTTCCTGTTACTTTGTACAATATGCACGTGTGAACAGACATAATTTATGAATTTTTATTATAATTTGTTTCAAAAAACAGAAAATAATATACCATTGTACCCAAGTTGAACAAATGTTAACAGTTTGCCATTTTTGTTTCAGGTATGTTTTAATAAAACTTGACTGATACCACTAACACATCCCTGCATATTATTTTTTCCATGCCTCCTTGGTAGCAGTCATTATTTCAAAGTTGGTGTGTATCCTTTCCCTCATGTGCTCATCTTACTAATGGATATGGAAATACAACATGTAGATGATAGGTTTTCAAAAATTTTTAGTGACTTTTTACCATACTTTTTGTTTCTTGTATTCTGTCTTCTTCTTTTTTACTTTCTGTGTCTTTGATCGATTTTCTTCTCTATTCTCTTCATTTCCGCAAGTTAAGAATTATATTTCTGATCTTTCAATACTTACCCTTAAATTTTACATACACAATGTATATATACTTCAGAACATCATGTTGTACATGACACATACACAAAATTTTATCTGTCAGTTTTTTAAAAATCTATTGTTAATTTTAGGCATAGAATGATATTACAATTATGATTCAAAATAGTCTCTATATTTTAGAATAAATATTGGAGAATTTATTAATGAAAAATAAAAATAAAAACTATTTTCAAACTTTAAAAGTTCATATGTATTCTTGATATTTAAAATCTGTATTTTTATCTTCCTTTTGAGCACAATACTTTATAACGCTTTAATTCCAATCATCTCGCTCCCATTTTCCATGTTAATTTTGTCTACCTTTTTTATGAGGAGCAAAACTTAGGAGCTATTTTTTTTTTTTAAGTCAGATTCTTACTCTGTCACCCAGGTTGGAGTGCAGTGGCACATTCACGGCCAGGGTCGACCTGCTGAGTTCCGTCGATCCTTCAGCCTCAGCCTTGCAATTAGCCAACACTACAGGCTCTCACTACCACGTCCGGCTAATTTTTTTATTTATTGTAGAGACAAAGACTTGCCAAGTTGCCGGGGCTGATCTCAAACCAGTGTGCTCAGGCAACCCACTCGCCTCGGCTTCCCAAAGTGCTGAGAATACAGGCTGAGCCACTGAGTCCGGCCAGTAGCTAATATTTTTATAGCAACAGCTTACTTTGATGTGGTCATTTGCTTACCACTGTTTCTGGTTACTGTTTCTTCTCACATACCACTGTGGGTTCAATTGTCCTGTTCCCAAAGTACATGCCTCAGTAGTTCTTTCAGCAAAAACCAGTGAACTCTTTAGTAGTTCTATATTGTTCTAAATGTCTTTATTTCAGTCTCCTTTCAAAATAGTAGTTTGGCTCAACAGCTATTTCAGAGAAACAACTATTTTCTTCAGCACATCATCTTCAGGTGTCTATTGTTGCTGTCTGATGTTATTAACCATACTAGTTTCCTAAGTGTTTCCAGAAGCATGTAGGAAGAAAATACCTGTCCTGAAATTTTCATGGAAAATGTAGATCCATGGCTGCTACATTTAAATCTTTCTAAATAATTCAAGTTACATTTAATATATATATAGTAAGCCGGAGGGGGAGTGGAGTTCATAGATTTATCCCACTGATTCTCACAATCTTAGGAAATTGTTTCAATAACTCCACATTTTACAGATGAATAAACTGGAGCCCAGGGTGGCCAAATAATTAACTCTTGATCCCACAGCTAAGAAATGGCATTCACAGTATGCAAACCTAAGTCTTCTCACTTCAAATCCAGTATAGTTGCTCTAGAGTCAACAGTATTTATTTTCATACGCTCACTTATTTTTATGACAGTGGAAGGAAATAGAATAATATTAATTAAGATACAGAGACTTGGGTCATGCTCATTTGATGGTCACATAACTTAAAACGGAGTCTTTCTCACAGGGTGAAAGGTAGAAGTCAGACCCTGAAGCCCAAGGGTTAGAAACCCCGACATATCCCCCTAGGTTTGGGGGAGCTATTCTGCTTTAGAAGGCTGAGAGTTAGGAACTCAGCTGCTTTCTTGAGTAATCATATTCATGAGTTTTAGATTCTGGTAGTTCCCCCAGCCACACGTTGAGAAAGTGAAAAATGGCAAAATTGAAAAATAAATGACCTTTGAAATACAGAAGAACCTTTACTCTAGAGAAAAATGTAATTCCATTTTCAGGCACATTCCACTTCTTTTATGATTTGAGGATATCGCAAGGCAGGCTAGCAAGTCTAATGGGATACATATGTGGAGGAGTAGGTTATTTCTGGGGTAAGAAAATTTTTTATTTACAGAATGTAAGTGTGGGAATTAGAGGGACTGGATTTCAGTCTGGACCCTTGATCCAATTTGCTTTGGAACACCCGCAAGTCATTTAGACTTCATGGACTTCAGTTTTCTCATTTATAAAATGTAAAACTGTAATTAGATATCTGTCTTTTAATATGTGAGCTTACTATGTTTTCATTTACGAACAAAATTTGTTTTTTATATTATTTACCATAATATGGATACTTGTATGTATGTAGATAGGAAGATGCTTATTTTGCTTTATTTTTTCTATTTTCCTGACTTGTGGTAAATGATATTCTTAGTCTTATGTACATATGTGTGTATTTGCTGTTCACTTGAAAAGTACATTTCTTTTTTTCCATTAAAAATAACTGTTAATTTCTTTTTACTTTTTTATTAAACTTTTTTAAAAGGTAAATATATTTGCATATAACTATAAGAAACTATAGAGGAAAATTCTGTGTACTTTTACCCTATTTTCTCCAGTGGTAACTATAGTACAATATTATAACCAAAACTATAGTACAATATGATAACCAAGATATTGATATTGTCGGTCAAGTTGCAAAACAATTCCATCACACAAGGATCCCTTGAATTACTTTTTTATAACCACACTCACTTCCTCCTCTTCTTCCCATCCCATCTTGATATCTGGCAATCCCTACTCTGCTCTCCATTTCTATACGTTGCCATTTCAAGAATGCTACATAAATGGATTCATACAGTATGTGAAGGTTTGAGATTGGCTTTTTTATGCAGCATAATTCCCTGCAATGTACCAAGTTTGTTTAAACAATCGCCTGGGAAAGTACATTTAGGTTGTATAGGGTTTTTGGTCATTACAAATGAAGCTGTTAGGAAGATTTATGTACAGATTTTTATGCAAACAAAAGCTTCCATTTCTCAACCATATTTAGCAAATGATGCCGGGAAAACTGGCTAACCACATGCAGAAGAATGATACTGGACCCCTACTTATCACTATATACAAAAATTAACTCAAAATGGATCAAGGATTTAAATGTGAAACCTCAAACTATAAGTATCTTAGAAGAAAACCTAGAGAACACCTTCCTGGACATCAAAGTAGGCAATGAATTTAAAACCAAGTCCTAAAAGGTAGTGCAGCAAAATCTAAAATTGAGGTGAGACATTATCAAGCTAAAAAGATTTGCACAGCAAAAAAAAAACTATCAAGAAAGTCAAGAGAAAACCCAAGAGTGGGGAAAATATCTGCAAGCTATGCATCCAGCAAAGTCCTAACATCCAGCATCCACAATGAATTCAAATGAGTAGACATGGAAAAAAACAAATAACCCCATTAAAAAGTAGGCAAACGGCATGAACAGAGACTTCTCAAAAGAAGACACATCGGGCAACCCCTTCAGGACTCCTCCCACTATGGGAGCTTTTCTGTCTTCTCAATAAAATCCTGCTTTCAAAAAAAAAAAAAAAAAGACATACAAGCAGCCAACAAACATATGAAAAAATGTTCAGCATCACTAATCATCAGAGAAATCCAAATCAAAACTACAATGAGACAGCATCACACTAGTCAGAATGGCTGTCATAACAAAAATCAAAAAACAACAGGTGTTGATGAGACTGAAAAGCAAAGGGAACACCCCTACACTGTTGGTAAGAATATAAGCTAAGCCGGGCTCGGTGGCTCAGCCTGTAATCCCGCGCCTTTGGGAGGCTGAGGTGGGTGGATTGCCTGAGCCCGCGGGTTCGAGACCCGCCTGGGCAGCGAGACCTCATCTCTACAATAAATCAAAAAATCAGCCAGGTGTGGTAGTGCATGCCTGTAATTCCGGCTACTTGGAAGGCTGAGGTGGAAGGATCGCCGGAGCCCAGCAGGTCGAGGCTGCGGTGGCCGGGAGCAGCCACTGCACTCCAGTCTGGGCAACCGAGTGAGACTCCAACTCAAAAAAAAAAAAAAAAAAAAGAATATAAGCTAGTCCAAACTTTGTGGAAAGCAGTGTGTACCCCACAACTCCTAAATAAATATTATTAATTGTTACCTAATTTTTTAAAAATGTTCCATGTTGCATGCTTTGGATGTAATTGCTGAATGGTGTGGGATTTGTCTACTTAGTTTTAAAAGAAGCTGCTCTCCAGAGTGACTGTACCATTGTGCATTCTCACTAGCAATTTATAGATAATCTAGTTTCTCTGCATTATTGCAAGCATTTGGTGTGGTCATTAGCTCTTATTTTAACCACTCTTATAGTTGTATAGTAATATCTCATTGTGATTTTAATCTTCATTTCCTGATGGCTAGTGGTGTGGAATCATGTTTTGTGTGTTTATTTGCCATCTGTATATCCTCTTCAGTAAAATGTCTGTGTCTTTTACCCACTTTATCTTTAGATTGTTTGCTTTTCTTACTGTTGTATTTTAAATTCTTTATATTACTAGATACAAATTATGTGTTGTATATGTGGCTTGCAAACATTTTCCCTAAATTCATAGCTTATCTTTTCATCCTCTTTATTTTCTTCTTCTTGTCTTTCACAGATCAAATGGTGTTTTGTTTTTTTGATTTTTTTTGGTCCAAGTCTCACTCTGTTGCCCAGGTTGGAGTTCAGTGGCACACTCACTGCCACCGCAGCCTCGACCTGCTGGACCAGGCGATCCTTCTGCCTCAGTCTTCCAAGTAGCTGGAACTACAGGCGCATGCCACCACCTCAGCTAATTTTTTTATTTATTGTAGAGACTAGGTCTCACCAAATTGCCCAGGCGGGTCTCAAACCCCTGGACTCAGGCAATCCTTTCACCTCGGCCTCCCAAAGTGCTAGGACTACAGGCTGGAATCACCGCACCCAGTGAGCAAATGTTTTTAATTTTTATTAAGTCCAATTTATACAGTTTTTCTTTTATAGATCATGCATTTGGTGCCAAGTTCAAGAAGTCTTTGTCAAGCTTTAGACACCAAATATTTTATCCTGTGTAGTTTTTTTTCCTAAAGGTTTTGCAATTTTGCACTTTACTTTTGCTTCCATGTTTCATGTTGAGTTAATTTATGAATAAGGTAATATTTAGGTCAAGATTTCTTTTTGCCTGTTGATGTCCACAGCTCCAACACTGTTTGTGGGGGGACCACTTTTTCTTCATTGCATGACATTTGCTCCTTTGTCAATAATCATTAGGTGTATTTGTGTAAATCTATTTTTGAATTCTTTTTTTTTCTGTTCCACTGATCTAAGTCTCAATCTTCTCAATAATACCATATCTGATAACTGCAACTATACAGTAGACCTTAGTATTCTGTAGACTGACTTCCCATTTTATTTTTTTCTGATTGTTTTACCTATTCTAGGGCCTGTGCATTTTTATATAAATTTTAGAATAAACTTATTTATGTCTACAAAATCCTTGCTTGTATCTTGTTAAAAGTTGAATAAAGACTATCAACTGATTTGGGGAGAAATTATATCTTTATTTTGTTGAGTTTTCCAGTGGCATGTATGTATGAACATTATATGTCTCTTTATTTATTTAGAAATTATTTGAAATTGTAAAAGTTATCTTATAGTCTTAGAAATTTTTTATATAGACAATTATGTCATTTACAAATGGAAACTATTTTTTAATATGTATGCTTTTATTACACAATTTTTAAGCTACATAGAGAAATATACATTTCTTAAAGAACATTGAATGTATTCAATATATTAATTCTCCTGCCTGAATGATAAAACCATATCACACTTTAATTGTATCATGTCATCATTCCCTAGAGGTTTTTGTTTTACCTGTTTTAGACACACACACAAGTTTTGGTTGATCTTTGGCTCATTAAAATTATTGACACTTCTTATCAGTTTTTGTGTTTGTCACCTTTTTCTTGTAATGTACAATTTTCCTCTAAGTTTATTTTTATTTTTGTTGAAATATTACCTTTAATACTTTTTCGTTTGTTAAATAAAGCCCTTGGGTCTTCTATGGTCAAAATATTTTTGTCTTTCTATGTTCAAAACATTTTTTGTGCTGTATACTACTTTAGTTGAATATAAAATTTGACTGACTCACCTCTTAGATGTATTTGAAATATATAAATATAAAGTTTTAAAGATTCTGGACTGGCAATTTTTTTCTCCACAGTTTTTAACTACCCTTTTACTGCCCAGTATCAATAATGGATAAGAAGAAATCTTCTGTTAATCTATTACTTTACGGGTAATTTTTCATTTTTTCTCTGATGGCTTTTAAGATTCTCTCCTCATCTTCAATCTAAGTCTAAGTCTAGTTTTATTTTTTATTTACTTTGATCAATACTTTGAGGAGAATTTGGACTCATTGCTTTCATTCTTCTCTGTATCAATATCCAGTTTTCTTAGCACCACTTGTATTGAAGAAGGTGTCCTTTCCCCCAATGTATGGCCTTGGTGCCTTTGTCAAAAATCACTTAGCTGTAAATACGTGAATTTATTTCTGGGTTCCCTGTTCTGTTCAATTGGTCTATGTGTTTTTATACCAGTACCTTGTTGTATTGGTTGCCATAGCTTTGCAGTATATTTGGAACTCAGATAATATAACACCTTCAGCTTTGTTCTTTGCGCTCAGAATTGCTTTAGCTATTTGGGGTATTTTGTGGCTCCACACAAATATCAAGATTGTTTTTCTACCTCTGTGAAAAATGTCACTGATATTTTGATGGATATTACATTGAATCTGTTTACTGCTTTGAGTAGGATCGTCATTTTGGCAATATTAATTCTGATCCATGAGTATAAGACGTCTTTCCATTTTGTGTGTGTGTTCTCTTCAACTTTTTTCATCAGTGTTTTGTAGTTTTTATTGAAAAGATCTTTCACTTCCTTGGTTAAATGTATTTCTTGGTATTTTTGGTAGCTATTGTAGATGAGATTGTTTTCTCAATTTCTTCTTCAACTAATTTATTACTGGCGTGTAGAAACACTACTGATTTTTGGTATGTTGATTTTTGTATTCTGCTACTTTACTAAAATTATCAGTTTTGAGGATTTTTTGGTGTATTCTTTAGGTTTTTCTATATATAAGGTTATGTCACCTGCAAAGAGGGATAATTTGACTACCTCCTTTCCAATCTGGAAGCCTTTATGTCTTTCTTCTGCCAATTTTTCTTCTAGGATTTCTAGTACTGTGCAGAATAAGAGTGGTGACAGGAGGAAATCTTGTCTTGTTCTGTTCTTAAAGAGAAAGTTTTCAATTTTTCCTTTTTAGTATAATGTTACTTACAAACTTGTTATGTATGGCCTTTATTGTGTTGAGGCACATTCCTTCTATGCCTAGTTTGTTGAGAGTTTGTAATCATGAAAGGAAGATGGGTTTTATCAAATGCATTTTTGCATCTATTAAGATTATCATATGTTTTTGTCCTTCATTCTGTTAATGTGATGAATGATATTTATTTATTTCTGTATGTTGAACCATCCTTACATCCCTGGTATAAATTCCACTTGATCATCATGTATAATTTTTTTTAACGTATTGTTGGAATCTATTTGATAGCATTTTTTTTTTTTTTAGAACTTCTGCATCCATGTTCATCAGGGAACTGGCCTGTTGTTTTCTTTTTTGTTGTTGTTGTGTCCTTGTTTGGTTTTGGGATCAAGGTAATGCTGAACTCATAGAAGGAATTAGGGAGAATTTTCTCCCCTTCAATTTTTGGAATATTTTGAAAATAATTGGTGTTAGTTCTTTAAAAGTTTTGTAGAATTCAAAAGCCATCTGGTCTTTGGTTTTTTTTTGTTGTTGTTAGGAGACTTTTTTTTTTTAACTTATTCAATTGTGTTACCCATTATTGGTCTGCTTGAGTTTTCTATTTCTTCCTGGTTTTATCTTGGTAGGTTGTACATGTCTAAGAATGTATCCATTTCCTCTAGGTTTTTCAATTTGTTTGCATACAGTTGTTCATTGTAGTTTAATTCTCCACTATACTTCTATGGCATGAGTTGTAATGTTTCCTTTTCTGTTTCTGATTTAACTTATTTCTGTCCTCTTTTTTTTTGGTTTGTCTAGCTATTTATTTCTCAATTTTGCTTATCTTTGTAAAAAAAATCTTTTTGTTTAGTTGATTTTCACATTGATTTTTAATTTCTATTTCTTTTTTCCCTTTTATCTGTATTATTTCTTTCATTCTACTAATTTTGGGTTTCATTTGTTTTTTAATTTATTTGATTTTAAAGATATGATGTACAATTCAGGGTTAGGTATACAAGTAGTCAAAGTGCAGGCAAAGTTTGGGCCTACCTTTTGTCCCTACTTTGTCTAGTTTGAGATCAGGTACCCTTACTAATGTTACGTACTAGTTTCTTGAGCTACACTATTAATTTATTTGAAATTGGGTATGGTGCTTTGATTGGTTCTGAGTAGTTGTGGTAACAGAGTCTTTGTATGATTTCTTCAGTTGTAGTCAATGTCAGTGGTGTCTATAAGTGTCTCAATGACCTAGGTTGTGGTTGTCTGTGAAGGCTGAGGAATGGCTTTCCTAGGGTAGGCTGATTTTCAGGCTCTGGAAAAGCACATAGGTGTGTAGTAGCCCTGCCTCTTGAGGAGGCAGGCTCACTGATGACAACAGTGGTCTTCAGGAGTGTTGGTCCTCAGACCCCTGGAGGGTATATGCAGTAATTACTCCATCTCTGAAAGAGGGTCAGCAATGACAGCTCTCAGATTTTGGAGAATATACACATCAGTTCCCTCTCTCCTGGAAGCAGTCTCCCTACTGTGTTGAATTGCCTGTGCCCCCATGCCAGAATGTAGAGTGCTATGTAGGCTTGGATTCTGGGGTCAGGGGTGCACCATTGAGTCCAGTTGGTATCATGACACTTCAGCCTTCTGAGTGGATATCAGGGGATGTCAGCAAGACCCCAATGTTGTAGAGATGCAAAAGCTATTGTGCCCCATGGCAGGATGCATTCTGGTAGTAACTCTGTAAACAGACCAATGTCCTGGTGCTCACCCCTCAAAGCCAAATTCAAAAGATGAGAGTTGGCGGAAGGAAAAAACAGGTTTATGCAAGATCCAACTGTCTGAGGAGATGGCCAGATTCATGTCTCAAATACCATCTCATTTTGGGCTGGCCAGAAATAGGTTTTAAAGGGAAAATTAGTAATGAAAATATGCAAGAATGGGGTAGAGCTTAGGGTTTACATGTCTTTGTTCCAATGGCTAGTGCACATAATTGTCCATCCAGGGATCATCTTCACTGATATCAAGTAGTGAGTCAATTGTATGTGAACTTTTCAGGTAAGAGGATTCTGCAATGGAGGTTCAGGTCCGGTGTTTGTTTTTGTTTTTGTTTTTGTTTTAGGCTCAAATACATCTTTTTTCATCAAAATAGGAACCACTACAATCAATACATTTTTACCAGTGAGAAATAAGTTTTTTTTATTCCTGTAATATAAAAATTCATGCTTCAGCCAGGCTCGGTGGCTCAGCCTGTAATCCCGCGCCTTTGGGAGGCTGAGGTGAGTAGATTGCCTGAGCCCGCAGGTTTGAGACCCTTGCCTGGGCAAGTTGGCGAGACCTCATCTCTACAATAAATCAAAAAATCAGCCGGGCGTGGTAGTGCATGCCTGTAATTCCGGCTACTCGGAAAACTGAGGCGGAAGGATCGCCGGAGCCCAGCAGGTCGAGGCTGCGGTGGCCGGGAGCGGCCACTGCACTCCAGTTTGGGCGACCGAGTGAGACTCCAACTCAAAAAAAAAAAAAAAATTCATGCTTCAGGATTCAAGGAACTCTTGGAGAGTATTTTTTGCATTCTGCAGGTTGTGGAAGCATTGACCTGCAAAAAGTCATCAAGATGCATGAAGAAGTGATTGTTCTATGGCGAGAGGTCAGGTGAATATGGCAGATAAGGCAATATTTCGTAGCTGAATTCATTCAACTTTTGAAGTGTTGGTTGCGTGATGTGCAGTCAGGCACTGTCGTGGAGAATTGGGCCCTTTCTGTTACCAATGCTGGCAGCAGTTTTCGGTGCATCTTATCAATTTGCTGAGCCTACTTCTCAGATGTAATAGTTTTGCCAGGATTCAGAAAGTTGTAGTGGATCAGACGATCAGCAGACCACCAAACAGCAACACTGACCTTTTTTTGGTGCAAGTTTGCTGCTTCTTGGTCCAGCCACTAAGTTTGTCAACACCAGTCTTCATACACAATCCACTTTCATCACACGCCACAATCCGATTGAGAAATGGTTCATTGTTGTGTAGAATAAGAGAAGATAACACTTCAAAATGACGATTTTTTAAAAAATTTCTGTCAGCTCATGAGCTTTTTCACCTTTCCAATTTGCTTTCCATGCTGGAGGACCACAGAATGGTTGATGTTGAGTTCTTCGGCAACTTCTCATGTAGTTGTAAGAGGCTCAGCTTCGATGATTGCTCTCAGTTGGTTGTTGTCAACTGCTGATGGCCAGCAGCTACACTCCTTGTCTTCAAGGCTCTCATTTCCTTTGCAAAACTTCTTGAACCACCACTGCACTGTATATTTGTTAGCAGTTCCTGAGCCAAATGCATTGTTGATGTTGCGAGTTGTCTCCATTGTTTTATGACCCATTTTGAATCCAATAAGAAAATTACACAAATTTGCTTTTTATCTAACATCATTTCCATAATCTAAAATAAATATAAACTAGATAGCACGTCATCAGCAAAAAAACATAAAGTGAGAAATCGGCATTAAAATGATGTATGACATGTCTTCATTTATTTAAGAATGTATCCCAATATCAAATAGCAAGTATCAACAATGCAAAACCCAAAATTACTTTTGCATGAACCTAATATGAGTTAGGCTTTTAAGATTCCACATATAGGCGTGACCATGAAGTACTGTCTTTTTTTTTATTTTAAAGATGTAGGGTACAATTCAGGGTTAGGTACGTAAGTAGTCATTGTACTGGTGAAGTTTGGGTCTTCCATTGGTTCTCACTTTACTTGATTTGGGATCAGGTACCTTTATTAATGTCATGTGCCCCCCTCCCCTCCTGGCAGTGATCCACTATAGTCAATCCCTTTCATGTAGTGTTATGATAAATGGTCAGGGTTCACTTATGAGTGAGAACATGAGATACTCAATTCTTTTGTTTCTGTGATAGATCCCTGAATATTATAGACTCTAAATTTATCCAAGTTGCTACAAAGTCCATAATTTTGTCCTTCTTTATGACTGCATAATATTCCATCATGTATATGTAACACATTTTAAAAATCCAGTCCACTTTTGATGGACGGCATGGTTGGCTCAATGTTTTTGCTATTGTGACTAGTGCTGCAATAAACATGTGTGCACAAGTATCTTTTTTGGAGAATTATTTGAGTTCCTCTGGGTATTTTCCCAGAAGGAGGATTGCTGGTTTGTTGGTTTTAGATCTTTTAGAAGTCACCACATTGTCTTCCACAGAAGTTGTACTAGTTTACACTCCCACAAACAGTGTAGAAGCATTCCCTTTTCTCCGCATCCTCTCCAGCATCTAGACAACTTTAACTTTGATCACACCGTCTAGTTTGTTCTAAGATAAGCTTCTGGAATTCTCAAGGAGGTTGGCTGGCATTACCTCAATTGTGGCTGGGTTGTAGATTAACTGCCTCAAGGTGCTCCCTAAGCAGGGAGAATTCTATAGCTGGGCTTTCATGTCTGGCTTGCTTTAAAATTAGCCCCTGGAGAGCAACTCCTTTGGGTTCCCTCCCACTGTAGAAGTTTTTCTGTCCTCTCAATAAATCTTGCTTTCAAATAGATAGATAGATAGATAGATAGAAAATGAGCCCCTAGATTTCTAAGAAAGCATATAGTTAGGAAAGCAGTGCAAAGTACCTAGAGGGAGAAAGGGAGGGAAAAATGTTGCAAGTACAATTCTAAAGCTAGAGCTAAAGAAGAGTATTTAGAGTACATTTTAAGGCTAAAATATCAGTTACAGTTCAACTTTCAGGAACTTGTGTCAGAAATTCCACAGATTTATCCCATGGAACACTGTAGTCACAGGGATTCTAGGCAGCTCCCTATTCTGTGCTCAGGGCCTGCAAGGGCTGTGTAACTCTCCTGTAGCTAGGATTGCAGGTATCTGTGATAGGATACTCACCTTTTTCTCATAGTGGGGAGTCTCTCTCAGTTCTGAGGCAACCAGCTAGAAGCTTTGCTTTCCTCTCTATGCTGCCATCCTGAGTCTTCATGTCTCAGAGTGTCTTTGCCACTTCTTAGCTGAATTCCTGTGTTCTTCCCTGGACACGATATTTAATGTGTAGTTATCTATTTGTTGTTTTGGTTTTCTTTTTTGGAGGAGCTGAGTGCTGACTGGCTAGTCAGCCATCTTGATGACCAATTAAGTATACATAGTTTGAAGTTATTGTCACATTCATCATTTTTTAAATGTGAAATCAATTCACGTTCCAATTGTTGAATTTGTTGACTACACTTATTAGTATGAGACTTTCATATGTATTTTTTTTATTTTAGCGGATGAATTTATTTGGAGTGGGAGGTTTTTGGTTTTTCTTTTCCTTCTCCCATACTCACCCTCTCCTGGTCTGGCATTTTGACAGCTTCTCTCAGTCCTTACCCCTTCTTCACTGACTCCAGGCTTTCAGTTAAGAACTAGGTCTTACAGTGGTATTTCAGAGTTCACCATCACTCCTTCTGATATTGTGGTCATGACAAACCAATCACCTAGTCAACAGACATTAATCAGTTCTTACTATGGAGATGAGTTTTTGTTCTCTCATCTCCCCAGAGCCTTCCTGCAAAGCCCCAGCAAGTTCTAAATCGTTCTCTCATTTTCCATGTAAGAAGAATGCCTCCCCTCATCTCCACAATAAATAAAAAAAAATTAGCCAGGCGTGGTAGCACGCGCCTATAATTCCGGCTACTCGGAAGGCTGAGGCGGAAGGATTGCTGGAGCCCAGCAGGTCGAGGCTGCGGTGGCCGGGAGCGGCCACTGCACTCCAGTCTGGGTGATAGAGTGAGACTCCAACTCAAAAAAAAAAAAAAAAAAAAAAAATGCCTCCACCTCAGCTCTAGGTTTCAGTGAGTCTGTCCTTGGTATTTTGTGGAACACAATATTTATCTCCAAAGATTAAAACTTTCACAGCCACTGCCTTCTCACACACCAGGATTCAGTAGGTCTGTAGCTTCATTTTCACTTATCATGTTTGTGTTTCTTTCCTGTTTCTGGTTTTATATATATTTAACTTATCTTTGGAACCCATCAATGTCTTTTTGTATTGCTTATTTTCATAGTTTATTATTATATATTTGAAGTGAAATCATATTAGAATTTGAACTGTATCACCTGAACCAAAACTTGAACTAGAACTATTATCACTTTGTCTATGTGACTTCACGAAAAATTCTATCACATTGCATAGATTTACACACACACACACACACACACACACACACACAGACGCACACACACACACACATACACACACACACACACAGACACACACATACACACACACACATACACACACACACACACAGACACACACATACACACACAAGATGAATTAACATTAAAAACTGAAGGAAACTAAATATGGTCTATAATAATAATTAACAGTGCTATACCAATGTCAATTCCTTGTTTTGATACATATAACAATTATATATGATGTCACATATGTATGTGGAATATAGAAATATATATGGCGAAGCTGAATAAAGGGTCCCCAGTATTCAACATACTATTTTTGAAACCTCCTGTAAGATTGTAGTTATTTCAAAATTAAGTTTTTGAAAAACTAAAGTTATAAAAATAGCAAAAATCTGTTTATCATTTTTCATTCAAGAATCAGGTAGGTCTAGGAAAAATCAGATGATACACTATATAAAGTCATTAATCTCTGTACATAATTGATGGAAGGCATTAATTAAATTTTACTTTATCTCGTTTTCTAATGATCATATTCCTATGCAAACCTCTCTTTCCAAGTATAACCTTGCTTCTGTCTTGTTTGTACATTCACTTAGCAAAAACTTTTGATATGTATAAATCACTAAATGAAGCCCTGGAAGATCAAAGATAAATAAGATAGAGTTCTTACTGCTACCATATGGGGTAAGCCACAAAACTTGTGGGCTTTTGGCTGACTACTGAAAGGATTTTCAGAGCACTCAGCAAAATTTTAAAACAATATATCGGGGAAGGGGCGAATAAAGCTAGCATGGAGGGGGAAAAAACTGCACTTTTGCTTTTTACAAAAAGATTTATATAGCTACTAAGTGATTGATATGTTAATGAGTAGGCTACAAGTATCACTGTTCCAGAGACATTACCACATCTCCACCTCTGTTGAGTGAGGGGGCAGACGTTTCCCAGAACACTCATTTTGTCTCAGTAGCTTTTGATTCCTGGTGGTCTGGAAAACACCTCGATGGTGTTTCTCTTTGGTGAGCTGAGGGGATGAGGGCGATTTGACCTGCAGGCAAGATGTCTGGATGCTTCCCTATTTTAAACTAAAAACTGTCTATAAGACATTTATATATCGGGCAACCCTTTCGGGTCCCCTCTCACTGTGGCAGCTTTTCTGTCCTCTCAATGAATCTTGCTTTCATAAAAGAAATTTATATATCTATGTCTAACCTCACTGACTACCCTGCCTCACTATCTCCAAGGGTTTTCTAAGTTATTGGAAAGTAAAACATGTAAACAACTACAAAAATAACTGATAATTCTATGAGCTAAGTACTGCAGGAACTTAAAGAAGTGAAAAATCTGTCTTTGGGAGTCAGTTATAGCATCCCAGAGTGGACAGATGAACCAGATCTTACAGAGTAAATAGAGATTTTTCAAAATATGAAAAATTTTATAGGGTAAATGGCCTAATTTCTTGCAAATAAATAATATAAATAAAAAGAAATTTGGGTGGATTGTTATAGATTAAAAGATAATTAAGAAATAAATCAATTAATGTGTAGTCCTTATTTGAATAAAACAACAGTAAGAAGGCGTTTGTGGTATAATCAAAGAAATTTGAAAACAAACTGAATGGATAATAAAAAACTATTGTTAATAATGATTTAATAATAATGTTATAGATAAAGATATAATATTAATAACAATAGTTGTTACAGAGTTATTGTTAATTTTGTTAGGTACAGTAACAGTATTGTTACTTAGTTTTAAAAAATCCTTATGCCAGAGCTACAAACTGAAGCATTCACAAGTAAAATGGTTTGATTACTGGGATTTTCCTTAAAATGCTCTAGAAAAATAACATTGTGCGGGATAGATGACACATGATTGGCAAAAAGTTACTAAATGATGGATGAATAGGAATTCATTACACTATTCTCCCTATGCTAATTCTATGTTTGAAAATGTCCATAATAAAAAGTAAAATATATTCCACAATCATCAACACATTATATAACAGCTTCAGATTATTTAGCATTTAATCTTCATTTTAATTTATTCCAAATTGTAGACAGCATTGATTAATTTTTTTAGTCATAGTAACAATATTTTCTTCATCTAGGTCACAATCCACTATTCCAATTAGATACCAGTCACAGCATGAGAAATACAAAGAATTTATTGAAGCTTGTGTTTTCTCTGTGCATTGGATGAAGATGAAATTTTTTCAGGGAAATTACTAAGAAAAGCATCACTTTGCCTTCACTTCAATTAGATTTATGAGTGATTTTTATCAGCTCTGAAAGTGTGTGTGTTTTTTTTTGTCACACTTTTGACTCTGAGAATAAGCTGATAAAATTTAAAAACTTTCTACCCAAGAGATTGCACAATTTTTTAAAAACTTCAATCTCAATAAGTACATTTTATTAAAAAATAAGCTAAAACATAAAAAGTTTGGGGTTGGGACTGCTGGATGAAGGAAGAAAAGTCATTCCAGGCAGGGGAAATAATGATTTTTTTTAAATAGTTTATGTTAGGGAAATGTTGAAATATTAGCCAGAACCAAGGGTAGAATGAGAACCGAGGTGGGGATGGGGAGGATATGAAGCTGAAAGATAGGTAGAAATCATGTGGCTAACAGTATTTCTTACCTCGCAAATTTCTCATAGAAAATTTCTGTCTAATTCCTGTAAGCCAGAGGGAATCAATGCAGGTTTGCAATGAGGAAATAACAGAGTTGTGTTTGTTTTGCATAGTGGTATGGAATACAGAATAAAGGGAGAATGATCTGGTATTATGGACATCAATAAGGAAAATTTTTCAGTGGTTGGTGTAAACAACAAACAATGATGGCACTTGGAATGGAAAGAAAAGCTTTACCTGAGACAGATTTAAAGAAGATGTGGAGGCTCAGAGGGAGAGAAGGGAAGAACTCAGTTGATAGTAGCATCATTAACCCAGTTTGAGAAGACAGAATAATGAGTACAGTATTGAACATGTTAGCAATAAAAGTCTACAGGACAACCAGGCAGAGCTAAGAATGACCATTTAGGACTGGAAATTAGTTGTCCTTTGCTGAAACAAAAGATATTGCTCAAGGAAAATATGTAGAACAGGAAAACAGGAAGACCAAAGGCAAAACACTGGTGAACTCACCCACTAATCTATGAATAAAGGAGTTGCCAGATTAAAAGAATAAAGGAGGCAGAGATGAGGAGAAACACAAGAAAGTGTTATCTGGTAATTTCAGAAAAATTTCACATCAGAGGTGAGATGGGAAAAAGCTTGATTATGTTGGAATATCATATTAGAAGAGCATTAACAATCTAGGAAGAAGAAACTCTAGGTAAGTAAACATAAACATAAATGTGCATATTTAGCTAAATAATTTAAAGCAATAAAGTCTACAAAATCTTTGTTTTTGCTTAATTATCTTTGTAGTATTTGCTTCCTGATAGTTTATATTCTCCTGAACCTATTATGAGCATAATTATAAGCAGGAGTATTTGAATTAATGCTGATTGCATTTTGTCTTAAGACACTTGCAAATTCAGAGGCTTCATATCTTTGTAATAATGAGCTATAGAGTTTGAGCTTTTGGTTTCTATAAAACTAGGGAATAATTGATATCACTCCTACCTCGACGATATAAATTATTCCCTAGTAAAATGACTTTCTCTTCTTTATTAATAGTAAAGGTTTCTTTTTTATATTGTACCTGCAAAGTTAACTCTCACATATCTTGCTGCCAAACGTTTGATAAACTGTGGCAAAAGTTTCACACTATTACGATAGACACATGGCAATGGGGGATTTTATTTTCTCTTCCATTTATTTGTTTATTTCCTCTTTCACTATAACAAGACTGAGGTCTCATCTTCATACCAAAGTTCAGTTTTAACATTGAAACACTTAAATGCCTTTCCCACTGTTAGGAAAATTTCTGTCCAGAAACATTGTAACTTTAAAAGAGAAAAGAGCAGTTGAATACTGGCTGGTTTGATTTCTATAATTAAATATGTAATTTCTTGTGAAATGAGGAAGACTTTTGAGCAAAAATCAGAATTTGGGAGATAATACTGTTTCCTAGTTCATTTGAATAATGCTATTATTGCTAAAGTGAATCATAAATTTCTAAATTATATACTAAAGTAAAGCACACATATTTATGTGTCCTGATTCGTATCTTCAGCACAGAAATTTAAACATTAGCTGAGATTATAAAACATAACATATCATCTTGCTAAATAGGACTCGTCTCATTTAGAAGACGCAACAAGTGGAGATTCCGGAGAAGCTGACCATGCGGGGTCCTTGTATTCACAAACCCATGAGTGTGAGTTTTCCTAAGTGACACTAAATCATTGAAAAAGATGCTTGCAAAAATAAAAACGTTTTTAGTTGCTGAATGTTAGAAAACGAAACCCACAGAAGCTGTAATGTTTGATGCAACGTTCATATACTTGCTATTGAAAAGCTATTATAGAAAGGTTGATGACCAAAGCAACAGATTAGGGATCAAAAAAAAAAAAAAAATTCTCTCCAGGACACAAATGTGAAAATTCATTTTCTTATTACTAGTTTATGACCCCGTGTGAAGTTTAAATTGGGTTGAGCAAGGTGACCAAATCTTTCTGTTATCAAAATGAAGCATATTGTCAGAAAGAAAAAGCACCAGCTGATCTATAGTGATTGTTCTATTGCTGATTTTATCTTCTTGGTGCTAGGGCATAATTTATTTCCTCTCACTGGGATGGAAGAGAATCTTTGAAGGATTCTGAATAAAAGTCATCAAAAGGAAAATTCTATTGATAAAAGTACAAAAACAGAAAGCAGATGAAAGATTCTTTAATATGATAAGAGTGTTTCAATAAGTACATTAATATTTGGTAAATTATATGCGAATCAATTTTTAAAGCATTTTACCTTTGCATTCTGGCTTGCATGTGCATAACACACATGCTAATTTTGTGTGATTTAGTCAGTATTAAAATAAAAATATTTCGGAATGTATAAATTTTTTTATTAACTAATCAAAGAGAACCTAGGTAAGGACAACCTAAAGAAGACTTATGTTGGACCAAATTTGGGAAATGACTCTCGACTCTCTCTCATTTCTGCACTGATGTGGGAAGTCACTGGTGTTACATTATAATTGTCATTCTTGGGTTAACCATTCAACTTGTGCTGTTTTATGTATAGCTTGAGAAGTCCTAGGAAACAACGTTAAGGGACTTTCTTTTGCTGAAGATGTTTCCCAATGAATAAATACAGTCATGTGTTGCTTAATGACAAGGATACATTCTGAGAAATGAGAGTTCTTAGGCAATTTCATCATTGTAGGATCATCATAGAGAGTACTTGCACAAATTGCGATGGTATATTCTACTCCACACCTAGGCTACATTGTATAGCCTGTTACTTCAAGGTTACAAACCTGTATAGCACATTACTGTACTAATACTGTAGGCAATTGTAACATGATGGGAACATCTGTGTATCTAAACATTGCTAAATATAGAAAAGTTACAGTAAAAATACGGTATAAAATACAAAAACGGTACCCCAGTATAGGGCACTTACCATGAATGGAGCTTGCCGGACTGGAAGTTGCCCTGAGTGAGTCAGTGAGTTAGTGGTGAGTGAACGTGAAGGCCTAGGACATTACTGTATGCCATGTAGACTTTATAAACACCGTACACTGTATACCTAGGCTACACTAAATTTATTTTAAAAGTAATTATACTCTGGTATTATGATGGCTTCAATGTTACTAGGCGATAGGAATTTTTCAATTCCATTACAATCTCATGATACCATTGTCAAATATTCAGTCGACTGTTGAATTAAACATTGTTATACACCACATGGCTTTATACAAATACAATAGAAACCACAGATAATTTCCCCCTTGACATTGCAATACCCCACCTTTTTTTGAGTCAAGGTCTCATTCTGTCGCCCAGCAGCATGATCACAATTATTACAGTTCATGGCAGCCTCGACCTCCTGGGCTCAGGTGATCCTTCCACCTCAGCACCCCGTGTAACTGAAACTGCTGGTGTGCACCACCATATCCGGGTAATTTTTTGATTTTTCATTAGAGATGAGGTTTCGCCATGTTGTCCAGGTCTCGAATTCCCGGGCTCACTAGTCCACCCACCTCACCTTCCCAAAGTGCTGGCATTACAGGCATGAACCACCATACCTGACCCACAATGCCCCCTTTGGCATTATAATGCTTAATATAGATAAATTGCATAGGACACTGAACAGAAAAATTGACAGTATGTATCTCACAAATGTTATGGAGCTGAATTCTGATAGCAAATTTGCCATAGCATCTATAAAATGAATTATCTATAATTTTTTTAAAACCCAACATCATACTAAGACCTTCAGACTTCAGCAAAAATGAGAGTGTCACTTGAGAAGATTAAAGCCACAGACTGATTAGTGTGATTATTATCCTTTCATAATCTGGCATAAATCCACTTTTCCACTTCAAGACTGCCACTTTCTGTCATGCAGCTGAACTGTAGGAGTGTCTTCCACCTCTGTAATCACTATAGTTTTGTATATTTACAGCAATAATTTTCTAACAGATAAGGAAGGACAAGTCCTTTGAATTCTCATTAAAGTGTCATTTGGGCTCAAGGCAGGGTTGCTCCAACCATAACCTCTATAGTACACCGTATTCAAAATTAAACTCCCACACCAGCTGTCTTAGATTGGGTTCCATGAGAAACAAACGCTGATGTGGAAAATTGCATACAGGATATTTAATGGAGTGTGCCTTCAGTTGGACACCTGGGGGAAGTGAATGAAGTAGGATTGAACAAAGGAGAAAACTCAACTGCTATGCAATGTTAACAAAGACAGCAACCAATTCTATCAGAGCTCTTGAGCTGTGATATCTCCTCAAAATTGTTCACTCTGAGGAACAGAGACTGAGATTTCATATTCCTACATCCATTGGATAGGGACTCCTCCTGGGTAGGGGACCTGACCTTAGGTGAGGCAGCTGAGAGTAATTCCCAGAAAGTGGCTAATCAGAAAGTCATCAACCACCAACATTCCTAATAACTGGAAGAACGGTGATTCTGAGAGGCATACAACAACGCAACTACCCTAGACTTATTTCCCCAGTATTATTGTTTCCCAATTCATTAATGTATGAAATATTTATTATGTACTCAACCTACTGGATACAAGATATCTGCTGAGTTTTGAAAACATATGACTGAGTGTAAAATGGCTCTGTAGTCTAAGGGGGAAAAAGTACAGAAAAAAAATAGTGGTAAATGTTATAATGATGATAACCAAAATATACTTTGGAAATGCAGAGGAGGGAGCATTTGACTTCCTGAGGAAGTTTAATCATTCCTCATGGGAGATGGAAATTTTAGTTCAATGCGTGCGTATCCCAACCTCCATGCTTCCCACTTGGCATAGAAGGCCTTCTCCACTCTTCTTCACTTATTTAGATCTTCTCCTTTATGGTCCCAATCCAGTCCTAACGCTGCAACAAATTCTAACGCCTTCACTTTTTGACTCAGCCTATGATCTGAGCAATTTCTGTTCTGCACTACACTCCAGTTAGCCTCTGGTGCCACAAGTCCTTTTCCTTCTCGTGGAATGTCATAAACCAGACAGGGGCCAATGCAATGCTTAAGAGACGATTTTCATAATCACAGGATGTAGAGTCCAAAGAGACTTTAGAGGTAACCTTGAACAAACATCCCAAGTAGGGAGGGAAAAAAGCCAAGACAGGAGATTTTTTTTTTCAGCTGACAAAAACAAAGATTAAAGATTAGGACTAAGTCTGTGAACTCCACCCACTGCTTTACACCATCTCCTCCAATGAATAAAATAATTCATGAGTCTGAGTGTCAACAAATTTAAGGAAACTTTGAAGAACATGTTAAGAAGTAGATTTCTTTTCTTCAAATGGCAGATACACTTTATCAAGCTGAGTGATCTTACTAATAATTCTTATGTTCAGTTTTACTAGACGTATATTTAGGTAAATAAATATCTCTGTTCAGTCTTACTAGACATATATTTAGGTAAATAAATATCTTTATTGTAGAGTCAACAAGTGGTTGGGGTAAATCTATGATAAATTGTTTATATCCAATTGACCTACTATGGAGAAACTGAGAATATTTTTGTTATCTCCCTAATGTCTCCAAAAGTGCCCAGGTACTCTAATGAGATAAAATTAGTAGTTTAGATGAAACACTGGTTTGATTGGTTATGACAATTTGTGTCTATATGTGTGTATATTTGTGTTATCTTTATGTATAATTACATCTAAACCAGTTAAGCCAACTGAGTGAAACAATAGTCCCTAAACCTGACTGACAGAATCACCCAAGGATGTTTTAAAAGATTCCAAATTCCTGTCTGAAGATTAATGTTGACTAGGTATAAAATGTGGTCCAGAGAGCAATGTGTGAGAAGATTCACATGTAATTTTCAGAGCAGACAGATTTGGAAGCCATATTGTTGGGAAGTATGAAGTGACAGAGTTTAGTCCCTGCATGGTACTGCTACAAAGGGCAAGAGTGGTTCTTCCCTCTGGCTTGTGGTCCCAAGCATTATGCTTCAAGCAGCCTCATTAGTCATAGGAAATTCTGGAGTGAGAGAATGAAGGAGGAAGCAGCATCCATGCCTCGAAAAATGGCAAACACATATTTCACATTCCACATCAATAGCATCCTTGAAGGTGAGTTATAACAAGTGCCTCGCTCTACTATCAAAATATATGCTTCTAGGTCTGGCATCCTTGTTCCCAGTCACCATGCTGCTGACTCTCCACTCTCCTCTGGTCAACTCTAATCGTCATGCTGAAAACTGCCGAAAGAGATACTGCACTTCAATGACCTATGTTACCTTACCCTCATTTCTTAACTTAAGGGTACAAGAGATTATTGAAAAGATCCTGAAGGCTATCTGAGGTCATAAAGTCATAAATAAAATAGGTATCACAGTAAGAGTTTATTTATTTCTAACAAGTGTGTGTGTGCGTGTATATATAATCTTAAAATCCTTACTCCAAGAAAGAAAGTGAACAAACTTATATTTACTTAAACTTGCTTGTGTAAGACCTTAAGCATTTATTACAATAGCAGACAAAACCCTACGGGAAAATGTGATCAGCATCTCTACTGACTCCTATATTCTATTTAATTCAGAATTATTAAGTTCTCTTAGGCGGGACATATTAAAATTTCCTTAGAGCAAGGATCCCTTTTCTCTAACTTTGTTAAATAAGATTTCCCATGTAAAATAATTCTATCCATTCCGTAGTAACAAGGTTGATTTTAAATGGATGAACCCAGAGAAACTGAGTTCCATTCCCTGAACACTCCATAATTACCAAATAACAGGCACTGATTGCTCTAAGACAAAAACCTGATCTCATTAGTACCTGCTGTTTTGGTAGAGAGAAGACAATTATATGTGAAGGGTACTATGCTTTTGGAAATGCTAATTAATTATACATTATTTGTTGGAAATAAAATTCTCTCTTTGTACTGTAGCTAGGAAAACAGAGGAAGTAAGTAAAAACTTAAATAGCTGAGACATGCTGAATAGTAATGAACTATAGTCATTTGTTTCAAATCTGGGATCCTTCATTGGTTTGAATACAAACTTCATATACCTGGTCTCAAAGTTCTTTCTTTTTGTTAGAATGAACTACCAAAGACTAAGAACATGAAAGGGAAATTACTCTGTTATCTGGCTGGTTTAGGCTAAATAAAGCTGGTCTAGGTGATTTAATTGGGCTTTTTTTAATTTACAAAGAAATAATAGATAAATAAATAATAATAAACAGTAAATAATTTCATAGTCAAAACCAAGGGGCTGGTGTCAATAAAGAGGTAGGGGCTTGGCACATACCAGTTTCTGACCAATAAAATTCTTTTGCATCAAGGTTGTAGAACTGTACCCATGCTAAAGTCTTTGTGCATTATTTTTCTGTTTACTGACATTGGTAACAAAAGGCTAAGAAGAAATAGGATATTTTTACACAGCAGGCAAAGACTTTCAGTTCCCACATATTCAGTGATTTGCTTTCTCTGCAGTATATAAGTCAAAGTGTGACAGGAAAAAAAAATAGCCTTAAAGAACAAATGTGAGCAGTGTTACTGACCTTGATTTGCTCTTATAATGTGATTTTTTATATTATTAATCAATTCTTCCAAATACGTAGAAAGCAAATGCTAGAATGTGAAGAACTAACCTAACTAACCTAGCATTCTCATATAACTTATTATTTCACCTAGATCAGTTGACTAGCAGCATGACACATTGGAAAGAGCAGAAGACCTGGGTGTCTCTCTACCATCTGCTTCTAAATTAATTAATACACACGTGTCTCTATCACATGAATGGGATGGACCAGATAGAAATCTATAAACTTTTTAAACTTTATATTATAATAAGTAGGAAAAAAGTAGAACATACAATATAATGAAGCCCTATGAATCCATCACCCAGCTTCAACCACTAGCAACACAATTTCCAAACTTTTTGATCACATATTCTTATCATTAAGTTAATGAGCACTCATACTCAGCTTATGTGTAAATTATGAACATGCGCTACTATACCAATATATTATGCACTTTTTAGAGCATATCTCACAAGTATATGTTTTAAAAGCATAAATTAAAATATAATGAAGTTCTGTACATTAATGTCTGTAGCAACATTATTTGTAACAGCCAAAAGCTAGAAACCATCCAAATGTCCTTCACCAATTGAATAGATAAGGCATAGTAAGTATAGTAAGTAACATAGTGCAATGCTGTTTAGTAGTAAAACTTAGAGAGAGAGAGAGAGAGAGAGAGAGAGAGATGAATCTCAAAAGCATTGTGAGAAGCCAGTCTCAAAAGGTAACATACTTTATTGTTCCATTTTGTAGGGACATTCTTGACAAGACAAAGCTATTATTATGGAAAATTAACCAGTGTTTGAGGATTAGAGGTAGGGTAAGGGAATAACTATAAAAAATAGCCTGAAAGAGTTTTTGAGGCGATAAAATAGATCTGCATCCTGATTGTAGTGGTGACAACTCACATGCATATGTGTATGAAAATTCAAAGAACTATAAAACACATACTACAAAATTCCACCTTATTGTATGATAATATTAAAAAGTAATGAGAAAAATATACTAAAGTTCTAATGTTTTCTCTCTACTCCCCAATGGTTCATCACTGATGTTAATTTGAAAGCAAACAGACTAGCTTAACTCTAAGTTCCATTTTAGTGATCATAGTTTGAAATAATCACCCTATTATGCTAGTTTAAAAATAGTCCAAAATTATTTGACACTTCTCTCATGTGGAAGGGGGTCTATATCCTTGTCCTTGAATTTAAGAGAACTCTGAGATTGCTTTGACAAGTGGAATACAGAGGAAATGAAACTATGCTCATGTGGGGGTCTTAAGAGACTAAGAGCTTTCACTTTGACTTGGAGCACTCCAAGTATTCCATGAAGAAAGAAACGAAGGCTCCTGGCAGAGCTCCCAGTCAATAGCCAAGTGAGTGAGACTTTTTGGAAATGAATATTTAGCTCCAGTCAAAAACCACCTCTCCTGATACCTCATGGACAGAAATGAGACATCCCTACCTGTCCAATTTGCAGTTTAATGAACAAAATTAATTACTGGGGTTCTTTCAAGCTGCTAAGTTTAGAGTGGTTTGTTATACAGTAATCGAGAGACAATATTGTAATAATAAGTTTATCATTCAGAGACAAATAAAATAGAACTAAAACAGATCCCCAAGAAAAAGTAGGCCTCAGAGTCATCAGTTATTGCCTCAATACAGAGTTTCTTAGTGTGTCAACCTTGACAACCTGAATCAAAAATGGTCTAGAATGTGAAAAAAGCAAAACACCATCCAATGCTAAACCTAACAGATCAGAATATCTTGAATTGGGGATCCAGAAGCCCACATTTTTAACAAGTTATTCATGTGACTCTTGTGCATCCTAATGTTTGATTCCCAGCATTTATCACAGTGAAAAGGTGAATTCAAAATAGCTGGATCAGAACATAATATTACATGCCACTATCAGAATATAAATAAACTCAGTAAAGAAAAAAATGCCATAGCAAACCAAGTAGTGAGGATCCTGAAGTATGCTGAGCTCTATAGGACAAAACAGAGCTCAGCAAAGAGTAAAAATTCTAAATGGACATAACAGAGAAAATACAATAAAGTATATAGGCAATAAGTATGTAGAACATTTATTAAACAATTACACCATATTAATAGTGTATTAAGTCCTGTGATTTTGTGATTTTTGACAAATTAAATAAGAATGACTTAACCATGCAGACAGGATTAATAAGGCTAATGTTTTTGTTCTTTTTCAACAGTTTAGTGACTACATAGAAGAATGAATGGATAGATGATAAATAGATAGATAGGCAGATAGATATGGTTATATATTTAAAAGGAAAGTCATTTAAAAACCATAGCCACCTCTCTTTCTTTATATAAATACTAATAATTTTATTCATTAAAACTATTTGTGCCTAATACAAGACTCTAAGATATTCAGGGAGAGGGAGGGAGGGAGAATTGTCACATTTGCTTCAAATTGACTTTGAAATGAAGTGGGAAATGAAGAAATTGAAGAAATAGCCATTGTGTTCCAATTACTAAAAGCAAAAGTATCCATCAAAGGAAAAGCCAGAATTCTATTGTAGATATATATATATATATTTATATATATAAATATAAATAAATAAATAAATAATATATATATATATATATATTTGAATCTCCAAGTATTCAATGTAATCTCTGAAAGGAAGAAATGGAAGGGATCTAAGAGTCACAACAGAGAATAGAAAATTCCTAAATGTACCTTCAGAAACCCGTATTTCTGTGTTTTTGTTTTCATTTGTTACTATGGCTATAAGTCACATGGTACAACATTTTCTGTAGATTTTTTGGTGGCTGTTTTTGTGAATTAGTATCTAAAAATCATATTTAATTATTCAGACTTTTCCCTCTGTATTCAATAAGTTGAAGTGTACTAGTATGAAATTTGAGTTTTAATACTAAATTCAAGGGTTGACGTAAACAGTAAATAGTGTTAATTAAGGGATTTCTTAATCAGATACTACACGAGAACAAACTTAACTAGACTCCTAAACGTTATAAGGGTTCTATTATCATAATTTTTCTTAAATCCTTTTAAAGTTAAATTAATTTATTTTGCTTCTTGTAATCTCTATTATCAATTTTTTTCTGATTTTTTGAATGTATGCTGATTTTCACAGTATGATGTAACTATAAAAGTACTTGCATATACTTTATAAAAGTAATCATAAAATAAAGCATAAAATATCCATTCAACCCTCCACACCTAACATACATGTTTTCATATAGCATATCCTTTTGTTTTAAGTTTAAAATATAATATATGGCAGACTGTGACAGCAAATTTTATTTTTAGAATTTAGTAAATTTCTTAAACATAACTGTATCATTTATCTGCAATTTCCAGGATTTGCAAAGTTTCATAATGCCAGTCTAATCCTTTCTGATCTTCAAGACTCCCTTTTAGTAAAACCAAAAGACAGAGCAGGAGCAGCTCTTCTCAAGCACCTAGAATTACAGGACTTTGCTGATAGCAAAGACAGAAGAGATATAAGTCACCAGTATGGGTTAGCCCAGTTTTCTGATGGAGCTAGCCGGAAGGCCTCTCACTTCATCTACCTTCTGGGCTTTGATATTAATGGCCTCAAGATCTTCGTGGTGGAATTCTTTTGGAGACAACTCTAGCATAAATCCGTGTCCAAAGTTGGTTAAGGAACAGGATTCGGGGGGCAGCATTTAGTCAACACAAATAGCTAAAGATACAAGTATATGTATGAAAAGTTGAGCGGAGTGGAACTTCCAATTTTAATAAACAAAAACCAAGTTTACTTTGAAAGTTGAAGTGTGATAGCTACATTTATTATTAAAGGAAGCAAATGCAGTTTCTGTTAAGTTCACTCACAGAGGAGACTAGGCTCATTGTCCTCCCTCTGTTTGACATTCCCCCAAAATTCCACTATTTGTTTTCTAAGAAAACATTGGCAAGGAGTAGCCCAGTGTCAGGGCCTTGTAAATGACATTGTATATAATGAACAAGTATTTATTTTTAATGAATGTTATCTTCTTTCCATCCTTGCAAACTTGCAATTTATTTAAGATGTCTGAAGTCAATTGATTCTATGCATCTTCATGAGATAGGGCAGGTAACACTACCGCCATCTAAGGAAAAGCATTACTTCGTGATGCTTTTAAATCACTGATTAATAATTCAATAATGATGACAACTGCTGAGCTATAGAGTGAATATTCAGTCATGTCAATGCAGAGGAACTACCCCACAATTGGTATCAGGCAATTTAAAGAATACTCTTTGTATGCCTAAACAATTCCAGTAAGATTTCAGAGTTATCTTAAGTGATTTTTAACTGTTCTGTGAAAATCTTTTATTATGCATATGAAAATAATGTGTAAGGCATTGCATTACAGTGCCCACACATAGTGGCAGGTCTGGTGACCAGAGCATGGTATTTCTCTTTCAATTGTGTAGGTCAGTATTTCCCATTCTGTCATCTGTCTATGATTTGTAACTGAATAATTATTGGAGTAGCTAGTAGATTTGACAAACTAACATGCATTATCAAATAACATTCACACTATTTTTCTAACTTCAATATGCTTTGGGGTTAATGAGACACAAAAGATCCTGAGCTAACTCATTTTATCTCTCATGACAAAAACCATTTAAACTTGCAAAATTATTAATTAAGCACGATTCAATGTATCTTCCTACCAAAAGGAATCTTATCATAGAATGGAGCAGCTTGCTTGGGGGTTAATATCAAGACAGAACTCAAAATTAGGTGAAATTGGATTGCTTGTATAGTCTGTAAGTGTTTAATAAATGTCTACTATGTGCAAGGTATTTCCTAATGCTGATAAGGATAATAAAAGTAAGGATAGGTTTTCTTTTGTATTTTGAGTTGGAGTCTCACTCGGTCGTCCAGACTGGAGTACAGTGGCCACTCCTGGCCACCGCAGCCTCAACCTGCTGGGCTCTGGCAATCCTGCCCCCTCAGCCATCCAAGTAGCTGGAACTACAGTCACACGCTACCACACCCGGCTAATTTTTTGATTTATTGTAGAGAAGAGGTCTTGGCCAAGTTGCCCAGGCGGGTCTCGAACCCACGGACTCAGGCAATCCACTCACCTTAGCGTCCCAAAGTGCGGGATTACAGGCTGAGTCACCGAGCTTGGCTTGGATAGGTTTGCTTGATTCTTAAAAACTTGCTGGGAAAACAAAATTTATATAGAGAAAGTAGTTAGATTCTAGGATATAGAAGTGTGCAAAGGTATCTCTCTCTCTCTCTCTCTCTCTCTCTCTCTATCGGAAGGCATTGCTGTCACAGGAAACAGGCAGGCAGGCATTTTTAGAAAGAAAATTTTGGGTATGATAGAACCTTAATTAGAAGTAGAAGGAGCAAGCAAGTCAAATTGTGTAGCTAGGATAACTCTCCAGTCATCCCATAATTGACTTATTTGATGTGCAAATGTCATTGTGTTCCCAAGTATGTCGACATAAATTTCAACCAGAGAAAATTCATATTTCAGCTCAAACAGATGGGGATATTGGTTGGTGAGGTGCTATTAGTTACATATATGAAAGCTTTTTACATTTGTAAGACACAATTATTAGATATAATAATAGAAACACCATTACATATGTATTTTAATTTACATAAAACAATCAAGGCTCATATTCAAAAGAATAAACTCCTTAGCATTTGAGAAGTCGGTTTTCAATTAATCCAGTAAAATGTAATTGTGCTTGAAGCCCTTCTACAAGAGCCAGATCACAATATTTTTGTTCCTAAAGATTACCAGAACAACTTGAATCCTTGTAATGGAAGAAAAGAGTGTTTTTTAAAAATTATGTTATTATAATTCTGATTACAAAGATTACGGGGTTTGAATTCATGCCTGAGCACCACAAAATGCAGACATTTCTGACATAGTTTTATCCTCCTTCTAACCCATTTCACTCCCATCTCCCTAACAGACAGAAATCTCAGTGATGCAGTGTTTTTGACTCTACTATTTTCCTCCTTCTAAAGTTTTAAGAATTTCTTATCTACCAGATTTATCTCCTTTAGTTATGCACATTCTCAATTTTTTTTAACCAACCTAAAATATGCTAAGACTGACAGACTGTCCTCTTTAAAGATTTTAGAGATTTTTATCAACATTTTTTTGAAGAGCAGATTTTCACGCCACAGGATAACACAGAGAGAGATAGCTGTTTTTATCAAATTTCCTTGGGTTTCCTAAAAAGTCTCTTACAAATCAGTAGAAAATATAAAGATACTCACCCAAAGAGGCATTGTTTTAGTTTTTCAAAATTCTAAATAAAAGGAAATAAATCTGTTTCTGAGACCTCATCTTGATTATTTGATATAGATCAAATAAATGAAATCAGAAGTGAGTTTCAAACTAAAAAAATCAAAGCCATTTATAAAATACCTTCATGGCACCCGAGAATTACACATTAGTTACTGTATTTTCTCTCCAGATTGTAAACTAGATTGAGGATAGGAATGAATTTTCTTTTCATATTCACATACAATACATCCCCTCCAAAGCATTGCTATTAGGAGGCATTCAATAAATATTTTTGAATGAATAAATGACTTTTGTAAATATAAGTTCAGCCTTACCATTATCACTTGGAGGAAAAAAAATGTTTCTGCATACATCTTCCTTAACCCATACAATCATCCAATTACTAACTCCACATGAAAAACAATCTCTTAAGGATGTTGACTTATTCAGTTATGTGGTTTTACATTTAGTGTTTACAGTGCATATCCCATTGCTTAGCGTACTCCACATAGTTTCACCACAGACAGATCAATTATTCTTTCTAAACAATTCATTTTTAATTGTAAAACGTGGTTTTACCCTTTATCAAAAGTTTGATTTATTTAAACTTGGAAGGTCAAAAAAAAAAAATCAAAGAGAAAGTAAGATTTTTTTTCTTATTATTCCTGTCCTTTTACCCTGCTCTCAACATTTTTAATGCTGCAAAGTGTTTCTGTGACAAGAGTTTCCGAGTTCCAGATTGCCTGTGAAAGGGTTATGTGGGTAGTATCTTTGCTTGTCCTAATGTTGATCGACCTTCCAAGATGAAAGGAATTCCACAAATAAATGCTATAATTCGAAGCAAGGGAAATACTACTAGGATTATTTCTCCAATAATTTTAACAACATTACATTCCTTTTTGGTCCCCAGTTTCAATGCTTAAAAGTTAGCCACTGGCCCCACATAAAGGAAAAACATAACCATGGCAAAAGAAAAAAATCTATATTGAACATATGATCTAGCGAGGACATTTGAGAAAGAAGAATCATGTGCACAGTTATGAACAACATCTCATCATTAGAACACTTCAGAGACAGCTATGTATACATTTACATTTTCCCTAAGGAATTTCAAATTGAAGGAGCCAGCTACAGAGTTCACACATATACCACAACCAGGCATTTATGGTAGGTTGCATAATGAATCCCTAAAGGTGATCACATCTCAATCCCAGAATCTGTTAATATGTTACCTTATATGAAGCAAAGGATTTTGCAGGTGTAATTATGATTAAAGACCTCGGAAAGGGGAGATGGCTCTGGATTATCCCAAGGATCTCAATATAATCATTTTTTAAATTTACAAGTCATAATTGTATTACATTTATGGAGTACAATGTGACATTTTGGTATATGTATATAATGTGGAGTGACTAAATCAAACTAATTAACACATACATCCCTTCACTTACTTGACTTTTTTGTGGTGATACATTTGAAATGTACCTTCTTAGTTATTTTGAAATATAAAATATATTATTTTTTATTATAGTCACTCAGCTCTGCAACAGATCACCAACCTTCTGCCTAGCCAAAGCTTTGTGTCCTGTAAATAGTAACTCATCATTCCCTTGCTTCTCTCTATCCCAGACCCTCACCTCTGGTAATCATCATTCTACTCTCTATTTATATGACTTAATCTTTTTAAAAATTCTACATATAAGTGAGATCACATTGTATTAGCCTTTCTGTGACTGGCTTATTTCACTTAGCATACTGTTCACTAGATTTTTTTCTCATCAGCACAAGGAACATTCTCCAAAACAGACTATGTGATAGGCCACAAATTAATTCTCATTAAACTCAAAAGAAAACCAAAATCATGTCAAATATCTTCACAGACCACAGTGGAATAAAACTAGAAATTAATTCCAACAAGTACTTGCCAAACCAAAAAAAAACATGTAAGTTAAATAATCTGCTTCTGAATGACTCTTGGATATCAAAATGAAATTAAAAAAAAAAATCCTAGAAATGACTAACAACAACACAAGTTATCAAAATCTCTGAAACACAGCTAAATCTGTGCTCAGAGGAAAATTTATCGTGCTTAAGGCTTACATTAATAAGACTAAAACACTCCATATTGACAAACTAATGTCACACCTCAAGGAACTAGAAAACCATGAACAAATCAGATCAAAAGCTAGTAGAAGAAAAGAAATATGAAGATCAGAGCAGAACAAAATGAAATTGAAGAAAACAAAAAAAACCAATGCAACAAAAGTTGGTTTTCTTTGAAAAGATAAACAAAATTGATAGACCACTAGCTGTATTAATTTAAAAAGAAAGAAAGAAAGAAAGAAAACAAAGAAAGGGCAGGCGCTGTGACTCACACCTGTAATCCCAGCACTTTGGGCCAAAATGGAAGAATCACTTGAGGCCAGGAGTTAGAGACCAGCCTGGGCAACATAGCTAGACTTTGTCTGTACAAAAAAAAAGAAATTTTTTTTAACAGCCAGACATGGTGGCATGTGCCCACAGTCTCAAATACTCAGGAGGCTGAGGTGAGAAAATTGCTTGGGGCCAGATTGTCAAGGCTGTGGTGAAGGATGATTTTGCCAATGTACCCCAGCCTGAGCAGCTGGGAGACCTCAACTCAAAAATTTACATTTAAGTTTAAAAAATAAATTAACACACTAAAATAAATAAATACATAAAATTTTTAAATAATATTATAAAATGAGAAGAATGTTGAATATTTTAAAAACAAGAAGATATATTAAGAATATATATTTTAGCAAAGAAACAGAGAAGATTCAAATTACCTCAATCAAAACAAAATGAAGACATTGCAACTGATAAAATGCAAATACAAAAGACCATTCAAAATTATTATGATCACCTCTATGCAAACAAACTAGACAATCTAGAGGAAAGGATAAATTCTTGGAAAAATACCAACCCCAAGCCTTGAATCAGGAACAATAGAAAACCTGAACAGGCCAATAATGAATAGTAAGATTGAACAATAATTTAAAGTCTCCAAAGAAAAAACATAACTTGATGAACAAGTTCTACCAGTCAAATTCTACCAGACTTTAAAAGAAAGACTGGTACCAATTTTACTGAAGCTATTCCATAGTATTGAACAGGAGAGAATTCTCTGTAACTTATTCTACAAAGCCAGTATCACCCTGATACCAAAGTCAGGAAAAAACACAACAACAACAAAAGAAAACTACAGGCCCATATTTCTGATGAAGATAGATACAAAATCTTCAATAAAACATTAGCAAATCAAACTCAATAGCACATAAAAAACAACTTACGGTGATCAGGGGGTTTTATCCCAGGAATGCAAGGATAATTCAACATATGCAAGTCAATAAATGTGATCCATCACATAAACAGAATTAAAAACAAAAATCATATGATCATTTCAATAGACACAGAAAAAGCATTTGAAAAATCAAGCATTCTTCATGATAAAAAAAAAACCCTCAGTAAAACAGGCATAGAAGGCACATTTCTCAAAATAATAAAAGCCATATATGACAAACCCACAATAAATATCATCCTGAATAGAGAATAGTCGAACACATTCCTCTCAGTACTGGACAAGACAGAGATGCTCATTTTCACCACTACTATTCAACACAGTACTGGAAGTCCTAGCTAGAGCAATCAGGTAAAAAATAAAATAAAATAAACAAAACGTATCCAAGTTGGAAATGAAGAAATCAAACTGTTTCTATGCCAACAATATGATCTTATGCTTAGAGAATCCTAAAGCCTCTTCCAAAAGACTCCTGGAATTGACAAATAAATGCAGTAAAATATCAGGATACAAAATTAACACACGCATATCGGTAGCACTGTTATACGCTAATAGCGACCAAACAGAATCAAATCGATTCCTCGATTCCATTTACAATAGCAGTCAAACAGTTAAAATACCTAAGACTGTGTTTAACCAAGAAAGTGAAAGATCTCTAAAAGGAAAACTACAAAACACTGGTAAAAGAAATTATAGAGGACACAAACAAATGGAAAAACATCTCTTGCTTATAGAGTAGAAGAATTAACAATTGTTAAAATGACTGTATTACCCAAAGTAACCAACATCATTTTTCACAACATTTGAAAAAACAATCCTAAAATTTCTATGGAAACAAAAATAGTCAGAATAGCCAAGGTAATCCTAAAGAAAAAGAACAAAGCTGGAAGCATCACATTACTTGACTTCAAATTATACTGCAAACTTGTAGTAACCAAAACAGCATGGTACTGGTACAAGAGAAGACACATGGACCAATGGAACAGAATAGAGAATCCAGAAACAAACTCAAATATTTACAATCAACTGATCTTTGACAAAACAGACAAAAACTTACAATGAAGAAAGGACACCCTGCTTAATAAGTGGTTCTGGGAAAATTGGATTGCTTACATGCAGGAAAATCAAACTTTACCCCTATATCTCCCTGTATGCAACAATTAACTGAAGATGGATTAATTAATTTAAGTGTCAGACCTGAAACCATAAAAATCCTAGAAGAGAACCTAGGAAAAACTCTTCTGGACATTGACCTAGACAAAGAGTTTATGGCTAAAACCCCAATAGCAAATGCAAGAAAAACAAAAAATAAATAAGCTTCTGCACAGCAAAATAAATAATCAACAGATAAAATAAGCAAGCTACAGAATGAGAGAAGATATTTGTAAGCTCTACATCTGACAAAGGACTAATATCCAGAATCTACAAAGAATGCAAACAAATCAGCAAGAAAAATCAAATGACCCCATTAAAAAGTGGGCAAATGACATGAACAGACATCTCTCAAAAGAAGATATACAAATGGCCAACAAGCATATGAAATAATGCTCAATACTACTCATCATCAGGGAAATAAAAATTAAAATCACAATGAGATACCATCTTATACCAGTCAAAATGGTCATTATTTTAAAAAGTCAAAAAATGATAGATGCTGGCACAGATGTGGTGAAAATAGAACGCCTATATGCTTTTGGTGGGAGTGTAAATTAGTACAACTTTTGTGGAAATCTGTACAAAGATTCCTTAAAGAACTAAGAGTAGATCTACCATTTCATCCAGCAATTCCACTACTTGGTATCTACCCAAAGGAACAGAGGTCATTATATAAAAAAGACACCGGCACCCACATTTTCATCACAGCACAATTCACAATTGCAAAGATGTGGAAGCAATCTAAATGCCCATCAACTGATCAGTGGATAATGAAAATGTGATGTATACAATGGAATATCACGCGGCCATGTTCTCACTCATATAATGGACCTTGAACATCCAATGTAATACTATAAGAAAATGACTGATGGTACTGGGAAACTATGGGGGGGAAGGGAGATGGGATTAACAGTAGCAAATATCTGTCTGGGGATGGAGAAACACCTCAAATCAACAGGGTGCCTGAATGAAACGTAATTGTACACCTAACCCTTAACTGTACCCCACAAAACCATAATAAAAAATATTGATTATAAAAAAATAAAAAATTAAAAAATTTTAAAAAAGAAAGACAAAACTATGAACTTTGCAGCAACTTGGATAGACTTAGAGTCTATAATACTGAGTGATCTATTACAGAAACAAAGAACTGAGTATCACATGTTCTCACTCATAAGTGGACCTTGAATAATTATCGTAATACTATAAGAAAAGGATTGTCAGTAGTGGGAAATTGCCCAGGGTAGGGGGAGGGACTGGCAGTAGTGGAATTCTGCAGGGGGAGGGAGAGCACACCTCATCAACAAGGGTACCTGCATAATGAACATTTGTATACTTAACCCTGAATTGTACCCCACATCTTTAAAATAAAAATTTTTTTAAATAAATTTAAAAATTCCTCAAGAACAAAAAAACAAACAAAAACAAAAACAAAACAAAATGTGGTATATATACACTATGGAATACTATTCAGCCATCAAAAAGAAAGAAATAATGTATTAATATTTTTACAGTAACTTGGATGGAATTGGAGAACACTGTCCTTGGTGAACTGATGCAGGAACAAAAAACCAAGCACCCCATATTCTCACTAATAAGTGGGATATCTGAAATGGCATATAGAACTGTATAATGAACACTGGAGACTCAGAAGGGGAAGGATAAGAAAGGGTGGAGGGACGAAAAATCACTTATTGCATACAATGTGCACAGGTGGAGGTGGTGGGTATGCTTAGGGTCAGATATCTTTGCCACTATACAGTACATCCATGTAACCAAAAACTATTTGTACCCTTAAAAGTATTGAAATAAAGAAAACAAACAAACAAACAAAACCACAATTTAAATACACAGATAGGCACCCCATCTAGCAGGCAAATTTAGGGTGAATTATAAGTGACAACTGGTACTGTCATGTTCCCTTATTAAGGACTAATTATTGTTTATTTTGAGAACATGTATGTAATGAGTTGTATCTACTTGAGTATACACAAGGATGAGCTTTTTTCTGTCTTTGCAACATCTTACTGTATTGCCTGTGGTGCATATCACTTTCTGATTTGATGCAATCCAATAATAAAACTGTTTTCATTATCTTTTTTTCCCTTTAATTGTGAGATAATTATTATATACAGAGAAATAAAATATAAATCTTTCAAAACAATTGCATTTTTTATAATTAATATTTTTTATTATGATATTGTGGGGTACAGTTAAGGGTTAGGTATACAAATACGTTTCGTTCAGGCACCCTTGTTGATAAGAGGTGTTTCCCCATCCCCAGACAGATAAGTGAAGAGGGAAGCAGGAAAGTGAGTGCATGATGAAGATAAGACAGAATTTAGCTGGCTGTTGGGGGCTGCGGCTTTGGAGATGAAAGAGGACCTGGAGCCAAGTAACACAGATGACCTCTAGATGCTGGAAAAAGTAAGGAATCAGATTCTCCCCCAGAGTCTCTACACGGAATGAGGCCCTACTGACATCTTGATTTTAGCCAAGGGAGATCCATGGTAGACTTTTGACTTCAAGAACTATAAGATAATAAATTTGTAGTTTTTAAGTGACCTTACTTGTAATGATTTGTTACAGCAATAATAGGAGGCTAACAGAGTGCTTTTTCATGCCTTTTTTCTCATCTATAATAAGAAAACTTTCAGTGTCTTCTCTAAAGGGAGCTTCTGCTACAAGAGGGAGTGCTTTGTACTACAGCCTTACCCCTCTCCTTTGCTGGTGTTCGCACCAATTTATAATCTTTCTGTACAAATGAATTGCCATGCAAAAATCGAAAAGACTTGAGGACTAGTTCGTTAGTCGGTAAGAATCCAAAACATTATTTTAAAAAGATCCTAAAACCTGTAACTAAGAAATGATTTGAGGCATTTTGTGACTTTTCAATAAAAGGTTACTTGCATGCCAAAATAATACTATAATAACTGTAGATACCAGGACAAAAGCAGAATCATGAGCTTCAATGCCCCAAATATGCAGATGGTTAGACTAACTGATTGAACAGGGCACTATTGGTCTTAAAAACATTTTTTGTGACTTAACATATTTTCATTTCTATCTTGAGCTGTTTAAAGAAAAGTTTCCATTATTTATAGAAGGCATAATGAAGGAAGTCTCCAGAGTTATTTAATGTTAAACTGGATTACCAAGTAAAAGTATCCACAGAATAAAATTACCTCTTAGCTATCCTCTGTATTTGTCCAACCAAAAGGATGCTTTATTTCCGCAGATGGCAAGGATTTCAGATGCCTTTCAGAAAACTTCAGATTAACTGCTTATATTTAAGAGACTCCCCTAAGCTGTAGGGTAGCACTCACTACAAAATGTGAATCAGGGTAAAAGAAACTTTTTATTTTCTTACCCAAGAATAGAGTGGAGGGCCTTTTTGCTTAATAAGAAGGTCCTTACTCCAAGCAAAAAGGCCCTCCACTATAGACTATTTTAATTCCCCCAACTTCAACATTATTGAATATTGACAGTAGGGTCTTAATGGGAATATTGTTTTCTTGTTCTATATTAGTTTAATGAATGCAAAATGCTAACACATTAGAATTGAATGCAATCTTCTTAAAGTGCAGTTAAAAGGAAGATTGAGGGAAAAGGCAAGAATGAGAAGGAACTTATGGTCAAAAGAGCTTGTTTCATTTTGGTATCCGTCACCATTTGGCCTCCCATGGACTTAACCACTGCTAAGTCTGTTGGTGACAAACCATTGGGTCTGGGAAATTAATGAATCACAACACCTCAACACTCCATGAATCACACTACCCCACCCAGAGAAAACACCGTCTATGCAGGGCTTATGGTGGCCTGTGTGCTCCAGTCCACTTATCTTTCTGTTCCACATCCGAAAGGAAATTTGAATGAAAAAAATGCCTGTACATTGCATACAACCATAAATCCTCAAAGAACCACTGTGCAGCCTAGAACATATTTGGACATTATTAGAAATAAAAAAGGAGGCTAGATGCAGTAGCTCGTGTCTATAATCCCAGCACTTTGAGAGACCAAGACAGGAGGCTAGCTAGAGCCCAAAAGTTCAATGTTACAATGAGCTAGAATCATGTCACCGCACTCCATCCTAGGCAACAGAGCAAGACCCCATGTCTAAAATAATAAATAAATGAATATCCTGCCAAGTGTTGGAATTTTTAGTTTTAATATAAAAGCAGATGTCTAAAATTAGGGTTTCCTCTGGTGCTTACATATTTTCAAATCTGTTGCTCCTACATTGGCTATATATTTTACAAATCATTTTCATAATACAGACTTGTTACCTGTTACTATACCTAAGAGAGCTGACTTCTTGCTCTGTATTTATTTAACCAGCCCCCCCAAACCCTCATCCCTTCTTCCCCTCAACAGATATTTCACCAACAGCAACTGGGGGCTTCTTTAGCTCCCTTGTCTCCACTGTTTCACAGGACCTAAACATGAGTGGTGTCCAACAGTAGTGATGAACAGAAACAGAGTGAATATAGTACCCATGATGAATGACAGAAGATTAGGTCAGGATTGAAAACTTTCTAAATGACTGATGTACATACCATTTATATGTGTTACCTTGGCTTATCATAGTTATCCCAGAAGATGTGAAATAAAATCAGAGAAAAGGAAGTTTCAAACAGACATTCACATAATCGGCTGTGTATATGTGCAGACTGCTGAACAGGCACAATAATCTGGCAGGCAGGACTGAGAGTAAAAGAAATGTGGCATTGTATAAGTAAGGATTGGCCAGTGTATTGGAGGTGGGGGAAGGGTGGCCCAGGAGAAAGACAGGCTTTGTAGAGATCATTCCTTTTTGTTCACTATGCACTCAACCTGCTACCAGATTTGACATAATTTTGCTAAATACAACATTCACCTCATTTTCTATTGTTTCATTTAATTAAAATGAACCTGTTTTATGATCTTCAGCTACACAACTAACCAGGCCCCTAGTGCTCTTGGGAAATATAGGGTGAATTTAGAATATCAAATTTCTAAGACTTGATTGTTACCCACAAGATAGAAAAATCTCACTCAATGCTTGAATTTTAAAAATTTATATGTGATCACACAGTTATCACAGAAGAATAAAGATCTAAAACACTAACACAACATGGAAAGGGAAGGAGAGAAAGCCCACATGTTTTCAGGCCAATTAATGATAACTGTGTAAAAGAGAGACGTGAACTAAAAGGACCTTGACAAAAGAATTGTCTTATAAATCAGTGACTAGACAACCAGAGCAGGATTTATCAAAAGCATAAGAAGTGTGGCAAGTGATTCAGCTTTTCCGTTTTTAAAAGTGAACAACTGATTCGTTTTGCTTATAAAAATTCATATTTTAAAAAACTAGTATCATTCTCACACCATGCTTTTGGTATTGATGGCATGTTTTAATTATGTTTGGGTATGCGTAGTTTATGAAATGATGATGCCAATGAGGAAATTTCCAACTCTTATAAAAAAGTATAATTTTCCTTTTTTCTTTATTGTATTTTAAAGATGTGAGGTACAAGTCAGGATTAGGTATATAAGTGGTCTGTGTACAGGTGAAGTTTGGCCCTCCTAATAATTTTCTTATCTTTTTTCAAAGTTAAAAGGAAGTTAGCTCTCCTTCAAATAATGGGATTTATTTTTTCAGTTAATTTTTTCAAGTTTAAAAAATACTTAGTGGAAGAAACCTAGATCCATTGAGTCAAAATTAAATAAACATACATATATGTTTAAATTGCCTTTAAGATAATGAGCTCTCATTTTTCTATTTCTGCCCCCTTTATAAGACATAGTACAGGATTCACTTAATCTTTATTACCATTCCCCAGTACTAAACAAACTATTTGTGGGTTTCACGCTAGTTAAATTCACATGGACAAAGACAGTATCTGCATCCTAGGTAGTGGTAATAGATATTACTTCCTATAGTGCTACTTTCAGTGGCATAAGAGAATGTAGCCCAGTAAATGGAAGGGCAAAGGAGAATGAAATTTTTAATAGCTTTGCTGTCTTGGAACCTTGTCTGAAAGAATCACCGCTACACTTGGCATTCGTTGCCATTTTGCTTTTTCATTTTGAATTGTGGAGCCAGACTATGTCTCTGTGTTGAAGGGAGGAGAAGGGGTTACCTCAGAAATGTCAGAATTATTGCTAATGGTAGCCTTTATGCTTAAAGAGGTGGGCAATAGTGTTTTATCAGTCTGCTTAAATACTGACTGTAGGGTAGGGACCTGAAACAGTAAAGAGAAGCAATTTAAAATTTGGAAGAGAAAAGATGTGGCTTATTTTTCAGCACAGGCCGTGTAGCGTGGTAGAAGCAGATACTCTAAGGAACGAGATCAGCATCTAGGCAGACCTAAATGCAAACTCATTTCTGTCGTTTCCTATTTGTGATCTCAGACAGGGTCCAAGTCCCTCTGAGTTTCATCTTTCTCATCTGTAAAATGAAATCATACCACCCACCTCATTGGGCTGTTGAGAAGATTAATGAGATTGTGTATGCAAAGTGTCAGGCTCCATAAATGCCAGTTTGCCTTTTTCTCCCTTGTTTCCTTTTTATTTTAACATTGCAAATAATTTACATTAACAGGTGATCAAGGACTAGGTTCAAGGTCTCTTGTAAGAGACTGGCCCAGCCCACGGAGCTCACAGAGAGAGCCTCTCATTCACTGCAGAGGGCTTGCTCCCACTTCTTTCTGCTGCACAAGTTACTGAAAAGGTTTCAACAGGCGCTGGGAATAGTCAGTGGTACTTGCCCACGTTTACCTGCCTGTGGTTTTGAGGTCAGTCATCTGCAATGCGATTCTGTCAAGTGAATTTTTTCTATCTGATGCAGGGTAATCTGAGCCCAACTGCTTGATCTCAGGGTGTAAGCGATGACTAGGAACAGTTGTCTAAGATGACTCGTGTTCTTGCACAGTCTTCGATACATACACCCTAGATAGGAATCTAGATATTTCTACTCAGACACATTTTCCTCAGTGGGGACACCCACTTTGCTGGAACTAGATCACTAGTCTGACATCATTTTAGAACAGCAGAAGGCCTTATGCTTAATGTTTACTTGAGCTGTAAGATAGGCAAGGCAAATAGACATGATATCCATGTTCAACGGCTAATCAATTGAGAGTCACTGCCTACCTAGCTGTGTGCAGAAGAATTCCCAATCTTCTTATGAACTCAGAATAAACGTGTGCCTTGATCAGTAATGATGGCAGCCATAGGTACTGGGGAGAGTTGTCAGGGCATATGTGACAGAGTTAGAAATCTCATTCTCTGGGAATCCTCAAAGCACTGCTTTAGTTCAATTAAGAAACTGATCATTATTCAAAAGCTGGCCTATCCACACATGGAGCACAGTGTCATGACTAATTTCTCAAGCTGGATGACAACACTATGAACCCAATATTCA
The DNA here is from genome assembly GCA_027257055.1 of Cephalopachus bancanus. Taxonomy (NCBI): domain Eukaryota; kingdom Metazoa; phylum Chordata; class Mammalia; order Primates; family Tarsiidae; genus Cephalopachus; species Cephalopachus bancanus. Next base: position 341,259 of record JAPVLO010000096.1, on the reverse strand, counting down.
ATGACAACCTCAAACTCTTGCCAGTATCTCAAGAGGTTTCAGACTCAACTAATAATTCTGAATGTCACCAGGAATACACATTCTTGCATACTACCTCATTCCTCTCAACCATATGAGTCTTGGGATGCAGGGGCTTTCCCAGCATCACTTGAAAATGCTAAAAATCAAGACCAATCCTGGTGCTTTCACCCTCACTTCCAGCAGTCTCCCTCAGGTCATTACACACTGGAGTACAACAGAAAACAAAATGCAGTGTTCCTGACATAGAAATCCCAGGACTTTGAAATCTATTTAAACTTTTTAAGCCCAAATCCCACCTGTTTTCTACTCCTCTACCTGAGCTACTGATCTTCTGCCAGGTATGTGTATTCATGATCAGTCAAACATAGCATCCCATGGAGAATTCAATGAAAGAATTCAACAGAAGGGCCCCATCTGCCCATCTATTATCTTGCCTTTTTGTCAAAAGGAAAAGCAGGGATACACATCTGTGTGATGAGTTCCAGGTATTTTTTTTAAATTATTCAAGACCCAAATCTTCCCATTGACTCTAGGCTTGTGCTATTAGCACAGGTGAATTACACAAACAGTGGTTCCTGAGAATACACAATTGGTCAGAGTCATGAAGAAAGATAAAAACCCTATTATTATGGCCATATTGACTACACATTACAGCCACTCAGGTTTTTCTGCTCGTGATTCCATCAGGCCAGGCTGTTACATAATCTGAATGTTGGATGACAGTTTTAGTTCTTCATCTCATGACTTCAAAACTGTTCTATTAACACCAACTTGATACTCACATCAGGCAGTATACATTTAACTTTGCCTTGGTAGGATCTTGGTAGGATCTGTGTTCTTTAAACAGTACAGACAATATTAGAAGCACCCACAGTTCCCTATCTGGCCCATCTCTCTTTAACCCTAAACTTCTATATATATTTTCAACCTCAGAACTCTTTATGCTTTTTAAAAATGAAATTTCACTGAGAATTCTTTTTTGGTTTCCTAGGGCTGCCATAACAAAGTACTGGAAATTGTGTGGCTTAAGCAACAGAAATTTATTGTCTCACAGTCCTGGAGGCTGGAAGTCTAGCATCAGGTGCTGGCAAGGTTGATTCTTCCTGAGGGCTATGAGGGACAATTTGTCCTATGCCTTTCTCCTAGCTTCTGGTGGCTATCCAGCAATCTTTGGCTTTCCTTGGTTTTTGGAATCATCACCAGATCTCTGCCTACAAGTTCACATGGTAGTCTCACTGTACGTGTGTGTGTGTCTGCCTCTGTGCCCAAATTTCCTCTTTTTGTAAGGACACCAGTCACATCAGATTGGGCCTTTATCTAATGACCTCACTTTAATCTGATATTCTGCAAATGCTCTATTTCCAAATGAAGTAGCATTCATAGGCAGTGGGGACTGACTTCAACATCTTTGGGGGAGACAAATTTCAACCAATAACAAACTTCCAATTATAAAACACAAGGGTGAAGCAGATTCCCTTGAAGTGAGATGGGAGACAAAAGCCCTTTCTACTTGATGCCTTTTTTTCTTTTTCATTCCTTCCTTCGCCTTTCCCTCTTGACATTTCTCTAAAACACCCTGAGCTGCTCAAACCACCATTTTAAAAATCATTGTTCCAACAAAACTGATATGCAGCAATCAAATATCTCAGTGATTTTCAGAGGTCTAGCAAGACCAGTTGAATGTTAACTTCAGTCTTAAGCACCCCAGTCCCATGACTTATTTTCTCTGTAAAGCACAGCTCCTGTAAGGAAGCATAGGAAAGCTGTCAAACCCACAGGAAAAGCTATGATGGAACTGTCTCTGAAGATCATTTCTGTGAAGTCTAACTGTATCACTTGTGAAAACAAGTTGTTTTCCATCAAACCCTCACCATCAACTCTCAAAGTTCTGATGGCATCTTTGGGGGGTAGCCAATCATCCCATGCACAGACCAACAGAGCCTCAATGATATGCACAGGTCACCCCAAAACAGATTTATTTACTGGTCCTCTTCTTTCCTGTCTCTGTCAGATCTAGTACCATTTCAATCACAGGACCAAAAAGTCACTTTCTACTCCTCTGCATTTTAACCTCTGAAGGCCCACAGCTACTCAACTGCCTGCTATACACACAGAATTTGTCCATCTTACAGCTCTGGTCAGACTATACTGTTCACCTTGGAGCAGCAAAAAGCAGATAGGGAGCATCTGCTAGCCCCAGAATACCACCCATGATCAGGGAGGTCCCTGCATCACGCTTCCCAGGCACATCTAGGGTTGCTTTTCAAGTACATTGCATTTTATCCAATTCTTCATGAAAGCAATGGGGAAACCTCCTCATTTTGTGACTACTGAGAAATCAATATTCACGCCATTGAGAAGGAGAGATCAAAACAACTTTTTTGTCAGAATCCCAGAATGTGATCACAAATACCCTTTCCAAACCCTTGCAATCCATCCCAATTGTATTACCTATTAGCAAATAAACAATGTGCAGTAAGTTCTACTCTAAGGGACATGCATGTTTCTAAGAAATTGTGTGATTAAAAACCACAGGACTTATGGACAAAATGGATCAAGGCAACAATACTAAAAAATTTCATCAGTAACATATTTTTTAAAATAAGAAGCTATTTAAAATAGTATCACTGATTTACATATATTGAGTGGTAAAAAAAAATACACATACATTACAATACATATGGTATTTTACCTTGAAAATGAGTTGCAGTTTGTTTGTGGAAGTGAGGAACAGAAGGATTGCAGTTTGTGAGTTATTGAGGAGAGGTGGAAGAATAGTTATCTGAAATTCATGGAATATTGTAACTCCGAATGTGGGTGGGTGTGGCTCATAATGCATGTGATGAACTGAGTTAGCTGGTAGATGTTAGGAGCTTGTGTGTGAATGCATTTTGTGCATTTCTACACAGTTTGATCCAGTTGGGTGCAACTCACTGTGTTCACCTATTGTCCCTCATGGTGGAAATCATAAACAAATGTGAAATTTGCATTATGATCAAAGTGTTCCCTAATGGTTTCCTAAATGTTATATTCAGATTGTTTCCCAATATATCGATTATATTGAGACAAATTCACATTTTCAAAGCAGGTATTCTAGCAACTAATGGTATCTGAAGCCATACCTTCAATTTATGCCTTCATCAGAGAAAAATTAGACCAACATCCTCAAGCACCTCCAGCCTCTACCCCCAGACATCCCTTGCCACACTAATCTCCAATTCCATTCTTGTTGTTTTTCAGCAACCACTGCTCTCTTCCCCTACACCATTCTAAGACCAGAGAGCAAATACATCTGGAGAGGTCAACTAACAGTATACTCTAAGAAAGTCCTTGTGACCAAAAACTGGATCTTGTTGTCCAGTTTGTGCATATATTTTATTAGCTGGACACAAAACTGCCAGGAGGACAGCTTCATCAAACTTTTGGGGAATTTCAAGAATTGTCTGTCCCAGGCATAGAAAATCCAGTACCAGGTAACCTCATGGTTCCCCTCACATTTCCTGTTTCTTCTTTTATGGCACTGAACTGCACATAGAGTAGTCCCAGTCAACATTTTAATCCACATAAACAACATGGAGAAGACAGATTATTTAGAACTCTGAGGAATAGCTGAGATTGTCAAGTTATTCAAAGGAGGCATAAATTTGTGCAGACACAATGCTAGCCACAAACACAGACACAGAGGTCTCCTGAAAGTAGCCCTGGGACTGGGGGACTAGATCATGGTTGGGTCAATCGTTAGGTTATCTTCAAAAAAAGAGAAACTGCTTCAGATCTCGTTATGAGCTACTCTCTCCCTCAAAGCAATCTTGGGCCTCAGCCCTCTTGCAGCTTAATCCTCCCTCATTCCCTGGAATGAAGCTATTATACCAATGTCTTCTTTGCTGGAGCTTTGTACTATTCTGTGGCTTCTCACAATGTACCTTTCTCCTGAGCCTAGCCAGGAATCATGATAGGCCCCGCCCCACCATATCTTGTTGGCTTTGCCAAAGCTCTATTTTCACAACTAACCTGCTGGGATTCCAGTTCCAATTGCCTCACTATGAACACAAATTCCTTGCTGTTCTACTCCACCCCAAACTGCATCTGCCCAGGTGAACCCACAGTGAGCTCACAAAAAAAAGGGGCATTTCTCTTTGTCACAATCCTACAAAGAGTTTAGTTTTTTTTAGTCTGTATCATTTTCAAAAATATTGTGAAAATGTGCTGTTTGAGTGGAGTCAACTTAGTCACTACTTGTTAAGAAATGTTATATTTATTCTTTCCAAACAGTATAGCTATAATACTATTTTATAATTTCTGATTATATTAGAATATGGGCATATTTGCTGAAAATAAACTGTAGTGCTATTTTTATTAGAAGTTTGGCATTTAATTAATGTTTGGTGGTATGAATTATTTTAGGATAAACCATAGACAGGCTTGAATTAGCAGCCTAATCTTCATTTTTCAAAATAACTTTACATGAATGAACACATAAAGAAGGCAGATTCATCTCAATGTATATGAAGGAACTGACATGGACACTCCTTTCATTTATTTTTCAGTGTCACTTGTGAAACAAATTGCCTCTTTTGATACCCATATGGTGCATTTAGGGTTCCAATTATTTCTTTGTATTATAAAGCTGTGCTTGTCCTAACTAAATTTCTTCTTTCACTACATTATATTTACGACAATCTGTTTGATCTGAAGTTTAGTTTGGCTATTGAGACTGATTGCCAAAAAGTGAATTTGCCATTGGGAATCCAATTATACAAAAAAATTAATAAAACTAGACATCTGCCCCTTTGTTTTTTAAGGCAGTAAAAACATGATTTGGCTTCTCATTTATATGGCAGATCCAATGCATCATGTTAACATAGTCAAATGGAAGAAGAAATCATCCATGTAGGTGGCAGTGTGCAAAGCAGAAACAAAGTAGTCATTTGCAAAAAAAGGAAAGAGAGAAATATGAAGCATGATATGCAAACAATGAATGAGATCATAACAATATCACATAGGAAATCATGATTCTTTCTAGTTAAGACAAAGTGAAAATTAAAATTAAAATAGTTGAATAATTAAAATTAAAGAGATTAAAGAAAATTAATTCATTGAAAAAAGGATCAGATATTGAAAACCTGAAAAAGAATTTAGCTGAAAAACAATTTGAAATATTTTCAGGAACAAAAGAAGGAAAATATTTAACATTTATTATAATACCTGATTTTTCCTTTCTGTTCACAAAAGGTTGTTGAAAATCATGAAAAATTCTTAGTTCTGAATAAAATGCATTCCAGAGTTTTCAAAGGTCACTGAAAATCATTTTGGAATTGAAGAAAATAATATTGAGTGATTCATAGTTTTTAGAAGAGATAGGATACAAGTCAACGATGTGCAGAAATGGAAAGAATAATGACTCAAGAAATAACACAGAAACTGAAGATGAAAAGAATATGACATGGGGAAGTTAGATAATACAAGTGCAGCTGTGGGGGAGCTTAGATCAGGAAGGACAGTAGGGCTTTGTTTGTTTGTTTATTTGTTTTATGAACTCTTAAGAAGAGCTTAAAAATGGTTTACGCTTCCATTCCACACAAAGGAAGTGATAAAATGCAGGTTTCAGTGTCTTTCTGTGTATATGTGATGTGTGCATATTTATGTGGGTTTGTAAACACATGTGTACATATATGTATGTGTGTGTATTCATATACATGTTTATGTGTGTAAATGCAATGAAGACTCTAGACGTTTCAATATTCTGCATCACACATCTCTGATGTTAAGGACAGGGTAAAGTAGAGAAAGAGTAATGACATGGCCTCTATTTTTTTTTATTCAGGAAGAAGGCAGAATACCCCAATGGCTAAAAATATGAGTCATGCACATCTCAGCTCAGATTCTGATATGCCACTTCTAAGCTGTGTCATCTCAGGCAATTTAATTAGTCTTCCAATAGTTTGATTTCTTATTTGCAAAATAAGAATGGTAGTAGTATCTTCATCAGATTGTTTAAAGGATTGAATGAGATCATATATAAAGCCCTCAACATAGTTCCTAGTACAAAATGTATAATCAATACTTGGGAGTCACTGTAATCATTACTTTTGCTGATAAATGTGCCAGAAAATAAACCAAAATAAGACACACCAAAGTCCAACAAGAAAACAGAAGAGAGTAGAAGAGAATGAAGAATCGCCTGAACAATGTCTGTCCTCAATAAAAGCATAGGGAAACCTACAGCCTCCACAATGTAGACCCTACAGCCCTGACTGATCATTTCTCAGTAATCTTATGACCACATGGTCAATTCAAGAAGGAAGCTCTTAGAGGACAGGTTATAATGAGGTTCCACAATCAATTTCATGTGAAAGTCACACTGCTCAGTAACAAGAAACAGTGGATGATGATGAATCTAATAACCTAATGCTTAATTGAGATATTTAAAGTAGCACATTACATACTTTCATAATTACCCTTCACTGGTAGTCTAAAACCAAAGAATAAAAAGCTTCTCTTTGATCGAGTCATGTTCCAAAATTAAATGGATCACTTGGTTGTATTTGTATGAGCATATTTACACTGAAAATATATACATATATTCACTAGGAAATGCACAGAGAAATGTGGTACATCCAGCTGTGTAAGAATAAATGGCTTTAAAACATATCTGCAAATCAGCAACTTAATCGTTAAATTGACAGGAAACCTTGTTCAAGATTCTCATGTCATTCTGCAAAGAATATACTGGATCTGACTAGAATGCATTAAGACACCAGGGTGTCTGGAGTTTGAAAAACATTTTTAAAAGAAAAGAAAGTCTGTTGGAAAAGAAAGCAGATGTTCTCACTAGAATAAAAAGCCAAATTATGAACACTTGAGCTTTACAACAGCTTAAATAACCCTCTGTGGTGCAGCATAAGAACTTTAAACTTTAATGAAAGCAAAAATCATTTTATCATATCAATGGTAGAGTGTTCTCTTTTTTTCTTTTCATGTTTCCTTTTTCTATTCTTAGTTGATTTTTATTTTTTTCCCTCACCACATGGTATTTGCTTCTATTACAAGCTAGGACTATACTGGCAAAGGGAAATGGATCAAGGAGGCATTTGTCTGAATAATTCAGGCAGAAACAATTTATACCTGAAGTAGCAAGAAGTTTTAGACAAAGGAGAATTTTTCCTTGGATTAACCTTCAGTTGGGTTTGGCTTCAGACGTAAGTGATGATACTCACAGTGCTGTAACTTTGATTCATTCAGTGTACTGAGTCAACCTGTTGTGATAATGTCAGCATTATCACGTATGTGAATGCTTACTTTTGAACATCATTACTCAACTCTCATTTTCTGAAAAACTTAGTAAGGGGAAAACTGCACGCACTCAACATTTATAAGCCCTGAAAAGCTCGGTTTCTAAATACTTGAGTGCTGACTAGGAGGGCTGTCATCCGTGCTCTGCTTTATGATAACATCACACACAACCTGCCAATAGACTTCAAGTGATGGGTCTACACCCGGATGAAGACTTCTCCTGAATTACTTTTCAGGCCTTTCTTGCTGTTGCTCGCAGTGGAGATGGTAGAAAAGGGAAAAAAAATTGAAGCATTAGATCTTTTCTCCTTGCCCCTGTAGTTTTCTTCTGACAACAGATTCTATTGATGGGAATTGAGCAAGTGAAAGAAATGGATGAGGGCAAGAGAATTATAAGTCAGGTAATGGAAACTAGATAGAATGGGGAAGGGGTGTTTGCCTTTGTTGGCACTTCCTCTGAAATGACCTTGGCTAAGAATGCTGTGGAACAGAGATGTGGATTCCGAAGAAAGACATCTGTAACATTTTATAAAAATGCTTAAGATGAAATATTAGAGGAAAAGAAAGTTGTTGTTTATGATAGTGTTTTTCCAATAAGTAAATTAATTTAGAAGGAAGATTAATGATATCTAACCTGAGAAATAAACTGAATAGACTCCATTTAGGGAACTTAAATCAAACAAAATTTTTTGAACTTAAAAGGCATAAAGGGAAGAGTAGAAAAGTATTTTGAGATAACAAGATAAGAAAATAATGCAAAATTTCAACAGGACTTTTAAAAGAAATAGATATTCATTAGAGACTAGAAAGAATGGCAATTACTAGACAAAATCATCTACTCTTACTGTTTAGCTTTGAAATAGTAGTTAAAGGAAATAGTTTCTTTTTAGCGTTCTCTTCTTTAGCACAACAAAAATCATATTGGGAAAACTGGAGCCAGAGTCTGACTTTTTCAGCTTAACTGAGGTAAAATTAACATATAAAAATTGTATATATTCAAGGTATACAATGTGATGTATACATTGAGGAATGATTGCCACAACCAAGTGAATTAACATATCCATCAATCACCCCACATAGTTAGTGTTTTTGTGTGTATGATGAGAGCACTTAAGATCTACTCTCCCAGCAAATTTCTTGAATATATTATTATTAACTGTAGTCATCATGCTGTATATTAGGTCGCCAGAACTTATGCATCTTATAATTGCAAGATTGTGCACTTTGACCAACATGTAATCACTCTTCTACTCTCTTTGTCTATAAGTTCAATTTTTTAGATTCAACCTGTAAGTGAAATCATGTAGTGTTTGTCTTTCTGTGTCTGACTTATATTATTTAGCATAATGTCTTCCAGGTTTACCCTTGTTGTCTAAAATGACAAGAATTTCTTCCTTTTTTAAGGCTGAATAGTATTCTGATGTGCATATATATGCCACATTTTCTTCATTCATCCATTCCTTAACACAGAAACTTACAGTGTTTCCTTATCTTGGTTATTGTGAATAATGATGCAATAAACATGGGAGTGCAGATATCTCTTCCAGATGTTTATTTCATTACCTTTTGTTTTTAACAAGTTTCTTCAGAGAGGATTTTTCTGGTACAGCCCTCTAGTTTAGAAAGTTTCTCTACACTAGAGACAACAGACGATACGCTTAATCCTAATGACATAGCATCTACTTTTACTCTTTCAAGCAGTGGCCAGAGTGGCCAGGCAGGTCTCAAAAAATAAACACAATGAGGTAAAAAAAAATGCTATTCCCCAGACATCACTGTTGAAAAAGACGAGAGCTGGAGTCAGGGCCTGGCATTCCCTTCCAGGGACCAAGCTCAAGGGAGAATGAGGCAGGAAACGGGATTGAACTTTGGGAAGCAAGCAAGGCATGGAATAGCTGGAGGTGGCAAAAGAGGTGTATGGTATCCCTTTCCATAACTTTCCATGTCTTCAATAAAATTATCATTTTCACCAGCATTCTTGTGGAAAATGATGAGGAATCAGAGATTTATACTGATCTAGAATATTTCAACTGTGCTTTATCCAAGAGACAAGCTAATTTGGAAGATAATGTAATAATCATTAACTTTAGAAAAATATAAATAGAATCCACTTAGAGATTTAAAATATAGTCATGCATCATATAACAACTTTTCAGTAAACAATGAAAAGCCTGTATGAGTGGTTCTATAAGATGATAATGCATTTTACTGTACTTTTCTATGTTTAGATACACAAATATTTCCCATCATGTTACAGTTACATACAGTACTCAGTTCAGTAACACCCTGTATAAGTTTGTAGCATAGGAGCAATGAACTCTACCCTATAGCCTTGATGTATAGTGGGCTACACCATCTAGGTTTGTGTAAGTTCACTCCACGAAGTTCGCACAATGACAGAGTCACCTAACAATGCATTTCTGAGAATGTGTCCCCATTGTTAAGCAATGCATGACAGTAAAGCAAATTGGCTCCTGCAGACACAAGACAGAGAACTCTGCAGGTGAGATGTAGGGCATGGAATTTGCTGAAGTCTTGGGAGGCCTTAGGACTCACATTGATTTTGAGACAAATATTCTAAACCTCTTAGAGGCAAGGAGATTCCAGTGATATCTCAGGTATATAAACCCCAAGGTCAATAGCTGGGGTCTCCTCACAGCAATACAGCTAGAAATACAAACACAGGAGTATCAAAGGGACTCTCATTGTGCAGGTCTCCCTCCTGTCCAAGCACTAGGAACAAGATCTGACAGTGATTTTTGTGCATTGCAGTACCAGTGTGTGTTTTTGGTTTTTTGAATGGATAAGAAAGTTATAACACTGCCAAAGGACTTGGAGGACAGAGGGGTATCTCTCAGAGGGCAAGAAGTAAATACCACAAGTCCATGCATGCTCCCTGTTAAGAGAGTGAAAGCTGAACTGCCTTGTGTCAAAGGCATCAGTTGGGGCAAACCAAATAGAAAGTTAACAGACAAGCCTTTATTCACTGCGATAGTGTAAGCAAGAGACCAGAAAGAAGGTGCCGACTCCCTCAGTGTTCCACATAGTTAGGGTGGTCTCACTGCCAACAGAGCCCTGAACCAAAGCCTCCTGCTATTTTATGGACCCAGGGAGGAAGAGGAAAGAATTGGGAGTGAAAAAGTGCTAAATACTGAGTCAGAGTGAAGAAAATTACCTTCAAGCACCCATCCCTCCATCCCCACCCCAATAAAGTGGTCTCAGCGGCTGCACTCATCGCCTAGGGGAACCTAATAAGGAAGCCCGGAAATGGGGACATCTAACGTAAGAGTGTAGACAAGCATAAGACCTTGACCAGTTGGGAAAAGGCAGTGGGGGTTAAGGTTTTAGACCCTGACTGCAACTCCCTGTGATGCCCTGGGTGTGTACTAGGTCTGGTGTGGGGTGGGCAGTTTGCCCCATGAGCCAGCCAGGTAAAGACGTTGAAATCGCCTATGGCTCAACATGAAAAGTCACACTTAGGATTTTGGCCTGAAGCCAGGCTCCTCACTCCTTCGTTAAAATTCTTAGTGAAAAATTCTACGTTACAGTCCTGCTCAAATCTAGTATTTTTATATTCACAACCCGATATCCTTTGTTTTCATAATGAACACATGGAAGAAGGTTTATTTGTCTGTGAAATGATGCTGTCGATATAGAAGATACAAAGAGATCAAATACAGGACTTTTCATTTCAGCCAGTAATGAGATATGCACAATACTTTGTTTTGTTTCAGTCATTCGATTTTTTCCTGATGTTTCTAAATACTAAGAGGATTTTTTTTAAGTAAAGCAATAAATGGATTAGATATTTGAGGAGAAGAATATATTGCTTTAATAATTCTACATATTTTTCTGTAAAAGAGTTCAACCTTCTACAAAATTCCAAATGGATCTAATACCCTCATTAATCAAATAATCCTTTCTTATCATTACTATTGCCTTAGAAAAAGCAAAATCTAAATGGGCAATCTTGCTACTATGGCATGAGAGTCTTGCTGAGGACCACTGGCTGATGCATTAACCACTGAAGCACCTCAACTTCTCTGACCTTCAGTTACTACTTCTACTACTTGGGAGATATTTACCTTTGCTGCTGCGGTTACTGTGTTGTGCTGTTGTATTTTTATTGTTGTTGTGTTGTGCTATTGTGCTTTTGTTGTCGTCGTGGTATACTATTGTTGTGCTGTTGTTGAACCAGAGGCATTGGCAAGAGGGGGCTGTCTGTGTAGAATCCAAATACAGCAGCTCAGTGCTTGGCCTACTGCTGTGAATAGCCTATCCTTCCAAAGCAGGCCCATGCTGCCCGCTAACAGAGGGACTGTTCCCCAGGAAGGTCAGTGGCCTGTCATAGGAGTACATTTTGTTTTCAGGTCAAATCCATTGCCCAGAGAATTGCAATCTCATCCACAAACAGAGGTCACAAAAGCTGCCTAAACTTTGGAGCTTCCTCGAAGTTAGAGATCACCAGTCCTGATGTAAAGATGCACATGTACCACATGACAAACACTATCTAATCAATTTACTTAAAATAATTCATTTTATTTAAAAAGAAATGTCATTCATGGGCTTGAATTATTATTATTGTCCCTATTTGTAGAGGAGGGAACAGGAACAGAAAGAGGGAAAGATTTGCTCAAGGCCGCACATCTAATAAGCAATGAAGTGGGTATATGAATCCAAGCAGCCTGCATTTTACCTCTACACTAAACCTCTCTCCAAGTGGAGTCAAGGGACTGACGTCACACAGTTCCTTGATGTCATTCAATGTCTCCAAACAGATGATGTAAGACAAAAGAAGGTGGAGATCCTTTCTCAAAAGTCTCACAGTTAACTGCACGACAAAAACATTTTTCATTAAAAACCAAGCATCTCATCCTCCTGCCAGGTCTGGGCCCAAAGTTTAGCATGAAATAAAGGGGCTTATATGTTTTTAGAACAAAGTTTAGGATGAGAGGAGGTAGACAAGCACAGTTATATTGAGAAAATTATTTTATAACTGCACAAGCAGATGTAGGTAGACTGATCCATTTCCCTTAAAAATTAAAATTAAAAATTTACTTAAGGTTTTGTGCACATGCATATATTATGTGGTACATATACACGATGGAATACTACGCAGCCATAAAAAAGAACAAAATCATGGATTTCGCAGCAACCTGGATGGAGCTAGAGTCTGTAATACTGAGTGGCCTCTCACAGAAACAAAGATCCAAGTATCACATGTTCTCACTCATATAATGGACCTTGAACATCCAATGTAATACTATAAGAAAATGACTGACGGTACTGGGAAACTATGCGGGGGGAGGGGAATGGGATTAACAGTCGCAAATACCTGTCTGGGGATGGGGAAACACCTCTTAACAACAGGGTGCCTGAATGAAACGTAATTGTACACCTAATCCTTAACTGTACCCCACAAAATCATAATAAAAAATATTGATTAAAAAATTTAAAAAAAAAAGATTATTATGTGTTCCTGGTGAATTGACCCCTTTATAATTATGTAATGCCCCACTTTATTCATAATAATTTTTCTCATTCTTAAGTCTGCTCTATCTGGAATTATTCTAGTTATTCCCTATTTCTTTTTATTAGTACTAACATGAAATAGCCTTCTCTATCCCTTTACTTTTAGTCTATATGTGTTTTTGTATTTAAAGAGGGTTTCTTGTAGATAGCATCTTGTTTTCAGAGCCACTCTGACAATCTCTGTCTTTTACTTGGTATATTTAGACCATTGGCATTTAAAGTAATTCGTGATATAATTGGAGTAACAACTGCCATATTTACTGCTGTTTTCTATTTTTTGCCCTTGTTCTTTGCTTCTATTTTTGTCTTCCACTCTTTTCTTGCATTTTGTAGTTTTAATTGAGCATTTTTATAACTCCATTTTCTCCCCTTTCTTAACATATTAAGTATATTTCCTCTTTTGTTTATTTTTAGTGATTGCCTTAGGCTTTGTTATACACATTTACAACAAGTTCAAATCCACTTTAAAATTACACTATAACACTTCCTGGGTACTGTGAGTCCCTTATGATAATAAAATAATCCTAATTCATTCCTCCCAACCCTTGTTATTGCTGTTACTCATTTCACTTACACATAAGCATAAGTAAGCATACATAATAAAATATGTTGTTACTATCACATACAAACTGTTATCTATTAGATCAATTAAGAACAAGAAAAATAAAATTTTTTATTTTACCTTTATTTATTCCTTCGCTGATACTCCTCTTTTTTATGTAGATACAAGTTTCAAATCTACATTATTTTCCTTCTATCTAAAGAACTTCTTGTAAGACAGGTCTACTGCCAACAAATTATCTCAATTTTTTATTTACTTGAGAAAGTCTTTACTTCTCATTCACTCTTGAAGGATAGTGTCACAGGGGACAAAATTCTAAGTTAGTGGGGGTTTTCTTCTCAGCGCGTTAAATATTTCCCTCCACTCTCTTTTCACTCGCATGGATTTCTGAGATGTTAGTTGTAATTTTTATCTTTTCTCCTCTATAGGTAATTTTTTCCCTTTTCTTTATTGACTTCTTTCAGAATTATTGCTTTATCTTTGATTTTCTGCTATTTGAATGTGATAGACTTCAATGTCTTTTTTGTTAAGTATTTATCCTGTTTGTTGTTTTCTAAACTTCTTGGGTCTGTGAGTTGATGTTTGATATTAATTTAAGAAAATTTAAAGTCATTATTGCTCCAAGTATTTCTTTTGTTTATTTCCATTTTTCTTCTCCTTCTGTTCTTCTTAGGCATATGCTACCTTTTTTGTAGTTGCCCCACAGTACTCAGATACTCTGTTCTGGGTTTGTTTGTTTGTTTGTTTGCTTGTTTGTTTGTTTGTTTTTTCAGTGTTATTTTTTCCCTGCTTTTCCATTTTGGAAGTTCCTATATATATTCTCAAGTTCAGAAATTATTTCCTTAGCTGTGTCTAGTCTATTAATGACCCCATCAAAATCATTCTTTATTTCTTTTCAAAGTTTTTGATCTCTAGTGTTTTTTGGTTCTTTCTTAGAATTTCTATCTTTCTACTTACATTGTCCTTTTGTTTGTGCATACTATCTACTTTTTTTCATTAGACCCCTTAGTTGTTTAAAATTCCCATTTCTAAACAAACAGTCCCATTAAAAAGTGGGCAAAAGACATGAATAGACACTTCTCAAAAAAAGATATACGGGCAGCCAACAGACACATGAAAAAGTGCTCAGCCTCACTCATCGTCAGAGAAACGCAAATCAAAACCACATTGAGATACCACCTCACCCCAGTAAGAATGGCCATCATTAATAAAACAAGCAACAACAGATGCTGGTGAGGATGCAGAGAAAAAGGAGCACATCTACACTGCTGGTGGGAATGCAAACTAGTGCAGCCTCTCTGGAAGACAGTGTGGTGATTTCTGAAAGAACTAGAAATTGACTTTCCATATGACCCAGCAATTCCCCTTTTGGGAATATGCGCAGAAGAACTCAAACCATTCTACAAAAAAGATACCTGCACACATATGTTTATTGCAGCTCTATTCACAATAGCAAAAACATGGAAACAACCATTTTGTCCATCAAACTAGACTGGATTTTTGAAATGTAGTACATATACACAATGGAATATTATGCAGCCATAAAGGAAGACAAACATATGGACCTCGCAGCAACTTGAATGGATTTGGAATCGATCCTACTCAGTGATCTATCACAGAAACAGAACAGAGTACCATATGTTCTCACTCATAAGCAGACCTTGAACAATTATAATACTATAAGAAAGGGATTGGCAGTAATGTGAAACTGTCAGAGGAGGGTGGGTGGGATTGGCAGTTGAGGAAAACTGCTAGGGGAAAGAGGGGCATACCTCATCAACAAGAGTACCTGCATAATCAACGTTTGTGTACCTAACCCTGAATTGTATCCCACATCTTTATAATTTAAAAAATATGAAAAATAAATAAATTCCCTTTTCTGATAATTCTAATAGTCCTGTCATTTCTGAGTGTGACTCTGATACTTATTTTGTCTCTTCAAACTGTGTTTTTTACTTTCAGTATGCCTTGTATTTCTTTTCTGATAATTGCACATGATGTTCTAGGTATATAGAAAACATGCTTCTAGCAATGTGATGGGGAGATGTAGGAGGGAGATGAAGCTGTATAGAGAAATGTATTATGTATTTATGTGTAATGCTGTATTCTGTATTCAACAAGCAAGTTTTTAATGAGCCTTTCTTACCTTTTCTTGCACTCATCTGAAGAGCTCCACAAAGTTGTATTCAATTTTTTAACATGAGTTTCTTAGACAAATGCTAATGTGCCAGTAATGGACAAGGTACAAACTTACAAAGAAAAATAAAGTGACTGTACATTAAAAATTTTAAATTCAGTTGCATATTGGAAGACCACCAAGATAATATAATATATGACTGGTGATAAACTCAGGATAAAAATAGAAAAGTTCTGTGGTTCTACCAAGAACTTCTCACTGATAAAATCTAATCATTATTGATCACCTGATATGGCACTTTTGCATAAAAATGTTTAATAATTAAAAATGTGTAAGGAAGTGATAAACAATTTTTCTTGAAAATTGAAAAAACAGTAAAGATTATATTTTATTTAGAAATGCAGAATAGATACAACATGGGATTTTGAGAAGATCTAGGTGGGCTCAGAAAGCCGTCATGGCAGAGCCCTTTGGATAGACCCCGAATGATGGCTGGGATTCAAAGAGGAGAGAGAACTTGGTTAGCAAAGGTCTGGGACTGGGGTGAGTGTGGCATGACTTTTAGTAAGGTTTGGGGTTGAAATGAAAGAAAATGGATCTTATTAACACTTCTATTTTCAAGTAAGAAACTACAGTGGAATGGTATAATAAAACTAAAACCTCCTTTAACAAGATTTTGGTTGGTTTCAAGAAAGAGAAAATACATATTAAAACAAGTTGTATATCCACCTTCTCAATTAAAGTGTGGTATGCAGAAAGGACTGTAATAATAATTTATTTTGAACATGTTCTTCAGTTGAATAATTCTTCAGATTTTCTAACAGTTCTAGCTCTTGGAACTCACATTATTCTTCTTAAATCAGTTGATCCAAAGAGGCATTAAAATGTCTTGATAAATCCTTTTGGAAAGACAGCAGGCCAACATTTATTAAGCTTTCAAAAATACTGCCCTTGAAAGGAAATTATTGAAATATTTTTTCATACCCTGACAGCATATAAGTATACTCATCACCAAAGAGATCTTTAGCAAATAAACGTTGGTAGCTCTATCTTTGCTTCCTTTTTTTTTTGTTAGATAAATTGAACAATGAAAGAATATATCATACAGGTATTCCTTATTCAAGTCCATGGGCTACATGCAGGATGAAGGTGACAATTTGTTATTCAGACCAGTTCTACCTTTATGTTACATGAAGTTATTTTCTAATTTATTGAAAAGTAATCTATCCACTCACAAAGTGTTTCATTTCCCTCCATGACCCTTATACACTATTATAGAAAGACCACCCAGGTATGAAATGTGTGCAAACGTACAGAATTATCATTCCAGACTTGAATTTTCTTCTTTTCTAACTAAACCACCATTAGGTGTCTGTGCTTTTGGGGTAAGCGTGCTGGCACACTCACCTACAGCCTCTCATCAAGAAGAGAAGCAGAAGCCAAGCACGGTGGTTCAAGCCTGTAATCCCATCACTCTGGGAGGCTGAGCAAGAGGATTGCCTGAGCCCAGGGGTTTGAGACCAGCTTGGGAAACTTGGAGAGACTTTATCTTTAAAATAAATTTTTAAAAAATTAGCTGTGCGCTGTTGGTCTCAGCCGCTAGGGAAGCCGAGGCAGAATGATCATCTGAGCCCAGTAAGTCAAGATTATGCTGGCCCTAAGTGTGTCACTGCATTCCAGCCTGAGCAACAAAGTGAGACTCCAACACAAAAAAAAGAAGAGAGAAAGGATTTGAAGTCCCCTCCCTGTGAGCTGACCTGTGTGCCCAGAAGGGAGTGATACCACCGTTTTTGGGTTTGGTGTTTGTTGTTCATGCCACTATTCTCATCACCAAATAAAATCCTTCCCCACTCATTAGCCTGTGTGTCATTTTTGAAACTTTATCCCTTTATGATTGCTAGATGACTTTAATGTTTTACCTTTTAAAGATCACCAGATGGCTGTGATTTTACTCTTTAATACCAATGTTGCATCTGAAAATATCTGAAAGAGAGCAAGGTGGAAAGATATCATGGTTGTGGACCCCTGTGGAGGCCAATGGGCAAAGGCAAGTGTCACTGGGTGGGAAACAAGTAGAGCCAGCTGGACTTCACACTTAACTATCAAAATATTATTTCCAGTTAGCCTTTTGAAGAGAGACAAAATTCCTTCCTTATTTTTCAACTCACATGGTAATTTTGCTCATTCTAAATGGAGATAAAATTCTTCCAAACCCACAATATGGTTTCAGCCTTAAGAATATGACTCCAAGCCGGGATCGGTGGCTCAACCTGTAATCCCACAGCTTTGGGAGGCTAAGGTGAGTGGATTGCCTGAGCCCGCGGGTTCGAGACCTGCCTGGGCAGGCAAGACCTCATCTCTACAACAAATCAAAAAATGAGCCGGGTGTGGTAGCGTGTGCCTGTAGTTCCAGCTACGTGGAAGGCTGAGGCAGAAGGATCGCCGGAGTCCAGCAGGTCGAGGTTGCGGTGGCCGGGAGCAGCCACTGCACTCCAGTCTGGGCAACAGTAAGACTCCAACTCAAAAAAAAAAAAAAAAGAATATGACTCCCTCTCTCTCCTCTTTCTCTTCATCCCACTCTTCTTCCCCTTCTCTTCTTCATCCTCCTTCCTCCTTTCGCCTTTTGGTCTTTACACAGTAAATAGCAGTTGAATTAAATGATCAGAAATGGATGTAAGAAAAGTCCCTGCTGAAAACTATTTGAGAATCCATCATTAAGTAGAATAAGGCTTACGTGTATTCTAGTTGCAGGAATAGAACTGGTAACAACAGCAAAACTTACAAAATTATGATCAGTGAATATGAGTAAGATACAGGTTACAATAAATTCCTAGTGCTACTTTTATTTATCCAGCAAGAATTAAATATATCTTAATATATTGGCAGTAGCGGGAAACTGCCAGGGGTCTAACATAACATCAATAAGAGTACCCGATCTCAAATCAGGCGAAGTCGGGACCAAAGGGAGGCCCAAATTTTACCTGTACGATGACCAATAATCCTGAATAATCTTTAAAAGAAAATTATACATATTTCCTAAATATATTTTTATAGTATGTGACCATTTAATAACTTTTCTAAGCAGAGACATCTGTAGGTATCATGTAACATAAAACCTTATAGAATTAGATAAAATAATAAACAAAAAGAAGCAGAATAATATCCTAGATAATAATATTTCGTAATCAGAGCTTATATGTTAACATATAAGCCAGTTAACATTTCAAATGACAACTGCAAAATCAGTTTCTAAATCTGCTTCCATCCTAGTCATAGATTAACTTCACTTCATATTAGCACCATGGGGGGCAGAGGAAGGCACACATTTTTTTAAACTATCATCATATTAACTGATGTGAGAAAATGTTTCTTGATCTAATGAAGTGTAAATAAGATTTATCCTTATACTTTCCAGGCTGTGGTTATTAGCCCCCTAGTGAACTGCTCAAACCAGATGTTTGAAAATATAAATACAAGCATACTTCAAGAGAATAAGTAAACAAAACCAGGTTTGTCATTTTAATTCAAGTAATAATTTCAAATGCAAAGAGAAGGATATATTAAATTTAAAGATTAGAAAGAAGGGCAACCCCTCTGGGTCCCCTCCTACTGTGGGAGCTTTTCTGTCCTCTCAATAAATGTCTCTCATGTCAAAATCCCACCTGCTTAATTTGGTAAAAATGATTTAAGTAATTGTTTATTCATATAGCCTTCTATTAACTTCTCACAAATAAATAAAAGAAGATAATATGCCTCCCTTTAGGAATCTGTCGTTAACTTGGAAAAGGCAGGCATGTGAGCATAAAGAAGTTAAGAAATGGCAATGAGACTTGAAAGGCCATGACAACTAGTTCTGTGAATCAGTTTCTTGACCTACACAATAAAAAGATGAAGAAGGGATCCTATTACAGAAGAACCCATTCCATCTCATAAGTGCATATTTGTATTAAAAGGTGATTTCGTAAGTGGAAAATAAACAGTGCAATCTTTTCACACAGCTTAGACAATCAGTGCACGATGGCTGTGTACAAAGAGTATGTGGCTCTAAATGTGATTGAAGCAATAGACCCTTTTTTCAGACAACCGCGGGTACCTACAGATTTATGCATAGAACGTTGTGCTCAGGGCAACTCGCTCACCTCACCTTTCATTCATGCTTATCTGTCCTCACTTTAAATCTCCCTCAAGCCCACTTGGAAACGAGGAAGACCCATGTGGCTCAGAAACCAGGTAGCAGAGTGTGAGAACTCCAGAAAACGTGAGCCTACTCTGTGTTAAGGAACTGCAGCAATTCAATTTAAGCTGACTGTTGACATGCAGCATTTAGGCCAAGTTTTCTTCTAATCTTTTCTTAGGGGGAAACTAGAAATTTAAGTTTTTATGTGAAATCTTCCCAAATGACCTTCTAAAACAATGTTTTGCTTTTGGCAACCATCTTAATATTTTAAGGAAATGGCATGTGACACAAATGAAATGTATCTGTGAGCTGCGGGCTGTGGGCTGCATGCAGACTAAGGACACCAGTTTGTGATGTTTGCTGCAGTGACTCTGTGTGAGGTGCAAAAATCAGAAGACTGTGTTTTTTACTGGCAGAATTTGAGTTATTCCGTGTGTGTGTGTGTGTGTGTGTGTGTGTGTGTGTGTGTGTGTCCGCTCATATGCATGTGCCAGTGTACACACAAGGATATAAACAACTGGGGAGGTAAAAACGAAGGCTGCTATCCAGACCCTGGAATGGTTCATGATCAAAGTGTTGGAATGACAGGAAACAAAGGAGTGCTTGGGCAACAGAGGATAAATTTTTTTCTAGCTGCAGGAGACAGAAGATTGACTTTGTTGTAAAACAGAGCCTTGAAAGGCAAGTGGAGATGTTAGTGTAAGCAGAAGATTCTTGAACAATTTTATTTAATTGCAGTTTGATCATACACAAAGATTTATGTCTCAAGGATATCTGCCATAAAATGACACTACCAATAAAAATTCAGGACTCCATTTACTAGATTAACTGAATTGTATCAAGAACCAAACAAGCGATGACACTTTCAAAATGCATTTCCTCCTCAGTCGTTTATTTGCTTATTACCAACCGTAAATACAAATTGAAATCTTAGAGAGCTGATTTCCATGGCAAAAATGCTAGGGTTTTTATTATATGTATGGTGATCCTGACATAGAATTCTCCAGTAGGCAAGATAGAAAATCAGAGTTGAGCTGCATGTCAATTATGTATGCTAATTTCTATCCATCTACAAATAGCTGATTAAATTTATATAATGCAGCTGGGTCCACATTCATCTTTAATAAAAAAATTTCACTCAAAGAATGTGAAAACAAGGATTGAAAATTCAAAAGTATCTTTCTGTTGACACTCACAAAAACTTAAGGTTTTCACATTACTATTGTTTCTGTTTAACTTGTTTGCTTCTTTTGTTTGTTTTGTTATTGTTTGTTTCTTTGTTTGTTTATTATTATTTGTATTATTGGTGTTATCTTCTTGAACTAAAAACTCCAAGGAGGAATAAAGGGTATACTGTAAAATTTAAATTTCTCTCCCAACCTTTAAACCAGGAAATATCTGTTCCCTCTCTAGAGGAAACAGCTGATATCAGTTCTTTGGATAAATTTCCAGAAATATTATGTAATGATGGTATCAGATACTCATTGAACTTACATATGAAATAAAGCCCAAATAACAGAAATTTAGAAAGCAGAAATTTGTTTTTCTCTCATATAAGAAGGATCTGGAAGCAGGCACATCAGGCCTGCAATAGTCAGCAACTCGGACACTTTTATTCTTTTTCCCTCATCATTCTTGGGATGTAATTTTAATTCTCAAAGTCACTTCATACACACAGTATGATTGCCAGATTGAAATCTATCACATCAACATTCCAGGCAAGAAGAAGAACAAAAGAACGTGACTCCTAGCAGTCAGCTCTCTTTAAGCCCTTTCCTGGGAGTCCCATTGCACATTTAATTGTTTACCCCTAATTGGGCAGTAGTCTTTAGGCTGGACAATTTGCAACTCCAAAATATAGGCGTTCTTTTGGTAATGAAAAAAAGGAAGAATAAATACTAACAATCTACCATATCCAAGTCTATAGGTATATGTATTTCCTTTCCTCACGTGTCTTAAACAAATGGTGGCATCAGTCTCATTGCTTTTGACTCTATCCTCACCACATTCATTAGATTTCAGTAGTACCAAAACCAAAGGACCAAACTTGAGAACAATTCCTCTAAAAGACAGGCTCTACCCTACCTCAGCTGTCCATAATAGTAATTGCTTCCTGTACTCCTTGCTATTTGAAGATCAGTCTGAAAAATAGCAACATCAGTGTCACCTCAGACCTTCGAGATTCTGCTAGAAATGCCCAATCTCAAATCTGCTGAATTAGAATTTGCAGTTTAATAAGAGCCCATGGAGTGTGAATGAGCATTTCAGCCCTCAGCCTTTCTAAGGTCCCAGGTTAGTTATAGCCAAGCTTGATGGTATGTTAGGAGCCTTCCCTCAACTAGCTGTTCAAGTCTGGGAGTAATCCCATATCCTAGGCTGGGTATCTGTGAGATACCTAGGAGTAAACCAGAGCCAGTGTGAGCATGATGCTGTATACTTACTCATCTATTCCTGCTTGTGCCAATAGTCAGAAGTCCTAGTTCTTTTGCCCTCATTTCTTGGACTAGGGTCCATCCTCCTATCCTCATCCCCTCTCTCTCAGACTGGAAGGAAAGAAACTTTCAACTCCAGCTGCCTCTCCCTTGGCTTCTATCTCCCCTTTTCTTACGGAGCTGTCCTTCCCTTCAGTTTCCTTGACTCTTCTCAAATAAATCTCACTGGGTTTCCACATCCTTCAGCCCAACAACTCAGAATTTATCACCACCCTAAATCCTGGATCCTGACTTCCTTTTTTGCTTGAATCAGGACAACCTTAGTGTCTCAGTCAGTTGGGTTACAGAATACCATAGACTGAGTCACTTAAACAACAGAAATTCGTCACAGTTCTGGAGGCTGAAATTTTCTGATAAGGACCCCCTCACAGATGGATGCCTTCTTGCTGTTTTCTCACATGGTGAGGGAGAAAGAGAGAAACCGCTCTCTCCTATCGTCTGATCAGGGCACTAATCCCACGATGAGCACTCCATCCTCATGACTTAATCACCTCCCAAATGCCTTGCGTCTGCATACCATCACATCGTGAGTTAGAGTTTCAACATGTGAATTCTGGGGAGGACACAAACATTCAGTCCATGGCCCTTGACTATGGGCCCTATCCAGGATTAGAGCTGACTTTGATCCCCTCCTAAAATTTGTTCTGGAGTCAGTCTTGCCTCCCAGATCTCAGGAAGATTCTTTTCCACCTTACATTCGTGCCAAGTCCGTAATGCCCCTGATTGTTCTCCTCTACCCAAGCCTAATATCCATATAGGCCCATGCCGCTAATGGCAAAGAGTAACTTGTTGCTTTGTCCCATCATTCCTTGAATCCACTGTTGCAAGAGTTGCTTCTAGGAGCTGGGGCCAGGCTGAAATACAAAAATACGTTAAATGGCCCTAGATGGGATGGAGATAGGGAAGGAAACTTAGCAGTACCCAATACTTGTGATCTAGTTTGGGCCTGGTGTCAATGCTATGTGAATTTGGATGGATAAAAAGGCCATTAGATTTGACAAAATGTAGGCTGTTAACCTTTAAGAGAGCAATCTCAGCAGAAAAGTAGTGCCAGGAGCCAGATTGCAGTGAATTAAGGAAGGAATGAAAAGCAGAGGAAAGAAGACAGCTGATAACATTTACTTCAGACATTTGTGGGTGGAAGGAAGAAACTATAAGACATAACAGAGTCAAGTGACATTTTTGTAAGATAAGGGAGAATTAAACACTTTTGAAGGCAGAAGGAAAAGGGTCTGTGCAAAGAAGATACTGGAGACAAACTCAAGAGAGCAACAGAAAGATTTTTGAGAATCAAGATAAAGAAAACATACTAGAGAGGGGTTGTCTTAAAGAAGAGGGACTCCTCACCCTCAGACATTAAAAAGGAATGAAGGAATAAATGTAGAAACAAAATACAACCAGTTGTGTCTGCATATTAGTTCACCTTGATAATCTTACACTCAATAAAATAATAGGCAAGAACAAGGAGTGTTTTTAATTAGACTTGGGACTTCCATAGAGTCAAACATTTTTCTTATAGGAAAAGCTTATGGTGTGTTTTCTTCACTTGAAGAGATCAGAAACAATGAATGAGTAAAATAAATTGATTTGTCAAGATAGGTTTAAAGGAATCTAGTGTCTATCAGGATTTGGCACTACATGGAAGAAGCCCTGAAACCATGCTTAGAAATGAAGACAGGATTTGCCAAGTACAGGAAGCAAAGCTGAGGCACCGTCCCAGGCTGAGGCCAGGGGTGACCTCGAGAATGAAGCTAAAGACCAAAACTGAAGCTGAAGAATTTAAAATTAATTTGTTCTGATTTGTGGGGCCTGAGCATTGTGGCTCTGCTCTATTTGGTGACAAAAGAGCAGGGCAGAAGCAGGCACTATCCAGGGTTGGAGCTTAGCATGTTTGTTAATGAGCAAGAATAAATGAGCACCTGGGGCTGTTGAAAGGGCAGCATGAAGCCATTCACCGGGTGCCTTCATCATGGAGGAATTCCAATATGACAAACTTCATCTTCTTAGATCTTGCCTGGTGAATGTGGAGACAGTTCGAACTGTGTTAACAGCAAAGGACTTTGGAAACTAAGGATTTGTGCTTGATTCCTGATTTCACTCCTAACTAGCTATGAGACCTGAAACAAGTAATTCTGATTCTTGGTTTCCTTATACACAAAAGAGATAATTCTGACTCTTGGTTTCCTTATCCAGCTTCTGTGAAGGATTGTTTCCAGGACTCCTGGAGAATACCAAAATTTGTGGATGCTCAAATCCCTTGTATAAAATGGAGTATTTTAGTATAACCTACACACACACACACACACACACACACACACACACACAACACACACACACACAAACACACTCCCATATACCTTAAATTATCTCTATATAACACCTAATACCATGTAAATGCTTTGTAAGTAGTTGTTATACTGTATTGTTTAGGGAATAACGACAGAGGAAAGACTGCGCATGATTAGTACAGACACAACTATCAAAGATCTAACTACATTTTCCATCTACAGTCAGTTAAAAAGATCATTCTCTTAGTTCTATAGAAAAGCTGAAAACTGTCAGACTTGGTAGGGATTATGATTCTGAGGTAGAAAGCCTTGGGAGTTCTCAAATGTCATTGTAATATGCCATATCTTTAAAGCTCACTGAATGCCATTCTCTCCACTGAGTTTACATGGCACCAAAACTTCTTCCAATATAGTTTCTTCCTTTTGGAGCAAAGCAGGGTGGTCAAGTTCAAATTTATACTGAACCAACCCTAATGCCTTCCTCCTGACTTGTTCCATGCAGCAGAACGGTTTCAGTCTGATAAGAGATAAAACAGAATTGAAACAGGAAGCCAGAATTCAGATCTCTTGTCAGCTATTCACTTTTTTAAAATAGTATTTTTGAGGGTCAGTCATGGTGGCTCACACTTGTAACCTCAGCACTTTGGGAGGCTGAGGTAGGAGAATTGCTTGAGTTCAGGAGTTCGAGACCAGACCGGGCAACATAGCAAGACCTCGTCTCTAAAAAAAAAAAACAAACAAATTAGCTGAGCATGGTGACCCATGCCTCTAGTCCCAGGTTCTTGGGAAGTTGAGACAGAAGGATCACGGGAACCCGGGAGACTGAGGCTGTGGTGAGTCATGTTCGCGCCACTGCACTCTAGCCTGATTAACAGAGTGAGACCTGACTCAATGAAACGCAATTGTATACCTAACCCTTAACTGTACCCCACAACTTCATAATAAAAAAATTAAAAATTTAAAAAAAGAATAAACACACAATTTTTTATAAATAAAAAAAAAGTTAAATACCTGAAACAAAAGCAGAGGTGCCACTTATTTTCACTAACTACACAAAATCTATTTTTTTTTTTAATTTTAGAACTTTTGTGGGTTATACAGGTGTGTCTACCTACACACAGAACTTTTTAAAATGAAAATAAAGTTACTTTTTTAAACACCTAGAAATGACACTTTTTTAAATTTTTTACGTGAAAGATGTGGGGCACAATTCAGGTTAAGTATACAAATGTTCAATATGCAGATACCCTTGTTGATGAGGTAGGCCTCCCTCCACCCTGACAGTTTCCAACTACGGCCAATCCCACCCCCCACCCTGCCCTGGCAGTTTTGCACTTCTGCCAACCCCTCTCTTATAGTATTACGATAGTTGTTCAAGGTTTGATTATGAGTGAGAACATGTGATACTCAGTTCTTTGCTTCTGTGATAGATCACTCAGTATTATAGACTCTAAGTCCATCCAAGTTCCTGCGAAGTTCATAATTTTGTGCTTGTTTATGGCTGTGTAATATTCCATCATGTATTTGTACCACATTTTTTTAATCCGGTCCTCTTTCGATGGGCAGCACAGTTGGTTCCATGTTTTTGCTATTGTGAACAAGGCTGCAATAAACATACCTGTGCAGATATCTTTTTCATAGAGTGATTTGAGTTCCTCCGGGTATTTTCCCAGTAAGGGGATTGCGGGGTCATATGGAAGGTTGATTTTTAGATATTTTAGGAATCACCAAACTGTTTTCCACAGCGGTTGTATTAGTTTACACTCCCACCAACAGTGTAGAAATGTTCCCTTTTCCCCACATCCTCTCCAGTATCTGCTGTTTTTTTGAGTTATTGATGATGGCCAACCTGACTGGAGTTAGATGATATCTCAGTGTAGTTTTAATCTACATGTCTTGGATGACTAGTGAGGCTGAGCATTTTTTCATATATCCGTTGGCTGCTTGTATGTCTCCTTTTGAGAAGAGAATATTCATATGTTTTGTCCACTTTGTAATGGAGCTGTTTGATTTATCTTTTCAGCACACTAGAGATTCTTGTAGATCCTAGATGTTATACCCTTGTCAGACATACAGTTGGCAAATATATTTTCCCATCCTGTGGGCTGTCTCCTTGCTCTCTTTTCTCTTTGGTTTTGCAGAAGCTTGTTAGTTTGATGAGGTCCCACTTGTCTTTCTTATCTCTTATGGCATGGGCACTTGGGGCTTTGACCAGGGAGTGGTTACCGGTTCCAATTTCCATAAAGGTGTCTCCTGTATTTTCTAAGGTTCTTATCATTTGAGGTTTTACATTTAGGTCTTTGATCCACTTAGAGCTGATTTTTGTGTATGATGATAGGTAGGGGTCTTGTTTGAATCTTCTGCATGTGTTCAGCCAGTTTTCCCAGCACCATTTACTGAATAGGTTTTCCTCTCCCCAGTGGTTGTTGGTGGAGGCTTTGTCGAAGACGAGTTGGTTGAGAAATTGTGGTTATGCTTCTGGAATCTCTATTCTGTTCCATTGGTCTATATGCTTGTTCTTGTACCAATACCAGGGTGTTTTGTTTATTTTAGCTTTAAATAAAGTTTAAAGTCTGGGAGTGTGATAATTCCTGTTTTGCTCCCCTCCCACCCCCCACCCCGTAAGGATTGTTTTGACTATTCAAGGTCGTTTATGTTTCCATATGAATTCCTGTATTGTTGTTTCCAGGTCTGAAAAGAATGCTGCTTGTAATTTAGTGGGTATTGTGTTAAATTTGTAGATTGTCTAGGGTAGGATGAACATTTTAGCAATGTAGATTCTTCCAATCCATGAACATGGAATATTTTTCTATTTGCTTTTGTTGTTTTTGATTTCTTTGAGCAGTGTTTTCTAGTTTCATTGTAAAGGTCTTTCATGTCTCTGGTTAGGATGATGCCAAGGTATTTCATTGGGGGGGGGCTATTGTGAATGGGATTGTGCCTTTTATTTGGGTACCCATTTGTTTCTTGTTGGTGTCTAGAAATGCAACTGTCTTTGCACATTTATTTTATATCCTGATACTTTGCCAAAGTTCCTTATCAGTGCAAGGAGGTTTTTGACAGATTCTTTTGGTTTTCAAGGTATAGAATCATGTCATCTGCAAAGAAGGATAACTTGACTTTCTCTTTTCCTATTTGAATACTCCTGATCTCCTTCTCTTGACTGATTGCTCTGAGGACTTCCAAAACTATGTTGAAAAGGAGGGGTGAGAGTGGGCATCCTTGTCTTGTTCCGGTTTTCAAGGGAAATAGTTCCAATTTCTTTCTGTTTACCAGTATGTTGGCTGTGGGTTTCTCATAGATGGCTCTTACTATATTGAGGTATGTTCTATCTATGCCTAGATGTTCTAGGGTTTTTATCAAGAAGGGGTGCTGGATTTTATCAAAGGCTTTTTCCATGTCTAATGATATAATCATGTGGTTTTTGTTTTTACATGTGTTGATGTACTTAATTATGTTTATGGTTTTGTGAATGTTGAACCAATCCTGCAGCCCAGAGATAAAGTCTACATCGTCTTGGTGGATGATTTTTGAGATGTGTTGTTGGATCCGGTTTGCTAGGATCCTGTTGAGAATTTAGGTATCCATGTTCATCAGGGATATTGGCCTGTAGTTCTCTTTCTTTGTTGGGTGTTTACCTGATCTTGGTATCAATGTGATGTTAGCTTCATAAAATGATTTAGGGGAGAGTTCCATCTTTCTCAATTGCCTGGAATACTTTCAACAGGATTGGTATCAGCTCCTCCTTTTATGTTTTGTAGACTTCTGCTGGAAAGCAATCTGGTTCAGGGCTTTTTCTGTAGGTAGCTTTCTTATGGCATAGTCAATTTTCTGAGTTGTTTGGTCTATTTATATTTTATTTCTTCTTGTTTCAACCTGGAGAGGTGTGTGATATCAGAAAGTCCTCCATTTCCTTTAGGTTTTCAAGGTTTTTTTTTCCATACAAGTGTGCATAGTAGTCTTTGATAATCTTTTGTATTTCTTCTGGGTCAGTTGTGATTAGATCCTTTGCATTTCTGATTGTGTTTATTTGGACTTTTTCTCTCTTTTTCTTGGTCAGTTTAGCTAGGGGTCCATCAATCTTGTTTATGCTTTCAAAGAACCAGTTTTTTGTTTCGTTTATTATTTTTTTGTATTATCTTTTTATCTTCTACATCCTGAATTTGGGCTTTTATTTTGGTGATCTAGATTCTTCTGCTGAGGTTAAGGTTTTGGTGGTCTTGCTTTTCCAGCTTCCTTAGGTGATTTGTTAGGCTGTTAACTTGTGATCTTTCCATTGTCTTCATGTGTTCATAGAGATATGAATTCCCCTCTTAGTGCTGTTTTCATGGTCTCCCAGAGGTTTTGGTAAGATGTTTCTTTTTTTTCATTTGTTTTCAGGTACCTTTTAATCTCTGTTGACCCAGGAGTTGTTTAGCATCATGCTATTTAGTGTCCATGTCTTGTGGGTTCCAGGAGAACTTTGTTGGTGTTGATATTAATTTTTATTCCACTGTGGCCACGGATGTGGTCGATTTTAGAGTACATTCCATGTGGTAATGAGTAGAATATATATTCCGTGGTTGCTGGGTGGAGTGTTCTGTAGGTATCAATTAAATAATTTTTTCAAGCATCACACTGAGGTTCCGAATCTCCTTGCTGATTTTTTGTCTTGATGACTGTCTAGGGTGTAAATGGGGTGTTTAAGTTTCCCAATTATGATAGAGTTAGAGTCAATACCTTTTTTAAGTTTACCTAGAAGATGCTTTATGAAAGTTGGTGCTCCTCTGTTGGGTGCATATATGTTTAGGATAGATATTTCTTGTTGATGCATTCAACCTTTTATCATTATGTAGTGACCTCCATATCTTTTTAAGTTTTTGATAGGTTAGATGATAGTTTGTCTGATATTAAGATCACAACTCCTGCTTTCTTTTGTGTTCCATTCATCTAAAATTTTGTTTCCCATTCTCTTTGCGTCTGTGAGTCTCCTTTCTGGTGAGAACAGTCTCTTGGAGACAATATACTGTTGCCTCATGATATTTTATCCATTTTGCCATTCTATGTCTTTTCAGTGGTGCATTTAGTCCATTCACATTCAGGCTGAGATTGAGATATGAGAGTTTATCCCTATCATGAATTTCTTCCAGAATTTGTTGTGTTGCTACTGTTTATTTATTTGTTGTCTTTCTTTTGATTTTTCAATTGTTTCATCTATGTTTTCTGTTTTTTTTTTCTTTCTTCTTTTTTTGAGTTGGAGTCTCACCCATCACCCAGGCTGGAGTGGAGTGGCACGCTCATGGCCACCCCAGCATCAACCTGCTGGGCTCTGGTGATCCTTCCACCTCAGCCCTCCAAGTAGCTGGAACTACAGGCATGCTTCACCATGCCCAGCTAATTTTTTGATTTATGGTAGAGAGGAGGTCTCACCAGGTTGCCCAAGATGTTCTCAAACCTATGGGCTCAGGCAGTCCTCTCACCTCAGTCTCCCAGAATGCTGGGATTAAGGCTTGAACCACCAAACCTGACTGATTTATGTGTGTTTTCAATCTTTTTCCTGCATTCTTGGGAAGGGCATTGTCATTCTTTTTTTCATTTCATTTGTGTTTAATAGTTTCTTAAGTGTTTCTTATAGAGCTGGTCTGGAAGCAGCAGAAGCTCTTACATATTGAATGTCTGGGAAGAATTTTAATTATCCCATCACTGATAAAGATTAGCTTACCAGGGTAGGTAATTCTTGGTTGAAATTGTTTACCGTTGAGAACTTTGAATATTGGGCTCCAAGCTTGCCTAACCTGATGTGTTTCTGTAGATGTCTACTGCTATTCTAATTGGTCTTTCCCAGTAGGTAGTCTGATCTTTTTCTCACTGTCTTTAGGATTTTTTTTTACACCTACTTTATGTAGACAAATTACTTTATGTCTAGGAGTTGGTGTTTTCATTTGTTGTCTTGAAGGGGTTCTCTGGTGTTTGAATGGTCATGTCACTGATGAGATAAGGGAAATTTTCTTAGATAATTTCATGGAATGTTTGGTCCAGGGTGGTCTCTGTCTCTCTATCTGCCACTGGAATTCCAATTAATCTTAGGTTCGGCCTCTTGAAATAATCACTCATCTCTTGGAGGTTTTGTTCTGTCTTTTTAAGCTTCTTTCTGTTTTTAACAGTTTGGGTGCCATATTTTGGTCCTCAAGCTCTGAGATTCTTTCTTCTGCTTGGTTAATTCTGCTTTTCATGCTTATCAGTTTGTTATTTATTTCATTCACTGTATTCTTTATTGCTGTTATCTCAGTCATCAACTCCTTCATTCCTTCCTCTTGTTTCTCCTCAATTCTATTTTATTCTCTCTATTAATGTCTTGATATCTGAGTTTGTAGTTTGAGACCAGTCATTTGGGGGCTCTTCATTGTTTGTGCTCTGAAGTCTGTATTCTCAGTGGCTGACCTCCCAGGGGTCTGTGTGAGACCCATAATCTTTTGCTTTTTCTTCATTTGGGTAGATTTTCCTCTGCTTTTCTACCTCTTCTTTAATTCTGTTGTTCAGGGATGGGGGTAGCATTTACTTTTGTATGCTCAATCTCCTATTCTTCCTTATGTGGATCCTCTGACTTTGTTCAATTCTGAAGCTGGACTGTGGGTGGGGGGCTGTATTTTTTGCAGTTTTGAGATTTAATTGAAGGGAGAGCTGTGATTCAGTAACTATCTGCAGATTCCAGTATTCACTGACCAGTGTGTGGGCCCCCTGGAACCCACTTCCCACTACCTTACAATCTGTCCATGCAGTGAGGATATAGGTTTACCCCCAAAAGCAAAATGAGGTAAGAGAAAGGAAAAGAATGGAAAAAGGAAGGAGGGGGACCAGAGTAATTTGGAGAGAGAGAAGAAAAGAGGGAAAACAGACAGGCATACCAACTAACAAAAGAAAAGAGACACAAAGACAGAAAAGATTAAAAAAAAATACAGACAATCTTACAAGCACACAAACCAACAAAAATCCCCCTATTGATGTACTCACCCTCAAAAATACCAGACACAAACAGGATGTCTAAAAAAACAGCAATAAAATAACAGAAACAAAGCAAATACAAAAACATAATCAAAAACAGATAGAAAGAGGGAAGAGGAAAAAGCCAAAACAAAAAAACAAAGAAAAACAAGCAAAACAAACAAACTAAAAAAAAATAAAACTCACTCTGAGGCTTTTCCTGTATCTTCAACTTCCTTTCAGCTCTGGTCTCCAGTCCCTCCCCTCTGCTATCTGTGCACACTGATAGAGTTGCTCTCAGCATGGGTCCGATGCTTCACTGACTACTGTGGGAAGAGGGTAGATCAGATCTGGACTCACCCAGCTTCCTACTGCTGTTGTCAAGTCTCCCACTCAGATCTGACCTCTCTGTGCTTGTTCCAGTGTGAGGGAGGGACATCTGTCTCTCCAAGTTTGATGAGATAAACTCTAGGTCCCAGGTTGGAAGATGGGTGGAGCTGAGCATGGTAATGCAGGTCTCCTTCTGGTCCCCAGACAAAGAAAATGGCTCCAGTCAGTGTTTCCTCACTGGTGGGGTTCCTCCCCAGCTCTCCCAGATCTGTGCTCGCTCTCGCTCTCTCTCTCTCTCCTCTCTCTCTCTCTCTCTCTCTCTCTCTCTCTCTGGATCCAGGGCTCTTGCCTCTCTGCTATCACCATTGATGGTGTGGGCCAGTCACCAGGTGGATCAGCTGTATTCCACAGTCTTTTCTCAGGAGATCTCCGAGAATAGCAGATGATCCTGCATGCAGGTGGCTCCAATCTCAGGGCAATGGGGGGTTGCAGTCACCTCCCAAGGAGAGCTCTGGGTGCATGAACCCAAGTCTCCCCTCAGGTGGACTTTCACTCAACCACCAGCACACACCCACTCATGCAAAGAGTCTTTATGGGCACTCGTTTTTACGAAGACTCACAAAAATTTAAAAACTAGCTGGAAGTGGTGGTCTGTGCCTGCAGTCCCAACTAATCCCAATTAGAGGCTGAGGTGGGAGGATTGCCTGAGCTTAGGAATTTGAGATTGCAGTGAACTACAGTCATGCCACTGTGTTACACCCTCACTGGTTTTTAAACAACTTAATTTCAGCCTAAGTATCCTTTTTGAATAATAACATTCCAACCCTCAAAATTCCTTCTGGATTCCCTTTCTGGAAATTGGGTAGGTGTGAACATGCTTCACTTTGATGTATGTTGCTAGTTGTGCCTGAGATGTCTTCCCTAAAGGGTCCAGTCAATCACACAACTATCTTTCAACAATGGTAATGAGCAATGATGGCTCCCAGGTGGTTCTCTTTGTCCAAAAGATGAATTCCAAAAGTGATTGAGCAGAAAGTTTAACAACATACTTCTCTCCATCCCAAAATGGAATAGATTAGACATATTATTTAAGAACTACATGTAACAAACATGTTAGAACTCTTCAGAAGTCAACATAGACACTCTAAAAGTAAGTCATAAGGCAACCCTCTTTTGGATCCCCTTCACCACTGTGGGAGCTTCTCTGTCTTCTTAATAAACTCCCACTTTCTCAAAAAAAAAAAAAAAGAAAGAAAGAAAGAAAAGGGGGGTAAATCATAATGAATTAAGCTCACTTCTCTTTTGGTCATGGTTACTAATTGTGCTTGGATTCAAATACATAGTGCTATGATTGGCTTATTCCTACCAAAACTCATGTTGAAATTTGATCCTCAATGAGGCAATATTGGGAGATAGGTCCTAGGGGGCAGTGATTTGGTCATGAGGGTAGATCTCTCATGAATAGAGTAGTGCTTTCTCTTGGGAGTGAATGACTTCTTGCTCTCCTGGGACTGAATTAGTTACCAAAAGCAGGTTGTTAAAAAGTGTCTGACAACCTTGATTTATTTTTCTTAGTTCCTCTCTCACCATATAATCTCTTTGTACATGCCAACTTCCCTTCTCCTTTCTCCCATGAATTTAAGCAGCATAAAGTCCTTACCAGATACCAATGCCCATCTTGAACTTCCCAGCCACCAGAATTGTGAAACAAGTAAACCTTTTTTTTTTGTAAACTATCCCATCTCAGGTATTCTGTTGTAGCAACACAAAACAAAGACAACACAGTACATCTAAATTTTGTTAAAGCATTTAGCTTTTACCTGGGGAGGTCCAGTAATTAGCAATACGGAATCCTCTCTCAGCCTTGACACTAAAATGGAGGATCTGTGATTTGTTGCAGCAATGATGAATTGTGGACAAATCCTAGGTTATCCATCTGGCTTCATTCAAAGGCCCATTCATTACAAAAGCTAGTATATTGGCCAGTTGCTTATGCAGAATACTCTGGGGGCCTTCTCAGGACTGGCACTCCTATTCAAGGCAGTGGAATCGATTTCATTTGCTAATTCAGTCATGTAGTTCACAGTATCTGCCACATTGCACTAGGAGGGATTGCCAAACATGTCTCTCAAACAAGTTAGAAGGCTATAAAACCCAATTTAGTCACAGAGAAGAAGTTTGCCATATTACAACACATCTTCCCTTAACTTCCATAGACACATGTGAGTAGAAAAGTGTATGCCTTTCTCTCAGATTTTTCTGAGACCTATAAACTCTATATTTCCACATACAACTTCATCTGAGCAGTCTACTGAGGTTACCATGATTCACTGAATGGCAGGAGCAGCATTCACAACAGACAGGGCTCTGGATGTTGTCATTTGCAAAAACATACCTTCAACAGCTCCTTATTGGCTGAGTCAGATGTCCAGTAAGAAGCTCAGGGGATGTGCCTGACTGCCTACACAGGAGACTCAGAGCATACCTGCTGCGTCATTCACTATCTTCCACTGGATGCTCAGGGGACCTCAGTTCTCAACACACACAATCTGGAGGTTAACATCCCACTGTTGGGCTGTGTGGTCCAGTGGAAAGCTGGATTTGCAAGTGCATTGACAAAAATATCTATCCTGAGACATTGAGGGTACACCAAAATGGAAGGGCCATAGAAAGAGTCAATATGCTCTAGTAAGCTAGAGGCCAGATTCAAAATGAGTCATAAGAATAAGTGTTTTAGCTGGATGCAGTGTCTCACACCTGTAACCTCAACACTCTGGGAGGCCAGCATAGGAGGATCTTTTGAGGCCAAGAGTTTGAGACCAACCTAGGCAATATTTACACAAAAAAATACATAAATAAATAAATAAGAATAAAAGTTTTGAGTAGCTAGAGAGTGAAGTCAATAGCTCAAGATGGAAACAGAAGACAGAAGTAAAACAAGTAACTCTGAGGTCATCCTGAATGGACACAAGCAGAGGGCTTCTGCTCAAGCCAAGCTTTTACTCCCGTTCTTGGTACTGACTTGATTTACAGGGTCAAGTGTAGAGGATGAGAAGCTCAATTTAACCTGGAAATTTAAAAATGCCCATAGCCACAAAGATATGTATACACAACCCAAGTTCTCACCTGTCACATTCTGACTCTCTCATAAAAGCAACCAAATCTAACTTCAAAGTGCATTTACAGTCATCTCTCACATTTACAAATTCCCTTTTAGTTTACATTTAAGATTTTATAATAGGCAAAAATTAGATAAATTTTTTCTTAAAAATATTTTTCTTTAAATGACCTCATAACACTCAGGTATCTTGACCCTATCAAATATTCATATAACACCATTGAAGAATTATTGAATTTAGCAATAAATACTCAGAAAAGTCTCGAATGAAGTGATCTACTTAAATAGACACTTTAAAGAAAAATTTTTAGACAATTCTTTTATTCCTTAATGACTTGCCACCAGAAATGCGTTATTTGAGAGCAATGCACTTTGTGAGTCAGAGTAATATGTGACCTCGATGATATTGCTGAGCTGGTTTGTGCAGAGTGTCTGCATCACGAAAGCATGTCATTAAAACTCTTATCTTCTTTGGTAGAGGCCAGCAAATCATTTGTTTTCCATTTTGAAGCTGTCTACACAAGTACTTCCCATACACGTAAGGGCAATAAATCCCCAGGGCCCAAATAAATGTGATGCTGGTACTGTTGTGCATCTTTATGTTCATCGTGGAGAAAACAACTTATTTCCATATTCATTGATTCATTTGGAGTCCAGGGTGCCAGTGGGACTCTTAGGAGAGTGAACCAAATGTCTTCACATAATTTCAGGCTTCACTTGGCATAGGACACTTCCATAAACAGACATAACTTTAATTCTGGATTCCTGAAAGAACAGTATGAGCAGCCTGATTAAAAACAAACAGGCTAGGTATTACTAGGGGTCACACTTTCCCCATAGAGATCCCAATAAATAAGAAGCCAGTTCCTCCTAGGAGTTCTTCCCCTGAGTATCCTAAGTACCTAGACTTCTGTTCTGCTGGGCATGCAAGAGAACACAGATGGGCTTGGGTGACAGTTGCACCAAAAAGGCCCTCCCGGGAGCCATAGAAAAGAAAATGTGTTGACCAAGTGCTGTGAGATGAAACTGTCCACCTGCTGCCTGTTCTTCAGTCTCAGAGCTTTTTTATAAACCCTCTAGAATAAGAAAGGATGAAAGTGCTGTTCAAACCAAAACTGAGCGTGAGTCATGGGACGAGGCTGAACCCCAATCCCCCTAGAAAATGAACTCACAAGTTCCCCAAATTAGTAACCACATGTTATGTGTCTGGACATCCTGTTGCCTGTCATCCTGCCTTATGACAAGAGGGAATCCCGAATTCAGGATGACTCTGAGGGTTGGAAACTGCCATGCCTGATGAAAACCACTGTATCAGTTCAACAAAGTGACTGGAAAATTTTCATCCTGTCATATTATTTCCCCTTCCCCAGTAAAGGAAGCAACCTGTATTCTACAATATCCATAGCAATTTTTAACAGCCTTCAAATGTCTGGTTTTGTGTAAAATCAACTGATAGTTAACTCCATAAATGAAAAG
This sequence comes from Cephalopachus bancanus, assembly GCA_027257055.1. Taxonomy (NCBI): domain Eukaryota; kingdom Metazoa; phylum Chordata; class Mammalia; order Primates; family Tarsiidae; genus Cephalopachus; species Cephalopachus bancanus. The sequence goes on along the minus strand of JAPVLO010000096.1, from coordinate 304,873 downwards.
AATCTATATCATTTTTCTTTCCACATGTTTAGGTTTTTTCCGTATGTTTAGGATGGTGTAATCATTGGCTTGCTTAAAGCAGGAAAAATCTGTGGAACTTATTGAATCCAGGCAATAGCTCTGATGCACACAAATAGAGTTAGCTTTTAGAGTGGCTGAGCAACACGGTGACCCACAAGGGAACTTCAAGGTGGCTAACATGCTGAAATTCGGAAATCCATCCACTTTATTTCAGACATACTGTTTTTTCTCCCCAGATCACTTTGAAACATAATGTGTCTTGGCATTTATTCATTCAGAAACATTTGATGAGAATCTTCTTACCAAAGTGCCAACTATCAGAAATGCAAAGTTGAGTTGAGAAAAAACTCTTCCCTGAAACAGCCTGGTGATGGAGACAGACATGTAAATAAGTACTACCATAAAATGTGCCTTAATCGAGGATTATGATGCTGTGTCAGAGTAGAGGAAGAAGCAGATCTTCTCCTCGAGGGAGTTGGGGCAGAACTCTCACAGGATGTGGCCTTTGCATCAACTCTCTCAAAGGGCACTTCCTGCCTTCTGGGACCTACTGAGAAGATAACAAATGTAAACAATGCAGTGATACAAAATGGTACCTGGGAGCTGCCAACAGAGATATAAGAACAAAGGGTTGAGACCGTTCAGGCTACAGATGGATCGACAGGAGAAATCCAACAAAGTGATATTTACAACTGGACTTAAAGGCTGAGAGAGTTTGTACAGGCGGAGATGTGAGAACAGGGTGAGGGGGTCGTGGACAAGCAAAGAATGGAGTGTGCTGAGGAACAGAAGCTGGAGTACAGCCTCGTGGCGTAAAATAGTGGAAGAGAGATGAAATCAGGTTGAAGCAAAATCATAGAGTGATTGGAAGTAGATAAGAAGTGCACGTGTGCTTGGACAGGTAAAATAATCATTGTTCTTGAGTACCTCAAACTGTGAAGCAAGATTTAAGATCAAAATGCAATCATGCTACAGTAACACCTACATTAAAAAAGACAAGAAAGAATGAATGAAATTTCATTGACCTCACATCTTTCTCCAGCTACTATTCCTTTCTCTGCTCCACTTTTTGGCAAAACTCTTTGAAAGAATTGTTGACACGCTATTTTGTCCTACCCTCCACCAAAACAACTCTCATCAAGGTCATCAATGTCCTTCATTGCCCAATCCAGTAGTCAGCACGCAGTTCTCCTTGTCCTTGACTTTTTAGAGACCTCTGACACAGCTGATAGCCCTTACTTTCTGTGTCCCTCATACTTCTCCAGTCAGTCCTGTTCAGTCTCTTTCGCTGATTCTTTTCTTCTAGTCCCTAAATTCCCGTGATGCTCCAGAATTTTATCGTTGGGCCTCTTCTCTGACCTCACCCACTTCCTCAGTGATCTAATTCAGTCACATAACTTTATCTAGTATCTACCATTTATGGAGACACTGTTAACCTCCAAATGTGAATTGCTCTTTACTCGAGCAATTTCTCAAGTTGCGTTTTCAGGGAACAACCTTTAGGGATGAGGTCCTTTATTCTCCATCTCGCCCCCAGAAAAAAAGTGGGCTTGCTTCTCCTTACTATAAAATATAGATCAGGAATCCTCTTCTGTAGCACAGCCCACTGTGTGTGGAGGCATCCATCATGGCCTGGGTGCAACAAAGGGATATGAAGCTCATGCTGCCCGCTGTGCTGTGAGTACAAGCTTTGTCTCTGACTCAGCATCCATGAAACAGTAACAGGCTGATTTGCTGCTTGTTAACTTCTAAGTAGGGTAAAATCCCTGCACAGTTCTCACATTAGGTAGCTATGCTTTCTCTTAGAAGTAACTTAATACTTTAACCCAAATAAATTGCATACGGAAGCTTTCTATTCACAAATGCCCAACTTAATGACTTTCATAGGGATAAAGCTCTACACAGAGCAAAGTGTGTCAGTCTCTGTCTGCCTCCCATAGGCAACCTTTGTCATGGATTTTATAGAGTCATTTTAAACTCACGGAAAAATCACCTGGCAAAGAACATCTTAGAGCCCGTGTGTTAAACAGAGAAACTTCTGTCATTCCTTAAAGAATTCTTAAGGCTTAAATATTATGGTGAATGCTGGGAAATTTAGGAAAGTAGATTGGGGAGGTAGGTTTGTCAAAGGATCTTTCTGTCTTTCCACAAGCCCACTAATTCTTTCACTGAAAGCCTCTCTTTTTCAATTTCCTTAAATGAGTTTTTCTCATCTATCTAGTTCACTTAAAAGTGGTCTCGAAAGACACTCATGATTTCGGAGATGATTCCATTTTTTGCTTCATTCTTAATAAGATCCACACCTAGCAGGACACACAGCCAATGGTTCCCCTCCCAGTGTCTACCTGTGTGAAAACCGATCCAGTCAATCCCTATACAAGGCCTGCAGGTCAAAATAAAGCAAACGCATATGCAAATCCTCTTTACAAAAACTAATGGATCCCCTATACAAAAAAAAAAAGAGTGTGGGAATATAGTCTTATGTCATTTGCATTCATTAAATATATCAATGAAAATGGAATTTATGCTGTCAGAATTTGCAATATATAGAAGAATTTTAAATAATAGAACTATAGAAATTGATGGCTTAATGAAAGAGGAAAAAAGATGTCTTTAAAACAAATGACTCTTTCAAAACTTTCAAGAGCAGAAATAATCAGGATTATTATGCTGATGTTATTTACTTTGTGTGTATTTGTTATTGGCAAGAATGCATTTTATTCCATTTCTTGTAGACAAGCAGAAAGCCACAGGGACTATTTAAATTCATATTCTGGGAAATCAAGAACTATACAACAGTCAGCCATCTACAAATTGCTGATTAACATGATGTCTAGACGGGTTCTCATGTGGATAGCATTATTAATTAAACAGCAGTTTGGTTAATCACAATAGCAAAAGTAATTTTTGGAGTAAATATTTTATTAGTGTGTCCATCAATAAAGTAAAAGGAAATATTTTAATTAATTCATTTGTAATAATGTTGAGATTATGGTTGGCAAATTCTGTTTGAGGGCTTGAAGAATGATCTAGTATTTCTAGTATGGCATGTCCTCATCCTATTGTTTCCAGCTAATAGCACTGTATATCTCAATTACCTGGCCAAAATTTTTTTCATGTCATCTATCAAGACAATATTAAGGTCCATTAGTGAACAATTGGATCTGACGAGTTTTCTGTTGCTATACATTGCTCTGTTCTTTTAAAACAGTACATTCCCACATTCATCAGTAAGAAAATTTTAACTGGATAGGGAAAGATAGTGTGCTGCCAGTATAATACACTTACAGCTCAGACTTTCTCACCACTATACAATGCATCCATGTAACCAAAAGGCATTGGTACAACTACAGCTATTGACATAAACAGCTATTGACATACTAAAAATATGTATAACTTTATTATATATAATAATACATATATATAATATAGATATATATCTGACCTCACTTTTTGTCAATCAAAAACTAGCTGTTTGGACAAGGAAAAATAAGTAAATTGATCAGTTATCTTCAGTATATAGACAATAAATCTTTTTAGAAAATACAGTTAACCCAATATTTTTAGAATGTTCCATGGTCTTAACACTATAAGAAAGAAATATAAGTCACCCAGAACTTAAGCAACACATATTTCTGAAAAAAGTATCTAAAGGACTTGCTGTCTTTTCCCTTCATAAAAATGTATCCATAATCCTTTTTTATATCTTCCTTCTAACTTGCTCAAAGTCTTGTCCTATCCCAAAACCTTTCCTTGAATTTCAACTGCACTTATTTGAATAATGAAATCAAGAATACAAAGCTCGCATTTATTTTTCAATGAAAGTCATCTTGTCAACTTCTTTCTGTTTAGCTTACTGTGTTAGCTTACAAGAAAGTTTGCATTAGAATCATATAAAAGTTTCCTGCATAAAATATATTATTTTGTTTTATATGTAAAGATTCCTTAGAGAGTGCTTAGATTTGTATCCTTAAATGTATACATTTGCAACAAAGCAATATATCATTCAGCTTCTAGTATACTAGTAGTTAACACGTGCCAGGTCTCTTACAATATCTGGGAGACAAAGTAGAAGTGGATGGTATAGACCTAGTTTCAGGTCAACATTTCTCTATTTGGTGGGATTTTTTTTCCAGGGGAAATTGGTCTCCCACTGAGCTTCCAGGCTCAACTCCATTGAATTAACTCTACACGTTTGTATGAGAACAGTATTTCAGCATGACTGAGTTTGCTCTCAAGGGACCTTTCATCAATCCTCGGGCCTTTCTTCCAGTAAATGCCAATGGATCAACCAGTAAATGCTGATGGACCAACCAATAAATGCTGATGGACCCAGACATGCCAAATTGAATGAGTCAATATTAAAAACACCAAAATACATTCCCTGTCAAAGAGGTTAGCAAAATGCTAACGTACACTTTAGACATTATTCTCATATCAAAAGACATCAATAAAGACATAATAATAATTCACTTTAAACCAATATAAAGGTATAGTTAGAAGTGTTTTTTTCTTAAAAAGTATAGAATAGCATAAAATAATATTCATTAAGCTATATAAGATACAATCTTAGGGGCTGGGCACAGTTGCTTATACCTGCAATCCCAGCACTTTAGGAGACCGAGACAAGAGTTTGATTGAGCCCAGGAGTTCAAGACCAGCTTCAGCAACATAACAAGAATTTTACTCTACAAAAAATTTTTTTTAATTAGCCAGGTGTAGTGGCACATACCTGTAGTCCCAGCTACTCAGGAGGCTGAGGCAGAAGGACCACCTGAGCCCCAGAGGTTGAGACTGCAGCAGCCATAATCACGCTACTGTACTCCAACCTGGCAACAGAGTGAGACCTCAACTCAAAAAAAAAAAAAAGATATGATTTTAGGACTGTTTTCTAAGATCTTCCAGAATGGTCATGACTAGTAACATTGTAAATGCACAGATTAGTTTATTAATTATAGACAATAACCATCTTGTTGTATTGGAGATACATTGTATTGTAGAACTGAGGCAAGAAATGTTATGACTATCTTATGTTGTCAAGAATTTGAGCAGAGTATATTCTAAATAACTAAGAGCTTAAAACTGAAGCCAGTGCTATTTCAAATAGAAAAAGATGATTATACCATTCAACCTGAAAGAAATGTATAATTGTTCTAAAAGAGAAAATAGAAGCAGTTTTTAAATATTTAATCAAATTATGCTCTATCAATTACAAAGAAACAATGAACTGTATTAACTTTGCCAAATATCTACTTAAAGCTTAAATCAAAGAACCAAGATAATGTTATTTTCTAAAAATGGAAAATAATATTCATTGCAGCACTGAAGTATCCTGAAAGCCTTAGCTTTACACTAGAAACGTCCAATAGCACCCAATCAAAACATTTTGATGTCGTTTTGCTTATCACTCATTTATATTGATAAAAAATAGTGATTTGTAAGATTTAACTTACCTGAGTTTGCTGTGGAGGAAAAATTATTGGAATATAAACGCTATCAAGCAACTAAGGGCTTACTCTCCAATAAGCAACTTTCTTTTTAATTTACTTATTTTTTATTTTAAAGATGTGAGGTATAATTCAGGGTTAGGCATACAAATGTTCATTATGCAGGTGCCCTTGTTGATGAGGTATGCCCCTCCCTCCCCTGGCAGTTTTCCCTCAACTGACAATCCCACCCCCACTCCAGCAGTTTCCCACTACTGCCAATCCCTTTCTTATAGTATTATAATTGTTCAAGGTTCCCCTTATGAGTGAGAACATATGGTACTATGGTCTTTATTTCTGTGATAGATCACTGAGTATGATAGACTCTAAATCATCCAAGTTACTGCGAAGTTCATATGTTTGTCCTTCTTCATGGCTGCATAATATTCCCTTGTGTATATGTGCCACAAATATTTTATCCAGTCCAGCTTTGATGGTCAGCATGGTTGGTTCCATGTTTTTGCTACTGTGAATAGAGCTGCAACAAACATGAGGGTGCAGGTATCTTTTTGGTAGAATGACTTGCATTCCTCCGGGTATATTCCCAGTAGGGGGATTGCTAGGTCATTTGGAAGGTCAATTTCTAGTTCTTTCAGAAATCGCCACACTGTCTTCCAAAGAGGTTGTACTAGTTTGCATTCCCACCAGCAGTATAGAAGCACTCCTTTTTCCCCACATCCTCGCCAGCATCTGTTGTTGCTTGTTGCATTAATGACAGCCATTTTTTTACTGGGGTTAGGTGGTATCACAATGTGGTTTTGATTTGCATTTCTCTGATGATTAGTGAGGTTGAGCACTTTTTCATGTGTCTGTTGGCTGCCTGTATATCTTCTTTTGAGAAGTATCCATTCATGTATTTTGCCTACTTTTTAATGGGGCTGCTTGTTTCTTTTCTTTAGGCACATTTGAGTTATTTGTAGATCCTAGATGTTAGACCTTTGTCAGATATACAGTTGGTAAATACTTTTTCCCATTCTGTGGTCTGTCTCCCTGCTCTCTTGATGGTTTTTGTTTTATTTTGTTTTGTTTCGTTCTGCTTTGCAGAAGCTCGTCAGTTTGATAAGATCCCACTTGTCTATCTTATTTTTTAAGGTATGAGCACTTAGGGTCTGATCAAGAATTGGTTGCCAGTTCCAATTTCCATAAAGGTGTCTCCTGCGCTTTCTAAGATTCTTATAGTTTGAGGATTTACACTTAGGTCTTTGATCCATTTAGAGTTAATTTTTATGTATGGTGATAGGTAGGGGTCCTGTTTCCATCTTCTGCATGTGATCAGTCAGTTTTCCCAGCACCATTTACTGAATAGGTTCTCCTCGCCCCAGTGGTTGTTGTTGGAGGCTTTGTCAAAATAGGAAAAGAGGAAGTTAAGTTATCCCTCTTTGCTGACGATATGATCCTATACCTTGAAAATCCAAGCTAATCTGTCAAAAACCTGCTTGCACCAATAAAGGACTTTGACAGAGTCTCGGGGTACAAAATAAATGTGCAAAAGACAGTTGAATTTTTATACCCAACAACAAGCAGGAGGAGAACCAAAAAAAAGCACAATCCCACTCACAATAGCTGCAAAAAAAATGAAATACCTTGGCATCTTCTTAACCAAAAAAGTGAAAGACCTTTACAATGAGAACTACAAAACACTGCTCAAACAAACCCAAGAAGACCCAAATGAATGGGAAAATATTCCATGCTCATGGATAGAAAGAATCAACATTGTTAACATGTCCATCCTACCAAAGGCAGTCTACAGATTCAAAGCAATACCTATTATAGTTTGAGCTTTTACGTTTAGGTCTATGTACAGTGATAGGTAGGGGTCCTGTTCTTATTCTTCTCAGACCTGGAAATGACAACACAGAAATTCATATGGAAGCATAAACAACCACAAATAGCCAAAAACAATCCTCAGCAAAAGAAACAAAGCAGGAGATATCACACTTCCAAACTTCAAACTTTACTATAAGACTACAATAATCAAAACAGCCTGGTATTGATACTAGAACAGGCATATAGGCCAATGGAACAGGATAGGGATTCCAGAAGCAAAGCCTCAATTTTGCAACTTTCAAGATAGAATTAGCAATGCATCATCTAAGTTTCTGTCTCTATGCAAAACAACCAAACTAGTGCAGAAATGTTTCAATAGTAGCATGATTCACCCATTCTGCTTCTACCCTCATCTTCTCTTGCAGTGCCACTGAAAGAAACCCAGAGTGTCAGTCATTTTAGTCACATTGACCAGGAGGAGACTCTCGATCTGTTTGGCTATAGTTTGGCTTAGTTCTTTAGGGTACAAAAGAAATATAATTTATCAGTGTTTATGTCACCAAAGCCCATGTCACCTGAGTTCATTGAATTATCTTTCAATATAAAAGATCTTCTTCAAAGTAAGTTCTCCAAAGAGGTGTACACAAGCTATCACAACATAGAACACATGCTTTGAAAGTGGGGCACAAGATAATTCATGGGAGCATGAGAATGAAGTGTTCAACTTATTTTTCTATTTCTTTTTACTTAAGAATCTAAGAATAGTTCGCTTTTAAATCTATCTGACTTACTGTTTAACATTTGTAGCCTTACTAGGCCTGTGTCAGAAAGTCATATTTGGTACTGAGGTACAGTTGTCTATCACATAATGATAGGAATATGTTCTGAGAAAAGTGACTCTAGGCAATTTCATCATTGTGCGAGCATCATAGAGTGCACCTACACAAACTCAGATGGTCTAGCCTACTGCACACCTAGGCTATATGGTATAGCCTCTGGCTCCTAGGCCACAAACCCATGCAGCATGTTACTGTTCTTGATACTGTAGGCAACTGTAACACAATGGGAAGTTTTTGTGTATCCAGACATATCTAAACATAGAAAAGGTACAGTAAAAATATGGTATAAAGGAGAAAGAATGATAGGCTTGTATGGGGCATTTACCATGAATGAGTTAGTGGTGAGTGAATGTGAAGACCTAGGACATTACTATACACTATGTAGACTTTGTGAGCACTGTACATTTAGGTTAAACTATGCAAAAAAAGTTCTTCAATAATAGATTAACTAATTGTAATTTTCACTTTATAAACTTCATTTTAACTTTTTAGTCTTTTGAAATAACATAGCTGAAAACACAAACACATTGTACAGCTGTACAAAATTATTTTCTTTCTTTATATCCTTATTCTATAAGCTTTTTACATTAAAAACAATATTTTTTTACGTTTTAAACTTTTTTGTTAAAAACTAAGACACAAAGATATACATTAGCTTAGGCTTACACAAGGTCAGAATCATCAATAATACTGTCTTCTGCCTCCACATCTTGTCCCAGTGAAAGTTTTTCGGGGGCATTAACATGCATGAAGCTGTCATCTCCTATGATAACAATGCCTTCTTCTGGAATACCTCCAGAAGGACCTGCCTGAGGCTGTTTTACACTGAACTTTGTTTTTAATAAGAGGAAGTTCATTCTGAAATATTGAGAAAAAGACGGCATAATGAAAACATAAACCAGTAACGTAGTCATTGGTTATCCTTGTCAAGTATTGCGTTGTACAGAACTGTATGTGCTATATACTTTTACACAACTGACAGTGCAGTAGGTTTGTTTACACCAGCATCACTGCAAACATGTGAGTCATGTGTCATAGCATTACAGCAGCTAGGATGTCACAAGGTAAGAGGAGAATTTCTCAGATTCATTATAATCTCATGGAACCACCGTCACATATGTGGTTCATCGTCGACTGAAGTGTCATCATGCAGCACATGACTGTACTAGCCTGTAGGGAAGCAAAATCTCCATAGTATGATGGGGTTGACAATGACACTCACACCTTGTGTGCTGAGGTGAGTTACAATCGCTGTGTTGAGTTCGGTAGATTTACAGATTACAGTATCTATTTTTAAGAAATCAAATATTCACAAAATTCCAAGCAGCTTAGATTTCTTTTGCAAGAAGCCGTGAACTGAATATAAAATTAATCATGGACACATGCATGATTGTTTTTTTAAACAGCAGAGTTGACATGTATCCTTCTCTTAGTACAGGCTCCCCATCAGATACAATGCAAAATAAAAAACAATAATAATGTAATCAAAGTGAAAAGACAATACCTTGAAACTTTGAAATTGTCAAGAAAACTGTTTGAAATAAGTGCTGCTTTAACTTACGTCCTGCTTTTAGGATACATATTTATAGTTAAGGTATAAAAATATGGATTAGATATATAAACACCAAATTGATGTTAGTAATTTTCTCTCTGATATTAAAAGATGACACTTGCTGAGATGAGAAGATGGATATGAAATGCAACTTTTCAGTTTCCTTTCAAGATATTTTTAAACATTACAATGATATGATCATGCTCCATATATTAAAACTTAAGTAATGTCCTCAGTATTATGTCTCCATCTCCAACGTGGCCTATATTGTGCAGAAAGAACAATTGGTATTCTACCAAATCCAGCTCATTTGATAAACCAATGATTACATATACAGAAGAAATAAATGGCCCATAATTCCATCACTAATAACTTTCTGATGGATTTCCTTCCAATCTTTTTGCCCATTTATTAACTAGATGCTGTTTTCATTAATTTATATGAATTTATATGGGGGAAAGACTTTGTCATATTGGTTATAATTTGGCTGTAAAATGTAAGTTCGCAGATGTGCTAGGCAGAGTAATGATCCCCAAAAGATTTCCACATCCTAATCCTTGGAACCTGTGAATAAATCACTGTACCTGGCAAAGGGGGGGTTAAATTAAGGTTACAGGTGAAATTAAGGGTAATAATCAAGTGGCCTTAAGCAGAGATTACCTGACATTTTCCATGTGGGTCCAGTGTAATCACCAGTGTCCTTAACAGTGGAAAAGGAAGGTGGAAGAAGAGAACCTGAGAGACCACAGCCTGAGAAGAAATCAGTCCGCAGGTCATTGCTGTTATCCTTGAAATTGGAGAAAGGGGCTATATGCCAAGGAATTCAGTCATCCTCTAAAAGTTAGGAAAGGAAACAGATTTTGCCAGATCTTCCAGAAGGAGTGCAGCCTTGCTGACACCTTGATTTTAGCCCAACAAGGCGCATTTCAGATTCTGGATTTCCAGAACCATGGTATAATAAGTTTGCCTTGCTTTTAAATTATGAAGTTTATGGCAGTCTCTTAAAGGAGCAACAGAAAAACCAATACAAGAGTGTTCTTGGTGAACACCTATCATACTTGGGGGTACACACATGCACCCCTAAGAAAGAGCCCACCAAGAACAAGAAAGTTGTTTGTTGGCAGATACCTACCAATATACAGTTTAGGCAGAAAATACCCCAACATTATGAAGCCACCACTATCATATGCTGACCCCCCAAAAAATCATAATCAATATAACAAAGACTTTCTCCCATATAAATTCCTATAAATTAACGAAAACAACATCTATAAATAAATGGGCAAAAAGACTGAAAGGAAATCCATGAGAAAGTTATAAGTGATGGAATTATGGGCCATTTATTTCTTCTGTATGTATAATAACCGGGATTGAATGAGCTGGATTTGGTAGAATACAATCAAAAGGCAATTTTATTTGTTCTCCCCCTGCCCCTACAAGAACACTTCATGGCTTTATTCTGTATCACCTTTTGGATTATATTTCAAGCATAATTTTTAGCTCTTTTGGTCCCTCTTATATATTAGTTAGTTGAGTCCAGATCATGCATACTCTACTCCACTTAAAAACCCTCCTCCTCAGCGTGGGCTGGATTTCAATTTACAGATCTATAGTAAGGAAAGGACACAGCGCTGCTTTGTTCTCCTCTCACTTTACCTCTCCCACTAGTTGCTCTTTTTGGCAACCAGAAGTCCCTTTAGCCACAGTCCCTTACCTCTTGGCTCTTCCAAGTGTGAGTCAAGCGCCAAAGCCTGGTGTTCTCCAAAGTATAAGAAACTTCAAGATTTGGGCATGGTGGTGTGCCCTGTAGTCCCGGCTACTTGGGATACTGAGACAGAAGGATCGCCTGAGCCCAGGAGGTAGGGCTTTCTGAAGCACTCCTCACTTGACTTGAGGTGAGGGGAGGAGCCCCATAGGTGGGAGGAGCTAACAACACCCTGGCAGCTCTCTCTGTAAGTCCTTCTTGCAAGACCTCACTCCCTAATCTCAACCTCTCAGGGCTTCTTGGTCTTTGTCTAGATAGTCTTGAAGTGGATTACAAACTCAGGGTTTTAATTTACACGGACAGTTGGAAACCCCAGATATATTGTTCTCTGCATTGGGAACTTCATCTTTTGACACCAAGACTATAAGAAAACTTTCCTTTTCAAATATTATTTTATAACTTTCCTTTTCAGATGTTATTTTATAATGGGACGGGGGAGAAACATTAGCAATGGAGAGAAAGGAGATACGATAGACTATAGAACAAGGTCTTGAGATACCCTTTTTTAATACTATCAAAGGAGTTAAGAGTAATTTCAGACTAGACTAGATACACTGACAATTTTGTACTCCAGGGATGGTGATGTCTCTGGCTCCATAAAATAAAAATCATCTTCTTAGTATCATAAATGCAGAGGCTACATTCTGCACCTGTATTTATTCTTTGATTTACTAGTTTCTATAGTATATATTACCTCTTCTATTTTATTTAACTACTAATTCTCACTAGAAAGTTAATGCATTTTCTTAAGGTATGATTAACAAAACAATTTAGTGCATTTTCTTACGGTATGATTAACAAAACAATATAGTGGCCAGGCATGATGGCTCATGCCTGTAATCTCAGTGCTTTGGAAGACTAAGGAAGGCAGATTGCTTGAGCCTAGGAGTTCGAGACCAGCCTGGAAAACATAGTGAACTATTGTCGCTACAAAAAAAGATCAAGAAATTAGCTGGACTTGGTGGCATGTGCCACTGAGTGGTCCCAGGTACTCAGAATGCTGAGGTGGATAGATTGCCTGAGCCGAGAAGGCCAAGGTCAAGGCTGTCGTGAGCCATGATCATCATGATCATGCCCCTGCACTCCAGGCTGGGTGACAAAGTGAGACCATGACTCAAAACAAAAACAAAAAAAATATCCAAATAGACTTTACATTCTCATAGCATTTTAAATAATTAAGTAGTTTATTGATATTTAATTTACAAGCAACATGTTTTGATTCCTTTTGTAGCTTTTAAACATTAAGCCTTAGGATTGCTGACATACCATATCTTAGCAACTTTTCATCAGAGACCTAAATATTATGCTGAGTAGGTAATCAGTGGTTGTTTTATGCACCACCAATTTTAAGGATGCCAGTGGCAGAATTCTGACATCTGATTAATAGTAATAACATCAATACAGCAATACATTATGAAAAGATCTATAATATAAACTATATAAAATGCTATGAGAAAGCTAAAAATTACAACCTTCAAGGTGGGTTATAAAAAACTGCAATGAGTACTAGTTCAAATTGCTCAATAGTGAATAAAACAAAACTTTAAAATATTTGTTCTAAATAATCTGTGCTGATTTTAAAATATAAGAATTGTAAGTCCCAAATCAAAATCTAAGTGAAATATCTAGAAACTGTTTTCCCCATTCCTGTATACTTCATAGAAAGTGATTAAAGCTACATAGAAACAAAAAGCCTTTTTAAAATCCCAGCTATCCTTACTAATCATCAGAGAAATGCAAATCAAAACCACATTGAGACACCAACTAACCCCGGTAAGAATGGTAACCATTAATAAAACAAAACAGCCGGGCTCGGTGGCTCAGCCTGTAATACTGCACCTTTGGGAGGCTGAGGTGAATGGATTGCCTGAGCCCATGGGTTCGAGACCTGCCTGGGCAGGCGAGACCTCATCTCTACAATAAATAAAAAAATTAGCCAGGCGTGGTAGCGCGCGCCTATAATTCCGGCTACTCGGAAGGCTGAGGCGGAAGGATCGCCGGAGCCCAGCAGGTTGAGGCTGGCCACTGCACTCCAGTCTGGGCGACAGAGTGAGACTCCAACTCAAAAAAAAATAAAAATAAAAAATAGAATAAAACAAACAACAACAAATGCTGGTGAGGATGCGGAGAAAAAGGAGCACTTCTACACTGCTGATGGCAACCTCTTTGGAAGACAGTGTGGTGATTTCTGAAAGAACTAGAAATTGACCTTCCATATGACCCAGCAATTCTCCTATTGGGAATATACATGGAAGAACTCAAATCATTCTACAAAAAAGATGACCTGCACACTCATGTGTGTTGCAGCTCTATTCACAATAGCAAAAACATGGATCAAACTATGCTGCCCATCAAAGCTGGACTGGATTTTTTAAAATGTGGTACATATACACAATAGAATATTATGCAACCATAAAGAAGGATAAACATATGAACTTCACAGCAACTTGGATGGATTTAGAGTCGGTCATACTCAGTGATCGATCACAGAAACAAAGAACAGAGTACCATATGTTCTCACTCATAAGTGGACCTTGAACAATTATCATAATAGTATAAGAAAAGGATTGTCAGTAGTGGGAAGCTTCTAGGGGAGGGAAGAGGGAATTGGTAGTTGAAGGAAACTGCCAGGGGAGGGAGGGGCACACCTCATCAACAAGGGTACCTGCATAATCAACATTTGTATATCGAACCCTGAATTGTACTAAAAATAAATAAATTAAATAAAATCACAGCTATCTTAAGATTTTTTTCTTAAGTTATCTCAAGATTTTTTTTACTAAAAATTCTTAGAAATTGCTATTATATATTTTTAATATTTATTTGTTACTTTATATTGGCTTTTTAATTATGGAAACTTGGCATAGGTTCTTAAAGTACATTTTTTTTCTCTTTTGCAGTTAGTTGGTTTTGTGTATGCCTGTTATGTGATCAGTATTTCCATGGAAGAAGAAGATACCTGTAAGTACTATTGTATCTACCTGTGGATTGTTTTTAGATGAGGTACAACTTCTAAAACTAATCATTACTGGGTTATAAAATCTTTCCTATTTGGAATCTAAAATGATTGAACTCACCATAGTAAAGTTATAATCAACAGTTGATAAACTAAACTACACACAGGAAAGGTGGCACTACCTATTGAAACTCTCAATCCAATTTGTGGGAGCAGGCACAGACACTTAGAAGCCTAGAAATTGCTGTCTTACCATATCTTAGCAACTTTTCACCAGAGACCTAAACATTATGCTGAACAGGTAATCAGTGGTTGCTTTATTCATCATCAGTTTTAGGTATGCTAGTGGCAGAATTCTGAAGTCTGACTAATAGTAGTAACATCAATACAACAATACATTATAGCAAGATCTATAATATAAACTATATAAAATACGATGAGAAAGCTAAAAATTGCTACCTTCAAGGTGGAGTATAAAAAAATGCAAGAGATGCTGAAGAAAACAATTAATGGGATGCTTAAAAACTAACTCATGTTTGAGTAGAACAGTCAATTTAAAGACATACATTATGACCTAAAGTTGTGATAGAAATTTAGCCACAAAGGTCAGTAAGTGGTATTTATTGAGCACCTACTAATGTATAAGGCACTTCTTGGTACAACTGTTATGGGCTCATGAAATACCAAAGAAAGTTTTATTTTTATAATAAATTATTTCAAATAAACAAATCACATCTAACCAAACCAGGGAATTGATGATATCATTGCAGTTACTGTCTGAATTGTAAAAAAAAAAAAAAATCTTTAA
The DNA here is from genome assembly GCA_027257055.1 of Cephalopachus bancanus. Classification (NCBI taxonomy): domain Eukaryota; kingdom Metazoa; phylum Chordata; class Mammalia; order Primates; family Tarsiidae; genus Cephalopachus; species Cephalopachus bancanus. The sequence goes on along the minus strand of JAPVLO010000096.1, from coordinate 289,679 downwards.
CAAAATGAGGCTAAGTAGCTAACCGTTATAGCTTCCTTCTAGAAGACAACTTCAAAGGTGTCTATTGAATGATCTCCATCAAATAGCTGCAATGCATGATATGCGAACTGGAAACCAGTTGACAATGGGATCTCATCTCAATTTATTTGACCAAATGGAAGAAATAGTAGATTATGCCAAATTTCCATAATTAAAAAGCCAATATAATGTAACAAATAACGATTAAATGTTTTATTCTTAATTGCAGGTAGTTTTTCCTTAAATGACAAAAAGTTTCTCACACTTCAGAAATACAGTCATAATGACAACATTTTTCATTGTGAGGTTAAGTTCAAAACTCTGTCTTTAGGAGTTTTATCGGTAGTTTCACAATTTGGTAAAGATAATGTATAGAAAGTTAGCAACATATTCCTGACTCAGCTAAAGAGAGACTGCACAGCCTAAAACAGTTGGTTAAGCATGAACAATTTTAAAGAGACTTGGGACCTACGGGAAGTTCTTGGAAGTTGACCTGAATAAATACTTCAAAAATATTGATACATTGATAAATCCCAGCTGAATCTCTTATGAAATACTTTTGAGTAGGTATCAAGAAGAAAAAAAAAAAGTCTTCTTTCCTTTCCTTCTCACTGAGCTGAGTGGAGGCTTTCAAAAGATGCCAGTGCTCAGTACTACCCTGCTTTGGAAGAAAAGGCAGATTAATCAATAGTCTTCTTTTATCTAGTACAGTAAATATATAAAAGACTTTTCCTTGAGACAGGATTTTAAGCAAAACTGGGAAATGAAAAATAAAAGAATCATCTAAACTGGGTAAATGTTTTTATAACTTTCCATCAACCTTCTTTTAGAGTAGTGATGTCAGTACAGATAGATTGTATTGCTACTGGCATATATTGTAGTTCCATTGACTTTGATGCCTTTAATTAGCTTAAGTTTCTCTATAGAAATCACTGAATCAGCTATTTTAATTCCCATCAAACTGGGATTGAAGCAGCTGCTAGCAGCCTATTCTTTTAATGGTTTAATTCTAGTGTTTGTTATTAGGTCCATACATTAAGTTACCGAGAGACATCTAGATATAGTAGATGTGTTGCCATCAATTCAAATAATAGTTACAGTCAGAATGAACCTTGGATGCTCAAAACAAAGTATATAGGACCAAGATCAACTTAACATGGTAACCTGCTGGAAGAGAGATGACGGTGAAAAGCAATCACAAACCTGTTTAGTCTGATGCTTCCCAGCTAAGGGTAATTTTACTTTTTTTTTTTTTAAGAAATAGCAATCAAAAATGCAGATGTAATTAAACTGTCCTAGGGCCTTCAGAAGGCAGATGTGAGCAAAAAGTAATGTCTGAAACCAATTGCCATGATCTCATAGACTAATACAATGTGTGCCAACACTTAGCTTTTAGGTGTAATAACGAATTGCCCTTTGTATAAGACATTACCAACCCACAGTCAGGAAGACATGTCCTTTGACTTTCTTCCCCAAACTTACATATAAAAAAAGAAAACAATAGTGGTAGCTTTCCAATTTGTCTAAGTATGCTTCTGGAGCTTATTCTGAAAAGCAACTGCAGATATAGTGTAATGTCGGGGTTTTGGCAGTAATATATCACTTATAATTTTGGTTTCAATTCTAACTAATGAAAATCTCTGCATTATTCCAAAAGCAAAGTTAAGCCTTGTTCTTGGACTGAAAGATGTCAGCTGGTCTTAAAAAGTAATAACAGCTACTGCTTTTCTCCTCTGCTAAAGTGAATCTATGGGACTAACATTTCAGACGGACAGTTCCGAAGGCTACTAAATACTTGAGGAAACATTTATTTCTAGCCACTCATCTTCTTAGTTACCTCTTAGCCTCTTTTATTAACTATTTCTTGTAGAGATTATGGTTGCAGGTCAGAGACAAAGAAACAGAGCTCACAAAACCAGAGTGCTAGGTGGGGTCAGTGCTTTCCACCATTTGTTCTCATGAAAAAACCTATTTATATCCCTTCCTTCCTTCCATTTTTTATTTCTTTTTTTATATATATCTATCGATCTCTGAACACTTACATGAGGCTAGGATCTTTGGAATCTGTAATCATAAAGGTCTGTCAACATCTTGTTTGTGAATCATCTTCTCAAAATGAGTTTTGTGGGTTTGTTACTATATCGTCAGACTTACTAAAAAGAATGTTTTTAATTCAAGGAGGTGTGGGAGCATGGCAAAATATGCTGAAAATATAGCATTTAACTTGTATAAGTACGGACAGGCTTTTTCAGAGGATCTGTTGCTAGCACTACTCCTTCTGATGTTAGACTAAAAATAGCAGTTGGGGCATTTATTTGGACTCACAAAGTCTAGACAGGGTTGTATATGCTGAATGGTAGGAGAGAAAAGTAGAATATGGGTTCAATATTTTACACTGAAAAGCTCAAAATAGTTCTTTGTATAACCATTTGTATAACCATGTGACCCTTGCTAGTATACTTTTGGGGAATTTTTCAATGGAAGGAAGCATGACTATTGGAAAAACATTCTATATCTCCATGATCCTTGAGGCCACCTGCTGACTAGTGTTCATGTATTTGCCTGTCTGCCCATAAATTCTTTCTAAGAGAATGAGGTGATATTGCCATAGTAATTATGAGTTGACCATTTTTTAAAATCCTATCTCCTCCTAAGAACTTACAAAAGAAATGGGAGAGAAGTGCTGTTCAAATGTTAATTTCCAAATTTCCCTTCAATTTATAATGCATGGAAATCTCAGAAAAGTAAAGTAACCACAACGTTAGGCACCAGGAGAAGAAAGAAGCAAAAGCCTATAAGATCCTCCAAGTAGAAAACTAGTTCATTGTTTTATATCTCTGGCAATGTGTGGATATTTGAGATGGGAGGAGACATTCCTTTATGAGACAAAGATAGAGAAATGCACAAGATTAGGTAAGGGTGATCCTGAAGTCACCATCAACCATCAGATGAGTCACTGTGTTTGCCCCATAAGCCATTAAGAGTCTACTGGGTCTCGGAGTGTATACAATTTTCTTTTGTGGTAACTATCTTTATCTTTTAATTTTTTTTTTAATTTCTTTCTTTTTTTTTTTTTTTGAGTCAGGATATGGCATGTTCATGGCTATGGCAGCCTCGACCTGCTGGGCTCAGGCGATCCTTCTGCCTCAACCTTCCAACAAGCTGAAACTACAGGTGCATGCCACCACACCTGGTTAATTTTTTTATTTATTGTAGAGATGAGGTCTCACCAAGTTGCCCAGGCTGGTCTTGATCCCCTCGGCTCAGGCACTACTCTCGTCTCCACCTCCTAGAGTGCTGGGTTTACAGGGGTGAGTCACCACCACCAGCTTTTGTGGTAACTATCTAGTTGGTTGCATGTAACTGTCCTAAAGACTGATGTCTTCATCAGCCTCACCAGAGTTCAGATTTAGAGGCTGAAACGTTTTCCCTGATTTGCTGAGATGGCTTTGCCTAATAACTACACAATTACTAGCTAAACTTCCTACGGGAATAGAGCAACTATGAGGACAGGCTCTTTGTCTTGTTCCCTTCTATAAACCTATAGTTTAAAAAAATGCCTTGCATATAACATGCAATAAAAAATGTTTGTTGAGTTTATATTATTAAAAAAAATTGGGGGGGCCCAGCAAAAGTGGATTTCAAAACCCAAAGACTCTGGCCAGGTGTGGTGACTCATGCCTTTAATCCCAGCACTTTGGGAGGCCAAGATGAGAGGACTGCTTGAGCCCAAGAGTTTGAGATTAGCCTGAGTTTGAGAGTAGTCACATAGCAAGACTTCATTGCTAAAAAAAAAATCCAAAAAAAAAAAAATAGTCATGTGTGGTGGTGTGAACCTGTAGTTCCAGCTACTTGGCAGGCTGAGGAGGGAGGATTACCTGAGTCCAGATGTCCAAGGCTGTGGTGAAACATGATTTTTCCACTGCATTCCAGTCTGGGTGGCAGACTAAGACCCTGACTCAAAACAAACAAGGTTCTTATGAGATGACACTATCTTATGTTTAGAATTTAGTGAGATGTCTGATGTGTTTGCAAATATTTATGTCAGGTGAGAGGAGGTCCTGCGTTTCTTTAAGATGAATTTTTAGTAATTTGAAAGTCAGTTATAGGGAGATGTATTAAACCTCCAGGGTAGCCAATCAGAACAAGAGCTTGATTTTCTTAAACTCCTGAACAAGAATCCCTGCGAAAACAGGAACTTGAAAAGTAGAAGCACTCACAGAGTGAGTAGGCGTTTGGGAGTGAACTCATTCATAAAATATAGCCAAGGGACAGAGAGGGGACCAACATGGTGGTGACATCAGGCAACACAGAAAAGTCTGCTAACTCCAGTGTTCTGGTTGAGAGACAGGATTCTAGTCCTTGCGTAGGTTACTGAGATAGCCCCTCTTAAGAAGAATGTCATAAACACTCAAATACCCAAACCAGTAAACCAAATGGAAGCTCTCGCAGAAGCAAAAAAGAGAAGTCCTTTCACTAGAACTAGCTCCAAAGTCCACGCTAAACTCAGAGTGAAGTGGAGCCCAAGGCTATTTAAGCCAGGACTGCTAAAGTTAAGCTTGATTAGGGACTATCTATAGTCACGTAGTCTACTCTCCTCCCTTACACATCTCCAGACATATCCATTTTCCCAAATCCACTAAGCACTTTGATACCCAGGCTTTGAGAGAGCACCCCACCACCCCAGCAACCCACCAACTTACATATATCCTTCAGACTTCAACTTAATTCTTTCTTTTCAAAGTTGCCCACTTTCTTCGCATACCCCACCCCCAGGCTAGATTAAAGTACCTATGATATATTACAGTATGTGTTAATTGCACATTGGGCTTTTTCCTTGGAAACAGATAACACAAATACAATTTTAAATAGTTGTGATATTCATCAGAGTCAAGCCCACTGACATGGAGTTTTTTCACTACACAGTTTTCAATTAGTAGATATTAAATGAATCAATGAATTAACAAATGGATTTGGTGGATAGCTAGGATCACTGTTGGCAGAAATTGGAGAGAAAGTTCTTCCTTTTCCATTCTCTATCTCTATTTATACAAATGACTACTTTTTATACAAGCTAAAGACTTAGGCATATTCCTTGACTCTCCCCTCACCTCCCACACCCAGTCAGTCACCAAATGAGACATCCTCACCTCCTGTCTTAGTTCTTTTGGGCTGCTATAATAGAATACCATAGACTGCGTAGCTAATAAACAACAGAAAGTTATTTCGCACAGTTTTGTACTGGGGAGTTTAAGATCAAAGTACCAACTGACTTGGCGTCTGGTGATAGCCTGCTTCTTGGGTCTTCTGGCTGTCTTCTTACTATGTCCTCACATGATGAAGGGGAAAAGTCAGTTCTCTGGGGTCTGTTTTACATAGGTATTAACCCCATTCATTCAGGTTCTGCCCTGGTTTCACCTCCAGACACCATCATACTAGAGATGAGATTTCAACATATGAATTTGAGGGGGATAGAAATATTCAGACCATAGTATCTTTTTTCAAGCAACTAACAACCCCTACATGTTCTTTAATATTCTTCTCACAAACATTCTCCTCCCTGTGTTTCAGTAGACCCTGAACATGTCTCTGAACCTGTGCCCAATTTATTTTTTAATTAACTGCAACCCCCATTTATAGAGAGTGAAGACCATGTCTCATCTACCCTAGAATCTCAAAAACCTTGTTTCGTATACAGGACATCACAGGAAATTAGTGAATATTTGTCATACAACATAAATAGTATAAAAAATATCCCATGTCTTTATATTATCTCTCATATCTCTTTTCTCACTCCTTAAGAAAATTTAAACTTTCTATTCCCTGTACTGCAGAAAAAAAAATCTGATTAATTCATCAAAGGCACAAATGTGCACTTATATTCTTTGGAAAGTTCGAGAATGGGTGGCCTGTTTTGCCAAAAAATCAAGACTAGCAAACAGAAAAACCTACACACCAGAGAGAATTTTAATTCCCTACATTTCCACTTGAACCTGGATGTTAGAAATGATTTGAATGAAGGTGGCCCTAACTCTGCCAATATCTAGCTCTGTGACCATTGACAAATCACATCAGCTTTTGGGGGATTCCCAAGACACCCTGTAGCTCTAATACAGCAGTTCTATGAATGATACCCATGGGTGGGGATGATTTCAGGTGTAATCAAGCACATCAAATTTTCTTCATTGATTTATAAATGGTCAGCATCTGGAGTTGTTTTAAAAAATCCCAACCTCAGTGTTCCAGTGTTATCATAATGGAGTGTGATGCATCAGCCTCACCCCTGAGACAGGCTCCTACATAAATGCCTGCCCACTCTGGAGGCAGAACCACAGCCCCTCGCTCCCTGTTTTGGACAGGCCAGAACTCTCAGGTCCTCACTGTGACCAACAGCACCGAGCTGTGCAACAGAAAGCCTTACTTTGAGAAGGAAGAGCGAAAATCTGTCGTCCAGATGGTGCAGAATGGAAGCTGAGGGACTTGGGATCCAGATGTGATAATGAGGGAACAGAGTACCAAATTTAAAAAATCACATCCTCATGGCATCCTAAATGCACAGTGAGAAAAAAAGAGGGGCTGTAAGAATTTTATGGGGATGCTGTACAATGGTTTTATTCTGGTTATTTGTGGTAAGACGTAGGAGCCCAGGGGAAGAGCAACTGACAGCATCCTGCCAGGGAGCCTATGTTTTTCCATTTTAAATCTAAATTCAATATTCTAATCCCGACCATCCCCCCTTCCCCTAATCGTCCCACTAAGCTGGTTCTGCTAGCCCCACTGCAGTATACTGCCCCCCCCATTTCTCCATGTCTGTGCCTAAGCTGCTTAAGGACACCAAAAGCAGCACAAGCCCTGACGCAACCTCACCATGTCACATGTGAGTCGCTCAATCCTACTCACAGCTTTCTCCAGTTTCCTTAAAAGTGAATGTTTAGCCAGGCTCGGTGGCTCAGGCTGTAATCCCGCGCTTTGGGAGGCTGAGGTGAGTGGATTGCCTGAACCCGCGGGTTCAAGAACTGCCTGGGCAACTTGGCAAGACCTCATCTCTGCAATAAATCAAAAAAATTAGCCAAGTGTGGCAGTGCATGCCTGTGGTTCACCTACTTGGAAGGCTGAGGCGGAAGGATCACCGGAGCCCAGCAGGTCGAGGCTGCGGTGGCCAGGAGCGGCCATTGCACTCCAGTCTGGTGACAGAGTGGGACTCCAACTCCACAACAACAACAACAACAAAGTGAATGCTTTAAGCTGTCAGCCCCTCAGAGAACACTACCCTCACTGTAGAGGTCTTAGAGTCCCTACCCTCATTTTCCGGATGAGCAATTGAGGCCCACAGAGGTGATGTGATTCCTGGCAGCCTTCTACTCTTCTGCCTACACCCTCAGCATGAAGCCTTTGTCACTAAGAAAATAAAAACCAGTAGGCATGAATTCCCTCAAGTTCCCAGGCTGTCACTCATCAGAAGGACCTGATCATCTTCCTGACTTGGAAAATGTGGCCTTCATTCTGTCCTGTGGCTTTTGTGGCTTCTATGTCCATCTCACCCACATGTTTAGGCACCATGCTCTCTTAATTTCTCTCTCTCTCTCTCTCTCTCTCTCTCTTCTCTCTCTCTCTCCCCTCTCCCCCCCCCACCACCCCTGTTTTCTCCTTTCACTGGGTTTTTTCCCTAGGCTTATAAACAATGTCATATACATTTTTTACATCACCCCTGATTACCACCTGGCATGTATTTGACTTCTTGTCACTCATGCTTCTTCCCTCCACCTCCAGAGTTTTCTGCAAAGTGACCAAGACCCACAGCCCTCACTTCCTCACCACGCCCCACTCTCCTCTGCTACTAGCAGGGCTCCATCCTATATCAGGGCTGAAAATGCCATCTCAGAGGCCAAGTTCTCTTAGATCTTATCAAGGTTCATAAATCCTGCTTTCTAAAAAAAAAAAAAGAAAGAAAGAAAGAATTGATGGCTTTGGTCATTGTTCACTGCTTCCTCCTTGAGCATTTCCTCTTCTGGATTTCCAGACAATCCCATCTCTTGAACAGCATGTATTTTACCAATTAAAAGTTATTTCTAAACTTCTTATGCAAATGAAGCAAATTTATGATACAGATACTGGTAGCAAATTTTGAAACACTTGCTCCAGCTACTTTTGAGGTGATGATGTAATATCAAATCCTTAAAATGCTTTTTGCTTGTTTGTTTTTCTTTATTTCAGTAGCTTTAGGAATTACAAGTAGTTTTTGGTTACATAGTGGCATTGTAGAGTGGCAAAGAAGTCTGGGCTAAGTCTTTAGAATGTTAATTAACCATCCCTAGTATATAGTTTATGCCCACAGTTATACTGAAGCATTTTAAGTAAGCACAGACAATAAAACAAAAGCATTTTAAAGTAAGACCAGATAATTAAAAACATGTTCATCTTTTTTTAGATAAGTGGTACATAGCATTCTCAGGAGATAAAGTCTTGGACCAAATATTTAAGCTTTCATGGAGATCAGATTGTATCTTTGAAGAATTGTATCCTTTGAAGAAATGTCATACGAATAACCAGCAATGAAAAACATACATGGAACACTCTACTCTCATCCTCATGTTCATTATACTAAGCACTTTACTGAGCAAGAAAACATAATAATCTAGTATTCTTTCTTGGAACGATATTTGAAACTGAATCCTGAATGAGATATTAGGGAGTAGTCATATGACTTAAATGAAAAAATGAAAAAAAAGTTGAGATTTGGTAAAAGCATCTGTTTCTCCACATTTTTTGTAATAGAAGGAAACCTCTCTCTCTCTCTCTCTCTCTCTCTTCTCTCTCTCTCTCTCTCTCTCCCCCCCACCCTCCCCCCCATTGGCTATTGTTCTTACTTTTGCTCATGAATGCCTTCTTTCTCTCTGATTGTAAGAACAGAAAGTCTAGAGTTAAAGGTATCTTCTGAGGACATCTTTCTCATAGTTCAATAAGTTGTAGAACTTGTAACATCACTCAACTTTTATTCATTTAATACCACCTTCAGCAATTTTTTGATAGCTATGTGCAAGCTTGTGCCAGAGACTGGCTGGCTAGTCACTAAGCCTATTCGATGGTTCTTCACCCAGGCACGTAGCTGTACCATATCTTCTAGCCTCCATGCAGTAAGTCGCTCCACATGATTGAATTCTAAACCATGGATTTCAGGCCTGGACCCTAAATAACTTCCACATGCAATTCTCCATGATCTTGTCCTTTCTGCCTGTTGGACACAGACTAGCACAGAAGCTTTAGAAGCTACATGTTTAAAATGGTGGAGCCACAGTAGCAAAGGGGTCTGGGTCGCTGAGTTACTGCTTGGATGAAAATTGACCACATGACTTGAAAATAGGGTGATAAGTGGCTTTGAGGCACAAGATGCTGAGAAGCCCCCAAGAGCGACTGCCAGGGAAGGGGTCCCAGAGTGGGGAGACCCCTAAAGTACAAACAGGCAGTAGTTCTCTTGTCACTCAAGGGAGAGTCAGAATGTCGATCAAAGGAGAACCCATGCGCCTGAGAAGGTCTCCTTGAGGAAGTGACATGTAAGCTGAGACCTGAAAAGGAGTCATGAGGCAAAGGACCCGAGACCATTCCTGGCAGAAGGAACAGCAAGTGCACAGGGAATCACCTCCTGGCAGAGACTTCCAGCCCAAACAAAGGCTTCAACCTCAAAAGGGGCTTCATACCAGATGCACTGGAGGTCAAAGAGGTGATCTGGGCTTCCCTGGCCTACTGACTCTTAAAAGAGTATTGAATTAAAGAGCAGGCTGGATCAGAGACATCACTGTAAACCCTGTGTTGAGTAGAAGGGCTGTGTGGAAGGGATGATAAACGTACTGTTTTTTCACATGTTGTGAGAAAAGTACACAGGTTAAACTTAAGATCTTTTTTCTTTCCCTTCACTCTATATTTGACTCATCTTCTATTTATTCACCCACATGTTTATTTGGAAAAGTAAATTAAATCTGTTTCTTTTTTATTTAAGGAAAACAAAGGCTCTTAGCTATTAGTCCTAAAGTTGAAGCCAAGGTGTCATACTAATTGTTTTCCTCATAACTAAGACAACAAAGTTTCAGGGAAACAGGTGAAGTCCAAAGTTTCTCTAGGACTTTGTCTCTGTGCATTTTCTGATGTTCACAAAAGAGGTTTTTCCAAACAGAAAAGCCTACTTATATCCACTCTGGGTTTTAAATCACTACGCAGTTTCTCAAAGTGACATATGTTATAACCTGTTTGTTCTTAAACTCTAAGTGCTACATAGAACTTTTAGTATTCTGTGTATAAATTTAGTAAACTTTAGTAATCACTTGGGAGGGTATTTCTTCTCGTTTTAGTAAAATATATGTAATGTAACATTAACCATTTTAACATTTAAGTGAACAATTCAGTGGCACTGAATACATTTACAGTGTTGTACAACCATCACCACTATCCATTTCCAGAATTTTTTCAGCATCCTAAACAGAATCTCTGTACCCATTAAGCAGCAACTTCTCATCCTCTCCTCCCTCTTTAACCTCTGGTGACCTCTATTCTACTTTATATCTCTATAAACATGTCTACTCTAGGTACCTCATGAAGCTAGAATTACACAACATTTGTTCTTTTGTGTCTGGTTTATTTCACTTCAAATTTTATCCATATTGTAGCATGAATCAGAATTCTATTCCTTTTTAAGGTTGAATAATATTCCATTGAACCTTCAATTACTATTTTATCTGCTTAAATTCGATAATCTATGTTCCTTTAATTATCTGTTCATTTACAACTTAAAGTCCCTTAAACATTTAACCTGCATTTTTGAATCAACTGTAGTTACTATTTTTAAGTCCTTCAAATATTTGTCCTAATTAAAAAAAAATTCATGAGTTTTTTAGCTACTAATCAGCAAATCTAATAAAGCTAATAAAATAAGTTTATGCACAAATCTCAATTTTTTAAACATTAAACAACTTTAATAAAATGTTTCCACGTCTTTCAATCTTGAGATCACAAGTATAAAATTGATTACTTGTTTAAAAGTTGATTTTATTGGGTGAATCTATTAGCTGTAACATAATCTGTGTGATTAAATTAAGAACTAAAAAGATTTTACATACCAAGTAGACACAGATTATCCCAATGATTATAAAATCTTAACCTGTACTTTATAAAATAGCATTCACACTATATGGTCTTGGCTTGCTTTGTTCTCTTTATGGTAAATTTCCTGTGTTGAAAACATACTGCTCTAATAAATAAGCATCTCAAATAACTTGAGATTGGTATATGTTCAGGAATTTTCAGCTGGGAAGCAGGAGCTAAATTCCAAGGGGATTCTATAGCTTTCTTCTAATAGATGTAAAGGTTTAAAAAAACAGCTGTTGAAACAGTAGAAAATCTCATTCCATAGCTTTCAAACGTGATTAATCTAGCAGCCCACAACAATAGAACTCAGACATTAGATCTAAGTAGGCAGAAGACTTCACACCTATTAAAAGTCTCTTTTAGTTGGTTTTATATTGTTAGCTCTTTAAAACATTTTAATGACTTCCCATGTGGCTTGACAGCCACTTTATTGACATTCTATTTGCTTCTTTTCATCTTATTGCCCAATGGAAATTTGTATTCTTTCCATATTCTAGGTAGGCATCTCACTCTTATAGACATTTAAGTGTTTGATTGGGCTGCATCTCTCTCATATCTGTTCTTGTTTTGAGGTCTCGGACCTTTCAGATCCAAAAGTACTAATAGTCCAGAACGAACATATTATTGTTTAATTTCAGATCTTTAAACAAATTTAAATAGCTATTTATTAATTGAATTATTGATTCATTCATTCAAGAAACAGTTATTGACAGACTTCTGTGAGTTAGACCACAAGGATACAGAGATGAATAAAACTCAGTCCCTTTCCCAGGAGATCTTACATTCTCATAAGTGAACCAGGTATGTAAATAATTACAAAAGAGTGACATGTAGGTATTGGTCATGCAAAGTGAATCATATGCACAGAAAAAATAAGCAGAGTTAACTGTGTCTCAGGGCACCAAGCATGTCTACTACATATGAACGTGGTCTCATGTGAAAAGTATCACATCACCAGAACAAGAACAAATAAAAGGCATTTTATTTTATTTTATGTTATTATTTTTTGTCTTATATATGTTTTTAATTTTTTATTTGAAAGATGTGGGGTACAATTCAGAGTTAGGCATATAAATATTCATTATGCAGGTACCCTTGTTGATGAGTTGTGCCTCCCCCCACGCCCGGCAGTTTCCCACTGCTGCCAATCCTTTGCTTACAATATTTTGATAATCGTTCGAGGTCTACTTATGAGTGAGAACATGTGATACTCAGTTCTTTGTTTCTGTGATAGGTCACTCGGTATTATAGACTCTAAGTCCATCCAAAATTGTGTGAAGTTCATAATTTTGTCCTTCCTTATGGCTATGTAATATTCCATTATGTATATATACTACATTTTTAATCCAGTCCTCTTTTGATGGGCAGCATGGTTGGTTCTACGTTTTCGCTATTGTGAATACTGCAGTAAACACACATATGTAGGTATCTTTTTCATAGAGTGATTTGAGTTTCTCTGGGTATATTCCCAGTAGGGGAATGAAAGTTAAATTTTTAGATCTTTTAGGAATTCCCAAACTGTTTCCCACAGAGGTTGTACTAGTTTACATTCCCATCAACAGTGTGGAAGTGTTCTCTTTTCTCAGCATCCTCTCCAGCATCTGTTGTTTTTTGAGTTACTGATGATGGCCATCCTGACTAGAGTTAGGTGGTATCTCAGTGTGATTTAAATTTGCACTTCTTTGATGATTAGTGAGACTGAGCACTTTTTCGTGTATTTATCTGTTGGCTGCTCATGTCTTCTTTTGATAAGAGTCTATTCATACGTTTTGCCCACTTTGTAATGGGGTTGTTTGATTTGTCTTTTCAGCACATTTGAGTTCCTTGTAGATCCTGAATGTAAGGCCTTTTTCAGATATACAGTTGGCAAATATTTTTTCCCAGTCTGTGGGCAGTCTCCCAACTCTCTTGATGGTTTCTTTGGCTTTACAGAAGCTTTTCAATTTGATGAGGTTGCACTTGTCAATCTTATCTCTTATGACATGGGCACTTGGGGTTTTGATCAGGAATTGGTTGCCAGTTAAAAGGCATTTTACATACCAGAAAAAATATTTCCTAAGACACAAAGGCTTAGAAAAACCACAGAATATTCAGGAAGTCTTATGGGAAATCTAGTTCACTCAGGAAGTCATGAGTAGTTGACTTTGTTCAGTTCACTGAGTAAATGATGGATCAGTCTTTGGAGGGCCTTGGATTCTGCCTTATACCAGTGATTTCTAACATATTTCATACTTGGCACTCATAGAGCATGCCAACATTTAAAGGCACCTAATGGTAAATAAATTATTCATCTCCCAGCAAGAAATGACTAACCCAAAGGGCTAGCTATCCCAAGCCTCACTAAACACACAAACACACAGACACACACACGTGCATGTTAGGGAATAAGGGAATTGATATCTTGACACATCTGTACCCACCTAAATCACACCATTTGGAATACTCTACTGAATAATGTGAAGCCAATGAATGGATTTAATCTTGAAAATGATATGATCAGATTCAATTTTCTTTGAACAGTAATTCATAGAAAGAGAAAAGAACTTTTAAAGGTAATCTCAATGAGGAAATGACATTTTAATGGAGAGTGTCCTAGGAAAGGAAGAACCAAAAGTAATAATAGAGGCTATAAAGAAAGGGAATAATAATTCAGCCAAAAGGAATTAAAGAGAGACTTCAAAGCCAGCAAGTATTTGTTACTTGATTTATAGAGCAAAGTTAAACGTTGGCTAGACTTAAACAAGAATGATAAAAACGTATCGAGGAAAAGAACTAGATAACTGAGAAAAAAATATATGACATAGGAAAAGAATTTTTCTAAAGCTATTTAGACAATTTCCCAGAATTGTTTTAAGCCTCATATCTTTTGGAACATGATGTTTCCTCTCAGCCATTCTATTCTGCTACATTGACTCCAAACAGATTTTTAGAAATTCATTCTCTCATTATTTAAATATTATATACTATTAGGAAATTCTAAAGTGGGAAGAAACTGTCAGCACTGATTATGGGAAACATCTAATTCCAGAGATCTGGGCTCATGAGAGGAACAAAGGCCAGAAGTACAGCCAAATAAAAAAGTAGAATAGCTCCAAAAAATAGAAAAGGTAAGTGTTTTCAGGATTTTTTCCAACTTTGTTTTCTCCAGAATAAAATATTTCTCCAAATTATCCCAGCAATGCTGACACAATGGTCTTCGGCCACCAATAAATCTGAACAGATAGTAATTTAAAAATTACAAAAACTTTGAAAGGGCCTTTAGTAAAGCCAAGCTGTAGCAGATGACCATTAGCAGCCAGTCCACCCAATTACTCTGCTACTGATGAAGATTAACTAAAGGGTTAAGAGTGTATCTACTATAGTGAAATAGAGCACAATTTGTGTCGCTTTAAAAAGAGCTGGGTAACCTTATGACTGGGCACACTGGCTCATGCCTGTAATCCAACACTTTGGGAGACCAGGGCAAGAGGATTGAGCCTAGGAGTTTGAGACAAACCTGGACAATACAGTGAGATCTTGTCTCTACAAAAAAGTTAAAAAAAAAATTAGTCAGATATGGTGGCATGCACCTATAGTCCCAGTCACTCAAGAGGCTGAGGTAGAACGACTGTCTGAGCCCAGAAGGTCAAGGCTGCAGTGAGCCATGGTGGTGCCACTGTACTCCAACCTGGGCAACAGAGTAAGACCTGACTTCAAAAAAAAAAAAGGGCTGAGTACCCATAAAGAGACTTAAAATGTACTATTCAAGATGCAAACTAAAGTTGGGCATGGTGGCCCATGTCTGTAGTCCCAGCTACTTAGAAAGCTCAGGTTGGAGGATCACTGAGCCCAGGACTTTGAGGCTGCTGCAAACTATGATAGTACCACTGCAGTTCATCTTGGGCCATGAGTGAGACTCCATCTTTTAAAAAATATATGCAGACTACAGTAAGAAAAAGATGTATTTTTCCAAATATAAGAAAACACTAAAAGTGTTATACACATCTTTATAAAGATGACTCAACTCTTGCAACAAAAAGCCATGAGAGAAGCCAAGGTAGTAGTAGTAGTAGATGCATCCTGTAGGGACACTACAACCAGGTTTCCCCGCTCAAGAATCAAAGACAAAATTCTAAAGTGAGTACAGCACAGAGGATTCTCACAAAATAAGCACATCATTGCATCTAAAGGAATAACATGAAAACATTTGGAAAACAACTCTTTGGGCAGTTTGTTTAAAGGGGATATTTTATCTACAAAGAATCCCATAGAGTGACTTGAAATTATTTTAAAAAGAGAGTGAGATCTCCCCGCTCGGTGTTCATGCTACTAAACTTAGCGGATGAAAGTAATGCCAGTCAGAAGCTCAAGGAACTGTGAGTGAGAATATTCTGTGGACATTCCGTCCACCATGTGCCTGACCCTGCTCATGGACTACTCAGCAACAACTCTGGAGACTAGGAGAGTCAGCACTTGGACCTGACACTCAACTTCACAAATTCTACCTCTATTGAGTTTTCTTTTCTTTCCTAAGCAACATCGTTATACAGGGAAGCTTCCTTTCCAGAATGAAAACCAGACATAGAAAATGAAACCTGTAGGCTTCAAAATGTGACAGACCAGTCAATTCCTTTTCCTCCAAACTAGCTACTCTTTCCAAAGATGAGGAAATCAAACTAGACGCAAGTTCAGTACAAGTTCCACAAGGACAGAACAATAGGGAGAAGAAAACATTGGAATTCTCACAAATCATTATGTAATCCTACACCAAGCATAGCTTTTGAAATTTTGGAAATCGGTAATTGTTTGGAATGTGTCATCAAAATAAGATAAATGTTTATATGGCATCAGTAGCCAGCAAGCTGTTTACTGCAAGCTTTCTGTACGCCAGTACTTCATGGCCATTATCTCATTTAAGGTAATAACTTGTAAAACAGTCATTGTTCTCATTTTACAGATAAGTAAACTGATATTTTTCTCTGTTCATACAACTTGTTAGTGGAACTAATATTTAATCCAGATTGCTTGGGTGCCAAAGTCCAAATGCATTCTAACGTGCAGTAGAGTCTTTCTTTCTTACAAGGGTAGCCACAAGATTCTTTATAAATTGATGAGAAAGACAGAGTGAGAGAGATTCATCACTTACTAGATTAAAGCTAGAATATTTATATTTAAATATTGAGTGATAATATAAATTACTGGCACAATGTAGAAAAAATAATGGACTAACAGATTGAAATTTAAGTGACTATGAGGAGGTGATATGATAACACACTCAGTAATCTTCCCTTAACTCAATTGTCTTGGCACAGAGTGTTCAATATGTGAAGTTTATTATTAGAATAAAAGAATCTCAGGATCTAGTTTAAATACTGCAAAACTGTGAAAACAACAACCAAATTAAAAAAAGTTACTGTGTTTAATTGTAATAGCTGCAAAATCTGTATGTCTATCCACTGAAATTAAGAGAATCTGTTATTATTATTGCCTGGCTCTTATATGATATGAGAGATGTTGTGGGTATGATTTTTAAAAGCAAGAATGTAATTCCATGATTCTCCAAAGACCAGACTTAGCATTTCTTCTTCACAGTAGTCACTTGCAGGAGAACTTGGCCATCTCACTGAATTCTCTGCCACATCAAATGTGTATACACAGGAAATGATTCTGAAGTCAGGGTTGATGTAGTGTGGGCTGTGAGTGGTAGGGGTAGACATATACTTCCTTTTTTACTTTTCCCATTAGCATTCACTAAGCTGTGTGAGGGTCCCACCGAGATCTCAGTTGTCAAGCACGTTTTGCTTTTGGCTATCAGCCCTCTAGGTGCAAATTCCAGTGGATCCTGAAACTCCACACCAACTTCCAGATCATCGTAATTGCTACTTCACTTCTGTCTTCCATAAACACACAAAAGTCTCTGTAGCCAACTCTAATTCAGAACCATATACAGAAGGCAATTCTGGAACACATAACTCCAGCTTAGATAGACATATAAAATCACTACAGTTGTTAAAAAACATAACAGGCATTACTCTTTTGAGAGTATTCTATGGAATAGAGGTGCCATAGTAACTTAATATCATCCATTTTAAAAGTACCTAACAAGGCTTTAATCAACAGTTGAAATTTTAAACCATTCCACTTTCTTTTTGGACATGTATCTCCATTCCATTTCCCCCATAAAATTGTTTCCTAATATAGTATTTTTATTCATTAAAGTTTTTTTCTTAATTAGTCTATCATGCACTTCTGTGATGAGAAAGTATACAGATTGAAATTTTATTATCAATGTTATCTTTTCATAAATAAGAATATTAATTTGTATAATAATTCATTAATCTTATATCTTAAGAAATTTTTTTGTTAGTGCTTTTTGCATGCCTTTTAAGACTTTGTCTACACCAAGTCCATGAAAGTAATAGGTATTCTTCACTATTATATTTTATTTATTTAACATCTCATATGTTGATATATTAATTTTAATGTATCATGAAGTAGGAATCAGCATTCATTTTTTACTTTCATATATGTATTCAGTTGATCCAAAAGCCTTTATTAAAAAAATACTCTTGCCCTATTGCCCTATGTTAGCACCATTACTATAAATCAGTTGATCTAATTTTGAACTCCATTATGTTTCATTTATCTATTTTCTCTTCTTGTGCAAATAGCATACTCTTTTTTTTTTTTTTTTTTTTTTTTTTGAGTTGGAGTCTCACTCTGTCGCTCAGACTGGAGTGCAGTGTCTGCTCCCAGCCACTGCAGCCTCGACCTGCTAGGCTTCCAGCGATCCTTCTGCTTCAGCCTTCCAAGTAGCCGAAATTACAGGAATGCGCTACCATGCCCGGCTGATTTTTTGATTTGTTGTAGAGATGAGGTCTCACCAAGTTGCCCAGGCGGGTCTCCAACCCGCGGGCTCAGGCAATCCACTCACCTCAGCCTCCCAAAGCGCGGGAATACAGGCTGAGCCACCGAGCCCGGCTGCATACTCTCTTAATTGATATTTTTATTTGGAAAAATGTCTTTCTGTATAGTAATATAAGTTATTCAACTTTGTTCTTCTTCCACATTTCATTTTAGCTAATCTTGAATCTTTGCCTTTTGACATAAATTTTAGGATCAGCCTGTTTATTAAATTGCTAAAATTTTTATTGGTCTTGTTTTGAATCCATAGACTAATTTTCCACAGATCAATTGATATCTTTACAATATCGAGCCTCACAACCCATTAATGTTTTATATTATTCTGTTTATTTAAGACATCATTAACTTCTCTCAATTACATTTTATTGTATTCAGTGTAGAAGACTTGCTAACCTTTTCAGATTTATTCCCATGAATAAAAATGTAATGTTTCCCTGTAACCTGAAAATTTTTTCCTGCAACCTAGAAAAGTATTTAATTTTTTTTGGATGGAATTATAATTACAGCTATTGGCTATCAACATGATTCAGCAAGCATAAATATATTACAGCTCTTGATGAATAAGTCCTAAACATGAAATGAAATATTTATTAGAAAAGAACCTCTTAATAAAATGGATGGAGCAGTTTTATTTCAATTAGTTCATGTATTCATGGGTGAACATTAGTTATTGCTAGAATGAAACAGGCTACCTCGTGTACATCCAATATTTGGTGCTAGTTTATTTGAAGAGACTTTATTCACAGGAAAAAATATGAAGTAGGAAAAATTTGTTATAGCAATATCATTACATTTTTTAAATTTCTTCTTTCCTCAATTTTTTTTTAAGTGAGAAAGCAGGATTTATTGAGAGGACAGAAAAGCTCCCACAGTGGAAGGGGAGCTGAGGGGTTACCCCCTCAAATATTTTTAAAGACCTGTTTGTATCAGACACTGTTCTGGGTGCTGTGGCCGGGAACAAAACACATTAAGATCAGACAGAAATTCTTGCCTCTTGACAACAAATGAGCTTTTTCAAGTAAAATATACAAAAGAGCATGGTAAATCATAATAAATATATAAGAGAAAAAATAAAGCAGAGAAGAGGACAATATAGGTGCAGAGGGTTGACATTATAGATAAAGTGACTGAGATATATGCCAAAAAATACATAATGATCTATTATCAAAAATTATTTTTAAAAATCTAGTGGCTGATAAGGCTCTTCTCCAATTTTTTGAAAGCAAAAAATTTAAAACCGCTTACCTTGTCATCAGTATCATCTTTACCAACTTACTTGATTATCTTTATTCATCTTACAAAATTAAAGCTGCCAGCCTTTTAGCCTCAGGGTGATGCACCAAAGTAAGATTCCAGATGGCTAAGGTAAATATGTCTGTCATTGCAAAGTGAAAAGAAGACAATTGTGAAAGGGAATGAGAGAATCAAGATTGAGAGTGGCCACGGGTATTTTTTTCAAGGCACATATATTTTAGCATTGATGCTGTTGAAACTGGCCACTATGCATGCCCACCCACCATTTCAGAAGTCTTGCAATCGACTGGGGCACGCATCCCCTAGTTTGAAGACTACTGATCTCTTATTGCTCCCTCTCAGAGTGAGGAAGAGTGGGGAGCTAAGGTGACCACCAGACCCTCCAGACTCTCGATGGTTGCTCTCAGTGTTTGCCAGCCTAAATTGCCACCAAGGGCAATTGTTCTACCTCAGTTCTCCACATCAGTATCAGAGACTGAGGGGAACAAGACAGAAGGGAGAAGAGTCTATTTTGCATGGTTATTACCAAGCAGGAAGGGGTAAAAATGTCGGAAAACTCTTATCTGGACAATGCAATCTCTGGGACTGCATACTACATTCTTGCAGCTGGAACTGACTCATAATTGAGCATCTCATTGATCCCGTATGCTTCCCTTCCATTTCATGTGCCTCTGAAAGGTGGAGGAGATCTTAAACTTCCTGAGTCATAAAGAGAACAACAATAAACAGCCATAAAGCTGGCACTTGCATGTCATCTGCCTGCTTGGACCACTCTTAGAAGTGACACTGACAAGTCCACTGTTCCACAGACCCATCATGGTGCCCCGGTGGTGGCTTGGCGTGCTATGAGTAGCGCTGACTGTGGCCTGCCATTTGGCACAGCAGGTTGTGCCTTCTGAATGCTTGGATTCTTCAGACAGGAGACAGCAGCAGATCAGTGATATTACAGAGTAGCTCGTTCCCTAGTAACACCAACAGAGGTTAGTTGCCTGCTACCTCTGAAATAACTGGTTTCGCCTAAAAGCCCTCATTGCCGATGGGGTGCTGCGAAATCCTCTCTGCTGTCTTTTAAGGGCCTCTCTGTGTGAACTAAGTTAATGTCAAGCCTCTTTTCCAGCTTTTTTTTTTACGAATTCATATCACAAAACAAGCAAATCACAATGCAACAGCCCAGATATTTGAGTTCTTCAAGCCCTGAGCAATGCTTCCTTAAGAGTTTATTGTTGGACTTGGCAACTTGTAAAATACATACTTATTAAAAGGCCTACTGCCTACATAACAGGAACAATAATGGGCCAGAGAGCAAGCTCAGAATAAATACATTAATTGGTCCTCATCTCCCTGGGTTCTTTCTTTTCTCTGAAAACAACACAATGTGACAGAAGCTCTGTGTTCCTCCATTCTGGGACAAGGCAGCATGCAACATAGCTGGAGCGAAACAAAACACTTACATTCTGGTTAATTATTCTGGTAAATATCATTAAACAAATGACAGGAACATAAACGACAGGTTAAGCTCACTGGAAATGGGCATTTTACCTTAAGTTTATGAAAGTTAAAGGCAAATCTCTAAATCTGAGGTTCTTTTTTCTTTTTCTATTTTTAATTTTAAAGACGTGGGGTAAAATTCAGGATTAGGTACATAAAAGGTCTTTGTACAGGTAAAGTTTGAGCCTTCCTTTGGCCCCTACTTCACCTAGTCTGAGATCAGGTACCCTTATGGATGTTATGTACCCCCCTTCCTACCCTGGCAGTGTCCCGCTACTGCTAACCACTTTCTTGTAGCATTATGGTAAATGTACAGCGTCTACTTATGAATGAGAACATGTGGTACTCCGTTCCTTGTTTCTGTGATAGATCACTGAGTATGATAGACTCTAAAAGCATCCAAGTTGTTGCGAAGTCCATAATTTTGTCCTTCTTTATGACTGCATAATCATCCATTGTGTATATGTACCATACTTTTTTTATCCTGTCCTCTTTCAATATGCAGCACGGTGGTTCCATGTTTGGCTATTGTGAATGATGCTGCAATCAACATGTGTGTGCAAGTATCTTTTTTATAGAGTGATTTGAGTTCCTACAGGTATATTCCCAGAAGGGGGATTGCTGAGTTGTAAGAAAGATCAGTTTGCAGATCTTTTAGCAATCACAACACTGTTTTCCACAGAAGTTGCACTAGTTTACACCCCCCATCATCAGTGTAGAGGCTTTCCCTTTTCCCTGCATCCTCTTCAGCATTCGCTGTTTTTTGACTTTTTGATAGCCATCCTGACAGGAGTTGAGTGGTATCTCAGTGTGGTTTTAATTTGCATTTCTTTGATAACGAATGAGGTTGAGCATTTTTCATGTATCTATTGGCTGCTTGTATGTCTTCTTTTGAGAGATGACTACTCATATCTTTTGCCACTTTGTAATGGGACTGTTTGCTTTTTTCTTTTCAGGACGTTTGAGTTCTTTGTAGATCCTGGATGCCAGGCCTTTGTCAGATATACAGTTTGCAAATATTTTTTCCCATTCTGTGAGCTGTCCTCCTGTTCTATTGATGGTTTCTTTTGCTTTGCAGAAGTTTTCTTTAGTTTGATGAGGTCTCTCTTGTCTATCTTATCTCTTATGGCATGGGCTTTGGGGTTTTGATCAGAAATTTGTTGCCAGTTCCAATTCCATAAGGGTGTCTCCTGCATTTTCTAAGATTCTTATAGTTTGAGATTTTACATTTAGGTCTTTCATCCATTTAGAGATGATTTTTGTGTATGGTGATAGCTAAAGGTCCTGTTCCAATCTTCTGCGTGTGGTCAGCCAGTTTTCCCAGCACCATTTACTGAAAAGGTTTTCCTCCCCACAGTGGTTGTTGGTGGAGGCTTTGTCGAAGATTAGTTGCTTAAGAAATTGAGGTTTTGGTTCCAGAATCTCCAGCATGTTCCATTGGTTTATATACCTGTTCTTATATCAATACCAGGCTGTTTTGAGTATTGTAGCTTCATAATAAATCTTAAAGTCTGGGAGCCTAATGCCTCCCACTTTTTTTTCTGGGGATTGTTTTGGCTATTCGTGGTCATTTATGTTTCCATATGAATTCCTGTGTTGTGATTTCCAGATCTGAAAAGAATGCTGCTGGTAATTTAATGAGTATTGTGTTAAATCCGTAGATTGCCTTGGGTAGGATGAACATCTTAGCAATGCTTTTTCTTCCAACCCATGAGCATGGAATATTTTTCCATTTGTTTGTGTCATCTTTGATTTCTTTGAGCAGTGTTTTGTAGTTTTCATTGTAAAAGTCCTTCACTTCGGCCGGGCTCGGTGGCTCAGCCTGTAATCCCAGCCCTTTGGGAGGCCGAGGTGTGTGGACTGCCTGATCCCATGGGTTCGAGACTCACCCAGGCAACTTGGCAAGACCTTTTCTCTACAATAGATCAAAAATTAGGTGGGTGTAGTAGTGCCCTTGTAGTTCTGGCTACTTGGAAAGCTGAGGCAGAAGGATCGCCGGAGCCCAGCAAGTAGAGGCTGCACTGGCCGTGAGTGTGCCACTGCACTCCAGTCTGGGTGACAAAGTAAGACTCCCACTCAAAAATTTTAAAAAGTCCTTTACGTCTCTGGTTAGGAAGATGCTACGGTATTTCTTTCTTTCTTTCTTTCTTTTTGGCTATTGTGAATGCAATTGAGCTTTTTATTTTGTTTGCTGCCTGTTTGTTGTTTATGTATAGGAATGCAACTGTATTTTGCGCATTTATTTTGTACCCTGAGACTTTGCCAAAGTCCTTTATCAGTGCAAGGAGGTTTTTGACAGATTCTCTAGGGTTTTCAAGGTATAGGATCATGTCATCAGCAAAGAGGGATAGCTTGATTTCCTGTTTTCCTATTTGAATATCCCAGATTTCCTTCTCTTGTCTGATTGCTCTAGCTGGGACTTCCAACACTATGTTGAACAGGAGGGGTGATAGTAGGTAGCCTTGTCTTGTTCTAGTTTTCAGGAAAAAGTCAATTTCTTTCTTTTTAGCAATATGTTGGCTATGGGTTTATTGTAGTTAGCTCTTACTATTTTGAGATATGTTCCCTCTATACCTGGGTGTTCAAGGGTTTTTATCAAGAAGGGATGTTAGATTTTATTGAAAGCTTTTTCTACATCTAATAATATAATCATGGGTTTCTTGTTTTTATATCTGTTAATGTGTTTAATTATATTTATGGTCTTGTGGATGTTGAACCAGCCCTGAATTCCTGGGATGATACCTACTTGGTCATGGTAGATGATTTCTGAGACATGTTGTTGGATCTGATTTGCTAGAATCTTGTTGAGAATTTTTGCATCAGGAACATTGGCCTGTAGTTCTCTTTCTTTGTTGAATTTTAGGTATCAGTGTGATGTTAGCTCATGAAATGATTTGGAGAGAGTTCCATCTTTCTCGATTGCCTGGAATAATTTCAATAGGAATAGTGTCAGCTCCTCCATGCATGTTTTGTAGAATTCCACTAGAAAGCCATCTGATCCAGGACTTTTTTTTTTTGTAGGTAGTTTTCTTATGATGGAGTCAACATCCTGGGTTGCAATTGGTCTATTTAGAGTCTCAATTTCTTCTTGTATCAAGCCTGACATCCATTTCATTTGGGTGTTTGAGTTTGTTTCAATACACTATGTGCACATAGTGATCTCTGGCAAGCTTTTATGTTTTTGGGGAATCAGTTGTGACTTGATCTCTTGCATTTCTGATTGTGTTTACTTGGGCTTTTTCTCTCTTTTTCTTGGTCATTCTAGCTAGGGGTTCGAGAGTCTTGTTAAACTTTCAAAAACTAGCTTTTTGTTTCATTGATTTTTTTTTTCTATAATGTTTTTTGTCTTCTGTGTCCTGTATTTGGATTTATACTTTGGTGATCTGGATTCTTCTGCTAAAGTTAGGAGTTTGATGGTCTTGCCTTCCCAGCTCCCTTAGGTGATTTGCTAGGCTGTTAACTTACAGTCTTTTTATTTTCTTGATGTGCATTCATAGAGATATAAATTCCCCCCTTAGTATTGATTTCAAGCAACTACTAAGTAAACTAAAAAACATTATTGATTCTAAAACTATCATAGCTGACTAACAACCTTAGATAGAATATTGAGGCATTACACTGAATATGAGCTTTCCAGAGGTTTTGGTAAGATGTTTCTTCTTTTTCATTTGTTTTCAGTAATCTTTTAATTTCTGTTTTGATTTCTGTGTTGACCCAGGAATTGTTCAGCATCATGCTGTTTAGTGTCAATGTCATTGTGAGTTTTAGGGGAATTTTGTTGGTGATGATATTTATGTTTATTCCACTGTGGTCTGAGAAGGTGCAGGGCAGTATTTTGAGCTTATGAAATTTGTTTATGTTTGATTTATGGTCGAGGATGTGGTTGATCTTGGAGTATGTTCTATGTGGTGATGAGTTGAGTGTATATTCTGTGGTTTTTGGGTGGAGTGTTCAATAGGTATCAGTTAAGTCTATTTGGTCAAGCATCAAGTGGAGGTTCTGGATCTCTTTGTTGATTTTTTTGCCTCAATATTCTATCTAGGGTTGTTAGTGAGGTATTTAAGTCCCCAGATATGATAGTGTTAGAATCAATAAATTTTTTTAGTTTACTTAGTAGCTGCTTTATAAAAGTTGTTGCTTCTATGTTGGGTACATATGTGTTTAGGATGGACATTTCTTGTTGATGGGTTGAACCCTTTGTCATTATGTAGTGTCCTTTCTTTTTTAATTTTTGACAACTTATAGGTTGTTTTTTCTGATATTAGGATCACAACTCCTGCCTTCTTTTGTGATCTGTTCACCTGAAAATTTGTTTTCCATCCTCTAACGTTGAGTCTATAGGTATCCTTTGTAGTGAGACGTGTTTCCTGAAGGCAACATACTGTTGGGTCATGTTTTTTTGGTTTTTTTTTTTTTTTAATCCAGTTTGCCATTTTATGTCTTTTCAGTGGTGCATTTAGTCCATTCACATTCAGGCTGATTATTGAGACTTGAGAGTTTATCCCTGTAATGGGACTCTTATACAGTTTTGTTGTTGCTGTTTGTTTGTTTATTTGTCTCTTGGTTTTTGTTTTGATTTTGGATTGATATATGTATGTGTCTTTGATTCTGCAGTCATGATACATGCTGTGTTGATTTTCTGTTTTCCTGAATTCTTGGGAGGTGTGTGATCATTCTTCTTTTTTCTTTCTTCTATGCTTAATACCTTCTTAAATGTTTCTTGTAGAGCTGGTCTGGAGGCAGCATAAGCTCTTAGGGACTGAATGTCTGGAAAGAATTTTAATTCTCCATCACTGATGAAGCTTAACTTAGCTGGGTAGGAAATTCTTGGTTGGAATTGTTTATCTTTGAGAACTTTGAAGATTGGATTCCAGTCTCTTCCAACCTGTAGTGTTTCTATAGATTAGTCTACTGTTATTCTAATTGGTCTTCCATGGTAGGTAGTCTGACTTTTCTCTTTCACTGTCTTTAAGATTTTTTATTTTATGCCTACTTTGCCTACTTTGTGTATGCCTATTATGTGTCTAGGAGTTGGTCTTCTCATTTGATACCTTGCAGGGGTTCTCTGAATCGCTTATGTTTGGATGGTCATGTCTCTGGTAAGATGCAGAAAGTTTTCATGGATGACCTCAGGGAATGTTTGTTCTGGGTTGCTCTCATCCTCCTTCTCTGCTTCAGGGATAGTGATTAAGTTTAGCCTCTTAATATTATCACACATCTCTTGAAGGCTTTGCTCCATCTTTTTAAGCTTTCTTTCTATGTTTTTAACAAATCTGGTTAGTTCCATATTTTGGTCTTCAAGCTCTAAGATTCTTCCTTCTGTTTGGTTAATTCTGCTTTCCATGCTTGCCAGCTTATTATTGATTTCATTGACTGTATTCTTTATGACTTGCATTTCTGTAATTAATTCTTTCATATTTTCATCTTTCCTTTCTTGGTTCTTATTCATCTTTTCCAACCATTCCTTGATCCCTGCATTTGTAGTCTGAGACCAGTCAGTCTGACTGCTCTTCATTGTTTGAGTCAAAGTCTGTATTCTCCAGCACTGTCTTTCTATATGTCTCTGGGTTACCTGTGTTTTGTTGTTGGTTTCTCTTCATTTGTGATGAATTTTTTTCTCTTTACTTTTATTGCTCAGTGAGAGGGGAAATAGTTTTCACATCTGTTTGCTCAACCCCCTATTCTTCCTTTGGAGTTGGGAGTGGGGAGCTGTGCTATCCTTTTGCAGCTTTAAGATTTGAATAAAGTGTGTTGGGAGGGTGCTAAGGTTCAAAAGTTGCCTGCAGATCACAATGTTTGTTGACTGGAATGTGGGCCCTGTGGGACCCACTTCTCACAACTTCACAGTATGTCCATGCAATGGGAATGTATGTATATCCCCTGGGAACAAAATAACATATGGGAAAGGAAAGGAACTGAGAAAGAGAGAAGGAAGAAAAAAAGGTCAATGAAGAGAATGAAATAGAGAAGGAAAAACAAACCAACAAGCAGACAGGCAAATAAACCAGTAAAAAAGATTTCAAAGAAAAGAAAGAAAGAAAAATTAAAACTGACAATATGAGGACATCATATATACATATATACCCTTACGTGAAAAAGAAAGGAGAAGGAATAAAACAAAATGAAATACATACACAACCAGCAAAACAGAGAGAGAGAGCAAGGGAAAAAAACAACAACAACAACAACAAAAACTTTTGCAATCATTGAGTGCCTTCTCGTGGCAGTTTCTGAAACTTTGGTTTCCTTTTTGGTGTGACCCAAGCACCGCTGCTCTTGTGGCAGAGAAGGGGCTCTGACCTCCAGATCTGTTTCACTGCTCACTGCAGTCAGGGAGAGACTACAAACTGCCTCCAGCAGATTCACCTGTGTTCAGCCTGCTCTGACTGAGCCCATCAGGATGTTCCCCACCTGGGTCACACACCTCATGAATCACTGGGAGAGGGGAGCTGGATCAGTTTAAAACTCACCCCCACTCATCCTCTGTGGGCTGGGTTCTTCATTTCCAGTTGCAGTTGTAGACCTACAAATGTTCCAGGTAGAGAAATGGGGTTACTGGGTCTCTTGGTCAGGCCTATCCTTCTGAGAATACTGCACCCAGAGTATGACCTCTGGGTTGGTAGTGATGAAACTCAGAGAGGTACTGAATTCACTCCTCAGTCTCAGGGAGTAGCTCCACTGTTCACATGGGCAGGCCAGAGCCTGTCTCCATCCGGGTACCAAGATCAAGGTGGTGGAGGTATCTCTGCATCTTGTCCTCTGCTAGGGCTCAGCAACTAGTTCCTCCAGTGTATTTTCTCCATGGTCCCCGTTGCCAATGTTCAATCTGGCACTGGAGGCTGTGGTGTCAGGCAGTGCTGGCAGTAGCTGTTTTTCAACACTTTCTTCCAGGTAAGGTCACAGAGATGGTGCCTGCCTCTGAGGCCATGGATTGTGCTGGGATCCAAGTGGCCATGAAGGACAGCTGCTTCAGCAGGAGAGCTCAGGCCACTTGTTCCCGCATCCCCACTCAGTCAGACACTCACACACTCACTTGCCAACACATTTGCATGCATATTTGTCTCTATGCACACTCGTTTTTAAGGAGACTCACACAATCCAACTGATTCCATCAGCATCTTGGAATCCTCTCAGATCTGAAGTTTTTAACCTTGGGTCCATAAATGCAATAAGCTGTGAGCCCTATGAAATAATATGAATATATAATATGAATAATATAGATATATTAATATGAATAATGTGGATGTAGAAATGTGTGATTTTTTACAAAGAGGTTCATAAGTTTTACTAGATTATAAAAGAGGCCTGTAATCCTAAAAATAAGAGGCATGACTAAATGCTTTCAAAGCTATATAATTTCCCATCCCCTCCCCTCCTTTGCTTATACAGCAACACTTGCTGAGTGCCTAGTCCTTTTTATGGTGCTGTGACATCTGCTTTAAGGAACAAACATGAATCAAAGATCATAAATTTTAACCGTATTGGAGAAAAAGAAGAAAACTAATGTATTTGAGCTCCTGCCAAGTGACTGACTGGGTACTATCCTAAGTATTATATACATTTTCTTATTGATCTTTGTAGTAAGGCTGGTGGAAGTCACTATTAGTCATTACAGAAAATTTTATTTTCCAAATACCTCCTGCCTGACTTCCCCATCTAGAAATGTAGTTTCTGCTCAATCCTCTTGAACCTAGTCATGCATTTGACTTCCAGACTAGACCATAGAAGGAGACATAGGTTCTGCCTGGCTTTCTGAAGGCCAACTACCAGTTTTTCAAGAAAGTCCAGGCAAAAAGGAGAGGTCCAGGAAAAGAGTAACAGGATCTCCAGCCCTCAACCCAGTTGGACAAGCAGCCAACAACCTGCCCTCACTTGCCTGACATGTCGATTGGCCACCTCGGAAGCTGTTCCTGCAGCTTTCTGTTAAGTGATCTGGCTAACACTGTGGAGCAGAAAGAAACCTTTCCTACTGACCTCTGCTCCAGTGTGTTAGTGCATGAGCAAAATAAATGATGATTGATGTCTTAAGCCACTAGTATGGGCTGGTCTGCTATTCAACAACAAATAACTACGAGCAAATAGCTTGCTCATATGAGCAAATGACACTTAGAGGTTAAATAATTTGCCACAGTCACAAAGCTGGTATTCAAAAAAAAAGTGGTAAAGCTGGAATTCAAAACAAGATTGGCCTGATATGTAAAATCATGTCAAGAAGATGAAGGGGAGAGTTTTGCTTCTATCTGTGACTTAAAAAAGAAATTTGAAGAAAATAATCCTAATCATAGAATTATGGGTATCTGTTATTTTATAGTCTGTGTTTTTCCTGTATTAGAAGTGTTTTAGAACTTAAAACTATCTTTTCAAAGATAAAAGCAAAGGACTTACATTTGAAAATATGTTTAATTAAGATCAAATATAAGAGGTCACTCAACTTCAAATTGTATAAAGTTGCCATATATTATAAAATCAGAAGTATAACTAATACGTTTTGATGATAGAAAAGAGCTTTTTTTATTTACCTAATTCCAATCTCTCTTTTTCATCTAATCTTGTTAGTTCACCTTTTCATGTTATGTTTTTTGAGTTTTTAGCCCAGCAGAATCTTGAAAATCCAAAGAGATTTACATAAATGTAGAAAAAAATAGACTCCAGCCCACAAAGGAGGATCCATGTATCGATTCTGGATTTACAAGAAGCATTTTCCTAAGAGAAGGGAAACATTAGCACTTAGGCCACCTCTGAGAAGCACAGGGATATTCTCAGGGCTTGGGATGACTCCTTCTGGGGGCTGGATCTTCAACCTTACATGACAAGCAGTGAATTATTTCTCACACAAACCTGCAGATTGGCAACCAGCCACCTTGCACATGTTCTTTCCCGAACAACAGCACAAGGTGAGGGGGAATCAATTGCCTTAAATTCTCCTTTACTTCTGCAAAAAGTCAATCAGGTTTGTGATGGCTGATTGGGGAAGTGAGCCAGTAGCACTGAGTTACGTAACGGAAACTTCATTTATGACCTAAAGTGTCCCATAGACAAATAGAAAAGTTGCAATTGATTTTGTATATTTTTCAAGTGAAAAACAGATTTATATTTGTACAGTGAGATGATGCTATAAATCTAGAGTAGCTCTGTAATTCATTCAGCTTGGTGAGAATCCTTGACAGGAACTGGTGATGGCTAAAGTGAGTAACCGCAAAGATATTAAGTTACAAGTAACATTATTTCTTCCAAGAAGTTGCTTGGCTGTGCTCTTGGAAGTTGGCAGAGAAAGTACCTTTGAAAGGATTGCAAACAAAGGGGTTTCCTGGCTGTGGGCCCTCCCTACTGGATCTTTGATGATAACACTTCAGTTTCTGAGAACTGGTATAGCCTGCAATCATCTGCATGGCTGACTCTTCCGGACAGTTGATGCCAATTTTTAATGGTGTTAATTTTTTTTCTAAAATATATTTCACACTTCCAGGTTCTCATAAGCAAAGTACACAGAACTCAACCTCACGGTGCTGCAGATCCCCAGCACCCTGTGCCCCCTATGCTACCTTCTGTTAGGTTAAGAAAGCAAGTAAGCCGGGCTCAGTGGCTCAGCCTGTAATCCCGCGCCTTTGGGAGGCTGAGGTGAGTGGATTGCCTGAGCCCGCGGGTTCAGACCCGCCTGGGCAGGTGAGACCTCATCTCTACAATAAATCAAAAACTTAGCCGGGCGTGGTAGCGCACGCCTGTAATTCCGGCTACTCGGAAGGCGGAGGCGGAAGGATCGCCAGAGCCCAGCGGGTAGAGGCTGCGGTGGCCGGGAGCGGCCACTGCACTCCAGTCTGGGCGACGGAGTGAGACTCCAACTCAAAAAAAAAAAGAAAGTAGATAGAGAAGGAAGAGACAGGTGACTCAACAGCAACACAGGCTTATTCCAGAGAAAAGACCTGTGAAGGGGGCACCAGATGAGACCGGAACCCCAAGCCACTTACAGTCTAAGGGCGACTAAGAGGGATTTGGGGAAAGGAGCGCCGTTAGCTATCTCAGGTGGGGAAATTTTTGGCGGTCAGTTGGTTTCTAGGGGGTAGTTAAGGAAGAAACCTTGTATGCTGCTTAACAGGATGCAATCTGCAGTCAATGCCCAACTGGTACGTTTCCATCCTAGTTTGTATAAGCAAAATTGCAGGAACTAAGATGACGTCCCTAAGGCTAACATTCCTGCCTTTTTGCATACACACACACACACACACACACACGTATATACATGTATGAAAAGGAGTATGTGTACGTCTAGAGAGGGGGCATCATGGGTCATCTGGCTATTTCCTGCTGAGGTGGGGCATTGTATTTGGAGTTGAAATTGCATGGCATTATCCTCAATTGCAGAATTGGTGAGGTTGGAGGTTATGAAATCTGGATCAGAGAAGCAGGAGGACATTGTTGACATGTTTGTCTGTGCTAGCTTGAATAAAGGCATTTAATCGTCGGGACACGAAAAGGAAAATAAAGTTAAAAGGACAAGATTTAGAGGTGAGCAAGAGAAGGAGGAGAAGTAGAGGCCTGAGAAATGGGGCTAACCATGGCATCCAGTTAGAAAGGGATGACCGGTTCCACCACGAGCTGGCGGTTTACCGCTTGAGCTCTTCCGCCTGGTTTTGAAGTCTGCAGGCAGTGTCTTGGACTATGCCAGATTCATTGGCATAAAAACAGCATTCTTCCTGAAAGTATATAGAGAGGCCCCCTTTTTCTGCTGTTAAAAGGTTAAGGTCGCTTTTATTTTGGAGTACTACTCCTGCCAAGGAATTTATTTCTCTTTGGAGACTGATTATGGAAGTGTGTAGGTCTTCTAGAGTGTTATAGAGGACCGTGGACAGTTTTTGGAAGAGTGTAGCGGAAGAGGTTATGCCTGCCACTCCTGTGCCCAGGGAGGTTGTAAAGCCTAGTCCTGCCAGTAGGGGTAGAAGCTGGACAGCTCTTTTTGTTCTGGTTGTGGAGGAGAAGATAGGAGCTAACAGAGGGACCTGAATAGTTTGATTATTAGGCAGAATATTGATGTCTGGGTACTGGTATATTAAAGTACAAGTCCCTGACCAATTGGCTGGTAAGCAGAGGTAGGAAGAAGTGCCTCACAAGAAAAAATTCCCTGGGGCAGAGATGCAAAAATTGTAGGAGATGGTGGCTAACTATGAGGAGACAGGAGCAGAATCTTGGATTCATCCTGCGTGCATGCTTGTTTGCATTTTCCCAAACAGAATAGCAACCTGCATTAGTGCTGCAGGTTTCGGTGTTGTTGTCTTGTCTGGTTTTTCTTAAATCGAAACCTGAAAGATACATTGGAGTACTTGGTTTTGGACCAGGGTGCCCAAAGAGAATGGTGTGGGTACATGCCCTAAAGAGTGACATACACACCTTTCTAAACATGCACATCTTCCAGGTACCTGCCAGCATCTTTGTGGGAAACAGTCGCATCCATCTCCACATATGCATCTTCCCCCTTTCATTTCTTTCATTATCTTATGTATATCATCAGCCAAGTGCCAACATCCACAGACTGGAAGGGTTCACCTGTAAATGTAACCCTCCTCTCCTGCACGACCATTCAAACTGATAGCATAAAAAGTGTCTGAGGAGGGTGTAGGAATTTACAGACTCCCCCTCTAATGGCCTGTGGTGGATTGCCACTGTTAATTGGTGAGACATTCTCATGGAAATCTCTGTTATATAAGCTGTTTTCCACTGACAAATAGGACAGATTAGTTGGGACTTAGGTTTCAACAGGGTAAACAGGTGGGTTACTTGAGTTTGGGGGCATAGTGCTGACAATGCCCCAAAAGGGAAAAGTCCATATTGTTTTAATAACCTACATCCTGAAATGTCTCTCAGACAGGTGGATAAGGCCTAAAAAGTTAATGTATAGCTCTGGATTCAAATGATTCTTAGGCAAAGAAGTGAAAGGGAGTCTGAGAGTGAGAAGGTTTGGTCCCATAAATTTCCTCCTAGTAGGAGAAAATTAAGAGTCTGCATAGCTCTCCCATCCACATTAGCAACACTATGTTGATTTCTGACATGATTTTAAAAAGACAGCTCAGATGCAATAGAGAACAGTTGCTAGGGAGAAAACATCTCCCTATCCTAGTTTCTGAGAGATACCTAACATGCTTTAAGATCCAGCTTTCTATTTCTTCACTTCCTCTTGTTTTTAGAAAAAGCCAGAAACCACGTTGGTCCCTATCACATTCCTTAAATCTAAAGCATATTTTATCAAGTATAGGCAATTCTTCATATTGTAAAAAATTTTTTAACACAGAGTACAAAGAAGAGATAGGAGTCGTGGTAAGACATGAAAGGAAGAAAATATGACAAAGACCAGAATTTTAGTCCAGTCCCATGTAATGGCCAGGCATCCATGAAGGAGCCCTCTCTGGCATTTGATCTAGGAAATTTCAGAAAACAGGAATTTTTGTCAACGGAAGAGAGGTAAGTCCTATCGGAAATGAAGCGTATTTAGGCTGTTTTGGTGTGGATGGAGGTGTGTGAGGTGTAGGATTGGGGGCTGTGGCATACGTGAGCTTAAAGGGACTTAGGTTGAGAGGCTTTCGAGGGAGAATTTGGAGTTTCATTAGGGCTAAGGGCAGAAGCGTGGGCCGTGCTATTTTAGCTTTAAGAGTTAGTTTTGTTAGGTGCTGCTGTAGAAGTGCATTGGCCCACTCTACTTTGCTGGAAGATTGTGGTTGATAGGGAACGTGAAGGGCCCATTTGATTCCTAAGCCTTTGGGCCTTAGTTGGAAGAGGGATTTTGTAAATGAACCATCATGGGGATATGACAGCACACAACACTGGACATGGAAATGTCCCGACTCACAAGGGGAAGGAGGAAGAATAGGGAGGACATGGAGAGAGGGGTGACATCTGGACGGCGGAGTAACATGAAGGGGGTGTGAAATTGTAAGAGGGTTAACTATATGGAAGATGAAACTTTGTTAGGCTATCTCTTCCTAGGATAGGCGTGGGGCGTTGCAGAATAACTAAAAAGGAGTGAGTGAAGGCTGTGGGAAATAGAAAACAGAGTAGCAGCTCGGTCATTTTAGGAGTGAATGATATTCCGTCTATTTCAACAATGGAGATGGAAGAGTTAAGGGGAATGGGGGATTCTGCGTATTCTGGCCAGACTGAGTAAGAAGCCCCCATATCTAGTAAGAACGAGATATCCTTACCAGACACTGACACTGACAGTGTTGCCCCGAGTTCTCTGTCACCACAGAGGGTGGTGAGGGCAGTGAATCCTGGGCCCTGTCAATCCTCTATAGCCAAACCAAGGAATTTGGCCAGTTCTGGCTGTAGATGAGGAAACTTGGGAGTGTTAGAGTGACTGAATGGGAGGGAGAGTCTAGCTGATCACAGTCTGATTTCTAGTGTCCTTCTTTTGCAGAATAGAACATGATTTGGTGGGCAGCCTAGGATTTGGGCATGCCCTTGCCTAGTGTCCTGGCTAGTCACACTTGTAGCATGGTTCTGGAGGTTGACGGGGTTTGTTGGGGGTTGGATGATTTTTTACAGCCATCAAAACCCTGCTGAAGGGCTGCTGCCAGTAGTTGGTATTTGGTCTGATCTCTGTTTGGTTTTTGAGTCTTTTGTTCCTCCTCTCTCTCATTAAAGACCTTGAAGGTAGATCTGATAAAATCTTGATGTGAAGTCTAGGGACCATCCCTTAAGTTTTGAAGTTTTTTTTCTCTCTGTCTGGAATGGATTGAGAAATGAAGTGAAGATGTGAATAGATTCTACCTTCTTGAGAGTCTGGAATGAAGATGGTATATTTAAGTGTGGCTTCTGAAATGTGGGAAAAGAAAAAGGCAGGATTTTCATCAGGACCCTAAATAATTTATTTGATTTTTTTTTAATTAGCTATTTTCAGAGCCACCTTGTCTATCCAACCAATAGGCAGTTTATCATGTGGCCCTTTTTCTGTCTATCTGGGGAGTTAATTTGGTAATACCCAGGAGGGCCCTGTGTGGGGCACCACTATGGGATTATGGGATTATGGGCTGGGTCTTGCTGATGGTGGAGAGGTGTCAGCAGAGGATTGAGCAGCTGTCCAGATGTGTTCCCTCTCCTTCGGGGAAAGAGAAGAGGAAAGAACAACAGACAGGTTGTGCCAGGTAAGGTCATAAGACTGGGTGATATGGAGGAATTCTTTACAGTACATAGCCAGGTTGAAGGTAAAGGAGCTCAGTTGTTTTTCAGTTCGAGAGAGATTGCCCAGAAAGAAAGGAACATAGACCTATACTTTGCCTTCTGTTCCTACCACCTCCCTGGGAAGGAGTGGGACTTTGGGGGCGATTGGGGGTTGGAGGACTCTGTGTACGAGAGCGAATGTGAGGGGGAGAGGGAAAGGGAGGAAGAGGTTTGTGAATAGGGAGGTGGATGAGCAGGGGATGGTGGCAAGGTAGGAGGAGTAGGATTTAGGGGTTTTTAACAGGACAATTTGGAAGGGGTTATAAGCTTGACAAAGGGAGGGCTTGGATTGGAGATAGAGAAAAGCTTGAGCATATGGGGACTTCAGGTCATTTTCCATTGTGTTGGGGAAAATTGTTGAGGTTACACAGATTTTGGAAGTCAAAGGTCCCATTTGGGGGTCACTGCTTGTTATTGTCTCACTGATATTGGGATTAAGCCATACTACAGAAGAAAATGAGACGCTTCGGCCTTAGAGTATGACCTAAAACCTTTGAGGGTGCGAAGGAGACATCCAAGAGGGGTGTCTCAGGGAGGAGTTAACGCTTTGGTCTTAGAGCAAGATCTAAACTTTTGAGGTTGCAAAGGAAACATCTGAGAGGGATGTCTCAGAGAGGTTTAGAGGAGACTTGACTCATAATGGAGAAATTTGGAGGGGTGAGTAATTCAGTCCTCGGGAGACAGAAACAGTGGAAGGACAGGGCATCGCCACAGGCTTCAACTGTGTCCAAGAGATAATGTGATGGCCACCCTAAGGGTGTCCCCACAAAGTGATGACCAGGATCACCAACCAGTGGTGACCAAGGAAACCTCTCACCTGGCACCAGAGTTGTTGACAGGCTTTCTGTTCTGGACAGAAAGGAGTGAAAAAGAGGAATCTGAGACACAGAGATAGGAAAAGCTCATACATGATTAGTGATCAGTGTTGGATGAGGTGTTTGGCAATGGAGAGCTGCTAGATGGGGGAGAGGAGGAAGAGGAGAAGAGAAAAGGAATGGGAAGAATGGGACTAGGGGATAGGTAAGGAGGAGAACAGAGCTAAGCACAAGGACAACCGAGGAGTTGGCGCATGGTAGGACCTGAACCCCATTCCCGGGTTTTGGCACCAAAATGTTAGGTTAAGAAAGCAAGTAGATAGAAAAGACAAGAGACAGGCAGCTCATCAACAACACAAGTATATTCTGGAGAAAAGACTTGCAGAAGAGAACAGCAGATAAGAGTGGAGTTGGAAGCCACTCACAGACTAAGGGCATTTTATAGGGTTTTGGGGGAAGAGATGCCATTAACTATCTCAGGTGGGGAATTTTTTGGCAGTTAGTTGGTTGCTAGGGGGTAGCAAGGAAGAAATCTTATGGTTAGGCCAGCTGCTGCTTAACAGGATGTGCTCCTTGGTCAGTGCCCAGCTAGTAAGCCTCCATTCTGGTTTGTGTCAGCAAAATGGCGGACACTGTCTAAGATGGTGTCCCTAAGGCTAACACCATCTATCCCTCTGTCTCTTTTACTAAAGATCCCTGTATAGTGTTCTTGTTGCTGTTTATAAATTTCCTGGGATGTTTCCATTCTATCCTTCCTTTTCTAGTACCCTTGAAAACCTGTCTGTGCCTCTTCTGTTTCTTTTTGTGGTTTGTTGAAATTCATTCCCTTATTTCCACTGAAGAATTACTTAATTCAGTTTTCTTCTCATCTTCAATCTTTCTCAAGAAAGTGAATTTGAAAATATATAGTTGCTTTACTTTCTTATGTGTACTATGACTGCCTCTCTGCACACATAATTAAAAGCTGAAGGTCTTTTCTACTGAGTTGTTTTCAAGTCATTTAAGAATTATATTTTTAAAATTTCTTCATTGTTTTTAAAGCATTTGACATTATTTTTTAAAGGGCTTCAGAATCTATAATCTCACTCTCTATGTACACTTCAGCGTACCCCTTTACTTTAACTATCATCCCACTCAAGCAAGTGCAAAGAGTTGGTACATGTATGACAAATTATTTTTTTAATATAAAAATATCATCATCTTGTGGACTTATAAACTTCTGGTTCCAAAAAGCCTCTTGCTCTGTCCCATTCATCAAGACTTCTTGATGTCTTCAGTTTCTTCATTACTTACTTTTCAATGATTCTTCCTTAATAAATTTTTTCTAGCCTAGTTCTAGAATCTTGATAATTGTTTTGCCTATATGTGATATTTCAGATATATTATTTCTAGAAGTTTGCAAAATTTACGTTATTAGGATTCTAATATGCAGAGAAAATGTAGCTCAT
Source organism: Cephalopachus bancanus (assembly GCA_027257055.1). Lineage (NCBI taxonomy): Eukaryota > Metazoa > Chordata > Mammalia > Primates > Tarsiidae > Cephalopachus > Cephalopachus bancanus. Next base: position 252,412 of record JAPVLO010000096.1, on the reverse strand, counting down.
TCCTAGTGCTACTGACTGGGGTGACCGTATGTCCTCGTTTGGTTGAAACAGTCTCTGTTTACACAAGTTGCCCTGGCATTTTATGTGATTTAGACTTTATGCTAGATATTTTTAGTTTTCAAGTGAAACACTATAATTAACTGTATTAGGAAAACATGGAATGGGTAAATAGATAATATCTTCAATTTCTGCCATAGTCAAAGCATATGAGAGGCATGAGCAGTGAATAGAACTCTCTTTTTTTAAAATCTTTTTAATATATGATTACATCTGTAAGAACACCAACAACACTGCTTTCTTTCCCCCCACATTTAAACGATGCAACATAACTAGCACCTTCCTTTCAAGGGCAGCATGCAGGAAATCATTAATAAAGATACGTCCTGGGCAAGAGTAGTAGAGATGGCTACCTCTTTCCCATCTCAAGTGGAAATGAAGAGACACTGTGAGCTGCAGCCCCTACCAACTTCCCACCCATCCACAGCTGATAGAGTCAGTGGAGAGCACCCGGCAGTGTAGATTAATGCTTTGATCCATTTGTAGATGAATTTCTCAAAGGCTTAAAGTAATGATACCAGTTTTATTATATGCTAGTATTTATAGTACTAGTATTATATCAGGTCATCAGATCCTTTCAACAGAATAGCAAACAATTTATTTTCAATAATAATTTAATTTTTTTAATACAATAAAAATATTGTATAATATTTTTATAACAATATAACATATATATAACAATATATTTATAACATATAACATATATTTATAACAATAAACAATATTTGTTAATTCATAGAATCAACATAAACCTTTTAGATGTTCATTCCGTCCAAGATGAAACTTTAATATTGTTTTAAATGCTGTGGTAATTAAGAAGTAAGTGTTGGCTGGGCTTAGTTGCTCAGCCTGTAATCTCAGCATTTTGGGAGACTGAGGCAAGTGAATTGCCCGAGCCCTCAGTTCAAGGCCAGTCTGGGCAACTTGGTGAGACCTCATCTCTACAATAAATCAAGGTGTAGTAGTTCCGGCTACTTGAAAGGCTGAGGCAGAAGGATCGCCAGAGCCCAGCAGGTCGTCACTGGGTGGCCGTGATTGTGCCACACTCCAGCCTGGGTAACAGAGTAAGACTCCAACTCAAAAACAAAAACAATAAAAGAAGTAAATGTTAAAGATACAATTACTTATTTTTTGGGATATAATACAAATTTTGATGCAGCACAACATATGGGTAAAAAAACAAAATATACTTACTAAGTTAAAAAACAAATCATAAAGCAGAAATGTATTTGGAATTCTGGTGCTCAGAGAACCTATAACTGTATCCCAATAAATCTGCAATATTTTGCTAATAAAAATAAAACTCTAATTGTTTTCAAAATTTATATATATATGTATGCACACATACATACAGTAAATAAACTAGAATATTTTTGTGATCCAGTTGATGTTGAAAATGAACAAAAATTTCATTATGACAGAATACATTTTCTCTTTTTTCTTCCTTTCATCAGTCTGAGTTAGGGATATTTCAACCTTTGAAGAACTACCTTGTAAATCAGTCTAAGTTTCTTACAATGGTTTTAAGTATTTTTATAAATGAACCTTCTTTCTACATTTTAGCTGCATTACATTCAAGATGAATTTTAAAACGTAAATGGATTGTGCAGCAAACCAAAACACAGTATAAAATCAGCTTTCAAAGCTTTTAGTAAATTGCAATAATTGAAATATTATAGAAAGAAAAACATTGTAAGATACCCTCACAAAAGCAAGAGGACAAATTAACTAACGAGTGCTCAAAAGTTGCACAAGATTTAATTTTTAACTTCTTTTTTGAAATATCTTGACTTGAGAAAAGACTTTTGATGGAGCTCCTGTTTTTAGTTGGACAAAAGTTATTCTGCACCAGAATCAAGAGAAGTTTATTTGAGAATGCTTGAGGTTTTATATAGATTAAAATAATCATAAATAGATACAATTTATGGTTTTTGTCTTGTAAAAAGTTTGCCAAAAAAGACACTCTATATGGAGGCAAAATAATAGCACCTGGGAAATATATGGGCTAAAAAACATTATACTTATCCTCCATTTAGCAAACTTACTTGGCATTTGCCATCACCTATAAGAAGAATACTTCCTCCATGAAAAAGACCATGGTTTACAGACTCATTTAAGATGTCAACAATTTCAAAATTTCAAATGCACTAACCACACAAAGAAAATTTGAAGAATATTATAAATAAATTTTGAGAATACTGTAAACAAATTAATAAAATCAATAAAAAGCAAAACTACATATGTATTATTTTAAAACCATATATATATTACCATATAATGTATATATATTCCAAAAAATACCAATGATACAATGTATTAAAGACAGGGATGAATAAGAGCATATTAAAGTACATAAACTTATACGAAAAATAATTATTCTGCTAATGTTGCATTTTAGTGTTCAAATGATCAATGTAAAGTATTCTTTTTATTTTCATTTAACATATATGTATACATGCTATCTTTACTTTTAGAATTTTAAATACAATTTGAACCAAACCATAAAATTAAACCATCTTATTCACAAATTTATATATAAATATATAATTTTGCATATTTTAACACCCTCTTGAACTTCCAAAAGTGCCCTGTAAGTTATCTGGTCATTCAATTTTTAATCAATGGGATCCTGCTTCCAAAATCCCACCCACTGGTCAGCAAGGTAGAAAGTAGATATTTGATTAAATATCTAATCTGACAAAAATTTAGTCCAATCTGACCATTTAAATGGTCCCTGTAGGCACTACTCTGGGGGAAATATTTTCATTATCAAAGATTGTCTCCTTCTCTCTGCTTCTCTCATTAAGGTGGTGTTCAGATAACTTATGTAATCTGATACAAAAAGAATAGGCATCAGGCTTTTCTGGTCTTAGGGGGAATGACTGCAGGTGGTTTCTTGCCACCCGGTTGCTGGGTATTCCACAGGCCTTCAAAGCTCATGTCTACACGGTGAACTGGCAAACCTTTGATTGCCCCAGTCTTATTCAGCACCTCCAAATATACCAGTTAATATTAGAATGCTATAATACAGACAAAACTTGGTTTAAGTAATTAATATTTTTAACAGACTACAGAAGAAACAAACTAAGATCATCCATGCATATTATAACTGGGGAGAAAGAGACTAGGCTTGGATCAAAACAAAAATTAATTGAAAAAATATTCTGCACCAGAATCAAAGGTGAGGAGTCTGTACACGTTGCAAGACAAGTACCCTGCCATCAGGGAGAGATGAAACCACTGCAAAAGGCAGATCCTGTTTTTTAGGGTTGGCTTGAGGACAGAAGGCATGGCGATAGATTATGTGACTTCTCAAAGGCCTTTCTGATGATGCAATTAATATTGTTAAGAAAAAAATTGGAGCTTGGTTCCCTCCCCTACCTTGGGGAGGTGACTTTTTTCTTTCTCTCCCTCCCTTTCTCTCTCTCTCTCTCTCTCTCTCTCTCTCTCTCTCTCTCTCTCTCTCTCTCTTTCTCTCTCTAATTTACTTTCTAAATAAACTGTGTTTGAAAAAGTAAAAGAAAAGGTTGTATTCTGGCAACAAGAAGAGAAAGTATATCTTTTTATGTAAGAGAGAAAAAGCATGGCTGTATGCCTATGGACAAACATTATTTAATACCTCATTCTATTTAATATTATCTCATTTTTTACTGAAACCAATAACAACTTATTTTGCTGACCCTAAGAGTCGAGGTTCTTTGTGTGTTTCTTAAATTTCTCCATTTTTTGGCATCATTGATGATATTTTTAGTAGTTTTTATATGAAACATTTTTCCATTTTGTGGTAAACAGATTTTTTTGTTAAATTGTAGTCTATGTATTCTACTTTAAACATTGTGTATATTTTTATTTACACATTTATTCATATTGGGCTGTTATATTTTCAGTTGATTTCATAGGTGGACTTGATACACACTCCTACTACCAGGATCATGTTGAGTTAAAGCCTGTAAAACCTGTAAGTAAAGGTGTGATGATATGGAAAATATTAATCCTTCTAACTTGGCCAAAACTAACCAAACCTGAAGTAATGTGAACCTACTACTACTAATCATTGGTTTAATTTTCCACCCATATTTAAAAGACACCTTTCACATGTAACCCAACATCATCATTATTATTCATTTCAAAAAGGATTTGAAATCGATGACATGGTTTATATTTCTAAAATAATATTTTAACTTATTTCCCTTATCAATAGTTGATTGAGAAGTTGAAAACAATGAGATTATTTAGTTCTGCAGAAGTGAAGGTCAAATATGTAGCTTGGGGCAGCATAGCAAAGGGGAAAGGGAAGAGAGCAAAGGGTGAGTCCACGCTCCCCATGTGAGCTCTCGGGGGTCTTCCTCTGCATCTCTGAGACTTGTTCTATCCTCTGTAGTGGGGTCTTGTGGAGGAAGGGATGGATCAAATGGGATAATGTGTGTATGGTATATGTAAATGTGCCTATTATTGCTCCTAGTATTCAACCAAAAAGTCAGGAACAAATTACCTATGTTCCTAGAGAGCATGAACAAAAGCCAACAACAACAAAGTCACCTAAAACTGGATAGATTTCAGTAGAGTCCAAGGAAGGAATCTTGATCCCCTAATTGATAAAATACTAGAAAACATGAAAGTATATATGTAACTCCATTCCTGGAAAATTCTAGGTAAAAAATAAACACCTGTATAAATTTATAATAGCTATCACATACTAAGCACTTCACATACATTATCTCATTTAATTTTCATGAAAAGTCTATAATGTACTAACTAATATTCCCACTTTATAGATAAGGAAACTGAAGTTCATGGAGGTTAGGCAACTTTCTCAGAGTCCCACTGTCAGTAAGTTATAAAACTAGGATCTTTCCTGGATACTAAACTGTCACCCAGCCTGATATAAACGACTTGCTCAGATAATCTGCCTCTTCTTTTAGTCCAGTACTCTGTAATTCCATGGTGACAGAGGATATAGCACTGATATAGCAAACATGTATGAAAGGCTTCATCTGCTACCTGTTGATCCTAGTGGTTTCTGCCAAAATCTGCAACCCCTACACTCAGCATCTTTGGGGACTGCAGCTCTGAGAAGCCTACATGGACTCCTCTACTTCCCCAGGTCGAATTAATTTTATTCTGGCAGAATGATCTACAGTAAACATAGCTCACAGGTTACACAAATGAGCACTGTGGCTATTATATGATAGATGTTTAAATAAATTTTGGTTTCTTAAAGCAAATCCAATTTGGAAAAACATTCACCCTACATAACACTCTAGGACCAAGTAGTCACCACTTCATTCCTCATGCTGCTGGATGTTCATAAATGATATGCTCTAAAAGTTGATATTTGTGGATTCAGGGATCTTGGCAGGGATTGTGACACTAGTAAAGATGACAGTGAGAAAAGGACTAAGACAATGCCTAGTGGTGACTTGGAAGACCCTTATATATTTGTTATGTGATAAGGGGTTGATGAATGGTTTCTTTCATCTTCACTGTGAAAAAATAACTTGGCAGAGAAATTGCAATAAGAAAAATGTTGCAATGTAAGAGAAATCTTTCTATTACAGAAGTTTGTTAAAAACTGCAATTGATAAATGCTAATAATGGAATCTTCTTTCTGGAATGACTTTTAAAAATGGACATCCACGTACCCATGTAGCTCAAAAGAATGTTTTGTGGCATGGCCCAAGGCAAGTGACTTCCACTCAATTTCTAAAGTCCCTTCCATCTCTGTGAATCAAGAACACATAAAACATCTTTTTAGGTTATCTAAAGGGCTTTGATGAACTCAGCTACCTGCTCGAAGGGTTTTCTCAGCATGCCTGTTCACTGCTGACTTCGCACCATTTTAGCTGAATGTAGCACAAACTACAGGCTATTGCTTTACAGAAAGAAAGAGAACAACTTTCTGCCTTGACAGATTATGCATATTATTATGTCAGATGAATAGGAACACCTTTCAACCATGAAAGAAGCAAGAATCTGAGCAAACTAAGCCTGTATTGAAATCATTGTGCATAAAACAATTTAAGAGGTCTGTACCTGTGTTCCCCACCAATATGCAAATATTGCCTTGTTTATCCAGTCAGCATCTGTCGATCTGCTTGATTTTTTTTAATAAGGCCTTATATTGGATTCCATTGTACCTAGTTCAATGATGCCATATCACCACCCAGCAATAGATTTGAGAAAAAGTCCATTTTTTCTACTAAATTGTTAGAGAGAGAAGTGAACATTAAATTTTGACTTTCATTAAACCTCTTTAATCTCCATGGAATACAAAGCCAAGTCATACGAGGAAGCCACTTAGCATATTCCCAGGCATGCACATGTGAACAGGTAGCTTTCAACTCTACATAGGTAGTTACAAGTCAATAGCCTATTCGCGGGTAATACTACCAGATTGTACAGGAAGCTTTAATTTTCAAGTTTGAGTGTGTCACTGCTTGCAATCAGTGTGCCTCTTAAATTGCTACAGTTAAATTGTGTGTGATTGTATATACTGGGGATGGGGTTGTGAATGGGTGAAGGAGTTCACATATGAATTTGGTCTTTCACACTTTGTTTCTTTCCTTTTAGAGTAATGATAACAAGCTTTCAAGGTCCACGATTACATAACTGAGTTTAGTTCAACTTAAAATCACTGATTGATTACCTACAAGTCACATACTAGACACTGTCCTGGATTCTGAAGATATAAAGATAAATAATACTTAAGCTTTGATCCTCAGCAGCTTCAGATGTAGGAGGGAAGGCCCACATAAAAATAGTAGATACACAAGAATGTTCCCCAAGTAAATGCTATGCAGAAGGGAGGATGATTGCTTCTCACTTGATGAGGAAAGACTTTCCTGGGAAATAATGCCTGAGATGACTTAGAAAGATAGCATGGGAGTTTATCAAAAAGCAGAAGCAAGCCGGGCTCGGTGGCTCAGCCTGTAATCCCGTGCCTTTGGGAGGCTGAGGTGAGTGGATTGCCTGAGCCCGCAGGTTCGAGATCCGCCTGGGCAGCGAGACCTCATCTCTACAATAAATCAAAAAATCAGCCAGGCGTGGTAGCGCATGCCTGTAGTTCCGGGTACTTGGAAGGCTGAGGCGGAAGGATCGCCAGAGCCCAGCAGGTCGAGGCTGCAGTGGCCGGGACCAGCCACTGCACTCCAGTCTGGGCGACAGAGTGAGACTCCAACTGAAAAAACAAAAACAAAAACAAAAAGCAGAAGCAGCACAGACACTTTGGCAGTCTCTTACAAAACTAAACATACTCTTACCATATAATCCAGCAATCAAGCTTCTTGGTATTTACCCAAAGGAACTGAAAATTGTGGTCTACACAAAAGCATGTACACAGATATTTATAGCAGCTTTATTCATAACTTCCAAAACGTGGTGAAGAATCAAAGTGTCCTTCAGTAGTTGAATGGAAAAAATGTGGTACATCCAGAGATTGAAAATTATTCAGTGCTAAAAAGAAATGAGTGGTCACATCATGAAAAGACATGAAGGAGTTTTAAATGTGTATTACTAAATGAAAGAAGCCAAACTTAAAGGGCTTCATACTGCATGATTCCAGCACTGTGGGGGCTAAAAATGCAATGCTATGGGGATTACAAAAATGATAAGGGGTTGGGTGGAGGGAGGGATAAATAGGCCGAGCACAGAGAATTTTTAGGGCAGTGAAACCATTCTGAATGATATTGTAATGATGAACACATGTTATTATGTAATTATCCAAACTCGTAGAATATTCAGACCAAGAATGAACCCTAACATGAACTATGAACGCTAGTGATTAAGACATGTCAATATAAGTTCATCAATTGTAATAAATGGTGAGGGGTGTTGACAATAGGGGAGTCTATGTATATGCAGGGTCAGGGAGTATACAGGAAATCTCTGTATCTTCTTCTCAATTTTGCTGTGAAGTTAAAACTGCTCTTAAAAACTGAAGTCCCTAGCCAGGCTCGGTGGCTCAGCCTGTAATCCTACGCCTTTAGGAGGCTGAGGTGAGTGGATTGCCTGAGGCCGTGGGTTCGAGACCCGCCTGGGCAGCGAGACCTCATCTCTACAATAAATCAAAAAATCAGCCGGTCGTGGTAGCACTTGCCTGTAATTCCGGCTACTTGGAAGGCTGAGGCGGAAGGATCGCTGGAGCCCAGCAGGTCGAGGCTGCAGTGGCAGGGAGCGGCCACTGCACTCCAGTCTAGGCGACAGAGTGAGACTCCAACTCAAAAAAAAAAAATTAAGTTCTTGAGGCCAAGGCAAGAGGATTATCTGAGTTCAGGGGTTTGCAATCAGCCTGGACAACTTGGTAAAACCTTGTCTCTATAATAAATCAAAAAATTAGCTGGGCATGGCGGTGCGTGCCTATAGTTCCAGCTACTTGAATGACTGAGGCGCAAGGATCGCCTGAGCCCAACAGGTTGAGACTGCGGTGGCCTGGAGTGTGCCACTGCACTCCAGCCTGGGCAACAGAGTGAGACTCCAACTCAAAAAAAATGAAGTCCTTAGAGGAAAAAAAGCAAAAGTAGAAAATAGGTGTCCCCAGCAGGAGGTTGATTTGCTTGGAATAATTCTACAGAGAACAAAGTTGAAGCTCACGACTATCTAATCTGGTGTGTTTACCATAGTTCTCATATAACGTGAGCAAATCTATAAGAAAGCAGATGCAGCCAAATGCAGTGACTCATGCCTGTAATCCTAGAAGTTTGGAGGGCCAAGGCAGGAGGATTGCTTGAGTCCAGGAGTTCAAGATCAATCTAGGTAACAAAGTGAGACCTCATCTCTACAAAAATTTTAAAAATTAGCTGGGCATGGTGGCACATGCTTATAGTCTCAGCTACTTGAGAGACTCAGGGGAAAAGATCACCTGATACCAGGAGATCGAGCTGCAGTGAGCCAAGATTGTGTGCATCAGAGTGGGATTTTGACTTAAGGAAGGAAGAAAGGAAGAGGAGAGAGAGAGAGAAAAGAAAGCAGATGCTTAGGCAGAGCAGAAGTTTTGACAGCTCCTGTGAGGATGCCAAGAGATATTTAGCAGCCATTGCTCCGCCATCTAAATGACATAACTCTTAATGACAAAGGCTAAAGAGATGCTTTCAGTGGTTACTGTCTGGATCTGGCTTGCAGACATGTGACACATAGGTCAAGGGTAGCCTGTGCTGGGGTCCATCATTTTGCAACAGCTGCCAGGGAGGGGGTGTCACTCTCACCATAACTGCAACCTGGGTCTTCACCACAATCTCCTCCATTGCAGCTCCCTCACTGATGGCGCTTCTCATGAGGCAGAGAACAAGGACTGCTCTTATAAGAACACAGAGCCAAGTGGTCAGCAGTGGCATGGATGAGGACCCCACACATTGGTTTATAGTGGAGGCAGCAGTGATGCAGAGGGGAGGGGACTAACAAAAGCAGATTTTCCCTTCAGGAAGAAAAATAGCATGATATAAACTCAAACAGCTATGAAAGAGATATGGGATCTCAGAGAGCATCATAGTGAGCCTAAATTAAAATTTCTCAAAATCATGACTGGTAGATTTCCATCAAAATGGCTAACAACTGGGAAGTGGGAAGATTAAGTCTCATGTAGCAGTAATTCTTCACATAAAAATAATTGGGCCAAGGCATTTTATCCAAGAAAGGCAGCAGCTGGAATTCTAGGACTGAGCTCCACAACAAAGGTAGAGCCAGATCTGGTTATGTTAGAGATTTTCATGAGGCAAATGCCTGTAACTGTGTTTAAGAAAAACTTGATGAGAAAAGCTGACCCTGAGCTTCCCCCATCACTTTCAGCAAATCTTTTTTCTAAGGCTTCCAAGTGAGAACTTGACTTTTCTTGGGTATCGTGACTTGTCTGATTGCCTTTGCTGGAGGCTAATTTTTCTTCACAAAATTTGCTGTATGCTATGTGGCCACTGCTGATTGAATGGTTGCTATTGTAACTAAGTAACAGAAGACAGACAAGAGCTAATCTCCATTTCAGGCTGGTGCTGCAGCCAGTTCCACAGGCACCTTCACTGCCTGGTCTGTCTTACAGTGCAAGAACCCAGGAAACCCACCTCTGAAAATCAAGCTGTAGGAGAGATGCAGAGGTGGTGGCGTCTGTCTGCTCTTTCCTCTTTCAGTATCCCCACATGTAAGTTGGTGCCAAGCCATTTTGCATTTTATAGCATTTAGATTAAGCATCACCCAGTAGAAAAAAATCAGGGAGGAATGACGTGTGCTTTTTTTTTTTTTTTTTTAGTTGGAGTCTCACTCTGTCGCCCAGACTGGAGTGCAGTGGCCAGTCCCGGCCACTGCAGCCTCAACCTGCTGGGCTCCGGCGATCCTTCCGCCTCAGCCTTCCGAGTAGCCAGAATTACAGGCATGCACTACCATGCCCGGCTGATTTTTTGATTTATTGTAGAGATGTGGTCTCGCCAAGTTGCCCAGGTGGATCTCAAACCCGCGGGCTCAGGCAATCCACTCACCTCAGCCTCCCAAGGCGCAGGATTACAGGCTGAGCCACCGAGCCCAGCTATGACGTGTTTTCAAACCGTGATTTAAAAACCAACAATCAGACCGGGCTCAGTGGCTCAGCCTGTAATCCCAGCACTTTGGGAGGCCGAGGTGTGTGGATTGCTTGAGCTCACAGGTTCGAGATCAGCCCAGGCAATATGGCAAGACCTCATCTCTACAGTAAATCAAAAATTAGCCGGGCATGGTAGCATGCACCTGTAGTTCCGGCTACTTGGAAGGCTGAGGAGAAGGATCACCCAAGCCCAGCAGGTCAACGCTGGGGTGGCCATGAACATGCCACTGTCCTCCAGCTGGGCAATGGAGTGAGACTCCAACTCAAAAAAAAAAAAAGCCAACAATCACCAGCCATGTGTTAGTAAACTGCAGCTGGAAGCACCCAAAGGCAAATAAAATGGTGACTTTTTTTGTTTCATTTTTGTTTGTTTGGGGGGAGGGGGTTGGGGGGTTGTTTGGTTTTGTTTTTCAAGTTGAAATCTCACTCTATCACCGTAGCCTCAGCCTCCTGGGCTCAGGTGATCCTTCCACTCAGCCTCCCGAGTAGCTGGGAAGTTACTCCCAGCTAATTTTTTTATTTATTGTAGAGACGATGTCTCACTATGTTGCCTAGGTTGGTCTAAACTCCTGGGTTCAAATGATCCTTCTGCCTCAGCTTCCCAAAGTGCTAGGTGTGAGCCACCACACCTGTTTTTGACTGACACACCTTAATATTAATCTAGAAAAAGGGGTGCTGAGCTATGTAAAATTCATGCTGTCTGTTCCCTGTGTGGTGACTATGATCTGTTCGTGGCGATGGCTGTCTCACTATTCCCATCACTGAAAGTGGAGTTTTGTTCCCTGAGGGTCTCCATCACTCCCTGGAAATGGAAAGCACTTATGGAGGCATTAACTCTCCAAGGCTGTCTCAAGAGTACTACAACTGGAATGTACTCAGTGCCTTCTTAGTTGTCCCAAAGGAGAGACGGGTTTTCCTGTGTGCCTTTCTTACTTTGCACAAACATGGTGGCACTTAGGGATTATTGCTCTCCTTAGCTTTGGAGCATTTTCCCTTTGCCACTGGCATGAATAACCTTTGATCCATCACAAGAAAGGTTGCACCATTTCAGGAACTGCTGTTAGCACACTTCTTGATGTGTAGTCACGTGGCCATGTAGCAGTGAAATGGCTGTGTTTATGCAGCTTATGCAGCTCAGAATCATGACTGTAACTATTTCACACATCACTGTCCTTGCTGGGAGAAAATGATGCCACCAACATGCAGCTAGTCGTAAACAAGAGGGTCTACCATGACTTGTGGTCAGCCATCCGCCCTATTCTCACTGGGGCACAGAGATCATTTCTTTTGATATGTGACATTATTCTCTGCCCCTAGAACTTGTGGAGCCTCATTTTCATGCTTCCTGGTGAAGCACATAAAGTTTTTTTCCAAAATCAGAAAGCCCATATCTGAATAGTGTCCTCCAGGGAGAATGTCAATTCCTGAATTCCCCCAGAACTCCCATGACATTTCTTGTTATTTGTCATTGATGCCAGTGGCAAGAAAATAGATCCAAACAGTGGTGTGGAAAAAAAGTTCATCACCACTCCCCAAAAAAGTAATCAACAGCAACATAAATAAAAATGACTTCATTTTGTCCTATTTCCAAAAGAAAGCATACTCTGGTTTTACAATTAAAGTCAATGAATATAAACCAAACTTTATGTCAAATACATGCTATTTACTTCATATTCACATTTTTAAAAATTATAATCCCCATGTTATGACAAGTGTTGGGAAGAATGAAGACATAGGAAAGAATACACCATGCACAGAGAAAAGCACATTCACACACTCACTCTAGCAGTTACTGGAAAGCAATAGAGAAAGAAACACAATCCTATCAGAAGATACACTTGATTTCATTCTGCCTTTAATACAAGTGCTCTTGGGTAAATACTAACATATCTACAAGCATATGCAAAAAAGAGAAGAGAGACGACAACGATCTTAAGAATCCCAAAAGCAACCTATTCTCCTCAGACCCATTGACCGATCATAGCATTCTTAAAAGTGGGACAACCAGGCATTGTGTGTTCCCAGATGTGCTGCAATACACAGCACCACCTTTAAAGCCCTTGCCATAAAATCAAGCCTGACCTTGGACTAATATTGTTGAAGATATAAGAATAGCAGAATACATTAAATCTCACCTCAAGGAAGCAATCAGCCAAATCTAGCATGTGGGAAACAGTATAGAGCAAATTTTTAAAAAGAAGAGGGGAAAGGAGGGGAAACTGTTATTAATTAAAAGAGACTTGAGACACAAGAGCCAAATACAATGTGTACACTTGGTTTGTTTGCTTTTTTCATTTTTTTAATTGACACATAATAATTGTACATATTCATAGAGCACATAGTGATGCTACAACACATAATGTATAATTTCACTTGTAATGTATTAATTGTAATGAGATGTTTCTAGATAATTGGGAAAACGTGAATGTGAGCTGGATATTAAATGATATTAAGAAATGGTTGATTTTGATAGGTATGCTAATGAATAGATTATCTTATCAGTTGAACAGGTCCTTTAAATCTTTGCACTTTTTACTTTGGACCAGATAAATATTTATAGTGGGTCTATCCCACTGTGGGATATTTAACAGCATTCTTGGCTTCTATCTACTAGATGCTCCACTCCCTGCCAAATTGTGACAACAAACTGTCTCCAGAAATTGGCAAATGTCTTCTGATAAAGAATCACTGAGTTTGGGCCAGGTACAGTGGCTCAAGTCTGTAATCCCAGCACTTTGGTAGCCCACGGTTAGAGGCCTGCCTGAGCTCAGGAGTTCGAGACCAGACTGGGAAACTTGGTGAGACCTCATCTCTACAATAAATCAAAAAATAAGCCGGGTGTGGTTGCACACACCTGTAGTTTCAACTACTTGGAAGACTGAGGTAGAAGGATCGCCTGAGCCCAGCAAGTCAAGGCTGAGGTGGCTATAAGCGTGCCACTGCACACCAACCTGGGTGACAGAATGAGACTCCAACTCAAAAAAAAGTCACTGAGTTTGATATGCATAGAATGTTAATTAAATGACATAATGTCTGGTACTTGGTTTTGGTTTTAAATACTCTAGCCAAAAAAAAAAAAAAGTGATGGTGGATAGATGAAACTTTAATAGTGTAATTTTTATTTTAGTTGAAGCTGAGTGATGAATACATAAGGAGTCATAATACTAACCTCTCTCTTTCTGTGTCTGTTTAATTTTTTTAATCAATTTGTTAATAAAATCCAATTCAAGGTTTCCAATAGGCTTTCCTTTCAATGCATCCTCTCAAAGTTGCTTCACTGCCTACTATGAACACTCAGACATGTTTCCCAACACCTGAAGAAACACCTGTAGAATTCCTACCTGGCATCATAGGAATAGGCTTTATCTGCTTCACTACTTTAGTGATCCATGTTGCTAAAGTCCAGAAGCAGAAAACATTACCTAGAGGCAGAGGTGGCTTTAAATATAAATGCAGTGGACATCTAGAAGTTCCCCTGAAACCTCCACAACACTACAACTAACAAAGAAAAAAATCTTCTGTTGCTTTATCCTCATTCTGAAGGGACTCGTGCTAGATGGATGAATGAACTTCAGGACCTCGAACCTCTCTTCTAACCTAAGTTTGTATAAAACTATAGAATGCCACCATAATTACTCCATCGCTTTATCTTTCAGTTTAAATTCCCATTGAAATGCCAAGAGATAGAAGAGATAGACATTTAGGCAGTCGTTCAGAACATAGAAAAAGACAAGTGGAGGACTGGAAGGCTCCACCTGGTGGGGTGTGCAGGAGGGAGCATGATCTACAGGAGGACAACGGCCACCAAAAATGAAACTGGAAAGTTGGGAAATTTTCAACCATTTCAAACTATGACTAAAAAGTCTACTCCACGCCCTAGAGGCATACAGCTGAGTTAGGGGAAGAAGCTGCTGGATGGGGATATGAAAAGAGTACGAAACACAGTTTTATTGGAATGATGTTTACAGTTTAGTTGGAGGGAGAAAACTTACATGCCTGAGTGAAGCAATTAGTGTACAATTAATTGTGAAGCTGGAAGCTGTTAGCTGCACCCTGGGGAACCGCTAATAGCATGAGAATTGTTATTAGCAAAATGGCTGAGGTAGAAGTGAAAGTCTTCAAATGTCAACTGGCCCTATAAAGGTGGTAAGATTTGGACTAGCTAAGATTCTTTTCAAGTGAGAGAAACAGTGCAAGCCAAAGTATTCAACAAATATTTGTTAAGTGATGACTATGCAACAAGGATTGTGTTGAGGTTGATATTGTACAAAGAGGCACAAGACATTGCCCTCACATGCCAGAAGCTTGCTGCTAAGTACAGAGTAAGGAAAATACAAGAGATCTTCTTTTAAAGTGTGAGGACAAGAGTGACTGGAAATGAGAATGTATTAGTCAGGATTCTCCAGAGAAACAGAACCAGTAGGATGTTTGTGTGTATATATATGTGTGTGTCTGTATATGAGAGAGAGGAGAGAGGGGTTTTTTTTTTTAATTGGCTCATACCATTGTGGGAGTTTGCAAACCCAAAATCTGCAGGGCAGGATGGCAAAATGGAGATCCAAAGATGGTTTGATGTAGCTCATGTTCAGAGGCAGTCTGGAGGCAGAATTTTAGGATGTCAGTTTTTCCCTTTTATGGCCTTCTACTTATAAGATGGAGTTCACCTACAATATGAAGGGCAATCTGTTTTACTCAAAGTCTATTGATTACTGACTTAAATGTTAATCTCAGGAGAGGAGGGAGAAGCAAAAAAAAAAAGGTAATCTTCTCTTAAAAATACCTTTGCAGTAAAAGTCAAACTGGTGTTTGACCAAATGTCTGGGTTCTGTGGCCTAATCAAGTTGGCACATAAAATTGACCATCACAGAATGGGATGTATGTGACATAGGTTGATGGTTAGATAATATGAAAGCTAGAGCAGGACACTTCTTGACTCTATAGGAAGAGTAGGGTATGGGTGTATCTAGTAACTTGGAGGCACAATACTAGCCTGTTATCTTTACCCTCAAGACAGCCAATGGCAACCACTCCTCAAGACCCCACAATTGTTGTGTGGATGGCACTTCTCTCCCAGGAAATTAATCCCAACTCTGATGTTGATGCCTGATTGTCATGCCCTAATCTGAAAAGCAGGAAGCCCCAACTTTCTTCTTATTGCTGCAGTCCAACAGCACCAGGTGCACCCAGGAACTATTTTGCACTTCAAAAAAGTCTGGATGAATAGCAAGGATATTTAGCTTTTAACTTTGAAGTTCTTCACAGCAATTCATGTTTTCTATTCTAGGTCGAAATAAGTAATGACATTGACTCGGAAATGCGGCTGCTGAACTTGACCTAGGGAGTGAAGCATCATTGACAGCCCCTCGGTGGATCCGACATGACTCACGTTCCTTCCAGAGGTTGGACTGTGCCTCCTCGCTTTCCCACGAATCACGGAGTTCTTCGATCACAACCTATGTGTTATTAGCATTGTTCGCTAGATGAGTTCTAGGTGCTCGGGTGGGTAATTTTTTTAGCAATTTTCTTCTTATATGAACACTTGTAAATTATAAAAAAAAAATGGTTTTTAATTTTTTTAACAACATTTAATGTGAGGCATGCAAAATGAAGAAAAAAAAATCTGTGAAAACTCCCTACAGTCAATTCTAAGAGAAATATCATTGTGTATTTTTGAGATGTTAAGTCAGTACTGCTGACTGCTGAAGCTATTCTAGGCTTGATGAATTTGCATTAGCAGACGTTACCTGTGGTTATCAGACAGACACAAAGGTAGACCCTGTGACAGCTGATAAAAGGGTATAAATCATGAATCCAGTCTTCCGACTGAATATGGGTCATTTTTTCAAAACCATAAAACAAAACGTGGAGTCCTCCTTTGTTCTTGACTTCTTAAAACCCATAACAATATTATGACAATCTAAATTTTCAAATTCATGCATGATATCTCATTCTTCCTGTATTCCTGTGTGTGTGTGTGTGTGTGTGTGTGTGTGTGTGTGTGTGTGTGTATCTCCATCCCTGTGGATGCATGGAAGACTAAAATGATTAGCAGAACCCTTTTTCTCCTTTGGAGGTAATACAGAAGTCTCTGAGGTTCATCTTTTCCACTCTTTATCCCACTCCTGACACCAGTGTCAGGCCTAAACATATAGCTGGTTCATGGGCTTGTGAGACAGAAGTCACTAGCATATATCTACAATCAGAATCTTTTCTCTTTAAATATTCAAAAGGAGCATGAAAATGCTGTGGAATTTTCTATGAATACTCCTAAGGAAGTTATTTATGTTTGTACAACATCAACTTTTCTTTCTCCTGCCCCATCTCACCAAGAAAAATGATACGGGAAACATAAAAAGGACCGTCTTAAAAACACATCACAGTTGGGATTTTTATTAATTGCCATAAAATTTACAGCTGATAAAATGCACACATTGTAAGGGTATAATTTGATTAGTTTTTTAAAGTGTACACACCCATGTAACCAATGCTTAAGTCAAAATGCAGAGCAATGCTATCACTTTAGAAAATTCCCTCACACCCCCTTTCAATCCGTTCCCACATTCTCATAGACACCAACTGTACTAATTTTCATCATCTCTGATTAATTTTGTCTGTCCTCTGTATAAAGCATGTACTATGTCCACATCACTTTTTGCCATAACTCTCGTTCAGTGTTTTCTATATAAAAATAAGTTTTGCTCACTTTGTATAGCAACCAAAGTGAAGCTCCCCATAGATGAGCTTAGCACTGTTAAGCACAGAGGTTGTTAACCTGGTCCGTGCATCTCTAAGAAGTCAGTCTATAAACCATTTGTTGCAGATTTTGGATGTAGGTAAAGGAAGGTTCTTTTCCTTCTTCTTTCTTTGGACCCCATAGATTTCATGAGACTGTTAAGAATCAGAGCTTAATGCAACAAAGTTCGCCCTGGTTCTTTCGTAACAACCACAGTAGGCTTTCTAGAGGCCTAGTTGATGCACTAGCCTCCAAATTGTGCCCCTTTGGTCAGATGATACCCAAAAACTCCCATCACTTTTCATCCTACAGAATAAACCTGAATTCAAAATAAGGAAAAACTAGCAGAGATCATGGAGACAGTGGAATCCAAGCCGCCACCGTGCAATTGAGAGGGTTGTGAAGCCTAGGGGATTTGGTGGACATGTCTCTGTGCACAGAGCCCTGCCTCTGTGCACAGAAGCAAGAGCCATGACCCATGGACAGGAAATCTAAGGGACAAAAGGTGGGGTTGGGCCATGTCCACTACCATGGCTTTGCCAGCATTTGACATTTCCACGCTGGAGTTTTCTTTATCTATGAAGTGAAACTTTGAAAAAAAAACCTGTTATGTAAATGGCGAAGCACTCCACAACTAAAAGAGGCAGTTATTAGGAATGTCAGAACAGTAGCCAGACCCAATCTGGAGCCCTTGCCACCCTCCCAAGTGCTACGAAATTGTGCCATGCATCAGAAACAAGTTAGACTGATCTCTTCTCTCTTTTCTTCTCCTTGCCTCTCATCCTCTTGGCTACTTTTGGAGGCTCTGCTGACTTAAGACAAAGGAATAAAAAGAAGTGCAGAGCTGTGCGTTAACACTCGGCAGTTACCCGTTAACCTGGATAATTCTGACATGATACGCCACAGGAACGAGTATTTCGAGTTTTTGCTTTTGCCTTCTGTCTCAGAGAAGCCACTCTGCACTGTGCATGTCCAGTAGGATTTCCAACACAGACATGTTCTGTAATATGGGTTGTATGTTTTTGTCAAATCTTGACTTCTCCATATGCAATTATGTGTCTGCTCAGAGCGAGGGAAAATGAGCACATCACTTAGCCTGTACTCATTTGCCAGAATCTTAGCATCTTAAAAAATGATGCGACTCCAGGTTTAAGAGCTCTTCTCAGAAGCAGCCCTGGAGAAGCTGAAGGTAGGACTTCCATTGTCCTTTAACCTCTAGCACCGACTGAAATGCAGAAGGGAAAATTTAAAGCCAGTGCATTCTCCTCTTTGAGCCACTTTAGCATTGAGTCTTGTTAACCTTGACCTGCCCTTTCCTAGGCCGTGCCTTTTGTGTCATGTGAATGCCACCTTCTTTCTTAAGTGTCTTCTGCTGACATTTTGTGGCATCACAGGAAGCTGAAATGCTTTCTAGCTTACTTTTTATTTATTTGTACTTCTAGTCATGTTCCAAAGCCAGCAAGAGGTAAGCAGGGGAGTTCCAAGGAGGGTTAGAAAGTTCCCAAAGGACAGAATATCAAACATCTCTTAGAACAACATCTAAATGTGTATCTCTCCAAGTATCTTAGCCTTCCACCTGCCACAGAATGTGAGGGTACGTGTCCCTCACATGAAAACACATGTTCACA
This sequence comes from Cephalopachus bancanus, assembly GCA_027257055.1. Taxonomy (NCBI): domain Eukaryota; kingdom Metazoa; phylum Chordata; class Mammalia; order Primates; family Tarsiidae; genus Cephalopachus; species Cephalopachus bancanus. Next base: position 233,436 of record JAPVLO010000096.1, on the reverse strand, counting down.
CCACTTTAAATCTGGCAAGTGGTTGGCTCATTTGTTTTGAAGACAACTCGACTCCTTGCCCTAGCAAAATATTAATTTATTAGTTGGGTTTGGTGGCACAGGCCTTTAATCCCAACACATTGGGAGGTAGAGGTGAGAGGATTGCCTGAGCCTAGAGGTTCAAAACCAACCTGAGCAACTTAGCAAGACTTTATCTTTACAATAAATCAAAAAACAAGGTGAGCATGGTGGTGTGCACCTGTGGTTACAGCTACTTGGAAGGCTGGGGTGGAAGAATCACCTGAGCCCAGCAGGTCGAGGTTGCAGGAGCTGTGATCATGCCACTGCACTCCAGCCTGGGCAATAGAGTGAGACTCAGACTCAAAAAAAATTTGACTTGTTTTGACTTTTCTTCATACAAATAAGTCCTGCTAGTCCCATAGATCTAAATAAGGAAGACAGCCAGCTTCAAGAGGCTGGATCTAACAAAATATGGCAAGGCTACCAGCTGTCTCACTTAATGAACAGGACTCTCCTCACTGAGGGGAATTTGTCTTCATTAAAACCAACTAAAATTACATTGCAAAGTTACATTGCAAAGTTGAGGAAAACCATCACGATGCTTGCTAAATTAAGAAGCAAAAAACCAAAATTGCTCTTTTCGATCTTAGCAAATTAGAAAGGAATCTTGCCAAGAATAAACACATCTCCATTTCATATCTAATTTTAAAATGAATGGTGTCTCAAAATGTGAACTACTCTGGCTGCTTATTATTATTATTATTATTATTATTATTATTATTATTATTATTTTGAGTTGGAGTCTCACTCTGTCGCCCAGACTGGAGTGCAGTGGCCGCTCCCGGCCACCGCAGCCTCGACCTGCTGGGCTCCGGCGATCCTTCTGCCTCAGCCTTCCGAGTAGCCATAATTACACGGAATCACGCCCGGCTGATTTTTTGATTTATTGTAGAGATGAGTTCTCACTGCCCAGGCGGGTCTCGAACCCGCGGGCTCAGGGAATCCACTCACCTCAGCCTCCCAAAGGCGCGGGATTACAGGCTGAGCCACCGAGCCCGGCCGGCTGCTTATTTTTTTAAAGCAAATATTCACTTAATCTTTCTGAGTTACTGTAGTATGTAGCTAGGATAAATTTTATACTTGATTAGAATTCAAATGTTCTAACTTGATATTTTTATTCAGTTGCTTTTCCTTCAAGATGTGACTGAATTAAGTAGAAAAAAATACAAATAGTTGATCTTTTAAAACTTAGACACCTTGAATGTCTGTGGCTTTGTTTTCTTCTAATAAGAGTGATCTGTAGCTTTTGTTTAATAGAAGGTCTGTTGAAGTAGCTAAGAACCATGTTCAAGTATTTGTGATAAATAAGGATGTTATGCTCAAAAGTAGAACTGATAGATGAACTTACTCCCCATGTAACTGCATTGTGTACATTTCAGAAAAGGAGATTTTTTTAGTATAGAAGAATGTATCTATAAAGTAAAAATTACCCCCAAAATTGAAATATCAACAAACTTCAAAATTTGTGGGCAGCATCTCTCTTTTCTGCCTGAAAAAAGTTTAGTTTCTTTACTGAAGACTAAGAAAAAAGTGCTATTTCTTTAAAGTAGATAAAACTTTTCAAATATTGATACTTACAGAAAAATTTGATGTCAGGTGAAAAATCAATCATCTTCCTTGAACTTGCACTCATATAAAGGGTGAGAATCTTGTTAAATGCCAATCATTTTTAAAATTTAAAATATTTGGAGAGTCCAAAATATGCTTTGGCTTGAACTTGAGGGCTAAATTAAGTAAAGTGAAGGAAAGAATAGAAAGTAGAAAGAAAGGGAAGGAAGAAATACAAGGGAAAAAAAGAGAAATAAAGGGAGTAGAGCAAGAAGCAGGAAGAAAGAATCCAAAATTGAAAGTCTACCTAAAATGGATTTGGATAGTGTCAGTCCTTAACTCAGAGTTTTATTCTTGTTTCTTTGACTGACTGAAAACTTTGGATCATTTTTTAAGAAGGAATGTTTTTTCTGTCCTCTTCAGAGTTGTTAAGAAACAATATGAAGAAACCAATAATCTGTCTAGTTCTTCTCGTAGAATTTGCTTTGGCAAACAACTTTGTCAGTCTATAATAGTTAGGATTTTGTTTACTTACAAGTGACAAAAAGAAAGAAAGAAAGAAAAATTGCAGCAGTTTCAATAAGATAGAGATCTATTTCTCTTCATATTTCAAAATTCTAGAGACAGTCAGCAAAGAGTTGGATGCAGGTTCCCTAGAGACAGGGACTCAGGCTTCCCTCTTGTTGCTTCATCCTCAGTGGCTGTTCAATGTCATAACATAACTCAAAATGGCTGCTGCAGCTCTGGCCATGGATGTGTATTCCAGCCATGGAGGAGGAAAAGGAACAAAGAAGATGCTTCTTTCCTTTAAGGACGTATCTCAGAAGGTGTATACACTATTTCTACTTACATGTCATTGGTCAAAACTTGGTCCACCCCAAATTTTTCTGCAAAGAAAGTTGGGAACTGTAGTCTACTCTTGATTATCTTGTGCCTATCTAAAAGATAGGAATTTCATTGTTTAATAAGAAAGGGGAAATATATATAAAATAATGCTTAGCCTGAGGGGTTCAAGATGGTCAGCAAGACCAGCTAGCATATACTCTCTCACAGAGAGGAACCAAAATAAGACTTGAGTCTCTATAATTAAAGCAGGGCGAAGAGGAACACACCACCAAGACTCAGCTGAGAAGTGATGAGTTTCACAAGAGGGAAAGAAGTGTCATCAGACAGTCTGCCAACACAAACTGGACCCAGTGCAGACTTGAGAGTTCCCCAATGCAGTAAAGGAGTGAGTAACTGGGTGTGTAAGAAATCCCCAGGAGCCCACACCACTGCCATGAACCCTGGTGACCCAATCATTGGAGAGCCCATGTGATGTCCCCAGAGCCCCAGGCCAGGATAGAGTCCCCAGTGGCAATCATGCAGAGGTATTGCCCAAGCCCTCAGATAATCCTTCAGGACACTGGCTCCCATGCGGCTCAGTGCCTACTGCAGCTGTCGGCCAAGGAAGGAAGCACAGGGTTCCTATGTGAAAGGAAGATATTTTATGGCCTTTGGTGCTTATCAGGCCAAGAAGGGAACATCTCAACACAGTGATAATGAGAGCTCCCAGGACCTGTGCTGCAGCTGAAATAAACAGGATGAGTGAGATGACAAAGCACCATCATCCTCTCCCATCTCAGCTGTTTTCCCCAAGTGCCATTCACCTGCTACTGGCCTGGGTAGCATGTAGGGAGCCCTGCACTTGTCTGAGTGCAACAGCAGAGCCCATTATCATGTTCCTCAGAGAAGCCAGTCATTAGCACAATTGAACAGGCCCTCCACAAACTTGAGTGCACAAAAGTCTTCCCCATAGTCCCTACAGCCAAAATATGTGCAAGCAGTGAGTCATCAGGACCTCCTGCAGCCTTTCCTGCCTAGGATGCTGTCCCTCAGTCACAGACCACTGGCTCTGGGACTGAGGCATCTGTGAGGACCACATAATAGCCTGAATGCACAGACCCACTGCCTTCAAACAAGTCAGTTTCCAGAGCCACTAAGTCCTGCAAGGTGAATCCCACATCCGAAATAACGAGGAGCTGCAAATTGTTGGGCCACCCTTTACTTAAATGATTAAGCGCCGTCTACATGACTACAACCTGAACTACAACATCTAACAAAGAAAAGCACCTCTGCAAAAAGAGAGGCAGAGACAGAGACAGATATTAGCAAGAGTCTGACAACACACAAACAACAACAACAACAAAAAAAGCAGTTTTCCACCACCCCCACCTGATCAGACTAACTAATAAGTAGTGGATCACATGTAAAACAAATTGTCTGTAATGACAGACATAGAATTCAGAATATGGATGGCAGATAAACTCATCAAGATAAAAGAGAAAGTGAGCTCCCAAATCAGAGAGGCCATAAAACAGTACCAGAATTGAAAGCTGACACAATCATTCCAAGAAAGAACCATACTGAATTCCTAGAAATAAAGAAATTGCTACAAAAGTTTCAAAACACAGCCATAGGCCAAACAGAGGAAATAATTCATAGCTTGAAGACCAATTCCTAGAATCAATCCAGACATAAAAATAAAGAATAAAAAGTTTCAAAAAATGAACAAAGACTTTGGGAGGTATGGGATTAAGTAAAAAGACCAAATCTACATCTGATTGGCACTCCTGAAAGAGAAGGAGAAAAAAGGAATATTCTGAAGAAAGCAATTGCACATATAACCCCTGAAAACATCCCCATCTTGCTAGAGAGGTCAATACACAGATACAAGAAATCCAGAGAATTTCTGAGAGATAGTATATGAGACAACCATTCCCACGGCATATAATTGTTAGATTATCTGACATCAGCATGAAAGAAAAAAATCATAAAGGTAGCTGTAGACAAGGGACAGAAGACCCACCAAGAAAAACCCAGCAGTATAACAGCAGACCTGGCAGTAAAAACCTAACAAGCCAAAAGAGATTGGGAGCCCATTTGTAGTATTCTTAAAGAAAAGAAATGCCACCCAAGAATCTTTTACCCTACAAAGTAAGCTTAATAAATGAAAGTGAAAAAAAAGTCCTTCTCAGACAAGCAAGTGCTAAGGGAATCTGTCATTTCTAGACTGCCCTTACAAGAGATGTGTTAAGGGAGTTCTAAACATAAAAATAAAAGAATGATGCTGCCCAACACAAAAACACAAGTAAGCACACAGCTTACAGACCATGTAAATCACCCACAAAACTGAGACCACTAAGCAATGAATATTACTGGCATTAATGCCCCACTTAAAAGACACAGAGGAGCAAAATGGATTTTAAAAAACAAGACCTATTCTTTTTCTGTCTCTAAGAGACCCATCTCATTTCTAATGACACATATAGCCTCAAGGTAAAGAGATGGAGAAATATCTATCACACAGATGGAAAACAAAAAGGAGCAGCAGTCACTATTCTTATATCAGATTTTAAAAAACTTTAATAAGAGTAAAAAAGAAGACAATGATATGCAGTATATAATGAAAAAGGCACAATTCAACAACAAGAATTATGTATTTTAATTATATACACACCCAAAACTGGACCACCCAAATTTATAAAACAATTACTACTTAATCTAAGTAAGGACTTTGACAGCCACACCATGATAGTGGAGGACCTCAACACCCATTTACAGCCTTAGCTAGATCATTGAGGAAAAAAACTCACAGAGAAATCCTGGACTTAAATTCAACATTCAACCAATTAAATACAATAAACATTTACAGCACACTTCACCCAACAACTACGAAATAATCAATCTTCAATAATCTTCAATAATAATCAATAATCTTCTCATCCATACATGGATCATATTCCAAGAATGACTACATACTTGGTCATAGATCAACCATTAATACATTCCAAACAATTGAAATCATTCCAAGCTTCTTCTCTAACCACAGTAGAATAAAACTAGAAATCAACACCAAGATGAATCCTTAAAAACACACAAATATATGAAAATTAAACAACTTTTTCTTGAACAATTTGGGAGTGAACCACAAAATCAAGACAAAAAAATTATTTGAACAAATGAAAATTAGAAACACAACATACTAAAACTTCCGAGACACAGCCAAATCAATGAATACAATTTATTGCACTGCATGCCAACAGCATGATAACAAAAATATCTAAAATAAATAGTCCAACATCTCACCCAAGAGAACTAGAAAGATGGGAACAAACTAAAACTAAAGCTAACAGTAGAAAATAAGTAACTAAAATCAGATCAAAAATAAATAAAATTAGATTTAAAAAACTATACAAAGGATCAACAAGTTAAAAAACTCATTCTTTGAGTGGAAAACAAGTATGACAGACAAGACTCCTGACCTGATTAACAAAAATGAAGAGAGAGAAAATCCATATTAATTATCTCTAAAATGGAAAAAAGTAACATCACAACTGGTTCAAAGAAATAAAAAGGTTCATTGGAGATTATTATAAAGATCTGTATACATGCAAATTTTAAAATCTAGAGAAAATGATTAAATTCCTGGAATCATACAACCTCTCAGGATTTAAACAGGAAGGAATTGAAACTCTGAATAGGCCAATAATGAGCCATGAAATTGAAGCAGCAATAAAAGGAAAAAAACCTACCAAAAAAATCCTGAGATCTAATGACTTCACAGCTAAATTCAAAGAAAAGCTAGTACAAAAACTACTAAAACTATTTTAAACAATTGAGAAGGAGGGACTCCTCCATAATTCATTCTACAAAGCAAAATCATCCTGGTACCAAAAAATGACAAAAGCACAACAAAGAAAAAAACTATAGGCTGATATCCTTGATGAACATAGATGCAAAATCCTCAACAAAAGACTAGCCAGTTGCGTCCAGCAGAACATCAAAGAAATTATTCATCGTAATTATGTAAAATTTATTCCCAGGATGCAAGGCTAGTTCAGCGTACAAAAATCAATCAACATAATTCACATAAATAGAAGTACAAACAAGAACCACATGGTTATCTCAATACACACAGAAAAAACATGTTATAATATCCAACATTCCTTCATGATAAAAACCTTCAAACACATGGTCAACCAATGGAACATTCATTAAAATAATAAGAGCTATCTATGACAAATCCACAGCCAACATCATACTTAATGGGCAGAAGTTGGAAGCATTCTCCTTAAGAACTGTAGCAAGACAAGGATGCTCACTCTCACCACTCCTATGCAACATAGTACTGGAAGTCCTAGCCAGAACAATCAGGCTGGAGAAGAAATAAAAGATATCCAAACAGGAAAAGAGAAAGTTAAATCATCTCTCTTAGCAGATTACATGATTCTATATTTAGAAACCCCTAAAGATTCCACCAAAAGACACCTAGAATTCATAAAGAACTTCATTAAAATCAGTTTCCTGGGCTGGGAGCAGGGACTCATGCCTAAAAACCTAGCACTTTGGGAGGTCGAGGTGAGAGAATTGCCTCAATCCATGGGTTTGAGACCAGCCTGGGCAACTTGGTGAGACCTCATCTCTACAATAAATCAAGAAATTAACCAGGCATGGTGGTGTGTGCCTGTAGTTCCAGTAACTTGGAAAGCTGAGGTGGAAAGATTGCCTGAGCCCAGCAACTTGAGGCTGCAGTGGCCATGAGTGTGCCACGGCACTCCAGCCTGCATGACAGAATAAGACTCCAACTCAAAAAAAAATCAGTTTCATTTCTATACAACAACAATGCTCAAGCTGAGAACCAAGTCAGAAACAGAATCTCATTTACAATAGTCACACACAAAAAAAAATAAAATAAAAATACCTCAGAATACATCTAACCAAAGAAGTGAAAGAGCTCTACAATGAAAACTACAAAACACAGCTGAAAGAAATCAAAAATGAAGCAAGCAAATGGAAAAATATTCCATGCCCATGTACTAGAAGAATCAGTATTGTTAAAATGTCTATACTGCCTAAAGAAAATCTATAGAGTCAATACAATTTTTATCCAATTATCAGCATCATTTTTCATAACTCTAGAAAAAAACAATACTTGAATTAATATGGAAGCAGAAAATGAGCCTGGATAGCCAAAGCAATTCTAAGCAAAAAGAGCAAAACTGGAGGTATCACATTGCCGACTTCAAACTTTACTACAAGGCTACAGTAACCAAAACAATATGGTACTGGTACAAAAATAAACAATAGGCCAATGAAACAGATTTGAGAACCCAGAAGTAAAACTGCTGTTTTACAATCATCTCATCTTTGACAAAGTGAACAAAAACAAACACTGCAAAAAGAACACCTTATTTAGCAAATGGTACTGGGAAAACTGGTTAACCATATGCAGAAGTATGCTAGACCTCTTTCTCTCATCATGTACAAAAATTAACTCAAGATAGATTAATGATTTAACATAAGACTTAAAACTATAAAAAATCCTGTAAGAAAGCCTAGGAAACACTCTTCAGGACATTAGCCTACACAATGAATTCATGGCCAAGACCTTAAAATAAAAGCAGCAAAAACCAAAATTGACAAGTAAAACCAAATCAAACCAAAAAACTTCTCAACAAAAGAAACCACTAATCAAGTTAACAGACTACCTACAGAATGGAAAAAAATATTTACAAATTATGCATCTGACAAAGGTCTAACATCCAAATCTTTTTTTTTCACCTTTAAATTTTTTATTTTAAAATTGTGGGGTACAATTCAAGGTTAGGTATATAAATATTCATTGTGCAGTTACCCTTGTTGATGAAGTGTGCCTCCCCTGTCCTCCCAGCAGTTTCCCACTACTGTCAATCCTTTTCTTACAGTATTACGATAGTTGTTCAAGGTCCACTTATGAGTGAGAACATGTGATACTCAGTTCTTTGCTTCTGTGAAAGATCACTCAGTATTATAGACTCTAAGCCCATTCAGATTGCTGCAAAGTTCATGATTTTGTTCTTCTTTATGGCTGCATAATATTACATTGTGTATATGTACAACACTTTTTTATCCCATCTTCTTTTGATGGGCAGCATGGTTGGTTCCATGTTCTTGCCATTTAAAGAACGCAAAAGAATTGACAGAAAAAAAAACATTAAAAAGTGGGCAAAGGACATGAACAGACACTTCTCAAGGAAAGACATATAAGCGACCAACAAGCATATGAAAATCATCACTAATCATCAGAGAAATGCAAATCAAAACCACAATGAAATACCATCTCACACCTGTCAGAATGACAATCGTCAAAGTCAAAAACAACAAATGTTGACAAGGTTGCAGAGAAAAGGGACCACTCCCACACTGTTGGTGGCAATGTAAGTACCACAACCCCTGTGGAAGGCAGTTTGAATCTTTCTCAAAGAACTGAAAATAGGTTTACCATTTAACCCAGCAATTTCACTACTCTGTATATACCCAAAGGAGCAAAATCATGCTAACAAAAAGATGCCTACACTCGTGTTTATGGCAACACTATCCACTGTAGCAAAAACATGGAACCAACCTAGGCGCCCATCAACTGCGAACTGGATAAAGAAAATACCATACATATACACTATGGAATACTACACAGTCATAAAAAAGAACAAAATCATGTCCTTTGCAGCCACATGGATGCTGCTGGAGACCATTCTAAGTAAATTATTACAGAAACAAACAACTGAATACCACATGTTCTCACATATAAGCAAGAGTTAAACACTGGATTCACATGAGCAGAAGGATGGGAACAACAGATACTGGGGATTCCTAAAGGGGTGGGGAAAGGAGGGAGTCGAAGGTTTAAAAATCACCCATCGGGTACCAGGCCCACCACCTGGGTGACGAGCTCAATAAAAGTCAAAATTTCACCACCATGCAATATACCTATGTAACAAACCTACACGTATATCCCTTAAATCTGAAAAAATTAAAAGATCCTTTGTTCTCATGAAAAAATAAATAAATAAAAATAATAGGATGCCTTGTAGTCTCTGCCACACAACTCAAACTAATTGGCATGATTTCTTGAAACAGTGTTCCCATTTACAGTACTTTAATAAACTGTAGATGTACATATACATACATTCTTCAGTACCATGAGAAATATAACCATCAAGTCTGTGAAATGAAAACTTCTCTTCATCTTGTTTCCATATCTGGTCTTTGTGGTTAAAAAGAAAGAAAAATAAATCTATAGCACTAGACCCTTCTGTTTCCCATAATTTTGCAGAGTTTAGCTTTTCTTCTCTAGAAGGTCAATCTACAATTCAAGAGCAAATCTAATCTACTGCTTGGTCCTCACTGTCCTGCTACAATCATAAATTAAGTCTTCTATGGTTGTAGCACTTGAACTATTTTATTTTGGCAGGACCTTCTCCTCTGAGTTGATTAGTTATGTCATTATTTTCTTGTTATTCAACTTTCTAAATACACAATGGACATCAGTGCTTAGGAAGATGGGCCAAGATACATAAGTAAGAAGTATATGATCTTTCTTTTTCTGTTATTTCTGTCAGTTAAAGTTGGGCCTGTTTTTCCCTTCGTCTGTGTTTCTTCAAGAACATAATATTGGCTAAAATGAAACAAGTATTTAAATTATCTAAAAAATGCAACTGAAGGAAATCATAATTTTTTGTAATTTGAATTTATTATGTTTTTATAGGATGTTTGTGTGTACACGTGTGTGTGTGTGTGTGTGTGTTATAGAAACAGAGACATCTTCCAGATACTACTTATTAAATAATATCCCATGAATTGATTTCAGTCACTGAATAGTGTCAATTATATTTTCCCAATACTCGTGCCTGCAAATCTGGCAGCTGTCATGGATGATTTAAACAAGATGTGGTGAGTCATTCATGTTGTACACACAAATTTCAACACGTGAGTGTACCCTTTTCTAAACAATCACATTGCTAAAATGTGCCATATGACCCATTTCCTTAAACAGTAAAACCATAAATGATTATTTTGGGAAATCAACATGAATAGGATGTCGAGTACAGTGTGCTATTTCTCTACAAGATAAAATTCTAGCGTTGAAAAGGACTTCAGCAATTCCGTTTGTCAGTTTACAGATGAGAAGACTGAGGCTGATAGATGTAGTAGCTTTGTCCCATGTCCCATTACATCTGCTATACAGGTTCTCAGTCTGGTCTTTTTTCCTTTAATCGATGTCCATCTGCTATAGCAGGTCTCGACTAAACCAGACCGTTGCTGTTGACTTCAATTTGATGCATTTTTGCCTGGGCTTGTTGGCTTATCAAGGCTGTAGGGCAGTTGCAGGAAGACACCTACCGTTGGCTTCTCCCTCTTCACCTTCCCTCTACAAGGGTCTGAGCATCAGAAAATTGCCTTCCAGTGGGTCTCTGTCTTGCTTTTGTCGTCTTGTCTTTTTTTTTTTTTTAATCTTTGCTTTTGTCCTCTCAGAACAAATAAAAAATCCAAGACCTCTCAGATCACTGTTCTTTGCTTCCCAAAAAACAGAACAGCTCGGTCCTGGTTGCCACCTCTTTCTTTATTCTTGTTTAAACATAATCCCACATGTCCTAGATAAGCCTCCTGATACTTTTTCACCAATCAGCCTGAGGATAGCTTGCTTTTTAACTGCTTAATGTCAGGCTCTTCTAAAAATTTTTGTTCCTAAGGAAGTGATTTTGCAAATAATTGCTTAAAGTTACTTTTTAACTGTCTCACGTGGCTTCATTTCTTCTATGCTTCTTTTTAAAGGAGATTGTTCTCTTTCCCTTCTGCTTTCTTCACTCTATTTTAAACCTAAAATAGCGGTCATTGAATGCAGTTTTACAAAATAGTTTACTAGGATCACCTATCTAATATGAAACCAAGAGCCTAGAGATTGCCATTATTCATACTGAATTCTGATCATGATTACACAAGAGTATTGTATGTGTAAATGCTAATTAGCTTTCCGGTTCCCTTATCAAAACTTGCATTGTGTTGTGCAGTCTTTTCTTTGCATTTCATAGTTTTTTTTTAGTGTAGACTGTTGTATTTAACCCATTTATTCAACCAATATCTATTACTGTTATTCTTCTATAGCTTTTCATTTTTGCCATGTCTCTAAATAAGAAAAACTGGGCCAGGTGTGGTGGTTCACACCTGTAATCTAGCACTCTTTATTCTTCCCTCATTTGTTTGCAGGCTCATGGACACCAACCTTCTTTGATTTTATTCTGACTGAACCTCTCATTTCCATATCTATAATTATGGTGCTGCATAATAATTACAACCTTTAAGAAAATAGAGAATTTTCATTAAAGTTTCCTTGCAAATCTATGATGACATATAACAGATGCTACTAGAAGGCCAGAGTATTATTAGCACCAGTGATAATTTTAATAAGAGTAAGAATAAGTCTTATTTTCTTTTAAAGTAATAGATATTCCGGCCAGGCTCGGTGGCTCAGCCTGTAATCCCAGCACTTTGGGAGGTTGAGGCGAGTGGATTGCCTGAGCCCGTGTTTTCGAGACCCATCCAGGCAACTTGGCAAGACCTCAGCTCTACAATAAATCAAAAATTAGCCAGTCATGGTAGCGTGCGCCTGTAGTTCCGGCTACTGGGAAGGCTGAAGTGGAAGGATTGCCTGAGCCCAGCAGGTCGAGGCTGCGGAGGCCAGACGCATGATACTGCACTCCAGTCTGGGCAACAGAGTGAGACTGCAACTCAAAAACAAACCAAAAAAAGACATAGATATTCCGTTTTCATCCTGGATAACTCAAAGGATATTTGGATGCTAACACTTCAAGATACATTTACATCCTTAGGGGAAAATCTGAAGTGAAAATAATTAATATCCACATCAGTTCTCCTACAACAAAATGCCTGGCACAGAATAATAAAGCTGTTTCTCATCCTGTGGTAGTAACTTACAGGTGATAACTCCTATTGAGAACTTCTGATCTGAAAACACTAAGGAATTTCTGACACTGGAGGTAAAAAGACAAAAATAGTCTTCTCCGTTGTGCTTACCTTTTGAATTTTTCTGAGATCTCCTATATGTGACAAGAACTCTGCTATCTGACAACCTCATCTATCCTGAGAACCAAACAACAAACAAAAAAGGTCTCTGACTATCCCAAAAGAGTTTATAATATCTATATTCCAAAACTTCTAAGTGTTATGCTTAGGAAAGTTCTTCAACTTTTTATTTAAATCCTATCTACTAAAAATGATGCACAATTCTAGTTATCTTAATGAAATAGTTTTTCAGCACATAACAGATTAGAAGGAAAAAATGAGCAAGGTAGATATACAAAATAAGTAGAAATACACACAGTAATTAAACACACTATCTCTAACTAAAAGAACAGAGGTAGAAAACTAATATAAAAACCTAACCCACACTTATGTGGAGATACTTAAGGTAAGAGCCTATGGAAAACACTGTATTGCTAAAAAGTAGCATTTTATTCATACTATGATAAATTCAGATTATCAATTTAAAAATTTATTTGTGGGAATCAGGAACAGGTACTCGTTTCTCAAGATACTTTCCTTTCATCTGTCTTGAAATTATACTAACTATTAACTTTTATTTAAATAAGATACTTTACTTTCATCTGCTGGAAAGATTTTTTCTGATAACCATACATATCTTCAATGTCTACAGTTTGAGTAAAAGCCCTTTAAATGTAGTGTTGCTGTTTCCTGAAGAACCTACATACCAATATGTGGCAGGTCTGGTCATTATGGTCTTCTTCAATAGCTAGGTTGATGTAAATTACATTTTAGGAGACTCTCTCTCCAAAATAGGTAAAAGAGCAAACCATCAGTAATTCCACAGAAACATTCCATGCAAATTCTGAATAGCAGCCATGGTATAGTGAGAAACTATCTCTGGAGGAAGCAAATGAACAGCTTTGTAAAGCTGTGGGAGTAGACATTGGTTCTCTGGAATTCTCCCATTTGATAAATTTTCCTCCACCTGGCCATTTGCCAAATTGTCTCTTCTGTAAGAATGTCCTGATTTTTTTTTCAGTTGCAAAGATATCAAAGTCTTGGGATATTTCACACACACAAAAAGGAAGCATTTGCAGAAAACATGGGAGTGGCATGCTTTCTCCATGGGAAGTAGTTCCCGCTACAAGATCTTGTCTACATTCAAAACAAGCTCGCTTCCTGTCACATTTATGACCTGTCAACACTCTATGAAACAAAATCTCTCCGTTGATAGTAGGAGCTTACATCGAACTGAGACATGTTTCTTCCTCCTTCACACATGTCTGATTTGCTCTCTAGTGTGTAAAACTGACAATACATGGTCTGAAAGTTTTAATGCAGGTGGCTACCATATTAGTATTTGGTAAACCAACTACATAGGTGAGACAAGATTGGGTGAGCTCCTTTGAGCCACATCACGTGCCAGTATCCACTGAGGGCAAGCTGCACCTTCTTTCTTTGAAAACAGCCCTACTGAGGACGTCCCTTGCATAAGGCCCTATGCGGGCACCAGAGATACAAAACAAACTAATAAAGTCTGCCCACTGGGAGATCACAGTCTAATGGTGAAGAGGTGCATTAACCCCCAAGGCCTTGAACAAAGCCTGACAGAGCTCTGCACAAGCCTGTCGCTGATAGAAAAGGTTGGGGCTTTTGTTCTTCCAGAATCTGAGCCCCAGAGATCCCAAGAGGAAGGAAAGGTTATTTGCAACCTTCTTTTGTCTCTCTAAGTATCCAACACTTAGTAAGCATCTGCTTTGTACAAGAGGCTAAGAGAATGATTTTAAAAAATTGAATACAGATTTTTTTTTCTTAGAGAAGTTTACAACAGAATCGTAGTAGATCTCAGGCAGTCAATGAGTTGTGTTCCTTGAGTACGGCCTCTGCAAACAACATCTGTTCGCTCTGTAATACTAAAGTCTTACTAGGCCCTTGATCACCCCATCTGGGCAGATGTGTGCCACATTTGTTGATGTGACTCTGTATGAAAAAACAAATGGACAAAATAAACCCACTATGGCTCAGGACCTAACAGATCCAGAGCTGCAGTCACTCATTTTAAAAAAACCAAAGCAAGTCTGAAAGACCTCTGAATTTGCATTAGAAAGAGCAAGTCTACAGCTCTTAACAATCACTTGTTATTATGATCACTACTTGCTTCAGCGATACCAAGAGACACATTTTCTCTTCACACCTGTGATGATCTGAGAGTGGTGACATAGGGCCTAGTTTGATTGGTGAGTGTTAAACAGGCAACTAAAAGTAAGGGAACTCAGTAAAGGAGCAAAAGAAATGATCAAAGGAAACCTGTGTAACTAGGAATAATTGTAGATTAACATATAATTGCTTGTTATTGTTGCAATTAATAACTACTGCTTTTATTATTGTTGTTGTTGTTTGTTGTTGTTGTTGTTATTAATAATACCGAAAGCACGATAGCAATATTTAAATGGCAAGAATGACTCTAAGCCTCATTTTGTTGCTGTAACCAACAGAATGAAAGGGAGTTTGCTCTCACGTTTGTAATACCAAGTCTGTCCCCTTATGGAAAACGCTGGAAGTACATAAAACTTTTCATTATATTTCAAAGGCAAGAATTGCTGGTAAGAGAACAGAAAGACAAGAACGTTGTACCTTCTGTCCATTCCTACATGTTTTTGACATTTTTGCCAGCAAAAAATCATTTTTTAGAAAATCTTTCGATCTTCAATAACACTTGCCAACCAAGATGTCTCTCCACCTTGACACTGGAACTCAATGTAAAAATCTTGATATTTTGTACGGATATGAATTTCTACTGTCACATAACACTGTGTAGTGACTTCACTGTATATTAACTTATTTTCTACAGATTTTTGAGCTGCCAGATGAATTAACCCGAAAAAGTTGAAGCCTGTCAGGAACTATCCTTTATGATGTTGGTAGTCTGTGAAAAAAATAAGAATGTCTTTTTTCTTATACAAACAAGTAACAAGGCTTGTTTTCACAATTACTTTTTGAGTTTCTGTGTGTATGATATCTGTATATTATACTCATATTCTAAAGTGACCAGAATGTGTTAATAGAAGCTACATACATTTTTTTATGTCTCTTTGAACCCTTTGATTCTGGGTAAATTTACAATAAGTTAGTAGTCATAGACTATACTTTTCAATTATGAATAAAAACGTACATTGAAGTAGAAGATGACTACTGTTTTTAATTTTTTTTCCTCATTATAGCATGTATTTATTATAGTAAACTTGGGAAACACATTCATGTCTCTTGAATGTTCTTGCATTCTTCAGATTTCAGGGAGGTTACTCCTCTACATCACACAGAAATAAAAGTCTCAGGGTACATGAATGTAGAAAACCCAGCCGCTCCCTCAAGAATGTCTGAGCAACTCTGAAAGGGGTTTAAATGCCCTGCAAGTCCACTCAAGTGACTTTTCACGGCTCACTGCAAGTCTCTGGCTTTCTCTGCCAATGCCTCTGACTCTCCAATCACCTCTGGCCACTGCAGCTCCCTCAGGGTTACCTCTTCCCAAAGAAGGAAGTGAGTCCCCAGACAAAACTGAAACAAACTTTTGTGATGAACACATTTTACTAAGGTTTGATGATAAATATCACAGAAAAGAAAAGCTTAAAATAGGTCTCGGGTACCAGTAAGCCCAGAGTCATTGGGAATTCACCTACACAGGCTGGTCTCTGTCAGCCTCTTTCCTCTTGCATCCCTGCCTGCGACCCTGTTGCTCCAAGGAGACCTGCCCACTTTTTATTTCTTCACTGCCTTCAGGTCAGGTCACCAAAAGAATCCTCTACCCTAGGACAGCCAAGACATAAAATCCCCTTAACGCCAGAGTACTGTAATCTCCACAGAGATTATTTAAAAGAACACTGTGTTATTTGCATTATTAAACAGAACATTTAACATCTGACCTGAATCATCTGGACTGGAATCCTATCTCCGTATCAGGCTTCCCCCAAAACAGTGAATGAATTTGTCTTGAACCAATTGCTCATCCTTCACAGTGGGTTCATCACAGGAAAAATAGAGTTGGGGAAAGTATATGGGAACTGTCTGATTACTTTTTAATTTTTCTGAAATTCTAAAACTAAGTTTATTTGTAAAGGGGGGTTGTGACATAGTCCAGATTCTACCCTTAAAGATAAAAAGGCAACAACATAAAAAATTATATTTTCTTCCATTTCCATTTATTGCTTGAACTAATAGGTTAGTCTTAGAGCATCTATCTAGTTACAAGCAATTTTTTTTTTTTTTGAGTTGGAGTCTCACTCTGTCGCCCGGACTGGAGTGCAGTGGCCGCTCCTGGCCACCGCAGCCTCGACCTGCTGGGCTCCGACGATCCTTCCGCCGCAGCCTTCCAAGTAGCCGGAACTACAGGCGTGCGCTACCACGCCCGGCTGATTTTTTGATTTATTGTAGAGATGAGGTTTTGCCTGCCCAGGCGGGTCTCGAACCCGCGGGCTCAGGCAATCCCCTCACCTTAGCCTCCCAAAGGCACGGGATTACAGGCTGAGCCACCGAGCCCAGCTACAAGCAAATTTTTTAAAGAAAATTTTTAATTGTTTATATTGCTGCCTTTTTCCTTGGATGGACATTTGAATTCCTATGCCTAGTTGGACAAACGGAAATCATATTTAGACGTTCCTATAATCTAATCATGGCTATGAATTTAAATTACAGACCAGTGTATATTCTTTTCCTGTTCTTCTGTTTTTTACCTGTGACAAAATAACTTAAACATCATCTCTTGGCTCCTCCCCTTCGATCCCAGTGCTACTGTACTGGTTATGGTTCTCACCATGTCTTCATTAAATAGTCCCCTAATGCATCATGGACTCTCCAACTATCCCTCAAAGTTCTGTTTTCAATATTATACTTCTAAATTAACAAACCCGAGCTGTGTTTTATCACCCTGCTTAAAAGCTTGAAACAATAAATAATCAGATCCAACTTGTCATCCTGAAATATAAGCTTCTCCATTACATGACCTTACCTGGATTATTAGCCTTGTGTTTTGCTAGCCCCTTTTCACACACTGTGTGTTTCTTTCTTGCTCTTGGCCAAGCATTGCTTCTCTTTCATGCTTCTATGATTTGGGAGTTCGTTAGGTATAATACTCACATCATCGTAAATTAAATGTGTATTTCTTCAAGACCCAAGTCCAATTGTATCGCATTAAAAATGGACTCATCATATAATTATTGAGCATTTACTGCATGGGAGATGAGAGTACTGCTATGCAGAATTGGTCTTTCTGTACTATAGGGACTTGAGTATTACTTCCATTATTATACATGGAGCCCTAACTACACCTATGACATCATGAGTTCTGAGTGTTTTGTAAATAGGAAACATGCTAAATTTTTTGGCAATCATGCTACCCTGTTCATCTCTATTAAGTCCTCCTTAACCTAGAGTAACAATGTTAATCACCTCGTATACACACAAATGTCATTGTTTAGTAAAAACTTGTCATCCTACACCTGTTCAATGAGTTTATTAGACTCTATTTCAGACATTGATACTGACTTTTATTAAACTTAATTTTGTTAGATTCAGCCAATAATTTCATTCTAATGATATCATTTTACGTTTTATTTACATTTTACGTTTTACTTAACTGACTGGTTATTCTTCTCAGATTCACGTGATCTGCAAGCATGCAAACATCGTTCTATCCAGAAGCTACAAATTATTGAATAGGGCAAGAGTTAGTAAGTGATTATTGTCAAATTGGCAAGTCAGGCTCCAACCGCCTCCTTAGAATTGGGATGATGCACTACTTTAAATAGAGTACTATTCTAAACCCCAGATTTAACATTTTCACATCTTTCTAGTGCAGTCTAATGTATTCATTTTATGAAAAAGAAAGTTTTTCTGACCTGAGGTGTTCTTTGAGAATTCATAATGGTTCCTAAAGACCGTCTTTGGTTTTTAAAAGATGTTATAAAATATATCCTAGCATCTTACCTGAGATTTCTACTACATTCACCAGTTTATGATTTGTGAAACCTACTTTCTTCCACTTTTTGAAAATTTTCGTGTGGATTGCCCATTTTTCAGACTTGTACCACCTCTCTCTTCCTCTAAGATCCTCCAAGTTCACCAAGAGCAATGATCTTACCTGCAGTTGTATTTATTCAATCTTTCAACAAATAGTTATTGAGCCTCTACAATGTGCCAAGCACTGTGTTAAGCTCTAGGGCTCACCTTGAGCCAAAGAGATACAATTTATCCATTCAAAGAATTCTTATTACACGTTGAGGGACAGCTGGATCTTTTCTTTTCTCAACATAAACCTGAAACACACCAGTAAATGCATTAAAATAAATTCATATTATGAAAAATGCCACGAAAAAATTAACAGAACGATGTGATAGAGAGGAAATGGGTGTGGTATTATGGCTACTCTACCTTTGATAGAGTAGCAAGATAACAAGAAGTAGCTTCTGAGCTCAGATCTGAAGAATGAGATATCAGTGATGCAAATAATTTAGAAGACACCTGCCAATCTGAAAGAACAAGTGCAACGGGTGTGAGATGGGAAAGAGGTAGACATGTTAAGGGAACTAAAAGGAGCCCTCCATGATTGAATCTGGTGAGTTCAGGAGAGAGGTTAGAGAAGAGATCAAACAGGTGAGATGTAGGAAGTAGCCAGATCATTCGGAGTCTTGAAGGTCAAGGCAAGAAGTGGAGGTTTTATTCAATTGAAAACCACTGAAGGGGTTATGTCTTAAACAGCAGTAAACAAGCCTAATCAGCTCAACACCACCTCTTGGAGTAATAAATACCAGCAAATACTAGAAATTGCATGTATCTTTAAAAACCAAAATTGTTGACAAAGACCAAGATACTGCAGTCTTCCTCTACTTAAGCAGAAATTGAATTTAATGTTATCCCTCCCTGCTTTCACCATCTCAATCCTTTGAGAGTCCACAGATACCAATGCAGAGCAAAGAATGCGCTTGTTCAGCTCACTGTGACACATAATAATCTGACGTTAGTCAATATGTTGGAAATGGAAATTCAATCACAAAAGACATTTTTCCATTCAGAGTATATAGAAATGACTTCATTAAATTTGCTTTCAAAGAGTGTTTTTCCTAAAAAGCTGATGTCTCCTTAAATGGTTATGTTAAAGGGCTCTAATGAAGACATATATGAGCTGAAATATCAGCACTAATGGTGCTTGATTCTGTCTTTGTCATTTTGGTGATGAGAAATAAAAGAACACTGGATATCTCCAGTTAATGCAATCCTTTTAGAGGTCTTTAATTGGATGAGCCTTTAAGGGATAAAGTGTCCTGGAGAATAAAAACCAACAGAAGCAGTTTCTTTGGGTCACAGGCATTGCTGCAGAGCAAACATCTTCAAAGGAAAGAGAAGTCGGCAGCTAGAGTCAAGGTGCCACTTAGACCCCTGTTCCATACCCCAGTGCAGTTCCACTCTCCCCTCCTCTTTCTTTTCTTTTCTTCTTTACCTATTCTTCCTCCCATCTCTAATCTTTCTGCATTATACTTGCGGATGCACCTCTTCATCTTATTTTAGTGTTCATTTCTTCCATATCTTTGAGTCAGTGGAGTTTCTCAGTGCCTGAGTTTCCTTGTCTATAAAGGAAGGTTGGCACCTGTCTCATTTGATTGCCAAGTGAGAAAATACAGAGAAAGGAGATGACACACATCCTGACATTTTTTTATTTTTTTTATTTTTTATTTTTTTGAGTTGGAGTCTCACTCTGTCACCCAGACTGGAGTGCAGTGGCTGCTCCCGGCCATGGCAGCCTCGACCTGCTGGGCTCCGGCGATCCTTTCGCCTCAGCCTTCCAAGGAGCTGGAACTACAGGCACACGCTACCATACCTGGCTGATTTTTTTATTTATTGTAGAGATGAGGTCTCGCCAAGTTGCCCAGGCGGGTCTCGAACCCGCGGGCTCAGACAATCCACTCACCTCGGCCTCCCAAGGTGCGGGATTACAGGCTGAGCCACCAAGCCTGGCTACCATGACATATTGATAAGTCCCCTGCAAGTGTTGGTCTTCCCTCACCCATTCCACCCCTTTCAGCCTCCTCTTCCTCTGCCCTACCAAAGGCCAAGTTGTTCATGTATTCATCACTCCACCCTGAGGCCCAAGGGCTGGAGGCCCACCAGCATGGAGTTTAACTTGCTCACACCTACATTCAAGCATGCAGAGCAAACATCTATTTTTTTTTCAATGAGTTTCAAAAAGACATGACTAATTAAAGGCATTTTTTTTTAAGTTGGAGAAAGGTGTATGGCGAAATTGAATGTTATACCTGCCTTCACTCTTTCTTACCCAGAGGCATGTAAGTAACTGGATGTTACGGCAACTCGTCAGTAGAGACCAATCCAAGGAAAGCACTAACATCCAGTTAATAAGGGTATAAAACTTAAACTTTCCTGAGTGGCTCTCCTCCAAGTAGATTCAGAGACCTAGTCTCATTCTGTGTTCTGGCTTTGTAATTGCCTAGAACCTTGGAGTCTTTCACCTATAGGTATACAAAAGAAGAAAGAGAAAGTGGAAGTTATTGTGAAAGTTTGTTAAGGTCCAAGCCTGGACGTGGTACACATAACTTCTATCCACATTCCTCAAGCCAGAACATAGTAATAGGACCCTACCAAACATCAAGGAAAGCAAAAAACCAAATCTAGCTTTGACTCAAAAAGAAATGGAAACAGAATATGGTGAACACATAGTAAACGCTTCCACACAATCCTTTCTTACAAATAGTTTTGTTTAGTGTCTTGTTTTGTTTCTGTAATATGTATTTGATGGATTGGAATTTTACCGGTATTTAAGAAAATTTGAGGATTGGAAGAAAAAGAACAGGTCTTCAAACTTTAAGTCCATATAGAATAATAGTGACTGTCTTAATCTGAATCTTTCTACACATCCTACAAAAGTCATATAGATCGGCCAGAAGACTAAAGGACATCCCTCATAACATTCTCTCGGGGTACCATGTAGCCTCCCCTCTCCTGGCAGCAGAGAAATCTCTCACCCTTGTTCCTTTTCTTTTTCCAGTTTTTCATGGCCCCTTGACCCCTTCAATCTTTTTGTCACCCATTCACTTCTTGTGCTCAACCTCGGCATCAGTTCTAGTTGAGCTAGATGTTGGGGACTGCAGAATGGAGAAAGGAAAAATACTCTGCTAAAAGGATCTTGGTAGCTTTCTACTCCTTGAGTGCATGACCTCAGATAGCCTGTGTTACTTTGTGACTTAGGTAGAAGGGAGGAAGACGGAAGGTGGGGGAGAGGGAGAATAACTACCCTACCTCACTGAGATAGTTTCTGTTTTGCAAAAGCAAGTTGAGAGCTAGGAAGAAAAGCACAAAACGAAAGGAAAGCAAGCCATGGCTCTCTTGTCTAACTTCAGGTCACTAATTTATGTCCTTAGGATGCTGGTTTTTGTCCCGCAAGGAGGCGAGCTGGGCCCCCAAGGGATGTTGCAGTTCTTGGGCCGCACAGCCTGGGATTCACGCAGTGGCCGGGGACGTGATGGTGTCCGGATAAGGGAACCCAGTGGCGCCTGGGAACTCAGGGGTGCCAACACCTGCAGAGCGCCCAAGAAGTGTTACAGCTCTGATAGTTTGGGGTCGCTGAGCCAAGCCCCAAGAAGTGTTTACAGCTCTGCCGGCTCACCGGGTCTGTGAACCAGCACCTGAGTAGTGTTTACAGGCTCCTCGGCTCAGTGGGCAGGCAAGCCAGGCCCTGGAGAAGCGCTGCAGCTCAGCTCAGCAGGTTCGGTGGGCCAGCAGGCCAAGCCCCCGAGGAGTGTCACAGCTCCATTGGCTTCCTCAGCTGTGCCGGCTCCGTGGGCTCCGTCGGTTCTGTCGGTTCTGCCGGCTCGGTCGAGTGGCAAACCGGTTCTGCCGACTCGGTCGACTGGCAAGCCAGCCTCTCGTGTGTGCAACTCTCCTAGTCAGCAAATCCTCTAGTCTGGCATTTCCAGGTTCTTGTCTGGTGCCCAGGAAGAAGGAGGGGCACCTACAATCAGAGGGTGATTAAGCAGGAATTTATTTAAAAGACAGGAAAGCTCCCTACAGCGGGAAGGAACCCAAAGGGGTGAGACCAGAAGTTTATATAGTCTTTTTTTTTTTTTTTTAGTTTATATAGTCTTAAGAGTGTGCTGATTGATTAGCACTAGCACTAATCAGGGAGAGGCACCTTGGTGTGGGATAGGAAATACACCAATCTGGAGTGGGTTAAGAAGGGCCCACCAGGGAAAAGCACGTGAAAGTAGACATCTAGGGACCTGGAAATGGATGTGCTAACTCCAGTCCGTGGGGCTTGTAATGGTATTTTTTACTGAGGACCCGCCTGAATCTATCTGCCTATCTGATGTCTCCTTTTCTACTTTTGTAAACTCTTATTTAAATGCGTTCACTACTTTGGAGGGAGGCGCTGTAAACTGGAATATGATTCATGTAATTTTGGTACTATGTGTTAATATTAGATATTAGATATGCACATACCCTTTGATCCAGCAATTTTTAGAAAGTTGTTCTGTGATATACCCACTTATATGCAAAAAAAAAAAAAAAAGGTCATTCTTTTTTTCATCAAAGCATTTTGGTAGTTAGAAAAGATTAGGAACAACCCAAATGCCTCCTGGTGGGAAACTGCTTAAATAAATGATTATGCTGCCACACAGAGGATCATGCAGTCATCAGAAAATGAGTGGGTGAAGTATGCCACCAGGTTCATGATAAAGAGATTATATGATTATTTGTCTAAGTATAAGATTTCTCAGAAGGATATAAAACAAATCAGTTATACCAGTCGTCTCTGGGAAGGAGATCTGATGGGGCTGGAGGCCATAGACCAAGGAAGGAGACTTTTTCGACATTCCTTATATAACCTAGTCAAAAAAATTCAAGTTGACAATTATTTAACTTAGTGCTCTGGTCTTAAACCAGCTGTACCACAGGCTACTGGGAGAAGAGGAGTCTCAGCTCGTCCTTTGAGGTGGAACATTCCAGAGAAGGAAAATCTACTTGAAGCCTTAAAGGACATAAGATGGAGTCAGTATACCCCATGAGCAGCCATTTTAGCATTGCCTAGGTCTGTCAAGTTTTTCCAGCACTTCACTTGTAGTTTACCCTATAATCACAAGCCAAGGACAGAACTGGTTTCTCAAAGGGAGATATTGATAACTGTCTTACAAGTCCCCTCCCCAGTTTGTTTTATACTAATTAGCTTTTCTATTGCAAATATTTGCACAAGAAACAAGTTAACCTAATCAGCCCCCTCATGACATTCATGACACAGACCCCATCAACATGGCAACAGTCATGTGACTGGCCTACCCGGCTACCTGCTGTCCATCACCTGATGTCTGACCCCTCTGTGATGATGATGTGGAACATTCCAATACCCAATTACCTTAATGACCTGCCCCACACCAAAGAAAAGGTTTAAAAGTTTTCGACCTCAAGCAGCCATTTGCTATTGCTTTGTTAAGCCCTGGCCAGGTCATGTGATCTTGGAGCTATGGCCACCATGTTTTCTTAGCTTTGGCCCCCTCCCCTGCCTTGGGGAGGTGAATCTCCTCTCTCACTCTCTAATTTCTAAATAAACTATATTTTCCAATCTAACTTCTGTGCAATTATTTGCATCTTTTGTGTGGCACTAGATCACAGACCAGACAGTCCCCCGCCAGCCCCACCACCAAGAGGCGACCTAACATTTTGGAGGCCTCACTGGGATTGTGACCTAACAAAGACATTTTGACTTAGGCATTAGCTGGGAGAAGTGTAGGAGCTATGTGGTCTATATTTCCTCCAATTCCATGTGGAGAGAACCTTTCCAGTGACATCGTAGGAAAATCTAGGTTTTCCTTTTACAAGGAAGATGGCATCTTCCTTCATGGACTCTGAATTGGACTCTGCTTTCCTACAGTTTTTTTTTTTTCCCCCAGCTTGGCTCAAGCTCAGATAAGTAAATAGCAAAAATAGGTGAACCATAAAATTAAGCCTACATCATTGGGGTGTTAACTAAAGTCATTAAATTTGTCATTTGGGATCTAAATATTGGAGTAGGACTTTGATGATACTGTGAAATTGTACCTAAAGTAGATTAATCCAGAATAATAATACAGCAAACAGCATGATTGAAAAATCTGAAAAACTACTCAAGCTTTCCAATTGGTATTTACATTTGCACATTCCCATCCTTAATGACATAAAATGAAATCGCTTTACAGATGCTTAATGCATCAGGGCTCAGTGAATCTGGAGGAAAAGCAGATGGCTTATGTATATCTGAGAGCATTTTAATATTAGACAAATAAGCCACAATTAGATGGGCGTGGCAAAGGCATATCCTATTGCATGTTTAATGGTGGCAAGTGAATATTTCAGATGTGTGTCCTCTGTACTTTTCAAGAGTTTGTTCAAAATGACTGCTGGGCAAGGACAAGAGGAATTAAACAAACCTAAGAAGCAAGACTGCAGAGGAGTGAGAATCTACATTGTGGCGCAAATGATGCTATGATGGAAGTTGCTCAGCCCATGACTGACAGGGAAGGAAGGACCTTTGTTCACACTGCCCATCCTCTGCTGTGCTGAGTCAGGGTTAGGGTTGTGACTAAAGACAGAGAAAAGTTAAACTGACCTATATTTGAAATGTCATGAAGATATATGATAGAAAGAAGACAGGGAAATGGGAAAGACAAGGAGGAAGAAGGAAAGGCAGGTTGAGAGTTTGGAGGCTGGAAAGAAAAGAGATTTAAGAAGAGGAGATGAGCCAGGTTCAGTGGCTCAGCCTGTAATCCCGCGCCTTTGGGAGGCTGAGGTGAGTGGATTGCCTGAGTCCGCGGGTTCGAGACCCGCCTGGGCAGCAAGACTTCATCTCTACAATAAATTAAAAATCAGCCGGCGCGGTAGCGCACGCCTGTAGTTCCGGCTACTTGGAAGGCTGAGGCAGAAGGATCGCCGGAGCCCAGCAGGTCGAGGCTGCGGTGGCCAGGAGCAGCCACTGCACTCCAGTCCGGGCGACAGCAGAGTGAGACTCCAACTCAAAAAAAAAAAAAAAAAAAAGAGGAGATGATCATTTCACAGTGCCTGTGTATATCAAAACATCAAGTCATTCACCTTAGATATATACAATTTCTATTCACCAATTATACTTCAATAAAGCTGAACTTAAAAAGATGAGAATAATTTGAAGAGTATCCAAAAGAATAGTACCCAGATCGTAGTATTAGCCTCACCTGGGAACTTGATAGAAATGCACACTCTCAGGCCTCACCTCAGACCTATTGAATCAGACTCTCTGGGGTGGACTCAATAGTCTGTGTTTGAACAAGCCCTTCAGGTGATGCTAATGTGTGCTCAAGAGTGAGACCCTCTGGCCCACACCTTCTATTTAGCATGATATCCAAGCTGACCTGTGTTATAAATATCCCCACTGACCATAAAAGTGATATAAAATTGCCAGAAGTTTTCTTATGCAGATCAGCCAGGTTGGTCAATAGAACTATTTGCTGAAAGAAATATTAAGAAAAAATACACCCCACACACACAATTTGGAAAAAAAAAAATTTTGTTTTTGGCACATTTCTAGAAATTATACTTAAACAGAATTTGCAAATTAGTGGATGGAGAGGGAAGAGAACAGGGAGGTATTATAGGTGTGTGTTTGGACTAACTTCTGGAATAAAAGAAAACCTTCGCATTATTTTTTGGATTTTTACACCATAGCTATGGGTAAGAATGGAGAGCTGAACAGAAAAAGCAAAATTTGTGTTTTTTTTAAATAAAAAGTGAAAACAAATTAAAAGTATTTGGAGCTTATGATTTACCTGAGAGTCACCTTGGTGGTAGTGTGGTGTAATGGAATGAGAAGCGCTTGGGGCGTTACATACTTTCATTTGTTCTCACTCTGATCTATCATAGGAGAAGTAAAGTGTTTAATTATGGTTAATATTAATTTTCAACTTCCCAAATAAGTAGGCTGTTTTCAGAGGGGGAGAAGAAGAGAGAGAGGGGAGGGGAGGAGGAGGAGGAGAAGAAGGAGCAGGAGAAGAAGAAAAGAAAAAAGAAAAGAGGAGGAGGAAGAGAACAATGTCTAGAGAGTGTGTTAGGAAATCTTCGTGCATTTTTGACAATGCAATAGTAAACTGCTCTATAACTTCATGAAAGTAAAATAAAAACATCAAGTAAAGACTTATATTACTCCACAGTGTTTTGGGGAGTCAGATTTATGGGCTTTTTTTTTTCTGTATATGGTACTATTGGCATGGGGTTTGAGTTGAAAGCAAGAAAGCCTCGTGTTATTTCGACTGAATTATTAAAATGGAAACTACGAGCCCAGTCTATTTTTTTCCATATATTTGATGTTTGAGGCCATGAACATTAGCACTTACTGTGACCAGAGGCTTTAAAGACCTTCTGGTCTCCAGGTTTTTGTCATTTATTTTATGAATGAGGCCACATGGACACCATCTTCCACAGCAGGGTCAAATTTTACTCAGGAAGCTAAGTTGTAAAATGAGTGCATAAGGCAAAAGCTAAGTGTAGTCAAAATTTCCATTATATATGCTGTAATTCAACCCTCAAGTACAGTGCCACGAACTTGATTGTCCATTCACGTTCAGGTCAGTCAGGAGTTTCCCTGACGTTGAGCATACAACTGCTCATCAGTTGTCTTAAGTCGCTCCAGTCACTCACAGGCAATGATAGAGAACAAAATAAAGTTCATGTCGATTACATTCTAGGTAAAGAGGCAGAAAATAATTACACAAGCAAGTAAATAAAATTACTTTAGATAGTTTTATGTGAGTGATCTATCATAGAAACAAAGAACTGAGTATCACTTGTTCTCACTCATAAGTGGATCTTGAACAATTATCGTAATACTATAAGAAAAGGATTGACAGTAGTAGGAAATTGTGGGGGCGGGGATGGGGATTCTTAGTAGTGGGAATCTGCTGGGGAGCACACCTCATCAACAAAGGTACCTGCATAATGAACATTTGTATACCTAACCCTGAATTGTACTCCACATCTTTAAAATTAAAATTAAAATAAATAAGAAAGAAAGAAGGCAAGCTTGGAGGGCAGGAGACCCTGGAATGAGGCCAGGGTACTAGCATCGAATGAGAAAAAGCAGGATGGGCAGAGATAAAGTGGAAGAGGTGGCAGGGACCAGCTTCCTGAGGCTTCAGAGGCCAGCAGATGAAGTCCACTGTTACTCTGAGTGAGCTAGGAATCAATTAGAAAGTTTGAAGCAGAGGAGTAATAGGATGGGACCCAGGTTTCCAAAGAATTGCTCTGACTTCTTTATTAAGAAGAGACCACTGGGGAGTAATAACAGAAATAGGCAACAGGTGAGGAGATTGTGGCACTACTTCAGGTAAGAGATGGTGGTGGCTTTCACCACAGCAGTGGTAGTAACAGTGGTTAGAAGTGGCCAGATGCTGTGGTCTCCAGAATCAGATAATGACCAGTCAGATGAGTGAGTTGACACAGGTCTGCTGTGGTGAGGATGCTCCCCAAAAATGTATGCATTAAATCTTAATTGCCCATATGATAGTATTAAGAGGTAGGGCCTTTAGGAGATAATTAAGTCATGAGAGTGAAACCCTTGTGAGTGGAATTACAGCGTTCGGCCCTTTCGCTCTTCTGCCACGTGAAGACACAGCAGGACCAGAGACTGAACATACCGGGACCTTGATAATGGACTTTTCAGCCACCAGAACTATGAGAAATAAATTTCTGTCCTTTATAAATTACCAAATCTTTAGTATTTGGTTAGAGCAGCACAAGTGGACTAAGAATCCCGTTGTCACCCTGGACCTATTCACCAGTCTTCCCACCATTCAGAGTGGGAAACAAGATGCTAAGTCTCTTCCAAAGTGATGCAGGATGCAACACTATCCAGCACTAATATATAGTATTTCTGTCAAGTAATCAAACCTGTTTCCTGTCCAACTTGAAGGGCTAAGTTCCAGTGTCAGAGGAAAAGCAAAATGACACCATGAGAAAGCAAACAAAGTCAAAACGGGGGACATTCTAAAGGACAGTTGCCATCATTCATTCCACCAACAAGATGGTGGAATTTGTAAAAATAAAAATAAAAGATGTAATCCCGCACCTTTGGGAGGCTGAGGTGAGCGGATTGCCTGAGCCCGTGGGTTCGAGACCCGCCTGGGCAGGCGAGACCTCATCTCCACAATAAATCAAAAAAAATTAGCCAGGCGTGGTAGCGCACGCCTGTAATTCCGGCTACTCGGAAGGCTGAGGCGGAAGGATCGCCGGAGCCCAGCAGGTCGAGGCTGCGGTGACCGGGAGCGGCCACTGCACTCCAGTCTGGGCAACAGAGTGAGACTCCAACTCAAAAAATAAATAAATAAATTATAAATAAATAAATAAAAGAACCAGGGATGGTTCAGGAAGGTCTTCTGTCTCTGGCTTTGTTTGCACTCAGCTTTGATAGCACCCTTTGAATTTCACTTCCCTTGAATTCTCCCCATCCAGCATGCCACTCCCTGAACCTCCTCTCTCCCTTACCTCAGAGTTCCTGTTCTGTTATATTGGGTTTCTGTGATTCTCCCCACTCTGAATGCTGTCTTCTGTACTCACTAGCAACTTGGGACCATGTGAGGACTTCTGTTCACTAGTTGTTCTCCTGTCCATTTACTGGGGTCCCACTTAGGGTGGCTCCTCCACATTTAGGGACAAGGTGTTTTTTTTTTTTTACTGATTATATACAATTGAGTTTGAGAAATTAAATGCACATCTGATGATATCCATTGACCTTCCCTTTTTACTCATTTATTTATTCACCTTTCTAAGGATTCCACATTCTGTATAGCTCTCAATATTGTCTTGCTCTCAGCAGTTTACATAGATGAATACAAAGCAAGTACATGAAAACGTAACTATTTCTACTTCTGTTGGATGACACTTAAGTAGAACAGGCACTTAAAAAAAAAAAAAGACTTGAACTTCCTAGGAGCAGGCGACATCTCCCATTTGTTTCACAAATTTTCATAAGTGAGAAAGATCATGAAAGTCTTAATCTTTGATCTATTTTTTTCCTTAACCCAGCTTTATTACTTTTTTTATTTTAAACATGTGGGGTACAAATCAGGATTGGTTACATAAGTGGTTTGTGTACAGGTGAAGTTCAAGCTGCCCAGTGGAACTTACTTCACCTGAATTAAGATCGGGTACCCTTATTGATGTTATGTGCTCCCCCATTCCCGGCAGGGTCCCACTACTGCCAATCCCTTCCTTGTCGTATTATGCTAGATGTTCACAGTCTTCACTTATGAGTGATAACATGTGGTACCTAGTTCTTTGTTTCTGTGATAAATCACTGAGTATGATAGACTCTAAATTCATCCAAGTTGCTGCAAAGTCCATAATTTTGTCCTTCCTTTGATCTATTTTATCTCTTAAAAATATTCAACATTTCTTTCCGGTTTGCAAGGTAGATTTTTTTTTTTAAGTTTTAAATCTTAAAATTCAAACAACAGTGTCAAGGCACCAGGCCAGAGCCCACTGTGGGGAGCCCCTGGAGTCTCAGCTTGTGCTCTGTGTGGGGCATCAAGACAGCCCCAGGGCTCAGGCAGAGGCTCTGGTGCTGAATATGGACCATGTGAATATGCGTGCACAGGATGCATTTCTTATTCCTTAGACTTTATACATTCAAATGCTTTCATTCAAGAAATAAAGTTTAAGTTCCATTCTTAGAGTTAGGCCCAGGGGCTACCAAGTAAATTATTTATTATCCACCCTTCTCAAGAGCTGACTCACAGTCCAGTGAAGGCAGGTCTTAAATGAGTGACTACCTGCAGCCTGCAGGAGTCAAGGTCTGGGAGGGCCAAAATACACTTCAAGGGCCCTTTCAGAAGGAGTGTGGTAAAGGGAATGGTTTGAGCTACAAAATGTTCTATCTCCAACTGTGTGGTTTTAGGCAGATCGCAATCTCTGAGCATATGTTTCCTCATTTGCAAAATGGGGATAATAGTATTAATGATAATATATATTACAGGAAGATGTGCTAATTAAATGAGATGTGTCTCAACTGCTCAGTACAGGGGCTTTGCGGGTGCCCACCAAATGTCAATTCCCTTCCCCTGTTTCTGCAGGTGCGTGTTTGAGTTCTTTCTAATAAGTTAGAGGTAAATGTCTTCAGGTTAGATGTGGAAAAATTAAGAACCAGATCTCAACAGCAAGTTAAAGGTCATGCCTTTGGAATTAGTTGAAGATTTAGAATTAAGAAAAGTTTCCACGAAATACCTGGCCTATGGTCTTCACAAATGTCAAGGTCATAAAAGACAAAGACTGTGGAATAGATTAAGGAAGAATTAAGGATACATGACAATTAAATGCAACTTGTAACTCTGGATTGGATCCTGGGCCCAAAATACTTCTTCATTTACTATAAGGACGATATCAGGACAACTTGTAAGATTTTAATAAGGTCTGTTGATGTTGATAATTCTGCAGTATCATGTAAGAGAATTTTCTTGTTTTTAGAAAATATACATTAAAGTAATTAGCAGTAAAAGGCAACACATCTGCAATTTAATCTCAAGTGGTTAAAAAAAGAATATGTACAAATGTGTGTGTAAACACATAAACACACACAGAGTAGAAAAAGAAAGAGAATAATAACACAAATGTGTACAATGCTAACATTTTGGTGTGGGTGAAGAGTATATAAGAATCCTCTGTACAATATTTGCAATTTTTCTGTATAACTAAAATTATTTCCCAACAAAAAGTTTTTTAAAAGAAAAGGTTTCCAGTATAAAAGGCAAAGTAAATGAATTTTAAGTCATAATGATTCAGAAAATCCCACAGAGGAAAAAACAAATCTAAATCAGCAGCCAGGCTTTGGAATGCAAACATATTAAAATGACCCACGGCAGAGTCCTGGTGAGGTTTGTAGAATTCTGGAAGCTCTAATTAGAAGTGATGAGACCTGAACTGGTAATACCTTGACACACTCTCATTAGCTCAGTATCAGTTCTTTCCTTAAGGTACAGTTCAGCATGAGGACCCCATTTGGTTCCGAGATGCCCTAGGCGCTGACTAGTTTCTCAGCCCTTTCTGTATGAAAGCAAAGAAAAGGTAAAAGCTTAATTGTAGTAGCAGAGCAGTAACAAGGCAGCACAATGATCCTACCTGTAAAGAACTGGTTTGGGAAAATGCCTTCCAGAAAATTACATGCGGTGATAATCACTACTTGGAATGCTTTTATTCATGTAAAGCAGAAGTCTATAAACCTTAACCAGGCTATTTTAATTGCACCATTTTTAATGTCAGACCAATTCAGCCCCTCTTAATTAAGGGAGCACATTCAATTCTTTATTTCTGCGAAATAATTATCACATAGAATATGGAAAATACACATATATGCACATATATACCAAAAAATGAGTTATTATTCTAATTAGAATTATTATTCTAATATATTTATGCACAAATACATAATTATATGTTTGTGCATGAATATATTACATATAATAAATAAAATATAATAAGCCCTTAGGAATCAATTTAAAAGTTACTAGATTAATAAATGGCTCAGTAAAAAGAACAGGTACAAAATTCACAGACAGAAAGTCAGTGAAATGCTGGTAAGCCAACTCCCACCCCATTGCCAAAAAACACCTGTAAAAAATGTTTAAAGAGATCCTATTTTGATGGGTTCAAGGAGTGTATGTTTAAAATTTTATATTTAAGTAAATAAATTAATCCCCTTGAGAAATACCAACAGACAATGAAATAACTAATCCTAATGAGAAGACAGGACACTTATAGACGTCTTCAAATACCCAAGCAGCTGTCATTCTTGGTTATCCCTACTTAGGTAGAAGTTATATATACTGCATATGCTATATATGAAACTACTTCATGGAATTAAGAATTATAAAAGATACATTTGCTATATCAGAAAAGCTAAATACTGTAAAGATATGAGTTTTCCCTAAATTAATATATAGGCATATTGTATTCCCAATAACATCCATGTTTGGAGGAAGTAGGGAGATTTTGAGGCAATAATCCTAAAATTCATCTTAACATGTAAATAGGAAAAAAAACACAACAAATTATTTAAAAGAAAACTAATAAGAAAGGATAAGCCCCGTGTTAAAATATATTACAAAACTAGTGCAATTAAATTGAAGGTACTGGTGTAAGAATAAGCATAAATTAACCAAACCCTGAATGTACCCCACATCTTTAAAATACAAAAATTAAAAAAAAAGCATAAATTAATGAAACAAAATAGCAGAAAACAGATAATAGTGTTTACAATAATTTAGCTTATTCTATAGACACGATTATGAACAACTGCAAAAAAGGCAAAATTATTTGACAATGATGCTAGAAAAAACTGGTTGTAAATATGTAATAAAAAATTAGCTATTATCTTCACTGCATACTACAAAATCAACTGCAGTTGTATTATAGAGTTTAAAAAATCATAACAAAAACTAAAATTTAAAAATAGAAATAAAAAGAGGGAAGAATTTTCTAGGATTAAAGAAAGAAATAAGTAAACATTGAAAGAAAATAACCTAAAAAGTTAACTACATAAAAAGAAAAATTTCTGTGAAGAGCAAAAAAATGTATAGTCAAAGAATACTGAGGGAAAAAAAAAATGTTCTATAAAGATAACAATGTGTTAACAATGTTATGTAAAGAACTATATGCCAAATAAGAAAAACATGGTGAAAACAAGAAAAAGTAAATGGAATAAATAGCTAATTCACAAGATAGATAAAACGAACACTGAACTGAGTATGGTGCTGCTTATAGTCCCAGCTATTCAGGAGGCTGACGTAGAAGGATCATTTGAGCCCAGGAGTTTGAGTCTATAGTGAGCTATGATCATGTTGCAGTCTCCAGAGCCGCACTGGTAGCCTAAGATCCACGTGGTGGCTGAGGAAGCAAAGGGATGCCAACAGCCACCGAGACCCAAGGAGTGTTACATCTCACAGTTCTTTTCGTTAACAGCTCTTGCTCGGAGAATTTGAGTTCTTGTATCACAACCAAGAAGAATAAGGAGTGTGGACAGGAAGAGTGAGTGAGTTGGAGTTTATTAAGCTACAGGAAGGCTCTCAGCGGTGAGAGGGGAGCCAAAAGTGGGTTGCCAGCAATGAGGCGGAGCTCAGGGTTTTCACGGGTTTCGTAAGAGGAAGTACGTGCCAATTGGTTGGCAGTAAGGACTGAAAATACACCAATTTAATTGGTCAGCAGTAAGGACCAGAAAGTGGCACAATAGTGTAAAGGACCAATCAAGGAGAGGATTGAAAAGGCCAATCAAGAAAAAGCAGGCCTGTAATCCTGCGCCTTGGGAGGCCGAGGTGAGTGAATTGCCTGAGCCCACGGGTTTGAGACCCGCCTGGGCAATTTAGGAAGACCTCATCTCTACAATAAATCAAAAAAATTAGCCGGGCGTGGTAGCGCGCGCCTGTAGTTCCAGCTACTCAGACGACTGAGGCGGAAGGATCGCCGGAGCCCAGCAGGTCGAGGCTGCGGTGGCCAGGGAATGAGTGACAGAGTGAGACTCCAACCCCCCCCCCAAAAAAAGAAAGAATAAAGAAAAAGCAGGCAAAAGGGGGGAAATGCACAGACCAGGGAATAGATGTTCTCATTTACATCCATGGGTTTTTGTCCAGAACTCATCATACCTTAGTTTCTTCAGGGAAGATGGGATAGTTTTACTGGAGACCTGCCCTGTCTACCTAACCAGTTTCTTCATCTTTCCTCCTCTCTCAATCATGCCTATGAATAGCTATTGCACTCCAACCCAGTCTCTAAAATAAAATTTAAAAAAATTAAAAACCAACTATTGAGTGCTATAGCCAGAAATGTTATGGTCTGAGTAATGCTCTGCCCTCTCCCTCAATACCAATAAATCAAGGGACAAGAAACTAGTAGAAAGAGATGTATTTCTAAATTTGAATCCAGGGGGTGAAGCCTGGCTCCTGGTCTTTCTAAAATGGTTCTTCTCACCCAAGTTTTACAGTCTGCTTTTTTTAAGTCCAGGGTTGTTGACACCTATAGGTTGACTATGTGACTGGCAGGGCATTGTATAGAATTTAAGTTACAGCCTCATTTGTTAATAATGTCATTCATGGTCCACATTTCCTGGCACAGGTTACCAAAGGTATCACACAGTTTCTTATCAGTTACACCCGGCAGAAGTGCTCATCAAGCTTGCCAGAGAGTAAAGGGAGTTAGCAAGGCATAAGACATCATACATTGCTACACGTTGTTATATGCAAAAGTTATACAAATCACAAGACTTATAATTACCTTGATAGTATATTATTTGAACCTGTGACTACTAAAAAAAGGGAGTAAATAAGATTTTACATCTCTCAGTTAATTGGGTGCAGTCTGCAGGAATGTAAGGATTCTTTGAAGTAAATTACTGGGAATGCATAGGAGGTAAGGGAAAGCGCACCTTTTGATAACTCTCAGGAATGTGTGTACATCCAGAAGCACTCGAACGCTTGCCATGCCCTTCTCTGGGGGTTGTGACAATATGGACAGACAATAGCGGGTCTCTGTATCACTGAGCTCATTTAATATCACTAACAATCAAGGAAATGAGAAAAACAAAGCTGTACCTTGCCTCATTTATTAGCATATAATCCAAGAAAATGTTTATCTTGGTCCTTTTGGGCTGCTATAACAAAATAACAGAGACTGGGTAGTTTATATACAGCAGAAATTTATTTCTCATTGCACTGAAGACTAGAAAATCCAAGATCAAGTAAACTTATGGTTAGGTGAGGGCCTGGTTCATAGATGGATGTCTTCTCACTCTTACCTCACATGGTGGAAGGGGCAATAGTGTCTCTCTCCTGCCTCTTTTATCAGGACACTAATGCCATACATGCTGAATTTAAAAAGCAGGGCTGCTGTCCAATCCCTCTGTGTCAGAGGTACCTTGGAGGTCCCTTTAGGTGACCCTTGGCTGTTTCAGGCAGTTACCAGCAGCCAGGGTATGTTTATCATCAGAGGAAGTGAGGAAGTAGTTAGGATTAAAAAAAAAAATTACAGTTTCTGAGAAAGGGAAGTGGTCTTCTATTTCTACCATGTAGACAATGGTGGCACACGTGCTTGACCAGATACAGACTGCTGTGTGTCCTAACTAAAACTGTGTTTGGCTTTTGGTCTATAAACAAGAAATAGTAAACAAATGTATCTGACACAGAGGCTCCATAAACCAAGCACAAGCTGAGGGCTAAGATCAGACATTGACAGACTTGGCCATTCATGGAAGCATCAGCTTTCACTGATAATCAAAGGAGAAAAGAATATGGGAGTTGCACTACAGGGAATCGAATTTATCATTTTTGTGAGAGTGTCATATGCCTCAAAACCATAAAAGAAGGCAAATGGAAGAGATTTGCAAGTAAGAACCCCCTGGGGCATTTGGAGATCACAGTGTGGCAAAAAAGCACTTTGGCTAAAACACAGGTGACACAGGTGACTGGATTAACAACCTGTTTTCTAGCTTCTATGTAGGATGTTTTTATATTTGAAGTCTGGTCAGGGAGGGATGGCTCCTCCCAGGCCTAGCCAATGTTTAGAGGTAACAAAATCTTCTTCAAGAGTGCCTTTCATAAGCAAATTAACCAATTCAGAGCCCATTTCCCACCCCCCTGTTTTATGAGCTCTTAGGCAGAAGGACACTATTTCTCTGACCCAATCATCCCAGGACAGGTGTCAACAACTAGTTATGCAAACTCGCTAATTCTTTTTTTTTTTTTTTTTTTTGAGTTGGAATCTCACTCTGTCGCCCAGACTGGAGTGCAGTTCCGCTCCCGGCCACCGCAGCCTCGACCCGCTGGGCTCTGGCAATCCTTCCGCCTCAGCCTTCCAAGTAGCTGAACTACAGGCGCGCGCTACCACGCTCGGCTAATTTTTTTGATTTATTGTAGAGATGAGGTCTCGCCAAGTTGCCCAGGCGGGTCTCAAACCCGCGGGCTCAGGCAATCCACTCACCTCGACCTCCCAAAACGCTGGGATTACAGGCTGAGCCACCGAGCCAGGCAAACTAGCTAATTCTAAACCTGCTTAGCCTGCTTACCCTGCCTTGCCATTCCTTCCTGCAAAAACCACAACAAAGCCTCTTTCCCACAATTCTCCCATCGTGCCTACCACAGACTCGTGTTTCTCCGATGGCTTTGAGGAGGTGGTGTGGCATTCTCCCCTCTTCTTGGGAACTATGAGTAATAAACTGTCTTTTTAACTGACTTCTGAGCTGTCAGCCTCACCATACCAAATAGAAAATA
The DNA here is from genome assembly GCA_027257055.1 of Cephalopachus bancanus. Lineage (NCBI taxonomy): Eukaryota > Metazoa > Chordata > Mammalia > Primates > Tarsiidae > Cephalopachus > Cephalopachus bancanus. The sequence goes on along the minus strand of JAPVLO010000096.1, from coordinate 196,660 downwards.
AATCCACATTTTAAAATTGGTTGATAGGTAGATTATCAACCTCCAGGCTAACCAATTTTAGCAGTCCTGTCTCAGTATTTTGAGGCGGTCACAGCGTCTAACTGGCCCAACACTTGGACAAAGACAGTCCATGGCTGCAGATCTCAATGGTTCCCCTCTCAATGCATTCAGTGCCTCACAGGCTTACTCTGGGAGTATTTGGGTCTTAGGAAGGGCACATGGTTGTCTTCCTGCTACCCGCCCAGAGCACAAGGACTACCCAGTAGACCCCCAACATCAGGAGCAAAATAAAATGGTTATCTTAAACCACTAAATTAGGGGAGGAGAGCGTTGTCACAACAAAATCTTCTGAAACAGACTAACATCCCTGAGGTTAGCATTCCCTCAATCTGGACCTGGAAATCCTTCCTATGAGAGAGAACTGGGTGAACATTATACAGAGCCCAGCAGACATGAGGCTCCCACCAGCCAAGGGATGCACCTGAAGGTACACTTGGGGTAGCAGTACATCCTGAGGTAGCAGCGAGGCCCAGCCCTAGGAAGCTGCAGCGCATTTAGAAAGCACAAGGACATTCCCATGGCTCAACTTTGCTGGTGTTAGGGACCTGGAGGAAGACTGTATCGCAAACTCCCCCCCCATATACCAACAAAGGATTCAAATACAGTCATCACTTTATTGCTCTTAAAGCTGCGTTGGAGATCAGAGCATAAGCACAAGGCCAAAATGGGACCCTCTGCTACTTCCTGCAGCATTAGCCTTACCCAGTGAGCATTGGAGTGGGCAGTCTTCCGTACACGTGGGGACAGTTCTGCTCCTGCACACTGGACACACTCACCACAAGGTAGCAGATGCTTGCATAGCTGATGCCAAGGCTGGAGCTGGAGCCTGACCTTGTACATCACTCAGTGACTCACAAAGCCAAGCAGGTCACTCCAAAAACCCTCACACAAGGAGAGTTGGGGAAAACACACGCACACACAAAATACCCTGAATATCAACCCCTCCCCTTCTCCCCCAGGAGACCAAAGAGAATGTGGAAGAGTTTTGGAGTATGCAGTGGCTGGTGACCCAGAGCCATTCAAACCCAGGAAGACTCAGCAGGGAGCCCACATCTGGGTGTTGAGCGAGGGGGGTTAAAGTGTCAACCTGTGCTGGCTTTGAAGTAACCATCCTACATACAATGTAGGCAAATGTTGGTAGCTCTTACAGATGAAATGTCTTACAGTCAGTCATTGAAAACAAATTTGTGTAATTTTTGATATATCTCCAAGACAGCAAGACATGCCCCAAGTCACCCTCCTAAACAACAGAAAACAAGTTGCTAACTCCCCCGGACACTGTAGCACTCCTGGACTATCCCGGCTTTTAGGTTCCTGCTGGCAACTCAAGCTTTCTTCAGTTCAGCCCCTAATTCTCACCCCTCCATAGCTCATACTGAACAGCTCTGGTCCTTTCTAATTCCCCTTGTGGACTTTGGCTTGGGTCTGCCTCACTGCCATACTTTCGACCATGTCAAGTAGAGTTCCTGTCCTGTCTGCACCTTTGATCCACCCTCTATCCTGACCAATCCTAACCTGCTGAACTTAGTCACTCACTAGGGTCATCAACCCTCCTGAAGGGCAAAGACCCTGCTGGGATGACCACGCAGCCAAGCAGAAAGGTGCTTTTGATCCAGTTAAGTAAAAGAAGCAGAAAAAAAATTGTTTTGCAACTGTGTGAAAATATTCCAAGGGAAAATAACAAGACCTTCTTAATTCAATCTTTTTCCTATTATTGTTACAATGCCATTGTTCTAAAGTCTACCCTAAAACAATTCAAGCCTTGTTTTATGTGGCAATGTTCCCTCAAACTTGGAGTCAATCATTACCTTTAATTATACTAATAGATTTGCGTGTATTATTTGTTAGTCCCTTTGTACTCAGGTAGAGACCAGTAAAGAGAATCCAAGTAATTTAGATTCTTTTGACTAGGGGGAAAAAAATGTAAATGTCCATCTTCAATTTATTTTACAAAATTGAAAGAAGATAGTTTTAACTATTGGTAAAGTAAAGTTGCTCTTCTAATGCTCCAGTTGAAAACTTTTATTGTGCTATTTAACTCCATAAAAAAGTATATGAAATAATTTTTTAGGTTGTCAGACACTATAAAAGAAAAAAATCTATTCTGAGTTTTAAAACTTGAAGGACAATTTTAAAGGACTTGAAGTATGCAGAGTATAAATAGAAATTTTCATGGTTGAGTGAATGTGCGATTTGCCTAGGAAATGGCAGAAATAAAACTTGATTCTTGGCATCCTGACTTCTGGTGTTCTTTTCCACCTTTATCCACTGGGAAGCTGGATGAAAGAGATGACATATAAGCTTGCAACAGAGAATTATAGTTAGTTTTTGAACAGTTCAATGTAATCCAGGGGTAGTGTGGCTTGCCCAAAACAAATACTATTTAGGCTTCATTAGTGGAAATACAAAGTCTTCCCATTGGTCACCATGATCCTCGAAAATCCCTTCCATTCTGAGATCCTCCAGTTCCCTCAAACCCTTGAGTTTCCCCCTGAAAATTTTTTAGGCTGGATTAACCTGAATGCTGAAATATATAGCAAAGGATATTACAGCAGTATTGTAAAATTCTAAAGACAAACTATATTATGAAACAAAGTGCCTCTAAATTGGGTTTACGGGAAATTATAATAAATTTTAGAGAATTGGAAACCTAAAAGCATGCCAAGTTTACGCAAAAAGGAACAAGTTCAATAGGAAAACTAAGGACTTTCACTTAAATTTGAGGGGGAAACCTTGGCAAGATTTAAAGTATATTATGGAACCTTAATCTATAGGGGAAAAAAATACAAACCATGTCCATGTCTGTTTAAAGCTCTTCCCGTTCCCATATCACCAAAGATGATCAAGGAATACTTGATTGATACATGAGACCTCCCCAAAGCATCTCTCATTATATGAGGCTGTGGTTCTTTCTTTATCCACCCAGATTTTGAGACTAGATTTTGAGCGATTAGGCATTGGGGGGAAGGGGATTGTAATTTTATATATAGTCTACAGGTGTATGTGGTAGCACCTGGCCCCTAATAAATGCTTAAAATTGTTTCTTTTACTGAGTCATCAGGAACTCCTCATGGATCAGAGTGGAAAACATCCAATATTAGGCATAAGTCTATGTTTATACAAACATTGGTATTTAAATAAATATAATAAACATTTACCATAATAATCGTACTATGGTAAATGTTCTTTAGGTTTCTAGCAATTTCCTAAAATCTACTATTCTAAACGGTTGAATGCAAACACAACCCCTTAAAAATTAGGTTAACTTGTTCTCTCCTGACATCTAGTGTTCCTAACACATTACTGCAAAAACACTCCCAGTTAGTGTTAAACTATTAGAGTGAAAAATACTATGTGAAATAAAAACTTTATTCTAAAAAAATTTATTAGAAACAAATTTGTTTAAATTAAATAAAATCCCAAGTGAAATAGCAATGCTTCTGTTTCCAAGGAGTAAAAGGTCTTTTTCTCTTAATTATTCCCATGTGAGAAAATTCTTAAATGGAGTACTTTCTTGCAATTTTGGTAAGAAACAGAAAGGCCCGGCATGTATATGAGGCTGTTCTATTACTGCAGTAATAGAAGAAAATGAGGGTAGGGCAGTTACTGAGGTTCTACTATGTGCCAGGCCCTAGGCTTGAGTACTTCTGTGTGACTTGTCACTGTACTTTAGAAGCTATAGGACTCCAGGTGCAGTGGTTCATGCCTGAAATTCCAGCACTCAGGGAAGCTGAGGCCGGAGAATTGCTTGAGCCCAGGACTTTGAGACCAGTCATGGCATCATAGCGAAACCTCTTATCTACAAAAAAATCAAGAAAATGAGCCAGGCTTGGTAGCATGCACTTACAGTTCCAGTTGCTCAGGAGGTTGAGATGAGAGGATTGCCCAGGAGGTCAAGGCTGCAGTGAGCCATGATTGTGCACTGCACTCCAGGCTGGGCGACAGAGACTCTGACCAAAAAAAAGGAACAGCAGCAGCAACTGCTACTACAGGACTATCACAACCACAGAATCTCAGACCACTAACAAGATTTTTGAATACTTCCCTACTCTGAAGCGTGGAAGTGGAGACATACACAAGATCCCCTCATAAAATATCGTGTCAGGGCTCAAGTTATGTGAAACTGTGGGCCCTCAGAAATATCTAGCTGAATAGACATGAGTGCAAGGCCTACCTTTGAATCCCAACCTTTCCACTCCACTTGGAATATTCCACACAGGTAAGAGAATGGGAAGTGCCAAAGGTAGAACCTGGGCGATTATTCTTCAAAAGTCCTCAGAAACAGGAAATCCACTGTAGGGTGAGGAAGGAGACATCAACTATCTCCTGCATATAGAAAGGACCACACTTAGCCAATTCTTCCACCTTCTGCACTCCCTTCCTGTTCCTTTTTCTAACCCACACCTCCTCCCTCAGTCATATTTGGTCTTTCAGCCTCTCTCTTCTGCTGACAATGTGAACTCACCCCTTCCCAGGCCCCATGCGTGCGAGGCTGTCCTCAAGTGGCCACCCATCTCAGAGTTTTCCAGAATGTTACTCAGCAACGTCAACAGGCACTTCGAATCAATGTTCTCTCTTGCTTTTATGGATATGGTGGTATCAGGCTTTGAATGGAACTGCACTTCTCACTTGTCCTCAAGCCTGTCTATTCCTCCTGCCGGTGATGTGTGAAAGGCAGGGATGTGTGGTCAACTTGGAAACACGGTCCAGTCTTGAAACAGATTCCAGCATAAAGACTACATATATAAGCATATAGACCATATATATATAAAATATATATGTATGTATATTATGTACATGTATTTGGAAAAATGATAAACATGAGAAGAAAACACATGATCATTCATATTTTCTTGCATTTGTGGTCATCAATAAAGCATAGTAGGAACATTTGGAAGGCAGAGTTCAATGGCAGGATGGATGGTGCAGCATTATGAGTAATGGTAGAGTCAGGATGAAGTGTTTCTAAGGAACTGCAGAGACAAACAGAACTACATGTTTCAACAATAATAGGCTGGGGAAAGCCTTGGCATCCTGACAAGTCATAGTGTCACTACCCTCTTTTACTGATGGGAGACATGAACATGTGCTAGACACATTCAACAGTAAGAGATTCAGTAAGGAATCTTCATGTTCATGGACAGAATAGAAACTAAATCTGCCACATTTCTACGAAAGTTCTTTCTTGGCTAATTAAGTTTGTTCATCCCTTTCCATGTATATGTTCCAAATGTTCCTACTGCCCAAAGATTATGGTCTACCTCATATCTTCAGATTAGTCTTCTTATCTTTGCATGTAAAATCACTCATTACGCCCTCCAGCATCATCCCCAATCACTCTGTCCCCATGTTTCCATTTCTCTAGTAGCAGCTCTGGAAAAGCCCACAGAGAACAGATGTGGAAACACCATTTATTAGATACAGCTCAACAAATTCTCTCTTTGAACAGCCTGGTTGTCCTAAAGGAGTTCCTACATTTCAGACTTTTTAGTGTTTCAGTGTGATAAGGAGTAGAGGAGGGGTAGCACAGATTGAGAAATATATTAAAAAGTAGCAAAATAAACATATGACAGCTTTTTAATGATTTTCTATGCAGGGGAAAATTCATTTATAAATAGTCCTTAGTATTTATTGAGGGCCTATGGTGTTAGACATTGTGGAAAATAAAAGTTCAAGACACAGACTTGGCTTTCGTGATGTGTGCACTTTGTGGTACAAAGAGCAGTTAATATACACACACACATACACATACACATACATAAATACACACACACAAAAAATACTCCTGAGTCACGAAGGAAGGAGATATCATAGTGAACAAAAGGGTAGGATTTTAAAAGCTTCTTCAGCAAAGAGGATGTGGTGGGTGAGGAAGGGGGCAGTATTTATTTCTAGAATCAATCAATTAAAAAAAATATGTATTTGTATTTTCATTACATTTATTCTTCTCTAATCTTCAGATAAAAGAAAGCTTTTCCATGAAAAACACTGATTAGTTATCTACCCCACTGTTTAATTATCAAATGTAATATAAATAGTCATATAGTAAATGAAGAATCAGAGCTACACACATCACATAAAAGGAATCTCTGTGGCTTTCTAATATTGCCATAAGCAGCAAGTTACTGTAACCATTTAATCATGGAATTATTCAAAGTTGCTCTGTTAACAATCAAAGATTTTCAATCAAACATATAACATTGCTGAAATGAAGAAATATTCCCAGTATAAACTGGACGGAATTGATAAATCAGTGCTTTCTCCTCTTCAGATTCATATTTAAAATGATGATTGCTTTTCCGAGCTGCAAGAAAAATAAAGTGTTAATTTTTTTGAAAGACTGGATGGCAAAATTTTCAAAAGATTAGTTTACAATATTTCTTCCTGCAATCAGCATTAAGTGGGAAAAACATCAACAAGAAGAGAAATGTTTTAGAATTCCTCCAAATAAAGCAGTGCATGAAATGATGGCACCGTAGTTACCTACTGATGCGCAGTTACACCGTATCTGCCTCCTACCACATGCAATGTGGTGCTCACTCCTCAACCCATTCAAATGGATATGGTGAAAAGGGACTGTTTATACACTGTTGGTGACCATGTAAATTAGTACCTCTATAAAAATCAATATGGAGATTTCTCAAAGAACTAAAATTAGATCTACCATTCAATCCAGCAATCCCACTATTAGGTATACCCAAAGGATCAGAAGTTGTTATACAAAAACGACACCTGCACTTGGATTTTTTTTTTTTTTTTTTTGAGTTGGAGCCTCACTCCGTCACCCAGGTTGGAGTGCCGTGGCACACTCACAGCCACCCCAGGGTCGACCTGCTCCGGGCAATCCTTCCGCCTCAGCCTTCCAAGTAGCCAGAACTATAGGCATGCACTACCACGCCCAGCTTATTTTTAATTTATTGTAGTGATGAGGTCTCGCCATGTTGCCTGCGCTGGTCTCAAACCTGTGGACTCAGGCAATCCATTCGCCTCGGCCTCCCAAAGTGCTGGTATTACAGGCTGAGCCACCGAGTCCGGCCCACTTGGATGTTTTTTCGCAGCACAATTCAAAATTGCAAAGATGTGAAATCAACTAGATGCCCATCAACAAATCAGTGGATAATAAAAATGTGGTATATACACAGCATGAAATACTATTCAGGCATTAAAAATAGAATGAAGTATTATCTTTTGCAGCAACCTGGATGGAATGGGAGAACATAATCTTAAATGATCTAACACAGGAACAGAAAACCAAACACTGCATGTTCTCACTCAGAAGTAGGAGCTAAACTAAAGATTTGCAAAAGCATCGAGAACAGTATAATGAACATTGGAGACCCAAAAGAAGGAAGGTGGGAAAGGGTAGAGAAATGAAAAAGCACCTAGCAGGTACAATGTGCACAGGTAGGGGTGGTGGGTACACTAAAAACCCAGACTTCTCTGCTGCTAAACAATGCATCCATGCAACCAAAAACTATTTATACCCTCCTAAAGCTACTGAAATAAATATAAATACTAAAAAAAAAAAAGGAAAGAAATGCCCATTTTCATCACCAAAAAGCAAACAAAGCATATCAATTTTCTCAGACTGGTGAGTACATATTCAATGTATACATTGTCTTGAAAAAATAATATTTACTTTTCAGAGAATGTTATAATTAAAGCATTAGTCATAAAAATAAGAGTAAGGGGGAAGAATCTAAATAAAAAGTATGCAAGAAAGAAAATAATTCAACATTCTTTATGCTGTTGTTCAAGAATGCTGTCCACTCTAGCATGTATGATACAGTTAATTGAAACAGTTGTCCTGGTTTTACTTGAGTGTCTAATATCTCCACTTCAAGGCTTACACATTAAAGTTAAACATATAGAATTTAGAGAGCATTTATAGAGCAAAGGAGTCAACAAAAGTTCAGATGAGGACAATTTTTCTTTCTTTCTTTTTTTTTTTTGGAGAAAGTAGGATTTATTGAGAGGACAGAAAAGCTCCAGAGCAAGAGGAGACCAGAGGGGGTTGCCCAGCAATTTCTTTCAAAACTACACTAGAGTGACCAAATTATGTACCCTCCGCCATATTACCTTCATTAACAAAGAACTCTGCTAAATAAAATGCCGTTTTCACAGCATTAGGTGCATGGGAAATGCCTTCTAATTTCTTCCACTCATAAGGTGCTTTCTCTGGATGCCACTGGACACCATATATCGGATACTTATATCCTGTAAAAAGAACACAAACTAGTAAGCGTTAAGAATGATTTAAAATGTCCCTTATAATAAAATTGTTTCATGTCCTAAGTAAAAGATTATTTTATAACTCACTATATCAGAGTAAAATTGTACATATTCTTTCAGACACAAAATAATTTTGATTCACAATCAATGTGCAAATTACCAACATTATTTCACTAACTAGCAACCTTTTACAATCTGTAATATGCTTCACTCTTTCAAATAATCATAGTACAGTAAAAAAAAGCTGAGCCTAAGAATCTCTCCCAGTTCAAAAGTCAGGTGCCTGTCTGATTAGTGACACAGGTTTCTTCCATGATGAGTCTCTTCCTCCTAACTTTCATAGTGCTTTCCAGCGTTCCGACAATGACTTATTCATATAAGAATGAACTATGGCAACACTTCCAGTGTACTTTTATGTAAGCCAATTTGTCCCAATGTGTCTCTCTTTCAGTCTATGGAATGATTGATGACTTCATAGTGCAAATTTTTAATTTATTTTATTTATGTATTTTTGAGTCGAGGTCTCACCCTGGCGCCCAGACTGGAGTGCAGTGGCACGATCAGGGCTCACCACAGCCTTGACCTCCTGGGCTTAGGTGATACTTCCAACTGAACCTCCCAGGTAGCTGGGACTACAGGCACTCACCACCATTCCTGGCTAAGTTTTTTATTTTTTTGTAGAGACAGGTCTCAATATGTTGCCTAGGCTCATAGTGTAAGTTTAAAAAATAGCTTTTAAAAGTTAAAAGGTTGATGTTAAAAATTATTGGTAACATAATTCAGTTATTTTTAGAACTGCTAGATATAGGCATAAGACAATATAATCCCTAGAATTTGCCTCAAAAAATAACCCAGTGTGGAGAGAAAACAGATTTGAAACAAGGGCCACACACCTGTTGACAATTGTTGATGCTAACAGAGGTACTGAGGGTTCATTATATTATTCTATTTTTGCATATGCTTGAAAAATTTCACAATGTAAAACAAAAGTAAAAATGCATAATATCTACCTTCAGAAAAATGTACGTGCTCATCTCTTTTTTCCTTCACATATGCCTTTCCTAATTTTAATTTTTAAAACAATTATTTTTTGCTTTGGAATCGTAACCATGACTACATCAGAAAATACTTGGAGAAATGAAAAGAATTAGCTGAAAGAAGATATATCAAGGGGACAGACCACTGTCCGCTCACATACAAGGCACCTTTCACTGGAGAGCAAGCCACAGAAAGGCAAACATTTTCTTCTTTGTGGGGGTTCACAGGAGGACAAACCTACCACAGGCAACCTATCTACGGGGCACTCTGCTGCTTCCCTCTCACTTCTTCTCCCCCACCTGCTTATGACTTTGTGCCTTTTCTCTCTTTGGTCTGAGACTATATGTGAAGCTACCAGCAAGAGACCCACAGGCTGGATGACTAGGAAACTAACTGTTAAACACACTTAACTGAAAGGCAGACCTTCTAATATATTTGTTTGAGATATGAAAAGCACTATTAGGATTAAATAATGCCTTAAGTAATAAATCACAAAAAGGATTTATCTGATAGAGAGAAAGACATATAGATATATACGAGGAGGTCTTCAAAAAGTTTATGGAAAATATGTACTATGAAAAAATTATGCAGATTTCAAAATTTGGGGCACCAAAATAAACTCATAATAACTTGTTATAATATGTCTAAACCAAGTCTAGTTTGAGGCACTGAGAAGGCTAAGACATCAGTATGAAAAAGGCCCCCGTTAGAGCAACACCAATTCTTCTAAAATGGAAGAACAAACAGCAAATTTATGGTGAACTTGGGTGGAAGACTGATGAAATTACTGATGGCTTACTAAAAGTTTATGGGAACAATGCCCCAAGGAAATCAGCATTTTACAAATGTATAACTCATTTTAAGAAGGGATGAGACAATGTTGAAGAGGAAGCCCATAGCAGCAGACCATTCACATCAATTGACCTGGAAAACATTCATCATTTGTGCCCCAATTAGAGTACTGACAATTAACAGCTCAAATAGCCAACATCATAGACATCTCAATTGATTCAGCTTATACAACTGTGACTTAAAGTTGAGCAAGTGATCCACTCAGTGGGTGCCAAAACCACTAGAGCAGTTGCAGACAAGAAGAATGCTTTTGATGGAAATTTTATTTTATTTTTTAGTTGGAGTCTCACTCACTCTGTCACCCAGACTGGAATGCAGTGACCGCTCCCAGCCACTGCAGCCTCGACCTGCTGGGCTCGGCGATCCTTCAGCCTCAGCCTTCCAAGTAGCTGGAACTAAGGTGCGCGCTACCATGCCCAGTTAATTTTTTGATTTATTGTAGAGATGAGGTCTCGCCGAGTTGCCCGGGCAGGTCTCAAACCTGTGGGCTCAGGCAATCCACTCACCTCGGCCTCCCAAAGTGCTGGGATTACAGGCTGAGCCACCGAGTCCAGCCTCGATGGAAATTTTAAACAAGTGAGATCAAGAATCTGAAGGATTTATCTGAAGAATTATGACAGGAGATAAAATATGGCTTTACCAGTATGATCCTGAAGACAAAGCACAATCAAAGCAATGGCTACCAAGAGGTAGAAGTGGCCCAGTCAAAGCAAAAGTGGACCAGCTGAAAGCAAAGGTCAAGGCAACAGTTTTTGTGGATGCTCTAGGCAACCTGACTTTTGCTTGTTGACTTTCTGAAGGGCAAAAGAAAAACATATGTTTATCATGAGAGGGTTTTGAGAAAGCCAAAACTTTAACAGACAAACACTTGGGAAAGCTTCACCAGAGTCCTACATTGTGAAAATCTCCTACTCATTCCTCTCTTTTCAATGAGAAATAATTAGGCATCTACTTGACAGTCCTGATTTGGCTTCTTCTGACTTCCTTTTGTTTCCTAAAAAAATCTCTGAAAGACATCCATTTTTCTTCAGCTTCTAATGTTAAAAAGACTGTAATGACATGGTTAAATTCCCAGGACCTTCAATCAACTAAATGGCTGGTATCAACTATTACAAAATGTATTGAATTTGATGGAGTTTATGTTGAGAAATACAGTTTGCATTTATCTTTTAATTTCATTTTTTCCATGAACATTTTGAAGTCCGTGTGTGTGTGTGTGTGTGTGTGTGTGTGTGTGTGTGTGTACACACTGAGATCAGAAATAAGTGAGATATAGTCTTCTTTAGTAAACTGCATTACTAAAAGACTAATGCAAGCTTCTGAAAATGGTAGGAATCATGCCCTGCCTCATTAATTTAGAACAAAAGCATCAGAGGTAGAAAGAAAATATGCAAATAATAGAACATCTCAAGTGTTCCAATGTTGGAGGTGTGAGAACATTTTCAGGTGATAAAATTTTCAAATTGGCCTGGTATGACATACTTAAGAGCACTAGTCAGGTGTGGTGGCTCATGTCTGTAATCCCAGTATTCTGGGAGGCTGGTGTGGTGGCTCACGCATGTAATCCCAACACCTTGGGAGGCTGAGGTGGGAAGATCACTTGACCCCAGATTTCAAGTCCAGCATGGGCAATATAGTGAGACCTCATATCTACAAAAATTAAAACTAAAACTAAAAAAACTAGCTGGGTGTGGTGGCACACACCTGTAGTCCTATCTACTTGGGAGACTGGGGCAGGAGGATCATCTGGGCCCAGGAGTTCAAGGCTGTGGTGAGTCATGATTGCACCACTGCACTCCAATCTAGGTGACAGAGTGAGACTGTGACTCAAAAAAAAAAGAGTAGCACCAACATGGCGGCTGATTCCCTAACTTCCAAACCAACACTTTATCATTTAAATAATTAGGCATTTATTCAACAACTATGAGGTTTACACAAAGCACTGGGGACACAAATGAAAATAAGATGCTAATAAACATTTGTATGCCTAACCCTGATGCACTCCACATCTTTAAAATAAAAAATTTAAAAGTTTAAAAAAACAAGATGCAGCTCCAGGTCTTAATGCATTCTTAACCTAGAGGAAAAGATAAAACATGAACAAATATGTACTTTAAGAAACATTCCCATGTAGCGCCAAAAGCACTGAGGATGTGGAGAGGAGGAATAAGGGTGGAGAAGGCCTGTGGGAGATCACAACTGACCTGCATCTTTCCAGATAGCTAAGACTTCATCAAGAGAAGAAACCGGGGGAAAGGGAAAGCTTTTCAGAGAAGAAGAAACACACGAGAAGCACAGAGGTAAGAAGCACCGTTCTTGGGAGGGTGTGCACCAAACAGGTGGTGCAGGGTTACAGGATAGAGGTGAAGGCAAGAGGAGGGTGTGGAGAAAATGATCTGGTAAATCTAGACTCCATCTTCCAATGCTGAAGAGCCACTGAGGAGTTTGCTTCAGCCAACACAATCAAATTGGTACTTCAGAGGGATCGGCAGTGGATGGCTGGAAGACGAACTGGTAGAGGGGCTAGGTGGCTATTGCAATTGAGGTGGCAGGTGGCTAATGCTGAAGCAGGATGGTGCAGGCAAACTAGGGAAGAGGAAACATAATTAAAGGATGTGGGGAGTGGACACCTGCATGAATTTTTTAGACGTGAAGAATGAGGGAAGGAGGACAGGGACAACCCCTAGGTTTCTAACTTTAGATGATGTGGTAAACATGATGCTACCAACTATAGTAAAAAATACAGGAGGGGAAAACAGGGTTAGAGAAAAGATGATAAGCTCCAATGACACACTCACTTTAGACTGGGTTAATCAACCTTCCTCAGAATTGCCTGGATATCATTTCTGAATCCTCACAGGCTTGACCTTCCCCACAAGCAAGCCCCTGTCATGAGATGACCAATCTTTGAATAACATGGACTAGTCAATTTATTCTAGTTTTTTCCACTCCAGTACCTTGACCTCTCAGGTAGTGCGAACCAGCTTCACAAACTCAAAGACAGGATAAGGAGGTCATGTGACACACAAAACAGATGGAGTCTTTCCTCCACTGGACTCTTTCCCCACTTCCAACTTCTCCTGGCACCTCCCCTGCCTGTCCCATTCCATCAAGCCATGTTCATAGGAGGTCTCACTTAAGTTTACAGTTATCTAGTCTTTATCTACTGGAATAGACAGGAGACATCTGTAAAATGACATCTCCACTCAAGGCTTCTCGTCAATCCATCACTTTGCATTGTACTGCAAGACCTTTACTGCTACCTGATTAATTAATTTGGTGTGACCACCTACACTAATCAGTACTGGGACACTTCCTACTTTTTCTGTAATTTGCAATTTACACAGATGAGCGAGAAATATTCTAAGACAGATATTCCCAGAGAGAATTTTGCTCCCAGCCTGGGCAAAAGAGTGAGATCTTGTCTCTTAAAAAAATAACAATAACATTAACAACTTTAAAAACATTATACTGTATCTATAATTCTTAATTTTTTTCTTCTTTTTTTGAGTCAGGGTCTAACTCTGTCACCCAAGCTGGAGTGTAGTGGCATGATCATGGTTCACTGCAGCCTCAACCTCCTGGGCTCAGGCAATCCTTCCACTTCAGCCTCCCTAGTAGCTGAGACTATAGGCAAGTGCCACCACAGTTGGCTAATTATTTTATTTTTTTGTCAAGACATGGTCTCGCTATGTTACCCAAGCTGGTCAAGAACTCCTGGACTCGAGCAATTCATCTGTCTCAGTCTCCCAAAGTGCTAAGATTACAGGTGTAAGTCACCACACCTGGCTGATTCTCATAATTCTAATATCTAATATTCATGCAGGTCTGCTTTTGCATCTGTTGTTTCTGCAAGTTCTCATTCATGGTACTTTTTTTGTTTGTGCATTGTAGCTTTTTTGGTTGTGAATTGTTCATTTTTCTAATTCTTTAAAGCCTGGAATGAATGTCTACCCAAGAGAATTATTCATATTTGCTTCATCCATGCATGTGTGGGCATTAACAGTCTGAGACAACTTTGAACAAAATTCTTGACTTGAGATGTGTCCAACTTCCCAGTTAGTATCATTAGGAAACCAACCTGCTATTATGAATGATCAAGACTTATATTCTCCACCGGCTACCCCACTCCCTTAGTGCCAAGGTTCAAGACAGGCAACTCTCCTTGCAATTCTGCAGGCAGGATCCCAGGTGTATTTTGAGTTCACCATTACATTGCAGCTGTAGCTGTTCAGATCCTGCTCCATGATCCACTATCTATGTAGGGGGCTCCTGATTCAGTAACTGCCTATATGTATCTATTTACTTATTTATTTATTTTGAGACAGGGTCTCACTCTGAGGTCCAGTCTGGAGGACAGTGGCAAGATCATCGCAGTCTTGAATTACTGGGCTCAAGCAATCCTCCCACCTCAGCCTCCCAAAGCCCTGGAATTACAAGATGCCATGCCAGACCAAAATCCTGGTTTAAATATTTCACTCAACTCTTGAAGTTTTGGGCATGAGTATCCTTATTTTCCTGCCACTTCATTAATAAGATGTTTCTCTATGTAAGTCACACTTTTTGTTGTTGTCTGAAAGAGAATTTGTCAAGGCATTTAATCTGCAAAATTGCTAGAAACAGAAGTTCCTTTTGTCATCTCCACCCCCCTTATTCTTTTAACTTTTCTTCTTCATCACCCCATTCTGGAAAATATACCCAGGTAAACTGAAATTGATTTGGAACACAGACAAAACACGTCTATTGTCTCCAAAAATGCTCTACTTCCATCTTCAGGTCCCAAAGAAACATGATTTTATTAATAAGAAAAAAGACATATAAAATCAAAATTAATAAGTGAGATAAAGTATACATGCTATAATACCTTCCATTGTTGAAATAAACTCAATTCCATCCTTTGTATTTGTAGTTAATACATTGAAAAACTTCTTTAACTTTTCATTCATTGTAAAATTCTAGAATATAAAATAAAACAAAATGATTACTTCTGTAGTTATTGTAACACATTAACTCATTGTGTAATTCATGTGATACCTTCATGGAGAGGCTCCACTTGTGGAAGTTTGCAGTCATAGGTTCTACTGCTAATGACAATAACAAGTCATTGGGAAAATTCTGAAACATTCTGCTCTGTAATGAACCTGAAATAATTTAATACAAAAGAAATAATTTAAATTTTTTTAAAAACCACTGAAGTTACCTGTCTGGAAAGAGAGGCCATTATAATGACATAATCAAGATGACTAAATAATAAGCAAAACACATCATTTCCACAGAAGTATTTCAATCAAGCACAAAATGTGTTTAACATAAATCCAAATATACTTCAGACCTGGTATTTTTCTTCTAAAAGTTGAGCATAAATAAATAAAATTCTTCTGATATAAGAATTATAACAAGTTAGCTAGAATAAGCAGAGACTCTTAACTCAAGTTCCCCAGACCGCTCTGAAAAACAAGTAAAATTTTCCACATGTGTATTCATTTGTTTTCTCAGAAAAAAATCCAGAACTTTCTTTTTATTTTTTTTTTTTGAGTTGGAGTCTCACTCTGTCGCCCAGACTGGAGTGCAGTGGCCACTC
Organism: Cephalopachus bancanus; assembly: GCA_027257055.1. Lineage (NCBI taxonomy): Eukaryota > Metazoa > Chordata > Mammalia > Primates > Tarsiidae > Cephalopachus > Cephalopachus bancanus. The sequence goes on along the minus strand of JAPVLO010000096.1, from coordinate 180,897 downwards.
CCAGCCACCGCAGCCTCGAACTGTTGGGCTCCAGCAATCCTTCCGTCTCAGCCTTCCAAGTAGCTGGAATTACAGGCATACACTACCATGCCCGGCTGATTTTTTGATTTATTGTAGAGATGAGGTCTTGCTGCCCAGGCGGGTCTCGAACCCGCAAGCTCAGGCAATCCACTCACCTCAGCCTCCCAAAGGCGTGGGATTACAGGCTGAGCCACCGAGCCCGGTTCAGAACTTTCAACATATTTTCAAAGGTATCTGAGACTTAAATGGTTAAAAATACCAACAATGTAAACCAGGCACAGTGCCTCACGCCTCTAATCCCAGCACTTTGGGAAACTGAGCCCTGTAGTTCAAGACCAACCTGGGTAACATAACAGACCTCATCTCTATAAAAAATACAAAACAGCTAGGTATGATGGTGCATGCCTGTAGTCCCAACTACTCAGGCAGCTGAAGTGGGTGGATCACTTGAGCCCAGGAGTGGCTGCAGTGGGCCAGAATTATGTCACTGCACTCCAGCCTAGGCAACAGAGGAGTCCCCAACTCAGAAAAAAAAAAAATAACAAACAATGTAGAAAAGAACATTAACCAAGACAAGAAATTTCTATTCAGTAAACAGATCAAATAAGCAACATATCTTAGTGGTCAGCACTGAAGGCTCTGTAGTCAGATACAAAGACCCAAATACCAGCAAATGGATAAAAGAATCACGGCAGCTGTTCCAAACCAGTCCCCTCATTCTTGCTAATGGGTTCCATGAGATCCCCAGAACTTTGAAACATCCTGGGTTTCAGGCATACACAACCAAAGAAGTCTTGACCTAATACATATACTTCCCACAGGATTTTTGCAGTGATTAAGTGAGGCAATGGAAGGAGCTTTCAAAAGTATAAAGCTTTCTATAGGTTCTATGTATGACTACTACAAATTTTCTTTCAAAATCATTCCTTATGACAGGAATGGCTAGTAGCATTCAATTCTGAGAATTCAGAGACCAAGTAATCTATAAGAATCACTGCCTACTTACACAGAGTAGTATAATAAAGAATCTGTCTGGACTTGGTCCTGGGTTACTGATAGGGAGCTTCTAAAACCCCTGGAATTTCCTGAGTGTTAAGAGTGCCTTTGTTATGCTAATAAAATGACTCAGGGTGGGCCTCCAATTATTTCAGGTTGCAGTCTGATCGCTGGAAAGACTAGCCCCATGATTAGTAGGTTGAAATTTTGAGTCAGCCCAATCTCTAAGGATAGAATAGGGGCTGAAGATTGAATTCAGTCTTGTAGCCAATGATTCAACCAATCATGTTTGTAATGAAACTCCAATAAAAACTCTTGACACTGAAGTTCATGGAGTTCATAGCTGGTGAGCAATATATACTTTCCTGAGTTCTGTGAGTCATTTGTAGCAGTTGGTAAAATGTGTAGGTGGCCTGGGGATGTTGACTAGTGGTTGGCATCTGAGATAAGACAGTCTTTTTTTTTTTTAATCTTGGTAAATTCATATTAATTCACTTTAGAAAGACAGAAAATTTTGACATCACAAATATAACAACAGGTTTTTTTTAGATTTTAATTTTTGTTTTCCTTATATATACATTATTTGAAAGATGTGGGGTACAATTCAGGATTAGGTATGCAAGTGGACATCGTACAGGCAAAGTTCGGGCCTCCCTTTGGTCCCCACTTTGCCTGGTTTGAGATCTGCTACCCTCACAATGATAAGACAGGCTTGTTGGGGACCATGCCCTTTAACTTGTGGGCCCACACTAATTCCAAGTGGTCAATGCGAGAGTTAAATTGTAGTACACCCAGTTGAAGCTGAGCATGAATAGTTAAGGAGGAAATGTTGAGATAATAACAATGGCTAACATTTAAGAGAACTGTATTTAAAGTGCTTAGCACAGTGCCTAGAAAACATCATCTTACTTAATTTTCACAAAAAGCTCTAAGAGTTTTGTAAATAAGGAAACTGAAGGGAAGGAAGGGGCACAGATTCCCCAAGGCCAAAGTGAGAAAGTTAGGACTCAAAACCAGGTCCAGTTTCAGGGTTCTTAATCACATATGGTCCTGATATTAGTAGAAACAATGAGTTATCAAACTTCACAAGACCTTAAGTCATCCTCATAAATAGGTACAAGGGTGGTCATTCACACCTCAGCCTGTGTAAATAATTTACAAATTAATGTTATAAGCATTTTTACTTTGATATTTACTCCTTATTAATCCTGTCCGGTATACATTTTTGAAGACATTGAAAAGAATATTCTCACCTTGAGTGAAGTTCAGTGGCATTGCTACTTCAGTAGTATTTGTGAGTGTTAGTAAGTGCTCTCCACTAACCAGTACGGAAAGCTCTTCAAATCCAAGGCATGTGCCCCACACAGGAAAATAGTCTCCAGCACCAAAACTCTTTCAGAATGACAGAAAGAGAAAACTAAGTTCACTAAAACTTTTCCAAACAAGAATAATGCATATCTTTTGTCACCAGACAGGCACTCAAGTTATATGTGGATTTCTGAAAAACTCTCCAGGATCCATAAATAGGCTATAACTTAATATCACCTTAGACCAAGCTCACACACAGGCTGGAAAAGGTGAGCTGTGGGCATCTTGACCCAAAGGCTATAAAACAGCTTCAAGTTATTTAGTCTAGCAATTAAAAGTTTTAAAACAAGTATCTCAACTGCTTAAAACAGTTATTGAGGGAAATATTTAAAAGGAAGTTGGCAAAATACAAGAAACAGCAAGGTTTATTTAAAAATTGCCATCACTCATATGAACTTCAAAGCCAGTTGGATGAATTTAGAGTCAATCATTGAAAGGACAGGCCAATAGCGGGAAATGCATTTTTCTTTACTCCCCTTTCTAAATCTTAATACAGTCATGAGAAAGTAGAAGCTATGTTTTTGGAGAAATGCACACTTCAAGAAAAATGAACCTTGCCAACTTTGTCTTTTCAGGAACAAACTTCCTGGTGCCAGGCATCAGAGGTATCTCATAGTGGCAATCAGGCTTGCCTAGAGTAAAGGGGATTTACAAGGCCTAAGACATCATGCATTGGGCAAGGACTGCAAAAGTCATGAAACTTGTAATTACAAAAGTTATAATTGCTCAGAGGGGGAGCAGTTGGGGATTCAATCTTCCAGTAAATTGGGTACTATCTATGGTGAAGTCAAGGATCCCCTGAAGCTACCCACTGGGAATGCATAGGAGATAAGGGGAGGTGCACCCTTCATTAGCTCTAAGGAATGTCGTTTGGGAAGGTGCAGGAGAATTAGAATCCTTGTCATGCCCTTCTCTAGGTGCTATGATAATGTGGGTGGACATTAATGGGTCTCTGTGACACAGGATCTCCAAGACATCCACAGGTGGTCGATAAGGAAGTCACGGCAGTCACATGCAACATCTCCAAGGAAAGGATTTAAGCCAGGGCTTTGGGGGTCTACGATGCCACACTCACCTACAGTGTAGACCCACTCCCCATCTGTGGGGGGTGAACTTTTCTTAAATAAATCTTTTCTTCTCTGACCTCTGTGTGTTGCAATTCTTTGCATTTACTTGGATCTCTGGGTTCCCAGCGCCGCACCTCCGGCTTGCCAGCTCTGGTGGCGCTGCGCCTCCCTACACCTCTCCACCCTCACCCTGTCCGTACCCTAACAATCATACTCAGTGATCTATCCAGAAATAAAGAACAGAGTACTACATGTTCTCACTCATAAATGACCCTGAACTTTTTTTTAAAAGCAGGATTTATTAAGAGAACAGAAAAGTTCCCACAGTGGGAAGGGACCAGAGGGGGTTGCCTGGCCGTGAACATTTACCATAATACTGTAAGAAAGGGATTGGCAGTAGCAGAATACTACCAGGATGTGGGAGGAAACACAATGTCAATAAGGGTACCTGATCTCAAACCAGGCAAAGTGGGGACCAAGGGGAGGCCCAAACTTTATCTGTACGATGATCACTTGTATACCTAATCCTGAATTGTACCCCACATCTTTAAAATAAAATTAAGTTAAATAAATTAAATTTCAAAAATATTTTCAAAAATAAAAATCACCGTTACTGGTTGAGGGGAGAAATTAGTAAGATTTTGAGCTATGATGTAAAGGCAGTCACAATGTGAATATTACAAAGAAGTCAGGGGGTCAGAGCTTGGTAAATGCACATGGAGTCTCACTGTCAAGAAAGGTCAACCAGGAGTGAATCAATTGGGAAGAAGACCAGGTTTCAAGAGAGATGAGAACTAAAAACATATGAACAATGCGCAGTACAGAATAAAAAAAGAAGTGGATACAGACACCAGAATTACTAAGCCACATAAAAGCATGGTTTACATTAATGAGCATTAGGAGAGAGGGCCAGTTAGTTGGGCGCTTAGGCTTCTCTGGAAGCACAGAACAGATGAAGTACACAGAAAATAGGTGGGAGCAGCCACTGGCTGTTCAAGAACAGGTGCCTCAAAGGTTAAAAGGGTGATAAGGCTAGGGTAATTGTGAAGGAAGTATTACCCTATGCTTAAAAAATGAACTATCCACACAGAAACTTACCAACATCCATCTGGAATAATAAGCAATAAATGATATTTACCTGTTTGGCCAAACTGTAAAATATTTCAGCCACTGCAGCGTAATCTGAGTGCATGAGGTCGACACTTCCTCCAGGAAAAAGGATTCTGAAACAACATCAAGCAAATCAAATATGGTATATTTTGCCTCCTCCACCACACAGAGAAAATACACAATATTTTTATTTTAAATCAATTTTTCCTTATTATATAAGTAGTAAGATCACTAAAGAAATTTTAAAAACTAAAGCAAAAAAGAAAATATAGAATATTTACAATCGTAGCCATTCAGAAACTCCTGCAGTTGACAACACTTCAGTGCATATTCTTCCGTAAATTCTTCAGTAAGTCTACTTAATGAAATACAGTGAGGACAAATAAAAAGTAAACAATAAGGACAAGATTACACAGAGGTAGAAATCAAATGGAGATAAAATTCCAGGCTTAAATTAAGGTAATCAGTGATGTCAAGTCAATTGCATATCTTGAGTAAGTTTTAGTTCACAAATAATTATTTTAACTATAAAAAATGGTCATAAAAATATTTTAGGCTAGAATTAAATATCTACAAGAATTTAATCCCTGATTGTTACCCTGAGATCACTTCAGAAATAAACACAATACTAGAAATTGTTTTTAAAAAACCAAGTTACAATTCTAGAAAAAGTCTAGGAAAAGAGGCACTCACAAATTTATGAAATAAAATTTGATTTTATTTTACTCACAAAGGTAATATATTTTAAAAATTACTATGTTTTTATACCAACTTTCAAAATTAGCTTTAAGGCCAGGCGTGGTAGCTCAAGCCTGTAATCCCAGCACTTTGGAAGGTCAGGGCAAAAGGACTGCCTGAGCTCAGGGGTTCAACGCCCGCCTGGGTAACTTGGTAAGACTTCATCTCTACAATGAATCAAAAAATAAGCCAGGCATGGTAGTACATGCCTGTAGTTCCAGCTACTGAAAAGTTGAGGCGGAAGGCTCATCTGAGCCCAGCAGGTTGAGGCTGCAGTGGCTGTGAGTGTGCTACTGCACTCCCACGTGGGCGACAGAGTGAGACTCAAACTCAAAAAAATAAAAATAAAAATAAAAATAAATAAAATTTTAAACTTTATAACAGGTCTTGAAACAACTAAAGATATTCAAAAGATGTTTAAAAAGTTGGATTAAACATATTAAAATTTTGAAAATATTTAAATATTAATTCAAGATATGTGAACCATCACTTGTGAAACTGTTGTTCATTCAAGAAATATATCCTGTTTCTTCCATGAGTCAGACTCAATCTTTGCCTGGAGAGACAGAGATGAGTGGTTTTTGCTTTTAGGAAGACCAGTCTAATAGAAAACATAAAGATCTGTGTGGTAGAACATCTGCCACAAAACCATGCAAAAAATCCTACAATTAAAAGTGGTTTAATGAAGTCTCATTAGCAGGTCTCTCTTTTCATTAACTCAGCATTTAAAAAGCTGCCTCTAACCAAATTTGGTATGTCTTACCCCAAAAGTCCTTTCATACAGTAAAATTTGACTACCCTTCCTAAACCAAAAACTCCTTTAAGGCAGGGCCCTGTCTTTTCATCTCTGTATTACCACACAAAATAGTATGGGGTCAACCGCGCAACAGGGCTCAATAAAGGTGTTTCTGAACTTGCATTAGAATACTGCTCGTTTTCCAGTGACACTCAGAAGCACTGAATAAGGGCCCTGGTTAATCCCACTTTGGAGTACACGTATTGGGACTATGCTAGGGAGAAAAGAAGAGGGGTAGCTACAAGAGAGAGAACCGGTGGAAATGCAGGAAACAAGGGAAGAAGATACAAAACGCACTCCCTTGTAAATTTAAGGACCATTGCTGGTTTCCAAGAAGACATAATGGGCATCTGGACAAGCTAGCGCCCAAAAGTATATATTCCTGCCTATACTGCAGGAATATTTCAGATTCCTTCCTAGGGGAATGCAGTTGAAGAAAGGGAGGAAAGGATAAAAGAGATCAAAAAGTATATTTTTGAGGCTCTACCATTATATTTATTCTAGCCTGAATTTCTTTGTCCATGCCAAAGTACCTTGCACATAGCACATACCAGGGACTGTAAATGTTTTACTAAACTGACTGATCTTACAGTAAATATTTGCTGAACCAAACTGAACTGAAGGTAAATTTTTGTGAACATAGCTTTTTAAAAAAGCACTAAATGAATATAGTTTTTAAAAGTAAAAAACAATAATAAATAAAGCTGCTTTAAAGTTTTCCAGTAACCTCCCCACCACCACCACTACACTCCTAATAATAAACAACTACCATTAAAATTTGTTGCATTGATTTGGTAGAAATGTGCATAGCTTCTCAGCACTACCTTAAAAACAAAAGTAGTCCGGATACGGTGGCTCAAACCTGTAATCCCAGCACTTTGGGAGGCCGAGGTGAAAGGACTGCCTGAGCCCAGGGGTTCAAGACCAGGTTGGGCAAATTGGCGAGACCTCATCTCTACCATAAATCAAAAAATTAGCCAGTGTGATAACACGCCTATAGTTCCAGCAACTTGGAAGGCTGAGGCAAAAGGATCACCAGAGCCCAGCAGGTCGAGATTGGGGTGGCCATGAGCGTGCCACTGCATTCCAGCTTGGGCAACAATGAGACGCCAATGCAAAAAAATTTAAAAATTTTAAAAATTTTAAAAACTTTTAAAAAGCAAATGGTAATATACTATATACACCACTATGTGCCTTGCCTTTTTCATGTAACAGTACCACACTGTTTGCAAGACAATAGTGATTCAAAGCAGCACTTATAGATATTGCCTTTTTTAAAACCCCACATAGTATTTGATTAAATGTGCACAGTCTATTTTATTTAACCAATTCCAAGCTGACAGACTACAGGGTGACTTCTAAAGCGGGGGTCTGTCAGACAATACTACAATGAATGTGTTTGGGCCTAAGTCTTCAGGTGGGGAATGGGGAGGGAGAATGTATTCATAAAATAAAATTCCTCCTTAAATTCCCAGGTCAAAGGGTATATGTATTTCTATTTTCAGTAGGTATTTCAAAATTGTCCCAAAAGACTATATAATTTACATTTCTACAAATAAAGTATAAGAGTACTTTTTTTGTCACACTCTTGCCATAAAGTATTAGCAAATTTTTTTTATCTTTGCCAACCTGATAATTAAAATAATTTTAATTGCTACAATGAGCTTTCCTTCCTTAAATTAAGAGTAACAAACAAATTTTCATGAATAAAAGTCTTTTTCTGTGAACTAACCCATCATATATTTTGTGGTGAGGACAGAAGATAGAAAAATTTTTTCCAAGTTCTACTCAAATTACCTCTGAAAGATAACCAATCAATATCTTCAGATTTAGGACTTATAAATCCCCTAGGCAAGCAGTATGCCATGCCATTCAAAGTGGCTTCAAAACATTTAAGACAAGCATTAAAAGAACAAAGATGGCCAGATGCAGTGGCTCACACCTGTAATCCCAGCACTTTGGGAGGCGAAGGTGAAAGGATTGCCTGAGCCCAGGGGTTCCAGACCAGCCTAGGCAAATTGGCGAGACCTTATCTCTGCAATGAATCAAAAAATGAACCAGGTATGGTGGCACACACCTGTGGTTCCAGCTACTTGTAAGGTTGAGACAAAAGGATCACCTGAGCCAGCAAGGTCAAGGCTGGCATGGCTGTGAGCATGTCACTGCACTGCACTCCTGCCTGGGTCACAGAGTGAGACTCCAACTCAAAAAAAAAAAAAAAAGAACAAAGATTATGTCACACACAAAAAATTAGACATGTCTACTATGTAACAATTATATATTTCCTAACCTGTCTCCTCTTTGAAGGGCTTTTTCATATCCCAACAAAATATTTCCTATAAAAGAACTAAGAAAACTAATATTATACCACTCTAAGACAGTTACATAGAAATGTATACTACTTATATGTATTTTCTTTTTGCAAAAGGAAACATATATATAGACACTCATGCACTTGATCAAATCAAAGCTGCCAACTTACCCATTAATGGATTTGAAAAGTATTTTATACTCTTCCTCTGAAAGATCAAGCCTGAAAACAATAAAAACAGTTATAAAATATCCACTTTTAAAACTTAAGGAAAAAAAATAAACTTCTAAATGCAGTCACCATATTACTTTTCAAAAGTTAGATGATAAATAATTCTTAAATACTAGTCATTATTACTTCTCTACTTTCCTAGAGGCAGTTTTTCAAACTACATGAAAGCGACATCATTAGATCTTTGTTTTGCTAATCTGACAAGTAAACATGTTCTTCTGCAGCCTAATATATTTTAATATTGTAAAGTATGTGCTAGTTTGCAAAACATTAAAGACCATGAGATTTGGGTACCAGTAATTTCTGTTAGCTAAGAACTATAAAAGAAATATAAGGGCGAGGCTCGGTGGCTCAGCCTGTAATCCCAGCACTTTGGGAGGCTGAGGCGAGCAGATTGCCTGAGCCCAAGGGTTCGAGACCCACCTGAGCAACTTGGCAAGACCTCGTCTCTACAATAAATCAAAAATTTGCCAGGGGTGGTAGCACATGCCTGTAGTTCCAGCTACTTGGAAGGCTTAGGTGGAAGGATCGCCGGAGCCCAGCAAGTTGAGGCTGCAGTGGCCATGAGCATGCCACTGCCCTCCAGTCTGGGCGACAAGAGTGAAACTCCATCTCAAAAACAAAAAAAAAACAAAAAAAAGAAGCAAACAAAAAAAGAGATATAAGGGTATTTAGTAGTTTTATGTAAAGACTTAATTAAGAACTTCATTATTGGTCTAGCATGTTGGTTCAAGCTTGGTTTACTCTGGGAAGCCCAAGCAGGAGAATTTCTTGAGCCTAGGAATTTAAGACCTGCCTGGGCAACATGGGGAGTCTTCATCTCTATAAACCACTCAAAAATTAGCCAGGTATAGTAGCATGCACCTGTAGTCCCAGCTACTCAGGAGGCTGAGTTGGAAGGATCACCTGAGTCCTGGAGGTCAAGGCTGTGGTGAACCATGATTCTGCCACTGTACTCCAGCCTGGGTGACAGACTGAGACCCTGACTCAAAAAATCAATCAATCAATCAATAAAGAACTTTATTATCATCTCTATCTTAATAACAGGCAGCTTTGGCAGGTAAAAAACAATACAAATAAATGCCAAGTCTCTGCTTCATTCCATCCCCACAGACCAGTTGCAGTGGTCGAGGGACTACTGTGTATTCAAAAGTCAGAACAGTTCAGATCGAGTGTGAACTGACAGACTATAGGAAAATCACTATACACTGGCCTAACTGCACAGGTAATTATTCTGAAGTACCCTTGATCAAACACCCCTTAGAAGCCTCCTAACAAGCGCTATGTTATTGATTATTTTATTCTCTTTCACCGGAGAAAACTAGTGGGATTAATCTGTGACAATTGGGGACAACCTTTAATTAAGTCACAGGAAGATGTCTGCCTTTCCAAAATTCAACAAAATGCAAGAACAAAGAAAATGAGCATCATGTTTGTGAAATCCTTGCAAGAACTCTCCTACACTTAGCAGTCTTCTGTTTCTATAAGAGGACAGCATGGCACATGCCCTCAACCTGCCCCAGAAGAAGTAGACTTATCCAATATCAACTACAGCCCATATCTGCCTGGCAGTTTTAGAGGGAATTAGACACTTCATTCATTTAAGCAGACACCCGTGATGCCCAGAACACAGGGTGTGCTTTGTCAGCACACCCTTCTGGGCTCTCCTCTAAATCTAAATAAGCTCTGCAGGTCCAAGTCTATCATTCAGAAGTTCTTAGCAAATCTCCTTCTGGCAAAGAGCCACAAAGCAGTGAGAGACACTGGAATGGTGCTGTCCACTGTCTTAAAGAGAGAACAAATGGACAGGTAGCCCTGCCTTAAGAAGGGACAGGGAGGCAAAATGTGAGTCCACACGTTTCCGGTATCCTGCCAGTCCAATCTGCCCAGATTGTGCCAACAAAAAAGGAACTGCTAGATGCATGCCTGTGGTCCCAGCTACTTGGGAGGCTAAGGCAAGAGCATCACTTGAGGCCAGAATTCTTCAAACCAGGAGGGGCCACTACCACAATCAGGAGCCAGAATGGATTAGGATCATTCAGCTGCACTCTGTGCAGGCAGGCTAGTTTCACTCATTTCATTAATTCTAAATGGTTCCCACCTTGTCCATGACTGAATTTTTGAGCCCTACTTATCACTATATCAAGGGCCTATTTGTTAGGTAGGAAGAGGGGGTGGTCCTAGTGCCTCAGGATCCTGGCAGAGAAAACAGGTTTTTCTGAACCCAGATGTTATCTGCATGTTGTCAGATATTTCTTGAAACAAAAGTCCCTCTCAAATAGGGTATGAAAATAGTTCACTCTCTCCTTAACTGAAAGAAAAGGCTTAAGCCTAGGAATGAACGCAAATGACACTTAGCTTTAGTAGTATGAAAAGGCACAGTAGGTACAGTTGTCAAGAGAGTGCTTGCCCATTTAAAATCAGATCCAGATAACTGTCTTCAAAAGAAGTCACAAATTTAGACTTTTATGAAGTGTTCCGATTTGTAAATGTTTTCAAATGCTATGTGAACAAAACCTTTTTTTTTTTTTTTGAGACAGTGTGCTCTCTCTCTGTTGCCCAGGTTGGAGTGCAGTGGTGTGATAATAGCTCACTGCAGCCTCAAACTCCTGGACTCAAGCAATCCTCTCGCTCCAGTATCTCAAGTAGCTGGGACTAGAGGTACACACCAACACGCCCAGCTAGTTTTTGTTTGTTTGTTTGTTTTGTTTTTATATTTTGCACACCTGGCCCAAAACACATTTTGAAACCAAAACCAGTCCATGGGCTGCTGTGCGCTACCTCTCAGGAGGTGGGACACTCTGGTTTTCCACTAGTCCCACAGTGGAAACTTACAATAATCTAAGAGCACCAAGCACCTGAGGGGAAAAGAAGCAGAGAAACGGTAGAAGCAGATCAAAGACAAACTGCTTAATGTATTTCAGAATTTTGCCTAGATCTCCCATCTCTTCCTTTTCCTTTCTAAACTGCAGAAGTTGACCTCCAGTATCCAAAAATTCGAAAATGAACCTAACATCATTGTATTGATCATTTTAGTCTCATTCTACATCAGGTAATCCTTTGCAGGCAAGTCTGAGAATTTAGCCCTCATGTGTTACATTGTTTCTATAAGATCATATGATTTCAATTCCAAACAGACCTTAAAAATGAACTTTGGGACATGCCTGTAATCCCAGCACTTTGGGAAGCCTAAGCAAGAGGACTCCTTGAGCCGAGGAGTTCGAGACCAGCCTGGGCAATATAGGAAGACCTTATCTTTACCAAAAAAAATCAAAAAATTAGCTAGGCATTATGGTGCACGCATGTAGTTCCAGCTACTTGGGAGGCTGAGGCAGAAGGATCACCTGAGCCCAGGAGGTCGAGGATGCAGTGAGCCATGATTGTGCCACTGCACTCCAGCCTGGGCAATAGAGTGAGACTCCAACTAAAAAACAAACAAACAAAAAAACTGAAACCACAAGCTGAATTAACCCTTATGCTGACAGTCATGTTCTCAGTGTCTCTGTCATAAATACAGCATCTCGAGTAGCTGGAACTACAGGTACACACCATCACACCCAGCTAATTATTTTTATTCTTTGCATGCCCAGCCCAAAACATACTTTTAAACCAAAAGCAGGCCATGGGCTGCTGTGTGCTACCTCTCAGGAGGTAGGACACTCTGGTTTCCACCATTCTCACAGTGGAAACTTACAATAACCTAAGGGTACCAAGCATAGGAGAAAAAAGGTAGCAGAAAGAAGGCAGAAGCAGACCAAAGACAAACTGCTTAATGCAAGTCATTTGGTTTTAAAACTTCCAGTTTCAAAACATCTGTCATTCTTATCTACTTCTTCCCTGTGCCCTTTTATTAGTCATCATATCTTGCATCTCACTTTGTTGCCCAGGCAGGAGTGCAGTGGTATGATCACAGCACACTATGCCCAGCTGATATTTTACCTTTTGTAGAGACAAGGTCTCATTATGTTGCCAAGACTGGTCTTGGAATCCTGGGCTCAAGCAACCCTCTCACTGCATCCTCTCAAAATGCTGAGATTACAGGTGTGAGCCACCATCCTGGCTATCTTGCTGATTTTTTAAGCACACTTTCCTTTCAAACCCACACCACTGCTCTAAGCCGAGCCCTCATCACTTCACACCTAGCCTACTACAGCCATCTCTAAACTGTTCTACCTAGCTGTTATCTGTCCTATCTCCTATCCATGTCATCAGCACTAACATCCTAAAAGAATAGCTTGCATTAAGCAACTTCCAGATGAAAATTTTGAAACACTATTCTGAAGACTCCCAGGAACCTCTTACTCAGCTCTAAAACTCCAGTATTATCTGGGTTCCAAATAAGATTTCATTTTTTTTTTCTTTTTTGAGTTTTCCTAGAAGCTGCTTTATGAAAGTTGACACTCCTATGTAAGATTTCATTTTTAAATTTATATCTGCTACTAAAACATGAAAGACATCAAAAGCAAATGCTCATTTTGGAACAGAGACAATTAAATGTAAAAGATCAAAAAAGAAGACAATTCTTATGAATCTAAACATAAGATGATTTGGGGTACAATTTTCTGAATTGTAGTGTTTATTTATTATTAATTAATACTATATTTGAACTGTTAATATTATTAATACTATATTTATTATTAATACTATATTTGAACAGTACTTTTCTTTGTAATAATTTTTAATGAGCAGTTCTTTACAAAAACAAGTTGCACAGAAAAAATAATTGTTTTGTGTGTGAAGTCACTCAAAATGGATTAGATAAGGTTGCTGAGAGATTCTAAAATATACTAATTTTAGTTGACAATATATTATACTTATTAAAATTTGTTTGTTAGCTCTTTCCAAATGAAAATATGAGAATCCAACTCATTCCAAATAAAAACATGTGATGCAGGCCAAGCGCAGGGGCTCATGCCAGTAATCTCAGCACACCGGAGGCCGAGGCGGGAGGATCACCTGAGGCCGGGAGATCAGGACCAGCCTGGGCAACACAGCAAGACCTTGTCTCTACAAAAAAAAAAAAAAATGAGCTGGGTGTAGTGGTATGCAACTGTAGTGCCAGTTACTCAGGCAGCTAAGATGGAAGGATCGCCTGAGCCCAGGAAGTCAAGTCTGTGGTGAGCTGTGATTGTGCCCCTGCATTCCACCCTGGGTGACAGAGTGACTCAAAAAAAAAAGGATGAGTCATTTTATTCTTACTAGGCCATTTTACCACAAAAATAATGTAGTTTTTTTTAAAACTGCAATCTCTATAATTTATACAGAAGCAACACTACTGCATTAGTCATTTGCAAACTTTTATAGTATAAAAGTATTTTTAAAGTCATCTTCTAAAAATCTCCTTCATTCCCTAAGGGTTCCCTTATCCTAACATTATGGAATAAAGCTAGTTAAATTGCAGATTCTTTTACTCCATTACCTTCATGGTGTCTGTGAGGCTACCTTTTCTGGGGCAAAGGAAACTATAATTTCATTATCAATGCTAAAGTATATGACATACAGTACCTCTAATGATGTGACATATACACATCACTACATATACACACAGCTTCATAAGTTAAACAATTCAATGAGACTCTCTAAGCATTAAGTTTGTGGCAAAAGTCAAGTGCAATGTCACAACATTAAATGATATAATCATAGGAGAGAAAGCATTAATGTTAGAGATAAAATGTAGCAATTTTTTTTATACAATATAAGAAACTTTGACCCATACCTTACTGGCACAACTCTTGCACCTGCAGACTCCAGATACTTTACATAGGATGCAGCAATATAATATTTTCCAAGATTTTGCATGACCTCATGATGCCATTTTTGCATTAATATTCCTAAATATAAAAAAAAATTTTTTTAGTTCAAGCAAATTCCTTTTTTTTCTTGCCTTGAAACTAAAACACATCACAGTAGAAATACTCTAAAATATTTTTTCAATTCACAAAATAAAAAGCTTCTTCTACAAGTCCATCCATAGACTTTGGGAATGGATGGTAGAGGCTGATCTGAGTTTCAAGTATCCTCTTCTCTCTCACCACATCAGGGAGGCCAAATAGGTCCAAAAGCAGGTTTACAATAGCACTGCCATCCTTCATGCAACCTTAGTCCTAGAATCCATCTCAAGAGTACAGATCATTAAATCTACAAGGCTACCCCTTTCCCACATACACGCTTGGATTCCTTGACAACAAAGCAAAAAGGTGAAAACATCTTCCATCCACAACTCTCCAGCATCACCAACAAGCAACATCACTTTAATCCAAACAACCAATATCTTGCCTCTCCCCACCAAACTACTATGATAGTCTCTTTTTTTTTGAGTTGGAGTCTAACTCTGTCACCCAGGCTGGCGTGTAGTGGCACACTCACGGCCACCCCTAGCATCAACCTGATGGGTTCTGGCGATCCTTCTGCCACAACTTCCAAGTAACAGGAACTACAGGTGTTTGCTATCACGCCCAGCTAATTTTTTTATTTACTGTAGAGATGAGGTCTCACCAAGTTGCCTGGGCTGGTCTCAAACCCGCAGGCTCAGGCAATCCACTCGCCTCGGCCTCCCAAAGTGCTCAGATTACAGTATGATAGCCTCTTAAAAGGTATCCCTACATCTTTTCTTAAGAAACCCCCCCAGATCCAACCAGTTGCCACATGGAAGCAAATCTCATCATATCATCATTCCTTCATTTATTCCATGTATATTGTTGAATCACACTATATACCAAGCAATAAACTAGGTGCTTTCATTTTGGGAGGCTGAGGGAGAGGATTGCTTGATGCCAGAGTTCAAGACCAGTCTGGAGAAAATAGTGAGACCTCATCTCTATAAAAAGATCAAACAATTAAGCCAGGTGTGGTAGAGCATGCTTATAGTCTCAGCTACTTGGGAGGCTAGGATGGACAGACCACCTGAGTCCAGTAGCTCAAGGCTGTGGTGAGTCATGGTTGTGCCTCTGCACTTCAGCCTAAGCGATGCTGTGAGTCCTCAAGTCAAAGGAAAAGTAAAAAATAGGCCAGCACAGTGGCTCACGCCTATAATCCCGGCGCTCAAATCTAGGAGTTCAAGACCAGCCTAAGCAACATAGCAAGACCTCATCTCTACAAAAACCAAAAAACTAGCCAGGCATGGTGGCATGCACCAGCTACTCAAGAAGCTGAGATGAGAAGATCACCTGGGCCTAGGAAGCTGAAGCTGTGGTGAGCTCTGATCACGCCACTACAATCAGCCTGGGCAACAGAGACCCAGACTCAAAATATTAAAATAATAATAAACTAGATGCTAGAGACACATGACTGAACCAAACAAAAAATCCCTGCCCTGCAGGCATTCATTCTAGTGTGTAGGAAGGAGGGGAGAGAAGACAAACAGTAAAAAAGATAAAAAGGTGCCACAGAGTGTGATGGCTGGTGATAAGTGCTAAGGAGATCAAGCAAAGGAAGAAGGTGGATGGGGGGGGGGTTCCCACCTATAGAAGAGAAGGGAATCTCAGTCACTTAAGCAGGGTGGTGGGGCAAATTCTCCCAGAGAATGTAGAACATAACACTTGGGCCAGGACTTCAGAGAGGTGAAGAAGTTAAATCATTCAGATACCTAGGGAAAGAGTGATCCAGGGCGAGGGAACAGCAAGTGCTGTGGCCATGAATCATGTGGGTGCCTGTCACACAGTAAGGAGTTCATGTGACTAGAGCCATGTGAAGGAAGAGAGAAAGCAAGAGAAAATGAGGTCAGAGAGATACAGCTTGGCAAAGGTCACCATCTTGCTTAAGGACCTCAGTGGGTCCTTAACTTTAACAAACTCTGAAAGACCCTGTGTGCTCTGTCCCACCCACCTCCCTGGCCTCCCTATACCACAGAAACCCAAACCCTGGCATAGTACTGATATCCAGTACAGACTAAAACATGTCTGACCAGTGAGTCCTCGTGCCTATTATCATTCAACACTTCACCATTTGGAAGACTTTCAGTGTCTCTGTAAGCCTTCTGACAGGAAGAGCTGTCGTCTGTATTAATCACTTCTGTATTCCCAGTTTCTTACAATAACTGGCATTTATCAGGTGCTTGGTTAACATATGTCGAACGCCAAAATTTGTTCAGTAGAATTTTTTTCTTCTCGCTGGCAAGATTATCTTCACTAAGGAAAATTAAATCTGGTTAGAGAAAGAAGAAATAGGGACTGCCATAGGAAATAGAGTGGTGCAGGGAAGAGAGGGGTGAGGTGCCACAAAGGAGGGCATGAGGCTTCATGGGAGTACAAGGTACCAAAAACAGAGTATATTAGAGTAAGTTCCACCAGCATCTCCCTCAACCCCACACCCATACATACTTTTCCCACCCTGGGAAAAGAACTCAGGCTGTACTCCCCGTCCTCTAAATGTGACCAAAATTCTACCAATACTCTAAGGCTATCTCACAAATTCTGTGTCTTTCTTGTCTTTGAATCCTTTACACTTCCTAGAGCAATGCCTTGCGCATAGTAGGTGTTCAGTTAACTATTTTATCTTAATTGATCAGAAGTGACTAAAAGCATAATAAAGCATAATAATAAACTAGATGCTGGGTCCAGGCTGTGATGTGACCAAAATGACCAAAAGCATACTTCCTTTTTCTATATTTGACCTAAGGCTATCCTTGATTCCAGGAAAGGGAAAAGAATCTCTTTTCTTTTTGTTCTCCTCTCTAAACGCACAATATGCAACTCACTACATATAGTTATATTTTAAGCTAATCCTCCTTGGAGAATCTTACCACCATGCTAAACAGATAAAAAAATCAATTCAAAAGTTCCAAATATTGCTAAGCAACCCATTTGAAAATAGGGCACTACCATATATGTGAAAAAAACACTCATTTATTTTGCTTAGTTACAGAATCAGTGCTCATCTTCATAGAAGAAAATATATAATGTGAATGATATAAACCTACAGATAAAATAAAACGAATCATAATAGTCCACACATAAATTTCTTTTTGCAAAATTCAACCCCAGGATAATTTCTCCTGGGTAGCTTTCCCTGGCCCTGTCTCAAACGTCTGTTCTGGTATTGCAATCTGATTTAACTCTCTTCTTAAAACACAAATATGTTGGAAACGAAAATTCACATGCTTCATTTTAACACCAAATAGAACAGGCCTCTGATATTGAAAAGATGACCAAGTCCAAGCCATACCTTAATGTCTCGATTTCGTATTAGAATGTACCTTGAAATACAACCTCGACCAGCGAAATTAAGGCACAAAATTTGCAGATGCAAATTAGCAAAAACCCCTAGCTATGTGCAAAAGAAAATTTTTCTTTTAGTGGACAAACCCCTAGCTATGTACAAAAAAGAGCCATATGCGTCTAAGGAAATCAGCGAGGCCACCTGCTGCATTTCAGTGCGCCCACATGGTGTCTGGCCCGGGTTCTTATCGCAGTGTAAACGAAGGCACACGTCGTAGCCCTGAACTTGGGAGCCTTCCAAGGCGGGGCGGGCGACGAGAGCCCAGCAGCGGGAGGCGCCCGGCGCTGACACCC
This sequence comes from Cephalopachus bancanus, assembly GCA_027257055.1. Taxonomy (NCBI): domain Eukaryota; kingdom Metazoa; phylum Chordata; class Mammalia; order Primates; family Tarsiidae; genus Cephalopachus; species Cephalopachus bancanus. Next base: position 162,750 of record JAPVLO010000096.1, on the reverse strand, counting down.
GGCCCCATCCCCCACAGCCCCAACGCAGCCTTCTTACCAATGATGGGCTTCTTGGCGGCGTCGCGTTGGCGTCTGGACGGCCGGAGGCCCGCCGCCCCGCCGAGGAGCAGACCCAGCACGCACAGCAAGCGGCCCAGGCTCGCCATCACGCTCGCCGCCTCCCGCCGCCTTTCAAAGCCACTGCGGGCCGGCGGGGGCTGCGGCGGCGACCTCGGGGCTGCTCACTTGCGTGGGGCGAGGTGGGCGGGGCTCCGCCGCGCGGGCCGATGGGAAATGTAGTCCCCGCGCGCGTGCGCGACGGCGAAGCCAGGACCGAGAAGCGCGCTGGGCCCTCCGGCCGCAACGCTCCGCCCGCCCCCCGCCACCCGCGACCCCGCGAGACTGGCGCGCCGCCCGGCCGCCTGTGCGGAGACAATGCCGGCGCCTGGGGCGGGGACCCGCGCGTTCTTGCCTTTCAACTATGATGTCGACGTGGCCTTAAGTCCCCATGCAAAACTGGGGCGGCCGACCCAGGTCCTCGAGGGAAAGCTCCGAGCGAGGGAGGCGGGCGGGATTCTGGAAGTCGCCGGAGAACTTGGCGCCGACTGGCCCTCCTGTAAGCCGGGGCGGTGGCTCAAGTCTGTCATCCCAGCACTTGGGGAGGCCGAGGCGAGTGGATTGCCTGAGCCCGCGGGTTCGAGACCAGCCTGGGCGACTTGGCGAGACCTCGTCTCTACAATAAATCAAAAAGTCAGCCGGGCGTGGCAGCGCGCGCCTGGAGTTCCTGCTACTCGGAAGGCAGAGGCGCAAGGATCGCTGCAGCCCTGCAGGTCGACGCTGGGGCGGCCGTGAGCGTGTCACTGCACTCCAGCCTGGGCGACGGAGTGAGACTCCAACTCAAATAAAAAAGAGGGAAAAAAAAGTCCGGGGTCGCGTCTGTAGGAATGCTGGCAACCAAGCCTAACATCCCAGCGTTCGTTCGCCTTAAGGACAGCCTGTGACTCCGGAGATACTTGCCACGTCTTGCTATTTTGAGGTCCAGGCGTCTGCAGGAGGTGAAGAAGAGGGGAGGGCGGTGGGCGTGAACACATCCACAGGGGCACGATCGCCCCTCGGAACTGGGGCGAGGAGTGGCCAACTCCTGGTACCTCTGCGCGGAGGCCAGTCCAGGCCACGCCCACAAAAGATGTCCATCTACACGGATAACCCTCACTGTCTGCACCAACCGACCGCAGACGTCACAGATGGCCCTGCATAGGGGAGAAATGATGGCTCTGGTTCCTATTCGTTAAAGGGCTTCTGAGTGTTCCTACATCTAGGGATGTATTGCGTATGCTAGGTGGAAGTTTCCATCCATACGGGCCACGTTAAATTCAGAACAAGGCCGGGCGTGATGGCTCAAGCCTGTCATCCCAGCATTTGGGGAGACCGGGGTGAGAGGATTGCCTGAGTTCAGAGGTCCGAGACCAGCCTGCGAAACTTGGTGAGACCTCGTCTCTCCAAAATATCAGCGGGGCATAGTAGTGCACGCCTGTAGCTGCAGTTACATGGAAGGCTGAGGCAGAAGTCGCCTGAGCCCAGCAGTTCGAAGCTGCGGTGGCCGTGAGCGTGCCACTCTACACCAGCCTGGGCGACAGAGTGAGACTCCAACTCAAAAAAAAAAATTCAGAATAAATTTGAAGAGTATTTGAAAACCTCCTCCGTCGATGCTAAGTATTAAGGAGGTAAAGATAAACGGGCTGGGTGTGGTGGCGCACGCCTTCAGTCCCAGCTACCGGGTAGGTTGGCATGGGAGGCTGAAGCGGGAAGATCGATTGAGCCCAGTTCCATTAAAGTTCACAATAGCAGTAAGCTACAGTGGCGCCGCTGCATTCCAGCCGGGACCACAGAGGGAAACCCTGCCTCTGAAAAGTAAATAAATTAATTGGGCAGTGTATTTTTCACAAGAGGTTTACAATCTAATAAGGAATAAAGAGACATGACTTGTGGAGAGAAGAAGAGCACGGTTTTAGCAGACTTCAAGAAGAGAGGATGCGATAAGTAGTCTGGTTTAACAAGAAAAAGATGTTACTATCGAAGGGTGTGGTGAGAGAGAAGCTCCAAAGGATGTGGTGAAAGACACTGTGAAAGTGCCAAGCTGGTTTTGAACTGAACAGACAAGGAGTCTGTAAATACGAATTTGTGGTGCTGGAATAATTGACTATCCATACAGGAAAGAATTAAATTATTACCTGGCATTACTCACAAAAATAAACTCCAAGTGGATGAAGATGTAAATGTGAAAAACAAAATACTAAATTTTGATAAGAAAATACTGGAGCACTTGTTGAAAACCTCGGTGGTCAGAAGGGTTTCATAAAACATTAAAACATAACACGTGTTAATTTTAAAATGGTCAGATTCCCTGAGCCCAGGAGGTTGAGACTACAGGAGCCACAAGGGTGCCAACTGCACTCCAGCCTGGGTGACAAAGTGAGACTCCAACTCAAAAAAAAAAAAAATTGATGTGAAAATTTTAAAACTTCTGAGGCAGGCATAGTTGACATGGCTTAGAAGTAATTAGGCCAGTTTTCTTAGGCAAGTCTAAATTAAAATAGGGTGAGTATTCGGACATCTTTGTTAACCATATACGACCTTCACCCAACTGACCAGGCATATCAGACCTGACCATCTTACAGGTTGGAATGTGGCACAACCAGTGCAGTACATCACAGAAAAAATAGGGAATTACTCAAAACACAGACATGAAGTTTCAAGAAAAGCCTAAATCTAGTTAGACCGTAACTTTATTATTTAGAAGGTTCTTGTGACCTTAAAGGTTAAGAGACAGTAATCAAAATTCGTGACCAGATACCTGCTGCCCTCTGCTCTTAGCTTGTGGTTTGCCGAATATCGTTGTAAAAGTATGTAAAGCTTCCTGTCAAAGGCAAGCACGTGTCCTTTCTCTTAAGCCACCCATGCTCTTTGAGCATGTCTTTTTCTTTCTAATAAATTCTGTCTTAAACTATACTTTCAGACTCACTCTGCAATTCCTTTCTGGTGTGGAGTCAAGGAACCCACAGAGCAATACATCACACCCACACCTGGCATCACTTTAAGGAAGTTAAAGATAAGGCCCAAACTTGGAAAATATATTTACAAAGTATCGAATTTTTAAAGTATTCATTTTGAGAATATACAAAGAAATGAGAGAGAACAAGACAGCACCCCAAAAGAAAAATGGGAAAAAGAATGTAAAAGGAAAATCAAACTTTCTCTAATCATCAGATAAATGCAAATTAAGACAAGATAATATATATCATATCCATTAGATTGTGTAGGAAAACAACCTATCGCATGGCAAGGGTGGTGCCATCTTGAAGCAAAATCACCACGATAATGGCCTGCATACCAAGGCTCTGCAGCACAGTCTTTAAACAATGCCTGTAGCATGCATACCCCTTTATAAAGATGCTTATCTAACCTCCCCAGCAGTCACAAATTTCAGAAAGATAGACAGAGACATGACTAGTTGCATATCCTTACCCTAAAATCTTGCTATATTAAAAGGACACTTTCTGGAGGGCATGCGCAAAGATCCACTCTTTCGAGGTTACCTGAAACATCACTTCTATTCTTAAGTCCCTATTAAATGTTTCTTTATGAGAAACTGAATTTGTCGCCTCTTTCTTCAGCCTCTCAGCCTCTTCAGCCTTTGGAGGTATGTTGGCATATACCTGCTCACCATGGAGCAGACTGAAAAAATGTAAGCCTTTGACAATAAGTCAAGTGTAAAATAAAATGGGAATTCTTTAACATTGCTGGTAGAATTTTAAGTATTAAAACGTTTTGAGAACAGTTAGGCAACATCTGGTAAAGATGAAGATCCACACATTCTGTAACCCAGCACTCTTCAGATATAGGTATACACTCTAGAGAAACACATAGACATCTGAACAAAGAAATATCTACAACTGTGTTCTTTGAAGCATTTTTTTGTAACAGTAAAACATTAAGTGCAATGTAAATAACCAATGTCATGAAGTTTTTCCCCTATTTTTGTTTTCTTCTAGTAGTTTTATAGCTATGGGCCTTATATTTAAGTCTTTAATTCATTTTGAGTTTATTGTTGTACATGGTGAGAAATACAGGTCTATTTTAATTCTGCTGCATGTGGATATTCAGCTTTCCCAGCATTGTTTATTGAAGAGACTATCCTTTCTCCAACTTTTTCTTGACACCTTTTCGAAAAATTAGTTCACAGTAGATGCATGGGTTTATTTCTGAGTTTTCTATCCTGTTTCATTGGTCAGTGTCTGTTTTTATGCTAGTACCATGTTGTTTGATATAAGTGCTTTGAAATCAGGGAATGTGTTGCCTCCAGCTTTGTTCTTTTTGCTCAAGATTGTTTTGGCTATTCAAAGTCTCTTGTGATTCCATACAGATTTAAGGATTATCTTTTTCCAGTTTTGTGAATTGGAATTGAGATAGGGATTGCATTGAATCTGTAGATCACTTTGAGTGGTATAGATATTTCATATTAATTCTTCTAATCCATGAACATGGGATATTACTATTTATCTCCTCAATTTCTCTCATAGCTGTTTTATAGTTTTCAGTATATAGGTCTTTTACCACCTTACTAAATTTACACCTAATGGCCAGGCACAGTGGCTCACACCTGTAATCCTGGCACTTTGGGAAGTGAAGGTTAGAGGACTGCTTGATCCCGGCAGTTCAAGACCAGCCTGGCCAACATAGTGAAACCTTGTTTCTACAAAAATAAAAAATAAAAAAGATTAGCCCAGCACAGTAGTGTACACCTGTAGTCCCAGTTACTCAGGTGGCTGAGGCAGAAGGATCACCTGAGCCTGGGAGGTCAAGGCTGCAGTGAGGTGTAATCATGCCACTCCACTCCAACCTGGATGACAGAGTGATACTCTGATTATAAAATAAAAATAAAATAAAAAGCATGTAAGTATTTGATTTTCTTTGTTGCTATTGTAAATGGAATTGTTTTCTTAATTTCCTTTTCAGTTAGTTTATTAGCATATAGGATGCTATTGACTTTTGTATATTGATTTTGTATTCTGCAACTTTACTGAATTTATCAGTTCTAATAGTTTTTTAGTGGTATATTAAACATATTAACATATTAGTGGTATATTAAACATATTAAACATATATTATATACATATACATATATATACAAACATATATATATATATATATATATATATATATTAGCTAAAATTCCAATACTATTTTGAAAGAAAGTAGTGAGAGTGGGCAGCCTTGTCACCGATCTTAGAGGAAAAGCTTTCACCTTGTCACTGTTGAGAATGTTAGCCATATATGGTCTTTATTCTGTTAAGACATATTACCTTGTTACCTAATTTGTTGAACGTTTTTTATCATGAAAAGTTATTGATTTTTTCAAAGGTTTTTTGCATCTATTGAGATGATCGTATAATTTTTACCCTTTAGTTAATGCAGTATGTCACAATTATTGATATGCATATGTTGAATGACTTTGCATTCCAGGGATAAATCTCATTTAATCAAGGTGAATGAATATTTTAATGTTTGCTAATATTTTGTAGAGGATTTATGCATCTATAATATAATTTTAGTATAATTTTCTTTTCCTGTAGTGTCTTTGTCTAGCTTTGGTATCAGAGTAATAATAGGTTTATAAAATGAGTTTGAAGCTGGGCACGGTGGCTCATGCCTGTAATCTCAGCACTTTGGGAGGTGGAGGCGAGAGGATTACCTGAGCCCAGAGTTTCAAGACCAGCCTGGGCAACTTGGAGAGACCTCATCTCTACAATAAATCAAAAAAATTAGTCAGGCATGGTGCCATGCACCTGTAGTTCCAGCTACTTGGAAGGCTGAGGTGGAAGGATCCATCACCTGAACCCAGCAGGTCGAGGCTGTGGTGGCCGTGAGCGTGCCACTGCACTCCAGCCGGAGACAGAGTGAGACTCCTATTCAAAAAATTAAAATAAAATAAAATGAGTTTGAAAGAATTGTTTTATTTCTATTTTTGTGAAGAGTTTGAGAAGAATTTGTTTTAGTTTTTCTTTAAATGTTTGGTAGAATTCGGCAGTGATGTAGAATTCAGCAGTGGTGCCATCTAGTCCTGGGATTTTCTTTGGTGGGAAACTTTTTATTATTGATTCAGTCTTCTTTCTTATTAATTGATCTGCTCAATTTTTTTTTGTTTATTCATGATTGAGTCTTGGTAGGGTGTATGTGTCTAGGAATATATCCATTTTTTATAGATTATCCAATTTGTTGGAATATAATTGCTCACAGTAGTTTCTTATGATCGTTTGTATTTTGGTGATATCTGTTGCAATGTCTACTCTTTCATTTCTGACTTTATTTTTTGAGTAGTCTCTTGTTTTTCTAATTAATCCAGCTAAGGGTTTGCCAATTTTGTTTATCTTTCAGAAAATCAATTCTTAATTGTTCACTATTTCTATTGTTTTTCTAGTCTCTGTTCCATTTATTTCTGCTCTGATTTTTATTATTTCTGTCTTCTAACTTTGAGCTTAGTTTATTCTTATTTTTCTAGTTTCTTGAATTTTAATTTTGGATTTACTTTAATTTTTTTATCTAGGCATTTATTTTTATAAATTTCTCTGCTTTAATTGCCTGCCATAAGTTTTGGTGTGTTGTCTTTCCATTTTCATTTGTCTCAAGGTATTTTTTAAATTTCCTTTTTACTTTCTTCTGTGACCCATTGATTGTTTAGGAGCATGTTGTTTAATTTCCACATATTTCTGTACTTTCCAAGATTTATCTTGTTATTAATTTATAATTTCATGCCACAGTGATGTGAAAAGACACTTGATATGATTTCAGTCCTCTAAATTTGTAACGATTTGTTTAGAGGACTAACACATTATCTATTCTGGAGAATGTTCCATATGCACTGTAAGAAGAATGTGTATTTTATTGCTGTTAGATGCAGTGTTCTGTATATTTCTGTCAAGTTCATTTGGTCTTAAGTGTAATTCAAGTCCATTGCTTCTTTAATGATTTTCTGTCTCGATCTTCTGTCCATGTCCCTTACTATAATACTATTGCAGATTCCCTTCAGATCATTTAATAATTGCTTCATGTATTTAGGTGCTCTGATGTTGGGTGCATATATATTTACAATTATTATGTCTTCTTGGTGAATTAACCCCTTTATCATTCTGTGACAAGTTTCCTTGTCTCTTTTCATAGTTTTTGACTTAAAGTCCATTTTGTCTAATATAAATATACCTAGTCCTGCCTCTTTTTCCATTTCTTCACTTTCAGTCTGTGTGTGTTCTTACTACTAAAATGAGCCTCTTATATGATTAGATCTTGTTATTTTATCCATTCAGCCACTCTGTGTAGTTTATTGCAGAATTAAGCCCATTTACATGCAAAGTAACTATTGATAGGTAAGGGCTTGCTACTACAATTTTATAATTTATTTTCTGATTGTTTTGTAGGTCCATTGTTTCTTTTTTCCTCTCCAGCAATATTCCTTTGTGGTTTGATGGTTTTCTGTGCTTATATGCTTTGAATTCTTTTTATATTTCGTGCAACTACTCACAAGGGTGAGGATTACATAATATAGCTTTGTTAGGCATATACTATATAGGTTATCCTTAAAACAGATTATTTTATGCTAATTACAACCTGTCTTTAATTGCATACGAAAACACTATGTTTTCAGTTTTTCCTGCCCACTTTTTATAACTTTGATGTCAGAATTTACATTTGTTTTTGTAATTTGTATCCCTTAACAGTTTGTTGTAGCTACAGTTGTTCTTGCGGTTTTGTCTTTTAACTCTCCTAGTAGGGATAAAATGGCTTTACATTCTACCTTTGCAATATTGGAGAACTCTGAGTATGACTGTGTATTACTTATACCATTAATTTTTTTAAATTTCCTGTGTTTGGGGAGTTAATTAGAAGTATTTTGTTTCAACCTACAAAACTTCCTTTAACAATTTCTGCAGAGCAGACTTAATGGTGATGAACTCCCTCAGTGTTTGTCTGAGAGAGTTTTTATTTCACCCTTATTTCTAAATGACAACCTACTGGGTACAGTAGTCTTGGTTGTCAGGTTTTTTTTCCCCTTTCAGTACTTTGAATATCTCATCCCACTCTCTCCTGGCCTAAAGAATTTTTTTGAGAAATCTACTGAAGGCCTCATTGGGTTCTCTCAAAAGATTTGTTTCTTATCTCTAGCTGCTTTCTGCATTTTTTCATTGTCTGATTTTTGATAATTTGATTATGATATTTGAATTCCTTTTTGATTGGTAACCTCTGAGATTCTTTTTTTTAAAATTTATTTATTTATTATAAAGATATGGGGTACAATTCAAATACAAACATTGATCATGCAGGTACCCTTGTTGATGAGGTATGCCCCTCCCTCCCCTAGCAGTTTCCCTCAACTGCCAGTTCCACCCCCCACCTCCCCTGAGAGTTTTCCACTACTGCCAATCACTTTCTTATGGCATTATAATTGTTCAAGGTCACCTTATGAGTGAGAACATATGGAACTCAGTTCTTTGTTTCTGTAATAAATCACTGAGTATGATAGACTCCAAGTCCATCCAATTTGCTGCAAAGTCCATATATTTGTCCTTCTTTATGGCTGCATAATATTCCATTGTGTATATGTACCACATTTTTTTATCCAGTCCAGCTTCGATTGGCAATACGGTCGGTTCCATGTTTTTGCTATTGTGAATAGAGCTGCAGCAAACATAGTAACGTGCACAGGTATCTTTTTCATAGAATAATTTGAGTTCCTCTGGGTATATTCCCAATAGGGGAATTGCTGGGTCATATGGAAGGTCAATTTCTAGTTCTTTCAGGAATCTTCAGACTGTTTTCCAGAGAGGTTGTACAAATTTGCATTCCCACCAGCAGTGTAGAAGCATTCCTTTTTCTCCACATCCTTGCCAGCATCTGTTGTTGTTTGTTTTATTAATGATGGGCATTCTTACAGGAGTTAGGTGGTATCTCAATGTGGTTTTGATTTGCATTTCTCTGATGATAAATGAAGCTGAGCACTTTTTCATGTGTCTGTTGGCTGCCCGTATATCTTCTTTTGAGAAGTGTCCATTCATGTCTTTTGCCCACTTTTTAAAGGGACTGTTTGTTTTTTTCCCTGCAGTGCATTTGAGTTCCTTGTAGATCCTAGATGTTAGGTCTTTGTCAGATATACAGTTAACAAATATTTTTTCCCATTCTGTGGGGTGTCGACCTCTGAGATTCTTATATCTGGATATTGTCTTTCTCCAGACTTGGTAAATTTTCAGCCATTATTTCCTTAAATATGCTGTCTCTTCCTTCAGAAGCTCCTATTATGCAATGCTTAGTTCAACTGATGGTGTCTCATAATTCCCATAGGCCTTCTTCATTCTTTTACATTCTTTTCCTTTTTTGCTCTTCTGATTGGATAGTTTCAAATGTCCCATCTTTGAGTTCACTGATTCGTCCTTCTGCTCAATCAAGTGTGCTGTTGAAGTTTTCTACTCGATTTTTAAGTTCTGTTATTATATTCTTTATCTCTAGGTTTTCTATTTTTATTTTTCTATCTTTTTGTCAAACTTGTCATTTGCTCATGAAATGTTTTTCAGACTTATTTAATTTTCTATCTGTATTTTCATGTGGCTTCCTGAACTTCTTTAAGAGTATAATTCTGAGCCAGGCTCGGTGGCTCAACCTGTAATCCCATGCCTTTGGGAGGCTAAGGTGAGTGGATTGCCTGAGCCCACGGGTTCGAGACCCGCCTGGGCAACTTGGCGAGACCTCATCTCTACAATAAATCAAAAAATGAGCCGGGCATGATAGCACGCGCCTATAGTTCCAGCTACTTGGAAGGCTGAGGAGAAAGGATCACCGGAGCCCAGCAGGTCGAGGCTGCAGTGGCTGGGAATGGCCACTGCACTCCAGTCTGGGTGACAGAGTGAGACTCCAACTCAAAAAAAAAGAAAAGAAAAGAAGCAGACATAGTAAAGGTATTAGGCAGGGGAAATAAAAAGAGCAAAGTCTGAGAGTACAAAATACTCCTCACCTCACTCCTTCACTCCCTGCTGCCAATTCAGATATGTTTTGTGCAGAAGGGGTGATATTTCCACAGTGGTAAGAAGGTTGATGTGCCTGGAAGATAGGTGGAGTCAGTAGTCCTGCAATGTGAGGATGAAAAACAGGTTGGGCCTGGGTGTGAAGGGCTGTGGGTGCTAGTGCTAATTAGTAGTTTACCCTATATTCAGTGCTGCTCTCCTGAAGATCAGGAAGTGACATCTCATAGAAAGGTAAGTCTGGCAGCATCAACAAGGTGGATAAAGGGAGGGACAATGGAAAACCTGTCATTCAAGAGGAGCAGTTTAGCTGAGAGATGATAACCCTCAGGGATGGTTCCAGGTCGGACATTTCCAGATAGGACTGATAGAACATGATGGCCATTTATCCCCATGGCCTGCCACGATCAGTGTATGAACTTTATAGCCAGGCCAGCAGAGTTCAGTCTGATTCTGTCGCACTAGCTCTGATTCCGAGCAAAAGGTATACAAATGGGCCTAATGCCACTTACTTATTTTTTGCAAAGATTAAATGATGCAATATATGTAAATATAATATAGTGCCTAGCACAAAATAATTGACACAGAATAGTGCCCTTCAGCTGCTGTTCAAGGCCTCTCATAATTTGATTTACATGGACCTTTCTAGGCAAATGACCCACTCTTTGCTTTCATCCCCTCCCTCCAAAAAAGATAGGGCTTTTTTGATGTAGACATTTATTGCTTATACCCTTCCCTTAGTACTGCTTTTGCTGCATAATATCTCACAGGTTTTGGTATGTTGTGTTACTATTTTCATTTGTTTTAAGGAATTTTAAAATTGTCTTCTTAATTTCTTCATTGGCCTACTGGTCATTAGGGAGCATGTTGTTTAAGTTCCATGTGTTTGTACAGTTTCCAAAGTTGTTCTTGTTACTGATTTCTAGTTTTGTTCCATTATGGTCAGAAAAGATACTTATTATTTCAATTTTTTAAAAATTTGCTAAGACTTATTTTGTGTTCTGTCATATATGTCTATCCTGGAGAATGTTCCCTGTAGAAAAATGTGTATTTTGCAGCTATTGGATGGCATATTCTATAAATGTCTGTTAGGTCCATTTTTTTTAAAATGTCATTTAAATACCTTGTGTCTTTGTTGATTTTCTGCCTAGATGATCTATCTAGTGCTGAGAGTGGGATGTTGACATTCTCTCCTATTACTGTATTGGAGTCTATCTGTCCCCAATAAACAACCTAATGATGCACCTCTAGAAACTAGAAAAACAAGAACAAACTAAATTTAAAATTAGTAGAAAGAATAAAAATCGAGCAGAAATAAACAAAATAGAGACACACACACAAAAAGATACAAATCAATGAAATGAAGTTGGTTTCTTTGAAAAAATAAACAAAATTGAAAAACCATTAGCTAAACTGAGAAAAAGGGAGAAAACCCAAACAAATAAAATCAGAAATAAAAGAGACGTTAACGTATACCACAAAAAATACAGGTCTATTCACCATTTCTCAGATATGTCTGTTTCTTTCTCATCTCTAAGTCTTTGCTCATACTATTTATTTTCTTGGAATAACGTTCCTCTCCTCAGTTTTCATTGCTACCTATGAAAGTTAATTCTCCTCAAGCTCTCTGTTTCAAATAATACCTCTTTAAGAACACATCCTTGGCCAGGCTCGGTGGCTCAGCCTGTAATTCTACGCTTTGGGAGGCCGAGGTGAGTGAATTGCCTGAGCCCACGGGTTTGAGACCCGCCTGGGCAACTTGGCGAGACCTCATCTCTACAATAAATCAAAAAAGTTAGCCAGGTATGGTAGCACGTGCCTGTAGTTTCAGCTACTTGGAAGGCTGAGGCGGAAGGATCGCCGGAGCCCAGCAGGTTGAGGCTGCGGTGGCCGGGAGTGTGCCACTGCACTCCAGTCTGGGTGACAGAGTGAGACTCCAACTCAAAAAAATAAAAATAAAAGATAAAAAATAAATAAATAAAACTCAAAAAATAAATAGATAAATAAATAAGACCCCTACTCATTGCCATACACAAAAGTCAATTCTAAATGAATCAAAAACCTAAATGTAAAATTTCAAACTATAAGAACCTTAGAAAATGCAGGAGACACCCTTACAGAAATTGGAACTGGCAATCGATTCCTGATCAAAACCCTAAGTGTCCATACCATAAGAGATAAGATAGACAAGTTGATACTCATCAAACTAATAATTTTCTGCAAAGCAAAAGAAACCATCAGGATTGCTGGGAGACAAGCTACAGACTGGGAAAGAATAATTGCCAACTCTATATATGACAAAGGCCTAACATCTAGAATCTACAAGGAAATTAAATGTGCCGTAAAGAAAAAAGCAAACAGCCCTATCAAAAAATGGGCAAAAGGTATGAATAGACACTTCTCAAGAGAAGATATATGAGCCACCAACAGATACATAAAAAAATGCTCAGCCTCACTAATCATCAAAGAAATGCAAATTAAAACCACACTAAGATACAACCTAGCTCCAGTCAGGATGGTCATCATCAATAACTCAAAAAAAAAAAAAAAGAACACATCTTTAGTATCCCAAGTGGAAGTTAACTTTCCTTCTGTTAAACTGCCAAAGTACTTTATTAGAATCACTCTAATGGCCTTACAATATATTGCACTTTATCTAACTATTTGGGATATATATGTTTCTCTCTTGTAGGTAGCATCTGGTTAATTATTCTGCTCATTATAGTACTTAATTCAGTGTACAATGTTATCAAAAGTAGATATGTAACAAATTAATATGATTGACGGATAGAGATGAGAGCAATCAGTTGAGTGCTAGATATAGGAGATGGAGGATAGAAAATTAGTGGGGATGTATTGCTGCCAATCCTAATTTCATTGCTGTTATTTCTAGATCTATCTTTGTAATTCATAGTTCCTCCATAGCATTTAGATATGGCAAAATTCAACATATGGGGCCAGTAAGGTGTGTTTCAGACAACACTATCTTACCAATTGGCTATGTTGTATCTTGTGTTCAATTTTTCTGTGAACCTAAAACTGTTCTTAAAAAAAAAAATCAATTAAAGAAAATCAAATTATCTGATTAAGTGGAACACAATGACATTTTTCACTTAGAAGTTTTAACTTCTGGCCGGGCTCGGTGGCTCAACCTGTAATCCTATCACTTTGGGAGGCCAAGTCAAGTGGATTGCCTGAGCCCGTGGGTTTGAGACCCACCCAGGCAACTTGGAGAGACCTCGTCTCTACAATAAATCAAAAATTAGCCGGGTGTGGTAGCATACACCTGTAGTTCCAGCTACTTGGAAGGCAGAGGCAGAAGGATAGCTGGAGCTCAGCAGGTCAAGGCTGTGGTGGGAGCATGCCATTGCACTCCAGTCTGGGCAACAGACTCCAACTCAAAAAAAAAAAAAAATTTAACTTCTTAAATATGCATAGCTTAGCTTTATGAAATTAGTTTGTGGTCCCCTTTATGTACAGCAAAAGGCATTAGGGGAAGATAATGCTGAATTAAGCAGCAGGAAAAACAGCCTGCAAGTAAAACTTATAAAGAAAAAATGGGACCAGGCACGTGGCTCATGCCTGTAATCCCAGCAAATTTGGGAGGCCAAGGCAGGAGGATCCCCTGAGCCCAAGATTTTGAGACCAGCCTAGGCAACATAGCAAGACCTTGTCTCTACAAAAAATTTTTTTAAATTAAATTAAAAAGCCAAGTGTAGTGGTATGCACCTGTAGTACCAGCTACTAAGGAAGCTGATGAGGAAGGATCATCTGAGTTCAGGAGGTCGAGGCTATGGTGAGCTGTGATCGTGCCACTACACTCCAGTCTGAACGACAAAATGAGACCCTGACTCAAAAAATACCATGACACTTGTGTAATGGACAACTAGATGTGGTGGGTTTTTTTTCTGTTTTTTGTGGGTTTTTTTTGACTTTTTTTCTGTTAAGGAAAGCAGTTTTTGAAAAAGAGTGTCTAATATTCATATTTTAGAATAAAAAAACCTCTGCATACTGTAATTTACGTGAAAGGTGTTTATTTTCCTTTTAACAATATTAAAACAAATAAATTATTTGCAGTTCAGTAATACAATGGGCACATAATAGAGTCAACCTTTCAAAAGTCACTTTTGGTGTAATCACAGTAAAATAGTACAATTAGACAATTATTTCCCTTGACACCTCATAAAATTGCCTACTCATTTCACATTCTTCTTTTAATGTTCTTCATTGAATTGCTTCATTTTATAAAAATTCAAAGTTCCATCATAAAATGTACCCATCACCATCATAAATTGACTTATTTCAATTCTATTTACTATTAAGCCTATCACCAAGCATCACACTTCAAAGACACTTACAAATGCTTCCTTACTTCAAGTGTAAAACTAATTATTCGCCCACAGAGTCATAAGAAAGTATTTTATTTTATTTATTTATTTTTTTTGAGTCGGAGTCTCACTTCGTCACCCAAGCTAGAGTGCAATGGCACGCTCACAGCCACTGCAGCCTCGACCTGTTGGGCTCAGGCGATCCTTCCACTTCAGCCTTCCAAGTAACTGGAACAACAGGTACATGCCACCACTCCTGGCTTATTTTTTTATTTATTGTAAGAGACGAGGCCAAGTTGCCCAGGCTGGTCTTGAACCCCTGAGCTCGGGCAGTACTCTCACTCCGCCTACCAAAGTGCTGGGATTACAAGCATGAGCCACTGCACCCAGCAAAAAAGTACTTTAAATAGCCAAATATAAATGAAATGGAGCTTGTGATATAAATCTTCTAAGAAAAAAAGTTGGATAAGCCAGAGGGGCTTTTTTTGTCACTGTTACTGTTTATTGTTTATAAAGGGTCCTCTTTTGTTGTTATTTTTAATGACACAATGTTAACTGTATTATTTTATTTAAAAAGACTTTAAAGTGCTTTTTTAGAAAACAGGCAGGATCTAGTTTTTTTAATAAATAGTACAATGTGAAGATAGCTTCCCAATGCTAAATCAAAATAAACACGTTCTCTAAAGAACATCCACAATTACTCTCAATTTTATCATAGATATATGCACAGAGAATCATAAGTATCAGTTCACCTGATTATATTAATTTTCTTATAAAGAAAAATACCTTTCATATATCCTTGCACAAAGATACTATTACTACATATGATTAATGTTGAAACCAACTAGCTTAAGAAATGTTCAAGAAATTTTGAACCCTATGTTCATTCTTTTTCAAGTTTATAATAAAATTAAGAAATTATAAAATGCTAGATATAAAAGTTTGTTATAAATTGAAAGCTATATTGAATATGAGGGCTGAGGGTATATCTTTCTCAATAAATAAATGCAATATAAGCAGTACGTTTTTAATTCCTGATTTTTTTAGAGTTAATATGAATTGCAAGATTTGATTAGACAATTCTGATATAATAGTAGAACTCAAATTATCTCACACATAATCTGAAAAATATCAGATGTAATTGACAGTGATTTTTAAAAATGTAAACATTTCCTTTCATTTGTGCGTTGTGTTACAGTTTAGAAGAAGTCCATGTATAACACAATTAAATATTATCTTAATTTAAATCTCTACATAGTCATGGTAAGAATAGCCATAAACAAAAGTCAAAATTGCATTCTTGATTTTTTTAAAATGCAAAACAGTATTGAGACACCATCAACAATTTGCTAACTTATTTTTCTTAATCTATTATATCAACATGCATATTTTCATAAAGACCTATAGATACTATATACAATAGTATAACATATAGACTCTTCAATCAAAAGTTTCTATTGTGCAAATGTGCTGAAATAGAATTTCCCTGAGATGATTTGTCTTGCTGGTCCACAGAAGTCACTGTAAAGCTGTATTCAGATTTAATTTGAATTATAATTTAATCTGACATCCATTTTAAATAAATTTTAATTTTTGTTGTTGCTGGATTTTTTTTGTTTTGTTTTGGTTTTTGAGTTGGAGTCTCACTCTGTCACCCAGGCTGGAGTGCAGTGGCAGGTTCACAGCCACTGTCTCGACCTGCTGGGCTCAGGTGATCCTTCTGCCTCAGCCTTCCAAGTAGCTGGAAGCACAGGCATATGCCACCACACCTGGCTAATTTTTTTATTTATTGTAGAGACAAGGTCTCACCATGTTGCTCAGGTTGGTCTGAGCTCAGGCAATCCTCTCACCTCTCCCTCCCAAAGTGCTGGGATTACAGGCTTGAGCCACTGCGCCCAATTGTTTTAATTTTTTTTAATCAGAAATGTATTTGTGCAAATATTTCTTTTAAGTGGACTGTTTATAAATTTGCTACTAAAACAATGTAATCTGAAAACTTGTTTAGAACGAAATATTTTGGAAACATACAAAGATGCACGTGAATGGCTACTTTAGAAATAACTTTCAGCCGGGCATGGTGGCTCACACCTGTAATTCCAGCACTTTGGGAGGTGGAGACAAGAGGATTGCCTGAGTCCAGAGGTTCGAGACCAGCCTGGGCAAATTGGCAAGACTTTGTCTCTAAAATAAATCAAAAAATTAGCTGGACATGGTGGTACACATGTCATTCCAGCTACTTGGAAGGCTGAGACGGAAGGATCACCTGAGCCCAGCAGGCCGAGGTTGTAGTGCTGTGAGCATGCCACTGCACTTCAGCCTGGACAACAGAGTGAGACTCCAACTCAGAAAAAAAGAAAGAAGGAAAGAAGAAAGAAAGAAAGAAAGAAAGAAAGAAAGAAAGAAAGAAAGAAAGAAAGAAAGAAAGAAAGAAAGAAAGAAAGAAAGAAAGAAAGAAAGAAACTTTCATGTTATCTCTTCAAGTGCAAATCTATACTTTTAAGATGTATGAACATTTAACTACTTCAAAAAAAGTATTTAAAAAGCAAAAAAGCTTCCCAAACATCCACATTGTTCATGTCAGAAGATTTTTACATTTTTAAAGATCAGACAAGCATTAATTAGTTCAAAAGATTGGCTCTTTTTCTTTCATTTACATAACCAAGCAGGCTCTTACTCGAGTATGTTTAATTAGGAAGCCATTCACATGAAATAACTTCTCATTGAACGTTCTCAGAAATGTTGCTGAGATAATCTTCAGACTTCATTATAAAATTTGTCCATTCCTGACAAATGTCCTCCATGGAGAATTCTTCACCACCATATTCCAGAGGAAGAATGTCTGGGAAGTGCTGAAGTAAGCTTTGTTTGTAATTATTCCCATGCATATGCATCTGAAATAGCCAAAACATTTTAGAAGGTATTCCCTTGACCTCTCACTATGTTAGATGCATTTCCAATGGAAAACCAACCTTATAAAACAAAGTACTCTAAAAACTTCTAAAATAGGAGAATATGTATAGACACTACATCCTTTATTCCTCTGCTTATGAATCTAGGGGTTTCACTTATGTTTAGTTTGTGCTCTTGTGAATCGAATGATTTTACTGTTTTCTTAAATTTGCATTCTTATCATTGCAGAAAATTTATAAAAAGATATGCCTTTTCTCAAAACTAGAATTTTGAACACTAAATAAAATTATTTTAAAAATTCTAACCCTGATGTACAGGTTATTCTTACTAAACTAACTTATATCCAGGGACTATTCTATAGATTATAAAAGTTTACTAGCTGATATTAATTAATTAATTAATATATATCTGAGTAGGTATACACAATTTGGTATGTGAAGTGTGTATTTATGTGGTATAGTAGATAGATATGCTTGGCTAGTACAAAACTAGTAAGCAATTATGATGATTGAGAGCCTTACATTTTCAAATACTTTAAACTATAAAAATTGATCATAGTATGCCCTGAAGTTAAGATAAAGCCATAGAAATTTGAACCAAAAGCATATCTTGCTAAAATAAATAACTAACCTTTTCCATTTGCTGGGGCAAACTGTTCATCCGTGCATTCAACAATCATTTAATAAGCTCCCACTTGCTAGAAAAACTACATAGTCATATGCTGAAGAATGAAACTGGACCCCCAACTTTTCACCATAAACAAAAATTAACAAAGTGAATTAAAGGCCTAAACGTAAGACCTGAAACTATAAAAATCCTAGAAGAAAAGCTAGAAAAAAACTCTTCTGGACACTGGCCTAGGCAAAGAATTTATGACCAAGTCTTCAAAAGAAAACACAATGAAAACAAAAATAGATAAATGGCACTTAATTAAACTAAAAAGCTTCTGCACAGAAAAAGAAACAATCACCAGAGTAAACAATCTACAGAATGGGAAAAATATTTGCAAACGATGCATCCAACAAAAGGCTAATATCCAGAATCTACAAGGAACTCAGACAACGCAACAAGAAACAAAAAGAAAATTTCATTAAAAAATGGGCAAAGGGCTGGGTGCTGTGGCTCATGTCTGTAATCCCATTACTTTGGGAGACTGAGGTAGGAGGATTACTTGAGCCCAGGAGTTCAAGACCAGCCTGGGCAACATAGAGACCTCTACAAAAATACTAAAAATCTAATTGGGTTTGGTGGCACTCACCTGTAATTCCAGCTACTTGGGAGGCTAAGGAGGAAGGATCACCTGAGCCCGGAGGTCAAGGTGTGAGCCATGACCATGCACTCTACTCCAGACTAGACAACATAATGAGACCCTGACTCATTTTTTTAAAAAAAGTGGGTAAAGGATATGAACGGAGACATTTTTCAAAAGAAGACATACAAGTGGACAACAAACATGGAAAAATTCTCAACATTCCTATTCATCAGAGAAATGCAAATTAGAACCACAATAAGATACTTTCTTACACCAGTCAGAATTGCTATCATTAAAAAGCCTAAAAACGATGGATGTTGGCCAGGATGTGGAGAAAAGATAATGCTTATACACTGTTGGTGGGAATATAAATGAGTACAACTTTTGTGGAAAACAGTGTGGAGATTGCCTATGACCATTATCCTAGTAAAACAACTCAAGTAGTCAAATACCTCATGTTCTCACTTATAAATGAGGGCTAAGCAATGGCTACACATGAATATATGAAGTGGAAAAATTGACATTAGAGACTACAAAAGGTGGGAAAGTAGGAAAGGGGCTAGGGTTGAAAATTACCTGTTAGGTACAATGTTCACTGTTGGGTTGATGAGTACATTTAAAGCCCACACTTCACTGCTGGGCAACATACACATGTAAGAAACCTGTTCTTATACCCCCTAAATATAGTAAAAGTAATAACAATATTTAAAGACAAAAATAAGCACCTGCTATGTGCTAGGATGGGAGGATTAAGTAATGAAATAAGTATCCTATACTCAGGAAGCTCACAATCCCAATCCTTAATTTTTTTCTGAAATATTTAAAATATTATCAGTTAGTCAAGAACAACTTCTGGGGAGGGAGGGGCACACCTCATCAACAAGGGTACCTCCATAATGAACATTTGTATACCTAGCCCTGAATTGTACCCCACATCTTTAAAATTAAAAAAAAAAAGAATAACTTCTATCTCCTCACAAAAAAAGCAAAAATAAACAAAACAAAAACAATGTATAGGGTGTTGCCAGAAAGTCAAAAAGGGAAAAAAGTGGCTAGATTGGGATTTTTACCTATTTTGGTAAGTCTGTTTCATAATCACTAACTTTCACAGAAGTGCTTCACCTAACTTCTCAATTGTTTTCTTTTTCTTTCTTTTATGTCCATATTCCATGTATTAGGCTCAATTTATTCTTGCTTTTGTTTTATTTGTCCAAAATATAACTCAAGATGGGAATGCATATTAAGAGTTAAACAGAATGACCAGCTGTTATCAAGTGACAGTGAAGAGTAGGAAAAAAAACTGAATTTTATAAAAATCCTAGAATCAGCCGGGCTCGGTGGCTCAGCCTGTAATCCCGCGCCTTTGGGAGGCTGAGGTAAGTGGATTGCCCGAGCCTGTGGGTTCGAGACCCGCCTGGGCAACTTCGTGAGACCTCATCTCTACAATAAATAAAAAAATTAGCTGGGCATGGTAGCACACGCCTGTAGTTCCAGCTACTTGGAAGGCTGAGGCGGAAGGATTGCCGGAGCCCAGCAGGTCGAGGCTGCGGTGGCCGGGAGCAGCCACTGTACTCCAGTCTGGGCGACAGAGTGAGACTCCAACTCAAAAATTAATTAATTAATTAATTTTAAAAAAAAATCCTAGAATCAAAAGTGATAAAAGTGGTCTTCACTAAAACAGATAGTTCAAAGTGGCTTTTCTTGAAGACAGATCCACCCACTGGATTACCTTTAAAGAAACTCTAGGGGCACAATTTTCAACCAGGTACAAAATGTTGTATTTTCCTTAATATGACAAAATACAGTTTTCAAAATTCAAATATTCATGTTATCACTATTGATATTGAAATAATTTTTTCATATGGAATTCTTTTGTTATTCTGTAAATGGCAACAAAACTTTCCCTTTTGAAAACTGTTACAAACCCACATTATCACTTATATATAAATACTATATCCTATAGCTGATCATTAATTAGGTTATAAGTCAAAAAAGTTTATCCCAGCGTGCCTTCCTGCCCCATTCATCCGGAGTGACAGTGCGGTCTCTGCCAGCCGCACTGAGTAAAGAAGGGAGCAGTGAAATCATTGTGTGTTGCCTGAGAGGGCGTCAGACTCAATTCCCAAGGTAATTTTCACCCCTCAAAACACAAATATACTAAGAGGGCTCCCTCACAGAAATGAAAAACAAATCAATCATTCTGAGCTCATTTCAAATACAGAAAAAGTATGGCACAGATGTAAGCCACGACCCGGTTTTCTTTAATGATCCTGACTCTGGTATCCCACAGGTCAGCATGAAGTGTGTCCCTCAGACTCTACAGACTGTCTTCCTTATTTCAATCCGTCCTGCTCCAAGCACAGCACAAGACATGACTCGAGAGCAATCATAAACATCAGGCCCGTTTGGCACGATGATACAATTGGGGAAAACAAACCAGAGAGTCGGCCACCAGTTCCCAGCCCAGACCCCCGCCTGGATCACTGCTCTCTTTCCAAAGGATGGGATGGGCGAGGGGCTTGGCTGTGGAGCACCAAAGATGCAAGCCTGACAGGCTAGAGCGGGCCGCCCCTGCCCGGGGTCCGGCCTTGCTGTTACGCGGTCTCGAACTCGTTGATCCGCTGCTTGGTGTTGCCCTGCCGATCGGCCGCAGCGCCTTATCCCGGCCCTGCCTCATGTTCTCGTTGTGGATGGTGTCACTGTGGGTCCCCTAGTTCTCGTCCCTGGCCTGGGCAGCTCATGGCTCTGCGGAAGCAGCTGCCGCTGAGCTCCTTTCTCTGGCCTCGAGTATGCGCTTCTCGTTGCGGTCGTCCAGGACACCCTCGCCGGACAGCTCCACGCTGCAGCAGCCCCTTTGCTCCACCCTGGACGTGGGAACTCACGGGCGCCGACGCGGGGGAGGGGGCGGGGGGCAGAGGGGCCGTCATCACCAGGTGGCCCCCTCCTTGGTCTTCACCAGCTGGTCCTGGGCTTCTCTGGCACCGCGCTGCTGATCCTCCATCTCGTCCTTGTCCCTCGCGCCTCGTCCAGGAGGGCAATCTTGGCGGTGTCCTCCGCAAACTTGCCCCCAGCTGCTCCTGGTCCCTGATCTGATCCACGGCCTGTCTCTCCAGCTCTTTCTTGGTCCACAGTGCGGCCACACGGTCAGCCTCTGTCAGCCTCCAGGTGCTCGGCCTCCTTGTGCGTCTGCCTCCAGCTGCAAGGTTCTCTGACTCTGCTCCAAGAATTCTTTCTCTGCCTTTTTTTTTTTTTTCTGAGTTGGAGTCTCACTCTGTCGCCCAGACTGCAGTGCAGTGGCTACTCCCAGCCATCGCAGCCTTGACCTGCTGGGCTCCGGTGATCCTTCTGCCTCAGCCTTCCAAGTAGCTGGATCTACAGGCACACGCTACCACACCCGGCTAATTTTTTTGATTTATTGTAGAGATGAGGTCTCACCAAGTTGCCCAGGCGGGTCTCGAACCTGCGGCCTCAGGCAATTCACTCACCGCAGCCTCCCAAGCCGCGGGATTATAGGCTGAGCCACCGAGCCCGGCTCTCTGCCTTTTTTGGGGGGGTGGGGGGTAGTTAGAGTCTCACTCCATCGCCCAGGCTAGAGTGCAGTGGCACGCTCACGGCCACCCCAGCCTCTACCTGCTGGGTTCCAGCAATCCTTCCACCTCAGCCTTCCAAGTAGCCGGAACTACAGGCACGACCTACCACGCCCAGTTAAGTTTTGATTTATCATAGGGATAAGGTCTCGCCAAGTTGCCAGGGCTGGTCTCGAACCCATGAGCTCAGGCAATCCTCTCACCTCGGCCTCCCAAAGTGCTGGGATGACAGGCTTGGGCCACTGCACCCGGCCTTTCTCTGCCTTCTTGGTCGTCTCCTCAGCCCTGCAGCCTAAGCATCAGCCCCTCCTTCTAGTGCATCATCTGTTCTTTCTCTTGTGCAACAAGTTCCCTCCTTTTCTTCTCAGTTTCCAACTGTTGCGACTCCAACTGCTTCTGGTGCTTCTCCTCCTGTGCCTGGGCCTTCATCTGCAGCACCTCGACGGTGTTGGACTTCCTGAGGCGCATGGACAGCTCATGGCTCCCCATGTAGAGCTGCAGGATCTGCTTGTTAATTCTTAGGCATGGGAGGAGGAGGGCGGTGCATGGACACAAAGTCAGGTGCCTTCTTGTCGATGGGTTTAATGGCAAAAAGTTCGTCATCGAAAGAGGTGTTCCTGATTTCACTCCAAGGGAAGCCAGTCTTTGGGGTCAATGTATCATCCTTCTCATATATATTTAGAACAAGGGCATCGACTCCAAGCCAAAGTCTGCTCCTTTCTTTTTTTTTTTTTTTTTTAATCTCTAAGTATTGATTCCATACACGTCCAGGTCCTGGGCAATCTCCAGGTCCTCCAGCATGGCACTGTCTTTGAACATCCCACGGTGTTCCGTGTGCCACACCTGGATATGGTCCTCCCACTGGTCCCTGGTAGTTTGTGCTGGTTCATGACTCTTTGAGGGATCAGCCGCTCAGACCTGAGGTACCCAGTCTCGAGGATTTCTTTGTTATAGTCCCCAGACTTGGCCTGCACAGCGTAGGACCCCAGGAGCACTGCAGTCTCAGGGGAGCAGTAAATCTCGTCACTAAGAATTCCCTCCTTTACTTGGAAGAAGAACAGTTTCTTGATAACTCCTGGATGAGTTCCTCAGACACATCTTCAGGGTAGAACTTGGCCCAGAACTTGAACTGGAGGGGATTCTCCTTCCTGAGCTCCTGGGCAGACACCTTCTTATCAAGTTTCAGCCAGTTAGGAAATCCTTTATTATCCACTTACTGGAGGCCAAAGTTCCACACTTCCTGGAAGCCGATAGTCTTAACCATCTGGTCAAAAAGCTGGGTCTTCTTCTCCCTTTGTGTCTGGCTAGATTGCAAACTCCAGCTGTGTATCCACAGTGGTAACTTGGGCATTGATCCACAGGCCCTGGCCAGCCAGGAGGCTTCGCTGCCTCCCAGGGCACGCTTCATCTTCTGCGACCTCTAGAGTTGCACCACACTGCCTTGCCATGTTTCCTTTGCACATCTGCCTCTCCTGAGAGGCTGAGCATTCCATAAATGCAAAACCAATCTTCTTTGTGTTGCCCCAGCACCGGGTACATAAAGGCATAGAATAGGGCTTCGATACTTGAGGAAGGAACCATGTGACCAATGACGGAATTCTGACAATGGCTTTGGCATTTTGGGTTCCTGATGGGTTTCCTCACTCCCTCGGAAACGCAACTCTCCAGCAGCAGCAGAGATGGTTCTTCCAGCCGTGACACCCACCGTGCACTGTGCTCCCATAGTCTGTGCATCCACCGCCAACACGCCCAAGAGGCCCCGGACAGTATTTAAACAATTGTTGAGATCTAAGTTGTCAAAGTCTTTTAAGATTTGTTTTGTGTTCAAGGCCTTATATGATACCAATGCCTGTTTAAATAAACGCTCTAAAAATTCTCCTCTACAGATTAATGTGGAAGAATGGTTGACATTCTCAAGAACTAAGACTATTTGCAACCTTTCAAAAATTCTAAGAGATATTAGATATTCACCTGAGCTAAGGCTCCACAAGAAAGGTAAAAGGCATCAGATGTCTTTGCTTTAATTAGTGTAACATTAAGTTACATGCCTCGGGTACGGTGGTTTTCAGTTATGGTGAAACTGTTTAATTATACTTTACTGTTCAATTTTTTTGTTTGTTTGAGTTAGGGTCTCACTCTGTCACCCAGGCTGGAGTGCAGTGGCCCACTCAAGACTCACCACAGCCTCAGACTCCTTGGCTCAATTGATTCTGCCTCAGCCTCCTGAATAGCTGGGACTACAAGGCATGTGCCAGCTTGCCCAGCTAATTTTTTTATTTCTTGTAAAGAGGAAGTCTCACCATGTTGCCCAGGCTGGTCTCAAACTCCTGGACTCAAGTGATCCTCCTGCCTTGGCCTCCCAAAGTGCTGGTTTACAGACAAGAGCCACCATGCCTAGTACTGTTTAATGTTTTAAAGTATTTATTTTTGTTCCCATGCCTAGTACTGTTTAATGTTTTAAAGTATTTCTTTTTGTTTGTATAAATAACACATTCACATGGTTGAAATCAAAACAAGATTAAAAAAAATACACAGTGAGAGGTCTAAGCGCCCAACCTATTCTCATTTTTTTCAGTCCACACCTCCACTCTACACTTATATGGTTCTCTATAAGTAACCATTTATATTATTTTTGGCATATCATTTTAGTGTAACTTTTATGAAAACATAAATATATTCTGATTTCTCCCCTTTTTACACAAAAGGTAGCATACCATAAACATTAGTTCTGCATTTTACTTATTTCCCTTTACAAGACATCCTTCAATTCTTTTTTGTATTCCATTGTGTGTATGTACCATAGTTTATTTAACCAGTCCTCTAATGATGAACACTTGTTGGTTTTCAATTTTTGCTGCAATTAATCCTCTTGTATATGTAATTTTGTTTATATACAGATGTAACTAGGGATAAATTCTACCCTACTAGGAGATAAATTCTGATAACTACTACCACACTGCCCTCTATTGAAAATATAGCAGTTTGCACTCCAACCAGCAATGTATGAGGCTCAGTTACACAACAGCCTTAAACCAATATAATCTTTAAATATTAATTGTTTAAAATTAAAAATAAATTTCCATTTACAAAAATAGTTGGCTTGTTAAGTAAATATTTAAAACAATGGTCTAATATGAGAGAGTGATTGTGAAAAAAGATGTCAAAGCCATCTTTAAAAATATATTTTCTTTTTTTCTTAAGAGATGGGGTCTTCCTATGCTGCTCCCAGGCTAGTCTTGAACTCCTGGATTCAAATGATCCTCCTGTCTCAGCCTCCCAAACTGCTGGGACTACAGGCATGAGCCTCTGTGCCAATCTAAAGGATTTATGTGTATGAAATATATGAAATATATATCCTTTAGATACGGCAATCTTTCTTTTTTTTTTTTAATTAGAGTCTCACTCTGTTGCCCAGGCTGGAGTGCAGTGGCACACTCACAGCCACCCCAGCATCGACCTGCTGGGCTCAGGGGATCCTTCCACCTCAGCCTTCCAAGTAGCCAGAACTACAGGCGTGTGCTACCATGACTGGCTAATTTTTTGATTTGTTGTAGAGATGAGGTCTCACCATGTTGCCCAGGCTGGTCTCGAACCTTCAGGCTCAGGCAATCCACTCGGCTCCGTCTCCCAAAGTGCTGGGATTACAGGCTGAGCCACCAAGCCCAGCCAAGGCAATCTTTAAATGAAAAAGGGTTGAAATGTTTACTGTAGAGGAACAGGGACTGAAATATTTTTACTCACCCGTTCCTTAATTTTTTCAGTCAGGAATGGTTTAATCATGGAAAAGACAGCATGGAAAATTACTGGTTCATTTATCAAATGGATGCCACGAACTTTCAATGGAAAGGAATCCTTTTGAAAATAAAGAAAAACATTTTCTTAACAACAAAATGTAAATAAATATTACAATCTTATTTCTAATGAGAAGTCTCTGCTAAAATTATAGCAGTACCTAAAGTGGGATTTTACTTTCAAACTTATTTATTCCATCAACACAAAAGTCTGGTTTATAATTCACTGTCACTAGATTAAGAACAGATCTCCAAGAAGGTTTTTCCAGCCAGCTACTGGTGGTGCACACCTATAATCCCAGCACTTTGGGAGGTCAAGGTGAAAGAACGTCTTGAGCCCAGGAATTCAATACCAGCCTGGGCAACAGAATGAGACCTTGTCTCTACAAAAAAAAAAATCATCCAGACATGGTAGCACATGCCTGTAGTCCCAGCTACTCAGAGGTTGAAGAGGAAGGATCACCTGAGATCAAGAGGTACAAGCTGCAGTGCGCTGTAATCGTGCCACTGACTCCAGCCTGGGTGACAGAGTGAGACTCCAACTCAAAAAAGAAAAAAAGTATTTGAGAAAGTTTTTCCTTGTGGCTTAGGCAAAGTACTTTAAGAAATACCTGGGCCAGGAGCGGTGGCTCAAGCCTATAATCCCAGCACTTTGAGAGGCCGAGGCAAGAGGATTGCCTGATCCAGTGGGTTGGAGGCCAGCCTGGGCAACATGGTGAGACCTCGTCTCTACAATAAATCAAAAAATTAGATGGTCGTGGTAGGGTGCACCTGTAGTTTCGGCTACTTGGAAAGCTGAGGTGGAAGGATGGCCTGAGCCCAGCAGGTCAAGGCTGCAGTGGCCGGAAGAATGCCACTGCATTCCAGCCTAGGCAGTGGAGTGAGACTCCAACTCACAAAAAAAAAAAAAGAAAAAGAAAAGAAATACCTGTACACTTTTCACCAGAAAATTCCTTTCACATATAAATGTTCTCTTAAGGAACCAATGGGTCATTTGGCCATCTATATTTAATTTTTTCCCATAATTTTTATTTTGAAAAAAAACTTTCATAAAGATTTTTAAAATAGTACAGTAAACATACATTTTTAACATACACTTTGTTTTGTTTTTCTTTTGAGTTGAGGTCTCACTCTGTCACCCAGGCTGGAGTGCAGTGGCACGGATCACAGCTCTCTGCAGTCTCAACTTCTGGAGCTCAGGTGATCCTTCTACCTTGCCTCCTGAGTAGCAGGGACTACAGGCATGCCACCACACCCAGCTAAGTTTCTGATGTTTTGTAGAAACAAGGTCTCGCTATGTTGCCTAGGCTGGTCTCCAACTCCTGGACTCAAGTGATCCTCCTGCCTCAGCCTCCCAAAGTGCTGGGATTACAAGCCTGAGCCACTGCACCTGGCCCATTTTTAAACTTTTGACATTGGTATACCTTTAGCTTCAAAATAATAAAGGTTTATTTAGAAAACTTAATCAATCAAGAGACGAAAGAAAAAAATAGTTTCCCTACCCAAAAGTCGTGCTGCTATTATAGAAACTTTTCCTTTCAAGGCACTTTTATGCAAAGTTCTTTTTTGTCTGTGCATAGCTTTTAGAGATGTATAATTAATTTGGGGCTTTTCCTTCCACATCCCTTCAGTGCATTTTATTTTAACCATAAATGCTAACATTCTGTTGAAATAATATGCATCCTATTTTGTTCCATTGATATAAGGCAGTTTTTAAAAAATAAATACCATGTTTTACTATTGTTACAATAACTTATCAAGTGAATGTAACATAATTTAAGAAAGCATTTTGCTATTTCTGGACAAATAAGTTGTTTCTAATGTTCTTCTACTAGAAGTGATGCTGCTGTAAGTATCTGCAGTATTGCAGAAGTGATGGTTACAAGCACAACTTTCACATTCAGATGGCCTGGACTGGAATCCTCACTTCACTGTTGACAAACTGTGTGTGCCTAGGCATGGCTATATCACCTCTCTGACATAGTTTGCCAATGTGTAAAATGGAAAAAAACACATGTCATAGGCTCAGTATGAGCATTAAAAGGCAATGCATTTAAAACATGTTACAAAGTACCCAGCACATAGTAAGCTATTATTCTTATATATGAAGTCTTTACTATGTAAAGACTTTCTATGTTCCCAGAAGTAGAATTACTGGGTCAAAGATAATAACCATCTTTAAAAATCTTTTGATTTATTTTTTTTAAAAGCCTATATCAATATTTTCCTACCAAGAATTAGGTTACATGTTATTGTGCCATTGCTATAAGTATTTGTGAGTCAATTTTTTAATTTAGGAAAAATATTTTAATGACAAAGTCACCACATATTGTTAAAATGTATAAATTATGCGGTTACTAAATTTTGAGTATATTTTTGCAGTTGTAACTTTTTGCATAAATTAATAACACTTTGCTTCCTCTTAGCATTATTGAATTCTGTGGGTCATTTCTCAAATTTTATTTAAGTTTCTAATAAATGTACTATTGCTCTCTTTAACACATAAGAAAATTGTGAACTATTACTGGAAGTATTATACCTAACAGTTAAAATATACACTTACTGTAAGTACAGCAGCAATCTTCTTGGCTACGGATGGGGTAATTTGAAAAGCATGAGAAAACTGCCAACCTTCCAGATCAAAGATAGCCTTGATTCCATTCCGTTGAGTTTCTACCTCCCGTACGATAAGCTCAGATGTGATCAGACTTACACGAAATACATCATAGGCTGTAAACACTTTTGGGTCCCAGTGTGCTTAAAAAAAACAAAGCATATCATATCTCAGCAAGTGTTTAAAGAATGATAAAGGCTTACAAAGGAAACGAATTCTTTTCAAAGGATCAGTAAAAACAAAAACATGACCAAGATCATGAACAGAGTAATAGATCAAATTGGGGTCCTAGAACATGTTGCCTGCTTCTCCTCCCTCCTCAAATCCCTAGCAAAGAATGAATTTTCAAGAGTCTAAGGGAAAAAAGAATGGACACCGGCTGGGTTTGATGACAAGATGAAATCACAATCTCACAGATAGGAGAGGTCTGTGGCTGAAGGTGGAAATACACTGGATATGCTCCAAGCTCAGAGGTGTTGGAAATGGGAAATTCAAGGGCCTAGATTATGAGCAACTAGGGCCCCATGGTAACCAAAGAGGTTGATCAGGGAAACGCATGAGGAGCAGACAGGCAGGTTGATCCTCTGATAGCCCTCAGTAATATGTAGCACGTAGCATAGCCATGTTTATACGGGCTAGAAGAGTAAGTGTGGGCCTGGGAGATAAGAACCAGGAAGCACCTAGGTAGCTTCCCATACCCAGGGAAAACAAGGAGGACCTCTGCTGAGAGAGGAGTTGCTGACATTCTTGTCCCCATATCTCACCCCTCCCCCACAGTTCTGGGACAGGTCATAGCATGCAAAAATAACAGTAATGGACAACCAAGCAGGTCATCTTTAAAAAAAAAAAAAAAAGCTCATTCCTTAAAATTGGAATATTAAACACACACATGCATGCACGAACATACACACACAAAGGAATCAAACCCAATAGACAAAAGTATCAAAACTGAAGGAAACAATTAAGAAATCAGGAGACATTAAAGAAGCATAATAGAAGTTGAGTGTGATGGTATACACCTGTAATCCCAGCTACTCAGGAAGCTGAGACAGAGAAGATCACTGGAGACCAGGAGTCTGAGTCTAGCCTAGGCAACATGTCAAGACCTTGTCTCTTTTCTTTTGAGCTGGAGCCTCACTCTGTTGCCCAGGCTGGAGGGCAGTGGCACGCTCACAGCCGCTGCAGCCTCGAGCTGCTGGGCTCAGGCAATCCTTCTGCCTTAACCTTCCAAATAGCTGGAACTACAGGCATGTGCCACCCCGCCCAACTGATTTTTTTTTTAATTTATTATAGAAACGAGATCTCGCCATGTTGCCCAGACTGGTTTCGAATCCCTGGGCTCAGGCAATCCTCTTGCCTCGATCTCCCAAAGTGCTGGAATTATAGGTGTGAGTTACCACGCCCAGCCTGAGACCTTGTCTCTTTAAAAAAAAAAAAAAGAAGAAGAAGAAGAAGAAGAAGACGCAGCATAATAGTTTCAATGGGAGTTGCAGAAAAATCCTGTAGGCCATTATTATAACAACAGGCTATTATTAAAAAGAATCAGTCGAGACCTTGGAAATAAAAAATAATTCAAAAGAAGAATCTCAGTTGAGGGAACAAAAGATGGAAAAGATAGAGCTAATAAGGGAATAGCAGTTTAGAAGGTGAGGTTGAAGAATTCTCTCAAATTTAGCACAAGAAAGCCAAGAGTTGATATGTATGAATAAAATACTAGGAGATATATGGAGCTGGATCCAGAAGTGTTGACATCCAACCAATAAGGATTCTAGAAGGCAATAGCAGAAAACTGGGAATAGAGGGGACGGAAATAGCAACAGGAGAGAAAATTTTCCAAAGCTGAAAAAAAAGGTCAGGTTCAATGGCTCAGCCTGTAATCCCAGCACTATGGGAGACTAAGACAAGTGGATTGCCTGAGCCCGTGGGTTCGAGACCAGTCTGGGCAACTTGGTGAGACTTCGTCTCTACAATAAATCAAAAATTAGCCAGGCATGGCAGCACGCACCTGTAGTTGGAAGGCTGAGGCGGAAGGCTCGCTGAAGTCCAGCAGGTCAATGCTGGGGAGGCCATGAGCATGCCACTGCACTCCAGCCTGGGTAACTGAGTGAGACTCCAACTCAAAAAAAAAAAAAAAGAGGAAAACAGGAGAATGTAGCATCAGAAATGCCAAAGGAAGAGGACATTTTAAGAAAGAGGAAGTGTTTTGCTGTGTTGAGAGATTAAGAAACATAGGATTAAACATGTCCATTAGATTGGTGAAAAGAAAGTCACTGATGATTGGTTAAGGTCATTCCAGCAAGGGTGGGAGTAGAACCAGACCAGGATAGACTGAGGAGGAACTGTGAAAAAAACATGAATGGTGAACATCACTAATTTAAGGAGTTTAGCTGAGAACAAGAAGAGAGAGGTGATGGCGGAATGGAGGCTGGAGGGCTTTGTGGGATTGAGGAGTTATTCTTGTTTTGGATAGCTAACTCTTTTTTTTTTTTTTTTTTTTTGAGTTGGACTCTCACTCTGTCACCCAGACTGGAGTGCAGTGGCTGCTCCCGGCCACTACAACCTCGACCTGCTGGACTCCAGCGATCCTTCAGCCTCAGCCTTCCAAGTAGCTAGAACTACAGGCTCACGCTACCACACCCGGCTAGTTTTTTGATTTATCGTAGAGATGAGGTCTCACCAAGTTGCCCAGGAGGGTCTCGAACCTGCGGGCTCAGGCAATCCACTCACCTCAGCCTCCCAAGGCGCGGGATTACAGGCTGAGCCACCGAGCCCAGCTCGGATAGCTAACGCTTAAGGAATTTAAATGTTAATTGGTAATATCTAGTCACAAGGAAAAAGCTGAAGATCTAGAAAGAGAAAGGATAATCAAACGTATTCCTAGGAATGCACAATGGGATTGCCCTTGTATTTTAAAAGCCTCAGATTCCTAGTAAGAATTTAAATAATCAACTTATGGATAGCCCCACAAAAAATACTATAACTTCAGATATTGACTGAAAGCTACAATGATGAAACATACGAGCAGGACAAGTGAAGTTGGCAGATCCGAAAGTAGTTACTGAGCTACATTTCTGAACCATCCAACATGACTGTCTGACCTGCACTGTCCATTATGTAGTCATTAAAAACTACAGGAGCTATTAAAAATTCTACTTCTTAGTTGCAGTAGCCACATTTCGAGTGCTCAATCGCTACAAGTGGCTAGTGGCTACTGTAATACGTCATCATCATAGAAACTACTAAATAATGCTGGCTAGACTTTAAGCTCCATTAAGGCAAAAGAAAAATATACTGTACATTTTTCATTCCTTCTCCAGCATCTTCTTAACATTTATTGAGTGCTTATTATATACCAGGTAATGCTTTTGTTATATTTTAGATAGATAAATTTAATGCTCACAGCAACCACATGTTATTTATTTACTTGTTTATTTATTTTTGCTAGAGTCAGTCCAGACTGGAGTGCAGTGGCACACTCCCAGCTACCACAGCCTTCACCAGCTGGGCTCAGGTGATCCTTCTGCCTCAGCCTGCCAAGTAGCTGGAACTACAGGCACGCACCACCATGCCCGGCTAATTTATTTGTTTATTTATTATAGAGACGAGGTCTCGCCATGTTGCCCAGGCTGGTTTCAAACCCTGGGCTCAAGCAATTATCTCGCTTCCACCTCCCAAAGTGCTGGGATTACGGGCATGAGCCACTGCACCCTCCAACCATATGTGACAGAGTTTTTACTATGCCCATTTTACAGATGAAAAAGTACAGTTACAGTTGCATAGCTTTCCACACAGCTAGAATGGAGCACAGCTGAGATTCCAACCTACATCACATACCCTAGAGCTGTATTCATAAGAACTTGGTCCTAGTCAACTTAATACCCCTGTTAAATTTTGCTTTTTCTGCTGCAGTATTGTAGTGGATCTCAAAGGCATAATATTCTATTTTCTGGCATGTAGGCTCGTAAAGGTCAAAACTTAGTTTCATCTTGGGTTGCCCTGTCAGGATGGAGGAAAAGGCTCTGGGCTTTTTCCTCATTGCTTGTACTGCACGGAGAGAGCACCTAGGGGAGGTGGTTATACTAAGGTTCTGCCAGAAACATCTGCCACCGATTTTCTTTACTACTCCCATTAATTCAATTAAGTTTAGGAAATTTATAAATCTTTATTTTATCCTTTCATTTGACTTAAAAAATTCTCTGGGTTTCTCCTTTTCATCCTAGAATAACGCAATACACTGATTTGTCGCACACCTCCCCGTTTTGACCGTCACTAAACTACACATTTTCTTGATTTTCAGATCTCTTTGAGTTAAACAAGACACTTATCAATTAATATACCATAAGAGGCCCAGGCAAGACAATAGGCCTACTGGTTCAATGTTAAAGTATTTGTGATCAAAGTAGCACATCTACTTTCTAACTAGCAAGGTGTCATTTTTACTTCTTCACCTGATCTGGTTAGTTTATAAACAAACTAGAAAAAAAAAATCTAAGCCGGGCTCGATGGCTCAGCCTGTAATCCCGCGCCTTGGGAGGCTGAGGTGAGTGGATTGCCTGCACCGGTGGGTTCGAGACCTGCCTGGACAACTTGGCGAGCCCTCATCTCTACAATAAATTAAAAAAAAAATTAGCCGGGATGGTAGCGCGCCTGTAGTTTCAGCCACTTGGAAGGCTGAGGCGGAAGGATCACTGGAGCCCAGCAGGTCGAGGCTGCGGTGGCCGGGAGTGGCCACTGTACTCCAGTCTGGGCAGCAGAGTGAGACTCCAACTCAAAAAAAAAAAAAAAAAAAAATCTAGCCAGGCACTGCAGAGCCAAGACATTTGCAGTAAGAATCAGCTGCGAGTTTCAGTTTTACGTTTCTCAGACCCCTAAGTAGAGTTGCCGGATAAAATATACATCACCCAGTTCAAGCTGAATTTCAGATAAACAGGATGTAATTTTTAACATAAATATGCCCTGTACATATTTTAAAAATTGTTTATCTGACATTCAAATGTAACTGGGCATACTGTATTTTTATAACATATGGGTTTAGTTGCTAAATAAAACATAGGTATTTTGCTAAATCTGGCAAGCCCATCTCTAAGGAGCTGGAGGAACTTCATTGCTATGGGCTTCCTCTGACACTGGTGGAGCAAGAAAGCAACAGAAAGGACATTAAGAAAGAAGTCTGTTTTAGGCTGGGTATGGTGGCTCAAGCCTGTAATCCCAGCACTTTGGGAGGCCAAGGCACGAGGACTGCCTGAGCCCAGGGGTTCGAGACCAGCCTGGCAACTTGGCGAGACCTCATCTCTATAATGAAACAAAAAAATTAGCCGGGCACGGTAGTACACACCTGTAGCTCCAGCCACTTGGAAGGCTGAGGCGAAAGGATCACTTGAGTCCAGCTGGTCAAGGTTGCGGTGGCTGTGAGTGTGCTACTACACTCCAGCCTGGGCAACAGAGTGAGACTCCAACTCAAAAAAAAAAAAAAAAAAAAGAAGTCTGTTTTATCTATGATGACTTCAAAATTAACCCAATTTTATTTGACACATAAGCTAGGGTAAAAACATTGAATCATTTTACTCAATCTTCTGATAAGCTTTCAAAAATTAAATACAGTGTCTTCTTGCAAGATAGCAAGCAGTTGAATTATAGGCTGGTATCTATAGGCAGACAAGAAATGCAAATACACAAAGATTTTAAATCTTTAAAGATGTGGAAGTCTCTGTAAGATTATAATTCACAAGATTCTGCTCATGGAATGTTGGTTATCTTTATCCTTTCAACTGGGTCATGAAAGGTGCTAGGAGCAGTGTTGAATTTATCTCCTTTACCTGCCATTTTTTATAACATACTGGTCTAAGGTAGAGCAGAAGTTACAGGTCACTAATTACTATGGTGTGAATGTTTATGTGTTTCCCCCCTCCAAGAAAAACCAAATTCATATGCTGAAATTATAACTTCCATAGTGAAAGTACTAAGAGGTGAGGCCTTTCGGAGGTGATTAGGTCATGGAGGTAGAGCCCTTGTGAATAGGATTAATGCCTTATGAAAGAGTGTTTTGTTTTGTTTTGTTTTTTTGAGTTGGAGTCTCACTCTGTCACCCAGGCTGGAGTGCAGTGGCCACTGCCGGCCACCGCAGCCTTGACCTGCTGGGCTGCGGCAATCCTTCTGCCTCAGCCTTCCAAGTAGCTGGAACTACAGGCGCACGCTACCACACCCGGCTAATTTTTTTTGATTTATTGTAGAGATGAGGTCTTGCCAAGTTGCCCAGGCGGGTCTCGAACCCGCGGGCTCAGGAAATTCACTCACCTCGGCCTCCCAAGGCACAGGATTACAGGCTGAGCCACTGAGCCGGCTATGAAAGAGTCTTGATAGAGACTCCTGGCCCCTTCCAACATTTGAGGTTAGAGTGAGAAGGTTCCATCTAGGAACCAGAAAATAGGCTCTCACCAGATACTGAACCTGCCAGTGCCTTGATCTTGGCCTTCCCAGCTTCCAGAACTGTAATAAATAAAATTCTGGTTTTATAAGCCACCCAGGCTACAGCATTTGTTACAGCGGCCTAAATGGACTAAGACACCAAGCTACAGGCCGGGTAGAGTGGCTCACACCTGTAATCCCAGCACTTTAGGAGGCTGAAACAGGAGGATTTCTTGAGACTAGAAGTTCGAGACCAGCCTGGGCAAAATAGTAAGCTCTCATCTCTACAAAAAATTTTTTTAAAACCAGCCGGCATTATGGCACACAACTGTAGTACCAGCTACTCAGGGGCCTTAGGAAGATGGAGCTCTTCGGCCTAGGAGGTCAAGGCTGTAGAGAGCCGTGATTGTGCCACTGCACCCCAGCCTGGGCAACAGAGTGAGAGTCTGACCCCTCCTCAAAAAAAAGACACCAAGCTACAAGAAACACTGGGAACACCTAATAGTGAAAGAAGGAAGCCGTGAGAAGAAAGAAAAACAAACAGAATACAGTGTCTGCAACAACTACCAGGGAAGTTGTGTTCCCACGGCACCCTCCTCCACCCAGGGAAATGAGTTCCTAATCCTCAGCCTGGGTCATTCTTGAACTAGTCATTCACTCACCCATTCCTCAAATACTTAATGAACGCCTATACATACTAGGTCCTGTTTTCGGTGCTTGGGATACATCAGTGAACAAAGCAGACAAAATTCATAATTTTATGGAGCTTATATCCTTAGAGCTCAGAATTCTTATTTGTATTTCCTACTAAAATTTTTTTAAACAGTTTTCCTTGACCTTTTTCGCCTTCTTCCACTATTTTTCTTCTCTGTTTTCCTTTCATTTTATTCAGCTGATTGTGTGGAAGAACGGAAGTAGGATTTTCACTGATTTCTGTTAATATTTCTCACAACTGTCAAAGTTTTATTACATTTGGAGGACACTAAGATCCAAATTAAACTTAAGCCTAAAATGTAAATTAAAACCTAAATTCTTGGCCAGGCACAGTGGTTCAAGTCTGTAAGTCCCAGCACTTTGGGAAGCCGAGGCGAGAGGATTGCTTGAGCCCAGGGGTTTGAGAACAGTCTGGGCAACTTGGTGAGACCTTGTCTCTACAATTAAAAAGAAAAAATTGCCAGGCATGGTAATATGCGCCTGTAGTTCCGGCTACTTGGAAGGCTGAGGTAGAAGGATTGCCTAAGCCCAGTAGGTCAAGGCTGCAGTGCCCGTGGCTTGCCACGGCACTCCACCTGGGCGACAGGGTGAGACTCCAACTCAAAAAAAAAAACAACTAAATTCTTAAGGATGAACTCATAGAAGCTTTATGTATGGCATTCAAGGAAAAATAGAAGGAAAGAAGGAGGAGGAGGAAGGGAAGGGAGGAGAAGGCGAGGAAAAGAAGAGCTGTGTATGACTTACCGATTCTGTAAATAAGAACCTTGCTGCCCGTGGGATCCCTGGATCTCAGGACTCCATGGTAGCCAGCCTTCAGAAGGCCAAGAATACTTCCTGGGGTGTAGATCTGCACTTATTTCTGGACATTCTGCTCTCCACTTATAATAATTTTTTAGTAACTGAAAAATAAAAGTAAAATTGTCTGCAACTAGCATCCATGGCAAGCACTTTGTAAAATGGGTAGGAAAGCCTTGGCATTGTGTATCAACTTTGCCAAGCAGTATGCCAAGATTTTAATTTAGGGTACTGTTTTAGCTCTGGAAACCAGACGTTTCCTTCATCAAGGATCTGAGGTAATAGAAGTTAGTAATTTTCATTTGCACCCATGGTCCATGGTTTCCTGGTAAATGCATGCCATTCTTCCCATCAAGAGGCGAAGTCTATTGGATTCCCTTCCCTTGAATCCAGGCTGGCCTTTACACCTTGCTTTGACCAATAGATTGTAGAAGTCACACTGGGCCAAGCTTTAAGACCCCTCGCACCTTTTGAACTTGCTTTTTGGTATCCAGACACTATACAAGATTACTGAATGCTAGTAATGAGTGTGGAGAGAGGCCCTGGGAGTTGAGAGAACATCCTGGGTAGTCTGACCTCAGCCAAGTTCCCATCTGATGCCATGTGGAACAGAGACTAACCATCCCCATTGAGCCCTGCCCAAACAAACACATAAATCGTTGTGTTTTAAGCAACTAAGTCTTGGAGTGATTTGTTTCTCAGCAAGAGATAACTGAAACACTACCTTTAGTCTATTTTGAAATAAGGGAGGAAAGAAACCAATCAAATGAATTAGGAATGTCCAAGGAGCATAAAACTGGATATTAGACCTTGGCAAAATATGGCTCGAAGGAATTCCACTTTCTTCTTTTCCAAAAGAACCACCAGAATTGGTTAATCAACATATACAAATAATACAAACACTGCCAGCATATTGTGGAAAACACTAAAGCAAATGGTGCATATAAAAGTTACTGTATCAGGCAGGTGCAGTGGCTCAAGCCTGTAATCCCAACACTTTGGGAGTCCGAGGAGAAAGGATTACCTGAGCCCAGGGGTTCAAAACCAGCCTGGGCAACTTGGCGAGACCTCGTCTCTACAATAAATAAAAAACCATTAGCTGGGCGTGGTAGCACATATCTGTAGTTACAGCTACTTGGAAGGAGGCGAAGGATCGCCTGAGCCCAGTAGGTCAAGGCTGCAGTGGCCATGAGTGTGCCACTGCACTCCAGCCTGGGTGACAGAGTGAGACTCCAACTTTTAAAAAAAGTTATTCTATTTTAATTTTCCTCTTTATGGCTTTCAGCATTCCCAATTTTTCAAAAATGAAAATATATTTGTTCTGAATTTGAAGAGATCTATTAGCAAAATGAGCCCATAATTCAAAGATAAGGTTAGATTTTATATTTGAGAGTCACTGTAATAAACATGGAAACTGTATCCACAAAAATAGCAATGATTTGGAGGCGAAAGTATAAACAACAAAAATTACAAGCGGTGGGTGAAATTCTGAGCCTTGGAAACCATCAGTGACTGGAAATGGCTGAGGGAAGAGAGAAATTGGGTGAACCATAAGAGAACCAGCACTATGGTGAACAGAAGGGAGGATAGTGTCATCTGCATTGTCCTGCTCCCCAGTCCCTCTCGAGCTTTCTCTGATTGTGTCACCCTCTCTTTGTCTCTCTCCTTCTCTTTCATTTCTGCATTAATAAGCCTTTCTTCTAAAAGAGAGAATGTTGCTAAGAATTAAACGCAAGACAGAGGTAAGAAAGAAGAAAAGTCAGTCAGTTTGCCAACAAAGAAATAATTGGTGACCTAAATAGCAGTTTCCAAAAGCAGTGAGAACAACAAACACATTGTGGATTCTGACACATTCATTCTATTCTATGAGATGAATTTCTCTTCCCCCTCCAGTCATGGGGGCACCAGAATAACTGTTAACAGCATTTTACACATTTATTATTTTTCTAGAGTTTCCTCAGACATTTAAAAAAAAAATTCTTTTCATTCTGATTCAAGTGAAATGCTGGAAACAGCACATTAGTGGCTATATAAATATAATGGGGTTTTTTCCTATGGAATGAGAAAAGAAAAGATCTTTTGGGTCATAGAGGCAGGGTGCTCAGCTGATTCCTCTCTGCAGAGTACTGCAGACCCAGGAAATAAGAGGTGTGGTGAATGAAAGCATAAATTAATGCTTGAGAAAACCGGCTGGATCCACACACTTGAGAAAATGACCTCTGTAGAGATGCACAAATCATTCTCATGCCTCTGACACTTAACTTTTGCAAATTGAAAGATTTAAACCTGAACCTTTGATCATTACTTTTCCATTGATAAATAAATGCACAGTCTAGTGACATAAATACATAATAAACTGCTACTGTGCAATTCTCAAGCAAATCATCTGATGTTCACATCAAAAAATTGGCTAAAATGAATAGTCATTATTGAGAGACACCTATTTTGTACAAAAATTAGAAATAGGCCATTGCCTTGCTAAGCTATGGTGCGGCCATGTGCTCTCTGAGCTATGGCCAGGCCATGTTTCCCGGCTTTGGTCCCCTCCCCTACCTTGGGAGGTGAATCTCCTCTTTCTCTCTCTCTCAAATTCACTTTCTAAATACACTATATTTTCTCATCTAAAAAAATTGGAAGTAAATAAATAAATGTTATGGTTTAATTCTGCTTTATAACAGAGTAAGTTTCTTCTTACACTTTTCATGTACTTTCAAACAAAGTAACAACCACCATATTTGTGGCACTTCCATAGGGTTTAATGGCATCATTTCAATTCCTCCTTACATAGGTAACTATTGTTATGGCATTATATGGATAAGAAAAGCTTTGATCATACTCAGTGATCTATCACAGAAACAAAGAACAGAGTATCATATGTTCTCACTCACAGGCGAAATTTGAACAATTATCATAATACTATAAGAAAGGAATTGGCAGTAGTGGGAAACTGCCCGGGGAGGGAGGGACACACCTCATCAACAAGGATACCTGCATAATGAACATTTGTATATCTAACTCTGAATTGTACCCCACATCTTTAAAATAAAACTAAAAAATAAAACTTTGAGAAATTACACATTTGTTCAAGGGCAGTAACTATCAGAAGCCCAGTGGAAACTGAAATTGACGTGTGATATGATACATTTTACAAAAGAAGCTCTAGGTGGAGAGAAATTAGCAGGGAATGTGGAATTCTGCAAGTTTTGGGGAAAACTATAAAGATAATTAAGGGATAAAAAAGTATATGGAAAAAATATAAGGAACTGGACTATTGTGAAAGACAGGAATTCATAAGAATATGGAGAACAGACAGAGAAGCTAATAGTGGGTTGTTTTATAGTTTCATTGTTTTAAATTGAAGGGGCAAACGCAGGGCACTTGAGAGCACAGACTCCTCATCAGCTCCACCCCAGTTGGAATCCCTGCTCTACCACTTGATAGCTACATGATTTCAGGCTAGTTACTTACTCTTTATAGCTCAGCTTCTTCTAAAATGAGAAAATAATAAGCTAATCCATTAAAACACTACATACCAAAGTACCTGGCATTCCATAAGCATATTACCTATTAGAATTATAAAACTGTATTCATTCACTATAACTTTAAATACAAAAATTAGAGTGATGAGAGGTTTCATTGTAACTGAGGTACTTAATCGAGCTTTCTTCATACAAAAACTGCAGGTCTTTTACATTGTGACCAAGGGAGTTTGAACTGAGTTGAATTAACTGCCATTGTAGGCCAAAATGAAAATTTTTAGATTTTCTGGATACCGATTTCACTCCTAACATCAAAATAGTTTTGCACTCTTACCCTTTCCCTTTCCTTTCCAGTTGGCAGAAGAGTAAGGCAAAGAGTTCCCAGACAGAAACTTGATTTCTACCCAGAGGCTTTAGACACTGTCCTGCTAGCCAATTCCTCAAGGGCATGATGCAATGAAAACAACTCAGTAAAACAAGGAATACAGAAAATAGACATATATCACAGAGGCTGTGGGTAAATGCTATTTATTTTTCTATTTAGACCTCACTTTTTAAAAAGCAGCAAAAATGAAATCAGGAAGCGATACACCTCTTTTTGTTGGTTATCTCTCTATATAAAACATGTCTAATGCCTCATTTAAACTCCACTCTTCACAAAACCTGAGATCGTGTCTTCATATTCAGTAGCTGCTGAGAGCATATTAGTTTATTACTAATGACGTTGGGGCACTTACGTAGCCATCTGACATTCTAAAATAAATAAAGCTGGATTCTGATTTCACTCCTAACATCAAAATAAATCAATGACCAACAAATCAACGACTCCAAAATTAAAAAAGAGAAGCCATAGATAGTGTATTACTAGAAAAAGTTTTGGATAAAATAGCTTATAAAGCGATCAAAGAACAACCAAATCAATACTTTTGATTGCATCAGAAATTTTAAATTCTGCACAAGAAAAGGTATAAATAATGTCAAAAGACAGACAACAAACCAGGACAAAGTCTTATTTTCCTTTACATATGAAGAAATTTTATAAATCAATAAAACAAAAAAAGAACAAATGGCAAAAGCAGGCCCTTTCCATTTCACTGGGAAATAATTTTAGAATTTTAGATAGATAAAAGATAATCTCACTTGAAATTAAATAAATGCATACTATGATAACATTTAAAATGAAAAATTATTTCTTGTCTAGCAGGTTTATGCTCATATTGTATTTGATAATACAATGTGGGGAATAATATGGAGAAAAGGCACCATTATATAATATCAGAGTAATAAAATGAGTGCAGACTCTTTGGAAGACACTTTGTCATATTTCTCAACACTAAAAAATATACATCTCACTTCATTCAGCAATTTTGCAGCAACACTAAAAAATATACATCTCACCTCATTCAGCAATTTATCCTGCAAGGATATATACTTAGATGCACAAAACACAAAGACACACCAGAATATCCAGTTGGTGACAGAGAAATCACAGCCACCTTGTTTACAGCATCATGTGTACCACCAGACAAACTGCAGAAATTCAAAAGATAATCACTAGCCAGG
Source organism: Cephalopachus bancanus (assembly GCA_027257055.1). Classification (NCBI taxonomy): domain Eukaryota; kingdom Metazoa; phylum Chordata; class Mammalia; order Primates; family Tarsiidae; genus Cephalopachus; species Cephalopachus bancanus. Next base: position 121,269 of record JAPVLO010000096.1, on the reverse strand, counting down.
CATGGTGGCTCATGCCTGTAATCCCAGCACTTTGGGAGGCTGAGGCAGGAGAATCACTTGAGCCCAGGAGTTCGAGAGGCAACCTAGTCCTCGTCCCTACAAAAAACTTTAAAAATGAGTTGGGCATGGTGGCATGCAGCTGTAGTCCAAGCTACTTGGGAGACTGAGGCAGGAGGATCACTTGAGTCCAGTAGGAGGAGGCTGTGGTGAGCCAGGACAGTGCCACTGTACTCCAGCCTAGGTGACAAAGTGAGACTCCGTCTCCAAAAAAAAAACAAAATCACTGAATGAAAGAAAGAACAACAGGCATGGCAGCACAGGCAGTGACTGGCAACGTGCTTTATGTCCAATAATAGAGAACTAGTTGGATAAGCTTTAATGGGTAATGCAATTAATTAAATATAATCATCTTATAATTAAGTTATGGATTTTATTTATAATACATCCATCCAGTGGAATAAGAGCAGCCCAAAAAAGTGAGATATGTTTATATGGGATGATCCCCATGCTAAGACAAGTAAGAAAGGCAAAATGGAAACACACACACACACACACACACACGCGCGCGCGCGCGCGCGCGCGCGCGCGCGCACATACTCCTATGGGCATGGACTGTGTCTGGAAAGATAGACATGGAATGGGTAACAGCAACCTGACTGGTAAACTAAGCTTTGGGATAGGGAACTTTTTTTCCTTTAGGAAGTTGCAATGAAAACAACTCAGTAAAACAAGGAATACAGAAAATAGATATATATCACAGTTGCTTTCAAAAACTTCCTTTGCACTTTTTACTGTTTTGTGTTACCCAGATTATTTTTTAGTGTACTTTTCACTTTTTTCAAGAAAAATTCAAGACAATCCCCCGAAATCTCCCCTTGACACACTTTGGAATTCCGTACGATAATACCTCCCCCGCCACTCAAGTTGCCACATGGCATTGAGCAAGCCACTTGGAGAAAGGGCTAAGTCCCGCTCCGTTGCCGAGTTGCTTACTGTGAACCAGCCACTGTGCTGGGCACGGCTGGTTCTGTTAAACTGGTTAATATTCAATCCTCCCCACCAGTCAGGGAGGAAGATGTTCTCTCCGTTATTTAACAGATAAGGACGCTGAACCCGAACTGACAGAACTCAAGGTCGCATCCCTCTTTCTGACGCTTGCCTTTCCTCCACCCCTTCTCTCTCCCGGCTGTCAAAGACCTGGAAACACAAAAGAACCGCGCATTCTTTCCCCACCGCCCTCCCCGGGTCGCCCCATCGACTTCAAACATACCGGGCTACTTGACTGTCTTGGCACTAAGGATGTCTACCAGTCATCCTACTTGTTCAGGGGATGGGCTTCGGCCCTGTAGCCGTTTCATATTCCCAGCCACCGCTCACACGTGGCGGCAAGTCCTCGCTTGCAACTTCCCGGCTGCCACTTGGCACCTTATCACAGGCTTTCCCCTGGGAGAGGACGGCACTTCCCCCAAGCCTGATGGGTTCAGGAGACTCATCTAGGGCGAGGCTTCCACTGCTTGAGATCAAACGGACCATCACCCCCCCCCCCCGCCCCCGAAACCTAGGTTTCTCGTTCCCGTGGCCCCAGATAAACTGGAAGGTCCGGCGCGGGATTCTCAGAACTCCAGCAGCCGCGGCGCGCGCGCGCGCCAAGAGCGCGTTCCCACCAGGACGCCCCCCACCTCCCGAACTTCCGAGGGCGGGTCCTGTGGGTTCTCTCTCTCTCCATCAAATACGTCTAATGCCTCATTTAAACTCCACTGTTCATAAAACCTGAGATCGTGTCTTCATCTTCAGTAGCTGCTGAGAACATGTTAGTCTATTACTCATGATGTTGGCACTCGCGTTGCCATCTGACATTCTTTTTTTTTTTTCTTTTTTTTTTTTTTTGAGTTGGAGTCTCACTCGGTGGCCCAGACTGGAGTGCAGTGGCCGCTCCCGGCCACCGCAGCCTCCACCTGCAGGGCTCCGGCGATCCTTCCGCCTCAGCCTTCCAAGGAGCTGGAACTACAGGCGCGCGCTACCAAGCCCGGCTAATTTTTGATTGACTGCAGAGATGAGGTCTCGCCAAGGTGCCCAGGCGGGTCTCGAACGCCATCTGACAGGCTAAACCAAATAAAGCTGGATTCCGATGTCACTCCCAACACCAAAAATGAATCAACGACCCGCAGATCGACGACTCCAAAATTTAAAAAGAGAAGCCATACCGCGCCGGGCGCTTACCCGCCAGGCCAAGTCCACGTCGAAATCCCGGGCGCGCAGGAAGCGCAGCAGGAAGGCGTCGGGCGGCGGCCGCGGCGCGAGCGGGACGCCCGCCTCCCGCGCCCGGCGCCGCAGCTCGGCCAGGCCCGGCTGCAGCAGCGGCGAGTAGTCGGGCAGCGCGTTGAGTTGCGGCCCCGCCGCCGGCCCCGGCCGCGCCTCCGCCATGCCCGCCGCTGCGGCCGCCGCCGCCGGGCGTCGGGGAAAAGCGCGCGCCCCGCGCCACCCTCCGCCCCTCCTCCGTGGCCCGGGCCCAGCGCACCCCCGCCCGCGGCCCCGGGGTGGGCGGGAGCCGGGGCGAAGCTGCCTCTGAAAGGACACCCCGCGCGGCTCCCACGGGTGCCAACTGCCTCTTTGGGAGCCTTGGGTGGCAACCCGAGCCTTTTCCCGGCGAGGAAGTCGCAGGCGTCCCACGCCCGAGGGCAGGATGTCCCAAAGGGAGCTGCGATCCTTTTGTGGTTCTTGTTGATTTGGAATTCACGCGCGTGTGTGAGGTGTGCCACCCTTAAACCTTGCCGGCACATTACCCGCCTGACAATTTTTTTAAGTTAGTTGGAACGTCTTTGTTCTTTTTCTTTTTCTTTTCTTTCTTTTTTTTTTTTTTTTTTTTTTTTCTTTTTTGAGTCGGCGTCTCACTCTGTCGCCCAGGCTGGAGTGCAGTGGCACGCTCACGGCCATCACAGCCACGACCTTCTGGGTTCAGATGATCCTTCTGCCTCAGCCTTCCAAGTGGCTGGAACTACAGGCGTGCGCCACCATGCCCAGCTCATTTTTTGGTTTATTGTAGAGAAGAGGGCTTGCCAAGTTGCCCAGGCTGGTCTCGAATCTGCGGGCTCAGGCAATCCTCTTGCCGCTGCCCCCTTCAAAGTGCTGGGATTACAGGCGTGAGCCTCCGCGCCTGGCCGGAACATCTTTTTTCTTAAATCTGCTGGATACTTTTTTTTTCTTCCTCCCTCGCTCTCTTCATTCCTTCCTTCCTTCCTTCCAATCTTGGATCTGAAAGGAGCCTTAAAACAATCATTGAAGGGACCTGAGGCTGACTCCTCCTTCCATAAAGCTCCAGGATGACACCCACCTCGAACTGCATGTCAAACAACGGTTTCTAAAACACACTTTCCTCAATGCCATTGTATAGACTCACTACTTCTCCACCTTTCTTCCTCTCTCCTCAGTTTTTGGCACCTGCCTCTGTTAGTGACATACACAAATAAGTAACTAGGAGGTGCCCTCCAGATATTTTAACATCTTACCCTGTTACATTGCATCGCCATTAAGCTTTAAGCATGCATAGCCACTAAATGGAGTCCATCGTCCTTATAGGATCGGGTCTGTGGGATCCTGAGGAATGAAGATGAAGCGGGAAATGACGTGGAAACCGTCATTTATTGTTACTAATAAATTGGCCTTTTCTCGGTTTCTGCCCATTGAAACTATACCAGAATTGACTTGTCTCCCAAAAGGGAATCCATGAAACTGATTCTTATTAAATGTATATTATGCTGCAGGTAAATGCTGGACTTAGGACAAATAAAGCCAACTCTTTACCTTTAAGGAGCTCAGAGGACTGCTTTTTTTTTTCATTAAAGAAAGTATTGAGTAGTCACTGCACCTAGACCCTGTTCTAGGTACTGCGGACACTCCTGTGAACCAAACAGACAAACTCTTGCCTCCAAGGAGTTTTCATTCTTGTGGGGGAACAGACAATAAACAAGATAAATCAGTAAATAAATGCGGTATGAGAGACAGCAGTCAACGCTGTGGGGAGACAAAGCCAAAAGCAGATAACGCCAGTGATGTTGGAATAAACACAAGTGAAGTGAGGGAGCTGGCCCAGCCCAGGGGTGTCTGGAATTGGGGAGCTGTGGGCTTAGAGTTCTATTCTGGGGGAGAGGGGAAACCGTTAAAGAGAATCCCAGCTATTATTAATGAGGGCTAGAGAGTCCAAGCTTTGGCTTATACTTGGAGTGAGATGAAAAACTATTAAGGCAAAGGTTTACAAGTCAATGTGAAAAGCATACAAGAGAAGTACGAAGACTATGCTGTGAGAACACAGAGGAGGGCCACCTGCTCTGCCAAGAAGATCTGGGAGGGCGTCACAAAGAGGTCTTTTCCTTGCATCCTTAGTGGATGCATTGGGAACATTTGCCTGATGAAGGAGAGAGGGGAAACCAGGAAGAAAGGACAAGTTAAGAGGGGCCACCTGTGTGAGGCCTTACGGGGAGTTCTGAAGACAAAGAAAGCCAGTCTTCTTTGGCAATTTTAAGTGTTTAAAAGCAAATTACCAAGAATCTATATAGCATGGTTTCCCCCTGTTCAAAGTTTTGCTTTGTTTTAAAACACTCTCCTGCTTGTTTTTGGTGATTAGCATTTGCTGTTTTGAAATTGGGCAGAAAGTTCAGTGAGAGATCAAAGACATTATCTAACTACAGCAATTGAAGAGACAGAGAATTTCTCTCCCCCTCTGAAGTTGTGATGACTACAGTCTATAAAACAGACAGACAAATTAATAAGAGAAAAAGTCATACACATTTTTTTTTGTTTTGAGTTGGAGTCTCATTCAGTCGCCCAGACTGGAGTGCAGTGGCCACTCCCAGCTACCGCAGTCTCGACCTGCTGGGCTCCGGTGATTCTTCCGCCTCAGCCTTCCAGGTAACTGGAACTACAGGTGTGCACTACCACGCCCGGCTAGTTTTTGATTTATTGTAGAGACAAGGTCTCGCCAAGTTGCCTGGGCGGGTCTTGAACCTGCGGGCTCAGGCAATCCACTCGCCTCGGCCTCCCAAAGTGCTGGAATTACAGGCTGAGCCACCGAGCCCAGCCTACATACACATTTATTAACATGTGTACCAGCCTGGGCAACATGGCGAGACCTCACCTCTACAGTAAATCCAAACATTAGCTGGGCTTGGTGGTGCTTGCCTGAGGTTCCAGCTACTTGGAAGGCTGAGGTGGAAGGATCGCCGGAGCCCAGCAGGTGGAGGCTGCAGTGGCCATGAATGTGCCACTGCACTCCAGCCTGGGCGACAGTGTAAGACTCCGGTTCAAAAAAAAAAAGTGTCAACAAGGGTGTTATATACCAAGTATGAGACTCAAAGATGGGGCCAGATGATGAAACTTTTGAAAGCAGAGGGATTTGGGGCTTCTTGGGAGAGGTGGAGACACGGATTATGGAAGAATGAGGGGAGGAAAGTATGATGAGCAAAGGCTGTCTCGTTATGCAGATGAAATCAGGGAGCAAGCCGGGGTCGGTGGCTCAGCCTGTAATCCCGCACCTTTGGGAGGCTGAGGTGAGTGGATTGCCTGAGTCCGCGGGTTCGAGACCCGCCTGGGCAGCGAGACGTCATCTCTACAATAAATCAAAAAATCAGCCGGGCGTGGTAGCACATGCCTGTAATTCCGGCTACTCGGAAGGCTGAGGCAGAAGGATCGCCGGAGCCCAGCAAGTCGAGGCTGCCGGGGCCGGGAGCAGCCACTGCACTCCAGTCTGGGCGACAGAGTGAGACTCCACCTCAAAAAAAAAAAACAAAAAAAAAACAGAAATCAGGGAGCAACTCTCAGAAAGAATAGATGGGAGCCCATGGTAACCATTCTCTATCAGACCTTCTAAAGTGTTGGATTTTTAGTTTCTTTTTCTTGAGAGTTCATCTTTCCTAGATCCTGATAAGGAAAGGGAAAGCCTGGCTATTATTTCATCTCTGTAAATTTTCTCTACAGATACAAACTTGCCTACAAAAGACAGTTTTCCAGAGCTGTTCTTGTGTTCGCAGGGTTTCTGAATAACCCTCTCAAAATACACCAAAAAAGTGTGTTTGGGCGTTGCAAATTTTTTGGTTTCTTTCACCATAGTATTCCTTTTTGAAGTGAGCTGAGTGTGGTCATGTGCTATTTCTGCACTTGCGAAACTCTTATAAGAGTTTCAAACACAAAATAGTATTGATTGATGTTCATTAAACTTGGTGAAAATGAACCCAACTTGGAACCCAGATGGTAGTGAGAGGTGGCCCCTAAGTACCCAAGAGGTGGCAGTGGGAGCAGTGCTCATATATGACTCTAGTGGGAAGCACTTCCAATGTCCACAGTGAGTCTAGTGGGAAAAATGACTGCACCATTAAGGAAAAGAGGAAAAAAACTTTGAAGCGATGAAGTGTGCAAGCCAGATGAGAATCCTACACTAACACTTGATTACTTTTTGGTAAAGGTCGTAGACCACACTTCTCTCTTTCAACATTCTCTTGAATCTATATAAACATTTTAGAATTCTTGGCACAGGTTTTTGAGAGATGTGACTCAACTTTTGTCTTGAAATGTTTTCAGACTTGCTGTGCTCATATTTTACTCTGGTGAGTTCTCATGTTTACTGAAAATGAATCCAAGCCTTGGGTTTAAAGACTCCAGAGGGGTTTCTGGAATTAATGGTATGAGGAAATAAAAACAAAAATGGAAGGAAAAGTTGGTTAATATTTGTACAGCTAGCTTACAATTTACTCTGAAATGTATTAACAATTAATTATTGATTGATTCATGATTTCATAAGTATGCCAATTAATGTATTTTACTTTTAGTTTCACAGAAAATATATAAATATTGTCTATTACTGTTAAAAGATAACATTTTCCAAAAAGGGTAAAATTATGACTCATACATATATTAAAATGAACATGTGTGAAAGATTTTATTCAACTTGTAAGGAGGGAACTAGGCAGATATAATAGCAGGTTCAAATAAGTCAGAAAAGCACACATTTACATGTGCAAATAAAACAAAACTTACTTCTTCCATAGAGTAGGGAGGTCGGTAAAAACTCTACCAGGAAGGACAGATTCTGCATAGTCTTAAACAAGAATTATTTGCTATTGCACCAGTTACTAAAAAAGAGTTATGGTCAGACGCAGTGGCTCACACCTGTAATCCTAACACTTTGAGAGGCCGAAGAGAGAGGATTACTTGAGCTCAGGACTTCAAGATCAGCTTAGGCAACATAGCAAGACCTCATCTCTACAAAAAAAATTTGTTTAATTAGCTAGGTGCGGTGGCACATACCTGTAGTTCCAGCTATCCAGGAGGCTGAGGCTAAAGAGTCTATCACCTGAGCCCAGGAGGCAGAGGCTACAGTGAACTATGATTGTGCCACTGCATTCCAGCCTGGGCAACAGAGTGAGACTCCCGTTGAAAAAAAAAAGTTACCAATAGAATCAGATAATCCAGGAGGTGCTATCTAAAGTCTACGTAATACATAATTTTCCATTGAAACACAAATATTACCCCACATCACTTGGGAAATCTTATTTAAAAGTCACAAAATAACATTATAAAGAAACATTTCAAATATATGTAAAAAAAAATAGCAATAAATCCCAACGTATAGCCTGCTTCAGAAATCAGTGATAGCCGGGCTTGGTGCCTCAGCCTGTAATCCCAGCACTTTGGGAGGCTGAAGCGAGAGGATTGCCTGAGCTCAGGGGTTTGAGACCAGCCTGAGCAATATGGTGAGACCTAATCTCTACAATAAGTCAAAAAATTAGCCGGACATGGTGGCACAAACCTGTGGTTCCAGCTACTTGGAAGACCAAGGCGGAAAGGTTACCTGAGCCCAGCAGGTTGAGACTGCAGTGGCCGTGAGCATGCCACTACACTCCAGTCTGGGCAACAGAGTAAGAATCCGACTCAAAAAGAAAAAGTGCCAATGAAAATCCAACCATCTTGCAGAATACATCTCATTCTGTAGTCAATGTGCTGCAGCATCTTGCTATTCTTCTTTTTTTTTTTTCTTTGAGTTGGAGTCTCACTCTGTCGCCCAGACTAGAGTGCAGTGGCCCCTCCTGGCCACCGCAGCCTCAACCTGCTGGGCTCCGGCGATCCTTCCGCCTCAGCCTTCCAAGTAGCCGGAATTACAGGCATGCGCTACCACACCCGGCTGATTTTTTGATTTTATTGTAGAAAAGAGGTCTCGCTGCCCAGGCGGGTCTCGAATCCGCGGGCTCAGGCAATCCACTCACCTCAGCCTCCCAAAGGCGCAGGATTACAGGCTGAGCCACCGAGCCCGGCTAGCATCTTGCTATTCTTGCTCACAGTCATGATTACTGTTTCACCAAATCCAACATTCACTGTTAAAATTTCGTGTTTCTTAAGACCTAGGAGAAGGGTACAGATAAAGTTATGCCACAGGTTCTCCTAGAAACAATGCAAGCTAGAAAGATGCTTCAAACAGTAGGTGGAGCTTGTTTTTTGCTCAGAATCAGCTTCCTTGCTGTTCTAGCACTTCTTTAGCCACCTCTTGGTGTCTCAGCTAAGAATGCCTGTCTCAGTTCCACCTGGGAATCCACCAATGACACTTCTGATGCTGAGAACATCTTGGGTACAAATGACGCTCTTGGTTGCTCGGTGAGGCTGACCTTCTGCACTTCACTTGGACTTCCACCTCTGACACATGCTATTCTGTAGTCTGTTTCAAGTGTAAGCAATCCTTTGCTTGTTCCATCACATCACTGAACATTCCTCAGGCCAAGGCATCGGGCATCTTCCAGGGCCACTCTGCTCTGCACAAGACTCGCTGCTATCTCAGATTAACCTTTTAGAAGCCTCTTGAGGCTTAAGGATTTGCCATCAGACTGTGCCTTTAATACCTGTATGAATTAAGTAAATTCCTTCCTTCTCAAGGTCCTCAAAATATATTGAGTTTCCTGTGTCTATCAAAAAGTGGCATCCTTTACTCACCATAAATGGAAGGAAACTGTGTAGACAAGTTACTAAACCAGTCTTTTTCCAAGTCCTTGGCTTTATAAAGTCAACCTCAATCCTTCACAAAATCTGGTCACATTTTATAGTATGAAATGCCAGTCAGAGTCTTGGTAAAATAACTAGTATTTCTAATAATGTACTCTGCTACAAGAGAAAACAGATTCTTACTGAAATTATGCAAATAACTATATTGCCATAAACTAAAAATACTCATGAACAGTATCTGAATTCTCCAAAGAGATCAGGTAGAGAGAAACATAAAGGTTTCAGTTTTCCTTACAAGAGTATACTTCACTCAATTGCTGTAAGCTATAGATAGCACACACAAAAAAGAAAAAAGTTTTCTTAACTCAAGAAAACAAGACATAAAAAGAATCAGGGCTGGGAGCAGTCGCTCATGCCTGTAACTCCAGCACTTTGGGAGGCCAAGGTGAGAAGATTGCTTGAGCCCAGGAGTTTGAGACCAGCCTGGGCAAACATTTTCTTTGTCTCTACAAAAAAAATCAAAAAATTATCCGGGTAGGGTGGCGCATGCCTGTGGTCCTAGCTACTCAGGAGGCTAAGGAGGGAGTACCACCTAAGCCCAGGAAGCCAACATCTACAGTGAGCCATAATCATGCCACTGCACTCCAGTCTGGGGTGACAAAGTGAGACCTCAATTAAAAAAAGAAGAAAAAACAGCAAAGCTCCAAACAGCAGGTCATTTAAAAAAAAATCATTTCTGTCCATCAGTTCAGTCCCATGTAATTATTCTTGTTCTACTTAATGTTGAAATAGTAAGCTTCATGGCCCATCAGTTGAGTATTTTTTATATCTTTGAAGTTTTTTCTAGTCTGTTAGTATGATTTTCAGTTATTAGAAACCTGTATTAAAGAGTACTTGTCAGCCGGGCTCGGTGGCTCAGCCTGTAACCCCGTGCCTTTGGGAGGCTGAGGTGAGTGGATTGCCTGAGCCTGCGGGTTCAAGACCAGCCTGGGCAACTTGGCAAGACCTCATCTCTACAGTAAATCAAAAATTAGCCGGGCGCGGTAGCGCACACCTGTAGTTCCAGCTACTTGGAAGGCTAAGGTGGAAGGATTGCTGGCGCCCAGCAGGTCGAGGCTGCAGTGTCTGGGAGCAGCCACTGCACTCCAGTCTGGGTGACTGAGTGAGACTCCAACTCAAAAAATAAAAAATAAATAAAGAGTACTTGTCAGAGTCCTTTCCATAAATTTTTTTGATGACATAAAACTTTAGGATTTGCATTCCATGTTCATGGATAGAAAGAATCAACATTGTTAAGATGTTCATTCTACCAAAGGCAATCTACAGATTCAATGCAGTACCCATTAAATTACCAACATCATTCTTCTCAGACCAGGAAATGCCAATACAGAAATTCATGTGGAAACATAAATGACCACAAATAGTCAAAACAATCCTCAGCAAAAGACACAAAGCAGGAGGTATCACACTTTCAGACTTTAAACTTTACTATACTGCTACAATAATCAAAACAGCCCAGTATTGGTACCATAATAGGCATATGGACCAATGGAACAAGATAGAGATTCCAGGAAGAAAAACCTCAATTTCTCAATCAAATCATCGTCGACAAAGCCTCCACCAACAACCACTGAGAAGAGTAGAACCTATTCAGTAAATGGTGCTGGGAAAACTGACTGACTACATGCAGAAGATTAAATCAGGACCCAACCTATCACCATACACAAAAATCAACTCTAAATTGATCAAAGACCAAAACATAAAACCTCAAATTATAAGAACTTTAGGAAAATGTAGGAGACAACCTTATGGAAATTGGAACTAGCAACAAATTCCTGATCAAAACCCAAGTGCCCTTGCCATAAGAGATAAGATAAACAAGTGGGACCTCATCAAACTGAAAAAATTTTGCAAAGCAAAAGAAACCATCAGGAGAGTGGGGAGACAACCCACAGAATGGGAAAAAATATTTGACAACTGTATTTCTGACAAAGGTCTAATATCCAGGATCTACAAAGAACTCAAACTTGCTGAAAGGAAAAAAACAAACAGTCCCTTTAAAAAGTGGGCAAAAGACATGAATAGACACTTCTCAAAGGAAGATACATGAGGCTGAGCATGAAAACGTGCTCAGCCTCACTAATCATCAGAGATATGCAAATCAAAACCACACTGAGATACTACCAAACCTCAGTAAGAATGGCAATAATTAATGAAACAAACAACAACAGATGCTGGCGAAGATATGGAAAAAAAGGAACACTTCTACACTGCTGGCAGGAATGCAAACTAGCGCATCCTCTTTGGAAGACAGTGTGGCAATTTCTGAAAGAACTAGAAATTGATTTTCCATATGACCCTGCAATCCCTCTACTGGGAATATGCATGGAGGAACTCAAATCTTCTACAAAAAAGATACCTGCACATGCATGTTTATTGCTACACTATTCACAATCGCAAAAACATGGAACCAGCCAGGCTGCCCACTAGACTGGATTTAAAAATATGGTACATATACACAATGGAATATTATACAACCACAAAGAAGGACCAGCGTATGGACCGCACCGCAACTTGGTTAGATTTAGAGTCTATCATATTCAGTGATCTGTCACAGAAACAAAGAACAAAGTGCCACATGTTCTCACTCAAAAGCAGATTCTGAACATTTACCATAATACTATAAGAAAGGGATTGGCAGTAGCGAGATATTGCCAAGGTGGCAGGTGGGTCAACTAAAGGGAGGCCCAAACTTTAACTGTATGATGTCCACTTGTGTACCTAATCCTGAATTGTACTCCACATCTTTAAAATAAAATAAGAAAACACTGGGGGGGAAAAAAACTTTAGGTTTTGCAAAGAACTTTTAAGAAAAAAAAAAAACTATTTGGGCCAAGCATGGTGGCTCACACCTATACTCTCAACACTTTGAGAGGCTGAGATGGAAGGATCTCTTGAGCCCAGGAGTTTGAGGCTGCAGTGAGCTGTGATCATGCCACTGCACTCCAGCATGAGACCCCAATTCAATAAATAATTAATTAAATAAATAAAACAATTTACTGCATATTCTATGATATAGCAGATCCTTAGGAATCTCATTTCTGAATATATTGATAACATATCCATCTGAATACAACCTACAGAAAACTAAACACCATTTCTCATTTGCCAATGCTTCCCGTATGATTTTAACATACCAAAAAGCCTAATATGTCTCTCTTGGACTTCCAGGGGTCTTGGTGTCCAAAAGTTAATTCAAGGGCAGAACACTTAATTTTGGAATCTGATTTTTGGCAACCCTAAAAAAGAATAAAATCATGTCCTTTGCAGCACCATGGATGGAGAGATCATCATCCTAGGTGAACTGACTCAGAAACAGAAAACCAGACACTGCATGTTCTCACTCATCTGTGAGAGCTAAACGGTCACAAAAATGGAAATAATAGACACTGGAAGAACCAATAAAGGGAGAGGGGAGAAGTGGGTTAGGGTTCAGAAACTACTTACAGGGCACAATGTTCACTGTCTGGGAAATGGGATACCTGAGACCCAGTCCCCACCACTACACAATATGTTCATGTGATGAATACACATGTATACTCCTGAATCTAAAATAAATAAATGATAAATATAAAGAAATAAAAGGAATTTGAAGCAGGGCTCGGTGGCTCAGCCTGTAATCCCGCGCCTTTCGGTGGCTGAGGTGAGTAGATTGCCTGAGCACACGGGTTCGAGACCCGCCTGGGCAACTTGGCGAACCCTCATTTCTACAATAAATCAAAAAATTAGCCAGGCGTGGTAGCGCGCGCCTGTAGTTCCAGCTACTTGGAAGGCTGAGGCGGAAGGATCACCCGCGCCCAGCAGGTCGAGATTGCGGTGGCTGGGAGCAGCCATTGCACCCCAGTCTGGGTGACAGAGTGAGACTCCAACTCAAAAAAAAAAAAGAAATTTGATTTTGGAAAGTTTGTCAAACATCAAATGTTTAAAATACTTGATATCAAATTAAGAAAGGTTTAAGACACTTGATATCAAATTAAGAAAGGTTTAAAACACTTGATCAAAGTAGAATCATAGGTCACGTTAAAAAAAAAAGGTCATTCATTTAGCCATGGTGATAATTCAGAGATGTCAAAAAGCAAAAACCTTTGCTCTTTGATAGAAAAGAAACTCAATTTTCCAATAGTCAAAAGACTTCATTTGAGACTGTCTCTCCTCTTTCCCTCATTTCTTTTTCTTTCTTTCTTTCTTTCTTTCTTTCTTTCTTTCTTTCTTTCTTTCTTTCTTTCTTTCTTTCTTTCTTTTTTTTTTGCAGTTTTACAAAATGTATGCAAAATCTTTTACTGTCTCTTTGTTTTAACATTTAAATTTCTTATTTTAAAGATGTGGGGTACAATTCAGGGTTAGGTATACAAATGTTCATTATGCAGTTACCCTTGTTGATATTATCTCTTAACACTATATGAAAACTTTGTTCACAGGAGAAAACCAAATTTTACTCTTGTATCAGTGCATTATTAATAGTAAACCCAATTTTAATAAAAACCTACAATCAAATTCATCAAATCTTAATGAACTTTAACCACACAATATAAGACTTCCCTAAACCTTTAATAACCTCTTACAATTATTTTCATTCTCTTTCTTTCCTCAACTTTCTATGTCCATTTAGCTTTAACTATCATTCGTTTTTATTCCTTCGATTTAAAACAACTCTTAAATAACTTCTAAATGAAGTAAAATTACTTTTTCTTCTAATAAAAACTACTTTCTCATTTTTTTTCCTATAATCTTAAAAGCAAATCCCACTTTCCTTATACACTTTGCATACAGAATTGTTTCCCTTATATCTTGTAGTTGTTATTACATATATTAATTACAATGTTAAGTCTTAGTAACTCTAATTTTTAGGGGAAAAAAACAAGAAGTAAGCAATTTTATTTTATTCTACTTTTAAAAAATGAGACCGGGCATAGTGACTTAAGCCATAATCCCAGCACTTTGGAAGGCCAAGGCGAGAGGATTGCCTGAGCCTGCAGTTTCGAGACCAGCCTGGGCAACATGGTGAGACCTCTTCTCTACAATAAATCAAAAAATTAGCTGGGCATGGTAGCGCACGCCTGTAGTTCTGGCTACTTGGAAGGCTGAATGTGCCACTGCACTCTAGTCTGGGCGACAGAGTGAGACTCCAACTCAAGAAAGAAAGAAAGAAAAGAAAGAAAGGAAGGAAGGAAGGAAGGAAGGAAGGAAGGAAGGAAGGAAGGAAGGAAGGAAGGAAAGAAAGAAAGAAAGAAAGAAAGAAAGAAAGAAAGAAAGAAAGAAAGAAAGAAAGAAAGAAAGAAAGAGTTATCTTCTTTTCTCTCATACCTCACTGCAGCCTCGAATTTCCGGATTCAAATGATCCTCCCACCCCAGCCTCCCAAGTAGCCAAGACCACAGGTGCATACCACCATTCCCAGCTGGAAGTAACCAATTGTAATTGTTATGTACCAGATACAGAGCCCAGGACAAAGGACATAGCTACATAGACAATGCCTGGAGGAAGGCAGAGTTGAGCCAGGGAGGATAGAATCATAGTGGTATGGCTCTGCTCTGGAGTTTTTGGCCCAGGTGTGTGGACACACATGTTTTCAAGCCTCATCATGGCCAGTTGCCTACAGCCCAGAATCTAAAAGCTGAAAACTGAAAACATGAGCTAACTGAAAAACCATGCAAGTATCAAAAGTATCACAGAAAAAAAATGATTTTCTGATCTTAAAACATCTAGCAGAGATAATATAGATTAGTCTGACCAAGAGACCCAGGCAAAAAGTCAAAAATTCTTGAGATGCTTCTACATTAATTTAACAACAACTTAAAAACTAGCTTCATTTACCAAAAAGTAGTAAAGTCAAATGAATTTGAAAAGCATCTGGGCTTATTTACTTAACTTATGAGTACTTATTTATTTATAAGTGAATTTGGAACCACATACACAATATACAAATACAGACATGTACACATAAAAATACAGACAGACACGAGGATCTTATAAATTTGTTTTAAAAATTTTTAGCCATGAGACAGGTAAAGCTCACTAGTTTAAAAGGACAGTTGGATTGAATGATGCCTGTAAATGGAACAAGTTAAAGTTAATCTGCCCCATGTGGCTAAAGCCCTTATTGAGTTTTAGAGAGAAAAGGATAGCAAATCAAAGCAAAAAGAGAATTTAAGCTTCTTAAAGGAGTTTGAATGTGTTAGTGAGAGGAAAATTAAATATGAATGCCAAACCGGGCATGGTGGCTCACGTCTGTAATCCCAGCATTTTGGGAGGCGGAGGTGAGAGGATTGTCTGAATCCACAGGTTTGAGACCAGCCTGGACAACTTGGCGAGACCTCATCTCTACAATATATCAAAAAATTTGCTGGGCATGGTGACACATGCCTGCGGTTCCAGCTACTTGGAAGGCTGAGACAGAAGGATCACCTGAGCCCAGTAGGTCAAGGCTGTAATGGCCATGAGTGTGCCACTGCCCTCCAACCTGAGCAACAGAGTGAGATTCTGACTTAAATATATATATATGGGTGCCAATGTAACAGAAAATCATAGGAATTTGCCACAGGGTTTTATAAGGAGACCACTTTCATTTAGATAGGTAGCTTCTAATTTAGTCTCTGTTTTTCAACCAGGCCACTGAGCTTAGGGTGGAGCCCGTTAATAAATAAGATCAATAAAATATTTTCAGTTTTCAAAGTTTAATATTTAAATAAGTGAAAATCAGGTACAGTCAGAAGGCAGAGCATCTAGATCTCCAAAAAATCAAGGAAGGCCTGGCAAGGAGGCTCACGCCTGTAATCCCAGCACTTTGAGAGACCGAGGTGAGAGGGTTGCCTGAGCCCAGGGGTTCAAGACATTCAAGACCAGCCTGGACAACTTGGTGAAACCTCATCTCTACAATCAATCAAGAGAAATTAGCTGGGCGTGGTGACGCATGCCTATAGTTCCACCTACTTGGAAGGCTGAGGCAGAAGGATCACCTGAGCCTAGCAGGTCGAGGCTGCAGCGGACTTGAGCGTGCCACTGTACTCCTCCTGCCTGGGTGACAGAGTGAGGTTCCAACTCAGAAAAAAAAATCAAGGAATAGACTCTTACACTGAATGTCAGGTCGCCCCAAAAGAGGAAAGTGCCACAGGAATGCGCCACACAATGCTTCCACAGTGCACCTTGAAAGACAACTCCTTAATGCTGGTAAGCGAACCAATACCATTCATCTCACCCTGTAATTAGCCTTTCTGGAAGTCTTAGCCCTTGGTAATAAATGTTGCCATACCATCCACGTGTTTAAATTTTATAGGTTTTTGTTTTGGTTTGTTTTTGAGTCAGGACCTCACTCTGTTGCCTAGGCTGGAGTGCAATGGCATGATCACAGCTCACCACAGCCTCAACCTCCTGGGCTAGGGTGATCCTTATGCCTTGGCCTTCTGAGTAACTGAGACCACAAATGTGCACCAATTTTTTTTTTTTATAGAGACAAGGCCTCACTGTGTTGCCCAAGTGGTCTCAAACTCCTGGGTTCAAACAATTCTCCCTCCTCAGTCTCCCAAAATGTTGAAATTACAGATGTGAGCCACTGCACCTGGCCTAAATTTTGCCTTTTTTATCTAAATGCACAGAGAAATGAGTATCACTTTACAGTCCTAGTCATTTACTGCAATTGCTGTCAGCCACCTCTAAAACTGCAGTCCAGCCAATGATTTGCTAGCCATTGCACACACAATGGCTCTCTCACAGTACAAAGTTATTCCTGGCACTCCACAAAAGCCAAAATCAGAGGACTCACTGCAAAATAAAGCAGAGACCTGAGAAAAACCTGCCCACAACTCTTAGAACTCCAGAAGGAAGACAGAAGACCCCAAAAAGCAGCTAAGTCATGCCTTTTTCTATGTTTCTCGGGGGGTCTTAGGGCTACTATACATCTCCAGATTTCTTCATGTGGTATTGAAGATTGACAAAGGAAGGAGGAGCAGGAGTAGAAGTAAGTGATAGAACAAGTCAGAAGAATCTGTTTGGGGAGATATTTCAACTTTCCAGAGGTCAATGAGGTTTACATTGTTCTCAGCAAAAAGCATGCCCACAAGAAAGGAAATAAACAGAAGTACCAAACATTAAAAAAGGATTTCAGTCAACTGAAAAACTTCCCAGAAACAGGATCCAAAAAACAAAAATTAGAATGGCCTTTTAAAAAAAATAATTATATATATATATATATATATATATATATATATATATACACATGTCTTGAATATTAGCTTTTATTTAAGCCGACTTCTGACCACAGAGCTCAATTAAAAACAAAATTATTTCAAATCTCTTATTAGATTTCATCCAGGACAAACAGCAATAATCTTAGTTTTTTAACTGTTTTTTCAAAAGGACAGTAAAACGTCTCTTATCTCATGGAGGAAGTTAGTTAGCTTAGTTCCTAGGTTAAGTCCCCAAGGTGCCAGGAAGTCTGGACTGTCTATCCTGTTAGGAATGTACATTTCAAGGAAAAATGATACCTGAAAACTGGCATACATTTCTAAGTAGTAAAAGTTGAGAGTCACGAGAAAGGGAGGATCTATCTGGCTCCTGGGAGATTTTATTTAAATACCAAAGGTGTGGAGGTAAGTAAGGAGGAAACTGTTTTAGGAGAGGAAGAGACAACTGTCGCTTTCTCTTTTAAAAACAAAGAAAATCATTTTTCCTTAACCCTCTCCAATGGTAGTGTTTGGCCATCTATACAGAAAAAGTTTCCCTCTGATTCACATCAAATCACCCTAGAGGCAAGGACAGGTAAATAATAAGGGGCAGCCAGGCATGGTGGCTCATGCCTATAGTCCCAGCACTTTGGGAGGCTGCGGCAGGAGGATCACTAGTCCAGGAGTTCAAAACCAGCCTGGGAAACACAGCAAGACCTCATCTCTACAAAAAAAAAAAAAAAAATCAAAAATTTAGCTGAATGTTATGGTGTATGACTGTAGTCCCAGCTACGCAGGAGGCTGAAGCAAGAGAATCACCTAAGCCCAGGAGGTTGAGCCTGTGGTGATCCATGATTGTGCCACTACTACACTCCATCCTGGGCAACAAGGTGAGACCCCGATTCAAAAAAAAAAAAAATTAGCTTATTATTTACTGCGAGGTATACAGTAATAACTTTGCCTCTGACCCAGAACACCTCGTGTGCATATTCAGGATAAGATTAATAAAAAATGAATATTAAAAACCCAACAGTATCTCATTAAGAATACATAATCAAAATTTAAATTCAGTTAAAAATGCTTTTCTCTGTAGGGTCATGCAACCAATTTAATATGTAAGTTCATTTGTTTACCTCTCCGTTTTTTTCAGTTTTGATAAATTGCTTCTCTTTTTTTATAATTTTAATTTTGGTTTTAAATCATGTAAAACATTAACTGGCTCTAGAATTTAAAAAAAAATCTAAATGAAAATACAGTCAGAGAAGTAGTACTTTCATATCTGTCTCCTCCACTCTGTTCCTTCTTTCACTATTATTTGAGTATTGGTTAATGCTTCTTTTTTTGTTTTTTGAAAAGAAAGTATATATGTATAGCTATGTACATTTTTTTCAGCTTTTATGCAAGAGGTAGTATAATATAAAAATATAAATTTATATCCATAAGACTCTGCTTGATGATAAATTTTTTTTTTATACTTTACTTTCTTCCCCTAATATTCAAGAGACTATATCAGTGAGGGTCCAAGCAGGAATCAGATGACTGGAAACTATCTTCTTTCCTTCTTTCTTTCTTTTTTTTCCAATCAGTGTCTCACTCTGTTGCCCAGCCTGGAGTGCAGTGGCACAATGATGGCTCACCATGGCCTCAACCTCCTGGGTTCAGATTATCTTTCTGCCTCAGCATCCCAAGTTGCTGGGACTACAAGTATGTGCCACCACGCCCAGCTAACTTTCCAAAATTTTTCTGTAGAGATCAAATCTCTCTATGTTGTCTAGGTTGGTCTCGTACACCTGGGCTCAAGCAATCTTCCTGCCTCAGCCATACCAAGTGCTGGGATTACAGGCATGAGCCATTGTGCCTAGCCAGAAAGTGCCTATTTGATAGAGACATAGACAGAGAAACTAACAAAGAAAGGTAGAACACCAGAGTCAACTACAATGGGAACTACTAGTGTCCCTTAACTGAAGGAACAAGGAGAGGAGAAAAAGAAAAGAGTGATACAACTCAATGGGACTTGCCACTTAAAGAGAAAACTTCTTCCAATCATGGCCCATATTCTTCATTCCACCCTATGTCCGTGTCAGTTGCTATATGAGTTTTCTTACTTCTTGTGAATGAGGTGAGGTCCGTATCCTCAACCCTTGCTTCTGGGCTGGTCAACTAAAAGGAGCAATAATACCAGTGTACCAATTCTAAGCATAGGTTTTAAAATGACTTCTATTTTTTTTTTGTCCTCTTGCGTTTCTGTTATCACCAAAAAAAATGTGCTCATGCCAGCCTATCAGAGGATGAGTGATACAGGCAACAGAGCCAAGACTCTCATCAGTTTAGCAGAAAGTAGTCCAGGTCAACTAAGAGTCATCTGATTCTCAGATATATGAGTGACTAGCCAAGATCAGCAGAGCTGTGAGCCAATCTCAGCTAATTCGAAAAATGTGATCACTGAACATTGTTGTGTTTGTTGTGTTTTACAACACATTTTGACAATAGATAATGGATTCACCATTCACATGACCTAAATTGATATTCATAGCCACCTTTACCCACTCTCCATTCAATGGTTCCCAGTATTCTCTGTGAGAGGGAAAAAATCCATTACACAATTACCTCCACTACTAACTGGTTGTAAGGAGTCTCCACAAGGCCAAACCTTTATTTCCTAGGCTCTGAGTTCATGGTGGCCCTGGCTGTGTTGTGTTTTTGTTATTACCACAGAACAAAGAGTTTCTGGATTAAATCCTTTGGTTGTAAGCATAGTTCATCTTTCCCTTGTTGAATAGCAGAAACCCAATGTCCCCTTAGTAATTCAGATCAGTTACTTTGGCTAGTAAAATGACTTCCCCTTTTCTGACTATCAACTCAGTGTCAAGGAAAGCCCCAAATGGCTGTGGGATACTTTCAGTTTCTAATTTATTAGAACCAAAGCTGTATTCCCTAATGAAAGAATTATTCTCTTGGACACTAACTAGGACCTCTAAACTTTTCTGAACCCAAGCTTTTGGTCCAGTAAGCAAAGCATTTCATAAGTAGGTTATTAGATATAATAGTAAGGACACTGGTTACTTTCATGCCTTGTTTCCTGACCCTTGTATTATGGCAATAGTGTTTATGCACCATATATTGGCCATATGTTTGAGATATAGCTATATCTTCTAGACAGGTTATAAATCTCACGGGATGTTGTCCCCCACGTGATGTCATGACTGATATCTGATAATTGAGTCTTGGGTTGGTTCTTTTTCAATCTTTAGTTGATTCTGAGTCAATCAGCTGCTTCTAAGTGGTGAGCAAGCCCAGGGGATTTTGTTGGTATAAGCCCTTTGCTACACTTTCTATGCTGTGAAGTACATTCTACAGTCGGAGGCAATTATGTGTAGGATACTACAATGATAATAAAGCATCTGTGAGTCTACCCATAGTGATTTTTCTGAAAGTACTTTGGTAAGGAGGGAAAATGTGTATTTGAAATATGTAACTTTTCTATGAGGACATACTACTGCTCCTCCCACATAGAAGAGCCTCGATGTGATCAATGGGTCAGCAGCTGAATTGTTTCCCCAGGGAGTGGTGCCATACTGGGGCTCGGTGTTGGCTCACATTGATAGCAAGCTGGAAAAAAAAAACCAATCAGACTTGGTGAGGGGAAATCTATGCTTTTGAGCCTATACATGTGTCCCTCCACTGTGTAACTGCCACTTTGTAATTGGACCCAGTGAACAGGAAACAGAAAGAGGGTAAGAACCACAAACAAGTTGCATCATTCTATCCTCTTGATTATCGAAAGACCTTCCTCTTCAGTGGAGACTTTGGTAGTCCTTTATCTTCACCTTTTCACCAGACAGCCTTGTTTCCAAAGAACATTTATATTCACAGCCTGTAACTCTCTCAATTTGTTTTCACCCATCTGTCTGATTTGCCATTTCTCTAGTACTGTTATTTCCAGTTCCCTCACCCCAACAACCCATTACCTACTGCTCAGAAATCAGAGTAGATAAGTAGATATGCATTTCAGGCTTTATCTCCTCCATCATAGGAAGACAATCAGATGTGTTACCTAAAGTTCTGCCCGTGGGGAAGATGTCCCTTCACCACTCTCTTTCAGGGATAAACGTGTGTGGGCCTATCGTGAAGCAGTTTTGCATGTTCGGTTGTTACCATCAGAGTGCAGGCTCCTTCATAAGCCAGGCCATATTTTTCAGTGATAGGGAGTCTCCATAGGGCCATACATGTGAGTTATAGGAGAGATGGCAAAGCAGTAGGGTCAGATACTGCAAGGTGGGCTGCATGCTTATGAAATTTATCTGTGCTTCCTAACCTGTTAGACCTGGATTTGTATGTATTCTTTCCATTTAGCAACACAAAGCTGCTTTACACATTCAATTGTATGACACTGTAGATCAGAGAATACACAGTTAATGAGGGGCAGTTCAGGTTACATAGTTACTTGGTGTCTCATAGTCAGACACCCAGTCTCTGTCAGAGCCCAAGAACAGGCAGGAGCTTCTATCTGAATGAAGTGTTATGAGAGGTGCAGGGCCCAGCCATACTAAAACACCCTAGAAGTCCCTACTGTGTTTCTTCGAATGGGGCATTTTCAGCACCGTTGGATGGGTCATAAGGCCCAAGTGACAGAGCAGTTGCTACTGCAGCCTGGATCTATTACAAAGCCTTTTTGTACTTTATGGCCCATTCAACACTAGCAGCCAGATAGCTGGACACCAAATGAGTGGAAGTAGCAGGCTCTAAAGTGGTAATATATTGCCTTTGAAATATAATCAGATGTTGTGCCTATTTCCTCATCAACATGGCAGCACCTGGACTGATGTGAGGTTCATCTTCCATCAAGTATAGCATCTTACTAAAGCACCTCATTTGTTGGCTATATCCTTTTCGTCAGGCCCAATTAACACATAATATTATAACAGGAGAGTGTGCTGAAGAGTTTCCATTTTAACCCCAGATGCATCCCTCTATTCTTCTCCACAGTTCTTTGTGAGTCACAAAGCTGACCTTTATTGATTTATTCTGTGTGCTCCCTTGACCTCTGGCTTCTAGCTATGTTCAGCCAACAAGAAATATTGGACATTGGCTGGAAATGAGGGTGGGTTGAGGTCAGGGTTTTATTCCTCTGGTTCCCTCCCATGCGGTCATATCAGATTGATTGTACCTCTCTGTCAAAGACCATAATGTCTATTCAGTGGGCCTCTCTCATAGCTATAGCCATTCTCTCTGGGTTTCCATTGCCACCCACCCTTGTCCACTCAGGTCTATTAGTTTGCTAGGGTTTCTGTAACAAGATACCACAATCAGCTGACTTTAACAACAGAAGTTTGTTTTCACATTTCTAGAAGTGGAAGCCTGTAATAAAAGTGTTACAGGATCTGTTCCTTTCCTTGGAAGTTCTGAGGAAAACTCTGTTACATGCGTTTTCTCTCTTCTTGGTGTTCCTTGGCTTGTAGAAGCATCACTCTGTTCTCTACCTCCATCATTACATGGTATTCTCTTTATGTATCTATGTCTGTGTCTGTTTTCTCTTTGTGTAAAGGACACCAGAAATACTGGATTAGGGCCAACCTTAATTGAATATCTCCTCATCTTGACTTGATTGCGTCTACAAAGACACTATTTCCAAATAAGGTCACATTCTGAGGTTCTGGGAAGTATGTGAATTTTAGGAGGACACTATTTAACCCAAGACAAAGACTAAGGATGGTAATTACTTTACATTTCACATCTCTTCATTGTTGTAATTAGTTCGCTTGTTAAACTACCCTAATTATCCAAGTCGAATGTGTTACCTGTTTCCAGTCAGAACTCTGACCAATCAGCTGGGCTAGTGAGATGATCTAGGTCTCTCTGGACTATATTATATCAGAAAGCAGTAGAATTTCCATAGACCTGGGGTCAGATTTCAGTCCCCACCACATGAAAGCAAATTTTGTTATCTTCATTGATAGATATTGGAGAGCTTTTTCTAGGTCACTATCACAATGTTATTTGCCCCAGTCAAGAAACCACTTCTAGAACTTTAGTTATAGTTGGCATCACCATCCGATTGAGTTTGTAATAATTTACAGTAGTCTTAAAACATCTGGCTTTTGCTAACAAAGGGACAAGTTAAATAGCTCCAATCTCTGCAGTTACCTATAGATATGGCACTGCTTTGGGTTTACAATCTTGGCTGGGTGAAAGAATAGTAGTGGGGGGGGGTCTTTCTTTGACTCTTTCTATTAGAATAGCACTTTTCCATGGGTCAGAGAACCAATATGGGGATTCTGCCAGATACTAAATACATTTATTCTCATTACATAATGTGAATGAAAATATGACCATAAGACCAGTCTTCTATCCCATTGCAAAATAAACTCAGGTCAAGACTCATCTCCATTTGATCTCCATATGCCTCATTCTGGCAGGAGGTTGTGGTGTCATTTAGGGGTTCTGGAGATAGGTTTCATAATAATTGGTAAGCCTCAGAATCTCTAAGTACTTCTCTTTCTCTATTGCTCTGTTACCTTGATAAATGCTGCAGGTTCCTCTGGGCTTGATTTGGGAGAAATAATTGTAGTATACATCTCTTGTAGATAATGTTCTCAGAGGGACATGGCTTCCCTCCCAATCAAGGCCCTCCACATCTGTGAATCAGGTACTTACTTAGATGCGTGAACTGTGTAGTTGTTTGCTCATTGTAAACCATGCTTATCATTCATTAGCTGTCCATTAATAATCATTTGGGGCCAAGTGTGGTGATGAGTGCCTGTAGTTCCAGCTACTTGAAAGACTATGGGGAAGAATTGCTTGAGCCCAGCAGGGTGAGTCTATAGTAGCCATGAGCATGTCACTGCACTCCAGCTTGGGTGACAGAGTGAGACTCCAACTCAAAAAAAAAATCATTTGGACAACTAAAAGTAAAAATGTTCCCTTGTGCTATGATCTGAATGTTGACGGAAACTCAAAATTCGTAAACTGAAACCTGAACTCCAATGCAATAGTATTAAGAGGAAGTTGGGCATGGTGACACATGTCTATAGCCTTAGCTGCTTGACAAGTTGACGCAGGAGGAGTGTTTGAGCCCAGGAATTTGAAGTCAACCTGGGCAACATAAAATCCTGTCTCTTTGGGGAGGGAGGGGGGAAAGGCCAGGTACAGTGGCTCACCCCTATAATCCCAGAACTTTGGGAGGTGAAGGCAAGAGGATTAACTTGGCAAGACCTCTCCTCCACAATAAATCAAAAAATTAGCTAGGCGTGGTGGTGCCAAGTAACCTGTAGTTCCAGCTACTTGGAAAGCTGAGGCAGAAGGATCACTTGAGTCCAGCAAGACAAGTCTAGGTAACAGAATGAGACTCTGACTCAAAAAAAAAAAAAACAGAAAAACAAAGACGTAGGGCTTTTAGGAGGTAATTAGGTCATGAAAGCTCTGCCCTCATAAATGAGATTCATGCCCTTGCAAAAGGGACTTAAGGGAGCATGCTTGCCCTTTCTGCCATGTGATGACACACCAAGAAGTCTTTGAAGCAGAGAGCAAGCTCTCAGCAGGCAACAAATTTGCTGGTGCCTTGATCTTGAAATTCCCAGTCTCCAGGACTGTAAGCAGTAGATTTCTGTTGTTTATAAATTATGCGGTCTACAGCATTTTATTATAGTAGCTGGAATGAACTCAGATACCTTGTTAGGAATATTATCCTACATAGTGATGTTCAAGCATCCAAAAGTGACATGGGTTAAAAATCTATATGTGTTTATTTAAACAAAAACTTGTATATCCCTACTATTTGCCAATCTGCCAGAGTCCCGCTCCAGCTGAGTTCAGGGTTTCCCGAAGAAGTAATGGCGTCGGCGTTGAAGGAAACACTTGGACAACTGACTCTGGTGTTAGCAGGACAGATGCCGATTATTGACAGTTAACAGTGAGCTTATATACCCTTTTTACAGGGAAGTAATTTTACAAAAAATTCTTAGAACTAAACACAATCAGTAACTTTATCTAAGACAAAAAACAGAGCAAATAGTTCATGCATCATGTTCTCCAAAAAACCATTTCAATGCACATTCTTCTACATATCAATGCCTTCTTGAAAGAGTCTCTGTCTCATGATCACTAAAGCAGGCAGTCCTCCTTTATTATTTAAAGCACTTAATCTAGCCGAGACCCACCTGGGCAACTTGGTGAGACCTCATCTCTACAATAAATCAAAAAATTAGCAGGGCGTGGTGGCACGCGCCTATAGTTCCAGCTACTTGGAAGGCTGAGGTGGAAGGATCACGGAGCCCAGCAAGTCGAGGCTGCGGTGGCCGGGAGCAGTCACTGCACTCCAATCTGGGTGACAGAGTGAGACTCCAACTCAAAAAAAAATAAAATAAAATAAAATAAATAAAGCACTTAATCTAACCATTATCCTTTTAAGCTTAAAAGAACGCACCTACTGCCTAAAGCTACTCTATAATGATTACCAAGTTTCAAAAAGTCACCAAGTACTAAACTGCTATAGTAATCCAATCTTATATTTTTAATCCTATATGCACTTAATCTAAATAGCAGGAAGTAACATAACATTAAAAATGGCCATTCAGGTGTACATAAAATTCCACATTTAAAGTTCAAGTTAGCATAATTAGTGCATTGACATTCTCCTCACAAATGATAATAATCGCCAATCAGAAGGGACAAAATCTACCAAGCAATTGTCTACCCACACATGATAATTAAAGGGTTCATCTACAGTTCCCTGGCAAGGCCAACGAATCCCTTTACATGCATTAAAGTGAGCATCTCCTGACCTACGGTAACTTTCCCAACAACAATACTTAATTATGCGATTACGTGGTCGAATACTAGGAGGTCAGGGACATGGAAACTTAGGGGGGACCTCATATAAAGTAAGGTAATTTTCTCGCAAATTCCCCTTTGTTTTTGTGCATGGGACAAGGAATGACATGAGTGGGATTTTGTTTTCCGTCTTCAGACTGTACAGAATTTTCTGGCTGCGTCAACAACAAAAATAGAAGAAGCAACGGTTTCAGCTGCCCAGGTTCGCTTTGTGACCCGGGGTCTTCAGCACCCTGAACTTTATCAGCAGGCAAATCCCTGTGGCTGACTCCCAACACCAGTCAATATTTTAAGCTTTTTATAAATATTAACTTATTAATTTTCACTACAATTCTACATGGTAGATTCTATTATTCACGTGTTTATAATTAAGGGACTTGAGGAACAGAGCAGTTAAGTAACTTGCCCGAAATCACACAGCTGGTAATCAGTCCTGTTAAGATTTGGCGCCAGAGTTCATACTCTCTGCTGCCATGCAATGTTCTCTCAAATGTGCACATATTTTTGTATAAATTTATATTGTGGAAACCAGATTGTTTTCACATAGAACCTACTGATTGAGTTGATGTAGCTGTCATTATGAGTAAAACTAAAACCACTGAACAAATATTGTGTTACTAATATGTATCATTTTGGAGATACTGTGCTAGACATTTTATATACATCATCTCTAATTCCACAGCAATGTTGCAGTGGGGGTAATGCCAGTCTCTATTTAGAAATGACAAAATTGAGTCTTAGAAATGTATTGCCATGAAACCTGATGCCACTCAGTTCTTGACCGCTGGGCAAAAGGATTAAACCCAGTCCTTGGCTTTAGGTATCTGCATACTGGAACCACTGACATATTAGGAACATTGTGCTGGTTTAGAGCACTCCCTCTAGGACAGGAGGTTCAACCCTGATTGCATTAAATTTCAGCAACCAGGAATGAATCCCAGAATAACTTTACTTATTTAAGTGCACATTCTTGGCTTAAATTGACTTGGAACAGAATCACACATAGGTACTTATATGCAATGTTAACAGATGATAACCATATTTCCTGTGGTAAAGCCAAAAGGTCCTGGGTTTTGGTGTTAGAAGATCAGAGCTGGAATCTGATTTTGTTTCTTACCAGATGCATGACTAAAGAACTACCTAGCCTTGGGAGCTCCCTCAATTCTTCCTCTTGGAATGAGTTTCTTACTATTAACTCCTAGAGATGTTTTAAGGGTTAAATCAATTGAGATAATATGTATGAAACTATGTTGTAGGTAAATGTAAGTTTAGGATAACAAATAAATATCCTTTTATTTGTTCAAGAGCTGTTCATTATGTCAGATAGATTCATAATACATATTTTGCTTCAGCACACCAAAATGCTCACACATTTTTTTACTTTGTGACTCTGACATTAAACTCTAATTTAGCTGGCTACTAATTATTTTTTTAATTTTTTTTTTTTTTAATTTTAAAGATGTGGGATACAAATCAGGGTTAGGTGTACAAGATTACTAATTTAAATGGCTATTGGTGTCTGTTATTTTGCTACTGATGTCCCTAGATAAGTTTATCTCAGTGTCACCTTACTCTATTCTGATTACTGTCTTTGTCTGCCTTCAAAGGTGACCCTAACTCTATCCCAAGTCCCTAACCCTCGTTTCACTGCTTTGAGGTACATACTTTTTTCACATTTTACTCCTCCGAAATTAGGATATATCTTAATGGATTTTCTATAATAGCTGACAGGCCACATTTGAGACACAGTGGACACTGTCTGCGCACATCAAAAGGGTCAGCATGAAGACTGGCAGAGAAGCCTGGACAAGGAAGCAAAACCAGAAATAAAATAGTGACATGATCACTTTTTTTTTTTGGTGGTAAACTATCTATAGCAAGATTTTTATCATTTTAATCATTCATAAATGTACAATTGAGTTCAATTAAATATTTATTCACAAGGAACTTACCACTACCTATACCTAAAGTTTTTTCTTCATCATTCTCAACAAAAAACTCTGTACTCATTAACCAATAACTCACCCCCTTCTTCCCCAATCCCTGGTAACCTCTATTCTACTTCTGTCTCTATGAACTCACCTATTCTGGGTAGTTCATATAAATGGAATAACACCATATTTGTCTTTCTGTGTTTGACTTATTTTACTTAACATAATATTTTGAGGAGCCGTCCATGTTGTAACATGTATCAAATTATGTCCCTTTTTAATGACTGAACAATTATATGTATATACCATATATGTATACACCATTAATGTATAGACATATATGTATTATATATGTATATGCCATTATATGTGTATACCCTATTTTGTTGATCCATTAATCTGTCAATGGATACTTGGGTTGCTCCACCTTTTGGCTATTATGAATGAAACTACTATGAACATTACTATATAAATACTTGTTTGAGCTCTTACTTGAACTTTCTGCTTCATAGAGTCGTTCCCTGTTTAACTTTTTGAGAGACTGACAAACTTTTCCACAGAGGCTTCCATTGGTGCAATCATTTAACTCCTGTCAACCAACAAGCCATGAGTATAAACCAAAGGTCATTAAACTGGTAGGCGACTTGAATCAGATGTAAGGTCAAAATAAAGTAGTTATACTTAATTACAGAGCTGGCTTAATGTCCGAAATCAATGGGGCTCAGTTCTTTCATGGGTTCTTTTAACAACTCTCCATCTTGATGTCATAGGGGATGCTAATTGTGTGAAAAAACACAAACATGAATGACTGAATTAAAGGATAGTACAAGAGACGGTGTCTGGGTGTGAAGATATTTTAGAACTGCATTAGCCAAAATATTTTTGACAATACTATCTTTCATTGAATCCAAGCTGTCATGTATTTTGAGACAACTTTTTAAAAAATATATCATGAAAGCAAAAACTCTATCAATTAAACTGTTACACAATGCTAAGGCACCACTGATTATAAGATACCTCCAGATTTCCAGAATATAAAATATTAAAAAATAAAAAAGGGCTGGGTGTGGTGGCTCATGTCTGTAATCTCAGCACTTTGGGAGGGAGAGGCAAGAGGATTGCCTGAGTCCAAGTGTTTGAGAACAACCTGGGCAACTTGGAGAGACCTCATCTGTACAATAAATCAAAAATTAGCTGGATGTGGTGGCATACACCTGTGGTTCCAGCTACTTGGAAAGCTGAGGCAGAAGGATCGCCTGAGCCCAGCTGGAGGCTGCAGTGGCTGTGAGTGTGGCACCGCATTCCAGCCTGAGTGACAGAGTGAGACTCCAACTCAGAAAAAAAGAAGAAGAAGAAACATTTTAGAATCACTGAAATATAGTTTTCCTTTTTTATTCTGAAGAGTTATTGAGTTATATATGATAAAGATCTTTAAATAAATCTGAAGAACACTTTTTATAAATAAAAGATAAAGTATTTATGTGATAAAAATTGTATATAAGCATAAAAAACATTGTACATAATATCTTTCTAAGTCATACATGAAATATTGTTTGACTTTACAATTAATGTCTTCTTGGGTTTGATAAAATAAAATATCATCTTTGGCTGTACTTTTTATTCTGTTTACTTCCTACTTTGGCCTTAAATTATTATTGAGTTCTGACAGTTGAAATGAACTAATTCTTTCTTTTTAGGTTTTTAGTGGTTAAGGTGGTGATGGAAGTTCTATATTTTGCTGATGAGTTTTTACATGTGAACTAAAGTTTTGCAAACTGCAAAACTTTAGGTGTGAATTTTAGGTGTGAACTAGATTCTGATCTCGTTAGGACTTTTCACCCAGTTTTTCTACTTAAAATGATAATCATGGCAGTATTTCTCAGACTTGACCAAGTACTGGAATAATTTATCCAGGGTTTGTTAAAGACAGATATTTCCAGCTTCCTCCAAACCTATTAATCAAAATCGTTAGCAAAGTATAGAAATCTGGATTTTAATAGATACTCTAGGGGATTCTTAGGAGAAAGCAAGTTTAAGAACCATTGCATGAAGATAATCTAGTCTCTCTCCCCCACCTACAGACTTGGTAACTATGAAATTGGAATGATGTCTGCCCTCCATCTCAATGAGTCTGTCATGTAGATCAAGGAGATAGCACGAAACTGATCACAAGATATTTTCCTACTACATGTCTTCTTTTTTTTTTTTGAGTTGGAGTCTCACTATGTCGCCCAAGCTGGAGTGCAGCGACACACTCATGGCCACCACAGCCTCAACCTGCTGGGCTCAAGTGATCCTCCTGCCTCAGCCTTCCAAGTAGCTGGAACCACAGGCACGCGCCACCACACCCGGCTAATTTTTTTGATATGTTGTGGAGATGAGTTCTTGCCAAATTGCCCAGACTGGCCTCGAACCCCTGAGCTCAAGCAATCTTCTCGGCTCCACCTCCCAAAGTGCTGGGATTACAGGCGTGAGCCACTGCACCCAGCTTACATGTCCTCTTTAAAATAAAATTTAGCAGCCGGGCTCAGTGGCTCAGCCTGTAATCTCGCGCCTTTGGGAGGCTGAGGTGTGTGGATTGCCTGAGACTGCGGGTTCGAGACCCGCCTGGGCAGGCGAGACCTCATCTCTACAATAAATCAAAAAATTAGCCAGGCGTGGTAGCACGCACCTGTAATTCTGGCTACTCGGAAGGCTGAGGCGGAAGGATCGCCGGAGCCCACCAGGTTGAGGCTGCAGTGGCCGGGAGCGGCCACTGCACTCCAGTCTGGGCGACAGAGACTCCAACTCAAAAAAAAAAAAAAAAAAAAAATTTAGCTTTTTGAGTTCCACTTAGATCACTCCTCAGTTAGTAGTTTGTAATTCCATCCTGCTAAAATACACCTTACTTAAGGAAGATATGATTAAACAACAACCCATTATCTGTTAACATAATATCTGGTAGCTTGAAAATTGTTCATACAGACACATAAACCTGTTTCTCCTATAATATCTTAAGTGACAACATAACTATAACTAGCATTATGTCTGTTAGAAAATATAAGAACCTTTGTCACGAAAGAGCTTCTATATGGCATAAAAGTAAAATTAACAGTAAGTAACTACATCCACTTGCCATGGAACATATAGAATTAACACTAAGAAAAGCCTTCTTCTCTCAGGTGATCCCCCTGCAAGGGTGATCATTGAGAAATAAGTTTTAGATGAGAAAAGCCATTACCTATGTTACAGTCATAGTTTAACATCAGATTAAGAATATGAAAAATGCCAATTTGTCTTATCTTATAGGTTGATGTTAACATGCAATTATTCTGTTACATGAAAGTCATTTATATAGATTGTCATATTCTTGGAATAGGAATGCATGTATATAGATTGTCATATACTTAAAATAGTGTCTGAATGCAAAGCTTTTAGAAGGAATGAGGCAACTGGGCATCTGTAGTCTGTTTTTTCAGTGGTAGCCTGTATATATATATATATTTTTAGTAGGTAGTGTATGAAAGGGGTTGGCTACAGTGTTGTAAATATCCAAAGACCAACTCCAGCATGTGTTTACCTAACCTTGCCCTTTGAGTTAGCGCTGGAGATTAGTTATGCAAATTAACTTTTATCCTATTAGCCTGGTTCAAATAATATTTCAAAACAGTATTTACTTAAACTTGTACAGCAAAAGAAGTTGGTATTTTCATGATTTAAGTGTTTCCAATATGTACCCTTATACAACCGTATCCATGCACCTTTAAGAAGTTTATGTAAACTGTAAACAAAACAAAAAAAACAGTGAAATACTATTTTCAATACATCAGACTAGAATTGGCTAAATGCAAGATTGTGTGATTGCTGAGAACTTTATGAAATCAACACTCACATGGAGCTAGTGGGAATGTTGGCACAATTTCTCCAGATCAGTTTGTCAATTCATATTAAAATGTTCTGAACAAAAAGTACATGCAATTTGACCCAGGGATTTATCCTGAGGAAATAATTGCACAAGAATACAAAGGTTTACATACAAGCTTACTTATTGCAGGGGTGGTGAACTCGGAGATTTCTCATTAAATGTTCAAAATTGAAGGCCCAAAGTCTCTGCTGTGGGATTCCCCCTAACTGAATGCAACAAGTAGAGGAGGCAGCCTCCTGCTCCAGTCTCAGGAGAGCTGAGTAAGCTGTGTCATCCATGAGAGGAGTAGGATCGCAGCCATGAACAACATTGTTTGCACAGGGCAACACCTCCGTGGGGGCAGATCCTCAGGTAGAGTGGTTGAGGCCAGGTGTGGTTGTTTTACTTGAAGCAATAGATGGAACAAGGCGAGCAGCTTCTCCTGACCTGTGAGTGTGTGTGATACTCCCTTGAAGCCTCTAGAGAACACTAGGGGCGGGGAATTAGAGGACAGAGGTAATCATAGCATGACCTAATTTGTATCTGCGAACAGGAGGTCTGGAGCTAGGGAACTCTATGCATATTATAAGCTTTTAAGTCCACAATTGGCACTCACAGATGTAACATATTTGGATTCCACTATTTATTTCATTCAACAAACATATTGAGCATCTACTTTGCAATTCTAGGTTCTACGTTCTAGGATCACAAATGTTGGAGTCTACCATTCTATTTTTGGAACCTAATGCTAAATAGCATATTACGTTACGTGTTTAAACTTCAGTCACCTTCGAAGTACTCTCTGTTTGAAGCAATATACCTGTTGAGATGTTTTTTCCACTGCTCAAAACAGTTTTTGAACTTGTCCATTTTGATATCTGTTAATGCTTCTGCCATTTTTTATTGTTGTTGTTGTTGTTGTTTCACTTCTTCCACTTTGGCAAAACATTTCCCTTTGAAGACTTTTTTTCATCTGGGAAAACAAAAGAAAGGTCGCTCAGGGTGAGATTGGGTGAATAGGAAGGGTGGGGCACAGGAGTCAGGCCATTTGGGGTCAAAAACTGAGCACTCAACACTGTGTGAACAGGTGTGCTTGTAAATCACCCATCATGAAATGGGTAAATGCATTGAAAGAATCTCAAAAAAAATTTTACTAAAGCTAAACCCAGCCTCTCACAACAACGTTAGTTGGTACACTGAAGCCGATTGGTTCTTAGAACACTTACCTAGCCAGGGGTCCACCCTCCAAAAAATAATTCTGGGGCTTTTTTTGGGGGGGGTTCTCCCTCATAGATATATATCACATTACTTACTTTTGAAATTAAAAATATTAAGCTAACAGAAATAGCAATAATTTGAAAATTCCATATGCTGCTACTGAACAATATTATTCGTGAAAAATATGTAAATATACCATATATTCAGGTTGGGGTTTTTGTTTTGTTTTGTTTTCTGTTTTTAGACAGGCTCTCAATCTGTCATGCAGTCTAGAGTGCAATCTTGGCTCACTGCAGCCTTGACCTCCTGGGTTTAAGAGATTTTCTTGCTTCAGTCTCCCAAGTAGCTGGGACCACAAACACATATCACCACACCCAGCTAATTTGGCAAAAATAGAGATAGGATCCCACTATGTTGCCCAAGCTAGACTTGAACTCTTGGCCTCCCAAAGTGCTGGGATTACAGACGTGAGCCGTTGCACCCAGCCCATTTATTCAAGTTTTGAATAGAGTTTTACACCTGTGGTGCATTGTAAATTTTAAAAAATATCTTAAATGAAAATTAATTTTCTAAGCAATTGATACTTTTCTAAAGTGGGAATACTTATGATCAGAACTGAGAAGAAGAAAAGCTTGTGAATATGTAATTATAGTTTAAAATTATGATTTTTGCATAAGTATTCTAATATTTATTGTAATTGATGTGATAAATAATGCCTGTGTTTCATTTCTGGACAAAACCTGTTTAGGCTGTCAAACACACTTTAAAAACCATAATATGGGCTGAAGCCAGTAATCCCAGCACTTTGGAAGGCCAAGGCAAGAGGACTGCCTGAGCTCAGGGGTTCAAGGCCAGCCTGGGCATGTTGGTGAGATCTTGTCTCTACCATAAATCAAAAAATAAGCCAGGTGCGGTAGCCTGCGCCAGCAGTTCCAGCTACTTGGAAGGCTGAGGCAGAAGCCTCGCCTGAGCCCAGCAGGTCGAGGCTGCAGTGGCCATGAGCATGCCACTGTACTCCAACCTGGGTGACAGAGTAAGACCAAAAAAAAAAACAAAACAAAACTGCAATATGGTATTTCTTTATATGCCTTAACTTCTGGGAAACAGTCACACTCAGTGCCCAATTTAAAAATTGGCTCATTTCAAGTGTTGGGTTATATATTCCTAGATTTTCTTTAGGCAATTGTACCTGAGGACTAAACCTGACCTTTTTTATTTTTCCTCTTATTCAAATTTTTAATTAAGAGGATTGAGAGTCATGCCTGATAAGGACTCACCAGATGGAGTTTGTTTTTCAAACTGACTCTCACATAATGTCACATAACAAATAAAGAAGGAAGCCGGGCTCGGTGGCTCAGCCTGTAATCCCACGCCTTTGGGAGGTTGAGGTGAGTGGATTGCCTGAGCCCGCGGGTTCGAGACCCACCTGGGCAACTTAGTGAGACCTCATCTCTACAATAAATCAAAAATCAGTCAGACGTGGTAGCATGCACCTGTAGTTCCAGCTACTTGGAAGGCTGAGGTGGAAGGATCACCGGAGCCCAGCAGTTCGAGGCTGCGGTGGCCAGAAGCGGCCACTGCACTCCAGTCTGGGTGACAGAGTGAGACTCCAACTCAAAAAATAAAAAAATAAAAAAAGAAGGAAATCAAAGTATTTATGGTTCTGCAAAGCCATTTTGGGGACTCCTAGACTCCAGGAACTTTGTAAGACATTATCTGTCCTCTCTGAAGTATGTCACATACAGAACTTCATCTACATATCAACAACTTTGGAGGTTTTCTTCCCCCTTTTCTCAACAAAACATCTCCTCTACTGATTTCCAAAATTCCTCAGATAAGAACTATAAATTGAGAGTCAAGAAATCCTTACAGGGGAAGAGAAGTCAAGATGGCCACCGTGGAGCAGAAGATCAATGCCTGTCTCATCTAGCAAGACAGAGAGTCAGGATTCTACTGCCAGTAGATGGAGATAACCTGAGCACTCTTGGATGGGTTAAACATTATGAACCCAGCAAAGGTCTCTTCGAGTGCACAGACTCCAGAAAGACATGGTAAGCACAGTATCCCAGGCTCCCAATCCCCCGCCCTACACCAAGTACACACAGAAAAAGAAGATCTGTTCAGAGAAGGAGAGGAATGAATGATTATAAGATGCTTTGAATCGGTCCACCCCCTCCCAACGGGGCACAAAATGTCAGTTTCATATGAAAGAAAACTTGGTCGGGATGCAGTGGTGGGTATCAGAGCCCAGGTAGACTGGGGAGGAAATCTCGCATGGGGAAGGTCCACCTGCAGTGTGAATCTGACTTACATGCCCAATGTCAGCACCTGGTAGAGCAACAGACCAGCACCTCTCTTGCAGGGCAGGGCAGAGAGTTGGGATCTAGCTGTAGATTTAAAGAGGCACCCTGAACATGTTTGGAAGGGTGAAACTCCCCACCTCCAACAATGGTCTCCTTGAACACACAGAGACCAAAAAGACAGGCAAGGGAATCTGAGCACCCCCATCCCCTCGCCCTGAGCTAGGCATTTATAGGAGCTGAGATCATGCTGGGTGAGGAAGGGGGGTGAGCAATTCTGGGACACACTGGGATGGTTCACCCCCTCCTTGACGCTGGCCATGAGCCACATGCAACAGGAGCTAAATAACTGGTCTGACTAGTTTAGCAGTGGGAGAGAAAATCAGCAGTAACGAAAACCTGCCATAGGGTGAAGCTCCTCCCTCTCACACTGAGTAAAATAAAGAAGGATCAATGAAGAAACACAGGAAACTCTCAGAATTTTAATGAGACAGCACACAAAAAAGCAACCATCAGAGCACAAACAATTGAAACCCCCCAGAATGACCAGTCCCAGTTGACAGTCACAAAAAGCAGAGAATGGATGGTACAAACGAACAGGAATCAAGAAAAACATAAAGCAAAACTCAAATAAATCATACAGGAAATAAAAGCGGAGTTGGCCAACTTCAAAAAAGCCTATTCTGAAATAATGGAAATAGAGGGCTCCATTTTAGAAATCAATAACAAAGTAACAAGTATTGGGAACAAGCTCAATCAAGCAGAGGAAAGAATCTCAGGCCTTGAAGACCAAAATCTGGAATTAACACAGTCTGTTAAAAACATAGAAAAAAAATTCAAAAAGAAAGAACAAAACCTCTGAGAGCTGTGCGTTGTGGTTAAAAAAGAAAGTCAAAACAAAAAAAGCCAAAAAAAAAACCCTAAACTATGCCTAATTGGTATCCCCGAAGCAGAAAGAAAGAATGAAAACCATGGAATAATGCTCCAAGAGGTCATTCAAGAGTACTTCCCCCATCTTGCTAGAGAGACGACCACTGAAGTGCAAGAGATTCAGGGAACTCCTGCAAGATATTACATGAAAAGACCATCACCAAGACACATTGTAATCTGCTTCCAAAAAGTAAGCATGAAAGAAAAAACCCCAAAGGCAGCAAGAGAGAAAGGCCAGACTACCTACTGAGGAAAACCTATCAGAATCACTCCAGACTTATCTGCAGAAACACTACAAGCCAGGAGGCATTGGAGTCCAATTTTTAATCTTCTTAAAGATAAGCAATTCCACCAAAAATTTCCTACACAGCTGACTTAAGCTTCATCAGTGATGGAGAATTAAAATTCTTCCCAGACATCCAATCTCTAAGAGAATACACTCCTTCAGAACAGTCCTTCAGGAGACACTGAAGAAGTTGTTGAGCACAGAAAAGAAAAAGAACAACCATGCACATCACAAAAATATAGGCAAATACATAGATAACAGAGCAGACAAAGCTCCCACAAAAATGCAAAAGTTATTTTAAAAACCACATATATATAAATGCAAAAGTTAGAAAAAAAGCAAAGCACTCCCATAAGTGTCATATGACAGGGATAGACTCTCAAATATCAATAATCAACTAGAACATGAATGGACTAAATGAGCTGCTGAAGAGACATAGAATGGCAAAATGGATTTTTAAAAATGATCCAACAATCTACTGCCTCCAGGAAACTCATCTCACTGCCAAAGACACCCACAGACTCAAGGTTGAAGGCTGGAAAATGACCTTTCAGGTGAATGGAAAACAGAAGAAAGTAGGTATTGGGAGCCAGGCTTGGAGGCCCGCCTGATTGACAAAGTCCAGGTGTGCTGAGGACCCCTGGCCGCAAAGCGAGTCTGGGCAGCTGAGGCCCTTCTGTCTCCCGTCTTTGCTGTTTGGTACTGCCGAAGAATTCTGTGCAGTCGTGGACGAAGAAAATGGCATGTTTATGTGAAGTACTCACAGCTAACCTGAGAATTTCATGGTTTATTTTTCCATTTCCCATTATGCCATTTGGCCTTTTCTAACATATACAAGGGTTAAACTCTGAAGCACATCAAGAATTCTTTCTTTCACTTGGTTATAAGTTACTAGATAGTGCTTAAGTAATAAATGATATAAGTATATTCACTCCTTATTTGATTTAGAATTATGTAGTTTAGTGTTTAGACATAAGGTTTTTTAGAAGCACAAGTTCATTATGAATTCATTATAAGTTCTAACACTTATATAGGAGTTATGTAGGTGACTTATAACACTGTTTTCACTGACTTAGGATAAAGATTACCTTTAAGGTTTTTACTTAATTCAATAGTTAAAACTCTAAGTTAACATTTATAAAGTGGGTTTTCACTGAACTCATAATATACTATTCAGACACTTTTATGATAACTTAGCTAAAGACAGAAAGCAACCTTGGGGGCCTGGGAAACATTACTAAAAGCTTCTTTTGAGTTTTCTTTCGAAACAAGCACTGCAGGATAAGAGAAAAGTAATGAAAACACCTGGACAAGAAAGGCGATTACAAAGCTCTGAAGGCCATAAAGCCCCAGAAGGAAAACTACTGCTACATGAAGAACTTTACACTTGGAAACTTTCTGGAGACAGTTCAAGGACTGTAATTTGGGACTTTGGACTAAAACTATCATCTTTGGCCTTATGAATAAGACTCATTGTCTGAATGTTTACAGGGTTCTTGGCTTGTTTGTTGCTAAGACCACTAGATGGTGGTAACTTGTAGAGGATATGTACGTGAAGGAATTTTCTTTGTCTTGCCCTTTATGAATGGTATAAAAGCTCTGTGTTAACTAACATTAAATTGTCATCTGTTCAGGAAGCAAGTGCCCGAGTATAATATTTTTGTCCTTCGCCTATCTGTCTCTCCTTCAGGAAAACCCACGACCTTGCGGGGCTGGACCCCTGCAAGTAGGCATAGGTATTCCAATATCAGACAGTCTTTTTTCAGCCTTCAAGCCATCAAAAATTTTAAAAGTCATGGAAGAACACTACATAATGATAAAAGGCTCGATCCCCCAGCAGGAAATATCAATCCTAAACATATATTTATGCAACACAGAAGCACCAGGTTTTTATAAGATAACTACTAAGCAAATCAAAAGAGGACATTGACTGTCATAATCATAGTTGGAGATCTAAATATACCACTAACAGTTCTAGATAGATCATCAAGGCAAAAAACAACAACAACAACAACAAGGAGATCCAGAACCTCAATACTTGATCAAATGGACTTAATAGATGTCTACAAAACACTTCACCTAACAACTACTCATCAACACATGGAGCATAATCCAAGATAAATCACATTCTTGGACATAAATCAAACATGAGCAAATTTTAAAAGGTCGACATAATACCATGCATCTTCTCAGATCACAGCGGAATAAAAATAAATATCACCACCAATAAAATCCCTCAAAACACACAAAAACATGGACTATAAACAACATGCTGTTGAAAAACTACAGAGTGAACACAGAAATCAAGACAGAAATAAAAAGATTTCTAAGGTTATGCACAGTGGCTCAAACCTGTAATCCCAGCACTTTGGGAAACTGAGGCAACATGATGGCCTAAGCCTGTGGGTTCAAGACCAGCCTGGGCAACTTGGTGAGACTCATCCCCACAATAAATCAAAAAATAAGCCAGGCATGGTAGCATGTGCCTGTAGTTCCAGCTACTTGGAAAGCTGAAGTGGAAGGATCACCTGAACCCAGCAGATCAAGGCTACTGTGGCTGTGAGCATGCCACTGCACTTCAGCCCGGGCGACACTGAGACTCCAACTTAAAAAAGAAAAAAAGAGATTTCTAGAAACCAATGAAAATAAAGAAACATCTTATCAGAATCTCTGGGATGCCATGAAAGCTGTGTTAAGAGAAAAATTTATAGCATTGCATACACAAATCAAGGAAATGGAAATATCACAAGTAGCCTAACATCACACCTAAAGGAACTGGAAAGGCAAGATCACCTAAATTCTAACCTCAGCAGAAGAATCTACGTTTCCAAGAAAAAGAGTTGTAGGACATAGAAGACAAAAATTTAATAGAAAGGATCTACAAGACCAAAAGCTGGTCCTTTGATAGAATAAATAAGATTGGTGGTCCCCTGACCAGACTGACTTAAAAAAAAAAAGAAGGAAAGCCCAGATAAGCACAATTAGAACTGCAAAAGGCAAAGTCACAAATGACTCTGAAGAAATTCAAAAGATTATCAGAGATTACTATTTAAAAAAGTATACAAATAAACTAGAAAACCTAAAGGAAATAGCACGCTTGCTGACATACAACCTCCCAAGGTGGAAGCAAGAAGAAATTGAAATTCTAAACACACCAATAACAACCCAGGAAATTGACTCAGCCATAAGAAATC
Organism: Cephalopachus bancanus; assembly: GCA_027257055.1. NCBI lineage: Eukaryota > Metazoa > Chordata > Mammalia > Primates > Tarsiidae > Cephalopachus > Cephalopachus bancanus. Next base: position 81,502 of record JAPVLO010000096.1, on the reverse strand, counting down.
TACGCACCAAAAAGAGTCCCATACCTGATGGCTTACCAGCTGATTTCTACAAGACATGCAAGAAGGCACAGATAACAGTCTTACTGAAAGTATTCTAGGCAATTAAGAAAGATGGAATGCTTCCCAACTCATTTTATGAAGCCAACATCATACTGATGCCCAAACCTAGCAAAAAGCCAACAGGGAAAAAGAATTCCAGGCCAAACCGGGCTCGGTGGCTCAGCCTGTAATCCCGCGCCTTTGGGAGGCTGAGGTGAGTGGATTGCCTGAGCCACGGGTTCGAGGCCCGCCTGGGCAGCGAGACCTCATCTCTACAATAAAATAAAAAAATCAGCCGGACGTGGTAGCACATACCTGTAATTCCGGCTACTTGGAAGGCTGAGGCGGAAGGATCGCCGGAGCCCAGCAGGTCGAGGCTGCGGTGGCCAGAAGCGGCCACAGCACTCCAGTCTGGGTGACAGAGTGAGACTCCAACTCAAAAAAAAAAAAAAAAGAATTACAGGCCAATCTCCTTCATGAACTGAATGCAAAAATTTTAAACGAGTCTAGCAACGTAGATACAACACATCACAAGGATCATCCACCATGACCAAGTGGGCTTCTCTCCTGGTATGCAGGGCTGGTTCAACATTCACAAGACCATAAACATAATTCAGCACATCAACAGATGTAAAACCAAGAACCTCATGATTATATCATTAGAAAATGTATTAGACAAAATCCAGTATCCCTTCTTGATAAAAATCCTCGAGCACCTAGGCAGAGAGGGAACATTCCTCTCAATTGTAAGAGCTACCTATGATATACCCACAGATAATATTTTGCTCAATGGGCAGAAATTGGAAGCATTTCCCCTGAGAACAGGAACAAGACAAAGATGCTTACTCTCACCCCTCCTGTTCAACATAGTATTGGAAGTCCTAGCCAGAGCAATCAGGCAAGAGAAGAAATTCAGGGATATTCAGATAGGAAAAGAGGAAGTTACACTATCCCTCTTTGCAGACAATATGATTCTATATCTTGAAATTCCTAGAGAGTCTCTCAAAAGCTGCCTTGCACTGATAATCGACTTCAGTAAAGTCTCAGGGTACAAAATCAATGTGCAAAAGACAGTTTCATTTCCATATACTGGCAACAAGCAGATAGAGTGCCAAATAAAAAACAGAATTCCATTCACAATAGCCACAAAAAAAAAGAAAGAAATATCTAAACAGAGAAGTGAAAGCTTTTTACAATAAGGACTACCAAATGCTACTCAAAGAAATCAAAGACAGCATTAAGAAACAGAAAAGCATTCCATGCTCATGGATCAAAAGAAGCAATATTGTTAAGATGTCCATTCTACCCAAGACAATCTACTGATTCAATGCAATATCCATCAAATTACCAGCATCATTTTTCTCAGTTCTGTAAAGGACAATACAGAAATTCATATGGAAACACAAAAGAACACAAATAGCCAAAACAATCCTCAGCAAAAGGAGCAAAGCAAAAGGTATCATATTTCCAGACTTTAAACTTTGCTAAAGGCTATAGTAACCAAAACAGCCTGGTATTGGTAGAAGATTAGGCACATAAACCAATGGAAGAGGAGATTCCAGAAGCAAAAACTCAACCTCTCAACCAACTCTGTCTACAAAGCCACCAATAACAACCACTAAGGGAAAGGAAACCATATTTAGCAAATGGTGCTGGGAAAACTGGCTGACCACATGCAGAAGAATGAACCTAGACCCCTACCGATCAATATATTTTAAAAACCAACTCTAAATGAATTAAAGACCTAAACATAAAACCTCGTACTAGAAGGAAACACAGGAAACACATTGTGCACATTGGAGTAGGCAACAAATTCTTGACCAAATCCTCAAAAGTGAATGCCGTAAAAGCTAAGATAGGTAAATGGGACCTCATCAAAGTGAAAATCGTTTGCACAGCAAAGAAACCATTTAGAGAGCAGGGAAATGACCCACAAAATGGGAAAAAAATGTTTGCTAATTATGTATCTGACAAAGGCCTAACATCCAGGATTTACAAATTGAAAGGAAAATAACAAACAACACTATTAAAAAGTGGGCAAAAAGCCAGGCTCGGTGGCTCAGCCTGTAATCTCACGCCTTTGGGAGGCTGAGGTGAATGGATTGCCTGAGCCCGCGGGTTCGAGACCCGCCTGGGCAGGCGAGACCTCATCTCTACAATAAATCAAAAAATCAGCCGGGCATGGTAGCGCACGCCTGTAATTCCGGCTACTCGGAAGGCTGAGGCAGAAGGATCGCCGGAGCCCAGCAGGTCAAGGCTGCGGTGGCCAGGAGCAGCCACTGCACTCCAGTCTGGGTGACAGAGTGAGACTCCAACTCAAAAAAAAAAAAGTGGGCAAAGCACATGAATAGATACTTTTCAAAAAAGATAGACAAGCAGCCAACAGATAACATTAAAAAATGCTCAGCTTTGCTAATCATCAGAGAAATACAAATCAACTACAATGAGATACCACTTAACTCCAGTAAGGATGTCCATCATTAATAAATCAAAAAATAACAGTTGCTGACGGGAGTGTGGAGGAAAGGAAATGCTTCTTCACTGTTAGTGGGAGTGCAAGCTAGTTCAACCTCTATGGAAAGCAGTATGGCAATCCCTAAAAGAACTAAAAATTGACTTTCCGTATGATCCAACAATCTCTTCCAGGGATATACCTGGAGGAACATAGATTGTACTACAAAAAAGACACCTGCACATGCATGTTTATAGCCACACTATTTGCAATAGCAAAAACATGGAACTTACCCTACTGCCCTTCAAAAGTAGACTGGATCAAGAAAATGTGGTATATATACACAAGGGGGTATTATGTAGCCATAAAGAACAAAGTTACAGATTTTGCAGCAAATTGGATGGAGCTGGAGACCATCATACTTAGTGATCTATCACAGAAACAAAGAAATGAATATTGCATGTTCTCATTCATAAAGATGACCTGAACATTAATCACATTAGCATAAGGGAGGTATTGACAGTCACTGGACACTGCCAGGGGCAGTTAACAACGCAAAGACTACTGGTCCCAAACCAGGGGAGGTAAGGGCCAGTCGGAGGCCCAAACTTCACCAGCATGAACCCCGTGTTATCATCAAATAGAAATAGTTGTAGTTCTTCCTTTCCCTTCCTTTCTTCCAATCTGGAAGGGTTTTCTTTTATTTTTGTCTTTAAGTTTTTGGACCAGAACTTCCAATACAATGTTGAATACAAATGGTGAGGGTGAACCTTTTTGTCTTCATTCTGATGTTAGGCAGAAATCACTTATCATTAAGTAGAATGCCACCTGTGGGTTTTCTGAAGTTGCTCTTTAATAGATTAAGTAAGTTTCTTTCTACTTCTAGTTTGTTGAATTTTTTATTTAATCTTGAAAGGGTATTTGATTTTGTCAAATGATTTTTCTGCATCTATTAAGCTAATCATGTTGCTTTTGTCCTTTGTCCTATTGATAGGGTATTTACATTAATTAATTTTATGATGTAAACCAAGCTTACCTTTTTTGGATAAATCCCCTTGATTGTGGGATATAATGCTTTTTATATTTTGCTACATTTGGTTTGCTAGTATTTTGTTGAGGATTTTTGCACTTTTATTCATAATGCAATATTGGTTTGTAGTTTTCTTTCTTTTTTTTTTTTTTTTTTTTTGAGTTGGAGTCTCACTCTGTCACTCAGACTGGAGTGCAGTGGCCACTCAGCCTTCCAAGTAGCGGGAACTATAGGCACGCGCTACCACACCCAGCTAATTTTTTATTTATTGTAGAGATGAGGTCTTGTCAAATTGCCCAGGCAGGTCTCGAACCCGCAGGCTCAGGCAATCCACTCATCTCGGCCTCCCAAAGTGCTGGGATTACAGGCTGAGCCACCGAGCCTGGCCTTGTAGTTTTCTTATGATGTCTTTTTTTGGTTTTCATATGAAGGTAATACTGACCTCATAAAATGAGTTGGAAAGTGTTCTCCCCAATTCTATTTTTAATAGAGCTTGTGATGAATTGGTAATAATTATTTAAATGTTTGACAGAATTCACAGCTGGGCATGGTGGCGTGTGCCTATAATTCTAGCACTTTGGGAGGTGGAGGCAAGAAGATTGCCTGAATCCAGTGTTTTAGACCTTCTCTCTACAATAAGTCAAAAAATTTACTGGGCATGGTGGCACGCGCCTTTGGTTCCAGGTACTTGGAAGACTGAAGTTGAAGGACTGCCTGAGCCCAGCAGGTGGAGGTTATGGTGGCTGTGAGTGTGCCACTTCACTCCAGTCAGGGTGACAGAGTGAGACTCCAACTCAAAACTACAACAAAAAAGAATTCACAAATAAAACCATCTGGGACCAGCCTCAGTGGTTCACATCTGTAATCCCAGCAGTTTGGAAGGCCAAGGTGGGAAGATCGCTTGAGCATAGGAGCTGGAGACCAGCCTAGGCAATATAGCAAGACCCTGTCTCTAGCCTGCAGCCCCAGCTATTTGGGAGACTGAGGCAGAAGGATCTCTGGAAGCCCAGGAAGTTGAGGCTACAGTGGCAGAGTGAGGCTATGACTCAAAAAGGAAAAAAACAAAAACAAAAAACCTCTGAATAGTAGCCTGGTCCTCTGCCTTCCTCCTGCTGTGCTCACATGCCAACTCTCATCAGCCTTTGCTGACCATCTCCCTGAGACCCAGCGCCATGCCTTCAATTAAGCTGCAGAATTCTGATGGAGAGATATTTGAAGTGGATGTGGGAACTGCCAAACCATCTGTGACTATCAAGACCATGTTGAAAGATTTGGGAATGGATGATGAAGAAGATGATGACCCAGTTCCTCTCCCAGACATCAATGCGGCAATTTGTTTGTTTGTTTTGTTTTGTTTTGTTTGTTTATTTGTTTTGAGTTGGAGTCTCACTCTGTCACCCAGACTGGAGTGCAGTGGCCGCTCCCGACCACCGCAGGCTCGACCTGGGTGGTCGATCCTTCCTCCTCAGCCTTCCAAGTAGCCGGAACTACAGGCGCGCGCTACCACGCCCGGCTAATTTTTGACTTAGTGTAGAGATGAGGTCTCGCCAAGTTGCCCAGGCGGGTCTCAAACCCACGGGCTCAGGCAATCCACTCACCTCAGCCTCCCAAGGCACGGGATTACAGGCTGAGCCACCAAGCCCGGCTAACTTCTGTCTCTTCTAATCGTCATTTATGTGGTTAACTGGAACCAGTGTTTGAGTTCTTAACACAAAACTATTCTGCCATTGTTTCCAGCTTCCCTCCTACAATGAAATTAAGTGTTTTGATGGCCTGTGATGGCTCACAAATTTTGACTTGATTTTTTTTCTTTGTGCTCCCTTTTTTCTCCACCCTTTCCTAGTTAACATCATCTTTATTCGCATTATTGTATTTTCTTCACATTTACTGTCAGTCGTTCATACTCAGATTATCACTTGACAGTAGTTTACTTTTACTTCACCTCTCATTTGTCTCAAATTTTCTTTATTTCATAAAGTCTTACACCGTGTCACATTTTTTTAAAAAGCCATCTGAGCCTAAGCTTTTCTTTGTAGGAAGTTTTAAAATTACCAATTTAATATTTTTTACTACAGGTCTATTCAGATTTTCTCTTTTTTTTTTTTTTTTTTTTGCTAGTTGACAAAAACTTTTGAATTTAATAAGTGGCAATAACTAATTACATTATTTTTAAATGTTTTCACTACACACCAAAGAGATTAGCTCCTGATCTTTTCACTGAGAATCCCTTCAAAAGAAAGCCTTAATTTTAATCATTTTATTTAAGTATTTAATCAAGAAATCTAATGCTGCCTATCAGAGTTTCTAACTCCCTTGAGATGACCAGGTAAACAACCCTGGGGTCACATAATGTGAGGTCATATAATGTAAGATTGTGAAAGCTTTCTTTAAACCTACACATTCTAATTGAGGGGGTTCACTGGCCTCAGGGTGGTAACCACAGGTCCATGTGTCAGATCCCGGACATACACACAAAACTGAGTTGCAAGTATCATGTATGAAAGTGTGTGGATCTGGTCTATTTAAGGGGAATAATGCCTAATTCTCATGGGTGTGCAATGCGGCAAGGAGCAGAGAGACAGATACAAATCAGTAACCCACAAGGGAGACCCAAGCATGGGCAGCAAAAGATGCAGGCCCTGTGTCCTGGAGATGCAGCAATAAGGCTGGTAGGCGGCTGCAGGGACCAGGCGACATCCAGGCCAGACCAGGAACGGAGTGGATGTCAACGTGTGTGGTGATGAGCCTTCAACAATGGAGGAAACAAAACAAGCCAAGACCCAGAGCCACAAGAATACTGGATATTTAGAAGACAATGAAGCATTTGTTCTGGTTAAAAGAATATAATCTAATAAGAGACCGTTTAAATGCAGGAAAACCTCACCCAATGAGAGCCAGGAAAAACACTGGTTTATATTTCCCAGTGGCAACTCAATAGAGAATCTGAGGTGACCTGCGAAACTAACCAAAGAGCAAAATATCTTCCTAAATGCAGAGGCACCACGTGTTTTTTTTTTTTTCTTTTTCTTTTTTTTTTTTTTTTTTTTGAGTCGGAGTCTCACTCTGTCATCCAGGCTGGAGTGCAGTGGCACGCTCACAGACACCCCAGTGTCAACCTGCTGGGCTCAGGAGATCCTTCCGCTCCAGCCTTCCAAGTAGCTGGAAATACAGACTCACGCTACCATGCCCAGCTAATTTTTGATTTATTGTAGAGATGAGGTCTTGCCAAGTTGCCCAGGCTGGTCTCGAACCCGTGGGCTCAGGCGATCCTCTCGCCTTGGCCTCCCAAAGTGCTGGGATTACAGGCTGAGCCACCGACCACGTGTTCTTTGTGGAGGTTAAGTAGCCAAGGATCTCCCTGCAGCCCATACCCCATCCCAAGACCCTAGTCTCTTAGAATGAAATCCATTAGCGACATCTTAATGGGAAATGTTTCCTCTCCCAAAATACAAGCAAACAAAACTGGAAAAGAGATGATCCGAGCAAGCTTTAACCTCTCATACTTCCTTTAAGCCCCAACTGTTAAGTACTGAGAACTGGGTCTGTCCCCCTTACTTAAACTGATTCATTATCACAGAATGTAACAAAATTTAGGTACCACTGCTCCTGCTACATCCCTCTGTATCAAACAAAAAGTAATAAACACCACACAAAATATAGTTACTCCAAATAAAAGCATTAATGTAAGATTTTACTCTAATATTACTATACTAACCTAGGATATTTTAATCCTCTTCTGACCTATTTGCAAATAAACCCTCATTATCAGAGCTCATGTTGCATTAGATTCCTTTCCTTGAGGTAGTTTAAAGTCTTTAAAAAAAAAAAAAAAGGATATGAGCCGGGCTCGGTGGCTCAGCCTGGCACCCCGCGCCTTGGGGAGGCTGAGGTGAGTGGATTGCCGGAGCCCGCGGGTTCGAGACCCGCCTGGGCAACTTGGCGAGACCTCATCTCTACAATAAATCAAAAAATCAGCCGGGTGTGCGTGGTAGCGCGCATCTGTAGTTCCGGCTACTCGGAAGGCTGAGGAGGAAGGATCGCCGGAGACCAGCGGGTCGAGGCTGCGGTGGCCGGGAGCGGCCACTGCACTCCAGTCTGAGCGACCGAGTGAGACTCCAACTCTCAAAAAAAAAAAAGGATGTGTACATATTTTCCTACACTATCACTGAGGGGTATTATCATAAAAGGCCAACAACCAAGCCAGACACAGTGGCTCACGCCTGAAATCCCAGCGCTTTGGGAGGCTGAAGTGAGAGGATCGCCTGTCTCCACGGGTTCGAGAACAGCGTGGGCAACACCTTGTCTCTACAATAAATTTAAAAATTAGTCGGGTGTGGTGGCGCATGCCTGTGGTTCCAGCTACTTGGAAGGATCACCTGAGCCCAGCAGGTTGAAGCTGCGGTGGCTTGTGACCATGCCACTGCATTCCTGCCTGGGCGACAGAGTAAGAGCCTGACAAAAAAAAAAAAGGCTACAACCAAAATCCTCATCCCCTGATTCTCAGACTAACTATTCCCCCAAGATCACACAAACTAATCTAACAACTGCAAACACACACAAAGAGATGAAAAGTCATACAAAAATAAAGAAACAAGGCCAGGTGCCATGGCTCAAGCCTGTAATTCCAGCACTGTGGGAGGCCGAGGTAAGAGGATTGCCTCAGCCCCCAGGTTCGAGTACAGTCTGGACAACTTGGCAAGACCTCATCTCTACAATAAATGAATAAAAAACATTAGCCAGGTGTGGTAGCACACGCCTGTAGTTCCGGCAACTTGGAAGGCTGAGGCAGAAGGATCGCCTGAGCCCAACAGGTCAACACAGCCTTCCAAGTAACTGGAACCACAAGCACCCACCACCATGCCCAGTTAATTTTGGGGTTTATTGTAGAGACAAGGTCTTGCCGAGTTGACCAAGCTGGTCTTTAACCCTTGGGCTCAGGCAATCCTCTTGCCTCTGCTTCCCAAATTGCTGGGATTACAGGCGTGAGCCACCACGCCCAGCTAGTTTTCATTCATTGCAAAATGTTTTCTAATTCCCTTTGTGATTTGTTCTTTGATCCGTGGGTTGTTTGCAAGTATGCTATTTTCACAAATTCGTGAATTTTATAGTTTTCCTGGGTTGCTAATTTCTAGTTTATTCCATTGTGGTCATAAAAGATACTTTCTATGATTATATTTCAATCTTCTAACTTTATTTATGCTTGACTGGTGGTCTAACGACTAGTCTATGTGCGAGAAGTTCCGTGTGTACTTGAGAAGAATGTGTAGTCTGTTGGGTGGAGTATTTTATAGATATTTGTTTGATCGTGTTGAGTTATAATATGTTCAAGTTTTATACTTTAGTGAATCTTCTGTCACACTATTCCATTAATTATTATTATTATTATTATTATTTGAGTTGGAATCTCACCCTGTCGCCCAGGCTGGAGTGCAGTGGCATGCTCTTGGCCACCGCAGCATCAACCTGCTGGGCTCCAGCGATCCTTCCACCTCAGTCTTCCAAGTAGCCAGAACTACAGGTGCGTGCTATCATGCCCAACTAATTTTTTATTTATTGTAGAAAGAAGGTATCGCCAAGTTGCCCAGGCTGGTCTCAAACCTGCGGGCTCAGGCAATCCAGTTGTCTCAGCCTCCCAAAGTGCTGGGATTACAGGCTGAGCCACCAAGCCCAGCATTCTGTTAATTATTGAAAGTACAATATTGGTTTTACTTTTCTCCTCTTTTTTTAAAAAAATTCTTGTCTATTAATACCTGCTCTGATCTTTATTATTTTCTTGCATTCCCCCTCTTTTATCTAGGTCTCTCTATGATATTCAGATTATTTTCTTAGATATCTAGGATCACTGGATAAAGGGGTATAAACATTTTTATAGGTCTTGGTGCATGTTAAGCAACAGTTAAACCTTCTTCCAGAATTTTTTTTTTTAATCGGAGTCTCATTTTGCTCCCCAGGCTGAAGTTCATTGGCACACTCACAGCCCCCACAGCCCTGACTGCGGGGTTCTGGTGATCCTTCCGCTTCAACCTCCCAGGAAGCTGGAACTACAGGCACGTGCCACCATGCCTGGCTAATTTTTTTTTTTGTAGAGACGGATCTTGCTAAGTTGCCCAGGCTGGTCTTGAACCCTTGGGCTCAGGCAATCCTCTAGCCTCTACCTCCCAAAGTGCTGGGATTACAGGTGTGAGCCCAGCTGAGAAAAAATTTAACTAGTTAATAAGTCCACCAGAAATAGTCCATATATTTCCAATGAATCGCAATTTTTATATTATAATAAAATAGGCTAGTTAGGACTGGGCATAGTGGCTCACGTCTGTCACCCCAGCACTTTGAGAGGCCAAGGTGGGAAGATTGCTTGAGCTCATGAGTTTGAGACCAGCCTAGGCAACACAGCAAGACCTTGTCTCTACAAAATTTTTAAAAAATTAACCAGCCGGATGGGCTCGGTGGCTTAGCCTGTAATCCCAGCATTTTGGGAGGCCGAGGTGAGTGGATTGCCTGAGCCAGCGGGTTCGAGACCAGGCCAGGCAACTTGGTGAGACCTTGTCTCTACAATAAATAAAAAATTAGCTTGGCATGGTAGGGCACACCTGTAGTTCCTGCTACTTGGACAACTGGGGCAGAAGGATCGCCGGAGCCCAGCAGGTCAACACTGGGGTGGTCGTGAGCGTGCCACTGCATTCCAGCCTGGGTGATGGAGTGAGATTCCAACTCAAAAAAAAAAAAAAAAAAAAATTAGCCAGTCATGGTGGTGCATGTCTATAGTCCCAGTGACTCAGAAAGCTGAGGCGGAAGGATGGTCTGACCCAGGAGGTCAAGGCTGCGGTGAATCATGATTGTACCACTGCACCCCAACATGGGTGACAAAGTGAGACCTCGAATCCAAAATAAAAATAAAAAGCAGGCAAGTTAGGATTCTGAAATAGATGCAGCAATGCCATATTAATGGGGATAAGCCAGGCACAGCGGCTCACACCTGTAATCCCAGCACTGTGGGAGGCCGAGGTGAGAGGACTGCTTGAGCCCAGGGATTCAAGCCCACCTAGGCAACTTGGCAAGACTTTGTCTCTACAATAAATCAAAAAGTTGCTGGGTGTGGTGGCACCTGTGGTTCCAACTACTTGGAAGACCACAATGGAAGGATCATCTGAGCCCAGCAGGTTGAGGCTCCAGTGGCCGTAAGGATGCCACTGCACTCCAGGCCGGGTGACAGAGTGAGACTCTGACGAGAGAGAGAGAGAGAGAGAGAGAGAGAGAGAGAGAGAGAGAGAGAGAGAGAACATGTCTTTACCAGTATAATCCTGAAGACAAAGCACAATCAAAGCAACAGCTATCTAGAGGTGAACAGGGTCCAATCAAAGCAAAAGCATACCAGTCAAGAGCAAAAGTCATATTAACAGTTTTGGGAGTGAACAACTCATTTTGCTTGTGAACTTTCTAGAGGGCCAAAGAATGACAACATCTGCTAATCATGAGAATATTTTGAGAAAAATAGCCAAAACTTTAGCAGAAAAATGCCCAAGAAAGCTTTGCTGGAGAGTTTTTCCTCACCACAATACTCCTGTTCATTCCTCTTATCAAACAAGGGATATTTTGCAATTTTCAATTGGAAATCATTAGGTATTCAGATTGTCTATAGTCCTGATTTGGCTTCCTCTGACTTACTTTTGCTCCCTAATCTTAAAATATTTTTAAAGGGTATCTATTTTTCTTTAGTTAATAATATAAAAAAGATGGCAGTAACATGGTCAAATTCTCAGGACTCCTAACCCTTTAAGGGATGGACCAAAAAATGGTTGGAATCATCACTTACAAAAGTGTCTTGAATTCAATGGAGCTTGTGCTCATATTCAAAATTTTTTTTTAATTTTTATCTTTTTTTTTTTTTTTTTGAGTTGGAGTCTCACTCCTTCACCCAGACTGGGGTGCAGTGGCCGCTCCCAGCCACCGCAGCCTCGACCCGCTGGGCTCCGGCAATCCTTCCGCCTCAGTCTTCAGAGTAGCCGGAATTACAGGCGCGCGCTACCACGCCCGGCTGATTTTTTTTTTTTAATTATTATTTATTGTAGAGATGAGGTCTCGCTGCCCAGGTGGGTCTCGAACCCGCGGCTCAGGCAATCCACTCACCTCAGCCTCCCAAAGGCGCGGGATTACAGGCTGAGCCACCGAGCCCGGCTAGATTTTTATCTTTTAATTCCATCTTTCCACTAACTTTTTGAAGTTCCTTGTATGTTTGAGAACCATTATTTAGTTTACCACTAAAAGAGACACTTCATAAATTTGTTACATGTAATAAAGTTAAACATATCTTTAGTAGCTAACTTAATGTCATGGCATAAAATTATAACTCATAGCCGGGCTCGGTGGCTCAGCCTGTAATCCCGCGCCTTTGGGAGGCTGAGGTGAGTGGATTGCCTGAGCCCGCGGGTTCGAGACCCGCCTGGGCAGTGAGATCTCATCTCTACAATAAATCAAAAAATCAGTCGGGCGTGGTAGCACATGCCTGTAATTCCAGCTACTCGGAAGGCGGAGGCAGAAGGATCGCCGCAGCCCAGCAGGTCGAGGCTGCGGTGGCTGGGAGCGGCCACTGCACTCCAGTCTGGGCGACAGTGAGACTCCAACTCCAAAAAAAAAAGAAAAAAAAAAAATTACAACTCATGCTGTTAAAATTCACTTGCATTGGTGACAAGTTAGACTCAGAAAAAAAATCACTTGCATTTGTTGATGATATTACCAGAAAAAAGCTGAGGAATATATATCAGAATGACATATATTAGAACATATATTTGAATCAAGCAAATTTCTGATGTCAGAAGCCATGAGCCAAACAGATCACTGGGGACAAATATGCAGCAAAGTGGGAAACTTACTGAGCCTCGTTGATAAAGGATCTTTGGGCCAGCATACAGAGGGAGAAAATGTCCAGTTTCAGTTTTTGCTTAGACTGCTCTAAATGCCACATATAATAATATGCATGTGATCACCAGAGTGTCCTAATTTTGCATTACCGTTACTGCATATCTGTAAATTGAGAATTGCTGGTAACTGGAAAATTACTGATTCAAAATTCTTAAGTACTATAGTGTAAATCAGTGGCTTACAAAGTATGGTCCAGGTACCTTCCGTTTTTTCCAAGGATTTCACAGCTGTAAGGGTCAGGTGTTGTTTAAATGTTTATAATAGGCTGGGTGTGGTGGATCGTGCCTATAATCCCACCACTTTGGGAGGCTGAGGCAGGAAGATCGCTTGAGCCCAGGAGTTTGAGATCAGTCTGGGCAGCATAGTGAGACCTTGTCTCTACAAAAAAGAAAAAAAAAAATTAGCCAAGCATGGTGGCACACATCTGTAGTCTCAGCTACTCAGGAGGCTGAAGCAGGAAAATCGCCTGAGCCCAGGTCGAGGATGCTGTGAGTCATGATCATGCCACTGTACTCTAGCCTCCAAAAAAAAACCATAAATAAGTGATTATAATAGACTGTGCTTATATTGTCATTTAGCATGTCAATTAATTTTCTACAATACTTGATAGATGTCACCTCTTCTAGGTATTGAATTAAATTGGCTCTAGACTTGCAGTGAATTAATCTACTTTCATTAATCAGTGACGAGATTGAGTGGAGGAAATGAAAGATACCTTGAATTTCAAAATAGAAGTTTGTGAACTAGTGGGTTTTTTAAAACAAGATTAATTTCACTATAGCACCACCTAGTGGAAATTTAGAAGAAATCAATTTTTAAATCAGTTTTTCACAAGGAAAACTATAAAGTGAACCAGGATTCATTTAAAAGTCCACCACCATTGTTTTGCTAAGCTCTGGTCGGGCCACGTGGCTCTTTGAGCTACGGCTGCCATGTTTCCTAGCTTGGGCCTGCTCCCCTACCTTGGGGAGGTAAATCTCCTCTGTCTTTCTCTCTGCAATTTATTTTCTAAATAAACTATATTTTCCGCCAGGTGCAATGGCTCACGCCTGTAATCTCAGAACTGTGGTAGGTGGAAGTGAGAGGGTTGCATGAGCCCACAGGTTCGAGACCAGCCTGGGCGACATGGCGAGATCTGGTATCTGTAGTTAAGTCAAAAAATTAGCCAGGCGTGGTGGCACATGCCTGTGGTTCCAGCTACTTGGAAGGCTAAGGTGGAAGGATCGCCTGAGCCCAGCAGGTCGAGGCTGCAGTGAGCTGTGAGCCTGCCACTGCACTCCAGCCTGGGCGGCAGAGGGAGAATCTGACTCAAAAAATAAACAAATAAACTATGTTTTCCAATCTAAAAAAATAAAAGTCTGCTCAGTGTAAACCGCATTTCCTAAAGCAATCAAGGAGATCAACATGCTCCCTTTAAAACTGGGACATCCTCTAGTCTCAGTTACTTAGGAGGTTGAGGCGAGAGAATAGCGGAGCCCAGGAGTTCAAAATAAGTGTGGGCAACATAGAAAGACTCTGGCTCCATAAAAAAATAAATAAACAAACAAATAAATAAAAGTCTATTTTTTTCTAGTTATAAATTGAGACACACACATGTATTTTTTGTTTGTTTGTTTTGAGTCAGAGTCTCACTTTGTCGCCCAGGCTGGAGTGCTGTGGCACGCTCCCGACCACCGCAGTCTTTACTTGCTGGGCTCAGGGGATCCTTCTGCCTCATCCTTCCAAGTAGCTGAAACTACAGGTGCACACCACCACGCCTAGCTAGTTTTTTTATTTATTATAGAGATGGGGGTCTCACCAAGTTGCCCAGGCTGGTCTCGAACCCCTGGACTCAGGCAATACTCTCCCCTCTGCCTCCCAAAGTGCTGGGATTACAGGCATGAGTCACCACACCCAGTCTTACATTTGTTTCAAAATGGAGTTTACGTTTTAGTAATGTTTTCATGTAACGCTTCTTTGACTACGTCGTCGAGTCATTACATATTTATCTGGAACAACGTTTCATAGAGGGATTCAGTAAAAATACATGTAACTTTAACATATACTTTGGCACATGAGCAAAAGGAAAAAGACAGAATGGAATTAGAGTTGGAAAAATTTCATGAATTAGATAAGCAACACCGACCGGGTTAGTACTTAAACTTGTTGAAGGTCAGTTTCTTCTCAATAAAATGGGAATAAAGTCAATTTCATAAGATTAATAGGAATAAATAATACATTGTACTACTAAAATATTTACTACACAAAAAGACAATAAATAGTAACTCCAGCTGTAAGCTTTTTGATGCAAACTAAATAGATATATATATCATCTAGGTATTCTGAAAATTTATTTTATGGTTATTAGAATGAGTCTGGCTGCTGGGCCCTGTGGCTCACGCCTGTAATCCCAGCACGTTGGGAAGCAGAGGCGAGAGGATTGCCTCAGTCCAAGCGTTTGAGTCCAGCCTGGGCAACTTGGCAAGACCTCGTCTGTACAACAAATCATAAAATTAGCTGAGCAAGGTGGCACGCACCTGTGGTTCCAGCTACCTGGAAGGCTGAGGCAGAAGGATCGCCTGAGTCCAGCAGGTCGTGGCTGCGGTGGCCATGAGTGTGCTACTGCACTCCAGCCTGGGCGACAGAGTAAAACTCCAACTCAAAAAAAAAAAAAAAGAATTAGTCTGGCTGTCACAGGTAAACATTAAAACCCTTTACTTTGAGGAACATTAGTTGAATTTGCTTTGAAATTAAATCAGGCCAGGTGCAATCGTTAATGCCTGCAATCCCCACACTTTGGGAGGCTGAGGCAAAGGTGACACTTAAGTTCAGGAGTTCAAGCCCACCAGCCTGGGCAACATAGTGAGACTTCGTCTCTACAAAAAAATTTTAAAAGTAGCCAGGTGTGGTGGTGTGTGCCTGTAGACCCAGCTACTTGGGAGCCTGAGATGGAAGGATTGTCTGAATCCAGGAGGTTGAGGCTTCAGTGAGCCCTGATTGTGCCACTGCACCCTGGCCTGGGCAGCAGAATGAGACCCTAACTCAAAACAAAATAAAAATAAAGATTTAAAACGTGTGGTAGGCTGGACTCGGTGACTCAACCTGTAATCCCATGCCTCGGGAGGCTGAGGTGAGTGGATTGCCTGAGCCCGCGGGTTCGAGACCTGCCTGGGCAGCGAGACCTCATCTATACAATAAATCACAAAATCAGCCGGGCATGGTAGCGCATGCCTGTAATTCCAGCTACTTGGAAGGCTGAGGCGGAAGGATCGCCGGTGCCCAGCAGGTCGAGGCTGCGGTGGCCGGGAGCGGCCACTGCACTGCAGTCTGGGTGACAGAGTGAGACTCCAACTCAAAAAAAAAAATGTGGTAAATTGGGAAGAGGCAGTAGAAAAAACATACAGAGTACATTATAAAAGAAGAAGAGGAGGAGGGGGAAACAATGGAGGAGGAGGAGGAACTCCTGGCCTCAATTAGTCCTCCTCCAAAAGCGCTGCAATTACAGGTGTGAGTCACCACTCCTGGCAGGCTGTTTGTTATGACATCACCTCACAACACCAGATGTAAGACTCCTCAAAGCAAATCAAAAGTAAGCAATTCTGTGGTAACTGATCGTAAGCTACCAAGAAAGTCACTTCTCTTACAACCTAGCTAGACCCAGGTGTTGAGTTCGCAATATCTGAAAGAATATTTGGAGTACATCTTAGGTTCAGGCCTTCGAAATTAGCATCTAGATGGCGATCTGCACACAGGAGGCTTATTAGGGTGTGCACGGGGGAGCAACACCTCCAGGAGCACCAGGGAAGTAACACACTGGGCAGAAGAAGTTGAACCAGGGTGCAGCAGCTGGAGAGGCCTCAATCCATGCCAGGGAGAGTGCCAGAGCTGGATCACCCTTCAGAGATGAGAGAAGACCAGACTGAGCCTCTACCCCTGCCAGGAACCGGATACCAGCTGTCTCAAGGGAGGGGCTGTAACCTGGGCAGGCAGCCTCCTGCTGGGGACAATTGCTGGAGAGGGACTGTGCCCCTTCAGCAGCCTGCAGTCTGAGAAGATGGGGAGACCAGCACACCAGTCTGGAAGGGCCAATCTGGACAGGACACCAGAGCAGCTGAGGCTGAGTATACACTCTCTAGTCCGACTTCTCCAAATTCTCTCACTCAGTTAAGACACTGATAACATTTCAGCAAACAATGAGTCGGTATTTAAGCTTATCTATGATCAGAACTGCAGGTTTTCTATACTGTCGGTTAAAAATTGACTCATGGCCGGGCTCGGTGGCTCAGCCTGTAATCCCAGCGCTTTGGGAGGCCGAGGTGAGTGGATTGCCAGACCCCGTGGGTTCGAGACCCGCCTGGGCAACTTGGTGAGACCTCATCTCTACAATAAATCAAAAACTAGCTGGGCGAGGTAGCGCGCATCTGTAGTTCCAGCTACTTGGAAGGCTGAGGCAGAAGGATCGCCAGAGCCCAGCAGGTCGAGGCTGCGGTGGCTGGGAGCGGCCACTGTATTCCAGTCTGAGCGACAGAGTGAGACTCCAACTCAAAAAAAAAAAAAAAAAATTGACTCATGGGCTTGTAATCCCAGCACTTTGGGAGGCCGAGACGGAAGGATTGCTTGAGCCCAGGAGTTTGAGCCCAGTCCAGGCAACGTAGCAAGATCCTGTCTCTATGAAAAATAATAATAATTTTAAAAATAGCAGAGTGCGGTGGTGTGCTCCTGTAGTCCCAGCTACTCGGGGGCTTGAGGTGGAAGAATTGTCTGAGCCCAGGAGGGTGAGACTGCTGTCAAAGGAACTTGTGTCACCTTACTGCAGCCGGGACAACAGAGTGAGACATCGGCTCAATAAATAAACAAACAAATAACTCATGTATGTTATCGGGCAATTCAGAGGTCTGACATCTTCTGTAAAAACTGAGAAGCTTAACAAAAAATGGCGTCTGAGCCGGGCTGGGTGGCTCAGCTTGTAATCCCGCGCTTTGGGAGGCAGAGTTGAGTGGATTGCCTGAGCCCG
Organism: Cephalopachus bancanus; assembly: GCA_027257055.1. NCBI lineage: Eukaryota > Metazoa > Chordata > Mammalia > Primates > Tarsiidae > Cephalopachus > Cephalopachus bancanus. Next base: position 64,072 of record JAPVLO010000096.1, on the reverse strand, counting down.
CAGGTTCGAGACCCGCCTGGGCAGGCGAGACCTCATCTCTACAATAAATCAAAAAATCAGCCGGGCGTGGTAGCACGTGCCTGTAATTCCGGCTACTCGGAAGGCTGAGGCGGAAGGATCGCCGGAGCCCAGGAGGTCGAGGCTGCGGTGGCTGGGAGCGGCCACTGCTCTCCAGTCTGGGCGACAGAGTGAGACTCCAACTCAAAAAAAAAAAATTATTTTTTCTTTCTTTTTTTTTTGAGTTGGAGTCTCACTCTGTCGCCCAGGCTGCAGTGCAGTGGCAAATTCAGAACTTCAGCCTTGACCCACTAGGCTCAAGCTATCCTTCTGCCTCAGCCTTCCAAGTAGCTCGAACTACAGATGCGCTACAACGCCTGGCTAGTTTTTTTATTTATTTTAGGGACAAAGTCTTACCAAGTTGCCCAGGCTGGTCTCCAACCGCTTGGCTTGGGCAATCCTCTCACCTCGGCCTCCCAAAGTGCTGGGATTACAGGCTTGAGCCACTGTGCCCGGCCTGTTTTTAATATTTATTTTTAATTTTTGTATTTGTGAGTCAGTGTCTCACTGTGTCGCCCAGGTTGCAGTGCAGTGGCACCATCATGACTCACCATAGCCTCGACCTCTGGGCTCAGGTGATCCTTCTGCCTCAGCCTCCCGAGTAGCTGGGACTACAGGCGCAAGCCACCACATCTGCTAATTTTTTTTTATTTTTGTAGAAATGGGGTTTTGCTATGTGACCTAAACTGCTCTCAAATTCATGTGCTCAAGCATTCCTCCCACCTCAGCCTCTCAGAGTGCTGGGATTATAGGCATGAGCCACCATGTCCAGCCAGAATATTTTTTTACATTTATTTCCAAAAATATAGATAAACAAGAGCTTCAGGACCTGAAATTCCATTCTACATAAAATGGCCTCAAAAATTTCAACCAGCTGGGTGCAGTAACTCACACCTGTAATCCCTGCACTTTGAGAGGCTCAGGTGAGAGGATTGCCTGAGCCCAGGAGTTTGAGACCAGGCTGAGGAGGCTGAGTAGCACAGCAAGACCTCCTCTCCACAATAAAGTTAAAAACATAGCTGGGTGTGGTGGTGCACACCTGTAGTCTCAGCTACTTGGGGGAGGCTGAGGCAGAAGGATCACCTGAGCCCAGCGGGTCAAGGCTACAGTAGCAGTGATCATGCCACTGTACTCCAGAAAAATTTTTTTTTTCTGCCCGCAAAATAAGGAAGCACTCCTAGAATTCTAAGCTTTATTTAGTGAGAATAGGAGATAGACACATAGAAAGAATCAGCAATCAGTGTAGAAGGAAACTGGCAAATGAACTACACTACTGTTGTCAAGATGAAGACTTGCCATAAATGCACCACCATCCTGAAGCTGGTGAAAGGAAGTTTCTTTGTCTTTGTACTGTTTTTTAACTTCTCCTATAGATTCCAAATAGAGTTGGAGAAATTCTGCTGTCTCTCCTGGTTGTTGTTGTTATTGTCAACGGGATCTGTTTTTCTCTTCTGAAATCCTAGGGCATCCTCTTGGGCTTGCAAACAACATTTCTTCATTTCTTGAATATTGGAGTGTAATCACAAACTTTATGTTCTATATTGATATGCCTAAGATTCTGCAACTTTTTGCAGAAGAATATTCTGCAAAATACAACTTTCTTTCTTTCCTTCTTTCTTTCTTTCTTTCTTTCTTTCTTTCTTTCTTTCTTTCCTTTTCTTCCTTCCTTCCTTTCTTTTTTTTTTTATTTGAGTCAGGGTCTCACTCTGTTACTCAGGCTGGAGTGCAGTGAGTGCCATGATTACGGCTCACTGCAGCCTCAGCCTCCCGAGTAGCTGGGACTACAGGCACACACCACCACACCCGGCTATTTTTGTTTTTATCTTTTGTAGAGACAGGGTCTCGCTATGCTGCCTAGGCTGGTCTCTAATTCCTGAGTTTAAGCAATCCTCCTGCCTCGGCCTCCCAAAGTGTTGGGATTATAGATCTCAGCCACCACACTCAGTCTCTGTGCTTTCTTAACTTCTCCAGATATGTGGAGATTACTGTTTTTGTTTTCTGGGGTTTTATGAGTCAGAGTCTCACTCTGTCACCTAGGCTGGAGTGGAGTGGCATACTCACGGCCACTGCAGCCTCGATCTGCTGGGCTCAGGTGATCCTTCCGCCTCAGCCTCCCAAGTAGCTGGAACTACAGGCAAGAGCCATCACGTCGGCTGGATTTTTTTATTTATTGTAGAGCCGAGGTCTCACCATGTTGCCCAGGCTGGTCTTGAACCCCTGGGCTCAGACAATACTCTCGCCTCTGCCTCCCAAAGTGCTGGGATTACAGTCATGAGCCACCGCACCCAGCAGAGATTACAGTTAATGAACCCCTGACTACACGATTTAAGGAGATATTTTTTGCTTTTTCCTCATCTTTAGAAATGAGCTCTATCAAGCCGGGCTCGGTGTATTGCTCTATATTCTTATGTACTCTGGAGGCTGAGATGTGAGGATTGCTTCATTCCAGGCGTTTGAGTTCAGCCTGGACAACATAGCAAGACCCCCTCCTCTAAAAAATAAAAAAGAAAAGAAAAAAGACAAAACTAACCAGGCATGGTGGTTCAATCTCAGCACTTTGAGAGGTAGAGGCAAGAGGATTGCCTGAGTCCAGTAGGTTGAGGCTGCGGTGACCATGAGCGTGCCTCTGTACTCCAGCCTGGGCAAAAGAGTGAGACTCCGACTCAAAACACACACACACACACACACACACACACACACACACACACACACAAACACACACACACAAGATAAAACTATAGAGAAATTCAGATGCAGTTTAGTTTTTGCCTCTTAAAAAACATTTTTAGCCGGGCTCAGTGGCTCAGCCTGTAATCCCACGCTTTGGGAGGCTGAGGTGAATGGATTGCCTGAGCCCGCGGGTTCGAGACCCGCCTGGGCAACTTGGCGAGACCTCATCTCTACAATAAATCAAAAATTAGCCGGGTGTGGTAGCGCGCACCTGTAGTTCCAGCTACTTGGAAGGCTGAGGCGGAAGGATCGCCGGAGCCTAGCAGGTCGAGGCCACTGCACTCCAGTCTGGGCGACCAAGTGAGACTCTAACTCAAAAAAAAAAAAAGAAAAATTTTTAAAAAGAATATTTTGAATTTTACAAAAGAACTATCTCTCCAAATAAGCTACATAATTCTGCTAATGTCTGTCCTAATTATAAGGCAAGTTATTATTTTAATAACTATTCCATAAATTACCTATGAGGCTGAACATTTTTTATACATATTGGTCATGTGGATGTCTTCTTTGGTGAATTCATGGCCACTGTCTTTCCTCATTTTTCTACTGGAAATGTGTTTCACTTTCTCTTGATTTGTATGTGATCTTTATTCATTAAGAATATTGGCCCGAGCCGGGCTCGGTGGCTCAGCCTGTAATCCCGCGCCTTTGGGAGGCTGAGGTGAGTGGATTGCCTGAGCCCGCGGGTTCGAGACCCGCCTGGGCAGTGAGACCTCATCTCTACAATAAATCAAAAATTAGCCAGGCGTGGTAGCACGCACCTGTAGTTCCAGCTACTTGGAAGGCTGAGGCAGAAGGATCACCGGAGGCCAGCGGGTCGAGGCTGCGGTGGCCGGGAGCGGCCACTGCACTCCAGTGTGGGTGACAGAGTGAGACTCCAACTCAAAAAAAAAAAAAAAAAAGAAAAATCTGTTTCTAGATTTTTAAGTGTGTGGATATATGAGAATGTGTATAGGTGATATATTTATATCTACTTCAAAAATAAAGTTATATGATGATTTTCAAACATATTGTCAAAATATGTTTGTTTCGTTTTTTAAAAAAATTATTTTTTATTTATTGTTTAAGTGTCATAGGAATTGACAGCTTGAATGTGTGTGTTCTTAAAGATCCACTAGGTGGCGTAATACAAATCTGATAATACTTAAAGGTCAACAAGGTTGGAACTCTGCTTGTTTGTTTTTTGAGCCATCGCACCCAGCCAAGTTCTTTTTAAAATAATTTTTATTGAAGATTAATATATACACACTATGTAAAAATATTAAACTCCAAATGAATAATAGGTCTAAGTGTTAGAGCCAAAACTGTTTAACTTTTATAAGAAAACATAGTAGAAAATATTTGTGATCTTGATTAAGGCAAAGATTTCTTAGATAAAACACAATAAACAAGAACCATAAAAGATGAAATTCAAAACTAAGACTACAAAAAACTGAGGGGGAAGACACATAACATCAATAAGGTTGCCTACACTTTACCTGTATGGTGACCATATATGTACCTAGCCCTCATTTGTACCATACATTTTAAAAATAAAATAAAATAATTTTTAATTGAAAAAGTCTGGAGCCGGGCTCGGTGGCTCAGCCTGTAATCCCGCGCCTTTGGGAGGCTGAGGTGAGTGGATTGCCTGAGCCCACGGGTTCGAGACCCGCCTGGGCAGCGAGACCTCATCTCTACAATAAATCAAAAAATCAGCTGGGCTATGGTAGCACCCTGCTTGTAATTCCGGCTACTTGGAAGGCTGAGGCGGAAGGATCGCCGGAGCCTAGCGGGTCGAGGCTGCAGTGGCCGCTCTCGGCCACAGCACTCCAGTCTGGGCGACAGAGTGAACTCCAACTCAAAAAAAAAAAAAGGAAAAGTCTGGGCTTTGAAACACTCAACTATGAAAAGGAAAAGAAAGCAGGTGCAGTGGCTCAAGCCTATAATCCCTGCACTTTGGGAGGCGGAGGCAAGAAGATTGCCTGAGCCCAGGGGTTTGAGACCAGCCTGAGCAACATGATGAGACCTCATCTCTACAATAAATCAAAAAATCAGCTGGGCATGATGGCGCATACCTGTGGTTCCAGCTACTTGGAAGGCTGAAGCAGAAGGATTGCCTGAGACCAGCAGGTAGAGGCTATGGTGGCCATGAGTGTGCCACTGCACTCCAGCCTGGGCAACAGAGTGAGACTCTAACTCAAAAAAAAAAAGAAAAGAAAAGAGAAAAGGAAAAGAAAAGTCATAGACTGGGAGAAAATATTTCCAAACCACCTATCTGATAAAAGACTTGCATAAGGGATATATAAAGAATCCTTACAAGTCAAAAAAGAAGACAAACAATCTAACAAAAGGAATAAAAGATTTGAACAGACACTTCACCAAAGATGAACTGTGAGTGGCAAATAAGCACATGAAAGGATGTACAACATGATAAATTGCTAGGGAAAAACAACGTCACCAGCAGATGCCTTTACACAGCTACTAGAATGTCTTAAAATTAAATGGACTGGACTAATTATGGTGGCTCACACAAGTAATCCCAGCTCTTTGGGAGACCAAGGTGAGAGTATTACCTGAGCCCAGGAGTTTGTGACCTGTTTAGGCAACATAGCAAGGCTCATCTCTGAAAAAAAAAAATCAAAATATTAACTGGGTGTGGTGGCACAAGCCTGCAGTCTGAGTTACTCAGGAGGCTGAGGAAGGAGCATTGTCTGAATCCAGGAAGTTGGTGCCACTGCACTCAAGCCTGGGGGACAGAGTGAGACCCTGACTCAAAAAAAAATTTTTTTTAATGGACTGAAAATAGCAAATGCTGGCAGATACAGAGCAAGTGGAACACTCATAAATTGCTGGTGAGAATGCAAGAAGGTACTGCCATTTTAGAAAAACAATTCCACAGTTTCTTATAAACTTAAATACATCCTTGCCATACCACCCAGCAATCCCATTCCTACATATTTAATCAAGAAAAATGGCCGGGTTCGGTGGCTCAGCCTGTAATCCCCCGCCTTTGGGAGGCTGAGGTGAGTGGATTGCCTGAGCCCGCGAGTTCGAGACACGCTGGGCAACTTGATGAGACCTCATCTCTACAATAAATCAAAAATTAGCCGGGTGTGGTACTGCACATCTGTAGTTCCAGCTACTCGGAAAGCTGAGGCGGAAGGATCGCCGGAGCACAGCAGGTCGAGGCTGCGGTGGCCGGGAGCGGTCACTGCTCTCCAGTCTGGGTGACAGAGTGAGACTCGAACTCAAAAAAAAAAAAAGAAAAATGAAAACACCACAAAGATTATAGGTAAATTGTTATTTATAAAAGTCAAAATCTGGGGAAAAACAAAACAAATGTCTACCTACTGGTAAATGGATAAACAAATTGTGACTAAACATAGGTAAATAGGCCAGGCTCGGTGGCTCAGCCTGTAATCCCAGCACTTTGAGAGGCCGAGGTGAGTGGATTGCCTGAGCCCGTGGGTTCGAGACCCGCCCAGGCAACTTGGCAAGACCTCATCTCTACAATAAATCAAAAAATTAGCCAGGCATGGTAACGCACACCTGTAGTTCCAGCTACTTGGAAGACTGAGACGGAAGGATGGCCAGAACCCAGCAGATTGAGGCTGTGGTGGCCGAGAGTGGCCACTGAACTGCAGTCTGTGAGACAGAGTGAGACTCCAACTCAAAAAAAAAAAAAGGTAAATAGCTTTAAAATGGACTACCACTCAGCAATAAAAACGAATGAATAACCAATACATGTAGTAACTGGATGAATCTCAACCACATTACAAAAGATGCTACATGAATAACCTACATGACACACATAATTTTGCAAGTGAACAAATATAGGTCTAGGATAAATTATCAGAAGGGTATTACTGGGTCAAAGGACATGTGTGAATAATTTTAATAGGCCGGATGCGGTGACTCAAGCCTATAATCCCAGCACTTTAAGAGGCTAAGGTGAGAAGATTATCTGAGCCCGCAGGTTCGAGACCAGCCTGGGCAACATGGTGGGACCTCATCTCTACAATAAATGAATAAATAAATAAATAAATAAGCTGGGCATGGTAGTGCGCACCTGTAGTTTTGGCTACTTGGAAGGCTGAGATGGAAGGATCGCCGGAGCCCAGCAGGTCAAGGCTGTGGTGGCTGGGAGCATGCCACTGCACTTCAGCCTGGGCGACAAAGTGAGACTCCAACTCAAAAAATAAATAAATAAATAAAAATAATGTTGATAAATATTTTAAAGTTACCTGCTTTAAGAGCTCTACCAACATACATTCCCACCACCAGTATCCAGGTGCCTATTTCTTCACAGTCTCATCAAAAGACTACAGAATTTTGGCATTGCTGCAAATCTGACCAGAAAATGGCATCTCAGCATAGATTTAATTAGTATTTCTCTTATGTAGAGCCTAATATTTTACGTGATACTCAGTGATCGTCTTACATGTCCACTGAAATACTCAAACGTAGCCAGGCTCGGTGGCTCAGCCTGTAATTCTGCCTTGGGAGGCTGAGGTGAGTGGATTGTCTGAGCTCGCCGGTTCGAGACTCGCCTAGGCAACTTGGCGAGACCTCATCTCTACAATAAATCAAAAATCAGCCGGGCGTGGTAGCGCGCACCTGTAGTTCCAGCTACTTGGAAGGCTGAGGTGGAAGGATCGCCGGAGCCCAGCAGGTTGAGACTGGAGTGGCCGGGAGCGGCCACTGCACTCCAGTCTGGGTGACAGAGTGAGACTCCAACTCAAAAAAAAAAGAAAAGAAATACTCATCCGTTACTTGTGGGAAGCTTTCATCATGTTATAAAAAACATGTATTATGCAATAAACAACATGGCCGCTGGCTGGTAGAATAACCTATCAGAAACAACCACATAGCCGCAGTACGTTGGCTGCCAGGCAGCATATATAGGCAAACAACTGCGCCAGAGGGGAGAGCCATTTTGTCTTTGTAAAGAGCACATTAAGACCTGGAGTAAACTTGTCCGCAGAAGAACGGTGTCAGTGTCGTCTTTCTTCGGCTGCGACAACTGGTGGCCCGTACGGGGAACCTTTTCTCCTTTCGTGCCGTACGGCGTTCAGAACTGCGACAACCAGGGCAGTCGACCGGTAAGTGAAGTCACAAGGTCCTCGGTAAAGAGGCGATTATAAAGGTCCTCGGTAAAGAGGCGATTAAAAAGGTCCTCGGTAAAGAGGCGATTTGCACAGGTCCTCAGTAAAGAGGCGATTAAAAAGGTCCTCAGTAAGGAGGCGATTTGTTTTAAGGTCCTCGGTAGCGAGGCGATTTGTTACAGTCTCTGGCATAGGAATTTCTCTGCCATGGGCACTACTTCCTCTCATCCACTTTTTCAAGCTTTAAAGTCCCTCTTGAAAACGAAAGGTTTGAAACTAAGGGACAAGACCTTGACAGACTTTATTCAGCAGATAGATGAGATTTCACCGTGGTTTGCCGTGTCTGGCAATCTCACCATAGGTAGCTGGGACAAAGTTGGACGGGACGTTGATCGTGCCCGAGAGAGAGGGGATTTGGTTGGAGGAGTACGGCCTCTCTGGAGGCTGGTCCGGGCCTGTCTGGAGGATCAGAAATGCAATCAAACCGTGGAGCAGGGACAGGCGGCTTTGGATTCAATAAAAGAGGAACGCTCCGACTGTTCCGCCTCACAGGCTCCTGACTCTGAGTCAGAGGAGGAACTGGAACAGATAATGACGCAGGCAGAAAAACTGACCTTGGGTGATTGCGGCTGCCATCTTGCGGAGAGTAAAGGCCAACCCCCTCCGGGTCTTGGGGCCCTTCCTCCATATGCCCCTTAGCGCCGCCTGGTGGCAGCGGTGGAACAACATTTAATGACGCAGTCTGGTTAGCAGTCCGCGATTCTGGCATATCCCAAACCTTCCTGGTCTTTGTGAATGGGCAGGGGCAGAGGTATCATGAGCCCTTGGACTTTAAAATGGTAAAAAATCTCGCCGAAGCTGTACGCACGTACGGCCTTGGAGCTGCTTTCTCATTAGCCATTTTGGAGTCCCTGGATAGGACAGCCATGACCCCTTCGGATTGGCAGCGACTAGTAAAGGCATGCATGAACCCTGGGCAATACTTAGACTGGAAGGCTTACTATATTGAATTAGCTAATGAGCAGGCCGCTAGAAATGCTGCTGCTGGCCAACCTGCCTGGGATGCGGACATGCTGTTGGGACAAGGCCGTTTCAATGGTCAACAGACAGGATATCCACCCCCCGTTTATGATCAGATTAATAAAATAGCTATGAGGGCATGGAAATCCCTCCCTAACAGGGGAGAAGTGACAGGAAACCTGACCAAAATTACACAAGGTTCCACGGAACCTTTCTCTGATTTCGTTGCCCGTATGATGCAAGCCGCGGGCCGTATTTTCGGAGACCCCGATCATGCCATGCCTTTGGTGAAACAGCTCATCTTTGAGCAGTGCACCAAAGAACGTCGGGGGGCTATCACTCCATACAAGAACAAAGGATTGGAGGTCTGGATGAAGGTGTGCAGGGACATTGGGGGACCCCTGTCTAATACAGGATTAGCGGCCGTGGTGCTGCAACTAACAAAGCAAACCAGAGAGGGCAAGAGAGGTAACGACTTTGTACAGACCCCGCCGGGATTTCGGCATCACGGCTGCTGTTATCGCAGCGATAGCTATCGCCACCGCGGCCGCTACCGCAACCGCTGTGTCCCTTGCGACCACTGTTCAGACAGCAACCACCTTAAATACGTTGGCACATTCTACTGCGGTCGCATTAAGTACACAATCTAATGTGAATAATCACTTGCGGGGCGGTATCATGATCTTGAATCAACGTATGGATTTACTCCAGGAGCAAATAGACATCATGATACAAATAGCGTGCTTGGGGTGTGAGGTTCATACACCAGCCCTATGTATTACTAGCATCCCATATCACAACTATACAGCTGCTGCTAATTTGTCTTAAGAGCTTTCTAAGTATCTTGTAGGTAATTGGACTCAAGAATTTGACAATCTGACGGAAACGCTGCGGCGCGAGATTATTACAGTGATTTCTACCAGAGTGGATCCTGTCGTGGTACAAACTCTAGCGTCCTGGATTGCGCGAGCCGCCCATCATTTGAAGGAGTGGGGGGGCATGGGATGTTTTGGCGTTCTCCTCATTGGATTGGCAGTTGTTTGCCTATATTGTTTGTGCACTTTACGCCGTAGGCAAAACACTGATATGGCCCTGCTCGCGCAGGCAATTTTGGCCTTGGAGGAAGGGCACTCTCCCCATGTCTGGCTTGCAGCCGTGAAGAATCAACAGTGACAGGATGCCAGCCGTGGACTGCACTTGGAGCCCCGATGGGTAAACTCCATTGAGGTTATACCCAGCTGCATACAGGTTGATGCCGCAACCACCCATCCCCTGCAAAAGGCATCGGGCCACTGCACAGTTGCTAGGTTGTACTTCGGCGATCCAGGGACTGGGGTACATAGCCCAAGGAAAAAACGGGGGCTGTGGGCTCTAGCCTCTCCTGTCATATAAACAAAAAGGGGGAGATGTGGGAAGCTTTCATCATGTTATAAAAAACATGTATTATGCAATAAACAACATGGCCGCTGGCTGGTAGAATAACCTATCAGAAACAACCACATAGCCGCAGTACGTTGGCTGCCAGGCAGCATATATAGGCAAACAACTGCGCCAGAGGGGAGAGCCATTTTGTCTTTGTAAAGAGCACATTAAGACCTGGAGTAAACTTGTCCGCAGAAGAACGGTGTCGGTGTCGTCTTTCTTCGGCTCGCGACAGTTACTTACTTTAGTACTTCACAACTGTTGCACAACTTTACACCTCCGTCCTTGGATGCTCTCAGCCCCACATTTGCCTAGTGAACTAATACTTATCCTTCAAAATTCGTGCCACCTTTATGAAGCTTTTCTTGGATCTCTTTTTTTTTTGAGTCGGAGTTTCACTCTATGCCCAGGTTGGAGTGCAGTGGCACACTCACGGCCACCGCAGCCTCAACCCGCAGGGCTCAGGTGATCCTTCCGCCTCACCCTCCCAAGTAGCCTGGATCACAGGCATACGCCACACTCCCGGCTAATTTTTTGATTTGTTGTAGAGATGAGATCTTGCCCAGTGGCCCAGGCTGGTCTCGAACCCGTGGGCTCAGGCAGTCCTCTCACTTTGGCCTCCCAAAGTGCTGGGATTATGGGCATGAGCCACCGCGCCTGACCTCCTTGGCTCCCTTAAATGGAAGCAGCATTGCTTTCCTCTGACAAGTCTTGTACCCCCATCCTCCACATCATTGAGAATTACAAGTATAGGTCTTCCCCGATTCACTGTGAGCTCCTAGGCATATTGCAGGATTTCTCTAAGTTTCGCAAGACGAGAGCAACAATTCATGCAACTCTTATCCTCAGAGACTAGTATGGTATCTGTCACAAAATAAGACTACAATAAATGGGTACTGAACTGAAAGGAATGATCTGTGTAGAAACAAACATGTTTTTGTAAATACATATGCATGAATGAATGCACATTTATAAAAGAAATCTTCTGATGAATAAACCTGTCTGACAATATCATTCAGGATCTAACAGTGTTTTGTCTCAAACCTCCCTCCCTGTAAGCTCACATTTTTAAAATCAAAATTTATGTCATTTGACAAGTAGTCCGGTATGATCTAGAAACAGCCAGTGGAATGAGAGAGCCAAGCATCTTCATTTTGCATTGGGCTCCATTTGTTTGTAACAGATATAAAGGACAAGATTATTTAAAATGCTAGTGGGGAAGGAATCTGTTACCTACCTTGATACATGGAAGCCTTCTGGTGGCACCATAAATCAAGAGCTGTCCTGTAGTGCACCACTCAGAGAACCTTGAGGTGTCTACACCTCTAGTTTGGGCAGTTCTGCCTCTAATCTAAAGGCATTCTAGAAGGCCTTATGTGATGAGCCCTCATCTATACCAAGCACATCTTTGTACTCTACCCCAGATCTAAAGGAACAGGAAGACTTCTCATTATCTATTCAACAAAGGGTAGACAGTCAGGCAGACTGCCTGGAAATAAACTTCGTACATGAACACCTCACAAACTCAATAGGGAAGATAGATATCCCTTCATCCTTGGTCAACATAGAGAATTTTACGAAACTTGCAGATAATAGCTCAGCAAAACCAAGAAGCACTTCTTTAAGATTCATAGCCACTCCTAAAAAAATCAATACGCCGGGCGTGGTGGCTCATACCTGTAATCCCAGCACTTTGAGAGGCAGAGACAAGAGGATTGCCTGAGACCAGGGGTTCGAGATCAGCCTGAGAAACTTGGCGAGACCTTGTCTCTACAATAAATCAAAAATTTAGCCAGGTGTGGTGGCATATGCCTGTAGTTCCAGCTACTTGGAAGGCTGAAGAGGAAGGATCGCCTGGACATGCTGGACTCGAGTGATCCTTCCGCCTCAGCCTTCTAAGTAGCTGGAACCACAGATATGGACCACCACACCCAGCACTTTTTTTTATTTATTGTAGAGATGAGGTCTTGCCATATTGCTCAAGCTGGTTTCAAACACCTGGACTCAGGCGATCCTCTTGCCTCTGCCTCTTAAAGTGCTGGAATTACAGGCATGCGTCACCACACCCAGCTAGCAAATATGTAATAAACAATGATGTGCTGGGTTTGTTAGGCAATGAGAACAAAAGTTGAATACAATAGTCTCTTCTCTAAAGGAGCTTAGACTCTAGTTCTGAGAATGAGACAACAGAAAAATCATATATTTCTACAACGCTTTCAGTTCACAAAGCACTGTCTTATGTTGCTAATTCAATGCTCTGTCCCTTTCCACACTATCAGAATGCAGAGGCCATCAGCCAAATGCAAAATGTTATGGAGACTCAAAGAAAAGAGACATTTGTGTAGTTGGGAGGCAGAGGTGGGTGGAAAGTGAACACTTCATGGGGAAGGAAGCAAGTCAGGTGAGCTTTGAAGGGTGCACATATTTCAATACAAAGATCGATGGCAATGGCTCTAGGAAATAACTTGTGCATAGACAAAAAGCCAAGAGTATATTAAGAAAGAATTAGTAGACGCAAGAGGGATATAATTTGACTACAGTAGAAAAGTAGAATAGCCTGGGCAACACAACAAGACCTCGTCTCTACACACAACAACAACAAAAAAATCAAAAAATTAACCCGACATGCAAGTACCTGCTTATAGTCCCAGTTACTCCAGAGGCGGAGGTGGAGGGATCACCTGAGCACAAGAGGTTGAGATTGTGGTAAGCCATGATCTTGCCACTGCGTTCCAGTCTGGGCTACAAAGTGAGACTCTGGCTCAAAAAAAAAAAAAAAAGTATCCATTTCATAATCAAGTCACTAATCTCTAATTCATTCATTCATATACGTTTTCTTTCCCCCCATTTTCTCCCATATAGCAGTTGTCTTGAGAATAGTGGAAAATAGACTGTACTTTTATTTATTATTTGTTTGTGGTTTCTGATTTTCTGTAAGGAGGAGGAAGCTTTAATAATACAGCCCTATTTTTGTAATAAAATATGTGCATTAATACCTTAAATTATATCCTCCAAGATTTTTTTTTTTTTTTTTGAGTTGGAGTCTCACTCTGCCGCCCAGACTGGAGTGCAGTGGCTGCTCGCTCCCAGCCACCGCAGCCTCGACCTACTGGGCTCGGGCGCTCCTTCCGCCTCAGCCTTCCAAGTAGCTGGAACTACAAGCACGCACTACCACACCCGGATGATTTTTTGATTTATTGTAGAGATGAGGTCTCGCCAAGTTGGCCAGGCGGGTCTTGAACCCACGGGCTCAGACAATCACTCACCTCAGCCTCCCAAGGCGCGGGATTATGGGTTGAGCCACCGAGCCCGGTTTAATTTTTTTTTTTTTACTCAGGCTGTCACTTTGTCACCCAGGCTAGCATACAGTGGCACACCCATGACTCACCACAGCCTCAAACTCCTGGGTTCAAGCATTCCTCCCACCTAAGCTTCCCAAGTAGCTGAGACTAGAGGCACGTGCCACCATATCCAACTAATTTTTTTAGAGATGACGTCTTTCTATGTTGCCTATGCTGGCCTTGACTGCTCGGCTCTAACAATGCTCCCACTTCAGCCTCCAAAAGTGCCAGAATTACAAATGTGAGCCACTGCACCCAGCCTCCAAGATTCTTTTATATAAAGTATAAGTAAGGGACTTCTGGCAAGATGGCGATGGGATAGGTCGAACTGTGAGAGTCTTGCAAAAGCAAGTGTCCATAAAGACTCTCTGCATGAGTGGGTGTGTGCCAGTGGGTGAGTGAAAGTCCATCAGAGGGGAGACTCAGGTTCATGCACCTGGGGCTCTCCTCCAAAGGTGACTGCAACCCCCACTGCCCTGAGATTAGAGCCACAGGCGCACAGTGTCGTTGGCTGCTCTTGGGACTCTCCTGAGAAGAGGCAGCGGAAAGCAGCAGATCTTCATCACCTGGCACCACCCAGTTCACACCATCACCTGTGTCAGCAGAGCGCTAAGAGCTCGGTATCATGCAGACAGAAAATCCGGGAGAGCTGGAGAGGTGCCCCACCACCAGTGAGGAAACACCAGCCAGAGTCATTTTCTCTGTCCCAGAACCAGGCAGAGACCTGCATTGCCCGCCCAGCTCCACTCAGCCTCCAACCTGGGACCTAGAGGTTATCTCATCACGCCCCACCCCCTAGCTGGAACAGGCACAGACATGTCAGGTCTGAGTGGGAGACTTGTCAACAGCAACAGCAAGCCAGGAGTCCAGATCTGATCTACCCTCTTCCCACAGGAGTCCGTAGGGCATCTGACCCATGCTGACAGCAACCTTATCAGCCTGCTCTGAGAGCAGAGGGGAGGGGCTGGAGATCAGAGCTGAAAGAAAGTTGGACTCACAGGAATGACCTCAGGGCAATTTTGGGGTGGTTTTTGGTTTTTGTTTGTCTGTTTGTTTTGCTTGTTTTTTTGTGTGTGTGCTCTTTGTTTTAGTTTTTTTTTCTCTTCTCTCTTTCTGTTTTTGATTATACTTTTTTACTTGCTTTGTTTCTGTTATTTTATTGCTTTTGTTTAGACTTCCTGTCTGTGTATGGGTATTTTTGAAGGAGAGTACGGCAATAGGGGGGTTTGGGTCAGTTTGTATATTTATATGATTGTCTGTATTTTTTTTTATGTTTTCTGTCTTTGTTTGTGTCTCTTTTCATTTGTTAGTTGGTATGCCTGCATGTTTTCCCTCTTCTTTTCTCCCCCGTTCCTCTCATACCCTTTCTTCCATTCTCCATTCCTTCCGTTCTTCTTACTTCACTTTGCTTTCAGGGGACAAACCCACACCCCCACTGTGTGGTCAGATTGTAAGGCAGAGGAAAGTGGGTTCCAGGGGGCCCACACACTGGTCAGCAGATACGGGGATCTGCAGAGAGTTTCTGAATCACAGCTCCCCTCTCAGTTAAATCTTACTGCAAAAAGTACAGCCCCTCCACCCACAGTCCAGCTCCAGAATTCAACAAAGCCAGAGGAACCACATAAGGAAGAATAGGAGATTGAGCTGACAGGAGTAAAAGTTACCCCTCCCCCCATTCCTGAAGGCTAGAATTGAAGAACAGATTTTTAAAAGAGGGGGAGTGGAAACTCTACACAAATGAAGAAAAACCAAAGGAAGAATATGGGATTCACACAGAGCCCTAGCAGGTCAGCCACTGAGAATATAGACTTCAGAACACAAGCAATGAAGAGCCTCCAGAATGACTGGTCTCAAATCATAAACCCAGACATTAATAGAGAGAAATAAATAGAATTGAGAGACAAGAGGAAAGAATGAAGGAGTCGATAACTGAGATAATGGTAATAAAGAACATAGTGAATGAAATAAATAACAAACTGATAAGCACGGAAAGCAGAATTAACCAAGCAGAAGAAAGAATCTCAGAGCTTGAGGACCAAAATATGGAACTAATCCAAACTGTTAAAAACATGGAAAAGAAGCTTTAAAAGACAGAACAAAATCTACGAGAGATGAGCGATTATTTCAAGAGGCCAAACCTAAGATTAATTGGAATTCCTGAGGTGGGTAGACAGACAGAGACCACCCTGGAGCAAACATTCCATGAAATTATCCAAGAAAAGTCCCTCATCTCATCAACGATGCGACCATTCAAGCACAAGAGATTCAGAGAACCCCTGCAAGACAACAAATGAGAAGATCAACTCCTAGATTCATAGTAGCTTGCCTACACAAAGTATGTATAAGAGAAAAAAATCCAGACCAGGCACAGTGGATCACGCCTATAATCCCAGGACTTTGGGAGGCTGAAGTGAGAGGATTGCCTAAGTCCTGGTCCGAGACCAGCCTGGGCAACTTGGCAAGACCTCGTCTCTATAATGAATCATAAACTAGCCAGGTGTGGTAGCACGCGTCTGTAGTTCCGGCTACTCAGAAGGCTGAGGCGGAAGGATCTCTGGAGCCCAGCAGGTTAAGGCTGCAGTGGCCAGGAGAGTGCCATTGCACTCCCGTCTGGACAACAGAGTGAGACACCAACTCAAAAAAAATAATTAGCTGGGTGTGGTGGTGCATGCCTGTAGTTCCAACTACTTGGAAGGCTGAGGCAGAAGGATTGTCTGAACCCAGCAGGTCAAGGCTGTGGTGGACATGAGCGTGCCACTGCCCTTCAGCCTGAATGACACAGTGAGACTCCAACTCAAAAAGAAAAGAAAAGAAAAGAAAAAAAATCCTAGAGGCAGCAAGAGAAAAAGGTCAGACTCCCTACCTGGTTAGACCCATTAGAATAGCAGCAGACTTATCTACAGAAACACTTCAGGTTAGAGAGCTTGGAGCCCAATCTTCAAAGTTCTCAAACAATTTCAGCCAAGAATTACCTACCCAGCTAAGCTGTTTCATCAGTGATGGAGAATTAAAATCCTTCCCAGACATTGAATCCCAAAGAGCTTATGCTGCCGCCAGACTAGTTCTACAAAAAACACTAAGAAAGCATTAAACATAGAGGAAAGAAAAAAAGAGAACAAGCCCTTCCCAAGAATGCAGGAAAGAGACTGAAAACACACATGAATCAACTCAAAAATCAAAAGAGAGACAACAAACAAACAGCAGTAACAACAACAAACTCCATAAGAACCTCATGACAGGAATAAACTCTTACATCTCAATAATTAACCTTAATGTGAATGGACTAAATGCACCACTGAAAAGACATAGGATGGCAAAATGGATAAAATCATAAGGCAACAATATATTGTCTCCAAGAGACTCATCTCACCAGAAAGAACACTCACAGACTCAAAGTAAGAGGATAGGAAACAAAATTTCAGGCGAACAGAACACACAAAAAAGCAGGAGTCATGATCTTAATATCAGACCAAAAACCCTTTAAGCTATCAAAAATGTAAAAAGATATAGAAGATCACTATATAATGATAAAAGGTTCAATCCATCAACAAGAAATACACATCCTAAATGTATATGCACCTACCATAGGAGTACCAACTTTCATAAGGCAGCTTCTAGTAAACCTAAAAAAGATATTGCAGCCGGGCTCGGTGGCTCAGCCTATAATCCCTCGCCTTTGGGAGGCTGAGGTGAGTGGATTGCCTGAGCCCGCGGGTTCGAGACCCCACCTGGGCGCGAGACCTCATCTCTACAATAAATCAAAATATCAGCCGGGCGTGGTAGCGCACGCCTGTGATTCCGGCTACTCAGAAGACTGAGGCGGAAGGATCGCTGAGCCCAGCAGGCGAGGATGCGGTGGCTGGGAGCGGCCACTGCACTCCAGTCTGGGCGACTGAGTGAGACTCCAACTCAAAAAAAAAAAAAAAAAAAAGATATTGCCTCTAACACTATCATAGCTGGGGACTTAAAAACCCCACCCACAACCCTGGACAGCTCAGCTCATCAAGACAAAAAATCAACAAGGAGATCCAGAACCTCAACATGAGACTTAACCAAATGGACTTAATTGTACCTACAGAACGCTTCACCCAACAGCCATGGAATATATATTCTACTCATCACCACATGGAATGTACTCTAAGCTCAACCACATCCTTGGCCGTAAATCAAACATAAACAAGTTCCATAAGATTGAAATACTACCATGCACCTTCTCAGACAACAGTGGAATAAAAACAAATATCAACACCAACAGAGGTCCCCCAGAACCTACAAAGACATGGATACTAAGCAACATGATAATAAACAATTCCTGGGTCAACATGGAAATCAAAACAGAAATTAAAAGATACCTGGACGGAAGGCTGAGACAGAAGGATCGCCAGAGCCCAGCTGGTCGAGGCTGTGGTGGCCGGGAGCGTGCCATTGCACTCCAGTATGGATAACAGCATGAGAAAAAAAAAAAAAAAAAAGATACCTGGAAACAAATGAAAATAGAGAAACATCTTACCGAAACCTCTGGGATGCTATGTAAGCAATACTAAGAGAGGAATTCATATCTCTACGAACACACATGAAGAAAATGGAAAGATCACAAATTAACAGCCTAACAAGTCACCTAAGGGAGCTGGAAAGCAAGAACACCAAAACCCTAACTTCAGCAGAAGACTCCAGATCGCCAAAATAAAAGCTCAAATTTGAGACATAGAAGACAAAAATATAATACAAAAAAAATCAATAAAACAAAAAGCTGGTTCTTTGAAAGGATAAAGAAGATTGATGGACCCTTAACTAGACTGACCAAGAAAAAGAGAGAAAAAGCCCAAATAAACACAATCAGAAATGCAAAAGATCAACTCACAACTGATTATGACTTGATTATCAGAGACTACTATGTACACTTGTATGGAAACAAACTAAAAAACCTAAAGAAAATGTATGACTTTCTGACATGACACCACCTCCCCAGGTTGAAACAAGACTCTAAATAGACCAATAACAATCCAGGAAATTGAGTATGTCATAAGAAAACTACCTACAAAAAAAAATTCCTGGACCAGATGATTTTCCAGCAGAATTCTACAAAACATCCAAGGAAGAATGGTATCAATCCTACTGAAAGTATTCCAGGCAATTAAGAAAGATGGAACTCTCCCCAAATCATTTTATGACATTAACATCACATTGATACCCAAACTAGGTAAAGATTCAACAAAGAAAGAGAACTACAGGCCAATATCCTTGATGAATATAGATGCTAAAATTCTCAACAGGAGCCTAGCAAACTGGATGCAACAACACATCTCAAAAATAATCCACCACGATCAGGTAGGTTTCATTGCCCAGATACAGGACTTTCACAAGACCATAAACATAATTCAATACATCAACAGATGTAAAAAAAAAAACCCCACATGATTATATCATTAGACATGGAAAAGGTTTTTGATAAAATCCAGCACCTCTTCTTGATAAAAACCCTCAAACATCTAGGCATAGATGGAACATACTTCAAAACAGTAAGAATCATCTGCGAGAAACCCACAGCCAGTATATTGCTAAACAGAAAGAAATTGGAACCATTTCCCTTGAAAACCGGAAAGAGACAAGGATGCCCACTCTCACCCCTCCTTTTCAGCATAGTTTTGGAAGTCCTAGCTAAAGCAATCAGACAAGAGAAGGATATCACTGGATCCAAATAGGAAAAGAGGAAGTCAAGTTAATCCTTTTTGCAGATGACATGATTCTAAAACTCAAAAACTCAGGAGAATCTATCAAAAACCTCCTTGCACTGATAAAGGACTTTGGCAAAGTCTCAAAGTATAAAATAAATGTGCAAAAAGACAGTCACATTTTTATATACCAACAATAAACAAACATAAACCCAAGTAAAAAACACAATCCCATTCACAATAGCCACAAAGAAAAAAATAAGAAATGCCTTGGCATTTTCCTAACCAGAGACATGAGAGACCTTTACAATGAAAACTGCAAAACACTGCTCAAAGAAATCAAAGGTGACACAAGCAAAAGAAAAACGATTCCATGTTCATGGATTGGAAGTATCAACATTGTTAAGATGTCCATCCTGCCCAAAGCAATCTACAGATTTAACACAATACCCATTAAATTACCAGCAGTATTCTTCTCAGATCTGGAAATGACAATACAGGAATTCATATGGAAGCATAAACAACCACAAATAGTTAAAAACCATCCTCAGCAAAAAAAATAAAGTGGGAAGTATCACACTCCTAGATTTTAAACTTTATTATAAGGCTACAATAGTCAAAACAACCTGGTATTGGTACAAAAACAGGCATATAGATCAATGAAACAGGACAGAGATTCCAGAATCAAAACCTCAAATTCTCAACCAACTCATCTTCAACAAAGCCTCCACCACCAACCACTGGGAAGAGGAGAACTTATTCAGTAAATGGTGCTGGGAAAACTGGCTGACCACATGAAGAAGAGTAAAACAGGACCCCTACCTATCACCATACACAAAAATCAACTCTAAATGGATCAAAGGCCTAAACGTAAAACCTCAAACTATAAAATTCTTAGAAAATGCACAAGACACCGTTATGGAAATTGGAACTGGCAACAAATTCCTGATCAAAACCCAAGTCCCCATGCCATAAGAGATAAGATAGACAAGTGGGACATCATCAAACTGACAAGCTTCTGCAAAGCCAAAGAAACCATCAAGAGAGTCGGGAGACAGCCTACAGAATGAGAAAAAATATTTGCCAACTCTGTGTCTGACAAACGCCTAACATCTAGGATCTATAAGGAACTCAAGCATGCCGAAAAGGAAAAAAAAAACGACCCCATTACAAAGTGGGCAAAAGATATGAATAGACACTTCTCAAAGGAAGACATAGGAGCAGCCAACAGATACATGAAAAAACGCTCAGCCTCACTAGTCATCAAAGAAATGCAAATTAAAACCACACTGAGATACCACCTAACTGCAGTCAGGATGACCATCATCAATAACTCAAAAAACAACAGATGCTGGAGAGGATGTGGGGAAAAGAGAACATTCTATAATGTCAGTGGAAGTGTAACTAGTACAGCCTCTGTGGAAAACAGTTTGGTGATTTCTAAGAGGTCTAAAAATCAACCTTCCGACCGGGCTCAGTGGCTCAGCCTGTAATCCGATGCCTTTGGGAGGCTGAGGTGAGTGGATTGCCTGAGCCCGCGGGTTCGAGACCCACCTGGGCAACTTGATGAGACCTCTTCTCTACAAGAAATTAAAAAAACAAAATTAGTCAGGCATGGTAGCACACGCCTGTAGTTCCAGCTACTCGGAAGGCCGAGGCGGAAGGATGGCCGGAGCCCAGCAGGTCGAGGCTGCCGTGGCCGGGAGCGGCCACTGCACTCCAGTCTGGGCGACAGAGTGAGACTCCAACTCAAAAATAAATAAATAAATAAAAATTAAATTAAATTAAATAAATAAATCAATGAGCCGGGCATGGTAGTGCATGCCTGTAGTTCCAGGTACTTGGAAAGTTGAGATGGAAAGAACTCCTGAACCCAGCAGGTGGAGGTTGCAGTGGCTGGGAGTGAGTCATTGCCCTTCAGCGTGCGTGACAGAGTTGAGACTCCAACTCAAAACAAAACAGACAAAAAGGTTAGACACAGTGGCTCACACTATTATCCCAACACTTTGGGAGGCCAAGGTGAGAGGATTGCCTGAGCCCATGGGTTCGAGACCAGCCTGGGCAACCCAAACCTTGTCTCTACAATAAATTTAAAAATTAGCTGGGTGTGGTGGCACGCACCTGTAGTCCCAGCTACTTGGAAAGCTGAGGCGGAAGGATCACCTGAGTCCAGCAGGTTGAAGTTGCGGTGGCCGTGAGCATGCCACTGCACTCTAGCCTGGGTGACAAAGTGAGACTCCAACTCAAAAAATAATTAACTTTATTTTATAACTTATTTTTTCTTTTTGATGGAGTCTCACTCTGTCACCCAGACTGGAGTGCAGTGGCTCGCTCCCAGCCTCCGCAGCCGTGACCTGCTGGGCTCCAGCGATCCTTCTGCCTCAGCCTTCCAAAATTCATTTATTTTAAGTAAGAGTCTCACTCTGTCGCCCATGCTGTAGTGCAGTGGGACGCTCACAGTCACTGCAGCCTGGACCTGCTGGGCTCAGGTGATCCTTCTACCTCAGTCTTCCAAGTAGCTGGAACCACAGGCATGTGCCACCATGCCCGGCTAATTTTTTTGATTTACTATAAAGACAAGTTCTCACCAAGTTGACCAGGCTGGTCTGGAATCCCTAGACTCAAGCAATCTTCTCACCTCAACCTCCCAAAGTGCTGGGATTACAAGCATGAGCCACCATGCCTGACCAATAATCTTGGTTTTAAAAGTACAATCTCTTTGCACACTAGAGCTGGTAAAAAAAAAAATACAATCCTGTCACTGGGGGGAAAAAACCAAAAATGGGTAAAAATGCTTAACATTAACATAACATGGCGGCACGTGCCAATAGCCTCAGCATAAAACATTACAGAACAACCTCCATGACTCAAATGACTGTTGACCATTTCACTTTCCTCCAAAATTCCTTTGACCAAACTGTTTTGAGCCAACTGGCAATGGTACTCTGTGTACTAAGTACTGTACTAGCCAATGGTAATATTAAAGATGAAATAGCTGATTCTTATCTTTAAGAGTTTTAAAGGGCACAGGCAATAGAAAAGATTCTCAAGGTGCTCTAGAAACACAGGGAAAGGTTTCCAACCTTGGATCAAGGCTCAAGAATGATATCCTTGGCTGGGCTTGATGGCTCAGCCTGTAATCCCATACTTTGGGAGGCCAAGATGAGTGGATTGCCTGAGTCCGCAGGTTCGAGACCCGCCTGGGCAACTTGGCGAGACCTCATCTCTACAATGAATCAAAAAATTAGCCAGGCGTGGCAGCACACGCCTGTAGTTCCAGCTATTTGGAAGGCTGAGCAGAAGGATTGCCAAAGCCCAGCAGGTCAAGGCTGTGGTGGCTGGGAGGGGCCACTGCACTCCGGTCTGGGCGACAGAGGGAGACTCCAACTCAAAAAAGGAAAAAAAAAAAAAAAAAAAGAAGGAGCCGGGCTCGGTGGCTCAGTCTGTAATCCCGCACCTTTGGGAGGCTGAGGTGAGTGGATTGCCTGAGCCCATGGGTTCGAGACCCGCCTGGACAGCGAGACCTCATCGCTACAATAAATCAAAAAATCAGCCGGGTGTGGTAGCGTGCACCTGTAATTCCAGCTACTCGGAAGGCTGAGGCGGAAGGATCGCCAGAGCCCAGCAGGTCGAGGTTGCGGTGGCCGGGAGCGGCCACTGTACGCCAGTCTGGGTGACAGAGTGAGACTCCAACTCAAAAAAAAAAAAAAAGAAGGATATCCTTGAGGATAGTACTAGAAATAAGTACTAGCCTGGCACAGTGGCTCGTGCCTGAAATTCCAGCACTTTGGGAGCCTGAGGCAAGAGGCTTGCTTGAGACTAGGAGTTCAAGATCAGCCTGGACAACATAGTGAGACTCGTCTCTATAAAAATAAAAAATTAGACGAGCTTGGTTGTGCATATCTGTAGTCCCAGTTGCTTGGGAGGCTGAGGCAGAAGGATCACCTGAGTCCAGAAGGTCAAGGTGCAGTGAACCATGATCCTGCCACTGCCCTCCAGCCTGGGCGACAGAGTGAGACCCTGACTCAATAATAAAATAAAATAAAAATAAATGAGTCTTGATTGGGCTCGGTGGCTCAGCCTGTAATCCCAGCACTTTGGGAGGCCAAGGCGAGTGGATTGCCTGAGCCTACAGGTTTGAGACCGGCCTGGACAACTTGGCGAGACCTCGTCTCTACAATAAATCAAAAATGAGCTCGGCATAGTAGCACGTGCCTGTTCCAGCTACTTGGAAGGCTGAGGCAGAAGGATCGCCTGAACCCAGCAGGCCGAGGCTGCGGTGGCCTGGGTGACAGAGTGAGACTCCAACTCAAAATAAAAATAAAAATAAATGATTCTTGAATAATGAAAAATAATGAGCAAGCATTCAGCAAAGAAATGGCTAGGTAGAATAGGAGTGGAAAAGGATTCTGGGTAGAGGAAACAAAGAGACAGAGCAACATGGTACACTGAGACAATTCGAAGTGCTGTACTATGGCTAGAAGTTAAGAGCATGTATGTATCAGAGTTGGAAGGAGGAAGAAGAAAGAGGAATTAAAAGACAGGCTTATAGAGTGAGGGTGCTCAATTCAGGTACTCTGGAGCAGAGAAAAATTATAATTTTTATTTTTAGACCATAGTTTTAGAACGTCTCTTATGATGTAATTTACATTAGACCTAATATTAGTACAATAATATAAACATGTAAATTATGAAAAATAAATTAGGTTACATTGAATTCTCAATATTTTTCTGGTTATGAGTATGGGGCTCAACGAAGTTTGGAGGCAACTGCCCTAGGTAAAGGGAAACCATGAAGGGCTGTAAGGAGGGAAGTTTGTCTACAAGATCTGAAACTTTGGCAGATCCTAGAAGAGGGCAGAAGGCAGAGAGCACAGAAGCAGTCCAGAGGCATCAGTCAAATCGAGAAATAACGAGGGCTGGAACTCAGGAAGTGGCAGTGGGAACGGTGAGAAAGTGACATATTGGAATGATATTTAGAAGTAAGATAGGGCTTAAGAAATGCGCACTTTGTAAAATGCAGAGAAAAAAAAAGAACAGAAATAACTGAAACAGAAAGAAGAAGATGGATTCCTTGTGAAGCGATGACAATCAGAAGTCAAGTTGGTACCCGGCACGGGGGCTCACACCTATAATCCCAGCACTTTGGGAGGCCAAGGTGGGAGAATTGCTTGAGCCCAGGAGTTCAAGATCAGCCTGGGTCATGTAGAAAGGCCTCAAATCTACAAAAAAATCAAAAAGTAGCCAGTTGTGGTGGCTCATGCCTGTAGTCCCAGTTTCTCAGGTGGCCCTGGAAGGACTACCTGAGCCCAGGAGGTCAAGGCTGTGATGAGCCATGATTGTACCCAATCCACTCCAGCCTGGCAACATAGTGAGACCCTGACTCAAAAAAAGAAAGTAAGAGAGAGAGAGGAAGAAAGAAAGAAGGAATGAGAGAAAAGCCAGGTCCAGTGGCTCATGCCTGTAATCTCAGCACTTTGAGAGGCAGAGGAGAGAGGGTTGCCTGAGCCCAAGGGTTCAAGTCCAGCCTGGGCAACTTGGTGAGACCTCATCTCTACAATAAATTTTTGAAAAATGTAGCCGGACTTGGTGGGGCGCACCTGTGGTTCCAGTTACTCACAAGACTGAGGCAGAAGTATCACCTGAGCCCAGCAAGTCAAGGTTGCAGTGACTGTGACCGTGCCACTGCACTCCAAATGGGTAACAGAGTGAGACTCTGACTCAAAAAAAAAAAAAAGGAAGAGGAAAAGTAAAGAACAGAATAAATTAGTTCAACAACATTACAAGATGTACATCCTAGCCTGGCTCGGTGGCTCAGCCTGTAATCCAGCGCATTTGGGAGGCTGAGGTGAGTGGATTGCCTGAGCCTGTGGGTTCAAGACCCACCCGGGAAACTTGGCGAGATCTCATCTCTATAATAAATCAAAAAAATTAGCCGCCTGTAGTTCCGGCTACTTGGAAGGCTGAGATGGAAGGCTGAGAGGAAGGATCGCTGGAGCCCCGCAGGTCGAGGCTGCAGTGGCCGGGAGCAGCCACTGCACTCCAGTCTGGGTGACAGAGTGAGACCCTAACACACACACAAAAATGTATATCCTTGTAAAGACCACCATTTGTAATATTAGTTTAATGGAAGAATAAATTTTAAGTTCTAAATTTCCAACCCACACAGACACAATAAATGTATTGTTGGAGACCACTAACCTAGAAGTAAAACAAATGATCATATTCTGGTCAAAAGAAGCATTTATTTATTTATTTATTTATTTTATTTATTTATTTTTTTTGAGTTGGAGTCTCACTCTGTCGCCCAGACTGGAGTGCAGTGGCCGCTCCCGGCCACCGCAGCCTCGACCTGCTGGGCTCCGGCGATCCTTCTGCCTTAGCCTTCCGAGTAGCTGGAATTACAGGCATACACTACCACGCCTGACTGATTTTTTGATTCATTGTAGAGATGAGGTCTCGCTGCCCAGGCGGGTCTCGAACCCGCGGGCTCAGGCAATCCACTCACCTCAGCCTCCCAAAGGCGTGGGATTACAGGCTGAGCCGCCGAGCCCGGCTTATTATTATTTTTTGAGTTAGAGTCTCACTCTGCTGCCCAGGCTGGAGTGCAGTGGCACACTTACGGCCACCACAGCCTGGACCTGCTGGGCTTAGGTGATCCTTCCTCCTCAGCCTTCCAAGTAGCTGGAACTACAGGCACATGCTACCATGCTCGTCTAATATTTTTGATTTATTGTAGAGATGAGGTCTCACCAAGTTGCCCAGGCTGGTCTCGAACCTGTGAGCTCAGGCAATCCTCTCACCTCAGCCTCCTAAAGTGCTGGGACTATAGGCGTGAGTCACTGTCAGCACTGGCTGAAAGAAACACTTCAAATGTAATTTGTTTCAATGTGAGCAGTTTAAAGTTCTGAATTCATTTCTACTTGTAAGTACCATCCAATGTTGTAAAAGATAGTGACATATTTACAAGAGCACTTAATCTCTAAAACCTTAAGCAAATCCCCATCTGGACATCATGTAAAGCTACAGATAATGTCTAGAGATAGGCACAGGGTGTAGGAGTGAAAATATTTTTACTCTCAAAATCTCATTGCAAGTTAACTTGGAACATTGTGATAGAGTGCTATTTTAAATAATGGCTACACTTTTCTCCCTGTTTCATACATAAATATGGTACATCACCTTATTTTGTAAAGAAATAATATAATAAAAATCTAAAATTTTTTTTAACCTTTTATTTTTATTTTTTATTTTTTTTGAGTTGGAGTCTCACTCGGTCACCCAGACTGGAGTGCAGTGGCCACTCCCGGCCACCGCAGCCTCGACCTGCTGGGCTCCGCCGATCCTTCCGCCTCAGCCTTCCCAGTAGCCGGAATTACAGGCATGCGCTACCACGCCAGGCTGATTTTTTGATTTATTATAGAGATGAGGTCTCGCCAGCCCAGGCAGGTCTCGAACCCACGGGCTCAGGCAATCCACTCACCTCAGCCTCCCAAGGTGCGGGATTACAGGCTGAGCCACCGAGCCCGGCTATTTTTTTTTTTTTTTTTTTTTTGAGTAGGAGTCTCTTGCTTCCTCCCCTCAAGTCCACCCCAGAAGTAAGGAAGTGGGAGTTCAGTGGGTGCAACCTCATTCTCTAGGAGTCTCCCACCCTCACCTCTCAAATTCCGCAAACTGCTCTCAGCCTTGGAGATGCTTGTTGGTAAAGGGTGTAGAGATATGGGAGAGGAAAACGGTATTCTTTCTGTTGATATCTTCCAACTTTTTTTGCTATGCGTTATTTTGTTCTTTTTATCTTTAGGTCTCTGTTTTTATTTATTTTTTTTTACCTTTTTTTTTTTTAAACCAACAGTGTCTCCCTCTTTCACCCAGGCTGGAATGCAGTGGCACAATCACAGCTCACTGCAGCCTCAACCTCCTGGGCTCAAGCAATCCTGGTCTCGAGTAACTAGGACTACAGGTGCACACCACTAAATCCAGCCAATTTTTAATTTTTTTGTGGAGATAGATCTCACTACGTTGCCCATGTTGGTCTTGAACTCCTGAGATCAAGCAATCCTCCCATCTCAGCCTCCCAAAGTGCTGGGATTACAGGCACAAATCACCATGAATGTAGGCCTCTGTTTGTTTTTTGGTTTTTTTGAGTTGGAGTCTCACTCTGTTGCCCAGACTGGAGTGCAGCAGCCGCTCCCGGCCACCGCAGCCTTGACCTGCTGTGCTCCGGCGATCCTTCTGCCTCAGCCTTCCGAGTAGCTGGAATTACAGGCATGCGCTACCATGCCCGGCTGATTTTTTTATTTTATTGTAGAGATGAGGTCTCGCCAAGTTGCCCAGGTGGGTCTCGAACCTGCAAGCTGAGACAATCCACTCACCTCAGCCTCCCAAAGCGCGGGATTATAGGCTGAGCCACTGAACCCGGCTGGCCTCTGTTTTTAAAACTCAAAAAATCAGGCAGAGGCTCCTGTTCAACTTCTTCTTTGTTTTTTTCTGTTTTCTTAACCACCTTCCTTCCCTGAGTATGAATCTACCTACTGTTTAAATATAGAAAAAAAGATCAGTCAGGCGTGGTGGCTGTAATCCCAGCACTTTTGGGAGGCCAAGGTGAGAGGATTGCTTGAGTCCGGGGTGCAAGACCAGCCTGGGCAACTTGATGAGACCTCATCTCTGTAATAAATCAAAAAATTAGCCGGGCATGGTGGCATGTGCCTATAGTTCCAGCTACTTGGAAGGCTGAGGCAGAAGGATTGCCTGAGCTCAGCAAGCTGAGGCTGCGGTGGCTGTGAGCATGCCACTGCTCTCCAGCCTGGGTGATAGAGTGAGACTTCGACTCAAAAAAAAAAAAAAGAATTAGAAAAAAGATCAATAAACAAAAGGAAAATGTCAAGAAAAAGAAAAGAGAGGGTTTGGATAGAAACTGGTAAGTATTGTAAAATCAGTATCAGTATCTGCTTCATATGTATAAGTATTATTTTGACTCCTGAATGAAATATTGTGATGGGTAACTAAAAAGGAATTTAAGATTATTTGCATATTGGTTTTTTTGTGTTTTTTTTGAGATGGGGTCTTGCTGTATTGCCCAGAATGGTCTTGAGCTCCTGACCTCAAGTGATCCTAGCTTCAAGTGATTCTGGCCTCAAGGCAGCCTCCCAAAGTGCTGAGATTACAGGCCTGGAACCACTGCGCCTCGTCTATTGGAGTTATTATGTGAGAATGTGACAAGTGCAATTACCATCCTGTTTTATAGAACACACCCTGGCATCTGCTCAGAGAGAACTACCACCGAGTTAGTCTCTGCTGAGTCCCAGGCACTGGGCCAATGATTCACATCAAACTTGTGAGGTAGGCACCATGATTCCATTTTAAAAATGGAGAAACTGAGGAAGTGTTAAATCACTTACTTAAGACCACATAGCTATGAGGGAGTTCGGCAAGGATTTGAAGCTTTTTTTTTTTTAATCTATTTTTTTTTTGAGTCAGAGTCCTACTCCGTCGCCCAGGCTGGAGTGCAGTGGCACACTCACTGCCACTGCAGCCTTGACCTGCTGGGCTCAGGCAATCTTCCAGCCTTAGCCTTCCAAGCAGCTGGAATCACTGGCATGCGCCATCATGCCCAGCTAATTTTTTTATTTATTGTGGAGACAAGGTCTCGCCATGTTCTCACCACGCTTGGCCTGAAGCCAGATATCTAAGTGAAAAATCCGTGCGTTTTCACTATTTTTCACTGCTTCTCATAGAATTCTGGACTCATGGTTTGGCCCAATGTAATATTTTATTATTATACTAAATAATGTAATAATTTATTATCTTGTCATTTAAAAAAATTCTCCAAAATGTATCTTCTTGTTTTTTCAAAAACTCAGATCCGCAGGGCACCAAGACTCATGTCTGTTATCTCAACACTTTAGGAGGCAAAAGCAAGAGGATTGCCTAAGTTCTGGGTTCGAGACCAGCCTGGGTAAATTGGCAAGACCTCCTCTTTACAATAAATCAAAAAATTAGCTGGGCATGGTGGCATATGCCTGTAGTTCCAGTTACTAGGAAGGCTGAGGTGGAAGAATCACCTGAGCGCAGCAGGTTGAGGCTGCGGTGACCCTGAGCGTGCTACTACACTCTAGCCTGGGTGACAGAGTGAGACTCCTACTCAAAATAAATAAGTAAAATTAAAAAGAATGAAAAATCAGATTCAGCTGGTCATGGGTGAAAGGATTGCATGAGTCCACAGGTTTGAGACCAGCCTGGGCAACTTGATGAGACCTCATCTCTACAGTAAATCAAAAAATTAGCTGGGCATGGTGGCATATGTCTGTAGTCCCAGCTACTTGGAAAGTGCAGTGGCCACTCCCGGCCACCGCAGCCTCCACCTGCTGGGCTCTGGCGATCCTTCCGCCTCAGCCTTCCAAGTAGCTGAAACTACAGGCGTGCGCTATCACGCCCGGCTAATTTTTTGATTTATTGTAGAGATGAGGTCTCGCCAAGTTGCCCAAGTGGGTGTTGAACCCATGGACTCAGGCAACCACTCACCTCAGCCTCCCAAAGCGTGGGATTACAAGCTGAGCCACCGAGCCCGGCTGATATTCTTTTTTTTTTTAAGTCAGGTCTCACTTTGTCACCCAGGCTAGAGTTCAGTGGTACGCTCATGGCCACCACAGCCTCAACCTGTTGAGCTCAGGTAATCTTTCTGCCTCAGCATTCCAAGTAGCTGGAACTACAGGCATGAACTGTAGTCTCGCCATGTTACTCAGGCTGGTCTCGAACCCCTGAGCTCAGGCAATCCTCTCACCTTAGCCTCCCTAAATACTGGGATTACAGGCGTGAGCCACCATGCCCAGCCCTGGTGACATTCTTGAAGGATATTCATAAGGTATTGTATTATGTTCCCAGGGCTGTCATAGCAAAGTATCACTGTCTGGGTGACTTAAAACAGAAATGTATTGTCTCACAGATGTGTAGACTAGAAGTCCAAAATCAAGATGTCAGCACAGTCGTGCTTCCTCTGAAGCCTGTAGGAAGAATCTCTCCTTGCCTTTTCCTTGCTTCTGGTGGTTTGCTGGAAATCCTAGCCGTCCACGGCTTGCGGCCACATCGGCCCCCACCAGTCACAGCATTCTCCCTCTTGTATCTATGTCTTTTCTCCCCTTTTTGTAAGTCTATCAGTCATATTGGACTCATTAAGGCCTCACCCTACTCTAGTGTGACCTCATCTTAAGTAATTACATCTGCAATAACCCTATTTCCAAAGGTCACGTTCTGAAGTACTATGGTCAGGATCTCAATGTATCTCAAAATATTTAAAGATTATTTCATAATAAATACTTTACTACTGATACAGCATATGTATAAAGTACTTAATAGTTTCACAAAATAGTTTTGGGTGTGATTTTTCACTTAACCCTCAAAACAACACTAATGTGTGTGTGTATACATATATATATTTTTTTTTTTTTCTTCATTTTAAAACTTAAGAAACTAGAACTGAGGATGTTAGAAACTTGGTCAAGACATGCATTCTAGTACTGGGCATGGTGGCTCCTGCCTGTAATCCCAGAACTCTGAGAGACTGAAATAGAAGGATCAGTGAAGTCAGGAGCTCAAGACCAGTCTTGGCAGTCTTGGCAGCATTGTGAATTTTATAGTTTGAGGTTTTACGTTTAGGCCTTTGATCCATTTAGAGTTGATTTTTGTGTATGGTGATAGGTAGGGGTCCTGTTTTACTCTTCTTCATGTGGTCAGCCAGTTTTCCCAGCACCATTTACTGAATAAGTTCTCCTCTTCCCAGTGGTTGGTGGTGGAGGCTTTGTTGAAGATGAGTTGGTTGAGAATTTGAGGTTTTGATTCTGGAATCTCTGTCCTGTTTCATTGGTCTATATGCCTGTTTTTGTACCAATACCAGGTTGTTTTGACTATTGTAGCCTTATAATAAAGTTTAAAATCTAGGAGTGTGATACTTCCCACTTTATTTTTTTTGCTGAGGATGGTTTTTAACTATTTGTGGTTGTTTATGCTTCCATATGAATTCTTGTATTGTCATTTCCAGATCTGAGAAGAATACTGCTGGTAATTTAATGGGTATTGTGTTAAATCTGTAGATTGCTTTGGGCAGGATGGACATCTTAACAATGTTGATACTTCCAATCCATGAACATGGAATCGTTTTTCTTTTGCTTGTGTCACCTTTGATTTCTTTGAGCAGTGTTTTGCAGTTTTCATTGTAAAGGTCTCTCATGTCTCTGGTTAGGAAAATGCCAAGGCATTTCTTATTTTTTTCTTTGTGGCTATTGTGAATGGGATTGTGTTTTTTACTTGGGTTTATGTTTGTTTATTGTTGGTATATAAAAATGTGACTGTCTTTTTGCACATTTATTTTATACTTTGAGACTTTGCCAAAGTCCTTTATCAGTGCAAGGAGGTTTTTGATAGATTCTCTTGAGTTTTTTGAGTTTTAGAATCATGTCATCTGCAAAAAGGATTAACTTGACTTCCTCTTTTCCTATTTGGATCCAGTGATATCCTTCTCTTGTCTGATTGCTTTAGCTAGGACTTCCAAAACTATGCTGAAAAGGAGGGGTGAGAGTGGGCATCCTTGTCTCTTTCCGGTTTTCAAGGGAAATGGTTCCAATTTCTTTCTGTTTAGCAATATACTGGCTGTGGGTTTCTCGCAGATGGTTCTTACTGTTTTGAAGTATGTTCCATCTATGCCTAGATGTTTGAGGGGTTTTATCAAGAAGAGGTGCTGGATTTTATCAAAAACCTTTTCCATGTCTAATGATATAATCATGTGGGGTTTTTTTTTTACATCTGTTGATGTATTGAATTATGTTTATGGTCTTGTGAAAGTCCTGTATCTGGGCAATGAAACCTACCTGATCGTGGTGGATTATTTTTGAGATGTGTTGTTGCATCCAGTTTGCTAGGCTCTTGTTGAGAATTTTAGCATCTATATTCATCAAGGATATTGGCCTGTAGTTCTCTTTCTTTGTTGAATCTTTACCTAGTTTGGGTATCAATGTGATGTTAATGTCATAAAATGATTTGGGGAGAGTTCCATCTTTCTTAATTGCCTGGAATACTTTCAGTAGGATTGATACCATTCTTCCTTGGATGTTTTGTAGAATTCTGCTGGAAAATCATCTGGTCCAGGAATTTTTTTTTGTAGGTAGTTTTCTTATGACATACTCAATTTCCTGGATTGTTATTGGTCTATTTAGGGTCTTGTTTCAACCTGGGGAGGTGGTGTCATGTCAGAAAGTCATACATTTTCTTTAGGTTTTTTAGTTTGTTTCCATACAAGTGTACATAGTAGTCTCTGATAATCAAGTCATAATCAGTTGTGAGTTGATCTTTTGCATTTCTGATTGTGTTTATTTGGGCTTTTTCTCTCTTTTTCTTGGTCAGTCTAGTTAAGGGTCCATCAATCTTCCTTATCCTTTCAAAGAACCAGCTTTGTGTTTTATTGATTTTTTTTGTATTGTATTTTTGTCTTCTATGTCTCAAATTTGAGCTTTTATTTTGGCGATCTGGAGTCTTCTGCTGAAGTTAGGGTTTTGGTGTTCTTGCTTTTCCAGCTCCCTTAGGTGACTTGTTAGGCTGTTAATTTGTGATCTTTCCATTTTCTTCATGTGTGTTCGTAGAGATATGAATTCCTCTCTTAGTATTGCTTACATAGCATCCCAGAGGTTTCGGTAAGATGTTTCTCTATTTTCATTTGTTTCCAGGTATCTTTTTTTTTTTTTTTTTTCTCATGCTGTTATCCATACTGGAGTGCAATGGCACGCTCCCGGCCACCACAGCCTCGACCAGCTGGGCTCTGGCGATCCTTCTGTCTCAGCCTTCCGTCCAGGTATCTTTTAATTTCTGTTTTGATTTCCATGTTGACCCAGGAATTGTTTATCATCATGTTGCTTAGTATCCATGTCTTTGTAAGTTCTGGGGGAACTCTGTTGGTGTTGATATTTGTTTTTATTCCACTGTTGTCTGAGAAGGTGCATGGTAGTATTTCAATCTTATGGAACTTGTTTATGTTTGATTTACGGCCAAGGATGTGGTTGAGCTTAGAGTACATTCCATGTGGTGATGAGTAGAATATATATTCCATGGTTGTTGGGTGAAGCGTTCTGTAGGTACAATTAAGTCCATTTGGTTAAGTCTCATGTTGAGGTTCTGGATCTCCTTGTTGATTTTTTGTCTTGATGAGCTGAGCTGTCTAGGGTTGTGGGTGGGGTTTTTAAGTCCCCAGCTATGATAGTGTTAGAGGCAATATCTTTTTTTTTTTTTTTTGAGTTGGAGTCTCACTCAGTCACCCAGACTGAAGTGCAGTGGCCGCTCCCAGCCACCGCAACCTCGCCTGCTGGGCTCCGGCGATCCTTCCGCCTCAGTCTTCTGAGTAGCTGGAATCACAGGCGTGCGCTACCACGCCCGGCTGATTTTTTGATTTATTGTAGAGATGAGGTCTGGCGCCCAGGCGGGGTCTCGAACCCGCGGGCTCAGGCAATCCACTCACCTCAATTTCCCAAAGGCGCGGGATTACAGGCTGAGCCACCGAGCCCGGCTGCAATATCTTTTTTCAGTTTACTAGAAGCTGCTTTATGAAAGTTGGTACTCCTATGTTAGGTGCATATACATTTAGGATGTGTATTTCTTGTTGATGGATTGAACCTTTTATCATTATATAGTGATCTTCTATATCTTTTTAAATTTTTGATACCTTAAAGGGATTTTTGTCTGATATTAAGATTATGACTCCTGCTTTTTTGTGTGTTCTGTTCGCCTGAAATTTTGTTTCCTATCCTCTTCCTTTGAGTCTGTGAGTGTTCTTTCTGGTGAGATGAGTCTCTTGGAGACAATATATTGTTGCCTTATGATTTTATCCATTTTGCCATCCTATGTCTTTTCAGTGGTGCATTTAGTCCATTCACATTAAGGTTAATTATTGAGATGTAAGAGTTTATTCCTGTCATGAGGTTCTTATGGAGTTTGTTGTTGTTACTGCTGTTTGTTTGTTGTCTCTCTTTTGATTTTTGAGTTGATTCATGTGTGTTTTCAGTCTCTTTCCTGCATTCTTGGGAAGGGCGTTGTTCTCTTTTTTTCTTTCCTCTATGTTTAATGCTTTCTTAAGTGTTTTTTGTAGAACTAGTCTGGCGGCAGCATAAGCTCTTTGGGATTCAATGTCTGGGAAGGATTTTAATTCTCCATCACTGATGAAACAGCTTAGCTGGGTAGGTAATTCTTGGCTGAAATTGTTTGAGAACTTTGAAGATTGGGCTCCAAGCTCTCTAACCTGAAGTGTTTCTGTAGATAAGTCTGCTGCTATTCTAATGGGTCTAACCAGGTAGGGAGTCTGACCTTTTTCTCTTGCTGCCTCTAGGATTTTTTTTCTTTTCTTTTCTTTTCTTTTCTTTTTGAGTTGGAGTCTCACTGTGTCATTCAGGCTGAAGGGCAGTGGCACGCTCATGTCCACCACAGCCTTGACCTGCTGGGTTCAGACAATCCTTCTGCCTCAGCCTTCCAAGTAGTTGGAACTACAGGCATGCACCACCACACCCAGCTAATTATTTTTTTTTTGAGTTGGTGTCTCACTCTGTTGTCCAGACGGGAGTGCAATGGCACTCTCCTGGCCACTGCAGCCTTAACCTGCTGGGCTCCGGAGATCCTTCCGCCTCAGCCTTCCGAGTAGCCGGAACTACAGACGCGTGCTACCACACCTGGCTAGTTTTTGATTCATTATAGAGACGAGGTCTTGCCAAGTTGCCCAGGCTGGTCTCGGACCAGGACTTAGGCAATCCTCTCACTTCAGCCTCCCAAAGTCCTGGGATTATAGGCGTGATCCACTGTGCCTGGTCTGGATTTTTTCTCTTATACATACTTTGTGTAGGCAAACTACTATGAATCTAGGAGTTGATCTTTTCATTTGTTGTCTTGCAGGGGTTCTCTGAATCTCTTGTGCTTGAATGGTTGCATCGTTGATGAGATGAGGGACTTTTCTTGGATAATTTCGTGGAATGCTTGCTCCAGGGTGGTCTCTGTCTGTCTACCTGCCTCAGGAATTCCAATTAATCTTAGGTTTGGCCTCTTGAAACAATCACTCATCTCTCGTAGATTTTGTTCTGTCTTTTAAAGCTTCTTTTCCATGTTTTTAACAGTTTGGATTAGTTCCATATTTTGGTCCTCAAGCTCTGAGATTCTTTCTTCTGCTTGGTTAATTCTGCTTTCTGTGCTTATCAGTTTGTTATTTATTTCATTCACTGTGTTCTTTATTACCATTATCTCAGTTATCGACTCCTTCATTCTTTCCTCTTGTCTCTCAGTTCTATTTATTTCTCTCTATTAATGTCTGGGTTTATGATTTGAGACCAGTCATTCTGGAGGCTCTTCATTGCTTGTGTTCTGAAGTCTATATTCTCAGTGGCTGACCTGCTAGGGCTCTGTGTGAATCCCATATTCTTCCTTTGGTTTTTCTTCATTTGTGTAGAGTTTCCACTCCCCCTCTTTTTCAAAATCTGTTCTTCAATTCTAGTCTTCAGGAATGGGGGGAGGGGTAACTTTTACTCCTGTTAGCTCAATCTCCTATTCTTCCTTATGTGGTTCCTCTGGCTTTGTTGAATTCTGGAGCTGGACTGTGGGTGGAGGGGCTGTACTTTTTGCAGTAAGATTTAACTGAGAGGGGAGCTGTGATTCAGAAACTCTCTGCAGATCCCCGTATCTGCTGACCAGTGTGTGGGCCCCCTGGAACCCACTTTCCTCTGCCTTACAATCTGACCACACAGTGGGGGTGTGGGTTTGTCCCCTGAAAGCAAAGTGAAGTAAGAAAAAGGGAAGGAATGGAGAATGGAAGAAAGGGTATGAGAGGAACGGGGAGAAAAGAAGAGGGAAAACATGCAGGCATACCAACTAACAAATGAAAAGAGACACAAACAAAGACAGAAAACATAAAAAAAAATACAGACAATCATATAAATATACAAACTGACCCAAACCCCCCTATTGATGTACTCTCCTTCAAAAATACCCATACACAGACAGGAAGTCTAAACAAAAGCAATAAAATAACAGAAACAAAGCAAGTAAAAAAGTATAATCAAAAACAGAAAGAGAGAAGAGAAAAAAACTAAAACAAAGAGCACACACACAAAAAAACAAGCAAAACAAACAGACAAACAAAAACCAAAAACCACCCCAAAATTGCCCTGAGGTCATTCCTGTGAGTCCAACTTTCTTTCAGCTCTGATCTCCAGCCCCTCCCCTCTGCTCTCAGAGCAGGCTGATAAGGTTGCTGTCAGCATGGGTCAGATGCCCTACGGACTCCTGTGGGAAGAGGGTAGATCAGATCTGGACTCCTGGCTTGCTGTTGCTGTTGACAAGTCTCCCACTCAGACCTGACATGTCTGTGCCTGTCCCAGCTAGGGGGAGGGGCGTCTATCTCTCCGAGTTTGATGAGATAACCTCTAGGTCCCAGGTTGGAGGCTGAGTGGAGCTGGGCGGGCAATGCAGGTCTCTGCCTGGTTCTGGGACAGAGAAAATGACTCTGGCTGGTGTTTCCTCACTGGTGGTGGGGCACCTCTCCAGCTCTCCCGGATCTTCTGTCTGCATGATACCGAGCTCTTAGCGCTCTGCTGACACAGGTGATGGTGTGAACTGGGTGGTGCCAGGTGATGAAGATCTGCTGCTTTCCGCTGCCTCTTCTCAGGAGAGTCCCAAGAGCAGCCAACGACACTGTGCGCCTGTGGCTCTAATCTCAGGGCAGTGGGGGTTG
This sequence comes from Cephalopachus bancanus, assembly GCA_027257055.1. Taxonomy (NCBI): domain Eukaryota; kingdom Metazoa; phylum Chordata; class Mammalia; order Primates; family Tarsiidae; genus Cephalopachus; species Cephalopachus bancanus. The sequence continues at coordinate 26,997 of JAPVLO010000096.1, read as the reverse complement.
CAGTCACCTTTGGAGGAGAGCCCCAGGTGCATGAACCTGAGTCTCCCCTCTGATGGACTTTCACTCACCCACTGGCACACACCCACTCATGCAGAGAGTCTTTATGGACACTTGCTTTTGCAAGACTCTCACAGTTCGACCTATCCCATCGCCATCTTGCCAGAAGTCCCTTACTTATACTTTATATAAAAGAATCTTGGAGGCTGGGTGCAGTGGCTCACATTTGTAATTCTGGCACTTTTGGAGGCTGAAGTGGGAGCATTGTTAGAGCCGAGCAGTCAAGGCCAGCATAGGCAACATAGAAAGACGTCATCTCTAAAAAAATTAGTTGGATATGGTGGCACGTGCCTCTAGTCTCAGCTACTTGGGAAGCTTAGGTGGGAGGAATGCTTGAACCCAGGAGTTTGAGGCTGTGGTGAGTCATGGGTGTGCCACTGTATGCTAGCCTGGGTGACAAAGTGACAGCCTGACTAAAAAAAAAAAATTTAAACAGGGCTCGGTGGCTCAGCCTGTAATCCCGCGCCTTGGGAGGCTGAGGTGAGTGGATTGTCTGAGCCCGTGGGTTCAAGACCCGCCTGGGCACTTGGCGAGACCTCATCTCTACAATAAATCAAAAAATCATCCGGGTGTGGTAGTGCGTGCTTGTAGTTCCAGCTACTTGGAAGGCTGAGGCGGAAGGATCACCGGAGCCCAGTAGGTCGAGGCTGCGGTGGCCGGAAGCAGCCACTGCACTCCAGTCTGGGCGACAGAGTGAGACTCCCACTCAAAAAAAAAAAAAAAAATCTTGGAGGACATAATTTAAGGTATTAATGCACATATTTCATTACAAAAATAGGGCTGTATTATTAAAGCTTCCTTCTCCTTACAGAAAATCAGAAACCACAAACAAATAATAAAAAAACAGTCTATTTTCCACTATTCTCAAGACAACTGCTATATGGGAGAAAATGGGGGGAAAGAAAACATATATGAATGAATGAATTAGAGATTAGTGACTTGATTAGGAAAAGGATACTTTTTTTTTTTTTGAGCCAGATTCACACTCTGTAGCCCAGACTGGAATGCAGTGGCAAGATCATGGCTTACCACAGTCTCAACCTCCTGTGCTCAGGTGATCCCTCCACCTCCGTCTCTGGAGTAACTGGGACTATAAGCAGGTACTTGCATGTCGGGTTAATTTTTTGATTTTTTTTGTTGTTGTTGTGTGTAGAGACGAGGCCTTGTTGTGTTGCTCACAATATTATATTGTGTGTTGTTCTACTTTTCTGCTGGAGTCAAATTATATCCCTCTTGCATCCACTAAATTATTTCCCAATATACTATTGGCTTTTTGTCTATGCACAAGTTATTTCCTAGAGCCATTGCCATCAATCTTTGTATTGAAATATGTGCACCCTTCAAAGCTCACCTGACTTGCTTCCTTCCCCATGAAGTGTTCACTTTCCACCCCACTCCTGCCTCCCAACTACACAAATGTCTCTTTTCTTTGAGTCTCCATAACATTTTGCATTTGGCTGATGGCCTCTGCATTCTGATAGTGTGGAAAGGGACAGAGCATTGAATTAGCAACATAAGACAGTGCTTTGTGAACTGAAAGCATTGTAGAAATATATGATTTTTCTGTTGTCTCATTCTCAGAACTAGAGTCTAAACTCCTTTAGAGAAGAGACTATTGTATTCAACTTTTGTTCTCATTGCCTAACAAACCCAGCACATCATTTTTTATTACATATTTGCTAGCTGGGCGTGGTGACGCATGCCTGTAATTCCAGCACTTTAAGAGGCAGAGGCAAGAGGATTGCCTGAGTCCAGGTGTTCGAAACCAGCTTGAGCAATATGGCAAGACCTCATCTCTACAATAAATTAAAAAAAGTGCTGGGTGTGGTGGCGCACATCTGTGGTCCCAGCTACTTGGAAGGCTGAGGCGGAAGGATCACTTGAGACCAGCATGTCCAGGCGATCCTTCCTCTTCAGCCTTCCAAGTAGCTGGAACTACAAGCATATGCCACCACACCTGGCTAAATTTTTGATTTATTGTAGAGACAATGTCTCGCCAAGTTTCTCAGGCTGATCTCGAACCCCTGGTCTCAGGCAATCCTCTTGTCTCTGCCTCCCAAAGTGGTGAGATTACAGGCATGAGCCACCATGCCTGGCGTATTGATTTTTTTAGGAGTAGTTATGAATCTTAAAGAAGTGCTTCTGGGTTTTGCTGAGCTATTATCTGCAAGTTCCGTAAATTCTCTGTGCTGACCATGGATGAAGAGATATCTATCTTCCCTATTGAGTTTGTGAGGTGTTCGTGTACGATTTTATTTCCAGGCAGTCTGCCTGACTGTCTACCCTTTGTTGAATAGATAATGAGAAGTTTTCCTGTTCCTTTAGATCTGGGGTAGAGTACAAAGGTGTGCTTGGTATAGATGAGGGCTCATCACATAAGGCCTTCTAGAATGCCTTTAGATTAGAGGCAGAACTGCCCAAACTAGAGGTGTAGACACCTCAAGGTTCTCTGAGTGGTACACTGCAGGACATTTCTTGTTTTATGGTGCCACCAGAAGACCTCCATGTATCAAGGTAGGTAACAGATTCCTTCCCCACTAGCATTTTAGATAATCTTGTCCTTTATATCTGTTACAAACAAATGGAGCCCAATGCAAAATGAAGATGCTTGGCTCTCTCATTCCACTGGCTGTTTCTAGATCATACCGGACTACTTGTCAAATGACATAAATTTTGATTTTAAAAATGTGAGCTTACAGGGAGGGAGGTTTGAGACAAAACACTGTTAGATCCTGAATGATATTGTTAGACAGGTTTATTCATCAGAAGATTTCTTTTATAAATGTGCATTCATTCATGCATATGTATTTACAAAAACATGTTTGTTTCTACACAGATCATTCCTTTCAGTTCAGTACCCATTTATTGTAGTCTTATTTTGTGACAGATACCATACTAGTCTCTGAGGATAAGAGTTGCATGAATTGTTGCTCTCGTCTTACGAAACTTAGAGAAATCCTGCAATATGCCCAGGAGCTCACAGTGAATTGGGGAAGACCTATACTTGTAATTCTCAATGACGTGGAGGGTGGTGGGTACAAGACTTGTCAGAGGAAAGCTGTGCTGTTTCCATTTAAGGGAGCCAAGGAGGTCAGGCGCGGTGGCTCATGCCCATAATCCCAGCACTTTGGGAGGCCAAAGTGAGAGGACTGCCTGAGCCCACGGGTTCGAGACCAGCCTGGGCCACTGGGCAAGATCTCATCTCTACAACAAATCAAAAAATTAGCCGGGAGTGGTGGCGTATGCCTGTGATCCCGGCTACTTGGGAGGGTGAGGCGGAAGGATCACCCGAGCCCCGCAGGTCGAGGCTGCGGTGGCCGTGAGTGTGCCACTGCACTCCAACCTGGGCATAGAGTGAAACTCCGACTCAAAAAAAAAGAGATCCAAGAAAAGCTTCATAAAGGTGGCACGAATTTTGAAGGATAAGTATTAGTTCACTAGGCAAATGTGGGGCTGAGAGCATCCAAGGACGGAGGTGTAAAGTTGTGCAACAGTTGTGAAGTACTAAAGTAAGTAACGGATGAGTATTTCTTTTCTTTTTTTTTTGAGTTGGAGTCTCACTCTGTCACCCAGACTGGAGTGCAGTGGCCGCTCCCGGCCACTCCAGTCTCAACCTGCTGGGCTCCGGCGATCCTTCCACCTCAGCCTTCCAAGTAGCTGGAACTATAGGTGCGCGCTACCACGCCCGGCTGATTTTTGATTTATTGTAGAGATGAGGTCTCGCCAAGTTGCCTAGGCGGACCTCGAACCCGCGAGCTCATACAATCCACTCACCTCAGCCTCCCGAGGCAGAATTACAGGCTGAGCCACCGAGCCTGGCTACGTTTGAATATTTCAGGGGACATGTAAGACGATCACTGAGTATCACGTAAAATATTAGGCCTCTACATTAGAGAAATACTAATTAAATCTATGCTGAGATGCCATTTTCTGGTCAGATTTGCAGCAATGCCAAAATTCTGTAGTCTTTTGACGAGACTGTGAAGAAATAGGCACCTGGATACTGGTGGTGGGAATGTATGTTGGTAGAGCTCTTAAAGCAGGTAACTTTAAAATATTTATCAACATTATTTTTATTTATTTATTTATTTTTTGAGTTGGAGTCTCACTTTGTCGCCCAGGCTGAAGTGCAGTGGCATGCTCCCAGCCACCACAGCCTTGACCTGCTGGGCTCCGGCGATCCTTCCATCTCAGCCTTCCAAGTAGCCAAAACTACAGGTGCGCACTACCATGCCCAGCTTATTTATTTATTTATTTATTCATTTATTGTAGACATGATGTCCCACCATGTTGCCCAGGCTGGTCTCGAACTTGCAGGCTCAGATAATCTTCTCACCTTAGCCTCTTAAAGTACTGGGATTATAGGCTTGAGTCACCGCATCCAGCCTATTAAAATTATTCACACATGTCCTTTGGCCCAGTAATACCCTCCTGATAATTTATCCTAGACCTATATTTGTTCACTTGCAAAATTATGTGTGTCATGTAGATTATTCATGTAGCATCTTTTGTAATGTGGTTGAGATTCATCCAGTTACTACATGTATTGGTTATTCATTCGTTTTTATTGCTGAGTGGTAGTCCATTTTAAAGCTATTTACCTTTTTTTTTTTTTGAGTTGGAGTCTCACTCTGTCTCACAGACTGCAGTTCAGTGGCCACTCTCGGCCACCACAGCCTCAACCTGCTGGGCTCTGGCGATCCTTCCGTCTCAGTCTTCCAAGTAGCTGGAACTACAGGTGTGCGCTACCATGCCTGGCTAATTTTTTGATTTATTGTAGAGATGAGGTCTTGCCAAGTTGCCTGGGCGGGTCTCGAACCCACGGGCTCAGGCAATCCACTCACCTCGGCCTCCCAAAGTGCTGGGATTACAGGCTGAGCCACCGAGCCCGGCCTATTTACCTATGTTTATTCACAATTTGTTTATCCATTTACCAGTAGGTAGACATTTGTTTTGTTTTTCCCCAGATTTTGACTTTTATAAATAACAATTTACCTATAATCTTTGTGGTGTTTTCATTTTTCTTTTTTTTTTTGAGTTCGAGTCTCACTCTGTCACCCAGACTGGAGAGCAGTGACCGCTCCCGGCCACCGCATCTCGACCTGCTGTGCTCCGGCGATCCTTCCGCCTCAGCTTTCCGAGTAGCTGGAACTACAGATGTGCGGTACCACACCCGGCTAATTTTTGATTTATTGTAGAGATGAGGTCTCATCAAGTTGCCCGGCGTGTCTCAAACTCGCGGGCTCAGGCAATCCACTCACCTCAGCCTCCCAAAGGCGGGGGATTACAGGCTGAGCCACCGAACCCGGCCATTTTTCTTGATTAAATATGTAGGAATGGGATTGCTGGGTGGTATGGCAAGTATGTATTTAAGTTTATAAGAAACTGTGGAATTGTTTTTCTAAAATGGCAGTACCTTCTTGCATTCTCACCAGCAATTTATGAGTGTTCCACTTGCTCTGTATCTGCCAGCATTTGCTATTTTCAGTCCATTAAAAAAAATTTTTTTTTGAGTCAGGGTCTCACTCTGTCCCCCAGGCTTGAGTGCAGTGGCACCAACTTCCTGGATTCAGACATTGCTCCGGCCTCAGCCTCCTGAGTAGCTCAGACTGCAGGCTTGTGCCACCACACCCAGTTAATATTTTGATTTTTTTTTTTCAGAGATGAGCCTTGCTATGTTGCCTAAACTGGTCACAAACTCCTGGGCTCAGGTAATACTCTCACCTTGGTCTCCCAAAGAGCTGGGATTACTTGTGTGAGCCACCATAATTAGTCCAGTCCATTTAATTTTAAGACATTCTAGTAGCTGTGTAAAGGCATCTGCTGGTGACGTTGTTTTTCCCTAGCAATTTATCATGTTGTACATCCTTTCATGTGCTTATTTGCCACTCACAGTTCATCTTTGGTGAAGTGTCTGTTCAAATCTTTTATTCCTTTTGTTAGATTGTTTGTCTTCTTTTTTGACTTGTAAGGATTCTTTATATATCCCATATGCAAGTCTTTTATCAGATAGGTGGTTTGGAAATATTTTCTCCCAGTCTGTGACTTTTCTTTTCCTTTTCTCTTTTCTTTTTTTGAGTTAGAGTCTCACTCTGTTGCCCAGGCTGGAGTGCAGTGGCACACTCATGGCCACCGTAGCCTCCACCTGCTGGTCTCAGGCAATCCTTCTGCTTCAGCCTTCCAAGTAGCTGGAACCACAGGTATGCGCCATCATGCCCAGCTGATTTTTTGATTTATTGTAGAGATGAGGTCTCATCATGTTGCTCAGGCTGGTCTCAAACCCCTGGGCTCAGGCAATCTTCTTGCCTCCGCCTCCCAAAGTGCAGGGATTATAGGCTTGAGCCACTGCACCTGCTTTCTTTTCCTTTTCATAGTCGAGTGTTTCAAAGTCCAGACTTTTTCAATTAAAAATTATTTTATTTTATTTTTAAAATGTAAGGTACAAATGAGGGCTAGGTACATATGTGGTCATCATACAGGTAAAGTGTAGGCAACCTTATTGATGTTATGTGTCCTCCCCCTCAGTTTTTTGTAGTCTTAGTTTTGAATTTCATCTTTTATGGTTCTTGTTTATTGTGTTTTATCTAAGAAATCTTTGCCTTAATCAAGATCACAAATATTTTCTACTATGTTTTCTTATAAAAGTTATACAGTTTTGGCTCTAACACTTAGACCTATTATTCATTTGGAGTTTAATATTTTTACATAGTGTGTATATGTTAATCTTCAATAAAAATTATTTTAAAAAGAACTTGGCTGGGTGCGATGGCTCAAAAAACAAACAAGCAGAGTTCCAACCTTGTTGACCTTTAAGTATTATCAGATTTGTATTACGCCACCTAGTGGATCTTTAAGAACACACACATTCAAGCTGTCAATTCCTATGACACTTAAACAATAAATAAAAAATAATTTTTTTAAAAATGAAACAAACGTATTTTGACAATATGTTTGAAAATCACCATATAACTTTATTTTTGAAGTAGATATAAATATATCACCTATACACATTCTCATATATCCACACACTTAAAAACCTAGAAACAGATTTTTCTTTTTTTTTTTTTTTTTTTGAGTTGGAGTCTCACTCTGTCACCCAGACTGGAGTGCAGTGGCCGCTCCCGGCCACCGCAGCCTCTACCAGCTGGGCTCCGGTGATCCTTCTGCCTCAGCCTTCCAAGTAGCTGGAACTACAGGCGCGTGCTACCATGCCTGGCTAATTTTTGATTTATTGTAGAGATGAGGTCTCGCCATTTGCCCAGGCGGGTCTCGAACCCACTGGCTCAAGCAATCCACTCACCTCAGCCTCCCAGATTTTTCTAACATATTTTAAATTTTTCCATTGAATAACAAAGCACTTCAGTCAGTTTCTTTTTCATTTTTTTGGATTCAAAGGTGCAGCACCTTCTAATTACTTGTCAACAATAGGTACTGACATTTGAAAAAGTTAAAATTTACTGACTGATTTTCTTTCTTTCTTTTTTTGAATTGAAATCTCACTCTGTTGCCCGGGCTGGAGTGCAGTGGCATGCTCACGGCCACCATCACCTTTCCCTGCTGGACTCAGGTGATCCTTCCGCTTCAGCCTTCCAAGTTCTTCAGGATTTCCAAGTAGGTGGAACTAAAGATGCATATCACACCACCTGGCTAAGTTTTTTATTTACTATAGAGATGAGGTCTTGCCAAGTTGCCCAGGCTGGTCTGGAACCCATGGGCTCAGGCAATCCTTTCACCTCGGCTTCCCAAAGTGCTGGGATTATAGGTGTGAACCATAGCTCCCCGTCTTCAATAAAAACTTTTGAACAAGTATATGAAATTGAAAAATGAATACTGGATAGACATTTTCTGTGAAGTGTCTTTTTTTCATAGTCAAGTATTAAAATAAAGTGAACTTACAACTTAATTTTTGGATTGTTGTACCAAAAAGTTATGACAAAATTTTAAAAAAACAAATATGAATATTCACTTAGCACTCAATAAAAATATCATTAATAGTCGCACACGGTGGCTACGTCTCTAATCCCAGCACTCTGGGTGGCCAAGGTGAGAGGATTGCCTGAGCCCATGCATTCGAGACCAGCCTGGGAAACTTGATGAGAACTCATCTGTACAATAAATAAAAAAATTAGCTGGGTGTGGTGGCATACGCCTGTAGTTCCAGCTACTTGGAAGGCTGAGCACAGCAGGTTGAGGCTGCGGTGGCCGGGAGCGTGCCACTGCACTCCAGCCTGGGCGACAGTGAGACTCCAACTAAAAAAAAAAAGCAAAAATAAAATATCATTAATAGTAAGAGCAAAAAGTATCTTATGCCATTAATAAAATAAAATTAAATGATTTTAAATTATTTATTTCTTCCTTATACTGCACTCTAAAATGCTTGTGTATATTTTATAATATACACAATTCATAAACATATATGTATATAATAATTGGATGTATCCTTAAACAATAACTCGGTCTCTTGGTTTCCTGTAGTCCCGTCTGTAAAATGAATGGTTTTGTTTACATAATCTGCTCAACTTTCTTGGAAATTCTTTGTTGCGTAATTCTACTCCTAGAGAGCCTGTTTTGGGCCGCATGTCTACGTTTTTTTAAATGATACTATTATTGGGCTCCTTTCATACGTTTAAAACTCATAAAGCCTACATTTTCTTTGGAACTCTGACAGCTCATTTATCTGTTCCTGAGGTCAGTTCCAAAATTACACAAGAATCCTTTGAGGTTAAAAAAAAAAAGTGGGGGAGAGGGGAGTAATGGAGGCAAGTAGACCAGTTAAATGGTACTATTTTGATTGTTTAAAGAATGAGAAAAGAGACTTACCTGAGACGGTGGAAGAAACAAAAACAAAAAACAGACATGGAAAATGAGAGAAGCATTGTTTTTTTGGAGTTGGAGAAGCTGCTTCGGCCTTTCAAGTGGCCGGAACTACAGGTGCGCACTACCACACCTGGCTAGCTTTATGATATATTGGAGAGACGTGGTCTCATCAAGTTGCCCAGGCTGGTCTCGAACCCCTGGGCTCAGGCAGTCCTCTTGCTTTGGGCTCCCAAAGTGCTGGGATTATAGGCTTCGGCCACCACACCTGGCCAGAAGCATTTAATTTGAAGAAAGCCATGACAGGACCTGGTAACAGGCTGGAGATACAAGGGATTGCAGTGGAATGAAGGTTTGTGTTCCACTCAACTTCATATGTTGAAATCCTAGCACCCAAGGGAATGGTACTAGAAAGTGGGGCCTCTGGGCGGTGGTGAGGTCATGAGGGTGGAGCCCTAGTGAATGGGCTTAGTGCCCTCACACAGGAAACCCCAGAGAGCTCTCACTGTCCTTCACCATGTGAGGATACAGGAAACCAGCAGTCTACGACTCAGAAGCAACACCTCACCAGAACCTGACCATGCTCTCACTCTGATCTTGGACTTTCCATCTCCAGAACTGTAAGAAATACTTCTATGTTGTTTATAAACCACCCAGTTGTGGCACTGTGTTATAGCCGCCTGAAACTAGAGCCTGACTATGGTAGAGAGAAGTGTTAAAAATAATTTAGAAAATTTAAACTGTAGAGATCTGAAGAAGGATGATATCATGGAAAGTTTTGTGAACATATTAAAAAGATGCCAGTTTGTGATAGGAGAATGCTGAGCTCAACTGAGAAAGTTAAATTTGAAGTAATATTGGTACAGCCAGTTATTAATTTTCTCTACTTTTTTCTTAAAAATAAACTACAGAATGGGGAAACATTGGTTAATTTTTTTTTTTTTTTTTTTTTTTTGGTCAGGGTCTCACTCTGTTGCCCAACTGGAGTGCAGGGGCATGCTCATGGCCACCACAGTCTTGACCTGTTGGGCTCAAGCGATCCTTCTGCCTCAGCCTTCCAAGTTCCTGGAATTACATGCCTGTACCACTACGCCCAGCTAAGTTTTCTTGATTTATTGTAGAGACGAGGTCTCACCCAGTTGCCCAGACTGGTCTTGAACCCCTGGTCTCAGGCAATTCTAGCCGGGCTCGGTGGCTCAGCCTGTAATCCTGCGCCTTTGGGAGGCTGAGGTGAGTGGATTGCCTGAGCCCGCGGGTTCGAGACCTGCCTGGGCAACTTGGCGAGACCTCATCTCTACCATAAATCAAAAGTTAGCTGGGCGTGGTAGCTCACGCCTGTAGTTCCAGCTACTTGGAAGGCTGAGGTGGAAGGATCGCCAGAGCCCAGCAGGTCGAGGCTGCGGTGGCCGGGAGCGGCCACTGCACTCCAGTCTGGGCGACAGAGTGAGACTCCAACTCAAAAAAAAAAGAGAGACATACCTTATAAAAAGGCAGACTTGGGACATGAACCCAGATTTTTCTTAGCAAAATTCTGTAGCCCTTGCCAGACATCCTAGCATATTTTAATATTTAATGATGCTGGTAATGATAACTAATAACATTTATTGAATGGTTATCATGTGCCAGGGACAGTGACAAGCATTACACATACTTACCACTCATTTAATCTTTCCAAGACCCCTAAGAGGCAGGTGCAAAACCAAAGCACAGAGATGGTGGAATTAGCACAAGGTCACAAGCTGGTAAATGCTAATGTCGGGATACAAACTCAGGTGGTTCCATTCAGAGCCTACCTTTTAATCACTTATATATGGCCTCCCTGACTTTGTGAAGCCTTCGCAGATACTCTGTATTTGTCTTTCTCACTGCAGTTTTTGTTACATCCTTACTAACCAATGTGAGAATATTTATTGGCACATTATAAACCAATATGTGACTACCCAAGTGACTTTAAGCTAGTTATTTAATATCTCCAAATGTCAGTTGTCTCATGTGTAAAATGAAGACATACTTGCATTAAGGACTAAATTAAATAGCATGCAAATGACCTGCCACACATCAGCCATATAATAGACCCATTAATCATATTTTCGAGCCAGACAGATTTAATCATTTATTGTTTGAAAAGTACTCTGCGCATTTGGAGAAGAGGATAATTAATTTTGACTGGTAAGATCAGAGAAGGCATTACAGAAAAAGTAACAGTTGGGCCTTGAAGAATGGAAAAATGTTAACAGGTGAGGAACGGCATTCTTGGCAGAGAAGCCAGCTTAAATATTTTTATTTTATTTATTTATTCATTTTTAAGTTGGTGTCTCACCCAGCCAAGAGTGTGGTGGCACAATCACAGCTCGCTGCAGCCTCGACCTCTGGGCTCAGCCCATCCTCCCACCTCAGCCTCACCCTCCTGAGTAGCTGATACTACAAGAGAGAACCACCATGCCTGGCTAGTTTTTTGTATTTTTTTATGGGGACAAAGTCTCTCTATGTTGCCCAGGCTGGTGTCAATGAGCTCTTGGAATCAAGGGATCCTCTCACCTCCACCTTCAGAGTGCTGGGATTCCAGGCATGCCCAGCCTGTTTAAATAGACCATTCCACAGGATTCCCCTGCCTAGAAGAATAATAGGGATCACAATATTGAGTACTCCTTTACAGAATTATGAAAACTGTGGTCCCCAAATGGGTTATCTTCACAGTGTTGCTAAAAAGGTTTAAAAAATGCCCTTTGGCCGGGTGCAGTGGCTCAAGCCTGTAATCCCAGCACTTTGGGAGGCTGAGGCCAGAGGACTGCCTGAGACCAGGGGTTTGAGACTAGACTGGGCAACTTGGCGAGACCTCATCTCTGCAATAAATCAAAAAATTAGTCAGGCAGAGTGGCGTGCACCTGTGGTTCCAGCTACTTGGAAGGCTGAGGCGGAATGATCTCCTGAACCCAGCAGGTTGAGGCTGTGGTGGCCATGAGCATACCACTGCACTCCAGTCTGGGTGACAAGAGTGACACTCTGACTCAAAAATAAATGACCTTTCTTCAACTGTCGACAGTTTTGCAATTTTCTGTTCACATGTGTGGACCACAGCCAGCTACCCACGTGCCACTTTTCCTTTTCTTTTTTTCTTTCTCTCTCTCTCTCTCTTTTTTTTTTTTTTTTTTTTTTTTTAAGCACTTTGGTTTGGAGCTGGAGGGAAGGGCTGCTTAATTTCCACACCCACCTTGCTGGACTGAAGTTGGTAGCAACTCATCTTTCATTGGCCATGCTCCAATGACCTTGGGACAGAATTCTCTTGTCCAATAATCCATTCGCTACTGGGGGTCTAGTGGAGGACAGTGAAAAGTAAGGGGACTTCTCTGTCGAAGTGTTCTTTAGGTGGCTTGGGGACAATTTGCATTTCTTCACAAGGCCTTCATCCCAGGGTTCTTGCCACTCCTCCCCTACAAAATCATGCTGGCTTCTTGCTTCCCCGCTCCGTTCCTCCCTCTCATCCTGTCCTCACTATCTATTATCCTCTGCACTGCCCATATAAATGCCATCCACTGTTCAAGGTCCACTTCCTAAGTTCCACTGCCTCTAAAAATTCCTATGGCACTTAGTACATGAATTTTAAATATTTATTTATGATTTTTTGAGTTGGAGTCTCACCCTGTCACGCAGTCTGGAGTGCAGTGACACGGTCACAGCTCGTGGTAGCCTCAACTTTCTGGTCTTAGTCAGTCTTTCCATGTCAGTCTCTCAAGTAACTGGGGCTACAGGCAAATATCACTGCATCTGGTTAATTTTTTAATTTTTTTTTTGTAAAGATGAGTTCCTGGCTATATTACCCTGGCTGGTCTCAAACTCCTAGGTTCAAGCAATCCTCCCGCCTTAGTCTCCCAAAGAGCTGGAATTACAGGTGTGAGCCACGATGCCTGGACATGAATCTTATTATTCTGGAAAAAACAGAGGTTTTTTCCAAAAACTTGCCTAAAACTTGTTCAGAAAACTGGCCTAACCATCTGAAAATCAGTGCTCTACTTCTTGTCTATCACTTAGTGTCACGATCTAAATTTAAACTTATTTTGCAAATTACATATATTCTAACTGTCCTGCCTCAGAGGACTGAGACAATACTTGTATGAGAATGTATGCAAAAACATTCCTAAAAACTGTAAATTGCTATCCAGCTGAGGTATTGTCATGGGCATGTTTATCTTCATAACTAAACAATGAGTTATTTTGAAAATAAGGATATTATCCGGGCGCAGTAGTGCGCACCTGTGGTTCTGGCTGCTTGGAAGGATCACTAGAGCCCAGCAAATCAACACTGGGGATGGCCGTGAGTGTGCCACTGCACTCCAGTCTGGGGGACAGAGTGAGACTCCAACTCAAAAAAGAGAAAATACAGATGATCTCATGTCTTTTTTGTTTCCTCTAAGTCGGAGTCTCACTCTATCAGCTAGGCTGTAGTGCAGTGGCATAATCACATCCACTGTAGCCTTGACCTACTGAGTTCAAGTGATCTTTCTGCCTCAGTCTTCTAAGTAGCTGAAACCAAAGGCAAGTGCCACCACATCCATCTAATTTTTTATAGAGAGGTCTCGCCAAGTTGCCCAGGCTGGTCTTGACCCTCTGGGCTTAGGCAATCCTCTCAGCTCTGCTTCCCAAAATGCTGGGATTACAGGTGTGAGCCACCCCCCCAGCTATGTTTCATGTATCCTGATCCTTCTGCCCCTCCCATCCCTCAAATACCTCAAAATGTGCTAGAGTGACAGAAGGCATTTTCTCAATTAATAAGAAATGTTGTTTTTACTAAAAGACAGGTCTTTTGGTCAGTTTCAGAAACCTTATACATTCAACTTTTAAAACAATATTTAATTACTATACTTAATGTTTTAAAAATCCAGCAGTTATTCTGATTCTTTTAATGACACAAGCATGGCTGTTTTATACTCCTTTACAATTAAAATCCAGTTTTATGGTTTATGCTAGATTTACCAGAACTATAAATATATTTCACTTGTAGTTTCTAATGTTAAAAAAAATCCACTTTTTATGCTCAATTTGCAAGCATATGAAAGGGAATCCCCTCAAAAAAACAGAATTAATTTGTGGAGAGCAGGCCCCTTGTAGTACAGGTAAGTGTTCTAGGAATCCATCACCATCAGTGTACCAGTCAATGTTGTTGTGAGAGGCTGCGTTCAGTTTCAGTGCATATATGTATATATTTTGAGTTGGAGTCTCACTCTGTCGCCCAGACTGGAGCTCAGTGGCCGCTCCCGGCCACCGCAGCCTCGACCTGCTGGGCTCCGGCGATCCTTCCGCCTCAGCCTTCCGAATAGCCGGAATTACAGGCATGCGCTACCACGCCTGGCTGATTTTTTAAAAAATTTATTTATTGTAGAGATGAGGTCTCGCTGCCCAGGCGGGTCTCGAACCCGCGGGCTCAGGCAATCCACTCACCTCAGCCTCCCAAAGGCTCGGGATTACAGGCTGAGCCACCGAGCCCGGCTCAGTGCATATATTTTTGGAGATTCTTTCAGCACGTTTGCCTATTTCATGCCCACTTATGAGTGCACCTGCTCACACCATGCTGAGTGTTCAGCAGTTTTTAACCAAAAACAGCATGAACCCTGTGCCCCACCCTCCCTATTCACTCGATCTCACCCTGGGTGATTTTCTTGGTTTCCACAGAGGAAAAAAGTCATCAGGCCGGGCTTGGTGGCTCAGGCTGTAATTCCAGTGCTTTGGGAGGCCGAGGTAAGTGGATTGCCTGAGCCCGCGGGTTCGAGACCCGCCTGGGCAACTTGGTGAGACCTCATCTCTACAGTAAAATCAAAAAAATCAGCCGGGGGTGGAAGCGCGCGCCTGTAGTTCCAGCTACTTGGAAGGCTGAGACGGAAGGATCACCAGAGCCCAGCAGGTCGAGGCTGCAGTGGCCGGGAGCGGCCACTGCACTCCAGTCTGGGCGACAGAGTGAGACTCCAACTCAAAACAAAAAAAAAAAAAAAAAGAAGAAGAAAGTCATCAAAGGGAAACTAAGATGATGTGGAAGAGGTGAAACAAAAAACGACAGAAGCACTGAAAGGCATCAAAATTGATGTGTTCAAAAGTGTTTTGAGGCCGGGCTTGGTGGCTCAGCCTGTAATCCCAGTGCTTTGGGAGGCCGAGGTGAGCGGATTGCCTGAGCCCCGGGCTCGAGACCCGCCTGGGCAACTTGGCGAGACCTCATCTCTACAATAAATCAAAAAATTAGCCGGGTGTGGTAGCGCGCGCCTGTAGTTCCAGCTCTTTGGAAGGCTGAGGCGGAAGGATCGCCAGAGCCCAGCGGGTGGAGGCTGCGGTGGCCGAGAGTGGCCATTGCACTCCAGTCTGGGCGACAAAGTGAGGCTCCAACTCAAAAAAAAAAAGTGTTTTGAGCAGTGGGAAAGGCGACTTGATAGGTGCATTGCATCAAGTAGAGGGTACTTTGAAGGTGACTGAAGTTTAAACATATAAGAATAAATACACAATTTTTAAATAAATACATTCCATTTTGGGCGAGTCCCTCCTGGTATGTTAAAATTAGAACAATATATATCATTGGGGACCACTCCAAAAATAAAATTGTAACAATACAGAGACAATTAGCATGGACACTTTTTTTTTTAAAAAATCACTTTTGAAAAACATAACTGGAATTTATCATTTCTATCTTAAAATTTTTAAATAACATTTTACTTAATGCATATATGAAATTCAGGAAAGCACAAACCTCACTTACTAATATGTAGTTGTTGAGTTTATGGTGGATTTAGTATTGACAAAAATGTTGTAATTTTAAGACAAGTAATTAAATCTGATTTTCTCATAGACTAGGAGATTATGTCCAACTTTGTATGGCCCAATCATCACATTTAATCGGCTATAAATTCTTTTTAAATAAATAGTCTAGGCATGGTGGCTCATGTGTATAATACCACACTTTGGGAGGCTAAGGTAAGAGGATTGGCTGAGCCCATGGGTTCGAGACGAGCCCGGACAACTTGGCAAGACCTCATCTCCACAATAAATCAAAAAAATTAGCCAGGCATCGTGGCGCACCCCTGTAATTCCTGCTACTTGGAAGGCTGAGGCGGAAGGATCGCTGGAGCCCAGCAGGTCGAGACTACAGTGTCTGTGAGTGTGCCACTACACTCCAGCCTGGGCGACAGAGTGAGACTCCAACTCAAAATAAATAAATAAATAAATAAATAAATAATAATAAAATTAACCAGATGTGGTGGCTCTCCCAGGGAAGCAGAGGAGGGAGGACTGCTTGAACCCAGGGATTTGAGACTGCAGTAAGTTACACCACTGCACTCCAACCTGGATGACAGAGCTAGATCCTGTTTCAAAAAAAAAAAAAAAGAATCAGCTACAAATGACATATTTGTTTACTCAATATATTGCTTTTAAATATATTTAACAAGCCGGGCTCGGTGGCTCAGCCTGTAATCCCGCGCCTTGAGAGGCTGAGGTGAGTGGATTGCCGAGTCCGCGGGTTCGCGACGCACTTGGGCAACTTGGTGAGACCTCACTTCTACAATAAGTTAAAAATGAGCTGGGCGTGGCAGCGCACGCCCGTAGTTCCAGTTACTTGGAAGACTGAGGCAGAAGGATCACCGGAGCCCAGCAGGTCGAGGCTGCGGTGGCTGGCAGCGGCCACTGCACTCCAGTCTGGGCGACAGAGCGAGACTTCAACTCAAAATATATATATATATATATATTTAACTCACTCAGAGAACCACAGCATTTATATACAAGTTTACTTAATAATTCAGTACCCTAGTATGGACAAAATAATGAGACTCTGTTTCTTAAAAAAAAAAAAAAAAAAAAGAACTGGGCATGGTGGCTCACGCCTGTAATCCCAGCACTTTGGGAGACCAAGGTGAGAGGACTGCCTGAGCCCATGGGTTTGGGACCAGCCTGGACAACTTAGCAAGACCTCATCTCTACAATAAATCAAAAAATTAGCCGGGCATGATGGCGCATGCCTGTAGTTCCAGTTATTTGAAAGACTGAGGCGGTAGAATCACCTGAGCCCAGTAGGTCGAGGATGTGGTGGCCGTGAGTGTGCCACTATTCTCCCGCCTGTGGTTCACATCTGTAATCCCATCACTTTTCAAGGCAGAAGGATTGCTTGAGTCCAGGAGTCCAAGACCAATCTGGACAAGATAGTGAGACCTCGACTCTACAAAAAATTAAAAAAATAAAAAAATTAGCCAGGTGTGAGACGGGAGGATCACTTGGGTCCAGGAGGTCTACACTACAGTGAACTGAGATCAGACCATTGCACTTCAACCTGGGCAACAGTGAGACCCTTGACTCAAAAAAAACCAAAAAACAAAAAAATAGGAGTATCATAGTCTGTACCAACAAGGAGAAACACTAAGTTATCATTTACAATGTGTCAATTACTATGCTTGTCAGTTTAAATACAGTTGTTCCTCATTATTTGCAGATTATGTATTTGCAAATATACCTACTCATTAAATTTTATTTGTAATCCTCAAGTAAAACTCCAGTGTTTTCATGGTCACAGACATATGCATGTGCAGAACAGCAAAACAAACAAAAAACCTATGTTGCTGGAGGAGGAACATATTCCTAGCTGAACTCAAGCCAGGAGTTCCTCTGCTTTCTTTTTTTTTGGAGTCAGTGTCTAACTCTGTTACTCAGGTTGGAGTGCAGTGGCATGCTCACAGCCACAACAGCCTCAACCTGCTGGGCTCAGGCGGTCCTCCAGCATCAGCCTTCCAAGTAACTGGAACTACAGGCAGATGCCACCACGCCCAGCAAATTTTTTTTTTTTTAATTGTAGAGACGAGATCTCGCCATGTTGCCCAAGCTGGTCTGGAGCCCCTAGTCTCAGACAAATCTTTCGCCTCATCATTCCAAAGTGTTGGGATTACAAGCATGAGCCACTGCACCCAGTGAGCCTCTGCTTTCTTGTTTTAACCCTCATGCTGTAAAAAAAGTTTCCTTTTTAGACATTGTCATTATGGGCTGGGTGCAGTGGCACTTTGGGAGGTGGAGACAAGCAGGTCGAGGCTGCAGTGGCCCAGCAGGTTGAGGCTGTGGCAACCCTGAGCATGCCACTGTGCTCCAGCCTGGGTGACAAAGTGAGACTTCAATTCAAAAAAAATTTTTGTTTCTATTTTCTGTGTTTGTTTTTATTTATCATGCGTGTGAAAAGTATTAAAACCTGTTGCAGTACAGTACTATATAGCCAATTGTTTTAGTTGGGTACCAAAACTAATGTTGTGAGACTTAGTAACAAATTGGACTTAAGGTATGCCCTGGGAATGGGACTCTTTTGTATGCAGGGGACATACTGTAGTAAAATGAAACCCCAGGGATCTATCACCTGGCCTCAACAATCACCAACTCAACCAATCTTGTTTTTTCTTTTCTTTTCTTTTTTTTGAGTTGGAGTCTCACTCTGTTGCCCAGACTGGAGTGCAGTGGCCACTCCCGGCCACCGCAGCCTCGACCTGCTGGGCCCCGGGCGATCCTTCCGCCTCAGCCTTCCAAGTGCTGGAACTACAGGCGCGTGCTACCATCCCCGGGCTAATTTTTTGATTTATTGTAGAGATGAGGTCTTGCCAAGTTGCCCAGGCGGGTCTCGAACCCGCGGGCTCAGGCAGTCCACTCACCTTGGCCTCCCAAAGCACGGGATTACAAGCAGAGCCACCGAATCTGGCTTTGGTTTTTCTTTAACCTACCTAATCCTTGCTCCTCTTGAGATTTGACATGTTGATGAAAAGATGCCAAAGTCTGTAAAATATTTAAAGATGATTTATTCTTGAGTCAAACTTAAAGACTTAAGCCCAGGTATACACACTGTGGCTGAATGGTGGCTTGGTTATTGAAAGGATGAAATGCCAAAGTGGAATAATTTAATGAAATAATCTGGCTGAGTGTGGTGGCTCATTCCTAGAATCCCAGCACTTTGGGATGCCAAGGTGATAGGAGGATTGCCTGAGCCCACAGGTTCAAGACCACCCTGGGCAACTTGGCGACACCTCATCTCTACATTAAATTAAGAAAAATTAGCCAGGTGTGGCAGTGCACACTTGTTGTTCCAACTACTCAAGGCTGAGACAGAAGAATCACCAGCAGGTCAAGGCTGCAGTGGCCGTGAGTGTGTCACTGCGCTCCAGCCTGGGCAACAGAGTGACACTCCAACTAAAAAAAAAAAAAGAAAAATCTTAGCTGAAGTGCAGTCATTTTAGTACCACCTACCTCTATATGCTTTCTTAGAAAATTATCCAGCTTGCCTTCTAATCATTAGCCAGGGCAGAACCAGTTTCCTGGGGGTAGCTACTGATAATTGTTTTACAATCTCCCTTTTTTTTTTTTTTTTTTTTTTTTGAGTTGGAGTCTCACTCTGTCGCCCAGACTGGAGTGCAGTGGCTGCTCCCGGCCACGCAGCCTCGCCCTGCTGGCTCGGGCAATCCTTCCACCTCACCTTCCAAGTACCAGAATCCAGGCATGCACTACTACCCCCGGCTGATTTTTTAATTTATTGTAGAGATGAGGTTTTGCTGAGCAGGGGGGTCTCGAACCCACGGGCTCACCTCAGCCTCCCAAAGGCGCGGGATTACAGGCTGAGCCACCGAGCCCGGCTGGATACAATCTCCTCTTAAGCTTGTTTTGTATTAATTCGTTTTTTTTTTTCCAAGTATTTGTCTTCCAGCCATTAAAAAAAAAACCCAGCTAATCTAATCATGATCAGCCCTTCATGACTTACATGACATAAACAAACCCCATCACCATGGAAATTGTTATGTGACTAACCCACCCATCAGCCTGTCATCTGTCACCATTGAAATAGTTAATGAAAAACATAAAATAATTGCAATAAACTTGCTTGACATAAGTAACTCCATTTTGTTGAAATCCTCCATCTTAACTGCCTGCCTAACCTAAAAATAACCCCCAATGTATACATGTGATTACTGTAATGTTCCCATGACTACAGACCCACAGCTTTGTTCCCCTGAGTTGTTTACGCTGCCCAATCATGCTGACCTTTGCAATACTCCCTATCTAGAAGTTCCATGTAATTGTATGCTTTGTTAACTAAAATCAGGTGTCGTGCCAAGAAATTGTTAAGGAATTATTACTTACAAAATTCCCCCTGCCACGTTCCTATGAGTTGGAGTCTCTGTTGCCCAGACTGGAGTACAGTGGCCGCCCTTCCGCCTCTGCCTTCCAAGTAGCTGGAACTACAGGCGTGCGCTACCACGCCCGGCTAATTTTTTAATTTATTGTAGAGATGAGGTCTCGCCAAGTTGCCCAGGTGGGTCTCGAACTCGCAGGCTCAGGCAATCCACTCATCTCAGCCTCCCAAGGTGCAGGATTACAGGCTGAGCCACTGAGCCCAGCTAGTTTGTTCTTATATTTTGTTCCTTTTGTTTTTAGTTTCTTGTACCCTCACCCCCTGCTTTGTAGCCAATCTGCAGATTTTACCTATATAAGCTTTTTACTGATTATATTTTGTGTCAAGAACTTCATGGTGAGAGCCTACTCCTGACCACATGCTAATAAAGAACTCTTTTTTAATTTTTTTTTTGAGTTGGAGTCTCACTCTGTCGCCCAGACTGGAGTGCAGTGGCCACTCCCGGCCACCGCAGCCTCGCCTGCTGGGCGCAGGCGATCCTTCCGCCTCCGCCTTCCAAGTAGCTGGAACTACAGGTTGCGCGCTACCACGCCTGGCTAATTTTTTGATTTATTGTAGAGATGAGGTCTCGCCTAGTTGCCCAGGCAGGTCTCAAACTCGCAGACTCAGGCAATCCACTCACCTCAGCCTCCCAAAAGCGTGGGATTACAGGCTGAGCCACCGAGCCCTGCAAGAACTCTTAATATTAATTTGGACTTGGGGTGCTGGCATGTCTCCTTCTCACAATCCGGTCATAACACCGTAATGTCAATATCTATGTTTACCTATCCCTTTGAGATAATGTAAAACAGATCACAACCCAATCACTTTAATGATCTACCCCCATCAAAGGAAAGGCTTAAAATGCATTCAATTCAGGCTCGGTGGCTCAGCCTGTAATCCTGCGCCTTTGGGAGGCTGAGGTGAGTGGATTGCCTGAGCCCGAGGGTTCGAGACCCGCCTGGGCAACTTGGTGAGACTTCATCTCTACAATAAATCAAAAATTAGCCAGGCGTGGTAGCGTGCACCTGTAGTTCTGGTTGCTTGGAAGGCTGAGGCAGAAGGATCGCTGGAGCCCAGCAGGTCGAGGCTGTGGTGGCCGGGAGCGGCCAATGCACTCCAGTCTGGGTGACAAAGTGAGACTCCAACTCAAAAAAAAAAAAAAATGCATTCAACTTCAAAGAGCCATGGGTCATGCTTTTGTCAAAATCTGGCCTGGCCATGCTTATCCCTAAATTTTGGCACCCTCCCTAATCTTGAGAAGTGAATCCTCTTTCTCTATCTACTTTCTAAATAAACTGTATTTTCTAGTCTAATTTCTGTGCATTTCTTTACATCTTACCCCAGCATTGGCTCAGTACACTGGCCCACTATCCTAACAATTCTCATAGACCTAACAGTTACAAGGGAACTATAAATCAATACCTATGATATTTTCATCGGTTTGGTCTAGGAAGAAGGGACATCTCCAAGCAGAGGTTTGAAGGCAATAGGTGTATTCAAAGATTTCTTGACTGATAAATTTTATTTCTTATCTAAGGAATTTGGGAAATCAGTAGAGGAGATATTTTAAGATGAGGAGGTGGAAAATTCCAGGATTGTTGATATGTAGATAAGATGTTTTGCTGAGACAAAGGGTAGAAAGACTCTAAGTTTTTTGATGTGTGGATGAAGTCCTATGTGACCTACTTCAGAGAGGACAAATGTGTTACAAGGCTTCCTGGGAATCTGGTATTCCACAAGAGATGGCTTTTCAGGGTCATAAAATACTCTGATTGCCGGGCTCGGTGGCTCAGCCTGTAATTCCACACCTTTGGGAGGCTGAGGTGAGTGGATTGCCTGAGCCCGTGGGTTTGAGACCCGCCTGGGCCACTTGGCGAGACCTCATCTCTACAATAAATCAAAAATTAGCCAAGCGTGGTAGCGTAAGCCTGTAGTTCCAACTACTTGGAAGGCTGAGGCAGAAGGATCGCCGGAGCCCAGCAGGTCGAGGCTGCGGTGGCCGGGAGCGACCACTGCACTCCAGTCTGGGCAAAAGAGTGAGATTCCAACTCAAAAAAAAAAAAAAAAGATACTTTGATCTGCAGATGGACACAGTGACTCACGACTGTAATCCTGGTACTTTGGGAGGTGGAGGCGAGTGGATTGCCTGAGCCCACAGGTTCAAGACCAGCGTGGGCAATATGGCAAGACCTGTCTCTACAATAAATAAAAAAATTAGCTGGGCATGGTAACACACACCTGTGGTTCCAGCTACTTGGAAAGCTGAAGCAGAAGGATCATGTGAGCCCAGCAAGTCGAGGCTGCGGTGGCTGTGGGTGTGCCACTGCACTCCAGCCTGGGCAACAGAGTGAGACTCTGACTCAAAAAAAAAAGATACTTTGATTTCCTACTTTGTTTGTTTTGTGATGTTATGCCAGGATCAGGTCAGAAAACAACAGGTAATAAATAAATAAATAAATAAATAAATAAATAAATAAATAAATAAATAAAATTATACCTTTTGAGATCATTGTAGATTCACAAACACTGTAAGAAATAATACAGAAGCCGGGCTTGGTGGCTCAGCCTGTAATCCCGCGCCTTGGGAGGCTGAGGTGAGCGAATTGCCTGAGCCCGCAGGTTCGAGACCCTCTTGGGCAACTTGGTGAGACCTCATCTCTACAATAAACCAAAAAATTAGCTGGGTGTGGTAACCCGCGCCTGTAGTTCCAGCTACTTGGAAGGCTGAGGCGGAAGGATCGCCGGAGCCCAGCAGGTCGAGGCTGTGGTGGCCAAGAGCGGCCACTGCACTCCAGTCTGGGCGACAGAGTGAGACTCCAACTCAAAAAAAAAAAAAAAAAAGAAATAATACAGAAGATACAGTAGAAGATACAACATATACTTTGTCAAACTAAAAAGGAAGAAGCTGAGGCAAAATTAATATAGAGAGTTTATCTGGGGTAAGGTTGAGAACAGTAGCTAGAGACATACCTCAAGTTGCCTTAGGGAGTGACTCAGGAGAACAAAAGTGAGAATCAGATTTTCATTTTTATTTATTTTTTTATTATGTATTTATTTTTGGAGTTGGAGTCTCACTCTGACACCCAGGCTAGAGTGCAGTGGCATGCTCACAGCCATTGCAGTCTCTACCTGTTGAGCTCAGGTCATCCTTCTGCCTCAGCCTTCCAAGTAGCTGGAACCACAGGTGCACACCACCATGCCCAGCTAATTTTTTGATTTGTTGTAGAGATGAGGGCTTGCCAAGTTGCTCAGGCTAGTCTCAAACCCTTGACCTCAGGCAAAGTGCTGAGATTACAGGATTTTAAAAAAATTTTTAAATAGAGACTGAGTCTTACTATGTTGCCCAGGCTGGTCTTGAACCCCTAGATTCAGACAATTCTCTTGCTTCTGTCTCACAAAGTACTAAAATGATAGGCATGAGTCACCATGCTTGGCAAAAAACTAATTAAATTAGTAAATAATAAAAATAAAAAATTTAATGATTCTAGAAAACAAAATATAAAAAGAATGCTGGATGTGGTGGCAATGCCTGTTGTACCACTTACTGTGGAGGTGAGAAGCAAGGATCAGTAGCCTAGGAGTTCGACATCCTAGGCATTATAACAAGACTTTGTCTTAATTTGTTTTTTAAGTTAAAGAAATGGAAAACTGCCGGGCTCGGTGGCTCAGCCTGTAATCCCGCACCTTTGGGAGGCTGAGGTGAGTGGATTGCCTGAGCCCGTGTGTTCGAGACCCGCCTGGGCAGCGAGACCTCATCTCTACAGTAAATCAAAAAATCAGCCGGGTGAGGTAGCGCACCCCTGTAGTTCCAGCTACTTGGAAGGCTGAGGCGAAGGATCGCCGGAGCCCAGCAGGTCGAGGCTGCGTTGGCCAGGGGGCGGCCACTGCACTCCAGTCTGGGCGACAGAGTGAGACTCCAACTCAAAAAAAAAAAAAAAAAAAAAAAGGAAAACTAGAACAACAGAGAAATTTACAGGTAGTCTTTTTCACTTAAAAAAAGAATCAGAGCAGGGAGCGGTAGCTCACGCCTGTAATCCCAGCACTTTGGGAAGCCGAGGCAAGAGGATTGCCTGAGTCCAGCGGTTTGAGACCAGCCCGGGCAACTTGGTGAGACCTAATCTCTACAATAAATAAAAAAATTAGCTGGGTGTGGTGGCACACACCTGTGGTTCCAGCAACTTGAAAGACTGAGGCGGAAGGATCACCTGAGCCCAGCAGGTCCAGAGTGCAATGGCCATCTGTGCAGTATGCTCTTGCACTCCAGCCTCGGTGACAGAGTGAGATCCCAACTCAAAAAAAAAAAAAGAATCAGCAGGCAAAAAGTCATAAGAAACCATTTCAGATGGGCATGGTGGCTCACACCTATATCCCAGCACTTTGGGAGGTGGAGTGGATTGACTGAGCCTAGGGGTTCGAGACCAACCTGGGTAACATGGGGAAACCTCATCTCTATAATAAATCAAAAAAAATTAGCTGGATGTGGTTCCAGCTACTTGGAAGGCTGAAGCGCAAGGCTTTCCTGAGCCCATTTGGTTGAGGCTGCGGTAGTCCTGACTGTACCACGGCACTCCAGCTTGGGAATCAAAATGATACTCTGACTCAAGAAAAGAAACCATTTCAGAACCATGTGCAGCTGCTCATACCTGTAATCCCAGCACTTTGGGAGGCCGAGGCAGGAGGATTACTTAACCCCAGGCATTCAAGACAAGCGTGGGCAAGAAGGGGAGATCTCATCTCTACACAAAATAGAAATATTAGCCAGGTGTGGTAGCTGCTCCTGTAGTCCCAGCTATTCAGGAACTGGGGGTTAACAGGATAGCTTGAGCCCAGGAGATCGAGACTGTGGTGAGCTGTGATCATTTACTGCACTCTAACCTGGGTGACAGTGAAACCCTCTCTCAAAAAAAAAAAAAAATCATCTCAGTCCTCTATCAGTTCAGTCTCATGTAGTTAATTCTCGTTCTGCTTTATGTTGGTTTAGCAATCCTCATGAACACATCAGCTGTCCAATGAGAGTCCTGGATGTTTTTACCTAGTTCGATGGTATGGTATGTAAAGTTATCAGAAACCTGCATGCAAGAGTTCTTATCAGTGTCCTTTCTATACATGTCCTGGAAGAAAAGGCAAATTCTAGACTATAGCTGATAGCAAACTGCTTTTTGAGAAGAATCAAAGTAAAACAGTAATTGTCTGTGGATGACAAAAGACTAAGA
Organism: Cephalopachus bancanus; assembly: GCA_027257055.1. Classification (NCBI taxonomy): domain Eukaryota; kingdom Metazoa; phylum Chordata; class Mammalia; order Primates; family Tarsiidae; genus Cephalopachus; species Cephalopachus bancanus. Next base: position 1,749 of record JAPVLO010000096.1, on the reverse strand, counting down.
CTAACTATAGTTAAAGAGGTTATTGACAAGGAAGTTTGGTTATTTCTGTGGCATACGGCAATTTAACATAATAATCACAATTCTGGCTGATAACATATATAAGATATGCCAGAATTTAGGAATATCATATAATATTGAAGTACATGTTACTAACACATGTATACAAATATAACTCAAAGAAATGTACACTCTTGGTTATCTGACAATGCTTTCTGTATAATTTCAACATACCAAATAAGCATAATATGTCTCTTTTGGATTCACAAGAGCTTCTATTTGTTATATACAAGTTAGTTGTATATTAAGTCAAAAAGACTTAATTTTAGAACTTGGAAACCTAGGCACGGTGGTTCATGCCTGTAATCCCAGCACTTTGAGAGGCTAAGGTGAGAGGATTGCTTGAGCCTAGTAATTCAAGACCAGCCTAGACGACATAGGAAGACCTCATCTCTACAAAAAAAAATTTTTTTTAATTAGCCTGGTTAAAATTAACTGGGTGTGGTGGTGTGCACCTGTAGTCCCTAAACCCAGGAAAAAAAAAAAAGTCTAAGCTGCAATGAGCTGTGATTATGCCATTGCAGCACTCCAGTCTGGGCGACAGAGTGAGCCCAGACGGGGTGACAAGAGTGAGACTCCAACTCAAAAAAAAAAAAAAAAGAAAAAAGAAAGGAAAAAAGCAAACAAGCCAGGTGCAGTGGCTTACACCTGTAATCCCAGCAGTTTGGGAGGAGGAGGTGAGAGGGCGAGAGGACTGCCTGAGTCCAGGGGTTCAAGACTAGCCTGGGCAACACAGCAAGACCTTTTCTCTACAATAAATTAAAAAATTTAGCTGGGCATGATGGCATACGCCTGTAGTTCCAACTATTTAGAAGACTGATGCAGAAGGTTCGCCTGAGCCCAGCAGGTAGAGCAACATAGTGAACTCTGACTCCAAAAAAAAAAAAAAAAAAAAGAAAAAAACCCTCACAATATTTTAAATTTGATTTTGAAAATTACATTGGATATCAAAGGCTTAAAACGCTTGATATCAAAGTAGGATTAAACCGGGCTCAGTGGCTCAGCCTGTAATCCCATGCTTTGGGAGGCTGAGGTGAGTGAATTGCCTGAGCCCGCGGGTTTGAGACCCGCCTGGGCAACTTGGCGAGACCTCATCTCTACAATAAATAAAAAAAAAAGTAGCCGGGTGTGGTAGCGTGCCCGTAGTTCCAGCTACTTGGAAGGCTGAGGCGGAAGAATCGCCGGAGCCCAGCAGGTCAAGGCTGTGGTGGCCGGGAGCGGCCGCTGCACTCCAGTCTGGGCGGCAGAGTGAGACTCCAACTCAAAAAACAAAAACAAAAACAAAACAAAACAAAACAAACAAACAAACAAAGTAGGATCACAAGTCACCATAAAATAAGTCATTCATTTAGCCACAGTGATAATTCAAAAATTTCAAAAAGCAAAAAATTTATTCTTTGAGAGAGAGAGGATTCAATGTCCCAAACAATGAAAAGATCCAATAGAGATAGAATGAAGCCAGTGAATCTGTTTTTTCCTCTCTTCCCTCTCTCTCTTTCTCTCTCTCTCTCTCTCTCTCTCTCTCTCTCTCTGCAGCTGACTCAACAGGTAAACAAAACCTTTTAATATCTCTTGTTCGGCAGGGTGCTGTGGCTCAAGCCTGTAAACCCAGCACTTTGGAAGTCAAAGGCAAGAGGATTACCTGAGTCCACGGGTTCAAAACCAGCCTCTACAACAAATGAAAAATTAGCC